>SRSE01001415.1:5000000-7500000 GCA_005024645.1 Planiliza haematocheilus | reverse complement strand
CTAAATGAGCTGATCGTGCGTTAAAGAGCTCTGCTTTTAATACGGGAAAATGCACCAGCAAAAACAGAACATTTAACTGTGAAGATGCCAGCTTTTAAAATGTCATTAGAGAACGAATACTTTTAGGAAGGTGCTTCTTAAAAAGACAGGAAAACCAGCTTAAGACAAAACTTTACTTTAACATTAGGGACATATCTATTGAATTAAAGGCATTTACAGAATGCGTAAATGACTCGAACATGGAAAACAACACCGTGACTACTATCAAAATAGTGACATCATTGGTTTATGTGTAAACAAAGCGAGCTGCTCATTCCATGATGACTAAAGGCCGGTATCGTGATAACACCATGGACCATCTGTGTGCCTGCTCTCCCTTCTGCTGCAGTGTTTTCACTCATCATCCACGGTACTTTCACTACTATGCAGACTCTCCTCTTGACTGTGTGAAGCGAGCTTTTGTGTGAGATTTACACAATCACATCCCACAAAAAGATGGGACTTATGGCAATACTTACAGACTCCCTGTGAGCCCAGATGACTTGTTAACAGGGACATCCCGGTCAGGTTTTTTATCCCCCGGTCCGATACAGATATTTTAACGTTCAGTGTCGGTTGATCCGAGTCCCGAACACAATGTTCTCCCCTGGAGATTCTTAAAGGCTTTTATTATCTTACTTGTTTTCTCCTAGATCACATGTGCACCGTGTCTGTATTAACTCCAATAAATAGGGCTGTCAGAGCTTATTTAGCGGGGAGAGGATAGCTCGTACCTTGGCTCCAGAAGCTCCAGCAGACAGTGAAATCTTCTGTTCTCCATTCCAGAAATGTTCTGGTCATCCAACAGCATAAACTATTCTCAGCCTTTGCCGGAGTGTACTTGATGTATTCTGTTTTTTTTAGGGGCCTGAGAGGCCATATTGAATGACAATCTCCAATACAACTATCCCGATTTTTGGCAGCTTTGATGCAAGACAGCCGCCACTTAAAGAGAAGAGGAAATAGTAGTAGTAGCAGTCTTCTTTTTCGCTCACTTTTTTGCAGCTTTGATGCTAGCCAACTGCCATAAACAGGAGGAAGAAGGTGTTTTTAGGCTACAGGGACATAGATTGGTTTACAGCAGACCTAAAACTGCAAAAAAGGTTTGGGTGGAGCCTGATATCGATTGGGACCTAATATAAAAAAAAAAAAGCCTGGATCGGCCAGCGGCAAAAACTGCTTTTGGCGTTTGAACATACCGTGGGGCGCCCAACATGCAAAGCGCATAAAACGGTCTGAGTGTTTTTGTTTACATATACTGGAGGAGAAGCAACAAAACTGCAAATTTCATTCATCCATTCATCTTCTGCAACTGCTTGTCCCGTGAAGGGTCGCGGGGGGACTGGAGTCTATCCCAGCTGTCATCGAGCGAAAGGCGGAGTTTACCCTGGACAGTCGGCTAACACAGAGAGACAGACAACCATTCACACTCACACCTACGGCCAATTTAGAATCACCAGTTAACCTAATGAGCATGTCTTTGGACGGTGGGAGGAAGCCGGAGAGAACCCACGCAGACACAGGGAGAACATGCAAACTCCACAGAAAGGCTACAGTCAGCCTGGATTCAAACCTGGAACCATCTTGCTGTTAGGCATCAGCGCTAACCACCACTCCACTGTGCCACACAAAATTGCCAAAAAACATCCCATCAATCAATCAGATGAACAATCTGACATGCTTTAGACCAACTGCTGAATGGATATTATTACTTCTGACATTTACAGCACAATCTGGCGCTAAACTGAAATGCTGAGAATGGTCAAATATCCAATTCGTATATTCTTAGTGTCGCCCTGCAGGAGCTTTCAACATGCACTCTGAGCGCTCGGCCCACTGAAGCGCTGCAGCTGGCACCAGCCAGCAAGCTTGCTTGCAAACGATCTGCCACTGCAGAGAGAGAAAATAACTCCCATCCCGCCAAAACTCACCACAACCGTTTCATTTACATGCCAGGCAGAGGAACTTTATCATAAATGTTTGACTGACAATAATGTCGCTGAACAATGACTGAAAACATTCAAAAATGACTATAATTTGAGCAGTAGGGTGCCTTTTCTTTTATGTGCAGAAAGGTTTCAAATAGAAGCATGGTTTACCAGGAAGTAGTGGTACAGTGGCACTTCAGTGATGAGATGGGCCAAGGGAATTTAATGAGGGCAGACCACATCGTCTGACATGCATGATGGCATCATGGATATGACTCCTCGTCACATCCTGATGTTAAATCAAATACGCTGCAAAAAATGACATATCTTTTCCAGGCAATAAAGGTGTTGGGACCTTTTTAGTAAATTCCCCAAAATCCTGAGGAAAATATTATTTCACAAAGGTATTTTTAACCAGACAAGAAATCTAATTACACCTACTGTACATGAAGTAATGTCTACAACAGAGGTCAAAAAGGGCAGTCCAGATTTAGATTTTCCGACGTCGGCCCTTTACAGCATCAAACGGACGGAACAATATGAGTTGACTGCGAAAATCGGAAACAAGTGTTACCCTGAGCATGGCGGCTGGAGTTAGCCCTCTACTAGGCCTAGCGGCGCATCAAAGGCGTCTCAGTTTAAACACTGCGGTCGCACTGAAAGGCAGTCAGATCTAAAAACAATCTGATAGACTCAGGATTTTTCATTTTGTGCTGCTGTTTTTGTCACCCCACCACCACCACCACCCTGTCTCACACACACACACACAGCCTCTCATCCACCCCCCCCACCCCGATTGCTTTGCCCCGTCTCTGGACCTCCCTGCTCTGGCATGACTCCATCATGGCCTTAGTCACCTCCCCTACACGCACACACATATATATGTATACACACTTTCCCACACACAGTGCATATTTCACACATGCAGACGCTATCCCCTCCTCCCCCACTCAGATAGTGGGGTCCCCCCTAAGCCTGAGGAAAATGGCCGTCACGGAACCCCGCTAACGGGAGGCCTCCCCTCGACCACAAACCAAGAGTAAGGAATGAGAGAGAGAGCGAGAGAGAGAGAGCGAGAGAGCGAGAGAGCGAGAGAGCGAGAGAGCGAGAGAGCGAGAGAGAGAGAGAGCAAGCAAATGTATTACTGCTGCGATATTAGCTGATGGAGGGAGCAGGGGGAGAGAGAGAGAGAGAGAGAGAGAGAGAGAGATAGGAGAGAAATAGAGAGAGAGAGAGAGATAGGAGAGAGGGAGAGAGAGAGAGAGAGAGGAGAGAGAGAGAGAGAGAGAGAGAGAGAGAGAGAGAGAGAGAGAGAGGGGAGAGGGAAGGATGAGGGTAGTAGAATGGGGGGACCGTGGTGTGAGCATCTACCCACAGAACACTCTCCCACATGTGGAGTCAATTAGGAACAATCTTGTTTTCTACCGACCGCTGCAAAAGAAAGGAGGGTTTTCTGGGGCTTTGTGTGTGAGTTTGTGCGAGTGTGTGTGTACATAAGAGAGAGTGAGGTAGGAAAGGGAGTTGAGAGAGAGCATGTTTTTCCGAAAACCTGCCAGAGCATTAGGCCGGATATTCGGTTTTGTTTCAAGCCATTTTATGCGTAAAGAGCCTGCATCTCGGCATTACTGCCTGTTTAAATGAGCCCAAGCGGAGAAAGCAAGTGACAATCAATGGAGAGAAAAAAAAAACATCTCTCCCACGGGCTTAGCATGCATGAGCGACGCACACATGTCACAGGTGTGTGTGTATACATATGTGTCTGTGTCGCCATCTGTGTGTGTGTGTGTGTGTGTGTGTGTGTGTGTGTTTGCGCATTGTTCCGCACCCTCACACCTATCATTGTCTTTTCGTCTGGTGAGACAGAAGCATCACTACCGACTCCGCTGGGAATTCCAGACGCACACAAAATCACAAGCCACTTCCTTGGTGTCAGACAAGAGGAAGTCTCCCCTTTAAAAGATTCATTGCCGCTTCAATTATGTATCCTCTTTCAAATTGTCGTGTTTAGACAGTTTTCATTATTCATCCGTTTCAAGATTGATGGCTCCCAGTCGGGTGGGTGGTGTGGCGTAAACAAGTGTCTGCACCGCTGTTGATTTATCTGGGCAAGATCAAAACGCCAGGCACAAAACAAAGGTCCCTTGCTTTTTCACGTCTGCATCAAAGGCGCATTAAAAAGTGACTTCTTTCTGACATTTTGCGGGGAGGGAGGTTTACGTGATTTCAAAGAACGACTCGGGGAAAAAAAGTGCACGAATGGTCCGTCCTGACCCGCGGCTCACCTCAAACACAGGTGTGGAGCCAATAGCCATGATGCAAAAAGAGAGTCTGAGCTGACACACCGCCATCTGAGCATTCCTTTTGTCTGACACCCATCAAACGCACACACGCAGTAAGTGCACACGAATGCTCGCATACCGTCGATGGCACCACGCACAACCATGGAAAGGAGAGCTATAACAGATGATAGCCATATCTCAAGATTTGTTGTAATAAGTCTGGCATGCAACCAAAGGGAACCTTTCACCCCGAGGACCTGCAAGAGCCTCAAACTGCTGCTTTCTCAAGAGGGCAGCCAGAGTGTGCGAACACAGGAGAGAGATGTTTGGTAGAGCCATGTGATTTGTGCACGCTCTTCATTCTCGAGATCAAAGAACCGATGGCAGGTAAATCAAACGTAATTGTTAAATGTTTTGCGTATGTGCGCGAGGAAGAGTTTGAGGCCTCACCTCCCAAGCCCAGCTGCCCCTTGGGGACTTTTGAGAGGCACATCAGCCAACTTGGTCCTACCTCCCTCACACAGCGAGTCAACCCCTTCAAAAATAGGCCATGACACAAAAGCTGGAGGTTCAACCCCCCACCCCTCCCCTCCCCTACAAAGCCCCACAATAATAAAACAGCACAGTGGGCTAGGTGTTAGTGGGAAAGAGAGATTGTTATTGTGGTGAGGTCCGCCTCCTACTGTGCACTGGACAGGAGTTAATGCTACTCACACGACACGCTAACCAAGAATGACTGGGAGTAGGAGGATGAGTGGATGTGTGTGTTTATGTCTTCTCACCAGCTGAACGTAGGCTACTTTATAGTCTGGTTTCTTAACCCTCTGGTTCAGGTGGTTCCTCTTCTTGTTGCTGCCTGGGAAACAAACAAAACAACGGAAACTGCTTTTATTGGCAAAACAAGAATGATGAAGCGAACTCCAGTTGCTGCAGACAGTTGCACAGAGTGATGGCGACATGTATAAACACGGAGAGAGCTGGGCAATCAGAGAGTACAAAGAGAGGACAATACAATTTTTCACGCTTCTTGTGGTGGAGACTTTGGTATGCAGTCAGGTCACGTTCCCTTTGCAACTAGTTGCAGTCAGAGTTGGTGGTCAATGTTGCAAATGGATGAGAAAAGCAACTTTAGAGGCTTAGCATCAATGGAGTCAAGTACCTCAATTTGCTAGGAATTCAATTCCTATTAAACTGAGACATGAGACAAGCATATTATATTATGCAACAGTAACACCGATCAGGCATAACATTATGACCACCTTCCTAACAATGTGCAGCTCTCCCTTTTGCCTCCAAAACAGTTCTGACTCAGTGAATGGAGATGGGCCTTCTGAAGGTGTCCTGTTAGTGGGTTCCTTTGGGTCCTATGGGTTGAGGGGAGGGGACTCAGTGGACCAAGCTTGTTCCAAAGTATCCCACAGACACCTGATCAGTTTAGGATCTAATCACTTTGGAGACCAGATCAACATCTTGTGTTTTTTTTTGTGTCTCTCTGTGTCTTTCTGCATCCTGCTGGGGATGGCTGCTGCCATCAAGGAGTGTCATTGCTACGGGGTGGGGGTGCCTGGTCTGGTCTAGGTGGGTGGTACATGTCTAAATAACATCCACACGAATGGCAGATCCAAAAGTTTCCCAGCAGAAGATTGCATTTCACAAGATGGTCAATGTTATTTACTTCTCCTGTCAAAGGTTTTATTGTTGTGACTGATCGGTGTATACAACAGTAATAGTCTAGGTCTCACTATTAGAGCTGCAAGAATTAGGTAGGACAGGGTTATATGGACAAGAAATCAAATCTATTTTTTTATTCCCCAGTGTTTTCACATTAAAAATATGATATATACAATATGCCATATAGTATATAAACCGTATTCTAATATACCTTCTTTCACCACAAAGTGTTTGTAAGCAGACATGCAACACCACTTCAAGTGAACATTCTTCTTCTATTATTGAGTGCCCGTGCTGAGCAGAAGAATAACAAAAGGTCAACGACATAAGAACAGCACCACTTACAGTCCTCGTCAATGAAATCGGAGGTCGGGTTCATGTCAGGCTGCATGGTTCTTCTGGTTGTGAGATCTGTTGTTGTTGAGTAATACAACACCAGCTGGACCGCAATTTTCTCTCATTTCATCGTACAGATGGGGGACAACGCTTCCTCAGCAAAATATTCCCAGCTTGACGGTTCATACGTGCTTGTTTAACATCTTTTCAAGCCCTTGCGTTCCGGCCGTGTAGATGAGTACTGCATTTCCTGCTATCATATTTGTAGACAAGGTGGCAACAGAAAATGAGACAGCTAGCGTTTGCTGGTTTTTAGTTGTGGAGGTGGATCAGGAGCTAGCGCCAGAAACGTCTGTCGTCTCCCATTTCCATGCATGCTTTTGTTTCAGGTGCTGGGTCGAGTTCGTCGTGCTGCAGTTTGTGGTTTTAACAGGCTTTCTACAAACTTTACAAAGCACAGTGATCTGTTTCGCATCAGACTTTGCAAAACAAAACCATTCCCCATATAACCAAAGTGTTGTGACTGCCTGTATTTGGGTCGTTTTGTCGTCTTTAGCGGCTGCATCTGCTAATGCTCAAAAATTGTAGTTAACTGGTGACAGCCAGGATTGCAGCGGAGAAGTTGTCGGAAGGGAGGACTAATCTCAATTTTGTGATAGAGGCATTCAAGAAAAACAAAAATTCAAATTAAACAAATGAAATCTGATATACTGTCGATCCCTCTGGTCTATTAAATGATTAGTGAAACGACTAAAATCATTTGTATTTTTCAGCATTTATTTTTTAGCATTTATGACATCACTAATGGCTCAGTCAGTGATGATCATTAGCCATTGTTTTCTGATCTAAGAAGTAATTATTTCTGACATCAGAAAACAATCAGTGCATATTTTCTGCTGCACCAGACGACACTGACTAAACGACCATTATTACATCCATTTACCTACACGGCAACTATAGCATTATGTTGCATTCCACTGTGGACAAAAGAATATCTCAAGACTAATTCAGCTCATTTCTGAACAGAGAATACTTGTGTGTGTTGACGTGGTAAAGAAGGACCTGATCTTGTTGACCGTGGAACGCAGGTTAACCTCTTCCCCACCTGGAGATGATGATGACATCATCCTCTCTCCTGTCTAACCTCTCCAAGTCTGGAAGACGGCGGACTCGGGAAGCTGCTCCGTGTGCGTTTTAGCAGACCAGTGGGTCGGCTTTAAATAAAAGTACATTTATACTAGATGGATTTCACGCAGGTATCTTACTTTTACGTAGACTATCAGTGATGTATATAACGACTAGAGCATCATATGGTTCATCTCAGCATGACGACTTTAATCTCAATGAGACCCTGGTGGTCAAGTCAACAGCCTCCCTGACTAACTGCCATTGCCATGGGAACGGTTTATGACCTGAAAAACAAGGGAAACATTCCACTGTAATGAGTCATTTGTGTGTGTGCGTGTGTCTATGTGTGTGTGGTACGTGTAGCTGGTAATCACTAGCAAGGCAGCCCACTGCTCAGGGAAAGCCCTGAGCAGGGTTGTAAAACAACCCCCTCCACACCACCCTAGCTAAGTGGAGGCCCCTGTGTGGGTGGGAGACAGAGGTAACAAAGTGTATGTGCCTGTGTGTGTGTGTGTGTGTGTGTGTGTGTGTGTGTGTTTGAGATTAGGTTGCTGAGGAAATCCACAAGGAAATGCTACAACCACTGAAAGAGCAAGGTAACATCCCGACGCGTTCCCCTCATGGACACAGTCCGCGAGACACGCACGCAAACGCAACCTGAAAAGACACAACTGCTTTGTGCAGCGCTTTCCCAACGCATATAGACGCACAGACAGAGCTTTCATACAACACTCGCAAACGCAAGCACAATTTCTCCCACTTTGAGATTGCGGTTTGGCAGCCAGCTATCACGTTACAAATCCCAGACCGGAGGGGTAACCATGGCAACTCCTTCCAAAATACCCCTGCCGCACATGTAGGGAAGAAAGGATTGTTTGCGCCCCTCACTCTCCTCGGCCGGTTCCCGTCTTTACACTGCCAATGGAGTGGAACCCCTGACGCAGACAGGGATACCTTCTCTGACGCACCTCGGGATAACCGGGGGCCCTAAGCCACCCTTTCTTCTCAGTCCCACTCTATCCCCCTCCCAGCCCCCCATCCTCACTCCTTTCCTTCCCCCGACTCCACCGAGGGGCTTTCCTTTTCCCCAAGCTTCTAATGACACAACCCTAATAAACAGTGTTAATTGGTTCTCCACACTGTAGGGTAGGCTAAGCTAGGCGCCTCTCTCCTCCTCCCTCCACGTCTCCTTCCCAGTCTTTCCTCCAGAGGTAGAGGGGGCTCCTCTTGGCCCTTCGGGCTCTGCAGCATCTCTCCAAGTTGAAGCCACCCTAACGCTCCCTCTTTCTGTTCTTCCATGAACTTGCAAATTCCTTGAATTGTATGGAGCCCCCGAATCAGTCCATGCAAACTTAAGCTGTTTTTCCTCCCCCCATAAAAAGCCAAGAAGATTATTAAATCAATGATATAACACTGTTCTTGGCTCCATAATCATCCTTGACAAGGGGGCAGGAGCAGGGATTTGGGGTTAGGATGAGTGCGGAGGGGATGAAGTGGGAAGTTTGTAAGTGAATAGTGTGTGTTTGTGTGGCAGGAGCATGGGGTGTCCTGGGACAGCTGGAGGCTGGAGTGCTGCAGCAGCAGATTGTCAGATAAGCAGCTGTGTGTGTTAAGGGGAAAGGAGAGCCAGGCACGCTAACCACTACCGCAACTAGCCGCTGGAAAACACTCCCGCTGCTACATGTCAATGGAAGACCGTCTACACTGTGAGCTAAAATTGCTAATCGCCACTAACCACTGCTGACAGTCTCCAAAACAGAATCAATTAGACTTTATGCTTCCTAAAACATTCTTTCTGTGAACTCCATACACCATAACCGAAATCTAATTTGCAAAACTGTCAACAGCTAAAAGTATACTAAGATGGATATAACCTATAGGATTAAAGTGAAAGAGTTTCCCAGGAAAAGAAAGAATCACTGATAGAACATCTTTCATTGAGTCCAGAAGGTCAGCACTAACAAAACAACCTTCTGTCAGACAGTTTCAAAACATTAACTCCATTTTAGTACATATATCCATCATAAAGGCCCTGTGATGTTACGGTAACCTGTCCAGAATGAAGATAAGTGATGGATAAATCCACCAAAAATGTTCCTCAGTCCTGAACTTTGGATTGCAAGAGGAAAAAAACAAGAACAAAACATGATAATCTGCTTCAAAATGATGGCTTTTCTGGTGAGATGGTTACTGTTTTAAGCACATTTGATACTTCAAAGGTAAGATGGAGACCAAGACATTCTTTCTTACATACACCAGTAAGGCGTAACATTATGACCACCTTCCTAATACTGTGTAGGTCTCCAAAACAGTTGTGACTCATCAGAGAATAGATATGGACCTTCTGCAGATGTCCTGTGGTGTCTGGCAACAGGATTTTGTTAATGGGGGCCTTTGAGGGGAGGGGCCTCTGTGGATCATCCCACAGATACTTGATCAGTTTGGGATCTAGAGAATTTGGAGGCCAGGTCAACACTTTGTTCTGTTTTTCATGTTTGTTTTAGTTGTTTTTGTGTGTGTGACTGTGTCAGGCTGCACCCTGCTGGGGGAAGGCTGCTGGGGAAAGGCTGCTGTGGGAAGGCTGCTGTGGGAAGGCTGCTGTCATCAAGGCGCGTCATTGCTATGAGGTGGGGGTGCCCGGTCTGGTCTAGGTGGGGGGTGCATGTCTAAATAACATCCACATGAATGCAAGGTCCAAAAGTTTCCCAGCAGAACATTGCACTGTCACAGTTGGTCAATGTTATTTACTTCTCCTGTCAGGGGTCATAGTGTCATGCATGGTGAGCGTACACCCGCAATCCTTGCTGTAATGAGTGTAGTATGACTTGTGTTTAACAGTAAAAGTGGTTTTAAATCAAATTATCACACAATATAACTTACATGCGGATAGTAATTAATATGTTCAAAATAACCATTTACATGCCGACAGAGAGAGAGAGAGAGAGAGAGAGTGTGTGTGTGTTTGAATGTGTTTGTCTGATCGAATGACTGTGCACCATTTGCTCGATTTACTCACGACAGCTGCAGTACAACTTTAGGATTTTAATTTGGACGAGATGTTTGTGGCTTGGTATTGCATTCCATGAATCAAGTGTTTTCACCACTCTCTCAACAGCGTGCATGGCCTCCATGTCTTTACATAGACATACAGTCATAGTGTTTGCAATGTTCTTCCACCACCAGCTTTTCCTTGGTTTAAAGGTCAGTGACTAAGGCGATGTAGTTTGTTTTTATAGTTCTTTTCACTCTCAACCCCTCATGCTCACTGCAATTAATAAGATGTGACAAATAAAACACTTTCTTAACAGGAAACCAAAAGAACAGCCTCTACTCACATCTTGCCACTGTGGGGTTTTAAGTTATATGTCAACAATTAAGTTTGTCTCAATAAGTTGTAGTGGAAACATGGTTTGAATAATTTTACTTTAAACAACTTTGCATCACTCTTCACGATTAATCGCACCTAAAAATGTTACGTTAATGTTTTGGACTCGATGCAGATTCGACCCATGAACAGCTGGAGCGACTTTCAAAAAGGCGGAGGGATAATTAAACTCGACCCAAACGACAGTCGAGCATAACATAAGCAGTCAGAGAGGGAACACGAAGACTCACTCTGGCGTATTTTATGAGGTCAAGTCAACCACTCCAAGTTCGATGACTGTTACTAGCTCTTTGAAGGTGCTTGTGCCAAGTAGTGAAGACACTCACCAAACTGTATCCTGGTGCGGACTGCTCCCACGGGGACGTTGTAAATGCTCTCCAAGTAGTTCTTTACGTCACACTTGGTCATTCTGTGGAGACACGTCCAGGACGGACAGAAAAAAAAGAAAGGAGAGCAGAGGTTATGCAAGGCTTTCAGCAACAGGAACTGTGAAGAGTGATTTCAGTGTTAATGTAGGACCATAATGGAGTCAGGGATAACGTCTGAGGTTGCAGTCCAGCACTTGCAAGGTTACATATAACACCGCGTTCACTTAATCGACACCTACATACAAAATGATTCAGCCCATTTCCACACTGCATTCCCATAAACTCTGCTGTTACATTATCGGCTGTAAGAGACAGGCCACTCCCATACGGAGCCATGTTCAGCTTTTATTCTATGGAGCATAAAGTGGAGAGAGGAGAAATGTGAGTGTCAGTGTTCATCCAATTAGCTGTCTGCAAGTATCGATCGCGCCCAGTGAAACCCTACACAGGAAGTGGGCCTGGCACCAACCGATCTGGCGGGCCGGCCCAGCTCTAGCTAGCCCACTGGGCAGCATTTGGAACGGATTTCTCTGACCAGAGGAAGAAAGGCTTTTAACTGCTAATCAATCTAGCCAATTGGATTAGCCTGGTAGAAAGCACTTCCCAAATGCGTCTGACAAAGTGCTTAATAGCGACGCTGTGGTCCGACATGAGAGCCTCGGATATGGCATCTCCTATCACCTCATTTGTTTCGTAGGGAAGAATAATGTAATATTCAGAGGAAATAGCACAATACCTTGAGTTATTGTAGGTGAGGTAAACATTTGCATGGGAAAATCCTATCTGTGAACACAAAGACTCTTTGTACCTCGAGTGATGTAATACATGTTTCCATGCTGTACAAACAAATGCCTTTCCCTCCATAATAGTCTTAAATTTGGCAAAGCTGACTGATGTAGAAATACAACACTCCTATTTGACCTGCTAAGTTGTGTGTATTGAGAGAGGTAAGCTTATATTTGCGATAGTTGAGTAAGTATTTCCATATTTGATTCCACCCATGCACGAAGCGGGATGGTCTGAAGTGGCGACTCCTGAGTATGGAAAGGTTTCTACCGAACACCAACGTCAGACAGCTCATTCTGGGAAAAGGGCAAAGAAATCTTTCACAATAATGGTCCAATACCACAAGGGTTTTTGTGGGGAAGGCCTTCTGCATTGATCTACTGTACGAAGAAAGGTGCAAAGAAACTTACAGTTACAGGATCATTTAAGGATTTTGGAGCCATTTGTGATGTATTTGTATGGATTTTATTTTATTTTTTTGCCACTTATCAGGACCTAATCAGAATGTTATTTTATACAGCGCGTGTCTGGCAACAGCGTGGAAAGAATCCCTACAGAGATACGTGCGTCATGCAACAGAAGTCTCGCTCGAAGAAATTCAACTTTTACTCCCAAAATCATACGGGAGGTGAGCTGTTGTTGGAAGAGAGAAAGAGCCATCTGGGGAAGAGTGAAGTAATACACATTTGGAGTCTAGTAAGTCTAGATAACGATAATTTAAAAGCTTTTAAAATCTTGCTATGGTTTCTATCTGCATCGTGCCACAAAACATTGGGGCAACACAAGGCTCGTTGCGCTGCAAATGGAAGATCATACCCGGCACCTTGCAGGTCTTTGTGTGCTCAAGAACCATTTTAACCAGGATTTCTAGTTCCACACCAAAGCCCTTTTGGCTGACGAAACCAGCTGATTAATGAGATATGCTACAGGCACAGCGGAGGTGAAGTTATGGCTGACTTGCATGTCCAGTCTATCAACTGTCAATCTGTTGCAAAAACAAGCTCTTTAGTGAACATAATTTACCAAGCTTGCCCACAGGATTACAATGCAGCCGTTTCGCAATTCCACATATACTCAACAGTGCACTGATTACAAAGACTTTAATCCCTATCAGTTGTTTACACTCAGATACACAAGAAGAAAAGAAAAATCCTCCAGTTGTACTTTAAGGCCCTTTTTAAACTTTCTGCCTCCTTTTACCAAGTCAAGAGGAAAGAGATGTGTTCCATAAGATGTGGCATGCAGATGCGCCTTTCTGCTCCATTTGAACCCACCCTCTCTTTTAACCCCCCTCTTACAGCGTGTGTGTGTGCCAGAGGGCTGTGAAGCAGAGCGGAGTGACCAGGGGTACTTGAGATCAAGAGAGGAAGAAAGAGTGATTGCGCTGAGAAGCGGGTTTTCCTAGAAAGCAGGGGCGGGGAATTGGAAGAGAGGAAAGTGGCTTTGGGACTATGAGGTCTCTTCTGGATCATTAGCAGAGGAACACTGATCCTGATTAATGAGGAGAACGTTTGCTAAATCCCTACCGCTTTTACCACTCCGATTATCCAGCCAGCACAAACAAAGAGACAGTATGTATGAATCAAGCCAAAGCACAGAAACGTCTAATAAGTCTGCTAAGGACACCCATGCACGTACAAATATTCTTAGTTAATGGGTATGAACTAGCAAATGGCAACCAAAGAACCGTCACACATAAGAATCATTAATTACCTGATACGTCTTAAAACAACATCTGCACCTTCTCCCTCAGTGAAAATCCAGATTCTTTGAAAATATATTTTGACCTGAAAGCTTAGCTCAGCTGTCTGGAAGAAGATGAATTCTACAACACTAAAAGACTAATCATGTTTTTCAAATGGATACGAGTGGCCTTTCAGACGAGGACTGGCTTCCAAACCACTTGTGAAATTCCCAAATTATGCTCAGGTACACCTTACAGCTGTCCTCTAGTATCAACCTCTGAACATGCATCAAAGACCAAGTGAAAAGACAGAGAAAAACAACAGAAATTGTAGGTTGGACCAAAACCATTAATTGAAGGAGAAGGCGCTCCATATGGGAAACTTGGGGAAGGAACAACTCTACTGAAAATGTTTCTGAAGAAGTGATCATCTGAAAATCTTACACAATGCAACAAGTATAGCAAGGAGACACTAGGTGGATAATCTGCATTAGCAAGGTACTCTCATGTGCAGTTTTCAATGGCAATGGCTAAGGTTGAAGATAAGACACAGTTGGCCAAGGATGCAGAAAAAAAACAGGGGGACCATCATCTCAGAGCTGACCCTACCCTCAGCATGGGAGTGCCTCAAGGTTGTGTGCCAAGTCCTCTCCTCTACGCCCTGTACACCCATGACTACATGCCTCTCCACCCCGCAAATAGCATCATCAAATTCAAACAAACACAACAGTGGTGGGGCTAATCTCAAAAGGCAACGAGGTTGCCTATAGAAAGACGTATGCGATCTCACTCTGAACATTAACGGAACTAAAGAAATCGTCATTGAGTTCAGACGACATAAAGGGAAGCTCAGGCCACTGGAAATATGGGGAGTAGAGCTGGAGAGGGTGCCTAGTTGAAATTTCTGGGGGTCAACATCTGTGAGGACCTTAAGAGGACTCGACTGCTACCGTCAACAAGGCTCAACAGAGACTTTACTTCCTCAGAACACAAAGGAAGGGCCATCTGCCCAGAAAACCCAAGGCCCAAGGCATCATTGGTATCCCACTGCCACCTCTTGAGGACATTTACCAGTCCAGATGCCTCAGCAGGGCCTGTAGCATTATAAAAGATATCATACGTCCTTTCCATCACCTGTTCACTCTACTGCTACCCTCTGGAAGACGGTACAGGCCACTTAAGACAGCCGGACTCAAGAACAGTTTCTACCCAACAGCCATCACTACACTGAACTCTACTTCCCTGCCACCCATCCCCTCTGCAAAATCATCTTCAGCGTCACTTTATATTTATAATGAGTGGGTATGTGCACGGGTGAGGCAGGAAGTGTAAGGGTTTGTGGATGCGGAGCCTAGATATGGGGTCGGGAACAGTTGATGGGGTGTAAGTTATGATACCGTTTCTGTCTTTTGTGACTCCTAAGAAGAGTCATCATAATTCGTTGTATGTGACATGCAATGACAATAAAAGCATTCTCATTCTGATTCAATGGCACCCAGGTACACCTATGTGCAGGTTGGTCAAAAGTGGTTTTTATGGGAGACAGGCAGCCACAAAGTATTCCCTCTGAGGTGCTGTAGGCCCATAAGTCAAAATAAGAAATATTTCCCTCTAACAAATCTAATTGCAAAAGGGCTGGAAATCACAACAAGGCTGTTTGTTTGCAGGCAACCGTGAAGCATGGTGGATTTTCAGTGCATTTGAGAATTACGCCGAGAAGTGCCGGTAGCCGTTTCATCTATTTCACAACCGTCCCAGAGATGTTTGTTATTGCCAACATTCAATCTGCAGAAAGGCAAAACCTCAAGCATATAGTGATTTACCCACAGATCCATCAAGAATTACCTTCAGTGAGAAAAAGAACAGCGAGTCCTGCAACAAATGGTATTCCCAGCAACGGACCGCAATCTCATCATTGCGCCAGTTTGGGTTAAGAGACAAACAATTTTAAGTCCAAAGAAAAAACTGTGTTCTTCCACGTTTTTCAAGGTGATTTGTCTAACGTGCCAGTACATTAAAAGCAGTATTCACATTTACTTTGGGCTGTTTTAAACACAAAGGGTGGCCTCCAAATATTGATTACGCTCAGTTGTCTCATGTTTATTGGAGTTTACATGAAATTAATTGATACATAAAACAGTAATGGTGCAATTTTTTAAAATAATTGTTTCCCATGTACCTAAAATATTTCCACAATATTAGATATTCACATAACACCCACAGACACACGTAAATACTATGCACTACAGTTACAGGCGTTACTTTAAATAGCGTTTTCTTTTCTCAATACATGATTCCTATCTTAGCTACAAACTAGAATTCAGTCAGAGAGAAAGCCTTGGGCTGAAAGCTGAGGAGAAAATGTCAAGTTAAGCGTGTACATAAACAAGGCTAAACTTAGACAAAGGGCGTGGTGTCTCCAACAGTGATGCAGGCAGCATCTGATCATCATCCCAGTATAAACACCCATCTGACTCCATAAGCTAACCTTTAACACTTCTGCCTCTCAGGAAGAACGAAAACCTTTCTCCAGCAACTGCTAAGGCTAAGGGCATCGTTCCTCAGCAACTGGTATATATTTATATGCAAACACACATGCTACAAAGATTCCTCCGCCAAGATGATGAAAGAACTCCAAACACAAAACCTAGAAGGGCATCGGATGACGCAGGCGATGGATTAGATTCAATTATGGCGCGTTGTTGCCAAGCAGGTTTAAAGCAGGCACACAGGCTTCATTGTCAGAAAACAATTTAAAAAGTTATATTGTTCGGCCTGGATGTAAAAACCTAAATCTAATATCATGTGATGTTTGAAGAAACAGGGGCTTGACGCATGGATGGCATAAACAGATTAAACTTGACGCCTTTGTCGTGGCCGCTGTGACAGAATTGTTTGTGTGTGACAATATAGCAGATTCGTCAATCTACAGATTAGCCCGCGCAGCCCCAGTCAGCTGCTTTCAAATGTAATCCCTCCCCCTGCAATGAATCCACATGTTCCTGGATATTTCCTATTCTTAAATGTGGGCTAACCTACACTGAGGCAGGAAGATTAGGAGTATCAGTTCCCATAGTTTGAGGCGGTCCATTTACACCTGTGCTCCGAAAACGTATGAGAGAAGTAGGTGAAAGGGCGCAGTCGGAGACGTCCGAGACAGGACAGAGGCAGCTTTGACGGCGTTTGACAATGATGCATTCTCAAAGCTCAGAGACGACTGCATGCCACTAATGTGCTAGTGCTAACAGAACGTCTGCCAGGTGAACGGGCGGTGCCTCCGTGCTACACGGAGGTTGCATTTTATAGCTGCGCTCACTCGCAATGATGAAAAACACAAAAATAATAAAACAACAAATAACGTCTAAAACTGATTTCGCATCAAAAACGTCGCTAATGAAGCGTATCTCCCCGTCCTTCACATTATTTCCTGCGCATCTTGAACGCACATTTCTTGGTTTCCTTGCCTCAGCACATCAGACAGACTGATGTAGACCCTTTTATCTGGTTAGCTAGAAAACAGTTGGTTGAGCTGCGGCGAAAGCGGGCAACTGAATAAATGTTATGTGAAAAACGATGTTGATCCGATGGCTTTGTTTTATCTTTGATTAGATCATCATGGTGATTCATGTCGGAAGAATGGTGTGTGTGCACTCCTCTGTATAAACCGAATTCCACGCGCGTCAATATACATTTGTAATTAGCCGACTCTATTCTCAGGCTCGCTCGAGTCTTCCCGAGGCTCGTCTTCCACGCTTTAAGATGAAATTTACTTTATATAGGAATGATTCAGTGACCATCAGGGTTCTTGCGGCTACCATGAATCCTTCTTAGAAAGGTTGCTTGTTTTAGCAACTTGACTTGGCAAACCACTGGAAGGCCTTTAATGTGGCTCCTCGTTTGATTGAAAATGGGCTGAATCTACTTTGAGGCTTTTCATAGGGCATTTTTTTGGTTGACAGATTACCTATAAGACTTACCAGGGAATGGAAAAGAAGGGGACGCAGATAGAGGAGATGGAGAGTTGCAGGCAACAGGCGCTCACTGCAGTTTGGAGCAATCTCATTCCCTCAACACAACATTTTAATCCAACTGGCCTCTTTTTCCTGTAACTTACATCATGTTGCCACGAAAAAAAAACATTTATAAAAACGGGAACTGCCAAACCTCACTTAAGTTGACACAGATTTCTTAATTTGCTGACAGAATCCACGGTCTGTCAACATCAGTTAACACTGTAAAATTATATAATGATACAAATGGAAAATATTATGATGATATACCTGCCAAACACAGGAAGAAAAAAAAAAAGAGGAGAAATAGTGGCAGAGAGGGCAACTTTAACCGACAATCTAAGGTTTCGAATGAGCAGGAGCGCTCAGCAACCGTCGTCTTCTCGACATGTCCAACGCGCAAAGGTTACCTTTATACACACACACTTCAAATGTCGAAGGTACACCAGGCAGTTCATACACACAAACTTCAAAGTACATTGTGTCAGAGTGGCTTAGCGGTGAGAATGAAACAGGAGAGTTTGTTTTCTGCGCAGATGAAAGGCGAAAGAAAGCCGCTCCTCATTGTCGGCCTACCCATTGTCAGGTTTGGGTTGAAAAACGCACACTCTCCACTTTAACCCTCCCATCCAAGCAGACAATGCATGCAAAAGAAGTTGCTCAACACTAAGTATCAAGATCATAATAGTGGACTTAGTTTAGAGGGACAGTCATTGAGAAACCTGAGACTTTTGGAGAGAAGAGACAGTTGAGAAGTTGAGAGTATGAGAGCAGCGTGTGAAGGATTACATTTATTGTTCGGGTTTTGGTCAGACAATAGAACAGAAATAGATCAAAGACCAGGTCATCGTGAGTCACTAAACTCCATACAGAGAAACGGGTCAGTAGAGTCAGTTATACACATCTGCTGGCTGGCTATATTACTTCATATGAGATTAACTGAGGTTAATTCCCACACAAATGACCCAGTTTCCATGTGTTTATTAAACGGAACAGGTGAACAGAAACAGTGAGTGACTGCTGTAGACGCCATAACTTAGCAGAGCCCAACAGGTGCTGAACAGTTGTCAGATTGGAAAGACATTGTGAGCTTCTGTGTGAGAGGGTCAGTTTGTTCAAGTCTGATTACAGTGAGAAACCGCAGCACGGTCTGGTTTCATAGTTATTAGTCTGCATAGCATGAAACGTGACTGAGTAGTGGATTGAACACAAAATTCAATGGTGTGTGTGTGTCGGCACTGGCCCGTGGCCATGCCAGGTGAGGTAGAGGAGGTGTGCGTGGGCGTAAAATAGAAATTTGATGATGTTCTAGAGCAGAGAGGGAATACTTACATAGCACAAAAGGTTTGAGAACAATCAAAAAGGCAAACAAACACTTCCCTCTAGCAGGCGAAAGGAGAATTACCAGAGAACACAGCCCAGGTGTCTCAAACAACAAGTGCCAAAAAGGGATTGGTTTTGGACACGCAGCAAAGTGTTTAAGAAAAGCACAATAAACAGCCGGGTCCAGGGTGGGACAGAGCGTAAGAACAGAGGAGGACATGCGCAGGCGCTAGCGAGCGAGCGATACCGCAGGCAGGCATGAAAACTAGAAGCAAGAGGAACAACTAAGGGCTATCCAGCTCCCAGGTGTCATCCGAGATAAAGGCCAGCTTGTGTTATTGCCCTGAGAACACCAACATCACCGCTTCTCATTAACAGCTGCTCGGCTCTGCAATTTACCCACGCTTACACCGCCTACCCCCGAGGATCATAACTACAACAGCTTTCACTGTCACAGTGACTCAGACTTATCAATAAGCTGAGAGTGGGAGTGATATTTGGATTGTGTCATTGTCTCCCTGTGCGTGACTATTTACTACACTGTTGGCACAAAAAGCAAAAAAAAGTGACAGTGTCCCAAGCATACACCGAGGGCCCAGCAGCGCATCAATCAGCAACCCACCTCTCACAGGCATCAAAGACTGCAAGTAAAAAAAAAAACCTTACACACCCTTATAAACACACACGCACCCTGCATTTACCCACTTTTGTGCATATATACACAAAGACACACACCATTCTCACAAACTGACTCACCCACACTCGCATGCATGCGCGCACGCACATGCACACACAATTACATAAGCACCCTAGGAGTTTGGCAGACAAGACGCAAAAATCGGAGTGGGAGGCCAGGCACCTGGATGAACAGATTATGGTCTAAAACCCACCAGAGACACATAGATGATCTGCCTCAAACTTCAATTTTTCTCCCCACTGCGGGCTCTGGGCCTCTCATCGCCTGAGGAGCACTGCTAACCTCAGTGACCTTGGCTCGCAGACGCAGTCAAAATCAGCTCATCACAGCCGAGTGCTGACTGGTGAGGACCTCCTGTTGCGTTATATGACAGCACGCGCACATCGTCCAAACCCACCAAACTCAGACCAGCATGTACAATATATACAGTACGCTGCTCTTGAGCTCTGTGGGTGCATCAAAGGGGCATTGACGTGCGTATTCAGGAGAAAAGTGGTGTAATATGTGGCAAACGCCACGGGACACGAGTCCTGGAGAACGATCAAGAACATTCAGCTTTTACTTTCTGTGTAGACACTGGCTCTACTGGGTGACTAATGTCTGACGTCTTGCTGTCCATAACTTGGCCTGAACTTCCACTGCAGAGACAAACAAAAACACTAGACTTCAACTCCCACGTCACTCCCCATGACAGCCAATCGCAAGTCATTATTGCACCTAATCTCATTAAAGGAGCCATGAGGTGGTACAAACTGTGTACACTGCTGAGGACTGGTGTCTCCGTTTTCGGTTCTTAAGGCTGCCACGCCACCTGATGGCCACAAGACCCAACTCCAGGTTCATAAAACTGGACCGGCAAGACCAGCAAAGACCCAGTAAGTACACATTAGTGGAAATGTTCTAAATACAGTCTGAAATGGTCTTTGCTAAAAGTTAGAGAAAATAAAGTAGTATCTTAACAGGACAATCAAATGATGATATTATTTACTGGCTCTTCTATACAATAACGTCATCGCATCAGTGGAAGGTGAGGTTAAAAATATATTAGTCTCTGTAACCTGATGTACAAACAAATTACTATCATACCCCTTTTGTGTCACGAATACCTTTATAACAACAGGAAAAGTACAGATTGAGACAAATATCATCTGCAAACAACCGACTTTTCATTCATAGTTTTGTAATCAATGACAAATGAACGTCTATGTGCGACGTGGACTTTGCACCGACACATATTAGTCATATTTGTGCAGAGAACAGTCATTGCTTTTTCCTGGCATCGTATGCAGTACAGTGCACTTACCTGAAGATTTGGAGGCCGTGGATGCAAGCAACGCTCACGTCACATGACAACAAACAAAATGTTCAAAACGATGACGGAAGAAATTTAAAGCAGAACACTTACTCCATTGGGATGCGAAACTGGACAGTATCAGGAGGCTGCTCCTTTCCCGGCCTCACTAATGTCAGGAACCAGTTGGGTCTGAAGAGCCTCAGCTGGGGGTTACCCAACTGGTAGAGAGGGTGCCTGAGAGAACATAAAGATACTGACTCTTACAATCCATATCAGCAGGGAAATATTATTGCTGCATCTGTAATCACATAGATTAGGTTTGATTTTAAATATGTTGTGAAATATCATAAATTATACAATACAGTCTACTACCACCGGTACTTTCTCCTCCCACTGGTGATTCTAAACTGGCCATATATGTGAGTGTGAATGCTTGTCTGTCTCTCTCTGTGTTAGCCTGTTATAGACTGGCAACCTGTCCAGGATGTACCCCGCCTCTCACCCAATGACAGCTGGGATAGACTCCGTCCCCCCGAGCCCACGACCCTTCCCAGGACAAACGGTTACAGAAGATGAATGAATGAATGAATGAATGAATGAATGTTTGGTGGTCGTGCAAGAGAGAGGGCTTTTCTCATATTTGATTAAGAAGTAAAACTAGAATGAAGCACAAACATATTGCTGGAAACAAGTGCTGGACCAGCCTTAGCAGGATCCAAAATATAAAGTTGCGTGCACAGTTTTCTTGCAACTACAGCAGAGCATTGCTGGCACTATCACATCATAGGTTACCTTCAAATGAAATAGTTTTAAATGATATGGTACCACTGTTAGTTTGCTTATTGGTTGTCTGATCATATAGCTGCCCTTGTATTTTACCATTACCAGTACCAGTACGGTTAACGGTACGGGTTTGTTTTTAGCATTAGCATAACGTTAGCTACGTATTTGTAGCTAACCCCTTTAATTTTAAATAACAGTAAGCATATAAGTACAAACTGGAAAGTTGCTGGTAATGCATAAAACGACAACACCGTGGGGTAAAAACTACATTCAAACATAACAGGACAACTGGAAGTCTAAGGCATGCTAACCATAGCAGGTTCTGCTAGGTTATTAAACTGCCAGAGAAGGAGGCTAACTGTGATGTATTAGCTAACTACGGAGTCGCTAGAAATATTTTTTAAAAAGCAGCTGATACTCACAGTACTCTTGTTACCGGCATCGCTAGGACGGTTCGCTGAAAGACATACGCTGCTGCAGTTTGTGTTTTGTAGTTTTTCAAGGTTGTCAAGTGCTACACGTGCATGCTTTTACTTCCGGGAACAATTATATTGCGCAAGCGCAGTGGATTTACTCCGTGCCCTTGAAGGAGAGTTCATGAGAGTGGGAATGGCAGCCTGTTTGAAATCCAAACACATTGTGAATTAGAGGTACATTTTTTAAATGACCTTTGTAATTTAATCTAAAGCATGTTTATACAAATCCACATGCACAATATATTTGACATGAAAAAACATACATTAGAGGAAGATAAAGACGTAAACAATACCGACTATGAGAGTATATAAATGGGTTATTGTGCAAGATATTTAACTGACAATGATCAGTTTTGTTTTTGACTAGATTCTTAAATCTCCTCTTCTTATTACAAGGCTTGTAATCTTTTTCAGAATGGGTTTTCATTCTGGGAACGGCCTTTGCTGTGAGTATTTTCTTAAGGCACATGTGATAAGGCAGCAGCAGAGGGAGACTTCGCCCCATCTGTGCTTCAGACCTCCGTGCCTCACCTCCCTGGGATGTGCCTGCAGAGGGTAAGAATGACTGAAGGCCCCCTGAGTGGAACATGAGTCCCTGGCTCAGCTGGTTCAGACTTGGCAGGAAATGGACCACACTGACAGCCCACACTGTGCCTGGGAGGGAAGTTTCCATCAGTTAAGATGCCATGGAGTGGGTGTATGTGTGTGTGGATGGTGCTGGAGGGGCAGTTAGGGATTTTATTATTATGCGGTAAGAGCTGACGCTTTTGTCACACCGCATCAGAATGCCCTGTTGTCCCTAAAGTCATCTAGTTGAGCTTAATTTTTTTTCCAGTATGGCTCAAAAATGTTTGGTACCGTTGAGTTCATTGGTTGTTTACTTGTTTGCTGCTTTGGAACTGGTTCATCTGACAGCTGATATGAGAGTGAGGGAGTCATAAAGGTGGCGAGCCAGAGGTGGGAAGGTTACGCTCAAAACATATACTGTAATGTCTACTAGCCACTGGTTATTACACGTTACAATACTAGATGGATTGATAGAATAAAACATTAAGGTAAATTGAATTCCATTAACTCTGTCACAAGACAGATTCAAGCATTCACTCAGAGTGTTTACTAAAGTAAGGACCCTGATGTACAAATGGTTCCCGTAAGGTTGCGTTATTGTTTATGTACGGTTAAAGAGTCGTCATGTAATGTTCCCTCTCTTCCTCACTATGCAGCTTGTAAACGCGCATATTTTACATCCTTTCGCTAAAGGGACATATTTCCAGAAATATAAACTCATGTATCATCAGCTATCAGCATGAAAAGAATTATAAACATGCTGCAATGCCGGATAACACCTGGACGGATGAGGCAGCTTGGCTTGCTCTTCAGCCCCGCAGATACCTCAATATTAGTGTGGGGCAAGAAATGCACGGTAAATGTTGTGAAATCAAAAACACTGAAGCAGTTCTTTTTTATTGTGGACATGGACCATGCCAGTTTCAGTATTACCAAATCCTGAGATCCTGTCCTGCAGTGGTCCCTTGCAAGCTGAATATATAGCTTTAATTTTATGATATTGTAATTGACATTGGTTTTAAACGGCAAATATGCCTGAATCAGGCATATCAACCAATAATTATTAGTTCCCCTACAAACAATTTAAACAAGTATTTGTTAAAACAAACAGTGCCTTTTGAGGTATACTAAGAAATACATACATACAGTATAGTAGACAAATATGTTTGCTCTGATTTGCTTGTATGATTAATTATATATATAAAAAATAACATGCATAGTGAATGATCAATCTCTTACATATCTTGCAGAAAGGCATTTGTTATGCATATAAAATCTATTATCTCTTATCTCTCTCTTGGCCCGGGAACTGGAGCTTTCTCTGGGTGCAGTATAAATGTCTGAAGCCATTACCTCTGTTCGGGTGCCAATGTTTAGCGAACCCTCTCGCCAGCACAGACCAGGACGGGTCTAAGGAGAGCGTAGGTCGCTCGCAACACGAACCGACGCAACTCCCAGCCAAAGGTCTGGTCTCACACTGTTGTCCAGCTCGGCCATTTATAGACGCGATTCAAGCCTGTTTCTTTCACGCACACAGTTATTTTATAGAAAATAAAACTCTATTATCTAATTCCAGCAGTTGCCAAAAGAACACGGACCTAATTAATGGGGTTTTATCCCTTGTCAAATGACTTGGCATGAACTTGCGATCACTCTGCTGCTCTCATTAATTTTTAAAATGCTGCTCACTTTTGTTTATGGTGCAGTTTTGCAGATGTCAGATTCTCTTTATTTGGCATCGCCTGCTTAACTGACAGGACTTTATGGCTACAGTACGATAACAGGCGTGCCTTTCGCACAGATGGCACAGTATGCTCCGTCGGTGCTACTCATTTTCATTCAGGCACTAACTGTATCTTTGATATAGGTGTGTTCGCGTGAGTGAGAGAGAGAGCGAAGAGGAGAGGGTTCAGGTCTGGGGCAGTGGAAAGTGTGTGACAGAACAAAAAAGGGGAGAAAGCGCTGGTGGAGGAGGGAGTGCTCTAGCAGCAGAGGTGGATAGACGGAAAGAGTTGGGTCTACAGTGGGATTGTCCCGCCAAACTCGGGCACGCATGGAAACTTTCCCCCTCTAACTCTCAGGCAGTCATAAGAGAAGTCGTCGGTATTGAATAACCTAGAGAAGAAGAAGAAAAAAAAAGAGAGAGACGGTAAATTGGAGATGCAGACATGAAGATGGAAAAGTTTGTCAGCTGAAGTGAATAGTTTTGTAAGAGGATCTGCTGTTTGAGTGTTTCCTGAAGCCACTGTAGCCTTCCTTGAAGACCATATTCTTCCTTAAATATGTGATAACTTGAATTTTTTTAAAATATACTTCACCTAAATCCACAGTCAACACCTTACATACTACAAGGTGACAGTGCAGCTAAGAGAGCAATGACTGAGCGTCCAGAATCAGTTCAGCTGCGGCAACTGCTGCAGGGGGGACTACGTTTTGCTATGTATGTCGTGCACTGCAGTCAGGGATGAGGCAGGACTGTATCGGGGGAGCAAATTAAAATTTTTGGCAGCAGTTGTTTATGAAACCATTCTCATCCTCGGCTGACAATCTGTAGCAGATGTTTTGGAGATACGAAGCAGTGGCTTGTTATCCATCATTCACCAAACATGTCAGCGTGCACTCGGGTTTTAGCCATGCTGGTGTCGTGGTTTTATGACTAGCACTGGTCTTTGGGTGGCCGCTCCGTCCACCGCGACGGCGAACGCCAAAATCTATCGACGGCCACTGGATGGGTTTCAGTTTTCACTCTGCCCGTGATGTCTTAACATGCTGACTTTTTATTTAGTGCTAAAATTACCTTTTATCTCATGCTAATTATTACCAAATACTAGCATGCTAACATGCAAAACTGACATGGTACACGTTGTTTAACATGAGTTAGCATGCTAATTTTAGCATTTCGCTCGTGCAACCACTGTCCTCAAGGACAGTTTCTCCAGCTGCTAGCATGGCTGCAAACTCTTGGTGGCTAATTGTGATTAAGAAGAGGAATTATCAGCGAACTTTAGCGGACTTTTATTATACTAAAACACTTAACGAATAACTGATCCTTAATATACGAAGCTGCAAAATGAATCCCAAGAACTTTTCAATAATTGGCCCTTTCAACTTTCTGTAGCCTGAATGAAGCAGTGGCTCCACTTGACACTCCAAACATAAACCATTAGGCCGTCCACCCCACACCTAATTAAACCTTGGCCCCTGTGCCATCAACGCTAAATCAGTGGTCGGAGCTCGTGGCCAGTTCAGGTCAGATTCCTCTGTTTTTTTCACGTCCCATGTTCACACACCCGGAGAGAGCGGGTGCATGCCATGCGGCAGTCCTCTGACTATTAATAGCTATAGGCAATTTGGATGGCGAGTAAATTTAGACATTCCCCCCCTGGATGTTCCGTTGTAGTCATCAGCCTGACCTCTGACCCAGGAGCTTGGCTGCCACAGGGCCTGCGTTGAACTTGAAGTTCAGGGGGGAATGAATGCGAGTTTGAACACGCGAACGCTTATTCACCCGCAGAGCACGAACGGTACGCGTGCACGGCTAAACCGTCTGATGTGCAGCAGAATTTGAAACTGCTTAAGGCCGGTTTAGCTCTTTGTCACCGAAGATGCCGACCTCATTCATTCACCGTGAGAAAGCCTAGAGCATCACATGAGAAAGAGTGACACACTAACGACTGTGAAGCTTTTTTGTCCCCCGCGCTGAACGTTGGCGGAGGCAGAATGATGTGTTTCTCCGCCAAGAATCGAGTCACGATCTGAAATCTTGACACAAAAAGTCATACACAGATTTCCAGAGGTTTTTAAGTAGACCACACTTGGAATACGTTGATACGGTAGGGTGCTCACACAGGTTCCCACAGCCTTATCCAGTGTCTCGGCCTCTGCCAGAGTTATGTGATGGATCTGGAGTTGGGGGGGCTGACATGCATAAACAGGGACAGGGGCAACTGATCTTCAAGGTATGTCAGCCGACACTCTTGGGATAGCTGCTACGCTGCACCACGGAGGACTTTAACCTACAAACATAACAACATTGTTCAAGCCATGAGTCCTCTTGTCTTATTTTTGGGTCAGATAAAGTTGTTGTTGGATACCAATAGAGCCATGCTGGAGTGAGAGGCGTGTTGAAATAAATGGACAGTGACACCGAACTGATATAAATCAACATGGTGCAGTTTAAGTTTCAGAAAGTTATAATTAATGATATGCTTCTGTGAGAGCTGGGAGTTAAACATGGTTTTGTTATTGTACGCGCATGAAGGTGCCAGGTAGTCCAGCTATACTGTGTTGACATCAGTACTTCAGACACAATAGACGCTGACAGTCCGAAGGCCAGCGAATGCCACCTTTGACCGATCGCAGCATCACCCGCTATCCTTGAGGCACCTATAAACACCATTCATGCCCTCTTGTGACGAGTCACAACGTACCCACAATCCACCGCAGATATTAGCGTTGCCTCGAGATTTGGTTTTTGCTGCACGTGACTCCACCAGCACGCCTAGAACCTGTCAGTGCCACTATAAATCCAACACGCGTTCAACAAGCCAGAGGGATATTTGGCGAAACAACAAGTTGCATGTGACACAGATATAGTCTGTCTCATTCGTTGCACGTTATTTATTAGGGGCTAATTATTTTTGCATTTTAAGTTCTGAAATTATGCGATTGCACACTGCAGTATGCAGTCTTCCTGACAACTGAGTCACCTTTCAGTGTTGCGATGTAATGTTTCCACACAGTTTACGCATTTGTTGTTGTTTTTTAGAAGCTGGTAATGGAACAAAAACTGTATGGAACTGATAATAACAGGAAAAACTCACATGGGGGGGGGGGGGGGTCATGCGTTGTAAGTACAGCTGATTTGAGTATGAAGTGAAATAAAGTTTGTGAACTGCCCAGAGTTCATGGTTTTAAAGGGACTTGATCTCAATTTGGGAGCTGGAGCAAAACAAACTGCCCAAATCAGTTTAACGTTCACATGCCAGAAAGCCCCTGTGTCCAAATCACAGAGGGAAGTGCTAGTTCACATTTAATATTGATTTTAACTTTATTGGCCAATTTGATTAATAAGCTATACTCGATTAAACTTAACGCACGTGACGAGGACATCGCTGATCTATAATATCCCACAGCTCGATCTTTGCACTTGTGGTTTCAACATCAGTTCGAGACGTCACCCTTTAATCAAATTAAAATGTTAAACGCCGCAGAATCAAATTTGGATGGGGCATGAGATGTGCCCGGAGCTTGCCATGTCCATTTGGCGCCCCTCGCCGTCTACCAAACCACCAGATGACAAGCCTGCACTTCTTTACGCACGGAGAGCGCACGGAGAGTTTTGCGAGCACGCATGGGGGGGTCCCTCCCTTCCACGCCGCCCGTGGCCTCCTCACCCCGGCGGGCTTCTCCGAGACTCTGCCAAACCCTCCTGATCCCCCATTTCCCTCTCTCTACCTTTCCCCTGAAGAAACAAGCCGGCGTTACGTCAGAAAGCAAGACGGCGTCTTAGGAGCTATTCGTAGGCATTGCTGCCAAACCCGACTTGGGGCTGCTCATGAGCTCTCTGCAGCCAATGCAATTTACAAATCCAACTCTTTTAAAACAGCAGCAGCATGTGGTAAGTCAAATATTCATTCATGTCGTTTTATTTCCTCGCTGGGATTATTTTTTTTTTTCTCACAGCTTTCTTTACATGACAGGTCTCTGTTGCTGGCACAGTTGCGCAAAAAAAACAGCAGTGTAAACGGTGTAAAGATAAAGAGTAGACTGGTTTACACTCACTGAAAAACACCATGACATGATGAGGCAACAGAGAAAGAGATTTTTGACGCACATAGATTTCTGCAGCTTTTTTTTTTGTGTTTGATTCTTTGCTGATCTCAAAAACAACATGCCCCACGCTCGAAATAGGAACCCTAGCCCCATCCCAGAGGTAACATGGGACACGGGATTGAAGGAGATGAACGAGACCTGGAAAGGAGCTATAGCCTGTCTCGGGGTGGCCGTCTTCTTTGTAATGACCATCGGGATCATATACTGGCAAGTGGTGGACCAGCCCAACAAAAACTGGATCCTCAAGGGGACTTTTAGCGGACTGATCTGGGAGAGGAGAACCCACTCTCTGGTCATACAGACCCTGACGGAGGAAAAGACATACGTGGAAATTGACGTGGGGAACGTGGGGAACCCCGACGTCGAGGTTCCCTTCGTGAGGAACCTGTGCTGGCTTAATAAAACTGAATTCTGCTATACGTGGGACTCGGTGGCCGAGGTGAAGATCTCGCTGGAGGTGGATGAGGAGAAGGAGACGGAGTGCTACAGTATGACTTGGACGCCGGTGCACTGTCATGTGGAGCTGAAGGTAGGTGTGCAATCGGGAGCCCGTCCAGACCGTAAAATGCAATATTTGCGCAAAATGTAAAGTGCAAGAATGTGCACGTTTCAGACCGGGAGCTTTTCGTGTCTTTTAAGTTTTAAGTTTGTGTTAACTGGCTGATGATGGTGCGTTGCTGCAGCTGCTATTATCTGACAGTGGTGCAGGCTTCTTGTAAAATATGGCAACACAATATCAACCTGGCAACTTCATTTATTTTCCAACCAGACTTCTTGATCCCTCAACAACACATTTAATATAAAGAACTAATGAAATGAGTGAATATGGCTTCAAAAACTAGCCAGATATGATTCTAGACGAATTCTATTTAGTTTTTGTGATTTAGATTTGTTGTATTGAAATGCAAAATGGACAAAATCATGCCTCATATGAATTAACATGATGTTATTGCTTATGTCCCATTTACGGGCACCAAAATAATGACTACACTGCCATGTTAAATCTGCCTCATCACAGTTGTTGTGGATTCCTACATGCATGGTACTTACTGTACTTTCCCCACCCGCTTAATTATCAAAGGCATTTAACCATTGCAGCATTTGAGGAGGTTAATCTGTCCCCACTGGAACATTCCTCGCCCTGTCATGTGGCGCGACCGCTCACAGTAAATCTTTCCGAACCAAAGTCCCCTTTATTTTTTCCTGATTTCGAAAATCCTGCCCAGGGCCCTCTCAGGTGACCACTTGGCAACTGTTTTGAGAATCCTTTAAGCAGCGGCCGGATTTGCTGAAGTGAAATAAACGAGCTTCCAGTCTGCACCCTTATCCTGGAGCTTTCTCTTAGAAAAACTTTTGTCATTTAATCCGTCTCGCCTTCGTGTTTCAAATCCGGGTTCATTCATGCTCTAAGATATCAACTACAATGTGACGGCACTGGAAATAAATCCACCATATACTATGTGTCTCTTTTAATTCTCTGTTATTACAATATTTCCTTTTGCACAGTTGTTCTTTTCAGCCAAATCTGCTCTGCACCGATTTCATATGTTAGCTGCCGTCCTCACACTTGATTGAGCTCTTTTCTTTCCGGTCGTAATGCACCTTTCTCTCTCACTTTGTTTTTGCCGTATGGCTGCGTGCATGTCTTCTTTCAGGACTGCTTCTCCATGACCAACGTGTCCTGGTATGGAGGGGCCAGTGTGCGGGGTCAGACCTGGCCGATCAACGATCAGAACGCCACGATGCAGCCCTTCTTTGTCAGCGACCTGAAGGACCATCCCTCTGGGTTCGGCTCCGCCCTGGAGCGCTACTTCCTGGGCTCGTCAGGTAGGAGGTCGCCCGTGGGATTGATCATTTAGCTGAGACTTACTAGTTGTAATTCTACTCCACACGTATGTCTACTACAGGAAGAAAGAGCATTTCAGATCTTTAAAATGACTCAGGGTCAGCTGTCTGTCCACCCTTGCCATTGGTGCAGGGTTAGAACAAGGGATTCGGTAATCTGACCCCACATCAGTGAGTATACAGTTTGTGGTGTGAATCCCTGGGCATGAGGGAATCCCTGTGGATGTTGTAGTGGGGTTTCTTACCCCCTCACAACCTCGTGTAAGTGTTTGTTTGTGTGCGCTCTGAGCAAAATGGCTCCAGAAGCAGCATCCCCCGAAAAAAACCCACCCCAGTGAGCGGACAGGCCGGCTGGCCCACAAATAGAGCGTAACACAAAACCGTCTGCGGCATCTCGGTTTATTAATTTAGAGATTAGAGCACAAAGGGGACCAAACCACCTTTAGCATCTTAAATTAACTCTTAGGGATACTGGGGTAATTGCCTTTTGTTTCTAATAAAAGGGCAGGTTGGATGAGGGCCCTGCTGACTCTTATAACTCACCAGGTTATTTTGGAGGTGTTAGATTTTTATCCTGGGGGCAGAGGTGGGGGTTCGGGGGGCAGGGACCTCGAGCGGATGTGAATGGTTAATGTGACTGATGAGGAACGTGTGTAGCGTGTGGCGGAGTATAGCATTAACCTCAGGAACTTTGGACTCTCCAGTTCTCTTAATGTGGTGTTTGGTTTCAGAGCTACTGCTCAAACTAACCGATCTGTGTTCTCAAAAGATTTTGATAGTTATCATTAGACTGACTGAAAAATCCTATTGCGCATACGTGGGTTTCTTTGGCTTAAATTAAAGGTTAGGTTTGCCTGAAGCGAAGGTCAGTGTCTTGAGAAATTGTGAGAAATTAAAATTCCACAATCAGGGACAGGACATCCGGCAACCAGGTGGTAAAAACAAGCATCCGTGCCGACTTCACTGGTTGTTAGCGGCAGCCTCGCGCACATTAATTCACGTACTGACAGAAAGAAATGCACACACGAAACACACGTGACACTCGTGCACATTTTGGGACCTTACATAACAGCTTAACAAGAGGGTCACATGACCAAAGCCCTTTTCCACCTTATGAGAGGACATCGGTAATTATCAGCACTCCGTAACCCTTTCGTGTCTCCGTTTAACTTTGCACAGAAAAAAAAAAAAAAAAAAAAAATTCACGCACGCAGATGAGATTAGATCCCAGGGAGGACAACAGTTTGAAAGTTGCCAAGTAACCGCTCACAGACACATACTGTGCATAGCCCCAAACATAGCAAACTGATGCTCAGCAATGGCAGCGATGCCTGTTGAAGCGCTAAAGGTATATTTAACATGACAGCTTGCGTTAAAGTTCAAGGATGTCTTTGTTTGGCTGTAAGAATTGCGTAACGTGCAACTTTCCTTAAAAAATACTGGGCAGGGCTGATGGATGTTGTAGTATGTCTCATTCTTCCCTTTTTGCCGACTGTTACAGTTAGAAATGATAAGAAGCACAAGGACGTGCAGGCTGTCGTGCTTCAGATTCAGCTAATGGGACCAAATTTTAGAAGACCCTGCAAGGTGCTTGAAAGTATTGAGGTGAAAATCACCAAGTTTGAATGTACGCCACTGCGCAGTTTAGGCTTCTGCTGTAGCTACAGAGACAGTCTAGACTCTAACGCTGTAGCCAGACATGCACCTCCTTGTAAATGTAACTACACGTCGCGGCAACGCAGACCGCAAGAGCTGTGATTGGTCCGCTTGGTAGTAGCGTGTTTCTGCTTAAGTAATTGCTTCTCCATTTCCGCAGTTTTCAAATTGGTTGTTTTGAATAAATAAAGATGGAATACATCGAGGAAAGGTTAACTGAGGAGGTTCGACGATACATAAAATTTGTACGACTCGTCTTCATCGAAGATTTTGGCCATTGCTGAAAGTGAACAAACAAGATAACGCACAAGTATGAATGTCTCGCGCCGGCGTAAGCTACGTGCGTAAGCCACGCCGTTTATGTCCTGAAGAGATATAAATCATGCTTAAATCTCACCAAAAACTTGCTTTGTACTCTTTCTTCTTTTTCTTTTTCCTTCTCCTCCTGCACCAGATAGGACAGGCATGATAGATAGAGCATGAGACCCAGTCCAGTGATACACTGCAATACACAACTGACCTTTTTGTACCTCAGACAAATCACTTTTCATGTATTTGAACCAGGATATTTTTAAATCTATGTATGGATTATTACCAACATGACAGATCAATGACTTCCCTTCAGCTCTTACTGGCAATCACAGCATTATACATGATGTACAAGTAAGAGCTATGTGTTCCAATGGTCATCTCAGTTTTATTTGTGGTGCAATTATGCACATCATGTTGGCTCCATACCTTGAATAAATAGCTGATGAAGTACCAGGATCTGTGCGAAATAACAACAACAACAATGATCCATGCTCGTACAGATGTTTTTGTGATGATTCATTACTAGTCATTAGAAGAGTTCTAAGCATCAAGAAAGTCAAGAGAGGTTATGAACACCCAGTACACTTCCATTAAGAGCTGAAACATAAATATTCATAACCCGTCTCTCCTTGCTACATAAACAAGGCCATAACCGCCAGTTCTTTCTCTTTATCCCGGCCGAAAGCAGCAGGATTCATCCTCATCCCCTGCCCAGTCGCTCAGAAAAACAATCCGATCCGTCGCGTTTCAAACCGTAGTGTGACTTTGGCTGCAGCAAACAGAACAGCACAGTTCTGCGGTGGAGGCATAACTGCGTTGTTGTTATGGTTCATAGTGCTGGGACAGGAAACAATTATAGCTGATTTTAGAAAAGTCCACATTTATGGCTGGATAGTAAACAAGATCATTATGGGAAATTGTGAATTTATGCAACCGTGTGAAGACCTAATTGAATTATTGATTTGTTCCTAGTTTCTGGCAGTGAAAAGGTTATTATTTTGTCTCGTAAATCGACCGAGCGTAATTGAATGCAGCAACGAAATGTCACTTAAAATAAATCCTTTTCATTTTTTTTTTTTTTACCATGATTTATACCCGACTTTTGTGTTAGCCGTTTGTGTTTCTAAGTAAAACTGAACAGAAAACACAGAGAATGGGATTTTAGAATGGCTGAAAAAATAAATTAAGGGGTAAATGTTCAATGTATATTAGCGTGAGCTCAGATTATTGTAGATTATAGAGATAGCAATGCAGAAATCCAGCTGCACCAACCTCACCTGACACGCTCATACAGTGGTTTGTAAAAAGGGAGGCTCTGGAGAGTTTGACCATGTTTGAAATATCTGAAAACCCCTGTTTTGAATTAAACGTATGATTTCATATACTGTATACCGTCATAAATATGCTGCAAGTGATTTTTTTATGCCGCTCCAGCTGAGCTCACAGTTAACTCTAATGACTAATAAAGAGAAAGCCCAGTGCACCTCTCCTGCACTGGCTTTCATTTGAGTGAAAAAAGTTTTCCCTGAAACCGTTTCAAAGAAGGCAGTTCTCCAGAAGTAATAAAAAAAAAAAGTCAGAGAATCACCACATTATATGATCGCTTTAGTGAATAATATTTATAATGAATGGATGGACAAATCCGCATTTCAGGACGAAGCCTCCGATCTTCTTCTTGAATCTGCTTTTGGGGCAGCAAACATACTGCAGTTTCGATGTAATATTAAGCTACCTGAACCCACTGACTGACCACGTGAGCTTGGACCTGTCTTCACCGGCTCTAGTTAGTCACAGGAGCACATTATAAACGCGGCAGGCACTACGGAGCTGTGACTGACACTACTAATCTAAGAGCACTCCCGGGGATGATTAAAAAAGAGCTTGACAGAGCGACGGAGCAGACCCCGATGGCAACGCGCTGCACAGAGGAGGGACGAGAGAGCGTGAGGAAGAGGCAGAAGAACAAAGCAGGAGAGAGAAGGGACAGACGAGTTATGCAGCCCGTGAAGAAGAGTGACATTTGAGAGTGTTGCCAACTGGAGGAACTTGTCACAGTCCCACCTGTCTTTATCCATACAAAAACAACTGGGCAGATTAGGTATCACTGAGGCTACAACCTGAACTGGAAGCAGAGGAACCCTTGAGAAGAAGGACTGGTTCACGTTTTAACCGTTCAGTTTGATACTCCTATGCATTTTATTTATATATAGAAGCATATACAAAACGTACAAAAGATCAGATTTAAGAATTTGAACGCTTGTATTAGATTAGACACTGTGCTTACTTTGGGATGTTGGCGCACGATGACCAGCATATTTTGCCAACTTTTCTTTTTCCATTCTCTTGGGGGTTTTTTTTCTAATACAAAAGCAGTCATCTCACCTCCTTTTTCCTCGGACGGTTTGTGCTGCACAAGACGCGTAACTCTCGCGAAATAAATGTTCCTCAGCAGATCACGTACAAACGGAGTACTTAGGTTCTTAAGAATTGATGGCGGCAGCTTAAACCTTTGATATTATCTCACCCTGTTGTGCTCAGTCAGCTAGTAATTTATCTACCGTCTCTATCTTTATGCAGAGTTCATGAAACAGCTTGCTTTAGAATTAGAATCACATGCACGCACACTGTGTATAGCCATGCACACAATGTGTACTCAAATATTCTCTCATATGCCAATGGATTTATTATATTTTTTTATTATCTTCACCTCACTACCTCCCTAATTTCTCTTCATTTCTATCTCTGACTCAGTCTTTCCACGTGGGATGATACTCGACTTGAGTGTCTCTGGGCGAGCCGGCCAAGCACAACAGAGAGATAGGGATGAAAGTTATGCAGCCGACGCGGATTTCGATTTTCTCTTTCAGATAATGACACTTAATCAATCAGCTTAATAAAAGCAAGGATGGCAACGATAAACTTAAAATATATTTCCACCGCGGGGTTTCGAGAAGACAAAAACGATAGTCGAAACTTGAACGTTACTCAACAGTTGTCTGTGCGTGCAAAGCAATCGGAGAGGAGAAGTTTTTAAAAAATCATATGAGTAGATGCATGTGAATACAGGAGTGCACCACTGAGCCAAATATCAAAATCTATTTTTATGAAGCCTCTAGTTGAAAATCTCTTCAGCACTGTGTTTATACCAGTCACACATCTATGAGTTTATAAGAAATAATTAAAAAAGAAAGAAGCACTTCCTCAAAACACTACCTTGTTTTGCTAAAGAGGTCACTTGGAGGACCCTGGGCAGCTGCCCCTGAAAACTCGGCACTCCCGTGCGACTAAGATGCGAAACACCTCAAGAATGACTCACTAGCCAGCTAAAGCTTTGTTAGAAACAAGCTGTCATCTCCCGCATGAGAGAGCTACTGTATGAAAATCACCCCAGAATATTTTCCACAGTCGACCTCTTATACTTTCCATCAAGCACAAAAGGCAAGAGGGAGTAGAGGGAGACTTTTAGACAGTTGGAAGAGTCTCTGTCTACTTGTAACCTGTGTGTTGTTGTTGTTTAAGTCACTTCTGTTTCCTCTCTTCAGTACAAAAGACCAGGAAATGTCCTGATATGACTTCAACAGTGTGCTAGCTTTAACAGCTCAAGCTGGAGGAAAAGAAAATTTTATATTACATCAGCTCTCGAGTATTCATGTCCAGGATCGTCTCTTCTAATCTGCTGATAGAGAGAAGGACACATTGTGATGTCTGTGCGGGACACAGTGTCTCACACTTGAAACAATAAAACTGATTGATGACAGGAGTAGAGCAGAGAAAAGTCTCTTTAGTGTTTCATTATTTTTTCAATAAGTGGGATTGGAAATTTACTACCATGGCAAGAGCCCAGTTTTGTGGCCATCAATTTCTTGTGGTTGGGCACAGAACCGAAATTTCCATTGTTAAGGAAATGCGTGCCTGGACACACACACACACACTTTCACACACACAGAGTTAGCGATTGAATGCACATTTTTATAACCTCAGTCAGGTCTGTAAGCGTGCACGCACGGGCGTCATAAATAATAGTACGAATATGACAGGTAAAGGAACGCGGCCCATCTGGTCCACAGCAGCAGGGAGTCAGGCGGCAGCGTTTTCCTTCTTTCCAGACGTTCTCCAAGGGCCTAGATGCCACATTAAAACTTTCCTGACCCCCGAGAAGGTGCGCGGAGGTCACCCTCCGCTACTACCTCCGAACATTCAGCTCAGACTGAGTGAGAGGAAGTGCAGAGCCTTTATGGTCCCATAAGTCCTGCTCTGTTTTTCTTGGAAGTCTGCAGTTCCCCATTAAATAAAAATGTGCGTGTGAATGAGTGAGAGGACGCATGCATGTATTCTCACGTGCATGTGAAGGCCGTGTGATTTGTGCGCTCGCTCAGCAGCTGTAAAGTTGAGGAATGCGTGTGTCAGATCACTCGAATGTGCCCCATGAACTTCATTCATCTTTAAATTTGCTGTCACTTTGAAGGTGAGAGTGTACTTTCAGTCGGCCGTTTGATTTCGCTGTCGAGGGCTAGTGGAAAATAGTTTATGGGAAGCTTGGATCTTTGAAAAAAAAAATGTTCTTAAGATATTGTTTTTATAAAAACAGGGTCTCCACTTGATTCTCCGTTAACTTGGCCCACCTTGGCTGCAGCTGCCGCAAAACTTTCTTTAAATGACACCTATTGCTGTCGTATGTGCATCCAGCAAACACTCGTAAAACCAGGGCCAGAATTATTGTTTTTTTATACGAGTTCCATGAGAGCAAAAACCCTCTTTTGACTAGAATTGTATAAACACACTAGAGAAGGATTTAGTATACTTAACTTCCAAATCTGCATGTTTAATCAGAGATGGAAATAATAGATGCAGCAGCTCTGGATCAGATTGTCCCATTTCCTTGAGGCTTTGCAGTGTCGTTTCCCATCGAAACGGAATATGACTCGAGAAGCCATGCTTGCAAACCCAAACTCCACTTTCCACCCCGTGTGCACTTTGGTAAAACACAGTGTTTGGAGCTCGACATATCTGCACATTGTTTCTACCAGGCTGCTCGGTGTCTTGTGTTCTCTCGCTGCCTCTATTTCCACTGCCTGCGTTCCACTATCACCCTCCCATTAAGCTATAACGTTTTCTCCACTTTTCTATATAGAAACATACCATTTCATGTCACCTTTGCTTTATTTGACAGTTGTATTCCTTGCACTATATTATATACTCATACAAAAACAAAATCTGTCAAAGATAACAGCATTTCCTGGCAAAAATCTCAAGTTTATCCACCGTTTATGAATCTGTAAGAAGCAGCCGAGAGGTGACCTAATACCTTGTGAGAGGCAGCTGAGGTGTTACCAGTATCTCTTTGACATTATCCGTTGCAAACACGTGAGAATCGCCCCGAGGCCGAAGGCTCTTCACCGGGCTTTATGTAGCACTTAAACACTGATCTCTGAAACTATTAATCTGATTATAAACTTGTACATGAGTATCCTGCCCGCTCCTGGTGCCTGCCCGCATGAGAACAGTAAGCCCATTGAAACCAGAGAAGGGGGCTCAAGTGAGACGGACTCTCACCGGCTTCTCAGACTGTGTAATCTGTCCATTGATAAGCTAGAAATCTCAAATCCCCAGTTTTGATTTGTTGTGCAAAACAAAGTCACACAAGGGACCCGGGGTTAGAGTCTGGGCCGGTGGCTCAGATCGATACTGGCGTGGGTTTTGCCGACCTCAAAATGGGCCGGACGCAGCACCGAGCAGAGCACAGCAGAGAGAAAGAGGTGGTAGTTGAAACTGGGAGGAAGAAGGTGGGAGTTAGGTTGGGGAGAAGTGGGGAGGGTATGGGTAACCTGAGAGGGACAAGGCATTCCTTGCAGGGCACCTACATCTGTGGACAGAATTTTCTGCTACGTATAATCATTTCACGAGGCCTCTGAAACGTTTAGCGTACAGTAGAGGGAACTCAAGGTAGTCCTTCATCTGAGAGGTTTGGATTTAAGAGGTGACAGTTGTCTAACTCAGTCACAGCAGAGATCAAGCAGAAGCAAATAAAATGGGCCAAATCAAGTTTCTTACTACCGATGTGATTTTCCTCACTACCTGACTCTCCTGTCCTTGGTGTAAGCTGTAACCTGCCTACTTAGAAGTGGCCAGCAGTCCCAGGGTAAACTCATCCAACCGCATACTGCTATATCTCATTCTGGGGAGTGTTTTTTCTTACATCTGAGTGGAGCAATATCAGCTGACACAGCGTACACTCAACCTCCCACAACACTCCATCCGTCATACTCATCCTGGTCTCAGTAACACTTGCGCACTATGTCATATAAGAGGAATCTGTGATGGACTGTCTCAGGCTCGCGCTACTCAACCGCTCTGAGGTCTTATAACCTCGCGTTACCTGCACTGTGACTCCCTAAACAGATATTTATTCCTTTCTTAAAAACCACAGTGTACTAAACTAATGCCCCGTACACTCTCCTGTCTGCTTCCTACCACGCAGGTGTCGCGGTGCTCGTATCTCCTGATATTCCCCTGCAGATCGGCGTGGACAGCAGGCAGCAGTTCTGCCTCCAGTCGCTGCCTAGCATGGAGCGACTCCCTCTGCAGTACACTGTGTGCGTGGCCCACAACGTAAAAGCTGCTCACCAGGAAGCGGTGCAACAACTCTTCGAGCACAGCAGGGAGCTGCCCGACATGAAAACACTGTGGTTAGTTCAGTTTCGATCTAGATTAGAGGAGATTTTCCAGCTTCATTTCTTGTTGTCATAATACCAGCGTGTCAAACAGTGGTGCGTCAGCAGGGTCACTAAGCAATGATTGAGGCTTTTGTGGGTATTTAATGAGCCATGGAGGAAAATTTATCAAGAGCAGCAGGACGTGTGATTAATATCGCTCTGTGTGTTCTGCAGGCTGCCGTTCTGGAAGCTGCTCGCCAACGTGGATTCGGGGCCGAAGGTGGAGAGGGAGCTGAGGACCTTCTCTAATCGTCTGAGGAGACACCAGCTGGGGGAGGGAGTCATCAGCCTCAATGAACATTCCACCACCCTCCTCTCTGATATGGTACGTGCTTCACTCTCTATACCGAACTGTACCGTCTCCCCAGTCTGCCACAGATTGGGTTTTTATTGTGCAAATAATCTTGAAATAGAAACATATACCTTAGCCAATATGATTTATTTGTTTTATCCATACAGTTTGTCACAATTCCTGACAATGAATCCTAGGATCACTACATTAGCCGTCCACAAGTTCCGTACGATACATTTTAGACCATTCCTCTTGACGGAGCTGGTGTAACTGGGTCACATTTGTAGGCCTCCTTGCTCACACGTTTTTCTTTTAATTCTGCCAACAAATTTTCTCTTGGACTGAGGTCAGGGCTATGTGATGGAAAGTCCAATACCTCGACATCTTTGAGCCTTTTGCCACAACTTTGAAAGCATGCTCGGGGTCCTTGTGCAAGTCGATTTGCGACAAGCATTAACTTTCTGACTAATGTCTTGAGATGTCACTTCAGTATATCAACGTGGTGTCATTTATTGATGATAAATGGCACCATGATGCTGCTTGGCATTTGGGATGGTATTCCTTGGCATCTTCTTAATTTCTTGCACACTGTAGTTGTAGATTGTCTTAATCCTCCTTCTCAGTCACCAGATCTGTGAAGTTGGTGAGGGTTAACTGGTCAGAGGCACAGAACTGGCATGGGATAGAGATGAAGACGAATTTTCTTAAGTGGATCTCCAGAGCGCTGAACAGTGGAGGAGGGAGGTTCACAGAAATGTCACTGTTCAGAAACCAAATTCAGATTGTAAACTACACCAGATATATACGCCGATCAGCCACAACATCATGACCACTGAGAGGTGAAGGAAATATCATTGACCATCTTGTGACAATCCAGTGTTCTGCTGGGAAATGTTTGGACCTGGCATTCGTGTGGATGTTACTTAGAGATGTAGCATCCACCTAGAACAGACCGGGCACCACCACCACAGAGGACCCAAAGGCCCCCACTAACAACATCCTGTTGACGGACACCACAAGGCACCCTCAGAAGGCCCATGTCCATTCTCTGATAAGTCTGTTTTAGAGGCACAAGGGGGACGTACACAGTAATAGACAGGCGGTCATAATGTTATGCCTGATTGGTGTAGATGTCATCTTACGGCATATGTTTTCAGTTTCCTCAAGTGTTTTTTTCCACAGGTAGTGTGTTTTAAGACCGCGTGATGTTTTTCTACTCATTGCGACATCTGAGCTTTCTGTTATAGTTTCACATTTACCCGACTACTTTCCTCAAATGTTTTTGCGACCCACTCGGAAACAAAACCATCGGACTGCAGTGAATGCAGTGAAGTGGATCTATGTCAACACACAGTGATGTTTCCATTACAAAACAAATATAGTTGAGAGAAGACAAACAGAGCCTCTCCTGACAGATCTCAGGTTGCTCTCAGTGTGGTAACATTAGGATGGCTAAGAATCGTGTGCGCTGAGATTCGAGGGGATCTCAGCCAAGACTAGCTTGAGCAGGTGATCCTGGCGCGGACTCGATGCTGTGATCTGACCCTGACCCCGCAACAGAAGAAAAGGCAGAGGAGTTTCACACAATTAGTCCACCAAATAGGAGTAGGGATCTCCATGTACATGTACAATGTGATAACGTGTTACCATTACTATTTCTGTTGGTATGAAACAACCAAGAGAGGGAGAGAAACACCATTTGCTTAGAATCTCACATTTTCTGGTGGATCAAAGATATTTAACCACCACTTTTTGTTGGCTCTACATCTTCCAGCTGTGTTCAGTTACAGCTATAGGGTAGAAATCAAGCGTATAGGCCTGCATGGAAACTTATGGATTCTGGGTTGTCTGCGAAGTGTAAGGCTGTTACAGAAGTGTGACTGGCAACAATAATCACCCTCTTTCACTCCAGCTTTACAAGTATTCTTAAATTATCAGTCACACTGCGATCTTTCTTTTACAGTTTCCATATTAGTTTGGAATGACTGGCTGGCATTGGAAAATTTGGCTTATTAATAAGTCCACCACGTTTCGGAGTTTATTAGTGAGACACTAAATAAAGTAGCTTTTTTCCCCTAAAAAATAAAAATAAAAATCTAAATAGCCCCAAGTCTAGCAAGTCTTGTTTTTGACTTCTTTCTAGTGAGAAAAAAAACAAAACAAATAAAAGATCAGGGAAAATTCTGGGAAATTGCACAATATGTGCTAATCTGCCCACTGTTCCCACAGCTAGTTCACCTCCTGTGGCCAGTCTTTATATTCTTAAGAGGTTTTGTTCCACTGTTATGTAACCTGAAATCTAATGTCTGAATCCCAGAGGATTAAAACATATGTCAAACGTTTCTTGTGGAGCTTATATTATCACATGCCTGGCCACATGTCATATAGTATTGTTGTGTATCTCGCCGTCTCTCTGCAGGACCATGACTACCTCAACAGCAGGAAAAGGGGGATGTCCAAGAGACTGACCAGGGACCTCCCACTTGTCAAGCTTTTTAACATTTCCATCACCCTGTCCCCTTTCCTGGGCGTGGACACCACACAGTTCCACACCTCCCTGATCGACGGCACCGAGGCCTACTGGCTCAGTCTCCCCTCTGCCCCTCAGGGACAGCTGGTGAGATCTATCATCCTATCAAGCACTAAACGTTTAAACTTTTTTACCTGATGTTTCATTATTTGGTTGTGACTGTGGTGCAGAGTTGCGTATTTCATGTCATGTGCAGTTCTCATTACCGTGAGGTTTCCTCAGCTCACGAGAAACCAGACACAGGCCGTGACTTTTTTCAAGGTGGATACGTTCCACGTGCGTTGCAAGCTGTCTCCATTCACCAGTTTCAGTTTGATAAATAGATCCAGTTGAAAATTGGCTAACTCAGACAATCTGCAACTACAACAGCAAAGACATTAAGATTAACAATTTGACGATGAGCTGTAGAGGAAAATAATACTAGTGTAAAATGAAATCCATCTGTCCTTTCAAACAACAGATCCCTGTGCTGAGTCAGTGGCGAGGAAAGTTCTGTGTAAAGCTGAACATCACAAATCCAGGAGCCATGAGCTGGTTCCTGGACAGGGTGGGATCCTTGCAGGCCCATTTAGGAATGGAGTACGTGACGCTGGAGGGGGGTGAGGGAAATCTGTTCGAGGAGCAGGCCTTGCGACCACCACAGGCTCTGGCTGGAGACAAGTATATCAGCCTGCTGGCCGACCTGGCCACCAGGATAGGAGCGTCCACCATCATGACGGCAGGGACACGGTAATCTCCTTAATCATTATATTAGTCAACTGTTCCGTCAACAGGAATATTAAAGCACGTTTATCGGGATTCCTTCTGCAGGTCAAGCCACAAGCCGCTGTTTGTGAGGATGACCCCCCTGCAATCTGACTGGAGCTCGATGGGTCTGAGGGCCATCATTCCCTCCCTGCTGCACCACACTCTGCTGGGATACAACTTCCTCATTCCTGATGCAGTAGGTAATACCACAGCCTACGGGTCACTTTCCTCGCTCGTAATCGTGTGATGACATTTTCGCCTTTACGTGCCCCTTTTTACAGCAGACAAAGAACTCACATCTGATCTTCTGGTTTCTGGCGTATTCCTGAAATAATCCAAATTCTTCTGATGGTGGATCACACCCAGATAGACAGCTGATGTCTGTGAGAAAACTATTTCCTTTGAAGTGGAGAAAACAGGGAGCTGCCAGTAGCACAGGCAGAATAAATGGCCTGATAATAATTGCGCTCAGACTAAGATGAAACATTTTAGACACTTCCCAGTTAGCTAGCGTGAGAATTGTACTAAAATTTGAAAACGTTTTCTCTTAAATCATTATTGTTATTATTGGCAAAGTTGGATTTTCATTATTAAAAACACCACCAGAATACGAAATGCAATGCTAGCAGTCCAAAAGAAAATGTGTAAAAAAAAAAAAAAAAAAAATATATATTTTATAACAAAATCCTGACTGGGACACCGAAATAAAAATGTGTATTCATGAATTCAAAATTGTCAAATTAAAGAATAATCACAAGGAAACGAGACTCACTTCTCCCCAGATCACACAACATCATATTAATGTTTACATATCTGGCCATTTCAACAGCTAGTAAGTGTTCCAACTCTGTCTGTCTGTCTGTTTGTTTGTCTCTATATAGGTGGCTCTCTGTCTGGGGACCTGGTCACAGATGAGGAGTTGTTCATCCGTTGGCTGGAGATCGCGGCCTTTCTCCCTGTTATCAGTTTCCACACACCACCCTGGGTCTGCGGAGAAGACCAGGTATGCAGCCGTGAACCCGCACACTGTCTACAATCCAGTCAGGACTCCGAGAGCCGTCACAGGGGACGTTGTAGCCGTGTAATTGGTATTAAATGTAATTACAACAGGGACAACACGGCGGGTTCACATTCTTTTACGGACTTGTTAACAAGATTTTCACTTGGGGTGAGATCAAGTGAAGAATGGGGGCAATTAGATGTTCAAAAAGGGAGTGGGAGATTATCCTTCCTTCTTGATAAGGAAAAAAAAAGACATTAGAGAAGTATTGACCCTGCAGACTCCCCTCAGATTTCAGGGTGAGTGTCGGGAAGTTCCCACCGATGTTTTTTTGCAAAAGAGCCGGAGGAGTGCTGAGACCTGATCAAAACTCAGACCTGGCTCTCCCCATCAGCAGGGGGAGGCTGGACTTTACCCCGTCCCTCTCTGCTGGATAGCAGGAATGCGCTATTGACCACGCACAGCAGGAAAACAAAACCAGCACTCTCCGGTGACAGGTATTGATACGTTTGACAATGTGGTACCGGAGCTCAGGTTCCTACTTTTTGAAAGGATGAAGACTCCCATCTGTTCTGAATTACAATCCCTATTCTAGATTTATGGCGCACTCTCGCACTCAAGAGCCACTTCAGCAGGAATGATAATGAATTTGAGGACAAGTCTTGGAAAAATACTTTATTGTGGCAATTAAGATTTCCATGAGTAATTGACAAGTGTGACAGAGTGGGAGTGATCGACTGTACTTTTGTTTTGTTTTTCCACAAGGAGAGGACGGAGGCAGCAAAATATATTGGTTGTGACTTGTGTTGCGTGATAAAAATAGGCCTTTTGGACAGCCAGACATTTGACGGCAGCAATGTTTTCCATGTGGGTCTCTTGCATGGCCTTCAACTTATAAACCCAGAGGAAGTGAGCAGAGAATAGGCGGCCGCATTGCACGTGATAAATTGCTCTTTTATGGGAATTTTACCGTTAAAGTTTAAACGTGGCGCACCTTTATTTCCAGAAGGGGTGAGACTTCAGTCAGTCATAGACAGGTCACAGCGGCAGCACTGGAATCAAATAGCAATAAAAACCTCAAACCCACACACATGCCTGGCTTCTCAATTAGAGAAAGATCCACTCAAACCCGGGCTGTGATTCAAGCTCATTCCTACAAATGTTCTCAATCCCAGCTCATAAAAATACATTTTTTTTATAGATGCGGTCGAGTTTTGTTTTTGTCATGGGACAGCGAAGAGGATGTGACCCTTCTAGGAATGCTGAGGGAGACAGGAGGAAGACTTGGACAGTTGTTGAAGCCGCTAAGTCAACAATGAGCTGCTCTTAGGTTCCGTCTGCGAGTCTGGCCGTAGACAGGGCACAAATGTCCTTAGCAGACCTTATTGTCAATATTTTTCTCGTCCTGAAATTCATGTGGCGAAGGATTCAGGTTAAGAGAAGTTTGTATTTTTTGGCTTCATGTTCTCAGTTTCTTTAGATTTCTTGAAAATGTATTTGGCAGGATATTACTGAAAGACACAAGTAGTTCTGAACAAGTAGCACTTCCTTCCTGATAAATCTTCAAGTTTACAGCATATGTTCTTGTCTGGTGGCCCATAGGTGCTAAACCTAACTCGGACCTACATAGCGAAGCACCAGAGGGATGTGGTACCGCTGATAGAAAAGTATGCAGAGGAGTGGCAGATGACGGGAAACCCCATCTACCGGCCGATGTGGTGGCTCAGTCCCAACGACCCCATGACCTACACCATCGATGACCAGTTCCTCATCGGAGACGAGGTGACTTAACGGTGTTCTGGTGGGAGGGGATTGGGTTCCTTCTTTCGGCGTCTGATACACTTGGCATGAATCAACCCCCCGTCTGTAACCCGATGTCTTGCTAATTAAGTGTACAATCTCCTTGACATCTGAATTTGTTTTACCAAACTTACGTGTGCATGTGTGCTTCCAGGTCCTGGTGGCACCAGTGGTGGAGAAGGGGGCAGTGCAGAGGGATATTTATTTACCCGACGGGGGCTTCCAATGGCAGGACAGCCGGAACGCGCAGGTGTTCGACGGGGGGACGTTTCTACAGGACTACCCTGTACCCCTGGCGGAGGTGGCCGTTTTCTTACGGAGAAGCTGAGTCACATGACTGATCTACTGAGTCGCCTGACTTATCCTGTTACTGTTTTGAATCAATTTCTTTTATCCTTTTTTTTTTTAATATACTTGTGCTATTCTCAATTTGCACTTTTCCACTAAAGACCATTGACCCTATCTCAAGGCTCTGTCTTGATGAAATGTAGGAAGATTTCTTTTTTTTATACTTGCACTTTACAGTTCAAAATGATTTGTGTTTTTCTTTTTCTCTCGTGGATTTTTTTTTCTTCCTTTTGTAAAAAGTTGTTAATCGGTTTTACCTCTCGGCTGATTTTTTGTTTCCGGACTTTTTCAATCCGTCCTGCTTTTTCTTTTCTTTCCTTTTTTTTTTTTTTAGATCCGGAGAAATCTGTGTGTTTACATACTGCATTTCTACAGTCTTTAAATTCTTAGTTGCTGCTGGCTCTCTTGATAAGGAGGAACAAAGCAAGCCCCTTGTTTGCTTACATGAATCTGAATCTCTCAAGAAGACCAAATGAAGATGTAGAAAAGTCAAAGGAAGATGTGTGAAAGGGCTTTTTTCGAGGGAAATGAGTTCACCGAAAGCTACGTACAGACACACTACACGTCTTGCTCGCTCGTTGGAAAGGCTGTTACTTGAACTTATCAAGCCGAAGGGCTGACGTTTTATTAATGTACCTCAAGTTATGGATTTTCACCGCTTCACAAAGCCATCAGACACAGGAACCTATGACCCTCTTCACACTTACTTGTTTAATCCAGTTTATCAACCTACCACTTTGTTGAACATTTCTGAATGTCTCTTAGTACTGTATGGTAAATGTGCTTGAAGCCAAGCAACTGTCATTGTAACTTTACATATAGTTGGATATTTCAATTTAGATTAGGTTTTACCTTGTTACTAACCTGCTGTACCAGGGGCTTTTAAATGGGTTGCCCTTTTTTCGCCAACTGGCTGATAATGTGTTGAAGTTCTGAACAATGCCTTCATGACGACGCCATGGGTGTAAAGCGATTCCTTATTAATAGCTTGACATTTGGGGTATGTGTGCTTATTCATTTTCTGTTTCCCTTTATTTTTGTTACAACTAGCAGCCAGTTAGCTCAGCATAAAATGTAAGCAACAGCTAGTTAGGCGCAGTTAGTTTGGTACAAAAATAAGAACATCTGATAACCAACACCTCTGAAAGCGACAGCTGATGAGATTATATCGAGTTCATTTAAAATTTGCAAAACAACAAAGTGTAACAACGACACACTGCGCTTTTCTACCAAAATGTGTCTTGGTCAGAGCCAGTCACGTCTTTATTTTATAGTTGTTATGCTAAGCTAACCATCTCCTGGTTCTACACTCTGTACATTGCAAGCCCACAACATCACAAACATATTGCCCCAAATGTTAAACCAGAATACATGAAAACAGTACAACTGATGTTGTGTTGAAGCTCTAAAGCCTTCATGATGACGCCATCTGTGTAAAGGAGATTCCCAATTAACAGCTTGATATTTGAATACAAATATCGTAATACAAAGCTACCACTAGCAACAAGTTCATTTAGCATAGAAACGGATGGAGTAAAGCAACAGCTAGCTCGACCCAAAGTTCACATAAGCACAAATAATGATGTCTGACTACCAGCACGTCTGAAAGTGACAATTTATGAAATTTAATCTTAACATTTACAAAATCCAAAGTGTAACAAAAACAAGTTACAGTTTTACATCATGCTTTTTACGAAACTGTTTCTTGGTCAGAGCCAGTCACATCTTAGTTTTCCGGTTTTTATGCTATGCTAATCATCTCCTCATTCTAGACTTTCTAAATAACAAGCCCATAACGACGGCACGGAATATTTTCCCTTCAAAAATACATGAGAACAGTACAACTGATGTTGTGATGAATTTCTAAACAACTGCCACCACAAGCAGCTAGTTAGCTTAGCATAAAAACTGTCTTGGCCCAAAGCTAGAATATGAGTGATTATCTGTGGGAAAACAATGTTTTGCACTGTGCTATATATCAAACTATTAGGTCGGAGACAGAGACTTTGTTCAGTTTCCAGATTTTATGCTAAGCTAACTGACTTTCATCTTAACAGGAGTATATGGTACCAATTAAAGCAACTAAGCTTATTTACCCAAATGTTAAAATATATACGAAAACCTTAATCTCTTATGTAGAGATTGTCACAGAATGAAGGCATATCCACGTTGGATTTGCCGGAAAATGTGAACTAGATGTTAAAGTGCAGCAATTCAGTTTCTGCCCTCATCTCTTGTGTACCTTGACTTAGCCTGATTTCAGATTGTCTTTGCGCGCACACTCGTTTCATTTTAGTAGTTTAACAGAAAGTTGTTTGAGCCCAGACTTAATGCTCTAAGCGAATTAGAAAACAGATTTTTCTAACGTGATTATTTTCATAATCCACCCATGAATAATTTGTAATCCTATATATGATTAGTCGACAGTGCTCTGTGTCAATGCTTTTCTTCATTGGTTGATTTGTTTTTGACAATCTTAACTGGCCAGCAGTAATGACACATTAATTTACCGCTACCACGAAAATCGATTGTGTTTACTGTATCAACTCAAAACACTCAGGTCTAACGAAGCTTATCAGATCACCAAATGTCTTAGCAGAATGTTGTGAACACATTGACGTCTTAATCTCTCCTAGAGCAGAATGTACTGAGGACAAAACTGTGATTTCCCACAACCCCTTTTGTGCGAGGAGCTTTTCTAGTTCCCCCTTATAATGCCTTTGTGGAATGCTGTGGTACGTTCACATAGAAGTCGCAGGAAAAACTTTGATGTGTTGTTCCTTCCCTCTACAGACCGAGCGAACCGCGTTCCTTAATATGCCACTCTTAAATCCGGACAACACGAGTGTCTGGATTATTGCAGTATCAGCAATGTATATATTACGATGACTGTGCCATTACAAGTGTTTTTTTTTTTCCCTTTTCTTTTCTGTAAATCAGAGAGCGTAGAATGACAAAGTTGCAATAAAGTTTACATTTTCTTACATCACGTCCTAAAGTCATTACGCTTATTTCATGACACAACAGGGCAACAGGGTGGACCGTTGAGCAAGGAGACGACCATTCAAGTGGAGGGGGCCAGGCTTTTTTTTTTTTTTTTTTAGCATGACTTTTATTCTGTGTTCATAATGGTTTTGGTCCTAAAATATGCAACTACACTAAGTGTTTGCCTGTTCATTATGTGGCGACGTGCCAGTATGGTTCCTCAGTGGGATAGGCTTCAACCACAAATGACCCTTAACAGAAATATGCAACTATGGAACATAAATAAACTGAGATTTCATAATGTAAATGGTTTTTACTTGTGATATTTGTTGCATCCCTGTCCTTATGAGTTAACACTTCATCCCTATCGCTATGCCTGTATATCTGTGAGCATGCTGACGACTAACATCTGCACTAATTCCACTTTAACCTAATAAAAGATATTTATAGCGTCGGTGAGCATGCGGTGGGAGAGATTCTCAGGGGAATCGCATTTGGCCCGACCTCCACTGAGCTTGTCTTCTTTTACCTTCCTCCCCTGCTGCCATTTGGCACGGTTCCACCTTGGGGCCCCAGTCCCGCTCCTTTAGTGCAGTTGGACAGGTGCAGCTGGCCGCAGAGTTCCTCCGACCGCCCCGCTCGCCCTCTCCGTTTACACCCTCGCCTCGATCACTTAGAATCATGTGGCACTTTTTAAAATCTGGTCACAGTTCTCAGAGAGATAAAATTCACGAGGCATACTATTGCGGCTCTATGGTTTGTGAGGTGATGAAGTTACAGTGGTAGAGAGTTGAGAGGACTCTTGGGTAATTTGGTCTGCAAAACCTTAAAAGACCTACATAATTATATGCGATTCCTTATTTTCAGTTAGTAGGCCATTATTTCCACAGCTGAGCACATAAATATAATTTTCTACCTAATGTACAATAAATCTATTTATCTAATATTGAACGAAACGTCCTCTGTGATTTCCACTTTAATGTTACTTCAAGGCACAATAGTGCAGCTCCCTCCAGGAATTCTGCAGTCAAAGACATCCACTCTTAAACTAACATTTCTCAGCGGGACACACAGTGATCCAATTATTTCTCTCCTCATCCGCCGAACCAACATGTAACGTTCGACCCAATTAGTTTTGGGGCATAACGGAGCCTTACGTAAGTTGTCCAGCAGCACAGGGGAAAACAAATTGTCCTGCCAAAACCCAAATCAAGAATGACACGAATGATCTACATACAGTAGCAGCAATTAGAACAATGCTATTCTCCGCTGTTAACATCCACCAGTGATTACCACCAGACAAAATGGAGTCATCCCTACTCCCGCATGCATGAAAGGGCTTATAAAACAGGATAGGCAACGTTGGCTGCACACTTTTCTTTGAGGGTGCTGTGAGGGAAGCAAGTGGGATATGAATTAAACGGGTGACAAGCAGAGGCCGATGATCTCTCCCAAAGTCTACTTTTAGAAAGTGCAAGTCAAGGTTTTAGGTTTCAGCGTCTGCTCTTGAGTGAATGGGTTTTCCAGCTTGCCAATTAGGTGCACAATCTAAAAGCTTGTTGTCCAGAAGCCAGCGGTTGAAGCGTTGTGGATTTGCCATTGTTTGCCTTAACGTTCTGCATTTTGAAGAGAACAAGAACTGTGTCTCACCTTTATTTTAACTGCTATTAGGTTTTTCCTTAATGCACAGAAAAGCAGCACATGATCTGTTGATAAAGACATAAAAGCAAACATGGCTTTGAGAGGGATCCTTTTTCTCATATGGCCAAACTGCGGGTTCCCAAGGAAGATGAGGAGCAAGCCGACGTCAGGAATGCAGTCTTGAAATGTTACCCTGCTATCGGAAGCCCAGAGTGGGGTGACATCGGAGGGAGGGGGGGGGGAGTAAACCATTGTAGAGGTGTGGGAGAGAAAGAGAGGCTAGTGCACAGGAGCTAGAAGGAAAGCAGTCACATGTAATCACTTCCTCCCTGCCGTTTTTGGAAATCTGTCACCTCGGGATGCCTTTAAATGTCTTCTATATAATTGAAGTTAATCACTGAATACACCGAGAACAGCCGGAGTGGAGGGATTTATTAATACCCCGGAGCCGTCCACTTGAGCCCCACCACCTGTCCAGATGGTAGGCTGATGCTATCAGGCAGCTTCCCTTTGATTAAGTAAACACTGAGCCGAGGAAGGAAAGATCTCATTTTCACACCAGACCAGTTTCAAGGGGTTTACATACTGACCGAAGAAAAAGCCGATAGAGCTGATAGCAAGGAAACACTGACACCCTAACAGTAAAATGCAATCAAGGCATAAATCATCATCATGGTGCAAAGTGCATGTAATGTATGCTTGAAGGAGATTCTTTATTACTTTTTATTTTAGCAGGCTGAAAGCTTTGAGGTTGTAGGGACGCCAACCATTATGGCCCAGACTAAAAAACTGAAAGCTGAAAACAAGGGCAACCGGACTTGTAGAGTTTCTTGAAGACAATACAAGTTTCTGAGGATTCCTGCTTAAACCCCAACACGCCACTCGGATGAAACATCACCAGTAAACTCTAGTTCTCCTTTGTTTTCAGCTCTTTCAGTTAGACTATTCTTTTCATTGGTTTATTATTACTCATATTGTGTTTTGATGTGTTGTCTTATTTTACAGGAGGGTCAAAGCTAATCACTCTTTGCATGGGAGGCGAAAGGATGATGTGTCTATTAAATTTGGGATGTGTGTACAGCAGCCATTAGAATGTATGACCTATCGCTACCCAATACATTATCACAGAGGTACATTTATTTTTGACCAGGTGTTGATTTTAATATCAAAACAAAACAAAAAATGTACTTTGAACAGATTCTTAGTTAATTAGTGTATGGTATAAAAGCAAGGCCATTTACCAAACCGTTGGCGCATGCGCATGTTGAACCCAATTTGAATCCAGTTCACAACGTCTTTAACGGTACTCACAGTTCCTGGGATGCAGGATGCTGTTAGATATAGTTTGGCAAACCCTTCCTACAGCAGTGTCCCGTCACTGTGGTGAAGAAACACGTCCTCAGGCTCCGTCATAAGCATCCAGTAGGTTCTCAGGAGCTTGGTGTGTTTCCCAAGAACAAGTCTCGCATACTGCTCATACTGCTAGCATGAGGAGCTAACTAGCAAAACGGCTCCTATGGAGCGTCCAGTTTCCCCAGCAAACAAATGCAGCCAGGCACGTAACTAAATCACACTAACTTAACTAAATAGAGCGTAATGAACAAAGTTTCAGCGAACAAAATGTACCCGGTAAGTTAACTTGAACATCACTAATTGGCTAATCAAACAGATTGACACCTGTCCATATAATTAACGCTACAAAAATGGTGCGTTCAGGAACCATGTCGAACATAGGACATTCTATATACTTAATGAACCGTCCCAAACACCAGTAATGTTCTTTGTAATTTCCTCATTTTGCGTTGCAAAATCATGCGGCGTGCTAAATTAGATCCTCTGGCAGGCCGTATGTTTGTCACCCCTGTCCTACATGCTTGGAAACAGAAAGAGAGGGGAGTGAGCCACTACATCCTCCGCACATCCGTGATTTATCAACCTTAGCAAAAACAGAGCAGAGTGGCGCAGCGGAAGTGTGCTGGGCCCATAACCCAAAAGTCGATGAATCAAAACCATCCTCTGCTAGATGTTGAGTTTGTCAATAATTTGTCAAAGAAGGGAGTCGGACAGTTGAACTTTGGGGGTGATGGGGTGTAGTGGTTATTCCCTAACATGCATGGTCACAGCCTGAGGCTGTGCCCATGCAGCCATGCCTTGATTAAGTACATAACCCCCAAGCTGCTACCAAAGTAGTAGCCCACAAGCCCAAGTGTATTACTGTGATGGGTGGACAAGGATTCAATAGAGAAATAATGATATTCTTCTACCAGCTGAATGTATTGTAATCTGGTGCTAAAATATAATTATTACAATAAACAATTACACTCAGACCCTATCATGAATCTAAAGCTCAAGTTAAAATCATAAAGCGTTTTCTAAAAATTAGGTTTTCACATGATCAGCTTTGAAAATGACAGCAAATAGTTATTTTTTGATTCAAATGTTTCTGACTACACTGATTGAGCCTTGGGACTTAATAATGGCGGTGGATACAGCAATTTTCTCCCCCAACTCATTTTAAAATGATAAGAGGTGACACACTCAGAGAGACAGTGCAGCTGTCTGACATTCACTTTATTGTTAAAACTTGGTTTGGTATATCAGCTGCTTGTCTTTTATTACACATCTTTAAATTAAAAGGCAAACATATACAGCTTCATCTTCAAAAGACATGCAGCAGCAGTGTAAACATGTGGTCTACCGAGATAAAAAGTCATACAACTACAACGTACTGGCAAAGTCTGCGATACCAAAAGTGTCATGTCAACAAAAAAAACAAAAAAAAACCAAAAGGAAGCATTTTGTCGTTTTAAGCTTTAAACTTAGTGCTCATCAGTTCCCACATTCAGCTGGTAAATATGCACGCCGTGTGTGAATGAAGAGGTTTAAATCCGGAAAAAAAAATAAAATAAATATGATGGACTGACAACATATACATAGTGAAAAATGTATTCCTATACATGACAATCCTGTATCGGCCCTTCCTAAGAATAACTCCCAAAGGAGACAATGATTTCTTATTGAACTGAGAGACCAAGGACACACTAAGTGATTCAGCACCTCCTCGGCTTGACTAGGCAACAACACCACTTTGCTGTAACTAAAACCTGGAAAGATTGCTCTGAAAAGTTTGCAATTCATCTTAATGTGACAGAAGGCTACCAAGATAGCAAGGAACTGGTTGTTTCAAGTACACGGCCAGTCTGAGAGTGAACAACAAAATGTATCTGTCATTAACAGAAGAAGAAAACTCACCGCTGGCTACACACTGTGTCAGATTTACCCCCTCGCGCCACACACCCTTGCCCTGCAAAGCCTTATTTCCACAGCAAACGTCACACTATACGACTACGCTATATCAGTTTATCGGGGTCACATGGCATTAGACTGCATTTCAACTACTGTTGTCCATATACATGCCAGCATAAGCACAAACTTTCTCAAAGCCATAGCCAGCACCCTAAGATAACAGGCCGAGTTAGCAAAACCTGAGTATGAACACGACACACACGCACGCACACACGCACACACACACACAAATGCCTTTGTTGCTACATCGTAAAATCATAGCAGCTAAAATTGAACAAACACACTATCTGTGCACTCGAGTCAAAAAGGCAATGGAGATCCATTAATGAGACAGTAGCAACAGCAGCTCCTCATCTTACTAAAAATCGCTGATGCAGGGTCACGTTTCAGGTAAGAGTTGGACATTTATAATTCTTGTATTTACAGATACTACTTCAACCTTTAGAGCAGCCCTCTGTTTGAACTGAGCCGTGTGAAATTAATGGACATCGCGCAATGTGCCATTTGTTGATGAGGCTTATCACAGTTGCTGCTTTGGTCAGTTACATGTGACTCAGGAGCTTCGGATGAAGAGGCTAAAATAAGATTTTAAAAAATACACGAGGACTGAAACTAATAAAAAAGTAATGCACCATCTCGCAACTTAAAACGTGATTTAAATATCAGATGATGTGCTGAACAAACGTTTCGCTGACATGTCTCCAATTGTGTTAACTTGATCCCAGACTAGAAATGTCCTTCTTGCTTTCTGCCCTTTTTACATTAGTGGTTGACTAAGGCACTGGCGTGTACAGTCAGTAAATAAAAACTTTGATCTGTCCACTACCTGTACCACCACCAGAATCCCCCTTTGCCTTAACATACAGTACACATTAACACCTCACACATATTAACAGTAATGCTTCCAAACACCTTCCGATCGTCCTTATTTCTGTAACATCAATTAACTCAACTTTAACCCCAAATCCAACAACCGATTCTGTACAAACTTCATGAAGAATATATGCTTGGCTAAAACAGTATCTTGTGTTGCTTCCATCACTTGACGTCTTTCTTGTCGAGGTTGAAAAGAGCCAGGAGGTCCATCATGGACTGTTTGAGGTGACTGCCGAAGCGATGGGAGTCCTGAAATGCAGCAAAATAAAAGGAGGAAGATTTCAGAATGGCTCCACGTGAAATGAAAGATGTAGAAGAGTGTGGGTTATCACCAAGAGTGGAAATATTTCCGTGTGTACTTACAGTTTCTGGACTTGAGTGTTTGCTGGAGATGTGGAAGTTGATGAGGTCCTCACCAAGAATGATGTAGGAAACTCCGTAACCATCATCAGCCACCTTGTGGACAAACCAAAGATAGACAATCTCACCTCAAAGTCACTTTCTTTTCTTTCTTTTTAAAAAAAAAAAAAAAAAAAAAAAAAAACAAGGTTTCAAATTATATCCCTAATTAATGACATACATAAAAATATGTGCCATGCTATTCTGGAGGATGAGACTACATGGGTTTATTAGAAGAAGGGGTGAATTAGAGCATAAACAGGCTGCAATCTGTAGAGAAAGCTGGTCCAGAGGTTCAGTCCAGATTAACTTGAAATGTGAGGGATTACAGATTTGCTTTTAAACCCCCTAAACTGCCTGAAGCGTCACTGAGGCCATGTTGATTAATATCAGACATGTTAGTGGTACTTTCACAATAACCAGTGACAGAAATTCTACAGTCTACAAGGACGCAGAGCAGGGAGCTGTATCACGCTATGGTAAAGATTTGAGTATTTTAGCCTGACGTTAGCTAGCATACTAACTTTTAATATTCATATAGATTTTCAGTTCTCTCTGAGGAGTAGACACTCATTATTTCTCTCCCTGCAAAGGAGTACAAGATCTTCTTATTTGTCAGCTTTTTGTTTGTCTTCCTCTTTTGGTTTGATTGATGCCTGGCAAACCAGCGTGCAGGTGCTATCTACCATACTGAAGTGTTGTTGTGTCCAGCACATTTGACCCTTAATGTTTGATCTGTTTACACCTGCTTGCCCAGGTGATCACGTGAGGTGGTGCATTCAATGCTCCCTGATCTGTGACAATAATCTGAATAATGTCCCATAGTGAACACTTTGTGATTTCAGCATTGGGGAGGATTTTTCTGCAGCCATAGCCCAGTTTAAGTGAAGATCAAACTAATATTTATTGAGGGAAAAAAAAAGTCTTTCTGCTGTCTTTAAAAATGACTGTAGCAATAAATTGATAACTCACGGGACCGAATCCACCGCCAGAGGACACATATTCAGGGTGTCTAACCAGATCAAACAGTTCGACCTGCTGCAGAGGGGTCTGGCTGGTGGACAGTCTCCACGGTTCAGACAGGACCTAAACATGAAAAAAAGGTGCCGTGCATAAACACTTATGGTGATTTAGGAGAGACCACTTATCCCACAAAAACCTGCAACAGCAGCTCATACTGTACCTCCTTAAGGAAAGCTGAGTCCTCTCCCAGGTATTTGGAAACCACATAGAGACAGAAAAGGTGACGATCGATGCCCTGTCCCGTCATTGCCAAGCGATACATGTTCTGGTGCTTCTCTGCTGCCACTTTCAGCAACCTGAGCCGCTCTTCTCTCTGAAGCAAAAGGAAAGCCATAGAAGCGAAATGAGTAATCTGCCAGTCAGTGACACTGTAATCGGAGGTGTTGTTAAGATCTAGACTTACTGTCTCGTCTCTAATCATGGCGCGGACAAAGGCACAAGTCTCCACGGTGCAAGAACGCACGGTTTCTGTCCGGCCCTCACGGAACAAACGCGTCATGGAGGCTTCGTATGTGAGACAGAACTTCCCTTTGTCCTTTTGAGATAGAATACATCTCAACATTAAATGCAGAAACCAAAAGTAGATTTTCAACATGCAGATAATAACAAAAGTAAGTGATTTTGGGGAGATGTTTACACTAACAAATACTTAAACAAATAAACCTTAAATTAATCATCTAAACACCTAAACACTAAACACCAATTTAAAATAAGTGTAAAATGCTTTATGCTGTGTTTTGAGGTTTCAAAAGCGCAAAATCACTAAGAAAATGCAAAATACAGCTAATAAAGTTTTGATTGTCATCACTGACATGTTGACAGGTTAGTTGTGACTGCCCTCTGCTGGACGTTAAGAGGAGTGCGTCACAAATAACTTGGCATATCAAGAGAAGTCACATCCTCAAAGTTGAACTCATGAATGCTAAAACATCAGACATCATATAATGTTAACAGTATCATTCAGCAACATAATAAACACATTTACATGGCTGAAAAATAGAAACAAACAGGATGAAAGCACTTACTCTGTAATGGGCCAGCTGAAGGGCGATCTGGATGAAGGCATCAGGGCTGGTGCGGCACTTCTTAATCAGACCCTTTCCAAAGTCATGGAAGGGGATAATGTGGCAGTCCACATCATCTGCCAGAGCCCTGGCTAGTGTAAGAGAGCTCTCGATGACCTCCTGGCACTAGAGAGAAGTGATATAATTGTTTGTTTTACTTAGCTTGGAATAATTAACAATTTATTCTAAGTATGATCCAGTTTATCGATGCATCAAAGTCTGTTTATATTCCAGGTCAAATATACTATATCCAGCTGCTCCATATTAAGACAAGTAGTGGTACACACAGTTCCTGCCACCAGCAGAGGGAAGCTGGGGTCTGCAAATATCAAATGTACTATAGGAGACTTTGTAGCACTCCTACCTCAGCAGGAATGTCCCACTGCAGCCTCTGAGGACCGGGCATGCTGGGATGAAGATCCCCTTGGCAGTGACCTTCCTCAGTATATCCCAGCTTAACGGGGTCCATGGAAAGTACATGCTGTAACAGAGGCAAGTTTTAATGTCATGTTTGGGACTCTGTTTAAAAAAAAACAACAACATTACACAAGTTTTCAGATGACAGAAGCTACAAGAGGTAGGGTACACCCTGGACAGGTCGCCAGTCTATCACAAGGCCTCTTTCATAAGATAATCATTTATTTTTATTTATTTATTTTGTCTTTGAGACCGTGTGAATCAGAACTGATTCAGGAAATCAATGGTGATATTCTGCTCTAGTCGTGTTTCTGTAATCTGTCATGTCAGTCGTTCAGACTGTTGAATAGTTTAACTTGTTCCTTGCGTTTTTCCTTTTGTTAATGACAGAAGGAATTCACTGTAACATAATTACATGTTGGTTTGAAATTCATTTGAGAGAAGCTACACTGACATACCTCCCACAGATGGCCGACGATTGGAGCATCTGCCCAGGAATGCTCAGCGTTCAGTCCCATGGTGGCATTCTTGTAAATGATCAGGTTAAATGTTTTATCAAACCACCTGAAAGAAAAATAACAACAACTAAGAATCAGCATTTTAATTTATAAATGATTTCATTCCATTCTGCACGTTTGGCCACAAAATATATACATACAGGTTCATCTGCCTCACCTGTCAAAGCACTTCCCATGTAGCAGGGACTTGGCATAAACGTCCAGGGACTTGACTGGGTTCTTTGCATCGTAACGCTGCTCGGTGTCATCCAGAGTCACGAAGAAAGCTGCCTTCTCAATGATGTCCAGGGACTGCTTGTTCTTACCGCGGCCGAAGTACGTCTCACGGGCCTTTGCCCACGGGGTCCTACAGAGAACAACAGATTAGGTGTTGATATCATGCAAAAAGGACAACATAGACATAAATACACTAAAAATATATTGAATTAACTCAATGCAGGTAATACAGTAGCAGGAAACATGTAACTTTTTGTTATTTTATGCAGAGCTCAGTCAGTAGTGCATTTAGAGAGATGTGAGGAATGGAGGGCGTGTCCCTCTCGACTTTTTCCCACAACAATTATGAGAAATCAATGTTACACCCTTTACTCCAAAAAAAGCAACGACTGTTTTTGCAACAACATATGACTGGACTCACACTATCAGCTGATTTTTGCTCAACACAGCCTACTTCTTAGTCAGTAAATAAGAACACTACAGACATCTTTGAGGTAATACAGTGCTCATATATTTCAACTTGGCTGCAATCCTTTAAGTGATCCTCATTAAAATAATATATATTTTTAAATTTTGATATATGTCAAAAAACTGCAACACAGTTGGCTTTAATCAGTTCTATTACTGTATGTATTCCATTTATTTGAATTATACAGCGTTTTTGCAGGATACCAACCTCACTGGATCAACCTCGTAATATACTGCAATAAATCTCCATCTACAGCCAGTGTTTCTTTACTTATTGCTGTGCTACAGTACATAATACAACCTATGTGGCCTCATCAATATCGGCTCCAGCTCCTTTCCACCCACCTTTCCCCTGCAGTGAGTGCAGCTAGTTTCTCCTCTCCGGGCAGGGGCTCCGACTTGTCTGCCAAGATCCTCTCCATCTGCTGCTCGATCTCCCGTGGCAACAGGAGCCGTCCATCATAAAACATGTTCACCTTGTAGAAGCGGCCCTTATGGTAGACAGCTATGTGTTTGCTCTCGTTCACATGCTGAAGGGTGTCTGTGAGACACGGACCGATGGTAGAGGGGGAGAGTAAAAGAGTAGACAGTTGGAGGAATGTTGAATTGTGCGTCAAGGGAGGAATATATATATATGTTGCTGTATGTGCATCTTTGTGTATGAAATGTCAAAATTTTAAATTCAAAACTTTATATTGTAAGAATGTTATTGGAGATAATCTTTACGGCCGAAATCTTAATGAACAAGTGAAAAGAAGACATCAATACAAATGGAGCATGGATGAATGTCACATCACTTTACTTTTGAGAACAAGAAGGGCACAGAGGAGTTAACAACCAGTTCTTTGTCCCAACAGTAAAATGCTGTCACATTCACAGATTTTCAGTAACAAATACATATTTGAGGGCTATTTTTACATATTTTTTTGTGAATGTAACAAGTCAAGGGGCTATCGGGTTTGAAAACTAAAGCAGCTCTAAATGGGAAGTGCGGCAAGTGAGATGAAAAGGGAAAGGAATTGGGAACAAGGAAGGGGTTGGGAAAACAAAGTATGGAGACAATGTTTGTTTGAGTAGCACTGTGCACAAAGAGAAGCCAATCAAAAGGCTTTGTTTGCAAGCTTATCTTATACACAGCTTATATTGTTTGGGTGTGACACAGCGTTCAAACAAGCATTAATCTTGTTACAGGCAAAGTGAAGGAGAAGATACTTACACTAGGAACAACGTCCCTCCCTGATAATACTCAGCCTACGGTATTTCCTCATAGTGAAAAACCACCTCCGTTAATATAAATATGGGCCTGATTTTTAAATATAATTTCATTGGATGAAATTCTCCTTGCTCTTCAAAAAGCTCCTTTGTCTGCACCATCATACACTGCCATAAACAGGTGTTATGAAGATCAGACTATGACACATCACAGATTTTTATTTTTAACAAAAAATTAATTAAGAGGGCATTGAATGACGTCTGAGTCTCATTACACTGACTGGAAACACATCTGGACAGATGGACTCTAATTTCTGGGTCATTTCCCTCATAAATATATAGTAATATATATATAAAATATTTCTTTTTCATTTCCCGTATCTACTGTCAGGACTAATTTGAAAATCTGCTGAGTTGTTGAGTTATTTTTATGCTGAAATGTTGAAACTTCTGAGGGCTGCAAATTCTTTTAAGCGGCACTCTATACATATTAACTTCTTGTGACGTTAGTGCACACCGTTTGACATTTCCAGGTCCACTCTTGCTGTTTTGCCAACTTAATTTCAATCACATGCAAAGTAGTCCTTAAATGTGCAAACACTAGTACACATGCACTATTACAAAGAGGTCACATTATTATTTCTATTTCAAACAGAGGAACAAATGTCCCAAGGAGAAGTAAAGCAGGAGAAATGTGGAGGAGGAGGCACTGCTAAAGACTCTACCTGTGTCTACACCAGGGACACGAGTCGTGTTGAACATACGCTCGTATTGGGCTGAGCACATGGGAATAGTGTGTAGGAGCATGAGCTGAAAAGCAAAAGGGGAGAGTCAAACACAGAGATGACAGACTAATTCACTAAGTTCCCGAGAGAGCAGCAGCAGACATACACCTATAAGGACAGGAGCATGGATGAAGTGCAGAGGGAATGATGAGGATTGGTTTGATAAGCAGTCTGCCGGGGACAGAGACATGAGCAGGGTCCAGAAACCAGTGGCCTGCCAACTCAATACCACCAGCAAAGCCCGGAAACAACAGTACAATTTTGACTTAAACATTTTATGGTCTTTAAATCACAAAACTCCAATTAGAAGGACTGTTTCAGGGCTGTGCTGCTGAGAAGGAGCATAGGAGTCAGGGTTTCCAGTGGCTGTTGCCGCAGTAATGACTAGGGTCGCGAGGTTGAAGGGTCAGAGGGCACGGAGGCGATATGCCCTCATCTTACCTGTCTCCACACCAGGGATGCGGGAGGTGTTAAACATTCGCTCCCACTGAGCTGAACAGAGAGGAACCTTGTTGGCCAGCAAGTATATCTAACGAAGCGTCCAACACAGCGAAAGGACAAAACAGCAAAACAGAGACAACTGGGTGTGAGTGTAACAATGTGAGCTCATGCATTGGTATTTATATAAATGCATTCAAATTGGTCTTTGTAAAAACAATTTGCACAACATATTGTTGTATTGTGCAAATGTAAACGTATGTGCACTTAAGCGTCATGCAAGTTGGCAAAGGACTGAGATGGGGGCAGGAAAAGGTGACACAGCAGTGTGTCCGTTAAATCGTCAGCATTTGTTAAGCTTTATTAACTAAGCTGCAGGAAACATTTGCAGACTCGCTCAGCTGGTACTTACAATTACAGCAAGCAAAAAAAAAGATGCACAGAGCACAGCTCATTTGATAGTAAGAATCAATCACAGTGACCTAAGGATGATTTCTACGTAATTATTAGTGACATTGTGGATAAATAAAACTTACGTCAAAGTACACATGAAAAGATTGGGAATGATAAGCAGCTCTCATTGTTAGCTACAAAGACACTTAGATAACATCTATTAATCATTACACTGTAAGTAAGAAAGTTAAACATTTACTTACGACTAATCAAAAGTGATTTACATAACAGTTTACACGATATATGTAGATTAAGGAAAGTTCAGCAAAGTTGAGAAAGCTGTGGAAAAGGGCAACAGAGGAGTGCTATACTCACTGGTTTGATCTGAGCTCTGTCCAGTTTCCTCCTGTACAGCATGATAGCATGAATGGCGTTACCTGCCCTGGCAGCCTGGATGGAGGTAGGGAACACATACAGGAAGTCCTGGAGGAAAGAGATTTATTTATTAATAATAATAATAATAATAATAACCAGTGTCATATCTTCTAACATATTCCAGTATCAGGAAAAACAAAGCGATAGAATCATGTTATTATGTAGGTAGTACAGCCTGTACACTATAGGAGTACCATGCTTTATTTGTACCTCAACAATAACTGTGATGCATATTGTAATGCGATCTGCTTCTGACAACAAGTCATCAACACAGCACAGAGGAACATTGGCTGCCCTCTACCCACACCTAATGCCAGATACCTCTCAAGGGCAAAAACTGAAGGACTGTCCTCATCCTGAGCCACCACCTGTTTGGCCTCCCACCCTCTGGGGGGCGATATAGTTCCATAAAAACTCACACCAACAGACTACTGAACAGTTTCTTCCCCAAAGCCATCCAGTCCCTCAATAAACACAGTTGATAATAAATAAAAATTAATAAACACAGTAACGATAAAATCTACCAGAATACTTTCTTGTGTAATATATTTAATATTTATCACAGTGGACATAGACAAAGGGAGGTGCGGATTTGTGTAGTTTTTCAAATTTGGAAATTTGGAACAATCAAGCTGTCTACAAAAATAATGAGACATTGAAATACGGTGATTGAACTTTTTCAGAACAGATGCTGTATACCTCAAGACTATTCCTGGACTAGGGTCCCCTTAGACAGCATAAATAAATACATTTCTACACATGGACGCATGGTGGTTTATCCCGCCTCTTGGGTATCCTTACCTTACATGGAAAAATATTTACTACCCACTAGGCTACTTATTAGACTAGGGCAGGGGTGTCAAACTGCAGGTTTTCATTCCAACCATGCAGCACCCATGCAGTGGGTGTGGCTGGCAAGTTTTTGTTCCAATCAAACAAGAGGATGCCTGAAATGACTGCATGAAGGCAGTTGATTGATTGAGCCAAGTCAGGTGTGCTGCTGCATGGTTGAAATGAAAACCTGCAGCCACAGCAGCCCTTTCACGGATCAGTTTGACACCTGTGGACTAGGGTCACACCACAAGCTAAAGGACAGCCTTTGTACGTAACACATAGCTTCCCACAGCTGTGTTTCTTTGTCAAATTTTTATTGTTAATCAGTGTTTAAAGCTTTTGGAATTTACTAAGCACAACATAAAAACACACCTTCAACAAATCAGTCACAGCTGAAGCTTAATATTTAAACAAGAGATAAAGCCATTGTTTGCATGGAGTTCTTCAGGTAGAGATGCCTTACCATAGCATAATAGTTGCTGTTGACCATGATGGGTCCACGGCCTCTCAGGTAAATATACTCCTCCCACCAGTCGCTGACCTGTGTCGGACAAAGACAGGAGAGTTTGACATTTAACACGCCGTTTTTCAGGTTTTAAACCGATTCAAGAACCAGGGCAGCATCCAAAATGTTGATAAAAGAGTGAGACAAGAGAGAAAGAGAGAAGAATTCCTTATACTCACATAGTTGGACGTCCACCAGGACTTCAGTTTAACGTACCACTGAAGCCTGGGTCCCAGATTCTTTTCAAAGTCTTTAGCCAAGCCCTCCATCCGTTGATATTGATCATCGTCCATGAGTGGTCGCACTGACTCCAGATACTGTAAACCCAGACAAATGCAATGAAAACTTCCAGTGATGGCCGCTTGGAGGTAGCACACAGCAGCCCCTCCCTAGATGAATTAGGTGCCATTTCTGCTGCTATATGGTTTTACACTTCCCTTTACAGTCCTCAATTATTACCAGACTGCACTTCCTACAGAGCATGGCTACTATATGGTCCCTTGGTTTTACAGTTCATTTGTACCTTACCCTTCTTACTGAACTATGTCCTATTTGCGGTGTATATACCTCATTGTACTGTACTGTCTTTAACTGTCTTCTATGTTGTTGCACCATCTGTACGTCACACAGAACCTCATAAAGAAAAGTCTTAGTTATGTGTTGTTCTGTCTTGGTTGTGTGTTGGGTCATGTAAGGCCAGGGTCCTGGAGGAATATTGTTTTACTTTGTACTATGTCAGCTGTATTTGTCTAAAATGACTATAAAACCTCTTCACGGAGTCATGAAGAGTGAAGCTAAGGCTCATAGGTGTTAAACAAGAGGAGAGCACATAGAGCAGAAAAAGAAGTTCCACCCTGACAGATAATGAAAGGCATGATAGATTTTTGTTTAGCGGTTCTGTCTTTGGCTACAAAGGACAAAAAGATGACCAGACTAAATCTGTACCTACTCTGGGGTTTGTTATTCAAATTCCACTGCTGCCGTTTTTATTTCAACTGGCTATTCAAAGAACATTTAAGCGATTCAAAATGCAAATTATGCACCAGTCCAAAGCTTGAGTCATCATAAACCATCAGACAGGCAAGAAATGACAAGTGTCAGTTACCCTTCTGCAGGTGTCCTTGATAGAGGGAACAGGTAGTCGAGGCAGGGAGTTCTGGAAACTGTACAGCATAGGCTTCCTGCCAGAGAACACCTTCACTAATAGCTACATAAACAGAAGAGAAAAGTGTGAGGGCAGAGGGAATCAGAAGTTACACTTTTCTTTTCAACCAGAAACATGAGGCAAAGTGCAAATACACTAAGAGTGGTTTCAACTAAAAGGACTAAAGAACATTTTGTATGGCATACGTTAACTATTTACATTGTGTCTTTGACTAGACATATCTGACGCGCGTAGAGGGCTTCAACCCATTTACATCATAATCAACTAATGTGTGGAATAAAAGCAAAAGAGTAAAATATCGTTTCACAACTTAAATGCAAAAACTGATTAACAATAAGCTAAACAAATGTTTGTTCAAACTCTTGCATTTTAAGGTAGGGACACATCAAATTAATGCTGGCAAAAAAGGTCGACATGAGTGATGCTACCTCATGTCACCTTCCTTTGAATATCTATGTTCTGCGCAGCCTTGAAACCCAGGGAAACCAGAAAAGGTGTGTCATGGCCCTTTACTAAAAAAAGCTGTGGCAAATTATTCCACTATTACTCTGGTTAAAAAACACATTCATCGTCTCACCATCCATACACGTGAAGTCCAGGACACAGAGCCGTGGCGTGTATTCATCCAGCCATGCCATGACAGCAAGCACTTCAGGACATTCCTCATAATCATGATTATGGTGACCCACAGGCCTGTGCCCACCAGAACACCTCCAACTATCTTCTGGCTATCCGTGGACATATATCGGCTGTGGACAGAGAAACGAAAGAGAGAATGGGAGAAAATATGAGAGAAGCAAATTGGACAACAAACACATTAAGGCCGACCAAATGAGTAATTTAGGAGAGTGTTTACAACAACAACAACAATGAAACGCAGTGTCATATCATAAACCTGCAGCCAGACATGGCTCAGTTAAAAGTAAACAAAGACTGATTCAATTATGACTTATAAACACAGTGTGCTATTTATCTAGATACGGTTAAATAACACAACAATCAATGACCAATTAACAGAAATTAACAGTAAAGTCCTAAACATTTATTACTCGGTGTAGTACTAGGATTGCTTCTGAAACCCTAACAGGTAACAGCAACAGGTACTCTAACCCCACAAAGTGTACTGAAAATTTGAGACATTCCTTAGCAATAAACTTAATAAAAGCCATAAACAAGGGCTGGGCCCGGTGCTGCTGATAAGAGAAGGAATAAAAGCTGAAATATCCCTAAACTAGATCAACATTGTCATCAAAATATTACAATGACGTGTTGACAGATGGAACAACATGTTATCTGGGAGAAGCATAATGAACACACCTGTAATAATTGTAGTAAAAGTTTAATGAATGAGTGGAACACATTCCACTACAGTTGCAACACATCTGTCGCTGTTAATCTTATCTTTTATTCCAATTAGCATTTCAAGCAAAATTCCTACTACACTGTTATGAGTACTGTGCGTAAAGTTCAACTGTGTTACAAGATAACAACAAGCGTTTGCTTCTTGCTTCAAGTAAATAAGAATAAAATTAAAATATATCATATCAGGATAGCACACCACATCAACAGTGGCCTTACCTGATGGGTACGTGTTGGCCCAGCTTGGCAATCAAGCCCAGAGATGGGTCCAGTTCTTTATATCGATTGTATGACATGTAGGACACAACCACTACCATGAACCCACCCGGGCTGCCAGGGTACACACCAGTCATTACCCCATTCTGTGGAAATGTAAACCAAACAGAGAATCACAAAGGTCACACAAGGTCAGAAAACATTCATTCATTCATCTTCTATACCCGTTTAGTCCTGTTAGGGGTCACGGGGGTCTGCTGGAGCCTATCCCAGCTGTCGGTCAGAAAACAAATCTATAAAATTCTTTAATATATATAAAAAAAATCTGAATTTGAGCCATTCAGTATGAATGTGTGTAAACACACAACTAGGCCAAAGGCTAGGACAAAGAACTGACGTGAAGGTTACTGTCATAGTTGTGTAACAGCAGGTGACCTTCTAGTGTGAGCTAATGTCACTCAATAAACAAATTTACAGTAGGGCGGCAATCAGTGAATTAAAGCTTGGCCTTACTTGGCTCTAGCGATGTTGTTTATTAGCTGAAGAGAAAATGGAAAGGTAATCTCATCGTCTGACGGTTTGGAAACATCAAACGAAGGCTGTATGCTTTGGCTCCTCCGTGAAAGTAATAAACTCTTAATGCCAGAAGGCGGGTGTAGTCTGTGGGTCTGATTCCAAAGGAGAATCCATGAGAAAAACGATTAGCTGGGATTTCCAGGAAGAGCTATAAAACTATTGCAAAGAGTTTGCCGGCCCTTAATCATGGTGATCAGTTCATTCACTTTAGCCGATTATGCTGTTGTGAAATTATTTGTGTATTTTAATGTAACAGTCATGCGAGGAGCCTTGAGTGTGTGCCCTTTGAACGTTGTTTTGTTTACGACTGTATTTCTTCTTGTGCACTGGTTAGCAGATCAGAGATTTCGCTCTGACATAATCTTTGTGCTGCCAATTCCTCATGCTGAATCGGCTAGGTAGGAAAACTAGGTCCAAAGACGCTCACAGACGGCACAACACCAACAAAATAAATAAAAAATGCTGGCTTGGTGTATCACCCTTACCTTGAAGCGGGTGAACCTTTTCTTCCAGGAGTGGAGGCCAGAAAGGTAGATCTGGCGTAGAGCCTCATGGGACAACCGTAGGTCGATCCCATCAGGGCCGACTGTGAACTGAAAGGCCACCGCCTGATGAGCTTCTGCCATGGTGGCCGCTGTACAGGATCACTGAGGAAAAGGGCAATACAAAAAGAGGTTTATATCATTAATAAACATGAAACAAAAACATTGAGTGATCACATCATAAATTCTTCCAACAGCAAGTTAAGGCTAACATGGAACAGTAGTGGCCAATCAGTACATGCTGATATCTGGATATGGATGTAAATAAACAGGAAGCTATCAAAACAATCTTCCACACTGATGAGCACCACTGTTGGTTACCCAATGTCTGCTGTTTTTAATCAGTTTAAGCCCTATGTTGGAAAACAAGTCATGAGTGAGGAAGGATTTGAATTGGCTATTTAGGGCAACGCTAGAGTAAGAACCAAAGATGTTATAAGGTTAAGCGGGGGGGCCAGCGAAGCGAAACAATCACTTAGCCATCATATAGGGCAGCACTGATAACCGTCACACTTCAAACAAAGCACTAACCTGGCAACAATTCACATTTTCCTACAATAATAACGCAGATTATGAAGTATCTTAATGTATTTTTTAAGGAAATATTGTGAAAGTGTCACAAATCATAAATCAGTTTGACGTGTGGTTTCTCAAATGTGGCACCTAAGGTGATACAAAAGGAAGTGAGTGCGTTCCGCCACAGTTACTTATCACTCGACTGGTCAAGCAGGTGAGGCACCTTAACCATGTCTCCAAGATCCTATAGAAACAACAACCTGAGGCACCTCTCAGCCTGAATGCGTAAACCTTATTTTCAGTTTGAATAGGTAAAGAAGAGAAGACGATGTTCAGACAAATGGTTTTAAGCCTTAAGTGGTGACACTGCTCACTTCCTATACAATTAAGTACCGGAACATGATACAAAGTCCTCTCAGTAAAAGGATGTTGGGAAATTAAATTGATCAAGGGCAGTCAGGTCTAAAAGTTGTGGCTTGTAGTTCATCTCCATGATTACCTTACTTGAAGACTGCAGATTTTTTGTTACATTACAGCCATGAATCGGGATTTAGTGTAGGATCGCCAATTTATAATGCACTGAAATGTATTAGTGAACCCAATGACCTGCCATGTTAGTGTATTTTGTAATTTGAATGGTAACCAGAAATGATGTCAGTGTTTGGTGGTATGTCCTGTAGTTAGCTCTCTAAAGGTTGAACATTCCAATAATAACTTATCGTGCACGTGTACATTAACCACAGTACGCTTAAATATGCTGTGCCACTTTAAACGAGACTAGGTTGTACACATTTGAATAATATTTAGGCATATCGCACATGTTGTTGAGGAAGTCTTAAGCATGATTTATTTATTTCCCTGTGACAGTATTCTTGATTGTTTTTTCTGGTTATCAGATAAGGCAGCTACCATATGGCCAAACAGTGAGTAGAGCTCGTATTTGACTCCAGCCATGTTTCTCTTTGTAAAGCTTTATCTGTGATTAATTGTGGTTTTTTGTTTGTTTTTTTTCCTCACAGTTTATTTCATTCAATCAAGAGCACTCTGAAAGCAGGACACGTCGTAGCTACGTCTCAAGTCCTGGGAAGGAGCAGCATCCACAGAGCAGTGTTTCATCAGCAGCCAGTCCCTTCCCCCAGCTACTTTCCAGCATCACATGATCCACCCTGCGCTGCAGAAACTAGGGGAAAGGTCGCAGCGCTGCGCCGCTTAGATACCGGGAAAAACCGGCAGAACAGTATTCACAAAACCACCGTGTGCCAGTAAGCGTGGTCAGTTTTGGTTACAGCGACACCAACGAAAACAAATCGTTTGATTTAGATAATGTATAACCTGCGTTTGTCATTTTTTCTATATTTCACAGCAAATGCAAAACAAAAAAACACAAAACAAAACAAAAAAACACCCACACAGTTCTGTTTCAATGCGGCTACGCGACTGCAAACACCACACTCATACCTTCAGGTACATAGGTTCAGACGCTACGCAGATGTAGGTTACATTCCTAATGTTATATCAAGTGTTCCACCCACGTGGTCTGTGCAAAACGGGGTCACTGGTGTGCACCCCCTGCGTCAATAACCTTCATTCGTCTCATCAAAACACTCGGTGTGATATCTCTAATGTAATCAGGCTCCAACAGTAAGGACACCTTGACAGCTTGAACTGACCTTCACAGATAGGTGACTTCTAAACGCATACCTACCCTAAATCGATCATTTGCAACTAAATGAAACGTAACAGGAAGGGTTATGCACACGCACACTTTATTATTATTCCATAACAGAGTGCTATTATGTATTGCAATGAAGCTACGGAGTGGTGGCCAATGAATGACCTTTACTTGGACTTTTGCCTACATTCATGTTATGAACAGGGAAGGAATTACAACCAGGCCCTGATCTGGATCTTTTTACTCTAGTAAGTACGTAATATGAACAAATCAAAGTAAAACAGCTGATGTTTAAACTAATGCACACAGTCACAACAAATATTCTCAACCCCCTATTTGAAAAGGCTCAAGGCGCAATGAACCGTTTCCCCTTAAGGTTTCGTTTTGAATAGCACAATATTTAAAATAAACTGGCTGCTACTAACAGGCCAGAAAAAAAAGTAGCACACAAACCACCTATGGGAAGCTACGAAAACGTACAGCTTGCAAACAGCACACAGGCACACAAGGAAATGCAACAAACTGCCGGCGCAGAAATGAGGACAGTTTTCACATGCTTCTCTGAGGCTTGCCGAGGCTGCTTATTTTCCAAAAACGCCAGCAGCTACGTTTGCACAGCTGCTACCAAAGCAGCGGGAAGAGAAGGGAGAAGTCGACGCAAAGACACACGCCACGAAAAAGAATAATAATTAAGGGGGGACCTTACTCACCGGCTCTTTTTGTGAGTCGGAGCGAGTTGAGCTTTCTGTTTTGACGAGGGTGTGACACAGCCTGGCTGTCCTGTCCTGTCCTGTCCTGTCCGCGGCGACTGCTAACGTTATGATACACTCTGCATGAATGGAAGAGCAGACTTGTATACATGGACTGCCTCTTTTCGCAACGTCACATTTTTCTCTCCTTTTCTAAACAACATGTCGTGGAAGAAACAGCGCCGCCCAGAGGACACTTGCTGAAAAACCCGGGGTTGTGTGAGGACACCCAAGTAACCAATGGAGATACAAGTGGGTGACGGAAACACGTTGCCATAGCATTGTTTTTATCATAATATACACTGCCTGCACCCCCAAATAATTATTGCATTGGCAATTATCTTTCAGCTGGCAACACGTTGTTTAACCCGAATTGATGCAATGAGTAGCTTCTCGTTTCTTAAACAACTATGTCTAAAGACACATCCTGTGGTTTTGGAAAATATGCTTGAGGAGGTTCAAATCACTGGCATGCATCAAGCAGAGAAAACATCTAAGGAGATTGCAGAAACTACTAAACTAAGGAAATTGCAGCAACAATGCATTATTAAAAAACTGAAATGATAGTGGGGAAGCAACACATCAGAGTATGAAGAGACACAGATGCACCCATCATGCCTAGTGTCTACTGTACAAGCCTGTGGGGGCAGTGGTTCAGCAACATTATGTGTCCAAAGATTGAGGTCAGCTGACTACCTGAATATACTGAATGACAATGTTATTAAATCAGTGGATTTTTTCCTTCCCTGAGGCACAGGCATATTGCCAGAGGACAATGCCAGGATTCGTCGGGCTCAAATTGTGAAAGAGTGGTTCAGGGAGCATGAGACATCATTTTCACACAAGGACTGGCCACCACAGAGTGTAGCCCTTAACCCCACTGAGAATCTTTGGGATGTGCTGGAGAAGGTTTTGCGCAGTGGTCAGACTCTACCATCATCAATACAAGATCTTGATGAAAAATGAATGCAACACTGGATAGAAATAAATCAGGCGACACAGCAGAAGCTTACTGAAACAATGTCACAGTGAATGCGTGCTGTAATTAAAGCTAAAGGCAGAAATATTAGAGTGTGTGACCTTTTTTTGTTGTTGTTAACTTTCTTGTTGTTGACCAGGCACTGTAAGATAAATAGAACATTTTCTTTGATGTTTAAAAATTACCCTCTGGTGGGCCTTCCTCAAGCAAGGGTGTCTTATGATGAAAGGCAGAAACACCTCAATGAGGCCCGGTTACGCAAATGATTATGTGTCGTACTGATGTAAAGACCTGGATGCGGTGTGTCTTTCATGTCAAGGTTATCCTTATCTCTCTGCCCTCATGGAAATAAGGTTGTAGGGAGAGGTAGAGCAAGCCTGAAACGGTGTTTTTTTCTGGCTCTACCTATTTTTCTCCTGCTGGATAACAAAGTCACACCACAGACGACATCTTCAACCCACTCAAAGAAAGTACTGTGCTAAATTGGTGAGGATTGTAACACCTAGTCCTATCAACTGACCATATTTTAAGCCCTGCTGTATTTAGTGGGGCCAGGGCCCTATTGCAGATCTTTTGTAGATCAGAACATTTGATCTGCTACAGCGTTGAAGGCACAGGTATATTAATGCTGGTTTAATTCCATTAAGTGTCCTTGTAAGCACTGACAATAAACCAGCACACACAAAAGCAGGACCTCCCCTAAGTGGAATGCATTAATCATTAATCGACATGTGCTTTCCATACTGTGATAAGACTGAATGTCTGTTGGGACAAAAGTCTGTTGTGCCTGCTGGCTAATTGGAATGGTTGTGATACATTAAACGAAACATGAACATAATGATCTGTATTAACCACGCTACTATAAAAAACAACGGTGAGCCATATTATTAACTACTAATACTTCCTCCTTCCCCTGTGGTTGCAAACACCTACAGTATCTGAGAAAGTGTTTTAAAAAAGGCAACTGAAGAAGACTTTTTAGGAGTGGAAATAGTTTGTAATGTACAGTATGTCACTTGCAAATGATTTTTATTAAAGCAGAAGGTCAGGTTACTCTATATCTATTGGAAACCAAATCTGGAGCAAGCGTCAATTTTATAAGCAATGTGTCTGCATATTTCCTTAACAAAAAAAGGGTCCTAATTCAAAGAGAATCCAAGTTTGTGCTTGTCCAAATATGTCAAATATCAAATGGGAAATGTGAAGATTTTCAATCATCCCGGTCATGATATTTCCAAAAACAAAGCTAAAATTGCAGTTTCATCAAAGAAGTCTGAACCCTCATCCAAGTAGCTTCTTCAATCTTAAAAGCATGGTTCTTATTAGGAACATATTTGGGTGGCGTAGACTTGAAAATCATTGAGTAGAATCTGTTAATCTCATTGTACTTGCCTGCGATTATTACATGCTGTTTAGATTAACCTGGTGGTGGTGGAGAGGTGGACTGAGACATCAGTTCTCAAGATTACCCCCAGTTAATAACTGTTGGCCATTAATTGATGTTAGAGGACCTCTATTCATGAAAATGATCTGTGCACAACCCACTGATGTTCCAAATATATGACTAAACTCCCCACCAGTTACTAAGAACTAAAGAAGCCACTTGAATGAGGGGTGAAACTAAAACTAAAACTTCATGAAAACTCAACAACCACAGCTGCCATTGCTTTGGCTTTGTCATTAAATTCTGTGGTTAGCACTGATGGCTCACAACAAGATGTTCCGGCTTCGAGTCCATCTGTAAACTGGGGCCTTTCTGTGTGGAGTTTGCATGTTCTCGCTATGTCTCCCGCTGGGTGTCCAGGGTGTACCAGAAAATGAATGAATTAATTATTTTCTATAAGTGATGTGCTTGCTTTTTCCCGTAACTGTAGAAACGTCCCAGTACAGCACTGCGTGTGTAATGTTTATCCAACAGAGGGCGCAAAATGACTTCTTTTAGGGGGTTTAATCATCCTATTACTTGCATTGCTACTATCATTTTTTTTAGTTTAGTTTAAGTTATGAAATACATAATTAAACGAGATACATAACTTAATACAAATGCGAAATGCTAACTCAGTGTAGCAAGCTAGCTAATCAACATCCAACTGTACTTAGAAGATATTTGTTGTCGCCAACTAGCAAAACCGGAACTTGAAACATCTATTGAAGATTAAGAAATTAAGCTCTAATGTTTTTTTTTTTAATTGTTTCATTCTATGTTACACTCAGCTTACCGTCTTTGTGAAGCAAACCTGAAGCCGGTGTAAAAATCTTCGCTCCACAGTCACAGAGGCACGCCTCCCGGCCGTTGCCCGTGCGCGTGCGTTGTACTGTCACTGGTGTCTGGCAGACAGCTGCGGACAGCTCGTTCGCGGCATGTGGAGCTGGGTTGTTTGGGGGGGCGAGACCGTTTGACCAGCATCGATTTCTGAGCTACAGCCGGGGGTGGGTGGTGGTGGACAAGCCTTCGCCACAGTGACAACGTTTGCGTGACAGCTCCCCTTGACAGCGAGGGAGAGAATGAGAATAGTGGATGTAGTTTTTACTTGTAGGTACAGAACAGCTGAAGAGAAGTCACTCCAAAAGGTAAGACGGCGCCGCTACTACTCTACGGTTGCTACTCTTCGTTAGCTTCTCTTTTGTGTTTTTGGTGATGTAAACGCCGTGTGGATTTGCCGCAAAACACGTGTCCCCCCACTTTTTTTTTTAAAATCTTGTCTTTTTGGGTTTTTGCAACTTAACCAAACTACAGCGAACCAACACAAGAAGCGGTTTCCGTTAATTGTAACGGCTACACGCACGTGTGCGGCTGTGTTTGATACCGTTACACGGTGCTCGGTTTGTGCTAGCTCTTTTACCGTGTTCAATTTACTGTAATAAGTAGTAAACGGCTAACGTAACAAGCCCTCTGTGGTGTAGTCAGTGTGAATGGGCGCTTCTCTAGGGGAATTTCTGCTTTGCATCACTCTCCACGGGCTTTCCAGCGGTTAAATGGCGTGTTAACGGCGACGGGATGTGTTTATGATGAAACACGACTTCTTAATTATACGGCCATCCGTGTTAACAAACGGTTATCTGTTCGGGTTTTTTTCTTCTTCTTCTTCTTCTTCTTCGTCTGAGCTTGATGAATCACATGCATCAGATTGAGTCTTGACAGTGTTTGAGTTCCGCATTTTTATATGTCTTCATTAGCAGCTGTGAGACAAGTGTCATAATGAGGAACTATATTCGTGATCGAAATAACTTGTTATGGATTTGATTCCGGAGGTAGGTCTTGTCATTGGAGACAGCAGGGTTACACTTACGCTTGCCAGTTCATTAGGTACACTAGTGAAAACAAATGCAGTCTGCTAACAGACCTGCACTAAATTTTAACTCTACGAAGTCTGTGGCATTCAGCATTTGTTTAAAATAACTGAGAGAGCTGTTGATTCAACTGTGTTTTAATTTTGGAGGCTTCGGTTTGTTCTTGCATTGCATTGTGTTGTACCAACACATGTTTCTATGATTTGAACAAGCCCATTTTAGTCAGTGTTCTAGGTTAACTCATACCCCTGTTTTTAATTAAATACATCTGTCAAAAATAATCATAGAGTTGAATGCAGGAGTATGCATTTGTTTGCACAAGTGTACCTAATGAACAGGCAGGTGAGTGCGTCCTCTACATAGCCGACTTCATAGATAACAGATACTCTGCCTTGTAAAAGTAGGCCAGTTACTGGTCTGTGTGTTTTGTCGTGCCATGCGTCTGCTCTGGAAGGTTAACTGGGTGTCTCGCTGGTTAATATGTGGAGTGGGGGGAGGTTACAGACAGTCTGATCTGCAGCCTGATATACTGTAGGTCTTTCCTCTTCTGTCAAACGTCTGGTAGTCTTCGTTTCACTGTCATTGATCCCTCCAGTGTCAGTGTGATTTTGCAGATGTGTGCACATTTTCAATATGCTGCTGCAGATCAGTGTGCAGCATTGCCCAAGGCAGATGTAGGACACATATTTATTTGTAAATTGTTGTGTATTTGTTGTATCCTTATGGATGCATGTATAAATATTAAGCCATCACAGTTTTCTTAGAAGGAAACGGTGAGATTGGCTTAGCGCTTGTATATTTATTGTTATATTCTGCCTTTAGTGTGTGTGTTTAACGCATTGAAGTTTGACAAAGAAGTCCCACATCAGAAGTGTGATAGCACTGTTGTTGCACTTTTGTGCGATGAGCACTGGAGCATCCGAGAAGAACCCCACCCATAACTCGTCCTTTTTATCTCCACTGTTGTTGTTGTAGTCTGGTTTAATATCTGCTCAAACCAAGACACTTTTTATAGGGTGTTTAGATCAAGCCCCACTGATAATGGGTGATAATCCTTTCTTACACGTCATTAAAGTTTACATGTTGCTCAATTGGGGCATGAAATATAAAAAAAATACACATGTATTTTCTCTTGCATGCTAATTTAATGAAAGCACCATTAATCTTTTAAATTTTAAAATTCACAGTTTGACTTTAAGAAATGGAGGTGAGGAGAGCTTCTGATGGCAGCAGGATCTCATGCCATGAGTGATGCAGAGCCTTTGAGCCCTTATTTTGTTTTCTTGCCTACGAGTGGGCCTCAGTAAACAGCGTTCACCTTTTATAAGAAGTCTTGTTTTCTGTTGTATCACACTAAAAAGTTTTGATAAGAGTTTTCTAGATCTACATACAATGAAAAAATGAACATAAACTTTGGTTAACACAACTGAGGTGAAGTTGTTTTCTAGAATGCTGCGTTATTGAGATAGTAGATCGTCCATTTAATGTCCATTTATGGTTCTCCCTTTACTCTTTAGTCTGCAGCATTCATTGTATTCCGCTGCGATAATATTATTTCAGCCGAGAGGCAACAATAGCCTTTTTGTCTGCCTGAATGGCGGCTTTATGATGTACGTCAAAGGCCTACAAACGTACCAGTGTCACAAAATGCACCAAATTGTGAAGCCTTTCGCCAGCCATTAAAAAAAGACAGAAAGGCTTTGGCCCTGCTGCGTGACTGTTAGTTTCAGTGTTGTCGTTTCAGATGCATTTTGAAATGTAGCTTATAGTGTTCATTATATGGACGATTTTGTGAACTGCACTTGAAGCATATATCCCGACATTAGCGGTAGCACACCCTTGTCTTACACAGGACTACGATATCGAGGCAAATTTAGTCAAACTCACACTTACGTGCTATCCTGACTTTTGCATTCACTAACCCTGCACATGTGAATCTATTGTACACCTTAGAAGAACATGCAAACTCCATGCCGAAAAGCCAAGGGCATCCAGTGCACTGGTACTCAGGACTATAGACAACACAAATTTCAACTACTACCAAGCTATTCATATTTCCATGATGATGGTCATGATTAATATGCAATAATGTGTATAGTATGTGGCTATGAAAAACTAGCAATTTACTTGAATCCAATCCATAAATCTAAAAGACCACATTGTATAGCACAAGATTATTCTCATCCTTTAGCAGTGTATTCATGCTGATGTAATAATTAGTCAGTCAACAGAACGAAACCCTTATTTTGCAGACATCATCTTGGGAGGAACTGGGAACTGATCTTTTTCAGTTTCAACTTACATTCTATTGTCTGACAGATGAGTAGATTAACAGATAAAATGACAGACTCATTGACATCGACTGTAAGTTGCAGATTTATTTGCCACTGTATGTGAGACTTTTTCCACAGTCATGCTGTGCAGTGAGCCTTTTCGAGCACCAGTTGCATGAACTAGTTTGTCAATAAATTACTCAGATATTTTCCTCATGCTTTAACACTGGGGAAACTGAGGTCACACTAGTGTTGATATTATAAACTGTCACTCAGCCCACAGACAGTAGTGATGGCTCTATGGGATAGTGGCCCAATAGTTTGTTTTTTTGGCATTTGTATAAAGGCTAAAATGGGCTATAATGGAAATTCCCCTCCTTGATTCTCTCTCGTTTGAGTCTTTTTTGAAATGCCACTTTGAATTTGTTTTTGCTTCAAATACTTAACCTCCCTCTGTTGTTGTACCATGGTGAGGTCACAGTTTCTCTCCAGCGTAAGGCTTGCTTCCCTTCCGTGTACCATAATCCTCTGGTGCTGCCTTGTAAATACAAGTTTAACATGAAAACGACCAAGGCCAAATCAGCAGTGGAGTGTGCATCATTTCTGCTTTCTTGGCCGATTTTGGTCTTGGTTGGGTCTTCCTCATTGGGTAACATCCTCTCTAATTCCTCACATTCTTGAGTTATTTAAACTGTTCTGTTTTGTATACTCTAGAGCTGTGTACAGTCCTTAAGCATAGAGTGGAAGGTGATCTTACATTGTGGGCTAACCGGTTACTCCAGCATTTGTGTTTCGGTGCCATGGAGATTTGTTGTATTGAACTTTAACAGATATTTTTGTAAGAAGTTAGATGTGAAATGGAATTTAAAAATAACTGGATGTTGCAACTTCCGTAAACTCTAAGTAGTCCTTCTCATTTTGAGACCATTGTTCAGTTACATTTTCAGATATGAGTTTGCAAACTTTATGTGTAAAAAAAAAAAGTTATTTAAACTCTGGATGAGAGCTTCACTGCTTGTATTATGACTGCATGTTTGCCAGCAAGAGGATCCATTTATGAGAATGTGGCTTTCTCAGCAGGGTCCTGTGGTTTTGTGTTTATGAATACTGTTCCCTTGACATTCCTGTCCTCCTCATACCACCCCTTGAAAAAGGGCTGCCACTCTGGGAAACATGTCCTATCTTACAGGCCAGCTACTCTACCATCTAAAACTTTCTTTGGTCATTGTTATAATTAGATAACCCCCACTCCCCCACCCCTTCCAGGCAGCGGCACTGACCAGAAACTGTTCTCAGGCAGTGTCAGATGCAGGGTGAGGTGAGCCCCCTTCCTCGTTCTTGTTATTTCCTTTGTCAAGATGGGGAAAGGGTTAGGTAACTTGCAATGGTGAGTGTTGTTGCTGAAGTGTTGTTCTGTGCGCTAAGCTATGGAAAAAATGATAAGGCAGAGGCTCAGTTGTACGACAGAGTGGCACAGGACAGAAAGAGCCCATGGGACGACAAACTATTCAGAGCTTTGTGCTTTTTTTCCCAGTCCCTGTGCTCTGGATGTTTTTCCCCTGGGGCACAAGAGTCTATGTGTTGAAGCTATTTTCTGTTCATAAACACTGCAGCTATACAAAATAAACCAGGGAAGAGAGATTCAGACATAATGAAAGATGGCAAATCTCTGTTAAAGGCGATGTTTTAGCAGTTAGATTTTCTCTCTCTGGCCTAAGGTGATATTAATAGACCTTTTCAAACTTTTATGTTGACATCTGAGTCTAGCTCACGGATGCCCAATATGTTGATCAACCAGTAGATCACAAAGGTAGTGCGGGTAGATTATGGGAGGAGGAATGTATTGAATTGTATTGTGTCATAAGAGAGGTATGCATGGTGTACCAGCATATCTACATAATTGTTCATAACCCATTTAAATTGTCCTGCTTTGCTGCAAGTCAATAGTCCCTTGGAGCAGATCCATTGGGGTAAACAAGGGTAAACAATTGGCCATTGTCTTTGCACCGTCACACCTGCAAAGCATGTTCTGTAACATGGGTCTTAAACAATTGTATCCTGTCTGTCTGTAGGGTGCAGTGGTATCGAAGCGAGTGGCCTTTGTTTACATGCACCTATCATCAGGGTATATCATTAAGTGCAGCATGTATTACACAATGCACTTATAGTATACTGAATCCTTCCCTCAGCTGTAGTATGCTGTGTATCTGAAGTTACATGTAGAGTTTATACTTTCCTTCAAAGGAAAAATAGCCGTTACACATCGTCTTCCAGCTTGTTTAAACTTCCTGTGAGGTGGCCTAGTGATTTCTGGTTTTTGAGGGGTTCCCTTTTAATTATGTGCCCTTTTTAAACTGCCAGAAAGACTGTGTGTTCAGAGGAAATTACTAAAAGATCCGTTGAGGATGCAATTGTGTATGTGGACCTGTAGCAGTAGCAACTGCTGAAAATAGATTAAACACCTCTTTGTGATCCTCATCTCTCGCTCTCTCTATGCTTTTAATGTCTACTTCCTTTGGACACATGCACACACACTGTGTGCCTGACACCCATTACAGAGCTGCAGATCTGAAGCCATCTGGGACTTCAGACTTCTTCATGTGGAAATTGAAGCCATGTGGTCTCTTGTTAGCCTCCCTTTTCAGAACTGGAATGATATGCTTGTTCTCCACAGCCACCATGAACCTACAGCACTAAGCTAATGTAATAATAGGGTGCTGGGGATAGCAATACACACTGAATTACAAGACGTTCTTTAAACTTAGTTGTCGTAAATGTTTCTAGTAATTAGCCATCGTAACCTTAGTCAACATATTTATAAAAGGTTGAAAATGAATTTGTGTCATGATATCTGTGCAGTTGTGTGCAGAAAAAATGGATGTCATGGAATTTAGGGATACTGGAAACATTCATAGTATGACTCAGTGGTACAAATGAAAGGTGTGCGGTGTGCTTTCTTCTGGAGAGACTCATTGATGTTGCATTAGGTGTAATTTCTTCCTTGATCTTTATTAAGAAAATACAAAAGCAAAGGTTTTAGACATCCCAATTCTCTTTAACTGTCTTTAGTGGTTGCCACTTGGTATCTGACCAAAATGCAAGGTAATGTGCTTTCCTGCTAATAACGTTTTAATGATAGGAGAAGCAGGGAATGGGAGTATGCTGTGTGAGGTTAACCAGGTTGGATGAGCACATGGTCCAAGCTTGTCTGATCTCTGAGTGCCCTTTGGCCGACCACATTGACTAATCATCCAGTGGTGAAAAAGAACTACACATCTGGCGTCTTTAGCTTTGTCACGCTATCAGCAGATTGAGGTTAGTTTTTTGAGTCCCAGCCATATTAAACTGAAATTCTCTCACATCTCAGTAATCAATAAGTCTGGCCGTTCAGATTTCAGTGTAGTATTTATATGTAGTATTTTAACTGAATACAGTGATCACCTGCTTTAGATGGAGCAGGATTACATCTCCGGCCTTTCTCCTTGTATCGACATTTCACTTCATCAGGTAGTTTCGCTTGAAGGTTTCAGATCAAGCTGTCAGCCCACTAATCTGGACTTAATAAATGCATACACTTTACTGTAAATATCTCAACAACAGTCCAGTGCTTGCACTCAGAGTTCCCATGGTCCAACAGTTTGTTGACAACTGCCAAACCTTCTAATCCAAGGCTTTCATTCTTAGTTTTGTGTAATCCTCTGCCCTAAATCGGATGCCACTCAGATTGATTATAATCCAAAAGAGAGATGATGATGGATCAGAGAAGAATAGAAATATGATTTTTTTTTCTTTTTTTATTACTTCAGATTTTGTTTTGTTTTGTTCAGACATCTGCTGTTAATGAAGACTGATGAAGGATTGATTTCTCACACTTGGGTACCAGACTTCTCTTAAAGGCAGGAATCGCCGCTTTACCGTCGTCGCCCTTTCACACATAATCTTAAAGTTATACTTCCAGTAAGTCCTGTTGCATTACTTATAAAGTTACAACAGCGTTACCTCACCCATGACAGCTTAGATGCCGTGGGCAGAACACTGTACCAAGATGTACATTTTGAGATAGGAAATTTTGGAGATAAATCGGTAAAGGAAGTTTTGACTGCCGCACCTCCGCGTACCACCGTGTAATTAGCCGAATGTGACTCAGAATGCTTTGCAAGCTGTTTGTGGTTACAACAGTGCACTGAGAGCTTATATACGCAAGCTCAATTTAGAGTTCTATGTCATAACAGGAAATGATGTCACCTAAACCCCAGCCCGAATGTCTTCTATCCTGTCAGCGAGCAGGTTATCGTATATTTTGTCATACAGAATCTATATATCTATCTATATATTGATATCTGTTTCTCTCTCTATATATATATCTGCCCTCAGTGGGACATGTTGTTTCTTTTAAAACATAAACTCCCATAAAGTCCCATAAACTACACTAAACTACACTGTCAATTTCCCTACGGGAACCTCCCAAAGGGATCAATAAAGTCTTATCTATCTATCTATCTATCTATCTATCTATCTATCTATCTATCTATCTATCTATCTATCTATCTATCTATCTATCTATCTATCTATCTATCTATCTATCTATCTATCTATCTATCTATCTATCTATCTAAACTAGACAGTCCTCCTGCTGTAATATTATATTCATATAATTTTTTCCCTCTCTCTCTCCCACTCAGTGACCTTCCTGGTTACTTACTCACTTTTTCTCTTCAGCCTCCATCTGCTTGACACCCAACTATCCACCTTTCTACTCACCACTTGAAAAGAGCCGTTCAGCATAAATTCCTTTAAGCCAAGCACAACACGGGGGCTGGCCAACATCATCAGCTGTTGAGTCACAGACAAAACGGCAGTAGACTTAACGTGAACTGACCGCCCTGTGGCTTCATTCACACTCTTTTTATTGCTGACTACGGATACCAAGTCCCGACAATTTGAGGCCGTGTCAGTAAACTTTTGGCGGAAGACCCGTTTTGTTGTCACACTCTGTAGTTCTCATTGAACTTGTTGTTAAAGGAGGGGCAGTCACTGGCTTCCTTTTCTTCCTGACCCCAACACAATAGTATCGGCAGTCTGGAGACACAACACAGGAAGTAAGCATCAGGAACCTAAAGATGAAGCATAACAGACCTTTTATACCAGTACACCTAGCAGACAGTGATTTTAAAAACTGCTCACAATCCCACCCAGACGAGCAGCTTGGATGAAAAACATCCTGCATTTATTCCAGAAAGGGCCTTGACATTACTTTGCGTTTTACTTGGATTATGTACTACGATTCTTCTAAAAGGACAATGTAGATCAGACATGATTTCACTTGAGGAGAGGGGATTACATCGGGGAACATAAAGAAATGTATCCATCTCAGCTTTGCATGTACGTACTTATTTATTCACACTTTTTCATGTAGCTGTGCATGAAGTTTCGTGATCATATGAAGTAGCCAAGGTTGGAGCCAGGTTAATGGCACCACCTGACAGATCGCTTACTCAGCGGGAAAAGGCTGAGGGAAAACATGCTGATGGCTTGAAATAGCCTGACCCGAGATGGACGAGAAAAGGGAAATTGTAAAAAAGAAAACATAGAACAGCAGAGGCCATTTGCTCAGTGGTCTGGTTTCACTGGCCACCTGTTAAGACAAGAGACCCTTGTTAAGAAGAGACCCTTGTCTTAACAGGTGCTTCTTTGATGGTGAAGAGTAGATGATACTACTAATATCATCATGATTAGGTGTGACTATGGGAGTGGCAAAAGTAAAATCCATTTCTTGCAATTTGACACCTTTGTTATCTGTCCGTGTGCCTTCAGTTTCAGCATTGAGATTTAAATTATCTTGAGGCAATCCCTTCTGACGAAATGTCTCCAAAGTGTAGGGGTGGGAAGAGAAAAGTTAAATGTTTTTTGTGTGAAGCGACAGGTGCCCTCACACCTGTTGCCGATAGGAATGCCAGACATGCAGCTTGAGGCCTCAGCTGGCTACACATGCTCTCAAGCATCAGTAAAAGTGTTTTCAGCCATGCAGTTGTTGCTATGGGGTTGTATGTTGAGTTTTAGAAAATCACTGAGTGGTTCTGAAGTAGAACATTAAAAGAAAGGTCAAAGAACTCTCTTAAGCACATTAAATGTTTCTATTTCTTTCTCTTACTGTGCACAACTTCATCAGTCCTGTGACAGTGTTAAGACTTCAGCGTGACAAAGGCCTAGTTGTGTTGTTTCTTTAAATAAACACCACATAGTAATGGGTTGTTCTTAATCCACATTCTCCATGGCCTGTGTGTTTCTTTCATCTCCCTTCATTCACTGTGCCTGCTAGGCAGAGCTACTGTGTTCTTCATATCCAAACAGATGCTGATCTGGCAGAATGAGCAGCAAGGCTGTTCTCTTTTGAACAGTTATTCAGCCCTGGCAGCTGCTAAACAGCCGAGCCATGAACACATGAAGGCATGGAAAGCTAAAGGGTCAACCTGGAGTCAGGGTTATACTATGAGAAAAAGGGAGGAGGGCTCCAGGAACATTGGAATTCACTAGGGGCCTGGCCTCATCGTTCCTCTTGCGCTCAAGCTAGTCAGTTGCCTTCTTGCCTCTGAGCAATGTGATTTAGTCGTAGTGTGGTTTTGTGTGCTCGCTGATGGATACTAAAATAGCTTCATACATGTACGCGCACACAAATGCTAGAACCATAAAGTTCCGTGACTGTCAGTCTACATCACATTTGATATGTAGCCTGCAATTAACCCTCAAATGCACAAATACTTTGTAATCAAGTTATAAATCTGTGTGTCTGAAGACACTTGAGAGGATTATTGGGCCATTTTACACAGTTTTTGCACATCCCAAACTCAAGCAAAGGAAAAAAAGCTTGGAAACATTTCATAGCACAGATTATTTGTTATTGCGAGATGTTTAGACATTCAGTCTAAACCGTTTCTGATCTACTTGGAGTCTGAGCTGAGCTGTCCCTGGCAGACAAATTAATTGGATTTACAGACTCAGACTTAGTTACGTTTGGGATGTTTTGAAAATCATCAAGCAGCAAATGACAATCAGATGTTATGTTGTACAAAAACCAAAAGAACAACACAACACCTCATCAAAATCATTTGACTGGCTACTATATAGTCCTCTGTAATACATATTATACACTTTAGAATCCTTTGTTATTTATAAAACATAACCACTGAACCAATTCAGTGTAAATCTGATTATCATTTCAGAATCTTTCACCTCAAGCTGTTGTCTAATGGCAGCAACCTCTTCACAGGCTGAAGTTCTGGGTATTTTAGCAGGAAGTTACTGATGGCCTGTGGCTTGTTTGTTCTCATGCCTGCTCCTTATAGTCTGTAACATGTAATGTTTATTTTAAAGGAACAAACACATGAGGTAGGCTGCATCGTTCCTAATTAGGCAAGTTAGTACCAGTCACCACTGAGCTACAATTTCTTTTGGATATATTTGATCGTATCACACTGATGATTATTGATTGCAGTTTGTCTCTGCTTTCTTCTAGATTCTGACATGAAGAAGGACATAGACTCATTGATAGCAGAGGAACGCGCTGATATCATCTCTAAATATGACAAGGTAAGTCATATAAATTGTGAGGGTGAATGGCCTTTTGCAGTGACCATCTGTAGTCACGCTTAAAACATCTTAGTCTTATCCATCAGTAATAGGGGGAGGATCAACAAGAAAGATCTTTCTTCCGAACAATATTTCTTCAACCCAATTGAAATCACTCTGATTATATTCCAACTGTCTACAAAGACTCTATATAAAATGATAAAACATTTATTTACAGTTTATTTGACAAGCTCAGATTGGTTCTGCCCTCTGTAGAAAGTTGAATCTGCAGAAAATATGACGGATGAAAACAAATTTGTTTTTTTTCCTAAACGTCAGTCAAGTCTTTCAGTAGAATATGATCTCTGATTTTAACTTCATAATTCTGGCCCATCTTTAAACTCGTCACATCGCTCGATGCTTACACGTGGGGCCAACATACACAGAAGGAATGTGTTTATTCCAGCCAGAGGGAAACGATTGAATCAAGCATATACATGGTTATAATACCCTAATAGTAAGATGTTCCTGTTAAACTGATTAGTGAAACATATCAGACCAGGCTGTTCTGAGGGATTTCACGAATGTCAAATTAAATGCGCAGAAGCTTTAGGAACAAAAGTGGACTACATGTGTGTATGTTTGTGTTTCAGGGCAGGCAGGAGGGTGTCCGTATTGACCCATGGGAGGATGCCGACTACAGCATCTATAAAGTCACTGACCGCTTTGGCTTCCTGCAGTAAATAACTTTAAAACTGTGACGGCTTCATCTTTGCAGCCTAACCTTCATTTTATGACCATGGTGTCTTATTTGAATGATCCACACATGTTTTGTATTTCTGCATCACAGTGAGAAAGAACTGCCAACACCCAGTGCGCTTGAAGAGAAGGTATGGACTTCTTTGCTTGATAGCCACTTCAGACTTTTGCCTTCCATGTCAAATGTGTATATATTGTATATATAACATGTGCCCTTTGACATATGCAGTGAACCGCATGTTTGTATATCTTTCCTCTCCTCAGCAAAAGCAGCAGGAGATAGAGCGAGTGGAGAAATGGTTGAAGATGGTGAAGAACTGGGACAAGTACAGGAACAGTGATAAGGTCAATAGCCACACACCAACATACCGTTTCAGTTTAGCCCTCGCTACCTTTTTTTTTCTTTACACTCAGTTATGTCACGTATTATTTCCATATCTGTTTTTTAATCTGTTTTCCATTCCCCCTTTAAGAACCTCAGTCTTTTATCCCTTCTTGTCTGGTCTAGACAGTTAAAGCAAGGACATAAGTGCATGGGATGAGTCCTTGCCATTCAAGAGAGGCTAAATCCCATACTGCAGCATTCATGCACAACCCTCTGTGAGCTCTCTAGGCTGGCTGTGGTGAAGACGTCTCTTTATGTTTAGAGAGTCTCTATTCATATCTGTTCTTCCATCTCTTTCACATGTTGTTTCAGTTGGTGAAGCGTGTATATAAAGGTATTCCTCTGCAGCTGAGGGGCCAGGCGTGGGCCTTGCTTTTGGACATAGAGAAAGTTAAACAAGAGAATGAAGGGAAATATGAGGTATGGCTTTAAAAGCTGAAAAGACTTCAAACAAGTGTAGATACTGTGTTTTTATGTTAAATAAACATAAATATCTTCTCCTTTCTTCAGAAAATGAAGCAGCAGGCTCGTAGCTACTCCACAGAGATCAAGCAGATCGATTTGGACATCAACAGAACCTTCAGGAACCACATCATGTTCATGGATCGCTTTGGAGTCAAGTAAGTTCCTCTGAGTGGATCGGTTTGTGCAATAATGTCTTCGGAAGCATTTATCCAAGCAAACACTCCTGAAGACCTCTACAGGGTCAAATAAGTGACATGATGTTCTCAGTTTTGTCTTTTTTGTTTCAGAGTCTTCTTCTATGTTCTTGTTTTGTTTTACATTCTCACCTCACACGTTCAGGTTTGCTCTCACTGAGGCTCCGGTGGGGTGTGACCCCTGGCCTAAACCTTGAAACAGCCCCGCACACACGCGTATGAATACAAAAGTGGTGGTTTCCTCCTCTCTGTGTTTTATTAGCCTTCCTGTCAGTGCACAAAGCCCCACAGGAAATGGCATTCATACAGAAATGTGCACCGACATCAAGTGTTCATGTACAGAATAACACCATAAAAATACAAATAAATACAGAAATAAGTGAATCATATATCGCATGACATTCAAAAGATCATCTTCCGTTTTATTGTATTTGTTTTGGACAATCGTTGCTACTGGTTTAATTCTGAGTGCATGACCTGCTCCCTTCTCGTACTTCCCCTTCAAAGCTACCGAGTCCAAACACACCAAAACACCACTCCATCCTGCTTGTCTGCCCACTCCTTCCCTGCAAGTCAACAGTTGTCTTACTCACGCTGAGACACTGACAGCTATTTAAAGCCACCTTCCTGTCTCCATCTATAAGACATGTAGAAGCCTGGGGGGAGACATCCTCTGCATTATATTCATTAATACCCCCCACACCACTTATGTACGCATTTACACACACAATGGCTGCCCTGTGTTCACAGTCTAACACAGTTAAGACTCCAGATGTAATCAGCACACAACCCTGCGGTCAAAAAAAACTGAATAGAATAGAAGCTGCAAACATAGTCAAGAAATTTTGATATTGGCGTACCTCCTCGCTTACTTAAACTCAGGCTAAACACAAGATTCAATTTAGATTAAATAAATAAATTTGGTGCAGCACTAACAGATCACAGACGTCCATTCACACATGCCCTTCATTAAAACCTGAATGTTAAATTAAATGTTAAACACTACCAGGATGATAAGATGCAGGCGTACAGCATATAAAGACGAAGCCACGACTCCCCGTAAATATTTGCAGCTGTTTTTATTCCGTCTGTGCTGATCGATGGAGATAATTTCGGCATGAGATGATTGAGAAATAATTACTCATGTGGTCTTGGGGAATTTTCATTTGATTAACTCCACTCTTTGCTAACACATTGTTTCGGCTTGCACGACTGTCGCTGAGGAATCATATCCTTGTTTTAACTGGTGGTTTTCTGTTCCCTCTGCAGGCAGCAGGCCCTGTTTCATGTGCTAGCAGCTTACTCTGTCTACAACACGGTGAGTGAGTTTCTGTGTGTGCATACTTGAGATTGCGTTACATAATATTGGAGGAGTCTTGTGTACACAGGGGGGAGAAAAAAAAGGCAGCACATCAGTGGCCATCAAGTGGGTTTGTTTCCGTACCGAAAAGAACAGGCAAAGCACTCTCAACCCATCTGTTCTCATTCGTTCTTAGAGCCCTGGGTGAGATCTTTTATTTATGAGTGTGGCTCAGCCTGAATGTGCAGCAACACAGTGTAACGGTCCGACCACCAGTGAACCCACATCCATGCAGTGTTTACATCAATAGACTAAGTTCTCCTTCTGACACTACATGTGTTTCTTAATTGGTTAAACGTTCCAATCGGGACATTATCCAGCAGTGATCATTTGCTACTATTGAGACAAACGTTCAGAAAACTGGTACACCACTGTCAGTTTCTTCAATTTTATTTCCGATATCTAGTCCTGTTTTATAGCGTCAGTAACATCAGTTTATTGAGTATACATCGGGAGGTAACTTGTGTGGACGTTGGACAGGCAGGTACTCCAGAATGCATTTTAGAAATGTCAACAATCATGTTGCTGTTCAAAGTACAGAATAACTGTACTGCATCTTCCTGTACTCCAGAGTTTGTGCTTCAGGTTCGAACTTGTTAAATCTGTCAAGTACTAACTCTGAATTTTGCCTCTTGTCCTTGTTATTCTAGTGCTACCTCTTCATTTCCCTCTGCATTTTGTCTTTCTTTGTGTTCTCCTTTTTCTCTTTCCTTTATTTCTGGTCGATGGCATGACAAGTTTTAATCAATATTTTGGTTTATCAGATCATGTTATTTTTTTGTCCATCTAATCTTTAAAATTGGAATCTCTAATTAATATGATTTCAATCGGGTTGAGTGTAGGATTCTCCATGTAAAGTATTACTAGTCTGCTTTACAGTAATGCATCTGAATTGCAGTCGTGGAATCTGAGGACAGACATGTACTGAGGATTACTTGCATCTCCTTGACAGTCCCACTGTGTTTTCTCCAGAGTCTCTCCATGTGGAGTGAAATCCAGCTGTTCCAACTGTGCAGAAACTGTGTTTGCGTGTGCCTTCACTAATCTACAGAATGCATTTGTGACTTGTATCTTATCGTCAACATCTGTATCAATCAATATATATTATTTTTGGGGGGTAATTTCTTGCCTAAACTGCTGCCAGCCGGTAAAGATGGAAATATGTAAATACAGTCTATAGTACAGTGCGTCACCACACACTAACCCATTATAGTGTTTCTGATTGGATCGTGTAGTCACTTCCTGTGTGGTAGAGGTGTTTGAGGCAGAGGAAACAGACATGTGCCGTTCCTGTTTTCCTTTTTCCTCTCTTCTCACACACAGCTCATAAGAAACTGGGTCAGTGGGAGAGCCGAGAGAGAGATGGGGGGTGGGGGTAGTGGATGGAGGGGTGTTTGTCCTTTTCGTCTATGTTATGGTAGAGAAGAATGTGAAGAATGTGTAGTTTAACCTCACTGTAACCCTTATTATATTTACTGTATTTCCTTTAAAGGATAGCTTGGACTGTCCATTTGTAGCTGTGCCATAAATCAGCCTTAATATGGACAAATACCAAATGTTTGTCTGTGTTTGTACATATGTGCCTGACGAGGGCTTGTTCAGTATGAATCACTTTTGCAAGCTAAAGGCAGTACTTTATTGAAAATGTACGTTGGGCGACCGTAAATATTTGAACAAGCTTTGTTTTAAGTGTTTATAATACCGTAGCAGCACACACTTTCACAGTCTGCCTTCAGACTACATCAGACATTCAGGTGGTCTCCTTCACCTCCTCTCTTGGCCTGCCTGAGTGTGTGTGTGCGTGCTCTATTAAATTATGAATAGTTCCTTTCATTTGCCCATTCTGTTTAACTGAAGCGGTTTCTTCTCTACCCCCAGGAGGTGAGCTACTGCCAGGGGATGAGTCAGATCGCTGCCATCTTGCTCATGTACCTGAACGAGGAAGATGCCTTCTGGGCTCTGTCCCAGCTCCTTACCAACAGCAAGCATTCCATGCACGGTGAGACGGAGGAAGAAACGTAGTCATGCTGATTAATGTCTGGAGCATAATTGGTTTCACTAATGTACTTATTAATTGGTCCAACACAGATTTGATTCCTTCTTTATAAAGGGAAATAGTTATTCTGTAAATACTGCGCCTCTGTCATAATCACATTCCATTCATGGTCTGTTGATTTTTCTCTCTGCTAGGTTTTTTCATCCCGGGATTCCCCAAGCTGCACCGTTTCCAGGCCCACCATGAGCTGATCCTTTCCAAAATGATGCCTAAACTGAAGAAACACATGGTGAGCTCCAGCACATCTGTATGACTGATGCTTTCCCTCCATGCATTAGACTGCTGAGCCACATTATGGCTGCTTACAAGGTCACAGACCTTTAATCGGGTCATTTTTCATCATCTGATTAATTTATGGCGCAAGGGATCACGTGTTAAGGACAAGAGTCAGAAGTATTTGGAAAGAGAGATTTATAACTGAGAACAAATTATGAGGAGCGACTTCCCATAGAGACGGTTTCTCATTAATTCCTGCCCCACAGGACAAGGAGCAGATGACAACAGGGATTTATACCACCAAATGGTTTCTCCAATGTTTCATTGACAGAGTGAGTACACCTCATCTTATCAGAGAGCTTGCATATTTTGCCTCCAGATGTTTTAGATCTGGTGGGGTTGTATTATTTTTTGATCAGACTGACTATCCTCTGCTGTGTCTTACATAACAGACCCCTTTCACCCTCACTCTGCGTTTATGGGACATCTACATATTGGAGGGGGAGAAGTTGCTAACGGCTATGGCTTATACAACCCTCAAGTTACACAAAAGTGAGTATAAAGCCGATTACATTATCTTCACATGGCATGCTGCGCTAAATGAGCCCCGCCAGCTTTGTACCCAGATACAGCAATGGCTGCTGTTGCTATACCAGTGAGTATTACTTCCACTCGGCTGGCTGCCTCCTAACTGGATGGCGGCTTACATAACACGAGAGGCTTGTTGCTGTGGAGAAGAATCAAAAGCTGACTTTTCATTGGCTAACCAAGCATTGTCTCAACATATTGGTTGATATCTTGTAAAACACCTAGTTTGACTGGCCACTGCTTTCTTGGTTATTTAAAGTAAGGGCTGGTGTTGAATTACTTTTACTTTTACCAGTATAGTTTCTAGTCACAGTTCATCATATTACAGAGGTTACCTGTTTATCTTCAAAGATTTGTGTCTGATTTGTGTGTCCGCTGTGTGTTTGACCAGAGCGCCTGCAGAAGCTTCAGTTAGAGGAGCTGAGGGAGTTTCTCCAGGAGCAGCTGTCTGATTCTTTCTACCTGCCTGATGATGGGGTGATTGAACACCTACAGGCTGCCATGTCTGAGCTACGCAGTAAAAAGTTGGATCAGGCTCCTCCAGGTGCAGCTGTGTTCTTTTATCTGCTTCATTTTTTTCTTTTATTTCACCTCTTGGGTCTGATACATTCTTTGAATTCTCCCTTTTTAGCCAAGTCAGACGAGCTGCCAAAGATGCCTCTGGGTCAAGAAAGACCAGTCCTCTTACTGCCGTTGCAGCCTGACTCTCCTCTGGAAGTCAAAATAAATCTTCAGCCTCCCAGTGCAGAGACCCAGCAAGCAGACGGTATCCCGCTACGTCAGACTCCTTCCTCTGCTGAACCCCAGGACTCTGAAAGCCTCTCCAGGGCGAACACACCCTCTTTGCCTTCACCAGACCCAGTTGTGGTCCACACACAAGGAACGCCTTCTCCCCTGAGGCCTTGCCGAGCACCACCATTACCTCCAAAAGCAGACAAACCCTGCATTGAGGTAGGTTTGATCAGAGATGTGAAGGAGTCTCCGCCAGAGTTTAGCCAAGATGAGGTAAAACAGGAAAACCAGACCAGAGATCCAGAGACCAAGGAAGAGACTTTGGATTGGCCTCCACCTTATGAGCCTCCTTCTTTGGACCCACTTAGAATGGAGACTGAGGAGGAAATCATGGATCTTCCAGATCTACCGCCTCCACCTTTATTTTATTCCGATCAAAGTGATGAAACACCTTTGGACACTCAGTCACCCTGTAAGGGGGCTATGGCTGGGATTGGTCCAGAGACCGGGCGCAACTCTCCATCGCCCCGTTCAGCCTCAACACTGGTCACTCAAATGAAGCTATCACCAAAACCATCCCCAGTACTACCCAAGTCTCTTAACCTCACGCAGAAAAAACCTCCTCCCTCAATACCCTCCCCTCACCGTGCCTTTCCAGGATCCTCCTCCTCTCCCAGACCTCCCCCAAAGCCGAATAAGTTCCCAGTCTCTCTTTACGTCCCAGTGTCTGCGGGCGGCAGACGGCCTTCCAACACCTCCCAGTACGACAACCTTTCTGAGGCCGATGACGATGATCGCTACCTGGACAGACTGCTGGGCTCCACCCCTGAAGAAGTGCCCAGCATGCTCATCCACCCACCACATACCACTGACAGAGACTACAACCCTACTCTCTATCCTCCACCTCCCGTCTTTATCCCTCCCTCACCGTCTCCTCCTCCTCCTTCGCTGTGTGCCATCCCCAGTTTGCCTCAGGAGCCAGACTATGAAGGAGTGGACAGCTGGGTAGAGGATTCCATCATTCCCCCTCCTCCGCCTAGCTTTGCTGACAAACTCACTCCCATTCAGTGCGCCACTGCCAGCTGTTCAGGCACGCACAGAGCCATGTCGCCCGGATACTCTAAACCTTTCGCTAGGGGCCCCAGAGACCATTCTGCCTTCCCAGCACCACTGTTGTACACTGGGTCTCCCCCAGGTCACTCCAGGTCCACGGGACAGTCGGCAGTAGGAGTGCCCATGGTCCACTCCAGCCCAGACTTTTGCAGGATGCCTCCAGGTGGACAGCAGTTGCCCAAATCAGTAACTTTTTGAAGTCAGTGATAATAAGATTATCTGTTTTCAACGCCAGTGAAGAGGTGAAAGGCCAGTAGCTATTCAGTTAACCAGATGTTATTGTTTGTGTGTGTAAAAGGACTTTTTTTTTAATTGAAACATACATATTTTTGTGATACTTGTACCTTGTTGGGAAAGGCAGTAGTGTCTACTCTGTATTTAAATCTGCTGTGTGTGTCACTGTTGGCTGCACAAAAAGTGGGTGTATTTACTTGCCTGCTTAGTTCTTTAAACCACATTCAGTTTCAGTCTGAAAGGATGGTATTGAGAAACAAAAACAAGGTGATCTCATACCAGCTACCCATTTAACCTCCGCTCCGTCTCCAGTTAGTTTCATTTTGTTCCAACAAAGTGTCTTAACCTTATCACAGTGCACTGCTGGTACACGTTGTAACTCTAACACAAGGGCTTTGAGGCGGTCAAGCAAGATCATCTTTGCAGCCAGTGCCTCCACAATTATGCTGAATTAATGATAAGATGTGAGCAGGCTCACTTATCTTAACGGTAACAAGCGGCTGTCGGTAAAACTCAGATATTTACAGTATCTTATACGTAATAACAAAGGTCCACTAATTCAGGATGCACTCAAGCAGTGTGAATGCAAACTTCAAAGAAAAAAAATTGCTAACATTGAAACCACCAGCAGCAGTGAAAAATGGTGCAATATGTCACTGGTGAAACAAGCCTGTTCATGGTCAGCTCTTTCCCAGACAGGAAGCGGTGGCTACTCTGTGGGTATTTTGCTGCTTTTTTTGTTTAAATATTTTTGTTAGGATGCTGTCATTTTTAAAAGAACAGTTTCAGTGTTGTACCCGTTTGTCTGATACTTGATTTCACAGCAGTAACGTACTGTTTATGCGTACATGCATGTGTCAAGGTTAAATAAGGTAGAAATGTGAGAGTGAAGTGAGGATTTTTATGAATACAACACATTATCGGCTAAGACTGTTTTATAATAGCGCCATCTAGTGGTTTAAAGTTGTAACGGCTCACTGGATTTGAGTCCTCGCATTTTAGTACACATCTAGTGGCAATATGCTTTTATTTCTGCCCACAAATATTAACTATAATGCCTGTTTATGATGCACATAGTGAGGTAGACTTAAGATTGCAAGAAGAAATCCCATATCACACCACTGAAGACGGTCACACACCAGGGACGAAAACAAATGAACCAAACCTCCACTCACAGCCATATTTCTTGTTTAGAGCATTGACTTTAAGTTTAACTACTCAAAGCAAATGTTCTGGTGGGAGTTGAGCCATAATATTCTGTACACAGACCTACTGTATAGTCAAACATGTTTATATTGTCTCAGTTATATATTGTGTGTAAACATTGTTTTTTTGCACTGACATTTGTCAATACAAACAGATTTAAGTATTGTTTTTTTTCTAATGCAGTTTTAAGTCACTGGTCTGAGTTTGCACGCTGAAGTACATTCTTGCACAAGAACTTGGTTTTGGCTTTCTGGTCTATGTTTTGTCAAGTGAATTCACCACCAACTGTACATCACAATACCTTTCGTGGATTTGCTCAATACTGTGGAGACTGGGGGCCAGACCACAGCTTTTGTGCATACATGCAACCATGTGACTTTTATAAAGACATAAACCTTAGTTGTTGGTTCCTCTTTTGTTTTCCACAAAGACGATCCACATCTGCTTTCAAAGATTTATTGCATGTCCACTGATTAATTTTGTCCTTCCTAGTACATCTCATGTAACTTAATTTCAAGCAGCGCAAAGTATTTTTACAGTAAACACAGAGGAGGAAAAGAATGCTGAGGCATTTACAGGCTTTTCCTAATGAATCTATACCAATCATACATAACATTATGACCACCTTCCTAATTTTGTGTAGGTCCCAGTTATGACTCATCAGAGAACGGACATGGTGCTTCTGAGGGTGCCCTGTGGTGTCTGGCAACAAGATGTTGTTAGTGGGGGCCTTTGGGTCCTGTAGATTGAGGGGAGGGACCTTTGTGGATCAGGCTTGTTCCAGTACATCCCACAGATACTTGATCAGTTTGGGATCTAGTGAATTTGGAGGCCAGGTCAACACCTTGTGCTGTTCTTCATGTTTTTTGAGTTTGTGTTTTTGTGCATCCTGCTGGGGATGGCTGCTGCCATCAAGGAGTGTCATTGCTATAAGGTGGTGGTGCCTGGTCTGGTCTAGGCGGGTGCTACATGTCTGCGTAACATCCACGTGAATCTCAGGTCCCAGCAGAACATATGGTCAATGTTATTAATTCTCCTGTCAGTGGTCATAATATTATGCCTGATTGGTGTGTAAATGGACTTGGAAAACTTCAAAACATACAAACGGTCAGTCTTCTGCTGTGTCCTGGCCCCTCATAGTGCATATAATATATATGCTTTATAATTTATCTACCATCACCCTGATTTTTTTTTCCAAGAGAAAAAGAGATCACACATCTTTGGTCAAGATGCTCCCTGCCAAATCAAACTTCACTATTCCTTCGATACATATGTGGAAAAGTTAATTACAAAAACATTAGTGCATATCATGTAGCGTGAGACAAACTGCAAGACGAGCTGATTCGCTTTTCAAAAACCTAGTAACTTTAAATACAAAAATGCATTTGGTAGTATTGCTTTAGTGCATAATGTCCAAGGGAGTGGAGTGTTCTTAAATTAAAACCTTCATGTCAGTACCTAACTGGAACTTCATGTAACTTCTGCACGGGCACTGTCCAACCGCCGTCTCCAGAGCTACCGTGCCAGTAAACAGCAGCTTCTCCTCCGATCCTTCATATCCTGATCTGACTCATGAGGTTAGAGAGGGAGACGACGCTGTCTCTGAGTTTGGCGTCTTCTTCCTGTCCCAGAGACACTCCAGCTAGGCGTGTAGAACCACTGGATCCCATAATGCAAGGCAGGCTGAGGAACACCTCTGCACCTATTCCACCCCAACCCTAAAAAAACAAAGAACGTGTAAACCATTTACCATCAAACTTCAATGAAAAGCCTTTTAACTCCACATCAGACAGCTAGTAGTTCACACATAATGAGACTGCGTACCTGAGCCAGCGTGGAGACGGAGTGCGCTTTCATTTTATTTGTCAAAACGCTGTTTGTAATGTCGGCAACTGAGAGACCCACAGACCACGAGCGCTGCCCTCTGTTCTTTATGAGCTCATACGCTCTGAAGGCACAAAAAACAAGTTAACGTGTTAAATTATGACTGCAAAATCCAACACAAATAGAGAAAAGAGGCAACTATGCCATTTCTATCCCGCTTACTAAGTCTTTGAAACATACAGATTAAATCTTCTGTCCCTAATTTATGCCTGTACCTGTCTAAGAGAGGCTTAGTGGCGCTGGATCCTGATGCGATCTCCATCTGTCCGTTGAAGCTGTGCCCAGTGTTACTCATCACAGCAACTAGAAGAGGAAAAAAAAACTTGACACGTTCAGTCATGTGCAGGATGAGTGTCTTGAGACGGGAAAGAACATACAAGATTAGCAGGTAGTGCAACATTACTGGTTATGCCGATACGGTTCAAAACAATTAAATGGCAGATGAGCAAACAAAAGAATTAGTCAAAAGGGAATGAAGGAGATCAGTACGGCAGGCGGGGTGGAATGCAAGTAAACAATTAACTGCAACACGAGGGCTTCAACTAAATATTTAATGGATTCTTTTTTTGCTCACCTTTGTTGTCTGACAGTTCTCCTATGACCCAAGCCTGTTTATGAGTGTTCAGGTTAATGTCCAGAGCGTGACTTAGTCTCTCCGAATCCAGGTTACACCCTGCTCCGATCACCTGCTTCGGAGGCAGACCACTTTGCCTCCAGGCGACATGTGTCATGATGTCCACTGGAATCGGATCAAGAGGTTGATGATATAAAAGTGTAATGAGCAGGATAGTCTGTACATTGAACGTCTCTTACTGTCAACCGACCTGGCTGTGACGCGATGAGCATCACGGCGTGAGGGCTCAGGAGCGCCAGGTTTGGGATGATCCGCCTGTACAAGTCGACGTTGGTCTGAACCACGCTGAGATACGACTGCTCGCCACTCCAAGCGTTTGCAGTCACCACGACAACCCTGGATCCTGCAGAAGCTTGTACATCTAGCACACGGGACAAAGTTTTACCTCAGTGTAGAAAAACAACAAGCATTGTCTCTAATCAGCTGCTAAATCTCAATTAATCCCTTATGATAAACTATCTCATCCTTCAGACAGAGTTCATGGTTAGCAACAGAAGATGGAATTTATTGAATGCATGCCGTCATCGAGATGAGTCATCAAGCAGGCTCTCTCAAGGCACAATGCTGGGCCACTATATTTGGAACAAGCTGACATCAGCGATGACTCAGCCAAGAAGCACTGCTATGTTGTTGTGTGACAGTGCGGAGCGTGACGTACCCTTGGATATTTCCACGTTCGGCAAACTGAAAATCTCCAGGTCTGTGCTGCCGCCTTTTGTGGAACTCTCAGCGATGTCAATGAAAACAAGTTTATCCACTTTACACTAGACGAAAAGTACAGAGAAAAAAAAAAAACGACAATAAAATGGCAGGTGCTGCCAGTTTGCAATACTAACGAAAATCTTAGACTTGCACTGTTAAAAGGTGTTTACCTTAGATAAAATGCTCATCACCGACGCCATGCCTAAATCTCCTCCTCCAATGACTGTGACTTTGTTGGAGTGATGACTGTGTGGTCTCACTCCACCTAAAAATGACATGCAGTTAAACCGTTCAGTAAAAACAATGTCAATTATTTATTATTATTTATTTATCCTGCTGTCGCTCATCTACATTAAAGCTTCATATCAAGTAAGTACCATCGTTGATCTTGATATTGGAGACAAATGTCAGGAGCTCGTGTGGATCTTTGTTAACTCCAGTGATCTTTGTGGACAGTGGAGGATCCTCCTCAAACTTGGCAATCATCTCTTTCAAAAGAAGAACCACGGACGACTTTGGCTGTTAGAGCACAAGAAACAGCAGTAAAGCGGATGAGAATATGACAACACTGATATATGGACGTTAGTAAGTTCACACTAAAGAAATACAAAGCCTTACATAATCCCAGTTGTGCAGCCCTGGCAGGTGAATCCGTCCTTGGGCGTCAACGTGTTTACCCTCTCTGATCACCATGTTTTCAGTGGGTTTCAGGAGGCATATAGGAGGAGTGATGGGGAAGGAGTCCATCAGCCAGAGCTTAATGGGGAAGTTGTAGGAGCGACCTTAGGATGCAGAAAGTGCCATTAATACCAATTGTCGCATGCATCATTAAATCACAAAACCCTCTCTGCTGTAAGTACAAGAATTTCAACCGCGCTCACCTTCATACTTGACGGGTATGTTACCGGTTAACTTCAGGAGATCTTTTTGAGATTTGTCACTGAATGCTGAAATTCACAGACGGCCGTCATGAGTGGATGTTAGAGAAACGTGAACGTCTAAAATGGGTGAAAGAAAAGCTTAAAAACTCACTGTATGTGCCTGTGGATGGAGTCATCCCAGGGTAGATTCTGTGGATTTTCTGCAGCTCCTCCACAGCAACATCGTGAAATTTGTACTAAAATCAGGGGTGGGAATTAAAATATTAATCCGGGATTCGGATGGAACCATCTACTGCACGTGTATGGGTAGAAATACAGCAATAAATCTATGTTCTCATAATAAATCACAGCTGGTGATGTACTACGGTAATCCTAACCCATCCAATTTAGATCACAGCTGTAATCTATCAGTAAAGTACAGTCACTAAAGCTCATTATTCATTTATTATTTTCCAACTCCCTCAAGGTTTTAACATTCATGTTCGTTTTGGGGTTTTTTTTTCCAACACACAAACCCCATATGCTGTGAGTAAACAGCCAAGCTTGACATGCGTGGACTTTTAGCTCATTCATAGAAGTAACAGTTAGGACAAGTAGGTAAAAACAAAACCGTCCAATGTAGTACATGTACTGCCTTGTCTACCGTAACATTTAATAACTTAATGTAACGTAATGGCGTACTTCGATTATGTCACCGTGTCAAATTAGTTGTTCAGTAGCAGAGCGGGTTCTGCCAGTTAATGCTAATATAAACTAGCCTGCTATGCTAACCTACACCGATTAAGCTTCCGCTTCCAACACCTTTTAAAAGCGAGCTGAGTTTTATTACTGACCTTGGACAGGATTCGCACTATTTTCTCAGAAGTGAGGTCCATCTACTCATGTGCCACCAACTAAAAACAAAGTATATTTAAAAACAATCTCCCGTCTTCAATCCAAGTCCTGAACTTCAGGCTGTAAAATAAAGCTTCCGCAAACTTTCCTAGGTAGCTAAGTGAAATGACAAATGTTGGCCCCGCCCACTTGTCGTATACGCTACGGCAAGCGGTGAGGGAACAAAATGTCCGCGTAACCTTAACCGCCCCATCATTGATGCGAATCCTAATAATGTTGCTGACAGGTCCAGCTTACGAAATCGATTAAAACAAATAAAACGGCGCTCCAAATAATTTAAAGAAAAAAAAAAACATATTTCATTGTATTCAGTGAGACCCAAAAGCCATACCAGAAGCACTTAAGTAAAGCCCAACAATTAAATAAAACCATTTATGCAATAATTTCCGTCAAATCCTTAATAAACACACAACATATGAAATGATTTTCTGCATATTTAACTGGCTTTACAATCAAAATTTGTTTGTAAAAATATGCAACATCTGCTCAAAAATAGCATGTTATTAACATGTCATTATAGACTTTTAAAAAAAAAAGTCACACTTTTTAATGTTAATAGTCGTCTTTGCAGTTCACCTCTTTTTACAGGTTGGAACTGTTGTAAACCCTGCACTCAGTGGGAAGGGGGAATAAATAATATAACGGGGAGAATGAGAGAATCTTTCTACTCTAATGCCTGAACGATTTGTGCATTATTTATCTTTTCTCAGGTTGTCTTTTGCTAAAAAGTCTTTTTCTCTTTTTCCTCTTCAGACGGTTTGACTCCACTCAGTTTTTGTCCAAACATCAGGGGCCTAAGTGGAAACCGTCTCAGGTTGAGTGTTGAAATGGCAGATCCGATGTCCCAGCTTTCAGGGGACACATGGTTATTTTTATTATCACAAAGCTTCAGTTTTTTCTTGGCCTCTTGACAGTTTTCTTTTTCAGCTCCTCTTGCTCTTTTTTCTCCTCCTCCAGATCCTCCAGTACAGCCATCTTCAGGCTGAAGTAAAAACAGGGAACAACATTGATATAAATTATATAAAAATAAAACAGATGCAAGCACAAAAAAGTGCACATTGACAGTATTGACAGGGAGATCTATCGTCATCACAATACCTCCTGGCCTCTTCTTTCTGCACATCTTTCCAGCTGCTCTCCATAAATTTAAGTGCATAGTCACTCTCATCTTTGTATCTGAGGAGGTTAAAAGACACATTTTATATAGAATTTTCTTTACACTTCACAGAAATGGCTCTCTGCATTTAAACCAGAATCAATGGGAACGGGGAACACGGACCTCGATCGATCATAGCCAAAGATTTCCTTAATGTGCCTGGAAATCTCGTCTTGCTCGTCACCTTCGTCGTCAATAAAATCGTCCATCTCTGAATCATACTCGTCTTCCTCATCCTCATATTTCCTCTTGTACGCAGACGTGATGGGTGGGAGCATTGGTCCTGCAAAATAAACAGAAAAATGATTATTTGTTAAGCAGGGTGTTGGTGTTAAAACATAGACCTACTGTACCGACATATGGACTTGAACGTCTTGTTTGGGTTCACGTGTTTGTGTGATTTGAGGATTTTGTTTTTGACTCTGAGTTCACAACAGTTAATTTCACGCTCCAAAGTTGATGACACTATAAAGTTTTTTCCCTCTGTTTGAAACACTGCTGCTCTCTGACCCAGTAATGACAAAGGCAACACAGTGTCGCTGACGCGCTTCATTCACTTTGGCAAACAAACTCTGGCATATTGGCTGCTTGTAAAATATTATTGCTGATAGCAGATGTTGTTTAACTAGGTGTAAAACCTGAACTCAAAACACAGTGATACACTGACCACACTGAGTAAAACAGAACATCTGCTTATTTTAAGATGTGACCTGCAATTCTTGAGCCTGTGGAGGTGGTGGGTGATCAGAGGATGAAAGCAAAGCTGTAATCCCTGATGCAAAACTAGTCCCACCCCCTCTGTGGTGCTGTAACGGCACTGGGCAGCGCCTTCAGCGGCCGACTGCTTCACCCGCTCTGTATGAAGAAGCAGGTCCTTCCTTCACGCTGCTGTGAAGCTGTACGACCAAGCCTGATCCCAGTAGACCACATATGCTTAACTACTTTTTGCATTTATTTAATGTTTAATTTTTCATTTTTTTGTGTGTGTGCACTTTCCTCAAAACTATAAGCTGCTACAACACTGAGATCCCCACTGTGGGATAAATGAAAGCGTTATCTTATCTAGTCTTTATTGGCTTCTGTGTTACTTTAGTTGCCTGTATTCTTTAGTAATGACACTATTGGCCTATTATGGTGTAGTTTCAGCTGCATTATTGCTAATGTTTTGTTAGTAGCTTTATCTGTCTGCCACTACAAGAAGGTGTTGTAGTAAAAAGTAAACCACTACTGATTTATGTGCACAATCTGCATAGTTAATTAAATCCAGTTGTTAACCCAGGGGTGTCAAACTGATCCGTGGAAGGGCCATGTGGCTGCAGGTTTTCATTCCAACCATGCAGCACCCATGCAGTGGGTGTGGCTGGCAAGTTTTTGTTCCAATCAAGCAAGAGGATGCCTGAAATGACTGCGTGAAGGCAGTTCAGTTGATTGATTGAGCCAAGTCAGGTGTGCTGCTGCATGGTTGGAATGAAAACCTGCAGACACAGCGGCCCTTTCACGGATCAGTTTGACACCTGTGTGTTAACGGATATCATACTTCTCTCTGGTTATTACCTGGTGGTCTGTTCATCATAGGCATACCAGGTCTAGGTGGCATTCCGGGTCTCGGTGGCATTCCGGGTCTAGGTGGCATTCCAGGTCTCGGTTGCATTCCAGGTCTAGGTGGCATTCCGGGTCTCGGTTGCATCCCGGGTCTCGGTGGCATCCCGGGTCTCGGTGGCATGCCGGGTCTCGGTGGCATGCCGGGTCTCGGTGGCATGCCTGGCCGAGCAGGGACTCCTGGTCGTGGTCCACCAACATTCTTGGAAGAGATAGTCTCTGACACAACAGTACACTTGGGTCTTCCGGGTCCTGACCCCATACTGCTGGCTGGTCGTCCTGGCGCCAGTCCTAGACTACCAGGCCGAGCCAGTCCGTTCCCTGCAGGTCGGGCTCCCCTACCTCCACCCTGTAGGCCACTCCCTCCAGGCCTGGCCTGTGGGGCACATCCAGGCTTTGTCTGGGATGTGCCTCCAGGCCTTGCCTGAGGTTGGCTCCCTGGCTTAGAAGGGCCACCAGAAGAAGCTCTCATTCCTGAACTACTACTTGATTTTACAGCAGAATTAATTCCAGGCCTCTGTGGTTCTCCCTTCCCAGACTTATGGGCTCCAACTGCAATTCCCTGCTTTGAGGAGCTACCCTGACTAGGCCTCATCTGCTGGGAGCTTCCATGGTGAGACTTTTGGCTTGGACCAGCTGTACTAGAAGGCCTGGTCCCAGGAACACCTGGAGCTCTTTTCTGAAGTGATGATGAGCTTTCTTTTTTGCTAAGGTCACTTGAGGTGCTGGATTTGAGGCTAGATGAGGGCCTGGAACCTCCCTGTTTGGCTGAAACCTGAGATGATGGGGCTTTAGAAGGAACTTTACTGTTTATGGTGCCAGATGAACTCGATAAGCTTTGCTTGGATCGGTCTCTATCGGTGTGAGACATCTTGTTTCTGTCTCTTTCAGAGGGTTTGGAAGCAGAGAGACCTCTGTCACTAGTCAGTGTTGGCTGCGATTTCTTCCCTGACCCACTGGACAGGCCGGGCTTTTCTAAGGAGGACTTGTGTGGTCTGTTGTTATTGTGTTCTTTCTCTAAAGTGCTTTTTCTTATTGAACTAGAGCTAGACTGAGACTTGCTGTCTCTATCTCTCTCTCTCTCTATCTTTGTCCGGCCTCTTAGCCTTGCGCTCCATCTCCAGTTCTCTTATCTCGTCCGCTGTGCGAAGCCTTTCGTCCTTTTTCACTAGTTTAGGTTTTAGGTCGACCGGCTCAAACTGCTTCTTCTCAGCCAATTTAAGTAAGTCGGCAAAGTTCAGGGGAGGGGGAGCGGGCTTGGGTGGCCCGCTGGCTTTTTTAGAAACTGATTTGCTCCCACCAACACCTGTGTTTCTCCCGGGTCTAAGCGGCTCTGGGTCCTGCTCCGTCTCTGAATCTGTCTGTTCATACTCATAATTATCCTCATCTTCCGGGTCAACCGAGTTATTCCGAAATCCCTCTGCATCCATTGCATCTGTCTGCATTTCTTGTTTTGACCTCCTCTTCTTGGGAACCTCTACGACTGGGACACCATTGTAGCCTCTGAAATTGTCCTTAGTTCTCGATGCCATGGCTCGTGCTTTACGATCCGACTTTAGCTCAACCCTCTTGGCTAGTAGTTCCTCTTTTTGTTTCTTCATTTCCAACTCTGGGGGAGGAAAAAAAAAGCCAACAAATCTTAAAAGAAGAACACACGCTTTACAATATTTATATGAATATGAAATGTTGTTGTGGATACCTTTTAATTTGGAGTCAGTAGTTTGTTTCTTCAAAAGCGCTTGCACAGCAGCAGGATTTACACCTTTTGACCTGGGATCCTTTTTGGGCGGTCCAGTTTGCAAACTGTATCTCTTCTAATGAAAGAGAGACAAATGGGTAGACAGAAATATACAGGTTGCTGAATATGGAGCAGCTGCACAGAGTTTTTCCATGTCTTAAGTACAAGATTAAGAAAATATTATTCATGAGGCATATTGTAATGATCTGAAGATCCCAGATCATCGTTACACGTCCTCAAATCCCCAGAATGCAGAGTCACGAGTTTATAAGTTAGCAGCTCGCTACATTATCAGACCCTCGTTGGCACGGGGTCTCAAACACGGTTGCCCATAAATCCTCACATTCGGGGTAAATGTGGGTCTAAATAACAGTCTTTAACTCACCTGTGCACCACTGCCGCCCTGATTTTCCCTGGCGATGTTCAATATATTATCAAAATCCATCATTTTGGCAGCAGGTGATGCAAGCTGGCTGTCTGAATCGAATCACACAATACACAACCAGGAGCGCAGATGTTGAGCCTTTAAGCTTAATCGGACTGCTCCTAGCTAGGTACCTATAAAGAAACCTCTTTATCAAATGCGGCCTCGATAAAGGGCGAAACTTGTCCAGTGGACACTTAATGTTACTTTACTTCTCCACTGTACGATAGCACGCGTTAGCAATGTTAGCTAACCTTACGGTCCCTGCCGTTAACGTCAGCTAACCAAGAAGCCTGAAAGACGAACTTGCCCTGTTTCACGATAACACGCCACCCTAAAGCAAGATCCATCCAAATATGCGTTTAGCTAAATCCTACTGAAAAGAAAGACACACAAAAAGAGCCATAACAAACGCCGGGTGTTGGCAAAGAATAACAGTGATAAAGAACGAAGACTTAAAGGTCCAAAGAGGAGTCAGCGGAAGTGAGATGACTCCCACGTGCGTACTTCCGGTTTCGTCAGCGAAAAAAAAGATATTAACATTAGGAGCAATACGTTAGTTTTGTACTTTAATATAAGACACGTTGCCGTATTTTGCAAACCACACGGAAATACATGGCTGTGGAGGCATGACACAGAAGAAAAATCTATTTCAGGTACACGCATGCAATTTTTGTGACTTGAACTTCCGGCTTCCCTCTTATTGTTTCCTTGCAATGTTGACAGTTGCACACCACATGATGTCGCTACTATTGTGGATATGCAGAATATTCTAGAAATGTGATGTGGCATTGATCGCTATTTTAATGTGCTTACTGAACTCATCACTAAACAAACACATGTCCCATAATTACTTTCTTTCTGGGGCAAAGACATCTATATGATTTTCTTTGATGGAGGTAGGTAAAACAGTAATACGTTGCAGAATTGCAAACCACATAATTACAAGTTATGATCCTGCATCGATCCCGTTATGATCCTGCATTGAGAACTATAATCAAAATGTAATCATCATGTAAGCCTACATTACTGAATTTATAGGCAATCCATTTCTTAGACTTGTAGTATCCACACAATACAACATGTATAAGTGAGGCGTTAAAGACTTGATCAGGTTTAATGGTAGTTCTTCATATTGTCAAGATCCTGCATTGAAAACTATAATTGAGCTAAATGTAACCATCAAAATGTAAGCCTACAATAATGGGTATATCAGAAATTATCCATTTCTTAGAGTTGTGTAGTATCCACACAATACAGGATTTTTAAGTGATGGGATGTTAAATAATTATGTTTAATGGTCATTTTTCATATTGTGTGATTTCATAAACCTTAGTCTAAACAGATTTGGTGGTCTGGAGATGACATACTCTTGTTTTGTGCACCTGACTCCTACACTAATGTGACTACATAATTATACTGATACTGTCTGAGGCTAGAAATCAGTACAGCAAATCAGTACAAACTCAATAGCTCCAAATCATTTTAACAGAGCGACATTTGGATTTGTTTTGGGGGCGTTTTGTTGGATTTGTCACCTCTGATCTGACCCATTTACGCTGAATCGTCAAAGCATAATCAAAAAACAAGATCGACACATATTTACAACAAGCTCCATTTCAGTAACAATTTAAATACAGGCCATCTGCTCCCATATGTAATTGTAAACACCGACGACTCCTCCAATCCGGGCGTCCCTGACGTCTAACCACGCCCATTCCTCCACTACTCTCTAATCCTATTGGCTAAGAGCGAGGGGCCTACCCGTTCCTGCTCTGAGTCTCCTCCTACCAGACGTCGGGCCGCCCACCAGATCGAGGACAAAAACAATCGGCATCCTTCTTTCAGTCAGTACAACATAAACAAGGAGACCCAAGCGACTTTAGTTACAGTTTTCCCTTTTTTTAAAAGACTCGGACGCCAATAAAGTGAGAAATGGTTTCTCCGGTGACAGTGGTGAGTATCATTCTCAAACCAGCGTTTAAAACTAACAGGACTACCATAGAAACAAATGCAGCTAGTTAAGCTAGTTACAAAACTGCAACACTTAACAAAGACATCATCCTCATATCGTTTCTTTTGTTTTATATCCGCTTTGTCTCGAGTCATAAATCCAGCGTTTATTGTTTTATTGTCGTTATTATCCATGGCTTGTCACACTTTGTCTTGGCAGGCCAGCGCATGCTCTCTTGGTGTGTCCATCATTTAATAACCGTTAAATACGAGTTAAATGGATAAGCGTGAGCAGAAAATAAAAAGGTAGACACACGCTTTGCTGTCTTAGCACCTCGCTGCTTTACAGAGAGCCTCTGGACGTGCTGAGGACACAGTGCAGGAACTTTTATGTTCCGTGAAGCCGCTTCCTTGACATTTTGGCACAGAGGCGACCGCTCACGCTCTTCCTTCCTTATCGACATGCAGCGCACATAAGGACGTTTTCTACGTTTTTCTGATAAAAAAAGAAAAAGAAAACCCTGTCACGTGACTAGCTTTTTTGTCTATTTTTTTGTTTCTTTCCTGTACCCTCCAGTAACGCATGCGCCGAGCAGCCGCAGCATTTGGCTGTGGTTGCCTTTCTTTTCATCTCATTTGCTGTCTCTGTGCTTTATATAGACTATTGTGTAGCCTACACATTAGCCCAATGATCGACCCAGCTAGGAAATGCTCCCAGTTGACAAAAAAAAAAAAAAAAGCTGCATGAATAATTTAACCGGCTCCAGCATCTTCTTACTTTGACAGGGCTGCTATGAAAATGTACCCCATTTGCAGGGTTCACACACCACGGTGTGGTGTAACTTGGCCTGTAGGAAACCCTGATGTGCACTTGGCGAGCATAGCCCATGTGAAGGAATGCTTGCCATACAGACTAGTTGCCCCAGTGATGAGGATGCTGTGCAGCTTCAGGGCTTGCTTGACGTTTATCGAGCCACGGCACGAGTGTTGCTGTGAAAAGGAAAGGAGGAGCGGCGGCTAAAACACTTTTTAGGGAAGCGCTGTTTCCCTGTAATGTCTTTGATCGGCTTTGCGGTCATCGCAAAACATCACACTGTCCACTGCAGACAAAAATCAGGCATCATTCTGTCGTTTAACTCCCTTGGTTTTTGAATGCAGTGGTCTCAGATTGATTCAAAATGTCTTGAGTCTATTTGCATTTAAAACGATTTATTGTGATAATTAGTAAAATCTATAAATATTAGTGTGTTTCTCCACTCAGAGGAAAATGCATTGTGGAAAGTCAATATTACCACTGTTAGGTCTGCTGCAGCTTAGTTAATTCGAAGACGAAGACACAGCAGGATCCAAAAGAGAACATTGTGTCCTTAAAAATGTGGACATCGCACTTGTTGTTGGGGACCGCCCGTAGCCTAGTCATACATCCGGGGGCCCCTAATTGCATTTTGGGTGTTTTGGGTAAAATTTCAGAGGCATAAATCTACTTACTTGTCCCAAAGTGTACTGAACTCTATATACTTTTCAAAATTGCGTGCACATGTGTTCAAATTATTCAAGACCAAGTGAACTGGAAGGAACCCTGCACTGTACTGCCTGTCTGCAAATGACCTCAAGTTATCCCCGGAGCTAAAGCAGCTGTAAGATGGAAGGAAACAGTGCTGTGTGATTTTATAAAGAAATAACATTGTCATATGACTCACATGCCAGCTGTGCCTGCCAGGGCCGCACTTACGTTACAGTTTCCGTCTGCCCTCTGTTGAGTAAGCCAGACTTAAGCGGCCTTTGAGTATTTTGGTGTATCATGTTTCTGACACTCTGAATGGTTTATTAGATGTCATCCTTGCTGGATGTTATAAGGTGCTTTAGTTGGATTATGTTTGGTGCCTACAGCTGCTTGTCTCTTCATGCCCTGTAGTCCTGACTCAAATAGGTTTCTGATAGTTTGCCTAAATTTACAGTGACAATTATTTTGCACTGATCCCGCGTAGTGTTTCACCGGTGTTAGATATTAGACGCATTGCTTTTAAGTCACCATGCAAATACAGTCAATCATTAACTGTACTATTGTTTAACAGGGTTAACCCTAACGCCCTGCAGGCAGGTGTTTATGTGGCACAAGCACACAGCGAATATGCAAACACACTTAGCTGGATGATAACAAAATCACTTGATTGCTTTGCCTCTCAAATGAGGCAGCGTGCGCTTGTTATTTACGCTGGCGACGGCCGGCTTTTCACACAGGGCTGCCATCCGTTGCTAATGCCCCTGTCTCTCTGGTATTCCTGCAGACGAAGTGACGCCTCCGTGAATTTGAGCAGAGTAGGTTACAGCTGAGATGATACCTTGCTGCATAACCACACAGATCTCAATCAAGTGTAAGAAACAACAGGAGGGTTGACCCTGAGAGAAATGAAGCCATTAGAGCCGCCGTAGAGCAGTTTATTACATCCAGAAAGCAATTTACGCCTCCTTGATGGAAGAATTTGCTGCAATAATCACTTTTTACCGTAATGGGTTAGGAGACATATTACACAGGTAATATTGTGATGTTGGCATAATTCATATTCCAGTTTAAGCCAACTAAACAACATTACTTTTACAGAACACCAAGTTAACTTGTGTTATTTTGTATGCTTTGTAATCAGTGCTGTTTCTGTCATGCCTTGAGGCTCTTTGTTTCTGTTGTGTAGATGTCATGAAACAATGGGAAGCAAAACTGTAAAGTATAGCCCAAACACAGAATTGGACCAGAGGTTATGAGAGTTTCTGACTTCCCCTCACCTTCCTTCCTGGAGTCTGTGTTCACCCTCCAAACCACTAGATTAGACTGTTGATCCACACCTCCCCTGTTTTTTCACAGACAGCAGTCAAACTTACCGTGATTATCACAGGCCACTCGCATACAGATCACGCTGCACTTTATAATATATAAATAATACACAGGCCCTATGTGTGTAATGACAGAAATAAGTAGCCGCCAGTGATCCGATAAGCAGAGTTTTGACATAGCCGAGTCTGGGACAGCTGCCAGCGTTGTCCCTTCCCTTTGGCACCCGTTTGGCTTCAGCAGAACAGATAGACTCACCGTTCACACAGATACACAAGTATGACAAAGTGCACGATGAAGAGGAGTGCATTAGTTCCCATTATAAATCTAACTTTAGTTTTGTCCCTCAGATGCTACCGTCATCCAGAAGAGACAGGAGATATCTTAAATGGATGTGCAAGCAGAATGCAGAAAGACTTCGTTTAGGCCTGTTGCAGTTGTTTGAGCAAACTGCAGCAACTTTGCCCAATCACCTGTAAACAAATAACTGACTTTTATGAAATCATCACGTTGCGTCCCCCTCTCCTGCTATGGTGTAACGGCGCCTCAGGGAGGAATGGGTGCCATCAAATGTTTATCTAATAATATCAGGAAAAAGTAAGGATGTCATGGAACGCTGCAAAAGTTTGGAAGTTGTTTGTTTGACAAGTACGCATCAACTAACATGCCGTGTTTGTCACAGGGGTCTGTGGATCTTTTGTCCATAAAAGTCATGGCATGTCTACAGTTCCCAGCTGGTTCCAGTGCTTATCTTGATCGCATCAGAGCAGACATTGACAAACCTGTTATTGCTCTTTTTTTGCCGCAGTTGGAAGCTGTCCAACTAAATATTACTGAAACAGCCTTTACTTGTATTACGGGGATGAGAAAATGAAATCGCACAGTTGATTTATAACCCGCATAGTCTGTCAGTTGTGTGGAAAAGCACCTGCTATATGAGGGATTTGATTGAAAACGCCGTACGATACGAAATGGAATCGCAATGAGGACTGGAAAATAAGTACGTACAAGCTAAACTGAAACTTGTGGTACATTAATTTTATCTGATATACTTGTGAATTTCACGCTGAAGCTTGAGAGCGCGGTTTGAAATACAATGTCCACATCTGAACAGCTGGCAACTAAGTCATACTGAATTCACACAAACCGCGGGGTGTCTCGGTCTCAGCCGGTCCTAGCATCTCGTATTCTCTACAATCACATCTTAATGACATAGAGTGGTTTGGTTTTGGTGCAATGCTGCACTCTGACATGCTTGAGGGGAACATGTGAATTTACCTCTCAGCGGCGTCCTGCTGACTTAGTAAAAGCCAAGTCAGGCAGTAGGTCTTTCTCTTTCCTTACTTTGTTTAAACATGCTCGTGAACTTCTGAACCTTTCCTGCTGGAAGTCCTATCAGGTACACCAGGGCCAAGCTTGAGGTCACTCAACATTGTATTTGATCGTGCACTGTAATTTGGTCTCCTGTTTTATTGAGCAGTTCTGCAAACAATGGCGCCCCCTCCCTCCCCTCTCTCCCCTCCCTCCCTTTATTCTCTCAGCACCATCCTACTTGCCCACTCCTAAATCAGGCTGTCATCTGAATGTTACTAGCCCCCGTCTCGCTTGCTCTTAACGCCCCAAAGCTCCACTTTCCCGTCTCCTCTCGTTTCTTTTGATTCTCTCTGCTTACTTTTGTGAACTTTGAAATCAGAGCAGTCTTTTTGTTTGCATCATTTTTCTTACGGCAGAATGTTTGCGGAGAAAGATGCAAAAAGGGTAACTGGAAAAAGTAAGAGACGTCAAATCAGCAGCTCTTGTCGAGTCTTTTCATTCCTTTTCCCGCTCATCTCACACCCCGTCTTCTTCCTCCTTCTCCTCTTCTCCCCGTCTAAACTCCTGATCTCTCCACCAGTGATTTCAGCTGTAGCGAGCCTTTACTCGGTTCCTCTCCCTCCCAACTTTTCTGTCCTTTGATCCCCCCCCCCCCCCCCCCCCGGCCTTCCGACTTGTGAGTGATTCTAGCGATTCTCCGAACCGTCGGTGGGTGGTCTTTTCAGAAATGTTTTGAAAGCTTCTTGATCTAGCGACGTTTTTTTCTGACCCTGACGGCCTTTGGCTATTTGGACAGTAAGAAATATGACTGGTAACGCAGTTGGGAAGAAGAACCTGAGCCTTGAATATGCGGCACAGTTCCCCACCAACGTTAGACACAAAGAAGAAGGCAAGGCGAGCAAAATTTAAAGGTTACATGGAGTCAAAGAACTTGCTTCTGCTTGCTGTTTCTACAAAATTTCATTTTCCACCACAGGACAAATGCATGTGATGAACTAATAACCACACCGTGCCAGCCTCAAGGCTGTTCCAGCCCTAACTCAAAAGTTTCCGCTAATGTTGAGACGTGACCATGACATTTCAAACTTCAAACACACAAAGTTCTGTTCAGCACGTAGCGACAATAGTACAAATAGTGACGGAGACTCGCTAACGACTGACCAACACTACTTCCTGTGTGACTTATCTAACTGTGTAAATGTTAAATCTCCTTTCAGGTCAAGAGCGAAGGCCCCAAACTGGTGCCATTCTTCAAGTCAACCTGTGTGTATTTTGTCCTGTGGCTGCCCACCTCAAGCCCATCCTGGTTCAGCGCTTTGATCAAATGTCTGCCCATCTTCTGCCTGTGGGTTTTTTTGCTGGCCCACGGTTTCAGCTTCCTTGGCGCTCACCCCAGCGCCCGCAAGATCTTGGCCGGTCTCATCTTTTCTGCTCTGGGTGATGCCTTCCTCATCTGGCAGGAACAGGGCTACTTCGTCCACGGTGAGGAGAATCATTTCATGCTGTGATCAAAGCCACTTAAAATAATTTGAAGGTCTATCTATCTATCTATCTATCTATCTATCTATCTATCTATCTAAATTGCACTATAATCTCCTGCAGGCCTTCTGATGTTTGCCATCACCCATATCCTCTACTCGTCCGCCTTTGGGATGAAGCCCCTTAACGTGCGTGCTGGCCTGGTGATCACTGCCGTGTCCTCTGTGAGCTACCTAATGCTGTACCCCTACTTGTCCGGCCCGTTCACCTACCTGGTGGCCGTCTACATCGCCCTGATCGGCTTCATGGGCTGGAGGGCCATCGCGGGCCTGCAGCTCGCCAACGACCTGTGGACGTGGACCAAGCTGTCCGCCTGCCTGGGCGCCGTGCTCTTCATGGTCTCCGACCTCACCATCGCCGTCAACAAGTTCTGCTTCCCCGTGCCCCACTCGCGAGCCATCATCATGGCCACCTACTACGCCGCCCAGATGCTCATAGCGCTGTCGGCCGTCGAGTGCCAGGACGCGGAGGTGGCCAGGAAGAGAACATGAGGTACAGAAGTCTACGGAGCGCGTGAGGCCGGGAAGGTGGCAGCTGCTCCCCCTATAGCCCTGAGTGATCATGGACACATCTCACTGCCAGATCCCCAGCCCTCAGCCTTCATCGCCGCGTGGCGCTCCCACACTGATGTTACTATGGCGACTGGTCCACCACGGCCTTTTCACGCCTATCGCCCTAATATCCCACTAGTATGGTAGTCTAACATGTATCCTCCTACCATGAAGATACTGTAGTATTAACTTCAGTCCAACCTGCCTCCTCCGAACCTAGATTGGCTGCCTCTCAACCTAGTTACCACGGAAACAAGCGTAGTTACATTAACCTGCTATATATCGAGTATTATCTTACTTTTAACCATTATGTTTTAATTTAACGAGAGTGACTGAGCACCTTTCGGGGAGCGTGTATGCATGCGCGTGTGTGGAGAGTGACGGTGTGTGCGCATGTGTGTCTGATTAACACTTTTACCTCGCCTCCCACACAGTCCTTTCACACACGGCCACCACACTGTCTCCCAGCACATACAGGTCATTCATGTGGTCCAATAATTCAATTCAATATGTTTGTTATCTGTGTTGTTGTCTGTTTATAAGGGATTTTTTTTTGTACGCGTTCCCCTGAATTAAGGGTGCTATTCTTAAAGTCTGGAGCATATCCACACCTGTTTTATTATCTGCGGTCCCTTTCATTTCAAAACTACACTGCCTTTGTTCTCTCCGCTATTAACATCCAGTCCAGTCTGTCTGGATCAGTGGAAAATTTTAGTTAGGATATACACCGATCAGGCATAACATTATGACCTAATGCTGTGTAGGTTTCCCTTGTGCCTCCAAAACAGTTGTGACTCATCAGAGGATAGACATGGGGCCTTCTGAGGGTGTCCTGTGATGTCTGGCAACAGATTTTTGTTAATGGGGACCTTTGGGTCCTATGGGATCATCCCACAGATGCTTGATCAGTTTGGGATGTAGTGAATTTAGAGGCCAGGTCAACACCTTGTGCTGTTTTTCATTGTCGTTCCAGTTGTTTTTGTATGTGGCAGGCTGCATCCTGCTAGGGGAGGGGGTGGGGGTTGCGCGCCTGGTCTGGTCTGGACTAGGTGTACATGTCTGAGTAACATACACTAGAATGTCACGTCCAAAGTTGTATTGTCACAACATGTTAGTCCAGTGCTATTTACATCACCAGCTGTCAGTGGTTTTAATGTTGTGGCTGATCGGTGTACCTGAACTCGAGGAGGGACGACAGGAACAAAGCGTACGCCAAAGAAGTGAAAAGGCAGAGGGAGAAGGTTGCGTGTCTGTAAAAGCCGGCGTGCATTGTTAGGGGAGGTTGTTTGTGGAAGCTTGATGTTTCCTGTCGGGATTCCATTGACACTGCTGTCAATGTCCTGCTGTCGAACAGGGAACACGGCAAACACTGTAGTCACAACAGACTATTGTACACCTTGAAACACGCTCTACAGTGCACCTGCTTCTCCCTCTGGTGTTACATAAGTCTGCCAGGCATTTGTTTTGCCTGCCAGCATTTTTTTTTTTTCATTTCTTTTTTTTTAAGAAGCATAGGTGCAAATGTCAGCGTGCGCACACACCTGGCACCTACAACTCCTGCTGGTTTAGTTATTTGGAAAAGTTCACGGGGATCTTATTGCTGGAGCAGGTCGGCCGACGCATGCCGTCGCTGACCGGAGAGAGTGTAATGAAGACTGAAAAGAAAAGACTTATGTTACTGGCTGTTTATGGACTCTGTGTGCGTCTGTCAGAACCTCAGAAGGCATTCACTCACTCACTCATGTACACAAACATGCACATTGCCACAGGGCAGCGTGACCGATAGGGGAAAAAACAAAAAAATGGAAGACGTGGGCCACTGGCTTCTCATGAGAGAGAGCTGTTATCACATTATTCCGAATAATTCCCTCTCACAGGACACTTCATCAGATTTAATCCTGCCAAATCCACCGCGGCTAATCCCCGACCGGTTGGCTGATATATTTTGTCTTTCATTTCTCACTCCTTTCATTCCCCCCCTCCCACACTCTGTGCATATTTTAAAAAGACGTCTTACTGAATAGTTCAGAAAGTTTCCTTTGAGACGCCTGTCCTCGTGCATGTGTGAGCTGTCGTCGTCTGAGCTGTAGCGTAGACAAGTCAAAACCGAGTCAAGGCCAGAGATCCTGTGAACCAACGTAGTTTTTACAGAGTACACACACTACTGGTTATTTTAATGTATTCTTACTATAGTGTACTCATAGTGTACATTCCCATATTCCCATTGCTGGACGTGTCTCACTTTATTAAGGGATGTTAGGATGAATACCACTGAAGTATATTAAAAAAAAAAATCACTGTTTATTCCAAATGTATTCTAGGAGTGTTAAAAAAAAAAATCTTATATACTGTTTATAAAAGAAACAAACCCGTATTATGGGTTCCTTCTGCTGGGTCAGTGACTCTTAATGCTGTCGGTACACCACCTCATACGCACAATGAAAGAAAACCACACGCGTCAGCCGCCGTGGCGCATCTGCAGGCAGGGCGCGGCGCCGCTGACGCTCCACCGAGGTTCTTAAAACATCAGGGGGAGTCTTGTTTTGACCTAGAAAAACACTGATATCCCATGTGACTATTCTCGACCACCGCTTTGCCCGTCGCTTCCTCTTACTTCCTTTCGGCCTGTCTGCGTTTCTGCTTTGTCAGTCGTTTCGCCAGGCTGAGCGCGCGTGTGTGTGTGTGTGTGGCCGCTTATTTTGTCTTAAATCAAGGTTTGGTGGAGCAGAGGTGCTAGTCAGCTGAATAAAACCTTGATGGGATGGTAACATCGAGTCAGTTTTACTCACCCTTAGTATAAGGGCGTACTTACTTTGTCTTCTGCCACAAACCTTCAGATAAAAGGGACACCAATAGACAAGCTTAACTTAAAAGTATTTCGGAGATGTTTTTCTTAGGCAATCATTTTTTTGACAAATATCTCCATGACTTTTCTAGATTTTCTCAGTGATGAAGGGGCAGCACGTCGTCTGGAGTATCTATTTCTCTACTTTAGACCATCAGTCTGCTTAAATCACAACAGAAAACAGACCGCATTTAATGGAGCGGAACTTGTTAGCATTAGAGGCCTCTCTGTATCAAACAGGCTTCGGTTTTGCAAGTGACTGAAGACTCCCCATCGCCGGTGCACGGTTTCTGGAGGCCGTCCATTAAGGAAGGTCGTTATTGGCGAGCGATACTGTAGCTGGAATTAGGTTAGGAGGCGAAATATGACACACAAGGGAAGACTGTCTTTCCATCCGGCCTGCTTGCTGCCATCCTGCCCCCCCTCCCCTCCCCGCCCCCCTACAGATGGCAGGCTAGCAGGCGCATCACTTTACCTCAGCCTGTCAACAGCCCTGTTGTTCCGAGCTTTGTGTGTGCAAACAAAAGGGACCTGAGAGAGCTGTGGGAGGCAAGCATGGTCCGGCCTCGGCGGCGGGTAATGACCTGGAACCAGTGGCTGGCGAAGCAGAAAGGGACCTGTGGTTTCACGTGGTCCTCTGACCGAGCTGACAACTTCTTCTTCTGTTTCTTTTTGCGTCTTGTGATCTCCGTTGCTGTTAATGCACCGTGCTCGCGGTCGTCCTGTTTGCAGGCGACGTTCAAAAGCTGTTTGTTGAATCTTCACTCGTGCACGGCAGGTGAATGAGTCATCCATACGCACCTCATACAGGTGTTTTCATCACCACATCTGACAGTCCTCCAGCATCAGTATGAGCTCACGGGAAGTGCGTAAAACGACCACTGTCTCTTTGTAACATTAATCTTTACCTACTGGGCGCTGCACGTTTCTGCAGCCAGGGGTAAGGCCAGTCAATCTCTCCTTAATACTAAGCAGCTGTAGTGTTTGAAACAAAGGATTGTCGTGTACTGTATCCTCTTAAAGTATATGAGAATTTTTCCTTTACTTTTGTTTTTCTTGAAGAGAGAGAAGTTTGAGCGTGTTTTTGAAAGTGACAAATCAACGCGTGAGCATCAGCATTAATTTCACCTGAAGTGTTACAGCCTTTAATGTGTATTATTGATTTTATTTCTCATAAAAGTGTTATCTGTTAATTTGCAAAAAAATAAATAAAATCAAGGCCCCCAGTGACATTTTTGCATGTCGCAGCGGGACGAAAAGGCCATGCTTGTTTTAATTTTACTTTTCGTTTTGACGACCCACTGGACTATGTGTCCGATTTTCTTTTTTTTTTGTTTTTATTCAGTGATATACTTTATTGTCCTTGACTTTCACTTTGTGATTTTTATTTCTTCCATGACTGTAGAGATAAACTAGTTTCTTTGCTGTAGTGAAACTGCTATGAATGTGAATATATATTGGAGAAATAAATGCAATTACAATGCAACTTCAAACAGAACATCCTCTGGTCGTCCTTTTTCTTTTTGTTTGTTGTTCCTTCCAAGAATCCCCGTCTAAAATGTCAGCTGACATTTCTAACTCTTTGCTGTTTTGTGTTTCTACTGAAGCTGCTGGTCCTTGGCTGCTATAAAGTGCCGTTACGGCAGAAAGGGCCGCAGGACAACGGAGCACTCTGTTCTAGTAACTTCTGCTGCTCTCTGTTGTTGTCTGGTCGAAGTGGAAAATGCGCTTCCTTTTAACTCACCCAGACTAATACCAATGAGACTATCTCTCTGCCTTTTTTTCCCCATCACTTGTTTGTCTCTTGTTCAGTCTGTTTTTTCTCCCCCTCTCAAACACTTACACACACATTTTATAGTTTATTCCCGTGGGATCTGTGCCACTTCTCTCCAAATGTGTCTTATTCATTGCAAGCCAAAATCTTGGCCATCAAAGAACTCCAGTCTTCTACAGAAATGAGTCATCCCTGTAATGACCTTTATTAAAACAGACTTGGTGACAAGCATTTACTTAGAAGTGATGAATAACATAAAATCCCCGAATAAACACTGCAATCTGTTAGGAAGCGCTGGAGAATCTTTTTAATTCGCACCTCCTCGGTTCTGTAATTTAAATACTACGTCTTAAAACACGAGGGGACATAATGTGCGAACATTTAGGGCTCCTTGAGTGCAACGCTCTTTTGTTCTGCCAGACACCTAGATTGACTATTCAGGGTTTCACTTGGAGCCACTTCCACCTTATTGTGCCTCAGCTGAGCCGTGAAGAGGCGGAAGGCACCGGTGACGCTGGTTTCAGTGCCTGTTGGTGCTTAATTGATCTGAACCTGGCAACCCGACGCTGCCAGCCAGTCCCCCCCCCTGGTGGGTCTATAGAAATGGAGTTGTGGGCGCCAGCGGCAGTGACGTCAGGAATGGAGAGGGGTTCTAACCTCTCTCTGTCTGTTTGGCAGCTCCTCGCTAGCAAACACGCAGCAGACCACTCAGAGGCAATGGGCTTTAAATGCGCTGTCAGGCAGAGACTTCATCACGCGCTACACTCAGAAAGGACAAAGATATATATAAGGTTGATATTAAAGTTCGAGTAAAACCTGTATTCCAAGTACAGTAGATTAAAATGAAAGCCCTGCTGCAGCGTCTGGTTTTAAGATGACAAATCCAGACCAGGAATCTTAACTTTTTTTAAAGGCCAAGTTAATCGCCTGACCTCAATCCAGCTGGTCACTTGCTCAGACGAGACGGAAGAGAAAACCAGAAAAGGAAGAGTAAAAGAAAGAAGAAGAAGTGAAAATGGGTTGTATGCTGATGCCTGTTGAATGGACGTCAGCAGTTTAAGAGTTAAAAGGAGACAAATATTAAACAAAGTTACTTCCTGGTGTCTAAAATTAGGACGATTGGATGTTAATGTTAAGAGTCAGCAGTCTAATAAATGTCAGGATTGGTAATGTAAGCTGTTTAGATGTGGCGTACAATGTACAACGCAGTGCTGTACTAAAATGAGTCTTGCTTTAAATCTTGTGAACAGACACACACACTCTGTCCTACTTAGTCAACATCGCATGTGGCCTTCCAAGTCTTGTGGAGCAACATATTGGGAAAGGAGAGGAAAGGAGAGGAAACACAGCAAATAATTCAGATTTCTTTATAGAGAAAAGACGACCCCTCTCTGGCTGAGTGAGCTGACTAACAATAGATTAACAACCTGCCGCTGAAGCACGACACGAGAATGCGAGCGAGTCTGACCTCCAGTGTTCACTGGATGTATTAACCAGAACCATGTAACTATGGCAGCGTGAAAAAGGCAAATAGAAATCAGTCAAAACAGAAATTAAAGTCAAACAAGAATTTCGCACCCTATCCAAAAGGCGTGTAACTGGCAACAGCTGGACAGAAGCACAAGTGGTGTTTTTGCTGTTTTTCCAATTGTTCTAGCAGACCTTTTATATAATAAGCTTCTCTCTGTTTCCCTGATTGGTGAGGGCCTCCAGCAGACTCTTGTCGTCCTTATCTGGAAGTTACAACAAATACTTCAGTCGAAGAAAACACAGTAAGTCATTCTGAGCATCCCACGCTCCCTCTCAGCCTACCGTATATCACCAGGTTGCAGGAGCACTTGGCCGTCCCCAGGGGGTTCTCCAGCACCAGTGTGTACTCCCCGCTGTCCTTGGCTCCACAGGACGGGATCACCAGGGTGCACACGCCGTTTGCTGTGCTGTGCCAGAACCGAGGGGACGCGGAGATCTTCGAGTCGCCTTTGTACCAGCACGCCTACACGGGGGGGATTATTTGAAATTGTGGGTGACGACGCTCCGAGACGTGTCCTATTATTGCTCAGATATTGACAGAGATGATAGTGTCAGTAGCCACGTGTTATATACTTGGGGTGTTGGCGATCCCTGATAGGCACAGCTCATGGTGCAGTCGTGCCCCTTGTGGACGGCGTGGTCCTTCAGCGGCAGCAGGAACGTGGGCTTCACCTGACGTGTGGACGGGGCATACTCCTTCAGCTGAAGGCTGCTGATGCACTCTTAGACGGAAAATTAGACAATAAGGACTCAGTGGTTTATGACTGTAAAATAATAAAATGCCTCCCACTCACTTTTCTCCTTGGCGATGATGAAAGGTTCCTTCGAGTCCAAGGGGTCGCTGTCGCCAATGGCGTTCTGTGCAACAACCCTGAAGAAGTACTTCCTCCCCGGAAGGAGCCCGGTGACGGTGTACTTGCTGCTGAAGACCCTCTCGGCCACGGTGAACCAGGAGGCAGTGCTCGTGTCTCGTTTGAGGATGACATAATGCGCTCCCTCATTGTCATCGGCCAGGTCCGGGGTGTGATCCCACTGCAGGGTCACGGTGCCCGGGACCTCTTCATCCAGGCGGAGGTTCTTCGGGGGTCGAGGGAAGTCTGAGCGCAGAGAGTGGATTATGAAGAAAAGCCTTGAAATCTTTTCTGTTTGTATGATCTGTAACTTTAGCTCCAAAGCCTTCATCGTTTACCTGTAACCCTGACGTTGACATCGTAGTGAGCCTCTCCGTAGTCGTTTTTCAGGTGAGCACGGTAGACGCCAGAGTCAAATCGTTGAGAGGAAGAAATCAGGAACTGCGAGTGGTTCTTGCTCTTTGTGATGACCTCTTTTCCCGTGGTGAGAACGCCGTCCTTGAACCAGCTAACCACAGGAGGCGGTGAGGCCTGTGAGCATGGAGACAATGTAGATTTTTGCGGTTTGCATCTTTCAGTTCAGTTACTACACATTCCTGGAGGAAAAAGTGCGTATTCATGAAATATTAAACGGGTTATTTGCGTCTTACGGTGAAGCTGAGGTGAAGGCAGAGTGCCGTCCCAGCTCGGACGACCATACGGTTCTTGAGCTTTCCCTGGAGATCAAACCTGGGTGGTACTGTGTAGGCACAAAAGAAAAGAAATATTAATGGAAATAAAACACAAGAAATCTATATATAAGAGAGGATATGGGTGTTACCGGGTGGAGGCATGGCTGATACACCCTCCGACAGCTCAATGGATTCCCCAACCCCTCCTTCATTAACAGCCCGGATACGGAAGTGGTACTTCATCCGCTCCTGAAGTCCCATCACTGTGAAGGCAGTGCCCGCGATGGGAATCTTGGTGGCTTTCATCCACTCCTTCGCGTCTTCAGGCCTGACCTCCAGGATGTAACCAGAGGGCTCGTCTCCGTCATCGGGAGGGGTCCACCTCAGAGAAACGGAGGAGTTCGAGGAGTCAGACACGCACAGGTTCCTCACCAGGCCAGGAGCTCCTGCAGGGAGAAAGCCAGCGTCAACAATTACGTTCATCATGTAAAGTGACGCCGGGAAGGACTCACGTATCGGGTCTTTAGCGAGAACAGAATTGGAAATGGTGCTGGGGTTGCCTGCGCCAGCCCTGTTCACGCTTGTCACTCTGAACTCATACTCCACATCGTCCACCAACCCATCCACCATGAAGCTGGTGTCTGAAAATAACACACGTTAATAAAATAACAGGCTTTAATTGGCACCTACAAACAAAACACTGTGTCCTAGCTAAATATGCGACCTGTGAGTAGCTCCTTGTTGACCTGCAGCCACATGTTGCTCCCCTTCTTCCTCCTCTCCAGGTTGTAGCCCAGAACTAGAGCTCCTCCATCATCGGCCGGAGGCGTCCAGCTCACCGTCATGGTGTTCTTAGTTACATTAGACACCTGAGGCTGCGACGCTGTGCCTGGAGGCTCTGAATAAGTGGATTTAAACGGATGTCAAGTGCCTCACTCGCAAGGAAACCCTCACCTCTAACCTCAACCAGTAAGAATTAAACACTCTGACAGCGCCTTGGAATATTCTAAGAGATTACGATGATTAGCTCTCACCTATGGGCTCTCCAGCACAGACCTCCTCTGTCTCCAGAGGCTCACTCATTCCCTCCGTATTGACAGCTCTGATGCGATACTGATAGGCCTGGCCCTCCTCCACTTGGTCGTCGCTGAAAGCCGTCGTGCTGCTGTCCACCTCCCCGGCCTTGTTCCAGGACTTCTTACCTGCCGCGCGTCGTTCTATCAGAAAGCTGGTCACCTGCTTTCCCCCGTTGTCCCGGGGAGCCTTCCACTTCATCTTGATACACTTTCCTGACAGCTCCAGGAACTCAAGTTTCCCTTGAGGGGGCTTTGGACGGTCTAGGGAAAAAGGTGATAATATATGTACACTGATCAGGCATTACATTATGACCACCTTCCTAATCTTGTGTAGGTCTCCCTTGTGCCTCCAAAACAGCTGTGACTCATCAGAGACATGGGCCTTCTGAGGGTGTCCCATGGTGTCTGTTAGGACTTTGGGTCCTATGCGTTGAGGGGAGGGGCCTCTGTGGATCATCCCATTTGATGATACTTGATCAGTTTGGGATCTAGTGAATTAGGAGGCCAGGTCAAGACCTTGTGCTGTTTTTCATGTTTTTTGAGATGTTCTTGCTGCCGTCAAGGAGTGTCATTGCTATGGGGTGGGGGTGTCTGGTCTGGTCTAGGTGGGTGCTACATGTCTAACTAACATCCACACCAATACCACGTCCATACGTTTCCCTCCTGAACATTGTATTGTCACAAGATGGTTAATGTTATTCACTTCTCTCTTTAATGTTGTGGCTGATCGGTGTCATTCAAATCTGTGTTACAAACATTGCTTTGACTCAAATGCCAAACATGTGCTGTCACCCACCGACCACGTTGAGATGCAGATTGGCAACCGCGGTGCCGCAGTCGCTCTTGAGACGGAGCATAATCGCGCCGCTGTCTTCTCTCACACATCTAGTAAACAGGGAAAGCACGAAATCATTCAACGTGTTTATGTTAATGTGACCTTTAAAAAGGTCGTAACATCTGAGAGGATGACACCCGTCCCCGCTCGTCCACCTGCTGAGCACCAGTGAGGTGCCGTCAGCCGTCCGCTCCACCTTGGTCCTCTCGTCCTCCATCACCTCCACTCCGTCCTTGTACCATGTGATTTTGGGAGCCGGCTTGCCTTTGAAGGGGATCTTAATGGTGGCCGTGTGGCCTGCCTTCACAGTCACGGGCTGGGCCCCCAGCAAGTCCAGCATAGATGAGTCAATCTTTGGAGGATCTGGAGGAAAAAAACAGAAAAGAGTTTGTTTTTAATTAGTTTTAAGTTGTTTAGGATTTTATTCCTAGATGGAGTTTGTAAAAGGACACACAGGAGATTTAAGACAGCTTGTTAACTGTGAATATATACTCAACTATCAGACAACACACACTGACCTGCAACGGAGAGGACGGCCTCACTCTCTGCTCCCTTGGCTCTGAAGGTGTACTTGCCCTCGTGGGACTCATTCACACCACAGAAGGTCAGTTTGTGGACGGCCCCCTGCTTAACCACCTGAACGCCACTCAGCTCGGAAATCTGTCGAATGTAACGACAAAAAACGTGACTCTGAAAATTAAAGATGGAGGACTGAAATGAGAGCTGACTTATTTGTGAGGCTCTGGCGAGGCTAAATAGTTGTTTCACACTAATGGGTACATTTGAGACTCGTGGCAGTTAAACCTAAGGTGAAATTCCCACTTGATTATGGCACTGAATAAAAAGTAAAGGAATGGCGAAAGATTTTTAAAAACCCAAATGTTGGATGTGATTGTCAAAATTCAATCAGGCTCTTCAAACGAGGCAGCGCGAACGTCTGCACTGACTTTCAAAAGCTGTTGTCATCTTTTACCAAAATACAAGACTACTACTACTAAATACAAAGTATGTTCTGTATATCACAGACATTTTGCTCAAATTAAATTCAATTTAGGACAGTGAATGGTTATGCAGTAGAGTTTCATGGCAGTTTATCCAGTAACTGACGTATATCAGTCTGGATAAAAACGTCCTACCAACTACCCACTGTGTCATCCATACTGATGAAGTGTTTGCTTGGCATTAAAGGTACGCGGTTGGGTGAAAAAGAGCAACCTCATTTAAAAACATAGGATACACTTAAAGGCAGAGACAAACAACCCTTTAGCATGTGTCCCTTGTCACCTCATACCTCCTCTCCATCCTTCAGCCACACTCCATCCACCTTTTCATCGTCAAGAACGACGCACAGCTCCGTCGGGGAGCCTGTGGGACACTGGGCATCTGACATGCCACTCTTCACTGAGGCAAAGCGCTCTGACGAGACAATAAACACAAAGAAAAGGTAGGAGGAATACCGTACATGATTAGTACGGTTCCACTGCTAACTGTAAAAACTCCAGACACATAGGAGCGATTACCATCCACGGTCAGATTAGCAGATGACACATATTCGTGCGCGTCGTTGTCCTGGGTGCAGACGACGGAGTACTGCCCCTCGTCCGCCAGCTGGCAGTCCTCGATGATGACCTCTGCCCTCTTCCCCTGACGCGCGAAGACGTAGCGGCGGCTCGCCGTGATATCGCAGCCGTCCTTCAGCCAGCGGACGCGCACGTCCTTGGAGCTCATCTCGCACTCCAGGCGGGCCTTGCCTCTCTCCTGCACGCGGGCGTTCTTCAAGTGACTGGTAAAGCTGATGGGAATCCCTGCGTCGACACGGATAAACAAGACGAGAATGAGAAGATTTGGACTCTGGGCCATAAGCACCTACATATTGTGTCACATCCTGTTGTTAAAAACTAGAAAAAAAGTGTAGCGTACTCATGAAAAACAACAATTTAAAAGATCTGAATTGCTATGCTACTGATCATGCAAGCCCAGAAGATAACCGCACGCCCTTGGAAGATATTTACATGCCCCTGCTTGCACCTTGAGCAAGTAAGCATCTTGTTAGACAAAGCCGTAATAAATGAGCTTGTTGTGGGGAGGGATTTGGTTGGATTACTTTCAACTCAGCACCAGGAGGAAGGAGCCATGCATCTTCATTTGGAAGATAGGGAAGATGATGTTGTTTAGCATAGCGCTGAAGGAACAAAGCCTCTAATCTCAGGGGGACAGCAAAAAAAGAAAAAAGAAAAAAGGCTGTCTGATGGTTTGTTTCCTTAGAAATCCTAGCTCCACTAAAACAACACATTTGGGAACAAAACACAACATAAAAAGCAGACATAAAAAGTTTCTTTTATTGCGGTAAGAGCCATGAAATCCGTGTACGTACTTTCAATGAAAAGAGGCACAGTGGCGCTAAGGTCCCCGACGCTGATGGTGTAGTCTCCGGTGTCGCTGACTTTCACATCCTTAATCTTCAAGATGTAGGTCAGACCATCCTCAGACAGTGACACGTCGAACTTTTCATCCCTCTTTACTTCCTTCCCCTTCACCTGCAAAAAACAGAAGCACTTCTGGGAAAACTACACCCGCACCACTCTCTGGGCTTTTTTTTGTTTGGCAAGATTTACCTAAAGGGCAAACTGTTCAGTCTCATCTTAGACTTGGACGTGATATCATTCTGTAAAAGTGCAATTACGTCCCTTACATGTGTCCTTTTGAGTCACATACGAACCTTCCAGATGAGCGGCGTGTCCGTCTTCTTGGAAAGACGCACCTCAAACACAGCAGTCTGCCGCTCCGTCACTTTCTTTGGCTTGAAGTCAGACAAGAATTTAAGAGGTTCATCTGAATGGGAGAGAAAGGGGCCTGCATTTGTATGATTTAAAGCGATAAACCAGTTAAATAGCTCCCCGAAGTGAATTCCATGAGCAAATAAAGCCAATCTGCGATCTGAATGCAAAATTTGCACTTTGATGGGTGTTCAGAGAAAATGTGAGACGACTGAGAAAGTTTTTAAAACTGATACAGAACGTCTTTTAAACTAACCAAACCACCGCATGCCACAAGAGCTATGGAATGCAAATGACAAGAGTAAATGTGACACTGTGTATGTAAATGAAGACATGGGTGACATTGAAAGTTGAATTATGAGCGGCGGGAACAAGCCCTGAGTCTCACTCTGCACTTGCCTATGACGTTGAGCCTGGCTGAGATTCTCCTGTCCCCAACCTGCAGACTGTAAGTGCCCATGTCGCCGAGGCTCACGCTAGAGATGCACAACATGTGCTTGGTTCCCATCTGTTTTACTCTGTATTTCCCATGAGAGTACTGGATCCGCAGCAGCTCTGCGCCCTGAATCGTGAATAAAATGAAGAGGTGAGGGGAGAGCTCACAAAAACAACAAACGCACACCCACAAAGAAGAAAAAAAAACATTTGTATATGAGAAAAACTTGGGCACAGAACCAGACGATAGACGAGTTGTACCAGAAACCACTGCATCCTGATGTTTGGGTCTTTCAGTTCCATGATGGTGTCGAAGATAACGTCATTGCCAGCTTTGGCAGTGACGTCCTCCAGCGGCTTCAGTATGTGCACCATCTAATAGATTAAATAAAGTTCAAATGCTTATTTAAAGATTTTAAAGTGTTTTTCCATCTTTAGTTGACTTTAGTGTTGCTATGCAGCTCACCTTGTTACCATGACTGTGTTGTGTGACTGTGTAAAATCTTTTCCTGCTCTATTTTAAGCTGCTTTTCATATCATACCACAAACCCTCTCCTCTATATGTGATCCTGTGACATGTGAACGAGCTCTCTGAATGACATGCCCACCTCCACCTCCTCTTTCTTCTTCATCTCCTTCAGCTTCTTGAGAATGCCTCTGAAGTCGGTGAAGCCGTTCTCGGCGCAGATCCTCTCGTAGTCCTTCTTGTCAGCTCCAGCCAGGATCTTTAACATCTCCTCCTCGGTGGGTGGCTTCCTCTCCTCTCTCTTCTCCACACTGCTGCAAGAGGAGGACGAATTCACGTGGGAATTGAACGTGCACGTGTGTTTAGATGCATTCGCGTAGGCGTGTGCTAGGCGTGCATGACAAGCTAGTGTATGTATAGGCGTGATGGCAGCTCAAAGGCATCTTCCTCTGTCCCAGCTGCAACTCTGATACACAGTTGAGCTCTTTAGATCTTTTCCCTGTAGGTATTTATGGATGCATGCGTGCACGCATGACAGGCTCTGGGAGTATCGCGGCTAGTGTTAGACAAGTTCCTACCGTTTCTTCAGCATCTTTTTGAAGTCCATCGCCGGATCTAGTACAAAGAAAGAACAACTTTCACATCAGGGGTGAAAACTGCACAAACTGAGCTGTAAGAATTCTAAATAACTATCACAGCTAAGAAAAGCTTCCACATTACACATGCATTTTACAAAATGGTAAGCCTCACTTTCTGTTACAACGAGGGACGCGGAGAAGGTGGCTTCTCCGTGCTTGTTGGAGGCAACGCACTTGTAGACGTCAGCATCCTCCAGGCTCAGGTTTTTGATCTGATGAGCAGGAAACGCATTACAGACACAAACCAGCTCACTTAATACTTCTTGTAATTTCAAATCACCATACTGTGATTACACGTCAGGTTGTTTTAAATCCCACTGCAGTACTCCATCAGTGCAGTAGGAGGCAGAGCCACGCCAGGAATACCCAGTAAACATTTAGGACTGAAACTTAACAGTCATCCCTCACCAGAGAAACAGATGGCAAGGGGAGATGCATATGTCAGCACCCACAAGTTAATTGCTTTATAATAGCTATTTAAGCTTCACTTAAGCTCCCCGGCTGGTACAGAGAAAGCGCTAAATCCACTCCAGAGTGGTTATAGATAAAAGGATCAGAGAGTTTATTTTTTTTTTCTCTCTTTCTATCTACTTTTCCTCGTGATGCATGGTGTCCCGTCTCACTTGACAGCACCAAGATGGCAGAGTCCTTGGGCTTAATGTTAGAGCGTGCAGAGCCACCGCGCTCTGCACGGTGTCTGTTATGGGAACATTCACCTTTTAAGGGAACACATATTGACTGCACTGTACTTTAGGCTTTGATTTGAATGCATGGGGGTTCATTAAAAGAAACATTTCCGGTTGCCGGTGCTCGAATGACACACAGAATTTGGTGAAACGGCCGGCATTTAATGGATCGGTAAAAAAAAATAGTTTGATGTCTTGATACGTAACAGAAGAGTTTATGGAGGGAGCCGACCAGTTGTTATAGATTTGTTTGGAAAAGAAATGTCTGTTGGTTGCAGCGATCAGCCGTAACATCATGATGGAAAAGTAAATGACGTTGACACAGCCTGACACAGTTTAGGAACAACTCAAAAAAACATGAAGAACAGAGCAAGGTGTCACTAGATCCCAAACTGATCAACTATCTGTAGGATGATCCACAGATGCCCTTTCCCATCACCCCACAAGATCCACTAACACCACAGGACACCCCCAGAAGGCCCATGTCCATTCTCTGATGAGCTACAACTGTTTTGGATTCATAAGGGAGACCTACACAGGTCATAACAATATGGCTGATAGGTGGTATATCCTTAAATAATGATGACATTTACAATAAACGCTGAGCGGTGCAGTTCTGGTGTCAAACCTTAAGTATGTGCTGATTGTTGATGTTGTCACAGAAGGATTTAGCTGCGTCAGACAGCGGACACCCACTGTCCCGTTCCCAGCTAACTGTGGGCCGCGGAATCCCCGTCACTTTTGCCTTGAACACTGCGTTATCACCTGTGAATGACAAACAGGCAGATCAGGTTTCGTGTTCATTATCTGGTTGATTACCAAGCTAACTACCATTTCTCTTCTTTTTACTGCGTCGTAAAAGAGCTTTTCTTTTCTTAACAAACCTGACACAAACTCCCACTGCAGCAAGGAGAGTGGATGTTTAATGTGCGTCTGATCAATTTCCTCTTCCTTGCCTTTTCTTGGAAACCGAGACCAGTTGTGTTTACCGTCGTCCCATGAATGCTAATGGTGCAGCTACTCTGCAGTGTTCTGCATATTGTGACAGGCTATCCTCTACGAGTCTCTTGTATCTATAATTCACAGGTAGAGCCGGGGTGACTCGGGTTCAAACACCTACAGTTTATGCAGAGCAGGTACTGGTGTTCAGCAGAAGCAACAAAGGCTTTATTTCGGTGGAGGTGACGAGCGCCACAAAAACTCACACGCTATCACAGTATCTCTGCGCTTTGCGAGGCCTTTGATCGCAGCGGAGGAAAATACTTATCTAAAGTTTACGCGCAAACTTTTGTTTCCCGGCGGAGTTGGGCTTGTGTCATCCAGAGTTTCCAGGCAAACTATGGGCAAGGATCTAAAATTAGCTCGCACGTAGTTCTCTTACAGTCTCAAGGGCTTGCGCTTGTTTATAATGCAACGTGAAGAGTGATATTAGGGAACGCAAAGGGCATTTCATGAAATTTCAAGGCGCTGTGGAATGGAAGGAGCGCTTCACCTCACCCTCTTGGGCAGTGATGGGGCGTAGTTTCTCCTCGAAATCTGGGACAGACTCTCCCTCTGGGACCTTTGTGGATTTCTGTACCTGGCTGAAGGACTCCACCACGCTTGAGGTTTTGTGTTGAACCCCACAGTGCTCTGATGGAGTGTGAAATGCAAACATTGTAACGTCAGAATCATTTGCAAACATGGAAACTAACATGCAGATAAGATTTTCTTTTGTTCGTGGCACTGTAGACCTGAGTAACTACGTTGACCGGCTTTATTACAGCTTTTTACTGCATTTCGCAAATGCCAGCATGACAAAAAGTGCATCAAAGCTGACATTTAATCCATTAATGTTCATTTATTCGGTAACTTTTGTGTAATTAATGCAATTGGGAACTTTAATAGACAATAATTTGAGTTACAGGAGAGAGAAAGGCAGAAAGGGAGGCGTTCCTACCCTCCACAGTCCTGGTCAAGCCCTGCACCACTTTTCGCAACTTGGAGGAGGCCATGGATGAGGTGAAGCCGGATGATGAAGACATCTGCATCTCTGTCATGTGCATCGTCTGTTCCATGCGCTCCATTCTGCCCCCGGTGGCCTGGAGGAGCTCTGCTGCCATGGTAATAGTGTTGAGCTAATCTGTACTGTGCTGTTGAGAGACATACACGTGAATTGATAGTATAACAACAACCAGGCCTGCGCCAATTTGACTGCTTAGACTACTGTGTCTTTTAGTCCTGATGTATTGCTTCCAGTAGCTAAGTGGGACTAGAGGGACAGAGGTTGATCTGGACCAATTGACGCAGCGATGCAGCTAAGAGTGGATTCTGATGCCAAACAAGGGTATACAGAGTAGGCCTATATTTGTGCATGTGTACATACGCTTATGCATTCGTGCATAAACGTATGCTCGAAGGTTTGCGTGCACGTGTTGTGCACACACCGTCCTCGTGGTAATTGGGTTTGTGTTTGCAGAAGCACGTGTTTGCAGAAGATGATTGAAACTCATCTCCCTTCCCCTGCTCGTCGGCCCTGCCCTTTCCCTTGCTCTATCATTCCCCTTTCAACAGTCACTACAATGCTCCCTTGGCTTAGCCGGCCTCACACAGAGATCCAATTAAAGGGGAAATCCACACAGCTGCTGTGTTCGATAAAGCACCGCGTTTATTTTACAGCGTTTATGAACTGTGCTCATTTTCCCTTTCTTTGAATTTCTGTTTCTCCCATTATGCATTTTGTTGTTTCTTTCAGCGCATTGGTGTGTATGAACGTCTTCTCCCCGACATAATACAATTAATTCCATAACAAACAGGGTTAGGGTAAGGGTTGTAACTATCAGTGATTGCACAGATGACCCCAAAGCAATTTCAGGAACAAATGAGGCGCGATCCTTGATTATTTATTTGTTAATTGATTAAACAGGTAAAAGGTCTGGAGTTAATCCATTGTGGCATTTGCGCTTAGAAACTGTTGCTGCGATCCAACAGCTTGTGTTTAAAAGAGACGAATCAAGCCATTCTTGGAAGGAGATGGCAGGAACATTTGGAGTTGAAGAAGTCTCTTAGTGAAGGAAGGAACTACATTCTTTGGGTAGATGAAATTAAAACTTAAAGGAGGCTTAGAGCGACTGGCGTCTCAAAGCACACGGAATCATCTGTAAAACACGGTGGAGAAGGTGTGATTCATGGGTTCATGCATGTCTTCCTGTCACTATTTATGATGTGACTGAAGATAGTAACACTTGACTGGGCGGTCCCTCACAGCGCAGGTGGACAGTGACCCCAAAATTACCCTAAAAGCAACTCAGGAGATGCTTGAAGCAAAGAAACTGAATAGTATTGGCCCCTGAAAATAGCAGAATAATTAATGTGTGAAAGTCATTTTAATTCTGAAACCTTTTCTCCAAACTGGATGCATGTAAGCTCTTTGTCTGTTTAGAAATACAAACCTCAACATGTATATTTGGCTTCACAAACCAAAGGAACAAACAATTAGGCACGAGCGGTGGAAAATGCAAACCCAAGAAGTATTTACGTGACTTTTGTCTCCTGCGAGCAGATACACGTTGAGGTTAGAGAGCTAATTAGTCATCTAGGCTCTGATACGTACCACAGGAAGTTGTTTTAAAGCAGCCACAGCTAAGTCTTTGATGGTATAACTCTACAGTCTGAACGTGTAGCGAGCGACTGGAAGCTACCAAGTGCTGAACAGGCTGCCGTCTCACTGCAAGTGGAACACGAGAACATCTATTTTCCCTGCCTTCTTCTCTTGTCTCTTTCTTCTTCTCTTGTCCTTGATCAGTTTCTCCCTCACACAGCACCCAGCACAGCAAATTGCGAAAGGATTTTTTTTTTTTACTCCCCCCTTGGCTCCGTTATTTTAGAAAGGCACACACACACACAGCCAGCCAAACTTACTTGTTACAGCAAAGCCTTTGCTTCCTCACTGATTTAGCCCGCGCCCCTAGTTTCTGGTTCAACTGCTTCCAGCTCGGATGTCTTCCTCTTGTGGCGTTTCTAATCCACACTCTGCTCCCCTCACAGTGGGATCCCGTTTGCCCGTTTGGTCTCCGCTGCTTTCCCGGTTCCTTTTTGGTGGATGAGCCATGATGGGTCATTCAGCTTAAACACCTGCTGTGTCTCGTCTTTAGACAAATAAGGCTCTGATCTGCCCCTGGTTCGCTGGGCCAGGCCGTCCTGAGTTGCCCGGATGCATCATGCTAGGATTCCCCACAGGTCAGTTTGTCTGAGGGTCCACTGTGGGCCATCTCAAGCTAGTATTTTAAACCACTGACTTTATCCAAGGAACATGTGCTGATGGAGGCTTTCTAGCAGCCTCTGAAGCATATTTGTCTTTCTGACTCTCTGTCGGCATTCTAAACGCAGTATGCAACGACACATACACAGACCAGGCATAACATTATGACCTAATATTGTGCAGGACATCTGAGGGTGTCCTGTGGTGTCTGGAAACAGGGCGTTGTTAGCGGGGCGCCTCTGGGATCTATAGATTGAAGGGAAGGGCCTCTGTGGATCATCCCACAGATGCTTGATCAGTTTGGAATCTAGCGAATTTGGAGGCCAGGTTAACACCTTGTGCTGTTTTTCATGTTTTTAGAGTTGTTCCTAAACCGTTTTTGTGTGTGTGTCTGTGTCAGACTGCATCATCAAGGCGTGTCATTGCTATGGGGTTGGGGTGTCTGGTCCGATCTAGGTGGGTGCTACATGTCTAGGTAACATCCACATAAATGTCAGGTCCAAACGTTTCCCAGCAGAACACTGGATTGTCACAAGATGTTATTCGCTTTTCCTGTGGTTTTAATGTTGTGGCTGACTGGCGTGCATTATCGTTCTTTATCGGTCAGAGACTGATCGTCTGTTCGTGCCTTTTCAGTGATGTTCGGGATGTGTAAGCCTTGTGCCATCTGTTGTGTGTTTTCTGCAGCACTGAATCGGGCTCTGTGAAACAGCTAGTGAGATAAACTAGTTGAAGCTCAGACAGAGCAGCACATAGTTAAATATACAAGACGTAACACTGTCTTGTTTCAGCGCTAGCAGACAGATTTTTATGAACCAAGTACTAATTAAAATCAAGTGCTTAAGCTCGATCTACTGTATCTTAACGACAAAATAAGCTTTCAGATATGCTTTTCATTGTTTTTCTGTCCTGATAACTTTGCAGTCGTCTCTTTTTCGTGTTGTTTCGGCAGAATTGAAAACCACCTGATGCACCAACATCTGTTAGTGAGCAATTGTTTTTGGTAAAACTGCCTAATAAATGTACAGAAAACTGAGAATAACTCTGCAAGAACAAGGACAAGGACAAGAACATAGACACGCTGACTATTGATATGTTAAGTTATTAAATCTGACTTTAGTGTGATATATCCCATTGAAAAGTCCATAAATTGGACTAGTTAAAACTGTTCTGTGCAGAGATATTCGCTGTATCACCATCAACGGGGATAATGCTATCTTCCTCGTGCAGGTGATGAGCTGTGATTGTGAAAGGTGCTGTGGTTGAATATTTCAAGAGTTTTAAACACTTAGTTTTATTAAAAAAAACATTGGACAGACTTTAATCAGCCACAAGGGAAATTGCTTAGTCACAGTAGCTTAGTTGCGCATTAAAAACACTCTTGAGAACCACCAGTAAAAAGAAAGATAAAACAAAGATAAAATAAAAGTAATAAATAAATAAAGTAAAAATCCAGTAAAATTAGATAAAATAGATTTACAAAATGAGCATGAACATGAACAAATGCACAAAAAATAGAGACAGAAGTAAATATATGCAGTATTTGAGAAAAAATAAATAATCCAGGAAAGCTAATTTAAACACCCATTGATGGGAATTTTAAACGTGGGACATATTCCTCGTCTAATGTGCTTCAAACATGCTCGTCGCTGGAGCTGGGTAAAGCATGACTGCCTTGTTACGAGCGCGGACTACCTGTCACGTAGGTGCTCTTTGAGGAGGCAGCGGGGAGCGTTTAAGTCTGATTGTTTGCTTTGAGAGAGCGAGGGATGGATGCAAAAAAAAGAAGAAAAAGAAAAGAAAAGCCAGAAGGAGAGATCAACACAGAGACCCCCATTGGCATTGCTTCCCTCTAATCCTCTTTACACCTGGCTGGCATATTAATGATGGAGAAATGACCTAGATTTCCTTCGGAGCACACTCATACTGACAGCACAAAACATAATGAATAGGTTGATTTAAATGTGTTTCGGCTCGACTGTCATTGTCTTTTTCTCTCTGAGAAAGCGTAGCCCTTCCCTCCTGATGAAAGACTGGAAGACAACAAGAGTCACTTTGGTTTCAGCTGTTTGAGCTTCTCCTGTGGCTACATAGTGAATGCAATCTATGCTTTCACAAACAGACGATAAAAGATTGTCAGAATACATATATATAAATACGATGTCTTTTGATATTGCATGCAAAACCTCAGAAAAGAAGCACTTCATAGCTAATAAATCACTGCCATCAGAGCTATTTATACCACATCTCTGTTTGGATTCTTCACTTGCTCACATGAGACTGCAGACGACTCTGTCTGTAAGTCACTAGTGCACAACAACGCCTGCAAAATATTTGTGGGAAGACAAAATCCGGTAATTGCAGATTTGCAGCAAGGTGAACTGGTGAGTGTTTTTCTGAGGCCATTACTTTGGCTCAGAGTGGAAGCAGTCAGAGGGAACGCCGCGGTTGCAGCTTAATGTGGCAACAGCTGTAGCGGTGTGACGGTAAACGCTCCTTCTGAACTGCGCATCTCTGGAGATGGCTAATTTACAAATCTGTATTTGGAGGAGACAGCTGCAGACGGGAGCGCGCGTCTGGTGTGTGGGATGCCAGTCGGTTCCTCACATTTGAGGAACTTTTTACAGTTACTGTCACTTTGTGCATCACCGTCCTCCGTGCACGCGTTTTGTGCACGCAATATAGACTAGATAAATGAACATTTCACTGCTCAAAATATATTTTCCACTTTCCGCCCCATCCCTCCAGCATCGTCTCCTCTCCCCATTTACCGTTCCTCGCCTCCTCTCCTTTTCCCCCCCCCTCCTCATTTCCCCCCATCCCTCCACTTGACCTCTCCCCGTATCCTGCCTCCTCTTCACTCATCTGTAAACACGGAGGAATGCTATTTCCCCAGGAGGAAGCTCAATAAGACACAGCGAGGCAGAAAGAAATGCCATTCCGCACCTGTTTGGGGAGGGAGGCGCCGGAGGGGGCAGCCAGAACTGATCCGGTGGGATGCAGGAGGCAAAACCTCCTAATCCCTGTGACATTTTAGCTCAGGCCTCTCATCAAAGGCTGCTGTGCTGCCCTGGAGAAGGAGAGATTGGAGGAGGGTGGCGCTTGGGAGAGACTCAAGGAGATGAAGGCAGAGTGACAGACAGACGGAGAGACGTAGAGACAGACCGACAGAGACAGGCAAGCAGATGTTGGATGAGTATGAGAGACATGTTTAAAGGGGCCAATTTGTGCGCGTCACGTTCCCTCTGTTCAGAATGCAAACCTCATCCCGCTCTGAGAAGATGCTCCCTGCATACCGAGTCCCTGGCGATGTCTTACCCCTTGGCTGTGCTCAGTGGTATCATAACTTGTGCCACCTGTCACAGCCAACTGGGCATACTCTTCCTCCCTGAGGGCACGGTCTCTGCATCACCCCGCGAAACAGCAGCCCCCACCTCAAACGCCCCGCCTGTCTATATCATTCCACCGCAGACCGCCTCATCCCGGATTCATCCGAGCGCGGAGAACCCCCGGACGGTGGCTCGACGTGGCGAGTGTCTAGCGGGAAAACGACACGAGCGAATGTGTTTCAGACAGCACGAAACCTTTCACCTCTTCTTGGCCAATTTACACCTTGTGTAAAAACTTTCTGTCCACCTTTAATGTGAGTTCAAAGTGTGCAGGCCCCTTGCTGTGCACTGGATGCGTGTCTGAACTTGAAACAGTCAGGCAGAATATCAGGTACAAGGGCTGAGTAGAAGACAGACTTGTTTTTGTCTTCAGTCTGACAAGAAGATCAGATATAAAGAGGAATAAAACCGGTACCTCAAAGGGCCCGTGACGATGTCCTGCAGCCAAGCTAGAAAAACACAGTACAAGAAACTATTTGATTAAACTCTTCAGTTGACTTTCAAGCCCGTGGTGTATGTGTGATGAAACACCTTCAGTTTTCACTGCAACAAGGCCGAGCAAGGTGAAGCTGTAAAGTTCTTGTTTCCGTGTAAATGATGTTTGTCTGAGGTCACGCGCTAAGCACTCATTTCAATACGGCCCCGATGAATACCTAAGCATTTCATTTACTCTCGGTGTTTGCCTTGAAGATTACATTATTAATCCACAGAGACAGAGGATTACGGGGGTTTGTGGTCCAGCTGATTCAGAAGGCACAGCTGGGACAAACTAAATTGAGGTCATATTACTTATAGGCCAGGTTTCGCATGATCCGTTATCTGCGTCCGTAACCGTGGCTGCTGTGCAGTGACTGGACTTGAATTCCAGCCGGGGATAAACAACACGATTTGATGCATTTTATCAAGCGGAATTAATTATACGTTAGATAGAAAAGAAGTTCATTTAGTGTGTAGACTTACTTTGTGTATTAAAGCATGGCCGTGGGTCATTTCTATAGGTATCCCTATATTGTCCGAGGATTTTCTTCTTCGCGTAGGTTGCAAAACAGCAAAGCAAATAATTGAGATCTCTCGTCAGAGCAGGGCAATGTGTGCCTTTATTGCTCCCAGTGCCCCGATAGATACTAACCAATAAAGTATTGAGTTTATTTCAGCTAGTCAACATACTTAAAGAGACAGTAATATTTTTTTTCTTCCTGTCATAAAAACCTAACTGTAATTCCTTCAGTATATTGCATTGTGGACAAATAGCACACTCAGCGTGAGGTAACACAATACTGACTGTGTCTAAATGTGTCCCACTGATGAAATGATTGCAGTATTTATACACATGCATCATTATTAACTGGGTGTCTGTGGTGACACACCCAGGGAAAAGCTCTCTGTCAGGTTAGCTCTAATATAAATAGATGTGTAGACGTGAATGCAGGGTGCTAAATCAAACAATAGCTGATGAGCTCAGAGATTGCTGCTAATGCACATTGAACATTTTCCCCGTGCCGCACAGCTTCACATTAACGGCATTTAACTCCCAGAAGTAGCATCTTTACTGAAACGGCAGCAGTTTGTCTGTGTGCTGTATTAAACTGCGTTTGCGCCGCCAGCTGCAGGTGCTGAGGCCAGAACAATGTGTGCAGAGCAGAGTTACTGCTGAATATGTACTGTATTTATTATTCAAAAGCGTTTAGTTTTTATTTTAATGTGGGGATTTGTGTCTGGGGCAGGATAAATAAATAAATAAAATCAGGTATCAGCTGCCTCATAGTCATACGGGCTTCTGGTGTTCAGTGTGTTTCAGTGTCTCCTCATGTCTCATAAGTTGGGAAATTGGACCAAACTGACCCAAAATAAAGACGTTAATTGTAGATATATGTTATTCATTTCAACTTTTGTGTAAATAACCTAATAGACTTAGACTATGCTTTGAGAAATTGCTTGGTCACAGTAGCTCAACACATAAAAAACACTGTTGAGAACCACAAGTAAAAAGAAAAAATGGTGAAAACAGTTAGTTAGAAATAAATAAAAATAAAATAAAATAATTAAAAATATGAAAAAATAAATATAAGTAAAAATCTAGTAAAATAAAATAAAATAGTACAAGCAAAAAATGTACAAAATTTGCGCATGAACAAAACTACAGGAAATAGAGGCAGAAGTAAAGGATTAATAAGTGTAATAATGTGCATTAACATGAATAATATGGAGTTATCTGCTACAGAAAGGTGAGTTCTTGTACGGCTGAATGGAGTAGGTTTTTCTTTTATTTCAGTCAATTAAGGTATTTTTTTGTCAGCCCCAGTTTTTGTTTTTATTGTAGCCTTGGTTCAGATCAATAATAAATCTAAACTGTGTTAAACTCCAGCACAGCAAAATTTAATGTAGCCGAGCTTTGACAGCCTTCTAAGAGCCTTGTAATAAAAATGACAACAGAGGAAATCTGTAACTAAACTATGAATGAACACCACCGAGGATGGTGACATGGAATCTAATGAAATGTAAAATTGATTATTTCTCTGAAGATATTTGGTGAGGTTTAAACACAGCTTCGCTTACAGCACAGGTATCAAACATATGGCGTGTGGGCTATAAGCGGTCCCCCAGAGGGTCTAAGCGGGCCCACAGGATCAATTTGCAAAGTGGAGACTTTTTCAATGAAAATAACTGCTCTTTATTAGGGATAGCAAAAGCACTGAACTGTTAGTAAGATAAGTGGGCAGAACACAACACTGAGACTCAGCAATGTGCCCAAATGGCACTTATTTAATTTCTATTTAAAGGATTATTTATTAAATGTAAACTTTCTCCTAATTTGCTTGTTTCCTTTGCACTACCACAAAAGGAAGAAAAGTCTGGAGTTGTCGTTACTTATAGGTTATTATGCTGTCATCTTACTGGCCCGGCCTGCTTGGGATCAAATTGGGCTGCATGTGGTCCCCGAACTGAAATGAGTTTGACACCCTTGGCTTTGGCAAACAAACCAAAAAAAGTCATCTATTGCTGTTTTATCTTTGACCAGAGGGCGGCAGTAACGCGCGTATCCTGGAGTGGTCACCTTCACACAGCCCACGCACAAAGGCTGTATTATGTGGAAATAATTAGTTTGTAATGAGATGTGTGGACAGCTGCGACGCTGCGAAATGTTGTTTCACGCCCCAAATTAAGTGAAAAAGCATTCTGACACATGAAACTTTTTTAAATCTCATAAGACTGGCACACTTCTGTTCTGTTTATTTTAGTTTGGCACAGCAAATAAAATTCATCAGTGTGTTTTTAGAGGTGATCCAATGTAGAAAAAGAGTACTTTATGTTTGGCATGAAGAGAGGAATGGGATTATTCTCGTCACAAACTAGTTCAGTAGTAGGTAAACTATTTCGGATAGAAAATCTTTGACAAAAGTACAAAGATTAAAATATTTCTTAATGCACACTGTTTTTCAATATTTGATTTCTATCACGTATTTCTTCATCAGCTGATTTTTCTTTTTTTCTTTTTTTTAATTATCGCTCAGCTAATTAACATGTGGCCCTGAACTGTTGGGAAGATGGTAGACTAGGAAAACTAAACAACTTTCAGCCTGCTCGGCCATTGGGTGATGGACCACACTAGTGCCAAGCAACGGTGAGGGCAAACGCGTTCATCCCGCCTCCGATGGCCCATTTCCGGGGTTCTAATTGGACGCCGGGCCCGTCGTTCCCAGCCCACCCATGTTAGGTTGCTCTGCACCGTGATGCTCAACTGATGGGCGTACTGAGCTGCTCGGTGAAAGGAGAGACCCTTACGTGTTTCATTGTAGCAAAACAAAACCATGTTCTCTGCTAGGGGTTTCTTTATTTTAATTAATTTGGGAAAAAAGCTCTGGTTTCTGCGCGCCACCCTTCCTGGAGCGCAGCTGTTTGTTTTTTTCCTCTCTCCCTGCGCTCGTTGACAAGCGCGTTTGACGATGCTATTGCGGCGTTTTAATGGGGGGGAAAAAGAAGCTCCTGTTAGAATAACAACACGCGGCAGTGCATCGTTGCTAGCGACACGTATCAGTGTTTGTTAGTTTCATCCGGATGAGGTTGTTCGCTTGCGATCTTCCACGCAAGCAAGGCGGACTCGGACAGCCCAGGTACTTTGGGAGAAATGCACCTGCCGTGAAGACAACGGAGCAACTGGAGCACATGGACATCAGTCCCCCGGACCTGGAATTGGACTGTCACGTCTGAGTGCCATGGTTATACGCCGCCATGGAGCACTCACAGTTTTTAATCGTTTAATATCTACTCGCCGCGGGGCTTCAAACCCACCCGAGAATGACAGCTGATCGCCCCTCCTCTCCCGGGACTTAAATAAATACGCGCTCCGTGTGAATGCCTTCAATTGGAGTCTCCGTTTCAGCTGTGTTTAACAATAGATGGAGCGCGGAGGGCTGTGACATTTGGCTGATAGTCACCCTAACCTCTCTCTGGTCAGGTTACCTCCCTCCACAGTTTTCCGACAAAGCTTCCACCGGCGTCACATTTCACTGACTGCTCCCCCTTCCTTCATTTGATTTCTCCTCATTTGGATTGATTAAATTAACGCGCCCGTGCGGAAATGCCGCGTCCGACCACTTCTCCTCGCGGAAACTAAAATTCCCCTCTTGTTCTTCTGAGACTTGGCGCTAAACCCAGTGGCCGAGGATGATCCCTGAGTAGCCGATAAAATAATCAGCGTCGCGGTGTCAGCAAGGGCTCGAGCTTCAGGGGATTTGTGTAGATTAACGCCGGACTGCTATTTTGTTCCCTCGGTCACACTCTTAGCAGAACTTAGCGGCTTTTGATCCGCAGCCTTTTCACTGCTTTCCCAGCCGCCTGCAAACAGCTGTTCGCACGGCAATGAGAGAAACCGGGCTGCAGCTCGTAAGTGATGACTTCCGCGGGTGTTTGTGGACCCAGACCTGAGGATACGACGAGTTTGGCGCTGCTCTCGCCCCGTGGATCCGCGGGTACGAGGCGCGCTTTGGGTCTGTAGTTAACGCTCCCTGTTTACGCGCAGCTTTCCTTGGGATGCCCTCGCCGTGACTGCGGGAGAGGTAGTCCACAGCCAGTAGAGCCGCGATCAGACACGACACAGCAGCAGCAGCGATCTTAGCCACAGCTTCGACTACAAACCGGGCACCTACCGGAGGATGTTTCAGCAAGGATGCTGCGCTTCCCCGTGAAGAAGATCCGGAAGCAGTTCAAGCTCCTGCTGCTGCTGGTGCTGCTCACCTCCGCCGTGTGGTTCACCTACCTGCACATCAACCAGGGCAAGACCATCAAACTGCACTTCAACTACGGAAAAGGTAGGGAAACAATCTCTGTTCACCTGTCAGAGTTTTCTAATAAGAGACATTTAAAAGGGCACCTAACAGCCCCTTTATGGATACTGTAGTGACCCTTCAGAGGCTTGTACACCATAAACCAGTGGAACATTACTGTAAAGTTAAGTACAGTGAGCTCCTGCAGATATGTTAGAGAAATAGTGGAGTGAAATCACTGGAGAATATAGAGCCATAAAGATGACAAGACCACTGTAAAGTTGCCACATAACAGATCCGGGGAAACGGTCACAGCTGTGAGAAGAGATCACAGTTGCATTAGAGTTGCACGGCTTTATGACAACCGTCTCCACAAATTTCCCCTTCTGACTTTCACATATTGTCCAAGCGTGATGGCCGGTGCGCCACACATAGCACGAGAGGAAGAAGAAACGCAGAGAGCGAGCACGTTTCATAAATTAACCATTGCTTCCTCCTCCCTCAAGCTAAGTAAAGAGCACCGCCGTTACCGGCCAGGTCAAGAAGTCAAGCCGTCCACTTCGGCATTAATAATAAAAAGGGCTGTTTGTGAAGGTGGCTTCCGAGGTCGCAGGGACGCCGCTCGGCTTTGGGAATATTATCAGGGCGTCAGGCGGTGCAGGGGTGCAAGGGAGGAGGAGGCGGATTTCCACCTGCTGCTTTTGTCCTTCTCGTTACCAAGGCTCGATTGCACTGAATGGGATGAGTGTGAACAGGAATGACAATGGTGACCAAAAGAAAGTGGGAAACGAAAAAAAAACCTCCTGTCAGATGAGATACACCTCCTCCTACTACAGATTTAACTGCGGCCGATGGTGTAACTCCCGCAGCTGTCTGTGTAAGGTGATACCGGATGATTATGATGTCCTTGAGGAGCGTACACCGCGTCCACACCGCTGAGTGACACGCAGGGGATCGTTTTATTGTCTTTGATTTCAGCCGTGGGGTTTTCCCAGCAACGGACCAGATATAGTTTTCTGATGATGAGCCTCGTGTCACATGGAGGGCCGAACGCTCATCCAGTTTCTGTGCCCGAGTGAGTTGTGGTGGTGTTTTTTTTTTTTTTTTTAAATTTCAGGGCAGACGTGCGGATAGAAACACAATCCCTACAACCGGGGACTCTTCTTCCCTGCATGCAGACGTCTCTCAAGAATTTATTGCAGGGTAATTGTGTTGCATCACGTGACACAGGTGTCCGCGTTGTCCTGGCGACGGTCTCTGCCCACATGTTCAAGCTGTGGGTTGGTGTAAAGAACGGTCACCCTTAGTTCCCCCCCAGCGAATCATGCAGGTTTAGTGATTGTGCTGTTGCTGCAGCGTGGTCGCACATGACCGCGACACTCCCCTTGGGTTTCTGAACTCACTGACACACCAACAGCACGCGGACGTTTTTTCCAGTGTTACCGGTTTCCTCATTTTTAGGATTCCTCTAATAGTCTCCGTGACTTCTGTAAGCCGTGTGGTGAGGGAGGAAGGAAGCTGTTATGCCGTGTGCCGGTCTGTGTGTTTAATTGACTGTCTACCATTTAGCAGGCATCTGAGCAGGTCAACTCACTTAACCTCTTATGAATAACATGTCCCCTCTCGCACTAAGGGTTTCTAAGTGAGATGTAGCCATTACCGAAAATGGGGCTCTGTGAAGTGTGTAAATATTCATATCAGCCTGGCACTTTTTTTAAAATTTTTATTTATTTATTTTCACCTCACTTCACGCAAGAACCTTCAATGACTGGGGGCGCTGAGGTTGGGGCATGTAGATATGAAGTGTTTTCATTTTTGGCCTTATGTATTTGAATATCAAATGACAGTTGACAGTCACATTTGCCTACAAGTACTTTGTAGGAGATTAGATTTATCTCAGGAGTCAAATTCTCCTCCTTGTGCAAGAACACGTGTCATACAGGTTCCTGCTTGTTCTTTCTCCGCTATGTCTTGTTAGCTTATGGCCACAATTACGAGGAAAAAACCTCTTTCATTCATCTTCTGTAACCGATTGTTCCTGTGAAAGGTCTCATTGCTTGCTGGAGAATATCCCAGCTGCCATTGGGTGAAAGGCGGGGTCCACCCTGGACAGGTCGCCAGTCTACTGCAGGGCTAACACCCACATGCACACCTACGACCAATCTAGAATCACCACTTAACCCAATGAGCATGTCTTTGGACAGTGGGAGGAAGCCGGCGTACCCGTAGAGAACCCACGCAGACACAGGGAGTACATGCTCCACACAAAAAGGCCCATTCTGCCCATGAATCCGAACCCGGGACCCTCTTGCTGTGAGGCATCAGTGCTAACCACCTCTCCACTGTGCCGCCCTGAAGTCTGAAATGTCTCGACAAGGCCTCGGCTCCTTTTGATTTTACCCAGCTGCTGACATTTCTCGAGGTGTAAACGAACCCGTTACTGACCCCGATTGTCTTACCCGGTCGACGCATCGGAAGCAGGATGATTAACATCTGTTTACAGGTGCCGCTGAATGGGTCGACGGGCGCGTCATTACTCAGATATCCTTTGCAGTCATTATTCACACCGCGGCCCGCGGGTGGGGAGATCAATCACGCGAGTGTCGTCCAGCCGTTTTGTTTCAGAATTGCCGTCATTCAGATCACTCGTCCGGCCGCTGCGTCGTCGAAGTGCACCATCATTTTCTGCCACTAAATTATTCAGCACAGGATGGGGGCCGTGTGGTAGACCGGCGATGGAATGGAGATGGGCGCTCCACTCACCTTTTTTTTTTTAATGGTTTTTGCACCGAGCGATGGCGTCCAATCTCAGAGCGATGGCACATGTGAATAGCACGAGGAAGGAATTTAAAACTTGTCAATTTGAGCACAGAGAACAGATTTTCTTTTTTCTCCCCCCGAACACAAACTCTAGGGGAATCTAAAGCTTGTAAGAAGAATCACCCGGCCCGGGAGGCTTTTTCTCCCCTCACATTATTGAATGTATGAACAGAACATGCTTTGTACATTTGTCTGTCTCATTATGAATAAGCCAGTCAAAGAAATATGATTACAGGAGAGAGGGGTGGGCACTACACACAGAACATTTGTCAATATGTCAGTGTTACTCAGGTTTATTTATTTACTGAAAGCCAAAGAAGCTGTTGCACCTTTGATGACGGGGAAAGCCAAAAAGGTGTAATTGAATAGTTTTCCGATTGGCACGCTGGCCAGAGCGGCCTTATTTAATCAGAATTTCAATGAGGAAGTGTGTTGGCAGGCAGCGCTGCGATGCATATTAGATGAGTGCAACATTTATGTGGCCACCCAGTCGTACAGCAGCCCCCCTGTTTTCCAGCATCAACAGGTCCACTGAGGAGGAGGAGGAGGAGGAGGAGGAGGAGGAGGAGGAGGAGGCGGAGGCTGGCTGCTGCATACAGGCTTCTATTGATTAACTGGGACTACACATGTGAAGGCACACATACATGCCTGCGCTCCACCAGCCCCCACGCAAACACACAAATGTGTTGCTTGTATTTGTAAAATACACAATGCACGCACAGCCTTTCCCATCATCATCATCATCATCATCATCATCATCATCATCATCATCATCATCCTCACTCTAAAAGGATAAGGAGGAAGTCGGAAGTCTCGGGGGGCCTCGACAGATTGGCTGCTCGGTTGCCCATGGAGACAACATATGGGAGAGGAGCGCGAGGTGGCTGGAGCTCATTTTATCAAGACCAGCGCATTCATAGGTTTTTCTGAGGGAGCGGGCAACCTGTGGATTTTTTTCATTGTGTTAACGTCTCCTGGGAGGGAGGTAAAAAAAAGCGAATCACGCACACGTTCACTCTGGGATGTAGTTGCGGCTCGGCGTGAAGTTGGATTTGGCTTGTTGTTGAATCTCGGCAGCAACACCCTCAGGCTGGCTCGCTGTCATGGTAACCGTGCCCTCCGATGTCACTTTCCCTAATTTTAGCTCTTGTGGTTCTCACGGTTGGTCAGCTTCGCTGCGGCCCGAACCACTCTCCCGGCAAAATGGTAATAGACACCACCTCTGCATGTGCGACCGCCTAAACGCAAGCGCGGCACATTTCCATCTTATCGTTTATGGAAGACTGTCAACGGCCTTTTTTTTAAAGATTAGTGAATAATGCAGCTGCCCGTTGCCCACTTTTGATAGCGGTTAATGGAAGAAGGAGCTGAACAAACAGACATAAATACTCCACGGTGTACTTAGGCAAAAAGCAATTCCCGAGGCAGTCATGTTTTATATCTTAGGTGTGTTTCTGACACGAGTTAAATTTAGCAAAGCCCCAGATGAGTCCGTCTGCGAGTCCGCATTGACAAAGTGGTTTGGGCATGTTAAAGCGGAGGCACGTATGGGCCCAGCTGGGCAGTGTGGCTTTTAAAGATTGCTTCCACTTAGCCGTCCTCGGCCTTTATATCACCGTGCGAGGGCTCAGCTAATCAGAAGAAAATTGAAAGGACGAGAGGGGGGAAAAAAACAAAACTTCACTTTTCATCAGGAGAAATTCCAGCTTTAGCGAGTTATGAAATTGCAGCGCTAATGTTGTGATTCATATTCGTCGCAGACGTACTGTTTGACTGGCTTGGAGAAATATTCCCGATATTGTGCGAGCACATAATTCTGTTTGCCGATGGAAGTTATTGCTGCGGAGACCTGGATGTTTGTTGTGATCGTAAAATTGAAAACTAGATCCGTGCGTCTGTCCTTACCATCATTGAAAAATAATTGAATGCAGCCGTATCTATATTATAAATGAGACCGTCGTTTGAGGTGGGAGGAAAAACAAAAAGTCGGTGTGATAAATTTGTACATGCGTGGCAGTCGGTTTATTGCTAGCTTTTGTCTTGGGAGCTGGGTTCAGGCTCAACCATGAATCTGCTCCACAGCTTATCTGACCAACCCAGTAAATCTCTCTCTCTCTGGGCGATTCAAGAGCGAGGATGAACAGAGTCCCCGTAAGAACTCGCACTCCTCAGTGTGCTTAGGATGCCGTAGCAAGTGCCTGGTGGAGGCGGAGACAGCAGACGGATTAAAAGGGGTAGAAAACGCCTCAGTACCTCAATGCATACATGCATTTGCTTACATTCCTTCATGCACGCCGTGTCTCATTTGAGACATGAGACGCCAGTAAACAATTGGCTCAGTAACACTCTTGTCCTTCCTTTGGTTTTGGTTTCCGACAATAGCGCAGTGCAACCAGAGAGAATTTAAAACAGCTCTAAATTATTTCACACTCAGCATATGTTGCGTTCGTGTACCGACGGTGAATTTCAAGTGCAAGATTAACAGATGTGGATGTGAGATTGAGAAGGCAGAGTTGGGAGGTCAGTGAAAAGCGCTGGAAACACACAAGTCCGGAGTGTGTTGACCTCGGGGTTAATGAAATTTATGTTGGCCTGGCTAACGAGCCACCATCAAGGTACCAGCCATGCCCCGTGCAGATGAGAGCTCTGGCCCGCTGCCACAGCTTTCCCCGCAGGACATTTGCCCGTGTATGTGCGAGAGTAAGCGGGTGAAACAGAGGGATTTTGTGCGTGTGTGATGTAGCTTATTTTTATTTATTTATTTTTTTTGCAACCTTGTTATTTTGTGTGCCCGTGAGCGCACGCCTCCCCGCTCTCGCTGCCGCCTGCACTTTAGGCCCAGTGTTTAGCCGAGCAGAAGAGGAAGTGGCTGAATGACGGCACTGTCTGCCCGCTGGCACGCTCGCCATGAATGGAAGGGGGCGAAACATTCGGGGAGGAGCAACGGTGCAGAAGAAGGACACCCTTCTCACGCAACAGGTGGGACACGGAGGAGGATGCATCGGGAGAGGATGTGGCCGGGGCTCACGATAACCCCTGTTTGGTGTACCGTGCACGGGGCCGTGTACACATCGGGTAGAGCCAACTGCTGAAATTCATTCAGGTGTAGCCACTTTATGCTGCAGGGGAGTCCAATAATGAAGCAATCACATTGCTAAACAATGCCATTAAGATTTAATTAAGACCAATTTCCTCGGTAGAGTCTCATAAAAACCCACACAATTTGGACAATTTACTGGGACACTGCTGGGAGACACAGGGGAGGGGAGTGTGAATCAAGATTGTGGAATATGGGAGCTGAGACACGGCGAGAGAAAAGAGCGCGAGCCAGAGAGACAGATGTCAGGTGGGAGTATTGACTTTAGACGGTCGCGATCCCTGCCATGATGGGATTTGTCAGCTTCCCCCGTGCTCGGGCTCGGTTCCGCTTTTTACTCCTTACCTCTACAGGAGGATTTTCTTTCATAGGGTTTCTATGCGGTGTAGGGCTGTATCAGCTCTGGTGTTGCCTTACTGTAAGCGATCCAGACCTTGCAGGATTTCAATCAATCATCAAAGAGCGTGTGTGTGTGTGTGCGTGTCTGTGTGCTCCCTGCTGCTCAGAATGAGCTTTCTGTAGTGGTGGTTAATGGAAAAGGTCACCTCTCCCCGAGGCTGTGCTGCCTTGCAACAAAGGCAGAGAAAGGATCAGAGGAGAGGGACAGATAAACCTTAGAGACGGCATAGGATGACTTTTTGGAGACAGAGGTGCGGGTTGCATTGTAATCAGCTTTCTGGATGCGGCTCTGCCGTAAAGTCCCGAAGTTTCTTGATAAAAGAGAGCAAATTGACCAAAATGTGCCCGTCCCCGTGTGCGTCTCCCTCCGCATTTTTCACTCGTATTCCCCCGTCGCGCCCCTGTTTTCCCTTTGAAATCACCAGCGCGTTCTTACCATTCACCGTGCGCTTATGAATATTTAAACGCTCGAGGCTCCAGATCTGGAGGTGGGATAGGAATTCATCTCATTTACAAAAACTCGCCAGGAAATGGGAGCGGAAGAGCTTGAGGTTTACTCCACTTTAACATTCAAGGGGTTTAACTAACACGTCTGGCAGCTGTTTAGATAAAACTGTATCTCACACTTTATATCTGTGAGGATAAAGGATAAAAACACCAAGAATGTGATGGTGTGATGGGATGGTAAGGCTCCCCCACTGCGCCACAGTTGGTCTGACGGAGCTCCCCTGCTGACTGCATCCAAATGGGAAGCTATTTTTTTTTTGTGTTTTGTTTAGCGGAGCTGAATGGTATATATATTCCCTCTCTTGACTTATTTTCTTTTATCTTTCATTCTGTCTACTCTTGTTCCATTTCACCTACCATCCAAGTTGCCTTTGACGTTTGGCTGCCTTCGTTTTGATCTCCTCTTTCTGCGCGAAGCGTGGGACTATCAGAGGAGGCGGGAGAAAGCGGAAGAGCGAGTACGAGGGCCGCACTTTTGTCACTCTGCTGTTTTGCGTCTCAAAGGCCCGCTCACCGGCTTGATTACCGTGTGAGCGGCTTTGTGAAGGAGCGCGGCGTCGCTCTCCGAGCGCCGTCAAACACTGTTCCCTTTTATCTGTTGTGGCCACTCATGAGGAAAGGTATTCAAGGGAAAAAGGAACATTTACAGTTTACTCTGGAGCTCTGTTTGTGTTTGTATAACTCTGCGTACTGGCTTTGGGTTTAGCCCTGGCAGTGTGCAGTGAATTTTAACACCCCTGCACTAATTTAACTCTATAACTCACTGTCGCCAAACGGCCCGTTTCACCAAACCCAAATTCTTGTTTTTCTTCTTGTCTCAGTCGCCGTTAAGCAGCTGATTCAGCTTTATCAGAGGTGCAAATCACGGCTGTTGATGTTTCGGTCACACTGAAGTGGTCGCTGACTTTTTGATTTCCGCGATCATTCATTTTAAACCCTTTTCCTTTGTTGGGGAATTTTATTTATAAGAGCTCAGCTGTCATCTGTGGCAGCCGCAGTGAGGAGTACTTGGAGGCAAAAAGAAGGTTATAAAGAAAGCTGTCGCAGAGAAAGTTCAGTAGCAAGTAAACAAAATGAGCAGCTGGTGGATAAAGGATCCTGGAGAAGGATTTTGCATTCTCTAGTTCATTTCTTTTCTTTGGCGTATCATTTTAAATGTGTGATAGTTTCAAAACTTTTTCCTGGTTTTATCAATTTCTGAATTATAATTAAACTCCCATTACTATCAATATATGTCTTTACATTTATGTGTTTGCATGTCGTCAGCGGGTTATGGGTTTTTAACCATAGAACACTAACGTTGGGTATGTTTCACCCAATAAAATATACTGGAGAAAAACTGCGTCTCATCAAAATATAATGAAGTACAGCAATAAATGGCAAATTAAAGTACTTTAATTAGCGTTAAATGTAGCACTGCTAGAGATTATGGAGGCTACTGTCCACCAACGGTGCACGTCTTGAGTATTTTGTAGCGTTTCCAACTCCCAAATGTCACCAGTCATGGCATGTTGGAGGCTGTCCTTTTGACATTTTCCATACCATGGCAGCGTGCGTTGTAAAGTCTGGTCCTCTCACCTACAGGTTCAACTTCTATGAATTACCTGGCTGGTTTGGGGCCAAATGTTATCTTTGCTATCAGATATCTCTAAAAAAAATCACACTTCACGGCATCACTTAGCATCTGTTAGCTTTGCCTCATGTGTAGCTTATCGCTAAGATGTCCGCCCTCTGTTGGGAGACCTCTCAGCTTGCTCTCGACGCATCAACTGACTGGGCAGGACTTTTTTCTCATGTGGTGTCCCGCAACTATTATGTGATTGGTCAGAAATTGGAAGCGGGTGTCAAACCGAAAAGTAGAAATGCTAGCAGCTACTCTGTGATCTCCCAAATGCTAATATTCGCAGTGTGACCGTTTCTCCTGGGTAAAGACTGTGTGTGGATGCACGCTGAATGAATGTTCTCCCACAATGCTCAGCACATGTGACGCCTGCTGCAGTGGGTGGGCCCTATGGGGACTTTCCCGGAGTTCGGCACTTGAGGTTCTTGTGAAGTGTAAATTACTTGGCCAGAAAAGTTCTCGCAGCCCTAGGAGCGAGAGCAAATTTCGTGGAGTATGTAACAAGCTTAACATGATTATGGCTGCTTTCAAGAGCACTTTTATAAATTCCTTCCTCGTGGTCAAAAAGTCATGCTGGTCAGTTTCTTATCTATTTAGAAGATCAACGCCGAAAGCCAAAATCTAGCTTGATATTTTTGACTCTACAAGGTCCACAGGCGACATGATACCAAATACAAAAGCACGAACCAAACCCAAAAGTCAAATGAAACTGAAGCTTGTAAAAGGTAACCAGCCAAAAAAACAGCTACAACACCAATATGTAAAGGATTTATTCAAAGCACAGCGGGTTAAGAAACCATGTGTAAATGATGAGTCTTGTCTCAGCATTGCAGATTTACATCTCCATTGAGCACGGGCTTCATTTACATGTCGGCACACAGAGGACATTCTTAAAAAGCCTGTCTGACAGAGAGAGCATCGTACATCTAATGTCACCATGGTTTCCTCTACTTCCTCCACCTACTTATCTTCCATTTCCCTCCTCCTGTTCCCCTGCTCATTTTCTCTTGTCGGTCTGTTCCTTCCTTCATAAAATCACACATCCAAGTCCCTCGTTTGCATTAGTTTTGCAAATTCTAGCATTTCATGCGGATGCGTTCCGACGTGGAGATTCACCTTCCTCAGCAGGGCCCAGTGATTCAACTCCATTATCTCCCTGTCGAATATGCTGCAGCTACTACCTGCCCTGCTGGTGAAAATGAGCTGTTTTTACATTGCTGGAGAGGATGGGACGACTGGCAATGAGCCGAAGGGTATAATACATTGGTCTAGCACTTCTTCTGACCATGTGATTGTGTCCTAGTGTACAGAGAACAGAGAGAAAACAGCCCAGGCCTTGTATATATTGAGTGCCAGAGGAAATGGCAAAATCTCTAATGTGCTGCTCTGAGAGTCAAGTTGGCAATGGTTGAGTTTGAGAGTTCTGTTTCATACAGGAGTATGCATCTATACATACACCGATCAGGCATAACATTATGACCCCCTTCCTAATATTGTGTAGGTCTCCCTTGAGCCTCTAAAACAGTTGTGACTCGGTAGAGAATGAACTTGGGCCTTCTGAGGAAAACAGATTGTTTTTAGTGGGGGCCTTTGGGTCCTATGGGTCCTCTGTGGATCAGGCTTGTTCCAGTGCGTCCCACAGATACTTGATCAGTTTGGGATCTAGTGAATTTGGAGGCCAGGTCAGCACCTTGTGCTGTTCTTCTTGTTTTTTGAAAAGTTTCCCATCAGAACTTTTTGTTGTCACAAGGTGGTGAAGTCAGTGGTTTTAATGTTGTGGCTGTATATATATATGCAGAGAAGGGAAAACAAAATTATTTTCTAATTGAAACCCGCTTGGATGTGTTCTTGTTTGTGGGATGAGTTGGCACGCTGCTCGTGCTGAGCCAGAGTTCAAGTTTCATTGTGTTGTGCATGAAAAAAAAGAAGAATTATGCCGTTGTCTCGGTCTAAGCTTCTTCCCTGGCTCCTTTCTCAAGAAAAACGTAAAATAAAATTTTAATTGAATTTCTCAACCAACTAGTGAAGTTGCAGTGTGAAGCCATTCCTATCCAGACTCACATGCATTTTAAAGAAAAAGCATTCAGTGAATCAGATTGCTCAACTTTTAGGACGTGAATTGTCATCCCATGATTGTTTTATATTGTTATACATCATGGGAAATTTGGTCCCAAATATGTTTTGTTTAGTGAGATGGTAGGAGAAGTTAATCATTCGATACTTCCAACATTATTCATCACCTACAAAACGAATCCCAAAACAGAATCCAGTGACTACAGTAAGGCAAAGGCAACCACGGATGAAAATGTTCCAGAGAGGGTTACGGAGTTAATGACGTTGGATGACCAGCCCATTTCTACAGAAGAGACCACAGGTTTTCTGGATCCATGGTACGAGATACTATCTCAACATTACTCCACATTAAGTTTGACAGCCCTGTTTATTGGACTTACGGGACTAGATTCAGCCAATACTCACAGATCAAAATGGGCTCCAGGTGCGAGAAACTTAATCGGGATATCCCTTGTAATCACCCCCACCAAACCAGATCAAAGGTTAGATGGAAGTCCCTAGTGGGGGTTGTACAGTATTGTCGACGCTGTATAGGACCTTCATGGGTTTAAGGGTGTTCACGATTGTCACTGCAAAATATCCTCAAAGATATGGCCATCTAGGGGACTCTCTTTTTTCCTTTTGTTCACAATTGCTTGGTTTGCCTGGGCTCAGGGGTCTGGCAGGGCTTCCCTGCCACCAGCAAAGTCCATCAGTGGCATAGGGACATATAATGATTACTGGGGAAAGGAAATTGTCGCTGGGTTTTGATTTTAGAATCAGATCTTTGTTTTGCGGATTAATTAGTAACGATTGTGATAGATAATAGAGAAGTTATACACACATACGTCGCCTAAATGCTTACAGGTGATGGGTACTGTCTACCACAGAGAATTGAAGTGGATTACAAACACTTATACTGTTGCTTATTGCGTAATGGTTAGATTTACGGAATTATCCACCCATAGACTTAAGCTTTGGTACATTCTTATTAATAAGGTTACTTTTGGTCGTCTGCCTACATGTCTACAGCTTTCAGAAAAGTATGCTGAGCCACTAATTTTACACCCAGTATTTATTCCTACTCTCTGTGCCAGGAGTTTGCACCGAACTGGGAAAAGGATTCGAGTACTCGAGTGCTTCCTCTGCCTGTAATTCGAAAGTAATTCTAAATGACTTAGATGCACACAAATCTGCTTGCAGTTGCTTTTACTGATTCATTTTGATCTATAAGTTGTAAACAACATTGAATAAATGCTTCAGTGATTTTGTTGTCTTCATGTGAATTGGTGCGTCTGTAACCCTCTGCCAGGACGGTCAGTGCTGCCGACTGGTAAAATAAAGGCTGTAAAAAGATTTAAAGGATAGTAAAGTCAACACAGTAATAAATTCTGCACAAAAGACGAAAAAGTAAAATATTAAAGAGCAATAAATGGCCACAGATAAAAAAGACATTTAAATTCTGACATTGCAAAGGTAATGACTCATGGTAAGGCACCTTTTTTTTGCGTCAAGTCATGTAAGAAAGTTATAATTTTATTTACATGTTGCACATACAGAGGCAAAAAATCGCAGTTTTATTTTTGACAATGTCCTGTTAAGGAGAAGAAAACGGTATTTCCATAATAAAGCAGTACAATGCCATGATGATAGTCTTGTCTCGGTCATTTTGAGTTTTCCCTGATATAATATCTTTGTGCACTTGGCAGCGAAACGTGGCCAACTGCTTTTGTCTCCCTCCGACTGCATTCCACATTAGCCGTCATTTCTCTTTTGAAATAAATCACCCCGCAGCTGTCTCCACGATTGCTATCTCCGCCGTTTCCAGTAAGATTGAGTCGAGCCTAATCACTGGGACGACAAAGTGTGCCCATGTAACTCGCTTATTTTTCAGGATTTAAAGTGCCAAATTAATTCAACTGTTAATTCTGCCTGCCAAGCAAAATGTTCACAGTTGTAGCGGCTCGTCACAAATGCACAAAAGCCTTTATCAGAAATGTTTCTTTGTTAAAACCACTACAGACTATGTTCCTTGGGTACAGACGGCGTTGGCACCTCGTACGCAGTTGGGATCTGCGGTGGCGAAATCGTCTTTTTGCAGCTGATTTCCTGGTGATTGTTACCAGCCTTGACATTTTTCTGTTTTCGTGGCTCCGTGGACCTTTTGTGTTTTGTTTTGTCTGTTTGTATTTGCATAGAGAATACCTCGTCTTCTCTGTGTTATGTCACAGATTTTTCTTTGACTGCTTTCCGCCGACGCATTTGTGTTGGTCGAAATGTGCACTCGCGTATAGAACGACGGAAAGAATAATTTGTATTACTTTAAGCTCTCCGCTGCTCTGAATGACGCGAATAAAAGAGATTTCATCCTTGCTGTTAAAGCCTGAGTTTTGCCCATAGAAATGTGAGATGTCACAGGTTGAAGCGAAGGTCTAACCAGTTGTGTTAAGTTAATGGAACTTTAAATTGCAGTTATTTTTCTTATCTGGACAAAGTGCACTCACTTCCATCAGTAAGTGTCTTTAGATACTCATGTATATGGCTTCCTGTTGCTTTTTGGCTGAGTAATTTCTGTAATTTGCTGCACATGACTGTACATTATGTAGTGGCATACTCTTGTGGTGTTTCAAGGGAGTTTGATGCCTTATTATTGGATATGATGATCAGAAGAATTAATGGATCGGATGATAATCCCCTTCTCATCTTTTTTCCCCCTGAAGCACTTTGTACAAACGCAGGATTGCGTTAGTTTGCTGGCTCCTCATTTTAGCACTAGTCATGCACAGTCAGACGACTCTCCTCAGAAAGCTCTGGACGCACTCATTATCACTCATTAGGGGGAATGAATCGCCAAAGCCTGTTTGTATTCCTTTAAATCAATCGCAGCCATCTCGGCTGGCAGGATGCTCTGACAGTGCCCCTGCAAAATGTGTCCCGGCTTGTTTTGGAGGAACATTTGCACGTGGGAGGCGAGAACTGTCATTAGAGTGGCTAATTCCCCTTCATTAAAAAAATAAATAAATAAATAAATCACAGCAAAAACTGTAATGGACATAAAATATGTGTGTGTTTTGACGGTGGAATAAAGGCCAAACGTAATTTGATAATTGACGCCAGGAGTCGGGCGTTGCTAAAATGGTGACGCCCGAAACCGCCACGCCGAGCTTCAAGATCGCGTTCTGGAATTCCTGTGGGTGATGTCACAGAGGGTTCGTCCATCTTTAGAAACCACTGATTATTTGCTATCTGTGTGTGGATCTTGGAAAAATGTATGGAACCAATATTGGTTGGCAGTCTAACTCCAATTTAGAATCACCAATGAACCTAACCAGCATGTCTTTGGACGCTGGGAGGAGCCTGGAGTTCCCGGAGAGAGCCCATGGAGACACAGGGAGGACATGCAAACTCCACACAGAAAGGCCCGGTCGGCCCATGGATTCAAACCCAGAACCTTCTTGCAGTTAGCCATCAATCAGTGCTAAACGAACCAAACAGTCGTGCCTTATTTCACCATCCAAGTTTCAGGATTCTCTAAGGAACAACAGGTCGGAAACTGAAACTTCCCGACCTCCTGTTTTGTCTGCAGATTTCTCACATGTTCTCGCGGCTGTCGAGCTGTTCTTCGGTTTCTCGCATCTACTCAGATTAACGGCGCAGCCTGTGCGTCTCTCTCCGATCAACACGATGTGCGTTTTTCCCTTCTGCTTGTTCGGAGTTGGATTGCGGTTAGGGCTTTCAACAGGTGGTGTCATTCTATCATTTCGATGTGCCAAGGGCTGCTCTCGCTGCCTCTCTCACCCTTCACCTCCCACTATACTGTATGTCCCACAGTGAGAGAATGCTCTCAGTTTTTTTTTTTTTTTTTCTTCTTTGATGTTTCCGGAGAATGTAGCACCTGTGTCCTGCTGCAGGCTGCTGTCCCCCCTGGGCTGGATATTATCCTGGCTGGTACCCACACACTCGGGCACACACGCACACATCCTCTGCTCTATCCGTTCCCCTCATCCGAGCACTCTCGCCGCTCATTCATATGCTACTAGGGAGTCCTATTTTGCCTTGTTTCCATTCCTTCCGGGGTTGTGGGAGTCCGCACCTGTGGGTACTGCACACATGCACGCACACATTTGTGGGCTGAATTTGCCTGCATGCCTCCTATTTAAGCTGTCGGGAACCTGACTCTGGAAACATTCACATTTGCCCTCTGAGTTCCAGCTGCGCGGAAAATAGGTGCAGAAGCCGCGAAGGCGACATGACAAATGGAGGCGAGATAATGTCATCAGACTCCAGTTGCCAGGAGAGATTCTTTTTAAAAGGGGTCTTAATGTGCACCGTGCATATTTTAAAAACCTACCGACCTGTTAAGCCACATCACACCAAATCTTTATAGCATTTAGAAGAGAATGCTGTAGTTTCGCTGCCATAAAGCGGTGATTTGTATGCTTTTTAATGTTAACGTTGTCAGACTCGGATGCCGGGTTCTGAGAACATCGGTGCGGAAAAGCTGCTGAACACACAAGAAAAGATGTGCTGGTCTCAGTGATACAGCGGCGTATAGATGAAGGCTGTGTGCTGCTGTGTGCCCGTGCTATTGTATAAATGACAGTGAAACCTACCTGAAGCCTATATCGGCTTTCCACCGCTACACTCGCCTGTCAGCAGGTTGACTCACGCAGCTACATGCGAGTCAGCCGAGTTCGACACCTCATCCTTACATGACGAGACGCAGACACAAAATACTGTGTGCACAGCCGCCCTCCGAAGACGAATGGAGTGAATATGTAGTCCAACTAAAAACGGCCCTCATCCTTTCCCCGCTCCCTGCCTGTCGTACCACAAGCTCTAAATGGTTGTTTGCACTTGACTGCGCATCTCTGGTAGTCTGGCCTCACAACCTCATCCTGTTAGCCCGGACAAGCTTGCAGCCCTCAGCGTCTTTAGCGCTTTATTCAGGTCAGAGCAGAACGCAACCTCTCCCCGTTGAGATTTAAATATGCCACACGTAATCCAAAATGTTTAACAAGGGAGAGCTCCGCATCCTAAAACGAATCGCACCAATCTTCCCAGACAAATCACAGTTGCTGGAAAAACGCTACAAGAATTGACCGCAGCTAGTTATGTATTATTTTTGCAGAAAACTAGCAAACCTGTGTCTTTATTCTTCCTTGTCAATACCAGTACTAGAGAAAAAAAAAACTGCAGATACTTCCTGCTGCTGTCTGTCGGCGAAAATATGTCTTGGAGCTGGAAGGCCGAACAAGAATACAGAGCAGGGAGCCAATCACCGGGGTGAAACTTTCATTTAGCCGAACTTGTAAACTTGTGAATTTGACTCGTAAGAAAGGAAACATGTCAGTTTTTGTTTAGTCGGTGATGTACACGGCACTCCAGGTCCGGTCGACTTGACGTTTCCCTCACCAGGCGTCACGTTCTGTTACTTCAGGCAGCTGTCGTCTTCATTTCCTCAAATTGCTTTCAGCAACACAAACGCAGTGGGATTTTTATTTTTTGTTCGGCATAGCGGTAGCGCGGTGGATTATTTTCAACGTTAGACAATACCGGGAGCATGGAACAAAGCAGGTAAGCACTACAGATAGAAATAGAAATAATTACCAGTGGGAAAACTATTTTTCCACTTGGTCTTTGATGGCTTGAGATTTGGACTAAGATCGGCTTATGAGTGATTATCAGAGAGAGTCGGAGGCTTTTTAACCTGCCAGTCTCCCTTAATTGTGAACGGCTATGTTGAACCTCAGCTGACAGCAAAGGCTTTGGAGTGACGGGGAGTGACCGGCTCAATGTGGTGTTTCACGTCTAGAGAATGTCAAGCAACAATCTAGATGTACCGTAGTTTGTCTGAGAAGCCGTCCGCTACCCTGGAACATCTTACCTGTCCTTTCTGTGGTCCCCTCCCGAATGAGTGGACTGGTGAAACCAGCTTCAGCAGGGCACGTTTTTGCGTTTGTTTGTTTTTTTCTTAGCCGATCAAACTGGCTGCAGAACGAGAAACATTCACAGCAGCTGTTGACGTTTTAACAATTGAATTCAAACTCTACAAACCTTAACTTGATTTGCATTGTGGTCAACACGTTACAAATGTTTCAAAACCTTGAAAATACCGACGTCAGCTGCTTTTTCTGGGCATTTTTTCTTGCCTTTCCCTTTTCCCCTCTGGCACTTTCGTTTAAAAAAAAAAGAAAGTCTTTCCTCCGCTCTTTCAGCGCTCCCCGTGGAGTTTCTCCTTTAAAATCTCTCTGGTTTGCTAATTGAGAGTTAATGCTGATCGGGGTGTCGGACGACTCCAGGGCCAGGCACACACACTTGCAGCCTACAGTGTTATGCGAATGGCGTATGGATGCACACGTGCGAGGATTTAACATTTTTTGCTTATGGGCGTCTGAGAGTTGAGACGTCGGGCCATGTTTGTGACCCTCTGAAGAAATTACGTAACTAGACTTTAATGAATAGAACTATTATTATTTTCGGCACGCCTGAACACACTTCCTTTGTCTGGTTACCTCGGGTGCACATCAGAGTCGCTGTCAACAGTGCAAGCGGCAAAGAGGGGAATTTTCACCTTATTCGTTTGCTGCTGCTTTTACTAATTAACTAAGGCCTGTTAACGTACAAAACAGCACAATCACGATGTGCTCATAATCTAGACAGAAGTTCCTAAAGGGGAACTACTGTTTTTTACAACCTGGACCTTAATTCTGTTCGTTTACTCACCCATATAACTTCTGTGTCATTTGCACTCGTTCAGGAGATGATTAGATCTGCATATATCCATACAGCGGGAGTGACGGGGGACCGAGACGCAGCCTCTAAATAACACGTTATCTGCTGTGAAACTCGTTAATTTTGCCGTTATTTTGTTATCCTACGCTATTGCTAATCCCCGCTGAGTCTCTAGTTACCTGTTATCATCATCATCATTTGTCTGTGGATTAACCTACAGTACATCATCCAGGTCAGAAGACATCATGTAGATTGACCTGCAGACCCCGGATGATGACAACAGGTAACTCCGGACTCAGCGGGGAATAGCATTAGCGTAACATAACAAAATATTGGTGAAATTAATAAGTTTCGCGGCAGTATGGATATACACAGATTTAATCATCTCTGAATGAGTGCTACTGATAAAAAAAAGTTATATGGGTGAGTGAGTGACCGTATATTATGCTAGAAATAAGGTACAAAACAGTAGTTCCCCTTTAAGAACTTCTGTCTAGATTATGAGCACATGGTGATTGCTCTGTTTTGGCCCGCTATAAGGATATACACTGATCTAATTATCTCCTGAATGAGTGCAAATGACGCAGAAGTTATATGGGTGAGTAAACAATCGTATTTTATGCTAGAAATAAGGTCCAGGTTGTAAAAAACAGTAGTTTCCCTTTAAAGGAAAATACTGCTGGACTCTTAATTAGAAAATATATTGCAAAAGAGTAGCAACGCAGCATGAGTCCAACACCCCACTCTCTCCTCTCAGTATAAATATACCTGCTCTTCGCTAACATTTATCCTTTTTTTTGTAAATTCTACAAGTCTGCTCAGGATCAATTGTTTGCCTGGGCTAAATCTCTTTTTGGCTAGTCCCGTCGGATATCCCCTTGTAAGATTTGCACTTGCTGTTCCATTTCATCTTTCCCGAATAATGTATTCTCGCTTCCCGATACTCTCCGGAGCATCTGACAGACAATATGGGGCTCAGTGAATTCCCAAACTCATAATCCAATTTCATAATTCACTATTCCCCTCTCCTGCCCGCTTGCCAAGCCGAGAGCAGCGGAAGCGCGGAGGGATGTGAGCGCTGATGTGTGGCGTGTCACTGAGTGTGAACAGAAGGGCTGGAGGTTTTGGTGTAGCCGGCTGGTTTGAATGCTGAATAAACCGCAGTTTTACATTTTTTTTTTTTTCAGGTGACGCTCTGACGATTTCACGCCCCTTATCTGCCCTTTTGTTGAGTTATTCAGCTTTCTCACTGTAAAGCAGTGTTTTTAGCTGCTGTCAATTCCCCTTAATACTTTATGCACCTGCCAATTTGAATGACATGAGGAGTTTGTTTACTGTCTCACTGCCATTTAATTATTTCTAAAAGTCAGCCCGATTCCCACTAATACCCTGTCTCAGAACATAATTGTTTGTTTGTGACTTTAATTCACAATTCCTCTTTCTTTTTTTAATTTATTTGTTTTTCTCATAAATATATTTACTCAGCGCGTGAGTGCGTGCACGTCTGAAAGCACCGGGGCTCTCCCGCCGGTCTGGTCCTCGCCGCAGCCGTATGTAGCCGTGGCTTGCTCCTTGGCTTTGAACTCAAATGTCTTGGCATCCATTCATGGGTACACAAGCGTGATATTGAATCACACAAAGAGAGAGGGCTCTGATTTCCCCGCTGGGTTTGCCCTCCGTGACCCCTTACTGTCATCGCTCCCCCTGCACATTGGGTGGCACAGAAACACAGCATGACCAGAGGAAATGAACTCTGATGATGTAACTGAGGACCAAGCGTAGCACAATGAAACAATGACGGTTCTCTCATAGCTTTTCGTTGTTGTTGTTGGTTGTTCTATTGACATTTTTGGATGATTAATAAATAGAAAGATAAAAAGGTCATTAAAGGAGAAGTATTAAAAATGTGCAGGATCATTTATTATCAGTTGTATTTCATTTTTAGTATTCCCTTTGGAAAATCATTGTTCATTGTAGGCACACACTGACTGGTCGATACCTCAGCCGTGAATACTGCACCAGTATACATTTATTAGCAGGCTGGCTCATTGACTGGCACGCAGTGGTGGGTCTGGGTGACAAATTGACCTGCTTGCATTTAATGTGGAGCCTGATGTAGGCTAATGATCCAGCAGTAACTAAAGCGGTGACAGCAGAAGAAGGAGAAGATTTCTCGCTTGGCGGTCCTGCAGTTGATGTTCACGGAATCGTTATAAACAGATCTGTCTGCGTATGAATGCGCAGAAGGGATAACTTTTTGGTACCTGAAGCTTTACTGTTTCCGTTTGTAGTCTGATTGGTATTACCCAACGACATTTCAGCGGGATTTGGGTGTATACGTGTGTAAACAGTCCACGTAGAGAGCAAAATGCAGGACATTTCTGGTCATAAACTGTCTGCAAACAAGTTGAAGGGGAACTACGTTTTTTTACAACTTGGACCTTTCTGGAAAAAAATACGGTAGTTTACTCACCCATATAACTTTTGTATAATTTGCATTTCTTCGGGAGATAATTAGAGCAGCATATACCCATGTAGTGGGAGTGACTGGGGCACCGAAACACAGCCTCTAAATGACGCATTATCTGCAAAGAAACTCATTCATTTCACCAATATTTTGTTATCGTATGCTAGTGCTATTCCCTGTTGAGTCCAGAGTTAGCTGTTACAGGTAAACAAGCCGACCATCGCTGGTGCGCGTGGCGCTCAGAGACGATGTCATCCAGGTCAGAAGACATCAACCAGGGGCTGTAGGTCAATCTATAGACCCCGGATGATGATATATGCTGATCTAATTATCTCCCGAAGGAATGGAAATTACACAAAAGTTATATGGGTGAGTAAAAGACCGTATTTTATGCTAGAGATGAGGTCCAGGTTGTAGAACAACAACAGTAGTTCCCCTTTAACACATTGAGTTTTATCAAACAGAGCTACAGTGGTTTTTAACTGCTGAATATAATCTGACCAGTTTTAGACGTTGTCTCTCAACTCCAGCTGTAAACTTCTTCCAAGGTTGCTTGTCAGTGTAGTGGCACATAGAAGAGTCAGCCTTGGCCAGGATGCGTATTTTCTGTCATGATGTCTGCTGCTCAGACAATAGCCGATTGGTTCCCAGATTAATGACCACACTTCATGCTAGGCTTCCATATCACCAGCGCTTGTTTTTAATACTAAAATGCAAATCAGGCTTTTGGTAAGTGTACTTCTTCGCTTGTGCACACTCCCAGTAATTAAATCACAAGCTGCTAATACCATGATTAAACAAAGGATGAGGTGTTGTCTGTAAAATTCTAGCGCTCCTTGTCTCGAGGACTGCATCGTGTGGCTCTGCTGCAGCGTCGCTGACTCGTCAAGATGATTAGTAACCCCATCGTGAGAGGAAGGCGCTAACTGTCCTTGTGTGACACTATATGTGCCATGGTTTCTTTCATGCCATCGGGGAGTGAATAGGGACTCGTTCCTGCATGTGGCACTTTTTTCATTCTTCGTCTTCTGCGGAGGTGGTGTGGAAATCGATGGCTTTTAACTCAGACGAACGGCAATTCAGATGGGAGCCAAGCGTTTAATGAAATCCGGCTCACCAGAGACGCGCTCAGCCAATTTGTCTGATGCATAAAAATGTGTGATCTTAAAGGAGTAGATTTTTTTCTTTTTCTTTTTTAAGCATACCCACCAATTATCCCATAAGTGCATTTACTTAAAATATGCTGAGATGCAGAGGTTTTGTTGTGACATTACAGTATGTTGAACTGTTGCCCGTTTAGTGTCGCCTCACTGTGCCGGTAGGTGAGGAGTGTGTGCCAAGCCAATTACTTAGCCCTGACCCAGGGTGGTGGGGCTGCAGGGAATCGGAGAACCTCTGGACTTAGTGGCTGTCTGCAAGTTTAAGGGAAAAACAGCAGTCCAGCTCTAATGGGAGAAAGTGAGACACCTTGGATTCCATGTGGGACATGGAGGGAGGCGGCAGATGTTGGGACTCATAGCCACACACACAGTGAAACACTGACGATATGATTACAGAGGTGGTGTGTCGAAAGTCTAGACTTTTAGGCCCTCGGGGCTTGATTCTGTCTCCATATTTTTTTTTTTCTTTTCTTTCAACCTTTATCACTGCTCCACAAACTTATTGTCATGAGGGTTTATAGCAGCGCTTTGTACTTCATTGAGAGGAGAGAGGCGTCCCAGAGCCATCTATTCTTATTCACCTTTTACAAACCGAGCTCCCCGAGGCTATGTCCAACCTAATGTGGATAATCTTTTAGTTTTCTGCAACCAAGTCTTTTCAAATTGTTTTCTAAAATGTCTCAATACACACAGGAGTGCCTAAACAATGGGTAAAGGCTTTCATCCTCCAAATTTGCCCAGTCAAGACTTTTGCGTTGTCTTTAGGGTAAGTACAAAGAAAAGTTTGCATGACAGAAGTTCTTACTCTAAGAGGCTGTGGTGTGACTTTTGTTCTTATAAACTTGTCAGGAGCTCTCACATATTATAAAGTGGCAATCTGGAGGAATTACGTTTCATTTTCTTTTGCTGTGGCGCGGTGGTAATTGCAGGTGTGGTTTCAGCCTCCCTTCCTGCAGATTTAGATAGTGTCTCCAGACGTTTAATTAACAGACATTTATGAAAAATGAATATCTCCAAGATCGCCGCTTTAACCTTTTAAGCCGATATGGGGAGGTTGTTAGCAAGCACAGCTAGCAGATAAAAACGACTTTTGCAATAATTCTTTGTCATGTGTCGTGTTATGTGGCTAATTAAGACTGAAATTGTGTTCTTCACCGATTACTCATGGGACTGCCTGGCTCTTCAGCTGCTAAGCCCATTGCTAGGTAGTTCTGGATAGTTGGTTATAACGGTAAATCTGCCGTGCGGCGTTTTTGACAGCCAGTAACACTTTTGTGCAGGTGTCACCGTAGATGCAAGTTGGTGCATAGAGCATGCATCATAACATGGTGCAATACCCCTTCCCCTGCTGGAGACACAGCACAATAACGATGAAATGCGGCTCGAGCATGACTGCACATGACACCGGCGTCCTTGCATCGCGTTCATGACGTCGCAGATGCAAACGCACGCCGCTCACCTTTGTATACTTTCTTTTATGGGTTTATGGAGGTCGCGCATGCTTTTCATGACTGGACAATGGGTCTGAGTGGCGTTGGAAAAGTTGGAACGCTCTCAGGCGTCTCTCCTTAAAGTGCCTTTTGTGTGAGTTTGTGAATAGAAACATGATTTCTATTGAGATCGTCTGCCTGCCAGCCAACTACATGCTATCTGCTTCTTAGTTTCATTTGAATTAAGCGTCGGTCAGACTGTGTTTTTCAGTGTATCACTATGATTATGTTTGACATTTAGGGATTTGTTTTGTTCGTTCTCAATCATAGGACTGAGCTAAACTATATGGTTATTACTTTGTTTTTTTTTTCAAAGCGAAAGCACAAAAAGCTGCCTCTGTTTCTCTTTCTGTTGCTGCCCAATTGTTCATAAATGCAACTTGAACAGCGAGCTGCACACCAACGCATCCTCCTCTGTGTCCATCTTGGATTTTATTATACCCTTTTATTTCCTTTTGACTCGCTAATCAGCCATTTCAATTGTCCAAGAGCATCTGGCCAGTTGTTGTATTTTCGGCTGGCTGAGAAAACACAGAGGGAATCAGCGAATCATGGCAATCACGGCTTCACTGTAATTGGCGATCTCAGCCAGTAATCATGCCTTAGCGCTCTCCAATAATGACAGTCCGTCCCCTCTCCCTGATTGTCTAAAAGCATTTCAGTAAGATGTTATCTTGCCTCATTTCTACAGTGAAGGAACGATGATCACCAGAGGGTCAATTGTTCATGACCAGAAAATTACAGATAGAAATCTTTTTCCCTGTTAAATGCAGCAATTACCTCGCGTCCTTGATTCATTCGCGACATGCTATGGATTACAATTGAGCACGCAGGTGGACTCTATTCGTGTTTGCGTTTGCCTTCGACTCGGCCTGTTTGCACATGTGTCTCGTCGACGTTGTGCACGCGTGATCGGCGAGCGGCCCTCTTCATCTTCTGAGGAGTTGACCTGGTTTCTGGTGTCAAGCGCTGGCATGGTCAGGGGTGGTGAGTAGGTGCTCCATTCATCCTGAGGAGAAAGCTTTTGACAGTATCGGTCCACCATTAGACCCCGTGATGGATGCTTCGCCGAGCGGGAACAGATGGGCGGAGGCTGCTGAGGGTGGAAATGGAGTTTGTTGGTAGACGCACAGCTGGCTTCACGCTTCATTTTCTGCACTCGCGATTTCAAAAAGCGGATGAAGCTTTGGAAAACTTTCCTCGCGAAAAACAAACTTTGCATGAATGAAAGAAGGAAAACAGCAATGCTCCTCTTCGCCTCGTTTTGTGTGCCTCTGTTTGCACGCTTGCTTTGCTCAGTCCTACTGTATCACTGATTTGTGTTTGCATGCCCGGAATGAGGACCCTGCAGTGTATGCATGTGTGTTTGCCATCGCCCTCGGATGTTTGCCCTCTGTTTGCACCGATGAATACAAATCCGACAGAGTTCCTTATGGCTAGATGTGCCGTAGTGAGCAAGATTTTACCCCCTCACTCCCTGTTTCTGTGATCTCTTAACACAGACGCTGCTCCGCTCCTGGCAGGATTTTGGTATTACTCATGTCCCTTGACACAGCCCACGGTTATTTTGTTTAGTTTTGTAAGTAACATTGCCACGCTCCTCTCCAACGGTTTCTTGCGACCTTCAGTGCAATCCAAAGTGTGAGTGCTGCTGGCCTGTTGTCCAGTGCAATGACCGTCATGTGCATTACTGTTGCTCTGTATGCATTACTTCTACTTCCTTTTTTTTCTTCTAAGTTTAAGTAGCTTTGCTTGGAGTTGCTGTTTCATCCCTTTTTCTGGGTACCTGCCAAGACCCTCAAAGGGACAGTTAACCCAAAATTAAATATACATGTTCCTCCTCTGGCCGGTAGTACTTCTTTTCATCTAAATTTTTTTTTTTGTGTGTGAGTTGATGAGTTATCCTTCCTTCTGTGAAATATAATGGAACTCGATGGCACTCGGCTAGTGGCGCACAAAGTGCCAAAAGGACCACATTTAACAAATTCGGCAGTGATGTTTCTTCCCGGACCTCCGGTCATATCGCAACACGGAGAGAGTTTTGCTATTAAAACCATGAAAAGTCACCACGGACAGCTGATGTCGCCGCCGCCGCCGTCGTCAGAATTTCACGTCTCTTCGCACGCTGGCTCGAAAAAAACAAACTCCCCTTTCTTCCTCCTACGCGGCTCCTCATCCCTCCTTCCTCCCGCTCCTACCTCAATCTCGGCCTCGCACCTTTGCCTTTGCGCTTATCTCTTCTCTGGCAAACATTTGCCGTGGCCCGTTCCTCCTCTGCTTCGGCCGGCCCTTTCTACCCCTTCATCTGCCGTCCTTCTCACCTCTCTGCGCTCTCTTTCTTTCTCCTCTTCGGTCCAATTTCCTCTGCTCAAATGAGATGTTGTGTGTGCCGAGGAGAGTGTGTGCTTTCCTTATCACCAGCTCCTGTCTGGGTATTAGTTGGGGGAAATGGGCCTGTAATGAAACAGAGAGTAGTGCTGTGCAAACACGCGCCCGCGAGGTCTGTAGGTATTTTTTTTTTTGCGTGTGTCAGTATATATATACGAGTGTGTGTGCATGTGTACATTTTGACTAGTGGCTGATTAAGGTCACCCTCTTTCTCATCTCATTATTTTTGCCTCTCTTCTCGCTGTCTTTCCTGCTCGTTGGGCCTCTTCCTACTTCTTCTGTCTCTTACCATTTGTCTCTGTTCCTTCCTCCCACTGGATGTCTCGGTTAGTCCTTTGCTCTCAGTATTATTCTGCCCACTGCCTCGATAGCTCTTTCTGTTTTGTTTTTTATTCCCCCCACAAAAGAGCCTCTGTGCTTGTAGTGCACGTTTGCAGAATGCGAGTGGATACTGTAAGTGTTCAACATGTGTCGTTCTTATCCTCCCACCCTGCTCTGCGGCCTGCGCCCTCCTCTCCTTCTTCCGTCCGTCCTCATGCATTGTAGATGTGCTCAGCAACAATGGCAGAGTGACGGTGTGTGCGCCCCATTGTGTCCAACGCCGCCCCGTCGTCTGGCGTGACAGTTGAGCGTCCTCCGTCTCCGCATAGCTCGTTCCAGAGGAAACGCTTTCGCGGAGCCCACGCGCGGCAGAAAGGGCCTTTTGTCTTCAGCAGCCGCGGCCTTCCTCTGAATATTCTGCGGTACTCCACAACCAGACTTCCTTCACTTTCCTGCTCTTTCGGCATGCACTCATCGCTCTCCAGGAGCCTGTTTGAAATAGTCTGATAGCTTAATTGGATAGCGGTGAGCCCTAAAGTCAGCGTAATGCTTATTAAAGTGTATCAGATCAGTGACTGATTCCCTCGATGCCACTGATCAGCAGTAGCTGCCTTTATTTGTGCCAAAGTTGTCTCAGATGCCTTGAATTTGTTGTTGATGTAATACTGTAATTAAGGAAAGGCTTTCCTTTGACGACGTGATGATGCGATTTTTTAATTGCACCTTAAATTATGTTTGTTTATGATCGTCAGCCGTTTGCACAATATTGATTATGTTCGTACAAAATCATTTCTACTCTCTCTGATTTATTTCTACTAATCATGTTTATGACGAAACTTTAAGGTAGAGGGGGGGGAACTGCAAAGCCAAGTCTAAATCTTGTGGCTTTAGAGACCGAGTACACCGCAGCGATCGAAGGGTGAGAGGATGGAGCAATTCTGTCAGGTTAATACAAGCTCACCGCCCTGGGGAAGTCTTGTTTTGGCACTGCTGTAGGTGTGTACACCGACAGCAGGAAGGTACGGCGAGTGTTGCTAAGGGTAACTGATCGAAATATGCCTCTCTGCCTCCAGCTTATGCTCGGGTCAGCGTGGTTGCCCAAGGCGATGGTTTTCAATGTTAAATCCTCCTACAAGGTGACTGACCGGTTGCCCAGGGAGATGCCTCCAAGGGAGCTCAGGTTGGCTTGCATATGGCGTCCAGCATTAGCTGTTTGTTTCCCTCCTTTTATTTATTTATTTTTTTAATGACTGTGGGTTAAAAAGTGTGAAAAAGATATTTGTTTGTACAATTTGACAAGGTTTCAGTAAGGCATGCATTGCTCGGCTCGATAGGTCATGAACGGCTGAACATGAGGGTTCGGATCAGGGTCATAGCATACTGCTTATCAGTCACAGGTGAATAAACTGTAGCAGGACTCCTCTCCTCTCCTCTCCTCTCCTCTCCTCTCCTCTCCTCTCTGCACTTGAGGTAAAGGGCTATTAATGTTTTGTGTTGCATCGGTGTGTATCTTCAAGCAGAAGCTTTTTGAACCATTTTTCAGCCAGTGATTTTTGTGTATTTATTCTCTATCTCTGTACTGCTGTACTAGAAAGTACTGCATTTATTTTAACCTCTGTCTCATTTTTCCATCCTTTTTGAGGAAAGGGGGTCTCAACAGGGACAAAGCGGTTTGGAATCGCTCCAGTATTGAGTGAGGGCGCTCTGTCTGGCAAAACAGCGAAAACTGCTGCAGCGTAATCAAATGGAGCATTGTGCACGGTGCACCAAAAGTGCCGCTTCTCGCCACTTACGGGCTCAGGTTGTCGTGTTAAGGTTTTAACGACAGTATGGAAAGGATTCCCCGCAGAAATAAGCATGTGTCCGACATGTAACAAGTCTCAAAAATGGATGAACATTCAAGAGAGTGGTTGTAGTGACAGCAACAACAAAAAAATAGAAGAAGGAAGACGATGGGAAACAAGAGCTTGGCTGGATCGGTTCTGGCAGTTGTGGCTGCTTAAGCTGCAAATTGATGACAAGGCACCTGTTTGTAAAGTGGGGTTCATTTCATTAAAAATGTCTACTGCCTACAAAACAAAACAAAAAAGATGAGTATGGAAAAGGAAAAACGGAGAGGGCGGAGAGATCTGCTGTAGACGTAGTGATGGTAACATTAACCCTGATTATTAATCATCTGCCCTGGAAAAGATGGCCCTCGTTTAAAACCCCCTGAATTGGTCTTAAACCATCCTATAAGATGTTTGGATTCCTCTTCAAATAAATAATATTTATAAGTATAAACGGAAAAATTCTGAAATCTAAGTGCAGGAATAAATGTGTTCTTTGACTGAAATCTCACATTCGACAGTTGTACGTGCCAACCCTGATTTGTTCGTCTTTATTCTGTTAAGAAAATGTGCTTATTTTCTTTCTGTACCGCGACATAGGCGCTAATCACTTTGTCAGTCTGACTCCCACTTTGTTGTAATCTCATGCTGCGTCATTGTTTGTTCCCCGTTACATCTATTATCGCACCGAGATGCTAGATGTGGCCCGGCCTGCTCGCATACAATTAAAATATCGACTTTACAAGCAACTCTGACCACGCATGAGAAGATCGCATGCGTCCGAAGTCACGGTGATGAATGTGCAGCGACGCGATCACATCACCTTTTGATCTTACGTCTCTTTGTCTGCGTTCAGCCGATTTATGTTACCTCACGCTTCCGTACACTGTGATCTGACTCTTCCAGACATGTGGGAAAACGTGTCGGCTGAAGCAGTGCGTGCCATCAGGCCTTCTGTTTAATTAAGCACGTTCTATTCATCCTGGTAATGCCGTCTACCTTGACAACACCGTAAAAACAGAAGTGGAGTTGCTTCTCCAATTACTCACTAACCTACATGCAGCATTGTCTTCCTACTGTTTTTTTTTTCAGTCAACGTTTTTGTGTTTTTCAAGCGTGTTTTGCAAGTGGTGTCGTATTTTTGTTTCACATCAGGAAATGGATACGTTTCGCTCGGTGTATCACAGGGCGTTGGGTCTGTGGAGAACGGAGTGAACGAGTAAGCAACTTCCAACAATAACTCACAAACTGAATCTAAATGTTGTCTGGTTCTTATAGTTGGCGTGTGCAGTATTGCGTAAAACATCTTCATAACGCGGTGTATGCAGGCTTTGAACAAGTCCAGCTGAATGTGAGAAGAACCGTATGGATCCATTATCTACATGTAAGAGCTGCCAGTTGATCTGGATGTCGATGGTGGCATGTGAACACCCGGCAACCTTTGGGCATGACAAATGAAACCAACCCCAAAGAAACTGCAGCTCCCTGAATGGCCACATCCACGACAGCTGTACGGGAGTGATTCAGCTGTCTTCCTGGGCTTCACCTGTACTACTCATCTTCACTCGGTCTAGGCGAAGGTAGGCAATATCAAGATGGCGACGACTGGTGCCACCCACACTGAGCTTCAAAACTCTTCAGGAATTCTGTAGGTGACATAAATTAGGGTTTGTCCATTTTTATATATAGTCAAAACAAGTGCATGTCAAGAGGACGTTTTATTCAGTTGCTTTGCATGTGCAAAAATACAATTTAAGGCTGTAAATGAACATATTTTAGTACAAAACCTAATATTGGATCTTTATTAGTATAATTGTGCTTTTCTTATTGATGAAACATGATAAAAGCTGCACATGGATCCCAAAACCTCTGTGTCCTTTGCTGCAGAACCAGCTTTTGATCAATAATGAAACCGGTGCTGTCACCAGATGACGTATAGGCATACTCAAGCAAAGACACACTCACAAAGTATTTAGGCTGAGGAGCGTAGAGAGTTTGGCCTCTCCCCCCCTCCGACTGCTAAATGAGTTTCAGGCCAAGGCCGTGCAGCACTCCGCTTAGTTTCGTTCGTCCTTCCCTTCGCTGTTAACGTGGACCCGCCCTGAACCCGCTCGCGCACCTTCCCTTTCATTCCCAAACCGTCAGCCGAGACTGTCGATCGACGCGTCACGTTTTTCGCCCTCGTATTTGCCACGTGACCGGCCCCTGCTGTCGCTGGAGGATACGGAACGGAACACCCATGAATAATTTACGCAGAGCAGGAATATGTAAACGAGTAAACAGGCACGAGAAACAAAATGCAAACAATTGCGGCGGCTTGCTATGAATTAATTGCTCGGCGCTGCGCTGCATTGTGCTCTTTGCAGCTCTCCGTCCTTGGCCGCTGATTCAGGGTCAGCGGGCCATGATGGGATTTTTGTAGGAGCGCGAGCAAGTGAACGGGCGTTGTGCAGATTGAAGTGGGATGCATTACAGTCTTGTGTAATTCTGTTTGCTTAGATGAATAATAACACGTACTTTTCTCTCGAACACGCCGTCACGGCTGCAGTATTGAATTTGCATCTTTCGCTTCAAAAAGTCTCAAATTGCAAAGTACGGCCACAATTGGTCCGTTTAATAGAGGGACGCTGACTAGGCGGTTTCCTCTTCAGTCCCAGTGACTAGATTCACGTGTAATGAAGTGTCAGTGGATTTCATTCAAGCGCTGTGAAACATGTGCTGAAGGTTTCTTGTAATCCATCGGCTTTGGTTTAAACTGAACTGTCACATGGTCGTAAAGGTGAGCCATCACGTCTAACCGGAGGACGATGCGCTGAGGCGGCTGTCAGAGTGGAGGGCAGCGTCGGGGTGGAGGGGGGCGTTGAGGTTCTCGCTGCGACCGGAGAGTCTCGACACCGGGGGCCGAGACGTATCGAGGCCCAGCTGCCTCCGTGGCCTGCTCGTATAAGTTGCTTGATCATAAATAGCCGGGCCCGCAGTGCAGGGTGGAGGTGGTTTGTCATCGGGCTTGGCCCCAGCCGGGGCACTGACTCCCTGACGAGAAGGGAATTTATCACTGTACAGTGATAAGACAAGGCTATTATTGTTTCTGTCCTCCTCCTTTTCCTCTCCCATCTCCCATTCCTCCTCCTCCTTTTTTTTCTCTCTATACAACACATCACCTCTTCCTTTTCTCTCGAGTTACCCCTCCTCTTCTTGTTCCTCATTCCGCTGTCGTCTTCTTTCTCGTTTTATTCTCATGACATAACCCCTCGCCGCCTCAGCCCCCTGCTCTCTTTGTTGCGTCTGTCCCCTCTCTTTCCCCGTCCCTCTCCTCTCAGCACACAGGTGATATGATCAGTAAAGTAATGACTCCTTGTGATGATGGTAATCAGATGCTCGGTGGAGGATAATGACCACAGTGGGGTTCGACGTGGAAATCGCATCAGAGCATTAATTGCCAGCAACGCATCAGATGGCGGGCGACAGTGATTGAGAGGAGAGGGGAAAGCAAGGGGCGAGAGGGGAGCAAACGTGGAGGAGCCTCTTTAATGCAAAGGATAAAGCGGGGCGAAGAACAGACGGAAGCGGGGAAGCGAGTGTGTGTGTGCGTGAGATGAAGAGAGATGGTAAACAGGGCGAGGTTATCTGGAGGTCAGTCATTTCTGAAGTGTTTGACATCTCTGAAACACTCTGTCTCTTTTAGTGAGAGGTAAAGCTAAACTCTGTATTTTATCCTTCCCTTCCTTTCATTTTTTATGACACCTTTGCATCTCTCTTTCTTGCTGCTCCCCCAAGAAAAGTGTCTCTTTTTTCTTTTCTTTTTTTCTCCTCCCCAAATTGATTTCTGGCTCACAAATCTCGGCGCCACGAGACTTGAGGCCCCCGGGTTCTCGACTCTCAAGTTTATCTAGTGCCTTTTTTGGATGCGGGGCCGCTGCAGACACCCCGGGCTCCTCTCTCATTGTCTCCCAGCGTAGCAGCTCGGCTGTCAGGAGCGCGGAAGATGGATGAATTCTCGCGGAAAGGTCTCCTCTGGAACTCTCACCTCATTTAGATGCTCTGTTTGGCTCCGGCTCTCGCTAACAGCATGACTCCGCGCTAGCCTAGCAGCAAAGCCCTCGCCGCCTCCCCGTGTTTACAAATGTATGCTAATGAGCGAACGGGGGGCTCAAGAAAGCGTGCGACCCCTCTGTGCTCACTTTGATTCCTTCCCCAGTGACACATCAGCTGTGACAGTCGCGGTTCTGCAGCGGCTCAGTGTTGCCTCCTTATGTCGGGAGTGATCGTGATCGGAGCGGCTGCCTCTGGGTGGGGATTACAAGGTGGTGTGTCTGCGCATACGCTTTGTTGCACGCGCTTATAAGGGCGTAATTAATACCCTGGCTGAGACTGGGTGTATTGGCACATCAAGCCATCTTGACAAAGTTTTATTGCATTTGCATTCATTGTGCTCCACGCGTAGCAATTATCTGCGCGGGTCAAATCCATCCACTCTGGCTGCTTTGGTCACTCATCTCTCCGCGCAACTGGCTGCTAAAACGTCCTCTCGTCTTTCACATCTCTTGCCCCTGGCTCTCTCCTCTGTCTCTTTTTGATATCATTTGTCATCGAGCGGGACGGCGGTGTTATCATTTTGCACTCTTGTCTCCATGGCAACCCAGCACAGGGCCAAAGCAGACCCTCGTAGGCCTCTAGACAGCCAGTGGAGTTAGCAGAGGCCCTGGGCACTAAGCAGCGGGAGGAGATGGGCAGAGGCAGACAGCAATTTAGAGGTGAGCTAGGAGAGCCTGTTGGCAGGTTTGCGGAGGAACTGGACTCTCTGGGTGCACAGCCAGTGGCCAAATACCAAGTAAATGGAAGAATTATATAAGTTATTTTCTCTCTGTGATCAAATTTGAGCTGAGTTAAGAGATGTGTCCCACATTTGGTCAAGAGGAAACGGCGCGTATAATCACTTTTCACAAATATGGACATTGATGGCCATATTTTAGGCTTCATTTAACAACACCTCAGCCCTGTTCAGCTGCCAAATGTCAGACGAATGTGGAAAACTAAAAAAAACAAACTAAAAAAACTGAAGGAGAAATATTAGTTTTCTTATTCCTAGCAAGAGAGTCGACCATAAATCTCATCGGAGGCCAGATGCTTTGAAGAGGGGTGGGATTCTGGCGTTCGCAGCCTTTTCGATTGTGGGTGTAAATCTCTTAATGTCGCTCTTCACATTTCCGCGCCGTGCTAAGTAGCGCACATTTGCATAAATGAAAGGCCAAAAATTGCCTTTTATGTTTGTACACATACAGTAGATGTTTTGAAAATGAGCAACTCCGCGCACACCGACTTTTCATTGTGAACGCGGCAGACCTCACACTGATCCCCATTGTTGCAAATTGCCAAACTCATCTGCTCTGAAATGCAAATGCATAATTGATTCTATTCATAAGATCTGCTTCACAACAATACCCCCTAAGTATCGGTGTGTGTGCATGTGTGTGTTGTATGTGCCTGTGAGGTGGTGCGTTTGTAGCCCGATGCTGCAATAAGGTCATTCCATTTTCTTTCAGGCTGTCTTTTAATCTTTTTGTGTGCGTTGGGTGTTTAGGCTCTGATGTTATGCTCGTCTCCATCCAGGCATTTTGTTTTTTTGGGGGAATTTTCCCGAGTGGCTTTAGCTAGCTATTAGTGTAGTGCAAAACATTACCGGAGCTTAGAGGAGAGGATGAAATGGAGATAGTGGGACCTTTTTACCCCTGACCCACATTACAGCACATCTCTATGCAATCTCTTTTTTTTTTCTTTTGTCGCCTACAAGCACACTTTCCTCTTTCGCTTGGCTAATCTTCCCTCCAATCAAGTTCTATCTATCCCTCCTTTGTCGTTTCCCGCTCCTCTCTGTCACAGTCCCTTTGTCTCCGTTTATCGCATCTCCGAAGCCTTGTTATGCCTCTTGTATTTAATGCACTCTCGCTTTTCTCAGAAGGCTGCGTTGTTAGAGCTGCACTAAAGGCCAGGGAGTGCAGCACTCAGAGCTGGGCCTATTTATCAGTGTCACAGCAGCCCTCCACTCTGCTTCATTACTGACTGGCTAATGGCACAGATCAGTGCAGTTTATTTGCTATAATTAGCTAGCTCCATTTGGCCAGCGCAGCTCCGGTGAAGCCTGCTGCACTTATACTGCCCCCTGCCATGCCACCCTGCGTGCGCGTCTGCGCGGCTGCCTTGGCTGTTAGGCCTGAAAGAGTCATTAAGAAACTATATGGGCACAACAGTTTGACATCAGCGTCTCATAAGGCAATGCCTGATTGCGGAGTAAAAAGCCAAGGGTCTTGTAAACCTTTATGTGCTCCCTGCTTGTAAATACTACCGGAGCATATAGAAAATGCATTGCAGAGAGAGAGAGAGAGAGATGGATAGAGAGTATGAGCGAGTGACTAAATTAATCAGTGAATGGCTGATTGAGTAATGACTGATTGAATGAGTGAGCAAGTGGGATACGACAGGCCCCTTCCCTGTGGTTACTCAACCTTCCTTACTTGTCTTTTGCAGTCTGTCTCCTTGCATCCGTCTCAAGCTCCTCTCACATCTCCCTCTTGACTTTCTGTTAAATCCTCTCCCCCCCCCTCGTACCCGCTTGCATCCTTCACTGTTGCCCCCCGGTTCCCCTCCGCCTTCCCTCACTTATTTCCCCACGTCTTTCTCCCGCGTTTGTGTTCTCAAAAGCTGCAGCCTCTTGTTTCATCTTCCTATGCAATTTTAATCTTCTTCCCCCAAACGGAGGCGGAGGAGGCGAGGGGGTGCGTTCAGTGTTCCCACACGGGGCTGTTGCTGCCTACGTCACTGAGATGAAGTCACGGTGTACTCGCTGAGTAGAAGAGATCAACCCGTCAATAATTTATAATGAGCATGATGTTGCTGTCCACATCTTCTGTCCACTGTCTGTTCTTCTTTACGGAGCCCAGTTTCCTCAGAGTTTGGGTTTTAACCCCGCTTGTACTCACCGTCATTCTACTCTCAAAGGATTTGATTGTTAGTGATGAGTGAAGGATGGTCGTTGCAGGCCATGAAGGTTTCAGCGTCTCAGGAGCAGCTGACCTCCTGGGATTCAAGCGCAATACAGGGAAAATGGAACACACACTCGGCTTCAGTTTAGCATGCAAAACCACCTCGGCAGCGAGGAAGGTCAGGGGCAGATGGCTTGACGTGTTCGAGCAAACAGGCGAGTATGAATGCATGTTAGCAGCAGCGGTACAACAGTCATTTGCAGAAGGGCATGTCAAATTTCAGTTCTTCAAACCTTGAAGCAGCAACAGCAGAGGCCCATTTAGGTTACGAGCAAGCTACCCTCTTATGACTTCTAAACCTTGATTTTTTTTTCATATTTTATTTATTTTTTTGGTGGTTGTTGTGATGTGCTGACAGCCGGGTTAGAATCTGAAGTAAACAGGGTGAAGTCATCCATCAGTCCTGCCTCGTGTTAAAAGGAACGAGCATGTGGTAACTGCGTGGGAGTATTTTCTCGCACAAATTAGGCCCCTTGATACTGGATGCTGAGCTTCATTTAACTGCCAGCTTAACCGTTTTTTTCACGTGGCCACCTCAGGCGAAATAGCGCCACACGTAGCTGTTTTATGATCTCAGAATGTTGACGGAAACGCGACGCGGACCCCTGCGCGCTCCGCTGGCCTCCGCGGTCTTTGTGTCTCTATCCAGTCGAGGGAGAATGAATTTGGCTCGCTAGTTTGCATTGTGAGCTGAAAAGGCTGCTGAATGCTGAATGTGAAGATGCTTTTTGTGTCAGCATGGATAAAAATACTCAAATAAAAGCACTTTTTAAAATATATAATAAAAAATTTCTTATTAATATTACAATAGCACATAGAAAGATTTAAATCATTATCAGTTTAGAGGGCATAAAATGTGCAGGTAAATGATCCATCGATGAAGAGTGAAATTTCAACAAAGTCGATTTGTTTTCTCCACTTTTATTTTTTTAATCTTTTGCTTGTGGTTTGTCCTGCATTAACACCGAGTATGAAGTGCGCTTGACTGGCGCCTTTTGAAAGGAGACCACGTAGGAGCCGCTGTTGAGATGACAACGCTGGCAAATGAGTTGTGATAATGACCGCTGGCGTTGGTCTGCAGCCGCTGTGAGCTGTTGTGTTTGACCGTGCGCTATTATTATTCCCCCCTGTTTACCAGAAGGGCTCTTGCATAGAACAGAACCCGAGGGCTCTTAAACAGATTATTATTAGTTAATTTGTTATGACTAGGCTTTGTCATGTGTTAAAACTTAACGTGGCCTACTTAACTGAACATTATGGTGGAGATAAACAAAGCTGGTTTTCTCTTCCGACCGCCCTTCGTTGCTGTTGCTGTAGCTCCTGCTGCATTCGCTCCTCTGATTCTGTGATTAGCATTCTGCTGTATCACCATCCTGTCTATCACTTAACATACAGTGCAGCACCACCTCGCAGTGAAACCCGAGCGTTGTTGTCAGTCTCGCTCGGAGATAAAACGAGATGCGCAGACAACCCTCACGCACCTGCGCGCGCGTGCACCGCGGGCGCATAAATATGCAGAAGCGCGCGCGTACATGTAAATTGGCACGCGTACGCCGCTGATGAGAGCTCTGACAGCTGCAGTTTGCTGAAAGCTATAGAGTTTAGAATATCATTAGTTTTAAAAGGGCAGCCAGGCAAGGTGAACTTATTACTCACTTCTCTCAAGCACAGTAAACTGGAAGAAAGTTTCCCCCAGAAACTTGTCTCTATCTACAGATTACGCCCACATCAGCCTTTGGACGGGACGCCTGTTTATTGAGGTTTTTAATATACTGCTGCAGACCTAATCTGTGGAGCACACCAAAAAAAAAACAACAGTCGCTATCTGTGTCCTCTGAAGGTTGAAGAAGTTGCTCTCCACCATCTTATCTTCACAGTAAATAATGCTGCTGTTTTAAAACCGGGGGACGTGGACTGATTAGGCTGAACGTAAAAGAGAGGCATCTCCTGAACAATTAGTATTCTGCTTGGCTTCCTGCTGGTGGCAGAGCTTGTAGTCAATTGGCTTCCATTAACCTGTCAGTCGGCTCTTCATTACTTCATTAAAGCCAGCTTGGAGACTTGAGGAAGTCCCGTCACAGTCCGGACACTGACTCCGGACACTGGGTAGAGTAGCCTGAAATTGTACTCAAGTAAGAGTAGCATTACTAGAAAATTCAAGTAGAAGTAAGAAGTAGTCATCAAAAATAATTGTCAAGTAAGAGGAAAAAAATATTTGGTGAAAAGTATTTCTGCTACGTTTGAAGAGTTTGTGCATATAAATATGGACAATGCGTCCCCACTTCCTTGGATTGGCTAAACTGAGTGGAGCCAGAGTGCGCTCTACAGTCCGAGAGTGGAGCCACGTGGAGCAGCGTCATCAATGACCCGCACACAGTTCACCCAGTCTCACTCGTGTTTTCGTTTAATTAATACTATGCTCTGCTCTACCTCCACCAGCTACAAAGAAATGTTGGATTGTACACTGTACTCATTTATATTGTTTCTTGTACTTATCAAATAAAAATTATTACGTGTATTTTAGTAGTCCCACTAACATGGAGGGGGTGGAGCTTGTGACCTATACTGCAGCCAGCCACCAGGGGGGGCTCTTCTTGCTTTGGCTTCCCCTTTGAGGAGCAGTTCCATTGTCCACCTTTATACAATCTATCCTCTGTGCCGCCACAGTTTGTGTTTGGTCATGTGGCTGCATGGAGACGACACAGTCGCATGGTAGATCCACAGGCAGCATCTCAAAAGAAAGCATATCTAATGTTTTAGTAGAAAAAATAAAAAAAGTAAGTAGCTTAGTGTAGCCCAATGTGTAATGTAGAGTAAAAATTGCGTTTCTTCTTCACAAATCTACTCAAGTAAAAGTAAAAAAAAAAAAAATGGTGTAGTAAAACTACTCTAAAGTAAATGAGTATGTAACTTGTTACTACCCACCTCTGCACTCTGACTGCAGGTCACCATCAGCATCAGACTGACGTCACCTTGTGGACAATCACAGTCTACATGTTTTGCCCTTCAGTGCATCCTGTTCTTTCAGTCCCTTTTAACTCGGTGTTTGTCACCAGTGAATAAAAGCTTGCTGGTTACATAAGAGAACAGCAGCAGCACCAACGTGCAATGAAAGCACCAACCGCATGGTTTGTGTGACTGATTCACCACATTCTACCATTTGATGTGTTCATCAAATCTCCACTTCCCGCCGGCATTATTCATGACTCTTCCTCATCGCTGCTTCCTATCTGCAACTCCGCACTGTCCACACTTGAATTTATACTTTCCGTCAGGACACACACACTTGTACGGTCTCACACGCACACACACACACACACGCGTGCGCATAAACTTTACTTTTAAGAGTGTTAAAGCGGCGTGCGGAGGGACACGGACGCAAAGAATATTTGGAACACTTGTCCACAAATATTTCAAGGCACACACAAACTAGCAGTGCTTGCGGTTCTCATTATCTTCTCCTTTTGGGATCGTTAAAGAATTTATTAGAAGAATATATTAGTAGGGAAAGTTCTTTTTCAAAATTTTCAAACATTTATCCGTATAAAGGGACTCTCTTCCAAAAGGGCCACTAATGATTTAAATGTGGATATAATGTTATAAATAGCAGCAAGAAAATTAGATCCATAAATTTAATAAAGAATTTTTTTTCTGGAGCTCTGAATGGAGGTGGTTATTGTCTTCTTCGAGCTCTTATTTTCAGAAAGAATTTCAGCAAAAATTACTTCCCTCAGACTTCAAAAGGTAACGCTTCAGAGACTCGAAGATACATTATTGAAAAGTTAATTCTTTGTTGAAGTATTCGCTCTCGTGTTGGGCGCCTGCTTTCAGACACCTGGCTGGTGTTTCCAGAAGTGATTTTCTCTCTGTCTTACCGTAAGGCTGTTAATCTTTTCTGTGTTTATGGTGGGCATTAAGGAAGGCTCAGATTGATTTCTCCGTCTCTCCGACCATCGATACGTTACTGCTGCTCGCGGAACATCATTTGGCTTGCAGCGAGTATCTGCCCCGAGTAAGGCGAGAACTGATAACGCTTTCCGCAGACTTAAATATACAGTTAGTCTTTCTCTCTTTCTTTGATTAAGTTCTGTAGTTTTTGCAGCACACACATTCAGAGTTCTTTTGTACTCTCACAGAAACAGTTTTCACTTGCTGATGTTACAGCAGGGATCAACTCCAGACCTTTTACCTGTCCAATTGATGAAGAAAGGAATCTACACCTGTCTATTAAACAGCTCTTCATTCAACTCTCCAATTACTTTTGAATCCCTGAAAATAGAGGACTGTGTATACAAATAGCTGTAATCCCTACAGCTTTCCTCCAGCTTCAATTAAAGCAGAATTTGCATGAGTATATAATGACTCATAAAAGACACTTTGACACCAATCAGGCATTACATTATGACCAACTTCCTAATATTGTGTAAGTCTCTCTTGTGACTCCAAAACAGATGTGACTCATCAGAGAATGGACATGGACCTTCTGAGGGTGTCCCGTCGGGAGCCTTTGGGTCCTATGGATTGAGGGGATGGTGATCAGCCTGGGTCCCGTGCATCCCACAGATGCTTGATCAGTTTGGGATCCAGTGAATTTGTAGGCCACCTTGTGGTGTTCTTTCATGAGTTACTCCCAAAGCATTTTTTATCTGTGTGCCTGTGTCAGGCTGCATCCTTCTGGGGATGGCTGCTGCCATCAAGGAGTGTCATTGCTATGGGGTGGGGGTGCCTGGTCTGGTCTAGGTGGGTGCTACATGCCAGGTCCAAATGTTTCCCAGGAGAACATTGTATGTCACAAGATCAATGTTATTCACTCCGATGTACCTGTTCCATCCCGACTGTGTCCAAAGCCAAAGGATCAGTGTTTTAGATAGATTAGTGTTTTGGGATTTATGGCTGGTGCAACCAACACCACAACTCAAATCGTTTAGAGTGCATTCTCCCGTTGGCATACTGTGATAAAGGGGTGAAGTGATGCGTTTACACCGGTACGCATTGTTTTTTTTTCTTCATTTCTGCACCCAGTTCACAGTGCATTACAATGAGCTATGATACTCTTCCCATGGTATCTTGGACAGCGGGCTATTTTCTGCAGAATGTGGGTGTTATTTTTTTCTGTCCTCATTCTGGTGGCTTGTACGAGTTTCATTTAGATTCCAAGTCGGACTGGTATGAAGTTTTTGTGCATGTTGCAAGTAAAAACAACAACAAAAAAACCAGTCTCACCTCATTCCCTGGTGCATTGCCTATTCTTTACAGACTCAGATATATAGTTAAGTTTTAGAGATATGCTTCCTCTTGACTCATACAGTGACTCATGCAGTGGTTACTCAGATGAAGAACTGAAATAAATATCAGAATGACTTAAAGACAATAAATTGCAAGGCATGAAGAAATGAATTTGCCTTTTATTTTTCTTTGGGGGGCATTTAAGGTAATCTGTTATATTTTATGCAATAATGCTCTCTGTTTGTTGGCATTTAAATATTAAGCTTTCTAAACCATACTGAGAAGGAACACCCGTCTTCACAAAAGAGGTTTAAGCGTTGTAAGATCAAAACTTGGATAGAGCTGAAGTTCTATTCTTGACACTACAATGGCAGGAAAGCCGGGCTTGAAGTGAGACGAAGTTTAACAGGGCCGCTCTTTGGTGTTTGCTCTTTGATCTGCTGGAGCTTTGATTGACCCTAGAGGCTGTGTTTAGGTTGTCCACGTTGCGTCCGACCGTGGCCTGACAGCTTTCACAGCGCCGTTCCTGAGGCTCCAGGGGCGTGGTTTGACGTGGAAATGACACCTACTGAAAACTTCCTCCACTTGTAGTGGCTAGTATGTGTTCTGTTTTGTTCACGTGGCTTTTTTATGCTCATAGTGAAGTTTTCAATGGAATTGCTCCAAAGTGGACAAGAGTCCGAAAACTTTCAGCCCAGTATGCGACTACACACACTGCACAGTCAAACAACAACGATGTAGAAGGAGTTTCGTGGGGAATTCATTGTGAAAGTGGTTTGTTCAGCCAGTCTGGTTGCATGGTGCGAGGACAACAACCTCACCCTCAACACGGTCAAGACCAAGGAGATGATAGTGGATGTGAGGAAGGAGAAACTGTTTATCTGGGAGCTTGAAGCAGAAAGTTTGAACAGCATTAAGTACATAGGGGTCCACATCACTGTGGACCTCACCTGGACTCTGAACACCACACAGTCGGTCAAGAAGACTCAACAGTACTTCCTGTACTTCCTGAGGAGGCTGAGGAAGTTCTGCATGTCGCTGAAAATCCTGAGCATCTTCTACAGCTGCATCGTTCATAGGATCTTGACCGGCTGCATCACTGTGTTGCACTGGACTGCAAAGACTGCAGAGAATGGGGAGGACTGCTGAGAAGATTGCCAGGACTCCACTGCCCTCTCTGCAGAGAATATGCAAGCACAGTGTCCACAGGAGAGCTGCCTCCACCCACCCCCAACACAGACTGATCACACTCCTACCCTCAGGCCGGTGGTACAGAAGTGTAAAATGCACCCTTTTCCCCCACTGCCATCAGACTCCTTAACAGCTGACACGAGTCTATAATCATGGACATTTGGGTGGACATGTTCCTACACCATGCACATGATAATAAACTCTTTGAATATTTGGATATTGAATCTACAGAATACGGTCACTGGAGAATGAGAAATCAAGAGACGCGGAACAAGTTGTCGGACGAACAAAAAGATCTCAGCATTCAATTTTGCAGTATTTTCATTTTGTGTGTTTTTCGGCTTCTCCCATGTCTGCACACGAGTGAAGAAAGAGTGAGCACGCGTGGGTACACGTCTCCGTCAATCCCTTCTTCCTCGGCCGCATCTGTCTCCTCGCGGCCCAACCCCTCCACATCCAATTCAGCCCTCTCAGACTCATTGTTAAGGGGACATATTGGAAAACTATTAGCTCTCATTATGCTTTATGGCCACCCGCTCTCCCCATTCTGCCTTTTAATCACATTCCATCCCCTTGTGTGTGTGTGTGTGTGTGTGTGTGTGTGTGTGTGTGTGTGGGCGTGTGCGTGTACGTATACTCTACAGCCACTCTGGTCAGACAGACAGTAATGAACCACTTTCGCTGTAATGCATTCAGAATCAGGAGACCGCAGAGCCCCCAACCCCCACCTCCCGACTTTTACGAGGAAGTCAATGGCACAGGCGCCACCTTTTATGGCTGCCCATCCGAGCTGCACCAATGTTGTGCATTCACGAACCATGTCGGCCAAATGGGAAAGGGTGAAGTGCGGCACAAATAAAAGGAGATTGGAGGGAATTTGGAATGGATTCTGTGTTTTTATACGAACCCCACATGGAGCTGGAAACCCTGACAGGAACCCTTACGAGTATCCATTTGGTCCTTGTAACTCCAAATAACCGGACTCTTGTAAAGTGCTGAATATCCTATTACTGCTCTGTATTGAATTGTGCACCGGTTTGATCATCATTGACTGTGTGTGCATGAGCGCTTGTGTGTTTTCTATTTTGCTGGCGGCACAGTGACATAGACATTTTGAACATACTGTGTGATAAACCCACAAAAAAAACGCACACACACACGCGTACGTAATGAGCGGAGTTAAGATCCGGTTGTTCTCCACCGGCCAAGGCAACTGTCATCATTGTGCAGAAAAACCCCAATAATCCATCTGTGCCATGACAGCATCTTAACTTAGCAGCAAGGAAAGCTATTCTTTCTGTCCGTCCATTTGTTGATCTCTTCCCTATTTTTTTTTTTTCCATTTCCACCCACCGCCCCCCTCACTCCTCACATTTCCCCTCTGGATTGGTTTTTATTCTTCTCTCTTGTCTCTTTTTTTTTTCTTTGCTTTTCCAATTACTTTCTCTTTTTTCCCCCCGCACCCAGTTAATCTTCTTTTCACTGGAAACTTTTATCTGAGCGTGATGATAGTAGAGAGGCTTGGAGAAAAAAAAAAGAAAGAAAAATGAGTGATAGCTCGAAATTATTGTTGACCACGATGGGAATAGAAATGAAGATACTCCTAATTATAGTGATTCTATTGATGGTGATGATAATGGCAGAGGAGCCGAATGAGAATGATGCTCTTTAATGACGACGATTAAAGCGGAGACGCTGACAATGAGGGCGATGATAACCTGACGATTGTGGCGGTAGTGGCGCTCGCTGTCTTTCTGAGCCGTGTCCATGTTTTCACCTTGGCCCAGATGGAGAGAGACAGACGGAGGGGACGGACGCCAGCCGAAAGAGGGACACTCGCTCCTCAGCTGGACACCACAAGAGCGAGGACACCAGCGACAGCAGGGAGGACGAGGCAGCAGTGAGTTGTTGTTTTTTTTTTTTTCCCCCTTGCAGCACTTCCTTGTTTCTCTCTTACCACTCTAGACCGAATATGAAAGTGATGTCCATGCCAAAACACATGCTCCCCACGTCCACCCACATCTCCCTGACAAAGCAGCTATGAGGTTTATTGCTCGTATGTGTGGAAGAGCTCAACAGGGCTCAAATGATCATGCTCCCGATTTTAATTATTATCAAACACTTAATCCTCTGTTCTGCACACACACGCTGATTTGTGCTTTATTCTGCTACTGTTCAAAGCTCCCGCTGTAATTAAAAACACACATTATGCATGGAAAGAAACAAAGATCTGCATAGAGGTACAAGTGTGACGCAGCATCTGTCATTTTATATTTTGGGAAACGTTCCTTCTTTTTAAAAAAAAAAAATCCCATCTACAGCTTAGCCTCATGACCCAACCACTGCAGTGAATTTTTTAATAATGTTTCAGTTTCTGCGAGGCCGCTGCTCAAATTAGACAGTGAATACGTTATGCAATCTAACCTCCTCCCCTCACATTTATTTCTGTTATCGGTTTCACGCTGAGATGTGTGAGATGAGACAGAACGATATTCAAGAGCAGAATATGAGGCAGGGTTTGGACCACAGCCAGAGATCATTAACACTTTGTACGTGCAGCAGAGACCCACTGAGACAATTTGACTCTTTTTTTTTTTTTTTTAGGATTGATTACAGCAATTTCAGACATTTAATTTAGATCATTTCTGCAGAGCTACATAAGTGCTACATGACTTCCGGGGCAGATCACCTCCAGCTATGCATTGAAAGTCCCCATTGTTTCTGACAATAGACTGTATAAAGATGGAACGTGGAGCAGCTCCTTAAAAGTAAAGCCAAAGCAAGTAGAGCTCCCCCTGGTGGCTGGTCGCAGTATAGGTCATAAGCTCTACCCCCTTAATATTAGTGGATGGGACTTGGGCCAAAATAAAACACTAAAATTTACGTCAAATCATTTTTTATTTTAATATAATACTGGTGCATACTCACATGTCCATTTTTCTGATAAGCTTTGTTTTAGTTATGCGACGCTATAGAAACAGGATGTGACATCAGGATGACTAAGATTAAGAACTTTTATTTATCCTTCCTGTTGGGGAATCAAACGTTTGTCTTTCACATGGCAGGTGGAGATACTGTCTACTATACTAACGAGGCATCACTTTGGCCGACGCAAGGAAGTGGGGGCACATTGTCCATATTTATATTCAGTCTATGTTTCCAGCATGTTTATATATGAGGACTTTTTTCAAAACTCCTCCAAAATACTCAGATAGCAAACTTAGACATTAACTTAAATAGACTTTATTGATGCGCAAGGCAAATTGCTCGGTCACAATAGCTTGTTTGCACACAAGGAATATAATAAGTAAAGTAAATAAATATACTCTAAATATCTGTCATTACTTAAACAACCCCATTCTCCAAATAATCTGTACCAGATGGTTTACAAAAAGGCATATTTTCTGCTGTGAAGGAATATTAGATTTTATATTTATTTGGCTGGGGGTTTATATCGGTTTGAGATATTACAGTCCGTCAGTCATACAAACTCATACATTCTAGTTAATTCATTTAGTTGTTGTCTGTCTGTTTTAGATGCTCCCTTCATAATCTGGCCTTGAGGCAGGCAGTTCATTATTAAACTTGTCTTCCTCAGTCGGCCAGGTTCCCGCCCCGGCGTTTGCCACTCACGTTGACAGGTCGTCTATCTTGAAGCGCCGTTCTTGCCTCGGGCTCAGATATCTGTAACACTACTCGAGGTGCAGAAGAATCGCAGGGTCGGCAGTAATTAAATGTTCAACTTATATCTGGCTCTGTTGTATGTTTGAAATCAAAAGAGAATTAAGCTCTTGAAGAGTGAGGGATGTAGATGGGCACGGCTTAATCAGATGCTTCTAGGTAGAGGCTGGTAAAATACCAGTGAGAAGAAGAAAGTAGAAAACAGCAAGTTAACAAACAACCAAACAAATTTAAAAGAAATGGATGCTGGATTAAAGCTTGGAGAGATCTGATTCTGTTTTTTCTTGCTAGAGATCAGATCATATTTTACTAAAAATCCAGGATATTCTTGAGGGCTGAGTTACTTCTCCTCACCACTGCACGTTACCGACAGGTCCGACAGTGTGGCACAAAATGTCGAGTGCAAAATCCCTTTAACACACCGCGCACAAGATACTGTATACACTTGATCGCATGCAACCAGCGGCTGAAGGAGCAGTCCAAGTTAAAAACCCAAATTGTTCCGATATCGCGCCGCAGCTGTCGAATAGCCGCGGGGAACGACTGAGCGAAGAAGTCGATATATCTTATTCCATAAAATGCAGTCGTCTCTAAAATCGATTTAGTTGAGGGTTTAGGAAATGTGCTTGAAGAGATAAGAGTCATCAAGGGAAGCCGGCGGGTTTTTTTTTCCCGACGGCCCTCCTCTGAACTCTAAACCTGCCTGTTGGTGTTAGGGCTTCTCTTCTGTAGCAGTCAAAGGAAAAGCAGCTCTGAGAATATTTAGCTGCACTGTAAGCATTTTGCAGAAGTCACTAAAATTGTGTCAGAAAGTTTATGGCGTGCTCTTTTATGAATTTTAATAGCCCAGCTGTGTCACGTGTTCCCTAAAGGACGGGTGATAGATTTGATTTGCCTCAAATAATGATGACTTAAATTAACTGTGCTCATACTTTGACGGTAAACACGCGCTAAATCATCGCAATTATGTTATAAGCAATGGAACTGGTCGACTGCAGGAGGTACTTATGCGGATTTATGATCTGTACAGTATAGAACGGAGCTCCGTTTATGGTTATCTATATCGCTGCTTTATTTGTTGCAAGCGCTATAATCTCTCATTTAAAGTGTGCGACTGTGCGAGTGCGCATGTTAACACCGGCTCGCCCTGAAGACTTTTTGTTCAGCTCCATAACTGCATCTCTCTTCATCTATAATTTACATGCCCATTTACCAGCTCTTTGTTCCAGCAGTGCTTGACCTCTGAGCGTGAGCTATGTGAGTGCCTGCGCGCCTGCGTATGCTTCGCATCTCCCCAGACTTCGCTGCTCGTCCCGAGGAAATCCAAAAGCAACATAATTGACACCTCCGGTCGATGTGTGGCTGCTCCGCCGAGGATTTTCCCTCACTTGGAAAATGTCAGTGCCAAAGGTCAATGCTGTAGTCCATGTATCTAGGCCTGGTACGTTCAGGCCTAGATACATTAGAGCCAAGCTCAAGCTAAGTTCACCGCGAGATACAAGATGCATGCGTCTTGGAGAGAGGGTGAAAGACTGAGATAAAAAAGTGTTTTGTGCTGTAATATGGGTCAGGGGGACAGAGGCCCTTCTCTCTCTCTTCTGTTAACCTCTACTAATGTCCTGTGCTGCTCTTATAGATGTCATGTCAACATTTCACACACTAAAACCAATATGGCATGGAAGAAAACAAATAAAAACAAATAAATTCCCATTACTAATTACTAACAGGGCCTGTTCAGACCTTGACACGTGTCTCCAAATGCGTCTCCAGGTCCGATCTCAGTTTCACCCTCTGTGCGTTCACACCACCAAAGGACTGCGGACACAAGCGACAAGACACCACCTTGAAATATGGTCAGCGACTGGATCTCTTAGATGCGACTTCATCACGTCCCGGGGGGTTCACACCTGTATTCAACCTAATCGGACTGCATCAACAACCTGCATCACTTATTAAGCCACTAAGTGATACTTTTCTCATATTCATCTATCTGTTGCGCCCGCTTTGTGGCGCCTAACGATTTGCAAACGACGTGAAGCGAAATCCTTGGCGTGATTAAAAGCGAAGAAGGCTCTGCTGGCGTCTGCGAAAAGCTGCGAGCGCATGTGTCCAGCGCGCTTCTTCACTTGTTGTCAGATGAATCCAAGAAAGCGGTGGCAGCAGAGGGGAAACACAGGGGCTGTTAATCTGATGTCTTTGGGGAGAGTTCTGTGAAGACGGCGGAGGGTAAAGGAGGGGACGCGAGGAAAGGAAAAGAGACAATTTCAGATATGAGGGGAGGTGAGAAAAACGAGGAGCAGGATCTTCTGTGGAGGAAGTAATTTCATTCCTCTCTGCCTCTGTGAAAGGCTGTGACTGAGCAGCAAATGTTTGCCTCTGCACCTTTCTTTCTTTCTTTCGCTGCAAATCACTAAAATTGCAGCTTAAATAGTTGACGGAGCGTGTCAGGGCAACTGGCAATTACAGAAACGGGCTTTTTAACTTTTTTTTCTGGGAGACACGGGATATCTTTCTGGCCACCTGCTTTCTCTTTGAGATGAAACCTGCAATAAATGTACACAAAGTGAATGTGTGTGAACCACTTTTTTCTTTTTCTTTTGACAGACACAAGGTGCGTGTTAGTCTTCATGTCGTTTGGTGCGTACATATTCCTGCTTATATATGTATATATGGGCGTGTTGGTGTGTTCCTACGTTTGCGTGTGCTCGGTGTTGATATGGATGAGATGAGCCCCGCATCCTTTTATTCCTGTCTGTGGCAGATTGCTTTCATGGGTCCGCCCCCTTCATCTCATGTGCATGATGAGCGGGAGCAACCATGAAGGCAAAAGAGGACGCTTCACAGGACATGAATAATGAGACACGAAAGAGAGGAAAAGATCGGATGGAACTTGGAATCGCTGACATCGATTGAAATATTAACGAAGGAAAAGATGTGACAAAAGGTACCTCGCTTGTCAGTCACTGATGTTGGATGCTGTGATACTGAAGCATATTCGTGCAGTCCTGGTGTTTTTGAGTTAATGCTTTTAACTCCATTACATGTTGCAAAGCCAATTATACGTTTCTGAACTCTTGTGCATTTGAAGTTAAATCCTCCAGGGTGGTTTCAACTCATATGTACTCGCTTTACTTTGTCAGGGTGTAAATGTCAGAACATGACACTGGTGTAAATTAGGGGTTGCACGTTCTGCACGACTGTTGTGAGATGAAAGTCACCGCTCATGACGTCACCAGTAAAAACACAGTATAGAGTAATGCTTTACAACAGTGAAACCTAGATTCTTGACCTGAATATGCTGAGAACAGACCACTCATGTGCTATATACTGTGCTCTGCAGATATGTATAGCCTGTATAAAAACAGTCTGCAACTCAGCACTATCTATAGCATGTAATAGTACTCCACGGCATGTTGTAAGATGGGATAGAGATAAAATAGGCAATATTTCTCTGAAGCCTTCTCTGTGTACTGCAGCCAAAGGTGTAATAACTTTAGACAATGAAATTCACCAGAAAATTGCTGATTTGCAGCCGCTTTCTTCCCGTTACCGCAGGATGTTTTGTGAAGTCGTGAATTGACTGCCGTTGAGAGGATTTAGACTGTTCCTCTGATAGCAGTAGTACTTTTGTGTTTCAGGACTGACTTTAGTTTTTGCTGCAGTGACCGAGGGGCTAGGCTCCTCACCTGTATTCTCTGAGGCGTCCGTGTTGTTATTGTCAGGTGACCATTGACTAGTCAACATGAGGTTTGAAGCGTCATGCCAGAGCAATGGAGCTGACAAACTAACTAGTCGACTAGTCTTTCCCAAATTTCTTTATTCATTTTGGGCAGACAATGCAGTAAAATATGTTAGCATTACATCGCATTCATGTGCCTGCAACAGAGTATATGAAACCCACAGCCTACATCCCACTATCCCTCCCAACAACCCCAGTCAGTTAGGTCACTTTAGTTGCATAGCGAAACGGTCGAGTAATAAACTGAGAAGAAACAACATCAAAAAAACAACCACAACAATACTGGTACAAGACAATAAATAAATTAAGAGGAAAAAAAAGGGGGGGGGTCTCTCTTTCTCTCTCCAGTGTCTAATTGTTCTTAAGAGGTGTCATCAGCATCATCAGGGATAACAGTAGGTTTATTGCTAATATAGGCCAGAAGGGAGTCCCAAGTTTTGACTAGTCTGTACAACCTGTAATGTTAATGGCGTACTCCTTTAAATCTACGTACGCTTAGGTGTAGCAGTGTATACGGTAGAAAACACACAGGACGCATTAGTTAGCTCTCAGAAAAGGATTTTCATGTTGGCGCGGTGGAAGGAGTTTGACAACATTAGCCATCAAAGAAGAAGAACTGGGGCACTGTAAAACTCAACTAAATAGATGGCTAGACATCAGTCACATAACACGGACCAAGCAGTGCTGGGGAAGTTAATCCCCATGGGGAACTGCCTATCTTCAGCAACATACAGCACCATCACATACAAGCTCAGTAGAGCCTGGATTTTTACTCTTGCTAACATTTAGCTTCTGAGGGTCACGATTCGATTCGGTTCGATTCGGCAATGCATTGCGATGCAATAAAGCCTAGGATGCATTAAAATTGTAAAGCAAAGCATATTTTTCGTGAATCATGAGGCAACACAAGCACCACTCTTTCTCTCTTTCTTCCACTCTTAACCTCAAGGATGTTTTGACATTGATTTAGATAAGTCACGCTCAGAAATGTGTCATCTGCTTATTAAAATCACAAAAAAAAATTTAAAAAAAAATCGAGCGCCATCCCCACATGTGTGAATGTGTTAAAATAAATGTTTGATACTACTTTTGCAAGACGATGTAAAAATAAATGTTCACGGTCATCTGTCAGCGCCCTCCTGTTTTGTAATTTCTCCTAGAAATCTCCTGTAGCCTAATTTGCAAGACCATGTTAGACTGACATTTCCCAGGTTGTCAGATTGTGTATGAAATAGACTCTACACATAAACAATCACTTACCTTTATTTTAAACTTTTTTTGTAATAAAACCTGGCAACTCAAAAATAAGGAAGCGGCTGCAGACTGCGCAGCCACCGGGTCTCGCAAGCAAGCGGAGATATAGAACGGTGGGAGATATAACGGTGGGATCGGCGAAAACCATTCAGACGCTTCGCTCCCTTTGACTTAACTTTGGAAGGGCTGGTTTTCAAGCATGCTGTGGCGTTTCCAGCGATGCAGCCGAAAATCAGCTGTTCCAGTGTTAAATCAATGAGAGCGAGGTGACTAATGGTTTCCTCGCTCTAGTGGGATCGTGCCGCATAGGTCATAATTACGTCGGGTTTTCGTCGGCTCACGGTCGGCGATCATTTGGTTTACGCCGTCTCTCCATAAGACGATCGCCGACGCACTTTATGTCGGGCAGGAACCCTCGCCCCGACGTCGGCCCGACGTAATTTGTTGTATGGGTACTTATATTTTAAAATGCGCTGGATCGATTCGGCTTGTTGCCCGCATCGAATCGGATCGTCCATGCCCCGCATCGGGATACATAGCTGCATCGATTATTGTTGACACCACTATAGCTAGTGTTCTTCAGTCCTTTGTTTATGTGTTTGATTAATCAAAGTCGCTCAAGGTTCCTCTTGTGCTACGGGAAGATACCTACACTGAGATAAGAGCTAAAGAAGGACCTTAAAGAATGACAATCGTTATCTCTTCCTGCAGTGCTGACGTACAACAAATAACTTCGAAAAGTTGCCTGCCAGTCTAATCTGCAGTCTGAATTTTGAATATTTCAAACAAGAGACTCTGAAGACTCTTTCTGTTTAACGGTTGCTCGCTACACATTATCTGTTTGGACATAAAGTCACAATAAGGAATCGATCATTAATTTCTAATCAACCCTGTATTACGCACCGTCTATGCGCAAAGGGCAGCCCAGCGTCTCTTCCCGTTCATTTCCTGGCTAGATGGCCGCCTGTAAAAGGCCAGCTAGCCAAGATAAAGCCCTGAAAGTGAGGTTGCGGGGATGAGAGCAGAGTAAGGGAGGCTGAGTGTGAGGAGATAATTTACAGGAGTGTTGAGAGAAAGGGTTGCTCCATTGTCTTTCACCTGACGGAGATTTTAATCATAGTGGCAATTTTACAGCAGCACATAAACCCGCAGCAGCCTGGCATCATTGTTAACCTCCAATTGCTTTCAGGGCTGTAAATATGGCTGCCTCACATTGCTCTGGCCTTGCCGATGGTTTATGGGAAGATTGGACGGAGGTGGTGTGGCGGTGGCGGCGAAAGAGGAGGAGGAGGACTTCCCTGAGAATGATGAGGAGCGGAGAGCATGAACTGTCTAGTAAATAAACACATGTTCGCTCATCAGCTACGCCCGGTACACTCAGCTACACTGCACTGACCTGCCATTGATGATGCAATGATACTGTGTGTACTGGCTGGGTTTTAGGCTTCAGCTCTTAATCTGTAAATGGAATCGCTGAGATTAGAGTCACAGCATAATTGCTCAGTGCATTTAGATTTGAGCGGTGACTTATGACTAATTTTCCCAGGTAGTACCCATGACAGAGTTCACTCCTGCTAGCCGATTGGATGTGCATCTAGCCAAGTGGAAATGGATCTCCCACGAGATCCTCTTCCCGAGGATGCCCGAGATTGAGTTGCTTCGGTTTTGCGCCCCACCTTTTTCTGTCACCTATGTTCCTAAAAGAGCTTGACTAAATGTTTGTTTTTTTATTTTTAATCAAGAACCCCTCTGTCATCCTTCTCCTGAGAGTCTGTCGAGCGAAGCAAAAAGCTGACAGCGCAAATGAGAGGTGAAGGGATAATAGAGCTATTAAAGCTTACTCATTTCTGTTGCTACATAAGCAAGGAGCCAAGCTGTAAAATATGAACTATCGGATAATTGTGGGTCAGTTCCTCCTGAGGCGTTCGTGATTACTTGTGTAGCAGGGAGAAGGCTTAAAGGAAGGCAGACGGGGAATTTTGCTGTATCGTATTCTGTAACCGGTCTGTAACAAACTGCTGTACAGCTCAAACACGATTAACAAGAAAGCCTCAGTCCTTACAAAAGTTACAGGAAAAGATGAAGTCGCACAATAATCTCACAACGGCTGCTGAAACGTTGAAGTGTAGCAAATCAAATATAAAAGATGTATAGCTGTTACTGTATTTCTCATGCACTGAATGCTACTGTGACTTTTTTTTTTCATTCTTCGCAAGTAGAGACTTCCATTACAATCTTTTTAATGCCTGTAATTTTTGTACCATGAACTGGTTGGAAGTGAGTTTTCGCCACATAATCAGACTTGGGCTGCCTTTATCGCTGATTTAAAACAAAAAAGCTAAAACCGTATTGCAATTTTCATCGAGATTTGGCCATTTGTGTGCATAATAATATGATTCTGCAAGTTGGGTTTTTTGAATATGGAGTTAAAGTCTGATTGGTAACACAGGTATAATCTTTTGCATACAGATTTTAAACCATCTAAGACAAAGATTTTGGACACGAAAAAGGTGAATGGTGAAATTAAACAAGTCTGAGAACGGACTGCTTTGATGGTTTTACCTAATGCACCTGCTGGAGTACTGGCATTTGGGTTATACTCCAAATAAGTAAGTACATTTTTTGTTTTCAGTGCAGCAGATTGTGCTAATTTCCCCTTGTTCTGAGATTTTTTGTTAAGCACAGTGTTGTCACCGCTAATTAAAATTAGACCAGAGTAGTAATTATTTCAGTGATTACATTGTCCTCTTGATTAAAATCTAAAAAACCAAAACTGCACGCCGGACTTATCTCGCGATTCATCTCAGCGGCTGACGCTTTTAAAAAGCAGCGGTCTTTATGCAGCGGCGCGTATCCTCTTTATAATTAATGTATTCCCTTGAATGTTCATCATTTCGCTTCAAATGACTTTGTTCAGCCACGAGCCTCTGATAACTCGCTGCAACCTGACAAAGAGAGAACTCATCCCTGTCATTTTTCAAGCTTGCGGCTGCTGACAGCTCTGTTAGAGGAGGCTATTTGAGGATTCAGCCCAGAATTGTTTTTCCTGCCGGTGCTTCAGTGCTTTCACTCATTCTCACTATCACCTCTCAGGCATTTGTCAGCCTGGTGTTGGTTCACAGAGGCCGGAGATCCAAGCTGTGGGACTGCTTAAACTCCAAGGCAGCTCTCCAGCAGTGAGCTCTGCACCCACGAGCCAGATGCCAACAAAGTGCAAGGCTGTTTTTTCTTTTAAGATCAACACTTCTGTTCTGTGTGGAAATGCAGTGTGCTGTTCATGCATGCATAACAAACATGCAGATATCCAGCAGAGATAACTTTACAATCAAAGTGCAACCATTTAGGGATCCAATTTATCATGTTTACTTTTTAGCCTTCATTCCGCAATCTGCAACCAGATTATTCTACAGGATCACCCTCAATCCTTTTAGGCATCCTGTCGCAGATTCCCGCTCTTCCTTCACTTGCTCGGATATCTACCGGCTGGCTGTGTTCCAGCAGTGGTCAGTGCTAAGCTGTTACGGGCCGGCTGTTTGCTGTTACCACTCAGTTTCATGCTGAGGCGATGCTGAGTGGAGGTCATCGGGTCATGAGACGCGCCACTGTGCATCTCTCTGTTTCCTTTTCTCATCCCCACCTCTCTCCCTCTGTGGGTACTTTCTTGGGTGCGGAGCAGCTGTGTCAAAAAGCGAAGCTGTACGTCTGCAAATCAGCTTTGACCAAATCAAACTTTCGCCAGGGCTGAGGACAGGGGTCGGCGACTTGTCAGCTTCCTTTGAATAGTTTTTAGTTCCTGTTCTTTTTAGGTACGTTGCAGCTGTAGTCAAAGAAAAGCTGGCAGCTTTATTAGCCTAAAGGGAACCTAAAGTATAAATTTGACCAAATTATTTTACCCTGGGTGTCCTCAGTGGTGTGGTGGTTAGCACTGATGCCTCACAGGTTCTGGGTTCGGATCCATTGGCCGAATGGGGCCTTTCCTTGTGGTGTTTGCATGTTCTCCCTGTCTCCAGGTACTCCAACTTCCTCCCACCGTTGTTGGGTTAAAATGGCGGTTCTAAATTGGTGTGGTTGCTGTCTCTGTGTCTTAGCCCTGAGTTAGACTAGTGTACCACGCCTCTTGTCCAGTGCCAGCTGGGATGAGCATTCGTCCTAGTCCCTAGTCTACATCACAAGACTTGGGTTGTTGCAAAATGCAGAAATATGTATAAAAACCCAACTGGTTTTAGTCCAAAAGAGGCAGCTACATTAACTGTCTTGGCCTGCTTGTAAAACTATGACACAACCAGTCGTATTACGCACATGCAGCAGTTTTTGGAAGCGGTATCACCTCTGGGTAGCTAGCTGACTTTGGCTACGAGGTTAGGAGTTGACGTTTTTAGGAAAAACCTTGACTCTCAACTGTAAGTTTGCATTTGTTGACTATCGTGAAGACTGAAATGTGCAGGGGGGAAGTAGCTGAACGACTGGTTGTTCAAGACTGGCATTTAAATCATGGTTTCATACAGACATGTAGTAACCAAAGTAGAAAAGGAAGTGCATCTCAGATTGCGGCATGTGAAGGTTAATGTCTGATCCCTGCACATAATGCCTTTGTAAAAAGGAAAGTTACATCCCCATCTCTTCATACTTAGATCATGTATTGGCTTTTAGTGGCTTTGCTCTTCTCTTTTAGTTCAAACTCTAAAATAATCATTAGGTGGAAATGTGATTGCCTCATAACTATACAGACCTACTCCTATTCCGTCTGTATTTCTGGGGAGAAGAAATAGATGGTGGTTGGTCAAAGGCCTTAGATGGGAAGTGCATCATCTCCTGCAGGACACACTTGTTTAAGTGCTTAATGTTTTAAGTGCTTTCAGATGGCTGGATCATAGAAAATGTCTGGCAGCGGAAGCCGTCAGTGCAGAGGCGTGTACTCTGGACGATGCTTGTGTGTCTGCCGGATTAAACTAGCAGGTGCAGCTCCTGTTGCCGCCCGATAAAGGGGAGACAAAAACCGCGTGCTCCTCCGTTTTTCTTCTGTTCCACAAAGTCTCGGAGAGCTGGTTGACAATAGAAACAAGGCAGGGATGAGAGCCATGCAGAAAAGCACTGAACAATAGAAGCTGAGCGTTTTCCGTCTCCCTTCATCTTTCTCGCCAAATCTCCCACTGCTCGTGAATTCACTTGACGGGAGGCGGATAAGGAAGACTTGATGGAGTAGCACCGCGGATGGACGCACGCCTGCACGGACAGACGGACGGAGTGACGCGAGTAATTGAAATGAAACTCTCGTTGTGGGCGTGTTGTGTTTCTGTGGGTCTAAGGGAGAGGTGGAGCGCATTCATTTAAAATTCCCGTGGGAACATTTCCTGCTTTCATCCGTAGTCCCCGTTTGACAGAGTTAGAACGAGTGCCATATCTCAGAAGGCTTGGAGGGGATTTTGTGTTTTGCTTCAGTTTTCAGCTTTTCCCCAGGGAGTTTTCCATAGGTGCCTTCTTTCAAGAGTCTCCCTCTTTTTTTTTTTTTTTCTTTAAGTCTCCACGCTTTCATCTGAGAATGGCCTCAAAACATTAACCAGTACAGCAAGAGATGTGTTAACTTATTGATGCGCTGTGAAGCATGGAATATGTAAAGCCGATTTTACAGGTTGGTGTAGAAGCTCGCAGATTTACACACAGGCTGTTAACTCGACATCAAAGGTCAGCTTCTCCCTTTCCCTCTTGCCCGTCGAGGGTTTTCTCGCATCCTTGTTTCTCTGCTTCCTTGACCTAATCCCTGTCCCGTCCTTCAACTGGAGTATGTGTCTCCCGTCCTTTCTGTAACGTATTGAGCCGTGCGGTGAACCAGCCTGTGGGCCTCACTCCGCATTGATCTCTCCTGTCCCCACGCTGTCCGGGCAGAAGCCAGACGCTCGGAGCCTGTTGATTGATCTCTCAGGAATCTTTGGCTTTGAGTTGCCACCCATGGCCGCACGCCTAGGTCACCTTTTCAACTCCTTCATTTGGCTCGCAGTCCCTTCTCTGTCGCCGCCGTCTTTTTCCACCAACCTACATCTTTACAGGGCAACATTTACCCCCCCCCCATTTGGTATTTATACGCACTATAAAATGTCTCACTATGATGTCGAGGCTGGCAGGTTTATTACTGTATTTACCAACAACAATAAAAGGTTGTTGAATGATTTATAAGGCGCTGTAATGTCGCTGCAATCAGATTTAATGAATCCTAACAGTGTGTTGTAAAATACATATTAAATCTTTATGCACATGTACCATCATCCGTCACAAATGGTGTTTTAAAACTAAACTGGATCAAAACTCTTAAGCCAAAATCGCAGCAAGGATCGCAACTGGTAAAAAAACACTTCACTCTGCAAGGTCATATGGTGGTGCTCCTGTTCTCCAGCCCTGCTCCACTGTGATGGTGCATGCACACTTGAGAGGGAATAATGCAAAAGAGCCCTCGGCAGCAGTAAGGCTGGGCTCCTGTTTAGCCTTTGCGCCTCCTCACCTTCTCGCATCAGCTCCACATGCCGTCTCTGCTTCCACGAGCTCCGCTCCCCATCCTGCTTGCCTCATTATTTGGGTTCGAGAGAAGACGCCCGCTCTGCATTCGAGCTAATACGCCGCTTTACATTGTTCCATTAGCGCTGGTGTAATGATATTATAATGCTATAATATTACAGCCAGTCCCGATACGCGGTTATAACTGTGATTACAGTAGAAAACACAGTTTGAGTTCGACCTTTAAAAGCGTTCTCAATGAGATAAATGATCAAGCCTCCTTTAAGAGCTTTTCCCGTCATGCCACACACATCGGATAATATCTTGTTCTTTATGACGACTTGCGTTAAGATTGAACGGTGACCATGAAACAGCAGAAAGGATGGAAGGTGATTATTCCCCTCATCCTGGGGTAATGGCCTAAACACGCCGACCAAGTACTCTATTAATCTAGCTACAGTACCGGACAGGCCGAGCCGCTGAATCGCTTCGTGCGGCTGTGTTCTTACTGTCAGGACATCAATTCCTTTGAGCGTCCTGCTGGATTTATTCTGTCACTAAACAACCCGCCGACTTGATTTTTCTCACTCGAGCCGGTGGAAGTTTACAGGTATATTGACACGCGAGTCAATGCCGTTGACTGCGAGGCCCGGGCGGATCCGGAGCGGCCATTTCGGACTCTTGTGAGACGGCAGCTCGCGGGGAGAAAACCGATTTTTATTGGCTTTTTCAATTTGCGCCTGACCAGACAGGAGCAACACTGTGTTAATTGCAACCAGCGGATCAATGGGGTAGTTTCAGCGAGTGTCTCCGCGCATGTTTGTTCAAAACTGTAAAGACCAAATTACTTCCCCTGCCACTGCGCTACGGACGATCAGAATGTACAGGTCAACGGTAGATTCTTTTGGATTTTGAGGCATGCAACAAATTTACAAAAACATGTGGACACAGCCAACACAAGATTGGGTAATGCAAAAGAAATTCATCTTCTAGAACATAAATATTTAGGGTTAAATGAGTCCTCCTGATGTAAAGATGGTAAAGGGTTCACTACTCTGTGGAAGACTACGTGAGCAAGCAGTTCAGCAGTTTAACATTTCTCTGGGTAAAGAAGTGTAAAGAATTCGAGGTTTTCATCATCTGCAGGACATAATATCATTTAGACACTCAGAGAATATGTGCGGAAGGAACAAAGCCAAAAACGAATATTGAATGGCTGTGATCTTCAACCCTTCAGGCAGCACTGCATTAAAAATGGAAGTAGAAATCACTGCATTGACTCAGGAACACTTCTGAATGCAATCGCCAGTGAGCACAGTTCTCTGCATCCACAGCTGCAAATTAAAACTCCACCATGCAATGAAAACCGCGCGTAAACCACATGCAGGAACGGAGCTCCAGGTCTGAGGCGGCCGATCCGAGGCGGAATACCGTCGTGCGGTCTGACGAATTTTAAATTCTTTTTGAAGCACATGGAAGCCGTGTCCTCGGGGCTGAAGAGGAGAGGGACAATCCGGCATTTTCGAAGCACGCGGTTCAAAAGCAAGCATCTATCATGGTATGCAGGTGCACTGGTTCACATGGCACGGGAAACTTGCACATCTTTAAAGACAATATTAATGCCCGGCAATATAAAGGTTTTAGTGCTGTATATGCTGCCTTACTAAGCTTACTTAAGGAAGTTAATGAGAGAAATAAGATTATATAGCATTGCTTAGTGAATAAAAAAGTGGCCTACCTGCAGTTCAGACCTGTCACACTTTGAAAACCTTTACTGCATCATGAAACAAAAAAATCTGACAAAGAAGGCTGTGAACTGCTGAGCAACAGAAGTCTGAAGAATGGAAATACTCATCATTTTCAAACCAGCAGTCTCCTCAGAGCTCACCCTCGGAGTGAAAGGAGAGGTGACGCAACACAGTGGTAAACATGAGCCTGTCCTGACTTCTTTTTTTTTTAACTTTTTTTTTTACTTGTTGCTGGCAACTGAATATAGGGATTACAAATTTGGCAAATCATTCCAGTCTCTGTTATTGACATTTAAAAAAAAACCCAAAAAACTAGTATGTTATAGGAAGTGCCACACTATCGCTGACTGCAAAACTCATCAACTTTACATCTAAACACAGTATAGAGTGTATTCTATAAGTAATTCTTACTCCTCAAGTGTTTTCTTGGCACAAATATTTATGAGTGGAGAGGGGAAAACACATTGGAGGAGCATAAATAAGCAATGGTCCAATGCCAACATTTTACTGTAAAGGCAGACTTGTTCCCTGTCTCTGTACTGTGCATCAGTCCTGAATCAGTGATCAGGCATAACATTATGACCACCTTCCTAATATTATGTAGGTCTCCCTTGTGCCTCCAAACAGTTGTGACTCATCAGAGAATGGACATGGGCCTTTTGAGGGTGTCCTCTGGTGTCTGGCTACAGGATGTTGTTAGTGGGGGGGGCTTTGGTTCCTATGGGTGGAGAAGATCATCCCACAGATATTTGATCAGTTCGGGATCTAGTGAAGTTGGAGGCCAGGTCAACACCTTGTGCTATTCTTCATGTTTTTTTTTAAGTTGTTCCTAAACTGTTTTTGTGTGTGTGCCTGTGTCCCGCTGCTTCCTGGCTGTTGGAATCAAGAAGTGTCACTGCTATGGGGTGGGGGTACCAGGTCTGGTTTAGGTGGGTACTATATGTCTAAGTAACATCCACATGAATGTCAAGTCCAAACGTTTCCCAGCAGAACATTGTATTGTCACAAGATAATGTAATTTACTTCTCCCGTCAATGGTCATAATGTTGTGCCTGATTGTGTAATGTAATGTGTAAAAAAATGGAAGTTAGCAAAGAGCAAAATATCTGTGACTTAAACGCTACAACAGGAAACGACAACAGATGTCCAGTTGTCCGAGATTGCACTCAATTTTATCAAATCAATAGCTTCACTGTGGAGTCGGCGTTTGCTGCACAGCACCAGCACATGAAAGGCGTTGAAGTGTCCTTTGGATCTCGTTTTAATTGCCTATTGTTTGAAATGTAGAACGAATTACCGAAAACACTCGAGGCCTTTTGATGTGGAGAATCTGCGGCTTGGCTACCGAAAACCTGCTGGACCTGCTTCGCCTCACACCTGCGACTGTCTCAAACGCGCCGTTAAACGATCCATTATTATACTATCCCCCGGAATTACACAGCTATGTCTGGGCAGGGGGACGGAGAAATGTGACTTTGATGTGATGGACGCGGTGGCAGGAGAAGAGGTGATGAGGCAGGCGTGCAGAGTGTGATTGAAAGAGTTGACCCTGAGCGACCACTGTCACAGCCGATCATTGTCCTCCTCCAGCGCAAGGCACAGTGAAATAATTCAATACAAGTTCAAGATGAAATCATTTTGCTGCTGTTCCAGCCGAGATGTGGTCTGTCTTAGAGGAAAACAGAACATAAATTAAAGATACACAAATCCGATGATTTGCGATACTCGTGCTTTCTTTGTGTGCACTGTATGAGTGAGTGGTATCCTATAGTGTGTGGGTTTGTGTCTTTATACAGTATTACACTCTATACTGTATGTGTCATCTCTGATCTGACAAGATATTTGCAGATAGATAAGACTACATCCTACACACCTGGTGCCTGTTGGCCGGGGGGGGGGGGGCTTCAGAACAGTGTGGGTATGCTGTAAAAAGAGGCAGATGCAGTGTCCACGAGTGGGCTATAAATTGCCTTTCCGCCTCCCTCCAGGTGTCCAGAGAACGGACAGAAAGGACAGGCGGCGAATAGATGGATGAGTGGAAGGATGGGCATGAGTGGGGACGGGGACGGCGCGAGAGTAGAGCAGTAGAGTCTGAGACGCTCAAGCAGAGCCTGCAGACAAACGAGCAGCCTGGGACTGTGGGTGTGTACGGGCGAGAGACAAACAATGACGGCCTTATGATGAAGATTCATCGTTCTTTTCTCGCCGCCATCCGTCTCCACTAACATGCAGACGCGCCACCGAATAGCTGCGGAGTTGGTAGTCTGCGTCTGCTATGTGGGTGCAAAAATAGAGGTGATGTCAGTGAGGTTAGAGGCAGGATAATGAAATGTGAAAGCGAGGCGGAGGAAAAAAAATAAAAAATGAAACTCGTGCACAGTTGATGTGCAAAGGTGCTGTCCCTTGCAGAAAACATTAGAAATACTGTAATTCTCCATGTGGTGTGGATTCACCATCATTATTAGAAACGGCATAATAATAATCACAAAGCACCTTTCAAATCAGCAATGCATAAAACATCATAAGAATAAAACATACAGTGCAATATCAATAAAAGCAGATTTAAAACGTGTACCTAGAAATGAGATGAAAGGGAAAGCAGGTTAAATGGAGTAAGCTGCTGCATTTCAAACATGTCAGAGTCCGTGTCTCGAATGTCAGGTGTGAGAATGAGCGACTGAGTGCTCTAAAATTCATGATGGACAGTCGGACAGTGGTGGCTGAGGAGGATCTGCGAGTACGGGAGGGGACAGATATGATGGAGCTTGGTTGTGAAGGACCTTGAAGGTAAGTAGCAGGATCTTTATTGGAAGCCGGGGCAGCTGCTGTGGGACTGGGGGGATGTGGTCCACGGAGGGTGTTCGGGTGACGATATGAAGTGCGATACGATGTGTTTTGGACCAGTTGAGGTCTATGGAGACATTTGGAGGTTAGACCAAAAAGAACAGAGGTACTGTGGTGGATGCGTTGCAGTTGCATTGATGTTGCGGAGGTGGAAGCAAGGGGGTAGACTTTAACCCAAGGGGAGGGAAGTACAGTGGAGTCATCAATGTTCAGAGAGTTAAGAATATGTGTATTTAAAAAAATGGTACAATATAATTTTAGACATAACCCTCATGCTACCCTCCTGCAGCTCTCTCTCTGTCTGTCCATTCACTTGGGGTCCCGGAGACCCCAGAGGTAACACAAGGGTTAAATACAAGGGAAAATGCTTGGTCACAGCAACTTAGTTGGGCATAAAAAACACTCTTGAGAACCACAAGTCAAGAGAAAGGTGAATTAAAATAAAATGGTATTAGCAAATGAGGCATGTCCAGGGGTGTACCCCGCCTCTTGCCTGATGACAGCTGGGAACCTGTGACCCTTAACAGGAACAAGCGGTTACAGAAGATAAATGAATTAATGTCGTTTAAGCACATGAACAAATGTACAAGAAATAGAGACAGAAATAAATGTATATTATACACATAGGGATGATTAACAAGGTGCAGAAATGTGCATTAACATTAATAACTTGGAGTTATCTGTTACAGAAAGGTGAGTTGCTGTACAGCTGGACAGAGTAGCGTATGAATGAAGTCCTTTAACGTTCACTGAGGGACGGAGCGGAGCAGAATCAGTCTGTTGGTGAATGAACTCCTCCGCCCCTGTATAGTCCGGTGCAGCGGGTGTGATGGATTGTCCGTGATGGAGAGCAGTTCGTCCAGTGTCCTCCGGTCCAACTCTCTGCCGATCACGTGTCCGGCCTTTCGGATCAATTCGTCGATCCCGTTGATGTCCTTTTTGCCGGTAGCGCTCCCAGAAACAAACCACAGCAAAGTACTCAGCGCTCGCAGCAACAGACTGGTAATTTTGTTCTGTTTTAGGATTTGCTGTAAACCTGCAACTCGGCGACCACAACTGCGTAATGAATTTGAAATCTGTGAACTAACTGAAAAGCGTCTTATCTGTGTTGTAAGTTTGTTTTTCTGTCAGTTGAGCTGCATATAATCAAAATAGCATAAACGTGACTTTGGTTTACTGTGTGACTGAGCTGCTGGGACACAGCTCTTTAACAGCACGTTGCTGTGAAGTGGCTCCAAACCTCTAGTGGGCTGACGGGGACATTAAATAGAAAGCAGCAGGGGCAATTTTAATTACTCCTTGTCCTGTTGTCGTGGTGACAAACTGGAATGAGGGATGTTTGCAAATGACTATGCAACACAGAGGCAAGCAAAGGAAGGTAGGCTTTTTTTTTTTTTTTTTTTAATGGAAGCCATGGAGACCGGAGCAACAGGTGGATGTGAGCACTCAAAACAGGTGCACAGTTGATGAAGTGTGCCGCGGAAGAGGGAGCTGAAGAGATATTAGTTTTGACACGGTTTATTAACTGGAGGCCTCCTCCTCGGAGCTGCTCGCGTCTGTACTGTCGGTTTCAGTTGCACCTGTACGCTTCAGGAAGAGAGAAAGACGGTGAGAGACGCTCCGAGAGGTTGACGGAGAAGGCTGACATCCGTGGGGTCAACGATGTGTGTCATCTGAAAGAAATACACGGATCAGCGACATAGGCATCGCTCTCTTTGAGGTGAACCAGTCAGACCTTTTCTCTGGGCCTAGGGCGTAACGGTAATATTTAGAAGGAAAACAGAGGGGGTGGTGGATGGATGGAAAGGTATAAATGAAAAAAATAAGCAAATCCAAAAGTTATCCCCTGTTGCCAGAGGCTTTGCTGACACATTTGTGTATTTATTTAAGTGGGGGAGAAGGTTTACCGTGTGGGCTACAAGCTCCTTTCATTTCTCCTCATCTCCCATTTTCCAAAGCACTAAAACAAAGCAAAGTCACATAAATGGAAGGTTAACCTTTTTTTTTTTGTCTATTTTCATGAGAGATTTAGTGTTTTTTCCAAGCTCTCTAAATTGGAACATTTCATTGTGGTGTCCAGCCGTTTTTCACTTAAGCCTCTTTCTTTTCTTTTCGCTCCTTCCTGAAAAAAGCCCAACGCTGGGATTTGCTTTGATAGATTGTCACTTACTCTGCTGCCGTTAATCTTAGTTAGTTTTGTCCTGTACCGGGTCTTTACGGAGACTTGAGATTGAGTGCTTGGCCCGCATAAGTAGCACTTAAAGAGCTTATGTAATGCAGTTCACGGGCCTTCATATATCTAGTCTGGGATGGGCTGGTTATGTATTAAGCTTTTATTTTGCTTGGACTTGAGGAGAAAGTTAAATCACATTGAAATTACCAGCGTTTCGCAGTTGAAAGGAATGAGGAGAGGAGAGCTGGAAAATTGCCCTGGGAAGACAGATAGGGGGAAGAAACTAGTAAAGGAGGACAGAGAGAGAGAGGGAGTGCAGGTCAGCAGAAATGTCAGTTGCAGAAACCGGGGGAAGGCGATGAGGAACCTACATATAAGAGTGCATGGGAAAAGTGCTGCAACACACATTATACAGTCGCTATGTCTTGTTAGCTCCAGGTGTTCGGTAACGTTGTGCTTGTTTTACCTAAATGCAGTTTGAAGTCCAAACTACCCTTGATTTTTTCGTGTATTTTGTGGGATGTTTTGTCCAGACTCTAGGGAAAGTTTTTACTATTTACTTGTTGGTCTGTGCTGGCGAGACGAAGACAGGAGTGGGTCAGTTGACAACAGTTGAACCTGTCGCACAGTGCCAAGCCGACACACGTACCATTTAGCTTTTAGCTAGCTTATAAACCTTTCTCTCTCTCAAATACACATACAGCTAATGTCTCTATTTTACTCAGATGCTGTTAGTTGTGCTTGTGAAGTGCTCGCTGGCTCGTTTTTACTGGGACCTAAATGACATGGAGCTGGTGTAAGTTTTACTGGTTACAGCTGTGTGACACAAAAAAAACTTGTTCTAGTGCATCCCACAGATACTTGATCAGTTTGGAATCTAGTGAATTTACAAGCCAGGTCAACACCTTTATGTTTTTTGAGTTGTTCTTAAACTGTTTTTGTGTGTGTACTTGTGTCAGGCTTCATCCTGCTGGGGATGTCTGCTGCCATCAAAGAGTGTCATTGCTATGGGGTGGGGGTGCCTGGTCCTGGTCCGGTTTAGGTGGGTGCTACATGTCTAAAGTCTCATTTAGGGTACTGCAGTCAGGTCAGCAGGTCAATGGATGCTGTAACCTACGCATGTAGTCGATGTCGGTGCGAGTCATTTGTACTTGTGCGCTCGCTCTGTAAAAACTCCACCCAAACAACTCCAAACCTCCTCATTTAAACTTTTCTTGATGTGTTCCATATTTATTAATCCAAAACAAACAACAAAAATTGCAGACATGCAGAAGCAGCCCTAAATACTAAAGGATTTGCGGTCTGCGTCGCTGCAGCGTGTTGTTACATTTCTGGGGAGGTGCACGTCAGCTACGGCGCTAGAGCCTGACGCAGAAGCCTAAGCTGCCTATAGGCAACATCCACACAAATGCCAGGTCCATACATTGCATTGCAACAAGATGGTCAATGTATTTGTCAGTGATCATAATGTTATTCCTGATCGATGTAGCTTCCCTTACAAGCTAAATGATTCTAGTTTGAAGTAAACATGAGTTAATTCAGTGTTCTTGTACTAAACTGTGTGCATCATAGTGACAGACCTCTGGGCCACATTGTTTAATCTTATTTTGTGGCTGGCCTGCTGCAGACAGAGCAGGAAACAGATGTGCAGACATCCTGTATGAGAGTGTTGCTATCAGTGTGTTTATTCGATGATAAGATGAAAGTATTGACAGTAGGCATACCTCTGCACAGTCTCCACATGAGCGCTCAGGGTCCACGTTCTGTGCTGCCTCGACGTAACGATCGCACATAATAAAAACGCGACCACTACCTAGACGTCTTGCTGTGTTGTTATTGATTGGTCATCGATTTCACGAGCAAAAGCTTCCCTGAAGCCAGTTTTTGTTATAATGAAGGGTGTTGGTGGAGTGTAGGAAGTGACAGCTGGAGCCTGGAGGAGGTTCTCATTATTGGCGCTTAATCTGGAACCCCCGATTGAGACTTTATGGATTTCTAGGGGCGACGCGTGCACGGCTGTGCTTAGCTTTTGCGTGTGCTGCATCTGTTTTCATAACAGTGACTACGAGATGGCGAGATGTCACATTGTTTTGTCTCATTTGTGTGAGAACAGGCGCCGTTTAAAGGAGCATTCAAATTCTATGCCCAAATATGTTAAGTCAACATTTTTCATTGGATGTACTCGTGGGAACACGTTGTTTCCATGAATATTTCCTGTTGGTTTGGAGTGGGTTGATGCGCATGTGAATTCTTATTAATATTGACTGCTGCAAGGTTATGAAAGGTCACCTCCAGATTAAAGCCTCTGGAATATCTCCACGTATCTCCTGTTATCAAATTTTTCCGGGGTCCTGCTGTCATTCATAATTTACTGCATTTACTGCATTTTAATGTGTTTCCTTTGCTAACTAGGTATGTGCCATGAGGCTGCGTGTGTGTGTGTGTGGCATGCGCGGAGAGTTACCTCGTGTTACATCCAGGGCTTTAAGTCAGGGGACTTGTTCGGTGTGAAAAGGAAATATTTTAATATCTTCACGCTTTGATCTCCTGATGCGCTGCGGAGGTTTCGGTTGAAGCGAAGGTTCTCGACGCACGCAGACACGGAGAGAGGAAGCGCTGAAGAGAGAGAGAAGTACTTTCCGTGTGAGCTTAGTGATTACATTTTTCAGATGCTGAGCACCCAGAGGAAATTGGCCCCTTTACTCAGGCCGCTTCTATCGCGGTAAGAAAAGCAAGTAATTCCAAACTTTAGACCTTCAGGTGCAGACATACTGATGCGCAATTTTAATACAGGCAGGATGTAGAATAGGATTTCGGACGTGTACACAAAACCCTCATCTGGTTATTTGCTGTATCTCGTCTGGATCCAGAACTCAGAAACCCAGGAAGCACATCATCCCCGTTCATAGTTACTGGCTCCCTATCAAGTTTCATATGACATTTAAAAATACCCTCCTCAGCTACAAATGTCCTCGTAACTTGCCTTCTTAGTATCTCCTTATCTAAACCAGTGGACTCTTTGGGACTGAGCTTCCAGTGCGGCTGCTCCTGTGCTCTGGAACTGAGCATCTCTGTGTCGCAGGAAGCCAACAACCGAGTCGTTTTAAATCTGAACATAAAAACAATTATGAGCATAATGTGTCTCCTAGCCAATACTGATAATAACAGGTTTTAACGTTACGCCTCATTGTGATAAATGCCTCCATACAAGTTCAGACTCCAATAATCCAAACATTACCACCCTTCGCTGGTTCGTGTGTCCCTCTTCGTCCGAGCCTGCCACAGTTTCTCGGACGCAGGCTCTTGTTTTTGTCAGCTTGCACTGAGCAGCAACAGGTCAGGGTCAATTGGCAGTCGACTGTTTGCCTGTTCTGTTTGCCAGCTGCCCGTGTCTCACCTCCTCAGTAGTAACCAGCTCGTGCAGGAGAGTCAGGCCTTATGTGGGTTTATTCCTCTTTGTTTTTTTTTTTCTTTCTCCATTCCACACTGTGACAGAAAATGCACGGAGTGATGCATTTTGCAGCTCAGGCAGTAAAAACAAACATGGTCTCGCAACAAAGAGGCAGCGTCTCCCTTCAAAATGTTTCTCCTTCGGCACTAATCTGACCAGTATCTTAATCAAGCTGTACTTACGTTTAATTTATAATACTCAGCGGCACCTTTTATATGCCTTTCCACTTTTTTCCTGAGGCTGTGCTGGAGTGCATCTCCGATCAGTTTTAATTACAGAGCAAACATCACGAGCTGTCTGCATAGGAGGGCTTAAACTTTGCCTGCTCTCTCTCTCTCTCTCTCTCTCTCAAGTTCAAAGTTCAAAGTTCAAAGTGGGCTTTATTGGCATGAAAGTTTCTCTCTCTCTCTCTTTCTCTCCACCTCCAACGCAAACCCTCGTCCTCCATCAGTCATTCACACATTTTCATTTTATTCTGATGCATCGCAGCCATTGGCCCGATGTTTTTGTTTGTGTGTGTGGAACTCTGGCCCAGAAATGTGTTTTTCACTAACAAATAATATCACTGCTCTTGGAGTACTTTACACAACTAGTCACATATCAAATTCAGCATTTGGTTTGTTCTTTTTGCATCATATTTGTTATAAGTAAAATAATAATAACATCTATGGGGAACTTGTTTTCCTGCATTTAACCCATTCCTCCACTCAGGAAGGCGCAGTCGGGTGCTGCCTCTTCTCTGCCGTGCCCGGGGACCAATTTGGTGCTTGGGTGCTTGCTGGAGACACCTCAGTCATGGACCCGGGAAGAGGCGAAGATGTGACCCTTCGCTCCCAAGGCTGCTTCTCTAACCACTACACCACAAGAATAACTCCAGCCTCAGACAATAGATTCAAATTAGAGGATCGGAGACAATAGTGCCCGAAAGGGACCAAAGAGACAAAGCTCTTGTTGGTCCTGAGAGACTGTTCCTCTCAGCCATTGTTTCTTACATGCCTGCTGCACTGATGTGGCTCTCTCTGATTGTGCGTGTCGTCATGAACTTCGCAGACGCGTTTGTGCGCGCGCACGATTCACGCAGACCTATGCGCTCAGTTAATTACAAACAAACGATGCTCGCTCGAGCATCATCATTAAGACGACAATAAAATCTCTATAAGCACACATGAAGGATAATAATAGCTCATCTTCTGCGCTGTTTTTCTTCCATCCGTCCATCTCTCCCCTCCCTCTTCTTCTTTGTGTCTCATTGTCTCCCCTGCTGTACTCATCTCTGCACCATTAATCTTCCGACCAATGAATTGGAGCTCCTGACTCTATCACTCCTATTATCGACTGCAGCCGTCCCTTATTTATGTTCCATTTTTCTCCCTCTCTTCCTCGCTGAGCCCTCTCCGCTGTGTTTCCATTGACCGGCATGTAATTTCTCACATGAATAATGCAAGCGGCGAGACAAAAATAGTTGCACTCCTTCGTTCTCGGTGGCTGGGATTTGTTCTGCAATAGTTTAACTGAATGTGTTTGAGCTGATTTCTATTCAGCGGCGCCGGCTACTTTGTTAAAAGGAATGGGGATTTGGTTGTAAAGGTACCGGCGCTCCCAAAGCCGCCTTATTACTGAAATAGACTAGACCGACTGATTGTGAGATCAGGGTGCAGATTTATTCAACCTCTGAGCGCTCATGAGTACTGATCCAGGATCACTGAGGTGGTTCCCAGGACAATCCTATTCATTAACTAACACCCGGAGCAGCCACACCAGCATATGGCTGTCTGCAGGCAAAAAAATGACTTTTCAGTCTGCGCCGGTGTTTGCTGATGTGACATGTGTTGTACGTACATTAGATCAGAGTTCCCTAGCTTTCATTTGGCTTTTCCAGTTTGGGCTAATTGCAAAATATTCAAAATTATCCCAGAATATGGAAAATGAATGGCTTTATAGGCAGATAATGTAGCAGTAGAGTAAGTTCAACAGCTTTAATTCATAGGGAGCAGTGTCTCTGACTGTGATAATTTGCTGTGTTATAAATATCATAGCAGTAAATGCGTTGCACTGCACTGATCACTCCCTGGGAGGAATTAGTCTCGAGAAAAACACACTTGTGCGTGTGGATCCAAGGCCAGTGAGTGAGTCACGCTCTACGTCTCCCTTTCCCTTCAGTTTCTGAATAGAAGGTATACCGAGAAACACAAAATAAATGAGGAAAAAACACAGTCGCTGTTTCTTTTCCTGTGAGCGTGTGTGTGCGGCGCACCTCGTGTTGCCATGGTGAGTATGTTGGGGTTTAGCGAAGGGCCAGGTGTAGGTCCTACCGAAGGCCTTCCAAATAATCGGCTCCAGTCTTGTAGTGCTCCTTTCCCATGACACTTTTCCGAGGACGAGCATAAACATGCTTTTCAGTCCTGACAAGGCTCTCTCTGCGGTAATTCAATATTTTTTTCTACTGTACCGCTCCTTCCATTAAGGAGCCACATTGTCCTCTAAGGTACAAAATAAAGAAATAAAAGCGAGCCACAAAATCTCTATCTTTAAATAACGCCTTTCCCTCAGTCTTCTTACAGAGGATTTTTAAAACCATAGGTGCTCGTACTGCACCGTGCATCAGGCATAACTTTATGACCACTTTCCTAATATTGTGTAGGTCTCCCTTGTGCCTCCAAAACAGTTGTGACTCATCAGAGAATGGACATGTGCCTTCTGAGGGTGTCCTGTGGTGTCTGGCAACAGGATGTTGTCCAGGTTGAGGGGATCATCCCACAGGTACTTGATCAGTTAGTGAATATGGAGGCCAGGTCAACGCCTTGTGCTGTTTGTCATGGCTTTTTTTTTTTTAGATGTTCCTACACCATTTTTGTATGTGTGCCTGCGTTGGGCTGAATCCTGCTGGCTGCTGCCATCAAGGAGTGTCATTGCTATGGGGTGGGGGTGCCTGGTCTGGTCTAGGTGGGTGCTTCATGTCTAACTAACATCCACATTAATGAATGCCAGGTCCAAACCAGAACATCCAATTGTTATTTACTTCTCCTGTCATATATATAATATTATGGCTGATAGGTGTATATATTCCATCCAAATAGATATAAGAAAGAAGTAAAGTGTTAAGAATTGTATTGCAAGGAAACAAACTCACTTGCATTTTCTTGAAAGTTTTTTCCTTTCAGGCATTAAACTAAATCTCCAGTAAAGTGAAGAACATGCTTGTTAGTTAGTTCCGGCAGCAGCATGGAGAGGTCGGTGTAATTGTTTCTGAGTGGCAATGGAAGGCTTCGCTGAGCGCTTTGCCCGTGTTAATTTGGTTTGAGATACCGCTGTGTTATTTATTTGAATAAACCGAGCTGCCGTTTTTTTCTTTTCCTAGCGTATAACTGGGGCGTAGCCAGTGTTTCCTAAGAACTGTGAGCTGGAAAAAATCCATCTCTGTGATCCTTGACAGAGCTGTGTGGCTCTGAGACCAAGCAGACAGTGGTCTGAGGTGGGGGAGAGGATTCTGTAAGTCCTCAGTCCCTCCTGACATTCGCCGTGCCAGAGGGGTTTCTGAGGCCTGGACCGACACAACACAGCGTGCACGGCTATCAAACTTTCACCATTTCCTCTTTTTTTTTGCACCACTGGTTCATATTTCCTCTTTTGCATTTGTCACTGTTCATTTGTCTTGTTATGTTGTGTTGCTTATTCTTTGTCACTTTTTGCCTTTCCGCCTCTCGTCTGTCTTCATTTCACCCTCGTCTCTTTGTTCCCTGCAGATCGCTCTCGGCCTCAGCCTTGCAGCCAGTGGCATCTTGTCGCATTGATTGGAAATGTTTTGTCGGGGGTGACGTACTGTCGAATTCTTATCCGATCTGATGCGCAGTATGAAGCGTCCGTATGTGTTGCGTCGTTAAAATCATAAAACCATGCTGTGATTACAAGGACGGTGGAAACGTCAAAGCTTTTCTCTTGGTGATGGATCATTGCGTTTGCCACGGTAAATGCCACACGGGGTAACTTTGCCTCTACCTTCACATATTCATTTGAACAATGAGCACTCTGTTGATTCAGCGATAATGGAGAATGAGAAATGGGAAGAATTACAATAATAAGGTGGCTCTAATGTTCATACTGCATATTCCTGCTGCAGCTAACATGAACAAAACATTGCAAATAATGCAATTATCCCACTCTAGTTATTAACTCTATTGTTGTAAGTCCCTGGTAATGAAACTATTATTTGTGGACTTTTTGGAGCAAATTGTTCGCAAAGAGATTTGTGAAATCAGACCGCTGTCCTCCCGTCTTTCTCCCTCTCTCCCTCTGACAACCCCCTCCCTGCTTGTTTGTGTTTAATAAAGCAGATTAATTAAGCTCATTGGCATTCTAGGACACTGCCTCCAGCTGTTTTTCGGGGGAAAAGGATCAGCGAGGTCATTAATTTGAACTGTGCTGCGGGAGCGCGGGCAGCCTGCGAGGAAACAACCGCGGGGCTGGCGTCCGCTAGAGTGAGATGGCTGGTGGGATGGATGGGTATCGGTGACAGGATCTCACCAGTCAGTCAGCGAAGCTATCACTCACTTCTTTTGAGATTAACAACTCTGCCGTGCGCGCTCGTACCTTTCCTTCTCTCTCTGTGTCGCTGATCCGTCGCTACAACGGCAGATACGCCAGTCAGCCACAACATTAAAACCACTGGCAGGAGAGGTAAATGACATAAACCATCTTATGACACTAGGATGTTCTGCTGGTAAACGTTTGGACCTGGCATTCATTCGTGTGGATGCTACTTAGACGTGAATCACCCGCCTAGACCAGACCAGGCACCCCCAACCCATAGCAATGACACGCCTTGATGGCACACAAAAACGGTTTAAGATAACTCAAAAAAACATCAAAAACAGCACAAGGTATTGACCTGCACTCCAAATTCTCTACATCCCAAAATGCTCAAGTATCTGTGGGATGTACTGGTAGATGTCTGATCCACAGATGCCCCTCCCCTCAACCCACAGGACCCAAAGGCCCCCACTAACAACAGTCTGATGAGTCAGAACTGTTTTGGAGGCACAAGGAAGACCTACACAATTCTTGGCAGGTAGTCATGATGTTATGCCTGATCGGTGTACCTTTTGAAATAGGTAATTTCTCATTTTATCTGAGTAAAATTCAAAAAGGTAAATGGCATCATAAACATATGATAAGTAGGTAGTCTCATCAGTGTGACCGATATTCCCTGTATTGTCTCGATACAGTGTTTAATACACAACGCCATCTGACATGCCCCAGTTAGAATCAACTTTAATTATCAGCGAAACATGGTAACACAGTTCCGGGCCCCGTGCCAGAAACACTGGGATCTGCTTATGAGTTAGTGTAACTCCAAAAATAATGAGCCTTGCAAAAAGCTGCAAGTATTTGTAGCGGCCTGTAAGTGATGACAGCATCTTGTCGAAGCATAAAGTCAATCCGCGCTATAGAGGGAAGAGGGCGGACGCGGCCGATGAAGGATGCAGCGCAGACTCGGGTCACGGAGTTGACTGTGCCTTTTAGCGTCGATAAGCAGCAGGCTCGGATCGAGCTGAGGCAGCGTTCTAGAGCCGTGTTGTCCGTGTGAATTACAGTCCGGACCCGAGTGGTAAATTAAAGTTTGTTCTTTCGGGGCGGCGTTTCTAAAAACATTGTCTCTTTAAATTACAATCAGTAACCGCCGAATACGGAGTCATTCGCCGACATGGATGGTCCTTAATCGTCGTTCAAACACGTTGCACCTGTTCGAATAGTGAAAGCTGAGTAAGCTGCAGAGGCGAGCGCTGGTCAGGAGCAAAAAGGACACAGAGTGCGCGGCTTTGCCAACAATCAGACAGCCTAGACTTTTCTAGTAGACGTCACGAAACCAAACTCTGCAGGAAAAGCGCCAACTCAAGAGGTCATAATCATTATGAAACAGCTGGACGCAACAACATGAATCCTGAATTTAAATTTGATAAAGATGTTTAACTGTATTTTAACAGTATAATTGTGTGGAAGCTTCTGGAAATGGGTCAATATGCGTATTGATGTGGAAATTGTTAATACATAAAGATGAGCCTATTACATAGTCTTTCTTTTCCTCACTGAAGTGCTGATTTTTATTTTATTATTTTATTATAGTGTTGTATTTATAAAGGCTTATCTGCTGAGGAATATTGAAGGCGCTGCGCCCTGTAAGCTTTTCAACAAAAATGTAATTTCGCTGCGGGCGCTGAGATCCAGTTTCCCAGTGTTCAAACCACTCATGATTCATTGGAGCTTTGTTTTTTAATGACCACCGAGTCCTGCCTCGTACTTCTCGTGTGCCTCCTCTGTCTTCGTTTCATGTGAGACACCAGCTGATGCAGTATGAATGCTTTGTCCTCCGTTGAGTGGATCTACGTGTTGGTGAGTCTCCCGGTGCACGAACGCATCAGGCACTCTGTGCTCCTCTGGTGGCAGGCAGGAGGGGCGACTGTTGTCACATTTCTTCATCATTACCTTCCCTGTCCCCCTTCATCTCGCTCCCTTGGAAGTTAAAAAAGTAATCAAAGGCTCGGCATCCGGCAGCTCCGTCTCGGTGCCTCTCTTGAATCGTCTGCAAACACTGGCGCCTTCTCCACAAAAGCCCCCCGTTCCAGAGGCGCTCTGCAGCTTGTCTCAGTGGAGGTGTGCCGTTTTTTTTCATCTCTGCTAAAATGGAGGATGCTTTGTCACTCATTTAAAAGCTCCACGACTTCTGTCCCTCCCTCGGGAGCCCTGCGGCCCTCTAAGGCCTCGTTGCTGGTCAGAAAACCCGCCGTCTTCTCTGCTCTGTCCTGCCTGTCACACCACGGCATTAGCATGAACATGCCCCTCAGCAGGCAACAGAGAAAGAACCCTGCGGTGCTCTGGCCGGAGCACAGGGCTAAATCCCAGATCAGTCGGAGAGTTCAGGCTCCCTGGAGAGGAGATCTTTGCCGGCAGGGTGGATGGTTAGAGTAAGTTGGACATTAGGGACTTAGCCAATCAAACGCTGGATTAGGAGTAAGCGGTGACAAGAAAATTCCACATGGTGTTAAAAGTGGCCGTCTAAGGAAAATACCCCGTGTTTTCTTGGCCCTCACGTGTTTGGTTTTCTCAGCTGTGTGTCGTGCTTGCGATGTTGTAGCTAATGCAGCTCAGGCATAACATTATGACCAATGACAGGAGAAGTAGATAACATTGACCATCTTGTCACAATTCATTGTTCTGCAGGGGAACTTTTGGACCTGGAATTTATTCATGTGGATGTTACTTAGACATGTACCACCCACCTAGACCAAACCAGGCACCCCCACCCCATAACAATGACAGCCACCCCCAGCAGGATGCAAAAAACCCTAAAAAACATGAACCTGGCCTCCAAATGCACTAGATCCTAAACTGATCAAATATTTGTGGGATGATCCACAGAGGCCCATGTCCATTCTCTGATGAGTCACAACTGTTTTGGAGGCACAATGGAGACGTACACAATATTAGGACATAATGATTGGTGTATATTAATTCTGTATCTTACGGACTAAAGGGTCAGATTACCTCAGTAATGGATGAATTGATCCATGTCTGCCTGCATAAATAGATGTATAACTTTAGCCTTCAACCAGTGAGATGTGAAACCTCAACTCATTTGTCTTTTCCCTTTCATCTGTGTTGCCGTGCAGCGGCCGACTTTGATACTCAAGATGAATAAGTGCATTCCCGTTTCTGCTCTATTTTCTCAAGGATGACGAGGCAATCACGGGAGGGACGGATGGCAAAGACCATACCCACATCCGCAGGTTCCTCAGTCAGCACCACAAGAAATTACCATGGAAACCAGAGGTAATGCAAATGGCTTTCTCTCATCTCTTTCTTTTTGTTTGTTTTCATTTGATAGCTGAATCACCTTCTTTAAATCCACGCTTCCATCTTTCAGACAGGGGTATTATATTAAGGTCCTGTAGTATTTGTGTAATTAATCTACTAAACCAGACAAGGCCACTGACACGCACGGCTAACTACACCCAGTGATTAATCTTTGTCAAATTTTTTATTAACGACACTTTGCAGAAATACAATTCAACTGCAAATGTCTCAGTCGCCTTTTCTTTTGGCTGTCCCTTTTCTTAAGAGCGCGTCAGATAGAGGAACCAGCCATTATATGCGCCTATTATCCAAAGAAGGGACTGTACCTTGCGGTTATTATGATAAACGATTGTGCGAGGATGATAATGTTTAATCCGAAACCATTAGCGGGTTATGTTTAAAAGCACCTGTGAGTGAAGATTACAAGTCGACGCGACTCGTCTGTATTTTTCAGCTCACTTACTGATGTAGTCTGCGCTCACCGCTGCAACAAAAGGAGCGGCAGACAGGGCAATTAAGTGGTGGATTAGTGATAAGGGAAGCGGCTGTAGATTTGTAACCTGTTCGGCAGAGTTTAATTAAAGGTTTGTGCATGTATGTGTGTGTGTCCGTGAGCCCAGTCTGCAAAATCTGATTTATTAGTCATTGCCAAATGCCTCTTTTAAGTATCTGTGCTGAACACTGTGTTATGTGGTTCTGGGCAACAATAGCAAAAACTCAGAGTTCATACACTTATGCATGAGGAGGGTAATAGTGAATAATAGTAGCAGCGTAATTTAAATTTTTCATTATTCCTTTTTTGCAGGATTCTCCATGATTCATTGCAGGTTTCTTGCTGCATCCACCGGGCACTGTGCATGAAATATTCTGCACAAGGCAACATGTATAGGCCCGGTAATGTTACAGTATACCTGTGGCTTTATTTTGGCAGAGCCCTCCTAGTAGCTAGTGTGGAGTTAGCCTGCATTTCCCTTTGCACTTTCTCTCAAACAACAGAGCACTTTAGATGCAAAATCATCTGTTAAGCTATAATAACACTGAACCACATTCATAAACCCCGCAATCTGCATCCGTTCCATACTTTATTTTAACTCAGTATGCGACGGCGATCACCTCGCAGTACGTGACTAGCATTATTATGTCTAGCTTTGTTCGCTGACACATGTGCATGATATCGGTTTGTTTGTTTTTCAATCTAGCGTGCCCCAGGAACATCTGTTGCATGAATATTGAGGGGTCTGTGTCTAAATGCGGATGATGCTTTTGGCATAATTTAAAACGACTGCTTGTTAGAAAATGAGAAGTAACATTGCTATGAAACAGCCAAGCTAGGACGACAGCCAAACAAGCTATCTGAATCTGAACTAATTGCACAAAATGTGAGTGGATTTCAAGGCTCGGTGAGAGCGAGGGGCTTTATTGTGAACTTCTTTTCGTTTCTTATTTTTTTTTCTCCCCCCCCCTCCATGTTTTGTGTTTGATCATTTTGTCTGTGAAAACTCTTGCCATCACTGAAGGCTTTTGCACTGAAAGACATGTACATGGTTTCACTGCGCTAACGCATTTTCTTATTTATGGAGTGGATTGGAAAAGGAAAGCGTCGTCAAAGAGGAAATACATTTTGCAACATCCGCACCCACTATATCTTGACATTAGGCGCGACATGCATCGAAGCCCACTTTTTGAAGTCAACCTCATTTCTGATGATTTCCAGCGCACTCATAAAGGAATGTGTCATTTGGTTTTTGAGAACATAGCGCAAATCCAGCGTATTTCCATCAAAAACACACACACGTCTCTATCAAACTAGCATCCTCAAAAATCCTCTCTTATCTCAGACTTTTTCAGCCAAGTTTGTCAGAAACCACAGAGAGCAGAGGCTTTTTTTCCCTCCGCTTCCCTCACCAGCTATCTGTCCTAATTACCAGCGTTAACTTGTTTTCTTGGTGCACAGCCAAAATGGTAGAGGTCCGAGGGGCCACTGAGCTGGCGCTGTCAGAGGCTCGGGCTCGGAGTGGTGGAGGTAGAGCGGTGCCATATGGCGGCTGTCACAGATTGGCAGAGGTCGGCGCGGAGTCATTCTTGAGCCACGGGCGCGAAAACGTTGCGCGCAAACAAAAATGAGAGTGTGCTGCCTTTATTTCTTTACACCTGTGCACACAGACTGAGGATGGGGTACAGTGTGGTGGCTCTGCCTTGTGGCGGCTACAGCCTTTTTCTGTAAAACGATGAGGTTCTCCAGCCGGCGAGCTCATCCAGAGGTCGCAGCGGATTAGCGTAGACGCACAGCTGTCCATCAAGGACACCAGCACGTCGTGGTCGTTGACGTTGGGACGGAGATGAGAGAAGATGAGAGCTGGACCACTTTTGAAGAGTCAAGCGGCAGCCGGGGATGAAGGGATAAACAGTCATTTTCTGCAGAGCTGACATGGATCTAGAGAGAATTAGAGCTAAATTTTATTTTAGTCGGGAGCAGAAAGAAAGTGGTGCTAAGAGGGTTTAGAGATACTTAACTCATCGTACACTATGATATCAGTGAAACCTTTATATATTTTTAATGTATATGTTATTGTTATGCATTAAAGATGCAGAGAGCACAGATTTGACTTTAATCACAATTACAGATTTATGATTACGTCCGAGCCTGGTTTGATGTGGTTTCCAAGTGGCGGCGTACTGGTTGACTGACTCAAACGTCTGGTCCTCTTGCCTATTGCTGGGTGTGAACGACAGAAGCGTCCTTATGAGCGTACTTGCAAAGCAGGTCTGGACAGCCTATTATTTACCAGTCAAGAGGGAAGCGAGGAAGACACCGAGGCACAACACAGACACATGACTCACTGGGGTCGTCACGGCTGTCTCCTAGCAGGAAAAACGCATGCGGCGGGGCGGCGCGGCTGGAGGAGGAATCTGATCTGTCTCGTCCCCCGAACCCTCCTTCGTGCCACAGTGGCGCGAGGCAAGGACGCAGGAGAGTCTTTGTTTCTCCTATTTGTCTGTTCGAGAAGGCGGCAGTGTGACGCCTGCGTGAATGATTGACACTTTTTTTTTTTTTTTGCGGAACACGAAAGAGACTCATGCTCCATCTCCCGTTCGCTCGTTTGACATATCCACTGCAGCCACATCCATCCCCCCCCCTTCACGTTACATCTTTGGCATTAAAGAGGATCCGTAATTGTTGGACAGATGGCAGATTATACACACCCTCATTACAGTAGATGATGAGGCTGGGATTGAGATCATATGAAGCTCGCCTTCCATATTTTTCTCCCTTCTCTTCGTTAAATGCTTTTTTTTTTTTTATCAGCCTTGTGCATATAATTTTGTGCCTTTTAGCCCCTGCAGCACCTAGGGCTTCATATCTACTTATGCCATGTTCTTACTAATGGGAAGGAAGGTGGAGAGGAAATTGCCTTCTATAAATTCTGATGTATCTCATGAAGTGGCAGTATATGATTCAGTTCTTCCATTTAAGCTGCGGTTCAGTGTTATGGCGTATCAGCAGTGAGCTTTAATGCTGTAACCCCTCGGGGGAGCGAGCAGAGTGGTAATGCACTGTATATACTCCGGTGTGCCTTTGCCAGGAACATCATGTCTCACTTCTCCCATCCAGCAGGGATTTACAGTGTCAGCCGGTGCGAGCGCTCGTCAGTGGGTGCACCGAGCAGCCATTTGTCAGCGCCGCGCTGCCAGCGGGAACGCAGAAGGCTGCACCAGATTTTGCGAAAGGGAGATAGCCTCCTGGAGGAGACAGAGAGAGAGAGAGAGAGAGAGGGGATGGGGGGGAGCGGGGAGAAAAACTCTGGTTGAAAGTGTGACCAGATGGTTGAGAGAGAGAGAGAGAGAGAGAGAGAGAGGAGATGCTGGAGAGCAGTCGAGACGGAGATACGCTAAGACAGGCTCACAGGAGTGCGGGTGTGCGGGGGGAAATGTGCGGTCTGAGGAGGAAGATAGGCGAAGATAGGATCAGTGTCGTGTGGAGCACTATCTCTGCTCTCTTTTATTTTAAATGTCTCTGTCAGTCACTTGTTTTCTTACTCAGCCTCTTTCCCGCACACCTGCTATTTCCCCTGCACAGTATTTTTTTTCTTTTCTTGCCTCACTCTTCGTTTTTGACACGGAGCATTAATTGCTCGTCCCCGCCGCGCCTCTTAATGGCAGCCAGAGTTATGTGGGTGCCCCCGCTGCAGCTACCTGTTTTTTTTAATTTTTTTCATTACTTTGGTCTTGCTGTGTCACCCCACTTCTAATTCTGGAGAAAAGCCTCCCATACTTTATCCTGTTAGACCCCCAGATAAACCTGATGGCAGCGAGCTGTCCAGAACCAGAGGCATCAATCTGCTCTGACTGTCGAGCTTTTTGTCTTTTGCTTTTGTAGAGCAGCAGGCGGGAGATGCTAACTGCTTCCAGTTATTTTTTCTTTTTTAACTTTTAGCCGTTACTCTAGGGTTTTAGTTTGCTGGTTTTCATCTACAAAAACAAACAAAAAAATCTTCTTTTCTTTTCTTTTATTTTAGGAGAAATTTGAACCTAAGTGCAGATAATTCAAAAAACCCCAGCATGGCACATTTGTTGGGGAAACATAGAGAGAACAATGAGAGTTTAGATTTCTCCAGAAGCTACGCCAACAGCACGGACCACTACGTAGACCCTCTGCAGACTCAAGCGCCACAGCTGTAGCATGTTTCTCCTTTAGTGTTTCCAACAGGTTCTTCATTTCCGCAATTTTCAAATTGGTTGTTTTGGACCAATAAAGATGGACTGTATCGAGGGAAGGTTAACGGAGTAGGCTTAGAGATACAAACATTTGGATGACTCAGCCAAAGTTTCAGTGGCCATTGTTGAAAGTGAAGCATGAAATAGAAACATAAATGAACTTGACCGGCAAACGAGTATAAATGTCTCACACCAGCGTAGGCTATATATGCAGTACTCTAAAAGAGTCTTAAGAAAGAGAAGAACAACAAGAGGATTCTTATAATAGAGGATGGCAGCAGCAGAGAAAAATATTCATTCATATATATATTCATGTGTTTTAAGTGGCTCAGACTGAAGAAGCTCAGTGGCCAAGCAGTTTGACATTGGTGCTCACAGGAATGTCTTCTTTTTTCAACATAAGGAATGGCAGTGACAAGCAGAGGATTATCATATAAAGACGGTTGAGCCTTAGAAATGACTGCAAAAGGTTTTGATAATATTCATTTGTGTTTTACAATATAGCCTATTGATATCTACAGTATAGTACAGAATCCTCAAACTCCGAGGCCTGTGGTAGAGGCTCCGTCCTTATGTCGTAGCTATGGGGTGGGGGTACCTGGTCTGGTCTAGTCTAGGTGTGTGGTACATGTCTAAGTAACATCCACATAAATGCCAGGTCCATACGTTTCCCAGCAGAACACTGTATTGTCACAAGGCGCTCAGGGTTATTTACTTCTCCTGTCTGTGGTTTTAATGTTGTGGCAGTTTGGTTTGGTTTATATATACATTATGATAATCAGTCATGCTTTATCCTGTTCAAATTCCAGTTACACAATAAATTAAACAATTTAAAAAAAGCATGCTGATCTCTTACAATGTGTAAAGGAAACACATGTCCCTCTTCTCCGCTGATCTATATATGCAGATTGTTTTCAGTGTCAGCATCTTAATCTTAGGAAGCGCACCATTTACGAATAAGCCAGAACACAGAAATACACTATTCATGTTTTTCTATAATTAGGATTCCTATAATTGTGTAGTCTTTTTTTCAGTTCTGTTACCGGCCTTCTGTGGCCTATATTTCCTACTTCTGCCTCCTGTGAAACTAAACATTCTGAGAAGCAAAAAAAAAAAAAAGGCTGTGAATTTGGATAACTGCGTCAGCACAAGCCTACCATTAAAATACAACATTAGAATAGGTAATGTTCATAAAGTACAGGGGTCTTTGTCTACCCAGTCAGCCCAGTGATACGTCCAAGTGACCTCCAGCTGAGTGGAGCACAAGTACATGATGTACTGTACCTCTGACCAGCCATACAAACAGATGCAGTGATTTTGCTTCTCTGTGAACTAGACATCAAATCTGTTTTTTGGATTTAAAACAATCAAAAAAATAAAAATAAAAAAAAACTGTCAGTAAATGAGCAAAAGAAGACAGCAGGAGAGACGGCAGCAGCAATTTTATCATTACTGAATGTGAATGTTTGCCGAGAAACAAACTAAAAAAGCTGTGATTGAACGGCCCTCATCCGTGAGCAATACGTAGACGCTCCCGTAACTAAATCCAAAAATTTACCCACATTGATAATGTTTGCTTTGCTCCAAAACCAGGGATGTAGACAGAGACCAAAAAAAAAAAAAAAAAAACAGGGTTAGAAAGAGACAACATGGTAGAGTGACAGCCGACAGCTGAGCTCAGGGAAACTAAAGACGGAGGATAGGGGAGGCTGACAGCGTTTGTCAGCGTACCAGGCAGAGATGGAGGGATGTGGAGTCAGAAATAGAGAAGTCAGACGGAAGATAAAACAACTTTAGGGAGAGTGGGATGGCTTCGAGAAGTCAAATGGCATGACAGCAGCGAGGCAAGGGGCAAACTTGCCGAAGAAGCTGAGTGCTAACAGATGGGTGAGTTTAAGTTAGAAAGGGTGTGAAGGAAAAAAAATAGTTGCCTGACTCCATATCTAGTGTCGTGATAAGGTGAGAGGACGTACAGAGCTCTCACATTGCTGTCACCCACAAAATAGAGCCAGTTATACACAAGTGCCCCCCCACCCCCAGCAGAAAGTCGGACTTTACAGCCCGTGGCCTCACCGCGGCTACACAGGGATGCGTGTGTGTGTGTGAATAATTAGTGACTTTTAAAGCTGCCCGCTTATTGCTATTTGCCAAGGGGAGGGGGCCAGGCTGAAAAAGGTTTGCTTTTAAAACCCACAGGAAATCTATTAAAAGCTTTACATAAGGCATATTTACACAGGGACTAGTCCCGTCTGTTAAATCCTTCTAACCTCGCCGTGCCTCCCCCCTCGCTCTCTGCCTCTCCCCTTTTAGACATCAGGCGTCCTGGCTGATCTTTCCAACCCTCTGCTTTCCTCTGATTTGATTCTGTTGACCTCTCAAATCCCCGTCTCCTTTGCGTTCCCGTTTTAAATTCGAATCAGCCGAGTTTTCTGCGAGAGAGCATTCGTCGACGGAAATATCAGACACGTGAACCTAAATCAGGAATCCCGCTGCTTCGGGGTGACATGTTCGCAAAACAAAACAAAGCAAAAAAAATAAAGGTCTCATGGTTAATTCATGAACCGTAATTGCTGCTCTGCTGTCAGCGAAGGGGGACACGAACAAAGTCGGGAGAGACATTAGAAGGGCCGCTTCGGTTCAAGCCTTCTGTTAAAATGACCGTGTGATTGTGACGGAGCACGACAATCTCCATTGACATCTCTCTTATGATGCTGAGTACCAGTCAGAGAGGCGGCCTCTCAGAAAGGCTTCTCTTTCAGTAAGAGGACAACAGGATTTGTGGCTGTGGCTCCTCTACACAACAACAAATGACCAAAGTGGTGAAGCTAGCTTTTTAGCCTTTATCCAAGCAAGAGAACCTCCTCGTGCTGCTTTGTAGTCATTTGGTGAGAGACGGATCTCTGCTCAGGTTCTGTCAGATGTTCTAAACACCCATGGCAGCATTACAGTGGCTGCCTACTGGGACTGCTGTCACGCATTAGAGGATCCCGTAATGCATGTACAATATGTGGAAGTGCCTTCACGCGGTTCTTGATCATCCGGTGTGAAGAGTTGGCGTTTTTCGGGGCTTTTAATCACGCCGACAGCCCCCTAAGACTCCACATTAGGCTGCGCTGTGCATGTGTCACCATGCATCGTCACGTATGGAGTTAAAGTCATAACATTATGACCACCTTCCTAATATTGTGTAGGTCTCCCTTGTGCCTCCAAAGCAGTTGTGACTCATCAACGAATGGGCCTTCTGAGGGTGTCCTGTGGTGTCTGGCAACAGGATGTTGTTAGTGGGGGACTTTGGGTCCTATAGGTTGAGGGGAGGGGCCTCTGTGGATCAGGATTCTTCCAGTGCATCCCACAGATACTTGATCAGTTTGGAATTTAGTGAATTTGGAGGCCAGGTCAACACCTTGTGGTGTTTTTCAGGTTTGTTTGAGTTGTTCTGTTTTTGTGTGTGTGCCTGTGTCCTGCTGCATCTTGCTAGGGATGACTGCTGTCATCAAGGAGTGTCATTGCTATGGGGTCCACTTGCACATGTCTAAGTAACATCCACACGAATGCCAGGTCCAGAAAAGTCCTAGAAGAACACTGATTTGTCACAAGGTGGTCAATGTTATTCATTCCTGTCAGTGGTTTTATTGTTGTGGCTGATCGGTGTGGAGTTTTTCTTTTACGATTTGAGATTTTGAGCTTTTGACTCAAAACACAGCGTTTCCAAAAACAGTTTGACACGCAAGACCCTTTGAAGAGCCATCTCTTCTTCCACATGAGCAGTTTGTGTGTGTTTTTCTGTGTGTGTGCATGTGTCTGGAAGCTATATCCCACGGCAGGCTGGTTTCACCATCTGTCCTTGCTGTGTCCTGTGATTTCCCTGTGTAATACAGACAAATGTCAGACTATAGGCAGGGGATGAGCTTTGACAAACTGCTCCAGACATTCTCAGTTCACACTCCCCCCATGATACCCGCGACAAGCACTCCGTCGCCTTCGTCTGTTATTTAGGACAGCGGGAACACGCGTGAAACTTCATGCCTCATCGCCACGTTTCACTCAGAGTTTGTTTTTACGGTGTGGCAGGGCGGTATCAGAAATTACACATTCAAGAAAAAATGAAATTGAGCTTGTGTTCCAGTAGTTGAAGAACTGAACTCTACTAATGTCATGTTTAACTGAAAAATCGATGCATCTTTTGTTACTCTGTGCACTAACTCTTGGTGTGTTATTGTGTGTTAACAGTATAAGGGCCAGGCCAACCTTCACGTGTTTGAGGACTGGTGCGGCTCCTCTACAGCCCAACTCAGAAAGAACCTGCACTTCCCTCTCTACCCTCACGTAAGTATTACAGTGTTTAAATTCAGCGTATCTGCACTAAAGGGCCTGCAAAGCTCCATTTTTCTAAAGTATGTCAACCTTCCCGTTCTCACGAGACACACACACATCTTACAATGAAACTTCTTCTTACTACCAGACGTTTTAACTTTAAAAATAGTTCTTAGCTTGAGAAAACAGCCGGCTTTTCGCTTGCCCCCGATCACCGATGTTTCCGGCTGAAATGACACGAGCAGATTTTATAAGCCGCCGCAAGTGGAGGTGTTTGGTGCGTGTGCATATTAATGCCTGTCAACAAATTTCTAAACCTGTGCGGCTGGCTGCAGTGAATTAGTGAATCATCATCGCCAGTCAGAAAACACTTGGTCATCAAAGCCTCGATTCACAGCACGCCGCTTTCTTGTGAAGCCGCGCATTGAAAGACTTGAAAAGCAACGGAAACAATAAACTGATAAATGGCTGTAAATAGTGGTGAGCTGTTTTATTCTTATTCTTATACCTCTTATGTGCAGCACACAGTCTATTCATACTGAAGTGATAGTAATTCTTATTAGATGGATGGGTGGGGGGGGTTATAATGAATTACTTAGACACTAAGTAGGAATCTTTGAACTCAATCAAGTGATTTAAATCATAAAAGGCGATATGGGATTTGTCTAGTTAAGCTAATGTTAGCTCCATGAGTCGGTTCACCGTCTGACTTCCTCATATTTCAAGTTGGCTCACACGGATGTTAAACATTCACTCAGCTGGCCACATGCATGGTATCACAGTAAAAGGACTGAGGCTATATGGCCACGAGTATGCTCCATTCATATTCGTGCCGAATTAAACAAGCAAGGCAGAGGTTAGACTTGTGCTCTAATAATTATCACATGCCCTCCTTTTGCTTTTATGCTTTTGTAGCCCAAGCTCTTAGGTTGTTTTTGTTTAGGTCGCTACAAGCGTTGCATATCGTGATTACGGTTTTTCCTCTTTCTTACTCCAGACGAGAACAACAGTGAAGAAGCTGGCAGTGGCTCCGAAGTGGAAGAACTATGGCCTGAGAATATTTGGCTTCCTTCACCCTTACAGAGATGGTAACCAGCTCATTATGTTACCGAGTCCCTGATCCAAGGCTGCGGGCCTTGGAGCATGTGTCCTTTATAAGAGTAGACAATTTCCACAGCACTTTTAATCTAAGCTCATCTTAGCCTCTAATAGTGCATATTCACGTTTTTATTTATTTTTTTTCTCCCATCACGGCTGACTGCCAGACGTCTCGCAGCTAAATCTCATTGCAGTCCCCTCATGGTTGTACCCTCAAGCCCAGTTGCTATGGGAACTGAAAAGCCTTAATGCCCAAGTGCCCTTACACAAATTGCAGAATATGAAGTTATTAATTAGATTACTGCTCATTTGGGTCCCTCGTGTCGCTTTCGCTGGTGGTATGGCTCCTTCCTGCTGGCGGTTTAAAGGTCATACAATCTTGTCGGCCGCATTTTGAGCTCTAACAAGTGCCCTTCACCTTTAACATATATTTAGAGTATGAATCTTGCATAGATACAGCCATTTAATGTAGTGCATGCGCATGTAGCCTGTCACTGTGTATTAGTTTATATGTAATATACTTCACCTCCGTTTCAGCCTGCTGGCGGTAGAACAGAGACACTAATGTGTGACACTGCACATTTGTCTTTAAGAACGCAGCAGCTGCTATGACGCAAGATGTGCTTGAGCGTTGAAAGGCGTTACACTTGTTTTATTTCATTCACTGTCTATATGTGTTCACCATCGACTCATTTATCATTTAATGCTGCAAGCTTGGTTTCCTAAATAGATGATAAACTACTGTCATGTGAATGTAAATTAAAATACATACATTTAAATACAGTATTTTTATTCAGCTATAACCTGTTAGGGGCATATACTGTATGTAAATATGGACTACGCGTCCCCATGTCCTTGCATTGGCCTAACTGACGCTACATTCCCTTGAATGTGGGAGGCCGAAGTCGGCGCAGTACGGTCCGACCCACACTCCTACCAGACACTGTATTTCTGTTCTGCTTCATTGAGCAGTTGGCATGGCAACTTGTAGTGATCCTGATGTCACATCCTGTTTCTGTACCATCAAATAACTAAAAGAAAATTTATCCAAAAAAAAAGGGCACTTGAGTATGCATCAGTATTATATTCACTACCTAAAATGACTGGAAAAAAAAATTAAAATTGACGTGTACTTATGTGTTTTAATTTGGCCCAAGTCTCTGCAGGGGGCGGAGCTTATGACCTATGCTGCAGCCAGTGGGAGCTCTGCTTGTTTTTCTGCCACCCATCTTAATCCCCAGTCTGGTTAGGGCCAAATGAGAGTCCCACCCAGTATTAAGACCTTTTTTTGATTTGCAGTTGATATCTATTTTAGGAACAAATCTACATTTACACATCTGTTTCATGTTTAAAAAATAATCTTGTTATCTCCAGTATGATGTGATAGCTCTGATAGTAACGTTTCTTGAGTGCAACCACTCACAACCCGAGAATCACAGATCAGTGGCGATGTGTAAAGCTCAACACCAGTTTTTTTAAAGACATATTTAGCCAAATCTTTAAGTGAAAGTGTGTTATATTTAAGGCAGACATTGCTGTTTCTATCCTCAAAGTGGTGATTGATTGACCATGAAAGTGGTAACATTAGTTAAGATAGGGTAAAAAATTAACATCCAACTGGGGTTTTGATTATGTTCTCTTGATGTGAACTACTTCTCATGACGAGTATTTGTTTTGATATTAATGCCATGTATGAGGACATGAAATGATGTGTCATCAGAAGAGGAGAGACTAGAGAGAGAAAGACAGAGAGAAGAGAAGCAGGGTGTGAGGCAACAGATTGAGGTGTGCAGGAGGTTTCTGCAGGTAATAGTTGTTTTTCACTCGTTCACTATCCTCGAGTATCCACTTTTAAACATAAAGATAACGTTAATTACCTTACTCTGCTGGCTGCTTGCTAGCCTTCCATACTCTCACCGCATTAGCTCGAGGCTCAGGTTTTCATTTTCATCCAAGCGGCTGCGACATATGGACTGGAAATTGAGTTGCAGAATTCTTTTCATGTCACTGTAACGAAATTAATTTTCTGACCACCGCCGCAGGCTGGGCCATCACATTTTTCACAACCAGGAATTTAGTTTATGAAGTCACGCCCTATCTGACTATAATGTGATTATCTGGATCATACATATCCACTTCCACTAACCCTTGTACACCCTTTGATCATGTTTTCCCCCTGCAGGTGATTTCCAGTTCTCGGTGTCATCTGATGATAACTCGGAGTTCTGGCTGAGTCCTGACGAGAGCCCCCTCAACGCCAGACTGCTGGTCTATGTAGGACAGGTAAACACAGAGCTGCCGCATGCTGCAGAGTTGTGTAATATCTGAATCACATACACAGTCTCTCTATATAAAAATCAGCGGGGAGTCGGTATTCTTTAGGGTTTATTATTCACACTAAATTCACTAAGTACACACTTCCAAGACTATGACTCTTGTTCCTGGTTTAATTAAAATTGCTTAGCAACAGGCTTCCACTGCAGGAAGAATCTGAATCACCTGGGACCTAAATAGTTTCGAACATTTCAATGTCATGACTTGAGTAGCAGAAACACTGTGTGTAATATATACCTTTGGGAAAACTTTTTACATTACACGTGCATGGAGGCCAAACCCTCATTATTAGACTACATGTTCACTGTGCTATCTGATAAGGTAGCCAGGCAGTAGGTGACTCACACCCCTGAGCGGTATCTCCTGGATTCGCTATAAAAAAAAAAAAAAACGGCAGATCAGACATGGGAAAGTATTCCTCTAGAGATGTATTCATGAATGAGTTTGATGTGACGTAAATGCAGAGGCGGTTGCCGTTAGAAGAGGCGTTCTGGAGGGTCCTGACCAGTCAACGGCGTAGGCTTTTTCATTCTGCCGGCAAGAGGCGGCACGACGAGGAGCGATTTGACCTTGTTCGTCTTTAGTAATCACATGCTCACCCTCGTGTCACCATCCTAACCCTCAGGCTATCACTCACCCCCAACACACAGCTCAGACTACGGGGGACCTAAATCCTCCTGTAGAACATCCTGTGAAAAATCGTTTTCCTTTTCCATCTATCCTTGAAGTCCCCTCTGCCCGCAATTGAATGGAAGTCAAGCCGCGGTGCCGCTGCCTTCGCTAATAAAGTTTTCTCGGCGAAGCCCTCTGAAAGATTTAAGAAGGGAAGGATGCGTGAGGTGGCACAATGTTTGAACTGCTCCATTAGAGCGCTCGGAGCAAATATGTGTTAAGAGCAAAGGTCCGCCCGCGGTGCCATCTGTATTCCGACAGGATGCGAGATGTCACCGGGTTCCATGGGAGAGATTAATTAGCTGGCAGCGAATATTGATGTGACATTTAGCGGTGGAGGAATATCATCTAGGTAATGGCAGAGGAGCAGTGCTGTGGCCAGGGATCATTCATTCTGCCCACCGGCAGACAGGCGGGCCTTCCCTGTCTTCGGAGTTACATTGTGTTTCGCCTTGAACAATCTCCTCTCCACTTCAGTACACGAGTACTCGGTGCGTTTAGGCAGGAAAGATTTACTCTTATTGCTCTTTTTAACTTATTTTTAAAAAGAGAAAACATTAAATCTTTACATTTGTGTACCTCGAACATCATCAGTGTTGATAATCTGATAGACTGGATTACTGCCAGGCCTGATTTTAAGACTTTTAGTTTCAAATAAAAAGCCTAAAACTTTCTCTTCCCACTTTTAAATGTGTTTAAAGTCTCCTTAATAACCCAGAGCTGTTAGATGAAATCATTACAGGTCATTTATCTTTTTTTTATTAGCAGATTAAAGATATAAAAATTAGAAGGGTATATTATGCTATAACCATATGTCTGTTGGAGTATTATTAAACACACATTTACTACCGTCTCTCGCTAGAACAAACGAGATATAGGTTGTCGTGTCTCCCAAAATGACGATTCTTGCAAGAACAAACAATAACTTCATGCGCTGAGAGCTACAGGCTACAGACTGGGCTACAAATTCTTTGAACAGTGGGTCAGTTTCTCCTATTAAGGATTTCTCACTGCTTTAAGTATGCATATTGTATTTTATATGAGTCTGTGAGTTATCAAACCAGTGTCATTCTAGATAGTGAACTGGCTATTCAGGGAATCCACCGCTAACTGTGATCAGATGAAAAGTACAGGAGCTAAAGCATTTCCACGTCCTTTGCGGTTAGCTTTGAAACTGTACTCCTAATGTGCCTGACATTTTCCAGTGGGACAGCTTCGCGAAATGGTGACGTCATCCGTGGACGCGCATTTCAATCTCTCGCGCATATGTACGGAAAATTTGTAATCCTCACGCAGCCTCTTTCAACCTCAGACGAGGAAAATCAACTTGCTTCGGCTCAATGCCTCGCGTGCGCCGCCTCGGCCTGGTCAGTTTGCCGGAGTGGAGTTGGGTGGGGAGACGAGGAGAGTGATCTAATAAGAGCTAATAATAAGAACACTCTCCTGGTTCCTGCTGGGACATTATCTGTGCGCATACAAATGGACTTAATGTGAGTGAGGATCATCCATTGTCCCGCCTTGGCATTAATCATATTTTTTGCCCACAGCTAATCTGTAATGAGATTTTCCTTCAATCACTCTGTCCAGACAGCTCACGCAGAGCTTCCCACAGAACCAGACCAGGGCTTGTCTGGTATTGAAAGAGCGTTTTGAGTAGCAGAGAGCACATGGGTGCAGCAAGTTCGTGCGTTCAAGCCCCGGTGTAGCTCATGTCTTTATGCGCCAATACATGCCGGACGTGATGAATGTCGACAAACACACCCGTGACTCACAGGAAACTGGGTCAGGAATATGCGATCAATATCAGAAGCCCGGCAGCATCTAGCTACTCAGTCTCAGACAGAGAGGACTTGTCTTTTTCTTGATGTGTGGATGGGTTTGTTCCAAAATGATGCGTCACTGGAGAACAAAATGCCCACTGAAGAGATTGATGCGAGGGGTTATTTCTTTTTGAGCACTGGTGTAAATATAAGAGTAAATGTTGCCTGAGATTTAGTTAGCTCCTTCGATTTCAGGATCCTAGTTGCTTACTCACTCGGACACAAAGGGCCTGTTCAGACTGATCTGATCTGGGCTTTCCAATCGCCTTAAAGACCGTGAGCACCCCCAGGAGATCCGATATTTGCCCATATTTGGGGTCGGTCTGGGTTGTATGTGTCTGCATTCATTTGGTAGTGTGAACGCAGTGTGTCCTGAGTCGCATTAAAGTCTGCCTACACTCAACAGGAGTGCTACTTTTGAGTTGAGCCTCATTCATTCAGAAAAAGAGAGCCTTTTAAAATATTCTGTCCTTAAGTATTTAATGTGAACGCGCGAGTGTGATTCTGTGTTAATTATTGATGCGGCAATGTTGGTGTATGATGAGCCACTTGTGGTTAAGTAAAGTGTTTCCTCAATCACTTATATCTTTATTTACCTTTATTACCGGAGATTACGGTGCATATGGAAACTTCCAGGGTTGGATATACGTTGGATTGTATGATATAAAACTTGATGATATAAAGTTTTGTGCAGATCTAACTAACATCAGGGTGGAGATCAATAAATAAGACTTGTGAAAAGTCTTGACACACACATAAAACGTGGCTGTTCTTGGTTCTGGAGCAGCGGTAGAGATCCATTACTTGTTAAAATCTTCTACTGCGCCCCAGTTGAGGTTTACTTGCGATCGTGAAACTGAGATCAACTCTGGAGACATGACCACATGTACCCACAGCTGGCCACTTGTGATCGCATAGCCCAGATCGGACCTTAATGCAAGGTAACAAGACCATCATTAATGTTGTTAATGGTTTCCATCCTATGACACGACCAGTCAAAGTGTTTGCATTTTCACATGCTATTTACCTGGTAACATTGTCCGAAAAAATAACAGGCAATAGCAGTTTGGATTGAAAACCACAACACGTGTGTAATGAATTTCATTCCATGTATTTGAAATTTCCAACCCCCCACGCATCCACTCATCCGTGATGGGAAGACGTGGAGTCGGAAGAAAATGGATGCTCCCAAGATTAAAATTTTAAACTTGCTCGAAGATAGGCAATCCATCACCGCGAGCAGCGTGTCCGCGTCTGCTCGTACATTCTCGTCGTAGTTGGATTAGTGTGTGCGGAGCGTTCCATTCAGACTGCTCCAACAGAGGTAAAACCACCGATTGATAATGCATCTTTGACAACAATGAAAACCGACACAGAGATAATTGTGATGGATTGCTAGTCTCCAAGCCCGTCCAAACTATCTGCAGGTTGATTTCATGCCAGACTCAAATGAATGAAAACTGCCAACTGCCACGAAGGACGGGATGGTGGGGGGCAAAAACGCACAACTGAAACCATATACTTCACGCACATGGACCGGTCTCATTAACGTTGCACTTGAATGCTCCGAGTAGTCCTGCTTAATGAGACGAGAGCATTCAGAGGTCACAATAGAAGCAAACAGTGTTGGTGACTCTGAATGAAAGTGGTTTCCTTTCTTTATTTCCCCACATATGAAATTAGACCATAACACTTCTCATAGATATCTATATTCCTGGAAGCATATTAGTCACTCTACGTGTAAGATATGTTTTTTCCCATCATATCCCATATGAAAGTCCTTAGGAGTGTATTAAAAGATTATATCTCCCAACATTTCCCCAGGTTTCTCCCGTATTTCCAGGCCATTACCCATTATTTCTCAACAAACTGCAAGGCCCTCAACCTTAATTATGAATGATCACATTGCATGGATCCGTAAATGTCGTATGGTTGTCTGAGGTTGCCAGATCGTATGTGAAACAAAACATGATCACACAGTTATAACATTGCACAAAAGTTGTTCAAATTCAACCCATCTGTCACCACAAACTGGGAACCAGCATGTGCTCAGCTGCTATTTCTGCAGGCAGGACGGCAAGCCAGTTGGATGCTAAATGGATTAACTACATGTCAAGGCAGGATGACGTTTAAGCAGAGTAGAACTGACTGAACAGGTTCCACTTATTGTCACCAGGATGATGCTTTGTGTCTGTTAGCTGGCTTAGCATTGGGACATTTAGCATCAGAACGCTTTGCTTTGCTTTGCTTTGCTTTGCTTTGCTCTCCTCGGGTTACTAATCTAGTCGGTGAGTAGCCTGCTTAAAGAGTCCGGGGGCTTGAACTTGTGACCGGGTCGACCTCGGTGTAGTTCAAACTGAATGATTAATCCAAATTCCTCTAAATCATGGATGAACTATCAGCATGAGTAGACTTTTTTTTCTTACAGCAGTCACTCTGACTGGCGCATGAAGCGCTCCAACCACTCCGAGCTAGGAGATAGACTGGAAACAAACGACGCTGAAGGAGACCCTGTTAATTCATGTTTTTAGTTGCGGCCGTGCTTTTTCCTGGCATGCCAACACGGACTGATTAATAATAGACGTGGATTGTTCAAGCGGAGGGTTGAGGAGCGGTTCACACAGATTATTATATTATGTATAGTTTATGTGCTTAAAAGGAGATAAAATCCCTGAGGAGTTCAAAGCATTTTTCTGTGTCGTACAAAGTTTGCATTATAACCTTGTCATGCGCTGTATTGTTTGTTTTACTGGGTCTCTCTCTAGCCTCCAACGTGCTTGAAATGCACATTATCGTGCCTTTTTCAGCAGTATATACTCTGTTTTAAAGGCAAGCTGTTCAATTCAAGACGGAAATCTGCAGAGAAAGTTAAAGTGGCATGCTTGCACATCTATCCCGTCCCACTTCATGCTTGTTCCACCTCGGTCCCCGTTGATGTCTGTGCCGTATGTGCGTATGTGTCTCGCGCCGCGTAACAGTATGAACCGTATAAATTGAAGTGTGCTGCTCCGTTGTTAAAACTGTGCGGTTAACATTAAATTGGAAGGAAGAAAAATAAACACATCTGAGGTGAGAAAACAGCACCCTGAACTTATATCACAGGTCAGCTGGTTCTCTTTTATTTCTCTCCTCTTATATTTGCAGGAAAAATAAATTGTATGTAGCAGAAATGGTGGTGATGGAGAGACGAGTAATGTCTCCATAGCTCCGCTGCGCTCTCACATTTCTTTTATCTCTGCCCCCAGTTTCGTGTTTCACTTTTTCACTTTTCAGTGTTTCAGGGCCAGTGGCCATGTGAAATGAGTTTTCTTAGTGTATCTACAAATGTGGGCGAGGTTCACGCAGAGACGCTGTGTTTGTGTTGATGTCAGCGGTAGAGGTGAGGAGAGGAGGCATGTATACTGTATAACTGAGGTCTTTTTTTTGACTGTTAGATTTAAGAAACTGGATTGCCAACTTCCCTGCCTTATTTTCCCGAGCAGTCTTCTGAAGTAGCAGTGAAACGTAACAATGTGCCAGCGAGCGGGCGCGTTTTTGAGACGTGATATGAGGAGTGTGTCTGCGTGTGAGTCGCCCCTCACGAGTCTCTGGCTGCTCGCCTTCTGATTTACCTCCTGCCTGCTGTGGTGAGGAGATGCTGCTCTCAATAAGCAGTGACTCATGCTTCGGCGTGGAGACGGTTGTCTGTGCGTGCGCGCGCTTCTGCGAGTGGGCGTGAGCTCGCGTCTGCGCTAAGATTTGCCCACTAAAGTTTTCCCCCCTTGTGTGACGTTACATATTATTTGTTTGATCATTCAGATCCATTTAATGTCACATACATCCGACTAAAGCCTACAAGATATAAATACATAGCTGATGATGTTACGTGACAGTTTGAGAATATAAGCGGATTCATAGGCAGGTTGGAGAATTGTTCAGGTAGGAGTGGGTAAAAGGCCACGGACACTGAGTAGTAATAGAAAGGAAATTAGATAAGAAATTAGAGGAAAGGAACTCGGTGCCAGAGAAAAGAAATTAGAGGATAGGTGCTTGGTGCGAGAGAGAAGAGAATAGAGGACATGTGCTCAGTACATCATCCCCCAACAGCCTAGGCCTATAGCAGCATAACTAAGGGATGGTTCAGTCCAGCCCTAATTATAAACTTGATCAAAAAGGAAAGTTTTAACCTAACTTTAAAATTGAGAGGGTGTCTGCCTCCCAATCCCAAACTGGGAGCTGGTTCTTGTCCCTTATTATCTTTGATATATCTGAAATATAACATTTGTGGACTCAACATTAGATTGTATGCAGGGTGTAAGCTTGTGCCTTGGACAGAAGCTCTGCCTTATAATAATCATGTGGTTTCAAGGTATGAATGGATATGTTGTTGTACGCTCCATTGTGTAATATGTTCTGAGAACTCACTTTAAAGAGTGTTTGAAGTGCCTCTTCTGTGTATATGTGTTCTGAAAATAAATGGGTCACTGTATGCCACACAATAATGCTTAAAGATTTATGTGCGTCATGAGGTGTATGTTGAGATGTCAGTACAATGTGTTGTGTCATATGCAGGCTTGACTGCAGACATGACTGCAGGTATGAACATTGTTTATGCTATTATAAAAGCTGAGGAGAGACTGCCTCTCTTCAGTCATCATATATGCGTTGCTGCTGAGTGGCTCGTGTTTGCAAGCAATGAAAGTTGCCACGATATTCCACAGAGGAGAGGACCCTGACAGCTGAAGGCTCTACCTCCCGTTCTTGTTTTCGAAATTCTGGGAACCACAAGTAGACCTGCACTTTGATATCGCAGTGATCTGTTGGGATAATATGGTTCAATGAGGTCTTTAAGAGACGGTGGAGCCTAGCCTTTTGTCTGTAAGGAGGAGGATTTTAAATGATATTCTAAATTTTAAAGCGATCTAATGAAGAGAAGCTAAAACTGGAGTAATATGATCTCTCTTGCTAATTCCTGTCAGTGCTCTTGCTGTGGCATTTTGAATCAGTTGGAGGCTTTTTAAAGAGCTTTTTAAAGAGCTGTTTGAACCGCGCAGACAGTAATGAATTACAGTAATCCAGCCCGGAAGACACAAACACGCGAACACTTCAGCATCACTCTGAGGCAGGAAGTTAATCATTTTGACGATATTACGCAGGTGAAAGCAGGCGGTGTAATTAAAAAAGAGGATGCACTTTTATGTGAGATTTTACATTAAGACGTGAAGGTTTAAAGGTCAAAATGTGTGATATATGCTGCATGTATTTATGTATATAGGCACTTCAATTAAATTTCTCTGCAAATAATTATCCATCGCGTTCACTCTCAAATTGAGAAGCGCAGATTTATTTCCCCGGGGTATTTACATCTACTTTGGCAATTATCATGTTTGCTGTTTGTACACAAGTTTTATCTCTTGATTTTTATTCAAGTTTTTTTTTAAATGTGCGTTTCCCACATCTCTATGTATCTCAGATGAATATTTTTGCGGTCCCGCCTCTGCTGCGGGATTGCTTTCTACTTTATCTGGTAAACGATAGCTCCATCTGAAAAGATGCTGGAAGCAGGGAGAATATAAACACCTAAGTGCACTTACATTTTTAGCAGTATGGTTTCTTATTTATACTCATTGCCAAGGCCCGACACTTTATTATCTGCTTTCCTCTGCTTTGAAACATTTCAAAGCTCTCCTGAGGTGCCTTCTGCGTTCCGCTGTGATTTGTCAAAGTTATTATTATGTGTCCCGATGCGGTGGCACATACACCGATCAGCCACAAGAATAGAACCACTGACGGGAGAAGTGAGTAACATTTTCCATCTTGTGACGATACAGTGTTCCGCTGGGGAAACTATTGGACCTGGCATTCGTGTGGATGTTACTTAGACATCTAGCACCTAGACCAGACCACTTGATCAATTTTTTAATCAATTTCCACACGGATAAAAGCTATATCAGAACTAAGGGAGTTTTATTGGATGTCACCTGGTGTGAATTTCATAGCTCTAGGACTTATGGTTTTAACTTCAGGTTCCTCTGAGTGAGGGCTGCACTTTACATGTGTGTGGGTTTTGTTTTCTAATATACCTGGTATCTAAAAGCATAATATTACAGTTTACAGGCATTCTGTATGGCTAAACTTTAGTGTAGCATCAGAACTAAACTTTGTTCTGCGTACAAGGACCCTAGACTATATAAAGAAAATCGATGTAGCTGTAGTGAGGTCACCTGTCGGTGCGTGGACTGTGATTTTAAAAGCGTGGAGTTTGGCATTTTGCAGTTGCCCTCTTGGCTTTTTGGAGCCAGCAGTGACCAGTAGTATTTTGGGAGCGAGGGGTGGATCTGTCAAGGCATGACCCCAGAGAAACTTTCAGACCTAATATCTTTTGTAAGGCTATTTTCAAAAAGGACTAGCATCACACTGGTCAGATGAAATAAATTTACTTAATGATATAATGTGACCGAGCAATTTCCCTAGTCCAGCTGCCTCCTCATCTGCTTCACGTTCTCCAGACTTTGTGGCTCTGTTCATCTTTACCAAACAGCTTTTAGAGTAAAACTTTAGAAGCACGAGAAACACCCACAGACGCATTTTTTTCCCCGTCAGTTTTAAATATATGTTTGAAAGAAGCGATTTAATCTTAAATTCAAGCTGCGTAAAGAGCTCAGAGACATACGCTTCAATCCTCATTTAAACGTTCCCCACCAGCTCCTACTTTTCCTCCTCCTTCTGTACTGGAGGAGAAATATTTGCGAATGCTGTCGGTGTGGAAATGTACTCTAGCAGCAGCATGCTGTGGGGCTTCAGAGTGGAAGCACAGTGGCACGCATTGTGTGCTCCGCCTCTCCAGCCAACAGCCTCATAGAGACTCTCAGAGGCTTCAGCGCTGCCAGGGGCCTGGTTGGTTTTGGACAGGCATTACTGCCTGGCTTTGAGGTTTTCTTCCCGGCGCGACTGTCTTCTCATGCCAGCAAACACATTCACATGTGCCGTCGTATAATTGCCTTTTCATATATGCCTGTGTGCTTAGTAGGTGTGCCCGTCTGTGTGAACACATCGCGGTACCCAGAGTGAGGATCAGCAGCTATTTACAAGCGGAAAGGCTCTTGTGATCCGTCGCCTTCACACGCCGCAATGTTTTCTGACCGGCTTCAAAGCCAGAAGTGTGGCCAGCACAAACAATTGAAGGCACGCCCACTGTGATCTTTAGCTTTATTCTTTCATTATGGATCAGCAGCAGCAGGGGCCCTAATTAGTTGTGCTGGCTTGCTGAGAGAATGAATGGGCACTGATTCGACCACGGGGCCAAAACAGGAGCCCCAGGGGTTCAGATGAGCTGGCTTCTTCGTGCCAGTGTTGGCAGGGAATTCCTCTTTCTCATTTTCTGCCTGTTTATAGCCATTAGTCCTCATCTGTTTGCTCTCTTTGCCTATCAGAACTTTCCTTTTGATTGACTCTTTGTTGCTTCGAGGCATATTATCTTATTCTCCCCAGTCACTCTGCATTCATGGTGAAATCATAAGCAGAGAGTCGAGCAGGGTTTCAACAGCGTCCTTTTCTGTTTTTGGAATTAAAAATAAGTTAACACGATCCATCTAATAACTGGGAATAGTCAGTGCATGATGTTCATGTAAACCTAACGTCTTCGGCTCACAAATTAGATTTTAAAATTCTGTAATTCCTCCTCACGCTATTATGTATTCAGACTTGTGCACTCCCTTTCTCTCCCCTTCTCTTCCTCCGCACTCTCTCTGACCTATGTCTCCCGTCTTGTCCGTTGCAGCTGGGTACAGAGTGGACAGCTCCAGGCGAGTTCAGCAAGTTCAGGTCCCAGTCCTCCAAGTCTGTGCAGTAAGTACCTGTGACAACCGCACACCTCTTAACGGCACATTTAGTTTTTAGTTTAGACCAAGAGAGGGCACAAATACAAACTTCCACTGGAGTTTCTTCTTCTGGGACAGGCATGTTTTTGTTGTCTGCTATGGAGTCTCTCTAATGTAGAAGTCACTACCATTCATGTATATCAGTCTTCTTCCTCTTTTATAATAATGAATGTTTGCTTAATGTAGGTCTCTTTGTGTGTACCTGCTTGCATGTGACTCTATTTATATATGTATGAATCAAAATACACTATTAAGGGTGCAAGTGATGAGTTAAAGGGCTCTCTCTCTCTCTTTAAAGTAAGATGAAAGGATATGAACCTGTCCAGTTCTCTCAGAATCAACCGGCCTTTCTATTTGCATAGAACACACTCTTTAATACGAACGCTAATCTGCAGCTAGTTTGCTTCAAGAGTTGTTGTTAAGTTTGGATGATTATGCAAGAAAAAAGGGAGAAAAAAAATCCTTAAAATGGTGCGCCTATTCCTTTGGGTCGGCACATTTGCCTGATTGAATGAAGCGCAAGCTGTAGAGTGCTGTCTTAAATTATTCACACACAGACACACACACAGCACACACACACACAGTGGTGTTTGTAGTTCATCTTCAGAATATTTTAGCCCTTCTAAGTGGCACAAAGTGGGAGATGAATAATTGTATAAAGTTATTATATTGGCTTCACACAGTCATGCTGGAAGTTGAGTAACGACGATAACAATCGATCTAACCAGGGCGAAAGGCAGAGTGACGACGTAACGTTCGGCATTTTTCAGCGTCGTCTGTTCACTTACGTTAACATTCTACATGATGGACTACTTAAATCTTCAAATGCCTGATGTTTTGCAAGAATAGGGATAATGATAACTCACTTAATTGTTCGTGAGTCAGCTAGCGAGTTGAGTCATGACCGAATTTACAAGAAAGTCTAAATCTGTGGACTATTTTGGATGTTTTAAGTACCAGCTTTGACAGATTTCTGCAGCACAGATAGGAGATGTGATGCATGTAGCAGGCCGGTCACGATATATAGATAAACACACGGGTACTTTATTTATCCTGCAGGAAATTCGGCATCAGTCACAGTCAATAAAAGAGTAAACTGCAGAGGTAGAAATGTGTTAAAGTTACATATAAAATATACAAAAATATGTGAATATATACAATATACTGGAATTATATACAACAAACAAGGATATGAAAATACTGTATGCTGTAATATAAAATGCATAAACATTGAACATTATGATATACAATGATATATTGAGCAAATAGTTTAAATGTGTATATATTTAGATCCGTTTTTATATACAATATGCAAATGTATGGAGGTAATTATATGAGTATATGTATGAAACTATGCAAAACATAGGAACAGTTTATTACATGAGCATGAGCACAATGCCACAGATGCAAAATAACAATGCATCCAAACCTTATATCCAAACATTAGAACATCTTCCTTGTGGGAAATCGCTGAAATAAAACGATACTGAAAAAACAGGCGTGTGTTCTGCTATTTAAACACAAGGCTTAGAAAAGTTGTTTGAGTTTACTACGGCAAGCGTTTCCTGTCCCTTGAGAATCATGCATTAGGTTTTGTTAAAGTGGCGGCTGCAAGCTCAAACTGTGAAAACACAAAGAATATGTTTCATCAGATGCTACACATTCTTTGTTTTTCTTATAGTTTTAATTAAATTGGACATCATATATTACGGTTTTACAATGGTTTTAAATCGCAAGTGCTTCCCAAAACATCTATTGCACATTGTACTTAGAAGTACCCCCCACACGCACATCAAGCTTTATCCCTTTTGTGTTTGGGTTTTCATGGTAGAAGGGTGGTTGTGTGGCTGAAGTCCATTTGGCCTAAACGTTGTTCAGTGTCTTTCTGCTGTTCTGTTGATAATTTTCAGATCATGTCAGTCTTTTGCACATCTGTCCATTGTGAAGGATTTTTCATGATGTTTTTAAAGCTTTAGGGGAGAGTTTCTTAATTGATAATCTAAGGATAAGCAGTGCTGTGCCTTTTGGATACATATTTTAAAGCCTCTTGTTTATCACCCATAGACTGTAAATAAAGATGGACTGGAACAGCTCCTCAGAAGTGAAGCCAAAGTGAGTAGAGCTCCCCCTGGTGGCTGGCTGCAGTATAGGTCATAAGCTCCACTTCCTCCATGTTAGTGGATGGGACTTGGAACACTAAAATACATGTCAAACATTATTTCTCAAGGGTAGTTTCTTTCATAGGTAGTTAATATAATGCTGATGCATATTCAAGTGTCAATTTTTGTGGTAAGTTTTGTTTTAGTTATTAGTTATTTGATGCTTTGGAAACCAGTTGTCATAGCAACTGCTCTTAAATGACAACTGCTTTTGATTGTTTACTCACCCATATAACTCACCCTATTCTCAAAATAAATAAATAAGCACAGTGTATAACCCAACATTTCTTTGTAGCTGGTGGAGGTAGAGCAGAGTGCAGTATTAATTACATGAAAACACAAGTAAGTCTAGAGAAAGTGTGGGTGGGTCATCGATAACATGGCTCCATGTGGCTCCATTCTCCGGCCATACTGCACAGACTCTGCTCCAAACTTGCAAGATGGCGCAGTTTTGCCAACGCAAGCTAGTTGGGACGCATTGTCCATATTTATATACAGTCTATGCTATCACCTTGTTGTATGTGCTTTTTTGTTCTGAAGGTTTTCTTTTATGGTGCCTTCATAGCTTCCGTCTGCTTGCTTTTGGTACTGGGCTTGGTTAATATGTTGCTTGTATACTGCGTCAAGGTTGTTTTTGTGACAGAACAGAAACCAATACATCTCAATACACCTCTATTCATTGAAGCTGTAAGGCAAGAATTAACTGGGGCTGGTTAGCACAGCGGGAACGCCAGCCTACAAGACAGCACAGAGGGGTGACGAAGAAATGAAGACGAGAGGAAGGGGGATACGGTTGAACGTTTTTCTATTTTCTCTTCCAATCTGACAAGTATGTTGCATTCTCCCACAATAACAGGACAACAACAGAGCAACCAGGCGTGGAGACAGAATATGACAAGAACATAAAAAAGGTTCTGCAGCTGAGAAATTTGGGTGTGACATTGCAATTTTTGTGACCTGTTACTCCTTCTTAGTGCGTGTCTGTGTTTTTTGTATTTTGTATCAGGGGCTGCAGGATAGTCTGGGCATGCTGTCATTTAAAAAAAAAATAATTCCTGTTCAACTATAGGCGTTGCAGAAAACAAGCATTCAATGTGTGCTGCCTAGTCCACTGAGATTCTAGCATAATATTGCATTGATGTCCGCACCTTGATGTGGTTACATGGAAATGAATTGTTTATATCAGAGACGAAGAAGTTGAAAAAAGTAGTTATGGTTTAGGACTAATGATTCAAGTCATATATGTCTTTGTTTTATAGCCACACACTCCTGTTTGCTTTAGGGGAAGTATGTCAAAAATGGTGTGAAAACCTAGCTTAAGATAATTAGGTAAAATCTGTTTTCATGTTTCTCTGCGTGGGTGTCCGTAAGAGACTGTATTCATATTTTTGCACGGAAGCGAACACATGCCACTGTGCATTAGTGTGCGTTGTTCGTTAAATACCGTGCCATTCGGAATTCCTCTCTGCGTCTAATGACTTTATTGAAACATCCCGAAAGCCGGGAGCGTTTTATTCGTCATCTTTCCGCGTGTTCCCTGTGCTGCAGGGTAAAGCCTGCACACGCCATTACCCTTGATCTGTTTATAGCGAGGCACGCTCCCGAACGTGGAAGATGTGTGCAGCAGGATTAATTGCTATGCATTCATAAAAAGGCATTCTTCAAATTAGACGGGATGGAATTGAGATGAGCAAATTAGCGGCGCAGAGCGAGATATAATTTTCTTTAAAAACAAAAAATGCATCAGAGGACGTGGTCAGCAATTATAATCAGTCATTAGGCTGATTTTATGACTAGGTAATTTTGATCATTTGTGAAACGGATAGAATAAAGAAATGAAATGATTTAAATCTTTGGAATATTGCAACCAATTTTATAGATTGGAAACCACTGCGAAAATGATTAGTCATGACACGTGCGGCAACAGCGAGCCCTTGTCAGCATCATCATCAGTGTAATTTGTTATTGGAGAATAAGTTCAGGGCCATTTGAGCATATTTACAGGCTTCATTCTACCACAGTTGTGCACAAAGCCTTAATCAAAGCTGCAATTTAAAACAGCTTTCATACTGCGCTACTTGTTCCTCCTTTTTTTTCTTTCTTTTACTCTGATATTGGGCCCAGAACTGGATGAAATGAGACAAAGGCTTAAGTAAAATGGAACATGAAAGAGTGAGCAGTGGGGAGCACAACACAACCAAACAGAGAGCAGCCTTTCAGAAATGTAATTGAACAGAGGACAGCCGAATGAAACAGAACAGACACTCCCACGTTAGCAAGGTTGTTTCTTTTCCTCTTTCCTCTTTCTTTTTTTTTTTTTTCCTCACACTTCGGACTTCTGTGGTTATTTATACGTCTCGGTTCGTTGGACCTGTGCAGCAGATTGTAGTAGAGTTGAGTGAACAGTGACTAATGGCTGCTGCAGGGCTGAATCATATTGTCAGAGAAGGAAACATATTGTTGTTGAGGGGTTCACTTTAAACCCTTCACTTGCCTGTCGGAGGTCTCCAGGAAATGCAATCGAATTCTGCTGAAACCAGAAAACATAGATGCCCCGATACACGCCCAGACACGTTCATGACAGGTTCATATATATTCCACGTGCGTCAACCCTATTTGTCTTTAAACAGCCATTTTCCAGCACACCACCACTCATGTCTTCCCCCCCGTCTGTTCCTTTCCTCCTTCTGTCTGACTTATCTAGGTAATGGGAATTACATCTGAGGATTGAATTTAAAGGTGTAAAAAGAAAAGAGGGTAGGATGTGTCTGCATGTGCTACGCCGCAGCAGAGGCACCATGCATGCACGCTGTTCAAAGACTGGCGGAACTGAAGCTTTTCTCACCTGGTGGCCTTCCTGTCGCCGCGGGGCGTGAAAGTTTATCCTAGGCGGAAATTTTAATAGATGTGACGGACGGGAGAGTTGGACCAGTACACCTGTTAGAGAGATTTGGAAGTCATCCACACCACCTGGCTATCACCACCTGGAGGTAATGACTCACACTATTAGTGTGTGTATGAGTTTAGAAAGGAGGCGGGTGCTGAGGAGCACTTGAAGGTGGGGAGTGTTATCATTATTATTATTATTATTATTATTCCGTATCTCCGTGTTCCTCTACTGATTCTTTTCTTTCTGCTCTCCTCTCCTTTGTGGCTGCTTTTCATTAAACCAAATCCATGTGAGGATTTACATAAGCATGTATCAAATGAAATGTAGGAACCGCGAAAAAACTACATAGTTTAACATATTCTTGCCTTTGGCTCATATGTATGCAACAGCTAACTATTAAACTACAAGAAAAACAGACACACGGGGATAACTGATGATTAAATAAGCCTTCAGTTTAGATGCTGGTCAGTTAACCAATTATATAATACAATACACGTTTTTTTTATTTAACCTTTATTTGAAGATCCCACTTAGATTAAGAACTCATGGTCATCATGGCCAAATGAGGACGCTGCGAAAACAAAATACAGTTACAAAATGACACAGCTGAAACACAAAAGACAACGAAAAGGAAAAAAGAGGTAACATTTACAAGCAGAGTGCATATTGTGCTGAAATGTTCGGATTGTCATGTCAGCCTTATGATTAATGCTTGAATAAGTGACTAGTTAATAGTTTTAATAGGACCTTGTTATATGTTCAATGAGTGGGTACTCAGCTAAAGCTACACTGTTGAGTCTGTTAAAAAAGGCTGAAAAAGTTACTGAAGTGCTTTTTTTGGTTTTAATTAAAATGCAGCTAATTGAGCATAACAGGAAAAGTTCCTCTCTAGCGTCGCCTCTTGCTTAGTTTTTTGTGTTTTCATACTGTGATGTTCTGTTCTACTATCTCAGGTTCAAACTGCACAATATTTTTAGTCAATAAATTTGAAAGGAAGTTGAAAAATGTATTTGATTTCGAAGCTAGACCAGTTGAGAACCACAGCTCTGGCCTATTTCATTGGTTAGAACTCTGTAAAACCAACAACGACACACAAACTAGCCTGAATAAGACACACCTAAAAAAAGTGACAACATCTTTTTGATGCCACTAGAATCTGTTTTCTTGACTTTTTAAAAAGATACCTGTGTCAAGTTGAAAGTGTCTAACTCTTTGTCTCCGCCTCTGCTCATATCTGTGATGTGATAGTTCGCCGTTGCCTGGTAGGCGCTGTCACAACAGCCTGATGAGTGACAGTGAAGTAGTCGGATGAGGAACCCAGATAACCCTGTCAACACTATCTCCTCTCTCTGAAACGGCTTACAGCCTCGGGCTGTATATACAACACCGGGGAGATTGACATTTGCTAAAATTCTTTAAACTGAAGGGTTCTGAGCTGCATACTGAGCTAGTCCAACGCTCCAAGCAGTTACAAGGGATATGGCTTGAAAAGTACTGGAAACCAATTAGGTCTCACAAGAGTAAGGTGAGAGTTTAACCCTTTATAGGGTATTTCATGTTGAAAATCAATGTCAGTGAAGTTACCATTTATGGTTCTTTGCCCTGAAGTGGTAAACAAATGTGAACATGTATTTTAGACCATGGGCAACAGTGGCAAGGTGGTTAGCAGTGATGCGTCACAGCGAGAAGGTCCCGGGTTTGAATCCATGGGCCGACTGGGTCCTTTCTGTGTGGAGTTTGCATGTTCTCCCTGTGTCTGCGTGGGTTCTCTCCAGCGTTCTCGGCTTCCTCCCACCATCCAGAGACATTAGGTTAATTGGTGATTCTAAATTGGCCGTAGATGTGAGTGGCTGTCTGTGTTAGCCCTGCGATAGACTGGTGACCTGTCCAGGGTCTCCTGTCCCGCCTCTCGCCCGATGCTAGCTGGGAAAGGCTCCAGCAGACCCCGTGACCCGTAACAGGAATAAGTGGTTACAGAAGATGAATGAATGAGGATAAGGTCCTGATTCAGACACATACACTCCTATTTTTGGTTGGGGTTTTTTTGACATGTGGTCTTAAACTTTTGATCAGCTGATGAACATCCTGTTTCAGTTTAATGGTTGTTTGCAATAAATTGCTTACTCAAATTTTTTTTCTTGTCTCGCTCCTATTTCTTCTTTTTGCATTTTGAAGCACTACTTAGGACCTTCTTAAAGGTGCAGTAGGCAAGATTCTGAAGATCCAGGACTTAGACAAAAAATTTGAACATCGTCATCTTCTCAGTTCCTCTCCGCTTTCCGCTAAAGCCCAAAACGGTCTCCCAAGCCCCTCCCCCACAAGGGAGAGCTGTGCAAGATAGAGCGCATGCATATTGGCCCTGGAATACTGCGCACGAGCAGAGAACCGAGAGAGAGCGTGTAAACAAACTAGCATGGAACACACCGACGTAAGAACAACAAAATAGTTTTTATAACTATTCAAATACGGTTCCTCGCCCCGTCAAGGTTTAAGGAATTTTAAAACTAAAAACTCAAAGTCAATTAAATAATGTGTCGCCATTAACCTGCGCATACGTTAAGACTTTTCCTTATTTCCCTTCAAGCGTAACGATTGAAATCAAAAATGGCTGCGGCTGACCCGTGGCCGTGGCGTGGCGAGGACGGGAGGTGGAAGCTTATTTTAAGGTTATTCTGTGATTTGGCATTTATAAGGAGCAGCCTTCAGTTCACAGACGGCAGGAAATGACATTTACAGCCAAGCCTCGGCGGTCACGTGGGTATCGATGTGCGTTCTTCTCTGCAGTGTGCGCACACATATACAGCCCATGCCTTGCTTTCTCTTTCTCATTCCCTGCTTTTTTCCTCTTCTTCTCCTTCATCCACCTCTTTTGTTTTGATGCTCCTTACACCCTAATACACTCCCTTTAGACACCTAACAAAGACCCTCCCAAAACCAATAGCTGTCGGAAAGAGAGAGTCAACTGTGCCTTTCTCTGCAACGATGAGTGAAACCTAGTAGAGAATGACCAGTTATTTTACTATGGGATTTCTCAGTATCTATAATTGAATCACTTAAGCACTACTGGCTATTAGCTGGCGAGGAGACTCAACCGAGGGGACAGTCTAGTGCTTTTTTTGCCCATGACATCATAGGAATACTGATTTAGCACCTGCTCTGTGCCCGCTCAGCACTCTCTCTGCCTCCTGATACGTGTTCACTTACATGTCTGTAGGTTCCCGCGCGCACACGTGTCCCCGATTGTGCTCGAGTGCGAGTGTCAGTCCTGTCGCTAATCACTCTGTTCTCAAGGTAATTGCTTGAAACACTGTAGCATTTGAATTAGAATGAAGCTGTTTGCCAGCAAGCCGCAATGACTTCTCAGTCCTCCTTTCTTCCCCCAGGCCTTCACTCCGCCATCTGTTTCTGAGAGTGATGGGAGCCTGCAGAGACACAAATCTGCGTCCGAGAGAGAGAGAGAGTGTGTGTGTGTGTGTGTAGTGGCCGATGTTTAATCAGAAACGTCTTTCGGGTGTTGATGCACTTCTCTCGAGCTGTGAAAAACTTCGGCGGCGGACATCTGATTGGCAGTAATGCATGAGCGCGACCGAGCCGGAACACAGGGACGGTTCCGGCCAAACGTGATTAGAGACAGTAATGATGACGGAGAGTCAGGTTAGTCCAAGGAAACGCAGCAGCTGGGAGACGGATACGTGAGCCGTTTGGAGTGGATGTATCGGAATGCGATGAGACGGGATTAGCAGGGAGGAACGCACGCAGCCACGTAATGAACACATTAATATGCACGTGTGTTCGCACGCACACGCGTACGCCCTCCAGCGGGGCGGATTTATTTGACACTTTTCTTGTTTTCTCAGAGGCTCGAGGATTAAAAGGCCAAAACCAACGGCGCTGTAGGGCGTCTGCTCGATCCTGAATGCTTACCGGATGGCTGAACTGTGGAAGCTCCCGTCCAGCGTTCACTGCAGCTTTTGGAAACTGACAGTCTGACATTCATAGCTACTTTACAATTGGTCAGGTGCGCGTATCGGGCCTTCTCCCGGTCTCTTTTTAGGGACATAAAGCTAAGTGCAGCACTGCGAAAGCCTCTATGAAAGCCTTTGTGGATTATGCACAGATGTCAGCATCTGGCGTACATTAAACTTTGAGTGAACAGTCGTTTGGACTTGGGCGGTATAGACGTGCGTAAAGACCTGAGCGACGTTAACAAGAGAACCAAAGTGTTGCGGCCAGATGAGCGAAGCAGAGCGTTTCTTAAACCGCGAGGTTCGTTGCGTTGCTCGGCCTTAGTGATTTTATTTAATCAGCTGGGCACCGTGGTGTTTGGCAAACACTAACCGCGTAGGCATACACCGACCAGGCAGAACATTATGACCACTGACTGGAGAAGTGAATAACATTGCCTATCTTGTGACAATTCAATGTTCTGCTGGAAAACTGTTGCCCCTGGCATTTATATGGATGTTATTTAAACATGTGCCACCCACCTAGACCAGGCGAAGCACCCCCACCCCATAGCAATGACTCCCCTTGATGGAAGCAGCCATCACCAGCCGTCCCCTGCAGACACTCAACTCAAAAACATGAAAAACGGTGTAAGGCGTTGACCTGGCCTCCGTATCTGTGGGATGCACTGGAACAAGCCTGGTCCACAGAGGCCCCCCTCCTCAACCCATAGCACCCAAAGGCCCCCACTAACAGCACTGTGTTGCCAAACACCAAGGGACACCCCCAGAAGGCCCATGTTCATTCTCTGATGAGTCACAACTGCTTTGGAGGCACGAGGGAGATTAAAGCTTGCTGATGCACTGTCTCTATGTTTTTCAGTCTTTTTAAGGCCAATTATGGTGGTGTTTCTTGGTAGGAATTTGCAGGCAGTATCAAAAAAACCTACAAAATACCCAGCCGGCTCATCGTCGCTTCTTTTCCTCTAATCATACGTATAATCACATACTCCATCCCACAGAGAGGAATCTTCTGTAGCTTCTACATGTTGTGTTGTTTGACCTTGGTGTAATGCAATATTTGTAGCTGCTCTTGCGCTGTGATCAAAAGCCCATATGCTTCTCCCTGCGTCTCAGCGTAGCGCAAACAAACGCACCCCGAGGGAGTACGGCATTGTGAGAAACTGCACTGTTCTACACATGTTCATGCATCCGGGCAAACAAGAGAAGAGAATGAGTGTTAATACAAAGTCAGAGCGGGGAAAAAAAACAGTGTGAAGTGGAGGAATGGAGAAAAATAAGCTCTGGAAGCAGTGATGCTATAACACTGCAGATAATTACATATGGGGGGATTGGAAAGGATAGATAGGGAAAGAAGAGACTGTGAGAAGAGCCGGAAATTAGTGCCGGACACAATAGCGGAGAGAGGGATGGGGGAGCGGGCGGGGAGGCGAGGGACGTGGCGAAGGGAGGGGATGGGGGTAAGAGGATTTATTGAGGCTGCAGGGACGAGCGGAATGATAGCTCTCTGATGGTTTAGGGGGAAATGCGTGAGAAATGGAGTGAAGAGGGGCGAGCGCGCAAACGGGGGGAGAGAAGTGAAGTTTGTGGGCCTCCTCGGGGCGGCTCTAAACACTGGTATCATTAATGTAGTTGAGAGAAGTGTACTCGCAGAGAACGGCCTTTTATTTAAAGGCCACCTGTGGGTATAAGAGAGGGAGAAATCGGGCGATGGGGAGAGGGGGAGAGAGGAGGGCAGCGTGGCAGTCAGATTTAGCATTAATGAGAAACTCGGTTGGAAAAAAGAGAGGAGATAGTGGGGAAAAAAAGTAGAATCAGGGAATTGCTGTAGCCGGTGGGCAGATGGGAGAGAGTGCCACGGTAGGAGAGAGGAGAGAAAGGGGGGAGACTGGGATTTACTGAGAGCTGAAAGTACACCGTCTGTATTTCCTTTCAGCTCTGCTCACTGCAAACCAGGTTAGAAACACTGAGGGTGTCACTTCGCCTGTCAGGCAGGCAGGCAGTATTTCCACCTTTATTTCTTTGGGAGAGGAGTTTGTCTCTATACGTTTCATGCCACATAAATGTTTCATACTTGGCAGACTTCAGGCAACGGGGATATTGTCTGAATATTGTTCCAGCCGCAACAGTCCCCTCCAATGTTATCCAGCCCAGTCAAGTTCCTTTGTCTGTCTCCATCCATTCAGCTCAATGAAGGGAAACTGGAAACAAAGGCTCCAATTAGTCAGGCAATTAGACTCTTGTTTTGTGTCCTCTGCTCATCCTTTGAGTCCCACACTAATAGCTATTCTTCCCTCTTCCATCTCTCATTTGCCCTTCACTTGCTCTTTCATTTTTTTTTCCCTCCTCCCTCCTCTTCTGGCGCAACGTTCCGTGTGAAGTCGCATCTCGCCGAGATATTCGCTGTAATGCGTTTCTTCCTTCTAGACACCATTTATAATTCCCTTTTCTGTTTCTGCAGTTCGTTTGCTATTTATCGCCCCTCCTTCATCTTCCCTTTTGTCCGTCTCTCCATCTCTTTATCTCTTTCAGCCGAGGCCTGCCTCATCATCCATCAAGTTTGCGTGTGCGACCAGTCCGCGCACCAGTCCCATCTTTCTCTCCAGTCTTTCATTTTGATAAAATGCTTTTGGGTTTTTTTTCCCTCCATCACAGTCTTTTGTCAAACTAATTTCTGAGAAATTCTTAGATTGCTTTCAGATCTGCCTTCCGCCTTTTATTTCCCCTTCTTCACGCCCGATTGAAAAACTAAAACCAGACACGGACGCGAAAGGGACTCATGCAAAGTTTGAAATGAGGAAATAACCACCAGGCAGAAAACTGCAGACTCCAAACAGCGAACCCCGCAGAGCAAAAACAAATGTCTCAACAGTGGAACCGAAATGTAAAATTGCTACTGAATTGGCGCACGACGCAAATTCAAGTCACCGAGAGAAAGTGTAACGACAGAGGGAAAATAAAGAGTATGTGACTAGCACTTGATGTTCTGCTCTCTCTTCAATTGTTTATCCATCTGCTTCTCTGTGTGATGTGTTCCTCCCTTGTTTATCTTACTCTGTCACAGTTGATATTTCTACAAGTGCCTGTGTGTTTGTGTCGCCGTGCTCGGGATTTTCTTGCCGCTCACGACACGCAGGTTTGCGCTGGCCGAGCTGCCAATTGGTCACTCCCGAGGCTCAGGCTCTTCTTGCACTTTGGACGTGTTGTGGCGTTTATGAGAGCAGCGAAGTGGCCAAAACAGAAAGTGATCCACAAATGTTGCTCCTTGAGATGCGTTTTCAAGTTGGACTTAGACTCAGATGGACTTTATTGATCCACGAGGGAAATTGCTTGGTCACAGAAGCTCAGTTGCACTCTTGAAAACCGCTAGTAAAAAGAAAAATAGGCAATAATATTAAATAATGTTTAAATAAAAGAATAAAATAATATTAAATATTGTTTAAATAAAATAAAACAATAAAATAATATTATATACTGTTTAAATGAAATGAAATAATTTTAAATAATGTTTAAATGAAATAAAATAATTAAATAAATAAATTATATATTGAAATAAATCAAATGCAAATAAATATATCTATATCTATCTATATATATATAGAATAAAGTGAGCAGTAGAAATAATATATATAAAAAATAATATAAAAAAAATATAAAAACATATGTAAAAGATTTGCATGCCAAGAAATAAGAAGTAAATAACACTATATACATTGGAAGAATTTTGTGCATGTACTGTATCTGTATCAGTTTTGTATTCCCGTCTATAGTCCTCCATGCCAGTGGTCAGCCTGACTCAGAAACATTGGTCACAGTCTGTATCGTCTCCAGTGTTGTATAGTAACGAAGTAAAAATACTCGACTTACTACCACACTTATACTTTTATTCTGACAGTTTACTTTTACTTCACTACATTCCGAAAAAATCTCTTTACTCCTTACATTACCTGCGCATCTCGTTATCGTACAAATAAGAAGGAACGTGATAGCCGGACAATCTCGTTTTGTATGGACCAGTAGACTGATGTTGGAGATACCCGCAAGACTATCGTGGTTTCCGTTTCGGCGGAAAAATCCGCACGGGTACCATTTCAAATTAAGGTCGCATTTTGTCAGTAGTCTCAGCAAGTCGGGTCTCTAATGTATTGAAGAGAAGGAGGAAACAAGAAGCCTAAAGTCAGGTTGATGATCGGCGATGAACTGACCTGCGCTGAAACAACCGGCACGAGACGACGACACGACGTTGCATACCTATGTTCCTACGTGATGTAGCTGAACATCCCGCTCCGGTAAAGTTATGTTTGTGTATTTTGTATATGTGGTTTTGTAAGTGTTGTTGAAGCTCCTTTAAGTGTCATGTGACCAAATTAACAAACTAAAAAAAATAACGAAGAAAATGTACAACTCAATTTGATGCATTTTATAACAGTACTTTTACTTTTGATACTAAGTACAGTAAACTAGCTACTTTTTTCTTTTACTCAAGTATTTCTAGCAGGCACTTCACTTTACTGAGTATTTCAGTAGGTTTTTACTTTTACTCAGTATGGCTTTGGTCTTTAACACATGTGTCTGAATAGATTAACCCAGATCGAGTGATAAGGCTGACCGCATAAGAAGGTCAAATGTACTGCTATTCCCTGCAACCATCCACAAACTGATTTTGTGTTCGGCCTTTTCTGGCTGCTTGTGTCGGATGTTTAGGCTTGCATTAGCCAAGTGAGTCACTTCCAAAGTTCAGGCTCTTTGACTGTGTTGGAAAGTGGCAAAACAGAAAGCAATTCAATAACGTCACATCTTGCGGATGCATCTCGAGGATTTTTGTGCGTGCGTCTGTTCGGTATTTATGACCCGTCTGTAGTCGCTCATGTCTGCGGTCAGCCTGATTTAGTAACACTGTGGCAGCATGGCGACAGTCTGCAGCGTCTCAGCTCGGACATTAGATTATCCTGCAGATCGAGTCACATTACGGCCTGAAATACACAGATTAATGAAGGGTCAGGAAATGTACTGCTATTCCTTATAACCATCTACAGTTGGCAGAAGGAAAAAAAACTGCTTCTGTTCAGGATGGTCAGAAAGACAAATATGACATGTTAACCTGATTTGCTAGCATTGGGGCCGTGAGATTCAATTCTCTAATAAATGCGTCCTTTTAAAAACCAGTCGTGTTTTGTCGGACAGTAATGTTTTCATGAAATCCATATCCATCATTAGAGGCAAGACTTCTGCCCTTTGTTCTTCTCTTGAGGTAATTCTGAATACTCAGCCCTCCCACGCATTCATTACATTTCCGAAAACTTTATTTCAACTAATTCAATTTTGGTTTTGTCTGAGCTGAATGCAAAATGAGGTGTTATTTTCTTTGTTTCTTTAAATGCGCAAAGTCTGGGCTTAGGGATGGCGTAATGTTTGAATCATTTGGAAAAGGGCAAGTGGTGTGCCAGGAGCTGAAAGTGCCACTTAAGTTTACTGAGTGCCATTTCAGCAGCTGCAGAGGGAGATATTCCCTATTCATGAGAGAGTGACCTTAGCACACTGTCACTGCTCTCCTGCACCTGCAATGATTTATTGGTTACAGAACGCTGGGCAGTCGGATCTTGCAGCGGCATTTATGCGCGGGGCGACACGTGACATATCCACCACCCCCCTACCTTCAGCCTTTGTCCTTCCCTTTCAACTCTCGGTCAACACATCAAGAAAGAAAACTCGCACATACACAGCAAAACACGTCGTCTGTCTCACTGTAAAGCGCTTATTGTTACCGTGAAAGGCATGACAGTTGTGTGCATTGAGCTTATGCTTACCTGGTGCCGTTTGAGGTGCACAGAGATATGTGAGTGCTTTCTATAAATAGAATAGGATGCAAGTTTGTCTATTTGCATGCTTGCTTTTTCTTCATACACTTTTTTTTTTTTTTTTAACTGGACTATTTTAAATTCAAACATAGGCTTCATCAAAGAAGACGAGTTTGTTATTGCTCCAGGAAATAAATAGGATACACGGGGAAAAAGAAAGAAAGAACATCAGAGGAAAAGAGGACCAAGAGAGGGAGAGATAGAGAGAGACGTCACTGCATGATCTGATTTACAGGAATTGTATAATAAATAGCGTATAAATTCTTCTCCCAGTTACAGCACTATCGGATGTAGATGGATGCTTATTGTAGATGAATACACGGATCAGCCTCGACATTAAAACCACTGACAGAAGAAGTAATTAACATTGACCATTTGTGACAATTCAGTGTTCTGCTGGGAAACTTTTGGACGTCGCATACGTGTGGATGCTTCTTATATGTAACACCAACCTAGACCAGACCAGGCATCCTCACCCCGCAGCAATGTCACTCGTTGATGGCAGCAGCCGTCCCCAGCAGGATGCAGCCCGACACAGACACACACAAAAGCGGTTTAGGAGCAACTAAAAAAAACAAACATGCAAAACAGTTGACCTGGCCTCCAAATTCACTATGCGGAGGCCCGAAGACAACATTCTGTTGCCAGACACCACAGGACACCCTCAGAAGGACCACGTCCATTCTCTGATGAGTCACAACTGTTTTGAAGGCACAAGGGAGACCTTATCAGGAATGTGGTCATAATGTAATGCCCGATGCCGTGTGAAGCAGTGGCAGACACTATTCAAGATGTGTTATTAGAAGGATAAGGCTTTGTCTGAGTTTAACTGTCTTACACTTAAAACTTTAAATCAGCACTTTACTCAGTCTAACCAGGAATAAAAGTATATATACATACACAGGGGCCTGCATAAATGTAAAATGTTGATTTATAGGGAGCATTGATTTTCTTCCTCGCAGTCTGTGACGGAGTGCTTTATTCAGGACCTGAGGCTCATCAAATCTTGGCTCAATCCTGCCTCTTTTGCCACCGTGCCTAAAGCACAGCTAAATATTCTAGACTGATTAACCTGCTTTTGTCACGGCCCGTGTGTTGTTATGACTATTTCGTGCGCTTAAATTACGACTAGTATTTGCCCTACTCCTCCACAGCACCGTTAAACTCCGCACTAGCTCTGGTAGGTCTCCACACAATAACTATCATTACAATTTCTTAAGTAAGTAGAAGGAGCGCTGTGGAAGCTCTTTCTTCATACAGGAGCAGTATTCAATTAATTGTAATTGCTTTTTTTCTCCCTATCCGGTTCTAATATCTAACAGCTGTTCTCTCTTTGTTTCCCCTTCAGTCTGATCTCATCCAGGCGATACTACTTTGAGATCCTTCACAAGCAGGATGACAAGGGGTCAGATCACGTGGAGGTTGGGGTAAGTGTACATGTCCAAAGAAGGTAGCTCACTCCCTCTATTTGGTCTAGAGCATAGACTGTATATAAATATGGAGGATACGTCCCCACTTCCCTCCACCAGACTCCCGTTTTCGTTTAATTAATACTGTGCTCTGCTCTACCTCCACCAGTTACAAAGAAATGTTGGATTATACACTGCACTTATTTGTAATCTATTTTTTCCAACCCTCACGGCCCTACTGGACAGCTTCACAAAGAGGTTGTCATGGCAACTTTGAGAGATGATGATGTCACATCCTGTTTCTATTTGAATATGCATCAGTATTGTATTAACTACCTTAAATGACTGAAACCATCCCTATAAAATATAATTTGATGTATACTTTCATGTTTTCATCTGCTAACATGGAAGGGGCGGGGCTTATGACCTATACTGCAGCCAGTCACCAGGGGGAGCTTTTGAGCATCCATATTTATACAGTCTATGATCTGGAAGTCTACATTTTGTTTCGCTCACAGTTATTTTATTAAACTTTCTTTCTCTGTGGAGAAAGTTCCGCCCTTTGACAGAAATATTTCCCTTTAGTTTGTGTTTACCAGTGTCAGAGTGGGGACTGAACAGGTGAATAATAAAAGGAAAGGTTTGAAGTGGAAAGCTCTCCTTTCCCTCCTGAATTTTATTTCATTTTCCTCCTCTTTCATTTGACTCATCTGGTCACAGTTGTGCTGTATGCAATGCATGCCCCGCTTCCTGTCATCCTGGGTTTTTCCTACCAAAGGCTGTAGAGCGTAGACTCGTTTAAAATCGTTCCAACTGTCCTTTTTCCATTGCTTCATCTGTCGTCACCCTCTTGCCATACCGTAATCTCACACAGCACCTCTCATCAGTTTGTTCTTTCTGTGTATCTTTGTTCTGTACTTCTTCTTTCTGTTCTCTCTCCCAGCTCTCCTCTGTGCCGTATCTCTCTCTCACTAGTGGTGTTCGGCACCTCAGGCAAAGCTCAGAGATGAGTGGGGCTTAATTTCGAGATGAAGTTTCAAACGAGAGCCCACACGGCCGGTGCGAGGCTGTACTTTGAGTGGGAGGGCAGATGATAAAAAGAGATCACTGGTGTGTATATGGAATAAATTTCTTAACAAGCCTCAGGTTATTGCCATCGCGGTGACCATCATCATCATCTGCAGAGCTGCTGGAGTTGCACTCTCCTTACTTTAGAGAACTACAGCGTCATTTTCTCTGTGTTTCTTGTTCTTTCTTTGTCTCCTCTGTCGGAGTGCCTCTGGCTGCATTTCTCTGCTTATATTTCTGTTTTCCTATTATCTCATTTTATTTTCTTCCTAGGCTTTTATATAGTTAAATGTCCTTTCAGTTTTTACAAAACATTCATCACGTAATGACTCATAATGACCAGCACATTTTCCGGCCCTGCTGTGTTCAGTTCTCGGTAGTGTAACACAGTTTGTAGAGTACTGCAGAGCTCTGTGGATCATACATGAAAGCCATGAGACATATGTAGATATATATGTATGAGGAAGAAAGGCAAGCAACTATATTATCAACACGCACAAGCCTCTAGACTAATTTAATGTTCAAACATTGGATTAATCATCTGGCAACTGTTACAATATCTTTTCTGAGGCTCACTAAGCCGCTACGACATGTTAGCTATTATTGGCAGGTCTCACGAGTATCATACTACACAGTTGCTTCGGGATGATGATGTGGGTCATTAATGTGGGTGTGTTATGAATATGCTGTTAATGATGTTCAAGTCTAACTAATAATTTACAGCCCGTGGCAGTGGCATCCCAGTGGCGGTACCTTCGTCTTTATTTGGAGAGCCTCTGGACAGGACAATCAGACTCTCAGTTGTTGAGATATATAATGCAATAAAAGCTGCAAGGATACACGGTTGTCCTTGTTGCTGGACTAGTGACTCCAACTCATTGGTTGATGAGCTGTGTTTCATTGCAAAGGGACGAGGGGGGAAAGGTAGGGTTTGCTCCAGTGCAATGTAAGCTGTTGTAGATTCGATTTTAGAACGGCGTGTTTTAACTATATATCTCTTGTTGCAAAGATGCAAGGCAACACCAGATGTGTTATGCCATATCTGGTAATATATCACAGGTATCCACACAAGGTCAACATACACCTCCATATATCAGCAAAGTCATATGGGTGTCTGATAAGGGAGGCTTAGATAGGGATCTCCTGCAGAATCGTCTTCATATTAGATTTAAACCCCAGTAAACTCTGGTGGTCATTCTGAATGCGTTAGCTGCACCTTAATATGCTTTTTAAATCCATACTTCTTGACTGCCAGGCGTGGTATTTAATACCAAGATGACTCAGACCAACAAGGTCTTGGCTCTCTTCGGTTGCAGATCAAAAGGAGTTGACAAAACCACACAAATAAGCACAGCCACGTTAAGCCCAAAAAGATACAGCATAGGTGTCACTCAGTGGAACATCTTTCAAATTGACTGTTAGCGTGTGATATGGTATCACAAACCCGAGTTTCTGCTTAGACCTCTATAACGAACTGACCGCACATCGGGCTTGGAAGCGAGCTATATGTTGTCTCAGAGCTTGGGCAGGAAACAGTGGGCTGACATTGCAGTTCCTCCAAGATGGGTTGTAGGGGAACTGCCAAATTGATGTGCTGGCTGACTGAGCTGATAGACAAGGTGTGAAGTTTGTAGAGGAAACTTGCTCTGGCAAGCTCTCTGGTCATGAAGGCGAACACTTGTGAAGCGTCACTCAGGCTTTGGTTTGAGTATGGAGTCTGCAGCAGTGGAAATTATGAAGAGAGTCAGCAGTATACCCTGCTCAAGACGCTGTATTATAGCACTTAGTAGGGATTTCATAAATAACTACGCACTGTGGGCAAAACAAATTCCTGCGAGCAGTGGAGGCATTGTTGGCAGTCATTTGGCTTACGCCGTTTTGGGCCGCAGCCAAAGCCCTATACAGTCACTGTATAGATGCATGAAGGTTCTAGGCTTTGACCCACACTTCTGAAGTTCTTCAAAGACACTTTGTTAGTATTATGGCTCAACCTCCTGTGCATGCGCATGAGTCATATCCAGGCACGCTACACACTTTCTGAGACTAAATTAGTATGTGCTGGTTTGAAAAGCTTCCAAGACATGCCTCTCATATAGTTTTATAAGCCACTGTGATGTTGTGTTTTCACCACTGGTTGAGCCGAAACCTGCGTCAGTGGATTCTTTAGGGGCTTGACGACAACCTTTAAACACAATCTTGTAAAGTTGATGTTGTGAATATATTGATAAATACATGCACTCACTGCAGACGCTGAGCGATATTAGTGTTGCACAATATTCACTCCACTTTTGCTTCTTGTTTTGGTCTCACAGAGAAGGAAAGTACCACTATATTATCATATACTGCCTTTAGTTCACAGCTGAGTCATTTAGGCTGTGCCTGCCTGCAGCTGCCTGCTGATCCAAAACGGTAAAGACTGAGCCTTAAAACCAGAACAGTGAGCCACAGAATGATAAAGTGCTCCGCATATCTCAAGGAATTGTAGAACCGCCAAAAGATTACAGTTGGTTTGTCAGTGTGACTCTCCTACCCCATTACCAATTCCTATTATACATCGTTAATTAACTGCTGACTGGCATAGCTTTAAAATACTTTTATTGTGTACGATGTTAATAGTATGGTGGCCCACCAGGGTCTAATTTACTCCGCCATGGCCTCATACCGAATTGGAAGTATTTGTTAACTACATTGTGCTTGCATTGTTTTTCCTGTATCTCCCAAAAGCACCTCTCCTTGCCTTCCGCCAGACCTTCCCTACACACTGGTCACTCACCTGCTCTGCACTACATTTAACCTGACGGAGAAAATGTTGCGGACAACTCACGTAGCATGTGAAGCTATTTGCGTTTTTCGACGTTATTGCCACTTTTTAAAACCCGATGTTTGTGCTCTTGATTTTTTTCTTTGAGACCATGGAGATTGACAGTTATTTAAAGAGAGCAGGTCAAACCTGGAGGAAACGACTCCAGACGTAAAGTGAACTAGCTTAACTTTTCTAGCTAGCTAGCAAACATAGATTAGAAGTCAGCTGTTAGCTATAAATTAGACTGATTTAATCTTACGTACATTTGTCCGTAGAAAGTCATGTCTCAACAGCTTATGTTTAGTATTCCTGCACATGAACTGGACAGGCAGCAGCTATTGGTCGCTAAATCCCATATGCGCGTTATTACGGTACTTTAAAGGCAACAAAACGCATGCTCCTTTTTTGATGTGCAGACATTTCATATACTGTATAAATTGTACAAATAGTTGGGATGGCATTAATAATAAGAAAAATAAATGAATACTATAGTTGACTATGACCTCCAGTCTACATCCAGGTGGACAGCAGAGAATAGCTGCTCATTCCACAATAGAAGGAGCAAATCTGTAAAAGAAATGCACATAGTTAACTTCCAGCCAAATCGGTTGCACTGGCCTTTAAGGTATGTGACCTTCAAACTAAAGGTATTTGTCTCTTAATGAGGTCTCACTGGCTTTATCTAAGGACAAAGAGAGACTGGAGCTGAAATTACAGAAATGTGTCATGAGAATGAGGAAGGAGGTAGATGTATATATATGTACGGTGTATTCTGGAGGCTTTTATCTGAAGTATTTCTCTGCCTTCTGGCATTTGTCATTCAAATCTCTCTAACAGACATTGCCAGTCATCCTGACAACTGTTTATGTGATTGTGTCTACCAGCAAATCAAGGTCATGCGCAAATCCATCACCCTTCCGGCTTCCCAGCCTTTTTCGCTCTTCCCCTCAGCCAACTACCCATGAGGCCATCAAAGTCAGTTTGTACTAGTAGAAACAATTTAATGAAGCATATAAAAGTCATGCAGCAAATCAAGATGGTGCACGGATATGTGTGTGTGTGCGCGCGCTGTGCTGTCTTAGCAAGGCCCCTGTGTGTGATTTAACAGCGGAATACATTTCACACCTTGACGAAAATAGCAGATTTACCGTGACCGGCCCACAACAGCATAAGCCCAGGGCTCACATAAATCCACAGAAAGCCAGGCACTCATTTGTTAAAGAGCAGATAGTGTGGATTCACAGCTATTTCTTCTATGTCCCGTGTGAAGCTGTGATCATATGGGCAGAGGTGGGCTTTTCTTCTGGGAAAGTGTTTGTTTTATAGTCCTTCCTGTGAAGAGACAAGAAGGAGTAAATATCAAATAGTACACAAGCTCAGTATGAAAGTTACCTTTTGGGCGTGAACATGAGAAAGAGAATCCTTGTTCTTGCGCTGTGTCTGCTTGTTTCTCTTTCATTGTGGGTGCGAATTAGGGAGGAGGGCTGCAGGAAAGTGGAACATAAACAACAGGAAGACACGGGTTTGGAATACGCTTTCCCCAAGGGGATGGAAACAACTGTTCTTGTATTTAGGAACAGCAAGCCCATGAATGAGGAGTTTGTTGTGTTGCTGAACAGGCGAATTACGAAACCTGCACTCTGACTGAACCTTTTCCTCAGCACTCGCCACATACCTGCTTCAGTGATTTCCCTCAATTACCCTCAAATAAACTCTTTCCAGAGTTATGACTGTTTATTTAAATGGTCTGCGTGACACGATGGATGATTTAGTGAGCAGTAGTTTCATTAACTTTCTTAATTGCCGCCTGGATGTTAGTCAGTGAAACGGAGGACTTTTCCCCCCCAGCCTAATGGAAAACATCTATTGCCGGCCGTGTGACGGGATGAAGGAACGCGCTGGATGTTAAATGGCGTGATTGAGAGGAAGAGGGAGTGAGAGAAAGAAGAGAAGAGAGTCGCACCTTAATTAGCGGTGGCAAGTTTATGGCCAGGCAGGAGTGTGGGATTTAAATGCACGATTTTAACGGCTCTGTTTTAGCACTCCTGCCAGGCCAAGCCTCCCGACGATTAATATGCGCACCCGTGTCGGCCGTATATCCGACCTCCACACTCTCGCGGGTGTGTTCACAGCAGCACGCACGCCAGCCTCTCAACATGTGCCTCACACCGTCCCCTCTCAGTATAAATCAACTGTGGAGCAATTGACCTGTAGCAAATGTGAAGCTACGATATGTGTCTTTTCAGAAGTTTTTTTTTTTAGCCTAGATCAGCAGTTCTTTCAGGCTTATGGAGTTTTTATTCACTTTATGTCACTTGGAGATTTTTCACTGTATTTTCCTGTACTTTCAAATGCGCGTTCCAAAGTTCGATCCAGTTTGTCAATTTTTTATACCTTTTTACATTTTGCATCACATTTCATTTTGAAATACATTTCAAATGCATCACGATGGTATTGGTCCCATGTTTGCAGCAAAGTTCTTGGTCGGGCTAATACACGACCACAAGAGTACATTTGAGAATTAACCTTTAACTTGCATGAGTCTTCAAGGGGAGCTACTGTTTTTTACAACCTGGACCTTATTTCTGGTATAAAATACGGTTGTTTACTCACCCATATAACTTTTTAACTTAATTTTTATTCCTTCGGGAGATAATTAGATCAGCGTGTAACCATGTAGTGGGAGTGACTGGGGCACCGAAACGCAGCCTCTAAATATCAATATTTTGTTAATGTATGCTATTTCTCTTCATCGGTGAGAAAAGTTACAGAAAACTTATATGGGTGAGTAAAAAAACGTATTTTATGGCAGAAATAAGGTCCAGGTTGTAAATATCAGTAATTCCCCTTTAAACAGCAGGTGATCATTACTCTACCTTGTTCTTTGTCATCCCATCCCCTAGAGGGCACTATAAATGACTGAAATGATTGCAGGGTGATCTCTATCTCTTCATAAAGATTAGAAAGTGCAAGACTCAGGCATCGACTCTCAGCGGGGGCTGCTTCCTGTAATCAGGGAAATCTAACTGTACGACTAATTATTTTAATTCATGTTATTCTCATTCTCAAGCCTCCAGACAGACACTTTCACACTGTCAGCCTACAGGGATTTAAAGCTGCTACCAGAGCTAATTTCATGTCTTCTCCTTCTGTCTCGTACGCCAGCTTTGCTTTAGCCATCATGCAGATTTGATCAGACACATCCCATAGAGCACCATCCCACACACGACAGAGCATTTCAGCATTAAAAAAAGGAAGCGGCGCAGAGGCTTGTCAGCCGTATTCATTGTGCCCTTGTCATGTTAACTTTCGTGTGCTTGCGCTATCTTTATCCTGTCGCGGTGATTTTTATCTTCAGTGAAAGATATTTGGAAATTAAGAATTAAGTTCAGTTTAGTTTGAACAGACTTGAGGACGTATCTTCCCAGTAAGTCCTATTTCTGATTGGAACCTTTCGTGGTAGCTCTGTTTCCCCCTTTGTCTGGATACTTCATGTTTGATGTTTGATTAATTTTTTTTTTTCAGTTTTTACTGACCTTGTCTTTACTTTGGACGTGCATTCAAACGCATGTTCATCATACTGAATATGCACGACCACTGCATGTTCAAAATCTGCCTTTTACTCTGAAAAATGTTTTCATTATAGCCGTTTGTCTTGATTTGTATCCATGTCAGAAACGTTTTTCTGGGCCGACTGCTTTCCCACTGAGCGTTATGTTATCCAGTGGACCTATTTGTCATTGTCATAAGTTTGTTTTCATTGGCATAAGCTTTGGTCATGCACAAAGCAGCCACATGTCTAGGGCAGTCCCTCGTGCCCGTTTGGCTTGATCTGAATCCATCGGGATTGTTAGCGTAACTAACCAGTTTCTCCCCAGGGCACACCAGGCATCTCTGTAAATGCAGTCACCACAATTTGCCAGCAATCGCTATGGATATTGGATTCATTTGTCTTTCTAAAATGTCTGGTCTCATTTCGAGACTTTAGCTAATGTATAATTCAACATAGAAAATCAAGCACCCCGTCTCTGTATCCACCTCCTCATCTCTCTTTGGATATTGTTCCCATCGTCCCCGGGGCGAGACACGATATGACATGAAAAACAGCCACTGTTTTCGTGTCACCGACCGGGAACGGCGAGTGGCATTCATCTTCTACCATGTAAGTGTTTAGTTATGTTTAACTGGCAGTTGGTATGGGAGCATAATCATTCATGAGCTTACATCTTTGTTTCCCGTGCTATAGTTTTTGTTTAGGTGCTTTCTTGGCTTTTCTTAAATGTCTTTGTCGACTTTCGTTGTGAACAGATTCTATATTAGTGTCGGCAAAGCGAAGAATACTGTGCTGTTTGTGTTCAGAGGCGGTCAAGAGTCTCACCCTGATGCTGCCAGGGACCTGTTTGTGGGCAGCACCGTAGCGCCACACTGCTCCTGTCGTCTCGCTTATCTTCTCGAGAGACAAAACAAAAGAAACATTAAAAATGTAGTCTTAAACATTGAGTTGAATGGCTAATTATGTCTGGCAAAAGTGTGTCTATTCAAATGTAAATGCTCTTTCACCGTTTGTGAAGGGTGAAAGGTGATACGCCCCGAAGGGGACTGCGCCCAGTTTCTCGGAATAAAGTTCAGGTTCAATGTCTGCCAGGGGTATTCCAGGTTTTTCACATCTAACTCTTGGCAAGAAAGCAAATCAGCATATAACCTAAAATTTTCAACCGTGCCTTCTATTATTAAGTATTGAGTTAATTGTTTGTTGGTTTCTAACACAAAAGATCCAAAAGCTCACGCTAGAATAAAACACATATGCCTCTAAGCTAACCAGTGAATCAAAGAGACAAACATTCAAAGGTTATTAACGTGCGGGCTCTCATTATCTTGTTGGGTGCCACTTTGACTTCTCTGTGCCACGACTGCAGGACATAATTCGTGGCTTGTTAGCAAGATGTCACTCTCAATGAAGTCACCGTTGCTCTGGCCGAACAGTTGTCTGGCAACCGACACACAAAGGCAGGTCAGCGAGAGCACCTGTGCTGTGTTCTGCCTTTCACTCCAACTCATAATGATGACAAAAGGTTTCTGTGGTTTTATAATTGCTCTGCCAATAGTGAGAACCGTCTTACAATTCTTTCCCCTCAGTTACAAGCGCCCCGAGTTGTTTTGGCACTTAGCGATCATAATGTGGCCTTTGTAGATGCGCCTCCACCGAGACCAATCACACCGTGCATCTGAAAAGGATATGCAGTGTGACGAAACTGCACGTGGTGTTGAAGCTGAGCTGTATGCCGATCAGCCACAACATTAAAACCACCGACAGGAGAAATCATATTGAACATCTTGTAACAATACAACGTTCTGTTTTGGACCTGGCATTCATGGGGATGTTACTTAGACATGTAGCATCCACCTAGACCAGACCAGGCACCTTTTTCACCCCATAGCAATGACACTCCTTGATGGCAGCAGCCACCCCAGCAGGATAACACAGGCATACACACAAAAACGCTTTAGGAACAAGTTTAAAAACAGGTTTTGACCTGGCCTCCAAATTCACTAGATCCCAAAGTATTTGTGGGATGATCCACAGAGGCCCCTGTCCTCAACCCATAGGACCCAAAGGCCCCCACAATCTGTTGCCAGACACCACAGGCACCCTCAGAAGGCCCATGTCCATTCTCTGATGAGTCACAACTGTTTTGGAGCTACACTATATTAGGTGGTCAAAATGTTATGACCGAGAAAATTCAGGGTTTTTTGAGGTTTCTTCTTTCCGTTAATCTCAATCGACCTCATACGTGAAGTCATTTTTAAACCCGGTTAAACAGTTTAATTATACATTTACCTCTTATTTGTTAACATCAACAAACCAACTTCATATCTGCGGTGCCTCGGGCTGCGATGCAACCTATTGAGTCGAAGAAAACAATCGCGGCAGCGAGCAGAGGCAATAAACTCGTGATCACTGAGGGATAAAAAAAAACCTTGATGACCTCTGAGTGTGTGTGTGTCTGTGTGTAGGTTGAAATGAAAGAGCAGTGTGTTGCTCCAGCAGCCATCAAACCACACGCTATCAGTAGGAACAATACCCACTTTCGGCCAGCTGATTGAAAACAATATCAAACTTTCATGTGTCAGCAGGAGGTCCCGGCCTGAAGAAACAACACTGCTGGCTGCCCGTTGTCATTTTGGTCTGAAATTGGTACTTTTTATTATTTCCCCTCAGATATTGATTTTCTTTCCTCTCTGTTGAATGTGTAGGGCCAATGAGCAGGCCTCTGCTTCTTCATGCTGACTCCTGTCAACACTAGCCGACCCGTACACACACACAGACGCACCCAGCGTACGCTCCCTTATTCACACACTCACAAACAGGACTGCGTGCATGTGCATATATTAGGTGCACACACACACACACACAGCCGGCTGGAGTAATTCGTCATAAATTAAATGAGACCAGACAATCATCATCATCATCATCATGCAGGTGCACAAGTGTTCTTGTGTGTGTGTCTCACATTCCGAGGCTGATGGGACAGCGACAGCGTTGTGCTCCGCTGAGCCCTGAAAAGGATGAATCCTGATAACTTTCTCCCTGCACGTAGCTACAAACCACAAGTCAGCGCGTCAACTGTCAGAGTTTCCTATTTGAAATGTAACAATTGCCTGGAAAACTTGAAACCATTGTGAATTCAAAGGTGTTCCTTTTTTGTTGTTGTGCATTTGAGAAATTCTGTTAACTACTTACAGCTCATAGAGAGTGAATACTGTGTTGTACCAAAGACATCTAGACACGTGACTAAAAAGACCATGACTTGTGAACAGAGTAATTCTAGAAATTGCATCTCGAGATTTTTTTAATGAAGATTTCCAAGCTGAGAATTGGGTTAACATTTGATCAACACTGTACTGTAAGTATCGGCTCATCGGGTCATAGGACAGACTTACCTACTTCCTGTAGACTTACCTAATTCCCCCCCATGTGAGTTTTAAGATCAGTGAACAGAGCGAAGAAGTCATTTTCACACGTGATAGTAGGAGAAGAACAGGCGTCATATGAATTCAGTTCAGTTTTTCAATTCAGTTTTACTTATATAGCGTCAGTAATGATACAAATTGTCTCAAGATGCTTTACAACATCCGGTATGGAAAACTAGCCTGAAACCCCCAGAGCAAGCATGAGGGGAACAGTGGAGTCAGAATCAGAATCTGAATCTGAATCAGAAAAGACTTTACTGCCAAGCATGTTTGTGCATACAAGGAATTTGCCTTGGTGTTGGTACATAAAATAAAAATAAAATAAAATAAATATAGAAACTATATTTAAAATACAAAAAATACAAAAAATACAAAAATACAAAATACAAAAATATATACACAGTATGGGGCGGCGTTTGGTATTGTTCAGCAGACGGACTGGGGATGGGAAAAGTGGTCCTACACTCGATGGATCGCAGTCGTCTGCCAGAGGGGAGTCTGTTAAATAGTCTGTGTCCAGGGAAAACTCCCTTTAGGCGGGAATAAGCCTTGAGCAAAACCCAGCTCATATGGAGGGACCCTTCTGCCCAAGGCTGGCAGGATATAGACAGAAAAAAAGAGAGAAGAGAGAGGATAGGTGTACGTGCGAGATGAACATAGACACATAGACACATAGACACATACATCTGACTAAAGCGGGAGAAAGGGATATGCAGCAGTTAACATGCTATACAGTCATAGCACAGAACCGCATGAGTATTAATGGAGAGGACATTAGAGGATAGGAGCTTGGTGCTAGAGAGAGGAGAGTAGAGGTCATGTTCTCACTGCAATTTCCCCCAGCAACCTCGGCCTATAGCAGCATAACTAAGTTAAGGTTCAGTCCAGCCCTGACTATAAGCTTTACCAAAAAGCCTAACCTCAAAAACAGAGGAGGGTGTCTGCCTCCTAAACCCTGACCCTGATAGCTGAAGGCTGTGCCTCCCATTCTAGAATGAATCCCCTTTTAGCTGCTTTAGTTTTGCTGTGACAATTCTGATGTAATGTACAGGCACTATTACAATTCCCGAGACTGACACGCCACATATTTGTTATTTTATGTCATTGTTGGTGTTCCCCGTTGGGTAAAACTTCATTCATCTTTCATTGAAGTTTTTTTTGTCCTTACTTGGGTCTGGCTATGATAGCCATCTGGCTTGACCTTGATGACAATCACCCTGAAATAATGATATAATCCTGAAGCCTTTGGTTGCCCACTGAGCCGCTCCCTGCTGCTGCTCAGCGTGATGTTAGCCTGTGTCCTTGCTTGTTGTTCTTATGTGCACTTCTGTGGGCATCGGTGCTTATGTATCAGCAGGAGTGTGAATCACTGGCTCACACGCTATAACTATCACACAACTTGTCTTTTGCGTGTCAGAAACTGCTACTACAGCCACTGCTACATCGATGGCAAAGTGCCTGGAAATCTGAAACGCTGCGTGCCTGTTGTGCATTCACATGTGGAGGCATTTGCATGTGCCTGAGGAGGGTGTTTATATTTGTATTCTCAAGCCGAGGGTTGGAAAATGACCTGTCTCCTGTGATTATATCCTGGGTAACCAGAAGTGACGAGGTAATTGTGAAATCTATTTAAAAGAATTGTAGCATGTCTCTCTCTGTCTCGCTCTCTCTCTGTTTATTTCTCTCTCTCGATGCTTCTCCCGTTTTCAGGTCATTACTAGATCTTTCCCTTTTTTCTAACACCCACTCGTCTCGTCACCGTCTTATTCGCGCGCCCATGTTCGTGTTTCGTTCATGGTCTATTTTCTCATTTTTTTTTTTTTTTTACTTTCTCTCCTCCCGTTTACTTCCTCCCTTTACCCCTGACGGCATTGCATTTCTCGTTCTGTGTTCGTGTGCCGCATTTTCCATTCGGCCTCCTCTCTCGCTGTCTGGGTAAGTGTGTTTATACAAAAACCCATCATCCGATCGATCCTGTGATGTTGCTAAGATCAATAACGGAGAGTGTCACAGTTTAGCTGGCAAACAGTGATGGACGACTTCTGTGCGCCTTACGCTTTCCACGTGTTGCCGTTCAGTTTTCTCTTTTCACTCAGTCCCTTTTCTCTCTCTGCTTTTCCTCCAGTGGCGTCCATTCCTCCCTGGTCTGAAATATGAAGTGATAGACTCGGCCTACATCTCCCTGTACGCAGGTAAGAGCTATTCATCCCTGCTGATGCATTGATTGGAAAGCTTTTTTGTCAGCTTGTCATGGAAATAAAATACATTTCACTATTTAAAAGAAAATACTTTGCAGTTTTCTGGCTTTCCTTGCAACAATGCCTTTTCCCCAACCAAAATGTTCTTCTGTCTAGTTGTTGCCCAGGTCTTGATGTAGGCCTAAATAGTGTTTTCTCATGGAGTGGTTGCAGATGTCATCTTTTCTATGCGGGGCCAAAACAGAAGATGCAAAATCTAAAAGATCTGAAAGCTCTGTTTTTCTCTGCCATTCGGAGCAAACACGAGAACACTAGCTCCTCAGTAGATGTCTAACCTCTCCAGCTCCAAGAATAGTAACGCGTCACAAGGATTCAGTATCGTTAACAGGGGGAAAATGCCAGCTGCACAGAAAATGATGTGTGGAGTTGTCATCCCGGGCAGAGCCGCAGTAGTGTTCTGTGGATGTATGCCAAATCCCTGCCTTCTTGTTTATGACAAGAAGCTGTGACAGAGAAGAATGAAGCCTCACACAGCACATGAGGTCACCTGCTGGATTCAGGCGTCGCCGCCGTCTCCTCAGCTGTCTCCTCCGCCCATCCATCCCATCTCCGCCCTTTATGTCATCGCCCTATCCCTCGCCGGTTTTCTCCATTCCCTCACGCTGGAAAGCATTTCATATTAATTCCCCCCTTTTTTTCTTCTTCTTTTTATGTTGGCTTTGTTCTGGGATGCTTGTTCTCCGTGCTGCTCAGTTTAATTAAGGTCTTGAATTAGCTTCCAGTTAACATCAATGTGTTTTTCAGCAGTTGTAGCACTTCATAAGAAGCATATCTTATTTCTTACCCTGTGAAATAAATAATACCCATTCTTTATGAACTTCATCTGCTTCTTTTTTTCAGATGGGTTGCTCAGCAATCAGTGTCAGATTATACAAACCCTCTGCAGCTGCATGTGTTGAGACGTTAGACAGCCTGATAGGCGTTTTATACTTCTGCGTTAGGTTGACGCAGAGGCTATGGCGGCACTGCAGACCCCTACGCAGACCCGTACGCCTTTGCCGACATGCACCTCCCCAGCACCCAGAAGTGTAACTACACGCCGCGGCGACGCAGACCATAAGGGCTGTGATTGGTCCGCTGTGTAGTGTAGTAGTGTGTTTCCAATTTTGTATTTTCAGCTGTTTCTCCATCTGGGCAATTTTCAAATTCGATTTTCAATTCTTTTGGATCAATAAAGATGGAACACATCGAGCAAAGGTCAACTGAGGAGGCTCGGAGATGCAAACATTTGGATGACTCGTCACGACTGAAATTTAAATTTCGACGAAAGTTTCAGTCACCATTGTTGGAAGTGAAGCAGGAAGTAAAAACAGAAGTTAACCAGACTGGGGAAAAAAAAATAAAAATACAATTCTAATGCCGTTTTTGCAGAGCGGCATTAGGTACGTGCGTCGGTTACACCATCTGGGTCCTGCAGTACCCTAAAAGAGCCTTGAGAAGTAATCCCAAAGTCATTAAACTCAAGTAAATGTGCCAAACAATGCTGCAGAAACTTCCTCTGAATATGTTCCTTCTCTTAAGTGATGATTTACATCCACACAGTTTCATAATAATTGGCTATGTGTGCAAGCAAAATTTGTGACACAGTAATTATTTTGTTCACTGTTTATTAGTGAAAACACACACAATTAAAGCTGTAAAGCTGCACAAGCACAAACCATATTTGCCAAAAGACCAGAGAATTCAAATAAGCACCAAACAATAAGTCTAGCCAGTATCCGTGACACACCTTCATTAATACTTTTGTTTTCATGATAACCCAGCTGATTAATGACTGGTGATGCAAAATAAAGACAATATGGTTCTATTGTTTTATTTGCTTGTTTTTACAATCTCAGTAACACGGATAATTAATTAGTCCTGGCTTGCGTGTGTGTAGTGGAAACCAGGAATGTGATCAACAGATGTCTTATTGTTACCAAAAAGGCGGTTTAAAGGGGCTGTGTACTACATGCACACACACACACACACACACACACACACACACACACACACACACACACACTGAATGTGCACACAGCATCCTCCGGAGGATAAAAATGATGCTGACCACCCTGTTAATTATAAAGCATTTCTCCCGTCAGGCTTCGCTCCTGACATGCCATTAATCACACGTGCTCTCCCCTCCTTCCCTGCTATCGATTTTGGTATAATTATGACTCTCCTCTGTTCTGTTTTTGTTTACCCCCAACTTTCTTTTTTTTCCCCCATTTCCACTTCATCTTTTTTCTTTGTGTCCTTCCCGTCCACTGTTCATTTTCTCTTTTTTTCTCCCCATTCTACAATGGTAGAGATTTATGACGACTGCGCGACACATATCGCTTTCCATCCAACGGCGTACATCAAATTTGTCCATTATTAGGACCATAGAAAGGGAAATTCTTCCTCACTTCCTCTTCTGCACAATCTCTGCCTCTAACTCTGTTTCTCTGTTGCTGTTTTTTTCAGATGAGTCCATTCTGAAGATGAACAGCGTAGACCACATCCCCCAGACCTTGGCCAGTCACATCCGTCTCCCGGGGGAGTTTCAGCCCCAGGGTCTGGAGGGAGGTGGCATCGTGCTGCACGGAGCAGATATGCTGAAGCCCGATCCCAGGGACACCTTCTACAGCAGTAAATCCACCAGTCATCATTTCGCGCCGTCCCCTTTTTCTGTCCCCGTACTGATTTTCTGGCCTGTCATTTTCTCTAACTGCCTGATTGACTGTCTGGCTGACAGTCTGACTGCAGCTAAAATGACGGCAACAGAGACCGTCATTCCTTCTTGCTGGCTGTGTTAAATTTTTTTGTGTGTGCCGTTCTGCTTTTGCTGGCATAGCCCAGATCATTTCCCACCTTTCTGACTCTTAAGTCGCTTTAAAACAGAGCTCCATACACATATCTCTGCGGGTACACTGTCAAATATTTACCTCCCCATCCCTTCTCTCTCTCTCTCCCTCTCTGTCTCTGTTTCTCTCTTCAGCCCCTATGATTGATCCTGCTCGCCTGGAAAACGTTCTGCCGGCTTGTCTCTACTCACCAACTTACGTCGTCAAAGATTTTCCCATCGCCAGATACCAAGGCCTGCAGTTCGTAAGTCTATTTCAGATGTAATATTTTCTCTGCATTAGACCTGCAGGGTTCTCACAAGTTGGTCCGGTTGCTAAGTGCACGTGCAAAAGAGTAGTCCCTTACAGAGTCGGTGCAACTTTCAGATTAAGCGGACAGAAAGCAGAGGCCCAACCCTTGCTGATTTGGCCATTACCGCGATATCTCTCCCTTTGCATCAAACAAAAAACACAAAGGAAGAACGAGGCGGGTAGGGTTGAGCTCTGCTCCCCCCTTTAGGGCAGCTAAAGTTACTGCAGCAGTTGCAAGGACGAGCGGTGAACTGGGGATGAGAGTTGCACAGCAGATCTATTTAGATTTAACAAGGATCACCAAAAAAATGCAACAACATGCAGTGATGAGTGCCTGACTTGTATTTAAATGCTTGTGAATACTGACAAATGGAAAAGAGATTTTGGTTACCTTGGGTAACTGTATTTTTGATTGACACGTAACTCTTCTCTCAGGTCTATTTGTCTTTCGTGTACCCCAATGACTTCACACGTCTCACCCACATGGAGCGGGAGAACAAATGTTTCTACAGAGAGTCCCCTATCTACTTGGAGAAGTAAGGACATTACCGCTTTTATCTCTTGACGCGCTAAAGAAGCATTCGTCTCTGTCTCGTATATGTGGGCGCCGAACCCCGATTATGCAGAATAAGCGTTCAAGTGCCTTTGAATGCGATAGAAGTGATTCATGCGACCTCTCCCTAAGACGTTTAGTTTATTAAGCTGCTGGGCACATTGAAACTTCAACCTTCTGCTAACACATTTGGTCGTACGTGTTTGTGTGTGTGTGTGTGTGTGTGTGGTGTGTGTGTTGCTCGTCGTCTCGTCTGCCAGGTTTGGTTTCTACAAATATATGAAGATGGATGAGGAAGAAGATGACAGACCGTTCTTCTTCCCCAACCCAGATGGTAACTAATGAAGAGCAAGCGCACACTCATGCATGCGCCCAAACGCTCCCATTTACTCGCATGCATGCGCACCCTTTCAACCTTGAGCCTCCTTTATGTTTCCAGATTTCCTGGAGGAAGAGGAGGTGGTGGATGCAGAGGACGAGGCAGAGATTGTTGGCACGCAGTCGCCCAAAAAGCCCTCCCATCCCAGCCAGACCGGCCACACCTCAAACCCCTCCCATCAGAACTCAAAGCCTGGGGCCACACCTGCTGGCGGGGAGAAGGAGGAAGAGGAGGAAGACCCCAATGGCGAAGAGGAGAGGGAAGTCAACAGTGTTGTACACCGCAGAGAAAGGAGACACTTTCTTCACAGAGATAGACAGATGAACAGGGAACTGGACAGAGACTGGGGAAGAGATCACACCAGGGGTAATATGAGACTGGACACTAAGGGACTTGAAGACACTGAGCCCAGGGTTCTTCACCCCGATATGGACACCGTGGTGAGGGGTCGCTCCCTGTCTTGGATCGAGACTGTTCCCGCAGAGCTGGACCCTGTGAAGAAAGGTGGAGGAACAGGTGGCGGAGAAGGAGAAAAGGGAGCGGAGACGCGACCTAAACTCATCAAGTCTTCTCTTCTTTTCTCCCCAAAGTCATCTCTCTCTGCCCTTGCCAGCCGAGCCAGGCAGATCCTCAGCAACTCCGCCCACAACAATAACGTCCACGATCACAACAACAAACTGGGTGGGAGCAGGAAGGAGAAGAGGGAGGAGAACAAGATCTACATCACCAGGCCCCGGCCTGCAAAGGAAAGAGAGAGGGACAGGGAGAGGGAGAGGGAGAGGGAGCAGCGGCGAGAGAGGAGGGAGGAGAGGGCATATCGCCACCCTAGAGAGGTTTTCCCCGGGGTCTTTTTGTACCAAACTGGGAAGACAACTAGGCTGGTCAATCTGGGTAGCAAGGGACATGGTGGAGGAGGGGTAACAGGCGGTAGGAGCCTGATTGGTGCTCCTCAGCTTTGGCCCAACCCCCCGACAAAAGAAGGTAAGACTCAAAACGGGACTGTCAACGCAGACAATGAAACTGTTCAGAAATCTGCCAACAAGGCAGAAGGAGCAAGACAACTAGAGAAAAAAAAGAGGAAACGTGAGCCCTGGGATTTAAAGGCTACTGCCGCGGCTGATCTGCCCGCCAAAGGAAACCCCATAATTTCCTATCACCAAGACCCCCCTCCTTCTCCAGTACCAAGGTTAAACTCCACAGGAAACCCAATACAAGGTCAGTCACGGGTCACTTCTTACCTCAGGACCTCAGAGATCACCGAGTCCCATCAGCAGCCAGACCCAGACCCCAACCCACCGGACTTCGACCGAGACACAAACCGCTCTAATCCCGACCCTGACCCCGATCCCGAGCCGGAACCAGAGGAGGGTGAAATGTCGGACTACAGCTACGAGGAGGTCGAGGCTCGGCCGGGCTGGGCGGAGGAGAGCATCAACTGGCAGAGGACCTTCTCGGTCAACCCCATGGACTTCGAGCTGCTTCGCTCTGACTGGAATGACCTGCGCTGCAACGTGTCTGGCAACCTCCAGCTGGCAGAGAGTGAAGTGGTGGACGTGCTGGCGCAGTACATGGAGAAACTCAATGAACGCAATGGAGGGTAAGCACAAAGGGAGAGGGAGGGAAAATAGTGCGAGACAAAGATGACTTATGTTTGCAACCTTGTGAGCTCAAATGTGTTTTTTTTTTTAAGCTGACCATCATGTAAAAAGCAAAGTAATTTTACTGAGCGCATATTTGTCGCGCCCTTGTGGTTTTATGTCTTGTTAGCAGAACTCGGTGTGCCAATTTTTGCAGCTTACAAAACTTGTCTGTTTTCGTTTTCCTTATCAGCCGTGCTAACTTTAGAGTGCTGCAGGTAATGAGTAGCAGCCTTTTTAAGGTGGTCTGCCTAAACAGAGACAACGTTTGATCTGGTTGTGATAATGATGTAAGAAATACACTTTGCGCTGCTTTGCGATGTGTGTGCTGTGTTTTCTCAAGATCCTCTCTCGTTTCTGCCTCAGGATCTACACGCTCCTGCGAATCATCAATGTCGAGAAGCGCCGCGACTCCGCAAGGGGGAACCGGTACTTGGTGGAGCTGGAGCTAATGGAGAGAGGCCGCAGCGTGGTACGTCTCTCCGAATACATTTATCTGCTGCTCCACCGCGGCAGACAGGGAGACGAAAGCATAGAGAACACCGACTCCGCCCCGTCCTCCGCGCCGCCTTCACCTGCCGCCGCTGCCACGCCCAGCTTCACCCCCCCACCTCCACCTCCCTCTACCCGGTCCCCCGCTCGGCCCGGGGCCACGCCCTGGAGCACTGCCTATGCTAAACCTCTGCTTTGCCAGCCAGTCATGCTGCAGTGGAGGCGAGATGTCATGGTGCACTTTGTGGTACCAGGTCAGGCATAAACTCTACTCACCCGGAAGCAATTCTGCACATGCAGAATAAACGTTGTGAAAGGAACTGTTCAGAAGAATAGTTTCTTTGTTGTTATTATATTTTCCTAACTGTGTGCCTCCTTTCTCCTTTACTGCCCGTCAGTGAAAAACCAGGCTCGCTGGGTGCAGCAGTTCATCTCTGACATGGAGAATCTTCACCGGCAAACCAAGGACGACAACTTCAGCATCATCATCGTCGACTTTGAGAGTGAAGACATGGACGTGGAGCAGGCGCTTAGAGAGAGCACCGTGCCAAGGTGTGCGCGCATCTCAAGTTGCCATTTAATGTGATTTAAAGTATGTTTCGCAATATTTCGAAGGCTACCTTGTGCATATTCTCGTGTTTCAACAGATACGAGTACCTCAGGAGAGAGGGGAACTTCGAGCGCTCGGCCGGACTGCAGATCGGAGTGGACACGATTGAGGTTAGAGCAAGCAACACACAGATGGAAGACAACAAAATGTGAACTGGCAGGAAAAAGACACTCACTGAAGGTCAGACGCTCACACTGACCACATGACCTTTACTGGCTGATGGACAGACGGAAAGAACACTCATGCATAATGAATACATCACTGCTAGGCTGGTCTGTCACGGGCTGCCGATCTCGCCCTTATCGCAGAGCCTCCTCCTGCTTCCCTTGGCCTTCTCCCACTGGGCCCCGCTGTGGATGACAGGGAATTGCTCAGACAGATAGCTGCATTTCCTCTGTCATGTGTATGCCATAGCTGTCACATTCGCTCCCTTTCACAGGTTATTTGTGTGCATGTGCCCCTACACCATTCTCTGGCTGTCTCTCTCGCACACACTCACGCACACCCACCCAAGGGGGGCTGGAAATTTGGACAGACGTTGATCCGTCAGTTGAGTGTCAGCGCTGTCACGGTGGGATGACAGGGCTGTCATTCATGTCTAAATGACCTGCAGGCTCTTGAAGTGAAGACGAAGCGCTGACGCTTAGCCCCCGACTCTTTAATCCTAAAACATTAGCTGCACGTGAACATCTCATGCACAGAATCGCCACAGGTGCTCAGTATTCCCAGACGAAGGACAGTGTAGAGGATAATTATTGAGTTTTCATGAGCTTGTAGACGAGTGTTTCTGCGTTTCCTCTCACAGGATAGCCACAGCATCGTGTTCCTCTGCGATCTGCACATCCACTTCCCTCTCAACATCTTGGAAAGTATCCGGAAGCACTGCGTGGAGGGGCGCCTTGCTTTTGCTCCCATCGTCATGAGACTTGGCTGCGGTAGCTCACCGCAGGAGCCCGATGGTAACGCACGAATGGACACAAACATTACGTGCATGCAAGCGCATACGGTGCCTGTGCTCAGACCGGAATAATCACACTCACATATTTATGTAGTTTTTTGGTTTAAAAGTTTTTAATTTCAGTCCAACTTGTCCACCAGTCACAGATATCTACTTTGAATTCCTAGGAGCATTCCTCAGGAGTTGCATCAGTGTTTCCTTTTCTCATAATAATAATTGTTGGTGCAGCATCTTGCAGTGAAACTCATAGTCCTTTCTTTTTTTGTTGTTGTCTCAGGTTACTGGGAGGTAAACGGCTTCGGCCTGTTCGGAATCTATAAGTCAGATTTTGATAAGATCGGAGGGATGAACACGGAGGAATTCAAAGACCGCTGGGGTGGAGAGGACTGGGAGCTGCTGGACAGGTAACCCAACGACCACAACACGGCATAAACTCTAGCGTCTAAAGTTTGTATTTGTCATATAGCTATTTCGGCGTTTATTATAGGCTTTACAAAATTGCGTTGTGTTGCGCGGAAGTTTAAAATATTGAGATCGCTGCCCATAAAACACACCTGGCTACAGTTAAAGTTATATAGCAGCGCTGTAGTATGGCACCTCTGTATGACAGATGTCCCGCTCATTCATTGCAAACAGTGATAACAGGACAAGAAAGATAAATCGGAAGAAGTGACACGGGACAGTGAATATTGCAGGCTTTCAAAAAGACGAGGGAACATTTCAAACGACGAGGCCTGCCTTCCATCTTCTAAACTAGTGTCAAGAAATGAAGCTTCTACCAAAGTTTAGAAGCATCCAATTAAAGGCTTTGTTTACAAAAAAACCCCCGACAACCTCCCCCTAAGTTCTTGAGCTCTTGAGCCATGCATATATTTTTAGTTTCTCCGGGTTCAGCCCGGGTTTTAAGGTGTGCGCTTCTCGGATTCCTGCCTCCACACCAGTTTTATCCTTTAAGATGTCAACTTTCGCTCCTCGCATTTGATGTCGGAAATCTCAGCCTCAAAATTCAGCAAACACTCTCTGTGTAGGTTTAATCACGATGCATGACTTTTTTCCCCTAGGGTGCTGCAGAACGGTTTGGAAGTGGAACGACTGCGCCTGAGGAACTTCTTCCACTACTACCACTCCAAAAGAGGCATGTGGAATGCCCAAAACAAGAAAACTCCTAAGGGATAGCGCCCCGCCAACCCCTTTTCGATGATCAGATGGTCCTAAACAAACCTGCAGATCCACTGTGTGTGTGAGAGAGAGACCTGTAGGAGCTCGCTCACTGCCTGAACTCTGCCTTTTTTGTCTTTTTCTTTTTTTCATAAACGAGGCTCATTTCAGGGACACCTCTGTTTCGTCCCCGGGCCCAGACGTTTGTTTGTCTGTGCGAGAAAAACGTGCGCTTCTCCCGCAGACAGATACCTGAGTCATCACTTTGCCTCACTGACTGAACTACTGTACAGAGAGAAGAGAGTTATTTTTGTTCTCTTACTCTCTGTCCTTTTTGGTGCAATGTTTTCAGACGGACTGGAAAGCAGCTGATTTGTGTGTGTGTGTGTGTGTGTATATATATATATATATATATATATACAGGTGTGTATGGGTGTGTTGCCGCTTGTGTGTGCTTACGATGACAGGAAGCACCTTTTTTTTTTTTTCTAACAAGGAGACGTGAAGACAACCTAAGACCTTTTTTCTAACACTCTCTCCCACGGGAGCCGAATAGAATGTGTGTCAAAAATGTTTAAACCGATAGATATTCAAGAAGACATGGTGGCGTAGCTTGAGTAGAGGTGTTTTGGTAAAGCAGTGATTCTAAATGCGTCAACTCGTACCCGTTGGATTTCATTAACCAGTATGAGTTGAGGTGCTGAACTTCTTACAACGGATATCATACACCACCGTGAGTTTTTGTTTTGTTTTGCTTTTTTTGATCAGACAAGGCCCCTTTCCAGACCGATACGTCCCCTTTGCATTGCTTTCTTCTGTCCCTCTCTCTCCGTCTGCAGTTTCTTCCTCTATCCTTTTCGGTGTCATGCTGATTTGTGTGTTTGTATCTTTTGGAACGTCTGTTTAACTCACAGTAATGCAAGCTATCGGTAAAGACTTGATTAATTTAACTTTTGGTTTTAATTTATCCCGACTGGGTGAGGATGCACTTACATTTGGCGTGCTGTTTTTCCCGTTCAGAAACACAGGCTTTGTGAGCAATGCGCACCTTTAAGCTCTACTGACAGTATCCTCTATTTCCTGTCGTCAGCTGGAACTCAGAGGGGAACACAGGGCACAGGAAAAACGCTATCTGACGTTTGATTTAACGTTAACGTTGTTTTCAGTATTCTCTAATCTGAGCGTTGCATTTCAAATATTGGATTTGAGGGATTAGAACTCAGTTTCTCGTATTAAAGTACTACAGAGATGGGGAATGCTTAGCTATTAAAAACATCGACCCTCCTGATGGGAGGTGTGTCCGACACAATGCGGCGAGGCATGGCTGTTTCACAAATGTGTGCCTTCATCAGGGTTTGGCTGCAGGCAGTTTTTTTTTTTTTTTTTTTTTTTTAACTACTCTAATGACCGAGGAGGGCAGGGACAGACAGACAGAACTACTACGTTATTTATCAGCAGGCTGTAATGTCACTGTAAATTCAGAAACACTGTATAACGGGGGATATGGTTCCCTGTCATTAACTATAGACACTTCAGTGTGCTTGTTGTGTTCAAAAGGAAGGAGAAGGACGTGCTGTTTTTTTTCTTTTTCGATGATGTGGAGTCCTCAGCGATGAGACTTAAGAGGGAGAAATGCTAAGAATGACTACTGAGTGTGAACGGAGGGTGTGATGGAGACTCCCTGGCAGCTGCAGTCCAGCAGGACCCCACCTGCTCCCATTATTTTGGCTGGAGGCCGGGCTTCTAATGCCTGTGTTTATGCAAAATGGTACTTATATTGACGGGGAGTGGCTGGAGGGATCTAGGCTGGACATATATATAGATGAGAGCTAATGATCTGTTATTGACTATATGATTGTCAAAATGCCCTCCAAAACCCCCTTTTTTTGCCTCTACAGGAAAAGGGTCTATACTGTACATCATCTTAACATTAACATGAGACTATTTAAAAAAGGAGACACATTAATTATATGACTATATATATATATATATATATATATATACATATATATATATATGAGAAACATAAAAATGGAAAATAGGAATATACATTCCAAGGTAATTTCTGTGAAATTGTTTTGTAGAGAAAAGGTTTTAAGAATGTATTGTACTTTTTTTTTGATTTGTTGGTTTTTTGCAAATAAAATTTTATGCTTACGTCCGGATGATATTTTTTAAATGTGTTTTTTTTGTGTATTTTTTTTTTTGTTGTCTGTTGTTGTGTCTCTGTTAGATATTTGTCAAAATACGAGAAGAAAATGGCTAAAAATAACAACGACAATAATCCTATTCCCTTTCTGGCCACATGGTGGTGCTCCACTCACGTGGGCACATGTACCTGCAGAGGTGCAGTGAATTCAGTGGCTTGAAACGCATTCAAATGGAGAAAGTACATACAGTACACGTTCTGAGCATCGGTGGGCTGATTCAGTTTAGGAGAAATGATTGTGTCATTGTGTCACAAAATCCCCCTCCTACACACTCATACATAGGGTGCACATGAAAAAACACTTCCTCACTTCACTACCGGGCAAACATTTCATTCATTCCAGACCTCACATGAGTACCTAACTCTGACCACGGCAATCAGGTGACGTGATAAAGCTTACATATGTAAATCAAGCTGATTGAGTTTAAGTTAAAGTTCACCGTACAGCCAAATACAAGTGTATGACTCAAGCCTATTGAGCTTAACATTCAACAGGCCCTAATGCACTTTTGTTCCTGTTTAAACAAGTAAATGTGATATCATGTCAAAACCTCCCTTCAGCCCTTGATCTGTTCATAGTCTCTGGGGCTGACATCACTATCTGTTCCTCCATTATGAGTTAAATTCATCATAACAACACACTCATTGTTTTTCATGACCAAAGCTGAGAGAAAAGCAAACATTGTGAAACTAACAGTGTAAATTCCCCGCAGAACTGACATGTTTCTGGACCACATGTAATCATTTGCAGAGTTGCCGGTCCCCCTCAGTGTACTGGGCGCTGGGCTGGCTTGACATCTGTCCTGGAGCCTGCACGCACTCGGGGAGATCATGAGGTAAGCGCTTGTCCACGCCACTGCTACAGTACATGAGGTCTGGATGAGGCAAGTGTTAACCTCCTGTGATCTCCTCTCCTACGCCCTGCGTGTCTGTAGATTTGACTAACGCTGCGCAACGGGGGAGGTCAGCCGGACTGAAAGGTTGACTCCTTCTGCGTCCTGAGTGATTCATAAGCCTGTGTGTGTCAGTTTTTCCACTTTACATGTAACATCCATGTGCAAGAAAACATTCGTTACAGCCTCTTTGACAAAGCGCTTCAGTCTCAGGCATGCGGAGCAATAGTCTTGCTCTATATCCACTATGTAATAGCGCTGGCCTGTGTCCCAGCGGAGACACACCCTGCCTTGCCTGGGTGAGTGCAATGTGACGAGAAGCAGGTAGTCACAGGCCTCCTCACTCAAACATGTTTGCTTTCTTTCACTTCAAGCGTGTTGCAGCACTTAACCAGCAATCACAAACAGGGCCACAGGAAAATCAAAACTGTGACATTTCTTGAGAGGGTTTTCTCAAATTTTGTTGTGAAAGCGAGATTTTTTTCTTTTTTGGCACAACCTCTGTATATCTGGCACTGAGTGGGCAGACCGACAGTTTCCCAGTTGCAATGGAAAAAGAGACGAAAATGTATTTATCAAAGCTGTTGCAACACTTCTGTCTTACTCTGCAAACCTAACTAAGCTCTTAAAATGCCCTTTGGTTGGAAACTACACCCCCTCCATCAAATCAAAGTAAACACCAGTCTGCCTCTTACACCATTACCGACAGCTTTACAGATTCAGTTTATGTTACAGGCTGCAGGTGAGATTAGCTCATGCGCAGGCAGCGAGCCAAGTTCTCCAGAGTGAACGTGACCAGGCAGCCAGAGTATGACTGATGTGCAGTTTATTCCCAGGTACTGATGGATTACTTAATAACATGCTCCTACAGTATATAAATTAATCTCAGCAAAGTGGTACCCTGATAAACAGAAGTATGTGGATCATGATTACAGCACAGCTGATGAAATTTGAAAATAAATAAATAAATTACGCCAGTGAGTCCGCACACTCGACGAAATCCTGCTTTATGTAGGTCACACATGCTGAGGGACATTGTTTGATGCTAGAAACTAAGGCAAAACTAAGTTTACTCTCTCCAATTTAGCAGAGCTACAGGGGTGCGCTCTGATTGGCTGACGCGAGAGTCTGCCATCTCCTGATTGGCGTTTGAGCCTCATCCGCGCTGTCAATCAACGTTAGGTCCCGCCCCCAACACATCTGCAGCTGAGTCTCTCCGGCAGAGCTGGTCATGAGAGGCGCCGCGAGAGCAGAGCGACGCAGCAAACTCTTTTCCACGGTTATCTACTAAAAACAACCGCTTGACTCTGTTTAGCGGCTACGTGGGAAGCTTTTTAAACCAGCAACTTCAATTCTGACTGTATTCGGTGAGCGGAGAGATTGTTATTTTATTTTTTTTTGCGTGGTGTTTGAAGAGACTTGGCTTTCTTGAGGAAAGTTTAAATCCCCGGTCTGATCGGAGGAAAGGTGAGACGGGTGACACTTCAGTTTTCGCGACTGTCTCGTTTGTCAACAGAAATATTGACTTTGGTTTTGATTCATATCAGGCTCTGGGAGGATTTGTATGTGCTTGTGCAGTTGTTTTATATCGCTGTCCTCCGTTCAGCTCTACTCAGCACCATGTCAAACAAGTGCTGCGCTGCCTAACCAGTTCATCCAGCTCGGCGGGGGAAGTTTCGGCTGCTGCTTGACTGACTTCCAGGTAAACCGCACAAGAGGTTTACCGCTCCTCCAAAGTGTCCCTGTCAGAGCAATTGGACAATAATGGCAGGTCTGAGCAATGTCCACATGAAAACCCTGGAGGATCTGACTCTGGACTCGGGCTACGGGGCAGGGGACTCCTGTAAATCCCTCAGCCTGTCCTCCTCCAAGTCAAACTCCCAGGCCTTCATGACGGCCCCTCACCGGGGAAACTGGTGGTATTACTCCGGCTCCATGAACAGCAGGAACAACAGCTGGGACACAGTCAACACCGTCCTTCCCGAGGACCCGGAGGACATCTTCTCCAAGTGTCCTCGCTTACCTGACCTGGAAGAGTTCCCCTGGACTGAGGAGGAGGTGGGCAAGATACTGCGTAAAGTGGCCGAGAGTAGGAACTTTAAATGGGGGCCCGCACCTGTGTTCTCCCCGGAGGCCGTGAGGAGGCTGTCTGCTCTGCTCCGCAGGGCTCTGATCCGAATCTCCAGAGAGGCTCAGCGGCTCAGTGTCATGCACTGCCGCTGCACACGCTTCGAGGTGCAGAGCGCCATGAGGCTGGTGCTCAGCTGGGCCCTCGCCGACCACTGCGTGTCTAACACGGTCAAGGCCATCTCCATGTACAGTATGAGCGCAGGTGAGCTGCTGCGGAAAGGCAAGTCGGCCCGCTGCGGCCTCACCTTGTCCGTGGGGCGCTTCTTCCGCTGGATGGTGGACACCCGCATCTCCGTGCGCATCCACGAGTATGCTGCGATATGCATGACTGCGTGCGTGGAAGCTCTGGTGGAGGAGATAGGAGCCCGCGTGCTGATGGCCGAGAGGGGTCACTCGGGGCCGGATTCGGGGTCAGGATGCGCCCCGGTGAGCGCAGAGGCCCTGGAGGGGGTGGTGAACAATGACGCGGAGCTGTGGGGAGTCCTGCAACACTACGAGCACCTCATCTGCGGGAAGAACGCCAACGGTAATACATTTTTAAGTCTCCTTGCAGTTTATATAAATGAAGCAAATCTCTAGTTGTTCTGTGGCAACTGACAACTTTCAATGAATGTTTTGCTGTGTGGTGATCCGTGTCAAAATTTACCCCACTACTTTTTTTTTTTTCTCTGTCACACATTCTGCTCCCTCAGTCCTGGGCACAATTTACCACTCCCTCTCACTCCGTGTGTGTGTGTATGTGGAAAACGTGAACTGTGGCTTGCAGGGGATACAATGGCAGCTCTTTGTGCATGAGGATTTGACGGATTTGTTGCTAATTTGACTTGTCAGAATCGGAAAATAACAGTGCAGGCACCATCTGATCTGAACAAAGGCAGCTTTTTCTCCCCGAGACAAAAGGTCACACAAGGAGGGCCGAGTGCCCTTGCCAAATTTGATTTTAACTACTTTACTCTCGTCGGTCAGTTGCGAGATTGAGTCCTCACGCGTCACTCATGTTCTCGTGTTGTGATTTGGGGTGCAGAGAGCCTTCAGAGCCCGGGCAGGAGACTTGTCTGTTGACACAGCTCTCCGTTTACGCCGACTCCCCCCTCTTAGCCTCTCGCTGCGTTGGCCACACTCCTTTAAAATCCTCCCTTTCTTCCATTTCCTCATCCTGTACTCCTCTCCTCCTGCTGTACGAGATCTCCTTTTACCCAGCACCATCCGCACATGCCTCACACATCTCTCCTCCTGCTTCCAGCTCAGCTGTGCATCCCGCTCCCTGTCCATTTGTTTCCTCCGCTCTCGCATCCCTCCTAAGTCAGCCCTCTTCCTCGGCCCTCTGTGTGAAACCATAGTAGACTCATAGCGCTCTTTCCATGACTGTTTTGGCAGCGCAGTGTTGAGTTGATTCATGAGCTTGTGTTAGGACAATGTAACCAGCCTTTGTTTGTGGCCCACTACCAGCTCCCCAGAGCGGAGCTTTTTACTGCAGCACAATGGCCTGTTGTTGTGTGATCGTGCAGCTTAGCCCAACACAGAGGGAGTGAAGACAAATGCTGGAGAAGCACACACACGGCAGCCAGCGCTCGCTGTACGAAGAGAGAGAGAAAATACCTTGAGATGGCTAATAAACATAGGCCCGCCGTTAGAAGGCGCACTGCTGACCTGGGTTAAGACAAGCAGATGCACCTTTCTGTGCAAGTGTGGTGTGAAGAAGAGGCTAATGCTGTTGCACTGTCGACTGTGCAAAGGTCTGCGATCAGTCAGCATTTAGTACTTGCACACGTCCATGCACACTCACGGATACCTTACATTTCAAGATCTGTGAAACTTCCCTTGCTTCGGTCGTCACATCCCCTCCATTTGAGCCTGCAAGTGCTATAATAACAATACACTGCTGTGCCCTGTACTTGCCCGTTATCACATGTTTAAGTTGGAGCTGCTTCATTTCCACATAAGTTATAGAGCAGCTTTTGTCACAGTATTTTACCAGATGTCTATTGGTTTGGTCTTGACTGGCCTATTTTGGTTAGTTCAGTCATTGGGCTTGAGAAAGACCAGCGTGTGCGTAATAACAACAGACTATTATTCTGACCACCCTTGCTTTTTATAGGCCCAGGACTGGGCTGTGGAAGCCACATACCCCCTCTACCACCTGACCACCTGACACCCCACACCCTGATAATGTCTTTCAGCAAGTAAAACCCTGCACCTCTGCCCTAAAAACAGAAACCGAGGAGCCCCCCCCCCCCTTCTAACTGGAACGAGTGGGTAGACGTCTGATCGCATGTAGTGGGCACGGTCTGATAAAACTCCTCCCTCTCACTTGATTTCTGTACTTCTCTCAGTCGTTCTGACTCTTTCTCTTTCTCAGGGGCTGACCCACATCTGGAACTCTTTAAGTCAGAAATGACTTCTACGGCTCCAATAACAAAACTGAAAACTCCCTTTCTCCCTCCCTTTTTCTCCGCTTGCCCTCTCATGCTCAGCCTTGCTCCTGGCTCTCTCCCTCTCTCTCTCCCTCTCTCTCCCTCTCTCTCTTTTTTTGCCACTGCTTTCACGTCCACTTCATCTTTATCTGTTTATTTCTTCTGGTCTGCAGGGAGTGCATTAGAGGAACTCCGGTGATGTGCCAGGATCTTATTCATTACTCGTGCGTGTACTTGCCCGAGCACATTCGCATGCACACACCGGCCCCAAAACCAATTTAGTCTGCTTTACATGTGTTCAAATAGCTCCACAGCGCTGGCTGAACTCAACACACAATACCACTCGACGCGAAAATCCATTTGTCATTCATTTCTCCCCGCAAGGAAATGGCATAAGTGAGCTCTTCCTGGTATCATTTGTATTGATAGTCCTGTGAATCTTTTTAAAGTGCAGCGTTGTAGCTTTGTTAATGGACAGTGGAAGTGGCTATGAAATCATGGATCTTTATGACCGGCACATAGATGTCTGTTAAACTTGGGTCTGGCAGGAGGATTTTCCAAGTGCAACTTGCTTTGAAGCTGCTTTATACTGTTCTCGTTTGTCATTTATGCAGAAGTTTGCAAACTGCTCTTATTCTTTCAAAGGCCTTTAAAAACCAGCTAAATCCAGGCTGTGTTGAGCTTTAGCAAGCCTCTATGTGCATAATATTATGAATCTGAAGCAAGGTGATAGAGAGCATTCATTCTCAAATTAAAGAACCAGCACAGAGTTGGCTCTGTACTAACAGGAAAGCAAAATCAGTTTTTCTTCTCCAGCCCTGAAAAAAAAAAAAAAAAAAGGTAGTAAAAAGACTTCTAGTAATGGGTTTGGGGTGCACCGACAGACCGTATGATTTGCTGCTCAGTATTTCACTAAATATGTATTTAGCCCAGAAAGAGGCGTGGGAACGGTGGGCAGAAAGATGCAGTGAGAGCAGCCCAGCACTGTGGTCACACAGATGGGGAAACCAGCACTCTGAAAATACACTCCCTGCCCCACAAACCTGGAGCAGGATCAAATACAGTTTTGGGAAATGAATAAGTGCATTAATATTATGGTGAAATAATCTTCAGTTCATGCTTGAGTGTCAGGCACGCTGCTGCAACCAACACGCTTCGACTAAACAACACGCAGAGCTTAAGTTTAATCTCGGTCCCCCTTGCGAGCGCCGTCAGCAGGCCAGCGTCTAAAGAGGAAAGACAATAAGTCATAGAGCGTTAGCGGATAATAAGGGTTAATCCTCGACAGAGCGCTGCAATTTTGTGTGCAAGTGTTATGCGCGGGGTGCTTGTATCTCCCCAGCCTACGCACGCACGCACACACACATAGCGATGGTCCATGTCACTGTTTGCTCTGGCTTCTCGTCTGTTCCCAGCTGTAAAAACACTGACCCATTCGAGCGCTGGTGTGCACATGTGTTTCCGTGTGCTCATCTGTGGGCGCTTGCATTTTATTTTTCGCGGTTGCAGGCCGATTCTTGGAAAGCCGTGACTAATGCTTTTAGAGATATGACACGACAAATGATCCGTCTGGTTACAACGAAGCCAGTAACATGGCTTCGGAAACCTGCAATTGATTTCCCAACCTTCGATCGATGCAGCTGATTTCATCGTTCGTCATGAAATTACTATAATCAGGTCTAATTAGAATTTTAAACAGACTGTGAGCTCCACTATGAGTAGTTGGTCTTTACCTGCTTTTTATTTTAAACTTCAAACTATTGTTGTTATTTTGATCCGCAGCCATGCTCTTCCTTTTTCATTACAGCAGCATGAGTCATGCTTCTTAGCACAGTGTTTACAGTAAAGCACTGATAGAGATGAAGCAAACGGAGATGGGAATGACAGATACTCAAGGGAAATAGGCCAAGTGACATAAATAGAGACACAGAAATAGCGGCTGCAGACATGAAAGCTTTTATTCCTTTGCATCTTGATTTAGTCTCTCTAATTGCATTCTTGGAGAGCAGCGCGTGAGTTTCGCTCTGCGCGCGGAGGACGGCAGAGATTCAGGCTGATATTGAGCCTCTTTGGTGTGTCCACTGAAAGAAATGAGCAGAGTCGTGGCAGCGGTTCTCGAAGGGAATCCGTCCAGCATGTTTGGTCGGGGGGTCACAACCCCGGTGTAATGAAGGAAGCAGAATGACCGGTTGGACGATTGGTTGAAATCTTGGATCGGAGAGCGGAGTGCGCTGCCTGAATGATAGCTATGGTTTGAATGGAACCACCGTGCATCATATCATCCCAGCGTGGAGTCTGGTTTATAGGCCACATCACCGCAGGCACCTGTGTCTCATACTTGAGCACAGTTAATCTCAGTGGCAAATGTCAAATGGCAGAAGTTAAAGGTTGAGTGGAGGACTTAAACTTGGACAATGACATAGAAATTAATGTTTTTATACGCAATTTATTTACATTCTCTTATATTAGAGTGGAAATGAGCAAGAGCCAGCTGTCCAGTGGAAGTTTAGGCCTAAAGGATGTGTGGTTTGATGTATCTGAAGGCCAATCCATTTTAAACCTTCTAAGTGAGAAGTAGGAGCTTAAAACCAGCTCTTGCTTTTATTAGTTGCCCATGAAATGACATTTATAAGATCAAATTTCTTAGCTGTTGCTCTAACAGACCCTTTACTGCCATAGACTGGCCAGACATAAAGTGATTACAGTTACTGATTCTGATTGCCACAAGAGGTCAATCAAGGATTTCGGTGTCTGAGCTTATTCTGGCTGAGTTGCATAAAGGCAAATGAGGTGGCCAAATCCAACGATGGACTTCTGTCAAGCAGCTCTCTAATCTTGCAGGCATGGAGGAGTTATTGACTGTTACACAAAGATGGAGGTGTATGCCACGAGCGTAGCAGTGACCGTTTCAAAAATACTTCCCAAATCCTGCACCAAGGATGAGGAAGCACTCTGAGTATGATCGACGGAAAATATTTCACCAGCTAATCAGCCCTTCCTTGCAACACGTTGGCCTTGGTTGCTACAGGTTACCGGCACCCTTTTTTTGCCCATCCAGCCTACTGATCCATTGCTATGGCAACACAAGCCAAAAATGAAAAAGGGGTAGAGCGGCAGTGTAACCAGTGATGAGTCAATATTAGGTTTAATGTGTGAGACAAGAGGTGCGAGGGGATGTGGCATCGAACTTTACAGATGAGGCAAGGATCGGTGTGCGGCTGATATTTCTACCGTACTGATTGACATGTTGCTAAAGAAGACAGGCCTGTCCAAGCTGTTTGAGTACAAGCTGCACAAAAAAAGTATATAAAGTTTAAATAAACTGCATGGTGCGTAATCTCAGGTCCAGTTGAGAGGATTCGACAAACACAATCAGTCCATGTAAGAAAACTGTTATTGTTACTAAAAGATCATCCGTCTTACAACCTCAGGAGCCTCTCAAGTTTTAGAGATGATTTGATAAGTGTTACTCGATATGGGTTTTTAAAGAAAAAGACATAAACAGTGCTCCATTTAGTCATTGATTTGATTGTTTCTGCGGCGGTCCAGATCAGGGCTGCCTCGGCTTTTAAACACACGCTTCGTCCACATATCTCATGAAGACTAACATTTTGAATAACTCTCTTGAGTCTGTGTCAGGCCACAAACCCTCACCAAAATAATCAGTTTTCCTGCTCCTTACGCTGAAAAACCGATGCCAGCCGTCGCTCTCGTAGTTGCTAATAGACATTAGCTGGCAGGGATCGGTTGCTCTGCGTGTATTCTTCAGCAGAACTGAAGCCAGCCACCGTAGCTGATACAGAAACGTTTTGTGGTGACTTGGTTGTAATATTTAATTACACGCAAACAGATCATATTGGACGACCGGGGGTAGAGACACCATGGAGAAGGGATCAGGGAGTGTGAAGTTTAAGTGGAAACACATTTGCGTGACTGAAGAATCAATATAATAACCCCTCTCTGTGTTCTCCGCTGAAATCGGTCCGGGTCCAGCCGACTTAGCTGGGCTGGTTAGAGCCAAGTCTCTGGAGCAGTCCTGCACACAGACGCGAGCTCTTCCTCTGCTGCCGTCTGTGCATGTAAGTTTGCCAAAGGAAGGGCTGTGATCACTTCAGCCAGCCCCGGAAAAAAATAAAAAAAAATAAGGACACAGCTCCTTTTGGATGTTCTTCAACCAAGCTAGGAATGCGATGTTGTTGTTTTTCCTTCTCAAGTCTGAACTGTTATTTTTGTAAACGGACTGAAAGAAGGAGCTTTTCTGAGACGCTGTCAGTGACCTCTTTGTCCGGAGGGAGCCGAGTCAGAGGAGCAGTGTGTGGAGGCCGAGTGGCAAAGCTCAGATATGTTGCACTGGAAAAGCAAACACACTCTTTTGTGGAATCACTGTTGTGTACACAGCAGTAAATACAAGTTTGCTCAGACACTTGCACGCCACAGCTACAGTGTAATCACTTCAGGCTAATATACACTGATCAGCCACAACATTAAAACCACTGACTGGAGAAGTAAATAACATTGACCATCTTGTGACAACAGAATGTTCTGCTGCTGTTCTGCTGTTGTTACTTAGACATGTACCACCTACATAGACCAGACCAGGCCCCCCCACCCCATAGAAATGACACTCCTTGATGGCAGCAGCCATCCCAAGCAGGATGCAGCCTGACACAGACACACACACACAAAAACAGTTTAGGAAAAAACCTGAAGAACAGGACAAGGTGTTGACCTGGCCTCCAAATTCACTAGATCCCAAACTGATCAAGTATCTGTGGGATGATCCACAGAGGCCCCTCGTCTCAACCCATAGGACCCAATGGCCCCTCACTAACAACGTGTTGCTAGACACCACAGGACACCCTCAGAAGGCCCGTGTCCATTCTCTGATGAGTCACAAGTTCTGGAGGCACAAGGGAAGCCTACACAATATTAAGAAGGCGGTCATAATGTTATGCCTGATGGTATGCATGGAGCACGTACCTTGGCACTGATGTGGTGAATTGTACGAAACTAAAAGCAAACTGTGTACAGATGGCGTAATAGTAACGCATTCTGAAAGCAAAGACTTTCATTATTGCTCCTTTGCTGTCAAGTGCTTCCCAATATAGTTTTCCAGCTAAAACGAAAATGTGTCAATAGAAATAACTGCCTTACGTCATGCACTTCCAGTGACAAATCAGGACAGGCCTCACTGCGGTAAGCGCGTTTGCTTGCATAATGTTCTGGATGCTGTTTCTCAAACTCACCAAACTGCCAGTTGACAGTTTTCAGGAGGGGCGAGACTGTCTGGAAGAGAGATAAAGATTAAAGGATTGAAAAAGTAAGCGAAAGAAAAAAGTAACAGCAACGTATACGACAAGATCTTTAGTGGTGTTACATGTTCAGTTGATAAGGGGCCTATTGTGACAGGTTAAATGAGTGGCATGTCATAAGTAGGCCATCGCAGCCTGTGACATTTGTTCTTCATGGATTTGCTTTGATTTTTTTTTTTTTTTGCCGTCTCTCTCATCTCACTCTGATGATATCTGTCTCTTTTGAAAGAGACTGCAGCGCGTGTGTTGTGTTTGTGTGTGTGTTGGCCTGTGTTTGGCTTTTCTGTCAGTGTGGTTGATTGAGGGCTCACTGTGTGACCGTTAACGCAGGCTTTCAATCAGAGTGATGAGTGGAGACTGGGAGAGCTTTGCTCTTTTTAGGTTTCTGAAAAGTCCATTGTCCACTGACAGGAATGGATTCAGTGTGTTTCCATCGCTCTTCTTATTTCAGCCATGAATAGGGGTAATATTTGGTCTCTTGTCTTCTTCTGTATCTTACCCCGTCTCTCGACTGTCTGGTCTCTCTTCGTCAGACACTGGTATGTGTTTGTGTTAGCGTCATCAACAACAACACGAATGTAAACACTGAGGCTGAGCGGCTTGTCTCGACAAATTCCTGCCCCCGTCCCAGACCATAACACCAAGCTCTGCTGATAAGCTTAGCACTGCGGGTTAAAGTTATTTAGCGTCACTGTGATTTGTGTGTTTCTCTTATCTTTTATCAAACTTATTCATCTATGTTCTGACCCACCTAACACCACACCATGCTCCTTCAACCTCATCTTGTCTCACTATTTTTGGCCTTTTTACTGTTCCAGATGCTTATCATCAAACCACTGTGATTGTAATCTCTTCCTCTGGCTTTTTACCTTCAGATCATTGTCTGCTCATCCGACTTATTTTCCTGAACTTTACCTTGTTCTCCTTCTTGTTCCGCCTACCTAATTGCAAACACACTCCTTGAGTATTGCAATGTGTTCTTGAAAACCTTTTGCCTTTCCATCTGCAGTGCCATCTTTAAAAAAAAAAAAGAAAAAAAAGAAATCACCTGTTGGGTCAAGGTCATCCGGTTGTGGTGATTAAAAGCGCCTCAGCGGCACACGGCATATTTAGACCCAAACCGTGTACAGTAAGGCTTCCTGGAATTCCCTTGTGGTTAGTGGAGGGAAGAAGCACATTTAAGGGGCCATATGGAGAACACATGTGGGCACAGGAAAACAGGCTCTGTCAGGACAGGACACCCTCTGCCGTATCTTTCTGCAGATAAGCTTTGCGCAGCACATCTGCATGTGGATTCAATCCTGGACACAAAATAAACAGCTTGGATTCCATATGTAACCCAACGAAGATGTGTACGGTTACGTGAAGGTAGCAGCAGAACATGCTCGATGACACTAGACACTGTAACTTAGGCATGTAGCAGACGCCGGTGTGAGATATTTATACTTGTGCGCAAAAGCTCCACCCAGTCGCTAGCTGGCGCTGTGTCTTTTTTTGCCAGTCAGGTTAGTTTTTGTTTCTGCTTTCCTGCTTCGCATTCAACGATGCCCATTGAAACCTTTGCAGAAGATGGGTCATACTCCTCACCTCCTCACCTAACCTTTCCTCGATGTGTTCCACCTTTAGTGACGCAAAACAATCAATTCCAAAATTGCCGAGATGGAGAAGCAGCCGGAAATACTAAAGTGGGAACATGTTAGTAGTAAGTGGACCAATCACAGCTCTGCATCGCTGCACGTAGTTACATTTCTGATGAGGTGCATGTAAGGCTACGGCCTTAGGGTCTGCTTAAGGTTTGTGCTGTCGACGTAGCTACCCAAGTCCCTTATGCAAACTGAACTTTAATGTCTAAGGTGTGGACAAACATATAGGCTTTGATAAGACAGAGTTGCAACAGTATTATCGCGTAGACTTAAAGACTCCACATTATTCATGATCACCATGTATTTGTGACTCCTTTGAAAAACATGAGGATTATGTTTGAGTTTTTCTCTTCCCCGTGCGTGCGCCGCTTGGCTGCCCTTGTGTACGGCTGCTCCGATAAGAAAGCGCTGACTCTGTTTGTGTTACCCAACTCCGCATAGGATATGCCTCTTTGCATCCGATCCCACTAATTTGGGTCGCATCTGCATATAACTGCCTGCATGTGTGGGCACGTGTCCACGCAAGTATGTGTTCGACTCTGCGTGTGGACGTCCTCCGTGCATTGGTGTCTACGCAGCGACATCTGCTCCGCGTCTCTCTGCGTTGGCCCTGCCTCTCTCCGTCTCCGTCCGTGGCGTGTTGGCCATCTGTGTGTCACTGCAGGGTCACAGACAGTGCTGGACACGATACACACCGAGAGAGGGTGGCCAAGTTTCCTCTCCAGAAGTGATATAATCTGGCTATTGAGCTTTAGATGGGTGGAGGGAGAAGATAGAAGGGGGAATAGCGTGGTATGTGGTGGAATTTACGCCGCTGAAAGGATGCCTTGTTCCGTGTTTTTCCGAGCACTGTGGTCAAACGGCTAAATACTTGAAGATGCTGCTACTCTAAAGACAATAGTGTGGGCATTTCATGAGCTAATTCATTCTGAAATATCCACAGAAATCTGCGAATATGAATTGGACTATTGGTATCTAGACTGATCTCCAGTGTGCATGCAGTGTTTTGGTCCATGTGCACGGAGGCTGCAGAGGAAGTCAGTCAGACAGCAGTTAAACGGAGCATGACTTAACCCAGGCACAGAGCACCCGTCGTTGCTTTCCCTTTTTCTCAACCTTTTTTTAAAGAGAGAAAAAAAAGTGACAGTAAAAGCTAATATGTTTATCAGCTCATCAAATCTCGTTCAGTTTAACCCAGTGTAAGCCCAATAGGATTGTTAAACATTTTAGGATTACAGATTTGTTCCACCCTCACGGCCTGTTGACACAAGTGCGACTAATTTCGGCTCCGTTTGAACTAGCGTTATTTTCCACGTGTTTTGCATTAGGTAACAGTTCATACAGTGCATATAGTGTACATACGTGTGTCTACGTTAGCCGTGTGGCGCGCCTGTTACAAGGTGTTGTAAAGGAACTCTCAAAGGCGGCCTCATGGCAGTTAAATGTAAAATACAAGAACCAGCCACGCATTCATTTTGACAGAGGTCAAGGAGAAGGAAGTCGTGGAACGGTAGGGATCAACGCAACTGCTTTTTTGTGAATATTTCTTTGTCTGTGGTCAGTTGTTTGCTTTCAGCAGGAAACTCCTCCAGTAGCTGAAGGAGCCTTTCATTATTCTGGTCAGGTGCTAAGAAGGGGCGTGTGCGTCTGCACGATAGAGTTGCAAGGGGACAAATGTGTTAGGAAAGGTGTTCACTGGAGGAAGAAGTCAGACTGTGGGTCAGCAAGTCATAAATAATTCAACACCCGCCCCAGCCAGTCAGCTGAGCCCCCGGCCAGAGTGTGGAGTGTGAGCAGCTTGTACACATCCAGGTTGTTTCATGCAAACATTTCAGCAAAGTTGTGTTATTGCGGCTTTGTTTTGGCACGAGGTCTGCAGACGGGATCCAAAGCATAGGTGGTCTGAAGTCACTGGAACAATGGAGCATGTGCATATGGTGGCTGACTGAGAGCCCACATGTGAAGGCAGTGGGAGGAGACGTCCTGATGCTTCACTGTGCGTCAGATAACGCCGCGGCTCGACCCTGCCGCCTGAATAGACAAAGATAACGGAGAGAAAACACGCTTGCATACAAAGGAATCAAAAACACTCAAGATAGAGACGCAGGCTGATAAGTGGCAAATGTGCAGACGAAGATGGAGAGGAATTTACGCTATCAGCAGTGGGGGTTGTTCTGGATGTAGATGTGACGACTTCTTAAGTTCATTAGGATGTCTGCGTGACATCTGTTGTGTTTTGAGAAAGGGGAAGGTGGATTCTTCACATCCATTATGTCTTAATGGATAGCTATGATCTCCAGCCCTGTGGTGGGAGAGACAAACTTTAGTCGAGGCTCATCTTCTTGTCCTGACCCACCCTCTCAAGAGGTCCATCTTTCTCTCTTCTCTTGCCCTCCCACCTTTTTCTTCAATTTTAGTTCCGCTGTCCTTTCCTTTTGCTGCTCCCTGTGTTCCACACAGTAGTCTTGAAATGTCATCATCGTCTCCTGCAGAAAGGCTCAGAGGGAAACCAGCAACGTAGTATTGTGTGTGCGTGTGTGTGTGAGCTAGAGAGAGTGAATGACAGGAATTTGCAGCGAGGCCTTGGTTTCAATGCGCATTTACTTGAGACACATTATGTACTTTTACAAGTTAACAACTATTCCAGCAGAGGAGAGGACAGAAGTGTTATAATTGTGTTTTTAAAATGTGCAGATTAGCTCTACTGCCGGTGCCAGAAAAGTGGGGCTAATGCATCTACCTGCCCTGGTGCTAAGAGAACCTCTCTGAGAGCAGAGTGAAGTCAGGCAGGAGTGAGGGAAAAGCACAGAAGCAAAATACCGCAGAGCAAGAGATGAACCTGCCTGGTGGTTTCTGGCTCCCGTGCACTTCTGCACTGAAGGCCATAATTACCCTCTGACCAAGTCGTGTTGGTAGCTAAAGAGTGGTGAGTTCAGCAGTTAGCTGAGCATGGTGAGGTCAAGTACTATTCATGCCCCGGCCTTTGTATTTCTCCATGCGACACTCTCTGGCTCTTTCCGTGCGCTATCTTCGTCATGTAAGAATCCATGCGTATCTGGAAGGTGGTTTCTCTGCCACCGCAGTCTGAAGGAGCCTGAAAACCGAATCAAGGAAACACTCACCTCCCCTCCGTCTCCTCTCTTCCAAACATTCTTTTTCCTCATTTCATGTCTCCTTTTTTGGCCGGCTCGGCGGTCGTCTGCTTTGCCAGCTCTCGTCTGGCCGGAGGTCAGCCAGAGACTTCCTACACAGAGCTGCTGTAGCTGTCAGGCTCCTGGGAAGCTTCTTCTCAGAGACAATGGTTGGGCACGGCATCATTATATCCACACACACACACACAAGCCAGGAGGCTCAATTTTAAATATGCACAGCAACAATCCCGGGCTATCAAATTGTTGGGATGATGGCTGCTGGGTTCGCTCCGGTTTTCTGTCTCTTTTTTTTTTTCTTCACATTTACTTCTCAAAATACCACCGCTGTCTCCGCGAATTGCTTGTCCACACAAGATCTCCCCAGCTCATTCCCATCGCCGTTATGCTGTGTGCTATTTTCTTCCCATGTTCCTCTCAAGTGGGAAAAGGTAAAATGTAGCTAATTATCAGCCTGCTGTTTTTGAAAACCCTTCTGAGACTACGTGGGCTGAAACTGGAGAAAGGGAGTTGTCCAAGAATAGTGAAACAATGTGTGTGTGTGTATATGTGTGTGTTTCTAGGTTATGGCTTAGGGTAGTCCAAACCCCAACTCTGAACATTTGGCAAGCAGTTGAATGAAATATCCCATGAGCCTCTCCTCCTGTATGTCTAGCCATTTGTGGTTATGGGGTTTCCCGGGTGGGTAAAGAAGCAGGGGTTGTTGTTTGTCTTGGAGTGGGACAGGAAGCGAAAGAAGTCAACGTAAATGAGCAATAATAAAAGAAGAAGAAGAAGAAGAAAGTGAAGTATGAAGCAGGAAGTGGAGACTTTGCAAAGTGAGGAAATCTAGAAATGAGACGGTAGCTGATGAAGACGGACAGAGCCCGCACACATGCTCAGCTGTCATCATCACACCCGGACGGGCCCAACGGTGGGAAAAGGAGAATGAAAACAGGCTTGTCGCTGTTTGCATAGGAGCTGTGTGCGTGTGTGTGTGCAAGAATAGCCCCCAATTTGTTGCACACAAACATTCCTCCACAACACTCACACACCCACGCGCACCCCTCCTTTTTAAAGCGTTTCTGGCTGCCGGGGCAGTCGGGTCCCACCGGGAGGGGTAGAGGGGTTTGTGTGTTTTAGTGTGTGTGGTCAGGATGTGGCTAGCACCTAGCACTAGTCATGATTTACTAACAATACCCGCAGTGGTTAGAGCCCGACACTCAGCACATATTATACGTCTGAGTAGGTTTACCGTGCAGCAATCTGGAAACTTTTCCGCGCTTTCTAATTCCCAGGTTTTGTTCACGTTGTAGCCGATTCTCGCTCAAGAAGCGTCTGTGATTCAGGGTGATTTATAATTAGTTTCCTGCCAGGCGAGGTTTTATTAATTTCTGTAAAGGACATAATTGTAATGTACAATGCGGCCTGTCTAAAATTCACATGTGTGAGCCAGAGTGTGAGTTTCCGTGTGTGTGTGTGTGTGTGTGTGTGTGTGTGTGTGTGTGTGTGTGGTAAGGAGGGCTGAAAATCTTATTATTTTGTCATTGTGGCTTTGGGTTGCATTGTGGGAAAATCCGCTGAAGTGAAGTGACCGGGTCTTCTGCTGCTCTGAGGAATTATTCACACACAGACTTGTAAAGCCTCCTAAGCGCTTAAAATGCAAAACTGTCCTTTGACATTGGTTGTACTTCTTAAAGTGGTCTGTTTTTTAAGGGCTCTGATTTTCTGTTCATAAGGAATGTGATGGAAAGAAGCAGAGCTTGAGAAAGGCCCTTGTCCTTTTTATTTCCATCTGCTGTTAGAGGAGAGAACATCAGTGGGTGGTCCACAGAGGCCAGTGCAACAGGAGCGTCTTACGGCCTGCATGACACACCACCGTAATCTCAGACAGACACATTAAAAACAGACAGATTAAACCTGTCTGAAGTTTTTTTATTTGATTTTAAAGATGCCCTTATAAAGCATTTAAAGGACACAGACTGAGAAAAGCTTGTCTTTAGCACCTGCAGATGCAACAGCTGGGAACACACTCGGCGACAAACACCACCCCTGTGTACATACGCACACACATGCCCACCTCCCTCAACTTTTATTTGTGTTGCCGCCGTGCTTGGGGCTCAGGAATGCGTGAGCAGGTGCCCCCCGAGGAGAGCAAGCAGCAGCGGACATCACAGCACTGGGTGTGGGAGTCGCATCGGTTTTAATGTGAAGGACGGGACCAAGCAGTGGGTCAGGAATATTGGTGCATGTACGTGCTGCACTGATAAAGAGTATGAGCGTTAGTTCATGTTGAAGCAGCCCAAGAAATAATCACTTTGGAGGATATAGTAGCAGTGCTTTATTGAGATAAACACTAATGACTTTCTCTTATTTAGCTTAGCCCACTGGAATGAGGTTTTCAAAATAAAATAACAGGAACATGTGTCAGCTCACTGCGATTCAGCAGCACCACAAACCTCATCGTCCACAACGAACATTTTCATTTCTCTCCGATAATTGAAACAAACGCTGTGAACACCAGCGCCACCGTGAAGTTAAGATTTAGTGGCAGGCTGTTAAATTACAACGCATTGATTTTCATTAGTGTACCTAATGAACCGTCTCCCGACTGTATATGGGGCTCATAGCAAAGATGTTTTGAACCAATGCAGAGGTGCAGAGCTTTGCAATTCGTGGACTTATGGTAAGATGTGGCCAGTTTGCAATAAATCGGAAAACTTTGGAGCGTTGTCTACTCCCAGAAGTCGGACTGTTTAATCTTACGGAGATGAATAGAGTTGGGTTTTTTTTTCTTGTGAATCCTTTTTATGTCCTGAGCTGGGTAGAAATAAACTGTGAATGTATGTCATTTATGAACTTCTCCTCTCCTCTGTTGTGTGTTATCAGTTCTTCCTCTCATTGTGTTTTGCTATAGCACAGGAAGAATAAAAAGTGATAAATTCTATCCTAATCATCAACAACACAGAGATTTCAGTTGCTCAGATTGTCATTTTAAGCATTTTTGAGAGAAAGATAACATGTTAAAAACAAATAATGTGAGTAAAGAAAATCTGCATATCTTGCAGCCCGACCCATTTGTCTTGTTGCACCCTGGGGAGGTCCTTAACCCCCATGTCCAGAACCATTGTGCTATAAGTATTTTGTGTCTCTGTGTACTCTTGTAGCGACGATGCACACACAAAGAGGCTTTGTTAAACTTTCCCAGAGTGCTGACCGCTACATGGGCCACTTGTTAGCTCGCGGTCACACAGAAGAGCGAGGCCCGGATGTGTGACTCTGCGTTAAGTATCCTGTTTGGGGAGGTCAAGAGATGGCATGATTTGCCTGAGAGAATGCTCCTTTTTAGCGGGACTCTTTTGAGGCGTGGACACTCCCTCTGCGTTCAGTGTGTGTGTGTGAGGGGCGTGTGCGGGGTGTGTGAGGGTCAGGGGTGAGCTGTAAACCGCCGTGGGTGTCAGATGGGTCATACAGACGCTTGAATGAGGCAACTGGACGATTAAAGGTGTTTTACTGCCTCCCGCTAAAGAGGTGGACATCTGGACACGCCCCGCTGGTCCCTAACACACCCAGGTCACAGAATATTTGGAGCTCCCATGTGCTGTCATCTGCGGGACTGACACATGGCTAAATGATTTGCGCGCTTGACGACGCCGCTGCGCTCATTCTGAGTCGACCTGTGTGCGTGTGTGTGTGTGGCCAGGCTGCAGCGGGGCACGTTTATCACGCCGTCATCATGTGTGTCTGAGGTTGGGTGGTCCATTGATTTATTTTGAGTATGTGGCTTTTACACATGTTCCATCAGTGGCATTGATTTCCCAGACTAATTGCGCGAGGTTCTCTGCCCACTCCAAACATACAGCGTTACCACCATTATGCGTCCCCTCCCCCCTCCGTCAAACTCTCTGTTCTGTCTTTCACAGCGAGGACAGTTGTTGTCAACAATGACCTGGTCAGCGGCACAGTCGGGGCAGATGTAAATGCACCGGCCCTCCTCATTAGTGCACACAAAGAGCCGTGGACGCTTTGAACAAAAGTCTGCTCTGTTCACTCCCTGCTTCTGCGAAACGCTGCCCGAGTTGTAATGTCTACGAAAAGACGCGGACTCATCTTCCCTGTTTATCTTAGTCATGGCAGGTTGTAATGGGATGGAAGGAGTCTGTGGGTTGTACCCTCTTAAATGCAGCTCTAATTGAAATGTGATAGCACTGAGAGAGTTAATGCAACGCTGCAAATAGTTTTCTCCGTCTATAAAAGACGATGGAGCCTCCCTCCGTTTGTCTGATGGTGCAGGTTTTAATCACTTAAACTCTGTGGTCACAAATGGGGACTAATAGGTGCCTTCACTCAAGTAGCATTTTAACATGCGTGTACTTTGCTTTATTGTACGCTGTTACCTGCAGAAAATAGTGTGTTTTTCCTTTTCTATTTGCTGTTAACATTCACATTCGAACAAACTTAATTTAAATATAATTTCTCTTGTGGGTATGCCTAAGCATTTGTGTGTCTATGTGGGGGGAACAAATATCTTAGACTCCCCATAAAACGTTATTTCTTTTCTTTCCAAGAGCCTCTTTCCAACTCTGCTGAGTCCAAAGATTTAGTCCTGGGGTTGCAGAGAGGAGAAAGAGGGAAAGGAGTGATTGAAAGAGTGAGCGGACCTCCAATCCCAATCATAATCCAACCACCCCGTCCCCACCCTTGTTTTTTTTTCCCCTCAGCTTGACTCACTCGGTTCTGCGTCATAATTTTCGCTGCTCTCTACCCAGCCCAACCCGGAATGTTAATCAGCAGAAAGCTGCTTTAGATTTACAAGGGGGATTTTGGATCCAGTTCTTTGAAACGTCAGACTCCTAAGTCCCTCTATCAAAACCGCTGGTCGGACTGTGAGAACCTGGCTGCAGCAGAGGGAGCTTGCACTGAGGAACGGAGAGGTTGGGAATGATGAGGTGCCGTGAGTTCATCTCCTGGACATTTTGACATACCTGTGAGCGCCTGCGTACGTCACCCTGACGGAACAAACACGGCGTGGCACTCTCCAAGTGTGCTAATTAATGTCTAAGCTCATGTGTGAATGCTCAATTTAGTTTGTAAAAAAAAGAATTACGGAGGCGTGAGGGGTGGAATTAGAAGCTCTGTCTAATAAGTAATTGGTGAGTCACAAAGTCCTTTTCATAGACGCTAAGCCAAGCAGGGGTTGAAGTGATAATGAAACGGTGCTGCTTGCGCTTGTGTCTGACATCAGGCGCAGAGGTGTCTCACGCAGAGGTTATTTCAGTCTTTAACTCCATTTGAAAGGTGTTAGAGTGTGATGGATTATCTGTGACATAACTGCGCCGTAATCAACCGCGTCAGAGAAATGAAAGAAGATGGGAGTTGCATCATGTCATGAATATGTAAATGAAGTTGTTCTACACTTTTAAAACAAAGAATTGTTCCTAAAGGAATGATAATCCTCACAATTACACCAATCAGCCACAACATTATGACCAAAGGAGAGGTAATTAACGTTAATCATCTTGTGACAATGCAATGTTCTCACGTAGACCAGACCTAGCGCCCCCACCCCAAAGCAATGGCACTCCTTGATGGCAGCAGCTATCCCAGCAGTGTTGACCTGACCTCCAAATCCACTGGATCCCAAACTGATCAAGTATCTATGGGATGCACTGGAACTGAGACTCACAACATTGTGTTGCCAGACACCCTCAGATGGCTCATGTCTGTTCTCTGATGAGTCACAACCGTTTTGGAGGCACAAGGGAGACCTACACAATATTAGGAAGGTGGTCATAATGTAATCCCTGATCGGTGTATGCATTTGTGATTTAAAACAACCGTTGCAGCACGCAAAGTCAGAGGAGTCTTTTAGGCATCTCGTTAGGCAGTGAGTCCACTCAGCCAACTGGCCGGTGAACTTACTTAACTGGATTTTCCTCTCATGAAAAGTATGAATCCTACTCCCCAGTACTGTGATCTACCTTTGTTATTGTGTGCTAGCGTGCGTTACTGTGAACCGAGTCAGTCTAGAGTTCAGCTTCGGGCCTTTGCTCAATGAGCACGCTGTCAGACGTCCAAGCTGACTGGCCCTCTGTTCTGGCTCTCAGGTTCCAAGCTGAGAAAGAAAATGAGCTGATCACACAGACAGAAAGGGAGCAATTTGTGCGAACACACGCTCGAGCGCGCGCACGTACACACTTCCTCGCTCTGCCTGCCGCCCGTGGTGTTACTTGTTGGGGAGCTGAATAGAGGGCGGCTTGTTCGTAAGGGAGGTTAAACCGTTTCTGTTCAAGATAGGCAAATAAAAACGGCCAGACTTTCATGTGTTGCAGCCGATCGTGTCCGCTCCTTCGCCACGATCGTTCTGGGCTCATGGATGAGTTGACTTTCGAAAGTATAATAATGTGGACTGTTCTCTGGACGAGTCATATTGCTGCTATCACACTGGGCAATCTTTTCCTGTGGTCTTATTTGTCGAGCCCTTCACCTCGTGGCGGCGCTGGGGACGGTGACATCAGCTCAGTAGTAAAAGTGGATTCGATTATGAGTGGGCGGATTTGAGGTTAGATGTTTATGTGGATGTGTTTTTGCAGCGTAGCGTATGTATTAACGTCATCCTGTGTCATTAGAGAAACAAAACCAGCCCCCATATACAGTACAGTGTATTTCCCCCCCCCAGTACTGTACAGTAAACCAGTGAAGCCTATAAAACTATGTCATCCAGTAATTGAGCTATATTGTCCCTTTTGCTGCTCAGTGTGTGATGTGGCGTCGCATATGGAAACGGGGATTGTTGAATGAGACTAGATAGCCGCAGGCACCACACTTAGCCTGGAATGTATGGTATAAAACATGATTAGAGAGAAAAAGAGGGGAGAGTAAAGGATAAGGGGAGAGAGCTGAAGTCATGTTTAGGATTAGGGTTAGTTGTGCTGAGCTTATGGCGATATTTTTTGCAGGGCTGCGGGAAACCAAAGCCAGCCCTCCAGAATCCTTCCAGCTCGAGTGTGCGTGTGTTTGTTTGGGGGTGGTGGTAGGTATGTTAGTGCAGACCGCATTTACAGCTCGACAGTCATACGGCTGCACTGTTGGAGCCACTTAATGTGGCCCGTTGAGCACCTTAGATTTACTCAAGACTCCAGATCTTTTTGTCCTTCTTTGCTCGATTTTCCACATGAGCAAGAAATAGCTGCTAACTCGTGTTTACGGTAACATTTGCATTGTGAGATTAAAATGTTGCAGAGCTTTGGAGGCTTTCAAAGCACAGACAGCGCACTCCTTTGAGTAATTCAGCCAGCCCCCATGATGGTGATTCAGATCTAATCTTTGTGGCTTTGCACGCGGGGATTTTTGGCAAACTTCCTACAGTGGGAACTGTGCGAAGGTTTTACTTTCCAGCCTTAAGACAGTGTCTCAATTTCACGCAATTTATCTTTTGAATCTTATGTTTTTTTCCTCCTAGAGTTCATCTTTTCAGTACCAGGTAACGTCAATTGCCAGAGTAAACCAAGCGGATCGGGCAAATGAAAGCTTTTTATACCCTGCCTGTGATACTTTACCAAATATAGAGTGTTTAGTCTCGCCACATCTCAGCTGGAACTCAAGTGTCTCTCAGTGAATAATCATGTGTGTGTGGGTGTTCTCACCCGGTGACTCAGGGAAGTCCCATTTTTTACACAGCTGATAAGGTTACTTCCTCTTTTAGACCCAGCTGAGCGCCCCCTCTGACCCGTGACCCTTGGAGCCAGGGGTGACCAGAGGTGTCAGAGGGACACTGACCAGACCCCACTTCACTTGTCCATCACAGCCTCTGATTTATCAGGCTGTGACAGGCTTGCGTGTGGTTGTGGGTGGAGAAAGTCTGTAGCTATTGATACCCTTTTCCACAGGAAGCACTTTGATTTGTTCGCATATGTTCCAGTGAATGGGCCACTTCAGTCAAATGTGAGAATCTGCATGTAAGCAGCTTCTGAATGCTTCCCTGTATTCACCTCGACTCCTCCGTATTATTTGTATTTTACAGAGCGATGCTTATAGGTTAACTTTTCAAATGAATTATTATTTTTAGCCCAAACACGAATACTTAATTTTAAGTTCCTAAATGCTCCTCTGTCCTGCTTAAACGCTATTTAGATAAGGATCGTGAGGAGGGTTCGCCAGAGCAAGCAAACGCGTGGATATTTTTAACCCCGTGCTGTGAAAGCCTGCATTTACTGTAGCGTGGCTGAACAAAGTTAATCCTTCTGCTTGCTCAGAGACATAGAGACTTAATAAAGTTCAGAGTTCAGTCATTATTCTCAGTAGCTCTAATGCCTCGCCTCCAAAGGAAAAAAAAACTCTGAGAAGTATAGGGCTGTGTGGGGGTGAGGGTGGATGTGTGGAAAAAAAAACAGGTGTTTTGGAGGCTTTATGTGTGGAAAACAAGAGGTCAGGGTTATGAGTGAAGGATCACATCTGCCATGTGAATTCCACTCAAGAGAAATGAAGCCACAGACATGCGTGTGTGTGTGTGTGTGTTTTGTCGTGTGAAAGACATGGTCACTGAAAGGCAGGAGATCAGGAGACTGTGGGAGTGATACACACCCAATGACAGCTCTGTGAAAAACACTGTACTATTGTGTCTTCAGAAGCCTGTGTCACAAAGACACAGGCTTCCTGGACCAGAATCAGAGCTTCTTTTCAGGCCGGGGGAAGTGACTTTGAAGCCCTTGACTCTTCTGATCCATCCACCCTTTAATGAATGAAGATGCTGTTAAAGGAGGAATGGCAGGTGTTCACTTGTGTGTGTGTTTGCGAGTCTGAGTCTCGCTTTGTCCACCAGCTTACTGAGAGTACAACAAGACCGAAACTGACCACACCGTTCCGCCTTTGACATTCACTCAAAGGTAGGCAAAACATCTTAGTACACGCAGAACAATTAGATATCCAAGAAGGTACCTTTGTTGGTGCGAACAGAAACCTGCAGGACAAAATGGCAACGCATAAAGACATGTTCAAGGCCCGTCCCTTAGAAACTGCCTTCACACATTGTATTCAGTTGAAAAAAATAGTTTCTTTTGTATCACAAAGTCACGCAGGCGGTCTTGCTTCTTCAAGTAACTTATATTCCTCTGATAATATCATACAAGGAGTGTTTGAATTGAGCTTTAAATTCTTACATGAAAGCACGCTGAACATTGTGTTCTGAGCAGATTCAAAAGAATTTAGAGTCGCTGGCCTCCGATCGAAGGTAGAACCCAAATATCCTGAGATATGAGAAGCAGTGGTGTCCTCCAAAGATAGATATTTGACATAGCGATGTGCAGTACAAACTGTGGCAGTGTGGGGTCATATGAAGTCTCAAGAGCAACTAAGAGTGAGAGAGAGTCAAGGAATGCGGGGGGAGGCAGTAATGCATTCACTTCCATCAGCCTCAGCTGGCGCTTCGCCCTTTAGGTTCATGATTTCCTAACAATTGATCTAAATTCGAACATTGGCTGGTTCAAAACAAAGTTAAACATTGTTACTGATGTACTGTGACTCGTAAAGACACTTAATAGGGAGTGACAGTCCTTTCAGTTTAACAAAAATAGTTGCTTGAGCTTTCCTTGTCCTTCTTTCAACATTATCGTGAGCGATGGCTTGCCTAAGCCAGGAGGAGCTGCGACGGTTTAGAGAGATAGTTTGGACGGGCCGGGAACTACCACGGGCTTTGTGGTAAGTTTCAGCTGTGATTTGTAGCTGAGATTCCCACATGACATTTGCAGGGTCAGCCTCAGAAATGAAACCATAATGGCCGCAAAAGAATGAATCCCTTGTGTCACTTGTCTTCCCCTTGCCTCGGTCTCTTCACAGTCTCCCGATATTCCTGCTTTCCCCCCTCGGTTCCTGCTCCGTTTTATCCCCTTTCTGCATGACTCATCCGTCTCCCAATTAAGCCCCGCAACACTCCACCCCTACCCTCGTCTCAGCTTCTGCCCCCTTCCTCTCGTCCTCTTACTCTCAGCCTCACCAAGTGCCAGAGGGGGAAAAAAAAAAGATGCATGTAGTGTTGGAGCTGCTGGTACTTGTGATATTAGTGGTGGTGGAGACAGGCCCTGGTTGGCTTGCAGACCTACATTAGGGCCAAATGACGCAGGCTGGGGTTCAGCGGTGAGGCGAGCTTTGGGGTGGTACTGTGGGAAACACTGAGTGGTCTCTGAATATTTGCCACAGCTGTGGAGGAATATGGCAGAATTAATTGACATTTACAGATATTCTGTTTCTTATTTTAAGTATGTTAAATATCGGCTACATGTTATTTTTTAGTACACTGTACATCCACTAATCCCCTTCACCCCTAATCTCACATGTGTCATGCATCACCTAGCATGCCTTATCTGCTTGCTTCTTCTGATCTCTTCTTCTTCTTTGGTCTTTTTTTATCATGACCCTACACGGCCAGCTTAATACGTGGTTCATACTTTTGCGTCAGTTTGACCCTAGCCCTGACCCTAGCCCTGTAGCCTTATGTGCACCTCTTTAGAAATATAACTACACGTCACGGCAACGCAGACTGAAACCAACTGTCAAAAAAGGCACAGCGCTGACTAGCATGTGTGGTGGTCTTTTTACAGAGCAAGCCCACAAGTATAAATGGCTCGCACCGCCGCAGGCTACGTGCATGCAGAGGTATAAGCTAAACCGCACTTAAAGCAGATGAGCTTTAAGTGATGGACTTTAACCGAATCTTCTCTGTATTCCTTAACAAACAAGGCTTTTTGCTGATCGACATGTTTGGTTTCTGATGGAGACATACGTAGTTGTTTAGTTTTCCCAAAATAGTTCTTACCTGAGACGTTTTAATGCCGGAAACAAAGGAGGAAAGTTGAATCTAAGAGCAACTATTTGGAATGCAAGTTTAATCCTTCCTTCAAGAGTTCAGAGGCTTCTATTTTGAACGCTTTAATATATTTTATGCATCAAGGGGGAGTTAAAGGCTAATAAATCAATGTGAGTTCCTACGAGAATCACACTACAGGGACTCGGAATAACTGCTGATTTCCACACCCCTGCTCTCTCCCATACGTGAGCCTTGCAAACACCTCCTCTTCATGTTACATGGCAGAACATACAGTAACACGTACTGCACTGTCATGGAGTCCACTATGGCGAGCGGGAAACATAGCAGTGTATGCGTAGTGAGGCAGATCAAGAGAGTGCGCAGCGATAGAGAAATTAAAAATAAATAAATAAATAATGTGAAAAGGTCGGTCAAGTATGCGTGCACATAATGTCTTGAGCCCCAGGTGTCCATTCATGTGCATTCAGCGTCACATTAAGGAATGATTAACAAAACAGAAGCTGTCATTCTAATTACCAAACCACCTGAAGTGACACATCAAGGAGGTGCGTGCACATGCAGTGCGTGAGTGTATGGGTTATGTTTGCGCTTGTGGGAGTGAACAGGGATGTGTTGGAGCTTGTGTTTGTGTTTGCGTGCCTGTCCTTTGTAGTCCTAGTGCTCCGCTCGACGCAGCCATTTCCATTGTGTGGAACGAGGAGTCAGCACATATTATACAAGTCAGATGGTGCAGAGAAAGGACGAGAGAGAGAAAGAGAGAGAATGTGTTTGAGAGTATGTTTTTGATTTGTGGAGCACAGATTTATTTTTATTTTTTTGTCCCTGCTCGGCTCTGATTTTAGGAAATCGACAGATGTACTTTGAACATCTTGACTGAGTAATCCAACTCTCGCTGTCTTTACAAAGTCTGCTTCTTGCTTTTAGCACACACAATTAAACATTGGCTCTATCTTTATTTAGATTACTGTGTGCTTGTGTCCACACAGAGTTGATAACAGAGTTTCAGACAACGATTGTGATCTGGAATCAGGCGGGCTAAGGAGAACAAATCCTGCTGGCTTGTTCAGACCGATGAGTCAAGCTGTGTTGCTCCACCTCTACCTGTAAACTCTGACTCTGACTCATACACAACGTCATCTGTACGATAAAGTATTCAGCTACGGCTTAAAAATATAGATTCGAATTTTAGAAATATATCAGCAACTCAGTATTTCCTAAAAAAACAAATATTGGTTCCCAATGAAAGCATCTCATTCACATTCAAACCAGGGTCTGCAGGTATAGCATAGTGAATGTTATAGTATGTTATAATTAGATGAAATTTAAAGGACATATTCTGTTGACATTAAATTGACATTAATAACTAATCTAGTATGAGACCTTTAGGCCCTTCTTGATTTGATTGCCTCTTCAGTCAGGAGTTGATGCTACTTAATGTTGAATGCTCAGGCAACAGTCAACTATAAGTACCCTTAAGTCTTGTCAGCATGGGAAACTCAACAGGAAGACACTTTAGAGTAAGATGATGTGATTGTTTTTTCTGACATGCCTCAGCAGTTTTTCCTTTTAACATCCTCCTCCAATCCCAATGAGAGCACAACACTCACCGGAAGCACATGGAAATGTCATCTTGGGGATGGTAGCCCAACACTTCCCTTTTTTGGGGGGGAGTAAGGAGAATTTAAGACGACGCTGCTTTCCTTCCCCTCAGCTTTGTAAATAAATCACAAACCTGCGCTGATCATCTTTCCATTTCTCTTTCTAATCGTCGTCCACCGCCGCGCCAGTCGCTACCTCTGGCTCGGCAGAGAGCTCATTTTTGATTCGGGAGCCAGAATAATGGTTAATGTTTCAGATCGAAACATCATGGATCTAGATTGAGCAGAAACACAGCTCTGAGCACACTCCACTTCTTACAACAACAACAACAAAAAAAACATTCTCCAGGCAAAGCGGAGAGTGGTGTAAGCTAACAGTCAGCGAAGAACTGGCTACTAAAAAGCAGAAACATCACTCTGTGCTCTGTGCTTTCCCTTGACACTATTTTTATGCATTTTAACTGGAAAACAACAATTATAGCAGTGAAAGCACCGGATGACATCTCCGGGTTATGCAAGCACGATGGTATCTGCTCGCCTGCAGTTATCCTGACAACCGGCTGGCACGTAGAATAAAAATTGCGTATGGCAGTTTGGAGGAAGTGAGATTTACTTGAGCGCAGCGTGCTTTTTAATTTGATTCCAATATGATTTTATTTAAGTTTTGTTTTCCTTTTCAGTACACATCTATCAGAAGTAGCTGGGTTGGGCTGAGTTGATCTCCAGATCAGGTTTCCTTCGCACAGGAAATGCCACTCCTGTCCTAGACCTACCCTAGTTAAAATAATAGCTGTGGTAGTGGATATAGTACAATGATTAGTGATTCAGTCTCATAACTCTATCGTGAAATCATATTAGTTAGCTGTATTGGAAACCATAATTTCATATTGTTGGCCTAAAGTATTTTTCTTTAGTCTTCCTGATCCTCTCACTCAACAAATAAGTGGTGCTTTCTCTGAATTTTAAGAAGTTTCAATACTCGCAGATAAAATGTTTTTTCATATGTGAGTGTGTTGGGGTAAAAAGGTAGTAAAAACGCTTGTTGGGTCTGTGCTACTGGTGGCCTTTGACCTTTTCAGTGTTTTACTAACATGTTGATGACCCCCTAAATCCCTATCCCAAATCACATTCTTACTGACTGCTTTGTATTCACGTCGTACACGCTCATAATGTTAAAAGCAAATGCTAGCAGCAACAGGTAGTACTTCTGCATTAGTTTGATGCCGACCATGACTCTGAAGCCTGACTGTAACTACGACCTCAAGAGCTGTGATTGGTCCGCTTTGTATTAGCATATTTCCGCTTCAGTATTCCCGGTTGCCTCTCCATCTCTGCAATTTTCAAATAGATTGTTTTGAATCAATAAAGATGGAACTCATCGAGGAAAGATTGACTGAGGAGGTTAGAAGATAAAAACGAATTTGTACGACTCGTCTTGATGAAAGTTTGGGTCGGCGTTGTTGTGAAGCAGTCTAAATGAGCCTCAGCACTGGACTCTTATCTCCTGCCTTTCTCAGTATGCCTTCTTTGAGAAGCCCTGGTCTCCGTCTCCTGCAGCGTGCCTTTGTTTTGTTTGTATTAGCCTAGTGCTCCGTTTATTTTTTCTGAAAGTGTTGAGAGCAAGGCGCGCTGTTCCCCTGTGTGTTTATCTGCCCTCAGCGGTGTGGGTTACATGTTGCCAGGATTACAAATACACTAAGCAAATACCACCAGAAGCTGTTTGGGGACTTCTGTGTGAGAAGTGTGGATGGATGTTTGGAGAAGTTGTGGAGGTTTGTTCTTTGGGCTCAAAAAAGGTGTCATGTTAATATTGTCTCTGCTTTTGTCTCTATCTCTTTAGGTGTTTTGTCTCTCCCGGCCCATTTCAGTCCCTACACGGAGAACCAGCAGACATCCGTGGACAGCAGAGAGGACGCTTATGCCCAGCTGGAGCTGAGGACACTGGAACAGTCCCTGCTGGCTACCTGTGTGGGCAGCATCTCAGAACTCAGTGAGTGCACACAGAGTAGCGCGTGTGGTCCTGGTTATAATTTAGCAGATATATATTTTTTATGTTTTAAATTCCTCTGTCAGTTTTGCACAGTCGGAGAAATTACTGCAGCGCTGCGAAGAACTCTTGTTAATACAGACTAGCACGCGTTTCCAGAGATAATAAACACATTGTCGTGGTTTCCAAACAGACCGTACTTCATATTTCATAATCCTTGACCACGAACATATGTTTCGCCTTCTCTTGAACAAAGAAAAGAAAACATGGCGTGCAGAGATAGCAGCTCCTTTATCAGTTTCTGTTTGATGATGAGTCTCGTCTTGTGCCTTAAAGCGCGAGTCATCTGAAGCACACTCTTCTAAAAATAAGCAGCGAGATGCTATATCTATACATAGAGGTCTGCAGAAGAAACAGATAATGCCTCTGATTGTATTCTGTCTGTTAGGGGGAAAAAGAAACGCACGCACCGCTTTGCTAATCAGAAACACGGCAGGACTCTTTCAGCCTCTAAAAATATAGCTGTATCTCCCCTGTTTATGTTAGGTGAATTCAATCTTCACGTGGTGTTTTCTTTTGGATTGTTTTAAGCATATAAATTATGTTATGATTGATAGTTTTTAGCCAGAGATTGAGTGATTGGACAGATTTCCAAAATACTGCCAATTTGAGACTTTCTGCTCATTCATACACGTGGCTGGTTGGTAAACACACAGGCACGCAGGCACACTCAGCCGTACTGTACCCTGCTGTGTATGTGGGTCTGTTTAAACTGGAAGCTGTGAGGGCGCTGGCAGTGATGAAGAGCAGGAATCCGGAGAAAATCACAGGAATACAGGGTGGTTTTGGAGATGGGAGCTGGAAAGGTACGGGATTACGTTTAAGGAGGGAGTGGGTTTAGATGTGTAGAGAGTGGGGGGTCATGAGGAAATTGCGGGAAAGGTAGAGCGAGGTTGTCGGGGCAGGGAGAGGGGAAGAGACACGGAGATTAGTGTTGGTCGGGGCAGGGATAGGTTTCCTACTCCAAATGAGCTAACACTCCGCCATTTGTTCCTCCAGCACAAGGCCACGTTCATGCGCAGCCACCGTTAGCGCGGCATTAAGAAAGTGCACACGCTCTCCCAAACACAGGCACACACTTTCGCTCAGTGCGTCCTTTGTGCCACATCTCTCTGGCGGCCTGAAGCCGGACCGCTCTGGGCAGGGCTGGCACCCGGACTCGTTCACGCCTGCAAACGCACACACAGGCATGTGTCTGCCGATGCACGGGCGCACAACAAAAACACAGCGGGTTTGGCGCTTTGATCAGAGGCCACTCAGACACACGGGCATCTGTGCTGAGCTGCTCCGTCCTCCTGGATCTCTCAACTGGACTTGGCCAGACACATGAACACACAGCATACATAAACATGATGGATAATGGATGGCAGTATATTAGACATTTTTGCTAATGTCCAAAATTGCTGGAAATATAGTGTAACTAATACACTGGCTCTAAAAGTGTCTTCATTCGAACGTTTTATTTCCGACTGGTCTTCCACCAGCTCTGGGAAACTATGACTATTTGACCGTCCAGTTAACTGAGGGAAATATTAAAGAGCAGTGTAGGATTAACCCAAAACTGAGCTGCTTATTCTAAAGCCAGTAATTAACATGAGCCCAGATAAAAAGACATTTGTATTGCATTGTCAGCAGTATAGTTGACATCTTCTCATGATCTTGCTAAAGGCAGTAAAATCACAGTTTATTGACTTTCTGGCTTCCACAAGGACTCCAGTATAATCTTTAATCTTAGAATGAAGTATTTCATATCCCTCGAACCGACCCCCCGGTGCTTTAGTTTAGCTTCGGGGCACAATATAGGCTGGAAGGCCAGGGAGAGGCTCTCCATCTTGGGCAAGAATTCCTCTGAGACCTCCTGGAGGGGTCTGCTGGTGGAAGTTAACACAAAGGAGGCCCTTCAGTTTTAAGTGGGGTCTGTTATGGGAGGGCTTCCCCCAATCTAACCACCCCCTCGTAGTTCCCTTAACCCCTTAACTTTGATACACACACACACATACACGCTCCCACCGGTGAACTTTTCAGCTTAGGCCGCTGTGCAGCGCCTTTTCTCACAGTAATCTGGTTAGAAATTAACCCAGAGGTAATTATGCTAAATGAGTGTTACACGATCTCAAGTTCAGGCTGGCCTCCCCCGTCCCTTGTTCATTCTGCCCCTCCCCCACTCCCCTATCCCTTCATGTCTCTGTATTCTACTCTAGCTAACCTTTTTTTTTGCGTCCTATTAATGTTAATCAAATTCTAATCATATTTTATTTAAATGCACCTCTATTCGCTTGGATATGATTCCACTACGCTCACATTTTGGATCGTTATTGCCTCTTCATGAGCATGTTTCTCAGAAGTGTTTACCCCAGACTGACACATTTTCACACTTAGTGCAGAGGTTGAACTGTGTCAGTGCATAAACAGCTGGACAGTTCATTAGAGCCTGTGATCAACTCTCTGTCGGTCCATTAACTCCTTCGGTGATTAAAGATGAATGGTTATTTAGACTGGCTGTCTGGCTTTGCTTACCGATAATGACACTGCTAATGGAAAATACCACTAGAGACATGGGGGAGAGTAAAGGACAGAAGGTAAATGGTTGAGGAAAAAGAAAAGGAAGTCCGGTTTGATATGAGGCCCAAATAGTTTATTCTGAACGGAGACGGCTATTTGTTGTTTTTAACACCACTCGGGTGTTTTTTGTTTTTAACTTCCTTGACGCCTTAATAGAAAGCTTTGTGCCTTTATTAGAATAAGCATCTACTTAACCATCTTGATTCTGTCTCCTTTGTTCCAGGTGACTTGGTGTCCCGTGCTATGCACCACATGCAGCGCCTGAGCTCGGTGCGCCCCGGCTTGAGCCCTGCCCGCCACCACGCCCGTCCCCAGCAGCACGTGTCCTGGTCGCCTGACGCGCTCCACACCCTTTACTACTTCCTGCGCTGCCCGCAAATGGAGTCCATGGAGAACCCAAACTTAGATCCCCCGCGCATGGCACTTTGCAAAGAGAGGTGGGAACCATGCATGACTTGACACAGGCGCTTTAGATGCTCTAAGTCCTCGACCGGCAGTGAAATAATTGGTCTAATCTTGGTGACTTTTTCCTCTTTCATTTTTGGGTCCACCCACAGGAAACAGGTTTTGTTCTGTTCCTTCTCCCCTGATGCACTTCACTCTGTTTGTCCTCCTGGTCACATCTGTAATGAGAAAAGATTTTTGTTTGATTCCTGAGGTTGTGCGGTCAGTGCCAAACCTCTAGCCGCTGCAAACACACAAATTAAAAAATGCAAACATGCAACTTGAGAAATGTCCCTGTTACTCAGTCAGGGCACCTTCCTTTTTCACCTATAATCCTATTGCCCCGGGTCATTCAAGTGTTAATTATCTGTAGGTAAATTACAAGTAAGCAAAAGCTCCCAGGTGTTAATGTTAGTCTGATGGAAGGGTGGATTTCACCTTTAGGGTGTTAATTAGGTTGAAGACTGGTGGTTTTAAGAGATTTTAAGAGGTGCAAATGGTCTGTAATTCTGTTAGGGTCCCCTCAGATCTTTCTTGCCTCGCCTTACCTGGCCTTTGTAGCTTTTGCAGAGCTGCTGAGATGCTGTACTGCATTTTTGCTGATTTCTGGGGTAATACGTGACTTTAGACGTGCATGTTTTCATGCTGTTTGGTTTCCGCAGAAAACAGGGAGTGCATAAACACTTGTCTGAGTCACATCTCTGCTGTACCGGTAAAACCAGGGTTGGCCTAGCATACAGTATGTGCTCACTGGAGTTAAGGCCTCGGTGGTGGTGATAACCGACAGTTTAGATAAGTGAGAGAGATTACAGTGCATGCTCGCTGTTAAGGTAAGATCATTATTTACAGTTGTGTGTCTGTTTGAGGAGCGCACTCGCGCCCGCCTACACATCTGTTTTCAGATCTCAGAGAAAACACTCAGACATGTGCGCCTCTCCTTGAGTAACTATTTGGTAAAGCAGAAAGTGCTCTCATATGTGTAAAGGTTAATTACGCTTTAAACTGATGCATAGGGTCTTCCCTAAAGGTTGGGCTCAATTATATAAATGGGATGCATAATTTACTTCTCCTTTTTTCCCCTCAATGATGTTTTAACCTCTAGAATATCGCGTTTGTTATTGTTAGGTTACAATAAGAGCGCAGCGGCTGTGAGGCGATGATAGTTACATGAACGTCTTCCCAGTGAAATCTAACAAATCCTCATATTCTGTTACCGGTTATGTGTGAGTGTGCACACTAAGCCAGCTGGCTCCCACATATTTAATGATGAACAGACATGGTGTGAGTGAGCAAAGGTGGGCTTCTCATTAGCATCAAAGAGAACACAGCAGCAAACATACACCCCTTCTTTCTCCTATCCTGGGTGTTTCTTCTCAGTTCTCAGATGTTTTTAATGCTGGATGTATATCAACCTGGTTTATGTGTGCAGGATGAAACATGTTTTGGGAACATCTGCAACTTTCTATTTTCCCTTCTCGACATCTGCTGCCCATTGGTCAGCTCTCTCTCTCTACGTTTAGAGCCCCATTTGCCTCGCCGTGGGACTGTGAATGTCAGCACGCGGGGCAGACTCAGGTGGAACGCTGGAGCAGGGCAAACCTGGTAGTGATTACCATGCGAGCGCATGGTAACAATACGGGCTTCTCTCCCTCAGCGGGCCCCTCAATCTCCCAGGCTCACCCTCTATTGAAAGCTTTATAAAAATCTTTGGTAGAAACCCAAAACCACCAAATCTGTGTGGGCCACATCATCAAACATTATAGGGAACCCGGTGAGAGCCTTATTGCAGAATCACTGAGATTACGAGAGATGACCCGTTTTGTTATGATCCCGTAAAGCCGGTGCTTAGTTCTGAGTGATGATCTGCTGTTTGAGTATTCTTACTTCAAATTGATGCCGTAGTTTCAGCGATGGGCCAGATCCTAATGTACACCTCCCAATATATTTAACTACACATCGCGGTGACGCAGACCTATCACTGTCCCGCTTAGTGGTAGCGCGTTTCCTCTTTAGTACTTCCGTCTGCTTCTCCACCTCCGCAATTTCCAAATTGATTGTTCTGGATCAATAAAGATGTAAAACATAATGGAAAGGTTAACAGGAGGTGCGGAGGTGCATTGTGTGACTCATCGTCAGCAAAATTTCAGCGAAAGTTTCAGTTCCCGTTGATAAAAGTGAAGCTGGAAGTAGAAACTAGAATTGACGTGATTGGGGAAAAAAAAGACACACCACCAACCAGCTTTTGGTGGCGTTTTTACGGAGCAAGCCAGACTGACGAGCTAGCTCCGGCGCCTGCTACATGCATAAGTTATACCGCCTATGTCCTGCAGTGGTATAAACCGGGCTTTAGTGCAGGAAGTTAGATACTTGTATCTGTCTGTTTATATTTGCATTCAGACTCTGTAAGTCACTGTTTAGAAGAAATGCTCAAAGGACCTTTTTTTTTTACTTAGAACAAGTCGTTACAAACACTCCTGAACCGACGCCCAACCCCCTAGATCCTTTGTGTCCTTCTGCAGATGAAGGGAGCACTAATGGATAGATGTGTTACTGATAAGAAGTAGCGGATGGAGCTTACTTCTAACCACATATACATCAGATATGGTTACATCTCCCCTCACGGAGCCTTTATGAGTGTAATCTGACTCTAGATCAGTGGTTAACCTTGACCCTCTGCAAACCACGATGGGGGTCAGCCTCAAAATCCGATTGAAGTTTCTTACAATGTGAACTCAATCACGCTGGCTTTGGGTTATTGGACGAACACGACATATGGTGCCAGTGTAGCATGTGGGATTTCGCCTCCGAGGGAGAAAAGCCGTCGCTTTTCATGTCGGACAGGTTAGAGTTCAAACGCACCTGATCACGATTTGAGCCAAACGTCCATTTATGACCTACCAGGTGGCGGCAAGCAAGGCGCCATGAATCAGAGCTAGCATTTATATGTGCATGTGTGTGTGTGAGAACACGCGTGGGAGAGTTTGTGTATGTTTGTCCGTGTGTGTGTCTACGTCCTGCTGTTTTCTCTGTGTGTAGCCTTAGCATGTCAGGTCAGTGGGCTAGCTAGGAGCCGTATCTAGTTTCACTGTTAACAGGCAGCATGGCTTTGATGTTGCACTGCCTTTCTGACAAAGATAAAGTTTTTGTTTCAGGCTGAGGGGCATAACCCAGACACAGGGGTCAGATGGGAGGTGTACCCCGGGTTGAGGTTCAGAACCTGGGAGCAGGAGCTGATTAGAGAAACAGGGATGAATTCTGGGACAGTATTAACAGTGCACGCTGCATTTGTCTTCATTTCTGGGCCTCTGATGCGTACTCAAACACGACCTTGATTTGTGGTGTTGCATATTTGTCGAACTTCTCCACTGGCACACTCCAGCACACACACCACACACGTCAAAGGTCCACTGAAAGTATTTCATCAGTCTTTGAAGGAAAATGATGTCATCGTGTTGAAATCTTTTAAGATGTTTTACTCACAAAAACTGATAAAGAGAAGGGCAGAGAACAGATCGAGAATGGAGCCAGGAGAGATAAGCGCCAAAACTGGTTATAGTAAATTGCAGCCGGCTCAGTTCTGGCTAAGTGCCAGTGCTGTGTTTATGCCTCGAAGCAAGCGTGCAGTAAAGTAGCAGGGTGGATGCCTCGTGGCGTGCAGGAAGACAAGCGCACGTGCACCAGTGCACACATGAATGAACAGACGCGCACGCACATGGCACAATTTGCACTGAGTGGAGGCCATTAGGAGAGGAATAAACATTGATTCCCCAGCCCGAGTAGCCTCTGCTCTGCTCAGAAACATGACTTTCTTATCACTCTACACCCGCAGCGCTGTCCACAGACCGCCGAACTCTGCCACCCAGCCCCCCTGCTTCATCTCGACATACCCCACCTGCCTCCGAGCCGTTTCCCAAACACTTAAGCCTTCATTATATCCACCTAGCAGCCATACTTAGCCACCCCCCTCCTCCTCTCTCCTTCTGCTCATCAGCCCCTTGTCTGCTTGTTAACCGTCACGCCTGGGTGACAGCAGGACCCCTCCTCCTGACTGATCACCAACTGATTAGGTACAGAAGCAACATCTGACAGAAGAGGTACAAAGCAAAAAATAAAATAGTTAACAGAGCATCTGTCTGCCAGAACTTAAAATACCCCTAAAGACCTTAGATATGGAACCATAAAAAAGTTATTAAAACTTAATTAATCCAGACTAACATCTGTAATATTTGTCTGTCATCATTATAAAAAGCTTTCCTTAGCTATGTGCAGTCCCTGATTTCAATTCAGGCATTAAAGCATTCAGATAAAATGGAGGCGAATCACTTTTACAATGTACATTATATACGAAGCAGTGATGAATGACACGGTGCTGTTGGACAGATGGAGCTCTGCTACAAAACCTCATGTAGCTGCTCAAAGTAAGCACAGTGAGGAGGATAAATGGCACCGCAGGGGCCCCCGGTCTTATTGACTGTAACTACAACCCCACACTATTATGCTGTATTCTTATATGTACTGTTCGTGCCTTTGCCTCCATCTGCATTGGTGACATGCACTAAGAGTGATTGCATCCCCCTTGATTAGAATAACATCACAGCTGGAGGAAGCTTAAGAACTGGAGATGACGCGGTGGCAGTGTTCAAACACTCATTAACATGCTCTAACTGAGGCTTTGCGGGATCTACAGCAAACAACAGTAACATTCACGGCGACGCGTCATTGTTCGCAGGCGCATTCTGTGCATCTGTGGCGAGAGAAAGGCACAGACAGTGAGGGATTAATGCTAGATAACAGTCTAGACGTGGCGTTACAGATAGCCACATCAACAGTGCTTTCTAAAAGGATTTAGAAGAATAGGCGTAAGATGGGGACAATGAAGACAGAGGGAGCAATCAACTGATCCAGCTGACTTTCTGAATTGCACGCTTGCCAATACCGCAGCGGATCAAGGTTTCTCTTTAACGCTTTCTCCTAATGTTCACTCTCACTGCTTCTCCAGGACTGATGGCATTTTGTCTCTTTCCCTCAAATTAAACTTGTCATTTCTATTTTTTTATCATCCCACCCCCCTTTGCGGTTCCCTTTTTAGTTAAGATCTGAGAACACGCGTATAACTGCACCTTTTGTTCCCATCCCTGCACGTAATTTATTCCGCCGCTGTTGGTTTAAAAATAGGCCTATAATCCAGGAGCCAGTGTTTTGTTGTGATCAAACCACAGTGCAACTGAAGCCCCGCGCCTCATGGTGCAGCAAGAAAGCAGGTGTTTAACTGTACCTCTTGGTAACCAGCATGTAAACACAGAGCAGTCACGCGCACACATCTGCCATTTGAGTGTTTGATGACATTGCATGAGAATGCAGACTGTGTATCATTTGTTAGAGCGAGGCAAACAGAGGTGACACACACACTGTGCAGAGTTTATACGTGCATGTGAGTGCGAGGGGCTTTGCTTCAAGGTGTCTCACCAGACCAGACGCAGAATGAGTCACCTGGAGGCATATCATGAGTACCCAGTCTACATGACTGAATCATAAGTGTTGATAAAGTCTTACATCAGAGTTTGCTGATCTACTCCAACAGATCGGAGCGATTCAAATCATTTTACAAATGATTAAAAAAATTTTTTTTTACAGGCCATTTCTGTTGCTGCCACCTCTGATGGAGTGGATGAGGGTGGCCATAGTTCACGCCGAGCATCGCAAGAGTCTGCTGGTGGACAGCGATGATGTGAGACAGACCGCCAGGCTTCTGCTGCCAGGACTGGACTGTGAGCCAAGACAGCTGAAGTAAATGAGAACACACACACAATTTACTGGGCCTGTCCTGCTTAGGTTCTAAACATGAATACCAGACTTTACCAGTGACCTTTAAACTGGCTGAGCAGGTTGAGTTCTGTTATCAGGGTACATTAACACTTAGCTGTTCTTTAATCTCTCCCAGGCCTGAGTGTTGCTTCAGCTCCTTCAAGCGCCTGGACTCCAAGGCCGCCACGGACAAGTTCCATCTCGATTTGGGTTTTCGGATGCTCAACTGTGGACGCACGGATCTAATTGGCCAAGCCATCGATCTGCTGGGGCCAGACGGCGTCAACAGCATGGACGACCAGGTTGGGAACGCACACGTCGTACATGTGCATGCATCATTCGACGCGAACGCACATCATCAACATAATGTTATAATTTCTCACACATTTGATCGTCTTGTCTCCAGGGTATGACCCCTCTGATGTACGCCTGCGCAGCTGGAGATGAGGCCCTCGTCCAGATGTTGATTGATGCCGGGGCCAACCTCGATGTGGCGGTAAATATGCTCCGAGTTTTCCAACGCAATAAGAAGAACAGATTTGGTTTAATATTGTACATTTTACGACAAAATATTTGTACATTTTGTAATTAATGATTCACTAAAGTAATATTTTCCTTTGTATTTCCCCGAGTGTACAATCTTGATGTGCATTACTCTTCATTTCAGGTTCCACCATGCTCCCCAAAACATCCCTCTGTGCATCCTGACAGTCGACACTGGGCGGCGCTCACATATGCTGTGCTGCATGGACACATCTCTGTTGTGCAGGTCAGAATAACATGCACACCTCGCACAAGCCACCATCAGATTTAGTTTTCCTCAAAGGAAAACATCTTGCTCCATATGCACAATGCATTTAAGTTACTCAGCCTGGAGCAAACTGCTGCTGTGTTGTTAAACTTAATAAGAATGTAGCCTGACAAATACGAGCTCAGAGGTTAAGCCATGAATGAGTTACAAGATGTCATATATCGCTTACCATAACAAATGTAATGTGCCTTTGCAGCTCCTGTTGGATGCAGGGGCCAATGTGGAAGGGGCCGCGGCCCGCAACGGACAGGAGAACACGGCAGACACCCCGTTGCAGCTGGCCTCGGCAGCAGGTGGGCAAACACACGCGCGCTACAGCACAAGGCACAGCTGATATTAAAGTGTTCTCTGGCTCACAGTGGGCCTGTGTCCTGATCTGATGCATGGTTACTAAATTACTACTTTCTACTAAATTACAGAGGCAGAAAGATCTGTAGGAGAGCTAAGCAAAGGCAAAAAGGAGAAGTGAACGACAGCCGCCGTTGTAGCTTTCTGCAAAATGCGTGCTAGTTTTCCCAATGACCACCGAGAATAACACAGGATTAAGTTGTGAATTGGCAGGAGGAATGAGGAAATGAGAGTAAATGAAGGTGCAGTGGCGGCAGTAAAACGCTGCCTGAGGTTGTTTGGTAGCCTCTGGGCAGGATTCCACTGTGGAGTCATCTGAAAGCCACACATAGCTCGAGTTAAAAGAGACACATGCTCTGCATAGCAGCAGTGACAGTGTGTAAATAGTTTCTGATATGAATGTGCCGCTTGTCTAGGACTGCAAAAGAAACGCAGCAAGTGAACTAAAAGTAGAACGGGGACATGTAGAGTGTCAGGACACTAATTAAAATCAGCAATAAGGACAATGGATTATCAGCAGATACTGTGTTGAGCTGTATCTCTATATAACTGGCTGTTTCTGTGTTCCCAAGGCAACTATGAGATGGTGAGTTTGCTCCTGGCGCGGGGAGCTGACCCCTTATCAAAGACCCACGATGGAAATGCCCTGACCTCATCCCTCTACGAAGACATGAACTGCTTCAGCCACGCCGCCGCACACGGGCACAGGTATGAGTCGTCCGGTTTGACTCGAAAAGCTCTGACCCAGTCTTTACAACCGAGTACGAACTGTAAGCTGCACCCTGTCTGCACCCTAGAACCAGGTTTACATTTCAGAGCTGAGAGGAGGTTTATCCTTTCATGCAATGCAATGAAACATAAGACCTGGAAGTGTCAGAAAATTGTTCTATTGAGGATCCATCTGTCCGTGAACACCATCTGCTCACGTACACTTCTCCACCTGTTCACTGTGTGCCTGTGTGAACACGATGTAGACTCAACAGTTCACATTCCATAGTGAATGTGACAGATTATGTAATCAGGGAGGAGGCTATAGGGTCACACAAATGGAAGTATGTGTTGCTGTTTGGGTGCATATTAATGACTGCCTGCTTTGTTGCTGTCTTTTCTTGCTTCCTTTCTCGCCCGCCTTCTCTCTTCCATCCCCCCCTTCTTCCTCCCATTTATCTTGCCAGGAACGTCCTGAGAAAGCTACTGACTCAGCCCCAGCAAGTCAAAGAGGATGTCCTGTCTCTGGAGGAGATCTTGGCTGAGGGGGTGGAAGATGAGATCTGCCCTTTCCTCCCTCTCTCGCCCCTGCAAACCCCTTCCAACGGCCCTATGGCGACGCCAGAGGTGGGCATACCGAAGCTCTGTAAGGCCAGGATGAAGGCTCTGCAGGAAGCCAGCTACTACAGTGCTGAGCACGGTTACCTGGACGTCACCATGGAGCTACGTGCCATGGGTAACTATCAGATAGCAAGACTGTGACTGGGACGTACGTTTCGAGGTGATAGAAAACAAAATAATAGTTCCTTTCTCTCTCTCTACCCAGGTGTACCATGGAAACTACACGTATGGCTAGAATCTCTGCGCTGTGCTCAGCAGCAGTCCAGGGCAGGAGTCACCCTCTCCCTCCTCAGGGACTTCACCACAATCAGAGAAGAGGACTACTGCGAGGAGCTGGTCACCACAGGCCTGCCCCTCATGTTCACGATCTTGCGTACCACAAAGGTACCGTCAAACACAAACCTAAAGTATGATATGAGTTTAGATTTATGTGACAGAGCCCTGACCCCGTTCTCTTTAACGTTCCTCCAGAATGATGCCATTATTCAGCAGCTGGCAGCTATTTTTAGTCACTGTTTCGGCCCAGCGCCGCTTCCAACAGTCCCTGAGATGAAGGCAACTCTTTCAGCGCAGCTGGGTAAGGACGCGACGATACCATAGGTTCATACACCGATCTGGCATAACATTATGACCACTGACAGAAGAAGTAAATAACACTGACCATCTTGTGACAATGCTGGGAAACGTTTGGACCTGGCATCGTGTGGATGTTACTTAGACATGTAGCACCCACATAGACCAGACCAGGCACCCCCACCCCATAGCAATTAAAACTCCTTGATGGCAGCAGACATCCCCAGCAGGATGCAGCCTGACACAGACACACACATAAAAATGGTTTAGGAACAACTAAAAAAACATGAAAAACGGCACAAGATTCTGACCTGGCCTGATCAAGTATCTGTGGGATGCACTGGAACAAGTCTGGTCCTCAGAGGCCCCTCCCCTCAACCCATAGGACCCAAAGGCCCCCACTATCAACATTCTGTTGCCAGACACCACAGGACACCCTCAGAAGACCCATGTCCATTCTCTAATGAGTCGCAACTGTTTTAGAGACACGAAGGCAGACCTACACAATATGTTATGCCTGGTTGGTGTTTGATTCAGTACTTTCATTAGTGTCTAATTGGCTGATTATTTTTGTGATAAATCATTTGGTCACCAGACCCCAAAGTGTGTTTACTATCTCAAAGACAACAAGGACAGCATTGGTCGACTTGTTTCAGAAATCATTAACCAGTGCTTACCTTTGTAAATCAACAATGGACCAATCAGACTGATTTGCCTCTTTCTAGAAAGCTCTGGGTTTAATAAATGTCAAATTCAGTTGTAAGAAGGTGCTGTTGTGTTTCCCCACAGATCCTCACTTTCTGAATAACAAGGAGATGTCTGATGTGACATTTATGGTGGAGGGGAAGCCGTTCTACGGACACAGAGTCCTTCTAATCACTGCTTCTGACAGGTGAGTGCAGACGCTTTCACGCTTTAAGTTGAGACCTTAAAAAATGTCTTTAGTCAAAAGGTTCTGACTAAGATGTTTTGTTTTTCCTTTAGATTCAAGTCTCTGCTGGTGTCTTCTGGACCAGACGGAAGCACCAACAAGGAGATTGAGATCAGCGACATCAAGTACAGCATTTTCCAGGTAAGAACCACATGCTTTTATTAGTGCTGCATAAGACAAAACACACAAATTACTTGTTATTTAGAAGACTACTGTATTTAATCACATGTTCCTAAATGAGATGTTTGACCTCTCTGCAGATGATGATGTCATACCTGTACTGTGGAGGAACCGAGTCACTGAAAACAAACGTATCGGATTTGTTGGAGGTGAGAATCAACTTTATTTGAAACATTTTAGTTCTTAGAAATCTATACAGACATTAGAGAGCACGTTAGAATTCACACTCAGATTTGTCATCACTAATTAACGTACTATTGACCTTTGGGAGGAAAAACCCTATGTGGGCACATGGAGCACAAAGCAGTGCTAAGCCCTGCATGCAGTGCCCTTACTGGAAACCCCCAAGCAAACCACATGTTCACCTGTACAGCTTTCTTTCACGCAATCTACTCCTCACAGGGTTTAATTACGCCTGGAGTTTCTGTGGGTTTTAAGGAAAATTCAATTTGTGAATAATTAAATTCTCTAATAAATGCAGTTCAAACTGAAATCAAACATGAAATGCGAGTTACAGGAGTCTATTAAATTAAACTAAGCTCTGCGTGTGAGTTCTTAGGTTCTTGATGCATGACAGTAATTCTCCAACATTTAATTTTTCTTTTTTCTTCCTGCAGCTTTTGTCAGCTGCGAGTATGTTCCGTCTGGGGGCGCTGCAAAGACACTGTGAACTTATCTGCTCTCAGCACATAAACCTGGATAACGCAGTCAGCATCTACAAGACAGCCAAGGTAATTTACACTGTGAAGCTTGTACCGTACTGGATATTCTGTTACTCAGATAAGAAAACAATATACAGTAAAATATTGTCCATTACAATGGAAAAAAAGATTACGTTTGTCAAAGGCTAACACCTGACCATTCAATTATCCTTTTTCCAGGCACACAATTCAGTGGAGCTGGGGTCATTCTGTGAAGGTTACTTCTTGCAGCAGATGCCCGCGCTGCTGGAAAGAGAGGGTTTCAGGAGCCTGCTGTTGGGACCCGCTGCAGCCCGACAAGGGAACAACTCCGCCAATACGCTGACCCACAGCCGGGGAGACACACCTCTGGAGGAGCTGGAGGCAACCCTGGCTCGGCGACTACGTTCTCTTTACGTCACCTCCCGAGTCTGAAGACCACGCGGCGGGACGCTGCAGGGACATGACAGAAATAAATGGACGTCCCATCCTATTCCTGATCAGATCTTTAGGACGCGTATGGACATTCATTAGCAACATTTGATGCCGCCTCTGCGTTTAGGGGCAACTTCCACAACGCTTTGACACTTGGGACGCAGTGAGAAGTTTGGCAGCAGTTAGGTTTCACGCATAGCTTTGTGGACAGCGTTTCAAGCAGACCGTGTTGAGTTGTTGTGATGTAAGTTTGTGAAGAAGAAAATTGGACAATGTGACGCTTTCCCTCCAGGGCTCAGGAAGCTTAAAGGGAGAAGCAAAAGATGGATGCAACAAGTGAAAAGCTGAATAATGAGACACTGCTGCCCTCTACTGGACAAAACTGCCAAAATAAATAATTGCCTTGGGGGATTGGGATCAGCGGCACCCTCCTGGTTCTCACAGAAGCTATGTAAAGTGATAATAGACTGACTTTGTACCCTACGGACTCGTACTGCGGAGTGGGAGGAAGGAGGAAGCCTCAGCCTTTTTTGTTTAATGTAACTGTATGTGTTTATTTTCCTTTTTAAATGTATGACCGGCGTTACAAAACACTTACTGAAGAGTGGGATGGACATTTTCTATTTAAAGAGAAAAAGATGTGAGAGTATTTAATGGGGTGTTCCCTTTTTTATTTTGTTTTTAATCCAAGCAAATAATTAATATTATTGTTTTAAAAAAAAATGCTTCAGTTGTTTTTCCAGGTACACTCTTAACAGTTAATTAAGCTCATGTGTATGCTGAGGTTTAATGCTTCTAACAGGTATAGTGGCTCACCCCAAAATGGGACATGGACGGCTAAAGTCTGTTTTAATTGCTGAATATTGTAATAAACCTGGTAAACAAAGACTGTTGGTTTTTTTTTCTGTCTTCAAAGTATCAAACTATTCTAAAACATTTAACCGCTATCCATGTGTGAATTAGTTTGGACTCACCTGAAACCAGGAGGATGTCATACTTGTAAATGCACAAACCTGGGGATGGAAGTGATTACATATGCAGCAAAGAAGTAAAACACATTCTTACAGGAAAGGCTGGGACGGTGGAGTAAAGAGAAACGTTCAATTATACGAGATTAATCTTAACTTTATATATTTTTAAATTGCAATACAATGAAAACCAGTTTTACCTGCTCATTTCAGGTCTTCACTTACCCACACATGTTCCGTCGTAAATAAGGAAAACAAACACACCATAACTGAATGAGTTTATTTGTTTCAGCACTGAAGATGCTCACAGTTATGTTATATGGGGATTACATCAGTCAGTTTCGTTCCTGCTCTGTCAAAAGACCCCTCTGGGCCTCAGAATCATTGGATGTCCTTTAGTGCTGCTAGCTTCCCATTGTAGAAAACAGAAAGGAGGGTGAACATCAGGGTATTGCTTTGTGTTTGTAGTACTGGTATCCCCTCCCCGCGCCTCATCTACCAACAGGTAGAGAGAGCCCCAGATCTCCGAGCCTTCCAGAGAGAGGTACAGAGTATAGGAAGCATCGTTCAAAAATGTTGTGCACAAGAGGAGGAGGAGGAGGAGGAGGAGAAAAGAGATCAGCAGGACCAAAGGGGACAATAAAAAAGAAGGCCAGAAATAAAAACAGACAGGGCAAGAAATTAAGGGACAAAGGGGGGAATTTAAACTTTAAAAGGTAGTTTTGTGGAGGGAGAGAGAGAATCAATGAAGGCTGAGAGAAGGAGTGAGTTTGGCATGGAGCAATAACACTAAAGCCATGCAAAGAAAAGCTCATGTTTGACATGCACACAGCAATACAAGCTAAAAGCATAGAGCAGGAATCCCCAGCACGGTTGAGAAGACAATCAACCCCCACAGCTTGTCTGTCTATTTACAAAGAGAAGAAGCAGATTGGGATCTGTGGCGTCCTTCTCGTCAGGCTCTGGCCTACACGCACAATAATATGAAACTGACAAATATCAATAGAAGAGCATATTCCCTCTCCAAAAAGAGGCTAAGTCTACATTCTTAAATTACTGGTAAATCTTTTTTTTTTTTTTTGAGAGAGAGTTCCCACAAGTTCTCTTTCCCTCTTCGGAGACGTCGGGGAATAGAGAATTTGTGACTTGTCAAAGTTCACGTAATTCTGTTAAAGTCTGACCAAAAACAGAAGAAAATGTTGTCCCATTAACGAACACACAAGAGGGTAATAAATAACATTCAACTGACCTAACAGCTCTGTTCATATAAATAGCCAAGTTATAATAAATTAGGAAATCAAACAGTGAGATGAACAAACATGAATAAATAAGGACAACAATACAAAAATATCCACAATTGCATTTATCACGTCGTTGTTTTTTGTTTTTTTTAGTTCCTCTACTCCTACTGCTGGTAAGTTAGACTGAGAGAGAGGTATATGAATGGAAAATCAAAGACAAAGTGCCGCAGATAACATGAAACAGGAATGTCTGGATCATTTTTAGGTCAATCGAACAAAGACATAAGTGATCATGTAACAAAAATACACAGAAGAATTTAAAATTTAAAACATTATGTGGCAGGCGCAGGTTTACCAACCTGTACCTATGGTATCTAAACATTGTGTCACAACTAGACATTTCTTTTTTTTTCTCTTTTTTTTTTTTTACATAAGAAATGATATCAGTCTGTACAACAGAATAGATCATTCAATTTAAATACCCGCATACCCACCCGCGTCCCTCCCCCAACCCCATACTATCAATTCATCTCTGTCCCCCCTTTCCTTGTTCTGCTCGCACCCCAGCTCCTCTCTGAAATCACAATTCCAGTCCGTTTGCAGCAATAGTATTAAGTCTAATAAAGTCAGTATTTCAAACCCAGTTCTTCACAAAGAAAGTACATTAAAAAGCAAACAATTACAATCCAGCAAGCATCTGTGTCGGCTGTTTGGGCTTTCCACAAAACTCCTCTCCCTTCTCTCCTCCTCGTGTTTCTGCATGTCTTTTTATTTTTTTTTTTCAATGTTGTTTGTCAGTGTTAATACATCCCAGAGTTTTTCTGTGCATACTGAACCTGTGCATGTATATATATTTTTTTGTATGTAGTGTCGTCAGTGTTTTCAACAAATCTTGCAATCAACTAATGTTCCTTGAACTCAAAGAGAGGGGAAGGGGCAGGTCGGCGAGGGCAGGGCAATCTGATCTTATTGGGATGCGTGGTGGATGATGTGCTTCTAAAATGGGGCAACACTACGGGATTTTACTCTACTTCTACTGATGGCGGCCAGAGGTGGAGCAGGAGGCGCGGAGGAAGATGACGGTAGAAGTCTGCATGTGGGGTTTGTTTCCATGGCAACCCCCTCCCTCCCTCCCCCCCTCCAGCGCACCTCTAAAAGCAGTTCTCCGTCAACAAATGTCCGTCTCCGCTGGCACGCTGGAGGGGGCGGCGGTGGTGGTGGTGGCGGTGGAGGGGCGGTCGAGGGAGGACGAATGGAGCGGGGAGCAGGAGGATGGGCTTTAATAGGTTTTCTGGATAATTCCTGGTGTCAGAAACAAGTCAGGTCATCACACAGGTTAGCAGCAGCAGCAAGGGAGCACAAAACAGAGCACGGGCCTCGGGTGATTTGATGGCTGGGGGAGAGGTGGTGAGTGATGGTGGATATTCAGAGGTAATGGAAAAGGTAATGGAAGGAAAGGATTGTGTTTGGGATGCAGGTGCATGTATGAGGTTTGTAAAATATCACTTTGATTCTCTCAATATATTTCTATCTATATAAAGTCATTTATACAAAAGATGTCCATAAGTGATTATGTACATCTAAGCTATGTACAGGTAGAGTATTCTCTCTGTGCCGCTGGCTTATAGTGATACTGGGATGGCTTTAGCACTGGTTCGACTACACATCGCCTCGGCCTAAGACTCCTCCAGTGTCCCCACAGACGCCACCGACAACTTGGCTCTGTCTCGGCCCGCAGACGGGAATTTGGTGTCATTATTTTCCGGCTCGTGCCTCCGGACGTGCATGGGTGAGGGGCAGTGCTTGGACGGCGTGCCGGGGGGGAAGGGCACCTGTCCGTTCTTCTCGTCTGAAAAAAGTTGTTTAATTACGTCAAAGAAGTTACTCAATGGGCTGCCTAGGTACACAGACGGGAAGAGAAGAGGAGAGACACAAAAAAAAGGGGGGGGGAAGAGAGAAGAGAGAGAACAAACAAACTAATGAACAGTGGGGCACACAGGATAGAGACGTGGCTACAGACAACAGAGCAAGCAGAGGCGGGAGAGGAGGAGGGAGAGCGACAGACAAGCAGCCATGTTGGGGGAGCTCCCGAAAATCATGCAGCACGACCAGTGAAAACACACGAGATCCTTCTGCTGTAAACGTAGAAATGAATTTTTTCTTATTATGTGCATAAAGAGTAGGCGTTGTTTGACATCTGTGTGCCCGTGCAGCTCTAGCCAGCCAGATGCAGGACAGATGATAGCAGGGGGAAAATGCAAAAGCCTGGAGCTTCAAGACAAAGCTGCCCAGAGGGACAGGATGGATCAGCGTCTCCTTTGGCAATGCCAAACCTAGGACGTCCTACTCAGAGTTCATTACAGCTCTGAAAGTCAACGCTCAGCTGATTTACAGAGTCTATTGTACAAAGTGAAACGCATACGTGGTAATGTTGGACTTCTCTGGTGCAAGTTTAACCAACACATTTCTTCACTCTGCCTCACATATACACACTTAAAACCATAAAGCCTGGTCAAACACAGGCTCCACTAACACCGTGCCAACTCTTTGTAGCAATAAATTGTTAAAATTGCGATGAGCTGCATTTAATGATGCATTAAAGCCATAAATATTGCCTCAACCGATGTCGCGTGTTGAATAAAAGAGACGGGGTTGCTAAATAATACAGATTCATTACTTACTAAAACACTATAATCACCGTGAGATAAATACAGAGGGTGTGAGGGGTTGATAGCGTGCATGCAAATCATCTCTTGCTAAACACACACAGTTTTTCAGCAGGGTCTCAATGGTCCGATCTTTGCAGGTAGGCGGGTGTAGTAAGGACACTGAACACAAGTAATGGAGCAAATAGAGAGTCTGTGTTCTTTATGTTAATGTTGCACACACACATCTCTGGGATGTCACAAACGAGAGTATTTTTTGAACACTTGGCAGAACAGCCATTTGCACGATAGAGTCCCGTGGGCCGACAAATGAACAGTGACAACATCAGCAAAAACAGAAGGCAAAGCGCACGCGCTGCACTGCTAGAGTGTGTGCATCATTCAGCAGTTGGTAAAAACATGCTGTAAAAGCGGAATCTCTTTGCACGCGTTAAAACGTCTAACAATCGATATTTACTGCCAGCGTGGAGGCCGCATACAATAGAACACAGATTAGAGAAAACTTTGCGTACGTGGGAGTGAGCGATTGCGTCTCTGTGTTCGCCTCTGTTTCGTGTTTGTGTGTGCACGCGTGGACTCGTGTGAAATACGCCGCAGTTTGTTTTGACTGCTCCATTATCCAGCTGTAAAATGATTGCAGCTAACTTCTCCCTAATGTCCCTTCTCCCTCTCGGAACAATTCCACACTTGGTCCCTGCAGTCCTCCCCTCCCACAAACCTCGCAAATACTTTTTAATGGCAAAAAAAAAGAAAAAGTGTTTAACTCAATAAATGTTGCCTGTTCAATAAAACACCATCCTAAAATAAATGAATATTCTTACAGCATGTCTGCTAAAGCCCCTTCCTTCAATTGTTTCACCTCTCTATTGTCTTTCTAAGCCGGGCTCCCAGGTATCATTACTGGTGATTAGGGCACATAATGGCCGCGACTTGATGACGCTTTTTGTTTGACACGCATTGGTATGCAAAGCCATTTCTGCTCTTAATTACTCAGCCAGTGGCTTTTATTTTTTAAAGGCCTTGTGGTCAGGACTCAGCACTCAGGGCGAGTTAGGGGGTCAAAGGGCAGAAGAGTGTGGCTTTGATTTTAATTACTGTGAAGCGAACATTTGACACATTTTAAGGCTCGTACCACAGCGTTTGATAATAATCAAAGACACAGATCTAACAGATCGCTGAGTTTTGGACACTTTTGAAAACTCCAATAACAACACGGTATGTTTTTCGTAACACAATCGGCAGCATCTTCATCGCCTTTAAGTGGTTCTCATATGATGCACAGCACTCTGATCTGTGCTCTTAACAATGTCATTTGGCAATTTGCTGAAGTCATTAAAACCTCATCTAAAGTAATTTATTATAATTTCGCCCTTCCCACACCTCAGGCTGGTAATGAGCTCGACAATATAAAAGATCAAACATGATTGGTAAACTTACTGAGGCACGGCAACGATAGCAGACTGTTAGACAACGCAACAGCTGTCATGGCTGCTGTTCGTCTCCGAGCGCCAGGGAGAGTAATATTGCATAAAAGACGCCGAGCAAACACATATGCATCACACCAATAAACCATCGCACGGTAGTTACAGGGTTTAACTATGATGGGAGCAAGCTGAGTCTGACATGCAGATATAGAAAGACACACACATTCAGAGAGAGAAGGAACGATTTACACAGGGGATGAAATGGAAGAAAACAGCACAACTCCCTGACAAATAAAACCAGACTGATGTTGTTTCCTTATTTGACCAGCAGATGGAGCTCTTATAAAGAAGATGGCACACACAAACGGAGCAGTGACTCAAAACAGAGAAGGGGAGGGAGAAGGAATCCCTATTTTTCTCTTCATCATCCTGACTGTGCATTGAGGGAACAAATAAAGCCACAGCGGGAAGAAGAGGCTTAAAGACGTTCAAAGACTCAGGGAAGACAAGATAAAAAAAGAAAGGATGTTCTAATAACGCCATCGTCGGCCGATTTTTGCATCTCGCCTTGAGAGGGGCCGCAAGAGGCCGGCGGATGGGAGGAAACGGGGAGGTTGTCACGTACGGTGTCGTAGAGAAAGACCAAGAGAGGGAGAGAACACTTGGCAGGTGTGGCGTCGTCGCACGGCGCGGTGCATTGTGGGAGAGCGTTGAGGTGCAGTGGTGTTGCCATGGTGACAGGCTCGGGTGGTAAGTCTTGGAAGTAGGGGTAAGAGAATGCGAATCAGCGTACCCTACCACTGATCTAATCTCCACTGCCGGGGCAACAAGACAACATTTTGACCCGTTGCCTGGTCCTCGGCGCGCAGCGGAGCGCGCGCATGCAAAGGAAGCTGTTTCGAGAAGCAGATGGCGGCTCGGGTATTTCAAGCGCAAGAAAGAGAAGGGGCAGGATTAAGCTCAGCTACAGCGGTGGTAGTAGTTTCATCAGGGGGTGGAATGGGTGGATGAGGCGGTAAGGAGTCGGGTTGAAGAGGCTTTGAAGAAGAAAAAAAAGGTTTGGAATCAAAATGTGTTCTTTGAAACAAAACTGGTTCTTACTCACCGGATAGCTGTTGGACCCCAGGCTGGTCATGTGTGCTTAACAACTGGCTCTGGATTGACTCTACTACTCTCTTGAAGCGCCGGCTTGGTCCTTAAACGAGACAAACACATGGCATGACTATAGGCATGACAGGGACATTTCATGGCAAACATTTTGAGCCGTCACAGAAGCACAGGTGGAATTAATGACGGCTCAGTCTCATGAAAGCCATGGCAGTGAACCAGAATGCACAAAGACAGAATGCAGCCATCATAAACACAGTACACCTATGCTTTCCCTACTCTGACAACTCAAAATCCCTGCTCACTAGCAATGAGACATGCAGTTAGCAGCATGAGGACAGACAGGAAAGCATGTTGAAAATAAGGAATAATGAACAGCAAGAACTTGGTGTAAACTGTAAGCTGGAAAACTGCAGAGAGTGTGAGATGATAAATGGAGCCAGAGAGGAGTGCTGCTGTGAGCTCCTGCTGTCCACCTGTTGTGTACAGTATATGGTCAGCGACATGAAGAAGCAGTCTCTATTACACTCAGCTGTGCCCCACGCAGTGTGTGTGCGCGTGTGTTTGTGTGTGTTTCTGCACAATTAAGCAGACACACGGTTGCATAAAACGTAATCTTGCATAGCCAGACCTCATTTTGTCGCGCTCTGCGAGATTTGAGGAAAATCTTATCAAGCGTTCAGGACTGCAAGGACTTTTAAAATTCTCAGAGAGCCATTGTTTTTCCGCAGCCGGTTTGAAAACATCCACCTCGAAAAACTGCACTTCATGTTTATTTGTTTGCTGGATATAACCGAAGTTTAATTAAATTAGTTTGGAATGCGGGCGGTGTTGCAATCAAGGTGTAAGTGGCACTCGTGAGCTTGGTTTTCCCAAGACCTCTATGAGTCTAATGAGATGGAAAACCAGCTGTTCAGAACTGCATAGGAATAAATGCGAAGTTCACAACCGTAAGATTGTGGGTCTGGACCATAACCTTTTGTGTATGGACGTCAGCATTATTTAAGTACGACAATATATGGTATCTTGAGATTTGGGGGAACCGAGGACGACGATCTGACTTTCCTTACTGATTTGCATATCTCTCTGAGTACAGTTTCCATCTGCGATATGCTCCGGCACTGAAAACACATACTGTGAAGACGAACGAAGGGCAAGCAGGTAAAAAAAACAAAAAAAACATTTGCAGATGGATAATCTCTTGATGTGTCCTAACCTGAGAGCAGGGTGAAGGTGACGGAGTAGATGCCGTTCTCCTTCGTGGCTGCTGTGCTCTCCGTGTAAGTGATATCCACCTGAAACTTCACCGGCTTCTGGAAGACTGTGGGGCCGGCAGTGGACTTGTACTCCGCTCGGAAACTGGTCTGAGATATGACACTGTGGCTCAGGCTGGGAATCTGTGAATGATTCAGGAAAACAGACAAACAAGGCAGAGACAGTGATGAAAATATATAATATAAAGGCGCTTGTAGTGGGATTGTGTGCAGGAAGCACTGATGGTAAGATTTTCTCCCAAACCTAGCAAATGACAAGGTGTGTAAGCCTTCATTGAAATACTCTCCACATACTATGAGCCCCAGTTGAAACTCTAAGGAGATTAATGCCTTGGGGAGAAGCCATGCATGCCAGAGAGACTTAAGCAAACGTAATCTCGAGTCATCCAACAACATTGCACTCACCCACCTAAAATGAATTTGTATGCCCAATGAACAGCTGGGCTCTGAAATTGTCACGTTTTGCCACAGTGCTTGGAGAGGGTTTGACATCCCATTAATGTGAGTGTGCTGAGAGGTATAATTCCACTGATTCAGGTGCCAATCTCCTGTCTGGAATACCAGCTAGCTTAACCCAGAGGAGAAAATAGCTACCTCCAGGGAAGGGGAAACAGATTTGACATTGACCTGCACTGGGAGAGTTTGCATTTACTTAGACTTTGTTAAATCTAACCGGGGTAAGGATAGGTTCTGTTCAATTATGCACACTGAATATCAACTACCGCTGCTGAATTTTGGTTGATGCTGATTCCACTGCGCTCACTTGCCAAGTCCTAATGTTTCCTGCATTGCTGCATGAATCTGTACATCCACGCTGTTGTAAACCCAAAGATGCAATCTACTCTGTTCCTCAGTTTATCACACTGCACATCTAAATATGTCAACATGTGCACATGCACGTTTAAAGCGCGGCACCGAGGCCAAGGCATCTATATGCTAATGATCAATACTCTCTGTTGATTTTCCATTGACCTCAAGTGGGTCTGCAGTCACATGGAAAACAGAGGCGCTGAATCTGAGCCATTTACTGAGTTGCTACATAAATCAGAAGCATGTTAGCTAATGCTCAGAGAGTCTGCCTCGTAGCATAGCATCAGAAAGCAGGTATACAGGTGATAGAGCAATATGCATGTACAAAAGTGATGCAGTGTTGTAGCAGAGGGGATGAGCAGCAGATGGGAAAGGGGTCAAGTTTTTAGGAGAAATCGGGAAAAGAAAGGAATTAAGTGACAAAGCGTTGCGTTTACCGAGAGAAATGCTTGAACGATGTCTGCCTTGATGGAGCTGAGAGGCTTGTCTTTGATGACGATGAAGATCTGCTCCTCTTTTTCCAGGTTGATGAAGTTACCGAACCAGGATTTTTTGGCAAGTCTGCGAGGAGACACAAAAAGAATGTTTACGTGACATTTCTGGCCTTTTCCATCCGTCCATCTATCCAGAGAAATGAAGAATAAGTAACATCGCTCCCTCTCTGCAGCCATGGGCAAAAATAAAAGAGGAAATGTAAGATGCCCTGAGGAAAATGAGTTAAAACTATGCTGAAAGAAAGTTTTGGCCATTGTGTGTAAAATGGATATACATGACGAGAGAGTAAGAGAGAGATACTGGAATTTAGTCTTTCTGTGAACAGAAGGTAGATGAATTAACAACCTTCGTCCAGGTGCACCTCCAACCACTAATAAGCCATACGGACCTCTGTTTTATTGCATGCATACAAACATAGTGTTTTAATTTTTGAACTTTAACAGATGCACTGTTCTGCATTAAGAACTTTCTTACAGATGGTGTGTGACTATCTGTGACCTTTTCTAGAGATGGTCTTTTCTTTTCAGCTCCTTCCAGCCAGGACAATCTCACCAGGAAGGAGGGAAATGACCAAGCCAGAAAGCAGCCAGGCAACCAATCAGGAATATCTAGGCCAACCTTGAGCTATCAGGCCCATGGGAGCTCAGCAGCATCATAAAGGCTGCCTTCCCTCTCTCATAAGCCATTCACCACCTCCTGCTACGGTGCTGCTGCACCAACCCAGAACAGACCTGAGGTAATTTCTGTGGAACTCAACGGGCAAAATTCAAACATTCATGGATGTTACACTTTCCCCAAAACATCACATTATCGAGAGCGGGCCCGTTTGACAGGTTATGCATAGTTAGTGATGGCAGTGGTGCCTTCAAAAAGCCAGCATCCACTTACTCTGGGGAAGACTCTGGCGTGAGGCTGGACATCTCCTCTTGCGTAGGAACTGTAGAAGCAGAGTCAACGATCAGACACAAGATTGAGGTGGTTATTTTCTATAGAGATATTATATGAGTTGTGAGGTCAGTACCTTGGAGTTTCCTGCGGTGGAAGCGTGGTGAGCCAAGGAAGCTGTTCTTGATGGAGTTGAGCCGCGTCCTCCAAGGCATGCCTCCGATGGACGGGCTTGGGGGCGGTGTTGGAGTAGGGGTCCCGGCAGGGCTGTCCTTGGGAGTGTGCACTGGTGTGCCCTTTGGGGTGGGGAGGGGGCTGCCTCGAGGGGAGGGGTGAGGGGTAACCTGTATGAGGGGGATAGATTTGGGTGGGTGGTCAGCAAATGGAGAAGGGACCGGCGCCACGGGGTGAAAATGGTGCAGCCGAATAGGCGACAGGGGCACCACAGGGCTGAAGGGCACAGAGAGCTGGGGGTTGGCAGCATAATGGGAGCGCCGTACCTGGGGGCTGTTGGGGATGGGAGAACTTGTGATGGAGGAGGAAAACAGGGGGGATGGGGAGCATGGGGAAGTTGGGGTCGGAGGCACGGAGGCAGAGGGCGGCTGCAATGGAAGCTGGCAGGGAGTGGAGGGTTCAGATTTGGCTGCAAGTTCCGGATCAGGAGACGTTTCGGGGAGCGGGTTTGATCGCGTGGCTTGGAGGGGCTTGGGGATGACTTTGGGCTTGGCGGGGAGTGTCTGTGTCTTGTTGAGCTCTGCCGGCAGGGGCTCATTGTTCGGAGCGAGTGAGTTGGGGGTGGAGATGCGCGGGCCCGAGCGATTTGGAACAGGCTCAGGGGATGGACAGGGGCTGGTGTTAGGGGACTGGGACAAATCTGGGGACTGAGGTGGTACACAGAACTTTCTGACAGGCTGGATTAAGATGAAGCAGTGTGAGGACGCACAGCACAATATAGCCAAGGGCAAAAGCAGGTGGAAGAGGAACAAAAAAAACAAAAAACAAAGAAAAAGAAAAACACACGGGGATAGATGCAAGCGCACAAACACAGCGATAAAGCAAAGGAAAGGAAAAAAGTGGCAGGACAAACAAACGAAAAGACAGAAAACACAGGTGAGAAAGTGAGACGTGTAGAATTGCAAAAAAAGAAAGACATACAGCATTCAGTGACTCATGCCAAATGAAAACAAATCAATAGTAAAATGGGGAAAAAAATAACAGCAAGCATTGCACATAGTGTCCAAAATGTTCAAACAAAACACACAGGACGAAGAACTTTAGCTGCATTTAAACACACAGGGTTGACCTAGCAGAGAAAAACAAGCAGACGCAGACAGACGTAGAGACATAAGGCCAGCTGTGAAGTCAATTTGGTCCGTCTCAATAGCATGAGGAAGGTGGTACTCTGCTGTGAAATGTCTGCTCTCCTGATAGGTTTATCGATCGGTTTGATTTGTAATGGCGAAATTGCAGTCACAACAGTTCCCTGTTTGCCTTGGACACCTTCCCCTTTTTCCAGAAACTAAGGCTGAGAAAATAACCCCACGCCGAGCCTCTCGCCGAGAGCACAATCCGAGCTTTGGGTAGGTCTGAGAAATCAATTTCCCTTTCAGATCAGCCTGAAAGAACCTGTGTGGTGCAAGGAGCTCGTCTTAGGATCCCGGCTAATCTCAAGCCTTCTCAGGTTAGTCAGCTGGAAAAGTTTACTACAAGCTCCCCCAGCTCTGAGCAAGGAAAGTGGGATTTTCTGCAGCATTCCCTGAGCTGGATTTCCACAGAGCTCAGGCCACAGAAAACAGAAAGGGGGGATAATAAGTGGAGAGAGGATGGAGAGAGAGAGAAGAGGCTTTGGGGGTGGAGAAAGTTTGCGGTGCTGTCACATCCCCTCTGTGTGTTCATCAGTGTGTTTTACTTGGAGTTAACAGAAACATCTAGGGACACCAACGTGACTCATGCAAAGGCTGATTTAAAACTGGACCTTATGAGGTAATCATAGAGGATACCGACTTCCACAACAAAGCAACGAAAGATCAAAACTTACAAAGATGATAAATATATGATATTTTTATGAAAGCTAGTGATATTGCTTTCATAGCGTTGGTATTGTGCTTTGCTAAAGGTCAGAAACTCTTGTGACGTAGCTTTTTTTCTGAAGCTGAACAGCTAGGTACCTAAAAAAAAAAAATATGTCAAGACGTGTGTGTTGCATGTGCGTGTTTGGTTGACTTACCCGTGGGCTGCTGAGGGGGCTGGTGGACAAGCCGGAGGAGGCTCCACTAATAGACCGCGACCTGTGGCACAAGCACGTGAAAACAAACACAGCGGCATTAGCTGTTGGCGGGATTGTGAGCTGATACTTGCTTCAGTAAATAAATAATAAACGGTGGAGGCGAGAGCGTGTCGCACATTGTTGGGAAAGAAAATATTAGTTAGACTTGGACATAACTTCCTTTTGCAAACTCATCACCCATTTATTTAAAAACGGTAAATACGCTACCGACACAGTGAGGGCACTGACTTGAAGGGGAACTACTATTTTTTACAACTTGGACCTTATTTCTAAAATAAAATACGATCATTTACCATATAACTTTAAGTGTCATTTGCACTCGTTCAGGAGATAATTAGATCAGCGTATATCCATAGTGGGAGTGAATGGGGCGAGACGCAGCTTCTAAATAACACATTATCTGCCGCGAAAACTCATTCTTTTCATCAATATTTTGCTAATGCTATTCTCCGCTGAGTCTGGACTTACCTGTTATCGTCATCATCTACGATTGACCTACTAGTTTTTTGCGACATGGCTAAATATTTTTCCGATTCTGAGAAATGTGGACGAACCATAGCAGTAGACCGTCGCACGTGCAACTCTGGACTCACTGGGCAATAGCACTACAGTATGATAACAAAATATTGGCGAAATGAACAAGTTTCGTGGCTGATAATGCGTTATTTAAAGGCTGCGTCTCGGTGCCCCAGTCACTCCCACTATATGGATATACGCTGATCTAATTATCTCCTGTAAATGATACAAAAGTTACATGGGTGCGTAAACGATCGTATGTTATGCTAGAAATAAGGTCCTGGTTGTAAAAAAACAGCAGTTCCCCTTTAACAGTTAACAGTTTAACAAATTACAAAGCAAATTATGTTGGGGCACCATGAAATTTTGAGAAAGGGGGGCCTCAGAAGTGCATATTTCGCTATGACAACCATAGACGCCCTTATACATGTGAAGGCCCTACAGTGCATCCACTCCATAATACTCCCCAGGTCCCCCACACACTCTTCCTACCCTATGACAGATGTTACTAGTTCAGACTGGGAGAGTAGCACACATACATCTTTTCCCGGGGGCCACCCAGAACCAAGGATCGCCGCTGCACCCAGCAAGCAGATTCACTCGCAATCTCAAACTTCACTTTTCCAACCTATAGATGTGACAAATGCTAATTCAAGCTTCATACACCAGCTTTCTCTCTGCTCAATCCAGGGTATGCATATATAGTGCGCTAATAAATCAAACATGTTGCCTTCCTCAAGCCTTTAGGCCTGAAAAATGTCTTGAGAGGGAGAATGAAGAGGGACATTTGGTTGAGTGCCATTTGTCATGTTTGTCTGTTCCCTCACAGATGCCGTCAATAACCCTATGAGCAGAGTTCTGCTCAGAAATGAACAATCACAGCACAATCTGTCTCCATCAAGCACACTCACGCGTGCGCGCACACACACACACAAAAAAAACAACGCCCGTCAACACTTGGAAACACCAGCTGCTCACTGTCACAATACTGTTCCTTTTTGTCATTCAATCTAATAATACCCCTCCTCCTTCTCGCTCCATGTCACCACAGATGCATTAGCGAACATGTGGCTTTAGCCTACAGATCTTTTGCCTGTCTTTGAAAAAAAAAAATGGAGATAAAACTTCGATTGCTGTTTTTTTTTTCCCCTCCTTCAACCTGACTAATAGATGAAGGAGACCTCGTGGTCAAAGGGGAGGGGAGGACGAGGGAATTTAGGAGTGACAGAGGAATGAAGAAGGATGGATGGAAGAATGAGGAATGGGGGGCTGGAGTAATGGAGACTTACGGTCATTACTGATGCCGGAGCAGTCCCACAGGACAACACTAAACGCGGTTGTGGCTTGCAGCCGTAGAAAATGATACCGCCGTTGTCGTAGCGACAAGGCCCATATTTCTTCTAAGGCAGAAATGCTTATTTGGGTTCAGACATCCACCACCCCCCTTTGAGCTTTTAATTTACAACCAGCTAAAGAAAGAAGTGACACTAAAATGGGAATCTTACTCATGAGAGTCATCGACACACAAGCAGAAGAGAAGAAGCAACACTAACAGCTACCAGGAGAGTGAGGAAAAATTTAAAAAACCGCCCACCACAAAGTTATTTTTGGAAATCTCCCACTGTCCCTTCTGCAAGCGTGTTTATTGAACACATTCACTAACACATGAGCAGGGTGATGCTGACTGGTTAGGATCACTTGTAGCTGACCAGACAGTTGGTATAATTTACATTTAAGTCCTACGGCCCACTGAGACATGCTTGTGTGCACACACAGTCAATTGAGCCTCATCCAAACATGGCCAAAGCAGCAACGTGCTCCGGCCATTAAGAGAATATTGTTAGAGTGGCTCTGCATCTGTTAGCGTTGGACCAGCAGGTCTATAAAGATAATGTTACAGATGGTTATGATGTACACAGTAATGGGCTGTCAGTAGCTCACCCTGGTTTCAGAGAGACAATGAATTATTGTTGTTACGTGCTTTATTTATAGCGAACAGCATACGCAACTAGGTGATCATTTATCATGTATCTTAGAAACCAGGCAGTTATTAAATCTCTACTAGATGAGAGGCTGGAGCCAATTAGCCACTAGGGATTTGTGTGTACATGCATGATTACTTGTCCAGGTTGCTCCAGTTAATCCACAGAACACACTGACTGTGTTTACATGCACAATGGTATCCAAGTTATAATGGGGATGTTGCAGTCTCCTGGTTATGTGCTACACATGCTGATGTTCTGGTGTCACAAATCTGTTTAAGCTCCCCCTGGATGTGTTTTCATATCGGCGGCTGTTTCTAATATTTTGACGGCCCCGGTTTATTCAGTGGGCTGGGCTAAATAACAGAAACAGAAATTGCATCCTCTGAGATCATACAGTTGAATTACCACATTTCTTGCAATGTTTCAACAGTGGTTTTACATCAAATCACACGCTGATGGTTACAATACTTTTCTATCTAATTTTGGATGCAAGCATTTTACCTCTAAGAGGATGCTCTTATAATACGGTGTTGCATCATTAACTCCAGCAAAAGATCTGAATCCTACTGATGAAAAAAGTCATTTCTTTTATCTCATCTCATGAACAGACACCTTAAACCCTGGACAAATAAAAGCAAAAATGTATGCACTATTCTGTTATCCATTATCCATTAGTCCTCCGCTCCCATAAGCCTTTTCTGGAACAGGTCCCGCGTCCTCTGTGTGTGACCACCGGCTGTGTCAGAGAACCATCCAAAGCACCTGTGGGGGACTAATGTTGGACTGTGGGGGATGGAACAAGTACAACAGATTCTGGTGCGAGGGCATGGACTGAAATAAAACAAAACCGAAGCAAAGCGAAAACAGGCAAAGGCACATCACCGCATAAGCCAAAACACGACGCTGGTCTGATTTAAAGTTGAGCAGGGGGAAAGTTCCATTTTCCTTTCCGCCTTCCTCCGCGCCGAGCGTCTCCACACAGGGTAGATATTCATATAAATCAACACACTGTTTAAATTCATTTCCTTCTTTAAGCCTTGACAACTCCCCGAGGACCCGCAGCATTAATATTCAGAGCTGGGCTCTTCAAATCTCTAAATGTAGCAAGACCCCTGCAGTTTCTGCTGTAGGGATCAGTGTTAAAGGTGTTTTATTGGTGCTCATTTTAGCCTCTTAAACAAATTAGTGTCAATAATTAGCAGGAGAGGCTGACATATTATTACGACTGCTCTCACTACGCCACATTCAAACTGCATGAAGCAACTGGAGCACATCTATTTAAAAAAAAAAAAAAAAAAATCAATTGATATTCTCTTCTCCACACTGCAGCACTTTTCCATGTTTCATTTACATATCATTAACCTCCCTTCATTTCTCCTGGCATGTTGTTAAGATTTTAAATTGAATCAGTGGGATTTCTCTAGCTTTGGGTTTAGTCTTAAATGTCTTTTTAAGATAACGTTTGGGTATATAAAGAATGGAATGGGTATTCACATGAGAATCTCTCCAAGTGCGTTGTTGTGCAACACGGCCGCTGCAGCATTTATCCCAAATCCATTAAATTATACTTCACAGGAGCAGTCGAATCACCGATCACATGCAGAAAGACGAAGGTAGGGCTATTGCTCAGATTGTAACTGGCGACATGAGATACGCGAGGCAAAAAGGCTGGATATGGATTGGGGTTCAGACGTTTTCGTTATGTAATTTTAGATAAAACGGCTCCCCCTCTCATTCACCATTTACGGCGGTGGAAATGTATCCTGTCAAAACACATGTCTCAGAGTCAGTCCTCCCTCTGACGCCCTCTGATCTGAAGTTCTATGAATCTTTCTGTGCTGTCGACAAAAGTTTGCTGCCGGGGAAAGATAAGGTTAGGTTCAGAGAAAGTCACTCAAATCTTTGGACATTATTTGTCTACGTATGTGCTTTTCCAACACCATCATCTATATACAGCCCATGCACAAGTACGCACATGATCAAACACAGTGTACACAGCGATTCTGAAGAAAAGCCAGAAAAACACACACACACACACGCGCATACACGCACACTGAAATCCAGATTCTCACAGGCTAACATCTTTTCTCCCCACTGATCAGTTACAGAGTTATGGATTGCAGTGGGGGGAAAAGAGACGTATAGCGGGAGAGAGATTTGATTTGATTTGAAGGCAGAGGCCCCCTCGCCGCCCCCCCACACCTCAAATCCACCACAGCCGATAGGAAGCCAGGCTAGCAGCACCTCCACATTAGCATAGCAATTCCTTATTAACAGAGGGGGGTTTTCGGGACTGAAGGTCAGCAGCACACAGGGGACCACAGGAAAGAGAGAAAGTAAGGTGATATAAAAGGGTAGGAAAGAGCCGCGGGGAGATATTTGGATGGAGGCGTAAGAGCAAACACACTGATCTAAATGGAAGAAAGATGCAGGGGAGCTTACGTAACCGCAGCAGCCACTATATGAGGCATCCCAGCTAAACGCGTCCTTATATTCAGGTTGACATGAATAAACCTATAATTGCTGCTCCGGTTAGTGGCATTTGCGATGAACGCCAGCCGGTAGTGTATCATATATAACCCAGAGGTAGGAGGTTATTATTAACGCTGAAGAAAGTCAGTGCTTTTTTTGGGATTCCAGGCATGAGTGAAACAGATGAGTCAGAGCGAAGGGCAGGAGAAGGCAGCTTCTAAACTAACGCAACCTTTAAATAAAGAAGAGATAAGACTCGGATCGCCTGAAGGGATGAGGGAGCGGAGTAGAGGCGAAGAAGCACAAGAAGATGAATCTTACACTGGAATTCGGAGGCAACAGAGGACAGAGAGAATTAAGTGGAAGTGTGCGGAGGCGGGGGCTCTTGAAATGGATCTAAAACTTCTAAAGTGGCATCCCTCAGTGAAATGAAGTTGGAAATAAATTCTTGCGATTTTTTGTTGGCGAACCACTGTGGTGTTAAGTTGCTAATGTCTCTGACATTTGAAGGAATGTTAAACTTTACGACTGTGTATAGTTTTATCTTTTTAACGTATATACGCGCTTCCTGCCTTCGCATGTATTTTCTATAGCGCTGAAAGCCTTTTCCAGGACTCTGACAATCTGACAATCATTAGGCAGATCAGGTTATCACTCCCTCAGATCCAATCTTCCCCGCTGTCACAAATGCCACTGCCTCTGAGCAGGAACGTGTGGCGCGATGATATATTGGTTGTTGAAATAAGACGAGGAAAAAAAGATTTGAAATCAGTCCGCTGTGCCTAGTGGGGGTGTGGCTCCGGCTCGACTCAAGCATTTTTTAGTTGTTTTTTTTTAAATAGAGAAATGTTCTGCATCTGGAGAAAATGGGACAGAGTATAGAGGAAACTGATTATCAGTGCATTTAGATTATGAAAAGTAGAGATAATTGAGCTAAAGGCGGAAAAGGGGCTGTAGATATTAAGGCTCTGAATTGCAAATGTGCAGTCTTCAACAGTTTCAGAAGTGAGTTAATTAAGTGAAACTTTAAGCGCTATCCAAAAAGAGTTGTCCCAGATTGTTTTTCGATGTACCCTTAAAGCTGCCACGTGTTACACTTATCACCATCATTTGAAAACAAACGGTTCATTCAGCAGAAAGCACCGCTGCATCTTTTTCCCCGCCTGCCTTAGCATGAGGATGAGACACGCAGCTGGACGAGGTGAAAGCGTGAGGGGTGAGAGGCAAAGTGAATACCTTTCTTCTTTGCTGCATTTTGTACTGGCGTCTGGAATATCCAAGCTTTTACTGTACACTGATTTACTACAGTGAGACAGGAGACAAAGTGAGCAGAGAGTCAGTCTCTGTTTATGTTTGGCCACAATCTGCTGACACTGGACCCAGACTGTCACAACTGATGAAACACCACTGTCCTGAGAGTTCTCCCACACACAAACACACGCACACAGAGCTAGGTCTGCCTCTATTTGTTCATTTAAACATCGATTGGTTTTTAGAAACTTTTTCTTTTCACCTCCACGCGTACCTCTGTCCGTGCTGTGTCATGTCAATGGCCCTCCTGGCCGGCACAGGCGAGCCTCCGTCTGTGACGCTGAGGACCTCCATGGACTTCCTCTCTGGTCTCCTCTTGCCGTGACGATTCAACATCGGAGAGTCCACCCGCTTCCTTGGAGGATCTGCGTTCGACAGCGAAACGGTCAGATCAGGAATAAACACAGAGCAGCTGACATGGCTTGCCCGTTACACCGTGTATTTCCACTCGTTGAGAAGTTTGTATGCATTGCGTGCATAGGCGCTGAGTGATGTTTGGCGCTGATCACATTGACATTTTAACTAATAGTGAATAAGTAACGGTTTCCTCTCAGACCTTGAACTAATGGCCACTGTATTGACTGTATCACACTCACTGAAGAGGGAGTCTATTCATCAAAATGTCGGTATCTTGCAGCCGACACACACTCACACATTTGCACATAATAGTCCTCCCATTGCAGCGCTCTCGTCAGAAAATAACCCTGGCAGGAGCCGAAGTGGAGCATCTCTGCGCAGATTTCTGTGGGTGGAAATCTATGCTCTCCTTTGGTTTGGATGTACAAATGACAGAATCACTCTCCCTCGCGCTCTATCTCTCGTGCTCTCTCTCTCTTCTTTTTTTTTTTTTTTGAGGAGTTAATATCTGAGACAAGGCCCGTGGAGGTGACAGTATTTCAAAAAGAAAAAAAACAAACTCTGGCCTATTGACATGTTCTATTTCTGCTACTATATTTCATTGAGAAGCTCCTTTATTTTCAATAAACAGAAAGCTTTTTCTACTGGAGAGCCGATCCACTGCTCGTAGAGCTGATCGGTACCTTCAAAAGAATGAAGTGGATGCTATTTATTGTCACAAATTGGCTTGTCATTCAAACTTATACACACTTGTTTCACTGTGACCTGGACCTTATTTCTGGCATAAAATACGATCGTTTACTCACCCATATAACTTTTGTGTCATTTGTAATCATTCGGGATCCATATAGTGGGAGTGACTGGGGCACCGAAACACATCCTCTAAATGACGCATTTGCTGCTAGTTTTTCGCGTATATGCAGAAGCCAACCATAACAAAATATTGCTGAAATGAAAGAGTTTTGCAGCACATAATGCATTATTAAGAAGCGGCGTGTCGGTGCCCCAGTCACTCACACTATATGTATATACGCAGATCAAAATATCCCCCTAACGACAACAGATGACATAAAAGTTATATGGGTGGGTAAACAACCTTTTTTATGCCAGAAATAAGGTCCAGGTTGTAAAAACCAGTAGTTCACCTTTAAAAAAAAAAAAAAATCAAAATAATTATTATTCCAGGTCTCACCAATCTCATTGCGAGGGGGGAGGTTCTGGTCCTCCTGGCTCGGGTACCTCTCCTTACGGTCCAGTAACAGGAAGTAGATCATCTTCTCTTGGTTGTCACTGCAAAGAGGCAACAATAAAAACACTCTTGAGGAAATTGAGTAAATGTTTTCTACTTGAACATGCATATAATCAGTCTACCATGGTGTGTACCAAAAGTAAATGTGTGTACCATAGCATATTAAACTGCAAAACCCTCTCTCACTATGATTAATGTATTTTAACATTTTTATTTTTTTTGGCTCATTTTATTAGCTGGTGAGGCGGCTAATAAAACGCTTTCTTCATTAAAACAAAAAGTTTAGTTTCACAGATCATTAGGCCGTGATGTAATATTATGCACATATTTTAGGTCTATTTCCGGCAAAGTCTGGTGATAAGTTTATGAAAGTAAAAAAAACATTATGAGTCCCACCTTTCCTTTCTCCGTAAATCAGGAAACCTAATATCTTTAGCCTCTAGGCCAACGCTCTCTATGCAAAATGCTCGGGCATTGGCTCTCCTTAATAAAGACAGATTGGAAAGCAGCGGGAGGCAAAGAGACAAGGACCTGCAACTTCAGCTAAAACGAACCAGGGGGGGGAAGAAGGGAGATGGAGACTACAGATTTTCCTCCAGTCCAGCACTATTATGAGAATCTCCCGGGAGAAAGGCAGCTAATGGAGGAGATGGGGAGAGGGCGTAGTGATAGAGTAATGCTTGTTTAGTATTAAACGGGAGACGCTGGGTAAATGTAAAGTAGAGGGAGATAAAAAAGAAAAACCGCAACATTTATGTGTTCCTATTAATAAAAGCACCACATGTATGAAAGGCTCCCGGGTAAGTATCCCTGTGATAAACGCATATTTACCGGTGCAAAACACAAACACATGTGCAGCTGAGACACAGCAGAACAACAATGTGACCAGGGAGCATGTTCACGCTGCAAACCAGGATCGGTTTGGGGGAAATGCATCCAGCGGCGAGCGGTGTAAGCGCTGTGTGATAACAGTTAAATGATCGATGGCTTCTGACATCTAAAGTGACAGCCTCACAAGATTTCATAAGAGCCGGCGAATGCCAGCGTGCACGCAGACAGTCCTCTCTCATTTTATTCTAGCAATCATACGGCCCCCATTTCGTTCTCTTTGCCTTCAGTTGTTTTATTGCACATATTTTTCTCTCCTCGTTTAAACCTTCTTATCTACCAAACCATACTTTCATTTATCCCTGCTTTCTCTTCTTCTTCCTCGCACCTCTTCCCTCTTTCCCTGTGCATCCCTCTCTGTTAACAATCCATTCACTCACTCATCTGAGAGGAGGTCTTTCAGTAGCTTGTTTTTGTCTCTAAAGCAGCCCAGGGAGTGCATGCTGTCCAGTACGTCAGGGTCGATGTCATCTGCAGAGGGCAGGCTGCGGATGGTAACCTTCCTGGGCACAGGCTGCTCTGGCTCTGGTTCGTTTTTGCCCCCTCTGGAAATGCAAAGGAAAAAAAAGCAACACAAATAAGGACACGTTCTGCCGTTTTGATGAATATATTTCAAGTTTCCTTGAAGCTTATACAGCTTATACAACACTTGAGATTTGACGTGTACATGTTATTCAGGACATGCAGTAGTCTTGCTCATTAAAGTTTCATAGTCACATATTTTTCACAGGTTTAGTCATTTTGCACGTACGTTTGAGAGGGCGAGCAGCGGTCATCCTGCTCACCAAGATGCAGAGGAATGGCTTAGTCAGTTTTCAGTGTGCCTCCCTCCTCCGGGCTTGTTTTCCAAACTTAGTTTCTTCATTAGTCCCTATTTTTTGCCAAACAATCTCCTAGTTATGTCACTTTTGTCTCTCTGGCTCTCTGCTGTCTGCCTACATCTAGGTACACCTCCATTTTTTGAGATATAAACTAAAAGGCAAAAGTTGCATCAACTCAATCTTCTAGAGGATTTCTGTAACAGTGTTTCCACAAAATATGCCTGTGCATCTGATACAGAGACAGATTTTAAAACAATATGCTAGCCCTTTTATTACTTAATCTAAACTCGTTAGCCCAGTGAAGCAAATACCCCAGAGGGTGCTATTACAATGACACCAATCTCAACTTTTCTATATGCTGCGAACTTGTGAACTATAATGAGTGTATAAGCCCCAGCTCTCCCCTTTTCTCTATGCCCATATGAAATTGCGCTGTGGTAGTAATGAAAAACACCGCAATATGACAGTCCATAAATCAAGCCGTCGTGAAGGTATAATGACCAGTTTAGTTGAAGGTCAACAGAGGTGCTGATTCATCTGTAGCAGTCATTTTAGTAGTAGTAATCTAAATCTGAAATGTTATGCATTATATTTTACCTTATTACATTAGTTTTAGGTATGTGTACGTGTTTGACTGATAACTGGTTGGTAGCATAGACTGTATATAAATATGGACAACCTGAGCCACTTCCTTGCGCTGGCCAAACTGACGCCGTTTTCCCAGGGATACGTGCAGCGATATCTTGTCAGTTTAGAGCCAGAGCCATGTGGAGCTGTGATATTGATCAACCCCTGGTCGCTATTATGTCACATCCTGTTTCTATAGCAGCAAAATAACTAAAACGAAACTTATCCAAAAAAACGCATCAATATTATATTAACTTGGGTCCTGTAATCTAAAATTACAGGACCCATACTTGAAATAAAATTATTGGATGTGTATTTTAGTGTTTTAGTCCCGTTCACTAACAAGAAAGGGGTGGAGCTTATAACCTATACTGCAGCCAGCCACCAGGGGGAGCTCTACTTGCTTTAGCTTACAGTCTAAGCACCACAGCTACCATTTGAAGTTGACGAAAGATTGTAATGAAGTTCACCAACTAATGAAACCATTAGATAAACATTTATTCTGCCCTCATTTGAATTTGTAGCAGAAGTATCTGTTGATGTGATTTGACCACGAGGCTGCCCGTGTTCCTTTTTTATTCTTATTTATTTAGCTCACCAAGGACGAGTTGCCTCTGGGAAACAGACACATGTGTCAGAGCAACATCCCATCTCATTCATTCATATGATCATTCACTCAGCCAGTCACTGGACTGGCAAGCTTCTTGCCACACAGAGGCAGACAACCAGGCAACTTCCTCACTGACAAAACTCACAGTACATTAGCCTTCTCTCCCAGCTCTTGTCTCCTCTTGTTTCTTTTATCAGTCTCACTGTCTGTTTGCATGATCTCTAAGAGCAGGACACAAACCATAACTCAGTCCTCTACAGGACTCTCACACACTCTCCTGCTATGATTTGTCTTTGTTGCACTGCACTGCAAAAATATATATTCTCAAATATAAATATTGAATTATTATCATCTTATTATTAAAGGGAGATTACAACAGTGTGAAAAGTATAAGAACATCAAATTCCATTTATCCTCTTTAAAACCGTACCTATGGATAAGGTAATCAAACAAAGCACACAAAAATAATAGCAATGTAGCCCTTTTCCTAATCTAACGAAATAAAGAAACAGACCAGTCTCATGGAGTACAGCCCTCCAATTATCATCACTTAATATCAGAATCAGGCGTTCCAAATTAGGTGCCAATAATTACAATCTCCTTAGTGAGTAACAGACGGAGACAGTCTTATTTAAACATTGGACAGCTAGGGTCTGGTGTTTTTCTTGTTGAGAAGTGTGTACTGTCATCATGCCAAGATCTAAATAGCTCTGTAAAGCCTTCAGAAAAACAACAACGAAAACAAAACGGTTGTTGACCACTATTAGTTTGGCAAGGGATTTCTGGCAAGACCCCCAAATTACTTGAAATAAATAATTCCACTATAAAAAATAGAAAAAATAAAATTAAAACAAAGTCAAGGGCCACAGCTCACAAACAATATTTAGGACTGCTTGTGCCTGTTTGACACAGAACAAAGGCAGCTTTTCAGGAGAAAACCATCATATCTACAGTCAAGCATGGAGGTAGAAATATTGCAGTTTGGAGGTTGCTTGGTTGCCTAATGGGCTGGGAACGTTGCAGTCACTAATTCAATACAGTCTAGATCACATCAGTGAGCTTGAAAATAATGTGAAGCCATGTGTTCAAAATGTTGAAGTTGAACCGGAAGTGAACTGTTCAACCAGATATTGACCCTAAACATGGCAATAAATTCACCAGGGAACGGCTCGAAGAGAAGAATTCAAAGGGTTATGGGGTGGCCAAATAAAAATAAATGTTCAGATTTCAATCAAAACTTCACATGGGGTAACAGAATTGGCGGCAGATGCAAGAAAACCCCTTAAACATTTGGAAGATATAATAATTTTGCATTGAGCAAGACAATGTGAAAGCCTGGTGGACGGTACAGTTTGTTATTTCTGCTAAAGTACTAGCTTCTAAGGCCAAGTGCATTGCCTTCACCATAAAATACTATTATTTTCATTGTGATGTTGTTCAGTGTTTTAAAAGGGATCTAATCTTTCAAAATATGTCAAAAAAACAACAATTCCCAGGGCATATATTCAAATTTTCCCACGACTCTATGAGCTTCAACAAACTGGAACCAATTGCAATATATACTCTTATTAATGCATCTATCTTTAAAGCAATTGTTCCAGCTTTTCTCCATTTGAACGGACATCTTTACAACGTCACCCCACAAATTCTCTCAAAAGATTTATATTAGCTTAGAAAAGGTGAGGACACTGATATTAACGTTAAATGACGGGCACGCTGAGGTTAGGAGGGGTTCAATCTCCACTACGTCCGCGCTCGCTCCCTCTGCCCCGCTCGTCGTTCAGCTGACCATATGCTGCACATCCTCTTTCACACGCTGCCAATTTACCCCCACATATCCCCGAGAGTGTCGTGCCCCGCTTAAATGTACTCTCGTGAACGGAGCTGAAACTCAGAGTCATTTTTCATGTGGTAGCTCCCCTCAGGTCTGTAACCCCAGCAGAACGGACTAAGAGAGGAGAAGGACTGTATAAAGGGGGGTGCACAAATAATGAACAGACAGAGGGATACTTACATGTACCATGTGTGCTTCTGGATCTGTTCTAACTGTAAAAGACATGAAAGACAGAGCAAGTCAGTACACAAACAATGAAATGACTAGAATCATTTTATCAACTTTTTGGTGATTAAGGCAACATGATCTTTGTGGATGATGATTATTGCAAAGAACAAGTGTGGCTCCAGTAAACCCTGAGCTTATACTTTAGTTCTTAAAAGAAATACACCGGGAAAATACAAGCATCTCTAACCACGGAAGCAAATAATAATGCCTTCAAATATGAGTACTGCCATATTATACGAAATATTGTATTCTCATGACTTGACTCCTCAAAAATAAAAGGGACACATTTAAATGAACCAATCACAGACGACACTTGGCACAAAATAATGATGGAAATCTTCTCCTCTTCCATTTGTATCAGACATGCTGTTATTCAATTGAAAAAAAACATGTGCACTGGTCTAAAGTTAGACTTTCTAAGACCAAAGCTGACATAGGCCCCATGTGATCGATGCGGGCGGGATCCAGCCACTCTCTTACACATGTTCTGGACATGTCCGAAGCGTTGCACTTTCTGGTAGTCCATCTGAAAGACCTTTTCTAAGATTTTCTACGCACCATCTCCTTTGATTGCACTTTTTGGTATAGCTCAGATGGACTCCCATCTTGGGATGTGGGATAGACTTGTGTTGGCTTTCTGCTCTCTGCTAACTAGAAGACTGATATAGTTGAAATGGAAAGACCCAACGCCTCCAAAATACAGTCATTGGATTAGGGAAATCATGCACCATATTAAGTTGGAGAAGATCTAGACACATAATCAGGGGGTCTACAACAAAATGTTGTAATATTTGGCAGCCTTTCTTAAAGTCTGTTGAAGATATAGAGGCAGATAATACTAGTATATAGTATACTATAGTGTCATAAACCTCTGTTGCCCTCTGTCTTTTTCTTTCTAGTCTATTTTATACTGTCAACACTGTAAGTCTGGTATTTGGGGAAAGGGGTGGGGGTTGGGCTGGGGTTGGTAGAGGTGATACAGCCGAGCTATAAACAGAGAATATTATCTCCCGCACACACGCTGCTGACCCTGCCAAAGCCCTCCGGTCTAAAGGGACCCTTCCATTCTCATTCTCTTCCCATCTCTCTTACTCACAAACACTCGCTTTCTCAGTACTGCTCTTGTCATGACAATCTTAATGTGGCCACTTTGTCATCAGCACTGTCAACACGGCAAAAATGGGAAAGCGGAAAAGGACAGAGCAAAAGGGCAACAAAGGAAGATGTCTGCTGGAAGGACTCGAGGAGTGTTTCAACTGTCCACAGAAGCAAATGGGATCAATGTCACTGCTGGGACTTTTTAATTTGCTCATGCTGTTGTTGTGGAGCCACAGGAGAAACACATAGCAGCTCTAATTAAAGTCACTTATTCAGAGGCATAGCTCTTGTGTACGTGTCTCTATCAATGTCTCAATGTTCCTACCATCCCACAGGATCTACCTTTGCTCTTTAGCACTGATGAATGCCTTCATGTACGATTAGGTGCAAACACAGAGGCAGGGAGAGTGCGGTTACTGACTATAGGTGACTCCTGTCTGATTCCACAGAGGTCACGGTATTGACGGAGACACCCCGCCTGTCAGATACAGGCCAGTGGGTGACCTACTCTGTCCGGCTTTTATTGAAGGCCTGGGGGCAGGAGACTGGTATCACGCACATGAAAGTGAAAGATGTGGTTTGAAGTGAATCACATCAATCAGTCCCTAAATGTGTCACTATCAATTCCAGCTGCTTTCAGGCAGAGGGAATGCTGCTGTAATACTGGCCAGGCTAGGTGTGAATGAGCGGACATCTAGATTTGTATTTATGAGGGCGACGCATTAATCGATTCAAGCTACGCACGCAACATTGAATGCTAAAAATCAAAAGTTCTGCAAGGTGCGAGGTGGGAACTTCACAGATGAGACTTGTTTTTCAGCACGTCCAACAACTACTCAATCAGACTGAGAGCTGGGGATTGATAGGCCGAGTCAACACTGTCTCATTATGTTCTTCAAACCATCCCTGAAATATTGTTTCAGGGGGAACATGGTGTATTGTCCTGATAAAAGAGGCCACTGCTATGAAAAGATGTTATTGCCGTGAAAAAAAAAAAAAAACAATCCCTGGGTTTCAAAATAACATCCACCAGAGTTTCAGGGGCCATGGTTTTCCTGCAGACCATTAGGCAGAGCATCACACTGCCTTTACTGGCTTGACTTCTTTCCACCTTTGCAGCCTACAGCCATCCCATCCCCTGGGAGATGAGGCACAGCCACCAAGCTGTCTACACGATGTAAAGGAAAACGATTTATCAGTCCGGGCCATGTCTGTCTTCCCTCGCTCCACGGATCAGCTGCGAAGCTCACGCATCCACTGAAGGTGAATTTTTGTGGTGGAAAGGGCTGAGATGCACAACACCACCCACAGCAAACACTGCAATCAAATGTGTTTGCTAATACTTGATATCATAAGGTTATCAAGATTTTTTTTAACAAACTGTACCACAGCAGCTCTCCTTTGGGATTGGCCAGGCTCATCAATGTGCATCCTTGACTCAGATATCAGTATCTTTGGACCACTTATGGTAGATACTAACCACTGCATTCTAAGAAAACCCTATCCGACCAACGCTTTTGAGATGCTCTGACCTGTTCAGTTCAGTTTTATCTATATGTGGAACTCGGCCTGAAACCCCCAGAGCAAGCCTGAAGGCAGCAGTGGGAAGGAAAAACTTCCTTTCAACAGGAAGAAACCTTGAGCAGAACCCAGCTCATATGGAGGGACCCATCTGCCTAAGGCCGACCGGGAAGAGACAGAAAAGAGAGGCAGCTGTCCAGCCATCACAATGTGGCTTTTGGTGAAGTTGCTCAGATCTTTGTGTTTGCCCATTATGCACATAAACTCCAGCAACTGACTGTTTCCTTGCCACCTAATATATCTCATCCTTTGACAGACGCAATTACTACACAACAGTCAGAGTTGCTCTCTACACCTGTCAGCGCTTGTGATGTTGAGGCTGATCACTGTATTTCTCTCTAACTCGGTTTGTCTGGAGCATTTAAGCTTTAAACACTTTTTTCTCAGAAACAGAAACTTTTTTCACTGATCTCTGTGTAAAGCAGGAGCTGAATGAGAAGCAACAGAAAGGTCTTTTGTGCCCTATTTTAGGAAGAGGAATAAAAAAGATTCAGAGACGACACATGCCAAGACTGGTTAATGGAAGGCTTCAAAAAGGTCACGCTGGAGTCAAAAGACTGAAACAAATAGATTCAGTGCTCTTGTCATTAGCTATTAGGGTAATTTCTGGATGTGCTAAAAGCGAGATGACAAAGATGCACAACATAAAACAAAAAAAAACACTATTTTCATTCCACACAACTGTGTACTTAATCTATAACATCCCCATTAGGATATGATCTGCCTGTGATGAACTGCTCTTTAATATAATAAGCTCCTTAATCCTCTTCGTTAGCCGGGTGTCATGAGGACACAGATCATTTCAGGTTGTCTGCGTTCGTTTGACTAGTGAATATGAGGCGATTGCGCTGAGGTGGCTGGCCCCGTTGCCTCCAGGGGCCTCCGACTTCACAGACAGGAAATGAAGAGAATAGCTTTTCTTGGGCTAAGCCCCTTAAGCTCGGGTACGTGCCCTCCCACTCAGACTCTGAAGGGGCCTTGGCTTTGTGTGCATGTGTACATCTACTAGCAAAATCTAATTAACAGATGGTGACAATAGACATACTGGCACAGGCAGAAGATCGTCATGTTCCCTTATGGTGTCATTCCTGAAACAGGTATACACACTCTTGGGCGCACTTGTCTCATCTCCAACTGGGCAGTCGCCATTAAACGCCAAGAACGCTCAATCTAACGAGGCCATTTGAGATCCTGTGAGGTTACAACACATCCCCAGAGCTCTGGTTGGAGTCCTCGTGTTACAGAGGGGAGCAGACAGGTAGCATATTCTCTCCCAGCAGCTTGGTCTGTGTGTAACCCTTTGTGGAGGACATTGCTGGAGGCTGGTGCACATATCTAGGGGATCTCAGGGTGACCTGTCCTCGTCACGCTGAGAGAATGGAAAAATAAAACATCCAGAGTGCACGCAGCATAATAAAAAGGCTTGATCTCTGCAGTTCACGTTTCAACGCTGCTGCTTATCTGAAGGGCTTCACCTTAAGGATGTCAGTTCTCCTGCAAATCAGCAACCCTTTCTTTCTAATGTTTTATTTATTCTTTTTTTTGGTCTTTCACATTTGTGTTATTTTACTCTTAGTCATTCTGACACTGTGGAAGATAAGTTAAGGCGTGGGGAAATGGAGCAGCAACATTCGCCAAGGCTGGTGTCAACACATTAGCTTACGGGCACGTGTGTAAAGGTCCGCTGCACTGATTCACAGATATACCTGCGGTGCGCAGAGAGGATGTGTGTGAACGTGTGAACTTTGTATTGTATTGCAAGCAAGTTACTGCGTGCAAATACAGTAACTGTGTGCATTGTCTGAATGTGAAATGCAGGGTACAAAGGGCAGCAGCATCTCTTTGTGAAGTATGTACTTTCTGAGATCTCTGACCACTTTCATTATTTACATTTCCCTTTGTCCACCTCTCCCTCTCCCTCGCCCTGTCTCTCTCTCTCATCCCGTCTCTCTGTTGTTCCTATCTCTCTGTTCTTGCTCTCTCCTCCAGCCGCCTTGCCAAGGTGATCAGTTGCTGTGTAGAAAGGGACCGGCATTGCGATGAGCTCTCGAAACAGCGCAGGGGGAAAGCACACAAACAACAGTTCTCCCCTGAATTCACACAATGTACTTGAGGAAGAACTCAAACAGAATGGGGGATGAGGCAAACACATTTGGAAAACAGTGAATGAAAAGACACAATGGCTGCCTTGGCAGTGCTGAGCTGGTACTAGACATTTAAGTTTAAGCATGTATCTGCCATCTTTTTCTCTCCTTGGAGTACTGTTATTAAGTTTCTTGCTTTCTCGGATTGCACCTAAATATAAATTGCTGGTTTTATAACATAATAATGAAGAATCTGCTGGTTGTGGGCCAAGAACGGGGAATACATAATGCAGATACACAGTACTGTGCACCAAAGAAAATGGAAAGGAGCAATCCAGTTTACAGGAGGACAGCTTTATCCATCTTATGTTTATTATGTCCGCTCTTTAATAGTTAGGTTGTTCCAAGCGTCTTGGAGAAACATTTGATGGATTGTGGCCGGTTCACTTTGCTAATGTGAACCCAAACAGACTCTGAGGTGGGGTCGTACTATCTGTTGCAAAAGTTACCATACCCCTTCTCCCGGAAGATCATTTTTAGTGACTGTGGTTGTGTGTCTGGGCTCATTGTCATGTTGCAGAATGATCACGACTGATCGTGGTAGCTGAGAATCTAAATTTCTATCCTTGCACAGGGTTTATATTCAGGTGTGTTTCGTGTCACCTAGCTTGTATATACTGTGCATAACAAACTGACAACTACGTGTGTAATAAAGTTTTAGTTAACAGAAATAAAAAAGCTATAATATACAGGAAATGTCTTAAATTTAGTCAAACAATCATAAGGAGGATGTTTATTGAGATTGGGATGTCTACTCAGAGAAGTAAGCTTTTGTGATTTTCTAAAATAAATACTAAATTGAAATAAGTAAACCTACTGAAACTAAACTTGAATTGAATGCTGCTGAGTTCACCGAACTGACCGTTAGTCTTTTGGCGGCGTCCACTTCAATCATGCCACGGAGAAGGTTCTGACAGTCTGGAGGGATGAAGTGTGGCATGTGAAACACTCCCAATTTCACCTTCTCCAAAAGATTCCTTAGGTTGTCGTCATCAAACGGCAAGGCTCCCTGGAGAACAGAGGCAGAGTAAAAAAAAAAAAAAAAAAAAAGGGAATTGCAGATGGCAGATGGCAGATGTAGGAGCAAAGAAAAAAGTAGTAAGTAGAAGAAGAAGAAGAAAGAATTTGCACTTGATGCACAGCAGCATTATAACAGAAGAAAAGCCGTCACCCGACCGAAAGCGGAAAAGAAAAAGATTAAGACGGGGCTCAACCAAAAGCAACAACCACATTTTGATTCTTGATCCTGCACGACTTAAAGGAAAGGATGGCGTTCTCAACTTGTCCATCCCTCCATTTAGAGCACTCTCACTCTCTCTCTCTCTCTCTCTCTCTCAACAGCGGTGCAAATTAAATAATAAACAGCGCTTTTCTAATAATTACCCAGATTTCTCATTTACCTTAATCATTTAGCATTCTCTCATCAGAGTCATTTATCAGAGTGTGTGCTGACACCTCACAGATGTGGCTGCTTGATGAATGGCAACCTCCATCAGAAGAGAAGATGGAGGGGGAGAGAAAGAGGAGAAAAAAAAGGGTGAGAAAGACAGGAAGAAGGGTTGAGAGATGTGGAGGTAGGGGGAGGAAAAAGGAGGGTAGGGCTTGTATAACAGATGATCTGAGCGCAGCCTAACTGATGGGGAGTATGCGTGTCTCCCGCAATCAGACAAATGGTTATCTCACAGCCAGACAGCAAGAAAAAAAACAAAAAAAAAACAGGAGAAAGGCAGTACTCATCTTCAGTCAAAAGTCGGCGGAAGAAAAACTTTGGTTCGGAGCATGAAAAGTAGGGCCATGATATAGATAATGGTAAAAAAAAGATTTACACAACACGAGTACGAAAGCGACTGTCCTTAAAACAAGTACACACGGATGTACGAGACAGACGGCGTGAGGGGAAAGAAGCGAAAACAAAGACAAATACACAGGGCCTGTGGCCAAAAGCTGCCCTGTCAGCATTGGTATTTATTTTGGGCTCTCTTCTTTTAGTTTTGCTTCATGAATTATTCATGACCAGAACAGGAGTGTGTGCGGAAACCACGGCGCAGCTGAAACAAAGCTTCGGGGGCTGCACGGCTGGGGAATCACAGACATAATGTAGCGGGAGAAAAAGACGTGATTATGGATACAGCATCGTTTGGGATACAGGATAATGAATAAAAAGATGCTTCTATTCTCTGATTTTCCGTTGCGTGAGACGCGTTAGCTGGAGGGTGTAACCACCTGCTACCAGGCCTTCTAAGCGTGTTGTATTTAACTCGCTGACACTTGAGTTTATGATTGAGGTTCTGCGATTGATTCGGGCTCACACTGTCTTCTCATTCCATTGAAGTCACCACTGTCCTTTCTCAAGGGTCACCTACTTTCTATTATTGATCCATTAAACCCAATACAAAGACTACATAAACTGGCGAGCATAAAGAGAAAGTGCACCATCAAATTGCCATACTTCTATAGATCATTTTAAACTACACGTCAGTCACAAATAACAAGCCGACACTCACCACCAGCAGAGCAAACAGAATGACCCCGCAGCTCCAGACGTCTGCTTTCCTCCCGTCATACTTCTCTCCCTAAAAGAGTGACACAGTTTGTTAGGCGGGTTTGAAACGAGGCTATTAAAAGTATGCCTGGCGTGGTGAAAAGAACATTGCGAATCAGTGAATAACAACTTACCCTGATGACCTCTGGACATGCGTAGTGTGGAGATCTGTTGGGGAAAACAAGACACAAGATGCACAGAGTGAATGAATCAGGAAGGAAATAAAGCGACAAAAATAAATCTAGGTTATTTCAGGACTTGTACTACAAAGTAAGTTATACAATCGTGACGCAGCAAACGTTAAACAGGCATACATCACTGTCTGAAAATGCCAAAGGAATAATTTAAACAGACAGTAAACGTCTCCAGTGAGCGTAGATCAAGATGTGTTTCAGGAGCTTAAATATCCTGAGGGGGTTTGGATGTCCTCCTGCTTGCTCACTCAAGGGCATCCCCTCACAGCAGACGGTGAGCAGACCCACTAATCTTTACAGCCTCTGGATGGACCGACAGTAAAGCCAATGGCTAGATGGACACATCAATATCATATGAAGATTTATGGAGCAACCCCGCAAAGGCTGCTCTGTAAGCCAGGGGCTATGAATGAGTTCAGGAGAGGAGTGACTTCTCAGACAATTTTTCAAATTTATTATCTTGGAATAATGGGGTAATAATACGAGCTTTATATCAATCAGCTAGCTCAAACAACTTGCTAATTCACAGCTTCTCAAAAAAAATAAAATAAAAATCACCCTTCTCCCCAAACCGCACGGTCTGGTGAGATACGTCTTCCACCTCCACTCAATCTAATACAGCCTATCTAGCTCTAATGAGGGACTATCTAGTCTGTAAACATGGCACCCATTAGTTCGGCTTTTGTCTTGTGTACTCATGAATACCATCCCCGACGGCCCGGCTCCCCCAGACTGTCAAAATACCGGCCAATAACAAACACCGCCATCGTGTCATGGGGGAGAAGTTCAAATGAGAGCCGATGCAAATGCATGCCTCCTGATTGCAAATGTCATAGTGCATTATGCAGATGAGCGAGGAATACAAATAATAATAATAATAAAAAAAACAAAAAAACAAGCCTTAGATTTGCACTAGTTATGCCTCATGAGCTCCTCGACACACAAACCACAGATGAAACCAGCATGAATGTAAGCTCCTTATTTGCGAGCGCTTTTGTTTGGGCAAGGTACAGACTGGAATGGAAGGTTTTAGTTTCAGCTGAATTAGTTACAGGCAGAACACTAAATTAAATCAAAAAGTCACAACACCTGGAATATATGCTTGTTAAACCTCCTTTCTCAATTTCTTTGACACATTTTTTTAATAAAACTTGGAAAACACAGTTGCAATATCTAGCTTTTAATCATTTACATACTCCTGTTTCTCATTTATATTCATTTAAACATTCATATACATATTCATATAGTCAGCTATGCGGAAAACAAATGCAGTGGAGTGCAAGAGTCCTTTTGTTTAAGAACAGACGAACACCAGCTGCATAGACCTTACAACCCCTGTTATAAAAGCATAGTCCGAGCTGTGATATTAGGGATGTTCGGATTTCTCTGTCTTCAAGAGCTCCATAAATGTTCAATGGGGTTAGGACAGTCAGCTCTCCCTGTTTTTCAAACTGTTTGTTTTTGAAAGCTTTCAGGTGTGTTCGGGGTCAGCATCCTGCTACAGTCCTACTCCACAAGCAGAGGTAATGAAAATCAGAGGGTGTAGCATGTCTCTGAAGAATGTAGCCGAAAGTATTCCCTCACACACCCATCCAAATAATGAATTCAGGTGTTCCAATCGCTTTCATGCAGACAAGTCTTCTACAATCATGTGTGAAGGAATGGCTCGCTGTCAGGAGCTCAGTGAATTCCAGTGCGGTGCTGTGATGGGATGCCACCTGTGCAACAAGTCCAGTTGTGAAACTTCATCGCTGCTAAATATTCCGTGGAAGCGACTGGGAACAACAGCAACTCAGCATCGAAGTGACAGGCCATGTAAAATGACAGAGCAAGCTCAGCACATCCTGAGGCGCACAGCTTTCTGCAGATTTAATCGCTACAGACCTCCAAACTTCACGTGGCCTTCAGATTAGCTCAAGAACAGTGCATAGAGAGCTTCATGGAATGGGTTTCCAGGGCCGAGCAGCTGCATCAAAGTCATACATCATCAAGTGCAATGCAAAGCGTCGGATGCAGTGGTGTAAAGCACGCCACCACTGGACTCTAGAGCAGTGGACACGTGTTCTCTGGAGTGACGAATCACGCTTCTCAATCTGGCAATCTGATGAACGAATCTAGGTTTGGCGGTTGTCAGGAGAATGGTTCTTGTCTGATTGCACTGTGCCAAGGGTGAAGTTTGGTGGAAGGGCAGATTATGGTGTGGGGTTGTTTTTCAGGAGGTGGGCTTGACCCCTTAGTTCCAGTGAAAGGAACTCCAAATGCTTCGAATGAGATTTTGGACAGGATCCATGCTCCCAACTTTGTAGTTTGCAAAACTACACACAAGGTAAGGTACACTTGCAAAAAAAATAAATCCTTGCCTGTCGCACCAAAATTCCATACTATCGAGACATTAAAGATAAATAAAAGCCAGTTGCCTCTGACAGAGTGAAAAATGTCGCCTTTTGAAAACAGTTTGACATAACATCAGTCTTCCCCTGCCATTTGTTAAAGCTCATTTACTCTCAACTTATCACCACTAACATCACACAAATAACAGGACAGAATAACAGGATTTGTCCTTTTTTTAAGGTCAGTAAGTAATAGTACAGCATGTGTAGCTTTTCCAACATTAGAGGAGATGATGCTGCTTTTATCAGTGCTTGATTATACAACAGAAAGATCTCTGGAGCCACGAGTTCAAACATGTTTGAGTTTAAGATTACGACGTTCCTGCATCATACAAAATATTGGCCACAGTCTATGAAGAAAGTATCAAGCAAGCAACAGGTGTTCTGCCAATACTGCAGCTCATCTTCATGAAAATAACTTATTTCTTAACTAAATTTGTGCAGCTCCTGCGCAACAAACAAGATAATTTGTTCTCGACAGACCTATTGTTATTTAATACTGATAAACTCACAGCTGGGCTTGTGGAGACAGAGAAAGGTGTACTTGCATTCCATAAGTGTTTGTAAACGTCTTTGCTCTTTTGCACACGCGTATGTGTGCATGTATTTATGCATGTGCTCCGAGGCTCCTCATTTTCTACCTGGGGAAAGTCTCATCTTCACTCAGCTCCATTACCCGTGGCAAATGGAATACATTTGTGTCAGGCTGCTGCACGGTGAGAGGGAGGGGGGGCAGATAAATGTGTTTAATTAAAAAGTGTCATATCTACACTTAAAGCTGGGACAGCCAGAAGAATGAATTATCAATAACCTCGCATACATCGTACGGCGCACGTCGCCGTCACGAGGACACGCGAACACAAACGGTGCCCGCACATTTCCAAAGGGCATGTACGCCACCAGACGAGGACGCGATGATGAAGCGGAGAGTGGAATAAAAAAACAGAACAACTTTGTTTAGCTATGTGTGAGACAGCTCTACGTTCCCATCTGCAACATGTACCTTTAGCACTTTGTAAATGTACACAGGGGACTAAGCAGATTTACTGCACCTGGATCAGATAGCAGAATTGCCCAAAGTGGCAACAGAATGAAATCAAATATGGATAGAGCTGGTCTAGAGGATACTGCTGAGTAAGAAGTATTGCATATAGCCTTTCTAGGAAATGCAAACACTTCACTGTGGTCATCTTGACTGCAGAATGACTCAACTCTGCACATCTGCCTTGCAGATTGCTTTGTGCACTGCTTTTAGTCGACTCTACTGATGATTCATTAGAGCTTATGTGCTGCCACTGAAAAACTTACGCAACGGCTTCTAATGGATGCATGTGTGTGCATGCACATGCCGAAATGACAGTGCGTGTGTATAATGTGAAGGGAGGGAGTCAGAGAGAGACAGAGAGACAACCAACAAGCAGAGGACAAAGGGTCTCAGAGGTCAGGGATGAACTAAGCCTCGCGTGTGTTGTGTGCGGATGTGTGTTTGGAGAATTGCGTGTATGCAAGTGTGTGTGATTTCAGCTCATTTGGATGTTTAATCAGGACTGAATCAATTTGAGCCACAGACAGATGTCACAGGGCTCCTCTAACTCCTAGTTCTGCCATGAGTAACGATGAAGCAAATATTCTTCCCAAGACCTAAACATTACAAGAGGGAAAACATTACAGCTGTCTCAGATTACATTTATGGACAAAGGCAAAGTTTAAAAAACATAAATCTAATTAGTTTTGGCCGTTACTTTTTAGATATGCCTGTGATCTACAAATATTGTATGTCAATCCTAAAGTAAGCGAACACAATCAGAAGATCAGCTGTTCAACTGGTGAACTATCCCCATTGAAACCTTACTACCTGAACTATTTTACTATTTTACTTTGTCTAATAAGACAAAGCACCAATGAATACAAATGATGCAGATGCAGCTATCATGGTTGGCTGAGCATGCTGATCACAGTGAATCCATGGCATCTTTTGGGTTTACGAACCCTTAACCTCAAAGTAAACCATCATCTTTTTTGACAGGTACGACCCAACACACTGTTCACCACACCTAAATGAAAAAGAAAAAACTTCCACAATACAGGGACTTTGCTCGTCTTTTAAATGCGGCCAGACCCACTTTGAAAGTGACTTTTCCTGCAAGCGATTTTGTTATAGATGTTGGATTGATAGGGCTGGCGTGGTTGTGACTGTTAGATCATAAACGGCGTGAGATGTGAGGAGACGGAGAGCAGTAATGTATGGCCGTGGCCCTGGCCCTGGCCCTGCTTGTGCCCAGACAGCACGCTCCTTGAGACATGTTTAAAATCTCCAAGAAATCAATGTTGCACGCTCTGAAAACACTGCACCTGGACTTGACATGTAGACTTAATTTCACCACATTCAGGGTACTGCGGGACATAGACGCCTTGAGAGCCATTTATAGCTCATCAGTCTGGCTCACTCTGTAACAATGCCACTCAAACGCTAGTCAGTGCTGTGTCTTGTTTCAATTTCAACAATGGTGACTGACATACAGAGTCATACAAATGTTTGCATCTCCAAACCTCCCCAGTTAACCTTTCCTTAATGTGTTCCATCTTTATGGATCCAAAACAATCAATCTGAAAATTGATGAGATTGGCGAAGCAGCCGGAAATACTACAGTGGAAACACGCTACTACCAAGTGGACCAGTCACAGCTTTTGTGGTCTGTGTTGCCGCAACATGTAGTCACATTTCTGTGTGGGGTGGGGTGCACGTCAGCTACAGCGTTAGGGTATGTGTATAGCCTGGGCTGCAGCAGAAACCTAAACCATCTATTAGACACTGCATTAGAAAACAGTAAGGAGTGATATTTCTTTTACTACTTACCCACAGCTGGTTTCCAACAGACTGTCTCCAACTTGAAGGGAAGCCATTCCAAAGTCTGCTATCCTGATGTTGTTCTTTTCATCTAGCAACAGGTTCTCTGGCTTTAGATCCCGGTGGCTGAAAGACAGCGAGACGGAAATATGAAACAGTTAATGACACATGAAAAAGCTCATCATAAGTCATAAAACAAAGTGAACCTGAGCAGAAACAAAAGGTGCACTGCAAGGTCTATCAAACACCTTGTGTATCACGCTTGGATCCACATCCACGCACGCAGCTGTGAACAGCACAGCATCTTAACCTGGTACGGATCACCCCCCTCGTCTCTGCAACACCCATCTATTTGATCTCTCCGTGCTGAAACTCGGGAGGCTCCCACCTCGGAGCAGGGCTGGTACGAGGTGTGACAGCACCCCGCTGCGTCCTTTTCTCCTTCTGTTTCCCTCCCTCTTTGTCCCTCTTCCCATTCCTCTCATCTCCCAGACTGCCACCAGCAAACTGACTGAGCAAAGGGCATCAAGGGGGAGGCAGCCGCCGAGATGGTGGTGTTCATTAGCTGCCATTCATTACCACTAAACACAGCAAGGGGGATAATATCCAGCGGACATCCTATCGTTCCTTAAAAGGGACCACTGAGAGGAATATCTTTCTCCTGTCACGTACACTGTTGCAGAGTTGGAGGTTAAGATCTCAATTTTGATGAGTGAGTGTTCAAAGAGGAGTAGTATTTTATTGTGCATTTAACATCTCTTCCAGGGCTGAAGGTTGTCTTACATCATACTGTGCTGTTCTTGTGATGTCTGCCAAGCATGAGCAAACTAGCGTAGACGCGGCACACGTATGCGCATATGTAGTTACATAGCCACCGAGCTGTCAGAGTGTTGTGAATTAGACTTTCATATCCTCTTTGGCCTAATGGTAGAAAGGGGAGCTGTAACAATAGCTGGCGGGGTCTGCCTTTGAAGAGTGCCTCATCAGAATGGACATTTAACCTTAGATGACATCAGCCACTGTACAACTCGTTTCCCGTCCTGAGGGATTAGCTGTCAGCCGGTTTGTTATCACGCTGGCAGTCTCAGTGATCCTTGCCATAATTGAAATAAAACACAGATAGCATCTAAAACAGTTCTCCTCGGGCTAAAGCCTTTATCAGTTCACACAACCATCATTTGGCAGCGATGTCAGTAGCCTGAGAGATTTGACTAATGCCGTCAAAGAACACGAGGAAGGGACAAAAACATTGGTGAGACTCTCAGGGGACGCCCACTGTTGGACAGGGACTGAAGGCAACATCCTTGTGTTCCACCAGATCAGTGAGAGTCTTCAAAAATGCTTATTATATAACACTTTCATATATATCTGCAGTGGTGCTCAGTCATCCAGATCATGGCACATCCAAAAAAATGTCCTCCTTCCCATTCATTAGGGAAGGAGGACAGGGACAAACAGCCCCCCTCATGACAGGTAAGTATCTAGCCGTTAAAGGACACCAGTTGTGCCAGATTCTGGTCATTAACAGAAACAAGTCTACACCCACAGATGTTCCTGTTTAAACCTCAACTCCCAACCAGTCCGTTAGAACTGAAGAAGCTACATGGATGAGTGGCGACACATCTTCTCAAAATAAAATGAATAAATAACTAAATCTACAAGTGCAGTTGCCTTTCTTTAACATTTCTTGGATAGACTTTAATATATGTTTCTCTCTGCATCAAAATGTTTTAGAGAGCACTTGTACAGGAGTTTAAATCTGACATAAGGTCAACTCATAACTTCGTGACATAGGAACCAGGCTACAGGGCCTGGAAGATGTTCAATAATTCAACCAATGCCTTAAAACATTTTTTTACTATTGATTTTATGGGGGGTAATAACCAATGCATCCAGTCAGACAGAAGCATACACTTTCTCTATGAGAAAACAGCTTCAGAAACAAAAATACAAACTAAACCTTTACCTCAAATAGCCTTAAACATACACATTGTGTCATCCCAGGTCTTGCACGTGCAAACCACAAATGGCCAAGAGGCTGATCCGTAAAAAAAGAACGAAGGCAACAGCACACTGAACCCCCGGCAGCAGCGAGGGGACAAATTTCATCTGGATGCTTTATTGGTTGTTGAGACCCCGGTATCTATAGTAGGACATTAAACTGCCTCTTTGACACATTAGGCTGCACTTTGCTACTGTAATCTTGCTCACACAGCAGACCTTGTGGCAGGATATGTTATACGCCGTGCAAGAGTGGATGGTGTTGAACGAATTGAACAGCTGCAATAAGCTTGCATGCAACTGTACTTCTTCTTTCTCAAAGAAATCAGGCAAGACCTATTTCACAATTATTATTATTGTTTTATTGATATTTTTGCACGATGGCCTCTGCAGGGAATCAAATTGTATAAATGTTAAGGAAATGCTGGTCTACTAGGGAACACGTAAAAGGAAAATAACTATTTAAGGTTTAGTACCATCATGGCTCATGCTAGCATATACTACTCACTAGGGGTTGTACCGACTAGTCGACTTCACTGCTGCGCCACAAGGCCATGACGAGCTAAGCAGGAAGTCGACTAGTCGCCGATCACATGACAACACGGACGCTTCCTAGAAGACAGGGGAGGAGTGGGTCATTGCAGCAAATTAGCAGCGGTTCATAACGTGTGTGGAAATACATCACTTAAGATGGAGCCCAATCGACCGTGACATGCAGAATATGTAAGTCAGTCCTGAAATACAACAAATGTAAAATGCACACTCATCTGAAAAGTCATCCGCTACCACTAACAGAGGAACGGTCCAAATCCTCTCAGCGGCAGTCAATTAACAACTTCACCAAACGGCCTGCGGTAACAGAGAAGGAGGCTGCAAAGCAACAATTAGCTGGTGAATTTAATCGTCTGAAGTTGTTGGATTTTAACTGCAGTGCACGGAAAAGGATTTGGAGACGTACCGTTTTCTTTGTTCTATCTCGGCAACATGCCGTGGAGTACTATTAAATACTATCGACGGTGCAGATATAAACATATCTCCAGCACAAAGTATTGATAAGCGTATGTGTTTATGTTCAGTTCTATTGTGTTCTATTAGTTGACATTATTGCTGTGGCCGTAGAGTGTGCTTTGAAAGCCGTATATTAGAAAGTGTCAGACTTACGGTGTTAATGGCGCTGACGGTACTCTGTGTTCATGCGTCAGCGACCTTGCCTTAAAGCCTCCATAGCTTCCTTTGTGTGGGGCGCTACAATGTGTATTCAGGTCAAGACTATAGATGTAATTGTTGCTAAGCATTACTTTCTATTGTGTTTTTTCTGTGTGACGTCATTGACGAGTCGATTACTCACTGTAGTGCAGTCTTAGTCTGTGCAGTACGGCTCTTACAATGATTCAGTGCAATTTGCATGAGATGTGTGCGAGTGTCAAACTCTACATGTCACCTGAGTACGGCTTTCCACCCCAGGGGGCTGTTAAACATAATTCTTGCAATCTAACACCAAGCTATTCACTGCTGCTGTGATCATACCTTGCTGATGGGTTCTGTTTTATAGACGTTTGTAATTGGTCTTTTCTCTTAAAGACATCACGTCTTGAGAATTCTCCAGACATGTTTATGGTAAGAACAATATACCTCTCCCTTGGTGACACATTTGACATACACCACGTTTTAATGTCGCTCTTGTTAAGCCTGCGAGATGTGAGGCACTAATTATAACAAGAACACTTCAAACTAACACTAATGGCTGAAACGCAGCACTTTTTGGCACGTTAACATGCCAGGGACGTGGCACACCTGTTTCTGCATTTTCATGAAAGCTATCCCGGTACCATTATTGTTTGCTGGAGTGGGGCTTTTATCCATCATTGCGAGTTGAAATGCACCCATTTAGCCTGCGGCGCACCTCTGTGTCATCCTCCTCTTTCTATCTTTCTTTTTTTTCTCCTCTCAAACTTTTTCAGGCTTCCGTTGACCCAATTAGAAAGAGAGGCAAGCACATTCTCTCGAAAAGCTGTAAGGCTAATATTCTATCGCATTAGCAAAAGAGGACAATATTCTGACTGCTGACTTGAATGTACTGGGCGCAGTCGTTCATTAGCCGGTGGGGTTAATTGTGTATTAAGAGCAATGAGGGATGAGATAGATAAAATTGCCTTTTTTTCTTCTTTGGTAATGGTGTTACATTTTAGCTTAAAGGGGGTGACTGGTGAATATGTTTAGACGTTTGCTGCAATATTATTCTGCTGAGTTTTCTTTTACGCACGGAAGACTACTTTCTAATAAGGAAAGGAATGATCAATGAAAAGCTATAAATCACTCAAAGCGGCTTCTAAGACATTCTCAATTAATAATAATAATTACATCATTATATTTAAATATATTTAGTGACATAACAAAGGCAAAAATGTTAAATACTGTTACACGGGGAGAACAAAAGATGTGCAATTTATAGAATCTATAGCCAAAGCTGATGCTAATTCCACAGCACAGTGGTGAGGTGGTTAGCACTGATGCTAACTGATGGGCCTTTCTGTGTGGCATTTACATGTTCTCCCTGTGTCTGCCTGGGTTCTCTCCCGGTACTCAGGCTTCCTCCCACCATCCAAACTCATGCTCATTAGGTTAATTGGTAATTCAAAATTGGCCGTAGGTGTGCATGTGTATGGTTGTTTGTCTCTCTGTGTTAGCCCTGCGATGGACTGGCGACCTGTCCAGGGTGTACCCAATGACAGCTGGGATAGGCTCCAGCAGACCCCCGCGACCCTTAACAGGAATAAGTGGGTACAGAAGATGAATGAATGAATGAAAAACTATATTACATTTAAATGTCAGCATTAAAGCCAGCATATTACTTTTGGTCACATCGGTTCCTGTCGTGAAATTAAAAAGTGTATAGCCAGGTCTGTGAAGTGGAGCCAATGAGGAAGTGGCTTAAAGTGCAGTACCACCGAAATAATTCCATAACTCAACAGAGGTCGGGTCTCAAATAGTGGGATGTGTGGGGTGCATGACTGATTTGACTGACATGTCACGTCTGGAGTGACTGACAAGCCGTCCTCAGTCAGTCAAGGCTCTCAGTCAGATCCATCTTTCACTCTTTGCCACAACTGGCTTTAAAAAAGAAGATGGCAACAGCCAGGTCACCGTTGCTACATCCATCTTTTATATGCAGTCTATGCACAAAACACATATTACAGCCCCTTTAGACCAGTGCTCTCATTTCAGTAGCCTGCTCTCATTTAAACTGCACTTGAACTGAATTAGTATTGACTGTAAAGCTAACAGTTATTGTTCTCCAGTGGCTGGTTACAAGAGCAATCCCGGCGTCATCCGTCCATATTTATACGGGGTTTTGAGAAACAGCAGGGTATTAATGCGTCGTTGCATGTAATGCAGTGACTAAAAAGAGGATCTGCGGCGACGGAGAGATCTGCGACAAACAATCCATTCGCTTTGTTGTGCCAAATGCACAACCAGGCGTTTTCTCTTAATCCAGAGCAGTTTGACTCGTGGTGATAGAATGAGCAACGGCGCTTAAGGGCAGAATAAACAGGCAAGCTGACAGAGAAGCACGAGTAACGCAGGTGTTAGGGTGATGCGTGCTTTGTATAAAATTAGAAAGATCAGCACACGTTATTATCATCTTATAGTTGTTCAGCTTTCACCTTATTTTAGCTTGTAGTCCCATTCACTACCTAACTTTCATATTAGAACCAATCACATACAACCACATACCCATTTTCCCCAAATCAAGCTCCTTAAACCAACCTTCTACCATCATTTTCCATCCTGCTTCTTCCATTTCACCTATCTTATCCATCAGAAAGAGACCATCAGACAAGATCAGACAAACATAAAGACAAGGAGAGAGCCTAAAGGAAAATATTTCCATGCTTTGTTGTTAGCAGCCATCAAACGTAATGATGATAGGCTGTAAACAGAGGTTTTCCACTGGCCGGCACCCATCAGAGGGATCTCTCATAAGATCGTCAGCAAACAAAGCAAAAAACAGCCACTAGGGCTTGAGCGGCTATTGACAGAGAAATGGACAAACACAGGATAATGGGTGGCAAATAAGTCAACACGAACTGCAGAAACACAAAATGAAGAAGTCATAAAACAGTAGGCAAAACCATCTAAATATAATACAACTTTTAAACTTATTCAGGAGAGTGGGAATAAAATAATTAGCAAATTCTACCACTGTGTTAATATTAAGGGACGGTTGCGCTGATTGACTGGGGATGATAAGAGCCACTGGTGCCGTTAAACTGCTGCAGAACAAGATAGTGAAACAAGCTGATGCAATCTAAAGAGAGCCAGTCAAACAAGGAACGGTACAGTTTCACAATCACTCTGCTCACACAGTACCTGCCACTATTTTTATTCTTGGTCCATGTACATCCCCACAGGTGCATGTGACTCTCTAAGGCGCAGGAAGAGGGGAATAAAGAGATAATGACAGAGTGTGGGAGAGACTACGTGAGGGAGAAAGGTGGATGCGGTCGATGCGCGTGATTATGCACCTGTGTGGGTTTTAACGTCACTTCTGGACCAAGTTTGTGCATGTATAGGTGGCAGCAACATTGTGCACGTCACAATATCAGGGAGGAAAAGGACTGGAAGACTGGGCAAACGTATGTGTGAGTAAGGAAGACGGAGTTGTGAGTTTTAGGGACTTGACAGGTGCACTTGCAATCTTTAGCTTATTTGGTGGAATGGTTGCAATCGCTTGACGTGTCTCTTTGTTTTTCACGCACACAGAGCCACTTTGCATTAAACACACACGTAGGAGTGTTAACTGTGTTGCAGGAGGAAATACCAAAGTCATTATTAAGCAATGAAAACAGGGGTGAGGAAAAGGACAGAGAGTGTTGTATGCAGGCTGAAATTGTGCATCCATGCAAACTCAGGTGAATCAGACTTCTGCAAGTACAGCATATGTCTTAGATGTGAGTGGGTGGGATAAATTACTGGGCTTGTCACAACTGGATGAGTGCGGTTAAATTCCAAACAGGATCTTTTACACATCTATTAGCAAACGACACGGCAGTTCTCCATAGGGTGCACTATACTAAAGAGAAATGAGCCAAGATTTATCTTCATGTGAACCCAGTGCGTATTAGGTTAAAAAAGAACATTGGACTTGAATTAGTAAATGCTAATGAGATTTTTTCGGAAGGGTGTTGAAGGTGTTTGAGATCCCTCTCAATCTATCTTGACTGGCAGTATTTGAGAGCGGTTTTTGAAGCAAGTAACCTTCCAAAATAGAAATGATAAGCTATTCCTTTTGTTTCTCTGATTGCTAGAGAGCTGATTCTTCTGAAGTGGATGAAATATTGCCTACTTCAACTCACCAGATTAGGGACCTAATGCAGTTTTTGCAACTAGAAAAAGTGAGGCTAATTCTCAATGGACTGACTGATATTTATATGGTTGACATTCATCACACAGCAAGAATAACAGACTAAATATTTGAAGGTGTCTGAGCATTGCGGCTAGACTGTCTGCAGCATATTCTATAGCTATATGTGCAAAATAAATAGAAAGTAGGAAAGATTATAACTTTGCCTCAGTTTATGTAACATATTCATCACTCAAAATTAATTTAATTAAGTCTCTATTTAATCACTTGTTTTCTTCCATTTGTAGGACGGTTGTGGTTAGCCACTTTGCACAAGATGTTAAAATGTGCATCATTAGCTCTGTTGGACACAATAAATCACACTTTCATTGTATCTGTTCCGAAGTGTGCCAGCAGATATTCAATGCTCGCGTTAAAATAAAAGTCTAAACATTGTGCACTCAATTAACCACAGGAAATCACTGCACACAGTGCTTTAAATGAAATGTTACAGTGTATTACGAAGAAGGCAAATATTGAGTCATATCACACTCATTTGAGGGAGTTAATGTCTGTTGATAATGTTTAGTTTGGGGCCAAACACTAATGTAGTTTTACAAGTATTCAAGGGAAATATAGTTTTGTGTCTACATCCTTGTTATCCTGACTTCAAGCAGTTAGTTGAGTCCTGTTCTGCAACTGTATCCGATTCAAATTGTATTCAAACACAAAACATCTCTATCCCGCTGAGGACAAAAGAGATACTGGATCTATATTAACATGCACTGATACTTTGTGTAGACCCTTTCAGTCCCTTTCTGCGTAAAAAAAGAAACCTCTGCCTAAATCAGAGAGCAATCTAAATCGGGCAGAGGAAACACTGAGTCATGACAGCCTCTACGCTCTTTCATTCACATCCAGACTCGCATCCATCTGGCCCAGGAGAGATTTTTGGGGATAGGAAGTGGGCGGAGGACGGAAGCATGAGGCAACGAGAACAAGTGAAAACGGGAGCGGTGTGCGGGAAACGAAGGCTGAGGAGTGCAAGTGGGTGCAGCTACACTCCCAAATAATCCTCCTCATGATAAATTTGCAAGGCCTCATTTTCGAAAAGTGTTAGTGAGGTGATCAGAGGCGCTAAGACGGAGAGACGGCAACAAAGGAAAAATAGGAAGGAAGAAATAAATCTGTCTGTGAATCTTATCACAAAATTGGGACAATCTATGTATGTGCATGTACTTAATGTTAATCAGGCAATATTTACATGGATTGATAGTATTTATTTATTTAGGTATTTCTACTACCTAAGCTACACAACTTATATAGTGTTTTATTTATTTATTTCTTTTTTACCTGTCAGGATTTATTAACACTGAATGCATCGACTACTTGTTTGATTGTCAAAAACTGAAATGAACTCAAGTGGTTCATCCTCAGATAATTGGGTAACGTGCGGCGTAATCTTGACACAAGGACGCAGTTCAGTCGCTGGGATGTAAAAGCTCTCCAAGTGGCTTTATTATTAAATAGCAACAGCCAAAATGTAACTGCCTCGTCTGTAATGTACATGACTGCAGGGCTTCTCTAATTATGGAAATTAAACTGCATGATGCCATGACAAATCCATCAGGTTTTTTCCCTTTTAATTAACGGTGCAACATTATGCTAATCAATGTTGCAGGCATTTAATGCACAGCACCAAGTTCCAGGGACCATTGTGCCATGAATGTTACTCAGCACATTTTCAAGTACGCTAGTCTGTGCATAGTACAACAGAAAAACATCTCTCTCTCCCTCTCTCCAGTGCTACCAGCCACACAGCCTTGGCACAAAAGTTATGATTGGATTATAATAAGTATCATCACAAGTTGACGTAAGCAGTAATATCAATGACCATGGCCATGGCCTGACCGTGGCTGTGCTAGGGTTTTATGATGATCTCCCAACGTTCAAATCCAAAGCTCGATACAACAACAGCGTGATCAGCAAGGACACCAAATCATAATGTGCTTGATAATTACCGTAATTGTTAGTGACCTCAGAATTCACTCCGATAATGTAAATAACTAGCACCCTTTATTTGGTTTACTACATCACCATATCTCCTCTTTTCTCTTTTCACTGAGCCTTGTTTTGGTTTTGTGGGAGTGAAATCTGCCGTATCATTTTAGTTGACGTGCACAGCACAGGCATAATTAACACTCCCGCGACAGGAAGATTAAATTTAATTTTCTGCAAATCTTGATTGAGAAAAATCACTCAATCAAATCAGAAAAGAGAAAGAAACACGGCAGAAATAAACATAATTTAAAGAATAATTACTGATAACGCAGAAAGAACATGGACATAATGTCTTTCACATTTCCATCTAACTCTGCATTGTCCTCCCTTGCATCTAGCGAACTGCATAACTGGCCATCTAAGTGGATTCTGGAGTATTTTTGAACAATTTTGTAACGTTTCAAGAAAATTGTTACTGTTGTTTAGATATATAATATGCCAAGCTAGCCTGACAGCCAGCCAGAAGTTACTGCTCCCACAAAAGAAGATCTACCAGGCCAATCAAACCGTTTGTGCAGACTTTATGTGAAGAAAGATGGTTAGATTCTGCAACTGCATCTTTTGTGAAAGATATTGAAAGCAAAATAACTTTAAAGGACAAAAGGTTAACAGCAATGTCATGATTTTTTTTTTTTGCTTTGATCAGTTGCTTGCAGAGGCATCTTTCAGCCAACCAGGGCCTTTCTGAGTGGAGTTTGCACGTTCTCCCTGTGTCTGTATGGATTCTCTCCGGGTACTCTTCCTCCCACCATCTAAAGACATGCTCGTTAGGTTATTTGGTGATTCTAACTTGTCCGTAGGTGTGAGTGCGAATGGTTGCCTGTCTCTCAGTGTTAGCCCTGTGATAAACTCGTGACCTGTCCAGTGTGTACCTCGCCTCTTGCCCACTGACAGCTGGGATAGGCTCCAGCAGACCCCATTACCCTTCACAGCAATAAGCGGTTACAGGAAATGAATGAAGGAATGAATGAATTTACTCTGGCTATAGCAGACGTCAAACAATGAATGTGTTGCTCTTGTTTCTGCAAAGTTGTTGGAGATATGGTCTATCTATGGTCCTGGTGTCCTGCTAGACTAGAACATGAGGACAGAATGCAAAGTAAATCTCTGGAGAGGGATGAAACTGTGCACTCTTTGGTAGGATCATAAATCTCCCATTACAGGAACACTAGACACAAATAAATGAGAGCTCTAAATCAGTCCTGGCTAAAATATTTGACTTCTAAAGTGTATACATATGACCACCTCTAGTATATCATCAGATTAACAGCTCCCCTGTTACTCCTGAAGTCTAACACACCGTGTCATTTTGCTTGCTTACATTGAATACAACTTATTATTGTTATGAGAAAGACTTACATATTCACCAAATTGCCAGTTCGTTAGGTACACTAGTGAAATACATTCTAATATAACAGTTCTGCATTAAATCATAGCTTCATGAACGTATTCAGTATTTATCTGAAATTAGCGAACTGTGTTACCGACATGTTCCTATTATTTTGACAACCCAGTTTCACTCAATGGGCTAAATAACAGAAACGTTTAATTCAAGTTGATCACACAGCTGCATTACCAAGTTTCTTGTGTTTACCTAATGCTCTGGCAAGTGAGTATTTTTACAGAATAAGATTTAAAGTCATCCATACTCACTTTACAAAACAAGAAACATCTAGTCTTCTCAGCACTATGATCTTCATGCTGAATCACTGGTTCGAAAACTAATCAGAACCCAAAGATCTAAACAAACCAACTAAAATTCAAATTGTAAATTCATTCCAGGAAGAATCTGCATCATTTCAGAATTCATTACTTGGGAACTCATTATTTGTTCAATGTTGTGTAACAACCAAAATGACTGTGCTGCGCCTTCTGACTATGATTGTTTATTGGTTGTTCCATCTCTTAAAATGCATGTGATGGTTTTAATTGTCTGCACATAACGAACGTGTTTATTAGGGTTCGACTCCAAGTGTTTCAAATGTCGTGACGTGTGGTTTTCACTGTCAAGAACTTAGATTTAATTGCGTATCTATTTGTGTGGGTGAAGACGGTGGAACTCATATACATACAATTAGAAGTCATTAAAACGAGTTTGAAAGAACTGATGCATCTTTTTTGAATGCTTAATGCAGAGCAGAGCTAAGAAAAATATCTGTACTTGATGTGTTAAAAGCCAATGGTTGGCATCTAAATCTAACTAATGAAGTTAATTTGCCTCTCTAGCACACTTCCATCAGTTCTATCCAACCCCCCGCCGCAGCCATAGCAGCAAAAAGTTAGAACTATGCCACTTACCATATTGAATGACTGTGGCAAAAATCCAAGGCAGACATGATCTGTCTGAAGAATTTCCTGGCCTCTTTAGGCGTTAACCTGCCTTTCTTCACCAAGTAGTCGAACAGTTCACCACCAGACACATGTTCTAGCACAAGGTACCTGTAAAACAGAGAGGGGGGGGGAAATCAGCCAAAGTAGTAAGAGGTTCATACACAAACAAAGAAATTACTTCAACTGTAAAGACAAGAACAAAAACCTGCACTCTACAGAGTCCTCTAACAACGTTGTGAAGTAAAGGCAAACCTCAGAACCTCAGATGTCTGTCGGAACCGGCGCGATGTGGGAAAGACGATTCCCTCAAAGCCATTATACACAGAGAAAACACCCAGGATCAGTGGCGTGATCTTCCAAAAGCCACTTCATGTTGACTGTTTACTTTTTATTTTGTCATGTGTGAGCTGTTCCCTCAGTCAAAGAGTGAAGCATGCCAATATTGTGTTGTAAATACATGGGAAGGATTGAGATACGCCGGAGGCTGTAATCTTCAACGGGAGGCGTCAGAAGGATGACACTGTTTTATTAAAGGCGGGAAAGTCGTGTGAAAAATTCTTAGACTTTTCTGCTAAGGTATAGATGCTGTAACCTTTTGTAAGAGTCTCAGCACTTGGTTTAATAAAACAAAAGAAGAGGAAAATTTCTTTGATAAAGAATATACTGTACTGGTGACATAATTTTCTGTGTGTTGTAAATTATGTTATAAATACCATCTAGTTCTTTTACATTTCAAAAACAAGCATACACAAGCGCATATTCCTTTGCCATTGCTTTTCAGGTGGCCTTTGCGTCTGTGTCGCTGGGCTTCTGAAGAGGCACTCTGTCAACCTGACTATGTGGCCATGCTCCGGGGCTCCGAAGGTGAAAAGAGAGGAGAGGAATCTCCACTGACCCGCGCCGAAAGCCGCACCCGTAGATTGAAAGCCAGCATTGCCCTGACCCTGCTCAGGCCTCCGCTGCTCGTATATCGCGTACTAAAACTCCCTCCACCTTAACTAGCGCAAATTGAAATTCAAGCAGTAAAGCACCTGTTTTCACTCCCCCTGCCTGGATGCGTGGGGCTACATGCATATACTCAGTGTTATTGATTAACATATGGTGTTGCAGACTTTAATTGGCCGCAGAGCATGTGCTCACTGCTGAACAACCCTAAATCTTTAAAGCCAAAAAAAAAAAAAAAAAGCCAACCGTGGCAAAATCTCAACAGCTTTGGCACAAACAAGAACCAGCCCAGACGCGAATGAGCAAACACGCGTTACAAAAACGTGTAAATACTTGAAAAATAACGTCATTTAAATTCATCAAAGTGTTGCAGGCATTTCTGATACCCAGTAAACTATTAGCAAGGCTCTCCGCTGATTATATCCTGTAACTCCTCTGATTAAAACTGTTGTATAATCTCTTCAGTGAATAAAAGCAGCAAAATTTCACGTCATGTCAAAGTAATTTCACCAGGTTTATCCTTTAAAAGGGGACTCTGTTACGCTCACTTCCTGCTTTTTATGCTTTTTACTCCGAGACTCCATCGCTTTGTACGATTTACAGGATAAATAAATCCTTGTTTATCTTTTATTTATTAGCCGTTTTGCCGTTCCCTAAAAACGTCCTAAAAGCCTTCTGATTGGCGGGGTTTACCGAAGCCTCATCCTATTTCTTTTGCGGAGGCTCCCGAGATAAACTGTAATCCCTCCAAGTAACATAATTTTCTTTTCCTGATTGAAAAGGGTACTGCTCAGATCCAGCCACACAGTATATGTTAGAATCTGAGCCAATCTTGGAATAGGGAAGTTGGCAGTATGTGCATCTATAGCAAGAAAGACGAGAAGGCTGTAGTTTGACTTAGTGGGCATGCTGTGTCTGGAGCAGATGATGATATAAAGAAACTGTGACGTGCTTTTACTTACAGACATTTACATAACGTTTACCTGATTATTTGAAACTCTGTTTTAATATGAACATCTGACATATATTAAGAGAAATAAAGGATGGTTGCATTACAAAATAAGTGGGTATACAATAGAAGTTTAAAGCTCTACTGGTCTCAAAAGTGCCTTACAAGACTTTTAACTGCAGTATACATAGTGCTGGATTCCTTCTAATTGTTATCAATAATTTACTTTTAAGGCTTGAACTAAGATCAATAACAACAATGCAATGCTGCATTAATAATTGCACCTGAAGAGATTTTGCATCAGTATGCCCCAGTAGCAGCAAGTTAAACAGAGATAGAGGTAGAATAACTTATCTGCTACCATTAATCCCTCAGTTTCCATTTCAAAACATCTATAATAAAACAGCTGACAGCGACACTATTACAAATCCAGTGTAATCCCATGCATTATGGTCTCAAGCTAGCAAGCATTTTTTTTCCATTCTCAGAGGCATAATTCATACCGACGCCATGATGTGTTCCTTCTTTCATTCATTTGTTGCAATGAAATGTCCATAAATAAAAAATTGGCGGACTATGTATCAAACTCATTCCACTTCTCTTTCCTTCACCTCTTGTGCGCGCGCGTGCGTCACTCCAGCCGTGCCAGGAGAATAATAAATCTTTAAAGCTCTGGGACTGCGAGCGCCAAACATGCTGTATGTCTATCAATTATTGCCTTTCAAGTGGATATATCCGAGTTAGAATCTGAACCATGTTAAGAGCGAAATTACATCACTGATATGGAGTGTGTTTGAGCCTCTCGTGATGCAAATGTAAAGCAATACGTCTTCTGTGACGCTACTAGTGACCATCTGTCAGAAGTGATGAAGGAATAGGCCCAAAATGTGATTTTAATAATCCAATTATAGGATGAATCATAATATTCTGCTATTCCTGTCATCTTAAAAGATGACATGTCAAGGACTGCATGTCCAATCCTGTTTGGCCTCTACGCTCAAGATGAGAACTAATTGAATTAAGTTGACAAACAGTCCTCTGTAGATCAAGAGGTCTACTGTGAATGACGGATGGGAATGTCACTCAGCACTGTTAAAGTTAGCAAACAGATTAATGTGTGTCTGCTTGTGTGTGTATGTAGCTGTGGGAGCTGGCTCTCCAAGGCTAATGCTTCTAAATGCAATGGTGTTGCCTTTGATAAGCGTGCCATGGTGTTTACATTATGGAGACGTCCTCTCCCCATTAGCAGTCCCCTAGCGTGCCCAACCAAATTAAATGCTTTATGCCAATACTAATGGAGCATCCACCCCTCCAAGGCTATCGTTGTTGCCCTGCAATCATAACACACCAATCACAGCTGCTCCGAGGGCCAGTACAATGATCTGTGGCATTTTAAAGGCTTCTCTGGCAACCAAAACATCACTAGATGGTAATGATATCTGTGAGGCACAAAAGATTTTGTGCACGGATTTATAGCTGTTTAATGTGTGCCGTCTAGTTAAGTTTTACAGTTAAAATTTTTGACCATGGTCGACTGATACTTACAAGTACTTTTTATTTTCGTAGACGTCATGTAGCTTTAAAACATGCGGGTGTTCTATGAGCTTCAGGATAGCTATTTCTCGCTCCACCTGTATGAGAGAGGGATAGGTGGAGAGGTAGAGAGAGAAGAAGGAAAGGGAGAGAACAAAAAGAGTTATTGTGGCATCAAGACATTTAAATAATAATAAAAAAGAAAGCTCTACCAGCAATAGCAAAGCTACCCTCTTGAACCACACCCTTGCCCTCAAAGGGTGCCAAACTGAAATAATAGGGAGAAAACAGGCTGTGATGGGGTCAAATAATCATTTTTGTGGAGCTACCTGTGAAGGTTAACCTTTAGAAAGACACCAGTCTGTAATAACGCCTCACACGTGCGGCACGATGGCTTTACGAGGAATAAGTAAACCAAAGAAAGGAGCTGATTGGCACTTTCCTCAGTCGGAAAGGACAGAGATAAGGTTTGACCACTGCTATCTCACACAGTGAAATATGCTTTGCTTCAAAAACCGAGGTTGCACGTGTCTTATCTTAAGACACGCTCCCCCAAAACAAGCCTCGCTGAATACTTTCACATTTTACAATCCGGGGAGTTTTTTTTGAGGTGAACATAAATCAGCTCGTTTTGATAAGAAACTTGAAGGCGAATAATCTGTCAGAATCAGATGTTCCACATTTGAACATTTCTGTCCGTTTAGAGGACAGCCTGTGGGTGAATAGGGGTGAAAATGTCCACTCAGGTACATCAACTTCTCCCAAGAGAAGCTTTTTTCTCCCAGCAGCCTGTCTGAGACATTGACTGTACATACAAACACAACACTGCTTGGAAGAATCAGATGGCTGAACACACAAGTTCCCAAGTTGTTGTTTTTTTGCTTACAAAGCTGCTGAAAGACGTGTACTGCAAAGGCTAAATTTCATCAAAATCGAGTCGATCAGTTTGCATTTGTGTCAGCATCTCCAGAGGTTGTTGTCAGCATGTGCAGCTGCCACTGAAAATCAGCATGGGACCCACTTCGACAGAAGCCACCGCTTATCTCCTGCACCCTATGGACCTGCTCTCCTTGGGGTTATCGGCTCATCCTTCTCCACCCTCTGTCCATCCTCTCTTTCACCCTCAGCGTCTAACTTTGACTGACAACGGAGGAGATGAAAGAACAGTGTGAGATAAAGGCCTCTCTGCCTCATCTCAATCTCATCAAAGTCGATTTTGCTATGTCGCTTGCCTGTGACAGCCTTCACGTTGCTTTAATGTCACACTCAGCGTGGCTTAGCTTCATGAACACTCATGTGGAATGAAGTAAAAACTTTGATGTGCCAGCTAACTATGTTTCTGTTAAACTCCCACAAAGCCGCTTCCTTGACTGGACATATAATCACTCAAATCAAGTCCCTCCCTGCTAATTATTCATATATTCACATTGTTTTCTCATCACACCTGCTTCTGTTTGTGATCTCTGTCTGCTCTGGCAGGTATTACAGTCTATCCTGACAGACTTTTCATAATTACTTTCTGACAAATAACAACATACACATCCCAGCTCCTTATCAAAGGCAACATGTCGCAAAAGCTTATGATGAAAACCTGCTGAACTAGCATGCAGTCAGTGGCTGAAGAGGAAAATGCAGTGCAGGGTGACTGCGGTTGAAGTCTGAGGCAAGAAGAAGAAAAAAAAAAAACGTCACAGGAGAATATAAACTTACATGTATTATAAAACAAGGCACACCTCTTGGCTAAAAAGGGTGAAGTGGTAAGTGCTTAATTAGCACTAGCATGGAGTAACAGTGGGAGAAAAGGCTAGAATAATCAGGGCTTATGATGAGTGCTGCACTAATGAGTGCTATCAGGAGCACTGCACCGTGCCACATTCTCACCTGAGGAAAGGTATGGGTGGCCAACTTTCAACTATTAATATACTCTATGTAGGTTATCAGTGTTATACTCATTTTAATTTGAAGACGGATTATATATATTTAAATGCTCTGGTGGGGCTCAGGACAGCAACCATAGAACAACTGATTTAAATGTAGTTTATGGATCTGTGTGGATCCCTCGCTAGTCTGAGCTGAGTCCTCAAACACAGTATCATTTGCTGTTAGGTCCTGATATATCCCGTCTTCATGTTCGGTACAATATATGTTTCCACTGCTGTGCCAACGTGCCATAAATCTCATTTTGGAGGCACTCATTTGCTGTTTTTAAGCTTCAGCTATTTAATAAACTCAGAGAAAGACTCCTACTTCAACCACTAACTAGAGTATGTCAACTCTTGTATTTTTATGGACATTAAAATTTGGATTAAATGCGAATTTGTAGAGCAAAGCGACCCCAATGTGCAGTAAATGTGAGGTAAGGTGTGTTGTTATTTTGGAGAGATCTGTGTGGGGGGTTCATCAATAAAACACAAACAAACTGTCTTGCATTATGGTCTGGTGCAGTAATGAGGTGGAAAAACGCTCTGACAGGTTTCAAATGTTTAACTGCAATTCATAGTAGATGCTTCGTAGCTTTCACTTATTTTGGCACATGATTCGCCTGGGCAGAGCGTGGGTATCAGACCGAGCCGACGACTCGTGCCAAAAGCATGACAATTAGCAAACGGTGTGCTGTTAAGAATGAGCCAGTGGCTGCTAGTTCGCTAGCTGGCATCAGGGGCTCCCTGCAACGAGACTAATGCTAACCAGCACTCAGGGAGAAATGAGCTGTCAAGGTGCGGCAGTGCCAGCATCTGGCTTCGTAAGCTTCCTCTAAGCGAGTTAATTGAAATAAGAGAAATGGAGCCTATTGTGAAGACTTAACTGTACAACAGCCAGTTTACTGCAAGATTAGCAGTTAATTAACAGGCTAGATATGTTAAGAACCCTTGCTATTTGCTATTACCACTCAAAAATATAACAAGTTATAGAGAACCGAGACTAACTGCATTACTCCGCACACACTGATTTAACCCTGACTTAATCCCTATGAAATGCCCAGACATCCAACTCCTCCATATTTTTATGCTAGTACAGTACAAATGCCAGGTGGCATTCCTGTCTTGGCCTGCTTCCTGTACCCGGCACACTCTCTCATTAAGTTCCACATCTGTGAGAGTGGACAGTTTCCTCCAGTTGCCATATCTCCACAGCACTTCATTAAGCCTTTATTTGCAGGGACTTGGACACCGTTCACTGGGACACACACATGCACACAAACAGATGGACACAGGGTCAAATGAACACATAGCTTCAATTTAAATGTTTCCTCTTTTTTTATTTTTTTTTTATTTTGCTTCTTCTTGTGTTTTGGCTGTAGAAATTACAGCCAATTTGGTCAGGCTCCTGATAACTAAACGGGTTTGCAGGGCAGAAAAAGAACGCCTCATCAGAAACCAGAGATTGAGTGTAAAGCATGGTGGAGATTGCTGTGGAGTGGACATCATTAGCGGAAGACATCAGAACCGGAGCTTGTTAGTGGCCGAGCTGATTGGCAAAGCTTCGACCCACAGGGATTCCTATCAGTGTCATATCCTGCCACACTTAGTGGATCAATAGGTTGGGGTAGTGGTGGTGAATCTTGTAGAGGTGTTATCTGCAACTATGATGGGCGCGGGCAAGCGACAAAAACTAAGCTGTATGATACACAAAGAGAAGAGGGACTTTAAAAAGGAAGTTGTATGTCTCATGCCAGTTATTACTTGTAAACAGAGTAGAATAGAGAAATAGGAATATATAGGATATGAGGGAAGACATAATGAGGCAAAGCAGTAACCAGCTCCAAACACAAAAGATGAAAGTTTTGCGTAGTTCCATCAGATTGCTATTGATTCTTTAAAAATTACAACCCTGAACATGAATAATTGAGCGGACGAGCAAAGAAATGACCGGCGACATCAATAGTTTCATCGCTGTGGCTAACAGTCCAGTGACAAGAGGACAGAAGATAAGAGACAGCCAGACAACAACAAAGATGCAAAGAGATTAGATTCATGTCACAGATCGTCCGAACAGAGAAAACCAGCCCAAAGTCTCAAAGGGGAAAATATTGGATCACAGGCTCTGTCATCTCTCATTCTCCACTTATTGCACCTTGCGCTGTTTCTCTCGCCTTTCACTCTCACGGAGACACTGAAGGAAAACACAGACGTTTCTGTCACCTCCCCCAGGCGAGTGGGTGAATGGTCCCTTGATACTGAGATCTGAGGATCAAAGTCCACAATGCATCCATGTGTATCAGATAAAAAAAAAAAAAAAAAATGGGGTTGCTTGGCTAACGTGGAGGCAACAGCGCATGCAAGAAATTGATAGAAAAACAAAAAAGAGGCTGAGGAGTGAAAGTGGAAAAGAGGATTCAGGTCCTTCTCAGCTGTGGAGGCGAGAAAAAGAAATGCAGCAGGGCCAAGTGGCAGTGCCAGACTCATCGCCCCTCCCCCCCGCTGCCCCTTGGGTCTTGCCGCCACTTTTGTTGTTAATTAATACAACATCGAGAAAAGACAACCTTTTTAGCAGCACCGTACAGGAAACAGAGCGTGAATGATAACAGGTAAGGCGATGAGGCAGTAACACGAGTAGCTAAAAGGATGTGACAATAGAGGACACGAGAGACCACTCCAACTAGATGGTTTTGGTTCATCTGGAGGACAAAGTAATGTTTAAAAGGGAAACTGTGCATTGCCCTGGTATGGTTTACTCAGTGCTGTGTTTGTGTGACTGTGCCAAGAAAGTTCCATTGTTAATAGTGTCTCATTTTTATTGATTTGACGCAAAAGTAAAGATCAAAAAAGAACAGCAGGAAGTTCATTCATTCATTTTCTGTAACTGCTTGTCCTCTGGAGGGTTGCGGGCGGGCTGGAGCCTATCCCAGCTGTCACTGGGAGAGAGGAGGGGTACACCATGGACAGGTTGCAGGGCTAACAAAAAGAGTCAGGCAACCATTCACACTCATCACACCTACGGCTGCTCTAGAATCACCAATTAACCTGATACGCACATCTTTGGGAGGAAGCCGGGGTACCCAGAGAGAACCCATGCAGACACAGGGAGAACATGCAAACTGCACAGAGAAAGTTGTCAGATGGATTCGAACCCAGAACCAGGAGGAAGCTGTATATGGTAAATAAATACAAAACATATCAGTGAAGGAGAACTTAGATGGGGTAAGAGAGGAGGAGAGCAGAAAGGGAGGAGACGGCACAGCTTGGCTACTGGTTCACAGACCAGCTTGTCGTCCATTCATTCTTGTGACATGTGGACACTTTACTGCATGACGCACACACACTCCACACACACACACACCAGTGATCACGACAAGCCACCTCCATCCATCCATATGCCGGTCACTGAGCCAGTGGGGCAGAATCTGTGTTTTTCGGCCAAGGACAGGAGGTAGCCAAGCTGGTGTGTATGCATGCATGTGCAGTTCTGTGTGTGTTCATGCATGTTAAAGTGTTAGAGTTTAGATGCTGTATGTTGCAGGGTTTGTAACCCAGAGGGAGGTATATTTGTTTCAAGGGCAAACATACATAATCTACTTGTTACAACCTTGTAGAGAGATATCAGTTCCACCAAGTCAAGTCTCAGTTCTAGTTGTTGTGCAGGGCATGCTCACCAACCTCGAGATGTTATTAATACGTTTCTGGCAGAACCTGCTTATCCAAAATTGGTTTAGAAATTTACAAAGACAGGCTCAGGGCAATGGATTTAACAGTGTTTGGTGTACGCATTAGGTAGTTGTGTTATCTCCCACAACTGAGCTAGTCCCACTGTGGGCAAAACAAACACAAAATAAAATTTGTATGATTTCATGTCACTGAGCTGGGGGAAAAAAAAAAGAAAAGAAAAAAGTAATCTCTCCTACTTTCATCTTTATCGCGTTTTCCTCCAACCTTGTGGACCTCACAAGTACACAAACGCATATACACACACACATAAACAGTCGGTGTGCGCGGCGGGCTTTTCTGATAATCACTTTATCAGTCATCCTTTGTGAAGAAGAGGTAAATTCCCTACACGGGGGAGTTTGATCAATGCCAGAGACATGTAAATCGATCCGGACACAGTCTCTGCTTGCTGGCTAGTCCTTATTCTTTATCCACCTCCCACTCCTTCAAATGGGACTCATTACCCCTTCCCACCCTAGACCAATTTTGAGAGTCCTCCTCCTCTTTATCTTCTCCTCCTATCCCTCATTTATTCTGTTTCGCGCATTCTGTCTCTCTAATCATGTCTGAGACGTGTTTCTGTGCTGTTGACAGATCCATCAGGATGACACTTAGTCCACTGGAAGGCCACATCATTTCACACTAACAGACATGTCCCTGGGTAACCTTGGCCCTAATAGAGTCTAATGGCAGAGGTCTTTCACGCACCGAGAACAATGTGTATAATCATGAACCTCTTTAATGCTCCTGGACAGACTTATAGGTTGGGTGGAGCGGGACAAGCTGGAAAAATTGTAAACCGAGTGTGTTTGCGCACGTGGATGGCCGCGCACGTCTTCGCGCAAAAGCGATCAGCAGGATGAGTGATTTATCAGTGACAGGCAGGCAGTGGATCCCTTTGGCAGCTGTGTTTTTGTGTCTGAAGTCCTTCTGTCAACTGATTCATTCTGTCACTCGCTTCCTAATTTCATAGAGGAGGACTGGTGAGGTGACCTTGGATTGAGGGGAGATGTGAAATGTGGATTAATGAACTGGTTTTCACAGAGTAGACAGAGGGAGAGCACAGAACAGATCTGAAGGTCACCTATATCAGTTACAAAAGTGTAAATCTAATAACATTCAGTACTCTACATTTGCATGCGAGCTGTTCGTTTTAAAGAGCAGCACAGAGAGGAAAAAACTGGATTCTCACAGCAAACGTGTGTTAAATGCCATCTGCTGTCTTATTTTGTGAAAACTTTCTTGTCTCTATTCGTGCCAAACTTATATTAAAATATTGGTTTTGCTTTTTATTGGAAATTAGTAAATGCTTCTCTGATTACTAAATATAATTTATGTGGGAAAAAAGTTCATCTGTGGACGAACCATTGATTGGAATAGAAGAAATGTGATGTGAAAACAACTTGAAATGAGTAATGTGGACTTTTCAGTGTTCTAATTCAGGCAGACAGTAATAATGAGCTGACAGCAATTGACTTACCAGGTAATTAACTTCACATATTAATACACGGCTTATTCATTGACACATAAGCCGCAGACGGACAGAGGAGTCGATACCGGATAGACAACTGGTCAATAGGTAAGACTGGTCAACTGAAACAAGTTTGCAAATAACTTTCGAATCAATGAGTTCTTTTAGTTTCCACACTTAGTTAATTAGCTTGTACGCTGCGTCTCTGACACATATAAGCTACACTCTGTAATACTTTACCTCATACAATGTCTGAATATACACTCATATGCATATAACAGTTCACTGCACTAAATCTTAGCTTCATGAAGGTTCTCGTATTCAGCATTTGTTTAAAATAACATAGAGAGCTATTGATTGAATTGTTTTTATTTTGTAGTCGTATTCAGTGCTATTGTGTACCGTCAGCCTCACGTTTGTGTTTAATTACCATCTGTCTTACGTTATTTCAACATAAACTGAACACTACACCTGGTCACAAAGAGGGATTCTGTGTAGGACACTGGAATGCATTAGTTTTTACTAGTATACTAGTGTAGTTGTATACATGTATTTGTGTTTCCTGTTCATGTCCAGTAAGTGAGTGAGTGAAATAAAAAACAACAAGAGGCCTTATTAGTGTCTTAGCACAGGAGTTATACGCAAACTGTCCTCACATGGATGGAAATGAAGGAGCTGATGAAGATCTTCCAAGTCAATGCATGTTGAACTCCCCCTGGTGGCTAGCCACAGTGTAGGTCATAAGCTCCACCCCCTCCCATGTTACTGGACAGGACTTGGGCAAAACTAAAACACTGATGTACACACAACGCTGATGTTCGCGTACCACTATCGGACAGTACAGCACAGACTGTGGCTCCAAAAACTTTTGGCACAGCCCTTATTCCTGGAATTTTAGCCTCAGTGTGGCCAGTCGGAGGAGGGGAGATGTGTTGTCCATATTTTTATACAGTCTATGTGGGTTTTAATATGCTGACCACTGAAGCACAAACATATCAGACCGAGTTCCCAACGCATTAATAAAGCCAATTTCACTGTTTATTTGCCTTTGGCTAGTTACTCTAGAGAAAATTAAACATGTTGAATACAGATGTTACCAGGATGTCCTGAGGTTCATGCAGGAGATGGTCCATTCATCATGCAGTAACCACTTAGTCTCTGGAGGGTTGCAGGTGGGCTGAAGCCCAAGAATTGGCTTGGCACTCACACACAAACACAACATTGAGTAAACCATACCAGTGAAATGACAATGCAATGCTATGCTGGAAAACTTGTGGACCTGGCATTTGTGTGGATGTTAGTTTGACATGTAGCACCCATCTAGACCAGACCAGGCACCCCCATCCAATGACATCAGCAGGGTGCAGCCTGACACAGGCACAACACACAAAAATGGTTTAGGAACAACTAAAAAACCAGATCAGTAGATCCAAACTGATCAAGTATTCGCGGGATGATCCACAGAGGCCCCTCCTCTCAACCCATAGGACCTAAAGACCCCCACTAACAATATTCTGTTGCCAGACACCCTCAGAAGGTCACAACTGTTTTGGAGTCACAAGGGCGACCTACACAATATTAGGCAGGTGGTCATGATGTTATGCCTGATCAGTGTATTTGTGTGTAGGTTTTGTGTGCGAGTCTGAACAGCAGCGCCATTAATGTTTACTTTGGTTGCTTTTTCCTTAAATTCCGCCACAGTGTGCACATAATTATGCATTCATCAGCATAAATAGAGAGAACCGCAAACTACCACTGCATGTTAAGAGGCAGGGTACTGGAAGTGCGTGTCTTTGAATGGAAGCGGTGCGATTTAAAAACAGATGACAGAGACAAATTTAGCTGGAGTACATTTTCCTCTCAAGGGAACATATTGTACCCATTCAGTTATCAGTCCAGAGACTGGATAATGGATTATCACAATATTCAGTCGTTGATAGAAAGCTCAAGTAGGCCTACAGTACACATTAAAAACACACCTTAGTGGGTCCACAGGTAATATAAGGAAGTTAAATAAAATTCCCAGAGCTAAACAAAGAGATAAACAGACAAAAAAAGCAAACTTAACTTTGAAGGAGAACTTTGCTGATCTCCCCATGAAAGCACCACTCCACTCAAGGGGAGAGGAATTACATAAAATGTCACCCTTCACTCACAAAGGAGACGCAGAAAAACAGCAACAACAAATGAAAAAGCAAATAAAGCTTTCTCATCTGTCTGACAACACGGCGGCTGCTGCCTTTGAAGAGAAGAAACAAATGCCATCGATTTAGACGTCTGTCTGTCTCCTGGCGAGCTCAACGGGGGAGCCCACTGTGTCTTCTGTTCTGCTATCTGCCATTTCATTATTTTGTCTGCGCTCCATCGCTGTTTTATCAAGATAAGGTAAAAATCAGTCAAACAACACCATGCGCGTTTGATGAGGTTTGTCGCCACAGTGAGCAACTAAAAGAAGAAGCAATGTTCTACACGTACGCACCGGAGAATCCAAGCAAGTGTCTTCTGTGTCTTCTGTCACTAGAACTGAATACATAAAGTTTCTTTAAAAACTCCAACCATGTCTTGTCCTGTAGGCAAAATCTATTCCCTATTTCCGTTTCACCAGGGTCTCTTCGTCACTCAATAAAAACAGTGTGTTGTGTGGGGGGAGAGGGGTGGAAAAAGTGGATGAACATTGATTTGGGAGTGGTGATCGGAAACCAAATTAGGACGTAGAATGCTGAGTGGCCTTCGTATTGACTGTTAACGTACAAAAGGCTTTGTAAGGCCTTACAGGTTCAGGGAAATCAATGTTATTATTTAGGTTCCTGCAGAAAGCTACGAGGCATCCACAAAGTTTTTGGAAGACGATTTGTGATTTCATGGCTCTTTTGTGGTTTTCCTAAGTTTCATGGCTAACATTTTTATTCATTTTAGGTAAAACACATCGGCTGTTTGCACTGGAAACAACAATAACTGCACATCAACCTCGGGATTGAGTGAAAAGAGCAGCAGCAGAAGAACAGCAGAGATACAAACTAATTCTCCAGTCTCTCTGTGCAGTCAACCTTTTAAGCTCAAACTGTGTGTTAAGCCCTGGCTTCTGGCTCAGCACCATACAAAGCTGATGGATCAACGCGCGGGGGCACAACATATGAAACCCATTTGTTTTAAAGGGGTGCCGGCGCACACTCCGAGGCACACAAACACATAAAGCTAAAGAGGATGTGTGCACGTTGGAGGCATTTCTATATCCAACCCACTCGAGGCAATACAGAGACGGAGGAGAATGGCCGATCCATAATCATTAGGAGGGAAGAGAGGAGATGGCGGAGAAAGAAAGCTACAGTGCTGTCACCGAGGTGTCGGGATAACAAGATTAGAAGTTGTGTGATTCATCTGTGGCCGTGGCATTCTACTCCTCACCCGCCCACCACAATCTCAGTCGGAGGCTCTAGCTACTCAACCTGTATTCCTTGCCTCTCTCTCTGCCTTATTTTGTCTCAAATTGTTATTGTAGATGCTGTGCGTTGAACAGTGACACATGGTTATACCTAAGAGATTCGTCACCTCATGTTATTGTGCAACGTTCAAGTGCACAGAATACACATATTATGCCGTTGCATTGTCTAATCGTACAAATATCACGTTCATACAGCCCTGATCTTGTTAATTAACTCTTAATATTTATCTTTTTATTATGGGCTACCCAAGCTGTGGCACTGCCTTGCCATTCTCATCTCACATTCCTTAGCGTAGTGCGTCAATTATTTGCTTCAGGGGGCAATTATACTGCAGACTTCTGCATCTCCAAACTCGCTTTTTACTCACTCACGCACACATTCATTTGAAATGTTATGACTTACATCAAGGACAGAGTCAGCAAACCACATGTAACCCCAGTGTGCTAAAAAAATAAATAAAAAAAAACAGCGTGGCCATGGAGAGATATCTACTTCACTGCACAAGACATCCATCCAAAGTGTTCTAAGTTCATGTTCAGCATCCTTCCTAACCTCCCCTCACACACTCTTCTTCCCTTCTTCCTTCTATCTCCCTTCATCCTGCACTTCATCCCTCCTCTCTCCCACCCCCTTCCTTTCTCTCTCTGGGCTCGGGGACAGTAGAGTGACTTTGAAGTTCTTCTGCTTCAGGAGGAGAGAGAGTCACTCTGGCTAATTAGTTGTCCTTATCCCAACAGCAGCAGGCGCCACCAGCTCGCCGGCTCAGAGGGAGAAACAGAGCAGGCGTCAACAGCAACTACCAACTGCTGCATGCTAAAGATACCCTTCTCCCTGTGCTAGTTGTTAGCGCTCGTGGCTACTAACAGTTTAGCTCACCTCTATGCTAAACTGCATATTAAAGAAGTTGCCCCGTTCGGTATAATGAGAGGTAGCGTGGTATGAAAGATGGCACAGCAGATCCTCTGCTCTCAGGGAAAGCCCGTAGGAGCATGCTTGACTGCAGTGCCAAGTTTCCGCTCAATTTTTGTCCATTTTCTCCCCCATGTCACTGTCATCAGTCTAACCATCAGTTTTACAGTGGTGACTCAGAGACACCGGCTCTCTCAGTCCACATAGGGGAATTGCTCTTTGCTGAACCTTGTCACTCATCTAGTTTTTCTTCAGTCTTCTTAAATTGAACCCGATTTAAATGAATGTTTTAGTTCTTTCATGCATTACTATTGAAACAGCAGCTCTACCTATCAGGGATTCTGTTATCTGTGCCTAGTTTTATATGCATATTATATATTTCTTTCTATTTTGCATGTGTTTTTCTTTAAAAACCCCTGTAAAAGGAATAGATGTAGTATCTACGCGCGGTCAAATTATAGATGTAATAGATCAAGAAAGAAACGCACTCACTTCTGGCAGGAAATGTAAGTAGAGATGTTGTGCACGTTCTAAGGCATCTGTGTTATCTCGTCTCAGCGGGGCTTCTCGCGCCATGTCCATCTCGCTCTCCTGAGCCTTGCTCTCTTTCACCCTGCCTCCCTATCCGCATCTCTTAACCTCACAGCCCCAGTGGCAGCGAGAGAGGCAGGGAGAGCTGGCTGAGATTCAGAGACATTAACAGCTCCCTTGAGATGCACACACTCTCTCTCACACACACAAAGTGTTGGTTCTCGGCATCATTTTGTATCAGATCGCCAAACTCCATTCTGTTTGGCCTCACTGCCAAAGATTATGCTGACATACTGTCATGTGTGCACATACTGTGTATTCTTTCTCTGTCTGTTTCTCTCCCGTCATTCGAAACATGACAGGCAGCCACTTCCCACTGACGGAGACTCGTATTATTATTCCTAGTAACTCCATTGTTCAGTTTTCTGCTTAGAAGTGAAAAAAAAAAAGCACTGGGCTACGCTTGCTCTTTGAAGTAGTCAAGGCTCATTCCCTGGTTACAAGCTGACATGAAGTTCACAGACGAATGCATTATCCAAGACGATTCAGTGTCTTTCTGGTCCGTCGTGTCACAGCCTGTGGGGCCATGGACTAAAAAGTTCAACATTAGTTATATAAAGTTCCATGCACGGTGAGTAAAAGAAAGAGGTCTCTGCCAGATTTTCCGGGACAATTAATTCCGCCCGTCTCCTCATCACTTCAGACCTCTGACTCCCAGGACCAGCCGAGAGAAGGACAGACGGAGAGGGATGACACAGGTCATGGAGGACGTATCCGCGCCCACGAATGTGTCTATGTATCTACGGCACATGTGCGCACACATATACTGTAAATGTGTCGTCAGCAGTGCCGCTCACCTGGGCGGACGCACACGTACACATACACACACACGCACACGCACACACCTGTCCAGGAAAGTCAGATTCTCCCGTAATGGCACCATGGGGACCCAAAACATTAGCATATTAAAAGGTGACATTTCACAGGCTGAGCCGTGCTGGAGAGTCACTCTGACAGTCTGACAGCCAAACAGACAGGCCGGGGCACAGACACATGAGACTATGGAGTAGTGTAGCACAGGTATTTTGGAAAGTGGCTGCCGGATGCGAGTTGGAAAACACCTGTCCAGCCACAGTTGTTTTGTAATCTGATTTGTCGGACACATGATGCTGTGTCCCGAAACTCGAGCGGACTCTCCCTGGGAACCAACCAACAGTGCGGTGTATGTACGAGTCATGACCCATAATTAATAATGAAATGTAGACACAGATTACATTTACACACGGGCTTTGAATTATAACTGAGGCACAGAGCTGAGGTCAGTGAACACATCAATACACACACACACTGAAGGTAAATACATAGAAATAAATAGTTCTGCATGTTTTCATTACATTAAATTGATGGAACTGCAGGTTTTTAATTGTGCTACATGGAAAGGAAAAACAAACACATGCGATCACACACACCATTACAACAGAACTGGGATTGGAGAAACCTGACACCTGCATTTATTTCAAGAACGCTTTCTTACATGTGCAATAACGTTGACTGATTCAGATTCAGATTACCCCTGGCTTACTTATAGTTCAGTCTATCGTCACATATATGAGCACACACCTGCTGTTACACACAAGCATACAGGCACCACCACAGCAGGAACCAGCAGTTGAAAAAAAGAGTGACAATGGCCGAGTCCAGTAATTGGCTCTGAACTGCAGCTTCAGCAAAATACTTGGTCCTGTCTGAAACCTGTCACCGTTTGGCATCTGTTACTCTCATTTTCCTCTGCGGTGCAGAAAGATGTTACCTTCCATACTGCTGTCACATGTTACAGCAGTTCCTCCAACCATTCCTGCCACAACTAATAATACTTCTGTCAGAGCCGAGGCAACATGGAATGGCCCGATTTTATCTCATGAAAATATTAGACTGCACGACGAGCAGAATAAAAGACTGAAACAGAGAGACTCCCAGAGCAAAACAGCAGTGACTGGGAAAAAAAAAACAAAAAAACAGGGAGACACCGACACAGCAAGAAGCTGATTAATACCAACTGTTTATCAAACACCAATATCCGAGCACAGAGAGCGTTTCATCTGAAGTCTAATGATGCTGCCGCATGAAGCGATGCAAAACTGAGGGATTTCCCATTTTCTGATAACCTGTTCTGTGAGGAAACCCATTCTCTTTCCGCTTTCCAGCTCATGAGCTAACAATAACAGCAGCCACTCCTCTCTGCGTGTGTCCTGTGAAATACAATTTACAGGTTGTACCATCTTGTAGCGTTGTCCTCTGGCTTCTTGCTCCAGTCTCTTTACAACAGTTAATAAGAGGGACAATTTTGCAGAATGCCAATTTTGGGGCGGGCGCCGACCAGAGCTGCTCAGCGGGAGCCCTTGGATGTAATAAGAAAAAATAAAAATAAACTCCCTACTGTAGCCCTTAAAAAGAGACTAGGTGGGCTGCAGCAAACTTATAAATAGCAGTGGTTATTGTTTGAAATGAGGGCATCTGAATCGAGGGCATAGTAATTTTAATTATGGAAACCTGGTTTATTTGTTGGTTTCTTAAAAGCTATGACTCCTCTTATATTCTCAAACTGTCATATAACATAATAACCTGTATCTTACATTTGCATCATCACCAGATTCTACATGTAAGCTTTAGTCAGATGTATGTATCTATGACAGATGTATGTTTATGTCGTTCCTTATTATCCTTATTCTTTTTGGTCTTTTCTGTCTCTACCCGGCTGGCCTGAGGCAGATGGGTCCCTCCACATGAGCTGGGTTGTGCTCAAGGCTACTTCCTGTTCAAAGGGAGTTTTTCCTTGCCACCGTCACCTTCATGCTTGCTCTGGGGGTTTCAGGCCGGATGTTGTAAAGTGTCTTGAGACAATTTGTAACGTAATTGATGCTATACACATAAAACTGAACTGAATTGATGAGGCAGACAAACACATTTGAAATTTTTAGTTTGACCTGATCAAAATCAGATGCCCCATAGACCTGCACTCACCAATGTACTATAAGTTCTTGAATGCTCAATTTGGACAATAAATACTTTTTAATCTGATCTAATCCAGTCTATGGTGTTTTCTCATGCAAATTTTGTACGGTTAGCCACTGATTTTTGATGAAATCTATGCCACTGCTTTGAAATGCTACCAATCAATCAGCCCCAGTTTTGTTCAGTGACAACTTCCAACCACAGAACAGATCTCAGGGTTCATTAATTCAGTCCATCCGTGTTCAACAAAATTCTAAATCCAATATCAGCAAACAACAGAAGTGTGTCCTTACGTCGTTCATGTGTCTGCACCACACACCAGAAGTTGAAATTCAATTTGGTAGCTTGTTGGAAACATGACACATAGGTTTATTCTCATATACAGACCCCAGACATAACAAAAGAAAACTCATCTGAATGGATGTTTTTCTTTTGAACTTCACAGGAAGATATTACAAAAAAAACAACAACATATTTTCACAGGTGGAGACAAGACGGTGAGCTGAGTAACCACTTTAACTGTCAGCAACAACAAGAAGAGGAAAGGAGTCACAGCTGCAAACATACCTTCATTAGTACTGACTCGCTGAGTTTCTCACGGTTGACAATCTTTATGGCGACTTTCTGGCATGTTACACAGTGGACTCCAAGCTTGACCAACCCTGAAAAACAAACAGAATAAACACACAGGTTAAATAGGTCAAATGACACTTAGATATTTGCACAAATGTTTCTTGTTCACATTGAGCAAATATAGCAACTAATGTCAAACTGAACATTGTGCAGAACGTAAATTCCTAGCAAGCACATTATTCGAGGACCTGAAATGAGCTGTAAGGGAAATTAAAGTTTTTATTTTTTATTTTAGCCAACCACTAATGTGCATGGACCAGACGGATGTAAAAAGGCTCATGACCTCCTCTTCTGAATGTTCATAATGACTCCTGAAGTGCATAGAGTTCCTTAAACAAACTGGCCTCTGGGGTTTATTTGAGTCATAAAGGCAGTAAGTGAGTGGGCCGTTTGCGTTATTGATTCCTATAATGTACTAAACCACCGCGTTAAGTTAGCTGAAACGCCAACAAACACAAGCGTTACGAAGCCAAAGGTCACACACTGAATGGAGCCTCCGTATTTATTGACCAGGATGAACATTTCACATAGATTCACGTTTCATACGGAGCAGCAGAAAACTTTTCAACAAACACCTTGACGCAGAGAGAGAGAGAGAGAGAGGGATTTGAGTGTTTGATGCAGCGCGTCAGTGAGTCCTATTCCCACACACAAATTCAAAATTCATATGTATCTTGTGATTTCCCACACAACCACAAAAGCCTCTCCCCCCGGCTTTGCCTTTCTAAATGTCCCCAGATATCCTTAGTTAAATGATCAGTCACAAACAGCGTGGAACACAGGCAGGGTTACCACAATGAGTGTAGCTGCAGTGGAACAAAGTGATGCATGAATTAGATACAGGGGGAACCATGACAACAGCACCAATCCATTTTCTACCGGGGACCAAAGAGCTGCAGCACATTAGATAGATGCTTGCATCAGACAGATTACTTATAAAGTGAAGCAAACACACACCTATATAAAACAAATGTCATCTCTCTATTATGGATTTCCCCTTATAGCCTCATGGTGCTGCAGGGATTTGGAGACGGCAGAAGATGAATTTAAGTTTGTAAACTACATCATTGGATCTCTCTAATGGCTGCCACACATAATTTTGAGACGCACTAAAGTGACAAAAAGTGGATGCTTTGATTTCTTAACGCTCTCGCGCTGGCAGAGATGAAGACAGTGGAATAAAGTTACTATAATAAATGTAAAACAGGAACGGTGCGTTTACTGAAAGAAGCTTATCAAGGGAGAGAATCAATGTCCTGTAACGAGCTAGCTGGTTGACACGTGTGTTATTAGGACGTCTTCTAACCACCACAGAAGCATCAATGAGGTAAGAGAGACGGAGGACGGGGAAGCGGGATTTAGAGAGGGCGAAAAGAGAGACAAAGTAGATAAAGACAAGAGAAACATGAAGGAAAAAAAGCAGAAGAGATTGAAAGCAGAGGATAGGACATTATTCAGATGACAGGCCACAGATAATTAAGCAGTAATGGAGAGCACTGTGTAGGAGTGAGGCTCCAGCTTGGGAAGTCGAGGGGCCGAAGAGGCAAAGGGTGGAGACGCAAGGAGGAGAGGAGGCGTGAGAAAGAGGGAGGGGAAGAGAAAGAGAGAGAATGACAGAGAGATAGGAGGCAAATGCTAAAAAGAGGAGGGTAAAAGATTTAGAAAGGTCTGGAAAAGGGGGATGAGGCAGTTGAGCAGAAGGGGGAACAACAGACAAATCCATTAGCCGTGCGATCATAATCATATGTTAATGGCTGCTATACAGACGCTCATAAGTCATGATAAACACATTAAAGAGAAGATATCTGCCCCCAAACACATGAAAACTTAACTGGATTATTTCCCTCACTATCCATCTTACTCTGATGCCTGGGTTTTCTTAAGCATCAGGGCACATTAGCGAGTAGGAAACGCGCACAGGGAACACAACAACATGATTTTACGAGTACTTTGTGTATGGATTGAAATGAACTGTTAAGAGGAAGTTCAGTACATAATACACGGGCACGCGAGATGTGAGACTCTTTAAGTCACATCCAAAAAAAAAAACCTAATTGTTATGAAATTAGAAAAAGCTGTGAAATAAATCATGAACTTAACTTGAATGGATGGAATTAACTTTATAGTGCTACAAGACATTTAACTATGGCACAAAAATAACACAACCATGTCCGCATAATGCACCAATCAGGCATAACATTACGACCACCCTCCTAATATTGTGTAAGTCTCCCTTCTGCCTCCAACTCAACTGTTGTGACTCATCAAAGAATGAACATGAACCTTCTGAGGGTGTGATGTGGTGACTGGCAACAGGATGCATGGGTTGAGGGGAAGGGCCTCTGTGGATCATCCCACTGATACTCTATCAGTTTGGGATTTAGTGAGATTCTCCTAATCCCTTTATGTGTGTGTGCCTGTGTCAGGCTGCATCCTGTTGGGGATGACTCCATCATTGCTATGGGGTGGGGTTGCCAGGTCTGGTCTAGGTGGGGATGTCAAAGTAACATCCACACAAATGAATGCCAGGTCCAAAAGTTTCCCAGCAGAACACTGTATTGTCACAAGATGGTCAGTGCTATTTAATTTTCCTGTCAGTGTTTTTAATCTTGTGGCTGATCGGTGTAAATCACAGTAATCTATCCATCAACTTGCTGAGATTTATCCGAAAGGATTTAACAACAAACGTCACTTACATTCCTAAAATAATTCTTCTTAGCAAGGCATGTATTTCCTTTAATATGTCATTTAGAAAGTCATTTTATTCAGAGCAGTGCAGACATTTATCACTTGTACTCATGCTCAATCAGTACATGTACAAATTAGTCATATTTACCAAACTACCATGTACATTAAAAAAACAAGAAACCTGGATCATGTTTGATTCAACTACTGTAAATCAGATTATAAATAAATAATCTGTGAGATTTCTGGCCCTCAAAAAAGCTTTTGTTTGAGGCATAAGACTCTCAATACGTGCAAAGACATGTGCCTGAGATCTTGAGTTTGCAGTTGCCCAGAAACCAACTCACTACAGCGCCAATATTTTTCTGAAACGTGTTTCAGACTTAACACTACTCCTGCCTTTAAATTATTTTTAAAAGCAGTGCCTCTAAAATAATCTTCCCTACTGTTATCCCCATGGTACAATCATGACATAACCTCAATGATTCTGTAATGAGAGCGATTGACAAGCCCCTTTCAGCTGTCCGTTACTATATCCCAGCTCTGGGTCAAGATGCTGAATCTAGGGTGGCGAGGCTAGGCTACTTTTATACAGGGCTTCAAATTTTAGGTTTTCGTTTGGTATCTTGAGTGTAAAGGTTATGCGTGGAATCGTTTGAAATCTTTCTCAAAATAAAGAATAGCAAGTTAATTTATGAACAGGACAGGGGACGTGCTGATTGGTGTTGTCCCATGGTGTACATTTACAGTACTTGCTTTTCATTAACACACAAAAGAAGGCTGTGCAGTGAAGTTTGAGATGCCACTGAATCAGCAAGTATATCGACGCCTCCTCTCCTTCGCCCTCCTCCCTAATCAATAGCATCAAAAGCTCTCGCCCCCACAGCAGTGTCAGAATAATGGCACCAGCCTGGGACTTATGGGCTGGAGAGGCCACCACTGACTGACCCTCAGCCTCCATCCCAGCTCTGCACGCTTTACTTTTCATGTACCAGTGTGATTAATGATCTAATGTGGCGGGACTGCTGGAGTAAGACACAGTATGAGAACTTTGGTCTGCGAGCGAGCGAGCGTCGGAGCTGAGCGGTGTTTTGCTGCACTATGCTGGAAGCTGGAGCATTGCTACGAATCATGGTTTCCATCAGCGGCTTGCAGGCTTTGACAAATGGGGGATGAATAATAAAGTTTTAGAATAAAAGCTGAGGCTGATTGCATCTGGAGGGCCAGCCATTACAGAGCAACAGCCAAAAGAACTGAGGTTCAGGGAAAAATATCTTTGTAAGAAACACATTAACAAAAAGGAAAGTACATCTACTGGGAACAGGGAGTGTACAGTACCTCTTTATCATCAATAGAAGAACTTAATTAACAACAAAATGCGCACAGAGACATGAAAATCTACAAATTTTCTAACAACTAAAGCACGTTGTGATGCGCATCTCCTGCTTTACACGGCTAAAACGTGGCAGCCTGGGTTTGGTAATGAGCTTCTTGTCTCACTCCACTGTCTCTTCAAAAGAGATTGTGTTTAATGGCATAACTGCCAAACTTGCTCTCCTGAAAAATATCTCTAATGGCTGCCAGGGTATATTCATCATACTGCATGTATAGAACGTTTTGCAGCAAGTATCTTCAAAATTGCAAAAGATTTATATGCATTTCACTCGCTGAAGACAAAACTCAAGGCATAAAAACTCCACAGAGTTAAAGACAGCCACAGTAAAGGCCTGGTAAAGCAGCACAAAGGAGGAAAGCCATTATTTGCCATTGTCATTTTTTCTAACTACAGACGTCCTGCCAATAATAGTGGGTGTGTATGAAGATGAAAGAAAATCCTACAACTTTCCTTCAGTCTGAATGTGAATACCCTCAAATTTAAGCAGGACGTTTGTACGTTAAGCCAGTGTTCATTATGTAACTGTAACTTCAGTAAGTTCTGCAAAACATCTGAAATACCATTAAATGTAGTGGTGTTCACACACGCCGAGCTGCCACAACATTAGAACCACAGGCAGGAGAAGTAAATAACATTGAGCATCTTGAGACAATACCTGGCCTCCAAATTCAATAGATCCCAAACTGATTAAGTATCTGTGGGATGATCCACAGAGACCCCTCCCCTAAATATGACCCAAAGACCCCCACTACCAACACCACAGGACACCCTCAGAAGACCCATGTCCATTCTCTGATGAGTTACAACTGTAGTCGAGGAACAAGTGAGACCTAGACAATTTTAGGATGGTCATAATGTTATGCCTGATCATTGTATAGACATATATTCCCATATATGGACATAACCATATGTTTTGTTGCCTTCCGTTCTGCTTGCAGCTTTCCCTCAGAGCTGCTTAGCCTGGCAAAGCAGGCGGGAAACCCCCTCAACCACGGAGAGAAACCCTCCCTTCTTATGTTAACTTGTGAGAGCTTCTCCTGTTCCAGTTTTTGAAGTAGCCTGCATTGTGGTTGATTTATCATTGGGTATCTAGGGAAGAGCAGGTAGGAGAGAAGAAGGTCCCTGACCGTGAGCCTGATTTCTAGTGCCATCAATCAGAGGCACAAAGAGGAAACGAAGGAGAGAGGGGACATGAATGAACACCCTGCTTGCCAGCCTAGGAGAAGATTTTTATGATCTCCACCTGCTACACATCTACAAGAGCCACACACACAGTCAGCGTCTTCAACCTTATCCTCCTCACAGCTGGCATCCATGCGGTTAAAGATCATTATTGGATTAATTTCCATCTGGAAGCAACTACAAGGAGAGGGGAGCACAGGATGAAAAAGAGATGTTCCCACTCGCGCACCTCTCTCACTTTCAAACTTGATCTTTCAGAAGCGCTAAACCAATGCCGGCAGATGGTAGTAGCTTATGCTGGCTTAGTTTTCTCTCCCTGAGGCACTGGCTCTGAGAAGCCCGTTGCCCTTAGGCACAGATCTGTGAGCTGCTTTCCACTTCTGCTCTCTAACCCTGGATGCTCTACATCAGGGCTACGGCTCTGCACTAGGATCAGTGAAAGGAAACACAGTGTGGTACTGGGGCTTACTCCTACAGCTTTTTCTGGCCATATGGAAAGCCCCTGCAGCAGAGCGTGGGAATCCCCTCCACCAGGGCAGAGGGCAGGTGTTACAATTAGCAGCAGTCACACCTCTGGAACACCTTTGTCAATCTTGTAGATCTCAGAGACACACTGTATAAAAAAGTGCACGGACTAATTTAATTAGCAGCAGATAATTATGATGGTCAAATAAAGTGTGCACCGATCAGCCACAACATTAAAACCACTGACAGGAGAGGTAAATAACATTGACTATCTTGTGATATGCAGTGTTCTGCTGGCAATCTTTTGGACCTGGCACTTGTGTGGATGTTACTTAAACATGTAGCACCCACCTAGACCAGACCAGGGACCCCCTACCCCATAGCAATGACACTCCTTGATGGCAGCAGTCATCCCCAGCAGGACGCACACAAAAGACGCTTTAGGAACTCAACTGAAAACAGCACAAGGCGTTGAGCCGGTCTCCAAATTTACTAGATCCCAAACTGATCAAGCATCTAGATGTGAGATGATCCACAGACAGAGTTCCCTCCCCTCAATCCATAGGCCCAAAGGCCCCCACTAACAAGACAGACACCAAAGGACACCATCAGAGGGCCCATGTCCATTCTCTGATGAGTCACAACTGTTTTGGAGGCAAAACGGAGACCTGTACAATATTAGGAAGGTGGTCATAAGGTCAAGCCAGATCAGTGTAAATGCACAGAGACACACTGTACATAAAAGTGCACAGACAAATTTAATAGGCAGCAAAAAATATAATAATCAAAAGTATGTGAGCTTCAGTTTTGTTAGCTCAATAAGCATTACTGCACCAGAGCTCTGTACAACGTCAAACGTCTGTGGGCGGTGACTGGAATATTTTGAGTGTATCTACACAGTTTATTCTTCCTCACAGTTTGTATGTGCTGGTGATGACAAAATGCCAAACGCAAATGTTTTTGACAAATGAAAGCCTCCGAATAGTGTGTGTGTACAGCTACAGAAATGGAATGCAGTGAATTCCTCCCACACATTAGTGCTCTCTGCCATCTATTCCTCTGTTCATCATACAGTATTTCTGCATTGCACTAATGTACAGATGGAGAGATATTTAGCATATGACAACTGCAACTGTTTCCCAGCAATTAATACTAATGAACAAAATCAAAATAAATAAGAACATTATAAAAATATGTGAATTTTGGACACTAGTCTATTGATTTAAACGAATGTTTGGGCTTGTGCTCATTAATCTATTCCATCAATTTAAGCTTAATCTCCTTTCAGCTTTGCTACTAAATTGCAACATGTACTTCTCTCCTTCATACCTTACTTACTCATCAGTATATTCTGACTCACTTATCTCTTTATTTAGCCTCTTATTAATCCACGTAAAAGACTGAAAAAGAGAGAATATACCGTTGAGTCATAATGTGCGGGAGGGTAGACTGCATGTCGGAGATCAAACAATGTTCATTCGCTGCTCAATGAATGCAACCCCTCAGCCTCTTCTCTCCCACTCCTCTATTCATTCACTAAATCTCCATCTCCTCCATTCCTCCACCTCCTCTTTTGCGGTTTTATTTTGCATTCTCATTCAGCCGTGACGTTAGTCTACCCAGCCCGAATTCCCATGTAACCCCTCTAAACCCTACCAGCCAAAGCAACAACATCAGTAACACCAGCGGCCCCGACCAACAGAACGGCTTCAAAAGCAGGAAGAGCAGTTTAGCCCCGGAGTCCTGAAGCGAGGAGGGAGGCACACTGACGCATGCATACAGAAACTGTTTATTTGGTCGGCATGAAATAAGACATTTGCTCAACAGCTCACAGCTCAATTTAAATCATGCAGTAGTGATCTTCTGGTAAATAGAATAATAATTAGAATCTTCTAACAACTGAAATGAAGTTTTGTTCTTTCAAAGTGCACCCTGAAGATAGTAGGGATTAAGTGTCATGCTCGAAAATATACTGTAGGTTGTTTGTCGCTTAAACAAAACAATCACTAGCAGTACTGAATTCTAATGATTTACACTTTTATCTCCGGTTCGGATATGATTATCTGTGATAAGAGCTGAAACGCACTTTTCTTAGGGTTTTAATCATATACAATACACAGTTTGATGGCAGAACAGCTCCTCAAAAGCGAAGCCAAAGCAAGTAGAGCTCCCCCTGGTGACTGACTGCAGTATAGATCATAAGCTCCACCCCCTCAACGTTAGTGGGTGGGGCTTGTGCCAAACTAAAACAATTGTTTGGATAAGTTTCATTTTAGTTTTAAAAATAAGTACAGTGTACGTATAATCCAACATTTCCTTGTAGCTGGTGGAGGCAGATCAGAGCATAGTATTAGTTAAATAAAAACGCAAGTGAGTCTGACGGAAGTGTGGACATGTCATCGATATCCTGGCTCCACATGGGTCCACTCTCAGACTGCACTGTGCAGACTCTGGTTTCAAAGTCGCAAGATGGCGCTGCCTGTATCCCCGGGAAAGTTGCATCAGTTTGGCCCATGCAAGGAATTGGCGAGACGCTTTCCATATTTACACAGTGTATACACACAAAAAAAAAATGCTGTCAGTTTATATTTACCTCCGAAATAAACATTTTTATAAACCTAACTGATGAATTACCACATTAAACATAGTGTACACACGTATACACAAAGCTGTAGTGTGCGTCCAGGGACATATGTGCTGACAAACTGCTTCAGCAGTGGTAGTTCTCCTTTTTCTTCATGGCATTTAGCATCTGCTCCCACTTTGCATTCATATATGAACGTAGTGTATTTGAGTAAGTGAGCAAGCATGTTTGTTTTTTGGGTTATGGAGTGAGGAGGGGGGGCGGTACAAGGCTGTGGAAAGTCAATTTCTTATACGCGAATGTGATTTACATAACATAGCCCCGGCGAACGCAGTGTGAAATGTGGTGTGAGGTGATGAAGTTCTGCATGGCTTCAAGGCAGTAATCTATTTTTCACATTCTGAAACAAGTATGAGAACAATTGTGAGCGTCGCCCGGAGGCATCAAGAACTGAATGATCCACTTAGCTGGTGAGAAGCGCTCTGATTGGCAGATCTTCTAAAATCCAGGACCCCCACCCCTTCTGCATCAGCCGCATCAGAGCGTGTATACGTGCCAAAGCATCCTCAAAAGCTTATCACCTGCATTGTGGGAAACTTAAGCATCACACACTTGTTTCTGCCAAAAAAGGCAAACAAGTCTCACTGCCAGAGGTATCTAACACATGACTGCACTGCAGAAAATAGCCCAAAATGTTCAGGTTGTCAAATATTTGACTCTACAGAAAGCTCTTTTATGACTTTGTTGTATAAACATGTTGCAAAACTATTAACAGTATCTCCTACGCTCCAGTTTATCTATATTGGAGCTATCTCATATGTGAAACGGTGCAGATTTTGTGTCTCAAATAAGAAAAAACAAAACCCAAGCAGAACTTTTTGTGTAGAAATGTTGTCCAGTGTTGAGGAGACAGTCTAGTCTCCCCATTAAGTTGATAAGAGGCAGTGATTTCTTTTCTCTTTGCAGAGACGTCGCCGCAGATACAAAATACTCAAGTCTGAATTTTGGCCTGATGTGACTCGAGGTCAGGCCACGGAGCCAAACGAGAGTGACACTGTCAGAGGAATGTTCTGCCTGAATCCCAAACAGGAACATCAGAGCAAGCATGAATGAAGATACGGCAGGGGAGACGAGGGGAGAGCCGGAAAGAGCGAAACACAAAAAGAAGGCTTTGACAATGAGGCCAGTGACAGGGAGATGGAGAAATACTGATGAGGACAGATACGTAGAGAGATGCTGGGAGAGATGTAGTCAAAACACAGAGAGAAAGTGGGGCCTGGGAGGGCAGCGCACGGAGACTCAGATCTATTTTTAATGTCTCTGACTGGGGATCTGCAAAAGGAATGTATAATTACAGCCTCATGAATAATGCAAGGAGGATTCTTTTAATTAGCCACACCAGGCCCGATGCAGCAGCCGCAGCAGACGGGACAGTCACGTGCACGTACACATGTACACACACATGCACAATCATTTACAGAAAACACATACTTGTACACGTTAATGGGGAAAAATGACCACAAACATATGCATACGAGTGTCACTTGGGTAACCTATGTGTTTGCTAAACACGCACTGACACTCTCCTCCGGGGAGGAAGGAGTCAAATGAACAGGTGAAGTGATGAGCTAAGGATTGGTGCCTTGGTAGTGACTCTGTGATAGGCTTTACACTGAGAGGAGCCCCTAGACACCACTCAAAGCGCTGTACACCGCCAGCCTGTCATGTGTTAGATAACCCCCAATATAAAAGTATGAATTATTAAACATCTGACTAGATCATATTACACAATCTCACTGTAGCCACAGAAAGACAGGGTGGTAGCCCAAGTGAGCTCTTTTGGTGTTTTTTTTTCCACATGCATGCACACGCACATGAAAGCACACAAAAAACGAAAGAAAAAAGAAAAACTGTTTCTGGCGCACAAGCCATGCAGACAGGCTCAATGTGCAAGAGGAGAAAAAGAATCACACTCTAAGATGCAATTAATCAAACCGTCCTCATCTATAATTCAGCTTCAGTTATTCATTAATTAACGGTGTTTGGGTTGTCTATTTAACATCTTCATTACCAAACTTGGATCAAACCGGGACAGACTTGAGCGAGACGAGTTCTCATCAACCTGTCTCAATAACCTCCTCTCCTCCAAACGAAAATTAAAATGGACGGTTGAAGCCCAACCAGGAAAATCTCAACTAAATTCTCTCCACACATCAAGAGAAGGCAGGAAGCCGGATCCAAGTTGGAACGACACATCAAGACACCGGCAGGATGTTATTTGGTTGTTATCAGGCAACTCGAATTCTGCCATCTTCAGAGCCTTAATTTGTAAGCTAATTTGTGGCTGGCAAAGACGGGCTTGAGTATGGAAGAGGATATTGGATGTAATTCGATGTCTCGCTACATCTTCGTTTGTTGATTGGAGTTTAATTGGCAATGAGGGTGCTGTGCTCCCACTTTGGGGCAGATGGGGGGGGGACACCCACGTGGACTAACTTAGCTTCCCAAAACTGAAGGATAACGCATAAAACACAGATGGCTAACTGAGAAACTGTGGGATCCTTTTCTAACTTTTACACGTAAGGCCGTAACCTACGTTGCTTTAATGCAATCCTTTCATAAATAACAAGGGCAAATAGAAAATAACAGAAAGAAGGATTTGTCACGGTGAGTACTAACCCCACTATTATAGTCAATATGGTATTTTGATACAGTGTGTACCAGCTGTGTGTGAGATCTAGGCCAGAACAATTTTCTGCAGTGTGTTTCAGAGTGGTGGGGCAGCCTCCCGGTGTGTGACTTTGACACACACACACTTTTCCAAAACAAAAGTCAATACAGGAAAGTGGAATCCTCTCCGGTTTTTTTTTTTTTGGTTCCTATTTCATATGTCTCTGACAACCCTTTCTTCTCTGCTAGCGTACAAACTGCACAGGAGAAAGGTCAAAGCGTCAAAGCCAGCAGTAGTATATGGGCCAATCGGAAACACCTCAAGGCATGGAGACAATGAAGAAAAGCCATGCGTGTGTGTGTGTGTGTGTGTGAGAGAGAGAGAGAGAGATGGAGAGAAAGACGGAGAGCTGGCTTTTTTAGTAAAGCACAGACAATCTTCAACAGCCTCCATTACCACAATGTACAAGAAGCAACTTTAATACCATTCATGTTAGGAAAACTGCTTTTACACGGATATGAACAGTGTAGCTCAGACAGCCTCTCTCCAGCTCTTGAATGAAACTCACTTGAGATGTTGAAATGATTTGATTTGTGGATTAATTCAGCTGTCGATTTCATCACTGAAAACTCACCACTGAGACTGGATGCATTTTTGTGCAAAGTTGGAGAATGGTTGCACACATAACCAGCTGATCTTCAGTGGATTCCACGGTGTAACATCATATTTACGTCTCCAATTAATTTTCTGCATCAAATTAAAGGAGGATTACAGTTTTTTTTTTACAACCTGGACCTAATTTCTGGCATAAAATATCGTTGTGTACTCACCCAGATAGATTTTGTATAATTCATATTCCTTTGGGAGATAATTAGATCTGCGTATATCCATGTAGTGGGAGTGGCCGGGGCACCAAAACGCAGCTTCTATATAACGTATTAACTTGTTCATTACACCAGTATTTTGTTATCTTACATGTAGTTTTTTTGCAACATGGCTGAATAGTTTTCCAGTTCTGGATGAACCATAGCAGTAGTTAATTACATTAAACAAGCCGACAGTTGCAGGTGCGCACAGCCCTCAGAGACGACATCATCCAGGTCAGAAGACATCATCCAGGGTCTGTAGGTCAATCTACAGACCCTGGATGATGATAACAGGCAACTCCGGACTCAACGGGTAATAGCACTAGTGTACAATAACAAAATACTGGTGAAATGAATGAGTTTCGCAGCAGATAATGCGTCATTTAGAGGCTGCGTTTCGGTGTCCGAGTCACTCCCACTACATGGATATATCTCCTGAAGGAATACGAATTACACCAAAGTTATATGGGTGAGTAAACATATATTATGCCAGAAATAAGGTCCAGATTGTAAAAAAAAAATAAAACAGTAGTTCCCATTTTAAGTGGATGAAACTATCAGTGCTGAAACACTGTGCCATCCTGCCACGGGTTAAACATACAGTACAATCTTACACAAACACACATATTTATTTTTGCCACCAGTGCAAAGTAAGGCTGAGATGAGCAAACATCTCTTCCATCCGATTTCAAACACTTTCCTGTTTTCTCTATTTTTACATTCACGCACAGCCCATTTCAAACACATAACCTGTGGAAATGGAATTACACATAGTCACACAGGCTCATTTGCATATTTCCTCAGAGGGAGAGATTTTATTTATCTTTTATTTTTTTGCCGTTTCACGCACAAGAAACGTTCATATCTTCATTCTGGAAAAATCATCATGTTTTAATTGCTTTTTTAGCAGCTGCTGCAAAATCCACACCAGTATATTATATACATGGCTTTTTTCCTGGTGAAGCATGGATTCACTAAGCGCTATAACTGAAGCCATTCACTATACTGCATGCCTCCATCAGCAGTCCCCGCTTGCTCATAGCATAACAATATTGGGCCATTGTATGTCCCAGAGGGAGGGGCTGCAGACCAATACGAGAAAGGGGTGGAGACGGTGCATTGTGTAGAATAACGGAATACACAACGAGCTGTGGAAGGTGTCGTGGTGGGAGGATGCGTTGATAAACACCCCAGCAGCCACTGGTGAAGCTGTTGACATCTGTGTCAAGGAGTGGGATAAATTGAGCGACTCTTCTGGCTAAATCAATGCGTAAGCGGCAGCTAGCTCATTGTCCAAGCCACCTCCGCATCTCAACAGGGAAACAAGGGAATTTCTAATCACCTGCAAGAGCAGACTCTCTCTCTCTCTCTCTTTCACTCTCTCTCTTTCTCTCTCTCTCCGTCTCTCTCTCTCCATTTAACCCTCATGGCTTGAGTTTCTCTTTTCGCTTTGTCCAAATTCCCTCTATGCAGTCAATCAATCCTACCTCCCTCTTTTTACTTTGGTTTTGTTGTTGTTGCCAGATGCATCTCTTTCCTTTCTGCAAACACGCACCCTCATTTTTTTCCCAGGAGACATAAGGAGGGATGGCTCTGCTGTTGCATCATGCCTTCCCACCATAACAGCGGTTTCTGTGTGTGTCTCTGTGTGTATAATTGTGCGAGTTTGGGAGGAAAGTATCCAGTTACAAAACATAAAACCAGTAAGGTCTTACTAAGGCAAAGAAAACTAGGCAATGACTCCGCTTGAACAGTCTTCAGCTTGTCTGTAATTAGTAGTGATTCTGTGTTTATTTGCATGTATTTGTGTGGGTGCACGCGCACACATGTGTTCCAGTGTGTAACATCCCTCTGCTGAATGGAAATGAAAGCGGTTCTGGAGACAATCCAAGGCGCAGATTGCCTGCTTTCTCAAAGGCTGCGCTCACGTCACAGGGCTTGGAACATTGCCTTGTACAAGAAGTAGATACACACAGACACACACACACGTACACAGAGCAGAACACCAGAGGCACTTCACCAAGAGTCCATTTCACCTGGCCTTTTTACTGAACAAAGACTGATCTGAGAGTGAGATGTCTTACAAAGCCAGGGGAAAACTCTGCCTGGATGGTAAAAAAAGAAGAGAGAGAAAGCTGGGAAGTATGTTGACCAAAGAAAGAACTGCAGATTTTAATAGAAGAAATAAATTGAAAGGAGAGAAAATTAAAAGAGAGAGAAAGAATGAGCGGTAGATGTTCGAGTGCCAGGTCTATGCATTCTACCACCAGGGAAACTGAGAGAGCAGAGAGAGACATCTGTTCAACACAACTTCAGGGGGCTTTTACTCTGATGTCAGCCTGTCACCACATACAGGACAGTAGGAGTAGATGCATGCAGAGAGCCCTGAAGTACACACATTAGCATGCGCGGCCTCTCTTCTCTAACCACTCCCCACATCCATCTCCCCATCTCTCTTCAATGAAAACCTGAAGCTAATACCTGACTTTATAAGATAAAACAAATAAGATCATGATGCATCAGCCTCTCAGCTTCTTACTCATTTATTATTATAAGCACTTTAAACCCCCTTTTAAGCATCCTTTTGTTATGTACTTTTTAAAATGATCAAATAATACCATGAATTCACAGAACACAGATGGTGAAATATAAAACCAATCAGTGATATACTTCATGACTGATTAACTGTCAGATAATGTATGAAGCTAAAATGAAAAACAATTCCCGTTTCCATATGTGCATTTGAGAATATATATATATTTTCTCTTTCCTCATCTTATGGATATGAATAGAGGGATGATAGGACTGAAGAAGGGCATCACAATTTCTTTGTACTTCTTTAAAATTGCAAAGTTTCAATCAATAATTCAAATATATCTAATTCATAACAGTGATCCACGGTGACGTTAACATCCAATGTGGCGATAAACATAAGAACACAATCGATGAATTTACTAACTTTAAATATACGGCGGCATCAATATGCAAGGTCGCGTACAGAAAGAAAGATTAAATGTCAGAAGAGGCTCCACAAACAAAATAATAATGAGCCAAAAATGAGAACATTAATCAATAAACCCTGCATTGTGGTCATTAGTTGACTGGCGATTTCAAAATGTCACCAGCCATTATGTGACACCTGACCGCAGATTACAGCTGCTCGGTGAACTCTTCAAGACCTCTGGTGTTGTCTTGTTCATCTGGAAGGCCATCAGCCGAGAAAATACTGCAGTCATTAAAATGATAATGATACAGTCAGAGAGACTGACGACGTATTGATCAACTGCAATGCCTCCCCCATCTGTGGTGCTTCACTCTGCTATGGAGCAACCTGATGAGGAAGACTGTGTGTGTGTGTGTGGGTGTGTGTGTGTGTGTGTGTGTGTGTGTGTGTGTTTCCCTCTTTATTTATACACCGATCAGCCACAACATTAAAAACACTGACAGGAGAAGTAAATAACGATAATTGACCATCTTGTGACAATACAATGTTCTGCTGGGAAACCTTTGGACCTGGCCTGTTACTTAAATATGTAGCACCCACATAGACCAGACCAGGCACACCCACCCCATAGCTACTGCACTCCTTGATGGCAGCAGCCATCCCCAGAAGGATGCAGCCTGACGCAGGCACACACACAAAAACGGTTTAGGAACAACTAAAAGAAACATGAAAAACAGCACAAGGTTTTGACCTGGCCACTAAATTCTCTAGATCCCAAACTGATCAAGTGTCTGTGGAATGATCCACAGGCAGAGGCCCCTCCCCTCAACCCATAGGACCCAAAGGCCCCCACTAACAACACTGTGTTGCCAGGCACCCTCAGAAGGCCCATGTCCATTCTCTGATGAGTCACAATGGTTTTGGAGGCACAAAGGAGACCTACGCAATATTAGGAAGGTGGTCATAATGTTATGCCTGATTGGTGTAATATATGGTTGTGTGTACTGTCAGTACAGGAGCTCTTTAAGCTGAAGATAAAGCACGGTTTATCTCAAGCAGAGTCAATTTTTATGACATGATCAAATCATACACACTGGGACGCTACTAATACTGAAGGAAGTCATGTTTTCAGTGCTGATTATGGCTTTTATATATCATGTTAATGCTCATGAAGCAGTCACAGCATCCTCGCAGACATGGGAGGCATCCCTGACATGCTTATTACATTGCACCTTGTACATCACCGGACTGGAATGTGCGTCCTGGCATAACGGCTGTGAACGAGGACATCACGATGTCATGATGTATGTTACACCCCTGTGATGGATGTGTATGAGTCAGTCCAGACGGGCGGCTTCACTTGAGAAAAAGACAGAAACATGGATTTGACCGCGGACCCCTCAAACACCTTTTCACTTATCCTTCAGCGGAACGCGATGCCCTTCGTCAAGCCTCCGCTCGCGATGGGAAAAAACAATTTCTGCATTCCTGTGCTCGTCCTTCACTGGCCCGTATCGTTCTGGAGAGACGCGCTCTCCATGCATGTCTGAACAGCAACTGCCAATCAAGATGTCAGAACGGCTGATGGACAATCCTCTCAGCCAACTGACGGCAGATGGAGAGGTTTGAGAGGGGTAAGTCCGTGTCAAGGGCTTGGCTAGTGGCTGGTTGGGTCAGCGGGGGGTTGCTATGGTGTTGCTATGGCGACAAAGCGGAGAAGTGGTTTATGATGGACGATGATGGGTGGTCCACACCCGCGATTGAAGAATAGGGAGAGAAATGTGTGACTGTGTGCGTTTGAAGTTACTTAAAGGTGCTCGGGAAGGTACACAGAAATATATCAGAACAGATCTGCTCCCCCTGTGTGTGTGCATGTGTGCATGCCTGGCCTCTGACGGGGGGCTGCAGTCGTAGGAAACACTCACAGCAGTCAGAGCTTAACAGTCAAACGCTGTGTGAGGAGAGATCAAGTCAAATACACACATGCAAACGCACGCACAAGATACACTTTGCCCGGAGCTGATGACGCAAATAGCCATATAACTCTGGCTTGGTGCAACGCTAAAGTGCAGATAGGGAGGGACAGGAGATGAAGAGCAGAGAGAGAGAGAGGGGAAGAAAAAGCAGGCCAGACTGTCTGTGACGTAGTAGCTGTTCCTCAAACATATACAGTACACACGTAAGGGCAGGAAAAGTGAGATTACGACTAATCTGTATGAGCATGTCATCTGTAGCCATGCAAAGTGATCACTCTCTTAGAGTGAAAGCAGCAGGTCACACAGAGGAGAAGAATGAGAAACAGAGGAAGACTGTAGCAAAGCGACTATGGGGTAAGATGGGGTATCAGTGCCAGCTCCAGCCAGATGGGGGCTCCCTTTCACTTGCACCTTTGCCTTTTATTCTTTCCTATTTATTATGTCCCCTGCCTCTCCTCATACCTCTGCCAGAGGGATCATTTATGTTTGCCTTCTAACTTTGTTTGTATTTGATGCCTTTTAACCAATCTTTCTCCCTTTTTATATAAATATATACATTCCTCCCTTGCTTCCAATCTCACCCCATTCTGTCTTTCTCTCTTTACTGTATGATAGTCTTCTTTTTTCTTTTTCTTTTTTTTTGCAGGCACTACAATCCTGTCCAGCCACTGTGAATTTACTGCAAAGACACAGAATATAGGAACAGCCAACAGATACAGACAGAGGGAAAGGGATATGAGACAAGTTATGTTGAAATAAGCAGAAAGCGGAAAAGGGCGATTAAAAAATGCGGAATAAACAATATGGTCAAAAAATATGGGCATTAAAGTCGCAAACACACAATGCAGCATCCACAGAGGTACAGAGATGCTCATGAGAGGAGAATGGTGTTGTTGCTCCCCAGTGGAGACATACGTTGAGCAAAAGAGAATGAAGACGGTGAAGTGGAGCGCTGACGGAGAGACGGTCGGACAGACAGAGCAGGGGAGATGGAGGTGAGGATGGATGTGGTACAGGAATGGTGGCCCTGTCGATTAAAGGACAGTGGTGTAGCGGGAATGCCATCACCTCCCCCCCTTCGGTAATGTCAGTGATTTCACATACCATCACCTCGATGTGGAGCTTCATTCCACTCCATCACACACACACACATGCACGCACACACACTCAGAGACATACCACTGCAGCTACAGCCTTAGCCAACAAAGAGGAACAATGGAAGAGGAGAATGACACACAAGAGGACAGCAGGGGAACAAACCTGATTTAAGAACAGGGACAAATGCCAAAAAAAAGAACCAAAAAAAAGAAGGAAATGAAGAAGAATGTGATGAGAGATGAGATAATGAAATATGAAGGGCAAGAATAAGTATTGTTAAATAATATCCTCTCCACTAAGAGGAGAAGTAAATAACATTGACCATCCCCAGCAGGATGCAGCCTGACATGGGAACAACATGAAGAACAGCACAAGGTGTTGACCTGGCCTCCAAGCTCTCTAGATCCCAAACTGATCAAGTATGTGCGGGATGCAAGGTGGTCATAATATTATGCCTGATCGATGTATATACAGATCATCTTGGCACCACGGTAGGGACACCCTGTTTGAGGTCCATGAGAACTTGATGAACTGCACCTCATCACTACAAAACACCTAGCTGCAGAGAATGCATGGACGATCCATTCTTAAAAAAAAAAACTTTAAAATGGATTGACATATTTAGGAATTTCTTATTGCAATGTAGTGTATTTCAGACCAGCTTTGTGAGCCGGAGTAGATTGTTTATTACTGAGTAAGTAATCGATATTGAAAAGTGCATTGTCACAAGACTTCTTGTTTAGGAATGCATCAGCAGAAATAAAATTATTGCGGCACAGCTTGTAGTGTCCGCTTTGACATATTTGCAAAATAGTTTCGCCTTTTAAAAGTCTAATAATTGTGTCCTCTCGCTCTGCCAAATACTGCACAAATGCTTCTGTAAGCAGGTTTTTACTGTGGTTCACTAGCACGCCTGACAAATCTTTCTTGCCGCTACTGTCTTTTATTACAAAACATTTGAACTCCTTTAAATAAAATGTACTCATAGCGGCTGTGTGGGGTGCCTCAAATGCAGGACAGGCACAACATGTTCTGATGTTCGCACCTGTTCACTGTACAACAGTTTTTTTTAGTACGTAGTACATTTTTAACGGCTTGTTTTACCTGGTAGCCAAAAAATGTTGTGGTTCCATTCATGCAGAAGATGCAAAACAGGGAGAAAAGAGAGACAAGAGAAGTAAGGTTAGTGACAAGACAGTATTAGACTATCAAAAAAAAAAAAAACAGTTTCAGTTCACACATTTCTTTATCCACAAAGTTATTACCAAGCAGATCCCATGGAATCTCAAATGACAGCTAAGTGATTATGAAGGCATACAAGGCGTACTTAGGGTGGATTTACACTGCATTACATCCGTGCCAATCAGTGGACTTTGCTCTCAGCAGTTGGAGCTCTCATCCCCTCTCAATGTGTTCTCCTCTCTCTCCTGGATCCCAGCTCTGACAGTCCCTCATCCCCTACAAAGCGCCCCTCCTCACACAAACACAGAAACACACACACTCAAACTGACTTCCAAAATAAAACCCGGCTGTTTACCAAGCCAGAGAATCCCGAACGGAATCACATTTTGCCTTTCAAAGGACGTTTGAAGTTCCCGCACAGATGTTGCCGTCTTCCCTTTTTTTTTTCCTCCATGTAAGAGATTCTTCCCCTTGCTCTTTCCACCACCTTGCTCAGCACAGTGTGACACCATGTCGGTATCCCTTCAACCTCTCCCCATTCCTCAATCTCTGTCCCCTTGATCATAGGGAGAAAGTTTTGTCTCGCAGAGATGCATCTTTTGAAAAGTTGCCGGGGTAGTCGCAGCCCAAGGAAGAGGCAAGGGAATCGGTTGTTGAACCAGGGAGGCCCATGTTTAGTTAGCATGCTAACCGCGGAAAAGTGAGTGAGCCCGCATGCGCCGCCCGAGCAGATTTACACTTGTCATTGCTGGATTGTGACAGGTGAAAAATAAATACATCTCATCATGCTGAGTAGCAAGTATGACTTTGCACAACTTATGAACGCAGATCTTTCTACGTCACTGTCTATTTAACTCAGTCTGAGGTGGATCATTTGTGGGGAACTAGTGGGTCTCTTGTCTTCTAGAGTCGGAAGAAAGGATCTGGAGTCTAAAAGTACCTACATGGAACCTAGGTCCAAATTCTGAGTTTGTTACAAAAATAATCGTGCTACTTTTTTGGGAGTAGAACTTTGACATCATGGAGTAAAACAGAATAACTTCTAGCAGAGAGAAAAAACAGCACCTGAGGTCACCTGGTGAGGTCTTACAACATAATCTGAGATAATCTGAGAGCTAGACTAGACTTGAACTCGGAATGGAGCACTATCCTGAGCCTCCACTTTAATGACCTTAGAAGCCAAGCAGGCAAATTTGGTGTGTGAGGTCAAGAACTCAGCCGCATTTTTCACAGTTAAGTCTGTTTTTTTTTTCTTTTGTATGTGAATGACAAAAGTGGCTCCATATGAATATACATGAAAACCATTAAATTGTCTCAAATAATCAGAATCAATAAGGTCAGAAAAAGAGCTCTGGAGGTCATTCATCACCTCTGCTTAAGGCCAGAGACTCAAGCCAGGGCTCAAGTCCCTGGCTTGAGTCTCTGGCCTTAAGCAGAGGTGACTCAAGGCTGCATTAACTGGTGCTTCAAACACACTTGGACCTCTGACTGACAGGTTAACAATGAATGCCATGAATTTGATCATTTGTTTTTCTGTCTCTAAATGTAAATAATTATATATATATTTTTTTTTTTATTTGATAGGAAGCCAGCTTAAATGCAAGGTAATAAAGCAGCACTGTGGGGAATGACTGTAGTTAATAGCCGCATAGTTGAAAGGTAATCTCAATCACACCACAGCTTCTGTTATAAACTGGCTGCCCATGTTCGTCTGAGAACAACATTTAAATTATATGCATTTCCCTCTCTTATAAAGGCGTTTTACACGGCCAGCTTTGGCTTTTAAAAGCCGGTCTGCAGGGCAGCGAGAGCGCCTGTGTCAGAAGGTTTACGACCTAAACAGCCATCAGCCTCTCGAGCTGTCATGCTTTGGAACGTAGTACAACGTTGGGCCACTCGTAGGTTAACTGTGTAGTGTCACACCGTTAAATTCAATTGGTTTTTTACGACCTTTTCTATCTGTCCCCAAGGGCAGGCTGGAGGAAAGCTGTGAGACTTTTCAGAAGAAACAGAGAAGGAGATGCGTCACGAAGTGGATGATGGGTGGATAAATGACGAAGGAAGGGATGAGAGGAAGGGGTGGAGGTAAAGGAGAAAACAAAAGAGAAGACAGAGAAGAGAATCTTCATCCCCCGACAAGAAAGACGTGTGTTATGATTCTGACAGAGTAAAACGAGGCCAGCTTTGATTACGCCTCTCGCTGCTATTAAAATGGAGCTCTGCATCACACACATAATATTCTATGGAGCCGCGCAGGAACGTGGGCCGCCGTTCTGCACGGAGAAGAACAAAGGCAGTGGTTGAAAGCTTTCTACGGGAGCTAATTGCAATATTAGTGGTTCTGGCCAGGAGACGAAGAGGAGAACAACACCACTACTAATTAAAAGAAGAGAGGCATTGTCAGACCGAACTGTAGAAGAGAGAGGAAGAAACGGAGAGAGAGACAGGAGCGAAGGAAACAAAAGAGACGGACAACGAGGGTGGAAGGAATGGAGTGAAGAGACAAAGCGGAGCAGTGGGTATAATGTTAACTGTGTAATGTGTGTTCATGTCCACATTAGAGTATCATCTAAATGAGTCCAGCATCTTTAGAGATTAATCCAACCCAGGCTTTAGACGTCACACTCTAATCCATCAGGGGAAATACAAGCAGCGTTATACGACTAGGATCTGATGCCAGCGAAGCACTAGTAACTTTGTTTTCCATGATAGTGGATGTACAGTTAGGTAAGGCGTGGGAAAACTACAGGACATAAACCATAAACCTTTTTTTTTTTTTAACAATTTAATGGCAAGATAAATGCATGTATGGTATGGTTTGGAAGTATGCCACTGTGTAAATTAGTAAGCAAGACAGTGAAAGTCTCATTTCAGCTTTGGCTACTTGTCTTTAATACAACAGCTGCGTTCTGAGTAGTCCGTCTGTATATCTGAAACCATAGCAGAAATTAATGAAACCACAAGAGTGGAAAAAATACCTCTAATTTTCTGTTTCCTCTGTCTACGCGTCCCTTCTCTTTATCTTTCTCTCTCCAGTGAAAGCACGTCCGGCCACCCCTGAGACTTTAATGAAGCTTCTTCAGTCACAGAAACCAAAACTGTCGCACGCTTTGACTTTTTTCTCAAATGGAGGAATCATTTCTACCCCCTCTCCTCAATCCATTTTCCCCCTTTTTTATTTTTTACCTGTCTCTTCTCTCACTCCCATGCCCCCTTGCTCTCTCCTCCAATTACCTTCACTCGCCTCACCCCCTCCCCCCTTCCCCGCTCGGACCATCTGATCGCCCCGCTGCCTCCGAGCCATGTTGCGTGCCGCGGCGTGTAGTCGTGAAGGGGAGGTCAGAGGCTGGCACGCGTCCAGTCCATACAATCAGACATGCTGCTCGCGCCGACCTGACCCGACCCGCTCACATGTACGCAACACAGAAAGCCACATGGTGTAGGATTACAGGTGTACGCGCGCCAAAAGCAGAAACCGAATCACATGAGGGATACGGCGCCGTTTTGAAAATATAATACAAAGGCACCTGATAAACAGCTTCAGCTTTTGTCAAAAAATTCATATTATTTTGAGATATTAGTGAATACAGATAAAATCCAACAATGTAAAACTGTAAAAACTGAATTTTTGAAATGAATTTAGTACTACACTATGAGCTCTTATAAAGCATTTGCTGCTACAAGAGGACCTGAGTATGTTTGTGTGTTTGTGTGTTTGTGTGAATGTGTGAATGGGTATGTGTGTGTCCGGTTCTGTTCTGCCGTGGCACCTGAGGTGAGGCACCTGATCTGAATCATAAGCATCTGATTGGGTTTAGGAGTGGGGCTCAGGTGCCTCCCACAGAACTGAGGAGAATACCGCAGGGATCCGGGATTCCCTGCTCCGCCAAACACACAGTGCACACACAGTGCACACACACACACACACACACACACGCCATTTGTGTGCATGCATGCACACAAATGGCTTAAAGGCAAAACCGGTGAATCAATCCCGCACCTGCACAGTTACCAGCTTGTGTCCCCTCTCCATCTGTACCAACAGGTAACATGCAGACACACACATACAGACATGGAACATGCTATGGAGACACAAAAATAGGCTCTATTTTACTCCTCTGATTCTTTTATGGGCAAAAAAAGTGCTGGAGGAGCTAAAACAATAAATTTATTAATCTACTGTTGGTTTTATTAAAAATTAACTGACAACAATTGAAACAGTTTAAGTCATTCCTTGAGCAGAAAGTATCCCGGGGTCCAGTTTCTCAAATGTAACTTGTCTTTTCTTAGTTTTATTTGATTGAAACTGAATTAAACAGAATTATTTTTGTTTATTTTTTTCTGTAACTGGATTAAATACACTTGACTGCCATTAAGGTCAGTTCTTTCAACTGCTCTAGTTAATTTCAAACTCTTTTTAGCCGTTCTTGCGCTCCGTCGTAAATATGATCAAAACGCTATTGGATACAAATAAAAAAAGCTCATATGGAGACAATGCAATGACTTTTGTTTCACACAAATAGCGGAATCTGTGACAATCCCCTCCAGTTAATAATATTTCTGTTATCTTATGTACTGCTTCTGCTGTGTGAGACAATATTCAATATTCTTTTCAATCTTCACCCCTTTCTTCTCTGATTTGAGCTCATTTCCTTGAGCTCCAGTCTAGTGACCTTTCCCAGCTTATCTTTTCCCCTCCTTTTTCTACCTCCCTTCATCTGTACCTCGCGTACCCTCCAACATCCCCCTCGCTGATATAATGTCTACCTCTCATTTAAGTTTTCTTTTGTGGCACACAGAATGGAGAAAGTGTGCATGATCGCATTTCATGGAAACCCTGATAGCCAAATTTGTAAACGCACAAGATTCGTCAAATTCAGGCAGCCTGTAACGGTCCCTGCTAAGATTCTGGGTTAACGCTCGATAGCCCTAACGCCGAATTGATTCGTACATGCAACGTTATCTTCACTGTTTATTCTGTGACTTCACGCTCAACGCTTTCTTCTCCCGAGATGAGTTTCTCTTGTTTTCCATGAGCCGAGACGAGTTTTTCTCCAACGTGATTAGAGGAACTGACATCGAGATAACCTCCCAGAGACAAATCTTTTGGAAATAAATTTTGCTTTTGACACGAGCAGAAAATGCCAGTCTCTATTCAACTTCAACTGTAGCTATGGCATTTCAGTGATTCAGTATGAAGTGGCTTGATCAGACATGCTCACATCACACAGCGAGGGAAGATTTTACAACTTATCCAGACTAAAATCTCTCAACCCGAGCAGAATGTGCTCTGACAAAGTAAAACACACTTATGCATGTACGACCGCGGCTGCTGTTTTCCCATTTTCTCTCTCGCAGTGTTTAGCGCACATGAAGTAATTCTTGAAATGCACTGTTCGGGTTCAACACAAGTATATTTTATTCAAGCTGCATTTCGCAAGTTTAGGTGTGAATCGTTTTATACGAGTTTGTGGGCAGCAAAAGCCACAGCTGACCAGCTTTGCTTTGTTTCGAGTCTTTGTCAAACGGGTGTTAGCCAGCTACTTCATACCAAACACATCTATGCTGTAATCTGGATTTTAATCACAGCGGCACAATGCCTGTGCTTGAGTCACAGCTTTCCAGCTCTTAAGCTAAAATTAGGCTGCTATTTTTCTAGTCAAGCCGTAGTGCCTTACGAATCAGAGTGCATGTGTGTGACAAGGTACATTAGGACTCTGAGAGCTAGGCTAATTGGCAGTAATGGGTTCTTGTGCTGGGGGTGGGGGCCTGCAAAGGGGGTTATGGGACTCATGTCTGGCAGCTTCTCCAAAGACCACTCCACTAAAGGGCTTCATTAACACTACTTTTCACTGTCCCACAGAAAAAAGTTTTGTGTGGTACGCGCTCATGATAGCGAGCAGCTGCTGCATTTTACCTGCTCCCACACTACATGACTGTTTTGCGTATGTTCCCAATTTTCTCTCAGCTTCCTCGCATCTTCAGAGAGATGGACAAATGGTGAAAAGAACCATATGGGGCAGTGGAAAGACAGCACAGGGACACTAGAGTTCATTTCCCAGTTTCACACAACCATTTGCGCACGTATACACAAAGGCGCAAAGCAAACCCCATTTCCAGTCAATCTCACTAATTGAGGAGGGCGTTCATTAGTTTTTCAGAGTATCCAGCATTTTAGGCAAATGAGCAAGTTTTTTTAATGAATAATGGAAAGCTATCATATCTTCAGTTATGGTTGACTACGCACTGATGCACGACAGAACGGGAAAGGGATTTGAGAGTACTGTATATATAAGCATTATTTCTGAATAGATTTGGATTGTGTTTAATTTAGTGCCTCTCTGGGGACTCGGCGTGTTGCAGGCATGTGTGTTGCAAAGGGCCGCAGAGGCAGTGACTCGCACTAATGTAAATTACACCTACCAGCCCCGTGCCACAGCTCCATTCCATCCACACGCATACTGGATAACTCATGCTTTGTCAAGCTGGAAATTTCCCATTAATTCCACACAAACACGCACAATCCATGAAGACTTTTTCCCCCAGTAAGCATTATATTCATTACATTTAGTTTGGGAGTGGTTTCCCCAACCCCTCCCCCCCGCAATCGATTGAATTGTGAATACGACGAACAGTGCTCTCTAATTTGACTTGAGTAAGTGGGTGACAAATAGTCCAGCCAGAAATCAATGAGGGGAATTATGTATACACAGAGGGTAGAGATAGGCGGGGAGGGGGGATGCCATGCAAATGAATGTATACACTGACAAGGCACGAAAGCATACACACTCTAAGCTATGCAAACACAACGCAAACCAAATCAGTGTTTCAACAAATCCTCTATTTAATCATGTGTACTCTGCATCACTAAATCTAATAACAGAGAGAATACAATCATATTCATGTATACATTATTAATGTAATGTATAACATCGTCACCCTACTTTGTAAGATACGGCACAGCAGCCACAAAAGAGAAAAATAAACAAAACTGTAATATTTCTGTTGAATTGACTGAATAGCTACAGGAAACCAAGGGTTATGTCATCCTATTTTAAGCAGAATGGTTTAATGTCTGTGGGTACAGGTGAAATGAATCCACTTTAAGAGAAGTGTCCCATGTTGGATGACAATGTTCTCATCATTGTTGTTGTTTTCAGTTAGGTTAAGGTACAAGAACTTTGGTTAGGCGTAGAAAAAGATCTTGGTGTGGGTTTACATTAAATAAATGCTACAAGGCAAACCTCTCCCATTCTCAGCAAGCTTCTGCACCATTTGTATGGCTACCATGGTGACGAATCCCGTCCCAGTCAGGAGATTTCTCATGCACTTTGCTCAAATGCGTCAACGTCAGCTTTCTTTTTTTCTTTTTTTCTCCCCAACACATCTTAAAAAACCTCTGTTGTCATTTTTCTGTGGCGGCCGCCTGCATCCTACGGTGTAAAAGCAGACTTGGATGAGTCATACTTTGCCAGCGTCTATTTTCTCTACCCATGTATTTTTTTTTTCTTTGTAACTCTGCAAATCACTCGTTTGACACGCCACTGATACCAATTATGGCTGCACAATTAAGTAATGCAACATATGTCTACATATTTCTACTATAAATGTCCATATATTGTTTAACAATGTTGAGGTAATTATCACTATTTCTGTTCCCTTGAGGGATACATCTGGATGTTTCCATAATATTCTGCACACCATGCACGTCACACAGCGGTTAAAGAATAGAAATCACCTCCAAGTCTGATAAGTACAGTTACAGGAGACAGCTGCCAGGTGCAGTAAAATAAGTTAAAAAGTAAAAAAAATACACTACTTGACAGTATATGTTCATGAGCATTACAGCATACATTCGCAGTAGCATTGTCTCAGTAAGCTTCTGCAATGTCACATTCCATCCAGTGTTGCATTCATTTTTCACCAAGATCTTTTATTGATGATGGGAGAGTCTGACCACTGCACAAAGCCTTCTCTAGCACATAGGTTAAGGTCTGCACTCTAGATTGAAAGTGATGTCTCATGCTCCCTGAACCACTCTTTCAGAATTTGAGGCCCATGAATCCTGGCATTGTCATCTTGGAATATGCCCGTGCCATCAGGGAGGAGAAAGCCACTGATGGAATAACCTGGTCATTCAGTATATTCAGGTAGTCAGCTGACCTCATAATGTTGCTGAACCTAGACCTGAGCAACTGCAGCAACCCCAGATCATAGCACTGCCCCATAGCACAGGCTTGTACAGTAGACACTAAGCATGATGGGTGCATCACTTCATCTGCCTCTCTTCTTACCCTGATGCCCCCATCACTCTGGAACAGGGTAAATCTGGACTCATCAGACCACATGACCTTCTTCCATTGCTCCAGAGTCTAATCTTTTGCTCCCTAGGAAACTGAAGCCTTTTTGTCCGGTTAGTCTCACTGATTAGTGGTTTTCTTAAGGCTACACAGCTGTTCAGTCCCGGTCCCTTGACTTAACTTCGCATTGCACATGTGGAAATGCTCTTACTTTAACTATTAAACATAGCCATGAGTTCTACTGTTGTTTTTCTTCAATCTGATTTCCAAACACATTTCTTCCCTGAAGACTATGGTTCCCCACTATCCATCCAGCTTTTAATAATGAGTTGGAGAGTTCTTAACCCAATTTTAGTAGTTTCTATTTAAATGTTTTCTCTGCTTGATGCATGCCAATGATTTGACCCTTCTCAAAAAGACATCTTTTCCACAACCACGGGATGTCTTTCAACACGGCTGTTTAAGAAATGAGAAGCTACTCATCAGTTGGAATGAAATAACCTTTTTGTTTATGTTTATGAGCAAAAATCTGGAAGAAAAAAAAATCCCAGGGTATAAATATGAATTTTAAATAAATAGAAAACAAGATGATTTGTTTTGTGTGACAGAAAAACCACCAGTAATCTGTCTGCTCAGTAACAAATTCACACTAAATTGAGTCGTCTCATTGATCCCCTCCCTCTTGGTTAAGATGTGATCATCCAGGGTGTTAATTTGGCACTGGGCAGCTCCCAGTCTGATGGACTGGTGTTGCTGTTATGGCTGCTTTCCACGGGAAGAGAGAAAAAAAAAAGTTCAAATAAAGTGGGGAATCAGATGGATCTATTCCAACACGGTTCTACAGAGAGCGAAAATAACCGTCGGGAATTCATTAGAGAGGGTCAATTGTGCGACTGTCAAACACACTTGCTTGCACACAAAACCCACATGGACCCAGGAATGGATGAAAATGTTTCAGGCAGAAATATAAATGGATACAGGTGCAAAAAATAAACACACACACACACACAGAAACTGGCAGAGGAAAAGTTTGGCTGTGTGTGTGTGTCCCACCCCTCATTAACAAATGTGATTCTGACTACATCTCCACAGGGGTGGACTAATCAGCTCATCATTCTTAGAGCGCACCAACAACGTTAGTGCACCTATACATGCCAGCATCTACACAGCGACACACACACACACACACATTGACAGAGTAACTGTTGTATCCTATTAGCCACTTGCTAATAGGGATATAGACCCGTCTTTGCTGGCATTAACACTTTCTCTTAGAGCAAACATTCACAGCCACACAAACACCCACATGCCACCTTGGAGAAAGAGCACAACTCATGGTTCACAGAGAGTTTTAAATGAGGGAGGCGCAGGGAGACGATGGAAAGATGTTGTGGTTGACATATAAGTTCAGCTAGATGAGGAAAGGTTCATTAAGATAATGAATAGTAATGGGGAAAGTGTCACCGAGATAGCAATCATCTTTGCGATTCGATATCTGTGTACAGAAAAATAATTGGCCACATGATTTGGGTTAAAGGTTCGGCTGAGCTGTGAGCTCTGGAAACAGCCTCTACAGTTCCACTACTGAATAAATAGATTAAATAATAATAAATAAATAAAATAAATGCATTTGCCTCCAGTTAAAACTATATAATATTAAACTTACTAATCGTTTCACCCTTTAATTTCCATTTTTGTGTTGTTAGACTTAAAGTACATGATACCTTCAGGCAGGTGTGCTTTGTTGATGTTGGGTAAACAACTGAACAATTCCCTTACTCACTATAATCTTGTGCAGTACTTTGGAAACAAACTACAGATTAATTACTTGTCTTGCTTTCTTGCTTACGTTGCATCCAAAGTGACAATTGAAACAGCGACAGCAGCAAGTGCCTCAGCACATGTGTGTTTGCTGGTGTGTTTGTGTTTCCCCGGGGCAGTCTGCAGCACCGTCAGCGTGACAGACTGCACAAAAATGTACACTTCTTAAATCATCAGTGTTTGCTGTTGCCATTCTTTTCTCCTCTCAGTGACCGTCATTTAGTGGACCGTGCTTACTTTGTCCGACTCCAAAGCAGCTGTGTCTGAGCTTTACCCTCCCATGGTGGCAGAGGGGCATTCCCTGTTTCCAAGGCAGCAACGTAGTGTGCCAGTCATAACAAGACGGCTAGCTGGTTCACAGCTTTCGGAAAGCCAGATTTCCACCAGCACTGGTCTAAAGGCCTCGGTAATGAGCGCCATTCAACTCCCATAGCCGGGGGATGTGTGCGGAGTGGCTGGAAGGGTTAGAACATTATAGGTGGAGAGACATAGGAAGCAGAGAGTGAAGAGAGGCGACATAATGAGAGTATGAAAGACCACTTTTGGGTTCATAGCCCAATTCACTTTGGAAAATAATGGTTTATTCCATCGTTCAGCTGTTGAACACTCTTCAAAAAGCCATTTGGGAGCCGTGACCACAGTCTGGACCTCCACTGAGTCCTCCTGCCCAGACTCGAAGCATTCTGGCCAGCTGTAGCTGACATCCAGCGGAGGCTAAGGCTCCACCAGGCTGAGTCAAATGGAAAGTCAACAGGGTGAAGAAACAGAACTGTCACACGCTCACACATAAATGCACGAGGACGAAGACTTGCGTGGCTACACACAAATCTGATGCTGTACTAAACGAAAGCTAGGTCAAGCAACAGACCGGAGCTCTGCGGCAAACTTTCACTCCTGTAAATGCATCAACACTGTAAGAGCAAATGCCAGGTCAGCCAGTAAGCGGACCAGCTCCCCAAGTAGGAGGCAGACGGTGGAAACCAGGGTCAATGGGTTTACCTACCAGAAGGTTAGAGAGACAAAGAGAGGATCTACTGAGTATGAGGAGAAGAGAGGAGAGGAGAGGAGAGAGTGAAAATAAATGCCAAATGCTGACTTGAAAACGGCATGCTAGTGCATCTAAAGCAACATATTCTGCAAAGAGAATAGAAAACTGCAAAAGACTGGAGGATATTGAGAAGCTGATTTAACCTAGTGTACATAAGCTGCATGTGGATGCATGTACATATGCTATGGGCCTAAGTGGAGTAAGGGAAGAAGAAGCTAATGGTCAAACTCACGTGGAGAAAGAAAATGTCCTTCCATCAGTTGTTAAATGCTTGAAGGAAACTAATGGAGCTGAAATTGTATTTTACTGTTATAAAACAATCCAAATAAAACTCTGCAACCCAAACAAAGGACATAGACAGCAGCAGAGCACCACAGACAAATGCAACAAATGGTGGTGCAGACAACCGACATTTACACCCAGGTCATCTTTGCCCAACTGTACTTCACACTGTTTTCTTCTGTTGCTCTTCATGCTTTCCCCTGTCACCAAGACAAAACAAAGAGGCAGCTGCAGCACCTCAGCTATCACTGCAGAGACCAAAAGGGAGAGAGAGGGATTGAAGCAGAATTGGAGACAAAATATAGAGCTTGTAAAAAATAAAAAATCGGATAAAAATCACACCGACAAATGAGATCTCCACAAAAAAAAAAAAAAGGAGGTTTTCAACAACCAGCATATCCTGGACTCTCTGCTAAAAATAAGATGCCTATTTCAGCACGGGGAGATAAATAACTAAACTGTCTAACTCTTCTCCATCTTCACCCCACGGGGTGCAACATGTGCAAGTCAAGCGGAGAAGCGAGGATCCACCTTCACAATGCCTCTGTAACATTTTAGAAGAGCTGGAATAGAAGCAGAATCCTGCAATGCAGTTGGTGTCTATTTCGACACCAGAGAGCCCACAATAAAACCGGAGCTGACATTTCGGGATAATTTACTGCATGTGCCAGTGAGCATTCTGAATCGAGCCTTAGGCCTCAGGGTGGGTGAAGGTAGAGGGTTCACCTCAAAGTTAGGGAGGTCAAGTAATGCTAGGAGAGTCTGTGCAGGAATTCCTGTTCACCTTGGCTCCATGAGGTTGGAGGTTGCAGCCTTGGGCAAACTCAACTGGCATGTTTTTTCCACATGAATCTTCATCCGGATATGCAAATGCCTACACCTGTACACATACCACTGTGTGTGCAGAATAATTTACTGCACGGGGGAATAAAAGCGTTCACAAACTCCAATTTATCTCTCCATTCGTGTAGGAGAAAGCTCAAAGCAGCAGAGGGTAGATGACAATGTCCCCCGTCAGACACTTTGCAGCATACTAGTGCTGCTTAATGCAGTCACTGGCAGCTGTTGTGGAAGAGCACTCCATCTCTCCTCGTCCCCTTCCTCCACCTCCTTCATCCCTCGCTTCTGCCATCATTATCGCAGCCACCAGATAGCAATGATGCGGGAAAAACCGTGGAGTGGCCCCACCATCCCACATCCACTACCAGAGTGAGGGGGGGAGCAAGACTGACTGCGAGGGAGGACACGGAGGAGAGAAAATCAACATACAGAGGAGGAGAGGGACTGACTGTTAGTGCTAAGTGCTGAGAGTGAGGGAGCAACGTGGGCCAGTAAAGAGAAGAAGATGGAGGGGAGAAAAAGAGGGATATAGACAAAGATAGGCAGAGAGAGGGGGGAAATAGCAGTCGTTATGTGACTGATGTGTAATAAACTGCATGAAGGGGCCTTCGGGGAAACATTATTTTCTAACCCAACACACGCCATCTCCTCCGATGAGCAGACACACACACTCGACATGACACACACACACACTCACGTACATCTGTGAACTCTGCGTGACTCATAACCTTATTCATATTTATGACTAATCCAGCACCAGCAGACTGCAAGCAAACAAAAACAAAAGTTTGGTGGAGTCATCCATCGTGTCAGTCTCGTTGTTATTTCTGTGTTGCTGCAAGATGCCGAAGAGGGCACTGGCATGTGGCACGCAGCAATGCATTCTGGTCCTGGTTACGGAGCTGCTGGGAAGCCTCCCATTCTTGTCATCTGGATTTTCTTTTAAAATTCCTCAGTGGGAACTCAAGAGTGTGACAAGCTGTAATCTGTCCTTATCATCTAAAGCAGGGGCCACATACATGTGGTTCAAGCAGGCGGGAAAAGAATAGCACAACAACGTGCCTTTTACTCATTTAGTGCAAAAAAGTAAATCGTGAAAATGTTATTAAGACATTTTATGAATCATCTGAATCTGAAGATCAATTCTTGCTGCTCTTTAGTTCTAGGTCTCATGTTGTGTTGGGTTGTGTCGTACGCACTTTGCAAATTCATCCCATGGGCCAGATTGGAACATCAGGCGGGTAGGTTTTGGCCCCCGGGCCGTATGTTTGACAGCCCCAATCTAAAGGTTTCCTTAAAAAGCAGCATCTCTGGCTTTGTCATAGCACCATTAGAAAACACATTCAATGATTCGGTGCATTCCTGCTACGATATTAGTATAATATTAACTTCATTAGGAAATGCAAAAAGTGTTTTGAATCGACTGAGCATTTATTAGACACTTTTAGCACCTTATTAACATGAATCAACTTTTTGGTTGACATGCTCATTCTCATGCACTCTAATGCTTGCACCGTGAATTTAAAAGTTATTAACACATATATCTTGTTTGTGTAATCCATATATAAGGTGTAAAAACCTTTGCCACGTAAACATATCACTAAACGCTACACCATTCCTTCAGAATCAAAGTAGATAGATAATTCTGTGCTGGTAGCATTTAATCTCTCCATGGGTAAAGCAACTAAAGCTATTTAAGGAAGGAACTGCATCCTCAGCCTCAGCCGAATGTCTCTGCATGGGTTCAGTAATCAGACATAAATGGACAGGCACATCTAGTAAAGTCAGTTGTGACACGTTTCTGTGGTTGATAAATAAATGAGCACCATCTTATTTTACTACACTGTGTTCCACGGATGCGATCAGTTGACATCAGTAAGGATTCAGGGTCACTTTCAGTAGATAACATGTCACACTGAAATCTACATCCTTCCTAAAGTAGGAAAAAAAAGGTGTTGGGAGCATCTTTCTGTAGTTTACTAGACCAGCACTACTAAAATTCGCTGATGCTTGAAGACACACATTGAAAAAAGAAGAATCAGAGTCTGAGGTATACAGATATTGATGCATAGAAAGATGAGTAAACACCAGTCCTAATTAATTTAGTGACACCAGAACATATAAACGAACATACTGTTGTGCAAGTGTCCGTTTCACCACGTGCCTTTCTCTTAATCCAAAAGTTCTCTCATACGCCATCCATCTGCCTTTTTCCCCTCTACTTGATCTTTCTCTCTGCCTCATTCTCTCTCCCCATAGACCATCCATTAAATATCAGCAGGGCTTTTGAGCAGTGGGAAAATCAATGGCTCAGACGTTCCCTTAAACACCAGTGTTTTTCAGATCCACTTTAAGCACATGAGTTTTGAGAGGATTTCATTGACGACATGGGCACAGTGTGAATCAACTCATGAATTAAAGCGAGGGAAGGGCAGAGGCGGATGGGAAAATGAGAGCCCTGTGGCTCCTGCTGGACGTGCAGACATGCATTTGTAGTCGGCACAGAGGAAAGGACAAAAGGAAGGGGGAGACAAGAAAAGACAGATACCGTTTTTGGAGGAAAATCGCAAAAGACGAGGTTCAATTTTTGAAGAGCGCTCCTCACTTCTCCGAATTTTCTCACTCTTCTCCTCCTCTCAACCTATTTTTTTGGAGATTACAGCACAATGTATCTGCCAGTGGAGACAGCAGCAACACGTTGCTCTGACCCAAATACAGCAGTGTGGTGTGATGATTGGCTAAGAGAGGGAGCAGGGGTGGGGGTGTAGTGTGCAGCACATCAGCAGCAGCAGCACCTTTGAAATTCAAACATTTATATAAGCAAAAAAAAATGGACCAGATTCTTCTTTCATTTATCTCTCCTATCCTTACCCCATCCCCTGTGCCCATCTCTAACGGCACTCACCTGTTACTTCCATCCTACACTCTCCTTCTCCTTATCTTTTCCTTTCCATATTCCCCAACCCCTGCTCCCGTTTTTCCTCCTCCTACATCCCCACACTGGATTTTCCCTCAGAAAACTAACTGTAAGGATGGTAGCGATGGAAAGAGAGACAGAGGCACATTCATTCTTAATCAAAGCATAAAATTGAGTGGTGCTGGATGTCAAGCCAAAAAAAAAAAAAGCCAACAGTCTTGCACCCTCCAAACTTGGAATTCTTGCCGTTTCTCATCACAGTGTTTTGCCTGCTCCCATCATCACCTCATTAGACAGTGAGCTGAATATCTGTCTCCACTTTGCTATGGTGGTATTTAAACTGTGGATGAGTCAGGTCCTTTGAGAATCCATGCCCATAAATGTAAGAGCTATTTAAAGAAGGAAATGCATCCTCAACCTCTCCAGAACGACTCTGTACGGGTATAAAATGTAAATGTGTGTTTGGTGTCTTATTGAAGCCGGATTACATATTTGAATAAGGAGGTCCAAATCAGAGTTTGTGGCATTGGATGAGTAATTTCTGTAGTTGAGAACACAGGTTTACACTGTCTACTGGAGCTTCTGCAGCCAAGGAACAAGCTATCCTCTCAAATGTATTAAAGATCAGATTGGGACTCGGATCTGTATCAGATAACGACATCCCTAATATATAATTTTATTACATGCTATGGTCGTGTCAAATTATGATGAGCCTGGATGTCAGCCAGGGTTTTGCAGACTAACCGCCAGTGTCCTTCATTCAAAATGCATTTGGTTCCACTGTTTGTTGACGTCGCACCCACCTATAATATGGATATGCGTCTGCAAATTTGTGCAGACATGCAACATGCACAATGGAGCTGTGGTTAGAGAAGCAACTTCGGGGCAGTAAGGGTGCTGGTTCACTCCTCTCTATGTCGGTGGCTGAACAAGCACCTAAAACCCCCCAAGCTTCCCCCAGGTGCCATGCATGGCTGCCCACTGACTAAATGGCCAAGAGTACTCACAAGGATTGGTTAAAAGTAGAGAACAAATTCCTTGTGCACATATAATTGATTGATTTATGATGCAAATGTTTAAGAATCAGATGTTGAGTATGTTATATTTTTTTAAGTGGATATAAGGAAAGGAAAATGTTTCACCGGGGTGATGCACCCTCTTTAACTCATGTTAATGTGTATATGTGTGCATAATTGGCTAGGGTCTGCACTCCTAGATATTATTTAACTTGTATTGTTGGTGTTAAGTGTCAGAGTCACTTACCCTTTTTGGTAAAAGCAAAATATATGCTTTGAAGGGTTTAAAGTCCTACTCAAGCAAGTTCGACTAGCACTTTCACAAATCTAAGACATTAGCAGGAAACACATTAAAAGAAGATGAATCAACATTAATGCAGCATACTGAGACAGCCAGACTTCTATGGCATGCCAAACAACAATAGCATCTTTCATTTCCCCTGTCTGGTAAATGTTAAAGTACTCTGAAAATTCACATCCCACTTTGTGATGGAGGTTTCCTGGTATGAATCTATAGTCTAGAGGCCCCAGCTGACATTATAGGTGTTGTTTCCTCTGATGTTTCTTCCAGAGTCACTCAAGTAATGGCTGCACAGTAAACCACATACCAGATAACCCGAGTGTCATTCCTTCACAAAATTGGTAGAGTAGCTGTTTATAAGTACATTTCTTGCAGCTGAAACAAAGGTGATGCCTGCAGCAAATTAAGGAAATTGGCTAAAATGAGCTGAAGTAGCTACAAAAGAATAGTCAAAAAGAAAGCAAACATCAAAAGAGCAAAACAAGAAAGAGGAAACGCAGCTTACCATTAAACAAAATCATAAAAAAAATTCACATTAATCCAATGCCACATGAAAGAATTTAAAAAGTGCATTTGTCCCAATATAAACTCTACTTTGGTGTTTTCTCTTTGAGTGAGTGGGTGCACGTCATGACCCAACCTGCTGGTGTCTTTGGGGGTTCAGTGACAGGCCCGCACGGGGGGGAAGTAAACAACACCAACCGGAGAGAGCGACAAGTGACACCATGTGCATCCCGTCATGGGAAAATAATAAGTAGCCCACAAATTTATAGATTCAGGACTATGTGGCTGAACTAGTAGGTTTATTTGGAGTGCAAGAGCATTGCACTTATTGTGCTATCGATACATGAAAATGCCTACTCTTTAAAATCCACCTGCAGCCGCGCTCATTCAGACAAAAATAAATAAACTGCAAAAACACACAGGCACGCTGGCTACCACCACAGGTATAAGCTGCAGCCTGGGGTGACGCCACAGGTTAAATCCCTTCTGCATAATCTGAGGTCGACAGTCAACGTTGCCACAATGAGACTGCAGGGACCACACACACGCGCCCTATTTATAGAGCTCTGTTTTTGCGACATCCACCCTCTCACCGTCCTTCATTTTATTTTTTTTCCCCCCACATGATCTAAAAGCTTTTCTAGCTCTGAACAATCAAATGACAAACACTTCTAAAGCACCGAATGGGATCATAAGGACGCCTTGTTTTCTGTCTCTCTCTCTCTCTCTCTATTCCCCCAGCCCCCTCTCCACACTTTCTCTTTCCCTGGGGAAGTAAATGAGGCCAAATTTTCTCTTTTCTCTTATGCAACTTAATCAGAGCGATGACGCTGGTAACTGCTTTCAGAGGAGGAGAAAATTTGCCATTTGTCTTATGTATCTCCTTCGTTCAGATTCATATAGTATAGCTAAATGCTGTCTGTTTGAAGCCTGTGTCATTCAGCTTAGAATCACTGCAGTACCTCAAGTGTGGGATTTATTCATGAAGTTGTTGAGGCTATCCTTTCCTACTCAGCCCCACATATATGCCTACAAATCAATGTATTGATCTGTTCATGCATTTAACGTCCACCTGGCCATGTATCCATTCCTTTTGTCTAAAAGGATTTAGCATGTGTGGTCACACACGCTGTCTCTGCGACTTGAAAGAGCAGCCACATGGCTCAAACTTACATCAGTAGCCGGAAGGAGTGCCCAAGGCGCACAACAAACAGCTATTTCACATTCACTAACACTGCCTGGCTACCCTGTGTGTTTGTGCCAATGTTTCTGTCTGTGCTTGTCTTTCTGTGCATACATATGCAGGTGTATGCATTTAGGTTTAGGGTACAAAGGCAGCAGCAGATAGAAATAGTGTACACCATTCAGCCACAACATTGAAACCACTGACAGGAGAAGTATAAAACATTGATCATCTTGCAACACTACAATGTTCTGCAGGGAAACGTTTGGACCTGGCATTCGTGTGGATGTTACTAAGACATGTACGATCCATGTAGACCAGACCAGACACCCCCACCCCATAGCAATGACACTTCTTGATGGCAGCAGTCATCCCCAGCAGGATGCAGCCTGTAGAGTGGCCCCCATTAAAAACATGTTGTTTCCAGACATCCCAGGACACCAAGGCCCAGGCCATATTAGGAAAGTGGTCATAATGTTATGCCTGATCGTGCATGTGGGTGTGTAGGGCCAGTGCTGGGTGCTATCTGCTGTCTCCCCCATGAAACAGATACTATAAAGACAGTTGGAGTGTAAGTGAAAGGCACTGACAGTGGAATGGTCAGAGTGTGCAGAAGAAGTGTGAATACAGAAACGTACAAAAACAAAAAGGAGACTGACAAGCAAGAAGTCAAAACAGGCGGAACAAAATGAGGGGAAAGCAGGCACAAGTGGACAAGTTCACAAAACAGCCAAAAGGGGAAGAAAAGAGAAAACAGACCCAAATTGGACGTGAAAGGCCCTAAAAAACATGGCCAATTTTTTCCTTTTTGGTCTGTATTTTGGAGAAAATAAAGCTCGCTTTTTCCCTGAGCGCGGCGAGACCAAATCAATAGCGCTCCCAGTGCTCACCTATTATTTTTCAAAGGCTCCAGCAAGGAGGAGAAAAGGGAAGGAAAAGAAGGGAGGAGAGGTGCGCAAGGATGCACGGTTCCTCCACGGCACAGTGGGAGCTACACGACAGGCTGGTAAAAACGAGTTTTGCAGGAAAGAACGGGCTCTGAGACAAAAGCCTGCCTTAACGCAGCAGATCAAACGAGCTAAAAACCAGAACGTCAGGATGAGATCAGACCTGTCTGTAAATCAAGCCAAACTCCGACCTTAAGTGCCTCGCCAAAACACAGATAAAGAATTCCTCTAAAGGCACAGACCTCTATAGTTGATACCAGTAGCATTCAGACAGTACAGCTGTATTGATGTCTTGGTTGTCCTGTATTTTAGATGTATGTTTGAAGTCTTTCCCCTCTATGAATTAAGCATAACCTATAGAGCTGCTTTGAAGCAGCGGCCTGTTTGATGTGACTTTCACCTCAAGCCTTCATAGCTCATAGCCAGAGGCTTCTAATTGTATTCCCCTTCTCCTTTTGTAATGGACACCTGATGCACGCACACGTAACGGCGTACAGTATACACACAGTACAGTTAAACTAACAGATCTTCATGAAAACACTCCCTTCAGTGCTTTGCCGGTTCTCCCCGGTTCTCTCTTTCTATCCTCCCGGGTCTGAGCAACAGCAGAGCCAGATCACAACCTGACAGATGCAACACATCTTCCACATCTTGGCAACCAAAACCTAAATCAGCTGGGTCACAGCCCCTGCCTTGGAAACTGTCCTCTCCACAGCTGAGGCTGAATGAGGAAATCTTTTGAAGCTCTCACATTTCAAAGAAGTGCGAGTACGCTGTCCAAGAAAGAATGATGAATTTTCTCACTATGTCTCTCTCTCTCTGTGTAAACATACTTTCTCTCTAGCTCGATACATCAAATACACATTTGTTTAACATTAAGAATAAACTGGAGCACCTTCAAATGAAGTACCAGTCTTTTTCCCCCCCTTCTTCTTCTTCTCCTCTCTGCCCTTTTCCGAGCAACATGCTGACGTTCTAGCATGAGATATAAGGAAATAAGAGAGTTGAACCCAGTGAAAAGTTTTCCGCTTCCTCTTAACTGGTGTTTATCGCGCAGTCTAAATAAGTCAGAGCCGAGATGAGGAGTGAGCCGTTATGTAACGCCAGCCAAAGATGAGCTCCGCCAATGAACATTCTGTTAGAAGACTTCTGCTTAGTAACATAATCGTACTCAACGCAGAGGGGAGAAGCAGAGAGGAAGCCATAGCCAGATAACAGGAGTGAATGAGTCTGAGAGAAAGAGGGGCGGATGCTAAACTGTTGAGTGAGACCGAGGAGGCGACACCGGCCAGAGTGCTGACAAAAAGAGGACTGACATTCCAGCCACTGATCTACAGTATTACGTATGGTTTTGTGGACAAAATCCTTTGTTTGATGTCGGCATGTGATCTCCAGACCTTGAGCTCGAATGGGAGGCAGGAAGGATTCAACACCCACCTCTGCACCCACCTGCAGCTACATGCCGCTGGTCTCCTGGGCAACAGGACGGGAATAGCAGCAATGAGATGTCAGGGTGATACCCAGGATTGCAGATTCTTAATGTGATTGTGAGTGTGTGTGTGTGTGTGTGTGTGTGTATGCAAATAAAAGCCCTATTCACATATTTAAACCTGCCAAATGTTTGCTTAAAATTAAATTCAATGTTTGACTACTGTATTGCAAACAGAGCCAGAGGAAAAGGGCATATTCTAAACACCAGTCTCAGAGTTGGAAATACGCTGTTTGGAAAGAAAACTGCATATGTGAGTGTCACATGAAAGCATCTCACCGCTCACGAAATATACACGATACACTTTGACCACCATTACGTTAAAGTGCATTAAAGACTTAAGCCAGAAACTGTATTCCACTGCCAGCTCCAATCTCCTCTCTTCTCAAATAGGTAATGCTTCAGTCACACACACATTGGTCTCTGGACAAAACGGATTAAACAACTCTTTGACAGTCATCCCTTGGGTGGGGTGGGGGCGGGGTGGGTGACAATGGGTTAGAGGATGAGCGGGACATTTTGGGGAAAGCTTTTTTGCTTCGTGGCAGAGACTAATATAAGGTCAGATCCATTTTAATGTCTGCACGGTGTGCTGTACACGCAGCTACACCCAGCACTCAGTTAGCTTAGCTTGGAAGTAGAAAAACAACGAGCCTGACTCTGCAGAAAGCTATTTACCTAAACACAATTTAACCATTTTAGCTCATTTTTACCAATTTTACCAACAGTTTTGGAGTGAGAGAAACTTTTTCAGTGTATTTTTCATTTAGAAATATCACCTCGGCTTTGTCAAATGCATTCTGTCAAATGTTTCCGGCGCCAGCGCGAGCAGGACGCCGATCCAGTAGCTCCGTACGTGTCAAACATTTTATTCCTAGTCACTTTTTTATTTTTTTTATATATATATTTTTTATATAGTTTTTGTTTTGTATGTTTCAATGTATGTCACTGCTACTGGATGCTTGAATTTCCCCTGGGATTAATAAAGTATCTATCTATTTATCTATCTATCTATTCTCAACCTGTGGGAACTGCAGTGGTGAAATTTGAGTAAAACCACAACAAGAACATTTATTCCCCATTCGTTCGGAAAAACTAAACGAGCATTTGAACAGAAGTGGATCCTCTGCACATGTGGCACCACTGCTTCCACAAGCCTTGCCAGAAAACCAGTGGAGAACTCAGTTCTATAACAAGAATACGGTCTCTCCTGCACTCTCTACTAATTATCTCATTTACAGTGTTCTGTTTCTGAAATAACTAATTCAATTTCCTTCAGAATAAGAAATTATAATTAAGTGTGAACTTTATTACAGATACTGTGTAAGTAGCAAGATGTATTCTATTACGCAGCAGTGCCGCGTATTAAAATTTAAAATAAACCATCACAGAAGCCAAAGCCTTAATAGCCAAACGTCCAAATAACGGACAGCAGGTTATTAAACCTACTTGATTTATCCATCAAAGATGTAAAGAGGTTTCCACAGAAACAAAATAAAGATGTTACACTCGAGCAACTTTATAGGCCTCTGGTTGAGTGTGTCTTCGAGGCAATGAATAGGCTGGGGGAGGGGTGGGGGTGGAGGGGCGCCATTATCAAGTAATGAAACATTAAAAGGCATGATTCCACAGTACCATGTTCACGTAGTGAATCATTTCAAGCTGGGTATTATATTTCTTTAAGAACCTTACAAGGACTTAAAGTATTTGTCGGGGTTTAGTGGTTTTAGAGCGACGTGTCGTACTTAAAGTTCGTTTGTCTAGTTTTTAATGCCGGCGTAACATCTGAACTTCACGATTCATTACTCTGTCACAAGGCATTGTATTTTCTGCGACGTGAGCTAAATTGATATAGTTTGTATTTGTTCATAAAACCAGTAAGAGAGCTTTCTCTATTTTATGAGAATTTATAACACTAATACAGTACGTTATTAGCCTGCTAGCCTGGAGATCCACGAAGAGATGGATGGATGGATGGATGGATGGATGGATGGATGGATGGATGGATGGATGGATGGATGGATGGATGGATGGATGGATGGATGGATGGATGGATGGATGGATGGATGGATGGATGGATGGATGGATGGATGGATGATGTTTTCAAGTGAGCTGGAGGAAAGAAAATTCCTCTGCACAGGTTTATACAATAGTACCTGAGTTGTCCATTGGGGGATAATGTGATTTAAAGTTTGGTTTTCCATGCTGCATACACATTTATATGGATCCGACATTTGGATTTACACGATGCAGAAAAAAAGCAGTGCGTTTGAACCAGATGTATTTCTGCTGAACTTTCTCGTTGATATACTGAAGTGACTTTGACATTTTCCTCCGGCACTGATCCCTTCACCTGCAGCTCCATTTGAGAACAAGCAGCAAAATGCCTCGTGCTGCCCTTTCTTTACCCCCTCCTCTCTCCGTCCTTTCCTCTTTCTCCTTATCACGTCGCCTCTCATCTATGACAGGACACAGCAGAACCGCTTCCAGGTCCCGATCTGTATCTCTACAACACTCGCCCTCGCTTTGCTCCCCATTTTCCTCCCTTCCTTCCCTCCACTCGTGACCACCTCCTTCCCACCTATCTGCGCTCTGGTCTGTGCTCTGCGGCTCTTCGTCCATGTCGGAACAGAAACACACCCCGATCCCTATCTCTCTGCTCTCTGAAGAATACACACCGTGAGACGCCCAGCAAATCATAGTCAGTCTCCCTCTTTCTCTAGCCGTCTCCTTTCCTCCTCTCCATGCCTAGGAGTGTAAGTGTGTATATGTATTCCTTTTGATTTCAGTCTCTATGTCTGTATAGGGAAGAACATGTTAAAACCACACATTATCAGTACAGAAGACATGCTGTAAGAGATAAAACACATAATAATATACATACTATTCACATAGACATGCAAACACACGTATATTTGCTCATTTGCTTAAACAGGAGAGGTCAATCCACTTTACAGAAAATAAATTAACCGGACAAATATCCAAATATCCGCTTATGTTTGCATAGACATTATAATGGATACGGAAATTTGTATACACATAAACTGCATGTACATGTTTTCACGACCTTCACTATTCTTTAATTCAATCTTGATCTTCTATACAAGTATCAAGACACGATGATGACGCGGCCCTGTGCTTTGCATCGGTGGCTCGTTGCCAGGGTGACACCGCAAAGCTGGGTCGGGCAGCGAACAGCTCATAATATAATTGGAAAGTGTGCAACATGACAACACGGCATGACCTGTCCTGTTACCCTGGAGACCTCCGTCAGTCCCATCACACTTAGCCACACACGCCTCCGCTCTAAAAGGATGAAGGTTTTGATTGGAGGCTGCTATTGGAAAACAATAAAAGTAAAAAAAATAATAATCCTTTTTCTTAATTTTTTTCTTTTTTTGAAAGCACCGTTTGCTGATTAAAAACAAATTATTCTAAAAACTGAAATGCTAGGGTAAGAATTCCTGCCAGCCAGATTTATCACAAGTAACACTGACTTGTGCAAGTGTGAATTGGAAAATCCTCATGAAAAAAAATAAGGTTCAGAAGAGAAATGTCTCCTGGTGGCTGCGTCCTAGATTAATGCCAGAGTACGTCAGCAACAAGAGTGTTGAGTGACTGAGAGAGTGTGTGTGTGTGTGTGTGTGTGTGTGTTTAGGCCTATGCGAGGGTGTCATAGGAGGAAATTTCAAGGCGCACTAGCAAGCTCACACATACCGAGAGTTTAATCTCCAGGCCTAATAAGGATCAATGTAAATGCAGAGTGATACTGTTCTTTCCAATGACAGGACCTGCTACAGAGCCGGGAGGATCACCCGACACTCGTCCCACTCAAACCAGCGCGCAGACACCTCCTAGCTCCACAGTGCAACAGCTATGTGTACATGTGTGTGTTTGCATGCGTGTGAAGTCAGCCGTTACAGATAAAGTATAAGATTACTTCAGCAACAGCAAACACATTATGATTCTCAACAGCCCCGGTATCGCGCTCTCTTTATCGGCGTCATGTTTTCATACACAGGGAGTCGGGGAAAGCCGACGCCGCATGCTAATGCAGACTCCAAAACAATACTATTAATATCAGATTAGATCTCTGCTGTGAAAGGTAGGCAGATATTTGCAGCAATATTAAGTCTGCACACTGTGAGCGCTAGATGGATTGTGTCAGGCTGTAAATGTGGCAGATACTCATTACGGTCTCATGTTCACATACAGAGTTTCGCCAAATGCAAATTCACAGAGCGGAATGTGTACTTCGTATGTTATGCCACACGAAACCAATGCGCGTGTGCTCTCAGAAGCGGCAGAATTTCATGCACATTTGTCACGAGCGCACTTTGATTCAGGCTCAGTTAAGTGCTGGGTATCAAACATTAGCGCTTTTTGAGTGAAAGCCAAAGAGTGCTTAATCCTAGGTCACATTCTTCTTTGGTTTACTTTTCATTTCATTGGATGCTGAATAATTCCATGTTGCATGACAGTAAAAGGTTTTTTCATTCTGCTCCATGTAATTTAGGTTAACCTCCCGGGGTTCTCGAGCTTTTGTTGTCGCGAAATGAAAGTCTGAATTATCTCATGCCATTTTTCTATGCGGTAAAAGTTATACCCTTAAGGGAGGGAGGTATTATTTTGGTTCCAAATTCAGATACGGTAAGAAGGCTGACGTTAAAGCACGTCAAACATCCAGCTTCATTCATGTCTGGCACTGGGCAGCAAACAGGTGCACATATCTATAAATAGAGAATTACAGTGACTCACATCCCATATCATCTCCCACCCAAAAGGGAACCACACAAAGGCAAAGAAATCCATACAAGCTTTTTCAAAGCCATTGGAAAACACTAACGTTACATTACTATCATATCCAGTAGACACAGAGCGATGTTAATATTAATTTAGAATTATGTTTTTTCTCAATTTGTCAGATATTTAATCTTCTTTTAGCTCAGGATTGATCATCACTTATTTAAAAAGCTGTGTCTCCAGATGAAAAGTTCTCCATCATGTACACCAGGTATTCATACACAAATGCTGGGGAGAACCAAAACAGTGAAAATGCTCTGCAGAGCTACACAGAGTTTAAAGGGGAACTACTGGTTTTTACAACCTGAACCTTATTTCTGGCATAAAATGCGATTGTTTACTCACCCATATAACTTTTGCGTCATTTGTCGTCGTTCGGGAGATATTTAGATCTGCATATATCTATATAGTGGGAGTGAATGGGGCACCAAAACGCATACTTTAAATAACGCATTATCTGCTGCTAAACTCGTTCATTTTATCAATATTTTGTTATCGCGCGCTAGTGCTATTCCCTGTTGAGTCCGGAGTTACCTGTTCTCATCATCCAGGGTCTGTAGGTCAATCAACAGATTGAAAACGAACGATTTTTGCGGCAGATAACATGTTATTTAGAGGCTGCGTTTCGGTGCCCCAGTCACTCCCACTATATGGATATACGCAGATCTATTTATTTCCTGAACAACTACAAAGGCTAAGTTATACGGGTGAGTAAACGATCGCATTTTATGCCAGAAATCAGGTCCAGGTTGTTAAAAACAGTGTTCACCTTTAACTGCTTGTCATTATTCTCTACAGGTCTGTCATTAAAAAGAGTGCAGTTTAAAATGATGTCAACTTTTGGTTGGTTTTGAATCTGGTATATTCATGAAGCTACCTTTAAACCATGCTCTTTACACTATGGTGCAAAGACGTTTGATACAAGTGGTGTATTCCATTTATTTTCCTTTTTCGATCATTCACTGCGCTACACCGGTGCAATTTAGTAATTCAAAAGTCCGATTTACACTCATCTGTAGCGAGGTGTAAATAGGTGTGAACTTTACTCCAGGTACTTGGTAAATATCCTCTCACCCTGACTGTGTCCCAATCCATTAAAGCCAAGCGCCACTTCAGCTTAACTGCCCTCCGAAGGACCTGGCCTCAATAATGTATACAGCCATACAAGCCTCTATTACTCAAAATTAATAATACATGGACAGCCTGCCCGGCAATCCCCATCTCACTATTCTTTCCTTCTTCTCATCTCTGCCTGTTAGCAGTGATGGGCTGTACCATCTGGCACTGGAGAGAGGCTGGAGGCTGTGACTGGAGGAGATGAAGAAGGAGGGGGATGTTGGAGTTCATGGAAAGTGTTTAATAGTTGGCCCCCAAAGTAACGTGCAAAACCTTGTTAAAAAAAAAAAAAAATTGTATTCTTGTAGTGTATTTTGAGACAAGACGCTGACCTTTTCATTATATCAGTAGATGACAAAGTTTGTTTATTTGTTAATAATGAAAGCGAGGAAGAGATTAAATTTAGGCATGGAGCTATTTGGGGATAGTGGGCGTATTAACTGCATGTGGATGAATGTGTATCTGAAGTGCATTAACTGTTGGGAAGGTCAGCCATCGCACTTTATCAGCTTTACTTGTGCTGCTGCCCATCGCTGAGAGAGACCCGCCGTGCTATAATGACATCATCGAGTCCTGCATTACGCTTCCCGCTCACTGCTGCTGAATCTCCTCCTAGAGAACCTCCTTCTACGCACGTGTCCCTCCTTCTGTAACTTTTCATCTCTGTTCCAGTGCCATATGCTGTCTGGGCAGATGTTCTACAAGCCTGTCAAGTTAACAAGTACCAGTCCCTACTGACATAGTAGAATGAAAGTGGTTGCTTCTCTAACTTTTTGTTAATCCGTTGACTAATTGTTTAGTCAATAAACCATTAGAAAGAAACGGCGTATTGCTTCCCGGTGTCCATTGTCTTAAGCTGCCTTACATTATCCACTCATCCATCCGTCTATTTTCATCTGCTAATCAAACGTCACAGTGGCATCAGGCAAAGCGTGGCTTTCCAGACATTGTTCTCCCTAACAACCCAGACCAGAGTAGATATGTCGGCGTCTTCTCCCTGCTTGCAGTGCCTTGTTAACCTCCAAAGGGTCTTGAGATTCCCTGAAGTCATCCTCAGCTCTACTTCCTCCAGATGTCTGAGCCTTTTCCCCATCTCTAAGCATGAGACCTGCCACCTTATGGAGGAAACTAGTTTCACCCGCTTGTATTCATGATCCCATCCTTTTAGTCACCTCCCAAAGTTCATGACCCCAAGGGGATTCTGAAAGCACAAGCTTTGTCTGATTATACCGATCAAACATAACATTATGACCACTGATAGGAGAAGTAAATATCATTGACCATCTTGACAACTGACAACTGACAATTGTTGTTGGGAAACGTTTGGACCTGGCATTCGTGTGGACGTTTCTCATGTTACACCCACCTAGACTAGACCAGACACCCCTACCCTATAGCACCCATAGCAATGACACTCTACAAGACACACGCACACAAAAAAAACTAAAAAAAATATTAAAAAATAGCACAAGGTGTTGACTTGGCCTCCAAATTCACTAGATCCCAAACTGATCGAGTATCTGTGGGATGCACTGGAACAAGCCTGATCCACAGAGGCCCCTCCCCTCAACCCATAGGACCCAAAGGCCCCCACTAACAATGTGTTGCCAGACACCACAGGACACCCTCAGAAGGCCCATGTCCATTCGATGATGAGTCACAACTGTTTTGGAGGCACAGGGGAGACCTACACAATATTAGGAAGGTGGTCATAATGTTATGCCCTATCGGTGTAATGACACAGTAAGTCTTCACACTAGTCAAGCCATATGTGGATGATTTTTTTTCCATTGATAAATGAACCGTTTAATCGCCTCTAGAATACAAGATCAAGGAGGGAAGGAACTATTGTTGTGAGTAAAAGAACGAGTGACGGCGCGTCCATCATCAATCCATGTGAATGCCAAAGACAAAAATAAGTGGCTGAGGAATGGAGACAGTGTAAAGAAAGAGACAAAGAGTAGTGTGAAGTGTTGGATGGAGGAGGTAGAGTGTACAGTAAAGGCCCGAACACTGGGCTTCTGTCAGAGATGGAGTGTGATTAACAGTAGCTGAAAAAAAAAAAAAAAAAAAGGCTGTCCGCTCAGGGCCTTGACATCACTCACTCTATTTCTAACACACACACACAGGCAGCCGCCGAGGCAGTCACTCAAGCAGCACTTTGGGAAATGAAGCAGCCGATTCTCAGAAAAGGGTGACCTTATCCCACCATGCACTCCTCTCCCCGGTGAGAATCCATCCCGGTGGTCGTTTTGATGACAACAAGTGTCAGAGCTGATGTTGTTATTTAGTCTCTTTTAAAAGCAAATGTAAATGTGCTCACTTTAGATCTGATGTGTCTTGTAGTTACACGTTTCTTTGCCCCACAGAGTGCTACATCTCTATGATGTGTGTTGTTGATGTGTTATGTGGGGAAACAGCTACAGGAAAAAAACTGGTGAGGTCGAGGCTAACTGGACAGTCAGAAATGCCAGTAACCCTCTACAGCATAACTCGTATGAAGAAGATACAAGTGGACATCTAATAATGCAAATGCCAAGGGTTCACTGGCCTTTGCAGCCTTAGGGCATGCTGTCTGTTAGCACTCACGTTTACACAGTGGGTAGCACAGTGGGGAAAAACAACAAGCTGAAGATACGAAATGTGTTGCACAGAGGCATCCCGTTGATATCTTCCTCTCGTGCCACGCTTTTCTATCCTGCACCCGCCAACAACAAACTACATCTCTCCACGACTTCCTCCCTCTCGATTACCATTTCCTGTTTGCTCCATCCACCTGTCCTGGCTATATGGATAACAGAAGACAAATTACAGCCCTGAGGCCAACGTGCGCGCGAGTGTGTGTATGCACAGCGCGAGTGTAGCGTGTGCGTTCATGCTTGTGTGAGCGTGAAGAAAAACTGTACGAAGTGTTGGAGAGAGCGTTAGTGTGCGAGTGGCTTTGCCAGTTTGAACATGTGTAAGTCGAGGTGACAATTTGACAAAGGTCCTTGTGGGGCTCTGTGGGTGTGCCACTGTATCTGTACAGATGTACACAGCGTGGAACCAGAGAAAGCTGTGGTACACGTGAGAATAGGTGGTGAAGGAAGCTGCTACTGCCCTACAGGAGGCGGTGGTTAACCCCTGCTTGTTCTCTTTCTCTGATTTCTCATGTTGTTTCTTTATTTTCATATCTAGTTTACCGCATATAGTTTTAAAATGTACAGGACCCTTTACGTTTAAAGGATTATGGATATTGTACGGTTATTCAGAAGTACAAGTTTTTAAGAAAAGAAATCTGGTGAATTGATTGGAATATTTTAGAGTTTTTCCAGCTGTTCATTCATAAAAACAATAAAAAGAAATATATGTTTTCATCTTTACAAAAGCGCATAACTGATCAAATAACGGACCCACTGCTTTTCCAACACAGGAAAAACCTTTCCCATAGCTTTGCGGCGTCTTGAAGGCCTCAATGTCATCCATCAGCTCAGCGTGCAGGCTTTAATGGGGAAAACAAAGACAAAGAGACCAGGGTTGCTCATTGTATACATACGTGTATGTTTGTGTATGTGTGTGTGTGTGTGTGAGCGCTTTGCATGTTCATGAGGGGGTTTCCTGCGGAGAACTCAAGGCACAACAGGCTTTTCCCTGCAGGACTCTGTCTTAGCGTGACAGCCTGATTAACATCACACCCACACCGCCTCACACAAACTCACATGCGCAAATCGCGATACATCAGGAGTCACATCTCGGGGGAACATTGTCGCAAGGTGCACAAATATGCATGCAGACGCACGGAAAAATCACTCAAGCTTATCTCACACCTGTTTGGATTTTTTCCAGATACGTGTGCGCGCGACACCATATCAGTGTCAAACGAAACAAAAGAAAGCATTTATGCACAAAGGCATGCACGCAAACAGACGCACACATGCACAGAGCATTGTTGACGTTGGAGCATTAATAATTAGCTGCATCTTTGTTTGACAATGTTGATGGCTTAGGAGTTAAAATGGAAATAGCGTTCCCTTTTGCGTCAATCCTATCAATACCACCAGCAAAGCCTTGCTGACATTTAGGCAAATCACTCGTATTAAGCCCCAAAGAAGGGGGTCGTGGCCCTCCCGCTCCTCCTCCCTCGGACACTCCCCCTCTCCCTCTATGGAGCTTGCGACAGAGATAGGGCTTGACATTTCTCTCTGAATGAAGAAGAAGGAGAATGCAGGAGGGGGAAAAAATAGCAGGGATTAAACGGCAACGGGCCGAGAGAGTTAGAGATCCGAGGAGAGAAAAAAAAATGGATCAATACGCAAGGTCTAATAAAGGGAGGATTTATTGGCACCTTGCAATAATGTGAAGCGATGTCAATACAGTTCAGGAATTGTCTTAAAGAAGGGAAGGAGTGTGAGGGGAGGCAAAGCAAGCGGCTGCTACCTTCAGCACCACGGATAGCTCCTAGTGTCGGCTTAAGCAAACAGCACTGGGACAGCTCCTTTAAGTCTCCAGGAGTGACCTTTCCCCCGCTTTCACGCTAGTGCTATTTACTTATTCTGTGCGGCCTTCAACCCCTCACCTGTTAAATACATACACTTTAAGCCGCCACCACAAGCAGCCTCTTTTAAAATGAAGGGAAGTTGTAATTGCATAGGAGGGAACATTAATTTAGCTCATGCCAGGATTCCTTGGAAACATGCAGCTGGGTAGAATCACATTAAAGGAAATGTGGGAAACAACATGTCCCGAGTCAGTTGCTGGTTGTTGTTTCATTTCACTCCAAACGTTTCTCCAAAGCATCCTCTCCGGTGTAATAATTTTATATGAATTTAATCAATATTACAGGCAGAAAAATCCATGAACTGTAACAGCAACATCCCGTAAGAAGACAAGCGCACACACACACACACACTGGGAGAAAAAAAAACACAAAACACAGTCAGAAAATAAGCTGCTGTCAGCAAAAGTCCTGGAGCTACTGTCAGCATGAGAGGAATCAGTGGGGTTCATCTTAGAGTCTCTATAGACACATGCGAAAATAGCAAATATTTAAATCGCTCAGCGCTACCCTGAGGACTGTGTGAAGTTGAGCTTTCTACGTTTCTTGTCTTGACCTTATGGAAACACACGTACTGCAGATGTGTGCACAAACAAAGGACACTACCTTGACCAGTTCCTTACACTACTTGCCAAACTTCACCCCTCGTCTTACTCACAACCTGTACCTCTCCTTGAACTCAGACTTTGTACTAAAGTACAAAGTATACATAAAGTATTTATGTTTGGGAGATTGTTTCTTCAAAATAGAGATGGATTTACGGCCGTAAGTAATACAAGTGAACACACACACACTAACACACACACACACACATTTACAAAGGGCTCCCAGGCCCGACAGAAGACTTCTACCCCTCTCTCCTTCATCATCTCTCCTTCTCGTCATAGCCCGACAGGATCCCCGGCAGGATACCCGCTGCTTCCACAATCGTTTACCCTCCTCCTCCTCCCTTCCTGCCCTTCCTCTCTCATCCTCTTCGCTCCCCTGTTCTTCTGTGCCCCAGCTCTCATAGCTCCCTCCATCTCTCTCTGTCAGCTCATTAAGCTTGACTTATCTCACAGTGCAAAGCGGAAATTAAATCCTGAGCCCTGAACCCCCTCCCTCGCCTCTGCCCCTCCTTTTCTTGTTCTTCGCCCCCCCTTTCCTTACCCGCGAAGCTGACTCAGTGGAGGTAAATAGCGCATAGTTGGTGTGGAGCCTTGTGGCCGCGCTTGGTCTTAAATGGGAATCGGGACGCCTTGCTGATTTCTGATGGTTTTGTTCATTAAGCGAGTTGTACTAATTTACTGTATTTATCGCTGTGGGAAACATTCATTCATTCATTCATCTTCCATAAGTGCTTGTCCTCTGGAGGGTCACGGCTGTCACTGGGTAGGGGTACACCCCGGACAGGTCGCCAGTCTATCACAGGGCTGAAAACAGTCACAGTCAACCGGTTACTTCCATTTTTGAAATATACCTGTCTGTTATTTAGTCATACAGTGTCCTTCCATAACTTCCCCTCCCTGTGGGCCTGTCCTCATCTCTAAAACCTCCACCCACTGCTGCTTTAAGCCCACAGGAGAATAGAAGTTAATGTATGCGATAGAAGAATAATCAGGGCGCTCTTAAGCAGTAAAACCATGCTGCACAGGGAATCACGGCAGATTACGGAACTGTATTTGGCAGCATTAACATGAAATCGTTCCATAAGCTTTGCTAATTCAACTTCACTAGAGGAGAGCCGCGGTTTCACCCCGCAAACAGCACCCAGTCCCCGGCACTAACTTCCTGCACCCATGAGCCGAGAACCACACACACACACTCCTCCTGCACATCAACAAAAAAGACACTAATCTAGGCCCGGCTCCATTCTGTGTCCTCCAGCTCATTCACATCTGACAAGCTTAAGGTGTAGTTAAGCATTTAGCCTCGCCACGTCCTGGCACTCTGCTAGGCAGTGACGCATACTGCAGAATGGCGGTGATTCGTCAGCAGCCAATAGGATTAGCAATGCAGGCTGTTGCATTGTGGGTATTCCCAAGCCTGGGAGGTGAGGCTCACTCAGGAAGGCAGCGGTGTTTGGATTTTATTCAACGACAATACGTGGATAACCAACGAGAATGGCAGGGAAAATGACAGGAATGGGGAGAGTGACCTGAATCTCTAATCCAGTCATTGGTAGTCATAGATCACGCCGCAATAAAAAGGAGATCATTCGCAGAGGGACGGACGCGTGACGTCAGTAACAAGATTGTGTGTCTACTGTTTTGTGCAACTCTGGGCTAAATCTAGCTTGAATCCAATGAGAGAGAGTAAAAGAGAGTGAGAGATGCACCCGGCCAAAAATCTCTGCAGAATCATGAAAACCAGTGCATTTGAAAACAACCAAAATGTGATAATTGGACGTTCGGTGTTTGCTTTCAGCGCTTGACAGTTTTCAATAAGCTGTTTCGGTTTGTGAAAGCAAGTATTGGCAAAATGCTTAGCTCTGCGTTCAATACACTGGCATGAAATTTGTTAGAACTGGAACAGGGCATGTGGGTGATGTGATGTGATATATGAAGGTTTAAGAAGTTGGTGCTTCATTGATGACTGACACATTTTGGATTTAACTGTCAAGCGAAAGACAGAATCCATGGAATCAGAAAAAAAAAACAAAAAAAAACCAGCAGCTCGTCCTGAGATCAAACATCCAGCGGAGCCGAGGCGAAGGAGCAGAGAAGAGAGACACCTGGCCTGCAGTGCACAAGGAACACCCACTGTGGACTGCACAGCACCCAGCAGACACACAGCACCACGTGTACATCTTCGATAGACACACACATACAGATATATTATGTGTACCGTACTCAGATTTATACAAGCGAAACACACAGCCACGCTATCGTGCCATCTCTACTAGCTACACAGATGAACAAAGACAAACAAATAAACAAACAGCAGATTCACATAATGGATGCCACAAAACACCAGACCATACAGTAGCGCGCTCTCTCACTCTCCATTTCTCTCTCTGGGGAAAGTGGAAATAGACAGAGTGAGGGATTTAGAGAGATGGAGTGAAAGAGTGTGTGGGTGAGTGCCAACACTCAACAGAAAGCAAAAAAAAATAAAAAAATACTGGGGGAAAAAAAAACATCAGAACATGTCTGAGTGGATTATAACTACGCGACGTCATAGAGAAACGGGAGGGATGATTGGAGGGAGGAACGTAGAGAGGAAAGAAATGGATGGATGAGAGCAGCTGAGACTGTGCTGTTGTACCATTCAAACATTTATCATTTCCAATAAATACCTGCACATAGGAGCACAAAGTACGTAAACATACACTGATGAAGTCTATTCATTCTGCCATACTGACATCAGCCCCTCCCTGCACACATACACTTGCACACACACACAGCAGCAAAACTAATCTCCCTCTCCAAATTATATCCCATCCCCTCTCCACCCCGGCTCTTTTCTCTATTTCATCCAATGGCCCCCATTTTAAAAAATCTGCCTCTGTTGAGGACGCCTTCAAAGCCCAGTAATCTGTCTGGGGAAGCAGCAATGAGTGAGAACAGGGAGAATAGCTCTGGATTAGATTCACGCTCCTTTCTCCTCAAATAAACCTCCCTTCTCATTTTCTCCATTTGCCTCTGCTCCAATCCCACACTCACTATAATACGGCTCAATATCTGCTGCAAGCTAACTTCCCGTCCTTACGGAGAGTGTTTAACCAAAGCAACATGAAAGTTATGTGTTCGCATTAACGGTTACCAACATCGAAATCCAACAGTTCCACGGTAAACAGATTCAATGCAGTCACAGTAAGATTTCCTTTACTTCCGGCCTTCTGCTAGGCTAAGCTACGCTAAGCTAGCAGGCACCTGGCTGGCATGAACGATATGGTTCTTCTTAATCAAGAAAGAAAGTAACTAAGCACTTTTTGTTACATACATATTGCTCGCACTTACTACAACATGCTTTAAAACCACAAAAAGTACATTAAACAAAGTGCACACATCAGCCATAACATAAAAAACACTGACAGGAGAAGTAAATAGCATTCACCATCTTGCGACAATTCAATGTTCTGATGGAAAACCTTTGTACCTGGCATTCATGAGGATGTTATTTAGACATGTAGCACCTACCTAGACCAGACCAGGCACCTAGACCAGACCAGGTACCCCCACCCTATAGCAGTGACACTCCCTTGATGACAGCAGCCATCCCAGCAGGATGCACGGACACAGCCACACACAAAAGAATGGTTTAGGAACAACATGAAAAACATGACAAACATGAAAAACATGAAAAACAGCACAAGGTTTTGACCTGGCCCCCAAATTCACTAGATCTCAAACTGATCCAAGTATCTGTGGGATGATCAACAGAGGCCCCTCCCCTCAACCCATAGGACCCAAATGCCCCCACTAACAACATTCTGTTGCTAGACACCACAGGACATACTCAAAAGGCCCATGTCCATTCTCTGATGAGAACTGAGAACAATGGAGACCTACACAATATTAGGAAGGTGGTCTTTTATGTTAAATGTAGTCCTGGGTTTAATTCCTACTCGCTTTAATGTACTTTAGAAAGAAACAGATTTGGAAGATTAAGATTTATAATATGTTTAAGACGTTGAGTTTGACGCTAAACATTCCTAACAAACCGGCTGCTCCGCCCTCACAGACCCCCGACTGAATGAAAGAAGCCTAAGTCCACAAAATAAGATCACAGAGTGATTATGAAATGTCTAAGTCCCAGAAACAAGCATCTTAAACAACCCCTTCACAGGCAGTCACAGGAGAGGTATTATGGAGTAGAGGTGTAGCTTAAAAGATTACACTCAGAAGTCCTTTAAATTAGTTTCCTTATTGGGATCATGGGACACAAAGGCGGTGCACAAACACAGAATTATAGCTCAAAAAAAAAAAAGTTCAGCTCCAGGGGGAATTGCGAAAGTACTTCAAATTCTCAAGAGCGGTGACTGCCACTTCCAAAGCTGCTATGAGGAGAAAAAAGGGGGGGGGAGCATAAATGAGATCAAACCATGATGTGTGGTCAGGAGAGATATCTTTCTTAAGAACTCAGGGAAGAAGACAGGATGGATAGGGGGTGATGGGTGGGGGATGGGGCGGCAGGAGGAGGGGGAAGCAGGGTGTAGAAGGAATGCCAGACTCACTCACGTATTCATTTTCTGGCCCATTTTGTATTATTTAATTTACCTCTAATGACATGCAAGAATAATATACGGTTGATTAAAAAAATGAAACTGGTTGCGTTGAATGATTAAAATGGTCTAACTGAAACTAATCTTGGCTTTTGCAGAATCTCCATTTATCAATATTCTGTCTGTCTGCCAAACGTGTTGAGTAATGCGGTTTTAAAGTCGAGCCTGAGAGAAAGACAGTGGACAGATTACAGACCTCTGCGTCTCTTTATTTCTACCTGAGGACCTGACCTCTCCCGCAAATCTACTCTTGTCTGGTAAACATTCAGCTTTTTGCTTCTCACTCTCCATCTTGCGACATCCAGCTCGATTCCTGCCCGGTGGCGTAAATATACTTTTTAGGAACTTCCGCCTCCGGCAAAGCAGTACAGCAGCAATGCACCTGGCAAGCGTTGATATAGTACGAGATGATTACATTTACAAATGGCATGTAATCCAGTTTCCACGTCTGAAGTCATTCTCTCTCGACTCTCTGTGCTCCTTCTTCTCCTTTTCCTCGTTTCTGCATCGTTACTCCTGTCCGCTCTGTCCCAAATCTCTCCCCCTCCTCTGTTTAACCCGCTGTGGATTAAGGTGCTGTAGTATGCTGTGCTGGGGATGTTAGTTTTTGAACACATACTTGGACAAATCCTACCTCAGTGGCAGTGGAATCATGACGACTGAGAAGCTTAAAATCTCTGGGTGCACAACTGTACACAATCAACCTGCCTGAGCGTACACCCACCTGTGCACACAGATAGAGCAGGACACAATGGAAATGGAAAGAGGATGAATGAAAGGGGAGAGAAATGGGATGAGTGTGTAGCACGGAGGAGAAACAAATGGTCTGGGGATAAGGATAAGTGGATATCTGCGATAATTGCAACAAAACGCTTTGACGTATACCTCTTTATGCCATCTGTAACAATGGCTGCTACTGTGGAAGCTTTATTAAGAACAAACGTGTATTTACAGTGAAAACCCACGAGAGGAGAGGAGAGGAGAGGAGAGGAGAGGAGAGGTATCTCGTGCCGAGGTGTGCATTTGGGTGTAGCTTTCAAATGAAGCCCCTTGCTGTGTGCTTTGCATACACAAGCAGGTGGTCCTGTGCACATGTCAATATATAACGTCTAATTGAATTGAATGGGATAAGAAATGCTGCTGCTCGCCATCCATCTCCCATCTTTGGAAACACACACACAGAGAAGCTTGTGCACACATTTTTTTATGCATCCAGTGCACAAACACACACACACACACACACACACACACTTGCACCCCCACACACATCCTGCCCTCCAGACCTGTCATTCTAAGGTAATTACCTGGCCTCACTAACTGACAAGGTTACCGCAGCTCTGGACCTGAGGCGTTTGGAGTCATTAACCCTATATTTGACACACACACACACGCACACACACACGTCAAAACAGCCTCAGTGCGTAAAGGTATAATAACTATAACAATTGCAAAACTGTTATTTCAGTAAGCTTCATTTAAACTACCTGCGATCCAGGCAAAAGCAATAAAATCTCTGCTGCCTCTTAGAAATGTGGTAGTTAGTTGCCAGCAGCTTGTCAAATGGCAATATTAGCTTATTAAATGTCTCAAGAGATTATTTTAGGATAAATAATTGTGAGGCGTATTACTGATAATACCTACATGTTACTTCTACCATCATGGCAAGTTAATTGTTGAATATGGTCTAAAAATTTTAAAGAGATTTAAAGAAATATCAGTTTACATTGCTTTTGACACGGGCCGGCTCATAGCCTTTGGTGTGGTGGGTCCGGAGGGGATTGGTGTGGAATGGTGATGCACAAACACACACATACACCACTCTCCAATTATATTGGTATAATGTGTCAGACTCACCTCTTCCCATGTTTAATTTATTTCTTTCTATGAGGTGCATCCCGCTGTGAGAAACCTAATATAGATGCACATATCTAATAAAAAAAGGGAGGGGGAGGTAAAACAAAAGTACATCAACTACTACTGCTGTTGACGTCCGTGGTCTGTCTCAGACTAGTTTTTGCACATTTTCATTCCAACTAATGATTTAAATCTGAAAATTAGGTATGTTAAACAAATATGGAGGGTAGTGACACTGACTGGTGACAGGGAGTCACCCACTGGATTAAAAGAGAGATTGTGACCGGGCAACAAAAACAAAAATCAACACAAAAGCCTGCTCGTAGCCATGTAGGTTTTACACATTTACAAAAGCATGTATGGGCAGAGGGTACAGAGGTGGAAAACATATGACCTAAACCAGTCAACACTCCCCATTATACATGGGATAAATGGGGACAAACCGAGAGGAGGATGGGAGGACCGTGACCTTGAGAATGACTGTAACAGCAGCGTGTGCGAGTGTGTGCAGCGCGCGGTAGCGGTATAGGATCAAAATGGCCCAGTTTCTGTTGCTGAATAAAAGAGTAAATGAAGAAGCTGTTGACTTCCAACCAAAACAGAATAAAGCGATATCCTGTTGGGTTAAAGTTAGTGTGAGACTCCATACTCGAAAAGGTCAAGTGAGAGTTGTGTGTGGAAAAGAGAAAAAAGAACTATTGTGTTTACAAGAACAGTGGCCTACTTTGTTGTTGTGTTATCTTTTACTATTACATCTGGACCACTGCGATTTCTCAAACAGCGTGACAGTCTTTAATTGCTTGCAGAACCAATAACCAACAGCAAAGAGGCATTTAAGAGAAGAGATGGGAATGAACTCTGATTAGACACACTTGAACATGCAATTGTAAGCCTGAAAGCCTGAGTCTGAATAAGTCCCAATCAGTGCACACCTGGCTTGTTTAACGTCAACTGATTTTGACAGCAAATGTGGAGTTAGTCTCCCCCGAAAAGCCCTATAATCCATCATTTAAAGTTGTATATTTTACTCAAGAAGGCGGATTTAAATGCCTAATTGGCTTCTTCACGTTAAAACCACTTCGTCGATGAAGGCTTCCCGGGCCAGCGTTACTTGAACAAGATGTAAAAGATGTAAAAAGACGTCGCTCTTAGGAGGAAAATATCAGCAGCAAAGAAAGAGAGGACTAGCCCCTATGTTCTCCTACTGTCCCCATTGCAGTGTAAATTAGCAGGGTAATGACTAACTTATCTAGAAGCTGACAGAGGCCATCGGAGAGATAGAGTGAAAGAAAGGGGTGGGGGTTGGATGGGAGGGGGGCGTGTTGAGGGAGTAATGGGCTGAAATGAATGAACGTTGTTCGAGGTTTGTAAACAGGGAACGCTCAGCTGTGGATGAAATGGGAAACATATCAGCACTAATTAACATTCCACAGCAATGCTACTTTCATATGTGCACACACAGTCGATCACAGAGGCCCTGTGCAGCTTTAAAAGGCATATTAACCACATCAACTGCGCTCCTTGCCGCACTCTTAAATTCAGACTGTTCTTGGATTGTGAAAGCTGTGTGATGTCTACCTGTCATCCTGGCTTATAATTAAACTGTGAACCTGACCAGAGACAATATTTGTCTAATAACAGAATGGAGAAATTGGGATGGGATTGCTTAAAAGAAGCTGCTGCACACATCAAAGCAGCTATTCCGCAGCGTAATGATTATTTAAAAAAATAAAAAATTCTGTGTTAGTCGTTAAGGAATCGGCTGAATTTGATTGAACAACAACTTTTACGTCCCTGAAGACAGACACAAGGATTGTATTTCTCCACCTTCGTATCACACACACACCAAGAAGCGACATCTTTAATTCAATTTCTGAACGCATTTAGTCCACTTTGCTTTTATTCCCGGTTAAAAAGGAGAAAGTGTGCAACGCCGGCAAACATAAACCCCCTTTTGGAATGATAAGCTGCTATTTCCTGTATTAAGGTGGAAATAGGTTCTGCCTTGCAGCCTGGGACATGGTAATTGTATCATTCATGTCCCCCCCCTGCTCGAAATTGCATAAGGTCCATCTGCACACAAACGAATAAGACCTCTCGCTGTGCCACCTGTGCACCGCATCCGCATACCGGCCTACCACGGTATAAGTTCATCTTAAGTCCAATCTATATTCACAACAGAAATGTCACACAGCGAATGAACAAACCCAGCGCTGTCATTTTGACTAGAAAGACAAATTCTGCTCCGTTGGACAGATGGAGGTCAGTCGTGATGTTGTGTTCTGCATTGTCTCCCTCCTCTCATGTTCTTAATGTATTCCGAGACCTGAGTTACGACCGACTCACACTGACCCTGATGTTGTCTTCACATCAAAAATTTAAAAATTTCTTTGAGGGTGCTGCTCCGGGAGCTTCCATCCTCTGCCACGGCCCGACAAGCAAAAATGCCATCAGTGCCGACGGCTCCATTCAGAGGCTTTCTCCATGCCATCACCGGTGTCAGCTTCTCACTGTCGGTGGATGACATTGGTCTCACCCCGTCAGGAACAGGCATTCTCAGAAGGGTTACGAGCCAAGCAACGCTGCATTTGGGATGGTGTCTTTTTTTCCACGGGATCAATGGATTCTGACAGCTTCTCTCCACGGTGAATAAACCAAAGTAAGCCAACAGGTTAACACAAGGAGACATTAGAGGTAATGTATGGGCAGTGCAGTAAATGCAGCCTTGACAGAGAGGCCACCTGTTGCTTTTGCATTAGCATGGGTTTGCCACCTGATGCGTGCTGGAAAAAAAATCCAAACACAAAGCTAACATCTATCAAATATTCTCGCTTTTAAGTCAAAAAAGAAAAACACTTCATGGACAGAGAGCCAAGGCTGACAGTTTGGTTGAACCTCTCCAGCAGCTCAACAAGTTTTTACCTCTCCTTGGTGTTTCCCCACTCATACCTCGCCTCATTTCAATAACTTCAAAGTGCTCAGGCTTTTCTTCAGCTACCTCCCTGACTGCGCTCTAGCCTCCAGTCCCAGGTAAGATGGGCAGAAATTAAAACGGAGAGAAGGTCTTTTTGCCTCTTAAGTAATGATCAAAGAAGTGCTTCATGCTCACGAGGACCGGCTGTGCCGTTTCTGGAACCTCTGTTGAAACCAGAGTCATTTCCCACTCAAGGCCTGTTTAGTCAAACACTGAGCAGAACCCCCTGCTCTTTTTTATTTTACATAATTGCGCCTGTAATGTATATGCTGCCAGGGGTCGAACGTGTCCCAATGGATTCTCCGTTTCTGTCACTTCTCATTGAGAAACATTTGAAACCTGAAAAAACTCTCAAACATAAAATATAGCACTTTGGCATTTGATTTGGGAGGCAGCCTGAAAGGATATCTAGAAAGTGAGTTTGGAAAGAAAGAACGGCTGCATCTATTTCCAAAGCCGCTAGAGTAGTCTCCACTCAATATCCAGCATTGGTCTGTGATGAAGTGCCCTTCACCTTCCCTAGTTCTTCAGTGTCAAAGCCTACAAGGTGCAGACATGATGCATCGTGGTATGTGGGACGTTGACAGCTGCTACACCAGCAGCTGGGGGAGATCATCACACCTTCAATTTCCGACATGTTTTATGTTATGACCACACACACATACAGTGACCGCACGCACACACACACACAGCTACACTACGCATTAAAAGCTGCATTAAAACGCCTATGCACCCACACACTCGCTCAATACATGCTTTATACCGCTCTACACTTACAGGCCCAGCTGGGAGAGGCAGATAAGACCAGGTACAGTGGGTTAGGGAGCTACTCGGAGACACATTGTAGCTTTTTCAGGAATATTCCTATTGATTTTTGGACATAGCCAAAACAGAAATGGCTATGTCTTACTCTGAAAGTGTCTCAATTGCTAGTCTTTTAGAGAGTAGTCTTTTAGAGTAACAGAATGAGAGGAGACTGTAAACCCCACAAAGCTAAGAGACTCAGAGCAAGCTACCCTTCTATCAAAGTCAAAGTCAAAGCACGGCTCTAAGATGGCTTTCCCCTCCCTGATAATGCTCATATTGTCTTCCCCACCAAACCACAGCCAGTCTAGACCAAGAACAGGGGGCTCCAGAGAGCTGCTGAATAGATATACAATTATGCGCTGTCAAGTTTCCTTCACCAGAGGAAGCATGGGCTGTGAACCCTTTTCCTTTCCTTTTATCACTTTGGTTTATACCTCCATTGAGGCGTGAATAAAAAGGGATGTTCTCCTCCATGTGAAGAGCTAATGAAGTGAGGGAGTTGTTAAGTTATGCGGGGTTGATATGATAACAGCAAAAGTAAAGAGAAGGTGCCATGAGAGGGAGGAAGAAAGAGAACAAGACAGGCAGGAGCAGTGCCGGAGAGAGAGAGAGAGAGAGCCTGGAAAAGAGACTGACATCAAATAGATTGGACAATAATCCACAAATGGATTTAGTGGAAGAGTTTTCAATATGTCTGCTCAAGCAGAAAACACAACTTGTAGTGACACCCATGAAGGGGCTTGCTTGCAAAAATGAAATCATGAGAACATCTTGCGCTTGCGAGAAAAAAAAAAAAAAAGAAATTTCCCCCCAGCATGCACAAAGTGTTAGAACATGGTGATCAAATCAGGGGACACGGCTCCTAGATGTGAAACGGCTGCTGTGCAAGGTAGTCATAATGAAAATATGTCTCAGAGCCCAGTCACTTTTACGACAGCTAGAAACAACAAACAAGACGGGGTAATTAAGCGAGACATCCCAAGTTAGCTACAGAGACGAGGGGCAAAAGTCACTAAAACTTGCTTAAATTGCCTGCATTATGAATATATGCACCAATAGTAAAATGGTGATGAGGTTACAAATGATTTCACAATGTTTCATAAGGATTGACCTGCAGCTAAAACTCAGAAAAAGGGGCCTGAAGTGCATGCGTAGGTAGGCAACGTGTGTGAATGTGTGCGTAAGAGAAGAGAGGGCGTTCTTCCAGCCTCTGGCGTCTTCTGCACGCCTGCCAGGCAGGAAAAGACGCAGAAAAAAAGAGGACACACCATGTAAAGTCAAGTTTAAACGATGAAACAACGCCATAAAAGGATACGTCTGTTCACACAATTTTATGAATAATCTCATGAGGATGTAAAATGTATGAAATGTACTGTAGGTGCCAATTTGCCTTTTAGGTTCTGGAGATAAATCAGTTTCAAACGTGTTTGTAATAGCTTTCATTCAAAGTTAACGCAACTTTAACGCTGAATAAAACAGCCTTTTTAAGCTAAAAGCCCAAATAGGTTAGAATCAAAAAGACCCCCTCTATATCTTTCCTAGCCCAAACGAGAATAAGTGCAGCGCCAGTCTCGGCACACTTCGATCTCTTCCTCCCCATCCCTTAAATCGGAAAAGACAAAAGCGAAGAGGATAAACGTCTGGCACGTGCGCTTCTCTGATTTATGTCATCCTGTAAAAATGTCAGCCACCTTACTGGACCTCTTTTACCACTGTCGTCCATCTCACGTCCGTCCCGTCTCCTCCTAAACTGGAGGAAAAAGGGGAAGAAAGGGAAGGAGAATGGCTTCTGGCCGGGGTGGTTGTGTGGCTTGGTTTGCGAGAGTGTGTCTGTGTGTGTGTGTGTGTGTGTGTGTGTGTGTGAGCAGAAGAATGTGTTCCAGCTGCAGCAATAAGCCTCTTCAAGGGCACAGTGCCTTTTACACACACACACACACACAGACACACACACACACATTAACATCCAGCGTCTCAGATCTACCTCCCAGGGAAATTAATCATTGTTGCAAATAACATAAGTTAAATACATTTCTAAATACCCCAGGGACTAAATGAGAATATCAGTGAAGGGGGAATTCGTGATTGATCAAACAGAAAAGTCTCTGATCTATATAACCTTTATCAAGGTTTATCACACCAGACATTTATTATCCAGTTCAAGAAAAAAAAAAAAAAAATGCACAGAAACTGATACCAATTTCCTTGAACGGCGATCACACGAGTAGCCCGGAGACAATTAAGAGTTTTTTAATGTGATAACTGTTAGATATAAGGGCTGAGCAACACACAGGTCGCAGGTCACCGGGAGACACGTCTGGAGCGATAAATCACGCTTAAAATTAATAATAATAAAAAAAAGTGTGAATTTATGAGGTGGCTTCCATTTGGCTGTGGAATTGAAAACGACGGCTTCATTCATTGTCAGCGACGCCCACTGTTTAAGGATCTGAGATTACATTCAGCCGTGTCACAAGCAGCGTCGGGCCATTGTTTGTCATGTGTTGAACCTGCGCTATGTGACAACGCAGGCTCTGGGAGCGTGCGCGCTCATTGCGTGTCGCATATGCGGCATAAACAATCGGTCGGGGTAACCTGGATTAACGCAGCGTTTGGACACAAGCGGAGGCAGAGGAGGCCGGATTGACCTGGACAATAGAGGGGGGCGAAAGAGAAACAGAGAGAGATAGAACTAGATGAGAGTGAAACAGGTAGAAGGGGGAGAAATAGAGGGTAAACAGGAAAGAATGAGCAGGAAAATGTCCAGAGAGGTGGCTGTCCTGTGGTCAGGAGCACGTGGAAAACCACACAGATGAGATAAAGAGACAGAAGGCAATGAAATAGAAAGAGCGAAAGGCCAAATGAGGGAAAGAGATGAAAAGGAGAGGGGTCCATGTGCCATAGAAATTGGCGGATTTCCAGAAAGACTGTAAGTGGGGGTGGCAGAGAGATAGAAAAACGCTTTGACCTTGGACTTAAGGATTGTGACTCCACACACACACACACACACACCATGAGCAGCAGAAACACACACAGGTAAAACACAGTACTTCTGTTAATATGCGTAAAGAGATGTTTCATTAATGTTACTGTGGCCGTGGTGCTGCCAGCTGGTTGACTGTGGGCTTTGTCTGCGCTAATAAAAGCCAAGCGAGAGTGTGTGTGTGTGTGTGTTCTGTGTGTCCCTTCTTAAGCCTGCAAAACAATCAAAACAGGAAAAAACACATTTCAGCAAAATAAACACGCGTCTATAGCCGACCGGGAAAAAAGAACTCCCGTCTCCTCATTCAAAAGTAGAGGGGGACAAAGCAGGTCAGCACCGAAAAGCCCCCCCCTCCACACACACACACACAAACGGTGCATTCACTAGCTGCCCCGCACCCCAACACAGTCGCACTGCACACACTCGCAAATGCAGCATTTCTCAGGGTCAATGGATCCATTATCATTTAAATCTTGCAGTGGCAGCCTAATTTAGGAAAAAAAAAAATCACATTACACATAAACACACACACAAAACAAACAAACACGGCCATGTTCTGGCTCTCGTCAGACACACAAAACTGTTTTGTCTTTGACGACTGATGTCCCCAAGGTTTCAGCTCCCTCAAGGCCAACTCACACAGTCAGCCCCCCACCCCCCGCCCTCAACACCCTCTCTCCACTGCCGCATTACAGCTGTCCCTCTGAAGTGACAAGTCCGACCACCCCCACCCCTTCTTCTGCTTTAATGGGACTTCAAAAGCACAGAGGCACAAAAGGCTCACACATACATACGCACGTTTCCTCGAAATCTCAGAGCCCCACAAACCAGCAGCCTGTCCAAACCCTGAGCTCAAGCTGACCTCCATCCCGCACACACTCGCCGTGCCACCCTGCCTGCGTCGTTGGTCATCACCCACCTGCCAAAGCACGTCCCCTGGTCCAATGTCTCACCTCCTCATCATCCCATTAGCTTTAGGTCTCTCCCATCAGCTCATCGCGTCAGTGTGCATGTGTAGCCAGGTTTACCTGTATATAATGTACATGCTAGCACGTGTTCCTGCAAACTGAACAATGTCGTCTACAAAGAAAAACATGCGTATTGTCATTCAAAGCTTTAGACTAACAGTGCATGTTTAAAATACAATAAAATTACGTTTTACTGACTCCATTTTTCCTGTCCATTTCGGGTGTGTTACTTTGAGTCCAACAATTTAAGAGCTTGTGGGATGAAGCTGTCACAGAAGCTGGTTGTTCTGCTCTGGATGCTGCAAAACCTCTTCCCAGAGCCTAACAGGAAAGTGGTCCACAGTGGGGGTAAATGGGGTATTTAAAAAAACTACATAAATCTAAATATTAATACTAGTCTCTGTTAACCAATTTCACAGGTGGTTATTTATTGCTAACCTATGGTGACACGGGGACGTCGGTTCGGTTTGGTGTGAACATGAAGCTGGACCATAATCAGGTTTTGCTTCTAAGTTTCGGACTCAAAAAAGATAATTACAACTCTTTAGCCAATTCTGTTAAATTCCAGGTGTCCAACAAAATAAGAAATAACCCGAGAACGTTTGTGAAATCAAATGCTGAGAGCCCTTTCTCTCAGTTCAAATTAAAAAGTACAGGGCTTACCCTCGACAGCTTTGCCAGGGCCATACATAGCTTAGTGAGCATGTGGAGGCTTGAAAGTTAGTCTTTGACAAACAACAAAAGCACCTCTAGAGTCTTAAGAAACAACAAGTTAACAAGAAAATAACCTGTGGCTTTAATATCAAATATAATTTTACAGAGCTTGACCTGAAAGCAGTCAGTGTTTCTTTTGAGTGCTATAGAGAAAAGGGTGAGTGAATCAAGTAAATCAAGTATACTACACAATTTCTTCAGTATCTAGTTTTAGTGCGTCCAAAACCTCCGCCGCTCTTCAGTGACCCTCTTTCTCAGACTCATTCTTTTAACACTGACACATTAATCAACCCCTACTTTTCTCTTTGATGCAAAGATCCATCCTTCTGAACCTTCTCGACCTCCCGTAACCGCAAACATCCCTAAATTTTGCCACTTCTACACACCCACATATACACACACACGTCTCAGTGACTGACACTTCCACTCAGCCCATACCAGCAGGAAATCCTAGAGCAGCGTTTAAACGCTTGGTCAAGCCCTGTCTGGGTGTGCTGCTACGGGCTTGACAGGAATCAACTTCACTGGGGCTCAACAGTTCTGTAGCACACACACATACACCAGCGCTACCACTGCCATCTCCCATCCCCTCCCCCAACAACACAGAGAGCCATGATATAGGGCAGGAAAACAAATCTTCAACCAGAGGATTCGCCTCCATTAGGCTGCAGCCTAATAATAATAAAAAAAAATCTTGTTGTGTACTAATGAAATAATGACAATTAGTGGCGTGGAGTCATAATAATAATTTAAAAATAAATGGTTTTGGAAGAAATCTATGAATTTATCATTTTGAATATAGTGAAACTAAACTGTGAATTATCATAAATGCTGAGTTGAACTGACACCAAGTGTAGATCAGTAATCCACTGCTGTAGGTCTCCAGTATTTGAAGCCATGACCTGAGATGATACTCTGTACTACTAAGTTGTATTCACCCCATCTTCACCCTTATCTCTGCCTTTCTAAGCACCTCACTGATCCCTACTGCCTGGGGCCAAACTGTGCATGCTGGTCTGTTGGTTTGTTTGTGCTTCTCTCTGTCTGTGTGTGTGTGAACATTTTTCTCTGCATTACACATGTATGTGCACATACGTGTGTGCTGCACTGCATGTACATGAATATGTCCATGCCCTGGTGTGCTTGCCTTACTGCTTGAGAGTGTGTCTGTGCATGAGTGCTGTGTCAGGGTGAGGAGCACCCAGGGACCACTCAGGAAGAAGCGCCGGGGCGTGCACACGCTCGCCAGCCCCAAAGCGGTGCACGGCTCAGCCTGCATGGCTCGGCCTGCATGGCTCGGCCTGGAGCACGGCTCGGCCTGGAGCACGGCTGCAGAGTCACCGTGCTGAGCAACGTCTATCTTTAAGAAGCCCTGGTTAACACACTCACACACACAGGTCATGTGCGTGCCACAATCAGCATGCTGATCAAAGCATTTAACTCTGACTGAACCTGGCTCAGTAGGAGAGATGTTTTAAACATAAATCTGTCTTCCCTAGAGAGGGGGTGGGGTTTTGGGTGCAGGAAGATCTCCTTTTTTTTTAATCTTTGTGTGCTTTGACCTTTATTACCCTCGCTTATATTCTCTGCATTAAAAGTAAAAAAAACAAAAAAAAACAGACCTTACATTTTTTGATTTTATTGAATCCAAATACTTAAACAATTCCCAGTAAGGCTAATGTTGTTGTATGTTAATGTATAAAAAATAAATTAATAACATTACATTTGTTGATGCATGTGCAGCCCATCCCTGACCTTTCTTTGTTACCTGCACACCACAATGAATCTGATCACATGAGAGCGCATGGTTGACCTTTACGTACTTCCATCCATTCCCTGTGTTTAACCTGATCACATAGCTCACCGGCTCTCTTACACCGACAGCCCCCCCTGTAACACACCCAGTAAGACACACGTATAGTAACAGTTCTGTGACATATTAATGAGTTATCACAGCTGACAGAATGTGAGGGGGGGAGACAGAGCAAAGAGGAAGAAGAGGAGCGAGGCAGGAAGTGCGACGGCGAGAGAGGGCGAGGCAACGCTGCCTCTTTACAAAGGCAAATGCGTCCCACTCCCTATTGTCTCCCTGCTGACAGGCAGCCATGGGGGGCCAAACGAGAGAGGGCTTCTGTCATGTCAGGGATTCGCCAGTATCAGGGGAGGTGGGAGAAAAATAGAAATACAGAAGCAGAGGTTGAAAGGGTAGGTAACATCCAAAGCGAGGGAGAGTGCGTTTCCATGCACATGGCTCTGACAGTAAGTGATTCAGAGAGGAACAGCGATGACAGTAATGACTGTTCTGACAAAAAATGAATGAATGCAAGACTATTATTATCTCCCTGCAGTTTCAGTGTGCTCGTGCGTGCACGCATGTGTGCAACACACGTGTCTGTGTGACTGTGTCGCTCCATACTGTATTCCAGGATGACCTCACCCAAACTCACTGTTGCACACGACTCCTTCGCCTCGCTCTCTCCACAGTAAGCAAACCGCAAACATAGCTTGAATATGGATGAATGTGCAGATGTGTACGTATAAATAAGAGATGAAGTAGGACCGGAAACTAATAGCGATGAGGAGTCAGACGGTGTGAGAGAAACAGAAAGCTGCTGAATACTTGTATCCCGAGAGAAGCCACTTATTGAGAGACAACCTGCGACTAACCTTTGCTGCGTCAGTCGTTTGCTTTATGAAACACTCATTTTAATCATAAAAAAACATATTCCATATCATTTAAACTCTGCAGCTGTTAAAGAAAAATGTCAGGTAATAAAGTGCATAAAATGTTACGGCAGAGCATGTAATCGTGCTCACAACGTGCTCAAACAAACACATAAACACTCCACTCCCCAATGAGCTATTAAAGACCTTCCAGTGGCGAGTTAAAAATCAATAGAAAGCTTCTAACTTCTTTCTGGGTCACATTTAAACACCTCTTCCTGCTTTCTTTTGACAGTAATACTGTCTAAGCCTTCTTTATCCACACATATCTTGGGTTTTTTCCCCCTTTGAATCCTTCACTGTGTCACTGCACGGTTGAATTTCCACTTGTCAGATCAAAATGCTGTACTCGGAAAAATATCACAAAGTCAAAGCCTAGCTGAAGTGTAGCAAATGTAAAGCAACTTTAAGAATGTAAATCAATGTATTATGCTTTTTTTTATTCTTTATTATCCTTTAAGTGCGTGATGTGGCACAGAGTATGAGAGGCAAGTTACTACTTGATGTGAAATGACTGGAAAAGGCACATGACGTTAACCCGAGCACGTCTATATGATGCTCGAGCTCCTTTGTGTTGAGAATATATAAATAAGCGTGGTGTCATCCAGACCCAGTGGGCTTGGTTAGATCACCCTGCTGTCTGTCTCTTTCTACAATCTGTAATGGAAACCGGTGAATCACTGTGGGGTAATTAGTTTTCCCCGTGTTGTCTGAAGTCTCATCATTGAGAGAGCAGAGACAGGGGACTTAAGGGGAAGACGAGGAGGAGGAGGAGTTTGTGAGCCCCTAGCCACCTTCCTGACTGTGGATAATGAGGCATACACGGGACAGCAGGGTGACAGCAAGACGCGGAATCTCTCAAAGAGTGACAGGGACCTGTGTGAATGAATCACCGTTTCGAATGTAGACTGGCTGATGCAGGTGGGGGAAAGATACGGGTGACTCTCTGCAAATGACCGTCGACGCCGGCGCTGATTAATTATTTCCCCTTAAAAGAAAGTGACAAGTCCGTTCGCAGCTCACAATATTTAATGAGTTATTAAAGAGGCCCAGCTTGTTTGGAAAACTGTGAAAAACAGGCTTGTATGTGTGCAAAATTTCAAAATAGAAAATTGGAGATTATCTGACTAGCCTCCATTTTAGTCTAGATGCCCTTTTCAGGAGATGAGTGTCCTGGCGTTGCAAATGATATATAATAATGATAATGTATACCCTTAAGATGTCTGTCACCTCCAAATTTGTATCTCACACTACAACAGAGGGATAACATTGGCTTCATCGTGTTTTTATCATTTCACTACCACATTTCATTTCACTTAACATCTGTGTATCTTTATAAAAACTCACATGCCCTTGTGTCTCTGCTCAGACCAGCCACAGTTAATGGGTTTCTTGCCCTACAACATGCCCCATATTGTAACATAAAGACTTTCTCAATGTCAGCTTGTCAGTGAACACTCTGAGGGCCTGACTCTGACTCCCAGGCACACACACAGGTCCCGCCACCACACGACACACACACACACATACATACATAAGCCCCTCGCCCCTCGCCCCTCGCTCTATTCCCTCGCTTTCAGCGGCCTCTGACATGCCTCTGTGACATCACTCAGCCCTGTTGGCATGGTGACCGTCCCATCACCTAGTCAGGTCACCTTGGCTCACCCTTGCACCCTAGTGGGGGTGTTTTTTTTGCGTGTGTGTGCGTGCATATTTGGCACTTTTCCCACACTGCCTGGCACTGGTCCACTGCCCTCCCTCTGCTTGAGGGTCCGCCTGTCTTCTTCCGCGTTTAATCTATATTTCTCATTTCGTCTTTCAATCATGCAGTCTTTATTCTTATGACTTTGTGAGCTAAAAATCCTAAACCGGTTGGAGAATGCATACGTAAAATATAAAAAATATGTCAAAGTAGTTGAGTTTGTGTGTGTTCTTTGCGAGCGCCGGGAGAATGCATTGTGCTTGCATGTTGAGTGCTTCTCAGTAAGGTTACATAACAATACAAAGGGCAGCCATCTGCCTCACCCTGGCCCTTGGGTTAGCTACGAGATCTAATCCATTACATTGTGTGTTTAAGTGCGTGCACGGGTGGTGCGAGTGTGTGTGCGTGCACACGTGTGTGTATGTCTAATCTGCCTGTGTTTTCATAGCACTCTGGTGGACAAGTTGGTAATCTCGCAGGCCTGGGCCAGAGTGAGATTTAATCCTTGCAGCGAGGCTCCATCTCTTTTTCTCTCACACGTTATTTATCCATCTAGAGAGGATCCTTTACGTATCTTTTCTTTAACTTTTCCCCAGTGAAATATCTATAGCGGCATCGTCTTCTTATATTGCATTGACTCTGACTCCCATATAATGACAGACTGGCCTATCTTGTGCCTTCATCGGACAAGGAAAAATTGCGGTATGAATGGCATCATCAGTTCTGACGAGTGATTAATCCTTCATGTCGTACACCAAGATAAACAGTCAATTTGTTGGTTCCAGCATCTCAAACGTGAGAATTTGCCTCTTCTCGCTGCTTTATATCACTGCAAATCACCATGCTTGTTTGTTTGTTTTGAGGATCGCGGGTGGTTGGCCTGAGAAGGCAAGCAATTTGAAAACAAAACACCTCGGGATAAAGGAAATCGTAGTTTTTCAGTTTTCTGACATTTTATGGCTCAAACAATCAATGTATTTCTTAACCGTGACGGCTACCAGCAGATGAATTGTTAATCAATATTTGCATATTGAGTTTTTTTTTTTGCTATATGTGCACAATTCCCCGACTGGACTTTCGTGGCGATATTTCTTTCAGAAGCAGAGGCAATGAAATGTGGCCTGGCGTTTCAAAGGTCCGTTAAAATGCAGAGTGGATGAAAAAGCGAGGAGCAAGGGCCTCATCTATCCATCTCTCTCTGTGTCTCAGTCTTGCCTTTTCTCCGTCTCCATCTCTCTGATCACAGCTATTGGGGAAATAACGAAGCCTGTAGCCATTACTGGAATAAAATGACAAAAGAGGAGAAAAAAAAAAAACCCAGCCAAGTGATCAAACAAGGGGCTATGAAAGTGCTATTACTAGTGCAGTCATCTTCCCATACAGATTTTCAGTACATTAGTTACCATGGTAACCATATGTGACTATAAGGGTGTCCAGCAATGAATGAGGGCAACCAGGTAACAAAGAAAACAAGTGCACTGACACAAAAGCACATACACACAATATACAAAAATAAACGACACTCTCCCGCCACTATGAGCTCGAGCAGAAAGCAACTCAAAAACAGTGTCTTCTTACACTCGAGTGTAGTGTGAATATATATTAATGTTCAAATGTGTGTCGGGAGTGCGGCTGCGTATGGGTGTACGGGTGGGTGGAGTTATTATAGGAGGGTGACTGAATACAGGCAGTGGGGGGTCTGAATTCAGCATCACTGTCTTGATTGGAAGCACTTGCTGTGAGATGCTGACATGCTGTCTGAACTCACCAGGTGTTCCGGCACATGCTCTGTGCTGGCATGTGCTTACTGCTGGGGATGTGTGTGTGTGACGATATTCAGCATCAGTAAAGTGGCTGAATAGTGACAAATAATTTCTTATTCACAAATGCTTATTGACTAACCGGTGGAACAAAATACAAGTAGATTTTGTGCTTTATGCTGATTGCAACCACAGAGTATTTACCACACACACACACACACACACACACACACACATACAAGTTAATGGTGACATACGTGTGCATAGCCCGCCAACGCCATATGTGTGGGCAACGCATGTGTGACATTTCTGACAGGTAGGGAGGTTTGAGATGACAGCACTAGTGTGTACACAACGGATACACACCAACACACACATCACTCTGTACCACCCCACCCATTCAAAAAGGCTCCGGGTCACTGATAAAAGCCTAATGTTGTCTGTGTGAAATAAAAGAAAGCACTACAAAAGGCTTAGGAGTAGGCAGACAGCTGACATTTATGTTTACGAAGTGCACCACATGTGCATTCCTTCCATTTTAAATCCTTTTAAATCACATTTAAATGGGATTTCAGGAGATAGCAATATTGATGAAGAGGATTAGGAGTCAACAACAAGAGTAAATCTATGTTTTAATGGTGTGTAAAGTGCGGAGTAGAAATTCAAAATCAAGAAAAGCCTATACCAATGTTACAAGAATAAAAATATTCAGAAACAAAGAGGGATTGGATGAGGGAACTGGGGGGATGGGGGCAAAGGGGGGAACTCCATTTCATTAACTTCACAGTGATAAGAGAAGATATAGGGGAGACCAAAGCTGGAGAGGTAGACATGTTCACCGATGATCCCATTAGGCTGAAAAAGGGTAATACAGGGAGATGGAGGTAGAGGGAAATGGCAGGGTGGTGTTGAACGCCACAGGGAAAATGGCGAGGTAGGCAGAGGACAGGAAGGAGGAATTGGAAAGGCAGACGAGGATGAAAATGAGGGAGGGGTGAGGGGAGCGAGGAAGAAGTTGATGGAAAAAAGCAAAGCGAGTGGAGCAGGAAAAAGCACCTTTGAAAATGGTTGATAAAATCCATTAAAAATACTTCTTAGTTCAGCGGCACCACTGTGGCGGACCGACGATATGGATTTAACGCATACAGTGTATTGCTGCAAGCTTTGGGGGAACGTGGGAAAGCTTTATTAAAGCAAAGCTCCCGGTGATTTTAATATGATGGGGATCATTTGCAATGTTTGATTGGAAAACATGTGAGCAGTCAGGCATTTTTGAAGCTATTACATGTCCAAATAAAATAATCATAGGCTAATGTGGCTTGGCTTAATTAACTTATTTTGACTTAACTGGCTGAACGAATATAAATGCAGACCATTATTTGTGTTGATATAATTGGGCTAATCACTCATCCAAATGATTAATACTGAAAAAACTTTGGAAGTTAAATATTGCCTCTGTCAAGTGACGCCAATGCAAGCTTCTCCTTTATTGTTACAGACAAGTACTGTGCCACTAGAGACCACTGTTAGATTTAGGGGATATAATGTTTAATATGCAAAATGACTCGGCTGATACGTCAGAAAAGAAATATATAAAAGCAAAACAAGGCTGTTTTAGATTATAGTGTGAACAGAGGCTTTATTGCACATTAAACCTGGCCTGAAAAGCTCTGCACAGCTAAATGAGGCCATTCGTCACTTAATACTTTTGCTAGTAACCACAAGTTTGACTGTTTGTGTGACTAATTGTGCAAGTTTATAAAGAATAACCAATATCCTCAGAAAAGACCTAGTGGATTATACAATTTAACACTGAAAACATGAACGCATACTCATTTATTTCTTTAAGACAAGAGCATGTGAAAGGGTTGGATGTGCAATTATGTGGAAAATCATATTCAACGCCCGAGAAATGGTAAATGGCCTTGTTTTTATACAGCGCTTTTCTGCCTATTGGTACACAAAGCAGTTTACAGTCACTGGGAGCAACTGGGGATTCAGCGTCTTGCTAAAAGAGAGGTGGTTACCGGATGCAAATGGGGGGTTCCTCCAGTTCTTCTCCACAGTGCTGATGAGGAGAGCCTGATGAAGGTTAAGCCCCACCAACCCCTATCTTAATCACTGCCATTAGCTCCACAGGCACCACCACTCTGACCCCATCACCTCCAGCCCTTGGAAATTAATCACACTCATAAGCTATCACTGTTACACGCGTGGGCATATGCTCGCCCGCAGAGACGTGTGCATATGTATGTGTGACGTACTCTACTAGCAAAACACATGGAACAGGTTGTGTTTCTCGCTCATCTGGGGCTGATTAAACATCATCACACCTTAACCCTAGCCTGCTAACCCAAAGCAGTTTATCAAGTGAACAGTACGCCCCTAATTAACCCATATAAGAAGTATCTGCATGTAAATAATAATGAGTACATGAGGGGTGGAGCTCAAAGTGCTGTAAAGAAGCTGTGAGTTTACAACGAATAGCTTCTGGACACATACTGGTGGCCGGGAGACTGCATGCGCATAATGACGTCCAAGCAAATACAAATCCCCCTGTTCAAGAGATAAAATGGATTTAAGAACACATTCAAACAATAATAATAAAAACACAAGCTGCCTAGAAGCTGTTTTTGAAATGAGTACCATTCATTTGCTTTAGCCATTAACTGAGACAACCCCCCAAAGGGAGGACCAGTAATAACTTTGTGCAGTGCTGCTTGTGTACGGCTAGATAGACAGAGAAGCTGTTACTCCCTCTACATGAGGCATCAGAGACCCCCCCGTGTGTGAGGCGCATGTAAAGGCAAGGGCCACATCAGGCGGAGAGGCTCCGTGTAAACCAGAACAGGCCTGGTGCGAGTCCTGGGACTTGCTTAATGAGTTGCTCCGTAGTCTGGACACATATCCCGGGGCCCCAGGAGAGGGCCGTGGTGAGCTCTCTGCACTCATCTCTCACCCCCATGCCCTCCTTGCATGGGACTTCTCGTACGTGACACAGAAACTGATACAGTGTAATTCACAGAGAACAAGAGCACTTCATTAAAGAGATCTTCAAACAGGACAAGGGCAGCAGAGAGGTTCTTCTCCTAAAGTCAAACAAGACGCAGCGGGTGTCGGGCGGGGTGGGGGGTATTAAACTACCTCTTCGGGGAAAGCGGGACAATTAAGTACAGCTAGTTTTCTCAAAGTTCACATCGCACTGGTTTGATATACGCCCCTCAATCTACCGTATATGTGTTAGAGCGGGAGCGTTTGTGTACGTGTCCGTGTGCTGCTCAGGCTGCTCACAGTGATTTTAAACCAGAGAAAATGTGTCTTTTAATTAAAGAGTCTGGTTGATTTAGTGTTGTGCTCACAGAGAGACAGCAAGTGAAAGAAATAAAAAGAGAGGCGACCCCAAAAGAAGGCCAACACACACACACACACACCGAGCCAACAAGCACACCTCTCCCTGGTTTAATGAGCCTGATCTAGCCCGGACCCCTCTATCAGCTGGTACGATGAATTCTGGAATAACAAATCATTACACCGACTCAAATTATGTCTGTCTGCAGGTGTGTGTAAATGTGCTCTCGTGCCTGTCTGTCTGTTTCTTGTCTCGCTGTCAATGCTAAGAGAGCAATCAAAAAGTGCTGATACACTCTCAGGGATGTGCTCAGAAATACAGAGCAGGGCCTCAACACACAAAGGAAGACAAACACACACACACACACACACACACACACACACACACAGTGAGCTCCTCCAGGTAAAGGTTTGAATATTTCATAACGTCTCATTAAAGAGTGAATATAAGAGGTTGAAGTATAATGATACTGGCGAAGACGGAGTAATAAATTCAGGTCCCATGCAAGCCTAATCAGCCCCAGTCGTACAGACACAGTCACAGGCTTAAGGGCATCAGAAACACGAGTGTACGACACCAAATGCTCCCCGTTTACAACCCAGAGGAGGAGACATCTACTAAATCTGTCTAAACTTTTAAACAGGGTCTGAACTTCTTCTCATAAAATAACAAAACGAGCGTTACGACGGAGGAACGGAGAAATGGCCTCAACTATTTTCAGTTTACAACATTTCGCAAACCCACAGTAGGAAAAATTGTTGTTTATTAATAATTTAGATGATTCATCAAGCAAAAAATACCAAATATATGTGAGGGGCTGATGCGGACTTGCCACTTTTCTCTGCATTATGAATGTAAACCAAGCAATGTTTGGTAAGGCACAGCAAAACATCCTTTTCGTCTCATGATACACCATTTCCACAGGGTTTACTTAACAGGCATCAATAGCACGCGGCACATTCTGTGCACTGTCGGTAGCATTCAGCATATTGGTTATTCTCTAGTTTGTCCAGTGTGCACTTTCTTACAATTTAATTCCTCATTACTGCTTTATGGTGACAAACATACTGTGCGCCAAATAAAATACAAAAAGAAACTGGCAAAAAAACGTGTTTGTCTTATATCACTGTCCAATTACTATTGCCATCTTCCCTTGTGGTTCGCATCGTGAAGAATGATGATGATACTTTCTGCTCAAATCAGTCTTTACAAGCAATTACCGGCTCTGGCCTATAAAACCAACACATTACATTAAAACCGACACATTGCATTAGACGTACAATGATAGCTCCATTTAAATAGAAACGAGCGAATGGTTATGTGTTTTGTTAAGTTTAATGTTACAAATCTTTACATTATAGGAAGAAAGAAATGACACGTGAGATAGGAGAAAGGAAAGAGGATGGAGAAATCTCATAACAGTGCATGCACTATGCTTTATCCTATTAAAAAAAAAAATCATTGCAGATTAAGCTACAGCCACTATAGTATACGTAAATGAAGGTCTACAATATTGCATTTGTATTGTATTGTATCAGCGTAAGCGTGTTAAAGTGCACATGCGTACACCGTGTGTCTGCAGACTGACAGGTAAGGGAGTACATGTAAAGATTTAATTGAATTCCTTCTGCTACTATGCAGGCCCACAGCACTGTGGCTTATCCAGCCCTGAATTGCTGCCAGTGAGATCTAATCATGCTGCATGAAATGAGCCCTACCTGAGCAGAATGGCAGCACGAGGTCTGGAGGCTGCAGGGGAATACCTCCATTAGGCGCAAAGCGAGGAAGGGTCAAAAAGAAAAGGTGGCGGCAAGACATGTAGAAGTGTAAGAGTGTAATTGATACAGGAATAGAAAGCCAGAAAAACTATATATATATATATATATATATATATATTAAAAAATATATGCTGCACAGTCAGTTTATTTGGAAACACATAACGGTCTAGTTTCCAGCCATTTTAAAATGTCATTGTGCAATTTCTCAACAAAAAGCTTCAATAACAATTTTATATAATTTAGACAAAACAGTGTCATTGTTGTTTGCTTGAGTGGTGGAGTAAGTGCGCTGATTAAAATGCTTCCTAGAAGGACTAGTAAATAATTTTAAGAAGAAGCAGTAAGCAGATGTCGCACGAAAAGGTTTGAGGCCTATTTCCAACATGCACCTGTCTAACACAGACAGGTGGGCCGTAATGATTATAATAATACACTCGTATGAGTCATGTGGTGCCACACGCAGTGCTCATATGCACTGTAAAATGGACATCGCCACCGTTGGCTCACGTTCATGCTCTCATTATAGAAGCCACAATACATTAAAACAGCCCTGAGAAAAGGCAGCTGACCGACTGAAATAACAACTTGCATGGGCACGGCCACAATCATGCCCCGAGTATGTGGAATAGCACATGAAACTGCGTGTCTGTGTTGCTATGGCTACTGACTCTTCACATCAAAGCACCACGGAGGCCAGGCCTATATGTATATGTGCAACTTAAGGTATCTGCTGTATCAATAACTGTACTGACTGTTTGAAACACTTTGCAAAGTGCCAGCACTGACAGGTAAACTCTAGTGAGGTTAAATGGAGGACAAGATTGAAGAGCTGAGGTCCCAGCTTCGTAAATGTCCTACAGGCATGGGGAAGTGTGGGTGTTTGTGTGTCCTGAGGCTTCGTACCGGCAGCAGTCCTTCCTGCCGGGGCTGCTTTTCCACAAACGTTCCTGTAGAGCCTAACAATCCTCCACGGCACTGCTGCACAGCACATTCCTGCCTCTGTGTGAGTGCATGCTCGAGTTTGTGCATCATGTGCAACTGTGCATCAATGCGGCTGTGCATGCTGGATTTGAATGATAATAGAGGCACTGACCCTGAGAGATGCTTTACTGCTGTGACTCTCTTTCTCACACAGAAACTCTCTCCTTTGGTGAGGCTGCCCCCCTCTCCTTCCCTCCTTTCAGTCCCTCTCATGTTCACCCGTGTCCCCTGAGTTACAGCTCTCAGATGCTGTTATGTATCGGAGAGCCTGTGAAACTGGAACACGCGCTGCACACTAAAACACCAGACAAGTAAACACACATTTTAGTGCAATACACAGCAGCAGCCACCTCAGAGATGAGCAGCACTTAGTGATGAATAAAAAAAAGAAGAGTCAACCATCTGGGATGAAGAAATGAAACCTTTCCATGCTCTGTCCCTTTTTCCTTTAATCACTCCATCAACTGTTCCATTAGCCAGGAAAGTGCACAGAAAAGGAAAGAAAGACAAAGTAATAAAAAAAAAGAAAAAAGCAAGTAAGAAAGCAAAGAAAGATTAAGAAAGAAAACACCTGACAACAACGTAAATCTATGCAGTAACAGAGAGCTCTCACTGGGTCGTAAAAGGCCAAAAGGTCATTTTGACTAATGAATTATTCCCTTTGCAGAAAAGCATTCATTGCTGCTTCTGACCTCATCGCACTATGAAATTGGATTTACTGGTCCAGATTTTAAGGCCTAATGAAAAGAGGTTTATAAACCTCTTAATGGCATGAAAATTTATTTAAGATATTTGGTCAGGTCACACGAGAACATACAAAATTAAATAGAGCTATCACGGAGATACTTCATATGAAACATTGTGGATATAAAGACACTCTTTCCTCTATTGCTGCCCCCATTATTAGATATTACATCACAATACAGAGAGCAAGCTAAATTCTAGTTGATGGACTGATCAGTCCAGTGAAATCTAGGGCAAAATCCCAAAAAATGGGAGCGTGCTGGCTGCATTAAAACATTTATGCAGTAATACTGTACTTGCATAAACCAGTCCAGCAGCACAAGACCGGAGACAATTTTAAAGGAAAGTAGCACAAGACGAAACGTACAATTGAAGGGAAAAACACAAAGAATCAAACTGCCACAGCCCTGAGCCCATTCTTCCTGCTAATGCATAGTCATGACAGAAGATTTGACCTGGCAGCAGGCTCAAAGCGCTGACCTATTCTCTGACGGAGCGGCAAAACAGAAGATAAATTTTGTTTTGGCTGTTTCCACTGTAGCAACACCTGCGATCAAGGTGTTTTTTTCCCGTAAACCGGGAATCATATTCAGCATCATCATCAGAAAAGCAAACCAAACCCCACTTTCTCTAACAGACTTCCGTTGTGTTCTGATGTTCCAAGCCGGGATAAAATGACTTCTGCAAACACAGAAATAATTCTCTCATGTCTGGCCAAGTGTTAGAAGTCGGTGTCACAGACACAAGCAGCCAGCGCAGGTTGCTGGTTTGTGACCAGTCATGCTCATCTAACCTAATCTCATCGTGGCCCGTCAGCTTCACTTCACACGCCAAGCCACATCTCAGGTGTTTCAGGCATGGGCGACATTGTGCTTCATGGCTTAAAGAGCTGACGACGCATCACATCTCATCGCAGTGAAAGCTCTGAATGCATCACAATTACCCTGCCCCTGCTATCTGGGATGTGCTGCACTCAGTAAATAATTGCACACCTTGACTCATGTACATATCCCTGAACAACAGTCCAAAGGGAGTTGCAAGTTGGTCTGCCACAACAAAGACGGCGCTTCATGTAATTTAAAAGCCATCCAGTAAGTATATTCTTAATGGAAATGCAGCAATACTTACCAAAGCAAAACTTTCCAAAGCCCTTTGCTGACATGCACTGTAACCCTGACATTTTCTGGACATCTCCTGGAGCCGCTGCATGTGTCGACGCAAATGTCTGAATAGGTCAGACCGGACGTTAAACACGCTTTATCTCGCTGGTCCAAAGTCCATCTGAGCCCATGTGTGAACGGAGCAGGTGATGGTTCAGAGGATTCCCAGCAAGCGAGCGGCCGTGTTGATGATGTTACTTGCCATCTTTTCTGCCAGCCTGTGTTTTGCTCTCCACTGTCCGAGTTGCAGATCTGACACCTACCCCTGCACACTGTACACACATGTTGCTCCTTGCCCGAGACAAAGAAGCACCTCCAGTGGCTGAGAATACATCTGACACAATCTGGACCACCTCCTGTTGTCTGCTAAATATGTGAAAGTCCATCTGTGAAAATGCTCCAGGGAAACTATTTGACTTTGGTAAAATGTGTAAATTTAAGTGAGATGCACTTTGAGACTAAAGCCCAAACTTTCACTACTTATTTAAAGCCTGTTTATATTTAAGCTTGACCCAATTTGTATTTATAAAAACTGTTTTTTGAATGTGCATGAATATAATATTTTAATTTATAATAAGAAAAATGCAAATCAGTCGAAGGCTGAAACAACAGGATCCGTCATCAAATGATATCCATTACCACAAGTGTTTGACTTAATAACTCACTATTTCTGTTACAATCACATAAAACGTTGTTATGACACAATGAAAAGATTTCACAATACTGAAAGCATTGTTTTCAGAAAAACAAATTCCTGTTGTGAGAAATACTGCCATGCAAATTGTATAAAAGCGATGTAGCAGATAGAAAACTGTACCAAAGTCAAGGTCACTGGCCCACTCATCTATTTATTAATGGATAAGGTACAGCAGGACAGGCAGCATTGAGGGGGATGAGCACAGAGCTTCCCCCCTGATCTGAGGACAGCCTGCCAAGGCTAGCTGAGCTGACAGCAGCTAAAGCCGAGGCTCCCCACATGTGCTAATCTCCCAGATTTAAATGGGAACACAGCACACAGCACAGAGCACAGAGCAGGGCAAGCTGGTCTGATCCATGACCGTATGTCTGAGTGTACGAGCATGCGCACACATACACATGTGAAAAAAAAAACGCACACAGTCATGCATTCATTCACAGGCTCATTTTCCACAGATATGCAGACACAAGGCGGATAAACAGAAATTAGCCAGACAAAGACATGGGTTTTGCATTTATGTTGTTGTGATGCTAACTCCAACCTGCAGCCACTTTTAGAAGCAGAGAGCAAGAAAAATGACAGCAATAGATACGGAGAGAGCGAGAGAGACAGCGAGTATGAGCTCTGAGTGAAAGGGAGAGAGTATTCCCTTTATTTCTTCGCGAGGGAAGACTGGGAACCAGCAAGAAGCTAGGAAACCATGACAACCAGACAACCAACCTTGGCAACCAACCCAGCATTCTCACAGTCAGACACAGACAGGCGGCTCAGCAAGGGTTAATCTGAGCTGGGTGAGAGAGGAGATGGAGAGAGGCTGATTAAGCCTACTGCTGTGAACCCAGACGTTTAATACAGTATACGGTATGTCTTAAACGCCCCAAGTTGACAAAGAAAACAAAAAAGAAAAAGACACGGCAGCTGACTTAACAGATGACTGGCAGACACAGTAGACCGAGGCTGGCAAAGAGGCGTCTAGAGGCGGCAACACCGCGCAGATTTCAGTGAAGCAACAGTGCAAAGTCATATAGAAATGAAACAATTTGGAGCAAAGTGAAAACGAGGAATTGTGCGGTCCTCGCCTGCTTTCTCTCTGCTGCGCTGGAAAACCAGCAGCGTGAAATCCTAAATGGCACGAGACGATAACAGATTAGGAGAAACACAGAAGCTGAGCAGAAGTGGGGACCTCAGAGATGGACAGGGCGAAGGAAAGAGACCGCGTGTGTTTGTCTGTGTGCAGTTTGTCTCGAGATAAACTGAGGGGAAAATGGACCGTAACACCATGTCATCCTAACCTGATTCTCCATGCTGTATATAACATGGCAGAGAAATAGTGACAGTAGATGCGCCGGGTTAGGATGAGAGCTAAATAGGATGCAATGGGGCCTGTCCAAAAAAAACATATATATATAAATAAATAAATAAACACTCTCATTTAGAAGAGACTATTCCAGCAGTCCTACACTCATTCACTGACCTCCCATCTAAAGATCGAGCCCCCTTTCTCCTCTGGAGGACGGCGATAGAGAGATGAAAATCAGGGAGGAGGGGAGAATAATGAAGAGAATGATCAATACTTTGCCTTAATTAATAACCTCCACCACAGTCAGAACATTCAAGACCGCTTCATACGCTCTCCGTTCAAGGTTTTTTTTTCTTTTCTAGTCCTCCTCCTCCTCCATGCCTTCATTGCTCTTGCTCCTCCCCCCAGTTCTCCGCCTCTTTCCTCATCATTAATCTCTGAAAATCGTTGGCTACATACATTCCTCCCAATCGATGCAATTCCACTGAGGTCTTGTCTGATTTACCACATGGCTGAATCCCTGTATGAATCTTGACTGGCCATGGGAAGGGGGGGGGGGGACGGAGCTGGGCGGATGAGAAGAGAGGCACATCAAATGACAGGGACCATCATCGTTATATAACCGTAGCCAAAGTCCCAGACACTAAACGGGCTAGAGGCTAAGGGATGGTTTGGTTTACTCAGGGCATAGTTTGCGTGTGCCATGCCTAGAAAACACCATAATAATTGATGTGACAGAGCCTATGCACGCAGGAGTAGACTGCGTATACTCATAACAGCTCACAAATAGACAACATATGTATCCGCAGAGGCACGGACACACTCACACACCAGCCTCCCACCATTTAGGATACATTTCAGGGCTGAGGGAGCAGGGCTTTGGCTTTAGCCAGACAGTCAAACAGCTGAGGCCATGCAGGCTTGGCTTCAAGCTCCACAGCTCTGCTCCAGGACGGCTAACACAGGGGGGGAAACCCAGCTGTGAGCAACACAGTGCAACCATTAGGTCATGGCTTCTCGTACCTGAATAGCTGGACGGACCCACTGAGACCCGGACCTATCGTCCCAGCCTTTCATTTATTTCCCTTGCTCGGCAATTTTAGGTCAAAGCTGGCAACTTTTTCTGGGTAATCTCGTGGACGCGGGGGAGATGCACACCTGTGTTTGAGCTCAGCATAAGACACCAGATTATTTGAATGGTAAGAGTGGCTACAGGTCACTCAGAGCTTCACCACCTGCTGCACATACACACAGACAGACGTATATATGCTCGCAGATGCATTTAGTTTCTTTGGATTTTCCAAGTGGCTTTTCATTGACAGCATTGACTGAACGTGCCCTCCTCACTTGTCATCATCAGGAAAACCATGTGCTGTGAAACAGTATGGATCTCTTCCACCTGACAGAAAATCTTTGGGAGGGGCCATTGATCCATATCAACCGTACCCAACTTGCCAGCTATCAGTCAAAGTCGAATTAACGGTTTTACATTACTATGCAAAGCACCGGGCTCCCAAAACGATCAAGTTAATGTTATGCACGTGTGCGAAAAACCATGACAAATGGGGGCTTTCCTTTCACTTTCTCATACTAACTCAATCCGATACTGCAACGGTGAAATCCACAGTAAGAGTTACAAACTGTTCTGCCTTTTGTTGACATGGAGACAGCGAAAACAGCTGGATGTTAGCTTAAATGCCTTGTAAGTCCAGTGAACCCAGAAGAAAAACTCTCCAAATGATAGACAAAAACAGAGAGCTGGAGGGAGAAAGTGAGAGCAAGACACAACATCACAGCCAGCTTTTTGTCAGATGAACAGTCAATATGAAAGTCCCTGAAGCACAAATGATTTCACTCTCTAAACGTCAACCAAAGAATCAAGCAGTCTACGCGTCAGGCTCCCGACTCTCAGCCTGTCAATATCCAAGTCTAGCAAAAAACAGGGACTTTAGCTGGATTAACATGCAGTGTTTACCAGACAACAGGCCTCTGTTCCACTAATCAACAGCCTCCAGGAACAAAGTAACGGCAAAGCACGTTTTCCGAGGCATTAGGGAACAGAGCTGTGATTCAGCCCAAGTTGGTGCACTGGCAAAAACACAAATCCACCATGTTTAGCTTTGTCAAACAAAGATTCAAGATCCTGTAATGCAAGAAGGTTGTTCCTATAAATCCTCCTGAGACAGAGACAAGTTCAGTTTCAGTATGTGCTACCTCAGTTTCTGTAACATAATGACAGTAGAGCCTCATGAGGCATATACAGAACATTATACAGTCTAACATGGAGCCTATTCAGTGTCTGATAGGAAAATTGGCAATTTTGAGGTAAAACACACACCGAGACATATATCATATACAGTGCAAGACGTACACAGAACCATCTAGTAGACACAATACCCTGGACAAGTTCCCCCCCTCAAGCACCGTCTTCTACTTGGAAATTGACTCCACACTCCTGTTGCTTCACTCCCAATCAGTAGTCAGCCATGCAGACACTCCATATCTATGGGCCCTTTCAGGCCCCAATGCACACCTGACAAAAGGGTCGTGCACACGGTCTACAAGAGAAATATATAAAATTGAAGGGAAACAGTGGTGTGCGCAGTGCAAATACTTTTCTATCAATCTTTGTAGGAATCTGTTTTGACACCAACGAAATACGGCAAAGGGATAAATCCTGCTGTTTACGAGTGTCATTGTTGAAATGAAACGGCACTGCAGCCCGTCGTATGCAAATAAAGTTTTGCAGTGACATAGAGGTGCCAAGTCGCAAAGCCAGAATGCCACAGTCAGTGCAACCTTTGGGCCACGTGAGTGTGTGAGTGAGGGCCGTGGGGACTTTGGCTGTGTAGGGGATTAGATCAGGAGCCAAACCAGAACCACTGTCGTGGCCATGTGTGTTTGTGACAGGACAGGGCCTAATCACTTAATGAACGCGGAGCAGTGCAACTCCTCTGAGCAGGGCAGGCCAGATCAACCAGAGGGCTTCCGCTTTCCCCCTCTCTAATAATACCGGCCAACCGCAGCCTGGGAAACCACATAAAGGGCTTAGCTCATTGGACAATCCTAGCTGCCAGTCACCATCGAGCCTGTCCCATCACAGTTGCCAGGCCAACCCTTTCCGTGGGAGGCGGGGGGTCTGGGAAAAAGATCTAACAGATTAACGAATGGTTAATGGACGAATGGGATATTATGCACCGTCATTAATCTGAATGGGTTTGGCATTGGAGTAGCTGCACAGGCGCCAGTAACCAAATGATTTTTGCAACACAGAAGACACACATAAAGCTGGGCCTGGTTATGTCAGGGCATTTGAAACACAACAATCAAGCCAAAAGCCTCCAAAATTAACTCCTACTGAATTGTAACTTCCACCTGAAACATACACTCCAAATTCTTTTGCATTAGTTTAATAAGTGAGTCCCAATGATGTTAGAAGTCACATTTCATGCTGACCTGTAGCTAATGTACCACAGAAATACTTCTAACCACCTGACATTGCTAGCAAGCAAGAAAAACTGTTCCAAATCTGGTCCAACGCTCGCGTAAATGCGAGCTCAGCCATAGATGATCGCAGCGGCACCGTATCATTAAGCGGCTGTACCAGCTCTATACCACTATAAACACCCATTAGAGACTCCCGAGAGCAGTCTGAAAGAATGCTGAGTCTGGCTCTGAGTGAGAGATCCTCCTGTAAACACAAATGATTTAATGCAAGCAGCAGGAGAAAGTGAGACTAGCCAAGGTGGTTTTAACGCCGCCTTTGTTATTAAATTGTTTTGAAAACCAAATGGAATACATCCTGCAGTATTAATGCCCATTGTTAGATGATACTATCCATTACACAGCACTACGCTAGCCAGTGCAGACGGAGCTGAGCCGTCTATGGATGCAAAATGTTTGGGAATTTTACACACAAACGCCCGGTACGGTGAACAAGGGGAACAACCAAGGCACACGGACACCCATGAGGGAAACCCAGACGACCCCCCGTTTATGAACAGCGAGCGCTGGCCAGGTGAATGAAGTGACCAGGAGAATATTTCAAGAAAGCATACTGCCCGAGAGTGCACACAAACACACACACACACGGCTTCCCAGCATGACCAGCTGGACCGGGTGGGAGAAGTAACGCCAATTGTGGCCGTTTTAGACAACAGATGGGAGGAAAATCTATCGCCAGATAGGAGAGGAAAAGTCTCTGACTCTCTCTCTTTAAGGCTTGGTGAGCTTACACAGCATCCTGCATCACTCCTGCTATTTCTGCCTACAGTGGGCTGCGCCTCCCTCTCCGTTCACATGGACCCATGACCACAGAGTGCTCTCGCTGTCCAGCCACCAATATTGCCCGGCAGCAAGACTTAAGATCCTGTTCTGCATTCGTGCATGTGCAAGGAGCGTGAAATGATGTTAAATGAAGCCCACGTTTGCAGTAATTGCACAGCACATGTGTTGCAACTTTAGAAACTGCAAAGTCATTGCTGTCTAGGCTGAGCTAAAGCATGTGCTCCTTTTTCAGAAAGTCCTTGTGCAGTTGCAGGGTTTACGCATATAGATGAGTGCAGCTCCGTGAGCAGCTCATCTGTCAAGGTGGGACCCTCCACTCCATATCTGAGGAAACCCACGTATTGCAGTCAGAGCCTATGAGAGAAACGCCTGCCTCCCTCCTTGCGTGCATGCGGACTAAGAATAGATCAATGTATCAGGCAAATCGGGATTAACGGCGTTGTGCTCCAATCACTGGACGCGCACTCACACACAAGCAAGCAAAGGGAGCCGGAACACACACACACACACACACACACACAAACGAACAAAAAGTTCATTTTCATTGCCCCTCACACTATCATCATTTGGGGTGTTGGACGGTTTCCACGCTGCTCTGCTCCTCCATGCACACAAACACACACACACAGTTCAACGCCAACGCACAGCCAACAAACCAATGTAAAGCAACATCACCTAAATCCCTGCTCGTCCCCACTGAGTGAGCAACGATTATATCAGATCACCGGTGAAATAGCAACACCCCGAACGCCCCACCGGGCTGCGCAGGTGTTTGTAACTAAGCGGTTAGTTATGTGTCACCTGCAGACACCCAGCCGGCCACATTTCAACTCGCCGCGGAGCGCTCCGGAAAAAACAAAAAAAACAAATAGTGCAATTAAAAGCAAGCTGTCCCAACTAACCTGTCTGTCCTTTCCCGAGCGTCTTCTCCAAACGGTAAGGTCCCACGTAATTGGCGTGTTGGGCACCGCTGTTGTCTTTACCGGACGATGACATGTCGAAATCTGCGTGAAAATTAGACACTTTGTGATAAAGCGCAGACAATTAAACACTCCTAGCTGGAGGTCCAAGCCGCCGCAGTCTTTCTTTAAACTCCACAGCTTCCTCTCTTCCCCTCGCTCTCTGTCTCTCTCCTTTTTTTTCTCTCTCTCTCTCTCTCCCTACCTCACTCGCTGTTTGAGGAGGTGAGGCTCGCTCTTTTTCTCTCCTCTTTTCTCCTATTGCTGCAGACGAGCCGCAAGTGCCTTGAATATCATCGTCGGCGAAAGCTGCGCTGCCGCTGTGCGTCTGTGGGAGGTGCTGCCGAGCCGTCGGCGGTGATTGACAGCCGAGCCGGCCAACCACGGAGCCGGACGCGTTTTCTGCTGCCGCCCCGTTTCTTGTTGCTGGAGCAATTTCGCTTCTTCTTCTGTTTTATTTTTTATTTTTTCTCCCCCAGAAGAGTTTTCAGTTTGTGACCATGAGAGTTTGAAAAGAGCACATAACCAGTACATGTTATGAATTGAAAGATGAGTGACATGTTCTAAAGCCAAAGATGAATGAAGCAATATATTACCGCTTTTGTGAAAATGAAATGAACTAAATGAAACTCACCAGCTTCATTTTGTGTGTGTTAAGATGAAGATATATTCCTCAGACAAATTCTAACTCATATATGAATCCCTTGCTTTGAAACATAGTTTGTGGCAAATGTTTAAATAATCTAATATTAAAATTATACACACTCTTCGTTAAAAAGAAACAAAAACACAATGTCTCCTACACTTTACTCTCCATTCTCAGTATATTTTTACTTCATACTGGACACACATCACCTTGTGTACACATGTCTAATTTGCATATCACACGTAATCACTATCATCTTCCAAACAAGCCCAGCCAGCTCTGCAACATTCGGTGCCGGCAAATGCAAAACATCGATTGAGTAACTGCACGATAAAGCAGAAATATGCTAAGCAAAACCCTTCTTAAGTGTCGTATACACTTGTTTTACTTCAGTTGCGTTTTTGTAGAGCAGCCCGGAGCGAGCGGCACTCCCGTGCTGCAGCAAAGCTTAATTTGATTCCATATTGATGCAATTCAAACACAGATTTATTTGCAAATACACACAACGTGAGCACCATATGAAATGGAATAATAGAGCCTGTAAAAACAGATTTTTTTAAACAAGGCCTCGTGTTCCTCACCGGTGCAAATCAAACTGAAAGTGATCAAATTACACAAAGCAACTGGTGTGCAGTAAATGTGGAGCTTTTGGGGCCGTGCAGGTTCTGTTATCCAGGTTCCAGTGTGCAGTTTTGTGGACTGCAAAGTCCGTCCTAAACCAAGCTGCTCAAGCTAAACTACAAGTACTCCCAATAACATCCCTCACCAGAGAGCGTTACAGAATTTTTAGATGTTTATAGTACGACTCTTACTGTATCTGAGGTGCAATTGCTGCAGCTAAGAACCACATTGTAGTAGAGTTACTTATCTTTTCCTGTCACCTCATCTTTCCTTTTTTTCCCGCGTCCTCTCTTGGTGTTCTCCTTTCATAACCCCCAAACACAACGGTGCAGTGATTGTGAGTGTGTGTGCAGCAGGGGGAGAGCGTGCTGGCCCTCCGATTCATTTCACACCCCACTGGTCTGAGACCTGTGACTGTGGCTCTGGCCTCTGTCTGTTCCTCACACCCTGAGAGAGTACAAGTGTCAGGGGACACACACAGGCAGGAGAAACACACACACACACACACACACAGACATCCACGCACGCACACAAACACAGTCTGTGACCTCAAAATATTCTTTAACAAAACAAGGTTGAGAGGCTGCTGAAATATTAAGCAGAGAGGATTGCATCAACACAACGCTACAGGGGGACTTCAAAGATGAGGACATTTAAGAAAGATTCCCAGGCTTTCCTCTCAAAAATACCGAAATATGAAATTGCATTGCAGTTGTCGTAGCATGTCATCTTTCCATTAATGTCTCCTTTTTGTTCCGAAATTGAATGATACTGAATAAACACACAGCAGGAAACACTGGCTCATTTTCTTGAACAAACAAATACACAAGATATTTCCATTTCATTTGTTTGATTGGGTTCTCCGTCTATTTTTAGGGCTTGTGTTAAAGCGTGCTGGCGTTTTGAGCGGCTCTGAGTGCTGCAAACATTTTCAAGCAACACTATATCTGTATATATTTATGCAAATTAATCAAATTCATGAATTCTGTATAGCATTCACAAACTTGCAAAGTGTTCCTCCTCACTAGTCATTCATAAAGTTTGCAAAATGCACATGCCCCAGTTTAGTGCCTTTGAGGTCTATGTTGAGAATGTGTGCTGTATCCCCTGATGCCCTTCATCACACTGGGAGCCAGGTTTGTGGAGGGAGGTGTGACCCAGAGTGTCAACCACGTGACCGCGCGGTGCCAGGTGGACGGGGTATATGTGATGTCAGCGCCAGGTGCCAGGTGGGCACCATCTCAATAATGCATCATGCCCAGTGTTGGCACGGGCAGGCGCACCACTTTGAAGTGTTCCAGAAACATCTGTAGCCGGAGTTTTTAATCACCTTGCCTGTACCTCACCGCTTCCCATCAATCCGTCTTCCTCTCCTTCGCGGCCTTCATCCCTCTCTCTCTCCCGCAAACAAACTAATGAGAGGTCTTCTCGTGTTTGCGTCAGTTTCCCCCGCGTGAACACGTGTCTGTGTGCATATTTGCCGTATGTGCTAACCCACACGGCCTCCAGAGTTTCAAAATTGAATCAGCAAGATAAACAAAATTCAAAAAAGATCTGTGTCGTCCGGATGTTCGTGGAATACTCAGCCAGGCAAGAAATTTCAAAGAGTTCTGTTAGATAATGTACTATCGGCCAAATAGTAATCGACTGCAACAGCAGGCTCCGGCGCTACACAGCATGCGCATGCTAATAGTCTGCTTTAAAAAAAAAAATGATCAAACTAAACTATTCTGCAATGAAGAGATAAAAATAATGGGAAAAATTGCACAGCGCATGTCCTCTTTTATATAAATCATCACTTTTCTCTTTTTTCTACAGAGAGGGAGATGTGATAAAAGATGAAGTGTGCCAGTAAAGCAAAATACGACGGAGGGGGGGCAGCAAAAATGAGAAGCAGGTTTGGCAGAAAAAAAAAAAAAAGTGGAACATATTTGATGTGCGGCAAGAGTCCAATAACCTCTGGACATGAGAGGGAGCCTAGACTGCATAATTACTTCACCATACTACCGTGTAATGAATAGCTTCATAGCAGAGTCTGACCAATTCAACAGGAGGTCATAAACACATTAACTTACACCGAGTGGGCGCGCATAGACAATCCCACACCAAAACACAAATTCACACTCTCGCATCGCGTTTCCAGCCAGGAACAACTGCTGCACGCACAAACACATACATGTCAACTGGCAGGCCTTCAGGGTTATACAAACTGGTTATTGCCAGCTAGCTGCGTGCTGCAAGCTGCTGGCTGTTACTGGAACGTCGGGCAGAGTGTGCTTGATTAATTAGTGTGTCATCTATATACGGGAGGAGAGCATTAATGTTCTCCTGCAAGCACTTACAAAACTGGAGAGGAGAAATAAAGGAAAAGGGGCAACGAGGGTGGAGCTCGGGACAAGACCTTCAGAAGTCTGCCTGGAAAGAAATGGGGTTTTGAGCTTAAGTGCATCGCATAAACTATTGAAAGTAAGGAGGTGATGGTGGTGGTGGTGGTGTGTAGCTAAGAGGTGGGGCCTGAACGCAGAGACGAGGGGAGACGGGAACGGGGAAACAAAGGAACTTTAATGAAACTTATAAATGTGGTACACCGAGTGCTGCAAAAAAAGGCAAAACTCAGAAGACAGGGAAGCACGAGGAACTGAAACGAGACACGAGTGCACATGAACGAGCAGATAACTCAACAGACGACCAGACAAAGGGAAATGCAGGCCACCAGATATCCCAGATCAGATCTTAATGCAAGGTCCAAACAGGCCCTATATATACACACACACACACAAGCTGGGGAGTTAACAAGATGCAGGTGAAACCAATGATGGCGGAGCACACAAGGAGAAACCAATTAAACAATCAAAGGGGAGCGGGGTAGGGGGGCGGCGTGGAAAGTAAAGCAAGAGATGAAACGAAATGAAGAAACTTTCGATGGAGGAAACAGGAAACACAAAGAAAACTGGATTACGGTTGAGGTAACAAAACACAATGTCATGACAGAGGCGGGAACATTGGAAGAAAAGGAGAAAGCGTGATCTGGGTAGACCGTCCGGTGGTCAAATGACTCCGTTTTGTGAGAGGGAGACAATAGCACGGGTTACTCCCTCCAATATCTCATATAGATCTCTCTCCACAAAGCGTGACATACCCTCACGTGCAGGTTTGCGTGCATGGGAGCGAATGCAGCTATTGTCTGCAGAGATGCATCTAAACTAAAAGGCAAATAAAAACAGTAACAAGATCCATAATGCTCAACAAAGGGAGGTGACTTTGGGGGTAACACAAGAAGAAGAGTGGTTACATGCTCATAGTAGGTGAAGTCACACGTGCATGAGGTGATACAATCTCACGTTTATCCAGACGCTAGAGGACATCTTGCTCACGCCTCAGTGTCTGAATGAGGACCCTGGAGTGTGGGACACTTGAGCCCTCGCCACTTCTGTATGCAAATAAGCGGGATCACACATAAGCATGTGCACACACGCGCCCAGACATATGCTCCACCATCCAGCATGTTCTCGCACCAGGCTCAGCGGTTGGCTGGTGCTCGTTACAAATGTCACCACAGTGTGCTTGTGGTACACTGACATGCCCATGAGTGAGGCCGTGCAGGGGATACTCACCACAGGGAATAAGACCCCCCCCCCCCTCTCTCTCCCTCCCTGCATCTCTTATGCAAACATACTGTATAGTGCACACTTACACACACAGTTAGCATACCTCTGTGGCTGCACTGCCCCCTGCTGGTTAGAAAAATACAATCCCAAAACCCCCAACAAGGGTCTCCCTAATGCTCTAGTAAGAAACACAAACACTGATGGATCTCCTTCAGTTACAACATTTGAAAGAAAAAAAAAATGTTAGAATAGTCTTGGCACTGCAACAGAGAGTCTGTCTTGGCTCCTCACGCCGCCTCACACATCTCACGTCTCTCCGCTGACATCATGAAATCACAAGCACAGCCATCTGACCCAGTTTGCCTCCGTCTCTCCAGTGTGGTGGTGCTGCTGCAGCCACCAAACCATTAAAAGATGTGTTAACGGCGGAAAAAACAGGTGGAATCCTCCACCCCATTGTGAGCCTTAAGACAGAAAATTGGATCCCTGCATTGCACAGCGGAGAGACACTTGAGCGAGCCCCGGAAATGACTTTTAGTTTTTTGTTAGAATGAAATACCGAATTGTCACAAAGAAGAGGGGCCTACCACTAATGTGATTGGATTCGAAAGAATGCTGCGAAATAAAAAAAATTTGAAATCAGCGCACAAATACGCGTGCACCTAGATTCTTGTACGTTTGCTAATACACACACAGCACAGCACACAGCAAGCAGCCCCTCTTTAATCATAGCTTTTTGCCATTACGGAGAACGTAATTGCAGTATAAGAAGCAAACTGTTGGTAATCATGTAGAGGGTTCGGCTGTGGCGTTGGATAATTAGGTTGGCTGTGTGCGCCTCACTAATCACAGGGACATTTAATGGAAGCGTGGGGTGAAGGACTAAAACAACTACATTTAGACGTAATAAATTCACTGATCATTCATTCAGGATGCACGGTCCCTGTCGTCTCTCGCTCGTTATCAGTTTGAGCCTGAGAAACACTGAATACGTACACGACCACAGCGGCGTCTTCTTCTGTCATTACTCCATGAAGTAAACTCATTAAAATATATCAGTGGCAAACTTTGCAGTGTATGAAATCCAATAATTTCATACACTAAATAAGAATTAAATACCGTTTTTATTGCTTTTTCCAAGCTTATTTTCCCTGTAGACGCCAGAACTGTTGCAGCGTCCATTAGTAGCACTGGCACCGACTTAAAACCATATATTTCTTCCATTTAAACCATAGGTAATGCCCTAACTGACCCCAGCTGTTTCGGCTATATACAACATATTCTGCAGATTCGTGGCCGGACAAGATGAATCCGACATTTTAAAAGCTATTTGCCAATACACATTCAGGGATGATTAAGAGCAGTTTCTTGTGGGGCTGGCTACATAGACGACCTTTCCTCGTAGTACACTTGTGTCCTTGAAAATGACTCACACACATACTAGAACAAGCATTGCTCTCTAGCCAATTTTGAAATCCGCTTCTGGCAATGTCATTGCGCTACCTTTAAAGGCGAACTACATGTTCCAGGTACATGATCTAATGGGCTTACTTAAAAGGAAAAGACAAAAGTACAGCATGTTTCATGTGTGTTGTAATGCGCAAAAGCCTAATTATGCATCACTACGCATATCAACCACTAACCTTTCCGCGGTCAGCTTCTTTATATCAATTTGTAGTTTTTGAGAAATATTCAGAGTTTTATGCAACTTCTACTTTCACTTTCACTCCATTACTGGACATTTCTGAGATCAAGACTTCACAGAGTGGATAATACACAACACATTCTGTGGTTTTCAAACCTTTTGACCTTTACAAAAAAAGTGCCTATGAGTAGTTAAAGGAGAACTACAATTTTTTTACAAGCTGGACCTTATTTCTGGCATAAAATATAATAGTTTACTCACCCATATAAATCTGGTGTCATCTGGAGTCATTCGGACAACATTTACTTCCACGTATATCCATATAGTGGGAGTGACTGGAGCATCACAACGCAGCCTCTAAATAATGAAATATCCGCCGAGAAACTTCATTTCACCAATATTCTGTTAGGATACGCTAGTGCTATTTCCCAGTTCTTGCTGCCAGCGTATCATAACAAAATACTGGTGAAATGAACGAGTTCTGTGTGTTATTTAGACCATTTCGGTGCCCCAGTCACTCCCTCTATATGGATATACGTGGAGGTAAATATCATCCGAATGACTCCAAATGCCACCAATGCTATATGGGTGAGTAAACGATCATATTTTATGACAGAAATAAGGTCCAGCTTGTATGTTTATGTTTCCCCCTATAAATTTCTCACATGATTTAACTTCAGTAACACTAAAACTTCTGTTTCCTTTTTCTTTTAATCAAACTAGTCTGACCTCCAGCACTATCATGCTGCACGGGTGCTTCATTAACAATAATCTGTTTAGACCAGGTCAGAGGGGCCAAAGCAGTTCTCTCCCTTCAGTGTGTTATTTTTGAATCAAACTCTTTTTCACATTGCTGTATCAGTACTTTTATTTAGGTAAAGGATATCAACGCTGTGAAGGCAGCTTCATCCGGTAGTGGTTTTCAGTAACCGTGTTGCTGCAGGTGCTGCCAAGATGCCGCGGTTTGATCCCAGTGAACATCAGATGTTCAATGGCACTGGAACAAATGACAAATATGTTAAACTTATGCCAACACGCCAAGGTCTCTGAATATTTATAGCATAAAAAGATTGGTCAATTTACATGTGTATTGTGTCCCTGGAGCTTGCTTGCTGATGCCAAGGGCAGCCGTAAGTGTTGAACTGTGCATACATCACAACTTGGCGTTTCCCCCTAAAATCATTGAATCTCACAGACATACTTTAAGGACAGTCAGTGTTAAGTGCTGTTTCTTGTTTTTCCTCTGCAAGGGCAACTAGCACGTGATGATAACACAATGACAATAATAATACAATACAGAAAGTAGAGCAGCTCAAAGTGTTTCTGAAATAAAAAAACAGCAGCTAATTAGAGTGACAGTGGAAATGAGGAAGGCACAATAACAAATATTAATACAAAAAATTTAAAAGTTGCTTAAAGGGGAACTACTCACTTACTCACTCGTATAACTTTTATGTCATTTGTCGTCGTTCGGGAGATATTTAGATCTGCGTATAGTGGGAGTGACCGGGGCACCGAAACGCAGCCTCTAAATAACGTGTTATCTGCCTCAAAAACTCTTTAATTTCACCAAACCCATTGAGTCCAGATTGACTAACAAAATACTGGTGAAATGAACAAGTTTTGTGGCAGATAATGCGTTATTTAGAGGCTGCGTCTCGGTGCCCCAGTCACTCCCACTATATGGCTATAAGTGGCTCTAAGTATCTCCCGAAAGACTACAAATGACACAGAAGTTATATGGGTGAGTAAACGATAGTATTTTATGCCAGAAATAAGGTCCAGGTTGTAAAAAAACAGTAGTTCCCCTTTAAATTCTTGATTTCTTCATTATAATTCCTAAGATTTTAAAAAGTGCAGAATTAATTAATCAAAATAGTTCATTTTTATTTGCAAGTTCATGTGGGAACATAAACGCAAATGTGTTTTAAATAAATATAGAGTATAGAGTAGGTCACGTGTCTTTGTGTGTGCTGCCCACGGCGTCACATACAGAACAATACCTTCACGGTCAAGGTCGCGTCACCTCTTTTGTGGCAGCAAGAAAAGTGATTAGAGGAGAGATGATACTTGTGGCCTCAATAGATGTTTCTACGGCTTTTCACAGGTTTTCAATTTCCTGCCGGTCAGGATGCACAGTTCAAGTGGTCACATTTCCACAGAGAGCAGTAAAAGACCATTAATCGTCGAATAAACTGAGATAGCATGTCTTCTAATACACGATAATGAGAATTTGCAGATACATTGATGTGCTGCACCTTTGTGCATGAGGGGAAAATTGTCCAGCTTATACTGCTTTAACTTCTCCAGCTGTAAGGCATGTGATTTGCAGTGGGCAAGGTTTAAATCACCAGAGGGCAACTCCAAACACAGATCACAGCTAATTCAGTTAGCTCGAATTACTTGGCCATATACCTTCGCCGTTACCAAGTAACTGCATTATAGTTGTCTCAAGAGTAGTATAAATAGCTCAGAATTAGCTGTGTAATCTCCAGGGAAGAGTTACTCTCTCTTTGAAATATCTGCGCTGTTACTTTCCTTGACAGCTCTTATATTAATTCGAGTAACGAGTTAAACATGCAACCGTTTTGATGATAACCGCTACCACAGTGACGTTCACAGCACTCAGAGCAGGTATGGCAGCCTTTACTGGAGACTGTTTAAATGACACGAACAGCAACAGCGGCTCCAAAGTCATATCGCAGTAACTTGCAGCTCCCTTTGTCTTTGTCTCAGTGGGAGGCAAGGGACGAGACGGAGGGTGGAGAATGGAGAGGGAGAGCGAGGGAGAGATGGATGGAGAATGGGAAGGAGGCGACAGACGCAGCCCATGCAGGGGCTGTCGGCGGCGGGTAACAGTGGCAGATGCATTACCAGCGACGTCTCCATCCCCGCTGATGCCGGACCCTCTCTGTCACCAACACACACACACACATGAACAAACACATGTGTCTGAGTTGATTGAAGCCAGCGGTTTTGGCTCCACACTGGGCACAGGGGGTAATGACTGTCACCCTTTTTCTCCCATCAGCCCCCCGCCTTAATCAGCACACACACACACACGGTCGCACGTGTACACACGGTTACATATACATACACATATATCGGCTATTCTGTCTCCTGCTCTCGCCTCGACTCCGCTGCTCTCTGAAATGTCAGGCTGGCAGGGGTTCGTGTGGGGTTCCTCTGGAGAGCAATAAAAGCTGATTGGAGTTAAAACAGTTGGTCAGGCCTCCCCGCCCTGGCATCTGTTGGATTACAGTCAGCCAACCTGTCATCTGTGAAATGAAGGCCGGGACGGGAGGAGAGGAGAAAGGCCACATGAGGGGACGGACAGACAGAGCGGGAGATAGAGAGGGAGGACGTGCGAGACGGGAAGAGGAGGAGAGGGGCCGGTTTAGCAGACGCCGGTGGATGTGGTTGAAAGTCATCAGGCGAGAAATAGTCAGTTTGACTAAATGCAAAAAAAAAAAAAAACAATCAGAGAGGCGATCTAAGAGGATAAAAAACTGATCGGCGCGGGGTAAGACGGAGGGACGGACAGACACATTTGACCTTTAGATGAATCATTTCATCCTCCTGTCCTCATGTATCACTGCCTTTTAGCACTGGAGGGGAGGAGCAACCCCTTTGACCCCCCTCTCTCTCCACCCCCTTCCCCCGTAATCTCACCATCTCAACCGTCTCTTCTGATTTCTCCCTCCGTCACCCACCCATTGCCTCAACCTGCTACGTCCCCCCCCTCCCCCCCTCCCGGGGGAATCATTTTCACTCTAACAACTTCAATTAACCTTACACCTCCATGCACACGGACCTAGGCACACCTGGACCATGCCTGCACACACACACACACACATCTCCCCTCCCATATCAATCACTGATGTTAAGGTCACTGGACTGAGGGGCCAGAAGCGTCAGAGTCTCCAGAGACATGTAAAAGAATGTGAGGGCGACTGCAATGCAAGTTCACACACTGCGTTTAAACAAATAACAGTGTCACTGTCGTAAATAATCAAGATCTTGGACAGGTAGAGGAAATTCCATTTAATTTCATGCTCGAGGTGTATGGTGGATGTCCGATTTATTAGCGTTTGGAGGTTGTGTGCTGAAATGCCTCAAGGTTGGAGGAGGCATACAGTACGTTTCAGCAAAAAACACTCAAAGAGTTTCTCCGCGGCAATTTCCAGAATTACAACCACAGCTTTTTGACGCTCAAATTGCAAAAATTAATCCAAATCATCTGCACTGGGCCAAATGAAATAACCAACATATAATTAGAGTAAACTACTGTTTCCAAGGTCTTTGCTGATGCCATTAAAAATAAGCTCTTGCTTGTGCGTTTCCACAAACTTGCACGTGAGCACACATGTACAGCAGCCGTGCACTTTTCGTGTGAATTTGCGAGTGCACCGACGGACTGAGAGGAGGAGGTTAAATCCATACAGCTGTTCTTGAATTCAGGCTTGGCGTGTGTGCGAATGGCTGCAGGCGCGGGAGCTCATATCTCCTCTACCAGTCTCGTTTTCATCATCGTTTAACCGCCCTGCCACAATGCTGGGCTGCTGCTTCAGCCGTCACGTCCAAGAAAGAAAAAAACTACCAACATTGTAAGTGAAGTGTTTTAATGTGCTGTAATGATTTGGAGAACGGGATGCGTTCAATCACAGCAGCACACTAGGCGAATGATGATCCAGATTCGAAACCTCTATTTATTCAGCGTTTATGCTTTCATTAATAACTTGGAGGCGACGCAGATGAGAATACAGCCTGCCTGATCATGGCTTCAATTAGCACCTGATAAGGACCTGGGGACTACGACTGATTTCACATCTGATCATAATAATATGCCCTATGAGGGGATTAAGACCGCAGGCAAGAAAAAAAACAAAGTGCACTCAATTAGGTATTCTTGTAAAACACATGTAAATGTATGCACAGACACACAACTTTTAATCCTGCACTAAAACACACCCAATCACTCTACAACTGCCACATCCTTTCCCACACCCAGCAGAGCTCTCCCTGGGCTTATCAGTGCATAATTGCCGCTGATTGGTGTATTATTGCCCTGGTTAATCTGCCTGTGGGTGGCTAATAACGGAACGCCATCAGGGATGTTATCAGTCTTAGGCAGAAGGTGTGCGTGGAGCGAAACTGGAAGCCAGGAACAGAAACGAGAGGGAGGGCTATAGAGCAGGAAAGGATGGAGGAAAAGGTATAGAGGAAAGAAAGGTGAGAAGAGGTTGTGGAAGAAGAAGGAGCAAGAAGAAGAAGGCTTGATTTATCTTGACAGGAAGGGGAGGACAAATTAGAAAAAGTAAAAAGCAGAATTTACACGATTGTTTGGCGAACAATGCTTTAGTCCGTCTGTTGCAGGTAAAGTGAGGTAACGTCAGTGAGCTGGATGTTGCCCTGACAGAGTTGATAGCGCTGTGCCGTTCCCCTGGAGAATCCTTTTATGATTGATGTGGGCTTCTCCCTCCGCCTCAGTTCTATTTCTAAACACAAGCCGGTGGAGGAAGAGGAGGCTGTAGAGAGGTGATTAGATTCCTCTCCATTACTGTGTCAGGCTGAGACAGGTAACGCCAGACACCCCCACCGGCCCCAATGCCCTGTGCAATAACAGCATGTCGGCAACTGACCCGGTGGTGTGAGAGAGGAAGCTAACATGACCGACTAGCGTTTCCTCATTCCACTGGGGGCAAGCAAGTCGGAGACTAGAACAAGGAATTCACCGGCATTTGCTATGGGGTGGGGGTATCTGCTCTGGTCTAGGTGAGTGGTACATGTCTCAGTAACATCGACATGAACGTCACGTCCAAGAGTTTCCCAGTAGAACATTGTATTGCCACAAGATTGTTCAGTGTCATTTACTTCTCCAGTCAGTGGTCATAATGTTATGCTTATATTTCACATATGTAACGAAACTTAATCTCCAGCTATACCGTCATAGTCTCACATGAAGGCGCATTAGTGAAGTTTATTAAATTATTTTCTTCAAAGTATGTGTAACAGATATTGCTAGAAATGAGCAACTGGGACAGCAATTTGAGAAGAACTGGCCTCTGGGGCAGCTCACTTGGATGAGATAAGATGAGATAGCACAATGAAATGTACCCGCAGCCAATAGTAGAAAAGTGATGCAGTAAAACAGTAATCATTTCACATAGCACACAAGATAAGCCATAAAAGTATAAACGTAAAACTGAGAAAAATAAAATAAAATGTACACTGTAATATAAAATATAGACTGAAAACTTTGTCCTCAGGCAGCGAAAACGCCGGCCTAAGGCAGTAGGGAGAAGAGAGAGAGTGTCTGGGATGACTGGGATGTTCCAGGATCTTCTTGGCCCTTAACCTGCAACGTTTTGTGTAAATGTCCTGCAGGTTGGGGAGGGGGGTTCTGATGGTCCTCTCTACAGGACAGACCACCCTTTAGAGAACCACGAAGTCCTGCCTGGTACAATTTCCCATCCAGGTGTCAACACTCCTACATAAGATGCTCTTGACAGTGCAGGTGGAAAAGTTCCTGAGCACCTTGAGAAGGAAACCTAAAGCGGCTACTCGTTCCACCTCAGAGCCACTGATAAAAACTGGATGCAAGTCCCTCTGCTGCTTTCTGCTGATGTCCACTATCAGTCCCTTAGTTTTGCTGACGTTCAGCAGGAAGTGGTTCTCCCTGGGATGATTTTGTTAACTCAGATTCAATGCAATGAATATTATTGAGAAAGGAATAGTTTGAATAAAGGTATCTATTTAAAAAAAGTAAGATATACCTTGGTAAATCACTTTCTTTCTCTCTCTGGTACTCTAAGATGACCTACAAGACATGTGCAAACCTACAACATCCCAAGAGTCAGGAAAAGAAAGATCTTCACACCATAAACACCCAGAATCTAAATAAGTGATTCAGTATTAATATTTCAATGTGGAAAATTAAATAAAGTATGGTGCATGATTGGACCGCTGTGATTTTAGCATGCACGCTCAGATGAGTGGCGCACTTAGCAGAATGCTTAAAACCTTCAGGAGCAGGTAACAGCGCGTTCTGCTGCCTTTATGATGGCACCCTCTGCTGGTGAGCTGCTTAAGTTGAGTCCATCATTGATAATAAATTGGCATAAACTGAACCCATGTAAACAGAATGTGCAAGATGCTGCACCAGTTGTACTAATATTAAACATGTAGGAAAAGTAGTAGAATGCAAGTCAACTAATACTTTAAAAAGCTCTGTAAAAGGTGTCATATCACAAATGTGAGTTCAAATTCACCAAGAATGGACCCAACAGGTAGTGTTGTTTTTTTAATGGAAGTGGTCTTTGTTGGAAAGGACTGCAGATGTGAAAGGAGTGAGAAGGTTGTAGAAGAAAAAAACACTTCAAAGACATGAAGGAATGAAAAGTGAGAAGCGATTGTGGGGAGAAAGGAAAAGAAGAACAAGAATGACTGAACGAACTGGAACCGCAGCAGGACTATATTAAGTTTATGATCATATTGCATCATCACCACTCCAAATCCTCAGTGCCTTGATACTGTGGTAAAGATGGTGCTTATGAAACATCATGTGAACGGCAGCAAATGTATTCATTTTTACCAAACTGTATTTCAGGTTTCAGAAAATGTCACAAGTGTTGGGTTTTGTTCTCAGATTGATTTTGGTGTTTTACTCTAGATCCTGTCTTTGTATTTTTTGCGATTCCCTGAGCGTTTGCATCTAGACCGTAGGAGCACAGCTAAACCATACCTACACATGTAACTACATTTCCCTCCAACGCAGACTGTAACAAATGTGATTAGTCCTCAGAGCAGTCTTGCTTGTCTGCCCTGCCTCTGCCCTTCCCCCAGAGTGACCCCACTTGTCTGACCTGCCTATGGGCAGTCACGTTGAGTGGTCTCGCCTGTCTGTCCTGCTAACAGGCGGTCATTCAGAAGAGCCACGCCTGTGTGCCCTTGAATGTTTAGGTCCTCTTAAACATCTGAACGTAAACTGTTTTCTAATCAACCCCAATATACACCGATCTGCCACAACATTAAACCCACTGACAGGAGAAGTGAATAACATTGACTATCGTGTGTCAATACAGTTTTCTGCCGGGAAACTTTTGGACCTGGCATTCATGTGGCTCTTATTTAGATGTGTAACACCAACCTAGACCAGACCAGGCATCTCCAGCCCATAGCAAGATGCCTGCATGACTAGTAACAGAGAAGAACTTAGAGGGTAGGAGCTTAGAGAGATAGGAGAGTAGAGAGTAAATGTGCTCAGTGCATTGTCCCCCAACAGCCTAGACCTATAGCAGCATAACTAAGAGATGGATCACTCCAGCCCTCGCTATAAGCTTGATCAAAAAGCAAAATTTTAAGCCTGAAGGGAGGGTGTCTGCCTCCCAAACCGGGAGCTGGTTCCACAGGAGAGGAGCCTGACAGCTGAAAGCTCTACCTCCCGTTCTACTTTTTGAAATTCTCGGAACCACAAATAGGACTGCACTTTGAGATCGAAGCGATTCGTTGGGATAATATGGTACAATGAGGTCTTTAAGAGACGGTGGAACCAAGCCTTTTAAGGACCTTGTATGTAAGGGGGAGGATTTTAAATAGCCAATGAAGAGAAGCTAAAACTGGAGTAATATGATCTCTCTTGCTAATTCCTGTCAATGCTCTTGCTGTGGCATTTTGAATCAGTTGGAAACTTTCTTTTTTAAGAACTATTTGGAGCCAGACAGTAATGAATTACAGTAATCCAGACCAGAAGACACAAATGCATGAAATAGATTTTCAGCATCACTCTGACACAGGATGTTCCTAATTTTGACAGTATTACGCAGGTAAATGGAGGCGGTCCTGGTTACTTGCTTGATGCGCAAATTAAAGGATACATCAAATATAACACAAAGGTTTTTCACAGTTGAACTAGAGGCCAAGGTGACACACAAAAATGGTTTAGGAACAACTGAAAAAACATAAAGAGCGACACAAGGTGTTGACGTGGCCTCCAAATTCACTAGATCCCAAACTGATCAAGTATCTGTGGGACGATCCACGGAGGCCCACCCCTCTGCATGACAGAAATGCCTTATGACCTACCCATTACTTTCTTATTTTTTTCGCAACAGGAAAATTTCACAAATCAAACAATCCCACATGTCTGCGCACAGATAGTTTTAACGTGTGAATAGCAGCTCTGGAGCCAGTGTTGGCCAACTGATGTCCCACAACAATGGAAATGTGCAAATGCTATCTTGCAGCTATTATACGACTCCTAGGCCTTTTGTCAGCTCAACTGCTGTTTCGACAGAGAAAATTCCCAAGATAGCTAACACACGAACGGTTGGTCACGCTGCTAAGGGTTATGCAACCAGGCCTCGTCTTGTAATAACCCAAACAGGACAGGAGGTGGCGTGAAAATTCTGTTGATCCAGCAGCCTGAGCTTCGCCATCCAGACTCCTCTGCAGTGATTTCCTCCACCTTATGTTTGTTTCCCAAACCGAAACGTATCAGCAACGCACCAGCGATCAAATGTTATGAAATAATCCTGCGTTTTTGGTCAATTTGGGTGATAATTCACACGCATTCATATGAGGCGCATTCAACACTAAATGTGCGCTACCTGTGATTCATGCTAGGGGATCTCCATTACACGTGGAGACTTATTACGCCTCCTAACATTTATTGCTTGCATCATGCGCATCCCGGGCAACCAAGCCGTGGTAGCGCCACATTATTGTGCAGGGCTGATATTTTTCGTTGCCTTTTTCCACTATCACTGAAGTGTGTCTACTCCCAGCTGCCAGACAGGGTATTCTTATTTTACTTACTTTTGTCGTGCTTGAGGACGTGACATAAGACACGCTCGGAAGCCACGCCAGCTCATTAATATGTAGGAAGCGCGCACGGAGGAGGCTGTCTTTAAATACCGGGAGACGGGCAACTCCTCCTCAGCAGCAACACTTCACGGAAGAGCGGCGGCACAGAGGAGCAGATACATTCCATTCAGCGTTTGCACGCCCTTTTTTTGAAACCGTAAAGGTAAGACAAATCGCCAGGACATCAGACACCAGATTGTCAGTATTTATAGGAAGCTTTTCCAGACATTATTTTGAGTATATCGCCGGTGTTAGTAGCCTATAAAAAGAGAGAGAGAGAGGGAGATATCACCAATCTCATTTAGAGGGTGCAATCTGTGCAATCATTGATGTTTATAGATTGTGTCTGAGGCTGCGATTCATTCCAGTCTTTGGATTGTTATTTTCCGTCGCATTTTTGTGTGAGGAAGGCGAGCTGAGGTAACAGGATGTGGGCCTGGAAGTTCAGTTTGTACTTGTTGCGAAACGCTCATCAGCTATATAACGAAATAAATTCTCCAAGATCATTGTACAGTGTCTACTCAGACATAGAATTAGATATTTAGAGTTTTTGTGTTCATAAAATGAAGAGAAAAAAAGTTAATTACGGACTTAATCTAAACATGACTGGATTAACGTTAAAATACTAAGGGTCTGATGGTTTGACTCCGTGTGCGTGACTGCAGTGGATGATGGCGCAGTGGTTACGCATGTACTCTGCTGCCTGTGGCGACCACCACTATCCAGTCTTGCTCATAAATGTAACTGGCATAGGACATGTTCAGTATGTCCATTTTGTCGGGGTTGGCAAATACAGATTGGAGACAAATATAAACCTTGGATAGACAGATGTGTTTTTTTTTCTGGTCAAAGTCTGAAAAGCAGTCGTGCACTAGTTATTCACAATGTGAAAGAGTAGACACCGGACCTCAGCGGTGATACACGACACCCCAGTGGAGCTCAGTGCACATTTAATGACCTGTTGATGATCTAATTACATGCATGCGCATTTTCCTCTCATTTTTCCTTCTTTCTGTAAACACATCACGTTAAGTTCTTTCAGCTATTAATAATCTTGCAATCCTCATTCAGTCATGCCACTAAATCAGTCATTTTACATCATATTTCAACTCATATTTTCAGTTCTGGCTAGTGTAGCGTAAGGAGTAATGTTCTACTGGAACCTGACAAAGAGTTCCCTTGTGAAAAGGCGGCTTGCCTCTGGGTCAGCTGCTGGGATATATATATTAAGCTCCCAGCTTACCTCCAATGGGGAGCGAGAGATGATTGGATAATTGGATTTTAGGTATAACTGTCCCACTAACTATATGCCACAATTGTGTGCAAACAGGTCTTAAATATCCTCTCCAGGAGGCATTACATTGTTTTAATCCTGTCAGGTACTCTACTACGTGCCTGCTTTCACATCACAGTGGCAAAACTGTCTACTCATGCTGGCTCATGTAAAGCCTGCAAATAGAAGCACTCAGCCACGCCTGCCTGTCGCTGACACGGATGCGCGGAGACAGGCTGCTGTAGTCTCTGAGGCAGTAGTTGATGTATACATGAATTAATGGCACAAGATATAACAATGAATAAACCTGTACTACTTATAATATTGAGTTTATAACAGCATGCTAGTTACAGCTGAAGAAAAGCATCCCCAAAACATCATGCTGTGGCCACCACATTTTGTTCTGAGAAACTTGATCTTAATGTTAATGATGGGAAGCTCTGCACATGGAGCACTCATTGTGTAATACATCGTAATTGTGAAACACAATGAGGGAGTAAGACTGGCACTCATTCATTCACACATTTCTGTAAATGGTGAAAAAAAAAGATCCAGGTTTTGCTCATGTCATTGAGTCATACTCTGTGCTGGATGTGAGATCAGTCACGTACATGGTTGTTTGGGCCCGCTAGTAAAGCCGCAGTACCACATCAGTCTTTCCCCTTTCGCCCTCCCTCTTCCCCTTTTTATTCTCTCTGCACTCATTTATTAACCCTTTCCCGTTCTCGCTCATTCGTCTTCCTCCGTTACTTCACCGTTCGTGCTGGTTTACGTGTCCTTCACTGTCTTCGCCACGTGTTTTTTGCTTTCCACAGATGTCCACCAAGGAGAAGCTCATTAGCCATGTGATGAAGGAGGAGCCTGTTGGCAGCAGGAACAAGGTGACGGTGGTGGGTGTCGGCATGGTGGGCATGGCCTCTGCCGTCAGCGTACTGCTCAAGGTGGGTGCATTTTAGTTTTAGATGAAACCCTTGAAAAGTGTTAGTAAGGAGCATTGCTTGCGTTGTACAGTTGCTGTACAGGACGAAGCTGTTAAAAGCCCTCTTTCATCACAGCCCTTTGCTGTGATGAGCCTCTTGCCACAGTGCTGGAAACGCATCTGGTTTCCTCAGAAATGCACGTTTGAATTGGAATTTTCTCACTCACTGCTCATAAGAATGAGAGGAAGTGACCAAGCTGCGCCGGCCACACTGAGTGTTGGGCAGCAGGCCTCGGTTTGTGGAGAATGAATCATCTAGATTATTCACCAGGAACAAAATCAGACTAACCTCAAATGTTTGTGGTTAGCTCCCCTTGTCCCAGCAGAACATAGAACATGGTTGTTCTGAGCTGCAGGCCAGGTCATTGGTGCAAACATAAACCTGATTTTGGTGGACAGTAGTAACGTTTTTTTGAGGGTGGAAAAAAACACAGCCTCCGAGGACGCTCTGTGAAGTGATGTCTAGCTAGTGTCTCAATTGCATAGATGTTTAAGTCTGAATAAGAGGCCACATGCACTTGGATGATGATGCAGATCTCTGAAAAAATGGATAGTAGCACATGGCTAGCATAAAGCTAAAGAAAGGGACAGAACCGCTGTACTGTTCCTGGCTGCAGCCGGTGCAGAAAAAAACACAAATGCAGAGCTCCGTATCCATCACTGTCAATCTCCAGTGTTCCCAACAGGAAGGAGAGAGACCTGGGAAGAGAGAATAGAAAGGAGGGAAGTTGAGTAATCAGGGTAATGCCTACCATTGGAGACCTCCTCTGTGTAGTCAGGAAGCTCAAAGATGAAGAGGTCAAGTTCTTCCCTCAGAGAAGCACAGAACTGACAGATAGCCTGCTGAGCGAGCACAAGCTTGGCTTAAATTAGGCGAGCCCCGCAGCTGGATTCTGTCCAGCAGCAGGTGCAGAAGTGGATGCTGCTGGACATCTTCATTGTTTGCAGTCCTCCCTTCAGATTTGACTGCTTGAACACCGAAGAAAACCTGGAGCATTACTAAGATGACGCAGCTGTCGTGCGCAACAGATGTGGGGAACGGGGCGGGAAAGAAAATCCTCAGGACTTAAAAAACTTTGATAATGCTTGGTAGAAGTTAAATCTGGAATTCCTTTATGCTCTGTTTACAAAAAGGAATGGTAGACATGGACTTAATATACGTATATTACCGTTCAGGATTTGTGTGATGAGCTGGCCCTGGTTGATGTGATGGAGGACAAGCTGAAGGGTGAGGCCATGGACCTGCAGCACGGAGCCCTCTTCCTCAAGACGCACAAGATTGTGGCAGACAAAGGTGAGAATGCACAAAGCAACTGTGTCCTCTGGCTTTCTGGAGCAACCATACCGTCGCTCGGCGGCTGAACGCTCCTCTTGTCCGTGTGTCAGACTACAGCGTGACAGCCAACTCCAAGGTGGTGGTGGTGACCGCCGGCGCCCGCCAGCAGGAGGGTGAGAGCCGTCTCAACCTGGTGCAGCGCAACGTAAACATCTTTAAGTTCATCATCCCCAACATCGTCAAGTACAGCCCCAACTGCATCCTGCTGGTGGTCTCTAACCCAGGTAAGACAGCAGGGGTGTAGATGGTAGAGGGACTTCGGGGTGAGAATCTGTAGGGGCCTGGGTAATCTACATAATGTTAATACGTGGTTGCCTTTCATTTTGTCCCTCCCCAGTCGACATCCTGACCTATGTGGCCTGGAAGCTGAGCGGTTTCCCCCGTCACCGCGTCATTGGCTCCGGCACTAACCTGGACTCCGCTCGTTTCCGCCACATCATGGGAGAGAAGCTCCACCTCCACCCTTCCAGCTGCCATGGCTGGATCATCGGAGAGCATGGGGACTCTAGTGGTATGCAGCACCGACTAAAAATAAAATCTCTCCTAGCCTTCCTCCGCGCATAGTCTGGGACGAGTCCTTTTAACAAACTACATCTTTTGCATGATTGTCTTGTACGCGTAAATCACAATTTCATACTGATATCGTGTCTTTGTCTCATAGTGCCTGTGTGGAGCGGTGTGAACGTTGCTGGAGTATCTCTCCAGGTCCTCAACCCAAAGATGGGGGGTGAGGGTGACAGTGAGAACTGGAAAGAAGTGCACAAACAGGTGGTTGATGGGTGAGTATCGATTCTTTACCAGTAATCCACCAGTTAATTTAAAGAGCTGCCTTAATCATCCTGCAGACCATGCTTTCGCTGTCACGCACTTAATCTGCAGAGCAATCAGCCTCATTCACGCAGGCCATCTGTCTGCCGCTGTGGGAGCAATAAATGTGATGCTTTATTAAAAGAGATCTTTAAGGATTAATGGTGTACAGGCACGGTTTCCTATTAACATAAAGATATCATAAAAGTCCCAACAAGCGCAATTTAATCCAATGGAGTTGATTGGCACTGAGGAAACTCTCCGTGGCTGCGAGCCAGAAAGCAAACAGAGGAGGCACATAGCACTTACATTTTTGTGTGTTAACACCTCTGCGTTAAGGTTGCACTAGAGTCTCGCAGGCAATGCAAACACACAAATGCATTCATCTACTTAGTCGATACCCTGCTCCCAGCGAGACAATGCTGTGCTCACTGCCTCACTTGCACGTCCAGGTCTGCTGACAAAAAGGAAATGCACGACAATATTACATTTTAAAACAATGACAACCGATTCATTCTCTTTTTAACACTGACCATCCATGGTAATCAGTACATGATGCAAAATTGCCCTGTAAAGCGTTAGATTGCGCTATCATTGTATATTCACACTTATCTTGCAGCCAGGGTTTCTAGAGAGGTCAGCCATGTGCAGCACAATGAGGCAGTTTATTGCAAAAGTTTGTAAAGATATCAGGTGTGACATAACAGGAAGAAATGTCTCCACAGAGAAGAGATAACGTCTCTTTGGGGTTCACCTGTCTTCATGTACATGGTCAGTAGATCATTTTAAAAAGATGCTCAGGAAGGCTTCATAAAAATGGATTTGATTTTATGGTTCTACCTTCATCTAATGTTTAGTCAGCTTAAGTCTGCTTGGAAAAACAGCTTAGACACTGACAGTCAGGTCTCAATCAGTTCAGTCGTGCCTTTTCAGCATGGATGGAATAAAAATGGAATGGAAGTATGAGGGATGAAAATGGCAAAGCAGCTTGATTTTCTCTTAAAGTCCACAAAGCGTGCAGATCTCACTTTAATGTTATGTGTGTACGCCACAGAGCCTACGAGGTTATCAAGCTGAAGGGCTACACTTCCTGGGCCATTGGTATGTCTGTGGCTGACCTGGTGGAAAGCATCCTGAAGAACCTGCACAAAGTGCACCCTGTGTCCACACTCGTCCAGGTGAGGAGCTTGTTGGAGAACCATGCAACCATTACTGTACCTTCTGCTGGCGTCACGAGTCACTCTAACCGTATCCTCTCTTGTTTTATTTTTTAGGGCATGCACGGAGTGAAGGATGAGGTCTTCCTGAGCGTCCCCTGCGTCCTGGGCAACAGCGGCCTGACCGACGTCATTCACATGACGCTGAAGCCCGATGAGGAGAAGCAGCTGATAAAGAGCGCAGAGACCCTGTGGGGCGTACAGAAGGAGCTCAGCTTGTGAACGGCGCTCCTCTGACTTCTCCAACTCCGGCCCCTGAAATCACACCAAACACCCTCATACCCTACCTCCTCGCTGCAAATGGGCGAATGAGACCTCTGAAAGGCCAGGTGTTTGTTGCTAAACCGAACACAGCTAGATTTTAATCGCAGATATTCACACATGGATGTTGTTTTCCTTTGCCTCCATGACTGAAATCTCTTACCCCAAGCCTCTGAGGTCAGCCTGTGTTGGAGAGAGGATGTATGTGTCCTCCATTGTTCTCTGTGCACAAGAGTCATAAGGCCTTGGCACATTGAGCATATATACTCTGTGTACTGTTTGTTACCTGTATGTTGCTGTGTACTGTTCTCGTCTTCTGTACACTCCTTGGCCATCGTTCGTATTATACTGTGGTCGTTACCTGTAGTGTTTTCCACTCGGCAATCTCTGTTCATTTTTTATTTGGAGCATTATGGAGACATTCCATTCTCTATGAGGGTCGGCTTCATGTCCCCTTACGGTCACACCAACACTGCCGCATATATACACATATATATCAGCAGGCCACCATCCTGTGATACCAAAGTACCTTATCAGCTGAGTAGCGCAGTGCAACATCTGCTGGCAGGCGATGAAGCCCTTTTAAATAAACCTAACCGTAAGTGCACTGACAGCTAAAGATTAGAAAAAAAAAAAGTTTATAGCAGTTTACAACTGAGAGAATTAAGGGGTTGCTAACAAAATATCTGGCCGTAGTTTAACCAAAAGACAGACATGACAGAGAGCCAGTGGGGCAGTCAACCAACATCAGGTTTATGTATCCCAGCAGCAGAATATCACAGTACTGAAGGTTGTTGTTTGTTTGCGCACCCTAAATGCCCTCAAACTGTTTTGTATTTATTTTACCCCAACAGGCACTGAAGAAAAAAAAGGATATCAGTAGAAAAAATATATTCTGTTATCTGTATTTATAGCTGTCGATTCTGTTAAGATCTATATATGTGTATTAATGTTAACAGACGGATTTATCGAACACTCACTGAATGACTGAGGAAGCGTACCTGTCATGGCAGCTGGATATTGATTTGATTTGCTGTAACATCAAATAAATCTGCCAGGATAATGATGAAAGTCTGCTTCCTTGTGTTTGTCATCCAACCTAACTGAAAGGTTTTGTAATAAAGGTGGGCTTATAGTTCAGACTCCCAGGTTTAGGAATTACAAGTCTTGAATATGTGTCCCCTTCTTTTCTTGGTGTAGATGAAACAGACCATCTTTAAGCTCCTGGATCAAAAAAAGTTCAGCAGAAAGATAGCTGGGATTTTGGCAGTGGCTACGTAAACTGTCTGAAATGAAAGGACTCTACAACATGTAAAGGCCTGGACGTCAATCGACAACATGGATGGCTTCTGGTATCATGGGATCAGTAGTGTTTATTGATGACAGGAGACAGAAAAAAGCTGGATGCTCAGATTCAGTGAAATGAAGCAAAGAAAAAAATAGCATGTGAGGGTGGAGGACGCGAAGCCCGAAGTCAGTCACCTGAACTCAATCAGATAAAGATTTCACTTAAAGACAAAATTAAAAGTTAGAAACATCCATAAACTAACTTCAGGTACTGTAGTAAAAGTCTGGCGAGGCCTGACAAAGCATGCCAAAATAGGAAACCGATTATTTGGTCTGTGGGCTCCAGACTTTAGGCAAGATTTGTGAAATTAAACGGATATAATAGTTGGCAACTGCTCAAAGTTCGCCCTACTAGTTGCATCCCAGTTCTTAATTTGAAATAAATTGCAGTGGCGTACAGAGCCAGGGTCCACATATTTCCAGCTCTGACTGATAAGTACTAATAATAGTTGATAAAACAAATCCATCTTTATGTGCTCATCTCTAACTAACAACTAACAGCTGGACTCTAAGGTGTTGGGATTTGGGTTTGTGCAGCAGGTATGAGCGACAATAAAAACACTATTAAAGAATAATGTAATTAAACTGATCACAAAGACACATTAAATCAGATTTATTTTATTTGTACTGATTTACATAAATCTACAGATATAAAAGAACAGGTGGTTTTTGTTGAATTGAAAACAAGAAAAAAAAATAACAGATATTCTATGATACATTTCAAAGTGCATTTAGTAAAAAGCTAATTTAAGAGACCAAATTTTACATAAGTTAACTTTTCTTTTGATTAGTACAATAGGTTCGTTATTTTTGTTTTGTACCCTCTAACACTCCACTTATTAACAACTCCTGGTTTACATTTTCTGAAAACCAAAACTTCGGTCAGAAAAAAAAGGAAAACAGAAAAGTGAACATAAAGAACAGTACAGAACGTCCGAGAACAGGCTAGAATTAAGTACGCCCAGACATCCGTCCACCTAGATGAGAGACACCGTACAGAGCGAAGCAACTACTGTACATCATCGACTGATTAATGCAATCGGAGCGGAGGGTAGACCTGAGCGGCTGACACAGAATCGAACGACACTCACAGAAAGGGGAAAAGTCGGCAAGAGGGCTGAGGAGCTCAAATTTCAGTTCAGTCACTGACAAATCCAAGTCATATTTATCGTCACTTCTACGGTATAAAAGCATTCCCTGTGACTCCATAGCTAAAAACCGAAAAACTCATACAGCAATGAATCCTGAGCCTAAACCCTTGTACTTCCTGAAAAGGTTACATCACACCTTTTCATTATAAAGGGCATGGACATAAGCCCCTCTCTCCTGGCCCCTACCATTTGTGCTTACAAGCCAAATGAGTTTGTCTGACGAAGGGATTGCTAGCAGAAACTGTGGGCTACTCTGCAGTGCAGCATACTGCATGCAGGTCAACACATATTTACTGTATGCCAGCTCAGTTACAGCACGATACACTGTGGGCAAATGTCACATACACCGTACACACAACAGGCTTGTACCTAAATTTTTTTCCACACCCAATTTACAGTGGCGACTGCTTTTATAGAACATTGGGGCACAAAAGTGTACCACGTCTGGGCCGTGTTACCACCTAACGACCTCAAAGGAGTGTTTGGTTTGAACAGAATACAAACAGTGCCACGCTTTGACACTACACACTTCTTCATGAAATGGATTTTGTCTCTGTTGTTGCTGTTCAGATGTCTCAGAAGAAGAGATGTAGGTAATATCCAACTTTAAAAGGAGCAGCCTATTGATAGAGACATGAAAAAAGGAAACAAAACAGCAGGAGGAAGAGAAGAGAGTAAGAGAGCATGAGAAGAACGTCTCCAGGCAGTCAGTGTGGGTCAGTAGAGGTCACTAAGGCCGGCTGTCTTGCGGGCTTTCTGCATTAGAGCCCGAAGCTGGAACTGCTTCCTGGACAGGAGGCGTACGTGCTGTAAGAGAACACAATAGGAATGAAAGCAGGGTAAAACAACAAATGACTCTATTGTATGAATAACACACTTAATAGCACTGTGTTATTTTGATGCGGTTACCTTGAGGAAAACTTCCAGGTCAATGACGCCCCTGCGGAGGGCTTCTCCCAGGTAGAAGATTGTGTCTTCAATTGCATTCTCTTCAGCATACAGGTTCAGGATCTGTTTGTAAAGCGGAGCCGTGGGCACAATGACGTCATCGATGTCATTGTTTTCCGACTGGTTCTCCATTTTCTCCAAGGCCTCGCTCAGCTCCTCGTCCTTCCTCTTCAGCAGCTCGATGTTCCTGTCGACCTCAGCCTAGTGGAAAACATCACGATGGCAACAGAAAAAATATGTAAATGTGGGAAATGACTACTACAAGAGACAACATAAGACACCAGAAAGGGCAAGGCTGTCTCACCACTTCCTGGTCCAGTCTTGAGACCATCTCCTCTAGTTTCTGATGTCCTTTCTTCAGGTCCTCCTCTGTTCGCTTCAGGGCATCCAGCTCTGCCTGAGCTCTGTCCATCTCCTCCTTCATCCTCCAGCGAAGCTTGTCGCTCACAGCGGAAATTAGAGATGCACGGATGGTGTCCTCGCCAATGGTGCCATCTCTGCTTGGCCCTAAGATAAGGGATTGAGAAGTCCGGTGATACAACGAAATGAACGAAAAGATAACAGCTAGCAAAAAAAACAACAACAAAACAACTCAAAAACTACTCTCATCTGAGCAAGATATAATTGTTGGACTGTGATAAATATTTACATAAAGACTTGGGGCCTCATGTACGAAGGTTGCGTGTACACAAAAACGTTCCGTACGCACTCGTTCACGCAAGTTCAGATATATATCGAGCGAAATGTACGCGCCTCATGCTAACTTCTACAGATGTTGATCCTTTGGTGACACTTAGAGGTGATGCTGGGAAACTGTCGTAAACGTGAAAACAATTAGTCCAACCGATCTTTTTTGTTTTATAAAATAGTGGTTATTTCACGAATTGCACTGAAACACATTTTCTTTGTTAACTTGGGTTGAGATCTGGTAATGGAGAATTGCATAGCATCTAGACATGTTCACAATAAAACCACTTATTCACAATCTGTGCTGTGTTTGAGACGTCTTTGCATTTGCATCTTCTGTGTCTTCCTTCCAGCAGGCAGGTTTGAGCCCAGAACCATTGTCACTGTTACATGTGGTGGTGAAAATAGTATAATACTTATGACATCTTAATTTTAAAAGGAGTTACAAACTGGAAACCCCTCTAGATTGCAAAAATACAACTGAATCCAATAGAATGTTTTATTATGTTAATTTGTAATTTACTGAGGCTCTGTTTGTGTTTCAACAATTAGTGCAAACGCTTTGTAAATATTTTTTTTCCTCTTCTTGTAGAAAGAGAAAAAAGCTCAAAGAATGACAAAGTCCCGATTATATAAGTGTTAATGAACTGGTAGATGTCTTCAGAGTCAAGACCACCTCTTGTACAGTCTGGAGTCAGCAGCACCTCAAATGTCAGAGTTTATTCAGGCAACAGGCGGACCCCATTACTTCTCCTTCACTAAATATAGAAGTCAACTAGAGCTCCTCCTGCACTCTAGTCCTTGACTAGCATTTCACTGTAGCTAACTTATGTTGGGACAGCAGATGTGTCAAAGGTCTGCCTTTGTGTGTAGTTACTGTCCCCATCTTAAATATAGCACGGTGCTTCTGAAGTGTAGGTTGTGTCTGACAAGGAGGGACCGTTCCTTTCCGTTCAGGTCCATCCTATCCTTTGGCCTTTAATAACCCCCACTCTAGTTACACTAATGACCTTTCACTAGTGTCGTGGCGCGCCACTGAAGTCACACAGAGGGGGAGAGAGTTTGAGTCAAAAGGTCAAAAGTCTTCACTCAGGGTTAACTAAAGACCATGGTCATACACGACAGACACGTGACATAAGACGAGAATTCGAGAAGAGCTTTGAGAAACTTGCACAAACACACAAAAATGTCTGGTCTGATCTTGAACATCCAAATACTTATGTGCAGATGGTGTTCATCGACTACTGTGGAGTATTTAATGTAATAACAAACGGATCTGGGCCTCATCCAACACCTCTGTATCAGACAGGCTGTGTAGTGAGCACCTTTCTACACTATCTTTTCACTAGCTACTTCTTTCCTGTCCACAATACTACAACAAAGAGATAGGGTTTGCCTCAAATTACATTACAGATTGGTATACAGTATGTGTGCAATGACATCATTAAAGATGTGAAACTGTATCGTACCGATTAAGTTGCATTTCAATTGTGTATTATGTTCAGGACCACAACTCCATGCACAAAGAAGTACTTATGCTGAGTTTACAACCGGATACATTCAAGTATATGACCCATGTATGTGTAAATATGCAGTAATATACTGCTTTACTTCTTTTTAGTCACTTTTTACTTTCTATACTCACCTCCCAAAACATTAGATAAAATAGTACTACAATCCGCAGCCTCCAAATTAAGGGCTGAACATTTGGTTTCACTTGTGTAACTAATGAACAGGCAAATGAGTATAATTTATATTATTTTTGCAGTTAATTCCTTTTACTTTCCTTGGTACTGCACAAATGCTGTACACATACGATGTCGATGTCTGAGTGAACATATGTAAATGTTTCTGTGACAACTTTGGAAACATTCAAATGTACCCATGAGAAGAACACAATACATACCAATAGTGGAGACTGGAGTCTGAGTGGGGTAGTGGCCAGGTCCAGCTGCAGCTGGGTAAGAGTTTCCTCCTGGGTACTGGTAACCTGGGTAGCCCCTGAAAAGAGTGATCAACAAGCTGATGCTTTGTATTTACAAGCACTTAAAAATAACTATCTTTAAGTAAAAGCCATAAATGTAACTAAACCAGTTATATGCTAGTAAAATAATCAGTATGCTAGTGTGATATAAGAAGCTGAACAAACCTGCCACGACCGGTTTGTTATGCGTGTGTATACGTAGGGACAATGCTAAGGTTGGCAAACATCTTACCCAGAGTTAGGATTCTGGCTGTAGGGTGACACTGCAGGCATGCCAGGCATGTAGGAAGCTGAGGTAGAGAAACAGTGGAGCAATCAGATTTGAAGAAAACAAAGTTCAAAATGTTGTTTGTCTGTTTTACTCTCACACAGTAACATGTGAGCTCCATCTGCTGCTGAAGGGAATAAATGCATCGCTTACAATATGAGGCAAAAGGGCATTTGCAGCAATGCCTGCCTCTACATCAGCAACACTATGAACTTTCCTCTGAGATCATACACTGAAAATGGCATTCCTGACATTCTGATGGGCAACAAATTGAACGAATGAGTGACGACTTTGCAAAACATATTTTAGAGATCAATCTCAATGAAACTTACTAAGAAATATTTGTATTTGTTTGTTTTAGAAAGGTTTCAAATCAGCTAGATATGTGTCTCACTCACAGTTAGGAGGTCCAGCTGCTTGAAAGGGTTGGTAGGGGGCTTGTGTGGTCGGGCGAGAAAACACAGGGGGCTCCTCTCCAAATACCACAATCATCACCTGAATCAGACCATACAGGTCTGACTGAGGCTGTAAGAAACACAGTGAATGACACGTTTTATTAATAAAGTCAACAAAACCACAGGTATATATCTTTGCACAACAACAATATTTAGGTCAGGTGCAGATTAAGAATTCCAGAGAAGGCACAAGTGTCTAAACATAGATGTATCCCTTTCTGCAATTAACTTTTAGGAGCTTACTCAAATGTGTAGACTACCAGGACCATTTTCTCCACACTAAATACTTAATACTATACCAATAACAATAACTGGAGGAAGACTGTAAACTTACGTGCTTCCATTCATGAAGATAAGGCAGGTAGATCTTGCCATTTGCATCAATGTGTTTGCCAGTTTTTATCATCATGGCACTGGTAGGTTTGACAAAACATATGGGAGGGTTGTAGGGATACGTGTCCAGCAGCCACAAGCACACTGGGATGTTGTAGACATTGCCTAAGGAAATGGCACAAAAACAGTATTTCAAGTAACAACAATGTCATCACTCGTTCCTTAACACTCGACTGTTCTGTTAGTTTAGATTCAGGTGGATTCTTTCTCTTGTCTTTCTCTGAGAAACAGTGACCCTACAAGAGTGAACAAGTTTATAAGCCAAACTAAGCAGTCCCACTGTCATTATTAAACTTTTTTTTTTTACCTCTGTAGCTTACAGGGACTGTTCCTGTCAAGCTCATTAGTTCTCTTGTGGAGCCATCGTTGAACACTGGAACACAAGAATATTACATATGAGTCCACAACATATAACTCAGACCAGACAATCAAGAGCAGAGCATCAGTATCATTCACTTTACCGTAAGCATCCATGAGCGGCTTCAAGTCCTTGTACTGGGAGATGACATTGGTTATCTCACGGACAGTCAGATCTCTGTATTTATATTGCTGGACAACAACGAAGAAAAAAACACATGTCAGTATATATAGCGTTCAGATGCAAAGCCTTTACTCAGCTGAACAGTTTACATATTAACTGACAGTCGTAATAAATTCAAATGGTTAGGTTGTATTTTGGCATTGCTAGGGCAGTTTTAGGGCTCGACTCAGGTACACAAAGGTAAAATGCCAGGACTGGTAGATACACTAGATCCCCCCGGAAGTTTACTGTAATTAGATTAGCAACAAAACAAAATGGCTACTTAGATCTTCAAAATATATGTATAAAACCTGAACTACTTATACTCAACGAAAGGTGAAATGATCATTCACGCCAGTAACATAATAACATTATAAAAGTGATTCTATATGCTTAACAGCAGCTCGCTATTATATAATATAGTGACAACAACACTCATGTTAGTCAAGTTAGCTAAGTGGCTAAGCTAGAATGTAAAGTGTAACACGATGACTAATTCGAGGTATCTCACGAAAATGCATCACAATCATTAGTTTTATAACACAATTAAACAGTTTAGGTAATAAACGTGTTAAAATAATCGGCGTTTACCGAGTTCGACCCATTCCAGGAAACGTTAATCAAACAATTGACGTTAGCACTCGGGTTTCATGTTTGGTATCGGTGATGTTAGCTAACTTGCTACTATCGGCCGGCAAGTGCTCTAATAGTGAGGCGGCGGACATACCTTTAGCATTTTCTTCAGGGCACCTTCGTTGACAACTGCCATGTTTCGTGTGTGTTTCTTTACCGAGGTAAGAGAGAGAGCGGCTGACTTTTAAGTCAGCTGGAATGACAGCTATCACTAGCTAACGACAGCTAGCAGGACTTTCGGTGAATGCTAGGCTAACCTAAGCCCAGCCCCGGGCCGACTCCAATTTAAACAGTAGTGCGGCGTCTATGTGAAACCCTCTAGTATGAGTATTGTCGCTCGTATCGATGGAGAAAGATTTAATAAACTGTTTAAGAACAGAAATGGTCAAAATCGGACAATGAGTAGTTCTACAAAGATCCGAAAACAAATATCCCGATGATCAACAAAAGGAATTTCCGGTTTTGTGTCAGAACTAGTTTCCGGTTTCCTCGTTAGGATGTGTTCACCTTTGGCCCGTCCCCCGAAAACAGCGCGGTGGACGTGGGTTCCGAACAAAGCCAATGCACAAAAATCGCCTACTTTCATCCACACCAGACTCTGTCATCCACGTCTTTATGGACCTTGCTTTGTGCACTGGTGCACAGTCATGTTGGAAGAGGAAGGGGCCCGCTCCAAACTGTTCCCACAAGGTTGGGAGCATGGAATTGTCCAAAATGTTTTGGTATCCTGAAGCATTCAATGTTCCTTTCACTGGAACTAAGGGGCCAAGCCCAGCTCCTGAAAAACAACCCCATACCATAATTCCTCCTCCACCAAATTTCACAGTTGGCACAATGCAATCTGAAATGTACCGTTCTCCTGGCAACCTCCAAACCCAGACTCGTCCATCAGATTGCCAGATGGAAAAGCGTGATTCATCACTCCAGAGAACGCGTCTCCACTGCTCTAGAGGCCAGTGGCGGCGTGCTTTACACCATTGCATCCGACGCCTTGCATTGCACTTGGTGATGTGTGGCTTGGCTGCAGCTGCTCGGCCATGGAAACCCATTCCATGAAGCTCTCTGCGTACTGTACTTGGGCATGTGATAAGGGTACCTGCCGACATTGAGCGACATTTTTTATTTTTTATTTTTTTGATGGAGATGGATTTTTTTTTTTAGTCGAACCAAGTCAATTGTCAAGTACATTCTCATTATTTGTCTCAGGGTGGAACCTGATGCAGCTCCAGCCATGATCTGCATGAAAGGCACAAGACAACAGCAAGATCACAGGAACATTTTTTATTGAAACCAGTTAAAATGCACGATAATATTCTGTGAGAATAGCAGACATTCATTGTTATCGTTGGTTTCGACAACCAAGCACAACCAAATAGCATAACTGAGTGACAGATGAGCTGCAACTTTCAGTGGGAATCAAGAGGAGGATTTGTCACTGCATAAATACACAGCATAATTTTATATATATTACAGAGGAGAAGCATCACAGCAAGAATTCAAAATCAGAATTCAGTGCACCAAACACAGACAGATGATGGCACTATAAGCTTAATGACAAAAGTTGCTGACTCACAAACTCTATCCGTCAGTTCACCGGAACAAATCAAACCGAGGACTTAGGTCAAGTTCGTATTTCATGTCTTCAAATACGAGAAATTAATTAGAAATCACGTTTAAATACAAATTATTATCAAGTTAAATCCACCAGAGCTCAAATGCACTTCTGCAGTGCAGTCCAGCCTCCTGGATCAGCCTTACACACATTTGTGTCTACGGATTGATTTTGCAAGTGGAGTAGCTGTACTCAAATATGATAGTGATACTCAAATACTCAAATAGTTATTGAATTTCATGTCACGTGATTTTCATGGTGAAGTCTGATTTCATTTCCTCTGTTGCTTTCACCTTTCGTCTCGTGGGTGTTGCCCATTCTTATCAGTTCCCCTTCTCTTGTCAACTTTGGCTTCTGGAATGAGTTGTTGGATTAATCAGATTTTGCCATTGATGACTTTGCCTGTCTTTTTATACATTTACAGACAAACACTAGTGCACTACCCTGCCCACAAAAACCCAACTGCCTCCAGTCTTGAAACCAGGGCCATTTATTTAATTTAAAGTATACAATAATCAGCTGATGAGTCAAGAAGAGTCTTAGTAACCAAATTAAATGAGAAGGTACAAGAGACACATATTATTATATACTGGAGATATGGCCCAGATCTCACAGACACTGTCCAGTTTGTATGCTAGCTGATTGGTTTCAAAATGAAGCTGATCAAAGCATCGACACTGAAATGTGAGTGCAGTTAAGATTCAGTTTTATGAGCTGCTGAAGTTTGTTAATTAAACAGGGATTTAAATTCATAATATTACTAGTATTATACAGTATTATATGAAACATGTTTTAATCTCACGTCTCAGTTTTCCTTTAGCAGACTACAACATAATACAAAGTACTTCTATCTAAAGGAAGAACAGCAGACACAACAGACAGAACATTTAGTGGCAAAATTAAGGCTTTACTGAAAGTTGTTATAAAACAAGGTATGGCAGATTTAAAGCTCTTTATTTACAGTAACACAGTAAATCAGTCACTAGAGGTTGCACTGTGATATCAGCCGATAGCCCTATCATTAGCAATAGTTTTGCCTTCATCCTCTGTGTGAAAAGTTGTGGCTAATCTCGGCTTAAGCTTGTGCGTCTACTGAAACGTCTAGCTTAGGAAGTCACTGAATATTTCAAACAAAGCAAAGTGACATAAATCAGCAAGATGAACCACAGCTGCAATTACATCAAGAGTCAGCTTCTGTTCTCATTTTGTTGTTTGTCATAGCCACAAACAAAGCAGTCCTCTGAAACGTGCCAAGCTTTACTGGGCTGAACTTATTTGCGTTTGCCCTTCTCTGATCAAAAGTCACCAGATCAAAGCAAAACACTGGCATGTAAGTGCAGTAAAGATATAAAATTTTATGAGCTGCTTGTTGAGCAATAGAGTCTATCATACAGGTATTCGTCTTTTATAGTCGTATATAAAACAAAATTTCAAAATGTGTGACAGATTCCCAGCCAGCCAACACCTTTGTCAGGTGATGAATGGTCCATCACCTGACAACCGGAACGTACAAACAAACAAAAACAATATATGGTTTCTACCTCTGAGATTACTAATCAACGAACTACACAATCAATGGATACCATCTGACACAGTGTTAAAAAAAAGTGTGACATACAAATAAGTTTTACACATATCACTGACACAAATCCCACAAACGACTAGCAGTTTGTTTCATTATCTGTCTGGAAAGGTTGACCATCATCGCTTGGTAAAGACAGGTAATATGAACTTCCATCAGCCGTTAGAAAGACTTCTGGTTGTCTCTGGAACTGCAGCCAACCTAAAAAAAGAAAGATAGTTTTCATTTAATACCAAAGCCGTTGACGAGGACAATGTTTTTATGAGTGACTGACTTAGCGTCATACTCAGCAAGGTGTGGCCTGGACACGATTCCTGCCTCTATCTTATCTATATCAGCTAGTATGTGAGAAGAACGTCTCTTTTGTTTTGAAAGTACGGGGCTTTCTGTCTACTCACAAGATGTCTGTTCAGTTTCTGGACGAGATTGCATAGCCACAGGCGGAAAGTCTCCAAATATTCCCACCATCACCTGCAGCAGGCTCAGTAAATCATACTCGCCCTGAGAGAAGAAAGGAAAAGTCAGATGTCATGCTATAAACATATAAACTAAACCACTCAGCAGCAGTAGACACGTGATGCACCTAACTCTAGTGCCGTTTACTGTCTTTTTTTTTACAGCTTGCAAAAATGAAATACGCTTGAATACTCACCATCTTCCACTCTGCCAGGTAAGGCAGCCGGACTTCCCCGTTGCTGGAGACAAAACGTCCTCTGACGACTACCATGTCACGTGTGGGTCTGACATAGCAGATAGGAGCAGTTTGTGGGTAGGTCTCCTCAATCCAAAGGCATATGGGGATGTTGTATGCTTTGTCTAATATAATAAAAGGTGGACATGTTTGATTATGCAAATAGGGGCTTCTCACCTGAAGGAATCAAATGTTTACAGCATGAAATGCAAGCTCGGCCTTACCTGAAATTTTGACAGGAATGGTTCCGGACAGACTCATCAGATTCTTTGCCACGCCATCATTGTAAACTGCACAAACACAACAACGGCCGTCTCATTTAAATGAATTGTCGACATGTTGAATACATTTGGCAGTAGGCTGCGAGCGCTCACTGCGATCTTACCGTATGTTTCCATCTTGGGTGTGAGGCTTTTGAAATAAGACACTGCGACGTATATTTCACGGGCCACATGTTTGCGTATATACCCCTTCAAAAAAAAAAGAAAAAAGAAAAGAAAGTGGTTAAAAACTAAGTTCATTCTGAAAACAATAGAAACATTAAATTCTTGATGGTCATCCTTACCTTAGGGAGCATTTTCTTAATCGTTTCCTCACAGTACGACATGATTGAAGTTTCTCTGGAAAGAAAGCAATGCTTTGGATCTCTTCAAACGGCAACGCTCTGCAACACTCTGGCTTCTGTCTGTCTTGGCGTTTGGTTAGTGTCATATCTTTTCTGACCTTTGAAAGCCAGGAAGAGGAGAGACTGACAATTATGCAAATGATCTGCCCCAAAAGCCAATAGGCTCCATGACAAACAAAACAGGAATACATCTCATCTCTTGGGTCGGGGTCAATGTCCACCAATGTATCAGTACACGTGTCTTGTTTTGCTTACTCCCTTTAAGATCTAATAAGCACTTATGGTAAAATTTGCATTCTCAGTACTGATTATTATATACCTATCAGTACTATTTACCTTTTATATGTCATATGTCACAAATTGAGAATATTCTTATACACCTTCAAGTGTTTCTTAAGAACTTTCTCCTTCCTGCTCAGTTCCTGGAAGTGACTAAAGACATACACAAACTTGTCCCACTGACCCCATTAACTAGACACCATAAACTAACTTTTACCATCGCATCTGAACACCTAACCCAAAAAAACAAATCTTATCTTAAAAGTCAAGCTCTACCCACTCAAACAAACCTTGACTTGACCTGTTTTCTATTAAATATAGTTCTTTAAATAACCAGAAATCATGTACTCTGGCTTCTTCCCACCATATAAATTCTAAATTGTCTATCTGTGTTAGCCCTGCCATAGACTGGTGACCTGTCCGGGGTTTACCCCTCCTCTCGCCCCCATTGACAACTGGGATAGGCTCCAGTCCCCCTGCGACCCTGCACAAGACAAGCGGTTACAGAAAATGAATGAATCCGTCAGAACTGATACTAAAGCTTTCACCATAAATGTACACAGTGCATCTAGGAGGGAACCGTTGTTTGGAATCTCTTTTTATTTCTTCCTCTGACAATACAATGTTCCATAGATTTTAAGGAAATATCATGGATTAGCCCTGTTCACCTGTTTACCCCCCACATTACCTCAGCGGTACACGACTGAATATCACAGATCATTCATTACAGTTAACTTTTAGTGTTGATACTCTATATTTATACTTTTTTTTCTATATCTATATATATTTTTTTACTTATGGCTTGAATCGAGACCAGAGAAACCAATTTCGTTCCTTCCTATGTAACAACATGTGTTGAAATGACGATAAAGAATCCTTGAATCCTTGGTAGCGCTAAGAACACCGGATTTATAGCAATCCTTTGAAGCTTTATGAGAGCTATACTTTCCACTGAAAATTAATATCCAAGTATTTGCCAATAACATGTATGTTATTAAAATGTGTTTGTACTATTTATTATTGTGGGGCATTTCTGTCCCAGTCCGGCCTCGTCATATTCTCAGACGTGAAACACTAAACGGCCTGTAGGTGGGAGCAAATCCCACATTTAAGGGGAACAAGAAAGCTCAGTAGTTGAGGAACCGACACAGTTTCATCTTGACATCTTTATTCCTGTCCTGCAATACATTTGCCACATTTTCAAAGAGTAAATACATCTTAAATAGACATTATCATTCCACAGTTTGCAAGGGGAGAAAGAAGCCCTTGAGCCCACTGTATCCCTGCACAAAAGCCCCAGTGGTCCGTACAGTCTTCGTCATGCTCGCCGGGTTTTCTGACATGTATACTGGTGGTTTGCTGGCTGAATATTGCGACAACATGATGCTCCTATTCTAATGCGATGGGAATTTGAATGCATAGATTTGTGGAACTCTATGGTATTATGACCGAGTTTACAGACGGGCAGGGATAGGGCAAGCATACCGTCAGGACTGCAATTACATGATACAAACTCCACACGTTTTTTTTTCTTTTATCCATTAAATTTGAGTATAGTGGGTGAGAAATTAAAATTGGGAACAACCACAGCCAGAAGTGGGACCAAGGATCCTCCCCTGCATTAATTCAACAATATAAATTTCAAAAGCTTCTTTCAAACAATATCAATAAAAAGACACATTCACAGTTCATATCATTCCTCCGAGCGGAGAAACGAACAGTTAACTGATGAACAACTTGACTGCCATCCCCCGCCACCACTCCTCATATGTAATCCAGGGCGCGAGTAAAAACAAACAAACATTTTAATTGTACAAAACTGATTAGATCAGAAATAAGAACATCGTTTCCATTTCAATTTGGAACTGCTTTCACAGAAGTTGTCTAAGGTCTGCATTTGAAGCACGTTGCCAAAACCTGCCTGTAGTGTCAAGGACCAATTCAATGAACTAGTATAACCTGTAATAAATGGATTGGAAGTAATTACCATTGCGTTTTTCCAACGTAATGGAACCAAAATGTTACCGGATTATTCGATTAAGACAACTTGGCTTATACTGGGATACGACTTGAGATTGCTATTACACAAAAAGCCCAAAAAAGTAATCAGTGTAGTGTATTTAGGGACTTGTCAAATTCTGTACAGCGCATGTCTAAAGTCAACACACTTGAATATATTTTTTTTTTCGTCGTTGTTCCACACACACACACATACACAAACAGAAACAAACAAATACATCAAACAGAACAGATAACCATCTCGAGAAGATCCTGCTGCATACATGAGGTACAAACTAGCTAACAGATAAGGCGAAGTAAACACACATCAGTCTTTTTATTTAGGCAGCAATTAACACAGCTATGGAGCGCAGTAAACCCGTCCGGATTGAGAAACAAAGCGACGCACTCCCCCGACCCACTATCCGCCACCTGTCGCACACAATAGTCCACACAGTAAATATGACATGACTAGCACCTGACTCGTTACTGTTCCTTTGAAGAGCAAAAGAGGCAGAGAAGTAGGATGAGGATAGTAAGGTGTGTGGAGAAGTTTGACTCTTTATGCAGGACTTGTGCGTTACACTCTTAACTTGTGGCGTCCCTAACCCTGGCTTCCAGGACTGTTAATTGAGATGTTCCTGGATCTGGATTCCTGAGCCCTATTGACCACAAGGAGCGACTCTCAAACTCTAAACTAGCTGTTATCACGACAAACTATCTGTGCACCATACACTTACTGAAATAAAAATGCAAGAAAAATCAGCTACTCGTCATTTTGTCCGAAACTTATGTGTCACTGTACACGCGTAGGGCGTTCCTCAAATTATTTGGGCAACTTCTGCTGCTTCAGCAACCGTCAAGATGACAAGTACACTTTCATGCACTGTACCTCTCCAAGTAAAAAAAAAAAAAAAGGAAAATAGGTAGCCGTGAGACATGGTTTATTCCCAATACTTTGTGTAATTTGGAAAGTAAATAAGTCTATTGCACCTGAACCTACGTACACTAGCCATTACTATTATTATTCCACAAAGACAACTCGCCATGAAACATCTGTAAAGAGAGAAGACAGCTGTATTCTGGAAAGCTGTCAATCGGTCTACTCTCCATTCAAGATATCTATTGCAAAGAACGTTTTCGACAAACTCAATAAAAATATCAAACCAGGTGACACCTGAAACGAGCACCTTTGTTCACTCATAGTGCTCGGTGACTTTAAGATCTTCCAATCGCATAAATGTTCCATATCAAAAACATAATCTAAGATTTTTTTTTTTACAGCTAGGCTAGTTGTTAAAAACTAAAAATTACAGCCATTCCATGTCAGCCTCAACCCCCTGCACCCAGTAGAACAAAAAGGAAACCAAAGGCAGGTAGGGTGTACAGGAAGGTGGGCTATGTGAGGGATGTTGGAGTGACTAAATGTCCGTTCCAGTTCTCTCCGTTTAAGTCAGTCAGTCCTTCCAGCGGATAGGCAGGGGGGAGTGGTATCAGGCTTTCAAGGTGAGAGGAGGTGAGGGACACCTCCCTTTTGCGACCAGTGTTGAGACTGAAAACAATAAGTTAGCAGGAAAACTGTGGAGCTACCCAGCGAGAACGCACTGGAGTTGACGAAGAGTCAAGATTAGTGGTGTTGCTCGCAGGCCGATATGGACCAACGAAAAAGAAGGGACCGGACCAGGCTAGTTCAGGCTAGCCACGTGGGCAACAGTCCAAAAATCCTCCTTTTCTGTTCAAGTCTATGGTTCAGTCATGCCCCAGCTTGAGAGCTTTTGCTTCAATCGTCCTCTTTTTGAAAAAAGTTTATATTTCATCATTGAGTTGTTTCATCTTCCTGTCTTCAAGTCCATGCTGCCACGTCACACTGTAGCATTTCTCCTCAATGTGTAATGGGTGATCTGGGAAATGCAATAACAATGAGACGGGACAGATGTTAGGGCAGTTCTGTTAGTTCTTGGGAAACTGTTAAAGTTTTAAATTGAAAGAGTTAGGTAGAATTTGGTGAATGTTATTGCGTATTTAACTCCTCACCTGGATCACGATACCACACAGCGACAGCTCATACAGTCCTGCCCGCTCTCGTCTGGTGGGTTTAGCTTCCTCAGCTTATGCTGTCGGATCTCCCTAACCAATGTATAGAAGGCGTCCTCTACTCCCTGTGAACACACACACAGAGAAAAGTTACAGAAAAACGTAAATGTCAACGAAAACGGTCAGCAATAAGTGGCGTACACCAAACGCGCCTCTTATAACCGTCAACAAACACTTCAGGCTCATCACTTGGTAACATTACCATGGAAACCTGATCATTTCATACAGCACTAATGGAGAAATCGTGACGATATTGTGATTACTAGCGTCTCCTTTGGGGTGACAGACATTCGGCAGGTTCACCTGTGAATGCGTCTGTCTGTATGTACCTGCATGAAATGTGACAGTGAGTCACAGAATGTGGGAGAAACACGGCGACTATGAGGCCTTTCAAATACTCTAGTTCTGTTCTCGGGCCAAGGTAACCTGGCTATGAGTCACTGCCTGCGGCACAATAAAATGTTCCCAGCAATACAAATCATATCATACCACAGGCCAATTCTCCGCACTTCATAGGAGGTCTTAAAATTTACACAGAATTTGAGGTGTGTGGGTTCAAAAGGGAGGAAAATGGGAGGGAGGAATTAGTGAATATAAATGTAAGAAAGAGAAATGTGTTCTTCCAACGACATTCAAGCATAGTGCGTAGATGTGCTGAGTACCTACCTGTCGTGTTTTGGCAGAGGTCTCAATGTAAGGGATGCCGTACGAGCGGGCTAGTTCTTGAGCTTGCCTTGTGTCTACCGTGCGTGCCGGGAGGTCACATTTGTTTCCCACAAGCACCATGGGAACATCATCCGAGTCCTTCACACGTTTAATCTGTTCCCTGAATTGCAAAAAAAAAGAAGAGAAAAATTACATTTAATATACAAAGCTTTTCGTTTACTTCTTTCCTTAACCCCTCTTAGCCCTGCCTTCAGCCGTATTAACATGTCTCTACGTGGCCTGGGATCCTCCCAGCTTCATAAACAACAGCGGCTCCACCACTGGAGAACAATCCACCCGGGGAACTCTAGGACCCAGAGGAAGCGCCAGGGCCTGCCGGTGCTGGGCTGTGCTGCACTGCTGAAGGAGGGAGGTAGAGAGGAAGACAGGGAGGGGGAGGGATGGACAACAGGCAGGCGGCAAACAGCATTACCTCATCACTACAGCAGCAAGTGCCAAACGCCATGCAGCCAGGGGGAACTGAGTGAGAGGAGTGGGTCAGATCACTCTATCAGCTAAGCCCTTCTTCTCAGTCAGCCCCAATACGGCAGGATGACTCTACGGCAGACAGGCCAGCCCCTCTGCAGTCAACACTCCTAATGGTTTTTATGACCTCACTTGCTCTGAGTTCTGATGTCACAGCAGACGTGTTTAGACCTTAGAGGTGTTATGTGCCGGTGAGGCATGTAGTCTAATAGGTATGTGCATGATTCCAAGCGAACACCGAGAGCACATATAATCTCATCAATCTCACACGTCATGTCGTGCCAGAGAAGTTTTTCAACAATTCCATTGACTATCAGACACCTGATCTTTAAATAACTCAAAAGCTTTAACTGGGCCGCCACCTATTCTAACACGGAGCCAGCGATCTGTGCACGCTTCCACGCGTTGCTCCGTGCTTAAACGGCACTTGTGTTAAAGCAGGGCTCAAAAAAAAAAAAAAAAATGACTGGGCTGCAATGGCTGCAAGCCAAATGAATCTGTGAATTACACTTGGCAAAGCTGCACGGGGGGTGGCACAGTACATATGTAAGGTCTTTAACACGCCACATGAAAGACCGGAACGTGACTGTCTAATGCGATGGGGTAGACTAAATGTGGCAAAGAGAGAGAACGCAGTCGTCTCCAGCTGAAACTCTCCCTTCTCTCCTTCCCTGTCCTTGGGAGCGCTACCTCTCCCTGCTACTCTAATTGAGTCAGGATCGATTTCATTGGCATCGTGCTGTAAGCCTCCTGTTGGGGGCTAAGCTTTCTTTAGCCGTGTTAAACGCTACAGCATGACATCACCCAACTACTGCAGAGAGCTGGCACAGACACGTATACACAGCGCTCTCCCTCCAGACCCCACGGGAGTCCCTGTAGCGCACACTGCATATACAAACCCACGTACAGAGAGCCTAAAGAAAGGAAAGGCTTCTGATCTCCGCCCTAACCAGGCTGTAATCTGGCCAGAATACACATGTTCACATCCCTTCATGTCATCATTTGAGAAGTCCCGTTTTTTTATTTCTTTACCTGTATTGGTGAATGTCCTCAAAGGACTTGGTGTTATTGATGGCAAAGACACAAAGGAAGCCCTCCCCTGTTCTCATGTACTGATCCCTCATGGCGCTGTACTCTTCTTGACCTGCAGTGTCCAGGATGTCCAGCAGGCAGGTCTCCCCGTCAATCACCACTTGCTTCCTGTAGGAGTCCTGCAAAAAAAATAAAAATAAAAACATTATTTGGAGACTGTTAAAGACGTCAATCAAACATGCATGTGAGACACTAAACAGGTGGGATTTAAGGGAACTGGTGCTCCATTGATGACGAGTCCTGGCCGATCGCTGCAGCATCCACACGTAAAAAGACGCAGGTTTTGAATATGATGACTGTGCATTAACTTGCATCTGCTATTATTAATTCCCCGTTCACGTTCAGGTCAAATGAAAATCAAGAGATCAGGGGAGCGGGGCATCAGAGCCAATGTTTAGCCTTCCAACATGCAGTCACAAAAACATGGAGTGCTGTCCCTTTGTTTGTTAGAGCATAGGGGCCAGGAATGCAAATACACAAAAAGGACATTGTCTGGCCAGAGGCAGGCGTGGTGAGAAAGAGAGGGAGAGTGTGTGGAGACAGAGAGGGAGAAAAGAGGGGAGAAAACAGTCTCACTGGCTTCCTTCTTCTCTTTGCAGTGTTTTACTTTCTGACAAATATGAGACTTAAAATAAAAAGTGTGGAGTAACTGCTTCTTATTAAAGCCACATTTGGAATTTCTGCCCAAGCTTGAACATTTTGAGGATTGCCACCGCCTTTAATTAATTCAATTAAAGTAACTTGGTTTAGACTGGGCCGTTGTCTCAATAAACCGAGCCAACAAAAATATTCTTCAGTCGTGACCTTGTCTTGTGTTTGGACATTTATAGATGAAAACGCACACATTAATTACACACAGATTGCACTTTGACAACCCACAGGAGTAAAGTGTAGGACATGCAAGAGTGAGTGCGATACCTCAATGGTGGGGTCATATTCATCCACAAAGTGGTTCTGGATGAGCTGGATGGTGAGTGCACTCTTGCCCACGCCTCCAGCTCCCACCACCACCAGCTTGTACTCCGTCATCTTTGCCGCCGCTGCTGCTGCTCACCGCACACGCCACTGCTGGAGAGAGGAAAAGGTGCGGGTTAGCACACTGACAGACACAGAGTTTTGTTGAGCTATCCTCTGGCACTGGCCCCAGCCAGCACACAACCAGGGGTACAGACAAAACATAGGACAATACCATTACTGCCCACTGTTGAGAAACATTAGTGGTTTGAGTGAGTGTGTGTGTGTGTGTGAGTGGGGGCTGAGGTTGAGACCCTCAAAGGGGAATGTGAAAAATGTGCTGAAGGTACTCAATGTTCCAATCCTCGCTCAGTGAGAACAGCAGAGAGTGTGCATGACAGGGAGAGCTAGGGAGGCAGCAAGAGAGAGAAAGGAGGGGCATGACACTGGCAGAAAGATCTTCATCGCTCAGGCGTTATAATACTAATGTCTGCTTGCGAACACACAGGGGCAGATGCCGGAGCAAACGATTTAAAGAAATGTAAAAAAAAAAAAAAAATGCAGCAACTGAAAAACAAAAGTGAAATGAGTGAACGTGCTGAAATCAAAGCTGTGACATTTTCTTTTGCCTTGGTTCTTCTATTGGGATCAATCCACAGCACCAGAAGCAGAGCCTCCCCCACCCCTAAAAAAGAGGCTTTTATGACTCCAGGTGTGCCTGTAGTTGCCCCCTACGGACACACTGCGCCCACTTAATAGGTCGAGTCGATGTTAGTGGACTTTGCTGGCCGTAAATCAAAGCTGTTTATGAAGAAACATAGTCGACTCCTGAAGAAACGCAAGTGATAACCACGTTCTGTTAGCCAACGCAGGTGAACAGGAACTTTTAGGGTTAGCCTACATTTTAAAACCTTGAAGAAAAACTAAACAATAAGGAGAAATTTGACCGAGCTGACTGGTAAAGTTGAGAGAAAGACGAGGTGGTTGGCAGTGACGAATATGGAAAGTGAAAGTTATGGAAGTTTTTCAGGCTTTAACATAATCAAGTCAGAAGCGCAGTGCTGTACAAACATGCACAGACGGACACAGGACAAAACACATAAATACACACAGATCCCCTCATGTCACATCACATCACTCAGCCAGTAAAATTCCAGGGAGCAAGAACGTCAACGAGTAACAAAGAAAGTTGTAATACGGGTGTTTCCGTTATCGTTCTGTGGCAAAGTGTGACTCAGCATACTGAAAAGTTGGCAAATCTACATCCTGAAAATGACCTGGTACCAATCCGGCGGTGGACATGTTGAGTCAGATTTTCACATTAATCCGTCTTGAAGATTTTGCAAGACTGGATCAAGAGCAAATCAAGGGCTAACCACAAGTTAGGTCGGCCGGAGGCTCATGGCAACGCAGGAAATGCACCGCGGTTACGGTCTGACATCATGCAGATTATGAGTAGTCAGGTGATATCATCTCGGTGATGTCATTTCTCAGGACAGCGCTCGCGGAAGCTCTCGAAAGGAAAATAACTGGGAATACCTGTACCTTGAGTTTTAGTCTCTTTGGCTTTCGGTTTGACAGTAGTATAAAAAAAAAAAAAAAAAGAACTCGCCTCTGGATTTCTATACCACGCTCATGGAGACCAGCTCTAAGTAAAAATACACTACAAATGCCTGTCTCTAATGCTCGCAAACAAAGGCGCCGCTCTCAATCTAACGCGTTAGCCTCAACTTTGCCTTCCTCAAACTTTCTCACATCTCAAAGTTCAGATGCAGATTAGACTAAAAAACAGACACATGGGGTTAAAGACGTCATTGAGTTCGCTCATCATTCATCAACACTGTCTCACGTTGCTGAATGTTCCTAAAAAAGGTCAGAAGAAGAAAATCATTAACCTGCACCACCTGCTGCGGTGTATAATCAAGGATTTCATGAGCGCCACAGGTCACAAACAGGGCTTCACCATTTATTTATTTTATTTCTTATTTTTTTTTCCAGGGAACCAAACGTCATTCCCAACATTAAATGCACTCTGTGTAATATTTGTTGCTCAACTTCCCGGCTGACTGATCGGTGCTTCAGACGGTCGAAGCAGAAATAACACACACACACACACACACCCTCTCTCTTGTGCTTTAACTCCCAAAGGAGCGCATGCAGCTGGAGTGAATCTTAAAGTCTACTTGCAGAAAGAGCGGGGTAACAGGTGATATTGTGCACACAGCCTGTGAGCACTTTAATAGAAACACCAAGAACATCAAAGGAGAACCAATCATGTGAAGCTACGAGTGAAGAGTGAAAAATAAATGACATCTTCCTATTTCTGTCTCCGTGTGTCGTGGCTTATTAATAGAATCTACATGAACCTCTGAAGAAAAGCAAACAACAAATATGAAAAAGAAATCCCTCTTTGTGTTATTTGTGTCTGAGCTGAGGGCAGAGACTAAGTTTAGCCAAGGCTAAGACGGGAATGATGTTAATGATTGACAGAACTGAATGCGCGGTCGTCATTTAGCTGCGCTCATTCAATCACAGATACAAGAACACATGTTCCTGCTTTACATCCCTGATCCTGTAAGCCTTAACGGAACAGGTAGCTCCGAGCACCATCACCAGTATCAACAACGACCCCTTTGTGTATTTAAAAATAAATAAATAAAAAAGAAACGTCCTCAGTGCTTTAATTCTCAAGCACAACAGGAAAGAAATTATACTGACCCCTCAATCTTGTGGCCAAACATTTAGCTTCCTTTTTCCCCTCACTGTAAATAAATCAACCTGGCACACCGTGCAGCTCGCCCTAGCTGAGGTGGAGTCGCAGCGCCAGGCCCGTTCCTCAGAGCCTCCTCTAACCAAATAAACAGCAGCTGTGCTTAAAAGGAGAGACTTGTGCGGGGCAGACAGACTTCGGCCACTGAAGGCTGCAAGCACAAGAAAGGAACAGGACAGACATAGGGATGCTTCAGTTATAGTACTGGAACGGTGAGCAGAGACTGTAGCCATGTTTGTACCCAAGTACACAAAACTTTTAGCCTTTTTCATGATGGATGGATGGATGTCTTTATTTCTGCTACAGTCAATAGTACAACTATAGAACAACTGGTTCCAGTCCAGTCCAGTAGCTGAAAGTAATCATCATCTGCAACAACAGTAAACTTTGATAGAGTCAAGAGATTCAAAGCCACTGATGGTGATTTACTGCTTGGGTAACGGGTTCAACGAGTCAACAATGAATGAAGAGAAGTGCAGTAAAGTTTGTTAAAAATGCCTGACTTTAAAATAACTTTTTTCATGCACAAGATAAGATAAAATAAAATCATTCTTTATTTATCTTAGAGAGAAGTTACTACACACCAGGGACTTTTGGGAGCTGTAAAATAATTTCCCCTGAACTTAATTTAGAACCTGATCCCTACAGTGAAACCACTCTGAAAACTTCCAAAGTTCCTGATCTCTTCAGAAGGAAACTCATGCAGTCATTGTGAACACATATAGCCATCACGTATTGACTAGCAATTATTTCAAAAATATCTATTTTAGGCAACAAAAAGTTCAGATAATAGAGAAGAAGCACAATCCCAATTGCCCAGAGCCCCCCAAAAAACACTTTAATCTCAGAGTTGTCATTTAGAAAAAATATTTTTTTTCCAGCAGACCCCTGCGACCCTTCACAGGAATAAGCATTTATAGAAGATAAATGAATGAATGAATGAATAAAACTATTAGCAAATATTGAAATTAAGGATTTTTCTATATCGTTCATGGTGGTAACGCACAGAGAATTGAACAGTTAAGATACAAAAACAAAAGGAGAGTGGCATCTACACTATCACTCACACGCACATACTGAAACATGCCCTTCCAACACGGCTGGTTACAGCATTCCTTCTACATAACCAGATCCCAAGCGTGCACCTGCCAAACGATTAAAATTTACAGCCTGAAATGCAAATTCAACGCACCCGCGCCTGCTACTGGGAGACTGGAGGAAGGAAAGCAGACAGACGTGCCATCTTCCCTCAAACTAGGCCACGACAGCGACTGATTAATAATCCACACATACATATGGAGATGAATGGCAAAATGAATCATTGATAGAGATGCCGTCGTATTCTCAGAGACACTTGTTGTCAGGAGGGGCTCCTACTGAGCTGGTGGTCTTTGTAGATGGAGAGGAGGAGGGATGAGGACACAGCCTCTGGAGGTCACAGCCATCAGTAAATCAATCTTTTTGACATTTACACGCCGGGACGAAGCATGAGATTTTTTTTCTGTTTTGTGCATACTTAAGGTTACCCTGCTAAAATGTTCTCCTCTGAAGTCCAGATTTTGCCGCTGCACGGCGAGTGTGCAGTCCTCATTTGCTCCTGACATGTACAAGTACAAAACAAGACCCGATGAGGTCACACAAAGGTCGGTTTTTCTCTTGCACACTGTACATATCTGACAAAATGCAACTACCCTACAGCACAGTGACATATTAAAGCCAAAATATATATTAGTACTTCTAATAAATACATTTCCTGGTAGCGCTGTCAGGCAGGCTACGAGCACAGTGCCGTCTGCAGGAGTGGTGACCTATTCCACTGCAAAGTCACCAAAATCTTTAAAGCCGCTCCCCATTTGATCAAGGAGCAATATACAGCATGTTTGCATTAAGCGTTATTTATAGCGCGCCACCTCCAGCCTGGGAAATTAACAGTTCATTTTTGAAACCTTAGAGTCTTGCCTGGACCAAGAGGATAATCTTACATGGCAGCTTACGGAGGGTGAAAGCACAGAGGAGCGATAGGGGCGGCAGGAAGAGAGCGACCTAAGGCGAGGCAGGGATAGGGAAACTCTTACTATATGCCAAGGACATAACAAACAAAAGAGGAAAGGGTCGACCTGGAAGATGAAGATCATTAATAATGAAAAGCCCGACTTTTTCCAAGCCAAGTCTTGGCTCTGATAAATAAAGCCACACGAATTCTGCCTAACCTGGAAACAGCTTAAGCACACATGACGAAGGAAGAAGGGCACATGAATGACCATCTTAGTCAACTTGCATTCTGCTCTCCATTAAAGTGCTTAATTGGTTAAAGAATCCATACTGGCAGAGCCACAAGCCCACTGCAGAGATAATAGATTTTTAATGGAGCGATGATGGTAAGGAGACCCTCTCTAGGGAGGTATCACGGTCGAATACTGAGGCTCCAAGACCCATCCTAAAGCCTCAATAGCCCACCGCACCCTCCTACTGCTCTCCAATGACATCATCCTCCCAAACAGCATCCAAACATAAGTGTTGACCTGGAGCTGAGGATTCACTACGCTGCTCTCCGAAGCCAGTGACACACAAGTAAGCGAGTCAGGTCTAATGAAGTCTGTTGTCAATGTGAGGATGAATACAGTGGATTATTTAGACACTGAAAAGCAGGACTGTCCATTTATTCCTTCCTCTGGAGTTGAATGACAAATTTAAATTTGGTAAAATCTTAAGGGGAACCCTCTTTAATAAACAGTTTATTTTCCCGTTTCTTCAATTGCGAGCATTTAAATATCCCCGTGTCTGTGTGAGTATACACTTAACGGAGCCACTCTTAAAGGCACTGGAGTCCAAGTGACCTTTTCCCTACTGGGTCATCCATTTAGCTTGTCGGGCAGAGTGAGACGGTAGAGGAGGCAACAGCAGAGATGAAAAGGCCAGCTGACCTCTACACAAAGGCCTGCCAGTTAGAGGAGCCACGAGCTTACCATCAGACACCTAAGAAGTATTTTTTTTTTTTTGAGACTGGAGAATGAGCGACTCTTGTCCGGCTGTTTCAGTTTGTGAGACAATGTGAAAGCACAGAAAGCACCTATAGCAGGTTGCAGAAACAAAGCCGCAGCTCAACCGATAGAAGACCCCCCATCCCCCCAAAAAACCATCATAAGAAGCAAGATCTCTCTCTGTGTCCCCTAAATCCATACAAAAATAATCAACCAGGGCCATCTAAAGCCTTGCATGTGTCCATTCAACAAAGTAAAACGGCAAAGAAAATTTTTGGCTCATGGTATTTCAGAGGAGCCACACTTATTTGGGCATGCAGCTTTAATTGGCAGCATCCAGCCTACAGCTGTTCAGAGAAAAGGGGACAACACATTATCATCACACCTCTGTCACTGGACTACATCCAGCTGTTTTCCAGCTGCCTGAAATTCTTATCTCCGGGACTGATGCAGGACCCAGCTGAAGCAATCAAATGAATGCCACGGTGTGTATGATCATGAGACAAATAAATGTTTGGGCAAGAGCTCAGCAGAGAGAGAGATCAGTAAAAAAAAAAAAAAAACATGCCAAGAAGTCAACAATAATTTGACTTCATGCTTCGTTTAAGTTAAACGTTTATTCCCACTTTGAGTGATGAATATTGACAGTGATTAAAGTCAGCTTGAGATGGATAAACTGTTCTCATCTCGTCTGAAAAGCTCTTATGGGCAAGCTCTGAGTAAAAGCCAAACAGACATTAGCGGCGGCTTTGTCAGCTTTGCCCCCTCTTCTCAAGTCACAGAAACGGATTTTTTTTTTTTGAGAGTAGAAATGATTCTATAACCATCTTTGCAAATGCCCTGTAATGGAATCTCACTTCCGCAGTGATACATTCAGTTTTTACTCAGTGTGACGGGGCGTCACCCTACTTGTCTGTGTGGCCACTACTGGCACCAGCAGCCTCATTCTCAAGGCTGTCTTTACATTACACAAAAAGACAGGAAATGGAAAGTAAATACTCTGTATTTTCTTTCTTTTTTTTCTTTTAAAAGCTATGCGAATTGAAAAGACCTTCGATTCTCAAAGTGGGACATAGAGGAAATTCACGGAAATCATGTTTTCCCCCTTGTAAGTTTCAACACCCGAACTCAGAGACTGGTTATTTCCAATATTTATTTTTTGTTAAATGAGGCTCAAACTAAATCGATATAGTGTGTAATTCTCCCTCGTGTTTGCAGGATTCAAAGCAAGCATGAGTTAAACGCCGGGTTAAATAGCCTACGTTCAAGCTCGCCGGGCGTGAATTAAAATGTTCAGATAGCTAGCTAACAACTGTGGACCGCAATCTCCAGCGGTGTCCAGAAAAGCACAGTATAAACGAGGGGCTATCGTTTGACAGAACATAAATAACAGACACTGCCGACGTATTTCTCACACAGGAATGAACGCTGCATACTTACAACAAGCTGAGGTCTAATTAGCCACAAGAGCGACGTTTCGTCTGCCGGAGAGGAAGAAAAAAAATATCTTTCAATACTGATGTCTCTCAGCTGTAATGTGGGCAAAACAAAATCCCGCCGTCTTCAAGGTGTCTGCCGCGTCCTATTCTCTGTCCATAAAGTGTTTAATTTTCAGTAACTAAAATGCACCAAAGCCTTCATTGGTCCTGGGTATAATGAGCCCGCGTTGAACAATGTGCTTCCACAGAGAGCAAGAGGGGATGAGGAGTGAGAGGAGCCCACGCCCAGCTCTATCAAACATAGAACCGCCCCGGTTACCATGCATGACACTGTTGCGTTCCGGCGCCGTCGGAATTATTGCAACTCACTCCTGAAGGCCACTCGAACCTCGGGTTTTTCCACTATCAAATCCAAGTTTACAAAGTGGTACTTAAACCGGACAGAAAGGAATCACCGCAAGCAGTTGAAAGAAGTGCTGATTAAGACCTGTTTGACTGTAGCTAAGATTTCATTTCTGAAACAACCCCACCCAAAATTAGAAAACTAACCATCAATCAAACCATGTAAAATGTAAAATGTTAGGGTAATTTACGTGTTTTCTGGAAATATGAAACGCCCCTATTTACACTTCTACTATTAAAATAGACATGCTAGGTTAGAAAAAATATATAATCGCAGTTCAGTTAACAGTTCTAATAATTCCCCAAATAAAGTTGGGTACTTTCTAGGTGAAATCGTCAAGTAAACATAATTACCGCTGAAGTATTGTCACGTGATTTGTTTTTTTAAAAAAAAGTTGATTACGTCAGCGCAGGTTTACCGACGAGGTGGCCGAGTGGTTAAGGCGATGGACTGCTAATCCATTGTGCTCTGCACGCGTGGGTTCGAATCCCATCCTCGTCGGCGATGAACATTTTCACTCAAAGATGATGTAATTTGACAAACGATGTCGTCACTGTTCGATTGTTACGGTGAATTATTTTGACCTTATCTGAAACAGCAGCCCTCTACTATATGTTTAGTAATTTAGATAAACGGAGAGAAAATTCTTCTTATTGCAGAAATATGTTCTATGAGTATAATTGCCATAACATTCATTCATTCATCTTCTATACCCGCTTATTCCTGTTAATGACCCTTAACAGGTCTGCTGGAACCTATTCCAGCTGTCATTAGGCGAGAGACAGGAGCTGCCATAACATGGATTTGCAAATCACTTGCTCTCAACGAGTATTTGAACGCAACACTGGTCGGTCAATCGGTGATTTACAGAAACAAAGGTTTACCAATTTTTATATATATTTATATATATATATTTTTTAATAATGACAATTATATAATTATTAGCCAAATGACTGTCTCAAGAACCGTAAATCCTGAATCCTGAAAGCATTCCATTGGCGGCATCTGAACGTTTAGGCGTGCACTACGTTTCCCAGGGAGCCACGGGTCCGTTAGTGCCGTATCCAGGAAGTCGTCGGTGGTTGTCAAGCAAACTTTTGCTTGTAGGCTCTGTAGTATGTTTGTATGTAAATATACAGACGTTCTACTTGGGCTGAACTGTTCTACAACAGGTAAAATATGAATTTAATAAAACAAAAAGTACGTTGTTTATTAGGAATCAGTGTCGAGTAAAGTTAATTTGCCTTCCGCATCATGCCAGCACCTAAACATTGGCTGTTAACGGTAGCTCTTTTTATGCTAATTTCAAGATAGTAAGAAACGCTGGTTGTGGATATGTTACTAGACAGTGCTTACGCTTACGGTTCAACCTCGTTGTTTATTTCAGCTATCTGTGAGAGATGAGTTGCTGTCATGGGTCTGAGCCCCAGGAGGTCCGGCCTGGTACAGCACGGATCCTGGTGACTGAGCTCAGTGGTTCAGGCTACATCAACCCAACTCCTGCCTCTAAATCCTGGGAGGACTCTCAAGAAGCAGTGGAGTTTTACCTCTCTCCAGAGAAACTGGTAAGTTCGTGGAAGTCCCTAAAAAACACAGGCAATATATATATATATTCCAGTGATGCAGTCTGTATGTTTTGCCTTGTCTTTTTGTATTCCATATGGTTTGTATGTGCATGATATTTTCTGGGAGCTAAGGCTAAAACATCAATAACTGGACTTGTGCTATTTTCTTGAAGATGTTTTGCCACACTTCTAAGTAGCTTTTACAGTGTAATTATATATATAACATGACCTGGATTGCTGAGTGCACATTTAGCATATCTCTTAATTTGTAGTGCATTTACCTAGCTTAATTTTCTGTGAACACTTGGGTTGTGGAATAGTGCTGCACATGTAAATATTCAGATAAGCTTTGACATCTATTCTGTGCGTCTTGTCTGTGATATTATCTATTAAAACATTTCTCACAGTGTCTTCTCCCATGACCCATTAACCTGCTTTGTCATAAATACATGTAGAAATGGCTGACTGATGTTTTAAGGAGAATTATTTCTACATCTAAGTTGCACATTTTGTTACATAAAAAGTCGAAAGAATTTGTTTAAGGTAACTGCTGGGTGATGAAACAATGTCAAGTTAAGACACAGTCAAGTTCATTATGACAGTACAGGTCAGCTGATATACTGTTAATTTCCGTCCCCTCCAGGAATCCCTGTGTGGAACTCGGGACCTCTCTCATGTGACCTCGCTGGAGGTCTGCGTAGATACCCAAGAAAACTCACTGGGCAACTTTGGTAAGATATACAGTATTGTACAATACATTAAGGCACTTACAGTATATCGTGGTCTTATATTTAAAACCATACAACATTTGTATATAGAGCTCACTTTTTGTCGTTGGCATTGGATTTATAGTTTGTAATGTTTTTATGCCACTAAGGCTGCAAGTTCATACATACATACATAAATCACATGTATTGTGACAGGTGTACCACAGAGCGTGTGAGATGACTGCGCTGATAATGCCGAAGGAACATTTTGATTGTATCCGTCATCGTCTTCGGAAAAACTTTTCATTTCACAATGAGTCCTAGCATGACCTGAGCACTGTCTGTGCATGTGTGAATCACTTCTAGAGTGCCATAGTCAGTATGCTATTTAAACTAACTGAGGCCGAGCATCTGATTAAATTAATCTGTAAATTAAGCAAGCGGCTAGACAGAAACTCAATTAAAATGATCGCCCCCGTGTTACATGAAAGAGAGAGAAATGGCTTTGTTTGTCTGATCATCTTGTAGGTGCCTACTTGCCCAGGTTAGTGCAGCTCAAAATGAACAACAGCGTGATTATGTCAGTGAGGTAAGTTACGTAACATGTGTACCTGTTTCTTGTTTTTTTCCTGATGCGTATGCTTCAAAAGCAGAGTCCCTCATGGAATATTACAGATAAAGAATAAGTGACATGTGTCTGAAAAAATATTGTATTTGTAATATTGATGTATGTTTTTTGTCACTGTATGACTTCAGATGTGTTTAGTAACGGTGGAGCACTCCCATGTCCTTCCTTAAAGAGAACTGTAATTTGATCCAGGGTAGAGATGGGGAAAGAGGCTCTGGCGTTGGACACCATGAAAAGACAGTGCTTAGAGGCATGGGGATGTACCTTAAAATAATTGTAGTACGGTTGCAGGTGTAGATCTGTGCTCTGCTTCAGCCAAAGTTTTCCAGCGGGGGCTTAAATACCGTACATATGCGCGGAAGATGCATGTTGTAGCTTGTAAATCAGATACCAGCATATATGATGTTCTGTAGAGTCTTAGAGATAGATGCATGCGGAGAACAGGTTCGACTACCTGCCCCACAATGGGACACAGTTTTGGGCATATCAGTTTTCAAATTGAACAGGGAAAAAATTAATGGATATATCCGCAGTTTCCCCCAGATTATCCTACCAATGTAACCACAGCTGTCAAAAATGAATAAAAGATAAGATTCAGAATGAAACACATGCACAGACGCACAATGTTCATTGTCCTTATGAAGGGACAGGTGGTAAATGTTGCAAGAGAAACTGCTGAGGGATAATCAAGTACTGAGAGAATGACAGTGAGCTGTCTGCCCCACCCTGAGAGCAGCAGAGCAGACCCAGCCGGACGTGCACTGCCTCTGATAGCATTTCCTGCTCTGGGCTGTGGGAGCTGTAGTGGAGAGGGTGTTACTAGGTTGTAGATACACCGACTGAGCCTCTTTTGGAAGGGTCCGAGCCAGGATGTGCTGTAGAGACAAGTGGGAGTCAGAAGGACTGGCTGCACTTAGGGAAGATAAAGGAGCTGCAATGGCCAAGAGTCAGGATAGCCATTTCCCATGATTCAGTGTGTTGTGTAACTCCCTTCACGACCCATGAATCAAGTTTGTGCTATTTTGTCTCCTTAGAGACGTAGGAACCACCCTATCCCACCTGCAGGTGCTGTGGATGTCTCGCTGTCACCTACGAGACCTAGATGGCATTTCTACTTTCTCCTCTCTTAAGGTAGGTGTTTTTAGATTACACGTGGCTCAGCAAACAAATAAATCAATTCCTGGACCAGATTCTCACGTTTAACATAAAATCCACAGTGATTCACTAGTGACCCAGTTTACAGAACACATGCACATTTATACGGTAAATTACAAAAATGTTTTATGTAGCAATATGATACAAATCAGTTAGAGCTCTGATTTAAAGAGTCCACTGACTATGACACACGTAAAATACCACATCTGGCATTTTCTCTATTTGCTATTTATTGTCAATTTCCTGGCTCGCTACACCATTCGTCTTTTCCGTCCCCCTTTTTCAGGAGCTGTACGTGGCCTATAACAATGTGTCAGAACTTAGCCCAGTTGGCATGCTGGAGAACCTGGAGCTGTTAGACCTGGAAGGGAATGATGTGGATGACCTAGTCCAGATTCAGTATCTGGGTTTGTGCAGCAAACTCCAGACACTTACCCTGGAGGGAAACCCTGTGTGTCTACGCCCAAACCAAACTTTCACAGAGGTAAGGCACACATTATATTTAAGTGCAATGTTAGCTTTTATTTCACTTGTTCCATCTACCTCTTCTTGTAAAAATCTCTTTTTGTCTGAAGATGCAGATATATGACTCTTAATCATTGTTTAAGTGAGACTGTAGTGGAATCAGTAAGCAAGTGTGTCATCACGGTGCATCTTTCCTTTTCGCGTTACCATACTTTGAGCACAGCACTTGAAATGCTTAAAATAATGGATGAGTGCAACTTGAAGCAGCCACTACCGAGTGTTGCGAGGCTCAGAGGGACAGCAGTTTGGCAGGAGATAAAAACAAAACAGAGAACGGTTGGAGCTGAATAAAGCTTGAGCAAGGAGCTGGGCAGAGTTCCTGGAAAGGAAGTGTTGTATTCAGATGATGTTGTAAAGCGCAAACTTGCAAATGCAACTTGTGGTTCAGACCATTCAGTAGTATCTCCTGTGTAAGCAGGCACTCATGTCTTTGTCCGATCATCCCGAAAATGACAAAAGCGTGTAAGTATCAAAGTGTCAGTGTGATCACACCACTGCATATGTTGACATTCAACACTATACGCAGTAAAGAGCAGGAGACATCAATAATCAAACATATGCGTAACTGACACATTCTTCTGTGGAGACATCATGACACCAACGTAATGTGTTATTATTACATTACAGTGCATACTTGAGCTCTCTGAAAACTAGCCAATGCATTATTAATTCAATGTAAATGTCCGGTGCGTAAAGCAGCTCACCATGGTCCAGTACAGAGAGTGTGGCTGGGTACATGCTGTATTTCCACCACAGTGAGCTGGGAGTTTTTTGGGCCACTGTGAATGTGTTTATTTACACCCACCAGCAGAGCATTAATTAGGAAACTGGGGCAATGAAGGGAGATGCTGAGCTGAATATGCATTAGGCCTGCGCTTTGTAGTGACTGAGGGGTTCTAGGATATGCTCTCTTGCCAAACTATCACTCCTCTAGCTCTCTGCCTTTCCATCACACACACATCCGCTCACTTCCTCTCACTTAGACCTCATTCTCCTCCTCTTTTCTCTTTTATTTCCCCCTTGCCAGCCTCTCGCTCTCTTTTTCATTCACTGCATCTGCGTGGTTCGGTGAAGGCCAGGAGCGCCGAGTTCTAATTTGATCGCTTAGTAGCGCAGCGATTTACAGATTTCTCCCTGCTCTTAGTCGCTCTCTGCGCTGATAAAAGATCGGACCTCAGTGTAAGACTCTGGAAGAATTAGTTATTAACCTGCAGCTTTGTATGCTTTATGCTACTGGCATTTTACAGCCTGCAGATTAAAACCAAATGCAACAAAACAAAAATGATGCATGATGCATACCTAACATGCATCATTTTAATTTGATGCTATTTGGCACTGTCCTACCTTTGGGATGTATATCACCAGTATAAACCAATACTTTAACCAATGCACAAAATGCTGGCATTAGAATGACGTCACATCTCCTTTACCACATATCCTGTTTTTTAACATTTTGGGCCTGCAATACAGTGCATATATTTGTAAAAAGGAATATAGTATCACTAAGATTAGAAGTGCATTGATCTGGTATTGCGAATATATCTACACAAAGCACAATTACATGTAGTAGAAGTTGAAGTTTGATTACTAAATTCATCAAACTGCATCAAAGTTTACCTTTTACGGCATAGTTTCTAACTAGTATAATGGCCCGTCTATCTTTCCACACTCCATGCTTCTTAATTTTTCTCTCTTTCCATTGCTTCATAAAGCTATAGCATGAAACTTCTGTCATGGGTAATGGTAATGTTTAATCGACAGCGGCATAGACAGCACATTGTTATCACTCTTATCCTCCAGTACAATAAATTACTTTCCCACATGGACGACACTGTACTGTCTCAGTCACCATCTTCATGCACAGTCTTCATCGTTGATTGCTTTCCTGTTGAGCTCTAATCCTTCCTCCGATTGCTTCTTTTTTTGTTTGTTTATCTGGTGCATCAGAATCTTGTATGTCTAAATGTCACTGTGTGAACATATTTGGAAAGTATCCCACTGTACACAGATCAGGCATAGCATTAAGGAGTGTCATTGCTATGGGGTGGGGGTGGCTGCTCTGGTCTAGGTCGGTGGCACATGTCTAAGTAACAACCACATGCATGCCAGGTTTAAAGGTTTCCGCGCCAGATCAGTGTACCGGTAGCTTTAAAAACACTTCAAGCAGTTTATCATATGAATTCACTCCGTCTTCCTTGTTTCATATCTTCTAACCAGATGCCAGACTATAGTTACCGAGCAGCAGTGAGGGAGTTGATCCCTCAGCTGCGTTACCTAGATGACGTGAAGGTGGAGGAGGACAGGCTGAGCTGCTGTAACTCCATGGGAGAAGACTGGGACATTCTCCGAAACTGCATTAGAGATTGCAACTCCTCTCAGGCTGCTAATAATGATGGTGTGTGTTTGTGTGTATGAAGTCAGCACAGTCCAGTTAATTACAGACGTACAGTATGTTTAATGTCTTTTTGTTTTTGTCTTTGTAGAGGAGACAGCACGTCCCTACAGCAGACATAGCTCTGCCAGCCGCCCTTCATCGAGCCTCTCCTTTGTCGGGTCCATGTCATCATCAGGCTCCAGACCACAAACCGGCTCCAGACCCATGTCAACAACCACACTCGGAGTTCTCTCCACTCCTGGATCCAGACCTGGCTCTGCAGACTCAGATCTAGCAGCAGTGGAAGAAGAAACCAGTGTTCTGACGCATGGTTAGGCTCTCTGGACAAAAGGCTGTGCTAGACATTTGATTTAATTTTATTGCCATTTTAGATTTATTTTGATTAGCGTTGCCCTGTACAGATAAACGATCCCAGAAGCAATCGTTACTCAACAGTGCCACCAAGGGGATTTAATTGTGTTATTAAAAACTGACACTTTGATTCACTGAACACTCTCTGCTGATTTTTGAAGGAGCTGGAAGGATCCTGTTCTGTGGAAACCCTGTGCAGGCTATTCGAGCAAGGCGAGAAAAGATGAGGGTAAGTGACTGCAGCGTCATTGCAGTTCAGTGAAAAAACAAACATACGTTTTGCTCTTTGAAAACATCTCAATAAATCCCTTATCAGATTCGTCCTCACCAGTAAATCATTTCTGGCATGTTGTTTCCCATACTGTAGAGTCTTTAATGTCAACTAAGAGGAACAACGAGCTTTATGGGTTTTGACAGACTATAATGGATGCCTGGCACCAGCAGCTCATCTCTTTAATGTCAAGCCCGTATAAACAGAAGCAGCCAATTATTAACAAGAGGACAGAAACCTGAGAGAACAGGCACAGGGAGGGGAGGGGAGGACATAAGTGATGGAGATGTGTGAAAAGAAGTGTCAGAAGGACTTGACAGATGTGGTTCCCATTGCTAATATCATGCGATCTTTCTTACTGGGAAATATATACGCCCCTCTGCCAATACTCTCTGTCATCCTCCTGCCTTTCCTCCATGTTCAGTCTGTCTGCCTTGATGTTTGCTGCTCTTCTCTGTCTTACCATCACAACAAAGTCTATTTATAATTGATGTACTCGGCTCCTAGGTCTTTATCTCTCTGTTGTGTGTCCTAACTCCCTCTCCTACCTACGACTCTTTCGCTCTCCCCCTCTTCTGTCTCATAGACAGCCCCGACCAGATCTAGTTCGACACCTCGTGACCTGCCCATCCACGTACCAGAGCACACCTATGACCTCGAAGAGACCGATATTCGCGAATGTGTAAACGTGTTTGCCGAGCTAAGAGCTTGGAGGGAGCAGCATAGCAGGTACTGAATGCCCATTTTTCGCTCTCTCAAGATCTAACCATGGTAAAACGTAATAAATCTAAGAAAAGCCAAAGTTGAATCAACAAGACAAACAGTTTTGATGGTTGATTGCACAATAATGTTATTCAACCTTCCTTCTGCTTTTACAGACTTTAAGGCAAATTAAATCTTGCTACATTATTTTTCAGTCGTCTTCAAGCCATAGAGAAAGAAAGGTCACCACAGGTCCTGGCCATTCAACATGGTGTAGAAGAGGAGGCAGATAGTGAGGAGGAAGAAGGGTTTAGTGCTGTAAGGAGTGACAGTAGTGATGAAGAACACTGTGGCAGCATAGACACTACTTCACCACATTCTTCGCTCCAGGCTCTGTCGTCAGGTAAGCTGCTCACTGACTGAGCATAATTAAAGATTGTCAAAGGCAGTGTCTGATGCCCTAATAACGCCTACACAACACACTTTCAGACGTTGATTTTGTCATTTTCAGACCACAGAGAAGTCTTATCTCCTGACATGGCTCGGCTGAGCCTGTCCCCTGAGGCCACGGTGTCCCCTTCACCCCCCCTCGGTGCCGCTGATGGTACTGTCAGTCGTAAGCTACCAGTTGTCCGTGCGCGTAGGCTTCGTCTGAGCCAGGCCAGCACACAACATGATTCCAGGAGAGAACGGTGTAGCTCTCAAACAGGTTTAACCTCAGGAGATACGAATATGTCTCCGCTGCACACTTCTGCACACGTACCCCACCCACCTTCAACATGTGCCCTTGGGGAAGGAGCCATAGATTCATGGTATGGCAAGATTAAAAAATATTTTAAATACAAACGTGTATAGTAAACCACTGTAGATTTGATAAAGTTTGTGTATTGTGGGTATAGTTTAAAATGTATCCCTTTGAAATTTTGAAAAAAAAAAAAGATTTTAAGATAGCAAATCAATATAATCAATTTGGAATTATATTTCCATAGTGATTTGTGTATTTTTACAATTAAATTAACACTGTTTTAGATAAACTTTATGTTTATGTTTTGGAGGCCTCTCAAAAGTTCCCTCTCTTTCAGCTTGGACAGGGATTTCTCCGGCGTGCAGTCGGGCCACAAGCATAAGACGTCAAAAAAACTCGAGAGGTCAACGATAACTCGGCCTCACACAGCCATGGCGGCTCTACAAAAACATCACCAGCACCACATGCTCCAGCCCTGCAGAGGGAGCTCACACCCAGATTGACTTGCACTTGCACGGAGCAGCGTGACTTGTGTGACTGTGCCACTGAAGGAGCCCGTTCCCCTTATTTGACTCATCACTCAGTCGTGACTCATCATTCACACCCTGCTAGCTCTCTCTCTCTCTCTCTCTTTTTTTTTCTTTTTTTCTGGGGGTTATTGAAAGTATACTTGGTGGGACTTACCACCACACCGGGGAACTCATTGCTGACAGGGCATTAAAAACGAGTAGTTGCTGGACTTTTTCTGTACTGAGATAATCCTTCTAATTCAGCAGAGTTGCCTTTTTACCCTTTAACCATTAAAAAACAAGCTGCAGTGATTTTCATGGTCTCTGTGGTGTAATACTGTCATATTGTCACTTGAGGGCACTGTGTGAAAACATTCATCACGGTCATTAAAACTCACCACCTTGAACCGCTAGATTCAACCTCTTATTTTTTTTTTACCTGCTTTGCCACATCTACTGTAAAAGTTAGATCAGTGTGAGTATGATATACTCTATACATTCATACAGGCTCCAGCAGTCATGCCAGGCACACTGTTAACCTAAGGGGAAATGTTTTCCAGTGTGCTGCTGATACATAGCACGAGTAATGGAGTGGAACAAATCAAGTCCATTTAGAGTTTATGTGTTCTAACTGTGACATATCGCATTGTTTTCCAAGAGCGATGGGAAATTACCCATCCATTTCACTGTGAAGGACGATCTGAGACTCATTTGTGCTGAGACACACTTGGGACTCACAGTACTATATTTGGCTAGACGAAAGGGCCAGAAAGGCAGCCGCATCTAATACCTAGTCAGATGTATAGTTCGTCTCGAAGCACTGATGCTTCCAAATTTGCCTTAATCCTTTGAATACCTGACTCCGGCACACACACACCTTTGAATGCGCCTCCCACATTTCCATCAACACAGCACTGGTTTTCAGTAAACCTTGACAGCACTGCTAAAACCCCTCAACCACTGTGCTGGAGTAGGATGCTAGACATTGGAATGTGTGAACTGTTTATACACGTAAATGCCCATAGTTACTCAACTGCTAGACAGCTCTTATGTAACGGGCATTTCTTATCTTCCATTAGCACTTTCCATCGAATTACTGCACCACCTTCCACCATCTTCTCACACAGTTGCTTCATCTGTGTGATTGCTTCGTTTTCCTGTCAGGTATCTGCAGCCACTCTCCCATCACTTGTGTCACTGTGTTACTTTTCAAGACGCAGCTGGAGGAGAATGGAATGCAAGGAGAGGCCTGTTTTGGCGGGAATGTAGGGTGGCCTTTATCTGTTGTTTTGAGATGGTGAATATTGTAAAACAAGATCAAGAATTTTACCAAAAGTCTATTTGCCTGGCTCTTACAGCTGCTGTAACCCCACTGGATCGCTAGTTTGCCAAGAAAATGTCACTTTATGTCACAAATACATAGACATACAAAGGTCAAAAACATCTCTGTCACACTGAAGTGGAGAAAACTCTGAGCACATGACATGAAAACTATCAAAATAAATCCCCAATGTGGTTGATGAGACATTTTTGGTTTTGGTTTGTAGTTCCACTCCCTCAAAAGCACAATCAAAGCTTCGGCGTCTTGTTCTAACGGCGGCAAACAAGGACGAGTTAAGAGTAATTACAGAGGAACACATTATGAACACGTTTTTAGCTATGAACTTTGCAGTTTATTGCCAAAGTATCATCTTGTTTTGACTTGAGACCGGTTACTTTTTCCAATCAGGCTGGAAATACCAACTGTATGAGTCCGGGCAAGCCCAGGAGACGCTGTTCGTACAATACTGCAGGATGCTCCTGGAGGGAACATTCCATTCATTGCGAGGTATTTAGGCATCATAACTCATTTCCTGGTGACACCTTTACAACCAAATGCATGCATGCAGTCTGTAATAATAAACAAAAGGCATTGTGTCTCGCATCAGGTAATGAATCTACTGTATATGCCAAGTAATGCATTTGATATACATCCATCATTGTCATCGTGTTGATATAAATTACATGGCGTGCTGCTGTTAATGTTGACTTTCATAAGGTCAAGTCTATCGCCAGCTGTGAGTGAGTGCTGGCATATTTAACTAAAGACACTAAAAACTGTGTGCACTTTTGTGATACACAAACCCGTGAAAATAATAACTTAAAAATGCATCTTTATGTTGGATGGAAAAGATCCAACAAAAGATCCAACATAAAGATAGGACAGTAATAACATCCTAAGGCGGTAATGCTAAATTGGTATAGTGGAGCTAATACTGCATTTTCTGCTCCTTCTCCTTCAAGGTCATGTGTTCAGTAACTATGAGCAGCAACCAGCGGAGGGGATTACCTTCCCCTAAAGAGGAAGAGAAGTCATGCTGGGAGGGTGGGGATAGAAAACTGTTTTCTGAACTACTTACATTAAACGCCTCAACTTCAAACCACACTGTGAATTTAAAGTCAAGAACGTGTTCAATCATCTATTGCGACAAAAGACATCTAGGAGTGACAGTTTTAGCTTTTGTGGTGTCGTTTTAGTTGTTTAGTAGCTTCAGAAAATCTTGTTTTAGAGCAGTGACTGTGCTTTGTGTCAAATATACCACGTTCATTTTAATCAATCAATCAATATTTATTTATATTGCACCTTCCAGCACCCAATGGTGCACAAGGTGCTTTCCAGGGTAAACATTTTAGTGTTGGTTAAGCCACTTGTCACTCCTCACATATGATTTAATGGTAAGAGTAAGTGTTGGCCCAGAAAGATGGAAGTCAAACATTTGAAGCAGCAGTCACTGAGAATTGTATTGTTTGACAAGACTTAGTACATGATTTTCTTTTCATAAAATGTGTCTTAAAAGCTTGTGACAAAACATGTGTGAGATCAGTCAGCACAATGGGGTTTTCCCTTGCTTTTGTTCATGAAACAGTATAAGCTTGAGTTTTTCGTGTGATAAAAGGTTATTGCAGAAGCAATTAACCACCTTCCGTTCCTAACATTTCCTCCTCATTAAAGCTGAAACACATGCTGTGACATGAACGGTATTTTGTCAGAAAGCACTGTCTCCTCGTGGATTGTAGGAAGGACGTCTACGGTCTGAGTCTCAGATAAAATCAGATTTAGTCTGGAAAGCCCAAGAGAAATGGTGAAAAGTGTAATCTCTGTGGATTCCAGCTCATTAAAAATTATATTTAGTTACATTTCTATTAAATAACCCAGATGGCCCTCCACTGCCGTCTCATTTGATTTTCATTCAACAGAAAAGCTTCACTGTTGTCATATTTTGGAATGAAATCAAGCTTTCTGCCACCTCAAGTCTTGCGTTAACTCAGGTTATCTACCTCCTTCTCATAATAAGAAACAACCCAGTCTCCAAATGCACGTTACTGTTTACGGTTGTCATGAACACAATCCTCCGCTGTTCCTCAGAATCTGTCAGTATGGCTGTGTGATTAGTCTTGTCTCTGGTATTTTGTTTAAGCACGCATGGACACACACGTCTTTCGACATGTACTGTATCTGTACAGTTCACTTGCCAGCTCATTAGGTACAACAGTGAAAAGGAATGCATTCTAGGAAAACAGTCCTGCATTAAACCATAGCTTTGTGAAAGTCATGGTAGTCAGCTTTTGTTTAAAATAAATGAAACAAGGTGCTAATTCATTTTGGAGAATGCAGTGTGTAGTGTTCTGTGCCATTTGTTTCCATAGTTTTGACAATCCAATTTGAGCCTTACAAATTACACCCTCCAGAATAATTGTGTGGTTGACTGCCACCTTTCTTTTGTTGTTTCAACCTGAACTGAACGATATAATGCATTTGTTTCCTCTAGTGTACCTTATGTTGTGGCAAGTTAGTGTGTTTTTCATTCTCTCAAACTTATTTGCGCAGTTGATACCTTTATTTTGAAAGGTAATAACCGGATGCTACACTGTTTGTATTTCCGGTATGTCTCGCTTGACGTTAGCGGACTTCTGACTACGGGGGAGTTAGACACAGGGAATGAAACACTCAGTCGTGCTCAGCCGAGCAGAGGTCGACAACTAAAGCAGCGGTAAGTTATTTTAACTCTGTTCTTTTTTTAAAATCTTTTTATTTTACCGGAGGGTTGTGATATTAAAACTGGGTTGAACACTGGCAAAGGATGCAACAAGTGGCGGTAAGTGAGCTCAGAGCACCTGCAGGGTGGTGATGACAGGCTAACGATAAACAGAGAAACTTACTGACACTTTTATGTTGCTAAGATGCGCTTAAGTTAATGGCAGAGTGCACGGTTTAATTGCATTGTTTTCTGTGTTATGCTAATGCTTTTAACATTAAATAATGATTACTCACTTGGTCAATTCAACGCCAGAGTCGGTTCGAAATCAGTTGAGGCTCTGCTAACGTAAACTCAGTTAAGTTATCGCCATATCACCGTATATGCTAGGTTATGTTTTAAAATGTCATGTTCGTGCTAGTTTTAGTGATAATGACAATTCATCATGATGTCAACAACAACACTACAAACACAAGACGTCGTGCAGTCTCGTTTCTATGTGCACCGTTACAGTTGTCAACGAGTATCCATGGTGATAGCTACAGAGGAAACGTGCATTTTAGATAGATGTAAACATGTAGGTAATTGCTTTGCAAGGCTTTCCAAAACATTAGGTGCACCGGTGAAAACAAATGCATGTTGAAATCTCGTGATGCCAGAAATGTGGTAATTCAAGTGTAGGACCATGACTGTAGTTTGTGGTGTGGTCACAATGTGCTGAATGACACACAATAACAGAACGATTTGTATATACAACGACAAACCCAGTTAAATCAACACTTCTTAAACAAATGCTGAATACCATAACCTCCATAAAGGTAAGATTTAGTGCACGGCTATTATATTAGAAAGCATTATTTTTTTTTCTGGTGTTCTTAATGAGCTATTTGGTGGCATGTTAGTCTCGCTTAGAATGACTCAGCCGGTACTGGGGTTGTTTTTTAGGTCATGTCTTTTTTAATGACATAGAAAATGGAGAAAAGAATAAAGATAATACTTCTAAAACTACTGTTTGACCAAGGTCTTGCATATTAGAGGACAAACAAAAATATTCAGGCACATAGCAGGGCAGAGACCAAAATACAACTATAGTTAGTAAATATAAAAACGAATGAAATAAAATAGAGCGAGATAAAACATACGACAATGTGTTAAGTAACTGAAATATTAAGAAAAAGTGAGCAAAATCCTTCGAAAACAAGAAGTCAGTCATTTTTATCAGCTGATGTTCCACCTAAATAGTGTGACAGGCCCTATCAGAATAATCACCAGATAATTCCTCAAAACCGCCTCCAGCTCCAGATACATGTTCTGTCCCTTGCATGAACATCTATCGGCGCTTATCAGAGCCACTTGTCCCTCAAAGTGGACAGATGGTTGTTTTTGATCAGAAGCATCACGAGTCTACCTCTGAGCACCGTGACCAAGTGGAGATAGAAGAAACTTAAACCACTTTTCTTGTTGTCTTCTATCAGAGTTCCAGAACTGCAAATTTTTCTCTGTCAGCAACTGGGATTTATTCACCTTTATTCATCTGAATCGCTTTGTGTCAAAGCTGGTTGACATCGAAGTTCTTGTTTCATCTCTACCCACTTTCATGTGTTCCCCTTATGTACCACACGTTTTGAATGCCCCGACATAAAGAGGTAGTGTATGCCAGTTTGTTTACCTGCGGCCTCTTCCTATTCTTGTTGTATTGTACTTCCTCCACTTCTTATCTGTTATTTGTGCCTCCTCATTCCTACTTCCTTCTTTTTAATGTCATGTTTGTTTCTTCCTTTTTCTGTATGTTTCCCACATCACTGATTTACCAAAAGTGAATCCCTCAAACGCGTGATTTGCAGTTGTGGACTAAGAATTTCATAGATATTTTATATACTGAATGTTATGAAATGTTATGAAAATTATGGAAACCACAGTGGTTTTGCAAGTATGGTGATCTTCCCAGATATGTACATTTTTATGGAGACAATATTTGGTGGAATTTATCAGGTAATGTTGGGATGAGGAACTTTTTATGAGGGTGATGCTATTGAGCATCTTTGTATGGGGCATCCTCAGTAAAGAAAACGCAACACGCAATTGGTATCACTGCAACACCAATCACCTTCTCATCCCTTAATTCCACTTAATTAGCTCTCAGGAGCACACATACTTTTTCAGGTACTCGATAACTGAGCCTTTAATATAGCATCCAGATCTGCTTTTTAAAGTCATGATCCTCACATGACTGTCAGCGATGAAATTATACATAATCATCTGATGTGAACTGCAGTAAAAGACAGTTATATTTAGACCACCACTTGCCTTGTAATTATCGAGTATTGAATCTTATGTTTGACTTAGCGTCATGTAGCAGTGTAAATATAGCTCCATAGGCTTGCTTTTGACCTGTGTTTTTTATTTAATATTATAGATTGTCTTAAGTAGAAGAACTTGGCGAGTGCACTTTAAGGAACAAAGCAGTGCGGTTTTTGCACTTTGTGATGTATTGTTCCTCCAACTTGTGAAATGGATTCTGGTGTCATTTTATGATTAGGCCTAATCTCCAGGGTTCCATGTTCCATCCGCAAGAATATCCCAAGAATTTGCGGTAAGCCTGCAGCCACAATGTGCCTGTTATCTATTGACAAGCTGATGCAGGATTGTAAGCCTCGGGTAGTCCTCTCCATTACCCCTTTTAAAAAAAAATCAAAGATGGAGGCTTAGATATGTCAATGCTGCCCCTGCTTTGTATTCTCTGCTTTGTCGCCTTCTTTTGCCGAGGCTCATTGCTGCTGTTCTCTCACAATTTATGCTGTAGAGAGGTAATTGGGCCCCTTTTCACTCGGTAGACGCTTTTTTCCTGAGATTGAGACCTGCCTGCCATAGCTGAAGCTGGGTAATTTAGTGGCACTGAGGTGATGTACTACAAGGCAGATGATTGTGTTCAAGTGTCCAATATATTGCTGAGAAAGTGATAGATGTGTGATTTCAGCCTCAGTAATAAAGCGTCTGCATTCGTAGGCTGCATTGTCTCATTGTTTTGCAGGGAATTTATACTGGAAAGTCTCACTATAATTTTGTTTACTACCATGGGCACATGAGGGACTGCATACTAATAACTGCACATTCGTGAGGAATTTTGATCTTGGAAATTTATGTTTAGTACAGTAGACTAAAGCTAAGGCAGAAATAATGGAGGAACTTTGAGAAATTGCCCACTTATACCAGTATAAGGAAATATATCATTTCCATTGTTGTGTCCCTGTTAAACATGCAGGGTAAAATGACGGCATTTTGGATTAGGAAGTGTTAAACTGCAATTTAAGCTGTGAGGTAACACTAACCTTCAGAGTAAGGCTGTTCAGCTCAGGTAGGGATAAGAAAATGATTTCTGCAAATGCATTTTTTCGGGTTTTTCTTCAGTCATCAGCTGATAATGGATCAGATGAATCAACTTGAAAGGGGAATTCTGCATCAGTGGTTTTTGCAGCTGATATAGCTCTGCTGGCTTCGCTTGTGTCTGACATCTGCTGTGCTCTGGGGTTGTTCGTAGGTGGGGGTGTGGAGTATTTGGGCTGACGGCCACCTACTCTAAGTCTGGAACCATGGTAGCCTTATGGAAAACAACAGATTGAGTCCTTTAAATAGGAGCGATGCTGATCAAAAGATGATTGTCATTAATTGACAGTGATACAGACATCACATTACTTTTACTGTTAACCTCCTGAACAGTAGTTTTCCTACATGTACTGGCTTGAGCTTACACTGTGCTGGCTGCTTTCTTCATGCGCACTCATTTCAGCGTTAAATGTGGTGATTCATAGAGCTTGTCTTTCATCAGTCAAAACTGACAAAATGTCCGTGGTACTTTAAACATTCTGGATAGAGCTCTCACTCCAGCCGCCCTCTCTGACTGATCAGAAAACAGCAATTGCTATTTACACTGCACTGAGATAACACTACTTTTGGCTTTGTCACAACTTATCCATCTGGTTTGTTAAACTGTAAATCCACACCCCAGTATCACCTTGGTCTGCTGAATGAGATGCCATATGGCGAGAAGTTAATAGTCTGTTGATATGTACTATATAACTTGGATATATCAAAAGCAAATCCCCTAACATTCTTTAGCAACTAGCATCCCAGAAGCCCTTCTCCAAATATAAAATGATTCACTCTTTGCCCATCGCTTTGAAGCTGACAGCTGGTCGCTGGTGGATGTTGTGACAGCCCTAGGAAAAGGCTGATTTTTGGAAGTTTTTAAATGTATTTCTGTTGAGTCTGTCGGTGCACTTTATCTGTGAAGCATCAGACCAATGGCCCCAACACTGATCTCATTTAGCATGTACGGCGGGTATCTTAAAAATGATTGCTGTGCTGCCTAAAACCTCTCTAAACACACGGTATGTTTCTGTTCACAGGTTTGAGAAACTTCAATTACTTAAATTGTGACGGGCAATGTGAGCTGAATTCAGCGTAGACAGTGAATTGAGTGTTTTCCCACACTCTGCCTATAAATAGCTTAATATTGACGTGAATAGGAAATGTTTGTGTGTGCCAGCTACTGATAGAGTTGTACCTTTACTATCCCACTGGGCTGCTCGGCTTTGTTGTTTTTAGCATAGTGTAGTAGATTGTAACCGGTCCGTTTGTGTGTAGGTGGGGCTGTGAAGAAGATAAATAGTTTATTGGAAGTCAAATTTGCTGACCAGTCACCTGTCTCTGTAACTCAAAATGTGGACCACTTTTTGTAGTTTCTTTTCCTTCCTGTCCTTGCCTCTTTATATATTTTTCTTTTCTTATCACCCTCTCCACTCCTTGACACCATACTTCTTTGTTTTTTTTCTCTTCCCTTCTCACTCAGAATATAGGGAGTGGTGTTCGGGCAGTCATGTGACTTTTTGTCTGAACACAATTGCCGGTGTTTGCCATTGGCCGGTTTTCTTTGAAAGAGCGTTGGTTTCCCGGGTGACGGGGAATGGCGGCACCACTTCACTTTTCTTTGCAGCTGCCCCCTCCCCTCTGCGTTGCCCTGAGCCGGTCTCTCTCTGTCTGTCGCTCTGTCTCTTCCCCAGGCTGTGGTGGATCAGGTAGCCTGTGAGCCGGACACACACAGACTGTGACAGTGTTGTCTCGCTCCTCCGCCTCTACCTCTTCTCCTTTTTCATCGGGCAGGCAGACATACAGACCATTAGACGTCAGGCGGTGAGTGAAACAAATGACCTTGTTTGTTGGGATTTAAGGGTTTTTCCATTTGAGTTTACACTTTTTGTTTGTTTTATAGCTGAACACATAGTCGTTTTTAAGAGTGACACTGTGTAAACGTAAAACCCTGTCTGGATAATACACTCAGTAAACAGAAGATATTAAGTGTAACAGTTATTTTAAAGTTGAATAAATAGGTTAGTTTTTTCTTATTGACATATGCGCTTATCAGTTATAATAATCACTACAGTAACATTGTTCGATATGTCAGGGGAAGGAAAATGTTTGTTAGTATTAATACTAGTATGATCTTGAGCTGTTTACAACTAAGTTAAGTGTTTATGTCTGGGACAAATGTGATTGATCTTAGAGAGTAGACATAGGCATAGACTTAGCAAGTCACACACTACTTTAAAGGAAGTTGGCCTCATCTTTTCCATTTGGAGCCGACACCTTCCGAATAAGGAGTGCAGGGTGTTTCCTTTTAAACCCATCTCCTGCCACCTTGGATCGAAACAACCGCACAACAACAGCTTATTGGAAACAATGACAAGTCTATGCGTGGGCTAGTGTTACTGTGCTCTCCCAGAACAGTCACTGTAAACATTATACTTCGAGAGATACTGTGTGGCCTCTTGGGGTATTGATAGTGTTATGGGAACACATAGAACGAGACTAGCAGCAATGTGGTGAGACGATGGAATATCAATGAGATGCAACGAGTTGAATCTATAATAAAATTTAAAAAAATAAACCTTGGCATTGTTAAATGGCCTTATTATTTTTAATAAGGCAATGGGCTATTGGAACAACTAATACAGCTGATTGACATATGATGCAAACACTTCCCTGCAAGTAAACACTGTCCACCACTTTGGTGTATAGCACCAAATTCAACATTCTGAGAGCAGGCTTGGAACATTTGGTGAATCCAGATGGATGCCATTGGTGGTGTTTTCTTATTAAATAGAGAGCAGTGACTGCAAGAGGAGCTAGCAAACAGGTTGTCAGTCATGGCTGTAGGATTAGTGACCACAAAGCAGGCATCTAAACTTTCTAGAAACCTTCATCAACAGAGAAATAATATCCATAATCAACAACACACTGGCTGAATTCAGTGAGTGTGACTATGACAAAATTGAGAAGTTGGAAGTAGGAAGTTTTTAAAGTCAGCCAGTAGAAACCATCAAGGCATCGCCTTTGGCCATGGTAGTTGCCCCTTAATTATGTTATGGTGCTGCAATAATCAAGCATGGTTGATTTTTCTAAATGTCAAAGAGAATAAACCACAAGAAAATTAAGACCATGTGGATATAACATGGCAAGACTGGCCAAAGTTGTTTCTCTGCTGCAATGAGAGCAAAGATTCAACAGCTGTGCATGATCTCTCCTCTTCTCATCATCGCACAGACACAATGAGGGGTTGTGCTTGGGAGGTGGGTTGTGTTTGAGAGCATTTTCTGGCACGGTTACCAACCTGAAGTGGTGCCCTTTGAGTGTCCCATCTTGGGCTCCACCAACCAGGTGGTTGAGTTTGTGTTTGGTTGCTGTGGTAACACTGAAAACTGGCTCCCTGTCCCTCCCTCATGTGCACTTTATTTGACGACCCGGAGGATTCTGTACATGCGCACTCACACACTTGCATCTGTTTGTTGACACTTGACCCCCATGTAGACAAGAGACACATAAAAGATGGGTTTGTCAGTTCCAGAAATGTCTAAATGAGATATGATCAACGCTGCTATGCTAAATGTTTATATCAGCACTTAACTTTATTTTTCTTTAGTAAGTTTGCTTCCCCTCAGACTGCACTCTGTTGACCTTAGACCACTTCAAGCAGGTTAAGATGCCGAACTCTCACTGAAGCCCATGGGTTGTATAAACTCATTCATCAAGGCTTGTTAAGATAATTTTGCCTACTTACATTTAGTACAGGAATAGCATTTCAAGTCTATTGTTACCGACAGGCAAGTAGATTTAATTTAATTTAAGGGCCATGGCCATTTTCAAGTCATGTGGATTTTAAATTGCTGTTATGAATGTTTTGGTATATCCGATCAATTGCTTGTCAGTGTTAAGTGTTTGAAGACTCATGAACAGGAAGCAGGGCTGGAGCGGGTGTCATTGATCCTGGTATTGCATTGCTGATGCAACCGGGAGGAAACTGGTACCGAGGCCTTGTTGTTGCCTCTGACTGGCTGTGGCCATGATGTCACCACTGCTGACCCGGCAATCCTAACATTCCTGCTGATAGGGTTTTTACACAGACGTGGAGGGGAATATGTGATAGAGATGTGGGAGACATGGACAGACTTACACACATATGGCCTTTGTCTAAGCGCTGATTAGTAATCTGGCATATCCACCAACACGCACACACGCATACGTCATTAATTCAGTCTCACGCACATGCCCACTCCAGCACACACTCAGATGCTCCATATCCTGAATAAAGATGGTGATGGTGGTCTCACCGGCCTCGTTAAAATTCAACATGTCTTTAAGTGTCTGTACTTGAAGTTCTGGTGAATCAATTTTGCATTCACCCCGTGCCTTAAAATGTCTCCAGTTAAAATGGTATGATTGAAACTCCATTATGCACTCCTCTCATCATGCCTTAGAGTGCACGTGCATACATGCATTCATTCTTGCTGTTTGTGTACGTGCTCATCGCGTATGATTGCAACTACAAAAGATTCTCTTGCCATAACACGGCTACAGCTTTTCTTTGATCCAGTAAAGCCACAGAAGGAGAGAGATGACAGGCCTGATGCAGTGAAAGCTTTTAAATGCTGTTGTTCCTGCAGGTGTTTGGATAGCCCTCTACCCCCGGTGGAATAGACCAGCATTGTAAACAATGTTAAGAGTAGCAGGACAGAAAATTGAGGGTGGCATCTCAGTCTATGTGGAGGACAAATGGAAAAGCATTTAGATTCAACAAACAGAGGTTGTGAGAAAACATTTTGACCAGCAAATAAAAGCTTGAAGCTTGTAAAAAAAAAAAAGGTATCGACAGACATGCTGGGTGTCAGTGAGTGTTTCCGGGAGGCCTCTCTCTCTCACGCTGTGTGGGGCTTAGGAAGCTTTTGTTCACCTCTGCCCCCTGACCTGCACCCACCTGATAGCTCCCCTGTCACTAACCTAGATTTCCCATCCATCTAGTGCCCCTCTCCGCTGGGCTTTGTATTTAATGAGATCCTCACTAAGCTCATCCACGCAGGCTCTCATCTTGCCCGAATTTCTTTTTTATCTTTGTTACCTTGCTCTCTCAGTGCATATGTTATGTTTTGACCAACGGCGATTGTAGGTTGGATCTCCCAATTTCTCCGAAATTCTCAGCTTAGCTAGGACTTGGGGCTTTCACAGAAGCAGTCACTGGATGGAACATCTTGTTGACTTAACTTCTTTTGTTTCATGGGCCACTTGCGCTGTGTGCATGGGAAAGAGACGGGAGGAACTGAGTGTGGCTATTAGGCCATCCAACTTTGTCTCATAGTGAAAAGCTAAAGGCCCTATGACCGTCACAGCTTACAGTCCCCATACCATTCAGCCTGGTTGGAGCCTATTTCCATTTACTGATAGGAACAGCATAAGGCTGCACCGTGTGACGCTAATGGTACAGCTTTATCTCAAGAGACAGAGAGTGACTTTACATTTAGAAGCAGGATGAAAAAGCACCAGCTTAGGTAGAGAGGATGAAGGCAGGAATCTCAATCGTTTGGTGGCACTAGTTAGCTACTTCCAACAAGGACAGTCTGGCAGCTTATGATCTCGGTCCAAAATGCATTTTCACTCTAAAAATAGCTTTTCATATAGCCCCCATCAAAAATGCAATGAGGCCGTGTGAGAGGTAGCAGTGTTTCTGAATGGTGGTAACTTTGTCTGCAGCCAGTCTGGACTGGTTCTGAATAAAGAGGGAGAAAAAGAGACGATGGGGTAACGGGGCCAGAGTGAAGCCAAAGTCCTGAAAAGTTGGAAGCCGCTAAAGGCAACTGAGATTCTCTCGTGCTTTGTTAGGGCGGTGTGTAAAGAGTCTTCAGGGAGAAAAAAAATAAGCTGTCTGTTTTTTGTTTCCTATATTTGGATGTGTCTCTTCTTCTCTGCCCCGTGTTTGGAGGAAAGAATACAATGCTTGTTTATCAGCAGTGTATATGTGGATCCAGTTGACCTTCTCTTCCTGTCATTTTCTCTTTATACTCACTTGTTATCTTTCACCTTGGCAGTGCATTATCAATGCTTTCGTAGTTATTTGTAAAGGGATAATATAGTGACATGCATTCGTTTTCAAACCATGAATCATCCTCGGAGCCGGGATTCCGGGAAGAAAACAAAAGTCTTTGTTCTTCATGTGGGATTTTCTATATTTACATCTCAACAGGGCAATTACCTTCGCTGGTGAAACCCATCGTGCCTGTCATAATGATACACAAGACATAGCTACACTTCTGGAGCAACAGCATTGGCCTAACCACAATGACACAGGAATGCTATACTTAGGCGTGTTTGGCACAAACAGAGCACTTCTACCTTGTGTTGCTTGCCATGAGTATAGAAACCGATGTCAACAAAAGTTCAGGATTTTGTAACTTGTTTGGGCTTCTGAAAATAGAGCTATGGTAGTCTCTTCCCATTCTATTCACTGTCCAGGTTTAAGTCTTGGCCGCCCTGTTGGCCACCTGTTGAAAGCTGTTTTTAGTGAAAGGCTGAATAAATAGAGAGAAGGAGGAGTGGGGGTTTTCAACAGTGAAGATGGGAATGGGCCTTTAGCCGCAACTTAATGCTATTCATTCTTGGTGAATAATGGCCAACAAAGACACTATCAGCATGTATTCCCTTCACTCTGCTCCCCTCAACAGAAACAATTGAACTGCTGCCAGACCCAACTGGTCTGTTTCTCAGTCTCAGAACCATCTTCTTGTCTTTTCTAAGCTGAGTTATGGCAAGCTCACCACTCTTTAGACAGATTTATACCTACCCACTTGTTGAAGTATTAACTGCGTAGAAGGTGGCGATTGAAAGCAGTCAAGTGGCTGTGTAAGATTAAGGAGTGCATTTTCAGGTTTTGTGCAATGGGGATGAGGGATAAAGAACCACAAATTGGGGTGGGTTTTCTTCTGAAAGCGCAGGTTTTAAAGCTTTTTAGGCCTCATCTTTGTTTTCTTGAGCTTCTTTCCTGAATGGGCAGGGAGGGTTGGAGGAGGAGAAGAGAAGGGGGTTGCAAGAATGTCTGAGTCACACAGAAAAGAGGGATGATATGTAGAGTTTGACAGGGGAGGGTTCGATGTGGAGGGCGCAGCAGTGGGAGGTGCCGCAAGGAATGCCTGGAAGGTGTCAGCGAATTTTGGGAAGCTTTGGGCTGATAATCCTCCACATAACAATACTGTGTCCTTACCATTAAATAAACTTGATGTTGGGCTATGGATAGTCAAGCCTGTGGTCAACTGAAGGGTATAACTCACCGTGACCCATGAAGTGTAGCTACTTCTCCACTGCTTTTAAAATGTCACTCCTTGGCACCTCAGCCTTTTCTCACCGTGGCCTTTGGTACCTAAGCGCTGCCTCAGGGGGCTCTTCCCGCACTTTTGTTCAAGAGTTTGGTTTAAGTGATTTGTCAGACAACACAGCCCTTAGACGTGCCAAAAGCTTTGCTTTATTGACAGATCAGTGAACCAATTCGCATAGATGTGGACAGAGTCTCAGTGGGCCTCAGTGACTCAGCCTGGCTAAAAGCTACTGCATTCTTCACTGTGGTCTTTTGTTTGCATCATTTAATTCATCAAATTAACACAATTAATCCCAGACATCTATTTTTGGAGCTTCTGTTTTATACAATGTGCACATCTTATCTGTTTGTGACTGCATGTCCTCATTAGTTTGTTCAGAATACAGTCTGACGTCAAACAGAGGCAAAGTAAATTCAAGGGTGAAGAAGATATTGTTGATTGCCTGCTGCTGCTGAATGACTACATCTAAGTTACTTAACTACTGTTATGATCTAATGCAGGGTGAGGGAAGTAAGTAAATAAGATATTCTTTTGGAAAGTTAGTGCTTCTGCAATCGAAAATACTTTTTGCTTTTGCTGGTTAGTGCTCTAACACTTGTTGTGATATTGGTTTCAGTAATTATAACAGGGATACATCGGGAAATCAGTATCATGGCCGATCCGCTCATTATCAAAATAATTGGACTGGATCAGGTTTCAACCAAACCCGATCTTTTATTATTTTAAGTCTGCCATAAACTAAAGCCATGTCTTGGTAGCATCAAAACTCATCCTTTGTTTTAATGGTGGTTGGCCAGCTACCAAACAATGAAAAAGCAAAAGACATGTCTGGCATGTGATAGTACTACTTGGAAAATGAAGTCGGTCAGACAACAACTTTTAAATTGTGGGTGTTTGGCGAGGTTAGGAAAGTTTACTTGAGACAGCGTGAAGGTGAAAATTGTTCCAGAGTTTATGGTTTTGGATGACCAGCCCATTTCCACAGTAGAGACATCATGTTTTCTGGAGCCATGGAGCCAAGCAAACCCTATCCACACTACATTAACTTGGACAACCTTATTTATTTACAGTCGCATGGTGCACACGTGATGTAGGAGAATACAGGGAAGATAAGATAAGCATTTATGAGTCTCCAGGGGAGGATGTTTTGCCGATTCTCAATATTTAAGCGTTGTTTTATTGGACTGGAGGGCAAATGAACTTAATAGGGACGTCCATAATGTATGACCTCATGTCCTTGACAAGAAAAGTGAGTAAATAAAAGAACAGTTACATGTTAAATCAAATAAGAAACACTGAGTAGTCACCCCATAACCTATCCAAGGTTTATGTCAGCATTGCATTTAAAAATCCCACTGTTGGTATAGCTCTAATTATTAATTGACAAGGACTGTAATAACTTAATTAAACACATTCATATCTTCTGTAAGTAAGCTGTGTTTGGAAGCGGATTGTTAAGAAAAGAGGCAAATAATTATTTAATCCTTGAGCCGAGGGAGATGTGGAGGCAGAGACAGGAGAGATGTTAATAGGGAGCGGGGTCTGACTCATGCTGGGGGGCTCCCACTCATTCTGCCTGACCCATTGGTCACGCATGTCTTGGCTGTGTGTTAGTGAGTTTGGGAGGGGGCTGTAGACATAGTGGTACAATTTGCGATTGTGGCGTTGTTGTATAACGATCCTTAAGCATTTTTTAAATCCAGTCTCTACAACTTCCAAAGCTTTATTTTATTATTCATTTTTTGTTGATGTGTTGCTCTCTGGACCAGGGTGGTCATATTTAAGTAGCTTCCCTCACCTATTTTCCCTGCAGGGCGTTGTCCAACTCAAACACAGACACACACTCTCTCCAGCAGCACCTGGTCGGCCGGACTATGACCTCATTCCAGGAAAAGGAAGAGAAAATCACCTGACGGGCTCATTTGCGTAATCAGCTGTTCATGTAACCGGAGGCTAGAGCGTGTATGTCAATTGCCTGAGGTTATTGATCGTACAAACTTAAGAGACAGAAATGTAAAATACACTTGTCATGCAAAGAGATTTGAGTTCATACTTTCCTCATTTCTGAGTTTCGATAGGAGCATTCCTGTTTGTCACTGGGATATGCAGAATGCAAACAGAATAGCTGAGGAAAATTGATATTGAAAGAGAACGGCAAGAGAGAAAACTCGCTTTCAGCTACCTGAAAAGGGGGAGGTATCTGATCTGTCAGCACAGAAAGAAAGGGAGGGGAGAAAGAGAGTGAGAGAGAATGAGACGAGTGACTGGGAGGGTGTGTTTCTGTGTGGGTGAGAGACAGAGAGAAGGAGGAGGGGTGTAGACAGAGAGAGAGAGAAAGAGAGAGAAAGAACTCCAGCAGTCTCTCAGATCTTAGCTGTGGTGAGGACACCCAGCTGAAGCGCATTCCTGAGGCAGCCAGCGACGAAAAAGGCAGCAGGGCAGAGCGGAGGAGAAGTCGCGACATCCTTTCAATCTCTTCGTGACCACGTCTGACTGCCTCTGACCTCCGCTGGACTCACACGCTCCTCACACACGCACTCACTCGCTGCTTCGCACACCAGCTGCACAACCGGCTCTGCTGCTCTGTCAGGAGTAAAGGATTTCCCCGAGTGAGGCAGAGGGAAAAAAAAGCAGACAGAGGAAATTTAAATCAGTTAAAGAGAAGGAAAGGAACCACTGTCTCTCGCTCTTTTGGTGAGTGTAAAGACTTTTTGGGGAGATTGTTTGTGTGTGTCCAAACACTAGTGGTTTGAATTCCAGTGTCTCTCTAAGTTTCTCTGAAGTCGCTCAATCTGACTCTGTGGCTTCGCTGTACGTTCTAGCGTGTAAAGGGAGCCATTATTGTTAGTTAGTGTTTGTTTGCTTGTATTTATGTGAAAAGAATCTTGCGTTACGTCTCGTCTAAACCATGTCTTCACCATGTACCTGTTGGAGCTCGACCATACACCCATGTAATCTATATGAGACAAAAGGAATCAAACCTGTTTGGGTGAAACTTCACTCTTTGTGTGCTTGTTTTTTGTTTTGTTTTTTCAATTTACGCTTCTTTTTGTGTATAGAGGCACCCTCCGTGTTCATGTTTGTTAGGGTGCAAACAAATGTGTGAGGACTATGAGAGAAGGTGAGGCTATTTCTTACAAAGGTCATGTCACACTGGGTGCTCCATGTACCGCTGCAGGATTAGAGACTCATTTACAGAGGTGGGCAGAGTTCAGCTCACTTGCTGCATGTTCCCACTTCATTTAACTGTTAACGTGTTACACATCTCTAATGCCTTGAAGTCTTAACGCACCAAACCACTCTCAGCCAGCCAATTAAAACACTGACTTATCATTATGCATGGCTAGCATCTTATTTAGAAATTCCCAGCGTGGAATGTGTCTGACAGTGGAGCTCATTAGCAGGCTATATTTGTTATCCAATCAGGGCCATCGATTGGATCCCCCTCCGTACACAACGGGAGGTGATTTATTTTTTTCTGACTGTGAGTGTTACTGAGTCGTACCTCACGTGTTGTATGTTTCGCATGGTTAACTTGCTTCCGGAGAGATAATGTCAGTGTAATCTTTGGTTGTAGGGAAAAGAACCAGCCGGGCCAAAGTTTGACTCATCTGTCGTCGCTTTAGCTTCACTGTTTTTGTTTAGTTACAGGTTATACATGTAATTGCTGTGCTTTTTCAATCACATATGCCTGCAGTGAGTATCCCTTATCAGCAAACCTTCGCTCATTTAACAGCATTAGGTGCTGATACTGACTCTGCGTACTACTACTCTGCAGTACAGTATATATTATTACTGTCATAAAAATGCAGGAAGTTGTTTTTGGTTCTTTGATAGACAGAGAACAGGAGTCATAATGTAATATACCATTTAATATTTCTTAAGTACTATGGATGTCACCTCTAAAGCCAAAACCTTTTAGACGTATAATGACGTAATTGTCAGTAGCTGGCATGCATTGTAAAACTTAGTTAGCACTTCTTTTCTGTCTCCTTCCCTTTGTGTCTTAACTCGCTGCTCAGATATGTCGTATTTTCTATCACATGAATGAGCCTGTTGGAGAGAACGGAGCATCCCCTGAGAATGGTTGCGCCTTGTTCTCTGCAATGTTATTTTTACTGCTCTTTCACTGCTTGAATACGCAGATGGACTCCTCTTCTGGAATAGTCTGCCTGTCTGTCTGTCCATATGTCTGTCTGTCTGTCACTCAACTCGCGTGGCAAGGCAGAGCAAGTCTGCCCATGCACAGCGAGATATCTCGTGGGATACTTGATGGGAAGTTTCTAAGTCATTCTTCATACTGTGAAGTGACTTCATTTCTTGCCCTTCTTATCAGCAGTGTTTCCCTACTCCTGCAGATGCACTCAGGGCCAGAGGTAATTGGAAACGCTGTGACAGCATGATGCTGAAATAATGTTTTCAAGTTGTTGTGAATATTTCTGGGAGGGCAGTTAGAACCACTTTCTCTCTGACTATCTCTTTCCCGTGTGTTGCTCTCTTTACCTCTTGCACCCTCTTGTACTTTCCGTGCGTCCTTCCCCTGCCTGTGCAATGTGACGGAAGGCAGTGCTGTGCTCTGCTCATGTCGGATCCATTAGGGATGAAAGCACACTGCAGTGATAAAAGATTGATCCAGTCCTCCTTGCATCACATTCGCATCCCTGACACCCTGCTCCTCCATCTTACCTCACACCCCAATTCCAATCCAAAGTCAACCCACTTTTCCATTTATCAAATAATCTGTCCACCTCTAAATAAATCATCCTCAGCGAGTTTACCATGGCACACTTTATCCCACAGGATTTTATAAAGAAGAACATTTAGTCGCTCTTGCGTATGATGTTGTACTCAACTACAAGGTTACAAGTCATAGTGATACACAGAACATATTTTTCTGCTCACAAAATTTTCTCGACAGCACATTTTTCAAAAATTGGGGCAGTTTTATTTAGAGTAGAGCACCTCCTTCAGAGTTCTTGTTGTACCAGGAAGGGTAATATGTACTTGGCCAGTACACCCAGTAAGAAACTGGCATAAAGCCCAGCATGCACAGGCCTTCCTTCACCTGTTTTATCCAAGGAGGCAAAGGCAAACACAACAGACCTGTAGTTTGTCAGCTGAGAGGCTATAATTACTGAGAGGAAGGAGGGGATTTGGAGAAGGAATTTCACTGCGGTTCTGTTTTTAGATCTTTAGAACACATGCGTTTTTTAGGAGCACCTGTAAAGGTATGCGTCTTTTGATCTCAGCTGGAAGTTTGAGAGACATATCCCTAAGGGAATGTTTTGTTGCCAATCTGCTCAGCACTGTGCTTGTTTTTGTCTTAAACCATGAAATGTTTTTGTGAGTGCTGGTAATAATAGTTTGAGATCTGTGAATGGGACACAAAGCATCAATGTCTCTTCATTCATCCAACCATGTGCAGGTCAGAGGTTACGTCAAACTGCCTTCTTGATCAGCTTAAGGACATTGTCTCAAGTTTGTTCACACTGTAAAGTTCACCTGAGCGAATTCTGTCAAGTCCCGTCTGGGTGAACTTCATGTCACCCTCAGTTTGCTGTGAGGCATCAACTGCACCCGTAGCATCACATTTCCTGTTTGGAACCAATAGCTGGTTACAGTTGCTAGGGTTATGTACATCTCTGTCTGTTTGTCTCTCTGTCCGTGGCCCTTAGTTGTACCTTATGTAATGATTGTGGTGTGGTAAACATCTTTGGCTCCCATGGGATGGTCACGTGACTTTGTGTGCCTTTGTGCACATCACTGGATGTGTGTGTGTGAGTGAGCAGCAGGTTGTTCCCTTGCTCAACCAGCCATACTGTGTGGAGTCTGCACACAGAGCTCTCTGGGCAGTAAATAACATGGTGCCTCAGCCAAGGGACCTGGACAGGGCTGGGAGGGGGGTCAAGACGCCAGCAAGAAAGAGAAAATGTCTGCCTCAGGGCTCAGAGATACTAAATCAACGGACAGGAGAGGAGAGAGAGGCAGGTGGATCTGACAGGTCCGTCCCTCACGCTGAGAGGCTTGACGGTAGACCTGTTATTGAATGTAGATGTGTTTGATCAAGCACATTCCAAGCAAAACAAGCAAATGTTGCTCGATGGGGGACGGCAGCTGCTGCTATACAAATGCACATTTTTGAGCAGAAATGCACAAATACAGAAAAAACTTATGTGGCAAGATTTGTTCAAAAACCATATTGCAAATATATGAAATAATGAAGAATTAGTGATCACGTATATATATATCTTTTGTTTAGATTCATTAAATGGAACAAAAGAAGATAAAGTGGGAGCATGAATGATAGGTCTTGTGTATTTTTATAGTTTTTCAAAAGCACCTTGCAGTTAAGTGAGCCTTGGGCTCCCAATGTATGCGTCTGTAAATTTTTCACACAGCCTTAATGCCACACACACACATTTTTCACAGTGAATCTTTATCACTTGTGCTGTTTAGACTCCCACGTTTCTCACAACCTGTGGCAAAGAGACCAAAGCGGACACTTTTTTCATCCATAGAGATAAACAGATAAGCCATATCCTTAGTGTCAGATTACCCTCTTCTTTGTGGTTTAAGATGTTTGACTAAGCCCTGGGCCCTGCTCCAAAATGCAGGTTTACTGCGTTCCCTGGGTGTCTTATCTGAGTAAAACCCTGGGACCCTTTCAAATGTTGAACATGGACTCATCCATAGGTTTAGTTTGGTCAATATCTTTTTGTCATATTTCTGTCTGTCTTTAAGATTGTCTGCTTACATTTTTTGTCAACGAACACTCATCTTTGTGCTACCTTGTCCATCCTCTCCTTCATCGCAAGTCCCCCTTCCTCCCTCTTTGTCTTTCCCAGGGGGCTGCTAACATATCTCTCGTATGTAAACTCGGCAGCAACATCCCTGCCAGTAAGTATATGCTTCCGTATCCATGCCGCAGATCACCCTGGTGATCTTGTTGTGGAAGTGGTGAAAGGGAGCTGTCTGAAAGCCAAAGGGCACCTCTCGCAGATATACTATCTCAGCCCCAAAAGCGCTCCGAGGATACTGGGAATCGGCTGTAAATCTGCGCCCTCTCCTCCTTTATTTACGTCACTAATCTTGACCATACACACATCCTCTAAACACACTGCTCTGACAGGCGTTATCGCTGCTCCTTCTCAGAGTAATGACAGGGAGAGAGAGTCACGTGTGACAGCTCCCCATCAAACTATAAATCAGACCCAATGAGGGGCCCACCCAAGCCTTGTGATCTTCTTGCAACACAAACATTCCACTCTTTACTTCATACAGGTTTTAAACGGATGCAGTCGGGTATCAAAACGCTCCACTTTTAATACCTGCACTGTGTATCAGTCAAGTTTGTAATTTTCCTATTAAAAGATTTCATACCATACCCAGCCCGAGCTACACCATGTGTACCATGGGTAGTACTCTTTATGCTCCTTAAAATATATATAGTGTTTCTTTTTGTGTGTTATTGCATGTTCGCTCTGCTCCAGTTTCTGTTCATAATGCATAATTTGACTTACAAGATGTTTATTTGAAATATAGCCCGTTAAACCGTACATACAGACGTACATTATCTGTACTTTCACGAGGCTGTGGAAATACCAGAGACCTTATCTCACTACGCACAAATAACATTTTTGAATGAACCATCCTCATTGTTACCAAAAAGCAGATCTTATCTGTTTATGACAAGATTTCACAAGATTCTGCTGCGGTAGGTTACCTGAAGGCCTACACACACACACACACACACACAAACACACACGATGACTCGATTGTGATGTTTACCTGTGTCCCTCTCTCCAAGGGCCAGGTATGCTGGTACTCCCTAGGTAAATATTGGGTAGTGCGAGGAGAGACGTTTTGCATTGAAAATGACCTTAGCAGTGGAGTAACATGTTAATCTGCACAGCTGGTATCTTTCTCCCAAGCATTATGGCAGTTGTTCAAAGATTGACACGGTCAGGAAGTCGCGCTTTCAGTTTCAGAGACGAATCTAATCAAAAGCAGCGGTGAATGGTTTGCATTAGCCATAGTAGTCCTTTGTGAACTGCCCGTCTAATGTTCATGACCTCACATTGATGTCTTGGGAGGAAACTGGGTGCGATCCTTCACTTTCATCTGTGAAAACATACATTTAACAGACAGTTCATCCGTTTGTTTTTTTTGTTGGAGTCATGTGTTTTCTTTGTAATAATAGCATTCCAGCCCTACACAAATATGTACACCTGCTCTGTCTTGGATTCACAACTACTTTGTCTTGTGTATCACGTGTATCACTGTGCCATATGATGTGACAGACTAGTGAAGATGATGAGTCTTTGAGATTTCTTCTTTGACATTTTCTCTGCATTTTTATTTTTTTTCCTGGGCGTGCTCATAGCAGCATTTCGTTCTGCTTCCATAATGACAGGCTCATGTACAGTACATTGCATCATAGATTGCATGAAATTAAAGTATGATGAAAGTCCAGCACCAGTTTCAGTCCCTGACAGAATAGCTTTTCTTCTGTGCCTCTTTAGTCAAACCTTTTCAACCGTATGAGTTGCATTACATTCGGTCTGTGGCCTTACATTGGAGGGTGCTTCGAGAATTTAGCATTGCAAAAAAAAGTAAAATAAAATTAAAAATTAAAAAACAAAAAAAAATGCATAATTCATATAGGCAGACGTGAAACAACCTCTAAATTACTAATGAGTTTAGCCTCAAACCTGTGACACTGGTGGCGATGGCATTCCTGTTTGCTCATTGAGATGGGCATGAATCCATGCAGGATGTGTGAATGGATTACCAGTAAATTCAGATGGAAAAACCAGAAATAGCATATGTAGATAAATTTAAGACTGCAAATGTGTAGTGTGCTAATTGTATCCTTTAAATTAGTGGAGTCCCTTTGTGGTTAGATGTCAATTTAGTCCAAAATTGAGCGTCCTCGTTTAATTTTAGTCAGCCCGTCTGGTGCCTGTACTTACATGCAACATGCAACATATTATTTTGGTTGTGCACTCAACTAAATGTCTTGCTCTGTCTGTGTGCATGTGTACCATATGCATGCACGTACTTAACCTTTATGAGTGTGTGTATTATTTAGTACGTGTCCGGTGTATGAGCTTGGCTGGGAACGGAGTGATGTCCTTCTTCCCTGGCAAGTACTGCTGAGTCAGATCGGGAGTATATAATTACACATGGGTGCCCATCAGCAGTCTGAAAAGCCTTCTTCCCTGGATCACCCAACAATGCAAACTCCTGTGCTCGCACGGCTCACTCTGCACGCAGCCAAACCAGTCATCCTGAGCCGAACTCGCAGTGGAGGCCAGCTCTGACCTGCTTTCCATAGGCTATGTGCAGTCCTTTATTATCATTCTCACCATTAGCTGCTGGCTGTGTGGGTGAGTCCATGAGTCAGCGCAAACAAATTCCTCATCTCTAATGTGCTCACCTCCGCTCGGCTTCCGGGGGTGAAGCAAACAAGTCGGTGAGGGCTGCCAAACCAGGTATGAGTAAGTCTATCTTTGGTGTGGTGAATAATGTAGTATTGTTTTATTGTGGCCGGTGCTGTGTAAACTATTGTGGCCACATGCTCACTCACATGAGTGTACCTTACTACCATTCAGTTTAATACAGAAATATTCCAGGGACACATAAATTTGTCAAAGTAGATTCATAAATACAAAAGCGTTTCTCTCTTTTAGTACGTACACATGTTTTCGTCCTGCTGTGCGGTTCAGGCCACATTCCCATCGCTCTGTCAGGGCTGCTGGTGATTCATGAGGACTGGGATTTCACACTAAGTGCTGTTTTACACCGTGTGACTATAGTGGTAGTGACAACCACAGGTGATGGCCAGACTCTAAATGGTCATGTAAAGGCCTGCTTTAGATCAACTGGAGTGATTGACTTTAACCTTTAAACTCTCATCTATCATCAATTACATGTGTAGTGATTTCACTGTTTGAACTCACAACTTTTTGGTAGCTAGCAGGATTTTTCCCTTACTTTGTACCATTGTCCATATTTGCCCTTGCTTTGGAGGCAAAGGTGCCCCCCCCATTAATAAACCACTGATCCGCTCTCATTGAGATTTCACACTTGGACGGGCCAATCATTGTAATGGAGAAGGCTGAAGGCTGCATCGACAGATCCCTGTATGCAAGTATGATGACTAAAGCTTATTAGTGCTGTTTCTGGTTCCTTTGCGCTGAGTCATTAGCATGTCAATAGAGTAGAGACAGAGGCGGACAGGGTTCATTTTCAAAGAGCTATTCTCTAACAAGCATTTGGACTTTGTTCCGAGAAATATTTGCCAAATTAATGTGCTGTGAAAAAATGCATTATTCATAAGGTGTGCAGGAGTTTCGCTGCAGCTCTTTTAGCAAAAGAACCAGGGCGACCGTTCAGTCTAATTAGCAAGCAGTTTATCTGTGAAGCCTGCACCAAACCGGCACTCTACCATGAGCAAGAAGCATCACAGTCACTGTTTCAAAAGACACAGTTTTACAAGCAAGACAATGTAAATAACATCCAAACGTAATTATTCCTGCACAAATACATACGACTCTGTCTTTCCTTTGCAAAGCACATTGATAAAAGTTGTGCTCGTAACACTCTGTTGTCTGATGTCTTTTTAATCATCTGCTACACAAACTAAATTATCAGCATCTGAGAGATGTGCGTCCATGGGAAGTTATAACTTTGTCTAATAGAAGGCCTCACAAATTATACCTGCTGCCTGATTATTGGTACTAGAGCTGTTTTAGAATGACCTGTGAGTCATGGTGTTTTGAGAGCTACCGGTGAAGCATGGAGAATTTAGAAAACAATGCATCCTTTATGATGTATTTGGAAGAAGATCTGTGAGAGATACGATTGTGAGAGATAAATGCATGAGGCCTGTCAGTGTCGGTGTCAGTGTTATTGTGCGATGTAAAGCATCTCCCTAAATATCTTCTGAATGTGCCTGAAGGACTGAGTGCATCCTAGGTTGCACAGATGTTTTGTGGAGGGAGTTGCACAATTCCATCCTTGAGGCAAGTTTCACTTTTGGGAAGCCTCCTAATCATTTAAAATGAGACCCTTTTGAGTTGAGCAAGGCTTTAGGGAAGTTCTTTTGTTTCCTTGTTAAAAAGAAATTGAAGGTGTAGGAAAGCAGACTGATACCAGTGCCCAGTTTAAAAAACAAAACAAAAAAAAAACTTGCTATGTAGGGACACGTTCAGTCCTGTGACTTTGACTGCAAAAGCTTTCCCACTGTTGCTAATGATAATGATCCTTTTGGATACAGTTGCTTCTAGAACCACCGGTATATTTCTGCATTCAGGTAGATGTGATCTGTTAAAAGCCTACAGTAAATCTAAAATAATTTTCTGTAAGTGTGTGTGTTTTTTTTGCATTGTGCACACAAACAACATAAGGAAGAATTAACTGTTGATATACATAGGATTTATTCCAGAGCACCATTTCTACTGCTAAAGCCAAAAAATAATTTTCTACCATTACGGATAATTATCGTGAGTTGTTCTCATCTGCGGGCATGTCATGGAAACTTCAGTTTGTCTTTGGTCTCGGAGCTCTTTGAACACAAACTGTGCTCACTTGGTAGACTGGTGCACTGTAAGACGAGAGGAGGAGGAGGAGGTGGAGTAACGAATGCAAAACACCAGTCGAGGGAGAACAAAAGAAAGAATATGTTTTCCCTTTTATTAGTTTAATCAGTGGTAACATGTGGACACATCGTAACGGCAGCAAAAGCTGGCGTGGCAGACGACTCTGCGATCCTGGAGTCCACAAAAGAGGCAGCGCTGTGTGCTCAGTGTGGAACGAGCACAACAATAGTGTCTCTGCAGTACAGATGAGACCGGGCTGCTCGGTGCCAGCGTGTTACTGGCTCTTGTAATGCTTGTCTCTGCCAACCTGGAGCAGAGTGGCACAGACAGCCCAGCTCCTCTCATTACTGTTCATTGTCCGCTAACAGCAATATCTAAACTATTACGTACACTTAAACCAGCCTGGGCCGGGGTCTTTATTTTTTCCCCTGCAGATGCTGATAGGGGTAACTGTTTGTCTGAACTCGTTTTGCTTGTGTATCCATCTGTGGCTGGGATCTGGAGCAGTGTGTGATGTACACTCTGCCCTTTACTCCTGACATTGTTCCTCAGTCTTCTGCTGTTGGAGAGATAGCGCAGTAATCACTCTGAGCTGGGATAGCCTCTCGTAAAGATAGCCCTAAATGGCTGTCTGGTTGCAGACACACTTACACATACAGGTTTGTTCATGAACACTGGTATACCCAACCTTTGACCATTGCGCCAGCATGACACAATGTTCTGTACTTCTGTACCTGGCACACACACACACACACACAACACACACCCAGTAAAGCATGCTTTTCATTTAGCCTCAGGTGTTGAATAGCTACGTGCATTAATAATGTTGCTTGGAGTTTTACTGAAAAGGTTTTGTTTCCTCACAATTCCTACTATTGTTCATAAGTCTCATAACTGTTCAGACCTTTGTAATGGAAATAGAAGGTGTGTCTGCCCAGCTGCATAAAGGCATGTGCATCGTGGGTGTGTGGGTGTACATCTGTCTAATTAATTTGATGATATATATGAAAACTCAAGGAAATCAAATCCGGTAAGGAGGCCTTTCTAATGTTCGAGCCTCAGATATCTTGTAGTCTGTTTAAATTAAGTGGAAGCCTCTTGGTACCCGGCTTGTCCAAAAAATAAAAAAATAAAAAGCCCATCAGTTCCCAGCTCAGCCTTGTTGCTCACACCGAGTGGCACACAGACGAGCCGGATCATGCCCCGTGTGCCGACAGGCCTGTGATGCTAACCACTTCTGCCTTGAGTCGAATTCACAGAGGAGTTGGGAGGCTGTTATTGAAGAGAGACAGACAGAGCGACAGACAGGGTGATGAAAGACGCAAAGCGGGTTAGCAAGGAGGGTGATTGATGATGAGAGGACAGGGAAACGAATAGCACATGTCTCTGAACGCTGCTCTTTTCCCTACCACTCTTTCTCCATATTTTTCTGTTAGCATTTCATTTTTTTTTTTTCTGTCTTATTTGTTTGCAGCCTTCCTCATTTGCTCACTGTCTATCTTCTTCACCGTCTGTCTTTCTCTCCCTTTCATCATACACTACAACTTGTCTGTTTTGGTTATTCAATTTAGCAGACAAGCTCCTCAAGTGGCCTTTTGTGGATGTGAATGCGTTTTTTTGTTCGAGTTTAGAACGGGAGACTTTTGATTGCTTCGGGTTGCTGATTACCTCCGAAGTGATTGAACAATTTCTTGATTTCGTCCTTTGAGATAAGAGGCCAGAGCTCAGAGTTTCAGCTGAAACCGCCTCTTGTGTTGTGTGGGTGGGTGGGGCTGAGGTGAAAGTTGAGGTTTGGTTTTTATTTTCTGCCGGGCTTGTAGGGTGGCGACCTGAGGTTAAGAGGCGGGTTTGGGAGGTGTTGAGTGTTGTCATGTGGGTGACATTAGGAGTTTTGGATAACTTTAGGCTTGCGGCTTGGATTAGAATGGGCGTGTGCGCCTCGAATGCAGTCTGCAGCCTGTGTTTGACTACGGTTTGTCAACAGTATTGGCATTTTGACTGTGAAACTAAACATCCTGCAGTGGCGTTGGTGAATGTTTTCATGGAAAGACTTCCTGGAATCTCCAGTATTCTATCATTTCAGCTCCAGCCATTGTCATCGCGAGCCTGTGCTGATGGCATGCTGCGTCGTATTACTACTTTTTCACAAGCACTGTAAAGGTGCCTCTCCTCCATCTGAATTACCACGAGAATTGAGTGCCGTGCTGGGAAAAGGAGCTGGGTCAGGCGGATGTCTGGTTCTCTGTGTTGTTGTGCCTGCGACAAAAAGAATAGACAGCAACCTGAGACTCGCAGGCCTGTTTGCTTCCTGTTAGTGCAGATTATCACATTTCACCAGCCAGGAGCTAGAGGAACTAAGCATCACGGGAGAGTGGCATTCTTAGCTGGGAGATGTTTGTGTGTCTGTGCTCTCTTTTCTCATGTGATTTTTCTGACAGATAAAAAGATTTGATCTCAGTATAGAATAGATTATGTTAGGGTACTTTCTGCAGATTTGTAGATTTCCCTAAAAGGTGTGGATTGAAGTCCAACCTGTCTTTGTTTTTTGCAGGTTATTTTATGGTTTGGTTGCACTGCTCAAGATTTAAAATGTAACTTTCTCTTCACCTGTGTATGTTTAAGCTAAAGTAAATGATTGCCTACTCAGCCTGTGACTCAACCAGTTAGGCCTAATTATGTATTGCAACACAGCACACTCTGTGAAGAAAAACACTCACGTCTCTGGCGTGTTGAAATTTTTCGGGATTGATTTTGATAAGCACTCCCTTCTCCCCCCCCAGAATTTCTACCACATGTGATCATCCACTGCTATCTCCTGCATTGTGATCTGGTCCTGCGGGTTCAATCTCTGAGCTATGTCGTCATTCCCTCTGTGTGCGGTGTCATGTTGAGATGTTCTGTGTGATGTTGTTGCCAAATCAGATGGGCTGTTTGCTCCCCAGCAGAGGTTGTATTTGGCGTCTAAACAGCCGAGAAGTACTGGCGGTGCGGGGCGGCCAGGTCAGCTGCAGGGGAGGGGTAAGGGGTGAGGGCTTTGTTAAGAAAAGCAGGAATTCTTCCGGCTGGCAGATGAAGTCAGTGCATTCCTCCACAGCAGCTCTCTATAGGCAGTCAGTGAAGCACAGCCAGGCACTGAATGAAGGGCAAGATAATGGTGGGACTCAGCATTAAACACCTCCCATTGAGAACCAGCGACAGACAGAAAGAGAGCACCATCTGTCTGACTGAGGGTGAAGAGTTGTCTTTTACCCACTTAGGTTGCAAACGTGTGTTTACTGTGCCAAGTTCTACAGATAACTCAACAACTGCCTGAGGCATTTCACTTTTTATGTGCACCACAGTATTTTATCACCTTGTTTTGAAGCTTAGCAATAAAAGTTCAGACAGAAGTTGGGGGGGTGGACATAATGATATTTCTTTACGTTAAACTCGCTGCACAGACATGGGTGCCACCTGCAGACATGCTCTGCAAAGTCTAATGAAACACAGTTGTGATCCTGCTGAGGCTGATCAAACTGAACACACACATAAAAACACACCCGTTCTATCTGTCCTTCTACGTTTCTGTGTGTTTCTACTCCCACAAACACCCTCTCCCAAACATAGACACACTTGAGTTGCTCCACTTTCCCCGTCGGTTCCCCTCGGCAGTAAGCTATCATAACGGCTTTGAAGGAGGGCAGCAGAGCGTTTAATTGGGTTACAGATTGGCATTTATGCTCCCAGGTCCACAAGATACTGCCGGGGTTCTTTACTAACCACTGGGAACTTAACAAAACACGACAAAGTTCTGCCCAAAGGCTGCCGGTCTTGAAATTTACAATTCGATGATGAAAACATTCAGAACAGCACATTTTTGATAACAGTAAAGTTTAGTGTTTCAACAAAATGACTAAGTGAGTAAGTGGGGTTGCTATGTACACAACAGCTTACAATACATTTTGTTTAGGTTGCCAACAAGTTCTATCAGAGATTACACCAAGTCTAGTTTTCCTATGCTGGTTGTTTTTAAATGCCATGTTACTTTCGTAACCCTTGTTTCGTCATCCACAAGTGGATGTAAAATGTCCGGATTAGCCATCAATCACTTTAACACACCTCTTTCCTCTGTTTATCTTACTCACAGCCAGTGCCATGCAGCGGTAAGCTGAGTGAAGCTAAGCTGAAGTGATCCGTACTGAAGACCATTTTACCCCTCACCCTGCCCGGCTTGGTCCCAGATGGAGCTCAAAGTGTGGGTGGATGGAGTGGTGCGGGTAGTATGCGGCCTGTCTGAGGAAACCTCCTGCCAGGATGTGGTCATTGCTCTGGCACAAGCCATTGGTAAGTGTTAGAAGTAATTGTACCCTTTGCATTACAAGCTTTCTCTAAAGTGTTCACCTTGCACCTTGTTTCCGGTGCCCTTGTTTGAGTTTGTCAAAAATACTAAACTGATTATAGCTGCAATGAGACTTTGATGAAGACAAAGCACGTGTATCAATACTGTTCACGCCCAGGTTGCAGCTATCTTTTTTTTTTTTTCTTTCTCCGCTGACCCAAATCACGTACTGCTAGATTGCCGGTGGGTCAGTTTGGATATGAGCCGTCTCTCTGTCACTGTGTCCTCCAGCTTTACTCAAGCCCTACGCTGCAGCAGCATTGAACAACATAACTCCAGATTTAGCGCTCTCCTCCTTCCATGAGTGAGATGCCTGCCAAGTCATTAGGGAGGGTCTGCCCTAATTTCAAGGTCCTGGTGGAAACTTCAGCTTATTTGAACGTTTTTCATCAGTTGTGCGAGTCTTACAGCTGCTTTTTATTTCACTCCTCGGAGGCAGAGATTTAGAGGTATCGGCATCTTCATAATGCATCTGATGGCGTTTGTTCATTTAGCAGTGCTTGCGTAGAATCACTGTGAGGAGTTAAACCCACTGGTTTATTATCACTGAAGGAGAAAACATTTTTTTCGGTATTTCAGATTAAATCTGACATCACTAATATATACAGTAAATTTAAGAAATATAATCGGTGCCATGCAGCTTTTTCAGTGTAACATAGTGATGTTTTAGCGAGGGTAGTTTCTTAGACTCATTTGTACTCATTCTGTGTGTCTCTCTGTCTTTGTCTCCAGGTCAGACAGGCCGTTATGTTCTTATCCAGCGTCTAAGGGACACAGAAAGGCAGCTCTTGGCCACAGAAAAGCCTCTGGAGTCTCTGGCGAAGTTAGGTCAACATGGAAGTGAAGTCCAGTTCTTCCTGCGTCGCACCGGACCTAGCAGCAGTGATGGACCTAGCCCCAAAAAAGATAGACCACCTCCCGTTCCACTACCCAAGCACCCTGAGCCAGAGCCTCCGAAACGTCAGCCTAAGAAAGCCCTAACCTTTAACCTCGGGCCATCAACTTCACCTAATTCCAAGGTCAAACACTTTAAGAGGTCTCCTCGGGACTCTCCAGAGCAAAGAGCCTCCCCCTCCCCTTCACCTGGGCCTGTAGCCCCTCATTTGCCATCCCCTTCTCCTTCTCCACCCATCGGCCCTTCCAAAGAGGAGGTCTTTCGGAAAGTTCTCCAGCAACAAGACAGACTGAGGGCCATGGAGGCCCAGCTAGACGCCCTAGAGAGAGAGTCGCATACCTGGGATCGTAACTACCCATCTCCGTGTCCCTCACCAGTCTCTGACAGTCGCTTGCAAGAAGAGGTGGATGCTTTGGAGCAAGCGATGCGGAGGAACCAGGCTGAGCTCGCCCATGAGCAATACTGGGAGGAGGAATTTCAAGCAGAGGTGGAAAGGGAGCGGGGAATGAGGAAGAAGCTGGGGGAGCTTCATGCCAAACTGGACGACTGTGGACGGCGGCTCCATGAGTTCTCACTTCGCTCTGCTCAGCTGGAGCAAGAGATCCAGCGTGAAAGTCAGGCTGAAGGGAAAGCCAATGGGCCAGAGGAGTCGCTTGACGCTGTGAAGACAGAGCTTTGGAGCCAGGAGAGGCACGGGACAGAGATGGAGGAGCAGCTGTCTGAGACTGAAAAAGCTCTGGGGAAGGCAGAGTCTCTGCTGCAGGTAAGGAGAGAGGTCACGGTTCTGGAAAAAGGGCTGTAAGTCCACATGAACCATTGTGCAGTGATTTGAGGGGTGAGGCATTGAACCCTTTTTAGCATTACCATAAGCTATATCCCTCTCCTACCTGCACAATGCAGTAGACACACAACAGTGCAGAGACACTCAAGATTGAAAAAGGAGACCTGACGTATTGTGGCGTTTTGATATATGAATAAATATTTGAAGATACTTCGATGTCATGTATGCTGTACGCTCATATCCTAATCTGATCTGTATGCAATTGTTTTACCTACTTACTGAGGAACTATTTACCACCTTGCTAAACTGGTCTGGCAGGTATCGTCTTGAATGCATCACTTGTTCTAAACACAAGGTTGGTAATAGTGTTCATATGACACGGACAAATTCTATATATTGTTATGCTGTGTATAAAGAAAGAGATTAAAAAGGACTATTTGTAGAACAAATGCCCCTTTTATTCAATCCACTCAGTCTGAACGCATTGTGGTGTCATTGTTTGTTTACTTCGGGTGGTTGTCATAGATGCGTCTGTATCAATACAAGCCTAACCCAGTTTGAAGTGAAACTCGAGTTTCCTCATAATCTACGCGAAACCCAAGTCCCTTGTATCCTGTTCATGGACTTAGTTCCAGCCAGAGGACTCAAGAAAATGGAATTCCTAATGAATGGTTGTACTGTAGATGTTGTTTTGAATGTTTGCTGTTAAAATGGAGCATGCTGAAAACATTGCCACACATCAGTATTTTTAAATCGCACTGTAAGACCATTGTGTCCTATTTCTTATCCCCCGGAAGTAGTGAAAAACTGGCTGCAAAACTGATTAAAACATAACGATGAGCTTTTCCGTCATTTGTCCTCATGGCGATGTGTCTAACTGTGAGCTGTGAAGATTTACTGCTTAGCTGATGAGAGAGAGCAGTCTGCCTATTGTAGAAAGTCTCCTCCTGCAGAACGGTGCTATTAGTGAGTGTGCCCGTGTGAAATATACCCTCATGTCATAACATGTAACCAACAGTGTTCGGAATCAAAGTTACCCCAAAGGCAATTTGCCACCCAGACAGAGTAATTGCATGGAGAAAATAAGACGCCTTTATTTCCTGCAAATGAAATGTTTTCACTGTCGCCGTGACAAAATATAATAAAGCTCAGGCCGTAGTAATGGAGTAAAGGGAGTCTATGTCAGTCATCAGTCAGCCGGTCGGTCGAGGCAGCCATCTGAGCGTTGAACTGTTGGTGGTGATGAGCACAGCGTTCCTGTCATCAGGCTAATGGAGGCAGACCTGCAGGTGTGAACTGCCTCAGCAGGCTGCCTCGGTCCAACATCAATTACCTGCACATACACACACACAAGCACACACTTATGGAAAGGAAAGGGGGCCATACCATACTGCTGCTGCTGCTATCTGGACTGTGTGCAGACACATTGATTAGACACGAAGGGAGAGTCAATTAAGACTGATTAACTGGCCTGTTTGAGTGCATCAGGGTTTAATCTGTGGGTGTAACGGTGATGCCACTGTTTCGATGGACTGTTTCTGAACTCTGCATTTTCAGTAATTCTAGCTGATAGATGTCTTCCCCCATGGCGCCTCATCAATTAAGACACCGCTGCAGGCAAATGACCATTGTTGCGTATCCATGCTTAAGCATGCCCAAGGCTGCTCAAATTAGAAGAAAAATGCTTGTGGCAATTGTAATACTTTGATGATTCATAGTTGCTGAATGGTCTGTTGATGATGAGTTAGTTAGACAATAGTCTTCATCAGGTGCCTAGAGATTTAGACTCTGCTGCCCCCTTGTGGTGTACGCTAGAAAAAGACACTACAAACTCTTAGAAAATTCTCCAAATGGTGTCAGCAGATGGGTCTAGTTTATCTGTTTTCAGGTTAAACAGCGTGTCAGTGCTCAGTGAGTCGACAGCGGCTGATCAAGCCTCTCAGCTGTCCTTTGTTTTCCTCCCTGATTCACGTCCTCTTCGTTCTCAGGCCAAACAGGAGGAACTGGAGGAGTTGAATAAGGAGCTGAGGCAGTGCAACCTGCAGCAGTTCATTCAGCAGACAGGCGTCCTGCCGGCGCACTCCCACTCACGCACAGATCTCCAGGAGCAACTGGATCAGTTAGAACTGGCTCAGTTTCTGGCCAACGACGAATACAGGAATGGAAGTATGGACACTGAAATAAACATCAAAGTTACAAACAAACAGCAAAGACATCACTGTTAAAGTCTGGTGGTATGCCCTCTATAAATATGCGTCTTTCTTTCCGTCAGGCCGCAGTTTAACTCCAGTGGAATCTCCTCCGAGGCCTACTGCCAAGCAGTTCCTGGGACATCCTCGCAACCTGCAAAACCCTCTAGTGTCCAGTCTCAACCCTGAGGGTGTGTATGTGTGAGACCCTGCTGCTTCCCAAGTCCACCCTGCCCTGCTCCTCTCATGCCCTGCTCTGTGCATCCCCTGGTCCCAGGGCCCCTTCCCCAAATATTTTCTACCCTGGCTTGTTTTGGTTTTTTTCGGTGTTGGGTAGTGGAAGCGCCTGCACACGGTGGAGGTTCCTGCTACTTCTCTGCAGCTTCCCTATCCCTTTAAAGACTTCTTTGCCTAATTCTCAGTCGTCCGCTGATACTTAATCTTCCACATTCCCACTTTGAATTTCTCACATATGCCTGTATGCTTTGACTCTCTGGGTCTGTCTGTCTTTTCATGCTCTTCCTCCTCTGTCCTCCTCTCACACTGTTTGCTTCTGGACTAACAGTAGCTGCTATAGTTATTCCTTAATGCTTCTTGGGATTTGCTGCTGTTAATACAGTGTGGCCTTCCCACCCTCGAGTCAATAATCGACTACCAACAGCTGCTTCTCACTGTACGGTATCTCCATGTAACACGCCAATCACACGGGGAATTACTGTGGCAGACGCTCTGATTGTGTGTTTGTTTTTATACTGTGACATGGAAAAGATACGAGACCAGTGTCATTTCGGTTTGCCTTTTATGTGCGGATACTGTTTATATTTGATGGGGGGTGTATCTGTACGATGCCTTGTACTTTGGTGATGCTTGACTTCCAAAGAGCAAGAGCCTTTTTTTTAAACGGAGGGCTCTGCAAAATGTGTTGCACTGTCCCGTTCTCTTCCTGTGTGAAGCCTCGGCCCTTGTGTGCCTACAGAGAAATGTATCTAGCCGTTCTCTCGGCGTCCCGCTCGAAAACGGAGGCATCTCATTTCGGGAGCTTATAGCTTCCGTGCGTCTATTTCAGTCATGCTTCACGTCCCAAAAGAAGCGATACATTTCTAAAGTAGAACCACAAGCCCAGGGTTTGTTTGGATGCTTTTCTTTCCCTCTGCTGCTGGGGTGGTAGCACCTGGTTTCCTTTGCTGTCCCCACATCTAACATTTGACCTGTCATTACGTGCATTGTGCATCGGTGTACTGTAAAATTAGGATTAGTTTACTTACCCAAGCCCTAATGACATCAATTAAACAAGGGAAGCCTTTTTTTTTGTTTTTGTTTTTTTAATGTGCTTCATTCCTATTGCCCACTAAACCAGTATTTACTGTATTATAGCACTTATAACATTACACTATTGTATTATGCTGACAGGTCAAAGTGTTTTTCAGTGTGCTCTCTCTCTCTTTATGGTCTGCAGCATGGTGTTTTCTTTCGTTATACTTGCTTCTTGCTTTGGTAACTGAAGACATCTCAACAAGACTTCAGTCGCACTCCGTTATGTCTTGGCTGTTCTCGTGTTGTTTCTCATTAGACATGTGTAAATATCTGGATCTCACCAGATTTGTATTATTTTATTTATTTTTTTTTACCCCTCACCGAAACAAAGGGATCATCATCCCCACTTATTTTTGTGTGTCTTGCAGTCCTGACATCCCGAGAGTCGTCATGGAGATAAAACATGGACCGCAGGGCCAAGGGAAAGTCACCTCTTATTTAACTCTTAACACTTTTATTCATTATTCAGTCTATCATGATATACATACTGTATATACGTTAAAACAATATATATTTACAGAGTTTTCCTACTGTAAACACTGCAAAGTATCTGTATGAAATGTAAAAAAATTATTTAGGAACCGTTGACCATAGAAAAAAATATGTATTTAAATATAATAAAATGTGCATTGTGTTTTAGATAAATCTTTTGTTGACTGGTGGTTTTATTAATACACTTCATTAAATCATTTCATTCCAATGACCCTGTGGAATGACAGCACCTGCCAAGTGGAGCCGCAGCCCACCCAGAACAAGCAGCAGTAAATAATTAACCTCACAAGTGTACACTTTCTAAAAATTACCGCTCCATGCAGCCCCCTATGTGAAATGCATTATGAATATATTATAGGCCCTGAAATATTCATGCTTTCCTCATTGCTCGTGGCACAGCGCGTCCTGCGATGTCAGGTGATCATTTCAATCCACGGAAGCTGCTGAGAAGCGCAGGTGGCCGATTGAAAGTTGACAGAGTGCGTGCTCGGGCGCGGGAAGGGAAACGTGGCAAGATATCCCGGCGTCACAGCTGTTGCCGTTATGGATGATGTGACTCAGGACATCAACAAATGGTGACGACAGAGGCACAAGGGCGCCGCGGGGCCTGTGAGCACTTGAGAGGGTTGACTGGCAATCTTCAGCTCTAAATGTACCCTGTCGGAGCTCCTTGTGCGTTATCAGTACAATGAGCTGGCTTTTGTTTTCTAACCACAGCGGGGCATGTGATTGCAGAGCACTGTAGACTTTACCCCCTCTGAGTGCATGTAAATACTGTCAACCAAATGATGTGCTATCTTTGTATTATTATTATATCCTCATCTGTGGTTGAAATCACAGAGCACTGGGTAAACACACGTCTACTCAGGCCCTGCACAACACTTTTGTCCTCCACCCCTTTCCTGTTTGTTTACCCTGGAGAGCAAATATGCTGGCTGTCACACACACGCCGAGTGACGTGAGCTTCTCTGGTGCTCTGGCTAACCCCGGATTGAAACCTTGTGGATTTCTAAAAATACTCCCGACACTCGGCAGGTACAAATTCCAAGCAAAGCCCCCGATTCTTACAGTTCTCTCTCTCTACATGAATACACTCTTGAACTTGTTTCCACCCATCAAAAACATGAAACGCCTTAAAAGTCTTCTCCACTTCACGTCACTGTTGTCAGCCTCTGACTACGCGTTGTAGTTAAGGAGAGTGACCGTGAGTTACGATATTATGATTAATTGTGTAGAAGTGGATTATACTGAGAAGATTTAGAGCTGTCTGGCTTTGTGGGGGTTAGATAAGATTAAAATCCTTGTTTGGTTCCCACTGTCTGGACAAGCCCAAAGCCTGGTGGGACACCGACGCCCACCTGTGGACAAGGGAGATACTACACGTGCGCCTCTTTCTCCGTTCATTTCCCACCTACACATACTGATAATAAAATTAAGAGCTGGGATGAGTGATTCCTAATGAGGTTATGTATTTGAGAACTGCTGCATCCCCCGTGACAGTTGTTTCGCGGTGAAGTCACTACACAGACGTCAGTGTTGTGCATAATATCCCACCTCATTACTTTCACATCCAAAACCACAGGACTCCAATCTCATATCAGCACATTAACAGATTATGGTGACGTCGTTTCAGGATGCTACGCTGAGGGATTTAAAAAAATAAATAAAACAATAAAGCACTCCACGCGAAACACGTCAAAATCTCCTTCGCTCAAACTTTTGACCGCGTTTAGATGAAAAAAAAACATCAATTTCTAAGCGGCGTCGGGCGTCTGGGATAGAACCTCCTGGATGTGGATGAGAGTGAGCATCTGCACGTCCACATTACGATGACGAACGGGGCCACGAGTTAATGAGTCTGACATACTGCACTTATCTATTCCTCTGTGTCACAATGAGTCATTACACGCTGATGGGAGTTAAAACATCCATGCTCATACCAAGAAATGCATTACATTTACATAAACATTTTATTCCTAGTCACTTTTCTATTTTTTTTTTTTTTTTTATTTTTATATAGTATTTATATAGTTTTTGTTTTGTATGTTTCAATGTATGTCACTGCTACTGGATGCTTGAATTTCCCCTGGGATTATCTCTATCTATCTATCTATCTATCTATCTATCTATCTATCTATCTATCTATCTATCTATCTACATGACAGAAACAGACTGCGGGATGCAAATGATTTGAGCAGAAACTTTACTTCTCAGTTCAGACACTTGTATACACACACAATGTACATTTGCAGTAGATACAGTTAAGAGTTCTGTACATTGCCGCCATCTGAGCGAAGGGGTTTAAAGCAAGTCACATTATTATTTTATTTTTTTTGCATGGGGGGCCCCAGGAGCTCCTCCAAGAACCCGCGGAGGCCCCTTTGACCTCGATCTGGCAAGCCGACAGTATGAAGATGATCCACAGCACACGGATGAAACAGAAACAGAAACAAAACACTCACCAGCAACCTGAGTGCAGAGGCAGCGCAAAAGCCCGCAGGTCCTAAATAAGGTACTATGTGATCAGAGCAGGAAGTGGGCTACAGTGCACATGGAGACCACTGGGAAGGGCATTTCACGATGAGCAGGCCTGACCCGGGATATGATCGAGGACTGGGTGTAAGATGTAAGGGAGGGAGGGGAGGGCCTGCCTGGTCCGGCTGTGGCTGGTCTTGGACGGAGGGAGCCAAATAGAAATGAGAGGTATTCCCAAAACCAGGTTAGCCGCTGTCACACGCACAGTGGAACTGGCAACTGGCACAATGTGCGTTAGTCAGTGGCTTACCTGCTTTTAGATCTCACACATTAAATACTGGCAACCTTAGAGGGCGCACAATCTGGAGAATAATACAGACGGAAACAAACAAACAAAACAAAAAAACAGTCATCATGAAGCCTTAATGATGGTTCTTTATATTTCATATTTCCTCTGATGTCCCAAAAATAAAATATACTACTTCACAATAAGAAATTACAGTAGGCTAGATGAATGTCTACTTAAACATATAACCTAAAAAGTTCCAGAAATAACCAGCAATTATAAAATATGACAAGAGACATAAGAAAGAATAGTGGAAGAGAAAAATGGAGCTACTTACCGGTCCCAAGTTTTCTTCTTTTTTTGTTATAATTTCTTTCGTAAAAAAAAGAATATTTTCGCTCACAGTTTCCTCTCTGTCCCATACCGAAATGTTTAAATCATTTATTTTTTTCTCTAAAACAAATCACGACTAAAGTTAGGTGCAATTGAGAATACAGTGCAGCCAACACCGACGCAGAAGTTCAGTTCACTTGCAGTACCCCTACCCCTGCCCACTCCCCTGCATCTGCAACCCGACCTGGTTATGCAAATTAGATAAAGGACACTGGCGCCGTGTGTAGCCAATCGGGTACCGAGTTGGAGGCGCGCGCCCCACCTATGTGGGATAATTGGCCAATTAGAACCTAGCATGGGCGGGCTTTGCTTTACCAGGAAGCTCGGTTGAGTTTTTAGAGTTATAGTTGGGGTGCGGCGCGTTCAGTTTTGCACGTCGTACATTAGGAATGAACCATTATGCTGTTAACAGTTTCATGTCCTGAGTGGTTATTTATTGCAAACACGCGGGTGACAAAGGTTCGTTGGCTTTAAATAGACGCCGTGTGATGTGAAAACCGCCACGACAGCGGCTGCTAGGGTATTTTAGGCGGCCCTGACAATGAAAGCGTCTACCCCTGCAGTGGGAAGTGGTTGAACTCGGCTTACTTGTTGTACAGTGTTGCCATGAGCGGAGTGTGGCTGTGCACGTACCAAGGATGCTGCATGACAGTCTGATCTGGAGATGACGACGAGGTGGAGGAGGAGGAGGAGGAGGAGGAGGAGGAGGAGGTGGAGGAGGAAGAGGACCATGATGACCACTCAATTATTTAGTGACCATCTTTAGCAAACTGTATAACATTATGGCAATTTAAAGCCAGATTGATTTGTTATGAATGTTTACCTATATAAAAAAAAAATAATAAAAGATTAGACACACTATAAATACGAACTATTGAATGTAACGTGCTCCAAACTTAAAACGAAACAAAAAATAAATTAAAACAAAAAACACACTTTTGTACTACATACGTTCTCAATCCATTCTTGGTCAAACTACTACATATATATCAGTAGTAACTGAATATATATACATTCAGTTACTACTATTGTTCACTAATTATTTTTGTTATCTATCTATGTTCCATCTTTCAGGTGAGATCAAACCACGCTTTAGTTTGGGTTTTAGTTTTGATCAGGTTTTGACTGTCAAAGCCCTGAGAGATTACTCACAGCCAGGATATACAACATAACCTCATAATACTGTATGAGGCAAAGCAGGATCACACAATGTGTTACGTAACAGCTGATTTTGTCAAGTTGACCAGTCTGCCACTAGGGGGCGACAGTGCTCTATCTGTGCTGACAGCCTTCCCAGACTTTATGCTGCCCATAGAGTAGAGTCAGTATATACTTTAAGTTCAAAATATTTGATGCAGTTTAAGATGCAAATGATGAATTGAAAGATATGCATTGTTCATACAATAGTAGTCAGGGGCTAGCTCCTTATATTTTAGCATTCATCTGGTCAAAGCTTTTTGTACAGTAATTTAATTTAGACTTAGACAGATTTTATTAATCCACAAGGGAAATTGCTTGGTCGCGGTGGCTCGGTTGCACATACAAACGCTCTTGAGAACCATAAGTATAAATAAATAAATAAACTAAAAGAAATCTATCTAATTAAAAAGGATGATGCATTGGCCGGGAATCGAACCCGGGCCTCCCGCGTGGCAGGCGAGAATTCTACCACTGAACCACCAATGCTTATGAGACGTAACGCTTTCAGGGACGGAGCACAATCTACTCCATGACTTTTCTTCGTCGCAAGAAGAAATGGAGAGTGCAAAGTTCCCATGTTATAGGCAACTCCGACCGATGATCGTTTAGCTAAACGGACCTAAACGGATTCCCATTCATTCTCTATGGTAATGCAAAACCGCTACGGATGTAATATACTTTTGGCCACTACGACTTTGTGACGCTGCTCTCTTTACACTTGCACGTTACGTTCCGTTCTTTTACATTTTTGCTAGTATTGAGACATGACCAAAGAGAAACATGCCACGGAATCTATTGCATTGCATATACCACAAAATAAATTAAAAGTGGAATACTTTATTTAGGTTTAAGGGGAAACTACTAGAGAACAGCAGCTGAAGAAAGATGAATATTCATACATGCAATGCATAAAGCATGCATGAGATATTGTCAACAGATGAAAAGTACAAATAAAGCCAGAATTTAAAGTTGTAACTGTAGAAAACGCTTAGTGGATATATAGTGTGTTCATAAAGTTGCTGTAATAAACAAGAGCTCAGTGATATAGAACCATGTCAGTGATAACTGTAGTTCTATTAGTGAGTTGGCAGACATAAACCTACAGACTCTATAACTCTATTATTAAGAGTCTTAAAGAGTTATTTTTATTGATTACATATTGATACTGACTACTCAGTTTGTGATGCCTCACAGCAAGAAAGTCACCGGTTCGAATCCATGGGCCGGCTGGCATGTTCTCCCTGTGTCTGTGTGGGTTCTCTCCGGGTACTCCGGCTTCCTCCCACCATCCAAAGAAATGCTCATTAGGTTAATTGGTGATTCTATATTGGCCGTAGGTATGCATGTGAGTGTGAATGGTTGTCTGTCTCTGTGTTGGCCCTGCGATGGACTAGCGACCTGTCCAGGGTGTACCCCTGCCTCTTGCCCAATGACAGCTGGGGTCTCCAAATAAATTAAGTGGTTAAGTTAAGGTTAAATTAAGGATGAGGAACCACTTCTGAAAATGGTTTGGCCCAACAGGGCCTGATTAGGGCCAGCTCTGGTTGTACAGTTTGGGACTTATGTGGCCCACGCCATGTGTTGGATTCCAGATGTGGACCACTAAAGGGCCACAATTTATTCATGCATGTGGGGCCAAGTGCAAGTAGATTGTGGCCCAGACCAATTTTGCTATGGGTGAATGTACGAATGCATGAGGTAGGCAAAGCAGGGGGAGAATAATGCAGGACATTTAAATAGGAAGCAACACATGTAAAGACCAGAAAATTCGCACTGCCAAAATGTAACTAATTTAAGTATTAGACTTCAGATTGTGCTGTTTGTGCTGCTAAAATACACATTATGCACGTTTAAAATGCAACTTAGAATTCTTTATTTTTCATCGTTTTATACTGATAAAATAGGTGAGGTGTGAAAAACTGCAAAGACCAAATGAAACAACTTTTGGTGTTATTCATAATTCAAGATAAAGAGCTGTTCATCACAAATCATTACTTTTATTTGCTATCTATTCGCACTTCACAATAGAAACTATCTTTTTTTTGTATTGATGCATTTATGCGATTGGACCATTGACTGCAGGACTGGGCACCCCTCTAGTCGTTATGTCTCACACTGTCTCCATGTACTGTCCATGTCCGTGATTGATCCCAAATAAACGGACACTCTCTCTTTAAGAGTCGCGTTCGTTTTAGTGCACTCGGCCATTTCCGTCTGTAGCCAGCCGGTGGTGTCACTCATCAACAACCGTGGAGACTTCTAGTCACTTTAAACATACCCCACGTTACCGAATAGGGTAGGTTTGAAACTACTACTAAAAGCTTGAATTACACACGGTCGTTGCGTGGTTTGAATAGGGATTTTGTAAATGTACCCACACACACTGAGTGTGTTTTTGGAACAGAGCTCCAGCGTGCTTGGAGTTGACGTTCGCTAATTTTAGCTGTTCTGCAGCTAGCTAACATGCTACATTGGAGCTAATGTTACTAGCTAGCGTCATTTGTTGAGTAAAAACAGCACGCTGGTCCCCAGTTATTGTCAGGGCTTCTATTTGTAGTGTACCTCCGTTTTCGCTACATGTCCACAGTTGCACGGAGAGAAAACACTGTGTTTGGGGCTGAGTTGTCTTCTTTGTTTACAAGTGTATCCCTCCCACAGTCTACAGGATGCTCTGGTGCTAGCTAGCTAGTGTTAAGCTTTCCTATTCTTATGCAAATGAGTGAAAACACTCAAATATCACTTGCCATTAATGCTGAAATCTTGTTTAACAAAATCGTAATTAGTCCATTCACTATAGCTGCAACTACTACACTGTTGGGAACTACTTTCTCGTTAGAAAGGACGGCATGTAAACAATGGGTTGTGTTGGCTCACAAAAAATGCTGACATTGCCTGCTTTTAAAACACTGTCCGCAATTTGGTATCTTCTAAGTGTTGTTCTAGAGAAACGTTGCCATAGAAGATCATCTGCTGTTGTTCTAATGGTCAGTCATGGAGGAAGACGACAGCCAAGATGATCTGATAAACCGCAGTACATCCCACAGCAAAGGAAAAAGAGCATTGTGGGCCATCTCAGGTAGCTCCTTTTAACATATGTCATTCATTAAATCCTGAAATCTTGCATCATGCATGTTTAAAAAAAACATTATCAAACACCCCCATACTTTAAAAAACTTTATTTATGGCTCATATTGTTTTTCATAGATGACTCGGATGACTCTGTTGAGGAGTCTGAGGAGGGAGAATCTGACAGCGGTGATCAAGAAGATGGAAATGGAGAAGATGAGGAGGAAGAGGATGAGGAGGAGGAAGGGATTGAAGAGGATGGTAGGAGTGACTTTGTGCAATATTATAATTTTTAGTATTTAAAATAGTATGTGCAGTGCATAATCATCGGATTCCCGTCCATTTTTAATTAGATGAAGAAGAGGAGGAAGACGCTAAGCCAGACCAAGGAGCTTTTGGGGGAACCTCTGCTGACTTCACAGGGCTGAGCTCAGATGAGGACACAGAGAAGTGTCCCATCTGTCTGAACTCATTCAACAGCCAGCCTGTTGCAACACCAGAGAACTGTGAGCACTACTTCTGCTTCGACTGCATCATTGAATGGGCCAAGGTGGGTCTGCTTTTGCGTGGGGTTCAAACATTCTTCTGATTTTTAATAGTTTCTTTACATTTTTAAGATCTTTGGGAGTGGAATACGAATGCTTACCTGCTATGTTTGTGTTTTCCACGATTTAGAATGCGAACTCGTGTCCTGTGGACCGCATGTCCTTTAACAGCATATACCTAAGGAAATGTTATGGAGGCAAAGTGAAGAAAGTGGTGAGTGTGCTCATTCTTATACAAGTGAAGAACTATTTACACAGTTTATGCGTGATTGCTTTATGGTGATTTATACTTTTTTTTTTTTGTTAAGATAACAGTACAAAAGCCTGTGAAGGAAGGTCAAGAGGAAACGGTAGATCTGGACCTGGAGCAGACCAACTGCGAAGTGTGTGGGGGCAGTGACCGGGAGGACCGCCTCTTGCTCTGCGATGGCTGTGATGCAGGGTGAGAGAGACATTATTATTTTGGACATAACGTTCTTAGTATGTTGAAAATTGTTTTTTACCATCATTTCTTTCCCTTAGGTATCACATGGAATGCCTCACACCTCCTCTTGACTCTGTTCCTGTGGAGGAATGGTTCTGTCCTGAGTGTGAAGCCAACAATCGTCATTCCAGTAAGCTTTTAAGTTGCTGGTGATCCTTTACAAATAAATATATTATTTGTAACATATACTTTTTAATATATTTAGTGTTGTAAATGTCTCTCTTTAACTCATTGTTTTTATTTGACCCTTTCACAAGTCAGACGTTTAAATCTTCTTGTCTCAGGAGGTTCAGCGGAGGAACTTAGTGATGCTGACAGCCTACCTTCTACCGCCCGTCCTGCTACCAGTCACTCCCAGCCCCGCGCTGCAGGTCCCACCAGAGCCATCGCTCGTACTCAGCAGAGTGAGAGGGTTCGAGCCAATGTCAACCGACATCGCATCACACAGGCACGCACATCGCAGGTTTGGCATGAGGCGTGATGCTTCTGTTTTGGCTTATTTCTAACACAACTCACACATAGAGTGTATGTGCAAGTTTGAATATTGTGGACGAATGTCTTTATGATCAGCAAAGTGTGAAGTTTTGTGTACTACATTTATTGATAACATTAATGACTTGTGAACAGTGAAAAAATGGACCAAGCTGCTACTGACTGCAGAAATGATGGTTTGAGATTGACAGTGCATGCTTGTCACTTCTTTCTACACAACTATAAATCTTTATTGTGGAAAGCACGTGTGTGTTAATGATGCCTCAGTTCCATTAAGTGTCTCAGTAAGCCATGAAAGTGAAGCCGGATGCATGATAGCAGGATATCCCCTGAGTGGAATGCAGCCGTCGTTAACACACCTGTGCTCTCCCTACTATGACAAGCCAAGATGTCTGCCGTGGAAAACGGTCTGTGGAGAACGCAAACAAGTGGATTAATACAAACATTATTTTTCTCTCTTTCATTAGCTTGCTCCAACTTATATGATGCAATCCACTTGGCTTGATGAAACTATTAATGCAGTGGTGGCTGGACTCAACACGGCTGTGTACATACGCGATATCACACCACGTATGCCATCTAGCAACAGACGTAGGTCTGGTGAGTGCCAACACATTTGCCTATGTATAGGAAAATCCAAAGTAGAGTACGAAAACGCAAACAAGAACAGCCACAGTGAAAGGAAAAGCAAGCAGTTGTTCTTTGACCTGAAAGTTGATGGGTTTGTGATGAGAAACGACTCTTATGATTGATTTAATAGGAAAGCGCAGAAGGGTGAAAAGTAAGAAGACAACTTCCGCTAAGGGTAAAACAACAAGTACAGGAGTCAAGAGGAGGAGACGAAAAGTAAGGAGGACTAAATCCAAGAGAAAGCTGGTGAGTGTTTCATCATCAGTTTTGAGATTGGTTTTTAATATTCTCATTAGATTAAGTCTATACCCATGTTCTCCCTTTAGATGCTGAAAAAGGTGCCCACTCCTCGGAGCCGTATTGCAAACAGCCTGGGAATTGTGAAAGACAAGAAGAGCTCTTCACTTCCTACGGTATACCGGCCGTCAGAGCACACGCTGAGCAGCATGCGTGTTGACATAGGAGCGGCATCCCTCTCCATCTATGGAGATCCATTTGACCTGGATCCATTTGTGGATCGGTAAGAAGAGTTCTTCTCATCTGATGATGTCAGATGCTTGGAGACAGTTGACTTCTTTGCTATTTGCTTTTATGCCACACATGATGGATGTGAGTTGCAGATAATTTCTTTTGCAGTCAAATACAAGTAAAACAAACCAATTAGCTCTTCAGTTCCGATTTATGATACAAAGTACATTTTATAAATATTGTGTGTGTGTATAAATACTTTTAGTATTTGTGCATGTTTAAATGTCCCTGGACATTTTCAGTATTAATTGTTTATTATTCTGGTATCGCCTTGACCAGTGAGGAGGAGGAACAGCAGGAGCATGTTACATCACTGTTGGAGGCCAAGAGACGCGGGATATCTCGCTCTGCCCTTCGCTCTCATCAGCCTGTGGCTCGACCAGTCACTGCAGGCCTTTCCAGGTAACATTAAGCCCCTGTTTGTTGACTTGGGTATTAAGGACAAGCTTCTAAAATTAAAATAACTCTGTACTAGATTAATAGCTAATTGGGGTACATCCTGTTTGAGTCAACACACGCACATAGTGACCAACATGTCATAAAATTAAATATAAAAATGACTGATGATAGCTTTCTAACAATACTGATGCATGCTCAATTAAAAATTAAATTACAAGTGAATTTTTACTTTATTTTCTGTATCAAAACCTGAAAATAATACACATAAATTATGCTAAATTGTCCTTTGAAAAATAGAGTAAAACAAAGGTATAACCTTCCCAGTCTTTGTCATCAGGATGTAGATCTATGTCATAATCTCATCAAATGTTTTTTTGGTATGCTGTATCAGGAGGGGTATGGATGTCCCTCAACCAGGGGGTGTTGTGGAGGCAGCTCCCGTGCCTGACCTGCTTGGCAGCATCCTCTCAGGCCAGAGCATGCTCTTGATGGACAGCTCTGACGTCGTCATTAACCGAGACGGATCCCTCAAAGCGACAAAGCAAAGTAAGTGTGCGGCACATTTTAAAAGCAGTGCGACCGAAGAGTGAGATTTAAATGTGTTGAGTTGCTGCATGAGTTGGGATGAGAAATTCTCTTTCATTTAAAAAAACAAAGATGTTAAAACTGCTCCAGCTGGTGAATGATTATCTTTAAATTGTCTTCAATCTGACAGGCCAAGAGAACATCAGTCACGTTTAGGGTTAGTTTAATGTGTGCTGACTGATCCTGTTAATATCAGATGTGTAAATGTACATTTTATTTTGTTCATGGTAATTTTTGCATTTAGCAGTTCTTCTGCAGTGCCATTTATTTAAGCATATACAAGCATAATATTAAATTTATTTAATTTGTCACAATGCCTCTTATTGTTTGTACATTTCCTCTGTACAGTGATGCCATCCACATTAATGCCAGGTTGCAGCTCAGGTAGCCCAGGACTTCCCACCCCCCTCAGCCCAGTAGAAGCACCCAGCCTAGGGGACAGCTCTCTGTCTCTGCACAACGGTGATCTACCAGGATCTTCTATGACCAGACCTTTGCCCCAGACCTTGTCTCGCTTGCCCCCCTTCACGGCCTCTTCAGCCAGCCACACCCAACCACATCCTCATGCTGATATACCACACAGGGGGCATCGCAGTTTGCATCCACCTCATCCAAACAGACCCACGCCACCTCTTGGTCACCGGGGAACCAATGGACTCCGTGCCCCTAGGGAAACTGCTTCCTCATCTATCCACCCTATCCCAGACTCTAGCTCCAACAACAAGGGAGCGGCTCCACTATCCCAATCTAAAAAAGCACCCACAAAGCCCATGTGGGTAGATGTATCAGTTCTTCCGAGGATACCAAAAATAAAAAGGGAAAATAGCTGTGTCTCAAATGACGATACAAGTCAAGCTGGCAGTAATAGACTGAGTAGTAGTAGTAGTAGCAGGGGGGGTAATAGTAACATGACCACCAGTAGTAATGGTCACGGCATGCCAGAAACAGGCATGAACAACCTCTCAGGAGACAAAGGAAGGCAGCAAAGCGTAGACCAGCAAAAGGGCCAGGCTGACCGTCAGACACAGAGGCACAGGCCTGACGGAGCCAGCTCTTCATCAGCCTTCTCCAACTCCTTCTCTTCCTCTGGCTCTCCAGCCGGCCAACCACGGTATTCCTCATCAACCTCATCTTCATCAGCGGTGAGCTTCCGCATTAACTCCAGCGGGAACTCCTGGCATTCGAGGAGGCTAAGCAATGCCTCATCCTCTTCCAGTGGAGGCAACACGCAGGATCTCTGGGGAGAAAAGAAAGACGAAGCAAAAAAGAGACAGTTGCACAGGGATAAACAAATGCTGCTGGCGTCTCGTACACTTGTCGGTAAGGAACAAGACAATAATAATATCTACGATCCCTTTAATCCTACTTTGTCAGAGTCGAGCAGCTCAGATGATGAAGGCGAGGGCACAAGTCGAGACAGCAGCTCTCAGCATGCCACACATGAGGGGAGGACTCCAAGTTTAGGAAAAAAGGAGAGCTCAGTGCAGGGCCTAGTACAAGTGAAAACTGAAACACAGGAGAATGAGATCTCACAGGAAGAACCAAGGAGAGCTGGAAATGTCAAGGTTGAAAAAGAATCAAGATCAGCCGATTTAAATATTAAAAAAGAAAAAGTATTTCTTCACACTAAAATTAAGAAAGAACCAGGCTTACAGGATGATGTGGAATCTGTGAAGCCGTGCAACAGGTTTAAAAGTTACCTGAATTCAGAGACGACAGACACAACATCACCTGCTCACCTCAGCCTGGATCTTTTAAAGACTGAGAAAGGGACTCGAGACGAGGAAAGTGGACAGTGCGCTCCAACTCCCAACAGATCTCGCCCTGTCTCCAGCCGAGATTCATCGGCGTCCACTTCTAGTATAACCAAGAAGACACTAAAGGAAGAAGCTAAATCAGATTCTGCGTCCAGTTCCAAGTCCCCATCAAGAGATGTGAGCCACAAGAAGAAAACCTCCAAAGCTTCAAAGGAGCAACAGTCTAGCAGTTCTGAGACGGACAAAAGCAGGAGGGGAGATCCTCAAAGCTCAGGTCATGATGATCGGCAGAAAGAAAGGGACATGGACAAAGAAAGAAGATCCAGGAAATCACGTTCCAGAGAGAGGAGGAGGGTGCATTCAACTTCAGACAGCTCTCAGGAAAGTTCCCCTGATAGGACTCATAAGAAGAGACGCAGATCCCGGTCACAATCCAAAGACGAGCCAAGGAGGAGGCGATCCAGGTAAATATGTCACAATGTGTTGATCGCACCGTACTGTGTCTTAAATATTCACCGGTTGTGTGTTTAACTTGGACCCAGTTAAAGCCTTTACCTGTCATTTTAGGTCTGGTTCCAGCTCTAGCAGCAGAGAGCGTGAAAGGAGGAAGAAGCAGAAACCACAAAACAAGGAGAGAAATGAAGACCGAGGGAGAGACCACGAGAGAAGGCGAGTGTCAAAAGACAAGAGACGCGGCCGGTCTCGCTCGAAATCTCAGTCGAAATCACGTTCCAGATCTAGATCCAGGGACCGTAAGCGCGGTTCATCTCACTCAAGGTCGCGGTCCAGATCCAGGGAAAGAAGGAAAGATCACACAAGACCACAGCAGTCATCTCTCCCCTCTAGAGACAAAGTGGACTCAGAGTCTAAAGACAAGAGGCGACACAGGTCTAGATCCAGGTCGAGAGAGAGGAGGAAAGACGAAGGGACATCGAAAAGTTCACACAAGAATTCAGGGTCATGCGGTTCGTCCAAAGACACAAAGCTGCTACTGGACAAGAAAAAAGAGAAAGGTGTTTCTCACAAATCCACGCAAGTTGCTAAAGTAAATAAAGATGAGCTGACCCCCTGCTCCTTGGTGTCTAAAGTCAAAAAAGAAGACCTCAGAGCAGAAAGTCATAACATAACTACAGAGACGACAAAAGAGGTGAAGGCTGGAAAACAAACTGGGAAAGAAAAATTACCTTCTCTTGACATGTTTGAAGATTCTCCTGTTACTAAACCAATTAAGGAAGAAGAAACGGATACCCCTTCTTTAGCAGTGAACAAAAACTCCAGCCAGGGAATCAAAATTAAGACAGAGACGTGTGAAATCGCCATATTTAAATCAGAGCCAGGGTCCCCACAGGTATGTCCTTCTGTCACCTCATTTTCTATCCTGCCCGCACCTGACACAGCAGACAGCTCCGAGGACACAGTCTCTCCGTCTCATTCAGCATCACCGAGCTCTGCCAAACAAGAAAATGAGTTAACCGTCCCCGTAAAACAGGAAGTCCGGCTGCCCTCAGACTCTGACGATGACTTCAGCGTTGATGTGATGCTGGACAGCCTAGATTGTGTGAAATCTGAAAATGTGGAGGGGAGTGATTCAGCTGTCAAACTAAAAAAAGAAGAAGCAGAGGAGAAAAATGAGGGCGAGCAAGTATCAACTTTAATGGCCGCAAAGTCCAAGCCTCAAGTGAAGCGGGTTACCTGGAATATACAGGAGCCGGAAGGGCCTCAGCCAGAGAAATCTTCAAGCAGTAAGTTTTATCACAAGATCATTTCACATCGGTTTAGGTATCAGTTATGTATGTAGGTCTCTGTTAAACATGTTGTTTTTTTCTTCCACAGAGCTGGCTCTGTATAAGTTGAAGCTGAAGCAGGAAGGAGCTCGTAGACCCTCTTTGGCAGTCCAGACGTCCGGTCAGGTAGGGCTGAGTCACTTCAAACTGCAGCATTAATTTTGTCAAGCATGTAGTGACAATAATGACAAGCAGGTGGCAGCGTTTATGCAGAATGAGCAGGCCTGTTGTCTGGGTGAAGTCACGTGGTAGAAACTAAAACTGATACTTGAGCGTTTTACTGCTAAACGAAAGTAGAACTGTGTCTACACAGTGTGGTCACTAATCTACTACTGTTATTGTCAACAACAAATAATAACAAGTCTTTTACAAGACGGTGTATGAACATGTGCATTAGTCATAGTACTTAGAAGCATATATTGTTATCTGTATGACAAAAATAGCATTATTTGCACAAGCAAGGTGTCTCTTCCTTGTATTTTAATAACCACACTATGAAAATAACTTACATTAGTTTGACGCTACACTGCATTTCTTTGTGATCCAAAAATATCTTTTGGTGAATCTGTAATCTTCCTCAGCTTTCACAGGACACCACTGGAGCTGTTGGTGAACCTTCCAAGAAGGCAGCTGTCGGTCAACTCAGTGCCTCGTCTAGATCTGATGGCCTACATCCTGAGGAGCTGTCAGCTGCTGGACAAGGAGAGGATGAAGAAGGTGACATATCCAGGAAAGACAAGGTGACTATGGCATTTAAATGCTGTGCTTTCATACTGAATATGTGGGGTTTGAAAACCAATGTGTGTGTGAACACTGTTACGTGATGTTTAACATTTTACATTGGCCAACAGTATTTGAAAAAGCTGCACATGCAGGAGAGAGCTATAGAGGAAGTGAAGCTAGCTATTAAGCCTTTCTACCAGAAGAGAGACATCAACAAGGATGAATACAAGGAGATTCTACGCAAAGCCGTCCAGAAGGTGAGTTAAGAATTTGCTGACCAGCAACAACGTACAGCCCTAGTACGTCTATGAGGAGTAACTCAGGGATTACTTCTTCTCTTGTGTTCCCGGTCAACAGGTGTGCCACAGCAAGAGCGGTGAAATCAACCCAGTGAAGGTGGGGAATCTGGTCAAGGCATACGTGGACAAATACAAACATGCTAGGAAGCATAAAAAGGGAGAGGATTTAGGAAAGACTACAGAGGTACAGACTGAGGCAATGAAAAACTCTGACAGTCCGTGAGGAAATAGCCACTACAGGCAAAGTCAAGCCACACCCACAGCAAACACTTGTTAATATAATACTGGGTGTGATCTCTAACTCTCTAACGTACCCAGTTCAAGGTAAGATGTGCTCGCAGTCCAGCTTTCTTTCTTAAAAGTATTCCGAGGACAAACTTTCCTCATTTATGACTTCAACACCACCTATGGGTGTCTTTGGCTTGGACTGTCACTGCCAAGAAGTGGTCTTTTTGTGTAGTACAGCTCATTAACTTAACGGGAGACTTTGAGGCTATGCCTTAAAGAGGCAGATCTCAAAGACCCTCCCATGGAGGTATAATTCAGGTAGCTTTCTCCACGGGCATATCACTGGGACGATGTCGTGTGCCGAGTTTTGTATGTTTTTTGTTCAGCGGGAGGGAAGGGGTATTTATCAGTGGCAAAACTAATTTTGTCGGTTAAAAAGCGGTAAAACGTATGCAGGGTATGCATATATTTAGGAAGTATGTCACGTTAAGGAAAGACACCGTTATGCAATTTTTGTAGACAATTTATCAGGAGGGTCATGAATCCATTTTAGATTTTGTTGTAAATAATATAGATTTGATATATATGTTGCCTGTTGTCTGACACAAATGGTTCAAGTTCATAGAGTTGATTGATTTTGTGTTTTGTATTTGAAAGCCTGTGTTTTATGTCTTCCTTCTCTCCGTAATATACACGTCTAAAGAGCTAAAACTAGTCTGGCGTACGACCGGTGAATTCTGCCTCAGTAGTTTGAAATGGTTAATGGAGTCACGTCTCAAGACAGATTTTTTTCCTTTTGTTTAGAATAAAAAAATAAGTGAACGAAATGTAGAAAGTCTGGAATATGTTTTTGTACCAAAGGAGAAAAATTAATAATGACAAATCCCATTTTACCCGGTAGAGAGAATTATTTGTGCAGAAAGTTCTGTTTTAAAACAGCAGAGACAAAAACGCCACAGTAAGTATATAGATTTATTATAAGAATGATTATGATAGAACAATTTGTTTTATGTTTGCACTGATCAGCCACAACATCATGACCGGACAGGGGAAGTAAAAAACACTGACCATCTGGTGACAATGCAGTGTTCTGCTGGGAAACTTTTGTACCTGGCATTCATGTGCAACCTGACACAGGCAAACACGCAAAAACGGTTTAGGAACAAGTTGTAAAAACAGCACAAGGTGTTGTGCAAATTCACTCGACCCCAAACTGATCAAGTATCTGTGGGATGATCCACAGAGGCCCCTCCCCTCAACCCATAGGACCCAAAGGCCCCCACTAACAACATGCTGTTGCCAGACATCATAATGTTATGACTGATCGGTGTTTTAACATTAAGCTTAAACTCTATTGTCAGTGAGATCAGATTATAGACCGTATATATGTCATCAGCCTCAACAGTCTCCACAAAAGAAGTAAACACGTGCATTTAGTTGGGAACATTAACTGTGCTGACGTCTGCGCTGATGAATTACGGCCTTATCGTGGCTCCTTACAACCTCTTTTTACTACTACTGCATTGCTTTCCGTAACAAAACTCTTCATGCAAAAACTGACTCCTGCTTGCTCACCATTTAGTTGTCGACTTAGATTGTAAAGATTGACAAGTTGCGTGTTCAGACCTGCCTTGTACATTGTCATTATGTTTAATTGGGCTTTGTAAAGCCATGGACTAGGAGTGGGAGGATTTAAGAAAAAAAGGTGCTCATGTTATTGGAATGTCGTTTTTTCTTGTTTGTTTTTTTGTTTTTTCCGTATTTACTTGATCAAACAGGCCAGGTGTTTCTAAGAGGGAACACAAACAATAAACCACTGATGTTAAATAGAGGTTTGGTTTCCATTTAATTTGAGTACTTGCTCTTTTATTTCTATATTAAGGATTTTGAGGCTTGACGTGATAACACCTGAATATGAGAATTAATCTAGACAGCTTGGCCTACACTTGTATTTAAAATGATATGAGCTAATACTATGAAGTTACTTTAATTGAATTTAGTAGGATATATCTGTGTGTTACTTCCCCATATTTGTGAGTCATACATTTTTGAGATGATCCAAATATTGCCAGTGAGCTTTATTCAGTATGAAACGTGCACAATGACCAGCAGATATCAAAAGTGAACAGTTTTTCAAGTTCATAACAGAACGCACACACACACACACAAACACACACACACACCTACATACAAACATACATTATACAGTACATATACATATATTCCTAAAAATGAAATGTACACACACACACACACATATATATTTAGATAAATATTTGATTAACATTTGATTAATACGCATATGTTATAATGGCTTTACCATTATGTCAGGCATCATTTGGCTAATGTACACAGACTATCGGCTGAACCGCACATTTTAATAAAAAACAATTTGACATTTACACCATTAAACCGTTTGGCCTAAAGCCACCTGTGGATTTCTACTTCTGTAGTGCTAAAAACTGTCAGTATGCAACCAACGTGAACATATTGAGATATTGTAAAAGTATGAAGATGAGGTTGTGTTTGGTTAACAGTGGAATACAATATTTAATTTTGCTTTAGCTCCTGTAACACATTCAAGAGGTCTCCAGGTTCGCTTTTCTTTTCTTTTTTTTTTGGATTAGAGGAGTGTGGTGTGTCTAAACGCAGTAGGTAGTTGAAATAGTAATGATAATTCATTTTAGAGGGATCAAATTTTACATCTGATGGATGTAAGGTTCAGCAGTGTCCAGTGGCTCCTCTACCATCGGCAGAGCAAATACCGAATTGATGAGATCGTAGAGGCTGTTGTGAGAGATCTGTAGGCTGACGTTGGTGCTGTGGAGAGATGAAGCCCCCTCCATCTGGGCCATCTCGTGCAGATGACGACATATTAGAGGTACAACCTGTTTGAGGAAGAAGAATGAAATATATTTTATCACTGACAAGAGTTAGACTGTATGTGTTTCTGAGGGGAAGCAAAGGAAAAAAGGCATTACCTTCACCACAATTAGCTTCTTTTCCAACGGCTTTCCATCAGGAAACTTTTCTCCAAAGCACATGTTTATGGTGTATTCAGGAGAGCTGCCATTGTTCTCCCTAAACTGTTTCAGCTCTGAAACAGACCCAGATAGAACCGTCCGTTTAAGTAAGGCTGGCTTCGGTAATGAGTTGCAGTTTTAAAAAAACAAATAAAAACTACCTACCGTGAACATATTTCTCAAAACTCAGCAGCTCCACCATGGTGTTTTGGGGCAGCTTCGTGGGGTTTGGGTGAGCCACAGTGGGGTCACTGGTGCTGGCAAACACATGGCATCTGTCATACCTCCAGGCGTAGATACCAGTGTCCCGTACCTCCAGCAGCAAACCTTTCTGGATGCTGTTAAGTATGCGGTTGGTGAAATCAATCTGGTGAAAAGAAGGTTTAAAAGAAGCATTAGGAAAAAATGTGCTCTCATATGTTTTCAATGCACGGTGCACAAATCCTTCTTGTCAAAACTTGGTTCTTGATTCTGCAGCTCTTTTTGGGGAGGAGCAGTTTCAAGCCCTTCTTGAAAGTCACTTAACCTTTTGTGATTTATATCTTTATACCTGCTGAAGGCCAGTCAACTCCAGAAACTTAACACCATAAAATGTGCTAGTAGTTGATGATATTTTCGTTTGTCCAGCCGCATTGATGTACCTGTTTGTGATCCAGCAGACCGTCAGTGGAGGGGAAGCAGAGGTGATGGGCGTTGAACTCGGGGGCCTCTTGGTGGTAGTGGAGCTGAAGACGGGGTGCAGTCAACGTAGTCTTCAGCATTTCTATTTTCCTGTAGTGGATGGAAACCTCCAGGTCGTACATACCAGGCTGTTGAGGTGGATTGAGGACCGGGGCAGGATTTACTGTAAGAAAAGTTTTACATATCAGAGATCACATCTGCCCAGATATTCATTTGACTTTACTTCATTTAATTCAGTTAAATGAACTGTATTTAAATGCACTTACACTGATAGTAGTTTGGCTCATCTGGTAAAACCTGAGGGTTCTCAGCAGCAACTGGATAGGGTTCAGGGACTGCCCATGGTTGCTCAGCTGATGGACAAAAGTCAGATTAAACTACACCTTACCTTTTATTATGAACCATAAACAAATAAAACGGATATTCTTATACCACACACAGTTGCTATGTGCGTGTCTACTGTACCTGCTGGTTGGTTGCCAAGTTCCAAGGCCATGAAGTTGTTTAGTAGATTGTACTGTTTGGGGAAAAAGAGAGTTAGAAATATTGAAGGGCAGTAAACACCGTAGAGAGAATCTGATATTAAACCAGTCGGCAGAAGTGAAAGTGTGCTCTAGGCTAGACTTCACCTCATTTCCTGAGGGGAGGTACTCTGTGGGAGAGATGTAGATATCTGGAGTCATGTTGGACTCGTCCGGGGTTTGCTGACCTTCATAATTATCTGCAGATTAAAAAAAAACAAAACAAAAAAAACAGGCATTATTTTTATTTTTGACCTCAAAATCCAGAATATCTGAAGTAAGCGACCGCTAACTTACACTCAGTGTTGATTATCTCATATATTTTATGAGGGTCGTCAGAATTCTTGGAGTTGTCTTTGATCATCTTGAAGCGCACGGAGAGGTTGTTGAGAGCGCAGCGGAAGTTGGTTTTCCACCTGGCCTTGTCGTTTGGGAACTCGCTGATTTTTCCACTTGCAACTGCCCAGGCCTGTGAACCAAACCCAGGTCAGTTGAAGCATAACTCATCATAACAGCAGTTTTTTTTTAAAAACATATCTGAAAGTTTCTCTACATTACAGATGTAAATATTCATTCTTATTGGTCTACCTTTTCCAATCAGAATAGTCCTGAATTACAGAATTTAAACACCGCTTACGTTCATCACTTGAAGGTTGGCATGTAAACAAAGGAGAAAGGCATTCCTTCAATACAGATGCTAAGTTTGGCTTAAACGTGTAGATTTGACAATAGTAAATAGTTATATTGCATCTTAGATGAAATTGTATTGTGTTTCATGGTTATTATTATGAATTAGATGAGACCTCCGCATCCCTAGTGTCCATGTTACAGTGTGTTAAAATAAAAGTACAGTTTTTTTTTGTTTTTTTTGTTTTTTCCCAGACTGTTTTCTTAAGGAAGAAACTCGATTTTTATTTTGTAATTTCTCTTTTTTAACATTTTTATTCCGGTTTTCTTATGCTTTGACACATAAGGAGGTAAAAAGTCTATCTTCCTCTATCACCTGCCAAACATCACCAAGTCTGAGAGTAATGAAGTGAAACAATACCACTTCCTACATTTTACAAAAAGGCTGTTTGTTGCAGATGCGTAGTTGTACAGTAGTGTCATATTTTAATGTAATACCTAATGCAGTATCACTTCGTCTCAGTAAAGCCGTCAACATTGTGTCTAATCACAGATAACGCTAGTATCACAGTAACAAGTTCAACTGGCAATTAAAACCTACCCGGAAGATTTTACTGTCCTCATCGTTGCAGTCCTTTCTGGAGTTGTGCTTCCATGGGACTCTGAACTTGTTTTGGCCCACGTAGCGTAGGCCCGTATACTGGCCTGTTTCCACCTGCTCTATGAGCCAGCTGGCAAACTGAGGCTTGGGAGGGCTGGGAGGAAACACAATAGACCGGGGTTGGTCTTTTAATGAACCGCTTTGCAAAAGCAGACAGAGGAAACAGATACACGCTTCTTGACCACATACACAAATCACTTTGGTGGCAAAAGCTCGCAGCCCACAATAGTGCAGTTTTGGTTGATTGAAAAGAGATCAGAAATAGCCCTGAAGCTTTACTGTAATGTTTGACTTACTCTGACTGCACTCAGCATCATGCATATTTACTCCAAACAAACTCAATGCATTATGCAAAAGCAGCTGGTTGAAGAAAGTTTACAGGAAGAAGGAAGAAGTTTTACCCATATAACCCTCTCTAAAACAAAGTAACAACAAGCCGTTTACAGGATGAGCCGTTCCTACCTTTGCATTGCACGGCGCAGATTTAATTCTCCAGAGCAAATCATCTGGTTTCTCAGATCACCTTGGCTGCCTTTATAGACACACAGCCGGTGACGACGTGTGAGGTTTTTCCTGTCTCCTCCTCCTTCCTCCTCCTCCCTCCTCCTCCTGCTCTCCTCAGAGGGAGGGTTTACCTCGTTGGGGCATTTCCAAGCAAGGGTGTGTTTGATTCGTGGGCACGCGAGACGATCCTTTCTGCCACACCGCATCAAACGGGGCAATTGAGCAGCTCTCAGCGGATTTATTCAACGCATCCTCTGCAGCTGGGACCGGAAGGAGGCGGGAGGGAGGGAGGGGAGGTGTTTCTGTGGGCAGACTGGAGGAGTGGAATTTCTGTGTCCGAGAAATTGGGGAACGAAACTGAAAGTCTGCTCTGCTGGTTCTGTTTCATCTCGATTATTACATCACCGTTCATCTGCGTTTCATCATCCAATATCACTGTTGTTTTCTTTGTGTTTGTTAAACCTCCAGAGTCGAACGCAGGTCACCAGCAGGAACTTCCATGATAGGTTACATCTAGAGTGCTGTCATTTGTATACTTAGCCAGGTTTGTTTTTCTTCTAGACAATGATGCCAAACCTGTTGCACATCTTTGCGGCTGTGGCTCAGTAGGTAGAGTGGATTTTCCACAAACCAGAGTGTTAGTGGTTGGATCCCCAGTACACAGACCACATGCCATGTGTGTGTGTGTGTGTGTACTTGAGCAAAACTCTTAACCTCAAGATTCTCCCAAGATGCTTGGCACAGGTGTGTGGATATGTTATTGTGACCGTGAAGAATCAGTAGATAAAAAAAACGCTATATAACGCGCAACACCATTTACAACCAGTTAACAGGAGGCAATAGAGTCCAAGCGTGATCTGAAGATTTCTGGACTCGACCAATTATTGCGTGCCAATAAATGGTGCATCAGATTTTGGGCAATATACTGTAAGGGGCAATAACATTTCACAGAACGTAGGAATCATGTAGCTGTAAAAGAGAAGTGCTTTCACCTGATAAACATGATGATGCTCAGTTTACAAGGAAATACAAGTAAACATGTTGCTGTAGAGTAAGGATAGTACATTCAATACTATGATAGCACACTGCACGCCTTTGCATTTTATTTTCTGATCCTCCACAAATCCCGATCATAAGATTGAAAGCCCAAATGTTCTGCGAGAAGTTTCAGCCCAGATGTTAAGTAACATTCATCTGGGCAAAAAAAAAGGCCTCCACCTGCACCGACATACCTAACGTACGTTAAGGGAGACAGAGAGAGGTCTCGCTCATTAAAATAGCAGGAAACCACCCCGTTCCAGTGAATTCAGACAAATAAATCCACCAGTGAAGGTCCCTTAATCTGTAATAAATGTGTATTTGTGTATTCTTGTGAAACTTTCAGAGTCCCTGCAGGTGCAGGACCCGAGTCTGAATATTTATAACCAGGCAAGAGTTGGCGAGAGTACAGTGGTCTCACATGACAGTCTGCATTACTAAATCCACCACTTACTTTCACCGTTTCCCCTTTCTGCCATCGCTTCAAAAGCTTCACTGTGCAGGAATAAACAACTGTGAATCTTTTTTTTTTCCCTCCTACTCAGGGGTCTTCCCATTTTTAAATGTACAAAAGTTCAAGTTCTCCTTGTTGCTCGCCTAAAGTCACTGTGCCTACTTCTCTTTTAAAACGCAAATCTAAGGGAGAACTCCTGGTCGGACCATGTCCTGACCACAGGCTGCGTTGCTGTTTCCCTGACGCCTCGTAATGCACTTTAGCTTATCAGTGGAACAAGGTGTAATGTGCATATAACTCAGCATATGTGTGAGGAATAGGGAAGCGATACATTCTCTGATGGAGCACTTCCCTTTTGCTGCTACTTGTGTGCAGTCCTCATAGATGTTCCCTGTAAAAATAAATAAATAAGTAATAATATTCAGCTCTCAGCCACCTCTGAGGAAGGATCTGGCCTGGTTATTAAAAGACCTCTCAGAAGCCTCACGACTATTTCATACTTTGATCCATAATACAAAGGCTATATTAGTGTCAACTCGTCTATTAAATGCGTTGCATTTTTATTATTCCTATGTAAGACGGCTTCAAGACTTATTTTTGTTATTACGCAGTAAACAAGTCCAATAACAGGCCTTTAGTTTGCCGGCACACTTGAAAGTGAGTCCTTGGTGGAGAAGCTTGTATTGAGCTGTTAAATGTCCGTAAAGGGTATTTTTACTGGGAATTCTCTAAACAGCCGCACCCACACCCGGGAATAAGGGTTTGGCAGGTTTCCACAAACCGCATTTTTGTGTTTGTCCTGACTGAGATTTAAAATTACATTTGACAACTGAAGGTGCGGTGTTAGTGATAGTGCCTTAGTTATATAAAGTTTATTATATTATACATCAGTCAGGCTTACCATTATGACTACCGTCAGGCGAAGTGTATCTTGTGACTATGCAGTTTTCTACTGGGAAACGTGTACCCCTCACCTATACCAGACCAGGCCAGAGACCCCCACCCCATAGCAATGACACTCCTTGATGGCAGCAACAAATGGTTTAAGAACAATCAAGAAAAAACATGATAAACAGCACAAGGTGTTAACCTGGCCTCCAAATTCACTAGATCCCAACCTGATCAAGTATCCGTGGGGTGCACAGGAACAAGCCTGATCCACAGAGGCCCCTCCCCTCGACCCATAGGAGCCAAAGACCTCCACTAACAACATCCTGTTACCAGACACCACAGGACACCCTCAGAAGGCCCATGTCCATTTCTTTATGAGTCACAACTGTTTCAGAGGCACAGGGGAGATGCCTGATCGGCGTACATGCGATCAACCCTTTCATTTTAGCTATGGTTTATTTTTAGATAGATACGAGTTTATCACTCCTCGATGAACTTCACAATGTCATATCTATAATCTATGTCCGGAAACGAGTCCTTCTATTTGCCAGAAAGCTGCTCTGCAGGTCTCAACACATTCATGACTGAAAATGAAAACAGTCTTGCCGCAGTTAATGAACCGTTGTGCAACAACTCACACGTGTGATGTTATTATTTTTACTCAAGCTGTCACATGAAAAGACAACAATGCAGCATACAGTGTGTGTTATCATTGTCGCTCTTCATGGCTGGTGTGTAACCACATGAAGATAAGGACATTCCTGAAAGACCTGTGCTGTGTGGAGCTTTCACTTGGCGCCCCCTACTGTTGACAAAGTCAGGCCAGGCTTATTAGTGTGTGGAGTCGGAAACGCGGCGGAAATCCAAACAAGGCGCATGTGGGGATTACCGTAAGCATCATTTGGAAAAACCTGAAAAACAGCCCAGTGCTGTTAAACATTGCTACGTGACAATCGTGTATTACATTCATTAAACACTGTCAGAATGCACCGTCTGCTGCATGACACACACTTCAGCTGTGGTAGAAGAGTACTGTTTGTTGGGGCACGAGTTTGACCCTTAATTTAGGTTTTCTACTCAGGTGTTAGGAAAACAGAAAAAACAACTTTCTTTTATTCTTCCTCTAGCCACCGTGTGTGGATAGAGGCTAAGATTTCCAAAAGCAAAGCTGACTGTTGTATATTGTGTACACTGTGCTTGTTTAAGCCTGCCAACACAAGTCTGACGCACTCTGGGGCAGAACTGCTCAAAACGTGTGATCATCTGCTTCTGTTTCAGCAGAAGTCTATGTTTTGACTGCGAAATATGTTTGTTTGAAACATTTTGTTTATTCATAGGCTATGTCTTTTAAACTTAAACAGTCATGAAGTACAGTGGCTTGCAAAAGTATTCATGCCACTTGAATTTTTCCACATTTTGTCACATTACGACCACAAACTTGAATATATTTTACTGGAATTTTATGAGAAAGACTGACACGGAGTCTTTTGCTGCGGTTACAGCTGCAAGTCATTTGAGGTATGTCTCTACCAGCCTTGCACATCTAGAGACTGCAAATTTTGCCCATTCTTCTTTGCAAAACACCTCAGTCAGCTCATGGAGGTGGAGAGCGTTTGCGAACGGCTCTTTTCAGATTTTGCTTCAGATTCTCGATTGGACTTCAGTCTGGATTTTGACTGGGCCATTCCAACACATGAATATGTTTTAAACCATTCCATTGTTGCCCTGGCTTTATGTTTAGGGTTGTTGTCCTTCTCCCACTCTGACTATCTTCCCTGTCCCTGCCGAAGAGAAGTACCCCCAGAGCATGATGCTGCCACTACCGTGTTTGACAGAGGGGATGGTGTGTTCAGGGTGATGTGCAGTGTTAGTTTTCGGGCACACATAATGTTTTGCATTTAGGCCAAAAAGTTCAATTTTGGGCTCATCTAACCAGAGCACCTCCTTTCAGATGTTTGCTGTGTCCCCCACATGGCTTCTGGCAAACATCAAATGGCACTTCTTGTGGTGTTCTTTGAATATTGGCTTTCTTCTTGCCACTCTCCTGTAAGGGCCAGATCTGTGCAGTGCATGACCAATAGTCGTCCTGTGGTTAGATTCCCCCACCTGAGCTGTTGACCTCTGCAGTTCGTCCAGACTCACCATGGACCTCTTGGCTGCATCTCTCATCAATGCTCTCCTCGTTCAGCCTGTAAGTTTAGGTGGTCAGCTGTGTCTTGGTAGGTTTACAGTTGTGCCATAGTCTTTCCATTTCCAGATGATGGATTGAGCAGTGCTCCGTGAGATGTTCAAAGCTTGGGAAACCTTTTTTCATAGCCTAACCCTGCTTTAAACTTCTCCGCAGCTTTATCCCTGACCTGTCTGGTGTGTTCCTTGGACTTCATGAAGCTGTTTTCTCCCCAATATTCTCTTAACAAACCTCTGAGGCCGTCACAAAACAGCTGTGTTTGTACTGAGATTAGATTACACACAGGTGGATTCTGTTTAGTCATAAAGTCAACATTTGATCATTCAGCAATGATCAGGTGACTTCTGAAGGCAATTGGTTGCACTCAGAGAAAAGGGGTCTGAATACATTTGCAGACTGCACTTTGCAGTTTTTTATTTGAAAAAAATCATCTATAATTTTCTTTGTACTTCACAATTGTGTGCCACTCTGTGTCAGTCCTTCTCATAAAATATATTCATGTTTGTGGCCGTAATGTGACAAAATGTGGAAGTTCAAGGGATATGGAAACTTTTGCAAGCCACTGTAGCTCAGACAGGCCCGATCAAGATGGGGAAAGTCATAGCTGTCAGGGAATCCCCCCTGTCTTTGAACGAAACCAAGCAGAACAAATGGAGTGGAGATGTAGGGTGTAATTGTTGACATTTGCCGCCAGATGGCGTAAGTGTCCCTTATATTACAGAGGCGACTGTTTCTGTGCGTGCATGTTCAATTGTCTCTCTTGGTTTGCTGGTAAGGAGTAGATATAAGGTTACCCCAACGAATTTCGGAGATCTCTGACGATGTCAGATGAAACCGAATAAAAACAAAACGATTCAAACTGCACATGTAAAGGATGCATGGACACTGCGCAGTTCAACTGTCCAGTCAGATGTGGTGCTGAAACGCTGCACCCCTGCACACTCGAGTTATGCTTCGTGCCTCTCACTTTATTAGTTCTCAAAGAATTACTATACACAAGATTTGACTTTAAAAGCTACACCCCAAGACTTTTCGGAGATACAAGTGCAAACAAAGTAGACCTGCAGAGCAACGAGTTGACAGGTAGCAGCGATGTTCTCCTTGGGACGCCCATAAATCCTTAACCTGATCTTTGCTTTACCCCGAGCGTTATAATTGCCAATGATTGTGCTCGGAGACACGCTTGCGGTTTATTTTGCTCTGTAAAGCTGTAGCCTGGATACGGCAGAGAGCGTCCTTGGTATTTGTGATTGTAAAGAGCTGGAGGAGAAAGATGGCCGAGGGGGGAAGACTGATAATTTGAAGACTTGCCAGGGGTACATTGTCAAATTCAAAAGGCATTTCAAAGAAGCAAAGCATTCGCTTTTTCATTCTCTCTTCGTTTTCTTCTTTCTCTGTCTTTTCTTCTTCTTCTCCTTTTCTTCCTTTTCGCACGGTTGCAGGCCGTTTGAATCGACCAATGGGCCTTCAAGTTGGAGACATTGGAATGTAAATGAGCCCAGCGCGTGCTCCCGGCGCAGTGAAAGCTCGGGATTGTTTATTGAGCTCCCGGAGCCACGCGCCTGGCCCGGGGGAGTCGGCGTGCAGAAGAATCACACAGCGGGGGCGGGGCCTCGCGACGAAGCGTGCGTCTCCAAAAGGGGTGGGTGGGGTGTGTGTTGGGGCGCGTGTTGAAAAAGAGGAGTGCTGCCAAAGTTTGGGTCAGATCGGCTCGTGGAGTAAGCAGTCAAGAGAGACTTGGACTAGAGTTAGCCACACGGTCCCCACGCGAAGGACACGAGAGCTGTACACTGCCAACCACTCCTGCTCTTCCCACTCTTCTCGTTACACTGTTTGAGGCTGCGCCCTGCATCCATCACGTCCCAACTGTCAGCGAGATGGAAACTACAACCATCACCACCACGCAGACTGCATTCACTTTTGGACTTAGCGAGAGATGCGCCACCATCAGCCTGCACGCCCCGGCCCAGGACTGCGCGGTGCCCGCTGCGCACGCCAACGACAGCGCCGTCGGCTTCCAAAGCAAAACCAAGGTGCTGAAGAGACAGCGCTCAAGCTCGCCGGAGCTCCTGCGCTGCAAGCGGCGTCTGAGCTTCAACGGTCTCGGCTACTCCATCCCTCAGCAGCAGCCCGTGGCAGTAGCCAGGAGAAACGAAAGAGAGAGGAACCGGGTCAAGCAAGTCAACATGGGCTTCCAGACGCTGCGTCAGCACGTGCCAAACGGCGCCGCCAACAAGAAGATGAGCAAAGTGGAGACTCTGAGGTCGGCGGTGGAGTACATCAGGGCTTTACAACAACTTCTTGACGAACATGACGCAGTGTCGGCTGCTTTCCAGTGTGGACTGCCATCCCCGACGCTCTCCAACAGCTACTCAGCCGACCCGGAGTCACCTCACTCGACCTACTCATCAGATGAGGGTAGTTACGAGCCTCTGAGCTCCGAGGAACAGGAGCTGTTGGACTTCACAACCTGGTTTGACAGGTACTGAGACTGTCAACACCCAAGCCACACAGTGGCCACTGTGCGTAAAAGCGTCTGTCTTCTTTCAGAAATGCTGACACAGACACGATACAGGCACCAGACCAGTCTCGCCCTCCGTGCTTCGAAGTGATCTGTTGCCTCCCTTCCTCACCTGGGCTGCTTCTGCAGGAGCAAAGCAATAGTGGGAAAGAGACTGAGTTTGTGTGAGAGAGAGGGCGCATCTTGTTGCATAGAGCATAAGCAGTCCCCCCCTCCCCCGAAGTCCCCACAAGAAGGAGGGAGTTGGACTGAGCGACACGTTGACGCGTGGAAGTGAAGAACTGACTGTTGATGTTTGAATAAGTGCAATTAATAAACGACACGGCAGACTCTGCAGAGACGGTGCTGTGGTCCCACGAGAGTTGTTTGATGAGTTTCATCAGACCAGGACTGCCTTCCTGAGCTGCCACGTCTGTTGGAAGATACAGCAAAGATGATGCGTCAACAGACTTTTTTTTTTTTTTTTCTGGTGTACATTTTCCCCTTATTTCGTAACACAGCTGTATCATACAACCTGTTTTAACACGAAGACATATTTTTGTACATTGAGTCAAACAAACAATTTTCTCGTTCAACGTTCACTGCCACTTTCCTGACAGTGTTTGTGAGAACTTGTTGTCAGGCGGCAGTGACTCGGCATGTTTGAGTTGTGTGTGACTGGACAGCAATATCAAGGCTACTACCTGTGACAGATTGTAGTTTTTTAATAGGTGGTAAGGAGACATTTAATAATGTATGCACTTGTTCTCAATTCCCCCTAGCCTAAAATGTAAATATTTGATTTTAACAGATATATTTTGTGTAAAACAAGTTTTTATAAATAAAAGATTTATTTATTATATGCTTTTGCAGTGGTCTGGTTCTTGAGCTGATATTGCACGTCGTTATTCTCTGATGTGGGGGCAGTGGTGTGTGTTAGTGCTGGCGGTAATTGAGCAAACTAGGGAGCTTCTCTTCTATTCAAAGCCCTTGCATGACCTTTTCCCGACTTGGTAGGGCACACGGGGGAAAATTGCGCAGCTGGGTGAGCACTCAATAACCATTATAGACGTGCACCTTCTACCGCGCTTTGTCTGCATTCAGGGCGGGGAGATTAATATTACGTTTCATGCATTGCATTGTTTCTTTTGCATGCTCTGCCTTTAACCAATAGTCCAGAGTGCCTGGAGCCAAGGGAGAGAGGGAGGGGGGGAGTCGCGGGGCAATTCACTTCGCTGAAAGGGTATAGACACTTTGAAATACAGCCTGGGGAAAGTCAGCAAGACAATGAGGCGGGTCAAAATTCTTATTGCCCGATTGAGATCAATCTAAATAAAAACCCGGGGTTGTAGACTAGTTGTATCCCCAACTGTGTTTTTCATGGCGCACACAGGCCAATCAAAAAGCCCATCTCCTGCGAAATGGGGAGCGCAACACCCCATTGTGAGCGCCATTGTGCGCGCCTTTGCGCCTCATTATGTGAATTATGGAAGATCCTCTATTGTAAATAAACACTGATGCCAAATTCAGCGAGGCAGAACGAGGAGCAGCGAGTTTAATTTCACCTGGTGCTCTCTGTGGGAGTGGAAAATTGGGAACAAGAGGGGTTGATTGAAGCTGGCCCGTGGTTTATAATACGTTCGAAAATTAAAAGGCATTATATCAGCCGGGCAGATCGTATGCAAAAAAAGAAAAGAATATGAGAGAGAGTGATAGGACCAAAACAGCATAACATTTACCCCTGGACTTAATCTCTCCAAAAGAAGCAACAGAATTGGGAGTTTTCTTTTCTTTTTCTTTTTTTTTATATACCTCTGAAAGGGTCCCTCTCTGTCTCTCCCTCCCTCACACACACTGACACACACACACACACACACACACACACACACACACACACACACACACACACACACACACACACACACACACACACACACACACACACACACTGCAGCCTGCAGGTGTAAGCCACGTGCCTGCACTCGGTGACAAAGGGCTCTGGGGCTCCCATTGGTTGATGGCTCGCGTATGTGTGGCCGGTCAGTGGAGGCAGTGACAAAATCAAACAAGTGATAAATGACATTAATTACGCCGCGCATTATAACCTCCTACGTCAGCAAGACTCCAAAAGACAAATCTACGTTGGACGCAAAACACCCCGCTGGTCCATTATTATTCGGTTGAAACGGTGCTTCCAATGTCCTTCAGTGTCAGACAGAGGCCAGGGCACAAAGTGAGAAAAAGGCGCTTGTCTCTTGTCCTCCTAAGATGGATATGCAATTTTCTCCTAGGCTATATGGGGAGGAGCAGGAGGCGAAATTAAATTTATTCATGTCATTTTGTCCATGGGTCATTTTCACTTTGACAATACATAAGGGCGATGTTAATTTTGCCGTAGACGACGCTGAATATCAATCACACGCAGCTCATTTATGGAAGCTTTTTTTTTTGTCCACACAGCCATAATACATGCGTAAACCACGGATAAGGCCAACTGTGCACGCAATATAGGGCTAAATTGGCTAAGAGTGGAGTGATGGCAGGTCATCTGTTGCTTTCAATGCAGTCATAAGAATGCATAGTGGCAGCTCATTTTGCATCCACTGGAGATTATCCAAACGTGTGCGTAAATTGCGCACCAACGAGCCACATTTACTGTCCCAACCTTTATTGCTTTTGTGTTTTGGCCCCGTCGGCAAAATAAAAAAAAGAAGAAAAAAACGTTTCACATTGTATATCCCACAACATGAATCATCTATTTTTTTAGAGGCAGACACTATTTATATGATTACAGTCTAACTGCCAATATTTACAAAGCTAATTTCTTCCTCATTATCTCTCAGCTAAATCAAAATATGAACACCGCTGTGGTTCCTTTAGAAACAAATAGTAACCGTTACCGTTTAGAAAACGTGGAGTAAAAAAAAAGTTACCCACATACCCTAGAATATGAGAGCACTGTCCTTCAGTTTTTCTAATGGTGTTACTAGTGACTATTTGGTTTACATAAAGTTGCAAAAGCCTGGATTTGTGCTGCAGTAACACTATTTTTTATTTATTTATTTTTTAAGGGGAAGAAGTTTCAGATGTAGTTTGCCTCGTACAACACATGGATGTGTGTATCATACAGTTATGTCTTGCAACAAACTCTGGGGTTAGCCTAAAGTTGATTTTAGTTGTAGAATAGTAGGAAATTCATTCAGCATATTTCAAGTAACATGATTTATACTCCTGACTGCAAGTTCTGACCTGCTTCTTAAATTAAAGCAGGTAAAAAAAACAACAACTTTTCATTAAATTGGTTGCAGGAAGGACGAGATGATGTTGCTGAATCCACTCAGGAAGGTGTGAATGCATGACTCATGCAGTCCCCGCCGTGTTCACTTGCAGAACAACAGGTGCATCAGGAACAACAGAGGAGGGCAAAGTCAGACACAGAGATGCTGTACTTTAAATCACAATAACATCTCAGGGTCAGTGTCGAATCCAAACTACTTATTCTTATCGCATATATCTCAATATTTACTTTGATTAACAACATAAAAAGAAAATTAAACACTCCAGTGCAGTTTTTTGACAGATAAAAACAACTTCAACACATTTAAATTTTCCACAACAATGAACTTGAATGCCGGGTACCCGCACCGGTGAACTTATTATTTTAAATCTGTGAAAGATTTATGATGCGGTAGACGACACATGCAGGGTTCACCAAAAAATAAATAAAAAGAGGGATGACCCGTGATCAAAGCAGGAAGATTGCAGACGTTGATGTAGATAGATGAATAGATGGTGCACAACCTTGAGCCTTGTGCTTACAGAGGTGTTAATGTTTAAGCAGGAGCGCGGATGCGTTTATATTTAACACGGGCAGAAAACACTCTGAGCTGAGCGTGCACTCATGGGTTGTGTGGTCGGTTGAGAGACACAGTCTATTGGCAGAGAGGAAGCAGAAACACTATTATTGTTCTAGTGTAATTCTGAATGCTGTAATGAGCTTCCACAGGCATTTCTTCTTCCAATTTTTCAGTAATTTCAAGTAATTTCAGTAATCTAAGAGCAAAACTAAACACGTTAATTATCTTTCTGTCTGCCTGATCCTTCCCTTTAATTGATCCTTTACCGATGCTCAGATATTTAGGATTTATTGTGTCCAAGGGTACCATCTGATCATCACATATGTCCCATATCCACAAGGAAGACAGGCCCCTCGGTGGGGCAGCGGAATGGAGAATAATGCAGAAGGAAAAGTGACACTATCCTGGGATGGAGTGTTAATTACACTGAGAGCTTTGAGAACGGTTAAAATGCCACGTTATCCCATAGGATCACACTCTGTTCCTGATTCTGTCTCAGCTTACAAACTTTCACAGTCACCTGGCACAGATCTTTCAGGGCATCATCAAGGAATGGAAATAGTTTTCTCATACTAAGCTGTTAACTCCCCAGTGGGCCAACCTTCGAAAGTTTTTACCTGAAATCATGTTAATGTTCTGGTGAGCCGCACATGGAGCCACTGTTTTAAAGATGTGTTGCACTTTAAAATGCACATCACTGGTACTCAAATCAATAAAAGGCCCTTTTTGTGGAACATTTTTAGAAATCCACCCACTGTGGGGAAATATTAATGGGTCACTGAAGTGTGCTGGAAATCCTTTTCTCCTCCCGCACACAGCTACCGAGTCACTTTTACCTTCTGACAAAAAAGTCATTTCAACTCATGTCTTTCTTCTGTCTTCCCAAAAAGAAGAAGCCCTTCTCTTTTTTTTTTTTTTTTTCATTTCAACTGAACAAGAAAAGGTGTTTGAATGCAGCTATGTGTGTGAAAAGGCCCTAAACTTCAGACGACCCAGTAGAGGAAGAACCAAGCTCAGGCCTGGAGGTTTGGAGGGATGGAAGAGGTGGGGATGTGTGGCTGGGTGGAGGTGGCGGGGCTGTGATTTGCATGGGCCATTGTGCCGCACAAGTTTGGGTGCTTTTTTTTGGCTTGGGCCCTTTTGGCCATTTACTTCCACTCTGGCTGGCTGTGGCGAGCTGTGAATAGTCTCTGCTTGGAGGAGACACAAAGGCGCTTTTGTGCTACGGCCGCACCATATTCATCATGTAATGCCTGTAAGACAAATCTGATTGGACGTCTCTGTCACTTTGATGTGGGTCCAGAGTGCGAGTGGCCCTGAGATTGCTAACTTCACTCCCCACTGCCTATTCTGCAGCATTGATATGGGGGTGGAGGCAAAGGGGTGTGAAGAGAGGTAGCTTCGGGGGGGGGAAGGAGGAGGGGGAAAGCGAGAGCAGGCAGGGGGTAGTCCTCATTATTTGCAGGAGCAAATTCATAATAAATTTCCCCATTCTACAAAACCGGGTCGAGATGATTGACACTACTTTACGCCAGGCCGAACAAAAGCCCTGATTTGAGCAGAATACCAAATGAATGGGGCGAGCGTGGACTCAATTCAAACAATTTTAATCTCTCCCTGTCCTCCCTTATTCCTCCTCTCCTCCTCCTCTCCCCCCCTTTTCCCTCACACTTACCCTCTTTTTTTCAACTCCAACTCTCCTGCCTCTTTTGTGCGCAGCATTCTCGTTTTACAGGGTAATTCTACTCCAACGGATGTGCTAATTGTGCTGGGTTAAACTGGATGCTGGTGGACTCCTGTGATACAGAGCTTATTCTTGCCTAATGACTGTAATGACGGTTCTGAGAGACTGCAGCCCGCAGGCCTGAAGTGGGCTGCTTGTGTAGAGCATGAGAGGGAGATCTTTCTTTCTTTTTGATTTGTATGGGGTGATAGGAAAAGAAGAGCAGAGCTGGGACTGATTTTAGGGGTTAGGTGGAGGAAAGAGGTACAGCGGCACAGAATAAAGTCTATGTAACTGCATGCAAAAGAGGAAAGCAAAGTTAGGAATTACTCGAAGAAGAATACTGGATAATACTCAAGTTTTAGTTTGCAGAGAGAGTACACAATCGACCGTTACGACGCAGACATGCAGGCCTTATCAGGTCCAGGTACGAACGCTGTACAGAAATAATGGCGCACAGGACACACATGTGAACTTTAAAATGACTTTACTTGTTAAAATAAGTTGGCCATGTGCTGTGAAAGTTGCCTTTCAGCCAGCATCTAGTAGGAAACAGTGGAAGTGAGTTTTAAGTTTCTTTTTCCGGGGTCAAATCCAGGCCTCAGTCGACCTGGTTTCGAGTTTGCATGTTCTCCCTGTGTCTCCAGGTACATGTTTATTAGTGAATCTAACACGGCCATAAGTGAGCATGTGAATGGTTGTCCGTCTCTCTGTGTTGGCCCTGCGATAGACTGGTGACCTGTCCAGGGTGTACCCCCGCCTCTTGCCCGATGACAGCTGGGATAGGCCCCAGCAGACCCCGCGACCCTTAACAGGAATAAGCTGTTACAGAAGATGAATGAATGAATTTATCATCACCAAGTTTTCAGTTTGCTGTGAGCTCACTGTTATCTTGTTCTGTGATAAACAGTGATAACATCACAAGAGGTTATCCAGCAAAGGAAAGAAAAACTCCCTTTAACTGTCACAAAACGTTATGTGTGGACTTGTGTGTGTGTGTTATTTTTCCTTTGTGCGTCATCAGAGATCAGGTGCATTCCTTCACTCAACAAAGAGTTGTAATATCTTAACACACGTGTGTGTGTGTGTGTGCATGGACTTGACATGCAAATCTAATGACTGTCTGCATGTCAAAGGTTGCACCTCTAACCAACCTTGAAAAACACTTTTCTACTCTCCTATTTACTCAAACAAGTCCTGTCCCCTCCCTGCACGCACACACACACACACACACACACACACACATGCACAATCATACACTCAGTCATGTCCCAGGGTCCTCAGCAGGTTGGAGCCTGCCCCTGGAGAACTCGTTCACAGTGACACACCACGGCTTCATCAGCCTCTGACATGTCTCGCCCTCAGCTTTAGATCACATGCTTCATTCTTCCATTGTTGGATTCAGACAGACACTAGGACACTCAGATATTTTCTTTTATGTCCCGTGAATATCTCTGCGTGACACAATGGATGTGCCTTCTTTCTGGTGTCAAAGCGTAGTGTACACTTTCTTCTGGTCCTGAAAGGTTTGTGTGTGTAAAGAGTCTGAATAGAAACATGAAAGAACACGCAGGATTGGGATAGAAAGGGAAATTAAGTACAGGTGGTACGATAATGTTGCGTTTTGTCTGATTTGTCTGGTTTCAGGGGTTTAATGCCACCTTTTATTCATAGGCCTACTATGCATACTTATTATCTAGCCCTGTAATATTGTAATTAAATGATTGCTTAATCTTGTTTTGTAACCCTTGCATGCACAGGGGAAACATAACAAAGTAGAGCATTTACAGCCAATTGTGGCATCAAACAAACTTTTTAAACAATTTATTTGAGAGGAGTTATAGTACCTGGTTACTTTTTTATACCGTATATACACATATACAGTACATAATATTGCAATGAGATGTCCATAAGTTTGAATAGTTGTTTAGTACTTCAGCTGCACCATGTTTTTTCTTCTCAGACTCATTTTATGACTTTTAAAGAGACAAATATCAATATATCTAACTCCTAAAAGGCATGCAATTACACATAAAGCTGTTTATAGTGCTGTTTCTTGAAAAATGTTATTACGACTCAAAGTGTGAGCAGATAAGATGCTAAAACGTCTTTCACACACACATATATTCCCATACAAATCCATACTCCCAGGTCTCCCCGCACCCCACGTACTAGTCTCAGCAGAGATGCCCAGGCTTAGAGTCCTTGCCCCCCTCCCTGAAACAAGGTAGAGGGGGGATTAGTGAGCACCATTTAGGGCCTCCTTTCATTAGCTTGTGACCTCTCCAGTTAATTATTTTGATCTGGCCAAAGGCTTGGCCTGCTTTTGATGATCCTGCCTGACTCGCCGCCCCCACCAGAATGCACAATACTTAACACACCCATTGAGGGCAAGGAATGGTAGGAGTGAAAAGGAAAGAGGCGAGAAAGGAGAAAGATTGAAAGTGGCATTTACCAGTCACCAGCAGAGGCCCGGGTGGAAAGGAACCTGGCGATGGCAGGGTGTCGTAACGCCCTCGGACTTTTTGTCAGAATATACCATTGTCCCTTATTGATGGAGTGGCTGTGTGTTTTTTTTTTTTTTTTGTGTTTTTTGTTTTTTTTCAAAGGGCAAAATTGTTGCTGAGCTTTACGCTGATTCCAGTGGAAGAACAGGGGAGAGTAAAAGAAAAAGGAATCCACTGCACCTTCTTCTGGAAAAATAGCAATAGTCATGGAAATAAAACTGGTCTCTAACAATAATCACTCAAAATTTGGGTGATTCTGAACCAGTCTTTCTCATTTAATGGAGACTTTTAAATTAATTCTTTAATTTGAAATAGGAAATCTTTTACAGAACCAGAGGAATTATGTTTTTTAAAATAAAAGTCAGCATTATGATGATATAAAATGTGATTAGTTTGTATATTTAGCTGTTTTATGGATCTGATTGTTCCTCTCCTCTCCTCTCCTCTCCTCTCCTCTCCTCCCTGTCCACCTGTCCTTCTGTTGCTGCGCTGCACTAATTGCCTGTATTTGTTCATCCTGTGGGTGTTTGCAAAAGGATAGCTTCCGTTTGCCCGTGGCCACACAACTCCATATTGAATGCAAACACAATAAAATCTAAGCAGCTTGTGCCGTTTAATGCCTTATAAGCATGCCTTCTAATACATTTCTGGCTTTATCCAAACACGGAGGATGAAAAGTTTGGGAGGTGGAGCGAGCTGGTGTTTGGGTTAGCCTGATTTTTTTCCCTGCTTTCCGTTCTCTAAGTCTGTTTTTGTGCCTCGTATTTGCTGGCAGCACTACTGGCCAGTTTACTCTGTCTGGCTATGCATGTAAAGAGTGTCCCCTCTTTGTTCCAGCCTTGGGCCCACAGCCAAGCTCCCCCTTCAAAACTTAAGCCACACACACACGCATACACACCCAAACACACAGTACCCCACTCACCCCGTTTTTTTTTTTTTTTACTCCCTCAAACAACTCTCTCCCTCTCCCCGGCGCTGCCCTCAAATTGCCAATAACAAAAAGGGAGGATAGAACCGCAGAGACAAGCATCACTTTAAAAAGCAGGTGTCTAGAACTTTTCAGTGCCCGTCCATTTCAAATGGAGACCCTTTAACCTCCGTGCTTTTCTAGCTGGTGGCTGAGGTAGCCAGTCAGAAGCCTAATCAGTCTCGTCTGACAATACTGGGAGGTTGAGGGCTGTCAGTCCTTCTTTCAGACAGGGGCTCCAATGAAGCCGTGGAAGGGGAACCCCCTGATTGATTAGTGCCTCTTTATTGAAGTGTGTGTGTGTGTGAGCAATAGAGAGTGTGTGTCTATAGGGGCCCAGCCAGAAAGCTTTATTTAAATCCAGCCAGAGAGAGTACTATAATTATGACTTTTTCTTTTAGCTGGCAGGTTAAAGCTGACAGAGAGGGTTCTTATGGCTCACTTCACCCTCTCAGCCTCCTAAAGAGAGATTATTACTGCCCCTGAGAGCTAGGGTGAGTCAGGCTCATCAGTGTGGCTTTATAGACCTGAGGGACGGGGCCAGGTCCGGCGCAGGACTACGAAAGAAAGAAACAAACAAAAAAGAAAAAAGGTGGAGGACTGAGATGAAGACAAGTCACTGTGTAATCCCGTTTCAGACTTATTCACTGATGCCAGAGGACTGAGCAGTTTGTGTGCCCAGTGTTTGAAATAAATGAAATGAGACAGTCTTCCAATAGAGAGCATAGGGTCAGTTCACAGTCCCCCTCCCCACCCCCACAACAAACAAACACAAACATAAGCGAAGGGGTCAGATAAATTAGCAAGATGTGGTTGATCCCATGTGTGTGGGCTCGCCGGCTGGCAGGAGGTCTTCCATCTTCCCTCTATCTCCCCTGCTTTCTCTTTTCTTTTTTTTTAACCGGTCATCCACTATCAGCATCTGCGTCTGCGAATCTCTGCAGGTACAGCGGCGGGCGGCCTTGTTTCCATTGTTCGGTGACAGCTCCTATCTGCTCTCCATTTCTCAGCGTGTGCGTGTGTGCTCACCTGCCCTGGAGGTGGGTCGCCTCTAAATCTATACATTTTGCTGAAGTCGTTTGGTTTCATTTACTGGATCGCTCTCAGATAAGCAAGATAAGTAACCAGAGTAATTAACTATGAATGTTGTGAAGTCATTAAAGAGAGTTTCATTCAAACACTGTGAAAGGAGATTGACTTTTTTTGGCAGGCATTAATAAAATTAATGACAAGAGAATTGTCACGATGAGCGTACAGATAACATCCCATGTAAAACCAGGCACATAGTTTTGACTTGATCTATTAAGTTTTGATGTTTTCTGCTACTTTCTATATACAGTTTGTCATTGCTCGTCATTTTTAAGCTGGATTCATTTTGCCTTTGTGTTCACTGCCGATTTTCGGGAACGCTTGCATGTATTTTACTAATAAAAGCATAAAATAAAGCATAAAATAAAAGTTCTACTGCAGTAGTTGCGTACTAAACGTGCCTAAATGTTGTAAATGTGAGGCTTTTATTGTGAAACAATAACAGGAAATGCAGTGTTTTGTTACAAAAGCTACAGATGACTTCAGTTTCAACAGAAAATACTTGGAAAATGTACTTTTGAAACAGGTCGCTGTGCATTCACCTAGACTCCCGCTTTGAGTGCGTGTGTTGCGTCTGGTCACATTGCATTTGGACCATTTTAACATGCACCTCTGGGTGTGGTGAGATTTTTAGTCCTGCTGACAATGTCACTGTTTACATGCTCAGAACTATGACACACACACACAATCACACATCCATGTCACCCTGTGGCCCTTGAACCACGCTACCTGCGCATCACATTTACTGTCACTCCTCAAACTGGACCAACCTATCGTCCCTACCTGCACACGGACGCCAACATCACGGCTCAACTTTAAGTGAAGCGTCTCAAATTAGTTTGTGTGCACAGCAGTGAAGCAAAACTTTGAAAAGACCTCAGAGTCAATATTTAGACTCAGGTAGAAGAGAGCACTTTCTTTTTTTTTTTTTTTTGTTACCAGCGGTAATAGTGTTTAGCCCATGGCGTCATTGTGAGCAAACAGGACAGGCAGCTCTTGTCATTTGACTCCTGGGATTAACAGGAGCAAAGAGTGTAATCCTAACACTTTGAAGTGTGTAAGATCTTAGCACCGCACATCACACGGAGCACCTGAACAGACCTATCATTGTAAGTGAGCTAAAGAAACCGACTCAGCTTTGAACATCACTTGATTCTCTTCTTTTCTTTTTACTCAATGAGAGGAACGCCAGAGTCATTTCTTGGAGAGTTACAAAGAAAGAAAGGCTGAAAGAAGTGACTCACCGGGTTCATTCAGTTTAATTATCCCTGTGTATAATAAGCATAAACAGAAACTCAAGCTTTTTCTTTTTTTTTTGTGCTTGGCTGCTGGGTTTTCGGTTAATTTTGAAGGCGTGTGGCCACAGGTGTGCTCTTTTCACTATTAATCACAGCTTGTTAGATAACAACTTTGTTCTCGTCTCTTTCCCCTTTACAACCGGTCCAGGTCCACGGCCTTCTCGGGTGTGGAGAAATCACAGACATCAGCTGCAGCCACCTAAACCTGCTTAAGGATTAACCACGTCAACCATAAGTGAATAAATGCATAGGTCCTCACATATCCTCTCTATCTGACACACACACACACACACCTGTGTTTCGCATGTCTTGTAGTTAGAGGGGGAAAATTCCAACATGAGCCCATTTATCAGGGGGAGAAGCACAGCGATTAGATATTGGTGATAAAGATTTAAAGTCAACATCCCGGCAGGTGTCGAGCGTTTTTCTTTTTTTTTTTTACTACACTCAAGTGACTCCACTCCTGGGTCTCTATGGACAATAAAAGATGAAAACCCTTCTTCTCCCCGTCCCTCCGTCCACCCCCTTTCCTTCTCTCCGGGCAGAGTCCAGAGAGCCGGGGGTTTACCAGACCACAGATAACCGCACTCAGATCAGATCAAGGAACTGAACTGTAACTGTGCTGTTTTGGCAGGGTTCTCTCTGATTCCCACAAGAGTTTGGAAATCTGTGCTGCCTCTAAACTTCTGATGTGAACATGTTCACCTTGTTCACATCAGAAGTTTGATGGCCTCATGAACGCCTCTCCTCTTGCCATATTCACAGCCTCTTCACAAAAGTGGAAATTTTCAATAGTGAGTTGCAGCATGTTTGCGGAGGTTTTCAGAAAAGGCAGAAGTGGATGGTGAAGATACACACCGATCAGGCATAACATTATGACCACCTTCCTAATATTGTGTAGGTCTTTCTTGTGCCTCCAAAACAGTTGTGACTCACTGGAGAATGGACATGGGTCTTCTGAGGGTGTCCTGCGGTATATGGCAACACGATGTTGTTAGTGGGGGCCACTGGGTCCTATGGGTTGGAGAGGAGGGACCTCTGTGGATCATCCCACAGATATTTGATCAGTTTGGGATCTAGTGAATGTGGAGGCCAGGTCAACACCTTGTGTTGTGCTGTGTGTCTGTGTCAGGCTGCATCCTGCTGGGGATGGCTGCTGCCATCAAGTAGTGCCATTGCAATGGGGTGGGGGTGCCTGGTCTGGTCTAGGTGGGTGGTACATGTCACAAGATGGTCAATGTTATTTACTTCTCCTGTGAGTGGTTTTAATTTTCTAATATACAGTATCTAAGCAAAACGTTTACATCCCAAATGGCCTCATTGTTTCATTAAGCCTATGAATTTCTGCATGAAGTTACTCAGTTGCTAGCTCGCTAACAGTTGCCTTGCAAATTTGTTCTAATGACTTGAAAGCAAATTACACCCGACTTCCTGTGGTGTAACCACGAGCTCAGAACTATAAAGGCAGAACTAGGCACATACACTATAGCATGCAAATCCAAACGAAGGTACTAATTGTAAATGTCATTAAAATGATTAAACACTGTTTTAGCTAATCCGGTCACATAAACTTGGCAGCAACCTTTTTTTATTTTAATTTTTTTTCTTGAACCAGAAGTTATTCTGGGTGACCCTAAGTGTAGAATAAAATAAACGTGTTGTGAATACATGTGCCTTAAACCCGTGGGACACCTGTCTGTCACTTGCTGTTATGTAATAGTTTCTTTTATTTTATTTGCTACTAGGTTTGCTATTTAGGTGACCTACTGGGATATGGCGTGAATATGGACATTTATTTAATTACAAACATTTTGGGATAATTTGCTCCATTAACAGTTATAGCTGCTGCCTTCCTATGCCTGTCAAATACTGAATACTTATTTGCGTCTTGCTTCTATTTGTATTCGTTCTGTTTTCAGGATGGTTAGCTCATAAAACTTGTGGAGGCAAAACGAGTCGAGAGAGTTTGATGCCTCAAGTAGCCCAGAAGGATATACAGTTTTTCATGCTGTGACAGGCTCCCACTCAGACGCGCAGATACAGTTTTCAGGCTAAGATGCTGCCATGCCTGGTGTGTGGTTGATCCGATCAAAATAGGTCTTTTTGGATCAATCTAAAAAATGAGTACTACTCCGAGGGTTGATGTGTTTGACCCTTAGGCGTATGGTGTCACTGCAGTGATAAGAAATCTCCTTGCAGATACAGGAATGTGTGATGTACTTTCACCTCTACTGGGGGGTCCCACACTCACTCACCTCAAAGACAGAAGACCTACAGCAGCAGCAGTAGCACGTCCACACCCCCCCTCCTCCTCCCCATCATTACGAGAGCCACCTACCAAAACCGGCCACTCAATCAGACTTTGACAGGGATGAAGCCGCGGGCCGTGGAAATTAACTAAGTTAGCCATTCAGATGCTAGTCTGTGCAGAGGAAGCCAGGCGGGGAGAATCTGTTCCATTTGTTCCCTGATCAATCACAGTCCATTCCTGGCCTCCTTTATGGTCTGGCATCAGAGAATTAGGTTGGATTGTCTTCTGAGTGATCCATTCCTGTGATAGTTTCCTCACAATAGACAACAAAAGGATGCCAGTTGGTTTTCCTGCTGGGTTTCTCTACTGTATTGGACAAACACAGATAGACGGACAGCATGGATTTGGAGCTATTGTTCCATGGTGCGGAGGTTGTCCTGCATCTGCTTCCCACTGGGACCAGTTACTTCACTAATTGTCCAAAAAAAAAAAAAAAAAGAAGTCAATTGATTTGGGCACACAAGCGATCTGATGTGCAGTCATTTTATGAAATAAAGACAGAATCGAGTTATGTTGTGGAGTTTTCAAAACATGCTTTGTGTTTATGTCACTTTAAGGTGAAAAAAATGGCCGATAATATTCAGTTCTCCTTAATATTTACCCAGATGTTGACCTCCTCTCCTGTCCCCCCTGCCCTTATTTCAGTAAAAGTACCTAAACACACACGCATACACACTCTGTCTTGGCTCGCTTGCAAATAAGAGAGACACATCTTTAATGGCTCCTTTAAAGATAGCAGGACAGGAGAGTACGATACGATAAAGAAAAGAGGAACCAATAGCTGTTGGTCTGGTGTGCTGCCACAGTTTGCTCAATGTTAAACCAATAAGATAATCTAGGGGCCATGTCGTCTGCACTCGCTCCATTTGAAGATAGAGGCCGGACTGGGCACTGTGCGGCGTGTGGTCTCTGTCTCGGTATCAGCGGCTCTGATTTTCAGTTAGATAGCGGCGCCAAGAGTGCGTGCGTGCGTGTGTGCCGAGTTAAAGATAGTGTTTACAGCACCCGCTCATCGGCAGGTGTGACTTTAAAGCACTGTGTGTAACCCTGCGAACTTTGCCCCTCGCAGTGCGAGTGTTTGTCCAGTTTGCCGCTCCTCCTTCCATTTTTCTTGGGACAGGTGAGGTGACGCAGGTTGGAGGAGAAAGGCAGATGGAGAAGACGAGTGAGGAGGGAAATAAGATGAGTTTAATGGAGATGCAGAAAGAGGCGCAGGAAAAAAAAGATGCCTGCCGCCTATTAACTGTACATCCACCATTACTCCAAGGCCTTGCCACTGGCCACCACCTCTTCCTCACACATCTCCACCCCACAGCTCAGCAGCCTTGGCTCGTGCTCCAGTTCCCCACCACATTTCCCTGCTCGAGGGCTGCCTGTGTGTGGCACAGTGAGCGAGGACCTGTTAATTTGTGACCCGTGCAGAAGAAGAGGGAAATCTGATGGGGATTTTTTTTTTTTGTCAGAGTCAGCGGGCCTTGGCAAATGTGTCACACACCCACAGGGTCCAGACTTTAGGGACTGAATGAAGAAAAAGAAGGGGAGATTTTTATTATCGGCTCGTCTACGCGCAGCTGAGGCTCTTACAAATATTAAATGTGATTCTTGCTATCGCTGATGTTTGCTTTTGTGAATGTGTTAGCATGCAAAATAAGTGGAAGCAAACTTCTTCACTCTGTCTAAGTGTGTTTGCCGTCTGAACAAGTGTGTAACCTGCTGTGTCCCCTAGGTCCAGTGCACAAACACGCACGTATTGCACACACAACATTATTGTTTTCCCTCAAACGTCTTGGGATCCTGTGCTGCCGTGCTGGCAAATTAAGAATCCCAAGCATCAAAACAATTTTTCCATTCGGAAGCTGGGACACAGGCCTTTGTTTATTCCCTGCTTCATTCAATTACCCCCACTTTGGTTTGTTTAACATCTCCCACTCATGATCTGATTTTTTTATTTGGTTGCTCTTCAGATCTGTAAATGAACGCCTCAGCTGAGCACAGAAGCTGCATGTGGTGCAGAATTCATTAGGCCTGCCTGCCCCCTGCGCGTGTGTGCGTGCGCGCGCGTGCATCACATAACGACGGCTTCCCTAGAAATAAAGATGTGTGTGCGTGTGTGTGTGTGCGCGCGCACTTACGTACGCGTGATGCTACGGTGAAAGGCACCATCTGTTCCATGTGACAGTAATGAAGTGAGGGGCATTGTGGTACAAAGCCTCACACCCATTCATCACAGCTGTAGGCGGGCCAAGCATATTCCCTCTGTCTTATAGGGATACCTCCACACACACACATGGAAACCCCACACATAACTGTATGGTTCCACTTTGCTATTGTCTGCATGGTTTGTGTATGCAAACACTTGTAGAACAGTTAGTCTGAGGAACTCGCGAGTCACAAGTGTGTTAGCCCTCCACGAAACGCTACCACAGGCTTTTGATGAAATCTCGACTGTGGTCTCATTTGCATGTTTATCTTGGATATACATCTGATGTGCCATTCAGCCTCATTTACCTGCTGTACCTTTAGCAGCAACTGCACTGCCAGTAAGCATGTGCTCTGAATTCACAGTTACAACCTTGGGCTCCCGCTGTACCAGAGAGACCTGTAAATCATTTGGATAAAAGCAAACTGTTGAATCGTGACATGTAAAAGCCCCCTCTTGAAAACAAAACAAAACAAAACAAGGAGGCCGTTTTTGTTTTTGTTTTTTTTAGTAGAGTTTTGTGTGCATGCTGCTGTGTTTTGTTTGACTTCTCATAGCCTGACAGCTTCTTGATTGAGAGAATTATGCACGTCTGAGTTTTGGATTACATGACAATAAATTTAAAGTTACCATCATCTTGTATTTCTGTTCGTTGCAGTTAATTTTAATGTAAAAATCCTATACACTGTGCTACCCAAAGTGACTTGTCCCATTTTATCTTGCATTAACCACTGTAAGCGTGCAGAAAATAAAGTATTTTACACAGGAGACATTTGTGTTTTCTCCTTTGTTTTAGACATCTGAATTACGATTTTTTATGTCAGCGAAGTCTGTGCCTTATTAAGAGCATTCAGAGGTCACACAGTACTGAAGATAAATAATAAAACTGGGGATGTTTTAAGCCAATTTCATAATCCAGGAATGGTGCATGCTGACATCTACTATCACACCCTTAAACGGAGCCATTGTCATTATTATAACCTGTGCTTTTCCTTCTATGACCTTCCTTCACGTGAATTCACACGTGAACTTGTGATTATAACTACATTCAAACAAACCAAACCCTCAAACGGGGTCAAACTCTTCTTCTATGCCCAGTTCCTTCCACTATAATCCCACTGATAGACTTGCGGTTTGCGGTCTGACCACCTCTGGGGTTGCATATTAGACTTTCACAGCGGCAAACTGGTTCAGATAAGATGCGTGTACAGCCGCTGAATCAGTTTCTGCTGCTCAACATTTCTGGTGTTCTACATTTGGACTCCGTGGGGGGCAAATTAGTCTCTGTGGCTACTGGCCACGTCTGAGTCTGCCCACTGTTTCGTTAAACACAGTAATACAGGTTGCTGCTGACCACCTACTGTAGCTCAGTCTCGTTATTTTTAATTTGGTTTCGGCAAGAGAGATAGAGGGGAATATGTCCTGGATGTAGGCCAAGGAGGATATTTGGGTTATATTAAGTAAGCTAATATGTTACAGTCCAAGTAAGATCTAAAAAAAAAAAAAGCACTTGTGTGGGTGCATGACGGGTGTGAAGGTGGGTTTCCTGCTGCTTATCAAGGCTTAGCAAGCAATAAGAGTAACTTAACGTTTTGGATATCAGTCGTATGCTCAGACATACCATTATAAACGTACATAAACTCACCGTGCACCTCCACCACAACTAATGAACTTGAACCATAACAAAAATGCTCCCTTACAGGATTGTTAATACCACAAGAGAACGCTTTTCATATGGTCTTTTCTTGTGAACAAGGTAAACACTTCTATTGAAGACACCAGTCAATATTGACACTGGCCCTAACTACATAATACAAATTTGAAGCTAGTGAAATCTTTTGTTCAGCGGAGCCAACAAAAACTGAAACGTACCGAAAATGAATTAAGTTAACTGCTTATCTTATAAACTGCAAGACTGTACAAACATCCCAACGTCACCTGAAGCCTAATTTTGAATATTATTTAGCAACTTATTTAGCAACTAATTTTGAAACTTCTTGAAACCGATAACCTTACAATCACGCCCATTGTTGCAGCCATTGCCAGGAGTCACTAGGATGCAGGCTACGATAGCAGGATTACACTCAAGTGTGGCCATCCGTGACAAGTATAAACACTTTTGACCTTAGACGTGGTCCGGATTGTGCGTCATACATTTTCTATCTGTGCATTTCATCTCCCCATAAACTGGCGGAAAAAAAATTGCCCAGCCTAAAACTGCCTAGTGGATGTTTGCTGTTTGCATCAACAACACTTAAATATATAATACGAACCATGTGCATAAGCAGAATTAAGCAGAAATCTAACGAAGTAAGAGTGCATCTGATCGAGCTGGATGTGTTTCCTGCGCCTTCTGCCCTCTTCTTAATATGCAGGTCTTTCTATCAGCCCCACACCATGCCTGATCTATTCGATAAACCAAGACAGAGCTCATCTCTGTGCAAATGATTAGAATCATTGTTCAAACATTGACATCAGCTGGAAATGCTTTATTCCCGGGCTCTGTTTAACCAGACAGGCCTTTCCTCAAGCCACCAACACTAATATTGACTCTCACAGCCTAATCCCTCAACGTCTTGCCTCGTCTCACCGCTCTGAATGCTGTCATTAAACACCCCATTTATCATATTTTCACTTCGCGTGTAGTCCCGGCGTAGCCTACACTCCCTCCTACCTCTGCCTACTGATTAGTTTAATCACCGCACAGTTCGGTGGCAGCGTGCACTTTCGGTTTTTAGTTGTTTTTTAGCAGCCCTCACGCATCTCTCGCTAACGGACGTACAATGAGGTTCATTCTCCCCACTTGTTGCCCTCTTTCTGCATGGGTTGCTTGTGTGTCCTCCATCTTTACACTATATCAACATGGGCTTTGTACATAACTGCCCTCTGTGACCGCCAGACCGAGGAAACTCCCTTCATCTGCCACCCACCCTCACATCATCATTTGCATGATTATGTGACCCACGCATGTTTGTGCTTGTGTTTGTGCCGCTTGCACCGTGTGTTTGTGAGTGCATCAGAATGCGAGTTTGCCTGTGTGGACTTTTTCTCTCCAAACTTGCCGTGAAGTGTTGGTCAACTCGTTCTGCACAGGTTAACCCCTCCCATGCATTTGAATCCCCTTCTGTTTTTTGTTGTTAATCATCCTTCTTTACCCTTTTTTTCCCTTCTGTCCCAGTTTGTTGCACCTTTTTGACCCTCTGAAGCATAAAAATACAGTTTGAAAGCCTCTACTCGTGTGTTTTGTCATGGAGTAACATTCACCTGTTGGCGCGCGACACAAGTTTAAACGAGTAATACACAAAAAAGGTATAAACTCCTTTTTCATGCTAGCGGAGCATTGTTGTCCCTTGCAGTTTTACAAATTGCTCCTTACATCTTTTAATGGCTCTCCTCTTCTTGCTCTGTTGTGAGCGAGTTTAATTCTTCCCTCTCTTCATCGCCCTCCTTCACTCCCCGATCCGCCCTCTCTCCTCCCAGCCTCCTCCTTCTCCTTATTTACTGGGTCGCTGGTGTGCCTCATGCTCTGTATAGGGCCCCACTTTGCATTTCCCTGAGCCTGTGTGTATGTGTGTGTCTATGTATAGGAACCCCCCCACACCCCCCCACTTCTCTCGCTGGCTGAAAGCGTAGAGACAGCGTCCCTCCCCTTCAGCCCTGAGGATAAGTCTACTATCATGCTAATGCCCATGTCCTGAGACTAATAGGTCCTTTTACACTGGAGGTTTTCATTCCCCTTGCCTCACTAAAGGGTTTAGTGCCAAGGCCCTTTCTCTCCTTCCTAAACTTTTAAACAGGATAAATATTTCTGTGATTCCTCCGCCTGGACGATGGGTTTGGAGACCATTCTTTGTATAATTGGCTCCAATGGCCTTGTTATGCTTTCTGTAAATACACCAGGCAAGGTGCAGGAACGCACAATTAAAATGCTGTGCATTTGTATGTATTTGTCTGTGTTTCTGCTGGAATGAATGGCTTCTCTACTGTTGCTCCATCATATCATATGATTTTGATCACACATTAACCAGAGCCATCACATAAAGAATCTTTTATGGGTGCGGCACAAAGCTGCTAAATGTCTGTGTTCATAATGTACCTGCGGTTTATTGCAGACGTTGTTGGATATAGCTTGATCTGCATCCCACTGCTCTCTCTCTTGCCATTTATGCCAAACACATATAAGTTTCACTTCCTACCAAATAATATGAGGGTCATGCTCCTGTAGAAATGAGAGAAATCTCAGCATAATACAAAATAAAATCTGTTAAAATTTTAAAAGACAGTGATAAGAAGGTCCATAAAATAATGGCAAAATACAAATTAACATTGTACTCATCCATGTTTCAGATGTTTAAGAGACATTTGTACAATCGGCTTACAATTTCCAATTTCTAAACCGTTTTTTTATTTTTTTATTTTTTGTGAGGCAGTTTCATGGACCACTACAACTCTGAGCTCCACTATGTTGATTTCCTATGTTTTACAGAGTACGGCACTGATTGTGTCTAAATCAGTGCCTGATTATAAGGTCTGTGCTGGTTTTTATCAACCTCATGGAACACAGGGAACTATTTATATATCCTTGTAAACATCATATTGCTTTCTGTTTGCACAAGTGGTGTTTTTTCTTTTGAATACAGAAGGCATACAGTACAGTGTAGCATGTTAGTGTTAGCTAAGCATCTTAGCTGGATAAGATATGTCACTTTGCCGAGGAGCTACTCCTGTTGCTCAAGGGTAGCCCGTGTCCACGCCACCTCCCCCTGCAGTGGCTTGTGGATTATGGTCAAGTATGTCATGCAAAGTTTTGAAAAATCTGAAAGTTCCTGGATTGGAGCCATCTGATTGGATCTGACATTCGGCCATTCAGTCTTCAATGTTTTACACTATGACAGAACTTGTTTTCCTGTGCACAAAGGTCAGCCTAATCACTACCGTGTTAATATGTTTAATGCTTCTTCCCATCTAAGTATATTTATGTTACTGACAAGAATACAACTTCTTGTTTTTTGAAATGTGAAGCTTTCCTTTCCCCCATTGTTTGTGTTTCTGTTTTATCACTTGGCTGTACAGTTAGTCAGCGTCTGTCAAAAACCAGTATGAGATGTGTACATGCAACAGTACTCCGGCTAACATAATCAGGTTTCTAAAAACCATAATAAGGGCTTATATTAAGTAGGTAGGTTGGGCGACTTCAAAAGCTTCATTATCACTGGGACCCTGAAGCCCCTGTGAATGCCCTCACTGTCAAGCTGCTGGTCCAGACATTTAATTCGAATCCTTTTGCTTTAGCAATAACTAGTTTTATTTTTGCAGTTACATAAAGAACAAACTATTTCGATGTGATTCTTTTGGAAATGTTTAAATACTCCGGTGACAGGCCCGCAAAACCTCTCTTTTAGTAAAAATACCTGTGACCAAGCATTGTTGAAACTCACCATGTTTCTAAAGATATCAAAAACTGCAATGAGAACAAATTCCCTTCAGTTAGGAGAAGCTGAGTTGCATTCCAGTGAAAAGGATGAGCGTTGGAGCATGCTGTGCATTTAGTATGTTTGGGGTTTTGCTTATCTCGTCGTACAGTAAACAAACAGACGAGGCGTTGGCAATAGACGATCAAAGCACAGGCCAACTGCTCTATCCATCTGAATGAAGCCTGCAAACACATAACACCGGAGCTGTAAGGGAAGCATGCCAGTGTTTTATTTTCACATCAAGGAGTCAGACACAAGTGTGTTGTTGTTGGGACACACCAGCAGTGATGATTCAGTCCTGGCATTTGAATGAGATTCCGGCAACGGCTTTGCACTTCCAGTTCCTGTACTGCAAAAAAATCCTGACTGAGCAAAACTAATTCCTCTCAGTTTTTTCCTTCAACTTGATACTGTCTATTTATGATTTAGCCAAAGCTGGATTAATTAAATGAAATGTAGTCAGAGCCAGAATGAGTTATGAGTTTTACGTGTCACAGTCATGGGATATGTTTGAACTTCAAGGAATGTATAATGGTAGTTGTAAAGCATGATTAATGAATATGAACCTTTGGCAGTAGGTTCATTTGCAGTTATGTAAGTCACTGACACAGAACTGAGAGTCAGAAAATGTTGTCTGCACATATAAAAATACAAATGCTTGACCGTGTGCACTCGACACTCACTATTCACAAACAAACGTACACTTATTAGAAGTCAGTTGGCAGTTAGAGGGCATTTTCTTGTTGTAATTTGGCAACAAGAAAACAGGCAAGTCTGCTCTTGTCTCAGCACACGGCAGAGAATGAAAGTAGCCTGGAGCGAGGATGAATTTGACTCCCTAAGCATGTGTGTCAATGTCAGCAGAAAGCTGAGAAGAGTGCTTGAGATATGAATGATATTTTCACAATCAATCTTTGGCTTACTTTCAAACACATTTTACAATTTTGTTTTGGTTACATATGTTTTGGTGAAGTTAAAATGTCACTTTTTATAAACCAGGTCTTTCCCAGACGTTCAGACACTGACATGCATTAACTTTACCAGCAGAAGGGAAGGGTCACAGGGCCTCAGACCACTGCCTCAGATTCTGTATGTTTGCATGTTTGACCCACCTTTCTTTGTGCAAAAGTGTCTGTCCGTGCAGATGAAGACACCTCCTAGTTCTCATCCCTGCTTTCTCTGATTGAAGAGTATGTGCCCTGCGCTTCCAAAAGAGTGGGGGCACGTCAATGCATTCTGACAGCTCCGTCAAGCACAAGAAATGGCTGCTGGCTGTCCCTGATGCTGCTGGGTACCACCACCCTGTTCATGAACCAAAGAGCATGCAGATACACATAGATGCATTCATGCACACGTGCAAGTGTAAGTTTATACAGCACAGGTGAGATTAAAACCACACTTTAGCAAAATGATAAAACATATCAAATTGAATATATTGAATACATTTTTTTTCTCTCTCACTCTCGTTCCTTTTTTATGTCTCCTTCCTCACCCAGTGAAAACAAGTCAGTGGGCAGGTTGAGACCGATTAACAGATAGTTTCATACCAAAGCCAGTAGAGAAAGATAGTTGAAAGAATGTATTCTTCTATATGGATTCTGACCGTATGTGTGTAAATACTGTATATTCCTTCAAGGGCATGTGTTACAATTTACTTAACATTCCCCTATTTAGGTCTTATTGGCAGTAAATAAACACGGAAATGATTTATTGCTGCTAACTTTTAAGTGATAACAAACAATGAATGACAATTTAGTTAAGCACAGTATTAATAATATAATGTACAGTATATTTCATGTTAAGCGTGACAAAAGATTTCCTAAGATTAATTTATGCACGCAATTTGAACTGACAGATGCCTAATGCTGCTTTTCATTTAACGCAGCCAGGCACCATAGACGCCTTTTGTGGCCTACGTCACAACTACATCATGGCAGTTAGCTGAAGGCATAAACCACAGGGCAAATAGGAGGCTACTGTTATCAAAATGTCCCTTGTGTTGTAGGGTACCAGAATTGGAGGAGTAAGGTTGATAAAACAAAAGGATCAGACTGAGGCGATCATCAAAAACGCTTGTAGGTTTGGTTACTCCTCTAAAGACTGGTCATGCCCAGCTAATTACAACTTGGCATATTAGATAAGCTAACTTCTAGTTGTACGTCTACATTCAAAAAATAGCATTCGCTAGCTCCCACTAGAAAGCTAGCTAATGTTAGAAATAATACGCTACGCTGATACTGTAATGGTAAGCTTCATTTACTTAATACTTTACTAAACATAACACAGCTAAGAAGATACTTGCTACTTCGTTAGCATCTAAGCCATTAGCCTGTATAATACCCTCCACTGGTGTATTCATTAGCCTATATGGGTAACTATTGCATATATAAAAAACTCCAGAACAGAAAACAAAACCAGAATAGGTAATAAACCCTGCATTTTTTTCTTTTTACTATTAGATAATATTGGTTGTTTAGTTGAAGACTTTAACAGTGCACTGAGAATGGTGAGAGAAAAAACAACAAAAAAAAGTGTCTCAAGAAAACTGAGTGACGCTCCGGGCAGTTGTTCCTCCGTTTTCCCACCAACTCTTCTTCAAGGTGAGGTATGCATCAGTGTGGAAATATGACAGATAACAGTGTCGTCTTCTTTACATCTCTGACCTCTTACCTTTCACTCTCCCTCTCTTTGGCTAGCTGCGGGCCATGCGTGAACTAAAATGCAAAATCATTGGTAATAACAAACTCGGTTTAACAGACAGAGGCCAGGGGATCATTTCTCTTCAGTGGCAGGTAACGTTCACATACACCTGATGATGTAACCGTTGTTTTGCTTTACATATCTTGTGCTTGCATACAACGCACAGAGGATGTATTAGTTTCACTACAGAGCAAAAATAATAAATTGCCCAAAACTGCCATCATAAGATCAATTCATCAGAATTTAAATATTCTTTCTGTTCAACTTAGATTTAACTATTGCAATATATCCACCAGGCCACTAATTCTCTAGGCACATGTGAACTGTTACTGCAAAAATAACAAGGATTATTTTAATTGAAATCTAGTGCTATGAAATGTAATTGGTATTTTTTTATTTAGTATAATACATTTTTCATTTCGTTGTTTAACATTTATATTCAGCTCTAAGAGTATTCATAAAATTATATTGATAAAAAATAAGTTTTCTTTCGTTAAACTTTTTGCCCAAGGCTTTCCAGTTAACACAGACAGAAACATTATAAACCACATTTTTTCAGGTAGCGTCTGATTGAGATTATTAGTGCGCCGTGACCACTAATGCCTAGTTTACTCAACAGTGTTGAGGGCAGCCCTCTTTGAGCCGTGCTGATTGACAGGTAACCTGCAGGGGAGAGGGGCCAGGTATGCACACGGCTCTTCCCTCCATCTCCACATGTGTGAACGCCTGATCGCTACTGACAGGAAGCCTCAGAGCTGTGACTTTGTTCTGTGTATGTGCATATACAAGAAAGGTGAAGCTCAACAACAAACACAACAACTGCAAAAATATCTAAAAAAAACAAACAAAAAATAAAACTATCTCCGCTTTTCTGCAGAAAGACAGTGACGGTTCCAAAAATGTCATCAGTTAATGATTTGTCATTATGGTGAGAATGGGCCTGGTAATCCTAACACCCAATTACGAACCATTACCTCTCACTTGCTGATTTCAAGAGAGCGTGAAAGAGTCTGCACACACACACACACACACACACCCATACATGCACATACACACACTGTGTGAGTGAGCGAGCAAACACAAATTAAACGTGTGTGTATAATTTACTCTTTGCCTCCCTGTGTCGACAAGATATTTGTGTTGACAGATGGAAGTCCCTAAGTCTGTTTATATTAAACACATGTGCATGTGCGTGCAAATGCACACGCACTACTGTGGCCGTTAACTGCCTTGAGTGCGCTGTTACAGGCACCGCAGAAAGACGAGAAGGAATGAAGGAGGAATAGTGACAGGCACAAAGAAAGTTCAAGCTTTTCTCTTTTTCATGTCTGAATGCATGTCTAATGCAAATGTCGCTCTCAGAGAACAGAATACCCTCTACTTCCCTGTTATTACCTCAGCCTCGAGTTAAACCAGTAAGAAAAACGTGAGCTCTAACAGAAGTTAGTCAGCTGCAGATTGTTTTGTGTGTGTGTGAACTGGTTTACGACATAAAGGTGACACTGTTAAGTAAGTCACAGAGCAGCAGGGATGTATAATTTTGAATGGAGATCACAGAGATGTGAAAATGAGTGGTGAATGGCTAAGTTTGCTTAGGAAGAACAGCCCTTCTTGGTGTGTTCCCTGAGGGTCAAATCCGCTGCACTGCTATCTATTTTGGAGTGTTTTTAAACCCCAGAGAAAGCAAGGTTTTATTCGTTTTTTGCATGCCTTGCACTCTGCAAGGTCGGTTTCTCCAGAAACTAAAAGAAAAACTTGAAGAGTGTTGAAACCTTAGAGCATTCTCGCGACTTTATTCTGTATCATTATAATGAATACAAGACTGAAACAAGAAATCTCATAGAAATGCAGTAATATTTCAATTTATAGAATAATTAAAGAGCCCTGATGCCTCACAGCAGGAAGGTTCTGGTGTCGAATCCTTCAGCCGACTGGGGCGTTTCTCTGTGGAGTTTGCATGTTCTCCCTGTGTCTGGGTGGCTTCCTCTCACCTTCCAAAGACATGCTCATTAGGTTAACTAGTGACTTTACTTTTGGTAACTTGTCCAGGTTGTGCCCTGCCTCTCACCCAAGGACAGCTGGGATAGGCCTCAATACCCCTGCAACCCTCCAGAGGACAAGCGGCTACAGAAAATGAATGAATGATTATAAGCGCTGCAGTTTAGTTTCATGGAAAACAAAATATCAAGTATCATATACTCATGTTTGAAGCATGTGTAATTGCTGCGTGTATGCTTTCTCTAGTTCATTTGCTTCTGATTCTCTCCTTGCTCCCTTCTTCTGTTTTATGTCGCTCTCTCTTTACTAAAGCAGCTTCAATCACAGTTGAGTTCTGATCAAGGATTCCTCCAGTCAAAAGGAAGTTATACGTTGACCAGTGTGGCCTAAAGACAGTTGTGATTGGTATTAGCACTATATAAATAAAATCTGGGTTGACGAGGAGCACTATAGTGACTCCCAGACACAGAAAGTGACACAGAGATACAGTGATCACTTTCTGTAGCATTGATCTAATCGAGTCTCAAAAAGCGAACTAAAAAGAACACATGCGTGCTCCACATCTGTCTTGAACTGCATATTGTAGTAATTTGGGTTTTGCTTTTTCCTTGAATGAATTATTCTTTTGAAAGGCGACCTAAGTTGTGACCTACCTTAGTGCTGTACTCACGCTGCTCTTCTCTCGCCAAGGCCATTCAGCTGGAAACCTCCGTGAAAATAGATTCCCAAAAGAATTTGGATAAATTTGCAAAGTGTGCAAACAAACAAAGTCACCTTATAATGGCTTTATAGGCATTCATACCTGTAGCTTTAGCATATTTGATCTGAAAGGGTAAACATAACAATTTGTACAGTTCTTAGTTGCCTGACAAAGGCAATGTGAATATTTAAAGTTTTAAATCAGTTATATTATCAGTATTTTAAAAAGAGCCAGTCGCTGGAGGTAAAATGTTCACCAGCCATGTTCTAATATCATGAGAAATCCCATTCCATGATTTCCTTGCATCTCATTATGACCACTTCCTGTTTGCGAACCAGTCACCATCCGACCTCCGGTGAAACTCTTTCTCCGCTCACCACAATGGCCATAAGATTGTTTACTTTTCACATTTTGCGGACCATTGTGCATGTTCAGCATGGTTTTCCCCCAGTGTTGACTTTGATACCGGGCCAACTTCAGTTGGTCTGAAACAGATAAAAAAAAACAACAGCCACTCCTTAGAAACACAGACTCCAGTTCTAAGAAGTAAGCAAATTAGATGGTGGAAAGAAGTAACGCACACCTTTTCATTGGAATAGATGCTTCTTGGCCGTTTGGTTGGTTGAGCCACTTTGATCCGCTCTTTATGTACAGTCAAAGATATGTTTAATGTTCTTGAACTGAGACACGCTAATAAGAATATTATGATTGTAGCCCAGGTTATGTAAGGTGACTTGTCTTATTCAGAGGTCGTATCATATTCACACTAATCTCTTGAGTGTAATTCTCATGCAGTGGTATGCTATTAAGATGACATATCAGGTCAACAGTGTCAACATGTGGCACATTGCAGCTTCTCCCCCTCCATCCCTCTCACTGGCTCTCTCACTCACAGTTGATGGAGGTGATGTGAAAGTAGACAGATGGGGCTGGCAGCCGGACAACAGGCTGTCATCCTCTGTTTCTGTTACTGGGCTCCTTTCCCTCGCTCCCTCGTACGCCATATGCCCCGCTCTCCTCCACCTCCTCGCATCTTCTCCGTCTTTCCTCCCTCACACTGCTCACCCCCCTGTTTTTTTTTTTCATTTCTTCCACGCCTTACCCCGGCATTCATTATCATCACGTCTCCCAATATCTGTCCCCCTATTTCATCCCTTTCCACTCTCTCTCCATTCTTTTACCCAGTGCCATTACGGCCCCTCACTAATGGAGGCCTTCATTAAATGTCAATTATGCACCGGAGACCACACAGTGGAAGGGGTAGACACAATGATTTCTGACCCTGAAAGGTCAGCGTGCTTATGGGCATTCAGCTCCTGTCGTGGTGCAGCCTGTCTCCTCTCAGGTCGTCAGAAAACTTTAGCTTGAGCTGAACAAAAATGTACCCGCACAATATATCCAAATTGCATGCATTATAAAGTATATGATAAAAATAGAAATGCCAAAATGGGTAAAGGGTCTAGATATGGTAGAAGCAACACACAAAAAAAAGATTAAAAAAAAGTCTCTATATGCGCATGGGAATATTTTGATCGCACATCTGTGCACTCTGTGTGAGAGTCTCATACCACAGAGCGGACCAGGCCAGATGGTGCGTTTTGGTGGGTGGTGAGGGGGGGGTCCCACATGTTGAGAGTCTCCATTCAGACAAGCTGTGCAGTGTGAACATGCCCCTCGGCTCTAAATAAACCTGTGGCAGCACCCAGGGTGGAGTCTATAGCGTCGAGGGCCATGGATGGGAGGGTGCTGTGCTGTGGAGGATGAAGTGAGCGGGAACACATAACAAGAGCCTGTTTGTTGTTTTGGCTGCAAAGTGTGCACTGTCACATATTATGTCCTGAGCTCCATGTTGGTCTTTTTATGTGGTTTTCCTCATGTAAATAACGATCCAAGCTCCACATTTCTGAACTGAACCTCCAACTTCTGTCCCTAAATGAACTAAATGCATTTGAATTAGATTATTTGCACAAGACTTATGTGTGTGTGTGAGAAAAAATGGCGCGCATTTGGAGAAACAGGCCGGGAAACAATAAATGTGGAGTGACAGAAAGATAGAGAGCCATCTGCCAATTTTAGCTGGCTGCTATGGAAAAAAAAAAGGAGGGGTGGGGGGCAAAGAAGGATTTGATGCAAAGCCCCAAATGAGCTCAGGATGTTTCCGAAAAGTATGAACCACCGCAAGACTGCAATTCACTTAATTTCTGCCAGAGCTGGCTGTATATAGATAAGAGCACCTCTACCACTGGAAAGATGTACCATCGGGAGGCTTGTGGAGAAAGTTCCTGGGGCACATGCAAACCCACCGGCGCAGCAGTTTTATCTTTTCCCCTTCTTTCCAGGGATGCACTCCCGGATTACTAATGTATCTCCCTGTCAGCAAGGGCTGAAAATAGGAGAGCACTGACCCATTTAATCAGGCTCGTACTGACCCCTAACTAAGGTGAGAGCAAGCGTTTGGTCTGGAGTTACCGGGACGGCTCAAATCGTGCATGTCCTGCGGTCTTTCATCTGAAATTTACGGCAAGGTGAAAATCAAAGGCAACATTTGAATGGCCGACTTTAGGATAATCTAGTGGTTCAACATAAAGGTCATGGTATCCCCCGTGTGCGACATTTTCCCACCCTCCCAGCTCGTTTAAAGGTAGGTTTCTCAACTCGCAGATTGTTTGTCCAGCTAACAAGTTTAGTGATTTCTGAAAGGTGGAGAGAAGTGACAGAGGGGAGATTCTCGTGGGAGACTGATGGTTAAGTTCAGCTGGCTCGTTGACCCATGTCTACGCTTTCTATCTCTCTCTCTGTCCTTGTAGCTGCCCCTCAGTGCCCCCCCGGTCACCACCTCTGGCCTCCTGGCCCCTGATGTCCACCCCCACTGTGCTCCTGTCCACCCACTGCGTCCCCTCAAAGAGCCTGAGGGTCAAAGCGGCAGCAGTGAAGGTGAACACGCATCTCTCCGCCAGCCTGTTTGTTCAAGGCGGCCATTATGCTGGGTTTGATCAAGCAACCCAAGTTCAGCTCCAAGATAAACCAACTCCCCCCACCCCCCTCTGCTCTCTGTATCCCCAGGGAGATGCACCCCCAGAGTGTCTTCTCTCTTTCATTGCGTCCCATCTCTGGCAGAGGACCTGCTCCCTGTTTATTCTCTTTTCAACACCCCTTTCTTTTGTATTCTGTTTCTTTTTGCTTTTATGCTATCACGCCTCTGCGCTACTCTTTCTCATAACCCCTTACACATTTCAAGGTTCATGCTCCGAGTTCCCTCCTCTTTCTCGACACTTTTACTTTGCATGCCTTTTATTTCCATCTTTAATCTTCTGCCTCTCTATCTCCTCTCTGATCTTCTCTCCTGCTTCCATCTTTTTTTTTTAGTGTGGCCTAGACACCCCATAGTCTGGAAACCGGCCCATCCTGGCCCTGCCCCTGAGCCCCTCCGCACGGCCCCGTGGGTAATGGGCATTGTGTATTCCCACTGATCCCTGACGGGGCCATATTGTGCCTCGGCGGGATGTCAGGAGCACAAAGCCAACCGGCCTGCCACATTGTCTCACACTCCAAATGAAGAAGTTCCTCCTCTGGCTCCCAACACAGCCTTGAAATGTCAGAAGAGAGGGAGGAGGTGTAGCGTGGCGGTGGTGTGTGAGAGTTGGGGTGTTATTTTTTTAAGAGAATGGATGCTCGTGGGGAGGGGGCTCATTGTTGGAGATGAGTGTTGTGTGTTACTCATTAATGCACCAACACTCTGCTCATTTAGGTCCAGATCCTACAGGCATCTACAAGGGACACGCATACTCTTGGGTGCTTATACTCACACGTACGTTGGGCTTGGATTCACAAGTTCACTCCCAATCTATCTGCTCAGTCATGTCGAACCTGGCGCTGTCACTCTTTACGCACCATGACTGTCAAAGATACGATTCAGATGCTGCTCGTGTGAAGCTAGATAAATAGAGATAAGGAGCTTCCCAGACAGGACTTTACCTTCACAGCTATCAAAACGCAGGAGTGATTGGGAAGAGACGTGCCGTTCGGGCCGCTCTGCCTGTCCCCGTCTGTCTAACACAAGTCAATATTAACTTTACGGAGATAAATTTGCGACTTTGACACAACCTCAGCTTCTAATTTTCGTTAGCTTATTGCATTTGTCTGCACTGGTTTTTGGCCTTGAACTGATTGATTTTAAATCAATTCTCGCTTCACTTCTGTTACTTCCAAAAATACAGACTTTACACTGTGGTGTGCTGATGATGATCAAATGTAAAACATCAGTGGATCACTGTGCTTTTATACCTTTTATAGCCATAAAGACAGTTCAAGGTAAACTGCAAGATGAAGATGAGCAATATGAAGATCTAGGAATCCCAACTGTCATTGGGCGAGAGGCGGGATACACTCATGACAGGTCGCCAGTCTGCACAGCTATGAGCAATTTAGAATCACCAATTACCCTAATGCGCATGGTGGGAAGTAGCCAGAGTAGCTACAGACAACCCACACCGACTCAGTGAGAACATGTAAACTCCACACTAAATGCTCCAGTCGGCCGATGGATTTGAACCCAGAACCTTCTTGCTGTGACGCATGAGGGCTAACCACCACATCACTGTCTACTTGTATGTCAAATTAAATGGATATGCTGTATATGTAATCCATGTTAGTTCACAACAAGCAAGGCAATGTCTGAGGCTGAAAAGTGAGGGGACTGCGAAGTGCCAGAACCTGCAATCCCTGGAAAAGCCACTTGATGCTGCTCCAAAAGCGAAACAGTTCTCACAGACCTCCTCAATGAAATGCTTTAGAGTAGCAGTAAACATGTTTGTTCGGGCTGTATTAAGGTGTGAAGTTATGCACAATTTATGGTTTGGCCACTTTGGATGAGAGGTAGACACAGTTACAGGGCACTAGCTGTCTCTCTGTAGGCATCATCTGCCCTCTTCAGCTTCACAAGCTCCATCTCTCCACCTTATAGTTCAATTAGCCAGGGATTTTCAGGCTCAGCGATGTTGGTCATGGCCAGAACCTACCACACTGAGGTTTGACGCCAATCTTGACCAAAACCATGGAGATGTTCATCCATCTTCACACGATGGTACACACAGTCACGATAAAGCTACTCAGCAGCAGCAGCATTAATTTCAATTTTCACATCTCAGTGGATAGGTAAGGTGACTTTCAACATATGCCGATTGTGTTTTCTAAGTGTTATGGACAATATCTAAAACTTCAGTAGATCAGAGTCCTGGTAATTCATTTTATTGTGTCTGCTTACAGTACATCCAAACTGCCAGGTGTCTGCACGAGAATGTGCCATGTGCTGGAGGGACACTTAAGCGTCCTTTAGGATGTGTTTTGGAGGGATAAACTTTTATTTGGTTTACTTGGCCAGGTTGCAAAAACAGCAAAGCAGCCCCTTAATCGAATTATCCCTGCCTGTTGACACTGCACTTTGATCGGCACAAGAATGTTGATCTCACCCAAACGCACTTCCACGTATTTACCGCCATCACACTCCAATTAGTCGGTTAAAAGGAACATTGTTTGTGTAACACTTACGTCTATCGGTGCGTGCATATGTCTTTAAGTGCCTCTCGCAAAATCCTAGGGGGAGCTGAAGGTACAAAAGTACATTTTTTTATTCGTGCTCCCGAATAAACTTCCTTCCACGGAGTTACAAGAAGCTTAATGAAGTTTTGTTTGTGGTCGACAGAGTAAATGTCTGTATTTGCCTGCCAGCTGGAGCAGCCAGGTCAACAGGATGTCTGAGGGTATAGTCTGCAGGTTGAGCAAACTGCCCCCTGTGAATCCGACGTGTGAGCTGTTGACACTGAGCACAGTTAGATTGGCTGTGGCTTATAATGCGAACATGGCCGGGGCTCAGGGGGCTTGGCTCGGGGTCGAACCTTGCTCTGCCCAGTCGTTCAGACGCCCTGTAGAGAGGCTGCCTGCATGTCTAAACTGAAGAGGGCTAATCCTTGTAGTGACGACCATGGCAGAGCCAACTCTTGAAAATGTCTCTGTTGTAAAATGATGGCATTTTTTAAATGTTTTGCTTCTGTAAACTCAATTCTGCGCCATTCTTTCTGTTTTGACGATTGTCCAAAGGTCTCTCTCTTTTTTTAATTAGAAGCTGTCTGGTGTAGATAAAGGTTTGGTCAATACAATCCCAACCAGGCCACGGACAGGTCAACAACCTCAGCAACAATAAGGTCAGAATTAGTTTAATTAATCTCGAATTAATTTACACAATTATTTTAAATGTAGTTTGTGAAATTCTGGGCCATTTATGGAGCAATGTAAAGAAAATAGTATGATGACGTTGTGGTTATAACTGGAATATAAGTTTCTTTAATAAAACAGCTCTAATTGTAGCCAGGAGGGGAAGATATATAAGCATTAGTTCTGAATTTGTGGGTCTGTATTTATATATTTTTGCAGCATCCTATGTTGTTATATTTTCAGTCGATTATTGTCTCACAATGTGTGTATTCATTATGAAGGTTTTGCAACTGCAGTCTACGGCAGTCTATACAGAGAAGGGTCTGATACAGACCAGACAGACGCAGCAGATATGTATTTTCATTTTTAATACATCAGCAGGACATTTCATTATTTAATTTGACGTAAAGAAACTAAAGTGTGATTTTGTGTCACGTGCACGTTTAATTTTTCCAGAAATTAGAGCTAGAAGTTCAGTCTGCCCAGCAGGTGTATAATTTATCCATTTAGCTATTTTCTCTTCCAAATAAGTCTCACTGATCTGCTCTAGACTGCTTTTTATTGATAGTGGGATGTCCTCTGATTATAATTGGAAATATGGATCATGGTCCACACTGCAAAATTGAAACAAAAAAAGTTAAAGTGGTTAACAATGTGTGTGAGTATGTGACTTTGACTGTGAGACGCGAGGGTTTCTGTCCTAAATCTACCTTCTGCTCCAGACGTCACTGACCATTACCAGTCTTTTTCTTTTGCAGCCTGTACATACAGTATGAACCCCTTGAGTCATATTCACTCCATCTCTCTCCGTCTTTCTCGCCTCCCGTCTCACTCTCTCTCTCCCTCTCGCCCCCTTCTCCTTTCTCTGACTTATCTTTCCATTCTGCAGTAATGAGCGTGCTGTAGCTGCAGGCCTGTCCGTGCTCTGTGTTAATCCTTCCTTTCAGCTGGAGGGCCATTTAGAGCACAAGCACCCAGAGCCTGCTCCAGAACTTAATTAAACATTCTTGGTGTCGCTGTGTTACTTTGCACTTTGCTTTCTTTCTCTTTCAGACATGCACACGCATGCATACGCATACACACAGCAGCACCTACACCAACATCTACACCCACACCTTTTTTTTTCTTTGCTTTCTTTTTTTTTTTAGACAAGCCCCACTTGATGGCACCTATGTATGATATCAAATATCTTATATGTCAGTGTGTGCTCTCTACCCTCCGCTTCCAGCACAGGAATTAATGCACATTTATCTTTTAATCAGGCGCTGCCTCATGATAGATATGATCAACTATCACACTCACTTTCATTTTTCTTCTTCTAACTTATCAATACAAACTCAAACAACTGCAGTCAGTGGTGCAGATCAGGTTGTCAGAACGTGTGTCGGTCCTCATTTACTCAAATGTTTATTTAAGTGAGCAGCGCAGGTGCATCTCTTACGACCCACCTGAGACAAGATGAAGTGTTGCAAAATGCCCATGTTATTCCTCCACTTAGTGATCAGAGGAGGGCAAAGCTACCATTTATTTAACTGTGAGGAATTCGCTCCAGGCGTTTGTGCAACCTCATATGGTTGATAAAGTCTGAGCTCTATAAATCAAATCAGCGTTTCACCATGCCTCGGTGCAATATTTCATGGATTGCCCGACAAAATACTTTTACGTTTTTTTTGAACACACGTGTCTGATGCTATCATGCAAACCTCTTTCTCCCAAGTAATGTAAATAGTATTTTTTTTGCAGCTTTGGTGATTTGCCGTCTGCTTATGTCTTGTTTGGCTTGGGCGCACTCTTTCTACAAGTCTGGCAGGTTGTCACTTCTTAATAATCAAACTGTCTGAGCTCCAACCCTTAATCAAGGGGCAGCAGAAAATATACAATATACATATACGTATGTTAACAAGGTGCCACATATAGATCTAGGCATGCCCCACACATGAGCACACGCCCTAAAGGTGAACAACTGGACAGGTGTCAAGCACGCCTCGATCACTTGTGCTCATCGGCCAATCGGGAAAGCGAGTCAAGATAAATCCCTTCTCGCCGGTGAAATGGTGACGAGGGCCAGAATATACAGCTCTAGTTCCCCCTCACTGTGAGTGTGTGTTATCTTCCCTGGACTAACACAGGCCCTCATTCATACTCAGGTCTTTATAACTGGCCAAAGAAAGACTAATTTGGGTGGAGGTTTTTTTGGCGGAGGGGGCAGTATGGGGGAGCTGTATTGTTTGCCTAATCCGCAGTGACTGGGAAGTTGTACACTGTGCAAATAGCGCATATTTGAGCAGCTCTGCTCCTAAGTAAAGCCCCTTCTGCCCCAAACGTTGAGATAAGCACTGGGCTTGGGCTTATTCAGAAAGCACTGTCTTAACGGTCACAATTTTTTTTTTCTTTTGGCGCTCTCTCATGCCATTTAGCTTTCCATCAATGCAGCGTAACAGAGTTTTGCAGAGACAATTGTGGAATTCTTATCTCGCAGCGGTTATCAATGCTTGTATCTGCAGAGAGGCAGGGTGGAAAGCGCCGCGACATTTTTGTTTGACTGGGTAGCAGACAGTGGTGAGCGGCATGAGAGATAATGGAGAATGATGGAGAGCGGTAGCTGCAGGACTACATTTTTCTCTCCCCTCTCTCTCTCTCCTCTTCTTCTTCTCTCTCACCCTTCCCTCTACCTGAACTCTCCAAGTTTGAGAGAGACTTCCAGATGAAAAGCACTCTTGATTAATATAGTGTCCCCAAAATGTCCCATGTGGTTACATGTGGCCTGCTTTGATTTATAACTAAAGTGATAAAAATGAACCCGGTCATCCATCTATCCATCCGTCCCAAAGACTCATCTGACAAACGGGCCAGTCAGTCTTGTCACTGGTCCTCTGCGTAACCAGCCAGTCAGGGTTTTCAGCTAAATGGATGCGGTCCAGATCCAACCACCTCACCTGGGCCAAAGGGCAGGATGAGACACGACTTTTGTGTTGTAATGATGCATTTTTTTTCTCTCCCTATTAATCCGCTGTTGATGTGCCAGGAGAGATACAGATGTGTATCTGTGCCGTGCAGAGCAGGGCAAGTGTTGTAGTGGCACAGTCAGCTCTGTGTGTATCTGACAGCTAGCTGGCACCGTCGGGCCTCGGTGAAACGTTTCACCTTGTGTAACGTGGAGCGGCCAAGCTCACGCAATGGCCCTTAGGCTGCATGTTGAGTGTTTTGACGACGTGCCGTTGTAAATCTAAAAGGTTCTGACGCGCCGCATTCTCCTCATCTTTAAGTTTCCTTTTACACAGCCCAAGGCTGCCTTTACTATCTTGCCCACTGTTTGACTTGCAGATCAGTCAGTCTATTACATTGCCATGGCGCTGGTTTTCAAACACTGCAGACGTGCTAGCTTGGATCGCGTAAGTCAAACAGAGTGCACGGAAAGGTTTGATAAGGAGTATTGGACCAACAGCTAAATCCGCTGTTTATTCTATAGCGTTTTAAGGCTCAATAAATTCAGACAGCTGCAGCAGTTAGTTCCATTGTGTTACCTTTTGAATTTATGCCGATAGATCTCCGTATCAGAACTTTAAAGGCCTTGTTTCCAGGCCTTTCCTAATCTCCCTGTCATCTGCATAGAACTGCATAAAACTGCAGCTCACAATGGAAGCGCAGATCAACACCAACAAGGCTAACTTGTCCAACAAAGTGCTGCTTTATTTCTGCCACCCTTTAAAACACACAAGCCATAATCTATAGGGGGGAGTGTTTGGATTTGAGGTCTGAATCTTTCAAAAGCAACGCTCCCCTTTCTTCCCTTTTTGCCGTATTGAGGAATTCCCTTATCTTGCCTCACCAGTGGCGTCGCACAGAAAAGAGCAGGCCGCCTCATTGTCAACCCCTTAGAGTTCCAGTCTTGTTTGATAATGTTTTCTGTGGGTCACTTGACACCCTCCCTTCTCCTTCTCTTTTTTTTTTCCAACACCCGCTATGCCCCTCATTGTTTGTCTCTTCTATTATTCCCCTAACCAGATTCTGGGTGTTTTTTAGGGTGTTTGGAGGGGGGATGTGGGAGGGGGGATGTTGAGAACTGGCATGAAGGGAGGATAGGGACGTTTGTCACTAGTTTGAAAAAGTGAAAGGCCTCAGTCTGCTAGCAGCCAGCTAGGGTGGAACCTAAAAGTCATGGAACCATATGGACCCTCCAGACAATCAAATTACTTTTTTCTTACCTCTTCTTCCTCCCCCATCCATCTTTCATCCTTCTTTTTCTTAAAGAAATTAGCGCAGACCTTTGCATTTTCCACCCAAAGGCAGAGAGGGCATGTGGACAATGTGAGTAAATTCCACCGCTCCTAATAAGTTAATGAAATTATGTGATCATGTCCATCACAAAGAGGAAAACACGCTGCTCTAAAAGTGAAAACATCGGGGAGGTGAATTTTCCAGTCCTCCTTAGAGTTTTTTTTTTAAATGGATGTGCAGAGCAAAGCAATTCCATCCAGACTACATTATATCCATGCAATATCACAATTACATACATATATATGAATATGAATGATCGTTTGCTACATTGGCTCCCAAATTGTGCACTAATTATATCATTTTACAAATGCATTTAACTACACTAACAAAGGCAATGAAAATATTTGCAGTAAATGCAGTAAATATGACGGCTTCTTTTTTTCTTTTCTTTGCACCCATGGCAAAATGTTCCCCATCTCCTCGAGGGGCTGTTTCCATTTGCCATGGTTACAAGCATCCCCCTCGTCATTTAAATGGCAAGGTGAGTGGAGAATAGCCAGGGGGAGGTTCATGGGACAGAGGAGTGTGCACGTGTTTTGGGGTAGAACTCACGCCAGAGTCAATGCCTGGGTGGCCAATTAGCAAAAAGGAAAGAAAAGACCCTGTGCCATCAACCAATGACGGCTGGGGGAGCAGAGAAGGGTGAAGTTTTTTGTCCTCTCCCTTTCCTCCCTCCCTCTGTTCCTCTTTTTACTCTCTAACTCTGTCTGTCAACTTAGTGTCCACAGCAAAACTCAGTCAGAATACCCAATGAGGATTACTAGACTGGAAGCTGTGGGATTTCTAGAGCCGAGTGTGTGCGTCCTTGTGTGTTTATGTATGTACGCCTCGCTGTGTGTGTGTGTGTGTGTGTGTGTGTGTGTGTGTGTATGTCTCACTTGTTTGTGGAACAAAAATGTCCTAGTGTGTCCCTAGACAGACATTTGGCTGTGTCCTATTGGCCATAGAGGATTACAAACCCTCTCTTTGCCTCTTCACACTGGTCCACAGTGCTTCACTCCCCCCCGGCTAATGACCCAGTGAGACACATTCATTCCTTTAAATAGATCATCATCCCTACATTTCCTCTACATTAAATATTGAAACACCTCAAAAGTCACATCTCTGGATTCTTGTTCTCGCCTCTGTTGAGCTCAGAAAGTTGCTCGATTTTGTTCCCAGTTTTGCTCTTTCTAGGACGTTCAAAGCAGGATGTATTTAAAACTTTATCTCAGACGTTTATGGCTTTCAGGCTGATGCTGTGGGAGACCCGACCGCTGAGCAGCGATCTCCGGTTGCCGGTTGGCCGGCGCGCAACTGGCTGCTCTCACGCTTCAAGCAGTCAGCGAGGTGGTAGTTTAAGTGCAGCTAGCTGCGTTGCTCCCAGGCCTCCTCATTAATGATTTGGGAGTAGATGGAGTGTAAGAGAGACCTGTGGGAGCCTGTCTTCTGCTCTCCTTTGCCTCAGCCTTCATCTTCTCACTCTGCCCCTCCAGTTATTCAACCGAGCTGATCCTCCCTGACGCCACGCCAAGCCCTGAACATGTTGCTTCCAGCAATACCTATTTATACACATCAGGGCAGAGTGGAACGCTAAAGCTGACTTATGATCAGATCTTCAGTGTAAAACATAAATGTTTTGATTCTTCTCCAGCATAAACAGAATATGACTATAATAGTCATTTGTGTTACTGAAGGAAACAGTAGTGGCTTTACACACAAGTGAAGCAGGCTTAAAACAAATTGTCATATAACACGTCAAACTGCACCGGTGCTTGTGTTTGCTCATAGGTGCAGCATGTGCATACGTGCATGAGAACGAGGGGTCAGTGCTTTTGCACAAGCAGCCCGTTTTAATGACCCCGGGACTCGCTGTCGAAATTGAGAATAACTAACGAGTGTGTGCCGGTGGCTGTGCGTGCAGTAGTGTGCAAGCATGCAGTGTTGTGTGTGTGTGTGTGTGTGTGTGTGCGTGTCTGTTTCTGTGCGTACCGGTGCGTGTTGAGGAGCGCAGGCCTGGAGTGGGGTGCTGCTGCTGCTGCATTTGGGTCTTTGTGGCGCTCTGTGAAGCGGGGTCGACCTTGTGGGGCTCTCCTCTGGGGCCCAGACAAAGCCAGCGCAGGATTATCCACCCCGGGACAAAGTGTGTGATTACCATGAGAAAACAGCCAGCTCCAGCCCCATAGCCAAGGACTGCCAGGCCTGCTGGAGAGGTGGGCCGCCACTCATTAGCCGCAAGGGAGAGGCTGAATGCAGGCGCACACTCACTCCCTTACAAGCACACAAGAAAGCACAATGACACACACGCACATAGCGACATGCATGCTCATACTGTTGCACATACATATGCATGCACAGATGCGGTTTGTAGCTGATGTGCACACTGGGTTGCAAAGCTACGTATATATTCCCTTTTCATAATGTATACAAACTCTAAGTCAATATGAGACTGTTCTAAGAAAAGAAAGATTTTGCAAATCAAAACATGCAAAAACAACAATTACTCAATTACTTCATGCATTTTCTTTGTAAATAGTAAACTAAAACTAGACGTAATGAAATAAAAACTGACTATAAATATATTATAACTGTGTAAATGTCATGAAGATCCTGTGTCGCCCTGATTATTGTTATGGCTGCATTCAACTTAATCTAAATCTTTCCTTGTATGTCATCTGTATTTATGTTTGTGCAGCGAGGGTATGTGCACCACGCCGCGCCAAAGGTGTCCCACCCTCCCACCCCGCTGCAATGTCCCCATCTAAAACCACAGGTCTTTTGTAGGGTTTGCATCTTAAGCCCCTGATCAGTGGATTTCCCACCTCTTCACTGAAGAGTCTCTCAGTCTACCCAGGATTAAAGGGATGAGCTGATACTCCTCTATCTCCTCATCCGTCCTTCTGTCTCCTCGGAGGATGAGAAAAAGATGTCTTTTGTTGCAGGGAGGCAACCCTCTCGAGTCGGGCTGGAGAGGGTCTGCGACGGAGGAGTTTTCGGTTGGGGGAGGAGAGGGACATGATTATTGATGAAGAAGATGCTGTGAAAAGACGCCCTGCCAGGAGGTACCTCAATGCGCGGGCGCTAGAGGACACACGGGCGCGTAACAACTGAGACAGAAAGAGATTATGAGTGTATTGTTTTAATTGGGTAGCAACTCCCGGTCACTGGGGAGGTCAAGAGTTCGGTCTTCTTCCACTCTGACCCCTTTTTGTCTCAACCTACTCTTTTATATTTCTTTGTCTTTTACAACTTTGTGCTATTTTACGACCCCTTTGTGTCCTCATTGCTGGGAGGAGTAGAAGTAGCAGTGGGCAGGGCAGACTGAACTGGTGGGGAAATGTATCGCCGGAGATGTATCTTTTGCAGAAACCTCCACTGGTTTATTTTCGGGCTATTCTTTTTTTTTTCCTTTGCCTCTACGTCCATTTACTGTAATTATGGATCACTACCTCCACGCTTCTTTCTCCATCTCTTCTCCCTTCCTGGCCTTCTCTCCCTCTCCAGGGTGGGAGACAGGTCACAGCTGTAGGGGGACGGCAAACCTGTCACGTGTTGCTTTGTCTCGGCCTTCACCAGAACATACCGGCAGAAGTTACCCTGGCAACTGCCTTTCCCTCTTAACCACGCTACTGTAGTTCGGAGGAAATGGCAGCATTCCTCCTCAGGCCCGTATTCTCCAGTGACTCCACGAAAGGTCACTCTGACTTTTAATTTCCCTCCTCTGGGTATGATTCATGATTTGCTCCCTCACACGTGCCTGTTGATGTTTATATTTGACTTCTGGAGGAGCTAAAATAAATTCAGATCTGATTGGACAGTCGGCCATTTATCTACCTGGTTATGACTGCCAAAGCACTATTCGCTGAACCGGGAATTAGTGAATGTCACGGGAGAGAAATGAATCCTGGTGTGTAGCTCTATAAATATTTGACTCTCCTTCCTCAAGCCCTCACCGTGAGGAGAGGCTCTGCCTATTCCTGCTCTCCTTACCGGAGGGAACAGGGTGGCAAGGCGTCTGATTAATTGACTTAAAGAGAACATAGATCATGTTTTTCGGGAGACCTAGAAAAAGTTTAGGCCTATCCTCTATCTCCTGCAGAACATCTTATTCAGCATTAAATTTGAGCCTGTTATCAGTGAAACATTACACCGGTAAACCATGCCCCGCTTCTTCCCACATTCCTTTGCAGTTCTTTGAACTGAACCATGCAATATTTATATATATATTTTATCCCAGAGCCCAGTATCTTTATCTTTATCTATTTCAAGACACTTGTTAAATGGCTGTTTTTTCAGCATTGCTTTTATTCACTCAGACTATTGGTCTTTCTAATTTAGCCTTTAAGATTTTCTGGGACACTGGACTGTCTTTATTACCCTCCAAGTTGCTCCAGACGTGGATCCCTCTGCAGTAAAGAGACACAACAGTGTACACCTCTGGTCTCTTTCCAGATAAATCCTAAATTATGTCAGCCTGAAAATGTAGAAGCAATTTCAGAGTGCTTTCCTCAGGATTGGCTATTGGAGCATGACTTATTAGAATAAGACCCACCTTAGAACGCATCTGAAACTTCCTTTTTGAGTCTAACCTAAAGACACATATTGAGAAAATAGGTCAGGTTTACTCTGGCTCTGGTACCTCCGTCACACACAATACATGTACATGCTCTGTTCTCCCCGAGAGGGCAGCTTCTATTTGGGTTGTGTTTGTGTTTAAGCGTGTGCGCGCTGAGCATCGCGCTATGAGATCATCTGTGAGTATCACAGATGGCCCAGGGTTCCTTTGCTGACATGACTCTCATTTATAATCATCAGGGGTGGATGCTCACTCTCTCTCTCTCTCTCTCTCTCTCTCTCTCTCTCTCTCTCTCTCTCTCTCTCTCTTTCCGTCTATCTGCTTGACACACACACACAGACGGAGTCACACACAAACAGCACTCTACCTAGCAACGCTCCGAGCTGAATGGCATCACACAGCTCCGTGACCAGCTCTATAGTCAGCGAATCAATAGATGGCTGATGCTTGAGGATCTGGCTGCTGTCCACAAGGGGGACTGTTTGTCTTTGCTGATCAATCATCACAGTCACCACAGCATTATGTCATCTGCTATTCTTCCCGGTTTCCTGCTGAGAATTAAAAAAAAAAAAATATGCGTTAGCCTTGAATTAATATTTAGTTGCCCTTTCCCTTTAAATACTTGAAAAGATACATTAAACACGCTGAATATCTCATTCTCTCGCTTGATCTCCATTCAACAGTTACTATGAATCTCTGAATTCCCCAAGTGAAGGGAACTCAACAAGCTGTTACCCCACACAACCCACCCCGCCCCGCCGTCCTATCCATCAACACAGCAACCAGTGATCACCGAAGAAAAGGGATCAGCTCCTTCTGGTGTGTTCCCTCGGCCCATTTAGCATAGGTCCCCACCCCGGGGCCTTCGGGCATGGCTCTGTGCCCCGGCGGAGGAGTCTGGGGGAATGCACACCCTGCTGAATGCTTTCTAATAGCTCAGAATGGTCTTTAATGAGCTTGAAGATGCAGTGCTCCGTATGGCGTTGTTCACCTGGGAAAATCACAGGCTGTGCGCACGAGGACCGGACCATACACGGGCGCACAAACACACACACACACCCACACGAACACAAGAAAACAAGAAACACACATTGAACTGGCTTTTTGCAGCCTCAGCACACTATTGTCCTTTTGGTGAATAGAGCTGGAACGTGGTCAGTCACGGTTCCATTAGGGCGCTGTGTGTCTCAGGATTAATTGTGTGTGTGCTTGTGTCGGCTACGTCCAGTCTTTGCGATCGTCGTCTCAAGTCTCCCAGTTACTCCTTATTAACCTATTTCATCCCCAGTGTCTAACATCTCCAAAGAATTTCGTACTCTAAAATTCATATATAAGCCTTTTCTTTATGCCGGCACTACTCCCTGATTAACAATAGTGGCTCCCTCTCTTCGGCCCCTCTCATTCCACCAGTCTGCTATCTGCCTCAGAAGTCTCTGGGGTCTCATAAACTAGCACACTGAATTTGGACAATCCTACATGTACTTTGTTTCCCCCGGCCGGGGCTTCCTCCTCATTAATAACTCCCCTGCCTTCTAACCTTTTCTGCATAATCTTGGTCCTCAACAGCCTTTCGGGTTCGCTCTGCTTTTTTTAAAAACTTAAAAACTGCACCAGTTTCTTATCCATCTCATCCTCTGATTGGGTTTTATTCACATTTGGGTCTGCTGTCTGTCTCCCCCCTCTCCACAACCTCTGTTTGTGCCAACTGCAGCTGCAGGACCTGATAATATCCATGACCAGCAGTGAGAGGTGCTCTATCAGGAGAGGGTGTGAACGTGACCAAGCAGGGACTTCCCTCTCTTCCTCGGGCCACAAAGGCCGGCCTGCAGCAGAACATCAGCACCAACAGAAAGGCGCCCACTTTTGTAATGGATGCTGCCCATTCACTTATATTCTCCCCTCCTAACTCTTTTTTTTTTTTTTCCCTTGGCTCCTCTCTTCTTTTCTTTCAGCAGCAGTGCTATAAAAGGGGGTTTCTCTTTCTTTTTTTCCCCTCCGTCTGACAGAAATAAACCCTGAGCTCCACCAGCATTACAGTTGAGTGCACATATCACACAAAAGTCAAAGGTGTCTTTGATGTCAACCTATGTAAATCCTCCTACTTTATCCATCTTTCTTTGAAAGTTCCCCTGCAGATGTACTCTCGGGTCCCCCTCCTCACCTGAGCTTCCCTGTTCCACTTCGCAGAGCATCAGCGGTCAGGTCAGCAGTGTACAGTGAACCTTGGCTCGAGGGCCCCCTGAGTCAGGAGTTTGGGGCCCTTACTGCCCCCCAGAGGGAGTGCCCGCGGAGGCCAGGGGTGGTTCCAGGGCGGCTCCATTTGACAGCTCAACACACAGGATCTGCTGGTGACCAAGGGGCCATCAGGGGGGCCTTAACTATACTGCTTTAGATAGCACCACACCCTGGTTCCATCCCCCAAGCCTCCGAGCTGTTGTTCCCCCAGAGAAGAGGGTGTGTGTGCAGGAGAGACCAGGCGAGGAGAGGCATGGCCCGGGACAAAAGGCGGTCCTCTGGCTAGCACTGTTCTGCATGGTAGCGGCTTTAGTCTTCTCTTCTTCTTTTTTGCCTTTCCTTTTCTTTGGGGTAGCTGCTTTTGTGGGGACGTGATGGAAGCTTTGAGGGGGTGCAGATATGATGGATGGAACCGGGGAGGGGGGGAGTAAACGAGCTGGTAGGGGGGGCGCCGGGAGCAGCAAAGATCGGGATAGAGGGGCCCAGTGTCGTGCTCCCCGTCTGAGAGGAACGTGCAAGGCATGGGGCGGCCTCGGGTGGTTGGGGGGGACCCGGGCCGGGGGGTGTACGGTTTATATGCTGTGTGTGTTTCATATTGAAAGAGTGAGAATAGAAACTGGGGGAAGGGGTTCAAGAGTTGGCGAAGGGATGTGAGGGTCCACGTACGGATGAGGATGTGAAGATGGATGATGTTGCGGGTGGGGAATTGTTGCCGAGGATGGTGTGTATTGTTGCAGAAGAATTGCTTTTTAGCGTCCTGGGGGGTACAGCTCCCCTGATGAATTTGCAAAAAAATAAAAAATTAAATATTCTACCACAAGCAGTTCTGTTTTAAAGTTGGGAAATATTAGCCACTACTGCAAAAACTGAAGTAATAATCAATAATATAGATCAGAGTTATAAAAAGCCATTCGATATATATGATTTTTTTTTTAAAGCAGAGGGAGCATGGACTTGTGTATTTGTGTGCGAGCGTGTTTTGCGTGCGCGTCCATGCACTGGGTGCTGCCGTATGTGGAGCTCAGTTCTCTGGGGGTGAAAAGACAGATGAGGGTGCAGAGTTGGGATGAGGCCACAATATTTCATCATAGACAGTATAGAACCAGGGCTGGATAAATTGTTTAAAATAATCATCACATGGCTATCCTTTGGCCGACGACGTCTCGTACCACACACAAGGATACGTGATGCTGTCATCAATTCTGAAGCTTCACGTTCGCTCTGCTCATGCATCTGCAAAACAACCTTCCTGTTTATTTTACCACATCCTGAGGATTAGGATAGGAGCGCTCCCAGTGGATCCACCTCCTCTTTCTGGCTTCCTTGCTGCACCTTGCACTGTGGAATGTCCTCTCAGCAAATCAGTGACAGCCCTTTTTCTCAACTCGCTTCCCTCTCCCACTGTCCACCTTGCAGTGTGGAATGTCCTAATCCATAGAGATACATGGACACAGGAAGAGCTTTCAGCAATTTGCATAAAAATATCTACTCCCTTTAACCTCAATCCAAACTGAGAATTCACTTGACAGGTGATTGCGAAAATAAATTTAATGTCAAGTGGTCGGTTTTTTATCAGGGGCAGAATCAGCGTTTGCTAATCCTTTATCTTGTAAACCAATTATTTGTTTTCAAAGCTTGTTTGAAATGCTTTGAATTGTTGCTGGCGGCCGCTGAATGGGGCTCCAGGACAAGCAGTAAAAGTAGCAACCGCATACCTCTCCTACTGTAGTCTATCAGATTAAGCTCTTTGTTGACACATACAGACCACCTGCTGCATGACAATACGCCCCTACGTCACACTTTCCCTTTCCTCTCACCGAGAAAGATAGCAAGCCTCCTCCTGGTGCTTCACAGATAGGCAAGAAACAAAAAGAAAATCGGGACAGACGCCAATCTTTCACCCATCAAATACCAATCAAGGCCTGGCAACCTGCTGGCATCCCTCTGGAGGACTGAGATCAGTATCTGGCAACATGCTGGTTGTCCAGTAGCAGGCAGCCTGGTGGCTGTCACCCAGTGCCCAGAGAGAGACATCCTCTTAGGGCTGGGACAAAGGTGGCCGGTCCTCAGGGATTACCCATTAGCATGCTAGTTTGTGTGTTTAACACTGGCCTGAATGGAAAGGACAAGAGCCAACACCCTGGTCTATTCTTAAGCAGGGAAGTGTTACTGTTTCAGCTGCTAATGCTGGTCTGACTTATGCATATATATGCATACATACATATATATGAGAGGAATGTTTGCATCGGCACGTTGACTGACTAAATGGAATCTTTGCTATTCTGGTCAGAGTAATATCTTCAAAGTTGCTCTGCAAAAACACAGTATCACTGTTATAACCTGTCACGTGTGAGGCCTTGCATGCATCTTTGTGCGAAATGTGGCTGAATCGCCTTTCACTGATTTACTGATTGTGACATCTGATTTAGAAGCAGAACTACAACTTGTTTCCTGTCAGATTAGTCTTATTTGTACCTTCGTGGTTTAAAGTTGAAACTCATAGTTTAACAGGAGAGTATGTGTCCCGTTCTGAGATTCATGCTAACGCAAGAACAGAGGGAAGACAAGGACTTTGAAACCAGGTGTCAGAGGAAATCATTGCAGATTTTCTCATCCACTGATCCAATGTTTCTGAATGGAGATTTAGCTTTCTGTGTGTTGGTGTGACCACAGTCAATCCCTCCATGTGTGCGTTAGCCTAATGACGTGGAAAGACGCCTGTATGGAAATGTGTATTTGCGATTGTCCGCACTGGTTGTTGTTTCTGTGTGCGTGCGTGTCCGCGATTGTGCGAAATGCTCCTCTTTTCCCGCTGCTGTGTGCGTGTGATTATGTGCTCAGCCTTGCTGGCTGGCGGTGGCTGATAATCACACAAGAGGCCGTGTGTTTGTGGATCTCTTAGTTGAGGAGATTCCCACCGTGCTCAGCGTGTCTGGGCCCTGTGTGTGTGTGTGTGTGTGTGTGTGTGTGTGTTTTTTTTTCGGGGTTGCACGCGTGACTCCGCCAGCTGTTCTATTCTCCCGTTGGCCCCCTCAACCCTACCCGGCCCTCGCCCTTCGCCGACCCCTCCCTCCCGCAGAGGCCTGCTCTTCATCTGATAAGGGCCGCACTGGCCGAATCCTCAGCAGAGCTCCTCAGAGCCCCTCAGAGCTGCTCCGTGCTAACAATGCACCCTCCTTCCCCTCCACGCTCACCCCATTTACATGTGAAAACACCGGGTCTTATCTCCAGTTCACTGGAGCAATGGCACAACAGCCAAGTGTACGCATTCATATATGTCTGAGCGAAAGTGGCCTTAAGAGAACTGAACAGCAAACTGAACAGTAAACTGAATATGTGATTGTTTTTCATGTACAAAAACAAATGAACCATACAGTTACCTCATGGGTCTCATTGAGCACTAGTTAAAAGAATTAAGATCTTTATTATCAGTGGGATATTAGGCTGCTTTATCACACTTGCACTGTATCCAATAGCTAACGGCGATGGTAATGCCAAACAAAAGAGCCCCAAGAGAGGAAAACTAGTCTCTCTGCTCCATCTCCTTGGAATATTGCCATGGTGTCCGTAGATAATGATGCTCCTCTACGTGAAAGTTAACCCTAACCCACTGTCCTCACTACCATCCTAACATAACAGCCAGCCTGGCTACCGCTGTTGTTATTGTTGGCATCATCTTTGCTGTTCCTGGTAAAATCCCTCTAGAACGCAATCCATCAACGCACAAATTTTCACAGCAGCATATGTAAAAATTCTGTCTTGACAATTCACCAGCTGCCACGCAGACAGCGACAGAGAAGTGTGCAGGCTTTTAATTAAAGTCTGTGTAGTTAAGGGCTCGGGCTAAGCAAACACGGGGCCTCCGGCATCAGAGTTTAAGATGAGGTAAAGGAGAGCGGGGCGATGGGAGAAAAGGAGGAAAGGAGGGAGGGAGGAAAGGGCAGAGGCGAGTTGAATGAAAATGAGAGATGGGCGAGGGTGCGAAGATAAAAGATGAGCAGGGCGGGATAAAGGGCTATCTCTGAGCTAGGGGCAGGTAGAGTGATGGGAAGGACAGGAAAGGGGACGGGTGTGCGCTGTTAAAGATGGTATCACATGTTATCTGATGTATCATAATGTGATGCGGATATTGAGGTGGGAGGGGCAGGGTGAGATGCTTTTTTTATGTGTGGGGCATATTACAATGAAAATGGGAGCGGTTACAGAGATAATATTTGTTTATGTATTCATTAAACTCGGTGTTAAAGATGTAGATAGTTGCTAAGAAGCCAAGATATGTGAAGATATAAGCTTGAATGGTAATGCTTTTTTAAAATGAACCAGTGCACCACACACATACAGACCCAAACCTCCCAATTGTTGGCATGTATGACAATGTGGCGGGACAGGAATCAGGTTTGGGAAGTGAGAGGCTTTGTTCATGATGGTGATCTGGTGACATCTATTGGCGGAACCGTGGAACTGCATGTATCTGTTCCATATTTATGAATGGGATGAAAATCAAGCTTCCCAGATCATTCCACTGCATTTATGGGACAGAAAGTGATAGAAGGGACTTTGAAGTGGGTTTTCACGTTTAGTTCAGGTTTTATTTTTTGACATTTTTAAGCTTTTTTTGCATTGTTCTTTGATTTTTTTGCAATATGTAGAGTTCGTAGTGCACACGGTCTTGAAATATACTGACAAAGATGCAGTTACGTTATAATTTTAGTTAATTTTGTAAACACACAAGTGTTACAGTCACTTTCGGTTAACAAAAATGCTTTTTTCACACCTACTTTTTGTTATTTGGTTAGTTTTATGTTCATGCCGCCATATTATAGCATTACAGAATACACTGCATAGTTAAAATTAACTCAGTTGTGCGCAATTTTTCTGGATTAATTTTAAAAAAACAAAACCACATTCATTTCAGTCCAGTGTCACACGGCTATGAGTTTCAGGTCCAAACGCATAACTTTGTAGCAGGAGTACATTGAGGTAATTGACATTTTGTTCTATTTTTACTCGGAAATCTTATTTTTATTTTAATAAAAGAGCCTGAAGACTCGTGCTTTTCTCTCTACAGTATAAACTCAGATGGAAGTCTTTATTATTTGGGAGTCATTGAGCGAAGGTTTGTTTATCCGCCTGGCGCACAGAGGAGCTGCAGATGATTTTGAAATAAACACGTTTTGACAATCCAGTACGTTGCTGAGAAAATGCAATATTAGATACCCCTGGAAGGAGTCATGCACACAATATCTGAGTCATGAATTTACATTACTTCCAATGTACAGAATACAAGGGATGAAAGGATCATCGCGGGGCAACTTCCCAAATATGGTAACAGCAAAAAACGAATGAGAACAAAGAAGTTCCTCACAACAAAACGAAGATATAAACAACAGAACAGGCCGACTGGTATCACTTTGTCCTGAGAAACGTTTTCCAGTTTTCTGATTTAATCGATTAACGTTTGAATATTTTAATACAACAAAGGCACAAACACATGATTGTTCCTTTTTGTGGGGTTAATATCACCGGGAAAAGGTTAAAAAAAATGATTATCTTTGGTTTGATTGTTTTTTTTTCTTCATTACAAGATGCAAATCACAACTACACATTCATCTCTCACTTTAAGCTCTGAGTAGTTTTCTAGTTTTAAATAGATTTCTTTACTTCCCCTATCTCCTATGTACAGTGTTGAACAAACCACTTTGAAATGAACAAACACACATCCTTCAGCTGTGCTTCTCATCGGTCCGATACTACAGAGGAGGACTTTTCTGAGCACAGACACACAGGGATAATTATATACATTAATTTGAACTTACGGGTTTCCTATGAATCTCATATCATATAAGAAGGAACTAGCACAGAATAAGGCCTCAACTAAATTCTTCGTATTTTTTGTGTGTGTGTATTTTTAAAAGAATTATTGGTCTTGAAGCAGAAATGCATTAAAATGTATCTTTGCCAACAAAGGAATGATTTATGAAATTCAGAGTCAATACTTTTGCTCGTGCTCAGCGCTATTTGAGAAAATTGCAATGGTCCAATTGCACATTCAACCAAATGACAACAGGAAACACTGTGGGAAAATTACCAAAACATAAACTAAACAAGTCAATCACAGATAAAAATATCAAGAGCTATTAAAGAAATTGAAAAAAACGTTAATTCTGACTAGCCATGTTATTAGTACATGTTTCGCATCAACACTGAAAACAGATGAAAATGACCTCTAACTGAGCTGCTCTACGTTGCGTGTGATTCTGGCAAATTAATTCTTAAATCTCATGGCAGTAATTCTAAACAATATATTGGATATTAGACAAATTATACAATTTAAATGCAAAGAGCAAATTGCTGCAAAGTTTTTGACTTTGCAAGTGCCACACTTCGAAGAATATCATAATTTACATTGATGCTATAGCATTAGATGTTAATCAAGGGTGGATTAAGTCCTACTTCTTTGGAGATGGTCACTAACATTTCTTCAAGGGAAGAACAGACAACTGAGCTGAACTCCTGACAAATCTGTTTTAAGGTGTAGTGCAGCCACGACCCCAGCAGAGGGAGCCAGCACACAAGCTCAGTCTACCAGGAAGAGCTGCTCTCAGTCCAGCTCTTCTGTAAGGTGATGGGTAGGCATCCAGCTGAGGACACGGTTCACTCTCCCGACTCCTCGCTCAGTCTCCTTAAACAGGTCTTTGCAGCGTACTGACCTGGCCTCACGCTGCCCTGCAGCCTCGTCACTGAGTCCTGCAGTCTCTAAGTCGCGAGTGCGTCACCAGTCTGCTAAAGAGCTGCTACAGCTGGTCGGACTCCTCCTGAGCGCCCGAGGCCAGAGTTCTGGGAATGGGAGGTGCTGTGGGATGATCTGTGGGGTGGGTCGGAGGGTCCTGCGGGGACTCGTACTGAGGAAGCTCACCCTCTGAGGGAAGTTCCCCATCTGGGAGGTACGGCGGAGGAGGGAGGTCGAACCAGGGAGGTCGACTAAGGAAAAACAGAAGAAAAACATGCAGCAGTGTCTTGAGCTGTTACATAATGATTGCACAATTATTATTTTTGACGTAGTATGTTTACTCCTGTCTAGTTTAAGTAAGGAAACTTCAGTAAGAGGTTTTACTTTTGCTTATTTCATTTGCATTATTGTAACTGATTATGCTGTTGTTTGTTTTTTTTAACAATGGGAAAAAATGTAGAGCATAATTCTCACGCAACTGATCAATTTTAACCTGAAAAAAAAGAAAGAAGAATCTTTCTCAACATCAGTATTGAGCTATTACACTAAATGTTATCTCTCTTTGTGTGTTTTTAAAGCATAAGGTCAGATTTGAAACATTCCCAATCAATACTAAAGCTACCTCTAGCTCAAATAATTAATGGGTGCCCAACAGATGATGGGATTAAATGACAAATTACATAAAAGCACCTGTGTGACATCCTTTCCAATAGCAAGTACTTAGAAAGACAACTTTCATCACCACAGTGCAGCTTTAAAGCTATACATGTAGCTATTACAATCATTATCCCTTTTACCTGACATCCAGAACAGCTTGTGAGTATGAAGGAGGTGAGTCCATGGACAGTCCGGAGGGATACAGAGTCCCAGACAGCAGCTGCAGCGCTTGAGGAGTGGAGCTGTACTGGCCTGCTGCGGTGGGGGAGCCGGGGGAGAGACCTGAACCTCCTGGATGTATGTGGCCTCGGTCCAATATGACCAGACGGGACAGCAGCAGGGGCTGATGGTGGTGGTGGTGATGCGAGCTCCCTCTTACACCTCGGGGCAGCAGGACGCTTCGCTTCCTCTGATGATGGAGGACTAAAGCCAGCAAGGCCACCACCAGGACGAAGATGACAGCGCTGCCGATGACGGCGTAGGTGATGCTGGGGTAGTAGCGCAGGCGGTAGTCCAGAGTCACAAAGTCCTGGCCGGGGGCTTCTGCGCGAGAGAGGATGGAAATCGAGAGTAAACTGAGAGTGGCTGATGCGGGTGAATGAGAAAAAGGCAGGTGGTGGCAAATGATTTAGGCGAGGAAGGAGATGAACACAAATTAGGGGAATGAGAGGTTGGGGAAACACAAAGATGAGCCGAGGAGTAGCAGAGCCGGGGGAATGGAGAAGGGAGTGAAGAAGCAAATTGTTTTCAGGTTCATTTTGAAATGTATTCTGCGATTCAATAGCGACAGCCTCTCCAGGAAATGAGAGCGCTACATAATAAGCATAACAGCAGCGAGAGTCTGCCCAGGAGCTGCCAGAGACGAGGAGAACAAATCAACCATCCTGCACCAGAGCACAGGGCGACTATTGAACTCCCAGTCCAAAAGTAAGAGCCCTCTTCTCAGTGTGGAAGAAAAAAAAAAAACGAGAGGCTAAAAAATTCTTTGTGAAGGCAAAACAGCTTATAGCCTTTTTAGATAAAACACGACTTGGGTCGCTTTGCATTGAAGACGAGAGGAGGCACAGGAACACCGGGGGCCGTCACAGATTACCATGTTTGTCACAGGGAACAGGGAAGAGTGCAAACTACTTAGGAGTCGGGGGAACTTCACGATGCGAGCCGTGGCCAGCAGTAATAGACGCAGAGCAGACAAACCCACCGCCTGAAATTAGGAGAGGGACTACTGTAACGCCAAAGAGCACTGCAGCTTATTATTCCAGATGGGATGGGGGAATAGCACTTAAACATTTCTGCTGACTGATATTACGGCGCCAGAATTTCAATCAGACACTCGGGATAGGTTAACGTAAGTGTTTTTTCTTTTCATCGTGCACGCTGGCAGCGCTGTTGTATTAAGGGGAGGCAGAGAGTGAGTGGAAGGAATCCTATTTATTAGAGAGCAGCAGAGAGGATGTGCTAATGAGGAATGAGCTTCCTAACAGTATTTTACAAATGCTGTTTGAGTCCAAATTACACTGATGCCCTGGGGAGCTGTAAACATCAAACATCTGTGGGCCTCATGAAAAGTTCAAAACACTTTCTATGTTGTGTGCTGGAGGTTTTCCGTGTGGCTGCATTAAAGCCTAATATCCTCAGAAGAAGCTCACTTCTCAGTCCACTATCCAGCATGAGGACAGTCGAGATGATTGACCTGAAAGCTTGTCAGGAAATGACCGTTACAAGATTTCTTGAGGTCGAATCAATAGTGAAAAATGCTTCCATCTGTAAGGATTAGATCCTCAAGAAACTGCGAAGAAGGCAAGACTTTTTGAAGCTTTTTGAAGTATTCCAGGCTCATAAATAGACTTACAGGCTCTTTGGGGATATTGTGTTTAGCACAGCGCGGAGATTCCCCACACATTTACAAGGTAGAGCTACACAGCCTCAGAGAATCGGACCAAACGTGCACAGCTCCATAAAACGTCATCCAATGTGACCCCGATCCACGGAGCGCAGCCAACTAATACGCTTGTGGAAGGGATTTTTCCGACTTCATCTATTCATGCGGCGTTCGTGCGCGCTGGAATTCAAAGCATGCACCGACACGGGGTTCCGGTGCGGAATTAAAGGCGCAGTCCTGCATTTTTGGGGAAACAGGAGCAGCAACAGCTCGGCTTAGCGGGAGGCGGGACGAGGCGGCGAGCCAGCAGCATGTGGAAATGAGATGCTTACACATCACCATGGATACAAGAGGCTAGCCTCCGGTGGAGATTCCTGGAAATCGCTGCACCTGATCAAGAAACAGTCTGCCACATAACACCTGTTAAAATGAGATTAAACTTTACGGGGGCTTGTAGGGAGGGGATTTTAATTTAGAGTCAGATTTCCCTCTGTTTCCAGTCATTATGCAAAGCTAAGTAAGCCAGATGTTGGCTGCACACTTCTATTTACCTTATACATCATTGCAAAAGAAGAAAAGTAGGTTTTTCAGCAGCAGCAGCAGCAGGTTCCCTGTCTACCTGACCTTGAAGGCCTGGGGAGGGAGGGGGGGATCTGCTGTGTGTAAGTGTGTGGTATTGAATTCCCAACAACAACCAGCCTGGCATACAGCCCATTTATGTACTAGTGCGAAGGCAGGGGCCCCACGCCTTAATTAAATCTAATCTAATTCAGATGCTCCACCCGCCGGTTGCCCCGACCACGTACCAGCCAATAAAACGAGCCCCCCTCGACCCCCTCCCTTGTGATTCAAAATTGGCCGGTCCTTCACGCTGCCAATTAATTATGAACTGGACTCTCTGCGGAGTGAGAAGAAAACAAAGAAGAAGTATTTCCATAATTACCTAGTAAAAAAAAAAAAAAAGAACAAATAAAGAGATCCCACCACCGCGAACCTATGCCGCCTATCAGGTCGCGGTGCAGTCCTCTGAGAGCAGAGAGAAAAAAAACACAAACGCACAAAAGAAACTCATAATGCTGTAACACTAACAATGGCGGTCTCTTCGGTACATTAGTGATAGAGGCCTGAAAGGGTGTTTCAAATCACACAGTAGATGAAAAGACAGAGGGAGACAAGAAGACTGAAGCGGCTTCAGTTTTCGTCAGAGGAGAGAGGTCCCCCTCCCGCTGTGTGCGTGATTGAGCTCTGTGCTTTGTTTTTCAGACGATTTCTCTGCTGTTAGCTGTAGCTACGATACAAAGAGAGGTGGAACATGCAAAGATAGGTGAGATAGGGTCTCAAAATGACAATGAAAGAGAATAATCAGACTCTAGTGGCTTGTTGGTTCCCAGATGTTGTGTTCAAAGTCCTGTATATCAAAGGAAAGCGATAAAGCCCCAAACTTCCAACTCTAATTCAGCTTCCATCTTGACGTTCACACTTATGTCCATCACTCAATGCCATGAGAAAGGCTCCTGATCTGGACCTAGATTCTTTTTGCAGCGGGAAAACACCCCAAACACACACAGCACCAGTGAGGAGATGTGAAATCTAAACATCGCAGACAGGATCAACTCTAAATCAAGTCTAAATCCAAAAGTTCTGTGATGTATTTAGAACAAACCGCCTGCCAACTCCTAAAAATCTCTGCGAGCGCGCACCACGAGCACTGGTTCTAAATACAAACGGTGATCTCACCAAATATTGACTCGCTTTCTCTGCTTCCCAGCAACTTCGGTTTAATGGATGAATTAAAAGCCGTTCGATATTTTGGAAATCCTCTGTGCTTTAAACCTTTGCACAGCGCAGCGCGCCGTGCCACGGTCTCCGACAGTGTTACTTTGTACTTAATGCATTTGATGGAAATGTTATGATCAAAGCGGAACATCAAAGTTTGCTACGAGCTTTTCTGTCTCGTCAAACCCGACATGAAAGGCCCGGGTACATTTATGCTGCAAAGCTGCTTGTACACTGTGGAGCTCAGAAGGGGTGAAGTCCAAAGTGAAGAGATTTCCCATTCATTTTCATACAAGCGCTTTCTGGCATTGTAAAAAAACGAGGGGTTATTGAAAGCCTCAAGGTCCTTCTGCAGCGTCCATTGTGTAATCACTGGAGTAAGAGAGAGAGAGCAGAGAAGTCTGAATGGTTAGGTAACAGAGAAATGACAGAAGTAGACGGCTACAACTAATAAACCTACGGGTCGACTGGAGCCTTTCTATGAGGAGTCTGCATATCCCAAAGATTGGTTGTTTGTCTCTCTGTGTTAGCCCTGTGATAGACCAGCAACCTGTTCAGCCCAATGACAGCTGGGATAGGCTCCAGCCCCCCACCCCGCTCCCGTGACCCTCTGGAGGACAAGCGGTTACAGAAAACGAATGAATGAGTTCCGCTATTCCGATTCCTTTCCTCCGAGGTGTAAAGGATGCTGTAAAGGGGATCCACAGACATACATGTGTTCCACTTTAATAAGCTCACTCTGTAGCTCTCCCGGCGCCACTGGCACCTCTTACACTGCATCTACACTCTATTCATACACTCATAAACCTTCCATATGGGGAGGCTTGGGCAGAGGTGCAAGGTGCAGCCTTTCAACCAGGCCACTTTAATTACATCAGAGTGCCTTCTCCCCACATCTCGCCGTCTCACACTCTCCCCCTTCGCCTCTCCACCGCCGCTGTCCCCTGGTTTCTCCTCCTCCCTCTCTGTTCTTTCAGCTTTTTGCTCCCTCCTCTCCTGTCGACTTGCTATTTCACTACGCTCTCCCCATGTCAGTAATTCACTGTCGGGGAGATGACATGTGCCCTGCCTTTATGATATACAACAGCTGCACTCAGCCTGGATTATGCACTCAATAGGATGGTTATCAAGAGCAAAGGGAAATTAACAAATCTCTCCTTCAAACCTTCTCTGCTTTGTCCATGTTCTCTCTTTCAGTGCCTACAAGAGTTTACCACTCTCTTTCACTGTCTCCAGCCTGCATCAATCTTATCAACCCTACACAGAACGGGAACATCAATGGGACAAAGTGGCACAGAAAGTATAACAGCTGAAATAGGGCTGGACGAAGCAGACGTGTCCAAAGGGTGAGGAAAGGAAAATATATGCACTGGCTCTTTCAAAGTAGCATAGGCACACATTCTGCAACAGTTCAGCTCCACGCACACACACAAACCAGCCATAAATCTATTACAGGAGAAAGAGTCATGCAGACCCCCCGCTGTATGCCTCCACTACCAGGAGCGCACCGCTTTTTGCCTGGAATATATCTGAGCCTCTTTTCTAAATCTGGCAAACAATTTTCACTTATTTTTCCCCCTTTATTCTTCCACTTTGGTGCGAAATAAAAGGGACTGAAACGACTTCCATTCCTGCCAAGTTTTTAGGTTTGAAGTCATTTCAGGCTGAAAATATAATCATGCCAGATGCTGGTATGACTGGTTCTAGATTATCATTAACATGAGCAGTTTATATCATAGTATAAGAATATATATACTACATAAAATATATAAATAACAACAAACGGCAATTACACAACGTAGTACAGCTGAGTTTGAGTTTTAAATGTAAAATATCCGATACTGCGCATTTTAAGAAGTTAAAAAAAGTGAATAAAGATATGCACAGAGCATTTTTATCATCAGTAATGTGCTGTACAGTATATCCCGTGTCAGCTAAATCTGCAGGTAGGGTTTTGTTGCATCCACAGAGCTCTACAGAGACAAAAGGAAAAGGAAAAAAAAATTCAAATACTGATTGGCATCCATTGCTATAAGGGCCAAGACGATCTGCTCTGTGCACTGGTCATTGCTCACAGTCTACATGTAACTACTGACCCTAAACGTGAGAATGGGCTTGGAGTTGAGAGATAACGCCTACGAATGGGCAGTTTACACTCTGTTAAAATTGTTCGTTGCATTGTGTCATCGTATGAGCGTAGGTCGTCTACGCCTCAGTCCTCTCCAAGACAGCCAGCGCAGTGCCAAACTTTAGGCTTCAAAGTGGTTGATATTTATTTTAGACTGTCCACAATTCTTTGACTTGTCTTTGTAGCGTGTTTTTTTTCCAGGATCAGATATCGCTTGAGATTTACATTAAAAATATGGAAAATCTCATGAGAAATAAGTGAGGAAACTTTCACATCAATATACTTCTAAGCTGCAATAAATGAAAACAGAAATCCACTGAGAGATCTGCTACAGAACAAGATGAGACAGAATACTGGGGCGCACACACCAACAAATGCAGTAAACTGTATGCAGCTACTGAAGCAAAGTGAGGGCCAGTGTTAGTGCACAATAAGCTATTGAGCATGCAGTGATTAAAACATGCTCCGAGGCCCTCCTTTGTCTGTCTTTAATCAAACTATGCTGCAGATCAACTGCAGACATGCCGTCGTGTTGCTGAGATACAAACTTTTTTTTTGCCCTCTTCATAATGGCGCCATCCTTTATCTTTATTGGCTACCTGCCACAGAATATGCTAACTAACCACAGTCGGCGTACACTCATCCAACGCTGAATGAGCAAAATAAAATGAAAAGAAAATGGACTACTAAAAGACTCCACATAACTTAATCGCCACACTTAAAACGTCTCTGAATAAAAGGAATGGAGATATCTCCCCCTCCTCTGGCTCGTTCCTGGGGGAAAAGATAGGGGGTGCGCAGATGTGCCGTACTTTCGCTATGCACTGAAGACTCATTTCACATTCACAAAGTACCAGCTTTAAAAAGAGTCCAAAGTAGGGTGGGGGCGTGGGGAGGTGTGGGGTAATCATCCCCTGGCTGCAGCATTCCAGGGTTTGCTTTTACGTGTCGAGTGCTGCTTCCTTCAGCTGCTGGAGGTTTGTCACAGCAGCACTTTTTTTTCCTCACTGCAGACACTCTGTCCGATGCTAATTGCAGGTTTGGAGCTGAGAGAAGAGAGGAGAAGGGAGAGAAGTGAAGGAGAAGGGAAGAAAAGAGAAGAGAGAGGAGAAGAGAAGCGCTAGGGGGCAGGCAGTTCACAGTTTTACTTGGCTACACACACACATACTGTACATACTCTATCAGTTAGCACTGGGCGGGCATCCAGAGTTAGGGGGAGGGCGTGCAGGGGTTTGAGAAGCGTGAGGAGGGACGCATGCCATCTGGCCTGCACACAAACAGGCCAACATCATGCACGGCATTAACATACTGTCCCTACACGCAGAGTACACGCCTGTCACGAACACGCTTCCACGAGCAAGCCTTGAAGTACGACGTTCATGTGAAAAAAAGTTCACACAGCCGCACACGTCCACAGATGCACCGCTTGATGTGCAAGAAAAAAACAAAACAATACAAACTGCATCCCAGAAATCCTTTCATCCTGCTCCAAAGCTAGCTAACTAAGCCCGCGCCACATGGTGCAGAAATTTGCTTAAAAGTGGGGGGAAAATTACAAACAGAAAGTGGGCTGCTGGGTGCACTCGCGCCTTTCCCCTCTTCAGACTCCACGACCGATGGGGTGGAATCCAGAGGGTGACAAACAAACTCTTAAAAGTGGATGTGGTGGCCGCGGCCTCAATAAAAGGGATTACAAAACTGAAACTGTTCTGTTTTTATCGTGCTCAGACCCAGTTTACACCTGCATTTAAACTTTAAGCCTTGCATCAGGAAAAAACACACAATCACCACTCTGGATTTACAGCTAAGAAATTGTTCTTCTGTTTTTTGCATTCTGCCTGTGCTGCGGTTTGGCACTATTTTTTTATGCACACTATGCAAATAAGTGAGTGTGTGGAAAGACTGGAGGTTTATCCACTGCCAAAAAACATGCAATGCAAAAAGCATGGTAATACTATTCATGTTTTTTTCTTTCCTGTTCCAGTGCTTTCTCGTTGACTTTGGAGAGGAGAGGTGTTGTAACAGAGAAGAGCTCCCTTGAGTGGTTTTATTTCAACCTTACAACGCTATCTAATGCAATCCAATCACTCTGCAGTCCAGATCAACTCCAGCAGAGGCCCGGCTGATTCAGTCGCCCGCTGATAGCGCTCGTGCTAGATAGTGTGTTGCTGCCTTCCATTAACATACAATCTGCTCAATCTATATGAGAAACGCAGATACAGATCAAACGTTTTAATTCCAGCCACAAACGGGGTCCTCGCCTCGGCTCCCCTCCGCCCCGGCCCGCGTTTTCGGCAAGGCGCTCAAGATGTATGGTGTTTGCTTGTGTGTTGTATCTTACAGATGAGACGTGTCGACTCGGGCAGCACTGATAAATGGCTTTTGATAGAGGCACCCCGGCTACAGTAGGAAACTGCGAAACGCTAAGGTATATTTCATCTCGGAGATATCAGGAAATTTGGGGCTTTCACTGCACGTTTGAACAAAGTGACGTGATTTTCTCATTACGCGGCCGTTTGAAACAATATATTCGCAACAAACTTAAGTGCTTTATCGCTCTCTGAGCTGCATCCACTTTCATAGCCTTCAAAACATCTGCTTTAATGCGATAATTTTAGACCTAGCGTAGAAGCGTAACTTCTTAAAGTTTGCTAGAAGGGCCGGTTAACAATTGCACTGGACAGTTTGACTCTAACTTTATCGCCACCAATTAAATTTTCAACCCCTTTCTGTCTTGCAATCAATTCACTCCTGTTCAACTCAATTCAATTTATACTGCGTCAGTAACAATACAAATTGCACGTCCCCCTGGTGGGACATGAAATAAGCTGCCAAGTCACGCAATGAAGCACGTTAACCGCCCTGCAACAGGGTTCCTCCAGATCCTTTTGGTATCCCAATATTAATATTCAGCAGGCTCCTGTTGCCGTGGCCTGTCATGTACACTGTGTCTCTTCTTGTTAGCATGCATGCACAGAGAAAGAGCGGGTGGGCTGCATGTGCGTAGTACTGCATAAGCCCGCCTGTCATTTTTCTCATTAATACATCCGGAGTCTTTATGGTTTCTTGGAAGAGAGCCGAGGACGCGGCTTGTATGTTGTGCGCTCTTTTTTTTTTCTTTCTGTCAGTCTGATAATTCCTCAGCGTGCGTGTCTGCATGTGCGCGAGTGGGCGCTTAAGGGAGGGGAGGTTTTCATGCTCCATCGGGCCTCTATTTGCCTGTCCTGTAATAACTTGTCCGCTCCATTGCTTGCCACTATCAGACCCCCCATAACACTCAGTCACAGCTTACGGTAGGCAGCAAGAGAGGAGTGGAGGGGAGGTGGGTTAGAGTTAATGGATGCCTTCAGCATCTGGAAAACATCCACAGAGGAGGTAAAAGGGGGAAGAGGAGGATGGGACGGGAAGGAAAAGAAGTGAAGTGAATGAAAGATGAGAATCATTTTAGACACTTACTGCATGTGAAGGGCTAAATAGTGGCTGTAAAATAATATAGAGTATTACACTCTGCTACTACAACTAGCAGTCCCCCTAACATATCGACCTGATTTAATAAGAGCTGCTTTACCATGACAGAGCTTGGTACAGACATCGGAGAGCTGCACCTTGTTCATGCTTAGCAGGTAAAATGTTGCCTATAATAGTTTTTTGTTCAGAGGAGCTCTTAAAAGTGTTTCCATGTGGTTTATTGCAGCACGTTAAAGCCAATGGAAAATAAAATGCAATGACCAAAAGAAAAAAAACACAACAAAAAGCCACTGGTTTAAATAAAAGAAAGGTTTCCACTTACAATGCAAAAGATTTAATGTAGCTGAGCACAGGGGGGATAAATGGAGAGCGGTGAGGAGCGGGACAGAAGAGTAGCCAGCCACTGTAGCAGAGTGGATAAAGACTCTGAGGTATGTCCATAAATAAAAGGCTTTAGATGAAAAGATTGGCTGCGAATCTGGCGTTTGTTTCCGTATCTTAGAGACTCTGACTCAATAGAAGCTGCAGCAACAAATACACATCACTCATTGTTCTTTTTGTACCACGTTGCATGCCTCTATTGAGGCCCCGCATGTGGGAGTTTCACAGGAACACAAGAAAACCGTTCGGTGGAGTAGCTTATTTGTTAAGAGGAGGCTATTTTATTATATTTTTTTTGGAAGGAGAAAAAAAAGATGAATCAGGAGGGCGAGAGGTTGCTCAGTATCACTGGGAGGCTTTGACTACAAGCCCGTCCCACCAAACCTGACGGTTACGGTCTCCATGGCAACTGTTCTTTGAGGCCAAAAGGTGAGTCAGGAATGAGTGGAAGGGTGGAGGCGAGCCTGCGAGTTGGACACAAACAGAGCTCACGTACGGCGACACGCATGCGCGAAAAAGGCCCAGATTTGATGGAGATGGATGATAAGGCCACGGAGATTAAAAGTCCCATTCTGGTCCCGTTCTTTGCATGTGCAGGGGTAAGCTCTGCGGGCTTCAACCAGCCTCCGCAGGAGACTATTATACACTATAGCCTGCAGCTACACTGGCAAAACAACCAGCGGGATGACACAGGGGAGTCGCAGAGGGGAGACAGACTCGTCTGACAGCCTCAGTGACAAGATACTGATTTGGGCCAACTGTCTGTTAGGGGCTGAATGTTGACAAGCTCTGGCTGCCATTCAGAGAAAGAGATCTGATGTTAAATATGAAAATACAGAATCTGTTCTTCCCCTGCTCTCGTCTTCGTTCAAATATGTGAAAATTATTCATAAGGTGCGCCGCATACACCAGAGTTGACCCGTTTCCATCCCCATTCTGTTATTTAAGGTGGATTAAGTCAAATGCAAGGTCAACAGAGAAATGGAACAGTGCCAGGGGTGATAAAAACAACAGGATGAGGGACAATATTTGATGAGGAAATAATGCTATCACGTTGTAAGAGATGGAAAACAGATTTTTTTAAAGACACTAAGGGAGAGCAACTACTTCAAACTAAGCCTTATTACTGAGTGTGGCGGAGCAGTAGCAGGATGTTTGTACTGCTACAGGACTAGTCTTCTAATAACTGAGTAATACAACAGCGAGGACGGCTCAGCGCCGCTAGCATCCCACATCTTTTCTGCTCTCATTGTACTCGCTCACGTCTATGACGTGTCGCCATTCTTGCGTCTCTCAGTCATTATTTCAGATCTTTTATCCCGTTCACCATTAATTTAAGTTTCACTGCCAGTCAAAATGATTTCATATTATTATTATATTTCATTCTAGGCTCTATGTGTCATCAGCGGCTTTGAATTCATCTTGATAAATGTGCTTGAAAATATGTCCCTGTCCTGCACCAGCGACTAAGTCAGTATCTTTTTCTAGTCTTCAAAAAAGCATCTCAGAGAGAAGTGAATATAAAGCAGCGTCTGGGTGATGAAGATGGAGATGAAGGAAGGAAGACAAGAAGAATGGATAGGTGCTGCGCAGGAATCAAACAATACCATATGTCGTGTGCTATCAGGGTGCCTATAGCTGCAGTTGCTGGCTATAAACCAGTCAGGAGTTATGCTGGGATGCCAGATGTGGAAGAAGCTTGAAGAGGCAGCATTTCTTTGGTAAAAAAAAAAAAAAAAAAAGATTGCATTTCTTCAGCAGACTCTGCTGAAATTCAATTTGTGTAAAACGCTTATAAATGCAGTTAGCAGTAAAGTGTGACGTGTAGGAAAATCCTGTAAACTGTAAAACATTTGTATATCCCTTTTAACAAATAAAAATAAACTGTACATACAGTAGCTGTCACAGTCGTCACAATAGCCTCGTCTAAAAGGCCTGATGTTAGACTGACGCTGCTTTTCAATCCTCCAAAGGGAGCTGTCTCCGTACCCACGCTCTGCAGTGATCAAACTCGCGAATGGTTATGGCCACTTGATTTAAGCTGAGCGAGCGAGTTTTCAGTGTAGTCAGATGTCAGTTTTATTGATCCCAAAAGTGGCAGTTAAGCGATCAGTCATTCTCTGGCTGCCACTCATAGGTTCACTAGCTGAGTTTATATCAAAGTGCCCTGGCGGCTGGCGGGTCCACGGCTGAGATTAAAGCTGGTTAAACGGCCGCTGTGGTGCAAGCTATTGTGTCCACTGAAATGATGACACGCGCAAGCGGGGCCGTGTGCCCCTTTTTTCACGGCGCTCATCTACATAAATACGAAAAATCTATTTGGGAGCATTATGTAAACTCTTTTATTTGAGAAGTAAATTGCTATACTTTTGACACAGAGTTAAAATCCAATTAATTTCAGAGTAAATGAATGCAGCCCTATTTCAGTATGTGTCAGCAGCAGAACACTTAATGTTCCCTTTTCAAGTACACAAGATAACGAGCTGTGAAGTCATGTTATATTAAATAAAAACAGCAGCGACCTAGAATGTCTAAATCAATCTGAACTAAAATTATTTTCTATGTTGGATTGTCTTGTTCCTTGTAAACTTTCCAACTCTGCACTCAAGAAAAACCACACACTGTCACAAATACACCCCCCCAAAAAAAAAAAAGGAATGCAAGAGCAGGCAAGCATTATACTCCTCCGTGTGAACTCAACTACTGAGAACAGTGGAGACAGGAGAGTGTTTCTGTGAGTGGAGTTTCGAGAGGAAAGGAATTTAATTCTGTTCTCAGGGCAGGGATTGAAGTTACGCAGACAGGTTTAACTAAGATGTAGAGAGATACATTTCTTAATTAAAGTGTAGACAGAGGCCATCTGCGGGGCAACTTTTTTTTCACACACAGGATTAAAGAAGCAATTTGTGAAATGGTGTCTAAAAAGCGCGTATGGGGCTTTCATGTCTCGTCATAATGTCCTAAGATGTGATGTTCGGCTTTCATTGCATCGCACACATGGCCCATCATTTAAATCATCCAGAAATCCACCTGTATGAAATTCTGCGAGGTTAAGAAGGTGTGCTAAGGTAAACTGGCCGACTACTTTGCCCATAGTGTTCTTCAAAGGTAACTTGCCATCATTTCGTTTACAGTTTTTGTCCATGGTACATCGACTCCAGTTTTGTTGGACAAAGACACTGCCGCTAACTTGTTAGCATCCGATTTCACTTGATATCTCTTTAAGATCTCTTCGACTTTTTCTTTTTAACAATCTCAGTGCAGCTTTAACACACACCAACCCTATCTTCATCACAATTTGAGTCTTGCTCGCACATACAGCTGTGGACAATCAGGACTGATTAAGTAGCAATAAAGCATATCTATGCTAATCTACGCGTTAGCAATCTGTGTGGACAATTTGTATGTTTGTTTCTGTTTGCACCTACAAGAATACAGGTCATTCAAGCATGAAGGCCAGCCCGGACAGCCTCCCGAAGATTTAGTACAGGTACAGCAGAGAGCGACTCCCTCCGCCACACTCAACACAGATCCAATTTAACTTGGCAGGCCACGCACCGTTAGTTTGAGCCCAGAGAGAGGACAGGAGTCCAGAGAGGTCGGACCATGATTTGGTTCTGATCAGCTGGGATAGAACCATGCAAAGACACACGCACACATTCACGCTGCCTGTACGCACACAGTAACGCACCAACACACAACATATCAGTGTCTACATATAATACCAGATCTCTGCTGCCTTCTGTTATGCCCTATTCTCCTCCTGGTTAAGAAACAGAGCAAGACCCCTGATGCCCACTCCACTGTTTAATCCCCTCTCCTTTAACAATAGGTCTGGTCAGGCTGGTGGAAGTGTAAGGAGCCCCTGCGTGTTTTATCAAAGTCAAACAACAGAACACAGCCCACTGCTGAAGGTCTACGGCTCCTACTCATATCTCTGTGTTCAGCTAGGGTGGAATCAATGACCCCCGTATGAGCCACTGTTCAGACAGGCTGCGCAGATTGTCTGAATGTGAGGGCTGAGGGAGCAACTGGGTGTCAGTGCCTAAGGGTAGGCTGGTACTTGGAGGCCAGAGATAAGGCTGCTCCCAAAGCGTACCTTGAGATAAGGGATCTTTTACGTACGGATAAGCAAGAGGGAGACAGGGTGAGAACAAGGCAGACCGTTCTCAACTGCCAATGAACAGCTGCTCTAAATGAGGAGATGCTCCCATTTGAGTTTCCACACCAAAAGGTGTGCTAAGTGTGTCACCATCTCCGCGCGGTTCTCGCCTAACCATTGTTGCAGCTCACTTCTTCTTCTCCTCTCAGAGTCTTTTCTCTCCCTGCGCATCCATTCACATCTTCTTGCACATCAGTTGAAGTAGGAAATAGCTGACTGGCGTGTTTTTGAAGACCAAAAAGACTGAGAGCAACGGTTGATCAATTGTGAAAGATGTGAACAATGCTCTCTGGAACCTCTTACTCTCTGGCTATTCACAACAGCCTGGCTTTGTTAAAAAAAGGAGGAAATAAAAAAAACGATTTTGTTGCTGAAGAGAAAGGACATAACACAACACTGCCAACTCAGATCAGTGCTTATAGAATTAATTATGCAGTATGTTATACGGTATATGTAAGTCTGCACAAAAGCCCTGTGGCTTATTGGTTAAAGTGGAGCTAGGAGTCAGTGGGAGCTTAAACGTGAATAAGTTCGATATCTTTTGATCATTCATTCCCATTAGCTCATGCTTCTGTAATGCATTTTATGTCCATCTTTATCAACAGCATTCATCTTTTATTTCGTTTTTCAATTGCAAAAACACCAGCAAATATTTGGTTTCACTTTCCGTCCCTTTATGTGTTTGTTCCCCTGCTCCGATCAAACGATTTATTTCTTTAGGCCTGTTGATCCCTCGTGCACTTTACTCTCAGCAGGAGCCTCAAGAGAATTAGACATCCACATTAATGGGTTCCTCCACATCAATAACAGCCGGCCGCAGTCCATGTTAATGTTCACGTCTGCATCATTTCCAGCGTAATCGATCCCCATCCATGGACTCGCACACATGCATGTGTTTCATCCCCGTAATTAATGCTTTTGATATAATGCGCATTCGCCGACAGGGCCATCCGTCAGCGCCAAGCTCAGACCCGAGTGCGCTTATTCCGCAACACGGAAACACAATCTCTCTCCCACACAACTGCAGCCGAGACAGACCACACATCATGCCGTGGCGTGCAGTGCATGCGAGTCAACTTTAGGCCCATCTAATTAATTATTCGGCCTCCAGCTCCTGCATCATCCGCAGCCTGCAGGACTCACATGATACTGTGTAAGGGAGGGTGGATGGATCGTGTGTTGAGACACAACACAGATGCAGTTACAGGTGCAAAAAGTGGCTTTAAAGTAACAGTTGTCCACACAAAATAATTTACGGCGTGTGCTGGCAGACATTACCACTTTGGAGAAGTTACAGCAATTAACAAAGCAAATTAGTTTTTGCAAATATTTTGTACTTTATTTTTGACTTTCTGCCTCTAGCAGTCTTATTCCATTTATTTCCAGCAACACTTAGATTAATCCCCCTTTTTATGTGGAGTCTGCTTTGATGTGGGAGAATAAAACAAACCTGGTAAGAACGGCACATAGTATGAGGCTTGTTTCTAATATTTAGAACATACAGGTGTGATATGTCTACATGAATACCACTCAAAAAAGTGAATGATCAGCATACTGTACATTTGGTGCAGTATGCAAGATAAACATGCTGGGATATTAATAAGCATTACTGAGTAGAAAATAAAACTTAAAAGAAGAAAAAGAGATGTTAAAGAAAATCACAGTCCCAAGTTGTGGCGATATTTCTATACTAATACTGCTAAAAGTTTTCCCAGCAGACTGGAAGAGCTGGAAGAAAATGCTTTGAGAAACTAGGCTATAGCAGCTATAAAACATCACTCGAAGGCAATCTCTCAGGAAAACAGCCAGCTGGTGTAAACATTCACATCCATTGTGCATAGTCTACAAGGAAATAGGCAATAGCTCAGCACATGCAGAGCGAGGGCACACAAAAGGAGGGCTCGACGACTGGAGCCGCGCACTATAGCCACTGTGAGGTGCTTTACAGGCAGTCAAACATTTGCACCAGCACAAATATGACTGGAGGCAGCAGATAACCCGATGAGAGAACCCTCTAAAGATCTATGGAGCTCCACTAAGTGTGCTTCATTGACTTTTTGCATGCAATAATCTTGTAAGCAAGTGTAAAGAAATAGAGATACAGAGAAGTTATTTTTTTTCAACTTCCAATGGATGGTATAATGGATATGGAAATGTATTCATATGACATATTCCTCTCTTGCTGCACCACCCACCCTCAACGCCAAGAACATTTCTATCTATTGCAGTTGTTCTGTTTTCTAATTTTCACTCTGATGTTGTGCATGTAGAAATGCTTGGCTCTACTCTGCTGACAGTGGAAATAGAAACATCGAGACAATCAATTAAAATGGGCGTTCAACATTTTTTAATAACTGGGTATTAAACTGCAAAGTCGTGAATGCCTACAATTTCAATTTAAAAAACAAACAAAAAATCCATATTTTCCTAATGAAACCAATCTTTTCTTATTAACAGAACAATTTCAAAACCAAGGCTGCAGAAAACAAATCAAAATCAGTGATACATGAATTGCTACTTGGTTCAATATCTGAGCTTATCTAGCTTGAAAAAGCCTCTGATGTATTCTACAGATAAGTTGGGAACTACTGTTTTTACAACCTGAACCTTTTTCTGGCACAAAATACGATCGTTGACTCACCTACAGTATATAACTTATCTTGGTGTTATCTGGAGTCCTTCGGAAGATATTTAGCTCCACTGGAGTGCCGACCTAACAATGACCTGCTAACTTCTAACCTGGATGATGTCATCTCTTAACGCAGCGCGCAACAGATGGATTGTTCACCTGTAATTTGCTACTGCTAGTTTTTTGCAGTATGGCTGAATATTTTTCCCAATTCTGGCGTTGTGAACAATGATTTTGTTTATGATGGACATCCTTTCCACTTTGAGCCAGAGTATATGGATGAGGATCTAGCTGAAAGGAGGATGCAGAGGAAGAGAAAGGAACAGCTGCACGTCCACAAACAGACAACAGGTAACTCTGGACTCAACGGGGCATAGCGCTAGCGTATCATAAGAAAATATTGGTGAAATGTACGAGTTTTGTGGCAGATAATGCGTTATTTAGAGGCTGCCAGTTTGATGTACAAGGTGTTACATGGTCTTGCCCCACCTCCCATGTCTGACCTTCTTAACAATAAGGGGTCTCAGGACCAGGGCCTCCTCTAGAGGGGACTGTGAGGTCCCACACAGAAAAACAGCATTTGGACAAAAATGCTCTTCCTGTAAAGGCCAGTAAGATCTGGAACAGTTATGAACCTTCAAAACTTACCTTAAGCAGAGGTTGAAAGCACCAATGTAAAGTAACCACTGACTTTTATCTTCTTAGGAATGCCTAAGTCTGTGCATCTAGAAGATCAACCAGACCAGTGATAATAACTCTGATCCGGTTTAATATCTGGAACGCTCATGTCTGGCTGTCTCTGAAAACAGCTGGACTGCCCAAAGTTTGGCCACTCAATAAATATCCAGCAGGACCACTTGCCCTAACTTTTTGCACATCCTCTCTGCCAAACAAACCCATTAAGCACCACAGGTGAACCACAACACAAAGATCCCTTACTGTTATTCACAATGTCTCTCACAGCTTTTCTTTTCTCTCTCACAGGCTCCCTCAGCTTCCAACATGTTTTAAACACGCCTCTGGCATTTGAGTGTCCTCACAGCGGATTCAAACAATGAGAACAATATAAAGCGAAGGAACGGGTGAGGAAGAGACATAGAGGGAGGAAAAAAAAAAGGACAAGGAGAGTGTCAGAAGGGATTTAAAAATAAATAAATAAATAAAACACTGCAGGAACTGAGAGGCATTATCATTGCTAGTGTTTCATTTAAGCCTTGCACATCTGAACAACACGTCCGCAGCCTGCCAGGGGAAGCAAGAGCAGAAAACAGAGGCGAGGGAAGAGAGAGCCCATGATGAGGCGAGTCAAGGCAGTGGGGCAGGAGGAGGAGGAGGAGGAGGTGAAACTGCAAAAAGGGAGTGATGAGAAAGGGTGGAGATGGGAGCCAAATGCCAAAACTGACAAAAGCTGATGGGTGGCTAATGGTACATGAGCAGAGTGAGTCAGAGCGAAGGAAGAGAAGAATACGAAAAAGAGAGAGACGGCAACCGAGAGCGACTGTGAGGAATCTCAGTAATCACCGTGAATGAGACCACTGTTGCATACACTAACGACAGCGAATTCAAACACGAGCCTTTTCAAAATGTCCCCCTCTGTAGCTTTTTCAGACCTCCTTTCTATTTTATTTGTTGTGTTCATCCCTTCCCTCTGCTTTTCTTTTGTCTAACCTCCTTTTGTTTCATTCCCACCTCACCACTCTGGCTTGTCTTCAATCCACTCGTCCTGATCGCTCAGTTTGTTGTTGAACCTTTCCCCGGTGCTCCTCTCTGTCCTGCTCTTACATTTGCTTCCTGCACCTGCCTCTCAGGTATGGGCCTGCCTATTCCCATTTGTGCAGCTACCTTGCTTCCTGAATGCTTTCTCATCTTTTCCTCCACTTAGTTCATCTTTTAACACCATGCCTGCTTTTTTTTCCCTCTGTGTGCACCCATGACCCCTTCCCCATTTACTGTTTCCACCTCCCTGTCTCCCTCTGCTTCTTTGTCCACCCCGCTTGATTCCATTTTTCACCAGACAAAGAATCCGGAGGGTTTTATCTCCTTTCCTCAATGGCTTTGCCACTCTCCCTAATCCCTCATCTCCATCAGCTTCCCCCTTGCTCTCCATCACTCCATCCCTTGCGCTTTTCCACCCTTTTCCGCTCCATCGTCTTCACACTTTTGCTATTTTTTCCCATCCCACATTCTGCCCCTCTCGACTCCCCTTACCCTCCTCTCACATTTCTATTTCTCACACTCTCTGACATGCAATCCCTCTTTTCTCTCTCCGGGGCACTCTTCCCTTTCCTTCGTTCCACTTAAGCCTCCCTTCGTTTTGCATTTCCCTGATGGATGCGTTCAAGCCAAACACACACGCGAAGCCTCGAACCTCTAAAACCGTGCTCGCACCACTGCAACCCTCACCTATATCACCACCGAAACACGCATATGCATTTGGTCACACCTTTGTAACAGACGGGGCTCCTTGCATTTTGAGAATTGCCTTCAGTGCAACCGTATCATGGGAGAACGCACGGTTACAGAATTGGTAGAAAATGCATTTGCTGGAAAAAGAGTATCACGGTGAGAGCTGACTGACATCGAATGCATCGCTCCAAAATGTGTTTTCTCCAACCGGATAAGGCTGCCACTTAGTAATTACCTCGAGATCGGTTTCAGTGTCAGATTAACCAATAAATAAATCATGGAATCATGATAAGGCATTAGAAGTATTCAGTATCTGAAGATGTTCTTAGTCAGTCACATAATACCTACAGTAGGGAGCAGGCAGACAATCAGTGGGATCTTGTAGCCGAAATAAGTTTCAGTGCTCTAGTGAGAAAGTACATGTTAATATACCTATAACCCATACTTATAGGTGTTCACCGGTTGGTATATATACCAATCCGGCATAACATTATGACAACCATCCTAATATTGTGTAGGTCTCCCTTGTGCTTCCAAAACAGTTGTGACTCATCAGAGAATAGACATGGACCTTCTGAGGGTGTCCTGTGGTGTCTGGCAACAGGATGTTGTTAGTGGGGGGGCTTTGGGTCCTCTGTGAATCAGGCTTGCCCCAGTGCATCCCACAGATACGTGATCACTTTGAGATCTAGTGAATTTGGAGGCCAGGTCAACACCTTGTGCCGTTCTTCATGTTTTTTTGAGTTGTTCCTAAACTGTTTTTGTGTGTGTGTGTCAGGCTGCATCCTGCTGGGGATGGCTGCTGCTATCAAGGAGTGTCATTGCTATGGGGTGAGGGTGCCTGGTTTGGTCTAGGTGGGTGCATCCACATGAATGAATGCCAGGTCCAAATAATTCCCAGCAGAACATTGTGTTGTCACAAGATGGTTAATGTTATTTACTTACTCATTTACTTACTCAGTGGTCATAATATTATGCAAAGGTACATGATTTCTTTTGTTTTTACACCTTTTTCTTTCTTTTTTTTTTACTTCATATATTACTGATTAATGTCAAATAAAGGTCAGTCTCATAAAGTTGTTCCATTTACTACAAATGCTGCTGGAGTCTTGAACTTTCTATAATTCCTTCTCCTCCTCCATTCATCTTAGTAGCAGGTGAAGTCAGGAACACAACTTTTTTCGTTTCTTTCGATAACCTCCAGTAAAACCCAGGATGCCACTCCCTACTTTACATTTCTCTTTTATCCCTGCAAAACTGTGAGGCCCATTCGGGTCTAACACTATGATTTACTCCAGCGTACTTGAGCTGTAATGCCACTAAGTGACTCTGCTACTTACGGATGGGCGCATTAGACATGCCGGGAGAAAAGATAATATGGCTGGAAAAAAAATTGTGCGGGCTAAAATTAAATTGAGCTCCGGGCACATAACCATCTTTGAAAAATGTGCTATCGAAATTTCCCCAACATTCATCAGAGCTATCCAAGAGAATGAAATCCTGTTCGGCGCACTGCTTTGCTCTGGTTTTGTAATGTTCTCCATTTTTAACGTAAACTAAAGCAGTTTTTAAAAAAAAAAAAAAACTGCAAGAGCAGCATTTCCTCTACTGTTGGGCCAGAAAGAGTGAAACATGATTAAAGAATGAAAGCTGAAAGAAAACTTTTGGAAACATGAGAAAACAGGGTGATTATATTTTCCTTTTAAGCTTCTTTAACTGAACACTGAACTAATTAAGGACTTCATTAATAATCTTTAAACTTTTCTTTTTTTTTCTAAGAAGTAGTCAAAGTATCCGCCACTGCTACAGAGGATTACGCAAGACGACTAATGAGCAGTCAATATCTTGTATTGCTGCAGCCTCAAAACCTCTGGGTCTTCCTTCTTTCATGTGATATTGTTCAAGAAAGATAATAGGCCTGTGAGCCCCGCTGGAGTTTTCACAATGCAGACTAGGCAGGCACATTTTAAGTGTTCTGTGAAGGGTGATACTCAAATGATACAGATACTCTGAGAGAGAGAGAGAGAGAGGGGGAAAAAATTAACGAGAGCGAGCGAGGACCTCATTCAAGAGCACCACGCGGTTTACATGGCGATCTCGGCTCCTTTCTCCTGTCGGCCAACAGGCGATGAGGCCAGAGAGGGGCACGCTTTTCAAGCCAAGTGTCGACGGAGCGGGGAAATGCAGCGGCAGAGGCCAGGCTTAACCCACTCAAATGCAAATGTGAAGCTCGTAGAGGCATAAATCAGTGAGCTAATGAGCTTGTTTTTCTGCTCTATTTGTGATTTTGACATTATATAGCGTCACTTAGGTATTCTGATTGTTCCGTTTCTTCGGCTGGTCCGAGCCCGCTCATACAGGGACTGATACTAGTGCTATATAAACTTTTTTCACTCATCTATTGACTCATTATTAAAGTAGAAGAACAATGTTACAGATGAACTTTACTGGGAAATACATCACACTGAGCTTAATTTAGCAACTATACAAAAAACCTAAATCATAAGGAGGCTCAGGAGAGTTGCACTTTTCCATAATTTTCTTGCAAACCCTTTGGTTTCTAATTACAGTGACACATCCCAAGCAAGCAATGTACAGATGGACATGGAAGTAACCCTGTGTTATAAATTACATATAATTCCTCAACCTATACATAAAAGATAATCTTAAATTTAAAAACATCTAACAGCTAGGTGGAAATCCCACAAGAGAATAAAAGACACACTTTCCCCATCTAGTCTCATGCCCACCTAGACCTTTCTATTAAACAAAATGCTCCTTCTCTTTTAATCTTGGCACACATTTTTCAAATCTAAAATAAATCTTTCAGAATGATACCCAGGCTTCATTTTCCAACTCGGTCCAGAAGTAAAAATCTTCCACTTGAACAAAGACCAACGCAAAGACGAGTAATTTTGATCCTTCCCCATTAGTTTCCGAGTTTCTCAAAATCACTTCTCCAGCAAATGAGATCCTCTGCCTAAGCTGCAGAACATTTACTTCAGCAAATTGGCAACAGGATTTAGCCGTCAAGCGGAGGCAGACTTTTCAGATCTGCACAAATGTCTTCTTATTGACTAATAAGATAAACATGCAGCTCTGTCCACGGGCTGAACGTCACTGGGGTAAATATTCAGAATTAGAGATCTTTTCAAGCTGTTCTGACTACACAGAAAATACTTGTGACTACCTGACAATGCCCTCCCATCTAATCTGGTATGAAATCACTGACATGTTATGTCTCCTCTTGGTCTCTTGCGTCCTACTACTAACACACAAACAGTGAAACAAGACAAAATGTTCTAAATACACATGCGGCTTCAAATTCACCATCCCGTCGTAAACCGATTAGCTGTCCTGTCTCATAGTCTGATAATGTTTTGATACATGCAGCATTGTTTAACTCGGTCTCAAGCCCTTTGTTCTGTCATATTTAAGTACAGCTCTACCCAACAGCAACAGTAGAGCTATTGTTCAGAGCAAAATCCTCAACTCCGCTAGTTGGTGGGTGCAGGTCGTCACTTGACCGGCGTCACCATGGTGACTGAGTGAGGATAGGCTTAGGTTGTTAATTTACAGGAGCCTCAACAGCGGCGGATGACTGGTCCTGATTCAAGGACGGGGATGATTCATGCAGACCGCGGTCCCGGGAGTGACCCCCCTGCGAGGCCACAGCCAATGGCAGCGAGGCCCTTAAACAACAAGAGCTCTGGAAGCACTGACACTTAGCCTTGGTGAGTGGGAGGGGGGGGGCGACAAAAGATGAAGCAAGAGCACATATATTTGCAGTTAAAGCACTGAGGGCTGAACGCAACCCGCAGTCGTTCATTTCCATACACACGATCCCGCTTTACTACATATCATGTAGTAGAAAGCTATTTTATCCATGATTAAATTTAAGGAAACAGGAAGCTGCGCCCACTCAGTTCAGCGTCGCCAGCAGCAGCTACAAGCATCACGCCAACTGCTCGGCCTTCCTCTCTCGCAGACCAACAGCCGGGAGTCCCTCGGCAGTCCTTTGTGAGCGCGCTTCAGGCTAACCGAAAACAAAAACTTGAAACTTTTCCGGAGTTAAAACCCGTGGGCATTGACATGTGCGACCTCCCTTATTTGTGCCTGTCAAGTGTGCGTTGGCTCTGATAAACTGGCACTATTACATTCCACTCCCACACCTCAGTCTACTGCCATTATATTCCCCTACACCATTTCACGCTCCCTCCCACACCTTTCTCTCTCTGCCAGCTCTCTGCGCGCTGCTGACGGAGGGCATGAAAAGACCAACATCTCGGCGCCGCGCACATCTCCACCACAAAAACTGCACATGGATTAACTTGTCATTTTAATCTACAGCACCAATATTATTTGAGGCCCAGTTCTGGCAGGAATCAATGAGGAGGGGTTGGGAGGGGGGTTCTCTGTGAGAATCTATTAGCAAGCTAAAAGGATACCAGTAGTAAATACAGGCTGAGGGACTTTTAATCACTCTGATATTCTTTGTTCTTTTCATATCAGACTGACACTATATATTAATGTCTAGTTTACTGGCAACGTTAATGAAGAGGCAGGAGCCACTGCTACGTGTCAACACGCTGTCAGAGTATATTCAGCCCAGGCTGAATTACTGGTGTTTATTGGCCCTGTAAATGGCGAGGCTGCGAAGACAGGTCGACGAATACACAGCGCTTATGCAAAGCAGCAGAAGCAGAGCTAGTGGCTCTATCCAGGAGTTCTTACACAGCCTTAGGAGGATATAACAAATAGAAAGCCACAGATTACTCTCCGTGGGAGGGGAGCGTCCCCGGAGTTTAAAATGAGGGATTTGACTTTTGAGAATGTGCGCTCCTCACACAAACCAGAAGGTTAAAACTGCTTATTGTACCGTCAGCGGCGACTGGCAGGGTTTGCGGATATGTGTCTGTGGTGGCCAAAATGAAGCTTAAGGGCATATTAGTGTTTTACTTGGACGGGCATACGAAATGCTAAATTACCCCTGAGAGGTGCTGTGAAAACAAGTGATTCCCACTGAGAGCTTTATCAAAGTGTAATAAAAGAAAGTGGCAGGTTTAATTATGCAGTCATGTTCTCTAAAAAGGTAATCATTTTGCGGATTTTCAACCATGTTCAGCATGTGGGTTCATTCTCACAGAGCCGGTCGGGGTCAGGGGGGACGCCAGCTGTCTGTGTTATGACAGCACACTCATGTGTCAGGCTGAAGTTACACGTCAGCTCGGTGACCAACATGCCACTCTGACCGACAGTTCTCTGAGGACATGGAGGCCAGTGATCACTCATAATGAAGCAAAATGCACTGATCAGCCACAACATTAAAGCCACCGACAGGAGAAGTAAATAACAGGGACCATCTTGCAGCGATACAATGTTCTGCTGGGAAACTTTCGGACCTGGCTTTTGTGTGGATGTTATTTAGACATGTAGCACCCACCTAGACCAGACCATACACCCCCATCCCATAGCAATGACACTCCTGACACAAAAATGGTTTAGGAACAACTTAAAAAATCCCCCAAAAGATCTTAAAAGATCCCAAACTGATCCAAGTATCTGTGGCATGCACTGGAACAAACATCTTGTTGCCAAGACACCACAGGACACCCTCAGAAGGACCATGTCCATTCTCTGATGAGTCTCAACTGTTTTGACCTACACAATATTAGGATCATATTAGGTCATAATGTTATGCCTGATCAGTGTATGTTGTGACTGCTCGGTTTCCCGGACCATACCGTATGGACAGTATTTTGCATGAGACATTCAGTTCTATTAAGTTAGCCCGCAGACTTTTCTCTAAAGGAGTCTGGACATAATAAATAAAAATTTGCATAATGCACAACCCGTGGAGGCATTGTGAAAACAAAGGCATACCCTTGGGTGTAATTCGTTCATTGTAAGAGTGGTGCAAGAGCCCCTCGGGCCAAAAGACGATAAATAATTTTGTTTACAAGCCACAGTAATTTAAATCACATGTAAACAGCTTTCTCCAGCAAACATTGTAAATGTATTCCAATGAGTGCCCTGACTGTCAACATTTCCGAACCATTTTGGTTCGCAGAATTGATGTTGTTCCTTTTGTTCAAAGAGGATGATTCACTGATGTTGTGAGGCTTTCACGGGCTGTGCCGTCTTCAAGAGTTTAAGGATTTATACGCTGCTTATTTGTCCAATTACTGCACCAATATCATAACAAATGAGCCTAGGCGAGATGCGGCAACGAGAGCGTAAATCTTCCACCTTAATGCTGGGTTTCAGAGCCTCGCTATCATAGTCTTTATGTGTGTGAACATAAAAAGAAAACACAATCCTTTAATGTGTTCGACGATACAAATAGTATGCCTTATCTTCAAAACACACAAAGCCAGCTGAGAGCTTTTGAAGCCCACAAATAGTCCGCTGGCCCTCTGTTCCTACCTTGACATGATTTACTTTTACCCTCACTTCGACACTTTCTCCTCTCTTTTAAGCTTCACTTGAGAAAAAGGAAAAGATGAAGCTTCTTTGACACGGAGGAGGTGAGAGCATGAATCACTATCGCAGTCCCCCACAGCCACGGCGCCATCTGACACTTTGTCTGCTCGCGTTAATTAATGCGTAATGAGAGACGCTGATGCGAGCATTTTAAATCAATTACTTTTTTTTTTTTTAAACAAGTCTTTAGGGGGAGGGGGTCTCTAGTTATTTCCAAACCATCACAGCTGTGCTCCTCTCTTTTGTTCCTTAAATCTGTCAGTGCCATGACCTTCAAAAAGTTTAGTGGAGTAGTTACGGTACTTATGCAAAAAAAAAAAAAAAGTCTGCGTGATGGAGTTTTTTATGCGTTCGTGAACTCATACACGTGCTTCCTATGGAGGTCGACTCTCTTGATCTCGGCGAGTGCTCCACCAGCATCCGGGCCGAGCCCTGTGTGGCCCACGGCGGTGTCTCAACAACAATTTGTTGCAGCGGCAAACATGCGCTCCCTCGCTTCACCCTCCATCCCCGGCTATAAGCAGACACAAAGACTGGTGAGAGTACAGAGGAGCTCAGCTTCGCAAAACTAGCTTTCATGTCGTTTCTGCTTCCAGAGTTACAGTGCTCGGCCCAGGGGCTCGACTGGAGATGGATGCAGCTCGCCTCCTCTGCAGCTTAACGCTACTCCTCACTCACTCCCGTCCAAATCCCCGTATTTTTCCTGCCAAATCACCTGTCTCTCTGCGCTTACCTCCATCTCCCTGCCCATTGCTATTCATTGCTTGCTTCGACTCCATTTCTGGTTCACTCTATTATGTTCATGCGGTGCATTTTCCATTTCTTTATCTCAGATATCCATTACCGCTGCTCCATCCCTCTACTTCTATCTCACTGTGCGTTGATTGTGGCAACGCATTTATGGGAGACCGTGTTGTTACATTGCACCGTTTGCCACTTTGCCACCACTCTGTTATTTAAAAAAAAAAATCAATTACCCATCAAATAAAACAATAAAAAGTAAAGGGTGCCCTGTGCTGCCCTGTTACTATGCTGTTGCTGTGCCGCCTGCCTAACTGTGCGACGTTGTTTAAAATCACTCCGATGGAAATAAAAAAAAAACACCTGAGGCATAAAAAAAGGATGGAGCGGCTTTTCTATATATTATGTTCTCTGAGTCGCAGAGCCATACACTACAATATTAATGCCTTTATGATCGGTCCACTGATGAGCTGCAGGTTGAGCTCTCACTAGTTCAAATAGTAGAAGCACATGTGGAGACACAATTATGAGTAATGAGGAAGAGGAGGTGAGGGGAGGCAGAGGAGAAGAGGAAGAAGATGCTATTCTCAGGTGGCTTAGAGCGGATATTGTATGTCTTATCTGTCACCTGCAGGTCTGTGCTTATTATAGAGAGAGAGGCAAAGTCAGAGCAGAGTGTAAGGTGAGTGTGTGCAAGCGCAAACAAGGAAGGGAGGCAAAGAGTCAAACCGCAGCGATGCCTTCACCCTCTCCCGTAGCACAGAGTGTGATGATATAAAAAATATATAAATAACTTAATAAAAAAAAAAAAATCAGAGCTGCAAAAGCTTAATCTGTTCTGAAGGCCACCGCAACACGGAGCTCACAACTCCCCAACACTTGTACCTTATGCAGAGATACACAAGTCTTCAGCAGCAAAAACGAGCAGGGGGATATTTAGGGTTGGTGCATACAGACACTGCTACACAATGTGTGCTGACAGGAGTCTTTGGAAATACGGCAGCAACAACGCGTTCGAACCGACTGCAGTTAGAGGCAGGTGCACAGACACGCTGTGGGAGAGGCTGAATTGAAGATATGAAAATTATTATTGCTGCAAAGTTGAACACTCATGCATTTTTATGATGAGAAAAAACATCAGATTGGTACTCCACCACCTGAAGGCATACACCAAAAAAGGACTTCCTCCTTATAAGAGTTAAACAACTGTACTCAGTGATATTATGTATCATAAACCGCTCTGTAGATACACTATATTGGTTAAAGCATTCGCTCATCTGCTTTTACACCCATATGAACTTAAGTGGCATCTTCATCCATAGGGTTTAATATGACGTTGGCCCACGCTTTGCAGCTATAACAGCTTCAACTCTTCTGGGAAGGCTTTCCACAAGGTTGAGTAGTGTGTTTATGGGAATTTTTGACCATTCTTCCAAAAGCACATTTGTGAGGTTGGACGAGAAGGCCTGGCTAGCAGTCTTTGCTCTGATTCATCCCAAAGGTGTTCTATTGGGCTGAGGTCAGGACTCTGTGCAGGCCGGTCAAGTTCTTCCACACCAAACTCGCTCATCCATGTCTTTACAGACCTTGGTTTGTGCAGTGGTGCGCTGTCATGTTGGAACAGGACGGGGCCATTCCCAAGCTGTTCCCACAAAGCTGGAAGCACAGAATTGTCCAAAATCTCTTGGTATGCTGAAGCATTCAGAGTTCCTTTCACTGGAACTAAGGGGCCAAGCCCAACTCATGAAAAACAACCTCACATCGTAATCCCTCCCTCCACAAAACTTTACACTAGGCTCAATGCAGTCAGACAAGTGCTGTTCTCCTGGAAACGGCCAAACCCAGATTTATCCATCAGATTGCCAGATGTAGTAATGTAATTCGTCACTGCAGAGAATGCGTCTCCACTGCTCTAGAGTCCAGTGGTGGCATGTTTTACACCACTGCATCAAAGCTTTGCATTGCACTTGGAGATGTATGGCTTGGATGCAGCTGCACGGCCATGGAAACCCATTCCATGAAGCTCTCTACGCACTGTTCTTGAGCTACTCTGAAGGCTATGTGAAGTTTGGAGGTCTACAGAGAGTTGGAGACCTCTGCACACTATGCGTCTCAGCATCTGCTGAACGGACTTGTTGCACAGGTGCCACCTATTCTATCACAGCACCACACTGGAATTCACTGAGCTCCTGAGAGCAAACAATTCTTTCACAAACGTTTGTAGAAGCAGTCTGCATGCCTAGATGCTTTTATCCACCTGTGGCCACAGAAATGATTGGAACACCTGAATTCAATTATTTGAATGGGTGAGTAAATACTTTTGGCAATACAGTGTTTTTACTGATGCACATGGAAAATTTGTGATTTCATGTAAAGATTACATTTTTCTAAAGCATTTGTTAAAAGCTACTATTTAATTAACATTGAACGTTTTGTCAGTACTGATCTCTTAATTGTACTTTTAACCGCAATTACCGCAAACAATTCAACAATCAGGTGTTCGATCTTCCAGGGCTTCACAGCGTGTTTGTTGTAAAGGATCCTTACAGAGATTCACCGTCGCAGACACCATTAGAACACGCAGCCACATTCTGCCAGACGGCGCTGGGGCGGGTATTGTTCACTTGTCAACAAGAAAATGGAGTGCAGTGGACACAGATATCAATCAATATTTCCACATCACAATGCACTTGCATTCCGCATTCTGTGCCTCTGCGTCGGGCTGTGGAGTCTGAGAACGGATGAGGCTGCAATTATAGAAGGACTCGCCGTCTCTCTCTCGCCAAACGCAGAAGAAATAATAAGTTCACTAATTCGGTTTCACTAATTAGGGACTAACTGTTGAATATTTCATTTTCATTTGGGAGGTAATGAATTAGCAGGTGAATTAAAATAAGCAGAGTAATTAGCTTTAGCAATAATGATCTGATCTGCATTTTGTCAGTTGAGTCATTTTTTTGCAGCCGAGCTGAGGCCGAACCAATTTCATTTTATATTAAGGGAAAATGCTAATGAAAACTCTCTGGGACTTACTTTGACGTGTGCTTGCGTGACTGCTTCAGAGCTCCTACCCTGTTTATCAGACATGTTTTGCCTCTTGAGTTTCCTGTCTCAGTACTGGAAATAACATTACCGTCTTGTGGGCTACAGATGCTGACAGATTATTGTGGATTTATTTTGTGTACTTTGCCTGCTTTCGGCTTTGTTATTTCTGACAGACTTTTTTTTTTGTGGCATGAATCAGTGTGACAACTGCACCTCGAGAGAAGGACAGGGGTATTTTTCTAACAAAAGAGAGACAAAACCTGACAGTGGTTTACTTTGGTTGTTATACGTTCATCAGGGCTGGACTGCTGGCAGAAAATCACCAGCTTGATAGTGGAAGCACAGTGTTAGTGTTGACACTAGTTGGGTTAAGATTGCCCCATTTAAGTGCTACCTGCCAGGGAATAAGACGTTTTACCACCGAAAGGCATCAGACGCACCACCAGACGCCATAGTAGTGAGTCAGCAGAGTGTCCTCAAGCATTAAAATAACGATGATGATGATAGTGAGAAATGTTCTCCAATGCTGGCGGAAAATCACGACAGCTTATGCCTTCCTTGGCGTAAAGTTAAATCTGTCAGTGGCCTTGGTGTATCTTTATGAAGCGCAGGCTGCAGATTACATTCCCCAAGTGGTGTCTCCAGACATATCAGATGATGTGACACACTGAGTGACAGGGTAGTCCAACTCTACTCCAGTGTGATTTTATCCAGTTTAATAATGTATCTACGAGCTTCCACCTATTATGATCTGCATTGCCGAGGTTTCAGCAGTCACCACATGTTCACTTGTTTGCTTTGTAGTTTTGAAGATACTCGAAACTTTGTTAATACAGTAAATAAAGCTGCAGTTGATATTTCAAGGCTTCCTATTTGAGCCATGAGAGAAAAGTCCTCAAGCACAACTCATGTCTTTTCAGCTATTTCTACAGACTGAATGACAGTAAAGGCTTCTGTAGTATTTATTTATTTTTTTACCAATCACTATTTTTCATATGTATCTATCTTTGTAAAAATTCCAGTCTTGATATTGTTTGACTACAGTGCAATTCAAATAGAAGGTCATTTCTTTGTGTACATTCACTTCTGTCGTTTCTTTCATTTCACATCATAAACCTGGAACTAACACACACCCAAAACATCAGTTTTCTTGTTTTGAACTCTTCCTTTACGTAAGAGTTAATGGACATAAAGCAGCTATTTTTTTTTATTAAATATGGTCCTTTAATTTGGAGTTCATAAAGAAGCACACAGTCTCTAATTTGCCTCTCCAAATCTGTAAGCAAATTATTTAGTGTTGCTTAGTATTTCTTAGTTTGATACAGTATACATTTACTGCATCCCTTGTTTCTGTAATAAAGGTCATGGTTTATCTAAAACAAAGCTAAAACAAAGACAAGCGTATTTTCTTTAGGTTTCTTGAAGATGCTTCACCACAGCCATCCAAACGGCTTCTTCACATCTGAACAGAAGGGTTGAACATCTTCAAGAAATCTCTCAAATAGTCCTTTTTATTTATTGTTTTGTTTTAGATACACAGTTCTGATCAAATACCATAGTTAAAAGCTGAAAACATGCCTCTTATCTACTTCAGTCCATTGTCCATTGTTGCTAAATCATCTACAAACTCATTCTGGGCCTATGTCTGATTCTCCATTCCCGGATACAGGAATACACGGCCGCCTCATTTAATGGCTTACCTGCTGTTGTCAGACAGAGCTCTTCATCACTGTTGTCCTGACAGTTGTCTTGGCCGTTGCACAAGAAGCTGCGGTCTACGCAGCGGCCGTTCCGACACTTGAAGCGGGCCTCTGAGCAGACCAGCGGGTTGCCTGCTGTGAATGAGTCAGGGCAGAGGTCAAGGGTCAAGTGTTAGCTCAGACAGGGTCAGAGAGAAAAGTCCACAGCTGAAAGTTACTGAGAAACTCAAGGTTGTTTTTTGTAGTGGTTCCTCGTCTGTGAATCAAACTGCAGTACGTAAACAAATTATTTTAAATCTGATATTATTAGTATTCTGCTGTGGTAGCGTGTCAGTTTTTTTAGAAGTTTGTGTACTTGTTGATCCAATTCCACTGTGATACATGTGTTTATATAAAAACACAGTTTCATGGGCATTTCTGTAGAGGGAATGAAACCGTGTTTGAACTGTTTTATCAGTGGATTCAAATCAAAATGAAAGTGAAATTCCAAATTTTCAAAACATCACTGCTTTTTGCACATGTTGCTGCTTTTTCTTCTTCTTTTGTTTCTCTGCAAAATGAGGCGTAGTTATCTCCTGAGAGGATCCAGACAATTACACAGCCATGACGCAGTTATGCGCTGGAATCACGGAGCAAATCTCCATTTAAATGGCTAGATTAGATTTGTGAGCAGGGGGGAAGGCGGAGTAGGAACACTGTCTATGATAATGGTGACTGATTGGCTGGATTCCCATTCCCCGCTGGGAGAGCAGTGCAGGGGTCATGTGAGAGCCATCTGCAAATGTGCCTATAGACAAGGCCTGTAGTTCCCTCAATTTAACACAACACCGGCTACAGTCTTTGTACTGCTGCGCAGATGTTTCAAGCTGAATGGTAAAACTAAGTACAAGGGTGCAAAGCCGCGAGCTACGAGCAATGCAATGAAGCAAAGTTGACGGAAAAAGATAACAATATGTCCTTGTCGCCACTTTTAGTATCTGCTCTTAATGGGTATTTGACATTAGTGGAGGAGACAGCAGTTCTGCAGGCATTGCTCTGTATATAGAACGGCTGTACTCCTCTAAAAGCTGGGACATAAAGAAAACCTCATCCGTGCTTCACATTCCCACTAAGATATGAATACGACTGTTCTGGCATCAGTAAAAGGGGGAAGGCAAAAGAGCAAAAAGCCACTTCTTCTTTAACAATTCATCGCCAGTTCTTGAAGAGCAAACGTTACATTATGATGCTGCATGGGCTGTGTCTTTGGGAAAAAAAAAACCAAACTGAGGTATTGCATTTTAAAAATGAAATGTCACATTTCCAGAGATGGATGGTAGGATGTCAGTGCTTTTTTGTGAGCAGCCTCTTTTGATTTATTTGCTGACAGTGGAACACAATAAGGGATTGAGAAGGAGAGGAACAAGGAGGAAATATGGGACATCTACATAGTTGCCATCTTAACTTTAAAGTGGCATAAATGGTTCCTTTGTGCCGTTAACCAGGACAATCAAAATAAAAATAAAACTAGTTCTTACTGAGGCATGTGTCTAGTTCAAAGGAACAGTCAGGCAGTTTAGTAGTTAGTCTTGCACTTTCTTAAGGTAGTAGAAAAACAGACAGCAAAAACTCACAAGGCAACAAAAGCTGAGACAACCTGACTTTTTTTACCTGGATGCATTTCATACATACATATACACTGATCAGGCATAACATTATGACCACCTTCCTACTATTGTGTAGGTCTCCCTTGTGCCTCCAAAACAGCTGTGACTAATCAGAGAATGGACATGGGCCTTCTGACAGGAGAAGACGTTGGCATCTTGTGACAATACAGTGTTCTGCTGGGAAACATTTGGCATTCATTTGGATGTTACTTAGACATGTACCGCTCACCTTGACCCGTCTAGTTTGAAGGGAGGGGCCTCTGTGGATCATCCCACAAATGCTTGATCAGTTTGGGATCTAGCGAATTTGGAGGTGTGTGTGTGCCTGTGTCAGGCTGCATCCCGATGCGGATGGCTGCAGCCATGAAGGAGTGTCATTGCTATGGGGTGGGGGTGCCTCGTCGGGTCTAGGTGAGCGGTGCATGTCCAGGTAACATCCAAATGAATGCCAGGTCCAAATGTTTCCCAGTAGAACACTGTATTGTCACAAGATGTCAACATCTTCTCCTGTCAGTGGTTTTAATGTTGTGGCTGATTGGTGTACATACTTACATACATACATACCTAACGATATACATATATAGTACTCTTCCATCCATTAACTGGAGGGCAGTACATTATGGAACAGGCTGTGACCATGACACGGGACACAGTGCTATAATTGGATCTGGTTGCCGTGTGAGACTCACTGCAGTTCTCCTCGTCACTCCCGTCAGGGCAGTCGCTGAAGCCGTTACAGCGGAAGCGTCCAATGATGCAGTGGACACCGTTAGCGCAGGCGAAGAATGTAGGGGCACACTTCGACTTGACCTTGGCTAAGGACGTGAAGGAGGGGTTGGGGGGAGTGGTAGAGAGAAGAACAATGGATTAGCGTGTGGAAGATCGGGAGATGATGCAGCAGTTTTCAAAGCACTACGTTAGCCTTGGCTGTGGTGCACACGGGAAGGAAGGGGTGCACCAATAAGGCCGACTGGATTGTCTTTAAGGTTACAAGCGCTGCATTGCATCGAATACATGTTCTAAAACATGTTATTTTGCTCAGTATTGCTTATCTTCACACCCGTGAGTATGAAAAGCAAAGGGTAGTATCCTGAGCACAAAGAGGAGATGGGAGAAGAAAACAAGTTAATAAAGATAAAGACAAAGAGGGCAAATCGTCCAGAGGGGAGTTTGTATGGATTGCGCCATTGATCAGCGTAAGCAGGCCATGGGTCTTATCTCCCAGGACAAGCCTGAGACTGAGAGACGAGCCTGAAGAACATCAATGCCTGGCGTCCTCACTTTAGCGCTAACCCATAGCTTTTAGCTCCGATGCATTGATCTCTGGCACGAGGAGGAAAAGCAAGAAAGCAGGAAGATGCAAGCAAAGACATCAGAAAAAGAAAGAAGGGCCCTTGGTTGGGCTAGTGAAGTTAGAGCCTAACTGAAACAAGGAAACAGACACAACAGGCGCGCTTCTGCAGTCTTTGCAGTTTGAATGACTGAGCCATATGTGCGTGGAATACAATGTCATCTCTGAGATATCTGTTTCCCCTCCAGAAATGTGCATTATAATACAAAGGTTTAAACATGTAAATCCTGTAGTAAGACTGGAAAGAGAGGGAGAAAAAAACAACCAATTACAGCTAAGACATTGTTATGATATCGTTAAATAAGACTAAGAGCAAAAGCTGGTGAGGGAATAGCATGATAAATATTATAAGCTCGGCGAAACAACAGAGGATGGAACAACCCACGCATGCAAACTCACAGGGAGGCGAAAAAGTGAGTGGGCAAAGTAAAAATCTCAATGCAATACACCAAAAATGTATTGTCTCTCTTTCTCTATGCTCAACAGAGAAGGGGAGAATTGGCCCGCTCACAGGCTGGCACAGTGCCGCCTCAAATGCCAGGGGCGCACATTTTCCCCTACACAATATATTGCGGTAGGCTGATTTATGAGCTCTTTCAAGCTGCGGCGATTACGCGTAGCAAAGCGGGGAAGGGCCAGGCGTAAAAACAACCACGAGGCTTCTGGAGCGACCGTCTCCGGGATGAAACGTAATCCACTGGATGCGGGAGGAGGCTGGGGCAGAGCCCCGCATATGAGTGTGCAGTCGGGTAGGGAGGTGTTGTTTACCTGGACAGCAGAGATCCTAAAAAGCCAAATATAATTTTGAATAGAATATCGAATCCATTTAGAGTCTGGGAGAAAAACAGACACGGCTCCATGCTGCTGTAGAAGATTGAGGGAAATTTATCTTGCCACAAACAAAGAAGTTTGAACTCTATTTTCTATTTGGATTAATTTTACACACGTTATATATTTCTTCTACTATGTCTCCCTGGGAAATAATGTTTTATATAAAGTCTTATTTAGGAAATATATAAACTTTCTCCTTCTCTGCATGGACATGGATCTCAGTTGGGTTTTTTTTCACTCGCTCTGAAAGCTTGGCTGCAGAGACCGCAGCGTTATTGCTTCTGAGATCCCTCATTCACTTCCTCCCTCATCTGAATCCGTGTTCCCACTTCTGCTGAGGGCTGAGATTCATCTGACCCAGTGTTGGTGCTCCAAATTAGCTCAGGAGACACATCAAGGGCAAGCTCGTGTGGGAAGATTTGCGGGTGGGAGCCGGAGAGACAGAGCCGGCTGGAAGGATGGGGCTAATGCGCTTAGCTGGATTTCGGGGTTGCATGAACCTGAGCCGAGCAGTTTTTAGAGCAAGAGGAGTAAAAAAATTAATTTCACAGCGCGGGAACCAAGAGGGCGGAAGAGGGGGGGGGAAACACAAAGTTATTAGGTCTCCTTTGATAATCCTGTGAAAGTGCTCCGTTTCGTCTGCAGTTCAGATTTTAAAAACTGCTCCCGATCCCTGTGGTGCCGATCCATTTCGCCTCCTCCGCCTCACTGCGTAAACCTATAACCATTCATTTCATCCTCCTTTTTATTCATCCCTCCTGTCATCACCATGTTTCTGCTTTACCTGCATGCCAGATTTTTTTTCCTTCTCCCCTCCACGCCTTTGTAGAAGTTGTTTACGAAAAAAAAAAAAGCAGGCAGGGTTTTTGGACGTCTTCCAGACTTAGTTCCAGTGTTCAGCTGAGCAGCACAAATGAAAACGAATGAGGTTAGCAGGCGAGCTGATTCCTTGAGGTAAGACTATCACTCGCAGAAAAGCGTGGCTGGTTCACAGCGAAACGCAGCGTGGGAAGACACACAAACAGAAGCACAAAAAACAAACACGAGAACCTGTGTCACAGTTTTACTGTCTGCAACGCAACTGCAGATTCAAACTTTTTGAAAGAAGTTACTCTTTCTCCGTGGCTTCTTATGTTGTTTATTTTACTTTCTTGGAAGCACACAAATGATAAAATTATAAAAATTTACACAATCTAATGGCAAAACAAAAGTTATTCCTAGCCCAATAGTGTAGAGCTATAGCACCACCGATGAAAGCCTTATAAAAGTTATGTATTTTTATTATTATGAAGTGGGTGCCGTGTTGGCACGGTAACCAGCTCCTTTCCTCGTGGTCTGTTGTTTGCAGACACGTGGCACGTGCAGCACAAACCACATCACTGTGACTCAACGATGGAAAAAGGCCAATTACTACAGACTTGTTTAAATAAAATGAAATGATGATAATCTGTTTAACCGTCTCCAAAATTCTGTCACCTAAAGTACTAAACTGCATTTGCATTCACCATCTGTAACTACAGATGCTGCTGAAATGTTGGAGATACATAATATTGTTATACAACTTCCCCTTTTGATAACTTACATCAGCATTTTTGTGTTAGAAGTTTTCTTTTTCAAAAGAAAGAATGATATATGAACAAAACCTTTTACTATACAGCTTAGGAATATAGCTACAAATAAAACAGGCAGGTTTGGAGCATTAGATTCTACTAAAGCAAAGATAAAATATCCCCAGATAACCTTTGCTTGTTTAATCGGACACCTGAATGTATATTTTGGAAGTTTTATTTGCACCAGTCTAAGACCAAAGTTGACCGGTGCATTAAAAATCTATGTTTCTGCCAGTGGTGTCGCTGAAACAGAATATTGCTGTTTGTGTTTATCTTCCCTGCGGCTTCAGAATTCGTGCCAGGCTTAACTCGACAGCCTGACTCTTGTTGCAGACAGTCTCCTCAGCTCTTCCCCAACATGCACCTGTATGCCCTTCACACCTCCTCCAGCTCTTACTCTCACCTCAGCTCCCAGGAAAACAGAATATCTTGTTCAGCGCAGGTAGACTCAGCCACGTCGGGGCATGCATGATTGACAGAGAGTTGAGACGAGCTGGAAGAAGAGACTAACAAGAAAGAAAACACACTCTGTGTAGCAGAGGATAGAAGGCCAGAAAGGGATGAGACAGCTAGGGCTTCAAAGGTTTCCCTGACCTTGCTGAGCATTTCTGAAGGAATGAAATCAATAGCCGATGGAGTCAGGGTGGAAGCGAGAAGACCACGGGTAGTTTCAGTGAAGTTGGCCTGGGGATCAAAATAATCATTCCCAACATTTCACCGTCTAAGCCCTGCACACTCGTACAACACAACAGCCCTCTGAAAGAAGCATTGCAACATTACAGCGCTGCCTTCATCTTGAGGGCCAAGTCTTTACAGGCCACTGGTGCTCTGCAAAGCCATCAAACTTCATGCTAGATGAGGTGGCGAGCGCGGCCCCGCGTGCCATAAAGCGAGCCCATTGGCGAGTTATCAGCAATATTTCAGCCATTTCCAATAAAAGGGGGGAAAAGACATATGGTGGAATAGCGGCGCGTGATCCGTCAGATAATAACCCTGCTGCAATATTCATCATAGAAAGCAACATGCTGCTAAAATTGCCTCGTTTGAAATGATAGTGCAAAACATTATATTCCGAAATGATAGGGGAGCATTTCTTATTCCTTTGAAGATTTCAAATCATTTTGTGGGATTTGTGACTATCGACAGAGCGTTCAGTCTAAAGGAGGAAAAAAAAGATTGAGAGACACGGGAAGAGACGGAATCAGAGTCAGAGACGGTACGTAAGACCCTGATGAATATTTTATCCCCGTTCCTTGGTATTAATTACAGCAGCTTATTGATCAGTCATCCATTAAGCTCTTGTCCCACTAGGCGCTTTCAACACTTTGCCTACGTTTAATGCTTAATATCCTCTACGATTTAGTTCCAATTTCTGCTGTTTGGTTTCGCTTTCTCCGCAGATTTTTTCTCGCGGCTCTACGGAGACGGCAACAGAGACACGCTCGAGTCTGAGCACCACGCACAGCAACACTTAATCTCACCTGCTTTTTCTTCCACTGAGCCCTCCTAAATTACCACACGCAGCCACAAACACATCAGAGCAAAGAACGCTCGAGCACAAAGACGCCGGGCAGAACAGAGCAGAAGAAGAAGAAGAAGAAAGACTACAGCAGCAGCTGAATATGGCTCTTTGAGTTAAGAGTCAGTGCATTGGTCACTTTTCTTATCACGAAAGCGCACACTGCTAATCTTAGCACCCCCTCCCCTACCCGTGGCGAGTTTGGTAAAGAATAGACAGCGTGGAAGCCTTGCTATCTAAATCTTAACCATTCTGTCTCAGGAGCCGTTTCAGCCATTTCCAACCCCAACGGTTCGGAGAACTCCGTCGTCAATAAGCGCTTTTGAGGCTCTTTTGAAGTCAATATCTCACGGGTATTTTGAGTAGGTCAGTACACACCAAATAAACAGCAGCACAATTGCTGCTCCGGGCTTTTGTCTGTGTTCTGTCTGCAGAAAGAGCTAATGCGATAATATTTGAGTAATCCAATGAACAGAAGGAACAGTTTTGCTCTTAATTGTCTTCAGGAGCTAAGTGGATCAATAAGCAGGGCGGCACATAATGAAAACTCCAAACAGCTATATCCCCCACTAAGTATTAAGAAACTTTTAAATTAACAGACACAACACCAACCAACCACTGTGTGAGCCTCCACTTTACTGTCGATCCTCTGGTTCTGTGAGTGAACAGGCTAAAGCAGACCTGGAGTAACGGATATTTTCAGGTTGTCCGATGCATTTTTCACTTAATGCCACAATGGATAAATGATATATATTAGCGTTAATTGTTTTCTATAGTCAAAAGCACTAGTTCCCCTTTGAGAAAACAAGTTCTTACACCAGTCAGCCACAACATTAAAACCACTGACAGGAGAAGTTAATAACATTGACCATCTTGTGACAATACAGTGTTCTTCTGGAAAACTGTTGGACCTGGCGTTCATGTGGATGCTACTTAGACATGTACCACCCGCCTAGACAAGACCAGGTCCCCCCCACTCCACAGCAATAGCACTCCTTGATGGCAGCAGCCATCCCCAGCAGGATGCAGCCTGACACAGGCACACGCACAAAAACGGTTTAGGAACAACTAAAATAACATGAAGAACAGCACAAGGTGTTGACCTGGCCTCAAAACAGATCAAGTATATGTTGGAAGATCCACAGAGGCCCCTCCCCTCAACCCATAGGACCCAAAGGCCCCGACTAACAACATCCTGTTGCCAAACAGCACAGGACACCCTCAAAAGGTCCATGTCCATTCTCTTGATGACTCACAACTGTTTTGGAGGCACAAGGGAGACCTACACAATATTAAGATAATAATGTTGAAAACATAATGTTATGCCTGATCGATGCATATACTGTATGTGTTGCACCATACGTCACCAACTTAAACAATAATGTTGTTCTATGGTTAGTATTAAAGGTATTTTAAACTATTTATAAATGTTGATGACTCATAGTGCACTTTGGGGCGAGTGCTAATTTGGCATCCAATTAAACACCTACCCAGATTTCCATGTCCTTCTCTACTCTATGCCTCTGTAATAGTTGTCTATAGGGAGCATGCAGGGTTTTTGGATGTCTTCCCAAACTTAGTTCCAATGTTCATCGGAGCAGCACAAATGAAAACAAATGAGGTTAGCAGCCCTGCTGATTCCTTGAGGTGAAACTATCACCAGCAGAAAAGCATGGCTGGTCGCACTGAAGCACAGAGTTGGAGGAGACAAAAGCAGGGGCACAAAAACAAGTGTGTGAACCTGCATCTGTCTCTCTGTTTAAACATTTTGAATCAAAATACTGTCTTTGGTGCTAACCAGCTAACACAGAGCAGGCTCTCTGAGAGATAGCATTGAGCTAGCTATACTTTATTACTATCTGTTATTGGTGGGTTCAAACAAGGTTATTTGTCCCATTTGAATAGTTTGGTGGTAAGTAAAATCTTGTATTTTTGCTGAACAGCACCGCTAGTGACAACTACAGAAAAGCAAACTCAGAAAATAAAATCACCTTGATTAAAGGAAGGTTGCCATATTATTACAGAAGATTACAGTCGTTTATATCAGATGTGTTCTGATCTTTGTTCTGAGAGATGCTGGTCCTGCTGATGGTCATTCTAGTTCAAAGCACAGGAAGTGTTTCACATAAGTCACACTGTATAACTCTGAATACATGGATTCTCCCTTCGCAGAGAGGGCACAGCCTCACCCTGCAGTTCTGCTGGTTCAAAACAATCAACGCCTTGAAATGTTTCTCTCCGTCAAGTCCCTTCCTCCAAAACTACATTTCTGTCCCCTCATCTTTGATTCCCCCACTTCTTCCTTCATACATCATGTCCACTCACCCTTTTGGCACCGGCATGAATCTCTCCACTCTTGCCCACTCATGCCCGGCCTAGGCAAGGGCAAAGAGGCTAATCCTGGCTTCGAGGCCCCGTAAGCTCAGTCAGCTGCATCCCTCCTTCCCTACTCTGTCAGCATCCATTTCGTCTAACACTCTCCCGGGCGGTTGTTATGGACACCAGAGAAGAGGATGGTACTTTTGACCTCCTTGTATTTGGAATTATTCAGCAGCCCATCTCTGTATCTCTGTTTTAAGACCCCTTGAACTTGCCTACACATGACCACACAGGCACTACCCACATACCTCTTGTCCATGGATGGTTTATTAATGTTGAACTGACGGTAACAAAACCAGTTCTCTGCCTGGAAACAAGTTCAAATACTTTGCACCAGAAGTAATTTGCGGGTCTAAAACCAAAGAACGTTGGTAGAAGTTCAGAGTGAAGCTTCAAAAGTAAAACCAGCGTTCCAATGGGAGATGGGAATCCAATTTTGAACCAGCAATAGCACCAAGTTCATGCTGGTGCAAAGTAACAGAGAGCAGATGGTCTAGGTTGGGGATAGTGAAATAAAAACAACAAAAAAACAAAACATATTGTCATTTTTTCATCTAAAAGTTTGTTAAAAGCAAACAGAGCAAAGTACTGGTTACCCTTCATAAAAACTGACTTGATAAAAACAGTCTGAAGGGGCTCTGGCACCATGCAGCAGGGCAGTAATACAATAAACTGAATTTTTAATGCAATAGGACCAAGAGATATTGCTTCTCTTCCCTCAGCCCAGACCGTTATTTAAGAGCGAGCAAAAAGTATTTACATGACTCAAGATGACCCTTGTGCTGCACGGGACCGGAAGAACAAACAATCGAGGAGGATCAGCGGGGTTCGGGGAGGAAGATAGAAGCTGGGCTTTTGTAGGTGACCCTTCAAGAGACAATTCGTAGCCTGTCAAGCGTAGCAGACTGAGACACACCTACAATGAATAAAGGATAGAGGCAGGCGAATGCAGACTGGCTATGCATTATTCTGTTCCAAACCTCCCTTCTCGGTGATCGTACTGAAATAAAAGTGTTGGGTCAATAAGACAGGCAGGAGGGGAGTTTATTTTTGCGGCAAAGTGAGTGCTGAGAGAGTGTCATCCCAAGTTCAGGCGTGGGTGTGCACACTGGGCCAATGCACCCCCAGTATGTAAGCGAGTGCGCTGGTTGGCGTTTTTACAAAACTGTGTTCAAATCTTCTTAGCAATCCACAACAAAAAATGTTATTTACACATCCAACCGTGTTATTTGCATTTTGGTTATAACTGATTTGTTCTCCTTTTGTGCTTTTCCCATCAGCTACACGGTTCTCACAAACAAAAATTCTCATTAACGAGACACCAGGGAAATGTCATCACATATGACCTTTACTGCAGGCGCTGAATAAGTATTCCTTGGATCAGAGACGCCCACATCAGCACAGTCTGCTGGCTCAACAGCATGGGCTTAAAGGGGGATCGTCTCTCTCCTAACTACAGCTGTCCTCCGGTGCAAATGCATGTGGTAAAAATAGGCACTGGTCTGCGGCAAACAAAAAAATGTACCAGAGTATTTTATATGTTCCCACATACAGCTTATAAATACATAAAGTCACTATGCATATATACATATACATGCATGCAAGCAAAGAACAAACCCATTATGCCAAAATGCACACAGGGGGTTCTTATAATGCTTTAATGAGCTGGTGTAATTGCAAGGGCAATTTGGACCAACTGATAATTGGAAACTTACTAGGAGACACAGATGCCCTGCACTCACATTACACATAGAAGGAAATGTAATATCCTGCATTGGTCAGTGCTGCACTGCCTCCATGGCAATGATGGTGATCACAAAGGACAGCGGACAGACAGCATCAGATCAGATTTCTGGTTATATAAAAGGTAAAGAAAGTCGGTCTGATATGTCGCTGCAAATTAATGTGACTATCTGAGTCGGTGCGCTCTTCTCGCAGCTCCCTGACAGAAGGAGAGTAAGCCAAGTCAACAAACCGTCTAGCAAATCAACCATCCCCCCCTCTGTTAAATATACACATAACCGTGACTGTGTGTGTCTTCATAGAGGGGGGTGACTAATTATGATTCTTCGTGCAGAGAATCCAGCGCTGCAGTCTCAAAGTTTCCAGGCATTGTGTTCTCCTCAGATAATACTCATCCAGACAGTGCCCCGGCTCAAGCCACCGTAATGAGTCGTCTCCTTCTCTCGCTCCCCCTCGCTTCCCGTCCCTCCATCTGTCTGTCTTGTCGGTCTGTCTGCAAAAGCCCCCTAATGGAGCCAGAGGTTTGTCTGGTGCATATATATATCGACTGACAACTAGCCATCTATTTGAGTATAACAAGGCCCACTTACGCCAGAGCAGATAATGTAGATGTCTACAACAAACGCAAGTAGTCTTCTGACAACCGGGGCAGGCTGAGTGTGATGCCTTGGGATAACTTGCTTTTTTATCTGTAGCAGTGTATGGTAAATGTCGCCGACAGTCAAAAAACAGAATAAAAAAATTTGTAGGTTCAAGTACCTTTTATAAAGTTGTATGGCTAGATGAAACATTCTGTTATCCAAACACTCCAAATGCAACTATTATCTTTCAAGTGTGCCAGTCGTTGACAGTTTAAGGTCACAGCGCGATGAGAATCTGGGGCACAGGACCCGTCCATGAGGTTTATTCGTGCAACCAACTTAAAATGCAACTTAAATTACCAAGTTCAAGCTAATATGACTGCAACGTTTTGCTGTTTGGGCTGCGTGCTGATGTGCCACGGGACACAACTTCATCAAGCGTCGCCTGTCTTTTCCCTGAACTGGCAGCAACCGAGAACTGCTGGAGGAGGAGAGAGGAGGAAAAAGAAGAGAGGTGACAGAATGGGGGGAACCAACCATATGGGATTTTGTTTTGTTTTTCTTGTTTTCAGACAGAGAATTACCCAGGTCAGGAAGAAAAAAAAAAAATTCTGCCCGAATCCTTTACTAATTGAAAACAAGCTCGTGCGAAGCAAATTACAAGCCGAAAGCCAAAAATCATCAGATGAGATAAAAGTCGAAGTCAAAGAGAAGAGACGGGAGACATTTAGAGAGATGAATATATGAGGAGATTGGTGTTCGTGTGTGGGGGAGGAGGGTGCTATTCAGTGTGGCAGAGCCTCAAAGTCCATCTTGATCAGCAGTCCCATCTATGCGTGGAGCTCTGGCTCAGACGGGAGGCAGAGGAGGAGGAGCTGCAGACCAGAAAGATCAAAGCCGGCTAAATGCGAAGATCAAAAACGGAACCATTACTGTAGCCTTACAGTAGAATCATATGTGCGCCACTATTCCTGCACACAGAAGTAATCGGCCTTTGCTTTGATGGTATTAAGTTTTACCCCAGTGCTAAACTGAGGGCAGAAGGTCTGGGAGGGGAGATGTGGAGGAGGGAGAGGGTGCTGCATGCTGAGAACTGCAGAGGGAAGTTCTCTTAATTGGCAGAGAATTGGCTTACGGCTCCACGGACAGGGGAGGGAGAAGAAACTACGGGTAGCAACGCTGGAAAGTGAGCTCAGAATAAAGCGTCAACTCCAACTTACGACAGCCTTTCTCGTCGCTCTTGTCAAAGCAGTCGGGTAGCCCGTCGCACTGCCACCCGCCCGGGACACACTTGCCATCTCCGCACATGAAGTTTCCGGGGATGTTGCACTCCGTGGTGAAGTTATTCCCTGGAAGCAGCTGGCTCTCTGATTGATAAAAGAAGAGAAACGGAGGAGAAGACGACAAGAAAGGGGACAGTTACTATCTCACTCTGTAAAAAAACCAAACAGGTAGAGGGATATTGCATTCCAGTGATATTCATCACCCCAGTCAAAGACCGGAAGACCGTTATTATCATCGCCAAACTCTAAAGATAGAAAATATATATATATATATGTATATATATATTAAAGGCAGTGGCTCTATTTTAAAAAGGCAGATCAATCTATGGGTAAATAAACAGAGGAGCATCTCATGAATACAAATAAAGAGTAGGTCATTCAGTGTTAACAGTATTGTGGGCGAAAGCAGGCAGTTTATAGCCGGGCAATATCATAATAGAGAAGATAAGGACACGAGCAGCGAAGAACACTCATAAACAAACAAAGCGCACAGATGCGCCGATACACACCGACCAGAAATAAACACGTTCTGCATGAAGCGTGTGCCCCGGACTTGTACGAGGCATTTTTCAGTTGACGCAGTGCAGCTGCAGCAGAACGGGGCAGGAATGTGAGACGTGGCCTTTCGGCTGAGGTCTGACACTACACGCGGTGAGGAGTTAAGCTCGTAAACAAAACTATGCGGCAGTAATGAGGAGTCCCGGGCAGACCCTGGGAACACTTTTAACGCCGCAGTGGTGCTGTAACCGGGTACAGGCCACTTCATTTCCACTCGAGTGCAGGAGGTGCACCTGCTGCAAAAAAGGTTTGGACCCACACACCCTACATGACTGATCGGGTCACGACGCACATCCCCTCCGCTTAGGTGATTGCATTTGTGAGGGGCAGCTGTGTGAAATGAGAAAAAGATGAAACTTTAAAATCAAATAAAAGCTCTTATAGTGATGATATGCAGAGATAGATGCTGCTTCTACTTTTTTAATATTTGAAAATGAATGACGTGAATGAATTTTGCAGGAAAAAAACAAACACGGTTTTCCTTTCTGAAAAACAAATCCTTTTGAATCCAGAGACACATTTTCAATTATGTAGTTGTCATTGCAATGCGCGTATGATTGAGTGCTACTGAAGCCCAATGCACACAGAAAGCTTTGACTTTCCAGCCCTAGTGAATTTGTAACCAGATCTCACATGTTCCCCGTGACACAGTTGATATCCGCTTAGCAGATGCAGCCAGCCCCCAGAGTGCGGCTGAGCAACTGACACGCACAAAATAATGTCTTTTTACATCATGCTTCTCCCGCTGCCCTTTCACTGCACCAGGTACTGGTAAGCCAGTGCAGATCCTCTCCTAAATGAGACAGCACGCCCCTGCTGATCCTCTGTGGGGATGATGCAAACCCCTCTTTTGTCTCTTGCAATGTCACAACAAGAAGGTGAGGGATGAAGAGATGAGGCTGTTGCGATGGGCGTGGACAGGAATGCACTCTGCAAATCCAAATGATTATTCCAGTCATTATCCAATACTCTCATTCATCTGTAAATATTCACATTATTATTATTATTATTTGTCATTTGTGCCTTTGAAAATAGAGAAAAAAAAGACATTTTGGACTTGTTTGACAATTTGAGAAGAAAGAATTGCATCATTGCCAGACAATGTTGCAGAGACTACGTTATAGAACCAGCACTTCGTTATGAAGAACCTCTTGGATACATAAGAGTGGAGGTGGGTTGAAAACATTCTGAAGTACTGAAGAACTGTGATCCTGAATCATTTAAGTTGTATTAAAATATGTATTGGTGGAAAAACATGATGTGGAGCTTAATGTTAAGGCGAGTTTTTCTGGTGCATTTTGAAGTTAAGGCATCCGTCATTAGGCTTGAGAGATGCAGCGATCCAGAGCAACAAACTGGAGGAAGATCACATGTGAAGACTGCAGACTTTTTCACATTTTCAACCAAATCTGGCTGGGAATTTGGATTTCTTTTCAAATGCCTGCATAAAGCATCCGTCAGTACACCAGTATACCAGAAGACACAAGGAGAAATTGATTCCAGGATAACCATCACGACTTCCTCTGCTTTTTACTGCTAGTAAGGCAATGAAGCCAGTCAAAAACAGCTGGTGCAGCTGTCATCTATGTTTCATTTGAGGTTCAGTTTAGCAAGTAGCACGCCAGAATAAGACACACAAAAGTGTCTTCTTTCTATTCTCGTGAATCAAGAATACGACTGAAGTAAGAATCAATTCTGAATCAAACTTTATACAAACAATCTGTTTCCAATCAAGTCGTGGAATTGCCAAAGATTCCCATTCCCGATAAACAGCTGAGCAGGTATGTCTGAAAATTGCCAAATGTCTTTCTTTTCTTTTTTTTTAAAGCTTATCTCTCTGATGAAACACTGCGTTCTTCACACAGCCTCCTCTTGCTCCGGCTCGTTCGCTCTCGTTTGTTCAGCTCGTTCAGACGAAGGGATTCACACAAACATGAACACCGTGTAGAGAAGAGGTCCGCTGGCCTTTTTTATTCAACAGCACAGTTGGAAATGCTTAAACTATAAGGCTAATTAAAAAAAAATAATCGAGAAAAGACAGCATCAATAAAACCTGTATCAGTAAATAAGTCAGACACCAGACACCATCTACTCGGGCGTCTTTTCTCTTTTTCTATGTAATTTCTGTGTGTAACTCATATTCAAAATGTTTTATTAACTTCAACTCCAGCACAATCAGTTCACCTCCAATGGCGTGGGCCCCTCGTAAACATGCTGGGGGAGTATAAACCAAGCTTAAGCTATTTGCTGATCTTTTAGATGCAGGCAACAACTAGGATTTGAATGTAACTGATAAGGATAAAGTTCGCACCGCATACAAAAGGTAAATATTGCAAATCCTAAGCTACACTATTGGATACGGATTCTATCTGGATTGTTCTGTATAGTACAGCCATAATACATTTATCAGATATAACACTGTGACCACTTATCTAATATTGTGTGGGTCTCCAAAACAGTTGTGACTCATCAGAGAAGAGACATAGGGCTTCTGAGTGTGTCCTGTGATGCCTGGCAACTTAGTGGGGGCCTTTGGGTTCTATGGGTTGAGGGGAGGGGCCTCTGTGGATCAGGCTTGTTCCCGTGCATCCCACAGGTACTTTGGATCTAGTGAATTTGGAGGCCAGGTCAACACCATGTTTTGAAATGTTCCATGCATCCTGCTGGGGATGACTTCTGCCATCAAGGAGTGTCATTGCTATGGGGTGGGGGTGTCTGGTCTGGTCTAGGTGGGTGGTGCAACATCCACACGAATGTCAGAACTGAATTGTCAGAAGATGGTCAATGTTATTCACGTCTGCAAGTGGTCATAACGTTACGCCTGACTGGCGTATGTACATGCCTTACACACTTACACTTCAGATCCCTCAGCAGTTTCATTAGACTTCACGGACTAAAAGACGGATCAGGGCCCCTCAGTGTTGGCGACACAACAGGACAAAACACAACAGGAATGTCTATTCAGGGCCACACAGTACAAGTGTAGGAGAGAGACACATGTACAATGACTTCAAAGGGCTGGCTTGAGACAGGCATTGGGCTAATTGGAAAGCTGCTTTGAGAGCATGAAAGGACAGAGAATGGACTGCGTGTTGCATGTGTGTGTGTGTGTGTGTGTTAAAGAGACGACCAGAAAGAGTGAAGAAGAAAGACCGTTGACAGACAGCTCATCTTTTCCCATGCGTCTCCAACATTGCCAACGGGAAACCTTTCGCAGGCAGCGCCATTAAGTCGATATTTTGGCACGCACAACACATCTTATTTCAATGCCCTTGTCAGTCTGTCGATGCAGCAATAAGCTTGAATACTTACAGCGGTTTACCGCCGAGGTAACAAACAAGTCCAGCTCATTACCACGGAAAGTGCAGCTCCACAGCTCATTACGGACGGCTCTATTAGAGTAACACAAGAATAATTCGGTACAGTTCTTTCTGGGAACTGCAACACTCCCAAGGTGACAGGCCCAATTTTAACGGACACAACTGTGTTTATTCAACGGACTACAATCATTCATCCCATACGCTTTGAAATGTTTTGTCGCGGAAAGGGTGGGGAATGATGCGCAGCGCCACAACACAACAATACTGCCGCGTACAACTGCGGCCGCACGGCGGGCGCGTTAGGGCGGACAGAGGGAGATAAGGCGGGGATGATGCTGGACGTCTGTGTATCTTGCTGAGGGAAGTGTAGACCAATTACTCAGCGCAAATATTGACTATACTATCCTTGCCTCTGCACACCCATCGTCTGCCTCCCATCGTCCCCCCACCCTTCACCTCCCGCCTGTGTCCACTAAGGCTCCATTTGGACCGTTAAATCACAAAGTGGAAAGACATCCGCCGGATACTTCTTTTAATTTGCATTTACATTTTCAGCTGCTTCCCTGAAAGTTTCCGCGGTTTACTCTTCATCTTCGGCTCAGCTGCTGTTGCTGCTCTTTATAGCGCGCGCCCCTCTTGTATCAATTACGACTTGAAATAATAATGAACTCCCCGCATAAACACAATCCTAATTTCCCCAGCGGTTCAGAATAATACCAAAAACAGACAAAATCCTCTAATGGCGAACCCATCCCCGATGTGATCTGGCGCTGTCTCACGTTGAGGCATGAGGTACGTGAGGTGGGCTCCGCTGCCGCGTTTCAAAGAGCCTCAATTACCTTGTCCCTTCTTCATTCCCATTAGAAATCCAGATTAAAATATGCAAATATGTTTTGTTTCAGAAGTTTAATTGCCAACCAGAAGACCCCACTTCACAGAAAAGAGCACCGTCAAGGTCTGTACTAGAGGATTCAATTATCATCTCAAACTGAAAAGTAAAGGTGAGCAATTGCAAACTTCTTCCATTTTTCTGTAAATATCTCAAACTTGCATGAACCTTTCAACCCTCAGCAGCAATATGAAGACTTGTTTTTACAAGTTTGTGTCCCTAACACGCATTCCCTGACAGCTGTTAAAAGTAATGCACCTGCAAAGGCAAGTGAGATGGAGACTGTAACTGAAACAGACATTTCTGGGCTAAGTGTGACCTTGAGAAACGTCACAATCGAGGGAACAAATCAAAGTGACGCGCGAACAGAATTATAGAAATTAAAACATTGCTGTTGGCACGGCACCGCGAGGACCTGGGAGCACAATCTCTCAACCGGGTCGTCAGTTATTCGGTAACTTCGGCCACTGTCGCCCCGTTTGAACGAGCAGAAATCAAGTGAATGCATAAATGGCAAGCCTCCAAGTTTCAAGATATTCCACGGGTGCACTTCATACATAATGATTCTGGAAATGGCAGCCCGGAGACGTCGGCGCACCCTCAGCGATTCTCTGAATATGCAAAGACAGGTCCAGCCACCCACATCTGCCACTGTCTTCCAGGTCTTATGAATAGTTTCATACCAAATGTCAGTATGCTGCCCCAACATCGGACAGCTAATTGGGTACTAAAATCTATATTACTCTTGACAGTAGCTACTGAAAATTTAATAAACGTTAAAGCATATGGATGGCTCCTGGGTGTGTCTAGACTTTGGTTTGTGCTATCAGATCCCAGACAGATAGAGGAAAGCACTGCGGCGGAAGAAAACATCCAAAAGAGATGCAATAAGGAGCAACACTTGGAGCTCGGAAAAAAAGCAGAGAAAAAGACGAATGCATGAGAGTGAACAAATGAGAAGTGAAAATCAGGATAGAACCAGACAAGAGTTGCATGGATCGTTTATGGGGGGAGAAGGGGAGATGAGTATTAATAAAAATAAAAAAAGAGAGGTGGACAGTCACATCACTTTCTGCCATTGGGTTTCCAGTAATAGCCGCCCTAAGAAAGTTCTATTCCCTGTACTCGGCACACAAAAGGTCAGCGATATAAATCTATATCCAAGATTACTATTGGCTTGGTTGTTACTGCTTTAACCCCATCTTCCTGAGCGGGCTTAGATATCTGACCTGCATTGATTCGCCCTGGGTAAAAGGTTGAGCCTCAGATTGAAACAGAAACGGAAAATTGATTGGGCTGACTTTGTATACTTTCCAAGCCCGCGCAGAAAAGAAAGAAATACCAAGGCCGTGGAAGAGGCATCACGATTCATTCTTCATAGAGGGGAGATGAGGAGCTCCACAGGAAATTACAAGAAAAGTTTTGTGCCCAGAAATAATCCCACGTTCTCCCGAACACAGGCTTCTTTTCATCAGTAGTACGCCGCGCTGGCTACGGCTACCTGAATTATTAAGTTTGGAGCACGGCAAGTTACGCCGCAGCCTGATAATGTCAATACAAACATGGAGGACATGTCTGCTTGTGTGTCGGAGGAGGAGAGAGGAGGCAATCAATACAGCCTCGCTCTGAATAAAAACTAGCCTCTTCAAGTTCAAGGATAGAAACTTATTTTTTCAATTACACGCGACTCTTAATGGGCCGGCTGTACACGCTGGAGGATCTGAGGCGCAGTGGGGCGCTGGAGGTGATTTGGCTGTCTCTTTCATTGTGTGTGTGTCTGTCTGTGTGCGGCAGAGATGGGGAGAATTCCTCAGAGAGAGAGGAAAAAGATTCTCCATCCTATTCCTTCGGCCCACTGAAGCGTCCAGTATAAATAAGCACAAGTGTATGGGACCTGGTGTGCATCAATTAAAGACACCCTACAGACAGACACACTGACAGGGTAGCATAAGCACAAAGCAACAGAGCAAGCAAGGCCCTAATGGGGCCAGATAGAGAAAAGGGCAGCCATGCGTGACTCAGCCATGCAGCAAGCCAGAATAATATAAAACCAGCTACATTTAGGCCCCCCGTCTCTTTCAGCTGCCATTTGCCTTTTGTCAGCCTCCGAGCAAAAATCCGATCCGTGAATTCATTTGTTTCGCTGCGTCACCGGCTTCATAACCTGCGATTTAGTTGCCACATCTGCAGCGTTAGCAGGCGGCAAAAGCTAAATGAGCAATTGACAATACGGCTAAATGAGAAATGGAGCTAGACCCCCAGTTCATTCTAAACCTAATTTAATTTGAGAAGAACACAGACAGGGCAAAATATTTACACCAACAGATGCACGCCAAGTTCACTCAAATCAGTCAAGAGTCAAATACCTGATGAAGTAAACACAAAACAAAAGCAGATGCCGAAAGCAATTAGGCATTCAAAAAGTGCTCAATCAAAAGTGATTAGGCAGCTCTTAAAGTGGCAGCCTCGGAGATTTGTCTTTGAGTAAATGAAATGAAACTGTACTGCCAAATATGGTAACACAATTGTGACTAGTATTGCAATATTTATATGTTTGCTTTATTACAGACGGGGTATCAGTGGACATTCCGGGATAAAAAACGCCGTATTAAATTACTGCTAATCTAATTTCTATATACAGATATCTGGGTATGAGTGCAGAATGTTAAATTGATAATGGCTGATGGGTTCAGAGATTGCTGCTAATGCAGACTGGAAACGTTTCCTGCTGCTGCAGCCTCACATTAAGAGCATTTAACTGACAAGACGCAAGCAAACAGGCTTCATCCAAACTGCATCTGCAAAACAACTCTGTCTGAAATACTGTAGGGAGGATGGGCTGTTAGAGGGGAAACTGCATGGAAGGGCGAGGAAACAGACTGTTTATTGTGTTCTTCCGTTTGCACACTTCATGCTGTGTGCAGCATAAAGCCACCACCACCCACCGGGACTAAAACCACCACTAGATTAGCTATTATGTTAGACAAGGTAAAAACTACATTGAAAAATAAAATTGGCTCATTCCATTCTATTATGCTTTGCCCATGTACATTGCGTCATATTGTTGTACAAAGCTGTGATGCATCTTCATGAGAACATTCATAGTGAGCACCAAAGTTATACTGGATCATTCGTTTGAATACACTCCAAGCTGTTTGGCGCTGTAGGTGATGGACCTCATGAACCGTACGTCCATATTTCCACAACAGAAATCTGATTGTGATACTGTGATTAAGTATTTGAAATAACTGCAGTGTAAGAGAATGCAAATATGTAGCAGACTGAATGATGCATCACTTTCTCCTAACAGAAACTAAACTCCCATGAAGGTCAAACTATAGGAAGTGAAGCAAAAATGAGCGTACACTTTAAAGATTAATTGCATGAAGTTAAGTGGTATACAACGTCTGCATGCAACGACTGAACTTACCAGCGAGAGAAGTGCTCCGAACAATTAGGGGCTATATAACTGAAGACTGTGTGTGTGTGTATAATGGTTTTCAATAATATGCATGCAGTGGAATCTGCCATCAGACTTCAATCACCACCGGCAAGACCTCTAAAACTTTAATGCTTTTATTTAACATGTATGCACGGTCTTTACCTCCCACCGGTCCATTGCTGATGTATGCACAAGGCTGCATTCCTATGTTTTCATTCCCGAGCTGTTGACTTTGCGGCGTGCCTGGTTAACTCAATATGTAGGCCATCTCTTTTATTGTAGTTTTTAATGTGCAGCGCAGCATGCTCCAAAAATAAGGCTTACTCGCAAGAGAAAACAAGTCGGGCTGATGCAAGTCAGTCCTCCCACCTGTGTTGTTCCCAGAATAAAGGAACGGATATGAGAGGTCAGGAAAGAAGACGTCTTCCTTCTGATTTGCATTTCTAACATCCACACGGCAGAATCCAAGAACTAAACATACATTTACATTTTTGAACATTTGCTTCTAACTTGATTTTACACACATAATTTTCACGGGTTTCGCCCGTCTATGCAGTCCATGACACAGCCGCGGACGCTGGTGCTTGCAGCTCTGCAGAAAACCCCAACACGAGTAATCCTACGACCAGACGAGGTTTTAAACAAATCCCAGATTTACCCGTTTGCAGAAAGAGCATTTAGAGTTGAAAACAAAAGCACTTGCCCCTGGAATGCCAGATAAATCTGCAAACTACCTTGGAAAAATATGCTAAGTGTATTGGGTCAAAATAAAATTTCTAAGCAGCTCTTTAAAGCTCTAAAGCAAACAAGCCTAACAGCAAACTGTTTGGGTAATAACTTTTCCCAAATGTCACCATAATTTGCACTTTCAAGTGCTTTATATAATACTGCTGAACTGCAAAAAATGTTTTAAGAACGACTAACAATAGAATAGTTGTGAGCTTTTTTGTTTTGTTTTGTGCAATCCTGTTTACGCTTATCCTGAAAGTTAGGAGAGGACTGTGGTGGAGCGCCGAGGCAGCATGGTTTGTCATTTTTAATGAAATCTAAAGTTGCAGGCTTTTAGGGGATGATTAATGAAGACATATCGACTTCTCATCTGATCATCATCACTCCGCTTGTTTACTGGATATCTGAACACAGCCACAACAGCTGAGGTTAATTGTGCTTTTAATTTGCGATGCAGTTTTCCACCGATTATGTTCCAGATTTAGATTATGATTTAATAAACCAGTCACAGGCTGGAGATAAAAACAAACACTAGATAACTTCTTAAACTGAAGACAAAATGAGAAGATGTCGGTGACAATGCTCACTCTGTAAGATCTCGTTTCCTCTTACCATATATATAGAAGCTTTTACAATCAGTTGTAATGTTAAACTGTATTCTATACCGCATAATCAGCTGGATATACCACGGTGAGTCAGAATCCTGAATGACTACCAAACTGGAGGTGTCTGCATCAAGGCATCAAATATCCCCAAAAAGCAAAACTAATCTAATCAGCTGCTGTTGTGAGAAGGTGCCAGTGAAGGATTACGTTTCTGTTTGGGACTTGAAAACAAAATAAGCTGCGCTTCTCAATATGCATTCCTGTCTGTACTTTCGTTCTTGTGAAACATCATCACTCACTGTCCAATTACTGTTCCTATTCAAAGTCTGCATGTGAATTCAAAGCGTGGTCCAAAAGCCTGGATGCGTTCCTGCCTTGCCTATAGGGAGGTCATTTATTCCGGCAACACGGAATGCGTTTGCCAAAGACATCTACCACCCACTGAACTTCATAAAAGAAGAAGAAAAAGAAGAAGGGGAAACAAAACAAATTCCACTGAAAGAAAGGAAAAGGAAGTGGGGGGATTTTTTGCTATTTTGCTGGTTGTAAGTAAGAAATGCCATGATTTTAAAGCAAACAGAAAGGACTACATGACAATGACAGGCCTCACATCACATGGAAAGGGCCGCATAGTTTTCTCTTTAAGCTAAAGTAGCTGATGAGTCAAATGTTCGCCACGTCTGAATGTACATGGAAGTGTTTCCATCAACCTTTTCCAGCGGCTGCATACTGATTCTGTACAAGGCTGTAATTTATTCTCTAATGAACGGAGGTTTTCAAACCTCACTCCCGATGATGAGGGCGAGAAGACATCCAGCACATACCTACAGTTGTTCAATGAGGCCTGACAGTTTTGCATCTGTTACTGTCTATATTTTTGGAACAAGTGTAATAATTCTCAGTGCAACCCATTTCAAAAAATGCAATTTTGTAATCTGATTGGAAATTGGAGAAGTGAATAACATTGACCATCTTGTGACAATACAATGTTCTGCTGTGAACTTTTGGACCTAGCATCATTTGTGTGCACGTTACTTAGACATGTAGCACCCACCTAGACCAGACCAGGCACCACCATCCCATAGCAATGACACTCCTTGATGGCAGCAGCCATCCCCAGCAGGATGCAGCCTGACACAGGCACACACACACACAAAAACACTTTAGGAACAACTAAACAAACATGAAGAACACCACAAGGTGTCGACCTGGCCTCCAAATTCACTAGATCCCAAGCTGATCAGTATGTGTGGGATGCACTGGAATTAGCCTGGTCCACAGAGGCCCCTCCCCTCAACCCAGAGGACCCAAAGGCCCCCACTAACAACAATCTGTTGCCAGACACCACAGGACACCCTCAGAAGGCCCATGTCCATTCTCTGATGAATCCCAACTGTTTTGGAAGCACAAGGGAGACCTACACAATTTTAGGAGGTTGGTTTTAATGTTGTGGCTGATCAGTATGAAACAAGGTCATTGTTTTTGGTAACCCCATTGCTGTCCCAGAGAGATTGATGCAGACAGACTTCTGCCACCTCTGTTCCACACAGCGGTGCAGCCACTTATACTTTCCAATGCGTTGTATTAAAAATTTAATGTGTAGTAGCTTTTCTATGCCTACAGCGTTTTCAGTACACTTGGGAGTGTAGGCACACTGTACAGATAGTCATAGTTAGGTGGCCAGTCTTTGTGTGTGCTGCTGGATACTCTGCAGTCAGACCCCATGGTGCTTATTGGTATGGTATCAAAAAATATATGCAAGAAAAATCATAATTTCCTTCTGTGTGTTTGACTCAGAGGACGAGGGTTCCTGTGAAATGGAAATGTCTGCCACATTCACGCTCTCTACTCATTTTAAGTCTATCGGGGTTCCATGCATATACACACAGCCAGAGAGGGATATAGACAGAGCGGAGGAGGCACACTGAGAGAGAAAGTTAAACAAAGCAGCATGGTTGCTGCAGATGAGAGCAAAATAATGTTTAAGAATCCTCCTCCGTCACTCGTCAGCGAGGCACTGATATCGCGCTTTCCCCATTTCACGAGGCACGCAGAATATTTCCGTCACAAAACAGCCCTGTGCTTTTCTGCGTCCCACACACATTTGGGTGTACAGCTAATGACATGAAAATCTCCGTGTGCCGACATCCTGAGGAAACAACATTAGGCAAATTGGGGCTTTCTCAAGCAACTCCTGAATTTAATGCTAAACAATCATAGACCAAACACGCCTGCACAGGAACAGCAGTTAAGTTATTTAAACAAAATGTGGAGTTTCAGACTGATGTGTAGTTAAACCATTAGCATAGCGGTGGTGGGTGGGTCACAGGGCAACTGCACCTAAAGAGCTTTGGAACTTGTGATGAGAAACAAGCAGATCCACTATTAATCTTTTCTGTTCATTTATTGGACATGTTTTCATGGGAAGAAGACGATATTAGACAGAATATTATTCAGCGCAGAGCGGACGTCTCTGGAGGTGACTGTAATCACCTTGTAATCAAGTGAAATCTTTAGTCCGAGTCTGAAGCTGCAATAAAAGTAATTATACAAACTCAACTTATAAAGATTTACAAAGCCGGATCAGGACAACCAAATTGAATCGGGAGACCAGGGACATCTCAAAAAGTCTCCCACTGTCAGACCGAATCTAAAAAAGCCTCGAGGACGAACCCTCGCGAGGAAGGAGTAATTAATTCTCAGCGGGATCAGCTACAGCACTGGTCGGCTCCCGGTTGGTGGGAAATCAGCTCAATACCACATCGTGCGTGAGGAGAGAAGCAAACAATGGGCAAGCTTGTCCTCTCTATGTGATGACGGGGGATTAGGCACCGTCCATGCAGAATATCAGGTTTGTTTGGAGACTTAACATTTGCTGTTTACCGTAATTAGGACACTGGCTCTCGAGGCAAAAAGCCCTCGAACTCGTTGAGGCGTTAACCATAATATTAGGTCTGGTATTCTGACTGTAGTGTTGTTGTATACAAATTTCACAGAGAATTGGGACTGAATGAACTAAATATTAACATTAACTTGGTATATTAACGGTGCATGCTCACAGTTGGGAGCACATGCAAACTGAAAAGCCAAAATATGTCATTTAGTTTCTATAGTTTCTATAAACAAGGCTAATATGGCAACACCGCTGTCTCCAAGTGCACGTTATTATTGTTTCTTGCTGCAGTGGATTTATGTATCTTGTGTCTGTCAATACGCCGGAGTAAACAGAGTGCGTCCTCCCTGCGTACAGCATCAACACAGACATTGACGGATAGCCGAGATTTCAGGGAGCGTCACTCGGAAAACAAACAGCTGCCATTTCCTCGGGACATCCTTGAAGCCAGTGCAAAAGCGCGCATTCGCCACAGAATTAAGCGAGCTCCACCACGTGGGTTTAGCCTCAACGGAGAGTTCACCGGCAGTGCAGCACGAGGCTCTCCGAGGTTTGCAACGCCTCACGAGCCTTCTGTTCGCTTCACGAAAACTAAAGCAGGAACTTTATAACCTGACAGCACGACTGTGCCTTCTCCTTGATGCTTTAGCTACCATTTCATTTGCGCCTACAGCTATGCAGCCAGCACTCACTTCTTCATATCCCTGGCAAGACAGGCAAGACTTCTCGGCCTACCAGCATTAAATGTGCTCCACCATGTGTGAGGTTTAGTAGACGTGACAGCGATATAAATAAAGTGGCACAATATCTGGTAACAAGAAGTTTATTGCTGGATGCAGCACAAAATCAAAGTTTATTTTTTTTGCCACTAGGATGTGACCACCCAGCCGCTAGCAGGCTCTGACAAAGGCTCTTAAAAGACCCGGCCTTGTTAAAGAGGCTGCATTATTGATAGTGCATCTGTGGGACTGGAATCGCACCAGAGTGAGTGGGGTGCGGCAGAGAGACAAAGACACAAAGACAGAGAGAGAGAGAGAGAGAGAGATGGTAGCAGATGGAAAAGTCAAACTAATGTCAGATGTAGAAACTGGATTTGGAAGCACTGACTATACGCTATCTGTGTTTACACACGCTCGTAAAAATTTAAATTCTCTAATGATCCACTGATGGCTGCTTAAAATCATTTCACAAAATCCCACGTAGCACACATAAAATAAAAGGGTTTGGCTTAACTAAATAAACTCCTGCAGGGTAATACATAGATGTGGAGAAAAACTGATTCTGAGAGACGCCGTGGAGCGCACCGGCCACTATGCATGTATGCCTTTAATGGGGTGCTCGTACCAAACTGCTTCCCTAAAGCTATTTCTGTGCTCTTACATATGGAAACATAAAAGCTGATGGGACACACAGAGATACAACAAACTTGCAGCCACAGCTGTCTGGAAACACGAGCACAACACAGTTCCATTAACCTCTGTGTTATCATTACGCAGCCAATCAAACAGGCTTTGCAATCGCTGCCATACTGCCTTTGGATCTTTGGTAACACTGACAGGCCAAATTAGCCTGGCTTGGATAAATAAGGCGGCATTAATCACACACAAGGGTCTGCCATTAATCTGGGATCACAGATCACACTGAGCCTATAAACCCACATCGCCAGGCTGTGCATACGCCGTTTAGAGTCTGTATCTGTGGTTTCATTAAAGCTGACATCAAGATATAAATGCATTCAAATGCAAGCTCACTGCTGAGGGCTAACAATCCAGTGCAACAATGTCACTGGTCGCTGGCCTGCTGGCAGTATGAGGTGTTTTTCAAAAAAAAAAAAAAGTTGTTTTGTTGCGGTTTTCTTTTAACCACAGTTTGGCTTGGGTTTCACGGAAGCAATTGTCCATCTAATCCTCTAAGGGATGACAGGGGCAATTTCGAGAGGATCCCAGCCTATTAACATCACCTTGGGATTACCTTCACAGCAAGGAGGAGCGGTTGGAGGGAAGGAAGTATGAGGAGGAAAATGAAGGTTAAAATGAAATCTCGAGGTTAGAATTGCTCACCGTTCAATTGTGGACAAAAAACTATGTTATACACTGCCTGGCCAAAAAAAGAAAAAAAGTCGCCACCTGATTAAACTAAGCAAATAGGTTTGAAGCTCCTACTGGATAATTACTGCATGGGTGATTATCTTCCAGCTCGCAACAATATATTTAACCCCAACTGATGTAATGAGTAGCTTCAATGTCTAAAGACACATCCCGTGGTTGTGGGAAAGATGTTTGAGAAGGGTCAAATCATTGGCATGCATCAAGCAGAGAAAACATTTAAGGAGATTGAAGGAACTACTGAAACTGGGTTAGGAACTCTCTGACGTATTATTAAAAACTGGAAGGATACAAGTTTGGTGAAATCAAACTGAAGAAAAGCAACAGCAGAAGGCTAGTAGGCTATGTTTAATATTGAAAGTAAGAGCATTTCTACATGAACAATGCAAAGGGAACTCAAGGGATTGGGACTGAACAGCTGTGTAGCCTTGAGAAAACCACTAATCAGGGAGGATAACTGGGAAAAAAAAAGGCTTCAGTTTGCTAGAGAGCATAAAGATTAGACTCTGGAGCAATGGAAGAAGGTCATGTGGTCTGATGAGTCCAGATTTACCCTGTTCCAGAGTGATGGGGGCATCAGGGTAAGAAGAGAGGCAGATGAAGTGATGCAGCCATCATGCCTAGTGTCTACTGTACAAGCCTGTGCTATGGGGCAGTGCTATGATCTAGGGTTGCTGCAGTTGCTCAGGTCTAGGTTCAGCAACATTATGTGTCCAAAGAATGAGGTCAGCTGACTCCCTGAATATACTGAATGACCAGGTTATTCCATCAATGGATTTTTTCTTCCTTGATTCTTCCCCACGGGAATATTCCAAGATGACAATGCCAGGATTCATTGGGCTCAAATTGTGAAAGAGTGGTTCAGGGAGCATGAGACATCATTTTCGCACATGGATTGGCCACCACAGAGTCCAGACCTTAACCCCACTGAGAATCTTTTGGATGTGCTGGAGAAGGCTTTGAGCAGTGGTCAGACTCTCCCATCATCAATACAAGATCTTGATGAAAAATGAATGCAACACTGGATGGAAATAAATCTTGTGACACTGCAGAAGCTTACTGAGACAGTGCCAGAGTGAATGCGTGCTGTGATCAAAGCTAAAGGCGGTCAAACGAAATATTAGAGTGTGACCTTTTACTTTGGTGGTGACTTGTCTTTGACCCATTAGTGTATGACGCAGCTTTGAAAACTGATGGAAAGAAAATCTGGATGCACGCTGATCTGTGCCAGGCTGCATCCTGCTGGGGATGGCTGCTGCCATCAAGGAGTGTCATTGCTATGTGGTGGTGGTGCCTGCTCTGGTCTAGGTGGGTGGTACACATCTTAGTAACATCCACATGAATGATGCCAGGTCCAAAAGTTTCCCAGCAGAACACTGTATTGTCAGAAGATGGCCAATGTTATTCACTTCTCCTGACAGTGGTTTTAATGTTGCAGCTGATCGGTGTGTTTCCTCATTAGTCCTGAGGAAGAAGCTTCATACGCACGCCTCCTTCATTCTGATTCCCTACATTGACCGTCAGCGGCACAGAACGAAATGCCAACGCTGCCCTGCGTCTCTTTCATCATGCAGTCAACTGTCGCAGAACCCACCGGTAAACAGGACATACCCTTCATCCGCCGCCGTGCTGCAAGAAACCTTTACTGAGGCAAACTGGCATTTCAGCCGAGAACAGCAGATAGTGAGGAATGATGCCGACACAGGCACTGAAGGAATCTGACGGAGCTGACCTTATGATACAACCGCGAGTCTCTCTCACACCGTGTTCCAGTTTGCTCTGAATTGCTGAACTTTAGCTCTGGATACGACGAGAGGAAACCATTAAATAAATGAATCACAGCAAACACTGCTTACCTACTACTCCACAAAACCTTTAAGCTTTCGAGCTGCTAAATGAGCCGGAAAATGACAAGCGGGGATTCAAATGTCACAGGTGTATGGGCAGAGAGTCTATCTAATTTCATTTAGGGGGGGAAAAAAAACGATGCTTAAGAGATGGAAATTGGACTATTAATTCCTCTTAGCACATGTAGGCTCATTATGCACAGTGGAGAAGATGTACTGTAAGCAGAGTATGATGAGAAGAGTGAGAAGGAGGAGGGAGACAAATTGCACCCTTTTGCTTAAAAAGTGCCTAGGGAAAGAGAGGGAGAGAGAGAGAGAGATAAAATGATGGAAGCGAGGGGCGCACAACAAAAAAGGCGCAGGCCGCCTTTGTCTGTCTTTCGAGTCTGTGTATTAGCAAGTAATGAGTTCCTAATTGTGCAGCCAGGCCATGGAGTCACTGCAGGGGTTGAAAGGCACTGGGAATTAACTATATCTGCCAAAAGCACCGGGGCAAAGAGAGCAAGAGACGAACAGAGAAACAGAGCACCAGGTGAGCGGGAGAAGACATGAAGGGGTGTGAGACAGAGACACAACATTAAGTAGAAGGGGTAAAAGGGAAACGACGGAGACGTCAGAATGGGAATGTTTCAACAGAATGCAGATTAGGGAAAAAGAGAGCACGTGACTGCACTTTTCCCATGTCCGTCTCCTGAATCTCTGTCTCTCATGGTATAATGTAAGGACAAAATGGTAAGTGAGGGCTTTGGTTTAAAGGGTATAGGGTCGTGGATAGTTGTCAAAGTAAAGGTCATTCCGATAGGATGTCCGTCGATGTGAAAGGCCAGCTTAGACACAAGCAACGTGACAGGAAAAGACATGAATGGCGAGGTCCCGACAGTGACAGGCAGCGGTGACAGAAATATCTAATGTTCATAAGGGCTGGGTTTAGGAAAATCTGTTTTCAGTTTCAACTCAAGTCTTTATTTGAAACATCCAATATCAATTCATTCTTAAGTATGTGATGTAGCAGCGCTTTGGATTTAAAAAGTATTACAACAGAAAGGAGCTGGACAAAAGCATGCCAGTCGTGCTGACTATTTCTAACGAGAGGATGCAGGAAACGGTGTGAAAAACTCCACAGTAAGAGTAATTTGAATTTTTTCAACCCTTTCCTAGAACTGAATGAAACTGAATCTGGACCTTGTAAATCCTAATTGAACTGATTCTGGAAATCAGCAGCGGTACCCAGGATTAACCATGATATGAAAGTAGGTGGCTTTATAAGGCAGTAAAGACGCATTTTTGTGGTCTTTTAGAACATCACTGCATTGAAACTTGCTGTAATTCTCCTTATTCACTCTCTAGATCTTTATTTAAATGAGTCCGGAAACCAGCGTGAAAATCTAACTGTCTAAGTCTAACGTCAGTGCAGTGAAGCCCCAGCAAGTCACTACAGTTTAGTGGCGAGGAGGGGGAAAAAAAAAAGAAAGAAAAATGTTAAAACACTTGACTATTCATTATCTATATTAAATGTTTTCACTCACTGCAGAGTTTCCTCATCCTGTGCCAGCCTCCTACTGGGTGACAAATTCTTCCTATCTGGTCAAGAACAGCCTAGGGGTATCTCATGTTCTATTACTCTCTGTAGAGCTTTACTCCCTCCTCTTTCTGATAAGAACTGGATAAGTGAGAGATGTTAATTTGTGTGTTTTTCCCTGCCTCGATGTGTCAGGTCGTGTGTACATACGCAGGTGTGCGTACAGTATTTACTCATCTAAATCTATCCTGACAGGGCTTCAGTGTCGACGGTCCCCACTGTGTCTTCTGGTTGCCACTTAATTCTCCTCCGCTGGTGAGCCCGCTCCCCCTGACTTCACTCCCTGCATTACTCAGACTTGTAATTTTGTTACACGGAGCCGTGGTCCTCTGTGTTGTCATGGTAATGGCTAAAAGCGCTCTCGCGCTGCATTGAGAAAGGGCTTCATAGGGCTCGTGTTATGAAAGGCGATCGTTTGCCTTTCACCGCGTTAACACGCCGGTGCACCTGCTGTTCTATATCACATGCGAGCTCACATCCAAAGCTGCGGGGTCTTGAAGCCTCTATAGTTTCCCCCTGGGTCAACGTCACCATCTCCTCTGACATTCTTCCACCTGAGCCGTTGTTTCTGCTGACCTCTGGCCCACATCGATTTGCTTTAGCGTCTTGCTTGACCAGGCGATTGAACACATATCATTCTGCAGAACGCCACCCACCTCATTTCTCTTCACTGCTGCTAAACTGCCGCCATCTGTGGTAATGGAATGAGGGGCGGTGGTTGTGGGTGGAGGAGGTCTGACAGAGATGCACTGTTTAAAGTGCTTTGCACAGCACCGTCAGACACCGAACCAAATGAATACGAATGGCCCGCTGTAAAAGCAGCACCCGCTCTTTGGGTCTGGTTTAAGAAGGTTTTTTTTTCCCCCTTAGTGGGTTTATGTGCTCTCATGTGAGTTTGTGGCGAGTTAATTAGATTGAAGACTTTCCCCATTACTATTCTGAGCTAAACTGGAGTAGGGTCAAGCCACACAATGGCACTGCATTGTTGTGTTGCAACATGGGGCTATAGTAATTCCACATAAACTCCTCATTAAGAATAATCAGGCACAAAGTGATTGAACTTTCAATTGGCTGCAAGGCGTAGTTTAAAATGTTTCATAAAACGTGTCCCCCAAAAATAATTTAACCTTCACTTTTTTCATTTTCTAAAACTGGCGGCTTCTAAGCCAAACTGGTCCTCTGCAGAGACTTGGAGGGAACAAAACAATCCTATGACTGCACTGAACAGATGATAGATACTCATCTTCAGACATAAACAAATGCAGTATACCAATCATCAGGCATAACATTATGACTACTAACAGGAGAAGTAAATAACTTTCACCATCTTGTGACGATGCAATGTTCTGCTGGGAAACTTTTGAGCCTGGCATCATTTGTGTAGATCTTACTTAGACATGTACCACTCACTTGGACCAGACCAGGCACCCCACCCCATAGCAATGACACTCCTTGATGGCAGCAGCCATGCTCAGAAGAACGCAGGAACAACTCAAATTCACTAGATCCCAACCTGCTCAAGTATCTGTGGGATGCACTGCAAGAAGCCTGATTCACATGGGCCCCTCCCCTCAACCCACAGGGTCCAAAGGCCTCCACTAACAACTTTCTCTCTGATTCAACTCATCTCTGATGAGTCAGAACTGTTTTGGAGGTACAAAGGAGACCTACACAATATTAAGAAGGTGGTCATAATGGTACGCCTGTTCGAAGTATATGGGAATGTATGTTTGTCACTGTAAATAAAAAGGACATTCGTGTCTTCAGTGTCTTTCAAGTGTCATCTGTGAAGTGTTGACGGCATGAACAATTTTGTGTGTGTGCCTGTGTGTGCAAATGCAGTAAAGAGTGTGTGACTGACGACAGAGGTCAGTCAAGGAGGAATCTATCATAATCCATCATAATCAGCTGCCGTGCTGTTCCTTCAGGACGGATGAGCTCCTGACCCATGGCGGACACGGTGGAGATGAGAACCACATGAGGGTGAAATGCGATGTTTACCAGCATGGCTGGTTTCTGTATAAGACATTTTCAACTCGGTGGGAGGGGTGCGCAGACAACGCAAGCATGTCAAAGCGTCTATAAAATATGTGCTTATGAAAGGAGCACGGGCCGTTTTATTTCCAGCGAATGCGCATTTGTCATTTTGGTAGACATGGAATTGTCAGTGGCGTTAAGACTAAACTAATACTGTATCTGGGAATACGGTGTGTGCATTTTATGTGTTTAAACATATCCGGACCCAACCGTACTGCGGTCAGTTGTACGGCGCAGTGTCAGGACATCAAAAGCCTCAGAATACCATTACACAAGTCTCCAGAGTGCATGAAGTACATTAATATAAAGCTCCATCAAAGTCTTTGGAAATCCCACCAATCCTTCATTAAGTATCTGGAGTCATTAGGTGCAGGACGGCGAGCCTGACGTATCGTCCTGGGCATAGAAGAAATTAGTCAATTCTAGGCCTGCAGCTTCTCATTAGAGCAGGCTGCACAGAGACGGACTCAATTACCGTCTCTGACACTAGACCCCGGCAAGACTAATAGTTCTGGTCTCATAATGACCTAAGCTAGGGCTGAACTTTTTGCTCTGCCCCCCTCCCCCCATCACAGCAAAACCAACCTCCGCTTTTCATTCGCCCCGTTCCGCTTTCAAATCTCAGAAGATATAAAAATGGATTCAGCTCTTCATTCCTGAGGAGCGGGAACCCCCCTTTTGTCTTCGGTATTCTGTGAAGAATTGAAAAGAATTCATTTTGTGGCTCAGCGCGAGGGTTTGCTGCCAAGCCGCCGTTGACGGGGACGCAGCATTTAAGCAATTAACATGGGCTTTGCATTTGATTCTGGCTGGCGAGGGTGTCTCTGTAAACGGCAGGCGGGATGGGGGTGATTAGTCCCTGTAAAGATGAGCACCTCGCCTCCTCTGGTTCCCATCCAGGAGGGGATTACCCTTTTACACATGCTGCACATATATTTTGCAACTTAGACCAACATAAACATATACACTGACTCAAAGGAGCGACTGCTAGAGAAGAAAGGCTCAAAGTTGAAGGGGTTAAGCTTTTATTTGTGACATGGCAGCGGTGGCGTTACGTCTCTTCCACAGTCTGCATCCCTTCACCTCTCCTTCCTCAGTTAGACGGGACAATTATCCATCTCGACCCCTTTATTATCCATTTATCAGTTTCCCACAAAGACTAATTCTTTGCATTCAGCTCCGTTTAATGAGCAGGTTTTCAGATAGGAAATAATGGGAAACTCAATGTCAATATCAACGGGTCTTGAGTGAAAACTCTGAAATTAATTGCGACAAATAGGCAATTATTTGAAGTCGGACGAATTGAGATTGATCTTATTTGTTCATTTATGCACCAGCCTGGAGGCGGGATACCAAGTGCACGGCGGCTTTTATGTCCCCGCGCTGGAATTTCACCTGAGAGGTTGCTAAATCAAACGCTCGTCCATGCAAGCGAGCAAATTGGCACTGTCAACGTAATGTCAATCTGGCGAGAAAAAAAGAACACAGGGTCCCATCTATCCTCCGCGCTTCTCCCCACAGACAGGGTTAGATATGAGATTTAGTCGTCCTCGCCTCTCACTCAGTCAAACACTTTTGTTCCCAGAAGCACGCTGCTGAAATAAGGAACATAACGGCAAAGATGCATTTTGCATAAAACAAAAACTTCACGCTTCGAAAGTAATATGTCAGAACGCTATCTGTAAAAACATAAAGATATACTTTGCTCATGGCGGGGAGGGGGGGTGAAATCAGTGCCTTCCTTAAGTTTCACACGCTACAGCGCCTCAGTTATAATGGAGTTTCACTTCAGCAAATGGCTTGTTCCATGGAGCCAGTATTTTTGATGTGTCTGTCTCAAGACTTAAGAGTCCACCCCTGACCTACTGAACAGCCCTAAATTAGTGAGTTGCGCACTAGAAGGAGAGGAGCCAGGTCTCCGTAATCCTGAAGATTAATCTAATCCCGCAGATGAATGCATTAAAGCGGCGCTCCCAAATAACATTAAGACAATTTGCATATTTATCACACACGACTCCGAGTGCTTACGTAACAACACTCGGCACACAAAAGAGACAAATGAGGAAAATAAGCGTCTGGCGTGATTGCGATCAAAAAAGTAAAAAAAAGCCATTTTTCTTGTGATAAGAGGGTTTGGAAAATTGCATCCAATTATAGCATTCAGGGCCAGTGGATGGAGTTGGGCCACGCAGCAGGATGATGAAACTGCCAGAGCTGTATCCCAATTACAAAACAATTATGTTTGAGGCTAAAGGTGAATCCACACAAAGGTTCAACGCTGCACAGTTAAGCCTTTGGCAGCGGTTATGTACAGTCTTCCAATATACATAAATAACTTGTTAGGCAGCATGGAAATTAATTCTAACATTTCTGTATACTTCTTTTGTTTGTATGTTTATCATTTTGTGGCTAATATGGGTCCTATGGGTTGAAGTGAGGGGCCTTAGTTTGGGATTTAGTGAATTTGGAAGCCAGGTCAACACCTTGTGCTGTCCTTCGTGTTTTTTTGAGGTGTTCCTGAACTGTTTTTGTGTTTGTGGCTGTGTTAGTCTGCATCCTGCTGCTGCTGCCATCAAGGAGTGTCATTGCTATGGGGTGGTCTAGGTGGGTGCTACATGTCTAAGTAACATCCACACAAATGTTAGGTCCAAATGTTTCCAAAAAGAACATTGAACTGTCACAAGATGGTCACTGTTATTCACTTCTCCTGTCATGCTGTTGGTCATAATGTTATGCCCGATTGGTATATATACGTATATGTATATATGTATATATAGCCCTGAATTCACCTCAAGTATTCAGAAGTCCATTTTCAAGGCCACAGTGATCTCAGGACCAAATCATGCGAGAATCCAAACATATTCAACCGTGCTCACACCGGTGCACAAACAAACAAACGGAGGATCATCTGCCCTGATGTTGTCCTCCCATCTCCGTGTTTTTGTTGACCTTTAAGGTAGAGTTTGTTTGGTTTGACAGAGGGATGTTGGAATTTCAGTCCAAAATAGCCCGTCAGTGTCCACACTGGCTGCCACGGTGGCTGTGAGACACAGTACAGCAAATGGCTGCTGACCACAGGGGACAGCAGGGGAGCCAGCTGTCAGCGTGCCAGCCTCTGTTCTCCCCTGTCCGACAGCAGACAAAGCCACACGGGAGACACATACAGCAGGTCATTCTCCTCTCAGCGGGGGCACCTTGGATAAAGATAAAAGTCGGGAAAATCAGGGCGAAGGGGCCAGCGCAAAATTGAGTAAATGCTGCGTAAGCGCCAAACAAAATAATCCATAGCTGACTCACGGCCTGTATTTCTAAAGACATCACAGCAGATCACCACCGTCAAGGTCGGGCATTTTAAAGAGTCAAAAACTCCGCGTACGGCTCAACAACAGAGGGACAGCGATCCGGGCTGCTGCCAACAGCTCGGGCCCCGTCATAAAATACTGATGTAGACAATTTAAAATACATAACATCAATCCAGCATCATTAGCTGGCAATTACATTGTCCATTGTGGGAGTTTTGGACATGTGTAGGACCCGCAAAACAACAATGAACAGGTTTCCTCCAACTATACAGAGCAACAACACGATGTTAATGGCGCTCATTTAGCTTGAAGTACAAACAGATTACATGCAGAGTGAGCTCGCGGTGCACAAATAGGACTGATTTATTCAGACGGAGGGATCAGAGCAGATACGTCTGTTAAGATCAGGTTCATCAGAGTTAACTCGTGCTCCACAAGACATACAGCAGCAAGTATACAAAAGAGGCGGGGCTGTCACGCAGCTGACACGTTCCCTTTTTTTTGTGAGCAACTCAATCATGAACTTTATTGCTCTTCGTCACGGTTGCTGCAGATTACTCACACGAACGATACAAACCTATAAATTAACTCGATTTGACTTTTATTTCAGCAATAAAAATTCCTTAATTCTGATTGAATGCGCAGCAATGAATGTCAGATGTGCCCGATCGTTCCTTTCCTTCTGTTTAACTCTGCCGTGGCGTGCCCCCCCCCCCCCCCCCCGGAACGCTACTCCGCCTCACAGAGACAACGGATGGGATGCTGCAGCTCCACCGATCTCGGCGTGCACAGGGTGCCTGTACCCTCAAGGCTTATTCAAAGCTGAAACTGTAAAAAAAACAATGGGATATCAGTTAAGGATAGTGATTCTGTTTGAACTGATGAGAGCGGGTGCGGCAGGGGGGTGGGGGTGTGGGTTCTTAAAAACATATGGACTTCTTAAGTTCATCAACCTCGCCTCCGGGTAAAATTTGAAACATAGAGAGTGCTGAATGTACCTTTTTCTTAGTTTACAACAGAAAAAACTTCACAGTGGAAGGTACATTAAATCTGCTTCTCTCTCTCTCAGCTGCTCACACAAGATATGTGCCCATTTGCATGTGCTATAAAAAAAACTTACAGAGAGTGCAGCACTCTTAAAAATGCTCCCCCCCAAAAAAATATATAAATAAATACACTCACCGCTTATTACTTGTAAACAAACTTCTCAGCACATCTCAAGTTGGCTTTTGGCTCAGACGCTGCAGACAGCTAAAATCAATATCGAGCACAGACTGTGCTCACGGTTAATCCCACCTGGAATAACTATAGAATGTATACAATGTCCTGAGGTAATAAAAATACAGAGTAAACACTGTATAAGAAGAGTAAAGGTTGACAATAAGAAGGGGGAGAAAAAAAAGGAACTGAATGGCCAGCGTTCTTGAAACAACTCTCTTCAGCAAATAAGAGGATCCATCCGCGGTTTGATCTTGGCACGCAAGGACAACTTGGATCGATATAAGGCAAGCATCTGGGATTAGCGATGCCTCTGCATCAGTGCATGGCAAATTAGCAAAGATCAATCCAAAATCGATAGGTAATGAGCTGTGTTTTTCCAGTATATTTCAGCCATTCCCTGTTTTCTCTTTCAACCCTAACACGGCGGGGTTGGTGAAATATTTAGCGTCATGACTTATAGATTTAAGATGCCCAGAGACTGAACAGAGCACCTACACCCCCCACGGCGAGGAGTACAATATTATTTACACCAGATATGTGCCAGTTATCGGTGAAAGCCCTAAAATAAACATGAAGTGCAGCAGTGCTGAAGTGATTATCCCACACAGCACAAAACTGCTCTGTAACCAAGGTCAGAAATATGACTCCAGTCATGTGGCTTTGTTTAACAACTCTGGGAACTAAAAGCCTGGCTCTGCTGGCTCTGCTTAATCCCGGTCCTTCTCAGCACATGCAACGACGCCTGCAAGCGTATCAACCACGTCTGCCAGCGCGCACGAAAACACACAACATCTCTGTCTCTCCCTTTCCTGTTCCAAAGACACGCAAAGATAAGCACAGACACACGGAGGTTTAATGCGCCAACTGGGCTGTGAAGACGCAGTGCAGAAATACAAAGCACAATGAGTGGGAGACGGCGTGATTCTGTTTCGCCTGTTCAATGAGAGACATGACCCAAAGCAGTCTTGTCAGTTGGATATGAATGAAAACATCCTCCCACCTGGCCTGTATGTGCGTGTGTTTGTGGCCAAACACGCAATGTAGCGCAGATCATGTGGAAGGATAAGGACGCTTAAGTCGGTCTATGTGCAAGGTGCAGGGTTTTCACATTCAAGACACTGCAAAAACAAAGTAACTGGAGCATGTGCTTGTTAATTTGGAGTGCAGATAGGAGTGCTAGGTTGTGTACGGTGAACTAACAGCTTGAGTGCTCCGCTCAGGGTGCATCACACTAACATGTAAAGCATCGAGGTTTCATTCAAAATTCCTCATTCGGGCAAGACACGGGCTTCCAAAGAGGACCAGGATTTTAATGTGAAAATCAACTAATCAAATCTACAGGCAATGTTAAAGCTTAATAAACACAATGAAACAAACTTTTATTGGTCCATTAAATCTGGGAAAAATAGTCGTAATTGTTAGTCTGTCCAAAAGGTACTTTTACTGTTAAATGACTACTTCATAATCAACTGTTTTACAAAAGACGGTTTCCAGGTTATACTATCTAAACAGTGGGTTGTTGAACACGCTGTTCTGACGCTCACTTAAACCAAGTGGTGAAACATTAAAACGAATGAATCATTTGCAACGCTGCACCAACGTCCACTAACCAACACCGAATTATTCACAGAGGAAAGAGTGACGAGTATAACAGAAGTGAACCGATAGCTACCGATAGCAACTCATGAATGAGTACCGTAGATAACCATACTCATGCTAGTTCCTGATAGATGCCGTTTTTTTACTTAAGAGTTTACAATTAGTTCCGTGCTAACGAAGCAGCTAATTAAAACTGTATCATTAACAGATAGCTCATCATTAGCTAGTCCTAGATTTGGAGCTATTCAGGAACCGCCGCTAAAGGATTCATTATTCTGTGGTTTGAGGCATGTTTTTGTTTTTTGGTGCACCATATTGAAATTATTATTATTTTAAAGCATGAATAACCTTTTTACTGTGGCATAACTCTTACAGTCATTGCACCACAGCCTTGGTTGCAGTTGCTGGACATTCCCATGGTGTTACTGAGCTATTGCGTGTTAGTTGTGAACGTGTTAAAGAACTTAAAATACACTAAATTCACCCGACTGTTTCCATGTGTGCAATATATTCTAGGCTGCAATTGCATATAACCAACAATATATTCTGTTCAACGCTGAATATTTGGGAAAAACACTACAAGTGGCCCACAAAGCAAACCTACACCATTCACACATATCTTACTATTTTTAGCACAGACTCTGCACGGTGTGGGAAGTTCTGCCAGCATCGTTTTCTATTGCCATATCTTCAAATGTTGATATTGCCATTACCATTTATGGCCCCGCTCCAACAACCAAATTTATTTGGATTTATTTTTTATTATTATTATTACTCATTTCTAGGCTAAATGTCAAATTAAATGTCAAATATTTCGAAGGAGCATATACATAATAATGATTCGTATATAAGCTAGAATATTAACCAATACCAATGTCCTACGTGAAAATGATATTGGCTGGTAATAGCTTTTGCCCTATTCTAACATATAAACAACACACTAGCAGATATCTAGCTGACATTATGGTCCTCGTCAGGTTATGAGCTAATAAAGCGCCGAAGAATAATTTGCTTATTCGAGGCTGACAGCATATAACCATTACTGGAGAAAACAAACTACAGTAATATTCTGGGAGAACATTTTTGACATTAATCTTGGGTACAAGCTCCGTTACACCGGCACAGAAAACTAGTTAAAGGATTTGGCAGCTCACACCAAACCTCTGTTCAGCACCGAATCACATTGACCGAAACATATTTCTTTTTCACCTCAGACATTTTTGACTCGTCTTTGCAGGAAACCACGGGGTGCTGCTGATCACATCATCTCATGACAGCTCTACTGTTTGCTGATGCCCCAGTTGGCCAAGACAGACTGACAATCCACAATACCAGGATCATCCAGCTAAAACAGCTAAAAGGAAATACGTGCAGGAATTATAATTCACATCTTCTTTGACTCTGAATCAGTTCACAAATGTCAAAGATTGTGTCGTGATAATTGTAGTTATCAATATTAAGTGCCGGCCGCTCAGTGGTGAGGCCTCAGGGCAGCAGCTGGACTCTGACCTTCATCAAAACCAATTAGCTTAGCTGTCAGTTATGGTTTCATTTGGAGGTCAGAGGGCAAAGGAAAGGAGGCGGCGGTTTGGGATAAGCTGGACCAAAGTAAGAGATAAAACACTAGGACTGAGTTCTGCTCACAGACAAGCTTTGGTTGGTTCTTTTGCTCTAAAACTAAAAGTCCAAGCATCTTACACATTTATTCATATTATGATAGAGCGGCCTCGTGTAATTTCTACCACTGACTTTCTTGTGTTCTTGGTGACTGAATTTTAGACACATGTTTGTCATGTTTGCTAACGCTTGTAAAAAATGCTAAGCTAACATAAACTATGAAAGTAACAAAAAGCCTTAGTTGTCTCATAAAACAGTGAAGTTGTCAATTAAAGTTTAACTTCTTTGGCACTGGCTGCACACTTTCCATCAACATTACCTACAGCTGCTGCAGAGGTCTTGGCTTTCAGGTCGTCAGATACCGTAACCCTCCCAATACATACTGTATATTGTGCAGAAGTGCGAGACGTTTTGTAATCCACACCAGCGACTGCTTTCAAGTTGCCATTGCGCTGGACTTCAACAAGTTGCAGGGGGGGACAAAATTTGACTCTGTCTCTCTCAAACTAAGCACAGGTATCAAAATATGGAACCAATTCTATGAACATGACTTGGTTCTTGGTAGTAAGGACATAATTTGTCCTTTCATATTTGTTGAATGAACAGTTCTGAAACTAATTATCAATTACACTTATAGTTGTCCTGGTGTGACTGTGCAAATATCTACAGGAAGGTACCTGTTGCATCTGTGAGCTCTTTTTCCTGTGCTCATTTAAAACACCTGCTTAGCACATCGAGATGTAAGGGCTGTGACACACCAAGCCAACAGTCACTCATTTTCCAGTGTCAGACCAGCTGTGAGCATCCAGTGGACTAGTCTTTCCCAGTGTGTACCACACGTCTGGCACTAGCCAAACCCCCCTTCAGTTGGCGAGGAAGAGCCAGCGCACGAGAAGAAAAACGGAAGTGAAAGCGCACACACGTGGATTTCCTTCTTTATCTAATCTGAACATTCAAATGCTCGCATTTCACAACGGCCGTCATCTAGGATAAATAAAGTGTAGACCAACTGATCGGCATGATTTGCGATAGGCCAGCTCTGCACAACGGTTTGTAGCTCTTCTTAGCTTCCTAGCATCCCAGCTAATATTTCTTTAGAGGTGCAGTGTACATATGTACCAGCTGGCTACTGGTCGTAGTTTTTGCATAGTGTTCAAGTAAAACAGGTTATTATGGTTTACCTCAGATTAAGTTGACTGAGGCATCAACAATGCTTCAATTTTTAGACATGTACACGCACAATGAGTGTAAATTATCATCACCATTAAACTTATTTCTCAACCTAGTTTACAACCTGAAGAACTTGCTGCAGGCTATGTCTTTTAAAGAGGAAATACAAACAAGCTTTTGCTCCAGTATTTATATAGTAAATGTTATCTGTGTAACTCCTTATCAAGACCATAACACTACTTTGAGGCATTTTTTCCCCCCTGTCACTGATTAGCTTATCGCACATGTTAATGTAGCTGCAAGGATATCACTGAAATGACCAGTTACTGACTAGACTAACAGTTCAAATCTGCACCTGCATGTTTAACTGCAGTAAAGTGTCAACTTGCTGTCCTAAGTTTAAACTCCCACTGTACAAACGTCCTTCAGTGGGCCTCAGCTGCCATGGCCGGGGCTGGAGAACAGATTGACTTGTCAACACTCTCCTGTCAACAAGCTTTCGGTCATAACGTAACGGAGGAGACTATACGGTCTCATCTTTACGCACGGGGAAAACATATGGTGGAGTGGAGGATGTTTCTAGCATAGGGTTAGGGTTAAATAAATAAAAAATATTCGCACTCAGACGTGAAGGGGACATCATGCAACCTCTAATGCATTGGTCATGCAAAAAAAAACTCTAACACACCATTTTCCAGACACACACGCACACAAAAAGTCAATTCAACCGATATAAATGAAAAGTCTGACTTCTTTTCCACAAACGTCGCTCCAGTAAGTTTGAGCGAACTCGCCGAGTGAGAAAAGAAATCTCTGAAAACCTTCAAAAGATTTTACACCCCCCTCCTCCTTCTCCTCTTCCTCCTCTCTCCCTGTAGCCCACCCGTGCTGTAGCGAGACCGCGCCGTGGCAACATTAGTTTCCGTGAAAAAAAAAAAAAAAACTTACCGACAGTTCTTGAGCCTGACTCCGAACCAAGCAGAAGGTACCAGATCCACATCATACGGTCGACGTGTCCCACCCCCCCGGCCTAGTCTCGCTGTCCTGCCCCGCCACGGGGCCAAAAAACCGGGGGCAAAAAAAAAAAAAAAAAAAAAAAAAAGAGAGAGAGAGAGAGAGACAGAGGAGTGGATACAAACTTATCCGATACAGCAACTCGTGCTCGTTACTTTTTAAGTTTGGTTCTGTTTGTTCTCTTCCGGTAAAACTGGGGGAGCGTTTGGAGAGGTTTGGACAGCAATATGGAGTCCGGTTCTGGGAAGGAGGGGGGGAATGGGGGGAGGCGTGTAAGCTGGAGCCGGAGCTTGAGCTGGAGCTGGAGGGGCTTCGAGGAGGCGGCAGCCAGGCTGTGTTGGTGCTGAGAGAGGCGGAGTCGTAATGCAGAGAGCCGGACAGCAGAGGCCGGCCAGTCCGGGAAGGAACCACAACCGGTCCCTCAATTGTAGGTTAATTTCATCTTTACTTCAGACAGCTGAAAATACGGTTATCTTTCTGAACTATTGACAGTATTCCTTAATATATAACAGGTAAATAACTTCAACAAAATCCCTTAATAATTAATAATTATTATTAGGTAAACTACACCAGTCAATTGATTAGACTATTGATCCACGAGAGAAATTGATTGGTCAGTTAGTTTCTCAAAAAAAAAAAAAAAACTCTTGAAAAACAAAAGAAAAATAGGTGTAAGGCAATTTTGTAAAAATAAATAAATAAAATAAAAGTAATAAAAAACAATAGTACAAGCAAAAGTATACAAGATTTTCTTATGTACAAAATACAGTGGGCTTAATACAAGTCGCTTAAAGTTAACGATTCTTTTTTTTAATTGGATGTGCAAACCTGTGTGTTTTTAATATGGATGAAAACATTTTTTGGGGGGGAAAGCAAACAAACAAAAAAAACTATATTTGGAGGCAACAGATGGCACTGTGGAATACTATTTGGAGCAATCTTTTAACAGATGGTTAGCCTTGATGAAAGCTGAAGGAGCAAAATACTTGTAGAAAATCAAAGCTTGAAAGAATTTTGCGGTGCCGGCACCGGAGCAGAAAAAAACACACACACCGGCTCGGGTTTCTCCCCTCCCGTTGCATTTCTGGTGTTCCTATCAAACTCCGCTCCGGTAGCTTCCGCACGCTGTGGGATTTAATAATCGTCAAACCATACAGGACACTGCACAGATACAGAATGATTTCTGTATGCACAGTATATATGCAGAGATATGGGGACGAAAGAAGGAAAGAAATATTCCAGACACTTTATATTTGTGTTTGAATTCCAGTTCAAGTTGGATTCAGTTAAAGGCAAACAGGGCTAGGGATGGAAGGACAGGAGGCTTCACCCATCAAACCGCTCTCCTCTTTATCGTGGAACTGCAGCTGTGTGCAGACACACAGACCTTGCTTCAAACAAACCCCTTTCTTTTGATAGCGTGCTAACCTGGAGGCATATGATTGGGATGCGTCCCAATAACGTGCTCCTCCAGCTCACTTTATTTTCATCCGCACACTCAGACACCACCTTATCGAGCCAGAAGCCCGGTGCAGACTCAAACTCCAGGGGAGGGTCTTGGCATGTCAGTCGGATCTGTCGAAACTTTGTCCAAAGATTCCAGCACGATAGCTTCTTCGAGGGCCCGTTGTCCTCGTATCCCCTCCCCATTGTTGCCTGCAGGGCCTTGTATATTTCATTCTGTTTATGATGCCTCCTCATGCTCGATGGATGTCCTCGGAGGAATCACTCTTGAACAGTCTACGGTTAACAAAGGCAGACACAAGTCTCCTCAGCACAAATCCTAAATACAATCAACGCTTATAAAACTAAATGCTTGTTGAGGAGGAAGAAGATTTGTCAGTCAGTGTTAAATGGATTCTATTCTGCTCCCCTGCAGTTATCATTAATGTTAATGCTGAGCTGTCTCACAAATTATACAGCCTGATCCACGAACCAGAACGGTGTAATCTGTTTTGGGGGGACTCTGCACAAGAGGGCTGCATGCTAAAAGCAGAAATGTGCGTGAATACATTACTGATTGACACGCAGTGTTTCAGTAATACCCATCAATTAGGTTAGGCTATCTATAAACAGCTCAGACCTAATTAGCCGCTGGCCAACAAATGGACTCATTAGGGGACATTAAACTCCAATATGAAGGTTGTTATTGACTTAATCGCAGGAGAAACCCAATTAGTGGCCAAATTTGGAAAATGACTCTTAGGTAGTGAGGCGATGAGATTGGACAAAAAAAAAAAAAAAAGAGAGAGAGCACAGCAACCTGGGACGACTTTGCCCGTGGGTAAGTGGTGGCACCGAGAGAAAGATTCAGGCAGAGATTTAGCTAGAGGTAAGAGAATGTATAACGGGAACAACACAAATAGAGTCCTTGTGTTTGCGTGTGTGGGCGTGGAGAGAAAAATAACACACACTTACAGAGCAGTGGGGAAAGAGAAGGAAGCCAGAGGCAAGGAAAGCGCCAGGATGTGGATGAAGAGACCGGGATGGAGAAAAAAAAGAAGGTGAGGCAATAAAGAAGAGCAACGATCTAAATTAAGGTGGGTATTGCGATTAAGGGCATTAAGGGACGAGATGAGAAATGTAAATTCCTCTCAATGCAGGGACTTACCTGTAATCTTACAGAAACAAAATGTGCAGCAACATTGCCGACAAGAGTAGAGCGCTGCCGCTGAGCACTTGGCTAATATATCATTTTATCTAACAAGAATGTGAACTGAGGGCAAGAGAGGAATTATAAACCTCTCGAGAGCTCCGGGATGACACATCCTTGGCATGTCAGGCTGCCATCGAGGTAGCTGCGAAATGCCAAGGCCCCTCAAGGACTGGCAACGGCAGGTTCAGTCTCCAGTGTGAGTCCCTTGACATTCATCTTGTATTTAATAACTTGTGTACCCATGCGAAGGACGTCTTTGTTTGTGAGTGAGCGGAGGAGGAAGCAACAGAGACAGAGAGAGAGAGAGAGAGAGAAAATAAGAGTGAGGAGGACACATGAAGGGACATCTCACTAATGATCTCTGCAAATCTCCCTCCTGGCCCATTAGGAAGTTGATTTTAGTGTTGAGCATTCAGAGCAGCACACACCTGCCCCTTAACACACACACTTTCATATTTAAACATATAAAGAGCGCACACGTGTATACTTTTAAGGCGCAACGATGCTCGCAGAAGTTTGCCCACACCCAGAGTCTCCTTCAGGCTTTTCCAAATGAATTAATTGAATGGTCATTCAATTACGTGATCGATGCCTTGTTCCTTTGACATTAGTTAGAAAAGCTGACGTCGTGCCTGCCGACGCTGCGGGGACATCAGATAGGGATCAGCAATTGAATCAGAGGGACGTGGACAGGGTAGCTTGTGTGTGTGTGTGTGTGTGTGTGTGTGTGTGTGTGCGTGCGAGATAGTGCAGATCCATAGGAGTCGGGTTGAGACTGAGAATCAAATGAACGGATATTGATTTGGGATTTCAGAGTTAGGGGCCACTGACAGTTTGAGTGACAAATGCCCGAAGCATCAACAATTAGTTTCTTAATTAATCAAGACAATATGATGGACAGTACATAAGGACAATAATACATTTGACAAACGTAGCATTAGCATTGTCAGTATTATTTTAATACAGTATAGGTGACAGTGAAAAATAAAATCGATCGGCCCCTGGGCTACCAGAGTAAACTTCCAGTAAATAGCTGGTGTCTACTAATTGCAAGCGGTCATTAAATTTGACTCGGTCTATAAATAGCAGAAAATGGATCTTCATTATATAGCAATTAGCGCGATAACGATTCATCAGTTAAACGTAATGATTTGCACCTCTATAATAGTAAAGCATAAAAATATACACACTTAATGGCTGTTACGTAGCCACATGGTGACTGTATTGCAACATAAAGCTGCAAGAGGCTTGATTCGCTTTGCTGTGAGCCAACTCTCAAGGCTACAGTAGTCCATTATCACATCTGGTCTCCAAACAACAGGGAGACACATTTTTAAATAACTGCCTTAAACAAGGTCAAGTCCTGCTGAGCAATGGGCAATCTTCTTTCACTTACACATAATTAGGAGACATTTATCTGTGAGCAGTCGCCGCCGCCGCAGATTCCGTCCTCCGTCGCGGGAAAGACAGAAACGAAACCCAGGCGCGTACAACCTTATGTGTCACTCTAAATGATGAAATTATTGTCAATCAAATTTAAATGATGGTTGATTAGAGGGAACAGATACTCCGGGGGGCAGCTTGTCAGAATGAGGTGGTCCTCTGTGAGCGTCTATTTAGGCGCAATGTTGCGCTGAGCGAAATGCGTCAGAGCACAGCTGGGGCTGCTGGGAATGTCATTCTTTTCTGCAGGTGTCAGCTCATAAACCACAAAAGGCACTGGGCGAAGTGAAACCGTGACCGCATGCGACAAATCAAGGTCAACATAATTATAAATATCTGCACCAAACTTCACATTTCACACTGAACTGAAACTGTCAATTTGCTTGGACGACCAAAGACTGCCTGTGTGCTAGTTCATGTGGTACATTTGAAGATATTTTGCAAGGGAGCTGGAAACCCTGATCAAGTGGTGGTGCCACATGACATGCACGGTCAATTTAGGGTCAGTCCAGACCCTATGCAGACCTGTAGCCTGACGTGCACCTCTCCAGAAATGTAACTACGTGTCACGGGGACACGGACCGCAAGAGATGTGATTGGTCTTCTTGATAATAGCGTGCTTCTGCTTTAGTATTTCTAGCTGCTTCTCCGTCTTACCAGTTTTAGAATCGATTGTTGAAAGTGGAGCAGGAAGTAGAAACAAAAAATAAAGAAAACAAAGGACAAAACTAAACCAAAGGCCTAGGATTCAACCTCTGGGGAACCTGAATGTATGGAGAGACGCTATATCCATTTCACCCACCTAAGTTGGGGGCAACTTGAAATTACTTAAGTCTTTAAGTTTTTTGTGACGCGTGACTGCTTATGTTCATTCAAAATACCTAAAGCAAAGATAGAAGTAGTACAAGGGGACCTCAACGAAACGAGAAGCAAGATTTCTTTCCAGCTACTTCCATAACGAGAAGTCGTTTTGACGTTAAAGGGCTAAATTTACTGAAGGGAAAATAATTACACAGGTCAGGCATAACATTATGACCACCTTAACAATACTGTGTAGGTCTCCAAAACTGTTGTGACTCATCAGAGAATGGAGGCGGGCCTTCTGAGGGTGACCTGTGGTGTCTGGCAACAAATTGTTGTTAGTGGGGGGCCTTTGGGTCCTATATGTTCAGGGGAGTGTCCTCTGTGTGTGGATCATCCCAGACACTTGATCAGTTTGAAATCTAGTGAATCTGGAGGTCAGGTCAACACTTTGTGCTGTTTTTCACGTTTTTTCTTTAGTTGTTCTTAAACTGTTTTTCTGTGTGTGTCTGTGTCAGGCTGCATCCTGCTGGGGACGGCTGCTGCCATCAAAGAGTGTCATTGCTATGGGGTGGAGGTGCCTGGTCTGGTCTAGGTGGGTGGTGCGTGGCTGCAGCTTATCTGTGTATTTTGGCAGTCAGACTAGGATGAGAAGCAACATCACTGAATGGTCGGAAACAGCGAGCCCAGGAGTGATGCAGGGGGGGAGGGGGGCGGCGGAGCACGTAGGCTGGCGGAGACTTCGGGTCGAGGAAGGACGACGAGGGTGAGGTTGAGATTGGGAACGAGGACGGCTGGACGACAGATGGCCCGAAAGGCAGTGACAGAATTGCAATGAATTTAAAGGACTTCTTTGAAGCCGGGCCAGTAGATCATGGTACAAGAATAGCGCTGCTGAAGCTGTGAATGAAGCGATTTGACAGTCAGGAAACTGTGATGAAGGGAACCGAGCAGAAGAAACACCCCAAATTGGCCGTAGGGGAATAGAGAGCGAGAACGTGTGAACAGATCGCGCTGATTGAACTTTTTCCTAAACTTCATTATAGTTTTCCTTCAACTTTAACAAAGCAGTAGCTAACCGTTTTGGATGGTGAACGGCGATTGTATTATTCATCGTGGCCTCCTGGTGAGACGTCCCAAACACAAATAGGTGATCTCATTGTGTCAGCAGCATTACTTATCAAAAGCAACAGCAAAAAAATAAATAAATAAATGCTCGGGATTAAATTAAATTAAAGAACCGAATCTATTCCATTCTACTGCACTCCCCACTGTACATAAGCCCAGACCCACATGACTAACTGCACAGACAAAATCTAATAAAATATTGACTAGCAGAAGAAGTGGAAATCACAGAGAGCGAGCAGGAGAGTGGAAGCAAACAGAAGGACAGACTCGAGGTCAGGAGATGGAGTTAGGCCAGGATGAAAAAAAAAAGAGAGAGAGAGAGAGGCACCAGCGCTCCCAGCAGGCTTGGCCTGTTTTATAGCAATCATTTTAGCTTGGCCCAACTCTCATATCCACGGGCTGCCTTCATTTAAACGACCACCAACTATCGCAGGTGTTTTTTTGTTTTTTTTTATGGGCTAAAGTGGGCTTCCATGCCATGCCCTTGTCCTATTTTGCATTTTTCTTCCCAGTGCTCCAGGCTGTATTTGAAAACCAAAAAGACCCAGATTTGTAACACTGAGAGTAACCTTGAGAATATAACAGCAGCGTTGCGCGGTGAGTCTACGAAATGTCAGCGAGAACGAGGTGGGAGCGACACGTTTGAGCGTCAGTTAGAACAGACGGAACAGCAAAAGCAGTCGAGAACAAGAGAAAGCAGTGAAGAAAGAGCAGCTTCACACTTAGAGATTCAGACGTAAAGCGCATAAATAGAAACGAACGTGCGAAAAGGAGGATTCAGGAGGAAGGGGGAGCCTGAAATATCTCATCAAGAGCGTGACAGAGTGGATTGCGTGCGGAGACAAAACACAGGGGAGGATGGTCAAGCGTCGGAGCAGCACTGTCGCCGTCTGTAGGTTTCTAAAAAAAAAAAGAAAAAAAAAGACTGAAGCAATAGTTTAAGTTTGGAGGATGCAGACCGACCACGTTTGAAGGGGTAAGAATCAGCAGGGGGTCGCCGGTCAGGCAGGACCGGTTAAATCAGCGATAATAAGCGACACCATCACCACAGGGCTATAACTCATGCCCAGATGCTCAGGGCTGTGATTGGAGCAGCGAGGAGAGGAGAGGGGAGGGAAGAGAAAATAAGGGGAACAGAGAGGGTAGTAGTAGCTTGCTGAGAACTGGGCCTTTGATCACAGGGGGAAGAATTACCAGCTCAATGCCTGCTGCTGCCTGGTCCCAGCCTTGGAGCACTGCGGGAAATGTTCATATTCAAATACCAAATTTTTTCCCCCCCTCGCAACACACACACACACACATGCCTGATTCATCTGTTGGCTTGCAAGCAGACTGTAAAGCATGCACGTAGCCTACACTACAGACGCACACAAACAAATAAATGGCTTTGTTCTATTGACTTGCCTCGGGCGAGCTCTCATTAGAGTCACAGGCGTGGAGCTGTGGGGCTGCGACAGCTACGCGCACAGATACGTGCATGCACGTCTGTATGTCAGCCGACGGCGATGAGGGAAGCTAGGGAAAAAAAAAAATAAAATCAAGGGCAGAGGTCAGACGCATCCAAACAACAGCTAACAGGAAAGGCGGACCGCGGTTGAAATGTTGGCAGTTTCTGAAGTGCGAAGACGGCTCGGGGTATGAACAGGTCGCTCACTTGGGTCCGTGCTGGGAGCCGTTCGAATTCAAAACAGTGAGGAAATGTGAGGCGGCGTGACCACGGAGTAACACCTACGATTGTGATCCGTAATACAAAGCTGGAAATCTGTATTTGGTTGGATATTTCCCTCTGGAGCACGGCGGAAGCTCACACTATAGCCGATCCAGAGGTGTGTGTGTGTGTGGGTGGGTGTGTGTGTGTGTGTGTGTGTGTGGTCTGATAGGGGTTTCCCACCTGCTGCTAAGGAGGGAGGAAATGTGAGTGTGGAATGAACATGGCTTTGATCGTCTGTAATCCTCAAAAGAGAGGGGGGCACGCCGGCAGGGAAGGGCCAAATCTGACGCTTAGAGAGTAGAGAGAGAGCCGTTTCACACAAATACACACACGCACGAACCGTCCTCATCCGACAGGGTGACAGGCCGCTTGCCGTTGCTCAACCCAGCACGTCCTGCAAATGTCTCGGGCCTTCATCTTTGTTTTCCTGCGGATAATTAAATCGAGAAAGTCTCATTAAACACCACCGCCGGTGGCGCCCGGGCTCAGACGCACGCTGAGCCTGAACTTTGATCATAAGAACAATTAACGCTGACTGGATGCTCCTTTAATCAGACTGGCCATTTTATTATCATTATCCTAATGGCGGCTCGTACATCATGGTTAAAGTCAACCCCCCTTCTTTTTTTTTTTTTGCCACATCAGTGCCTCTGGTTCGGCGAGACAGGCGCGGGGTTAAAAGAGCGCTTTAAACAGCTTTAAACATAATCACGAAAGAAACGGCGGAGAAATTAAATATGAAGACGCCGTATCCACTCATTACTCCGACTCGAACGTTCACAAAGCTTACACGAGCAAGGGCTTCTGTTTACAGTGGGGCCATGACTCAAGTGCGGTGCGGCTGAAGATACCGGCTTTCGAAAACAAGCTAGTTATTCATTTTCCTCTGAATTATTGTGAAGGGCTCTCAGGGGGCGCATTTGCATGCACGCTGCTGCCGTCTTCTTTGCTCATTGTTTGCCGCGCTGGCCCCTCGTAACGGCGACGGAGAGGCCGCATTTGAAATGATTACATGCAGTTTCAGTGAAGGACGTCCGTAGGTGGGCGCTTCTCAAGGGATAGGAAGAAAGCATAAAACGCATCTGACAGACATCTGTGCGTCTGTATATGTGAAATCGGTGAAAGCACGCTCACAGGTGTGTTTGGTATTCCACCCACAGGCAGAGATCACAAGGCCACTCTGAAAGAGTCCACGGCACCTCGGGACGGCTCCGGCTCTCACTTCACAGTCCCTGCTGTATACTGGCGAGACCCTGCAGAGCACTCAGATGGGTGGTTAAAATTGGAACACATTCATCTCAATCGTCTGCCTGCCAGCGCTAATGGATGTTAGCCTGTTTTTGGAGAGACAAAGGAACGGGGAAAAAAAGACAAGATTGCGAGGCTCCTGTGGACATATCGGGAAAGAAGCACAAACGCATTTAATCCCCTTCGTGCCGCCGTGCGCATTATGCCCGATTTGAATTCGACAGCAGCTTCGCCTTGAAAGAGATTTTTTTGTTTTTCTCACGTTGTTTGGTGCATTTTGGAGGACGCTCTACTTTCTGCCCCATCTCCACCTCGCCCTCGTCCCATATTCCTCTGCCGCATGCAATAGATACATCAGTAGTGCTTAAAGAAAGAGTGAATACGGATTCCTGGACTACCAACAGAAACGGATCTGCACATCACAAGGCATTTTCCCGTCTGCGGCGGCGTTCAGATCCCGGTGCTGAATCTGCCGCCTGTCTCGTCTGCTGTTTTCGTCTCCATGCTTTCACAATGCACTTCAGTTCACACGCTATTTGTTTGCTGTGATTATCTCCGCTCTGCAATGAGGTTCTGTCTTTTCTTGCAGAAATAAAGAATACATATATATATCACCCCTTGAGATCTCTCCTATTCTAACCCTTGAAAACAAGAACGGAAATATGTATTCCTCCAATTTGCCTCTCCGGTTTAGAAATCCGTTAAATATTCTCAAAGCGTCTCCAGGTACATAAAAAAGTCAATATTTCCCTTTTATTTCTTTGGATTTCTCCTCTGGTGGCTTATACTTTTAAAAAAGTAGATAGCGGATATCTACTGGGAGTATGTGGACTACAGTACTATGCACGCAGAAATACTATATGCCATTGTAGTGTATTGATTGTGGCCTCTTAGCAGCAGCAGCAGCAGCAGCGCATGCAATGACTTCTGTGCAGACAGGAAGTGTTGAAGTGTTCATGACTCTGCAGAGATGGAAGGTTCAGTCTTTCCCCTCGCTGAGCAGAGGTCATTAGCACATCCGCAGTATACCTGCAAGTGTTTTTTTTTTATTATTTATTTTTCCCTCTATGTCTGTAGCTGCCTCGGAGTGTACGTGTAAGAGCGCCGAAGAAGTGACAGACACGTCAACAGGAAGGAGGAAAGTGAGAGGCGCTTTGTACAGCGGAGAACAGAGAGGAGGATGAAGTGTTTCAAAGGAGTTCACGTTGTAATTGTTTTCTTCTTTTTTTTTCGCGCGCAGCACAAGTTCCAGATGAGAGGCGGTTTTAGGTCAGAGAGGAGCTCTCGAATGTTTTTGAGAACACACAAACGAGTGCTTGTTTGGTTGATGTCTTATCACGGCTACATCCAATTGAGATTTTTAAGAAAATAAAAAAAAAAGAAGCTGCTTGTCATCTTGACTAAAGTAGTCACTGCGGGGAACCTGCCGTGGAGGCGTTCGGTGTGGGTGGGAAGTACAAGGACAGACATTAATGCAACATGTCAGTAAAGAACTAAATGGACGCAATCATGCTGACTGTAAAATCTACTGACTCCCCTTCTTCCATGTGAATTCACAGAAAATGTGAGGATAAAATAAAGTCATCACGCAACTACTAGGAATTAATCCTTAAAGAGGAAATAGTGTTTTTTACAACCTAGACCTTATTTCTGGCATAAAATACGATCGCTTTCTCACCCATATAAGGAGATATTTAGACCTGTGTATATCCATATAGTGGGAGTGACTGGGGCACCGAAACGCAGCCTCTAAATAATGCTGTTAATGCTGCTGTTGTGTCCAAGGTTACCTGTTATCATTATCCGGGGTCTGCAGATTGACTTACAGATTGACTTTCAGTGCCCCAGTGTAAGTTGTAATCCTTCAGGAGATATTTAAATCCGCGTATATCCATATAGTGGGAGTGAATGGGGCACCCGAAGTCAATTTGTAAGTCAATCTACAGACCCTGGATGATGATAACACGTGACTCTGGAATCAACAGGGAATAGCATAACAAAATACTGGTGAAATGAACAAGCTTCATGGCAGATAATGCGTTATTTAGAGGCTGCGTTTCGCTTTTTGCTTGAAAGTCCCTCGTAGTAGCATCAAAGAGGCTGATTTTTTTTTTTTTTTCAAAGATACCCTGAAGATATGCATACCCCGTTTCAGGCTATCTGATCTCGCACGGTACCAAAAGCGGGAGCAGCAGAACAACTCCACATACTGTAGCTGACTGCAAGCGGGCTCCAGAAATGAAAGAGCTTTTTTTTTTTTTTTTTCTGCACTACATACCAGGCAGGGGTTTGGGAGATGGTGAACATGTAAATTTGCGTGTGCAATATTACACCAGAGGGTGGGTACAACTGAAGCAGGCTGTGAAATAGAACAGATTGCTTCTCTCTGACATGAATATGGTTGACGATGCAGATTTGTATATCGGTTCCCAAAGATGAATTTTTACGGCAGTTTTAAGACCCTTAAAATCACTTTCTCTTGGCAGCACCTCGTGTAACCCTCATGCCAAACCCAAGCAAATCCTGTTATTCTTCATTAACCATTGTGACAAAAGTTGTTCTTTGTGTTCCAGCCTCAGCCCCCGGGCACCCAGCCAGTGTCGGGGGTAATGTTGGTACAATCAGAAACCCAGAACCTCCTCGATGTTAAGCTGACCGTGCTAACCACTGAACCACCTTCCCAGGGTTTTGGCACAAGGCCTTATGAAATTTCTACGCCTTTACTGTTACTGCTGTCGCTCTTGCCGGTGAATTAAATTGTGCTGGAGCCCCAAATTGACAGTAACTACTAAAAAAAAAAGAAGCTATCTGCTTTGCTAAATATCAGCAAGGCTACGAGCATTTTACAGCGCTTTCTTTTAATAAACCAAAACGGATTATTCCGGATGTTTCATCAAAAGGACTCCAATCGTTGCCTTTGATTTATACGGGATCATTTCCACAGTGGAATCTGTCGTCTTTCCCCCCCGACCGCTTGATGAATGTCAGACGCCGACTCGCAAACTGCGAGGGGGCTATTTGTACAACGGCGGGCATTTAAGTTAGTCACTCTCATGCATGTAGGTCTGCACATTATGCAAAGTGATGGCATTTGGTCTTTGTGTATTAGAGGAGGAACCAACTGAATGGATAACAAGGTGCTCCTGCTGCAATTTAAAGGTCACGGAACATTGTTGAGTTTTCCGGCCACTGTATTCGGCCCCGCATACATAAATAAGCAGTTTGTTTCACGCTGACTGGTTAGAATTTTTTTTAAATTATAGTGCCACTGGTTATATTATAAAGGTTGAAGCTTTTATTTCTTTATGGAGCAGAATGGTCCTCAGTTAAATGAAGCAATGCAGGAGAAGAAATCAAAGGTATTAAGGGTTGGCAGCGCCGGCTGGGTGTAAGGGGAAGTAAGTTTGAATTAAACCTTTATAGGGTACAACATTTTTAATTTTCATGCAGAAAATCAAAGTCAGTGAAGTTACCGCGTATGGTTCCTTGCACTTAAGAGCATAAGTGCTGATTCAGGCACATTCTCACATTAGACAACATTGGGCCATGTCATTGGGGTAGCTAATAAAGCAGTTACACTCAGCGTTCATGCAGAAGTGGACCTCATAGACATTTAAACCAAAAATGCTGCATTGATCTTCTAAACCTCTTTGTGAGGCACAGGGATGCAACAAATGTGTCCAGAAGTTACCAAATATGGTTATGGTTGAATGGCTTGAATGACTTTTGGAATGTAAATATCAGTACATTTCCTGCACATCTTCTTTTCAGTGAAGTGTCTTCGAATGTCCGGTTGGAGAGATTGATCTTTTGGCCTAACGAGAACTGCATCGAGCCCGTCCCCGATAACACCACCAGTGCCACCCGTCTCATCAAACGCGGAAGCGCGCGTCTAATCTCGTGGCCTCGGGGCAGCCCCGCAGGCCAGACGGCCGCGCCCTTCCTCGCCCTCGGGCCAGGCCGGAGCAATTACTACCGCCGCTTCAGACACAGAGCCGTGTCACCGACGCAATTAACATCCTCCGGAGAAGCCTGGGCAACCAGAGGGGGACAGACTGTGTACACAGCATGAATGATGAGGGGAACGCTGAGAGATGTGGAGCAGAGATGAGATGGAGGAGAAAACACCAGTCCAAGTTTCAGCAAATGTGGGTCAAACTTTCGGAGGATCGTCCATATTTTTATGCAATGTGCTGTGCTTATATAGTTTTCAAATGATGTAATCAGATTGTGCACATATTGTTTCCACTTCTATGTACTTTTGGTCAGAGCTCACGTACGCTCCGTTTCACCTCCCTCCATCCTGCACTCAACCTTGCTGTGAGGATGATTCATCACAGCTGTGACAGAGAGAGCATAATGTGTTACAGCTCCCAGAAGGAAAGGCAGTAGGTGTTACCTAGGTGGAATGTTCATTTTATTCAGAGGCATGTTTCATTATCAGCTGGGGGAAACCAAGCATCCCGGCTCCTCTCCGCTGCATCCGCGCCATCACAATCATCTCTATTACCTCGCAAGCAACCTGTCTTATGCTTCCCCGTTGCACGCTTAATTCTAAACTTTTCCCCTCATTCTAAACCCTCGCATGAACCTTTTCATCTGCTGGCCTTTTGATCACGGCAGCCCCTTAGTCTCCCTTCTTTCCCTCGCTGCTCTATAATTCCTTTACTTGTCCGAGCAGGATGCTAAGACAGGAAAAGATTACGCAGAGGTTGGAGACAAAGGCCTTTGGGTGTCTTTGCCGAATCGGGGGGTGCGAGAGTGATGGAGGCTGTCAGGAGGAGAGATGGATACCCTGGTCTGTCTCGTCTCCACACAGTCATTGTTCATGAGCTGGGGCTGCCTGGCAGCTGCCTGTACCTGCCGTCTCTGACAGATGCCTGCTGTCGCTCAAGCCCGGGACGGTCCGCGATCGGCGACACCTTCTCGGAGACTAGATCTCACACGAGCCAAATAATGGAAAGGAATGATTCGTACCCTGGTGTTATTTCTCAACATGTACTTCAGGCTTGAACGTGTTAAATGAAACGGAGACAAGCCGAAGGTAGATGCAGGTTTTGACTATAGACTGTATATAAATATGTACAATGCATCACCACATTGTTGCATTGGCCAAGCTTACATTATTTTCCCGGGGCCGCTTCGGGGCCAGAGTCCGCCCCGTACGGTCTGGGAATGGAGCCAAGCATCGATGACCCGCCCACATTTCCACCAGACTCACTGTCGTTTTACTTTAATTAATCCTACGCTCTGCTCTACCTCCACCAGTTACAAAGAAATGCTGGATTACACACTGTTCTTATGTGTTCATTTATTCTGTCCTGTGGGACCACTTCACGGAGTGGTTGGCATAGCAACTTGTAGTGAACATGATGTCACAGTCTACAGTGTCAAAAACTAAAATGAACCTTCTCACAAAAATAAAATCCAACTGTATTATATTAACTACGTAAACTGACTGAAACCATCCTGGAAAAAATAATGATTTGACGCGTACTTTTGTGTTTTAATTTGTCCCATCCGCTAACATGGAGGTGGAGCTTATACTGCAGCCAGCCACCAGGTGGAGCTCTACTTGCTTTGGCTTCACTTTTAAGAAGCTGACTTCAGTCCATCTTTCCACAGTCAAATAACAAATGCAAAGTAATTCAATTAAATTATTAATTAAATTCAGTTTTATTTATATAGTGTTAACAACAGTACAAATCGTCCGTTAAGATGGTTTGCAAAATCCAGCCCGAAAACCTCCAGGAGCACGCACAAAGTCAACGGTGAAGTCACAGATTTACTGTGCAAAATGCATGGCAGAGGTTGGACACCCCTACGAGTCACCACAAGGGATGAGAACACATTTGAAGGTGGGACTATAGCTGCGACTTCTTCCCTGCGAATGACGTCGACATCACCTCTGGCTGCAGTCAAAACCTAAACTGTAGAAAAAGAATCAAAGAAAACAACCCTAGACCGACGCTATTTCTTCTGTACGTGTGTGTGAAGAGGCGGAAGGTAAAGATAAACAGGAAAGTGCAGTTGCTCCGAGACAACCAATACATTTTCTATTCAGCAATATGAGCAAGCGTGGAGGTGTGGACTTTTCTTCACAGGCCAGTGCATGGGCACAAACACTTACAGATAAGCAGTGCACACACACACGCACGTCTCAGAGCACTGCATGGTGCGTTATCTGGAAAAAAATAAATCCCATTTCTCCTCCACCTTGCATGCTAATAAACACAATCATTAAGGCATGTCATCGTGGGTTGGTGGGTGGTCGATCTGCTCCGTCGCTGCTCCGAACACCGCAGACTCCCAACTTAAAACTTTGCCAGATAAACCGGCTCCGTGGGAAGGCGGCAATCAAAGCCGCATCACCACTAGCAAGCACGTCACGTAACTAATTCAATCTCACAACCCATGAAGCAATTAATTCACGTCGACACAAATACACAAATAGTCCCTTCTGCCGGGGGGGGGGGGGGGGGGATGCGGGGGGTCTCGAGGCCGCGCTTCTGTTTATTTGCGCGTCTTTGTGTGTCTGCGTGGACGTGCTCAGTGAAGTGAACCCGGCAGAGCAGGTGTAATTGGGTGTGGAAGAGGGGGAGCCTTGTGGTCTCCGTGGCTAAATGAGATCAGACAATCTTCTCCTCTCCATTTCCTCCCCTGACAACGGGCACATTGTCCCCCCCTCAGGTTTGTTATCGCTGCCTCACGACGTAAGCAACGCACATGAAGGGATAATCATTAGCCGCTGAAACCAGCCTCCTGTTGAGAGCCCGTCTCTGGCTATACCTCTTCAGTGTAAAATCAGCGCATCGAAACACACGCAAGCAAAGAAATATCTCTAAAAGGGGTTTAAGTGCTCCACGGTTTGGCCAGTAGTCGATGGGTAAGCGAATGCTAAACTCACTAGAGAATGATAGCAATGACCAGCGGCTAAATGAGTTTTTCTGAGTCACTATCTCAGAGCTTCCCAGTCAATATATCAATCGAACGCAGAGAAGAGGCTCGGTGAGGCAGCTCAGGTAGAAAGAAAGGGTGTGAAACTAATGTGCCTCTCTGAGAAAGCGAGAGAAATAACGTAAGAACGGCAAAAAAAAAAAAAAAAAGAGAGACAAAGGATTTCAGATTGAAGCCGCGAGTTGATCAAAGTGGGTTCTGACTTGTCAGGATCCGCAGACATGAAACCAGCCTGTATTTAAATGCATCTGGAGACCCTAAAGAGCTCTGCTGCGCCATCACCCCCCCCATGTTCCCAAAGCTCCTATTCCCAGTCCCAGTATGTGGATGGGTTGCTGCTTTGAATTTCAATGAAGGAAAACCAGAAATTCTCCTCTTCCCTGACTTCCCTCTTTACGGCACTTCATCTCTTCTCCTCTCGGAATCCTTCAGAAATAAACCCTCAGATGCCTCCAAGGTTTTCGGTGACTGGTTTGAATGACGCTTTTCAGGTGTTTCTAGGCTTTTGCGAGAGCAAAGTAATACAAAGTTCTTAAAGTGGAGGCGTGAACGTCATCTCCCACATCCAGTCGATGAATCGGGCTGTTTATTTATAGATTTAAGACAAGAATATACAAGTAAAAACAAGAGGAGCCATCAGACAGTCTGACTCCAGTCTGCTGCACCAGAATAAAAAAATAAGAGTTTGCAGTTTTTCCAATACGCTGAAGACATACAAACATTTCCCTTATGTATAAGTAAACTTCTCTTAGTGCATCTTAGTTCAGTGCCACAGTAGTGAAGTTATGTCGCCGTCAAACCCGAATATTAAGGGCGACGCCGCTTTTAGTTCAGAATTTAAGGCAACAGAATCAATCACGTTAAAAACAAACTGCTGATATAGATAGGCCCCGTGGGAGTACATCGTGATTGAAAGGTCCGCCTGAGTGGGTCAAGGTAGAAAGTGCATAAGCTTGTCCGGGCTGTAATCCGTCATCTGCTGCAGATTGGTCGGGAGCAATGAGCCTTTACATTGCAGAACACAGAGCGCTGATACTGCGGGAGTTTTACTTTGCACAGTCAAATTGCAGTTCGATTTTCACCTAACAAAGACTCAGCAACATTCGGCAGTCAATAGGTGTCAAAACGTCCCCCCCGGTTCTGATAATAGATCTGACAAGCACACGAGGAAGTGTGCACGAATTTACAAGCATTAAAAATCAGCGAGAGAGGACGGAGGAGAAGGAGGGGGTGAACACAAGAAGATGATGGAAAGCATAAGCGTTTTTTTTTTTTTTTTAAAACAATCAAAATATACAACAGATGTGCGATACATTCGTAAGGCAGTGTGGCATGTGAGAAACGTTCCCTTTCCAGGCCTGGGAGCGTCCGGGGTGTTTGTCAGAATGGCAGAACCAAAACGAATAAATGAAGAGTGAAGCGCGCCGTGTCACAGAATTTTCCATTCCTGACATCTGTTGGGCTTAGCAGATGTTCTGCTCAGCTGCCTACCCAGACTCCCGCTCTGAGTCATCCGGGCTCACCAGCAAAGCCAAGGATCTGACTGGCTGTGGAAATTGAGCCTGATGGTAATTGATTGCACATAGCTTGCGTGCTTCAATTAAAGAAAGTTAGTAGCTCGCGAGGAATTAAAAAAAAAAAAAAAAGAAAAGAAAAAAGTCGGGGAGCAGAAAAGACGTGGCCGTCCGTATTTGTCACAGCGACCTCCTTCAAGGTCAGCTCCCTGCCAGCCCCGAGGATATGTTGGGGAGGGAGGATGGAGGGAGAGAGAGAGAGAGAGAGAGAGCCGGGCCCGACAGCTCAACGGTGGTGATGGCCGGCTGAAGCAGACAGTGAAGGACAGGTCCGTGTGAGATGAGCCTGGGTACGCTTGTGTCAGGGGGCGTGGTCCATGGAGGGTCCAGAGTCATTGTCTTCAAAGTCCAGACGGTTCATGGGCTCCGCTCTCGGCTCAGGCAGCCTAGAAGAGAGAGAGAGAGAGAGAGAGAGAGAGAAAAACACATCATCTCACTGTCAGTCACCCCCCGATTCTCACTTTCACAAACACCTGCATGCAGCCATTCAAAAACCCCACCACCCACGCACATCACACATTCGAGAAATATGATAAACCCTTGTGAAATGTAATCAGCTTCAATCAAGCTACGCCTTAAGTAGAAATCATCCATTCTGTCGGTTTTATATTAGCAGCTCTGCGCTGACAGAGACAAAGTGATAGCTAAATCGTAGGGACCTGTGGTAATCCGAGCCCGGCTGATGGATTCCATTTCAGTGGAGACAGTCTACACTAATCATGGGCTCTAATTGGACAATGTCGCCAGGGTGACGGAGCACTGCTGATCTGCCACGAGCACCCGGCAACTCTCCTGTAACCTCTCTCAACCCCCCCTCTCCCGGTTCCATCGTTCTTATTATGACTTCAATCTACAGCACCGCATGCGTTTTCAAAAAGTCTGCATGTCAGCGTGTTATTCCAAACACACACACGCGCGAACGCTTATTCGCAGTTGTTTAATTCAATGAGATTCACGGCACTTTAGAGCTTTAGCCTCATAATCTCACAGTTCAGATGGGTCTTTTAAAAACAATCGCTTCCTATGACCTTGGACGGTCGCTTTGCGTTCACGGCTTGTTGAGTTCCACACATCTGTCGGAGGAAGAACGAACAAAGAGGAGGTTATTCCGCATAAACCTCTGATGTTATATTGATGCGCGGTTTTATGGGACACAAACTAGAGCAGAAGGCAGGTTAAAGACGACATTACAAACACTTCCACTTCAGGGTATGAATTAATATTAATAGCTGTTACAAAATAAAGGCGTACATGAATGTAAGCCTGTGAGGATTCTTATTTTCTAAGCAGATTCCTTCTCCTGCGGTTCGACGGCAGCCAGTAAAGAGTTGAGCAATATGAACTCGCACAAAATGGTTTAAAGCACGGATGAATAACAGATGAACGTTCATGGGAGAGTTTTGGTCGGCCTTTTGTCACATTATTATTAGAAGACTACACCGTATAGCCGTAACGGATGCACGTAGGTAGGTCTAAGACCGGCCTGGCATGGGCTCCACTAGACCTCTGAAGGTGTGCTGTGGTAGCTGGCACCAAAACAGTAGCAGCTGGGCCTTTAAATCCTGCAAGTGGCAAAGTGGAGCTTCCACAGATCGGACTTGTTTGAACAGCAGATCCCACAGATGCTCGATTCGACTGAACTCGTCACTGTTCAAACCATTTCGCTCGGCGAATTATTCTGCAGAAAGAGGCCGTCGGCTTCAGGAAATACCAAAAAATGTGTGCGCTGTGTGCAGCAACGCTCAGGTAGCTGTGGTACCTGCAAAAGTAAACAGGACATTGCCCGAAGCATCACACTGCCTCTGTTGGCTTGCTTTGTTGGATTCAATAAAACTCCAAGACTGCCATCCGGGCTTCAGCTCCCTTTAGGTTTATGGATAGGCATGAGAATAGAGAATAACACCAATGTTGGCTCATCAGTAAGTAGTAGGAACTAGACACTCCTGAGAACTGACTAGCTTGCTTGAAGATAAAAATATTCAGATAAAAATCTTCAAACAAGCAGCTAATTCATAAATCCCACATAAACCCGATTTTGTCTGTGTCTGCGATTTCCCTATTTTCCTTCAAACACACATTTCCCTCCAACTCTGCTTCTCCCCCACACTTGCGTCAACGCTGTTCCACCTCGCCGCCCGCCTCCATCTTCGCCACCGCGCCGTACGCGGTTCAATATTTGAGGAAAAACTTCCCCACGTTCGTTAACAGGCGGCAATACCTCTCCGAGCGCCGCTCCCTGAATATTTCTGTCCGACACACTTCTGTTGGCAGAAACAAAGAGCACCTCGAGGAGCGTGACGCAAACTCCGGCAGGGCATCCCACCAATGCCTCTTAGCACACGTGTGCACGCCTGTAGGCAGAGTCCTGTTTCAATATTGATGGATCAACTCCAGAAGGGTTAGCAGTCAAGCTACAAGCAGCACAGCAATATATACACATACACACAAGACACTCACACTTTGGCAACAAGTTCCAACTTACTGACTGCCAAAAGAATTGATGATGTTGGACACAGCGTATACACAAAACACGCACAGGGTTAGCTGCCGTATAGTTATAACACCGCTCTTAAGTACACAGTCGAGCCATTAATTATTCAGCAGTGCAGTTGATTTGAATATTCTTGGCAAAGTTACCTTTTTGTACCTTCATCCACAACACCAATTTTATTGAGCATTCAAAGCATCCGCAGCTTCACACAAGCTGTTCACTCTTTGTTGTCAGCATAAAAGTCTGAGCTCTCACGCAGCCTTTTTTTCCCCATCTGAGATGGTGTTTGGGCTAAAAAAAAAAAAAAAACCTTGGCAGACTTATTTGTGTAAGGCAATTTCATCTTGCATCTCCAGTCAACCAAAACAGTCACTTGGCTCTTCAAAAAGAAGAAGAAAAAAAAAAAATGTAATTACAAATCTATTCATATGGCACAAAGTGAAGCCTGCGCTACGGTGGCAAATGAACTATTTATATTCAGACGGTCTCAGCTAAGCCTTAGGACACATGGATGTAATAACTTATTTATTCCACCCGCAGGAAAGAGGCCATTACAGAGAGAAAGAGGGAGAGAGCATGGCAGCGAATGGGATGGGTCGTGAAGAGAAAAGGCGGAGTGGTGCTTCAACATACAACAAAATGTCAGTGGGTGGGTGATAAATTCGCTGCAAGTTAAAGCCTTTCTTTCTCCTCTTCTGTCTGCTCATCTTCCCGGGCCTAAGTAAAAGATCATGTTGCTTTGTGTGAGTGTGTGTGTGTGTCTGCGTGTGTGTGTCCTGACAACTGGGTTCTCTCCTGGGCATGACTTATTCATAAGCTTTAATGCAGTCAATGTTTTATTGATCAGGACTGATCACTGCCTCATCCCGCTGATGTGACCATGGCCTGTGGAAAAGAGGAGAGTGGAGAGGGCTGGGAGGGCTGCTACGGAGCGGGCACGGGCTTCGGGGAAACATTCGGTGCTTCTCGGTGATGGATGGACAACAAGCACGGAGGGAGGAAATTTGGAGCGGTGTGTGTGTGTGTGTGTGAAGGAGACAGAAGAAGGCAGAGATAAGCGTTTAGATAGAAGTGATTGAGCAGAGCGAAGCTAATCTTACTAATATCTCCTCTCTGACTGAGACAGAAAAGTTTCTCCACTAGCCCTCAAATGAACCCATCGCTCATGGGAGAAATCTCTGACTCCCTGTGAGGAAAACAGAGGGAGAGAGCAGGCATGGCGCTGCCTAGACTTTGACTTTTGTCTCTCTCATTTTATTGCCGTTTTGGCCTCAACCTCATGGAGCTCTCTGGGAGATAGAGGAGGGAGGGGTCCTTGCCCTGATTAAGTTTGAATTCCCTGCTCCTGGCAGGGACGCTGCAGGACTCCTAAGTCATCATCCGGAAACACTCCCATCACGCAATGGCAGCCTTGCCAGCTTCTTCCAGCCTCGTTGCCATATGAATAATCATACTGCAGTAGGTTGGTTTGGCCAAATGGGCCCGAGAGGTGTGTGTGTGCGTGTAAAAAGATGGAAAAACCAAAAAGGGTGGAGCTGAAGAGCAAACTGGCGGCTGCTGATAGGGGACTAAGGTTCTTCATGATTAAGCAAAGAGGTTGAATGAAAATACGGTTGTGTACATAGCCCTCACAGCCCCCATCTGTGCATAACTACTGCAATTTGCATTTCCAAACAGTGGGGACGCCATAGCAGCAAAATCCGTCACGTAAGATGGCTGAAGCCATTTCTCATGCCCTAGAGACCTATGAGGTTTGGTCTAATGAGAGAGAATCCTTAATGGTTATTGATAGAGCCCACTAGGACAGAGTTAGCCTTGCTCTCCAGTGAAGCAGTGCACTCTGACACTACTTAATGAAGTAAAACTCGTCACTTCTGCAGGATGATTTAACACTACAAACAGCTTACTGGCAAGAGATAATAAGAGATGTGACATGAAAAAAAGATCAGGAAAGTAACAAGTGTAGAACATCAACGATGCAAGGACGTGTTGATTTGTAAATGGGAATCTAGTAAGTAAAGAAATAACTATAGATATTGTAGGTTATTACTACTTCTGCATTAGTGCTGGATCTAAATGGGCATTCAAATGAAACAGCTTAAATCCTTCTCTCCTTTGCCAACTTGACTTCCATCTCCATGTCTTCTCCCCACAGATTTACTTTCCTTTCATCCGACATCTTTGTCTGAGAAGGTGTAATTTGGAAATAGCCCCTGCCACACACCTTTCATTAAGATCGCCCCTGTGATCTAGCACTGTGATGATCCTGCCAGCAAGAATATGAGATACATTAGATGTATCCTAATGAGGAGAAAAGTGAAGGAAGGGCAAATGGGTTACACAGAAAGGTGGATGAAGACTTAAAGAGAAGGAAAATACTATTCGTCAGAGCTTCAGGGAAGAGAACAAAGGCAGGAGAGTCAGAGCAATGGCAGATATTGTTTTGATTGAAACGCGTCCAAAGCCACAAGGAATGGATTTTTCTGGAGGTTTCTATTAAGGTTTCATTGTTGCTTGCACTTCAAAACAAATACCAGTTTCCCTTATGATTTTGTTTGCTCACACGCAAAGTCAAATATGAGCAGATTCTGGTAGATATGGGAACAACTCGACATGCAATGGGAAATTAATCTTAAAAGCGAACATATTACTTCTGCGGAGAGAAGTCTTTTATACACTTTTATGAAAACAAATTCTCTACTTTAAACCGGAGCTGTTAACTGTGCCTAAATTTATAATATTAATAACAATACCCAATTTAGCAAATTATACAAGAAAAGTTTTATTCCTCCAGGTGCATTTTACACAGCTAATTATTTCATCCTCCCTGACTGAGATTAATTATTTAAACAGGTTTTAATTGTATCTTCGAGACATGGCTGTGTTATTATTGGGCCCCATAGGTTCTAATGCACAAGCATATGATTTTGGAGTACCCCAGGGATTTGTGCTCAGCCCATTACTTTTTCATCTATACACATTGATACTCTGTTTAGCTTTCACTTTAAGCTTGGATGATTCATCCAGTGAATAACTCTGTAACCTTGAGCGTTATTTCTAGATGTTTTTTGTTTTTTTTGCATAATACTTTTAAGAGTCTTAAAAATTGTGCTCGTCACAACAAGACGCAGACACTTTGGAACACTTTGATTTTAACTTCTGATTCTTGTTATCGGTCCAATGTATTGCAGAAACTGATATGCGTCTAACAACACTACGGACCAGCATATTGTGCATTTTTTTTATTTTATATTTATTCTGTAACACAGTATAACAAAGACTAGAGCTATCCTTTGCTAACAGGACACTGAACGTGTCATCCTGCCATCACGTCCACTGCCGTACCTCTTCACTGACTCACCACTCCGCCTCATTCAATATGTAGCTGCTCTGACTTTACCTGCTAGAAAGACACAGAGACTCTTCTGTCACTTCTTGTACCAGTTAAGCGATTAATTTCAAAGCATGACTGCATCCACCCCATGATAGATCACAGACCCCTTGACAACTTCTGAGTTGCACCGACTGTGATCTTTAGATGAAGCCTGTCAGGACTAAGAGACTTCAGAATAATCCACTCCAAGATATCGGGCTGATGTGTCTACAGTGATTCTGGCATTTGGCATTTCTATTCCTCCTTAAAGCATTTTTAATATAGCACCATGCCATTCCTGAGTTTTGTCTCGTCCTTGCAGAGAGCAAAACTTCAACAAGTGAGGCAACTGTGGTTAAGGAATAAGAACTCTACTAATGCAGAAAAGCTGCTACTGTATGTGGGCGCAGGTGCTACCAGCTGTGCAGGTGTCGGAGGTGGGTGGCATAAATAATGAGTCGGAGACTGTTTAACTATTTCACTTTCAAACCACTGACGCAGGATTTATAATATCTGATATCCTAGGTTTGGCAGTCGGCTCTAAATAATAACACACGGCGTGAAAAATAGCTGCAGGAAGCTGGATTGGGTTTTATTTTTGTCTGCCATAAAAATGTTCTGGTGTGCTCAGATTTATGTTTGTACTTTGTATGTACATAATGAGTTTGGGATTTGGGCAGAGCAAACACGTAGCCATGTGCAAGGTCTTCTGATGTCATAACACACACACACTCTGCAAAACAAAGCAGCCACGCAGGGATTAATGATGTTAGCGATTTGCCTTGAGACAAACAAAACAACCACGGCACCCCTCTTTCTCCTTGGCATGGGACGATAATCTAGACTGGTGTCAAATCTCCTTGGGCATTACAGTGACAAATCTGCAAATCTTAACACGGCCTGCGTTTGTGTAGAAACTCCTGCTGGACCACACTCGCAGCTGTATTGGCTTTGTGTACGCTGTGATTCATTTCGGCAGAGGAAATTCTTTTCCCAAGGACATGTGACTGTCTATACTCATGATATCCAACAAAACTGTAAGAGGAGAAAACAAGTCCTGATATAATTAAATATCTAGAATGGCCGCTTGATCATGTTAAGCGTTATCTGTCCTCATCAATTATTAACTAAGCACATGTGTTTTTTCTGCAGCTGCATCTCAGTTTGCGATGAAACATATGCGCTTATGCACCAATTTATAGCAGCATTCACATGAAATGAATTATTGTTCGTTTAATTATTGAAGATTAGTGAAAGAGAGTGGAACAACTTGCTGACCAAACAGAGAACTTCCCATCATACACGTTCTGGACTGACTGACTAATTGCTACAAACAGCGACAGTAGGCCTCATTCAGAGTCATCGTCTATTCAGTCTGTTCAGTGGGACTGTCTTCCCCGCGAAAAACAATGTAGCGCCCTGTGGTGTTTCCATGCTGTTACAAAGACTTAATCAGTTTACAGAGGAAGTGAAGAGACAGGGCACAAACAACAGGCAATGCATCATGGTACAGGGGACAGGGAGCTAGGGGCTTTTTAATATGACCCTCTGTGTGCACCCACAGCTTATTCGTCAGAACAAAACGATAGAAGCGGGGATAAATCCATCTCATCATCCACCAGAGGTAATGCCTCTAGTAGACCTCATTCCAACTCATGTTCATGCATGCGACTATTTTAAAATGTACATCCGGCAATGCTGGTGTGTGCCACTACAGCCGAGGACTTCGCCCAGGCAAGCTCACTATATGATGCGAGCGTTATGCTAAAGACGCCCTACCCCGTGCACAGGCCGGTGCACGGCGAGGCGGAAAAGGGTCAGCGATGCGGAGCAAAATGGTGTGCCGATGCTCAGCCAATTAGAATAATCACCCAGGTTTGTCTGCGCCGCAGGGGGGGCGTAAGGAGACGGATGAATGGCGTTATCCCTCCATAAACTAGCTTCTCGCTCATTTTGACACAGGTACCCGCCGTTAATCATGCAGAGGAATGAACGCAGAGCCGCTCAGATAAGAGCATTAAACCGCTGTAAAGACTCTATCTTACATTGGCTCATTCGGTGATTTTACACTTTCTGCGGCCACGGGGGCAATTGAAGAATTAATTGAGGAGAACAGCGGCAATGCCTATGCACGCGGCCCACAAAACAAAAAGCTTATTAGTGTGAATGTAAAATTACAACTGATCTCACCGTGAAGACAAGCATTCCTGTTGTCACTTGCTTTAAGCATCTATGTGAGGACTAGGACTAGGGACTTTTCTTAAACGCCCCCTCTCCACTGAGGGACATTTAATCAGTCAACAATTACACTCAACGCAGCGCCTACATAGGCACCGGGCTGCACCTAGTCTCCTACAGACATTACATTCTTAGTCACAAATTAAACGGCAGTGAATGACGTTAAGAAGAGGCTTAAGAAGAGACCTTAGAGGAGAGAACATAAGAGATAATAGAATGAACCTTAATGGTTCTCCAATGTATGACAATAAGCGAGGGGGGAGAGGACAAGTGTTTTGGATGCAGTTGGCTAAGAAGAGGTTTAATCTTCAGGAGGTTACGGTCTCATTTTCTGTTATGTAATATCATTAAACAGACACAACCATTCCCTTAAATAAGAAACACAACAAAAAGAAAAAAGAAAAGACAAATCTGTATAAAAGCTGATGAACCCTAACTGCCTAACAGCCTGAGCTCAGTCTACAACAGAAGCGTGCCATCTGGTAAGAGCTTGGACAAACTCCTAGCTGCCAAAGGGTCAGTACGGTCCTATATAACTACTAAAAGCCGTGACAGGTCAATAACTGAATGCACATAAATGTAAACCTCTCGCAAAGAAAGAAACCAACAATAAACAACCTTGGAACTAAAACTGAAAAGGCCAGAAAACCTCACAAATGACAGCCCTGTGAGATTTAACTCTCACACTACATTACAGTCACCTTTGTTATCTTATATATCGCTCAAGCACGAGTTCAAATTCTCTAAATGTCATTTCCACGTGTAAATGCAATGCAAACTGATCGTCTCCTGTTGCTTTGTAGCTGAGAGTTGGTTGCTTGTGCACCTTCGAGGCTTTTGTTGCCAAGGTAACTCCTCTGCATATATCCCACCACTAAGTGAACAACGAGTGGACCATAAGCATATCCCTAGTTTATGGACAGAGCCAAAGCCCAGCGCTGCACCATCTAAGTTCACCTGTCGCCCCTCCAGCCCGCTATTGCCAAGGTCACGTTGGACGGCTTTTTCTTGGGCCATTTGAGGAACTGTGTGTGTCACATGTCTTGGTACGCACTCGATTCGTGTCACCAAAGGCTTTTCTGTCCGTCATTGCTACAGCTTGATGGATTCATTACATTGCATGGTCTTAATGGTTGCAATGCCCCTTTCCTGCAAATCTATGCAACACATTTTTCCAGTGTATATCTGATCTGATAGTTAAAAGTGTTGCCGTGGTTATACTTACAGCAATGCATCTGAAGACAAGCTACAAGTCAAAAGGTTTCAATATACAGAGAAAGGCCTGAGGCGCACAACACAGGTGGTAAACAACACAGGATTAATGCATGTGTGTGCATGCCAACCAGTTCAGATCAGCATTTCCAAATGTAATGACATCAGCATCCTTGTTTATATGGCATGTATACAGAGCTATAAAGCATCACAGAAATGCTGTATGTTGTGATTCTGAAGGTATATACTGTACATTATTATTTTTTTGTATATTTGTTGTGCAAAATTCAAACTCCACCTGCATTGTGTACATTCGCGTACCTAGATGGAGCTTTCTTAATCAGACAGATCCAGATCTAAGAATAACTGAAGCTCCAGTTTCATACAAACTTCAAATGGAGACTATGTCTTTAGCTTAAATTGAAATTTCCGTAGTAGCTAATACTCCTTTGAAGTTTGAATCTCAAGCTCACAAGAGTGAGAAAGCGAGAGAGAAAAAAAAAAAAACATTGGCGAGATAAACTTTTATCTGTCCTTCAGAAAGCAGGCAGCTTACAGGTAATGAATAATGAAAGCCTGAGCTGTCCCCGCACTCACTTTTACTTAAGACTTCTCGCATTCTTTCTTTACAATCCCCTCTTTTATGACCGACTTGGCTGCAGTTTTCTTTCTCTGTCCAATTTCTGTCGCTCATGAGGTCCGGCGTCAGCGATTCAAATGTATTCATACAGTTTCTCACTTCCTTCCCCCATGTTCCGCCTGCCTGCCACTCTCTGTCCCTTGTATGCCCTTTGTTGCCTCTATCGGTACCATCGATCCAGGGTTCCTGAAGGGAGTCCTTCCTCGCCCGATCTGTACAGTCTGTCATGTGCTCACTGAGCTGGCTTTTTCCCAGGGGCAGACAGCCATTACGAAGACTGACTGGTCACAACAGTGCCTGCACATTTGGCAGGCTGGCAGAGCTGCCCCCTGGCGCCTTTTCCAAATAACCCCCTCCACTAACAGCAGAACAGTGGCGCCTTCTTAATCAGTGAACGGCTCAGGTGCCCTGACGATGTTGTCCTGGAATCTGGATGGCTCTGGCGAGATTTTAAAATTAAAAGCTTGTTTACGCCGCACATGGAGCAATGATACTTACACTCCCACTCTGTATGCACTATCCCCTATCCGATATGGAGGCACGTCATTTGCACATATGGCCAGAAAAGAAGAGGAGGAGGAGAGGAAAAGGAAGAAAATAGCGTTTCTCTAGGAAACAGAAGAAAACACAGAAAGCCGGAGACCAGACTGGCTATTAGGACAAGCCTTCTGTCACATGAAAACTCCCCCCTCCCCTGCATCCAAGCCCTGTCATCTAAGCCCTCAGTGTGAAGGACACCCAGACAGACAGCCCGGAAAACCTGGGCTCCAGACCGTCACAACTCTCATCTCGCCTGATAAAAGTCTCGCACGCCTCACCCGCCCCTCTCCGCTGCTTCCTCTGCAGAATGTTAAATACACAGAAGAATTAAAGGACCTCCCTCGGGGTGCAGCGCAAACATCTTTCGCTTGCAACAAACAAAAAGATGAATAGTTATGATCTCTACCACAAAAACAACTTCAAAGTTAAAGTTCCAAATGCAAATTCTGTGACACAATGAGTATGTATTAACATCAGCCTTGACAGATGGCAAGCTGAGACTAGCCTGGGCATTATTAGTCTGAACTGAAATTTGTTGTTTCGCCCCTGCAAACAACATAGTTAGATGCAGCACTGTCACACTGTGATATAGAGTCATGGGGCTTGAAGGCTCCCCAGTGCTGCCTGACTAATAAAGTTTTATGCGTACTAATGCATCTTGTAAAACATCAGTCATAAAAGTCTGCCTTTTCCCTGAAGGTGACATGCCCTAAGTAGATATTTCATAATCAGGAAACTGGAAGCAATCTTGTTCAAATCGACAAGCACGGCTGTTTTCGGGAATTGGATCTTTATCTGCAATCACAGGCACAATTTCTATTTAAAACAAAGCTTTATCTTTGACGCGGTGCACAAAAAGGCAAAAGCAGTGACACGAAATGAGCAAATGTCCTGCACAAAAGGGAAATGCTGACGTACAAATGGGGCCGGCCTCAGGAAAAGCTATTAATTTTTCCGCTCACATCCCTCCCTCCGAAAAGACAACGGCGGATTAAGGTGATTTTGTAAAGTGCATGCTAAACCTCCCATAAAATCCTGGGGTAGTTAAATCCCAACCATCTCCTCACTCCTCCCTTCCCAAAACCGTAAACCTACACGGTGACAGGGCTTGTCGGGAGGCTGCTGAATTAAACATGCCAACCTTCGTACACTCCTTCTTCCCCTTACTGTGAGAAAAACTGATCAGAGGGGCAAAGTGGCGACTGGATGAGGCACAGTGGCTCGCGTCTACTGCAAAGCGGCTGTTCAACTATGGGAAATTATGTTTTCCGAGGGTATGTGTGTGTATGTGCGCGTGCTGTTTCCATGTTGACAGTTCATACCTAGAGCAACGGGTCTGGTAAGGCGCTGATTCATTGCCCCTTGGTCTTGCCTGCCACTATCATCCTCCTACATCTCCACCGAGCAGAAATCAGACCTATGATTCCACCCGAAGGTTAACACGCTGAGATACGCATGTGTGTGTGTCTCGTAGTGTTTGTGGTTAAAAAGATGCAGGTCAGTCAGCACGAGGAAGCCACCTGTGCATGAACGTCTCTTCCTGTCTATGCAGAGGCATAGATCCCCCGTTCTTTAAGGCCCTCCACTAATTATCCGAACCATGCGAGTGAGCGCGTGTTGTGTTTGCGTGTGGTTTTTAGAATGAATAATGAATGTTTACACACAGCGTGACATCTTTTGAGAGCTTGTACTGTGCGCGCGTAAGCCCTGCATGCATGATAGGGTGCAAGGCGAAGTCTCAACTGATCTAATATGACAATCTGCCTTGTGGACAGAACACTGAGAGAGGAAGTGGGTGTGGGGGGAGAAAATACGCAAAGGGATTCTAGAGAACTTATTTTCTTGTTTGTAAATGGGTATAATTATCTGACAAGAACAAGACAGCCGAGGAGAAAGCTCTAATTGCCCAATTCACTGCTGGTACAGTGTGTAGCTTCAACCTTAACCAGGCCAAATAATTAAATAATCAAGTTATTTTCAAAAGCAAACAAGATGCACAAGCATGCAACATGCCCAAAAGACCAATTATCAAGCGGGTAATTGACAGCTTCTTTAAAACTTGTTTGAAATTTTATCCTTTTTTTTTCTCTTTTAGCCTTAAAGTCAAGAAGTTGAATAGTCCGATCTGATGAGATACTGAAAATGTACCAATTAAAAGGACGACAGTGTGTTTAAATGAGGATACGGCTGCAAAGCTCACAATTAATGCAGCTGTTTGTAAGAACTGCTTTAATTGTGTGGCTGCAGCGATGGTGATTTCTGTCAGCGCGTCTTTAAACCAAACAATTGTTTAATATACATTTTGTTATATACATTGATAATAATGATTATTATTACATATACTGATCAGGCGTAACATTATGACCGCCTTCCTAATATTGTGTAGGTCTCCCTTGTGCTTCCAAACCAGTTGTGACTCATCAGAGAATGGACATGGGCTTTCTAAGGATGTCCTGTGGTGTCTGGCAACAGAGTGTTGCTAGTGGGGGCCTTTGAGGGGAGGGGCCTCTGTGGATTCTCCCACAGATACTTGATCAGATTGGGATCTAGTGAATTTAGAGGCCAGATCAACAACTTGTGCTGTTCTTCATGAGTTGTTCCTAAACCGTTTCCATGTCATTGCAATGGGGTGGGGGTGCCTGGTCTGGTCTAGGTGGGTGGATCATGTGTGAGTTGAGTAATGAGTAATGTCATCATAATGTCAAAATAATGTCACATTATTCACTTCTAATGTCAGCAGTTTTAATGTTATGCCTGAGAGTCACGGTGCTCACAGTCCAACGCCCACTGACTTGGTGATAGTGTGACTTTCTGTCTTGACCCTAAGGTTTACATTTCTGGTTTACAAAAAAAATGACTCAACAATTGTTGGATACATTGCCGAAAAGTCTAAACAACCGATCCCAAGTGACCGGTTTTTGGTTGTCCCTTGATGCTTTTTAATTAAATGACTTTTGTAAGGACTGCAGCAAAAAAATGAGAGATTTACTAATCCACTTTGGATCTGTATCGTACAATCTGAAGATTATCTCGACAAATCTGTATTTTATCCATTACTTGTGAAAGTAAAAATAAGACCCATCAGCCTTAGCATACCAACACAATAGGAACAACTTGGACATGGTAAACATTATACCTGATACACACACAAGCACGATCTGATCCGATATACCATTTGACTATAACTTAATAATTCATAAGTCGATGCGAGTAGAAGGCCATTTCATTACAGTCACAGCATGTCATGGACGTGTGAAGACCGAATACAGATGTGTTTTTTTTAGATGCAGCAGTCTCACTCCTACGTTCCACCAACTCTACTCAACTCACCGCACTTCCTCAATCACCTTCCTCTCACTTCCCTTTCTCTTCTCAATTTATTCTTCTCAAAGAATAATTGCATGAGTGCATAAATACACAGGGACACGCACACTCTCTCCAGAAGTCTCTGTTTTTGGAGGGGGAAAAGCGAGCTGTAATTAACACGTTGGGATTTATTTATTTTTTAATTTGTGATACTAATTCCTCACAGCCTGTCTCCTAATAGAACGCGCAAGCTGAGAAAGGCTTCCCTGACAATGTGATTATGAAATGGCACGGCAAGAAATGTCTGGATGGGTAATTTAATGAGCAGGTGCGGAGGGGGGAAAAAAAAAAAACTCGACAGACTGGGAGAAGGGAGTGCTACGCATAGAAACACTGCTCAGTATTCATAAATAATAAAGTAGATAATAACACATCACCGCATTTTACAATGTGACATAAAGATGACAAATTCTGCCTCAATTTACTGTCACAGAGACAGTAAAGGAAGGTAATACCTGGAAAAAGGAGGGTTTTTTTTCTCTAAGTGACTCAATAGGACGTTCAGCAGTAGGCTAGATAGAACAAGGTTATCAGGAAGGTTATTTGTTGAAGCAGATACAGCAAAATATAGGCCAGTGGGAGAGATAAAATGTCCTTACCAGAGAGCTTGGTGAAGTTTACCAGGTTGACCTATTGTGGCTGTCTTATGAGCTTTCTGAAATATTATTTGCCCCGCATTCTTTCATTTTTCATGCCTTTCCTTTCTGTATTACCGACCCAGAAAGCTCAACATTTTTTTTCCTCTTTCCTCTTCAGTAGTCAGCCGGCATCTGATGGAGTGGAAATGCATCTCTACAGGCTACACCTTATGCTCGTCTTATCTCACACCGGTCACATCCCATCTCTGCTCAATTTCATTTGCAAAAATGTACCAATCCAAAAACTTTTCTCTTTAATGCAGTTGTGCTCCCTGCGTGTTTTTTACTATTAGACTGCTTATGCTGGGCTCAGACTATGGGAGATTTAAAATCCTGCTCGAGTTTGAAGTCAAATTGGATCCCAAACTTCACAGATATTCTCCTCTCTCTTATCTCCAACTTGCACGCGCTACACGATTTGAAAATAACAGCGTAGCTTCCAGTCTAGGAAGTGGCGATAATGGTTCGGCCACTGTTAATAGAGGTAATAGAAAACGAAGCAGAAAAGAACGCGCTGTAACTTTGTAATACTTTGCAGTCAGATAAAAACTATGCAGAAGGGGTGAATGATTGAGTGTGGATGACAATTGGTTCCTGTCTGTTCTTCAGAGAGGACTGGAAGTGAAAGTTAAATGGCCGACATTACAGGCGGTTTCTGCGTTTAGTTGACGCAGACGCTAAGGCAACAACACTGACCCCTGTTTAAACACATTTATTCAGCTTTAACAATATGATTAGCGGCGTAGCTGACGTGCACCTTCCCAGAAATGTAACTACGCGCCACGGTGACGCAGACCGTGATTGGTCCGCTTGGTAGTAGCGTATTTCCAGCTGCTTCTCCATCTCGAACCGATTGTTTTGGATCAATAAGGACGGAACACATAGAGGAAAGGTTAACTGAGGAGGCTCGGAGTTGCTAACGCTTGTCTGGCTCGTCTTTGGTGAAATTTTCAGTCGCCATTGTTGAAAGTGAAGCAGGAAGTAGAAACGAAACGAATCCTACTGGCGCCAACTAGCGTTTTTACAAACTGAGCCAGACTGATGAGTGCACAAATGTTAATGGATCACACCGGCATAGGCTGCATACGTAGGTTACGGCATCTATGTCCCACAGAGTCCCATGTCCCCATAAATCCTCATTATAAAACATATTTGATATGAATCTAACAAACCCAATGCGTCTGTCAGTGGATCTGAAAACTCTCACATTAATAGCAGATCGTTTTGGTCCAACCTGAAGGTTTGAGCATCAACCAGAATCCAGTGCTCTATCCTGCATGAAGCTAATATTAACATGAAAAAAGTTCCTCTGGATTGCGGCCTGATTTGTGAAAAGAAATAACAAAGGATCCCGGTCCATTACTTTTAAACTTTTTGTTCTGTTAAATCTTTTTTCATACTTAGAGGGAAAGTTCAACAAATATTAATATTTAAAGAGTCCTGTAGTATTCCCTGTTAAATTGTTAAATATGATCAGAACAAAATGGACGATAGTACCTTTCTTCCCTTTTCTTGCGTTTGTGTTTTTTTGTGCCTTTATTGGATAGCCCTCACTGAAAAGAGACAGATAGCACACACAGGACACTCCAGAGAGCTCTCGCATCTATCTACACAGCAGATCAATACTATAAATACTCTTAAACACACTGTTCTTCTGGCTTTTAGAGGCCTGTGCTCTAGGACATGACCAGCTACAAAAGAAATCCCGCAGCAGTGCTCAAAAAAGTTCGCATGGATCCACGCTGCAGTGAAATCACATATCAAAAGAGCTTCTGCTTGAAAACATATTCGCAGTTGTCACGCCCGTTTCGCAAATATACACATCCCCGCATGTCAGGTCTCTGTAGCATTTTGACAGGCGGCATACAGACGTGATTTCTGCACCTTCAACAGACGGTTTGCATTTCCCTGTTTTGTTTGGAGCCATCGCTAGACGGTTTCGGATGCAATCTAGAAGCTTCAGCGTAAAGTAAAATAGATGGGTAATTCAAAAGCAACCCCTACTTTAAATCAGAGGTAGTATTTTTCTAAATGACCTCATTTGTATTCAAGAAGAGGCTCGGGAGGAAGGAAATAACTGTCATTAGTCATCACAAAAGACAAAGCTAACGGAGGCGTGCACACTTATCTGCTTCTCTTCTCCCTTTAAGGTGTCTGCACACAACACTTCTCCTTAGGACTGCGTGATGCACGTGTGTTCATGAAACACTCAAATAACATGTTAAAAACCAGAGGAACGTCGTGCGTTGGACATGAATTATGCATGGGGATGGTTTCTTATCAGCTAAATGCATTTTGCATATTTGTTTAGTTTGCACCGTGTGCGCTTTACATTGGGGATTTCAGATCCACACTTGTGGAATGGTGACTGGCCAGACAGAGGGAGGTCAAGGAGACAAAGGCAGACAGATGGAGAGAGAGTGGGCGCGATAAAGAGGATGTATAAAAGGAGAGGTTTAGCACAGTCATAACAAGCAGATGGGCTTCACACACACACACGACCACATGCACATGAAAACAGATAAAGATGCATCTAGCTGAAACACTTTAAATTATTAAATGAGGGCACGCGGCACACACACACACACAAGCAGAATGGCACGAAGGCAAAGGGCCCTACAGTGGCTCTTTTTGTCGGAGGCGATGTTAATTTTTCATTAGAGGAGATGCAGCTCGCGGGCCTTCATCTCCAGGCTGTGCCCTGTGTTCTCTGGCCACGCTCCCCCGACGGCTCCCTGCTTCACTCAACACATCTCTTTGACCCAGCGAAGGGCAAGCAGCTGAGACAGATAAGCTGTGTCCCAAAGTACCCGCTTTGCTTCCCTGTCAGGCCCCTTTCCTTGGTTTGTCGCTCATGTGAATGCACGCCATGACCGTGGGTGGTCTGCGGCGTTCACTCAACTAGACTGAACGTTCAAAAAGGAGGATACAGGAGAACAGGAATTAGTTAAACACTGGAGACAGTGGCCAAATCTGCAACACCTGAGCCTCCTTCATAGGAAAACAAAAACTGTTGGTCTCCGTTTCTAGTATTTTTAATTGCAGTGGACGTCTGACTGAAGGACACATTCTGTCCAATAATCAGGCGCTTTAGCTGCCTAAATGCTCTTTCATCCATTTTGTCTGCATGCTGTTTAGTGCTTTGCAGAAAGCCTGAAATTTTAGAACTTCTCCACAGAAAACAGCTGCCTGTTATCAATGAAAGTGACACTGATGAGAGCAGAAAGAGCGAACCAAAACACCCTGTGCAGGCAGATCATTAGATTAAGACTATTAACACTACCATACATCACTACTTAAAGTAAACCCACAGGGGTGATTTCTATTAGTTTGGCTGATTAAACCTCGCCTCAGGACTGTGTGGGTGTTCTCAGACTTTGCTTGATTGGCTCCACTGTGAGCTTTTCCGGGTGGGACAAATTAAGAGTTTTCGAGGGGAACACAAAGTTTGGTAACATCCTTTTAATCTCTGCCCACCGTCAGTGTGAGAAAAAGTCTAAAGTTACAGAGCGAAAACGGTACATAGCAATGCCAAAATACGGAAAGGAGCACATTGCTGATATATTGGTGACAACACAGCACTCAGGAGAGCTCACGTATCTATCTACACAGCAGATCGATACTATAAATACTCTTAAACTGTTCTCCTGGCTTTTAAAAGCTTTTACCCTAGGACATGACCAGCTAAAAAAAAATCCAGCAGCAGTGCTCAAAAGTTCGGGTGGAATTCAGCATCGCGAAGTACATCAGACTTGTCAAGTGACAATCCACGCTGCAGTCAAATCATCTATCAAAAGAGTTTCTCCTTGAAAATATATTCATAGTTGTCATGGCTGCTTCGCAAATATACACATTCCTACATGTCTGGTCTCTGTCGCATTTTGACAGGCGGTACACAGATACAGATTTCTGCACCTTTAACAGGCGGTTTTCATTTCCCTGCTCGCTTTGGAGCTATCACTTAAAGGCTCGTATGCAATCTAGAATCAAAAGAAATCCCAAAATCTTTCCACAATCATGCCGTGTGCGTGTTTTGAGATGTGCTTGCATGATACAGTAAGCAACATAGGTGACAAAAGCTCCCGAGATACAGTGGAGACGTGACTGATTAGAGCAACGAATGGGGGGGGGGTCATGTTGTAATTAGCGGCGCTGTGGCCCCCGGCGAGCTTTACCTTTTTTGTGCGATTACATTTGTTTATATGCTCAACAGGCCTCCACGTCTCGTGAAAAATCTAACCTGGCACACAGATTTAGCTTGTATATTATATATATTTACCGATCACGAAGTGTTTTTGACGGAAGCCGAGCGGAGAAACAAACCACGTTTCATGGGGTTGTTTTGTTGAGGAGATCAGATGCGGTTACTGTCAGCGAACCCTTCCACTCCCTTGCATCGCAGTAATTCCTGCCCATTTGATCTCTGTTATGTAGGCATTATGGTGTTTTCCACCTGTCGCTCATATACCTTTGTATTGTTCTGCTTCTCTTGCCTTGGGCTGACATGTTTCCGTGCGCTAACCAGCGGGATTTCACACATTCGTAGTTTCTGTTTCTTCCCTTCTGTGTTCCAGCATTTCTGTCTGAAAATAAAATGAACCTCACACAGCTGAACAGACTTCTTTTCAAAAGATTAGCAAGCAGGACCTGCTAAGTGTAGTAGGGCAAGTGGAAAACTAAATGCGATACGTTCATTTAAAAATCGAAGTAAGTCAACTATAAAATCACCAGCTACATGTTCATACATTTTTAAACACCTTTCTTTGGAAGGCAATTCAAAAGCTTGATAACAACTATTTATTATTCAGTATCATTGCTCACTAGGTATAATATCGACAACACAGGGTGCAGATGGGTTTGTGATAAAGCGCAAGGCACAAATAGATCTTTTTCACTGCAGGTACTTTGGCACATTAAGCACGGGTGTAACTGACAATAGAAATTATGGCCCTGCTCCATTTAGGTGGTCCTAGTCTTGTGCTCACTGGAATGGTTTTGACACACTAAATAGGACAAGATAATAATTAATTAACTCAATTAAACATGTTTAGTTGGATTTATCATGTCAAAGTGCCTGTTGTTCGAAGCGCTTATGGTTGAAATCCTTTAGTCGCATAGGTAAGTAGTGTTCGTGAAATTCTTCTGTATTTTTCCCAGGAAATGTCTCTTCCCTGCCTCATATATGTCATTTGCTATTCTCTATATGTTCGCAATGACAGGATGCAAAAGCTACTTTCTGTAGGAGGCAAAGAAAACAGCGAGCTGCACCTCTAACAAGACCAAACTTAAAGTTGACACCACTTTCTAGATTTACTTACATTCACTCCCTTTCTTGCCAGGGATACAAATCATTTCCCCCACTAGAGACAGGGGAAAAAGTTAAAACATCTCTTAAACCCAGCGTTAATTGCAAGTGCTACTGCTAAGATCTGTCATTCAGAAATGCACCTTGCATGACGGCAGCTTTAGAAGCATTTAAATAATAAAAATACGTATTTTGACCTGCTATCATTTGCTCTGGAGCAAATATTAACTACCCTATGTCTTATGATTAAATATTCCGATACACAACATTCAAACTGTGATTTATTTCTTTTGTTCAACTTCCTGTTTGCCTGAAACAGCAGCTAAGCAAATAACCTCCCTCAGTCTCATCCTGCTGCAAATAGATGACTTCATGTAAGCTGTAATTTTACAAGAATTACTACAATTCAGATAAGAGATAACCTGTTATTACCAAGCTCTTTTTTCTGCAGTGATGCAGTGCATCCAGCACACATCCTACAACCAAAACGCACACATATTAGTTACCCAAATAGACTTAAAACAAATGTGTCCATCCATGTGGTGGCATGGTGTCAAGCATAAAAAAAAGAAAAGCTGACATGGAAAGCAACATGTCAGGTTTGCTTGATCTTCAACAAGACTGGCGTTTTAGACAACACTGAAGTAGGCAAACTGAAACATTAATCTCCACGAGTTCAAACAAATCCATCACAAGTGAGTGGGCGGCAATTATACTAGGGGCGACTGGCAGCCCTGGTTGGTGGCTTGACTACATGACAAAGCAGAGCGGTGATAAGCTTTTATGTGCGCATGAATATTTCACTTTAAGGGGGCCTATTATGCTAATATCCAGCAATACATGTTCATCTAGGGACTCCACCGGAGCAGCTTGGGATGATCTATAGTACAAAAAAAACATCCTTATTTATCTTAAACTGGCCCTTTGTGCAGTCCCTCAGGTCACCCACTGTCTGAAACCTTGAGCTGATGGCTGCATTTTAACATAGATAATAAGATATTCAAAAAAGCAGAATGGATGTTCTGGAAAAAACTGTAAATACACTAAATAACATCAGTTCTTGCTCTTAGAAACATTCAAGCCTGCATCTAATCAAGAATATGAGTGAACAACAAGATGATCTGCAGCAGGTACAGGACATTACGATGTCCTATAATACTACTCAAGTAAACTTGTTTGTGAGAACGTGTATACACATACCAGGACAACAAGCAGTTTCACTTAGTGGGCGTGCTGTGCCTGGAGCAGATCACCGTATAAATATATCCACGCTAACGCTAACGTCTGCTTGGCACAAAAGTAGAGAAAAATGTTAGAAACCCAATGTTCAGAGCAGTGTGAAGCCTCAGCTAACAGCACACAGGGATTACTCTTACATATGGCTACCTTGTCATTTGGCCCTGTTTAATACGAACACCTCAAACATACGGCTGAAAATAAGAGACAATCCAAATGGGATTTATATTGGCTAACTTGATGAACTGGTGTAAATGATGACTGATCCCCTATCATTATGATCAAAGTAATTGCCCCGGTGACTGCTTCTTGGGAACTGGATGTCCAAAACTCCCAAGACACAAATATATAGCTGAAAAAGCTAAAAGGCACTGAAAATACTTGTATGTATTTACTAAAAATAAATCTTCTCAAGTCCCAGTGGAACAGCAATTGTAAGTCTAGTGAGTGGAATTCCTTAGTGTACGTGTCTTTTTCTGTCATAGTCTGCCTTTTGCATCTGTTTCTCTCTTAAGCGTGATACCTCAGGAGAGAACATAAAAGTGGCTTTCAGGAATTAAAGCTTTACCTTATGTGAGTGTGTGTGTGTGCATGGTCTTCTACAGCTATCTCTCTGAGGACCGGTTTCAGTTTTACGCCATCGGAGTGAGGACATTTTGGCCGGTCCTCACTTATTTACAAGGCTGTTTGAGGGTAAAGACTTTAGGGTAAAGGTTACAATTAAGTTATGGTTAGGCACTTAGATGAGATGGTTAGGGTAAGGACGTAGGGAATGCAGTATGTCAATGAATGTCCTCACAAAGACAGCCATGCAACCGTGTGTGTGTGTGTGTGTGTTTGACGTGTGTGCAGACAATCTCCTCTCCTTTATTGATCAATGGCATGGTTACTCCTGATGCACCAGGACTCAAACAGTGAGCTGTGAAGGCAAATAGATGATGTGTCAGTGCTTCTAAGAAGACAGAAGAAGGTATGAATAAGCTATGAGACTGAATGCTAGCTACGAATCTAATTGCTACGTTTAATTATTTCTTTTGAAACTCGATTTCCATAACAGACACGCTGAATGTAATAACACGCAATAGAGTGCAAGCATACGGTACATTTACCCGTGGTGCACATTATTACTTGCACGTACGCAAATGATTTATCAGGGAAAATGCTAGATTGAACCTGGAAGACAAAGATTGTTCTGGTTTGTCATATTAGGAGCATTCATGCATACAAAAACGCACGAGGAAGCTAAACACTTGCACGGCGTACTATATTTATGCACACAAAACAAACTCGCACACAACCAAAACAGTCAGGGACAAGGGTTGCAGGGGAGGTGCACAGATTAAAGCCGAGGAATGAAAGTGAAATTTGCAATGCATCACATTAGAGGCAGCAGCGAAACGGTTGGGCGGAGGGGAGTGAAGCAAGATTTATATTCAGAGGGGGACAAATCTTGGCAGGCATGGAGTACCTATGTTCAGAGGCTTGGGGAGAGGCTTGGGGAGAGGTGGCGGGTGTGGGTAGGAGGGGGGAGGGATTGATGAGCAAGTCCAGGAAAGATGTGCGTGGGTGCAGGATTGCAGTCCTTTGGGGATGCTCTGTCTACGGCAGCGATACAGGGCTCAGACAGCGGATTAGTGTTTCTGCTCCATAATCAATTTGCTGTCTGGATCCCGTTGCACATAACCCTAAACATCCACTCCTCTCTTGATCCTCCAAAATCTCCTTTCGCTGCCTTTCTCCTTCCACTCCTCTGTTTACGTTCACCCGTTTGTTTGCTTCATCTTCTAATTTCCGGCGCAAGGTCAACAGAAGATGCTCTCACATGAAGCTGTGCAAAATATAACTTTCCCTATCCAGAGCTTTCCTTCTCTAACTGTTTCTATAAACTGCGTGACATTTTAGACTGCTAGTACCAGCCAATTCTGCATGGACTGCATTTTAGGGCAATATCAGGGACTTTGGGAGTAATTACACCAGTGTGTGTGTGTGAGTGTGTGTGAAGAGATGTAGAGGTTAACCTTGGCCAAGGGCAAACTATTAGCTTCAACTCACCCTTGGGCCCTCGCTTTCTGCCATCTGCTCCAGAGCTTAGGGGTCATAATACTTGCTGACCAATCAATAACATATTACATGTTGGCACCGTACACCAGCCCTGGTCATGACTTTCTACGCTTATTAAAGCAAGGAACACTACACCCCAGAGAGGAAACACAGCACGTTTCCACACAAGCGAGCAGCACGGCGCACTATCAATGCTACAAACTGAAATAAAAAAAATAAAAAAACTCAATTTCTATTCACAGGAAACAAACACGCTGTCCATCAAAACGCGCATTGCGTGGCACGCAGGGCTATTTTTGTCTTCAGCTTTCACTTTAAATAAAGTCGCAGCAAACGCGGCTCTTCTCTCCGAGGACAGATGTACTGGCATTTGGGAAAGGTGTCTGAGGCTGTGTTTCCTGTGTGTATTTGTGTGTCTGGTGTCTGTAGAGAGGAGGAGTACTTGCAGATGAAAGCCCATAGAGACAGCTAAGGGGAGGAGGGGGTGGAGGGTGGAGGGCGGGGGGCAGGCGGCGACACCAGGTGGTGCTAGGAGTGCTCCTTCTCTGGGTGAAGAAGGCGCAGAGGTTTTCGTGTCAACGGATCAATAAGTGTGAGACTGGGGGAGAGGACGATCCATTTCAGACTGTCTGACGTGGACAGATATAAAGGTGAAAGATGTACTCCAGGCAAAAAAAAAGAAAAGAAAGAAAAACAGCGGCATCTGTCTGGTCCACTTTCTCCATCGCCCTTTCGCACGCCTGCAGGGACCCTTAATCAGCACTGAGATAGCAGAAATGCAAATACTGTGCTGTATGGGAGGATGACACCTGACCCCGCTAATGACACAACACATTCACTTACCCCAATTTCCTGCATCCATACATTATTTACAGAGTATCTTGTGTATATATATATATGCAGATAAATTCACACACACACATGCAGCTCCAGCCTGTCAGCTAATGTTCAGAGGACATTTATTAGACCAGGCAGATTGTCACTTCATCTGATTTCGGAGAGGACACTCAGCTGAGGGATACTAATTGCTTCGCTGGGGCACCGATGTGACTCGCATGTCGCCGAATCTGTTTGGAGGCATGGCAGGTCTGATATGTTAGTGAGGTGTCTGAGGGAGGAACTGACAGGGGGCAAACAAAACTTGGGAGGCTGTGTGTTGTTGTTACGCAAGATGAAAGCTCGTCAACCTAGAATGAGGAGCTACTGAAGGGTCGTCAGTCGAGGATAAATTACCTCGCTAAATAAAAAGGTGAATATGAATCACACTGGCTTACCTTGGCCTGGCCTCAATGTCGGGCTGAAAAACAACGACAAAGGGGTGGGGGTGAGGGAGGGAGAAAGAAAAAACATTTTTTTTTGTTAAATCTTTGCACAGTTGTTGGGGATAACAAATAAAAGGTAATTTACATCCACTTCTTTCCACAGCTGGTGCAGCTCTAAATCGGACCAATTAATTTTCACTTTCATCAACCAGTTGTGCTCATGTTTATTCATGAGCCTTTAAAGGAACAATCTGGTACCAAGTTCCAAGTGAACATTATTCACATGCTGGCGGAGGAGTTAAATCGGTAGACATGTCTTGTCCACTGCCAGTATGTGACGCTTACACAAACACTGCAAGGAAAGGGTTTATTCATGTGGTAAATAAAATACTGAATGAAAATGTTTCTAATCCTTCACTGAGCTTACCTGTTAGTTTAATTATAGCAAGAACGTGGATGGAAATTTAGCATCTATGCCATACATTAAGGTTTAGTATGCATGCAGCACACGTGGAGCTGTTATCGTATATTACAGTCAAGCGACTTCTTATAGGATTCCTGTGGCCTACTTTTCAGTGAAAGTAACCTTGAGCACAGGGTGGAACTTTTTTTGTTACCTTACCTTTTGTTTCCAGACAAGATATGGTTGCTCTGGATGTCTGATGTGTTTTGTTTTTTTGTCCCCTTGCAAACATAGCTGGATAGAAATTCTTACGATGGTGTCTACACCTCATCCTTGATTGAAAATGTAAATAGGTTTCATTTTAAAAGTTCAACTACTGATGCAAGATGTTCAAGATATAGTATAAAGTCCAAACAACAGCAAAAGCATGAGCTGCAACAAGCTGACATCATTACCAGTGATGGAAATATGACATTTCCGTTGCTTTCATCTATAAATGCAGCGTGAATGGAAACAATGTACTAATCATGAGTGGCCCAGTCCCAGATTTGAAGCTTGGCATTTAGAGGAAGGATTTACAGTTTAAAAAGAAAGTGACTGACGGCGAGGACAAATGCCAGAAGAAGGTGGGATAAAAGCTCCACCGTATAGCTTTATCTACCAGCTCCTGGATTGATGCACCAGCGATTTTTGATGCTGCGTATCATAAAGCGGCAGCAACGGCTCCTTGGCAGCCCAGCGGGTGAGAGAAGTAATGAGAGGAGGCTGGCTGTCTGCCACCCTGACTAAGATTCGGCTTCTGCACTTAATTAGCTTCAAAACTAGACGGAAACGTGGTCTCAAGTTTGGCAAGTCACCGTGATATTTCTTGGTTTATCAAGTCGGACACTTCAGCAAAAGTGAATTCCTGAAATTATGATGCAAAACCAACTTTCACTAAAGTTTGCTGTAAGGCTGCCGTCACGCAATCCTGTGAACCTCCTTCTGATGCTCTATTCATATTGGTTGAACGCGATGATTAGTTGATTGCAGACTGTGGAAGGTTTTAAGATGCCCCCCGGAAAGCTCTAAATTAAAATGGAAATAGAAAAAAAAATTCTCCCAAAATCCCTTGTCGCCTCTTGATTGCCTGATTACACATTTTCTAAAAAGATGATTTTATGTATTAAAATATGATTATGTTGCTGAGTAATAATTGTTGTTGTGGACCACAAAATACATCTACCTAGCAGGTGAGCCAATGCTGTATAAGGGATATCATTAATCACCATTTATTAATTCTTCCAAACTAATGGAAACAATTTAGAAAATATTTGTGTAACGCTCATGTTTTATTAACGTTTTAGTGATGTAACTGACTCCAAGGAATAGACCAATATCCACCATTAAGTTATCCGTCTAACATTTATTGTCTGCTATGCCTTTGTAGTGGCTGTATAATTGCCCTGACAGTATAATATCATCAGTGCTGTCATTATTCACGCCGACTGCACTAATGCAAATGTTATTTAAAGATTTTAAACCGGGTAACTCAACCTTTCCACTGGAAAATATTACAACTTTAACATGTCAGGTGGGATCATGCACTATAATGACTACAAGTAGAATTTATAGTAGCACCGTTTGTCTGGTTTAACCTTACACACACACACACACACTACTCCAGCTTTTTATGATTTTATAGTTAAGTAAATGTTGAATTGTTAAAAGATTTGTTTCAATTAGATTATAGTAAGGAACTAAAATGTGTGTCGTCATAGTCCCCGTTTTGTGCTTTGTTTTCATTTATTCCAATTAAAAGAGCTTTCAGTGTCACTGCCCACATAGCTGAAAGAAATAAGCTGTGAGAAAGAAGCGGCAATTATAATTACCGTAGTCACACCTGCAACACAAGGCAGAAAAAAAAACAAAAAAAACAAACATACCTTAAGGGCTGAAAAAGCTAAATTTGACATTTCCTACATTATTATTACATGGCCTTGGGTGTTTCAGTCACTACATGCATAAATATAACCTGGTCTGTCAAAAGAAAGAACAATCTATACGATGGGGCGAAGGCGCTCCATATATCATTTAAAAACAACCGTGACTTCACGTGACAGTGTGCTCTTGAACGGTTTGAATGAGAATTTAGTGTTGCGTCAGTGCTGTGCCGCAACCGCACAGCTCCTATAAAATGTGCGATGAAACCCCCTACCTACATTTCATCCGAGATTTCATTTGTTTAGTCATAAATATTTGAAACGTGGACAAAATCTTGCGGTTAACAGAACCACCTGGGGCTGCTAACCGCAAGATTTTCCGGTGGTCAGTGGTGAAAGCTTTCAAAACCAACTGAGGTTTGCAATCAACCAACAAGATGAACATTTTATCACATCGTGTTATATTTAAATGAAATACGCACAGATGTTATTTAAAAGAACAAAGCATACTTGGGTCACAAATAAGTCAGAGCTGTGCCACTGGGGCAGACACCAAATGCTGTGTAATGAGGTATCTTGACTTTGTTTTTCTTGCAAGGCATCCTTTAAAGCAGGGGTGTCAAACATATGGCCCGATAGCCAAAATTAGGCCACCAGAAGGTCTAACCTGGCCCATGCAGTTAAAGACAGTTAACAGCAGGCAGAAATGTGCTGAAATTGCACTTATTATTCTTTAAAATGTCATTTTTATTTTATGTACAAAGATACCTAATTAAACATTTTCATAATGTACTTACACTTCTTTTCACTAAAACAAAGGCAAAAAGTCATCTTATAGGTTATTGTGGGTCTTGAAATCAAATCAGGACTCTATGTGGCCCCTGAACTAAACTAAGTTTGACACCCTTGCTTTTAAAGTATTGAGCCAAGATGGCTGATACAAATGCGGACACTTGAATAAAGTGGGCGATGCACGTGTTAAGTGCATTTGCACCAATATTTCGTCATAAGAAGATAGTGCTAATAGTGATTTCAGTTGTAAATATATAAATTTAACTGTCTATTCTGTACAACCTTGTGTCGGTTTGCTTACTATTCTCTTTGCGTACCTGTGTGAATGTTTTTGATGACACACTTTCTCCTTCTGTGTTTTTTAATCTGTCAGGGTCTACATCCTGCCCTGTGGCAAATCATTGTTTTCTTTTCTTTTTTAAATTACTGTACGCTCTTCTGTGATTGTTCAAATAAACACACTGAGTTGTTGTGAAAATGGGTACCCACTGGCACTTTTTGATGGAATTGTGGAGTTTTGATAATAAATGACCTCAGACAAAGCCTCTTAATATATTCTCCCTCGGGTTCCTGCTGATTGGTCAATTTTCGAAATTCCATTTTCATACCCGCTGCTCCTCTTTATTGTGTGTGTTCTCTTGTCTGCATTATTCACAGAACCAGTGGTAATTTGTTTGTTTGACATAAAGCATGAATTCCTGCCTTAAACATGTGATTTATTCTGCAGAATGCTGTTAAAAGAATGGGTTTCTGTGTAGGTGAGACACATTTTGCATCATGTTTGCTATATTCCTGGGACACGTTGCCGTTACATGGCTCCTTTATATTTGAGCTTGATGAGCATATAAAAAGCAACATTTCTCTTCTTGTAAAAAAAAATAAATAAATACTGGAATCAAAAAAATACGTCCACCGTGGCTGGAGGGTGTAACTGTAGCTCTAAGGCAAACAGGATTAGCTTCACAGGAAGAGAAACAAACAAAAACCAAAACAGCACACAGGGTCAACATATTTACATATGTATTCTAAGTCAAACAAAGCTGAAGATAATTGCTTCGTTTCAGTGCTGTCTATTCATTGCTTTGTTTTTCTAGTGTCAAACCAGCTTGGTTTAATTTATGGATGTAAAACATCACTTCTGCAACAGGAGTGAACACAAAAGGCGACAGAAAATCGACTCAAATGTATCTTTTAAAACGCTCTATATTGTATAATCCACTTTTTCCACCTCTGACAAGGTAAAACATAGATATACAGTATGTTCCAGTAATTTGTATTTTAAAATGTTAAAAATTATATAAATTCATTTCAGTCAGTGCAATCATTGGTAGATTGATCAAAAGCAAATAATTTCAGCCCTGAAACACTGACAACACCTCACACAATTCAGTAGAATGCAATCAGGCATAACATTATGACCACCTGCCTAACGTTGCGTAGGTCAACCCAAAACAGTTGTGACTCGTGAGGGAATGGACATGAGCCTTCTCAGGGTGTCCTATGGTGTCTAGGAACAGAATGCTGACAGTGGGGGCTATGGGTCCTATGGGTTGAGGGGAAGGATCAACACCTTGTGCTGTTCTTCATGTTTTTTTAAACCGTTTTTGTGTGTGTATGTGTGTCATCCTGCTGGGGATGGCTGCTGCCATCAATGAGTGTCATTGCTGTGGGGTGGGGTTGCCTTTGGTCTTGTGTGTAGTACATATCCACATGAATGAAAGGACCAAACGTTTCCCAGCAGAACACTGTATTGTGACAAGATGGTCAATGTTATGTCCTTCTCCTGTCAGTGGTCACAATGTTATGCCTGATCAGTTTATACAGCAGATTAATGACTGCGTAAGCCCCCTCTCTACACACATACAAGCTTCTCCAGTGATACATACGTCTCCAAATAACACTGCCTATTACTTACTTACTCTGGCAATAACTAACACAAGAGAACAAACAGGGTAGCCATTGGCATCCAATTAAGGCCTTAATGAACCCTGCCCTCGACAGATTAATTTCTCAGCAAGAAAAGCAATCAGTGCCTTAGCTATTGCCACGACAACAGCCTCTCAAGTTGAGCACAGCATCTCTGGAGAAACCTCAAAACTCATCTCTCGACCGTGGGGACTAAAATATAGTGAGTGACAAAAGAGCCACTTAGATTTTTCAATTTGGGGGCTATAAGTAGCAAAAGCAATTTCTTTAAATGCTTAAACGAAGCTTGCACTTTAGCCAGCGTTCATATAAATGGGAACTTTTAGATTTTACAGGGCAGAAGTGCACACACTCACATGTGAACACTTCTTTGGTATGAAATGTGGACCAAGGGAATGATGTAAAAGGAGAATGAACAGTGAACCCATCTGCTGGTCAAGACTATAACCAGGGGACAAATATATATATATACACACACATCTCCTGTATTATACTAACATAGCTGATATATATGAAATTAAAACTACACATGAACATAATGGACTCCTGAATAACACTGCAGAGACAGACTATCCTTTCATTTAGAACAAAAGTGTGTTCGGCAGCAGCTCTTTTTCCATATACTTTATATACTAGATAGATTCTGCAACCATTAGGAAGATAATTCTTTACATGCAAAGGCGTGGGATCAAGCCTGCATGGCTGTGAGCATTCATGCTGCTAAAGTATCTTCACACAAGGCACCAAGCCCTTCCCGCTGAGGCCTAATCACAAGCAAATCAAGACAGGTTACAGTGCCACCACTAACTTATGTTATAATAAGTTGCAGGATCAGCAACAAAAAGCGCTTTGTGCTGGCAGGAAAACAGCTTGTAATTGTATATAGATAAGAGTAATAGCACCCGTTTTTACAAGGCCGATCTTAGTAATGATTTTGGCAGCAGACCTCTGTGTTCAAAGTTTATATTAATTAAGCATTGATCCTGTTTGCTTCTGTTCTTTCACAGTGTTCTCCCTACACGCCCTGTGATGTGATACTGTAATTGAGAGTGTCTGATTCACTCAAATACATACTTTAAAGTCTACAACAAGCTAAAACTTTTTCTGTAAATGGAGTAATTTAGAGCTATTTCAGTGTCAGAATCAAGAGCCCCCAGTATAATAGGTGAGATAACCTCATCTCACCTATTCATTTTAACCTCAACGTAAAATGAAAGCAAATATTTAAAAAGCCTTCTCTGAATATACTTTGCAAGTGGGACAAAACCTCTTAATTTGTTCCAGAAGGAAACACCCTCTATAGCAACACCTTTAGCTATATTAGATGTTTGAAGTTAGACATTAGGCTGTAGCTTACGCAGAGCAAAGAGTTTGAAGATACGAAGGAGAAATGAATAAGTAACCTGAATTCACAAGCTTAAATAAATTATAACCCGCATATATACACCTGAATATGTGTACATAAACAGTTTAAGAAGCCTATTAAAAAAAGGAGCAAAGGTTCTTCTCACCATCACTCTGTGGGCTGGTGCAGGCGCAGCAACAAGCGCCTCTGCTGCAACCGCAGGACCTGCCAGCGCCTCGGCCTGCTCCAGCATGCATAGCTGGTGCGTGATGCTGGCCATCTCTTCCTGCAGTTTTTCGGTTTGGGCGGTGATCTCTGCAATTTTCTCAACAGCCGATGCTGTGAGGAAGGCTTCTTTGAGGTCCACCAGGTGAAGGGTCCTCTTCTCCTCCAGAATCACCAGCTGGCGGAGCTCATCAAACTGAGCGTTCACGTAGGCCTCAAGCTCCTCGGTGGACATCTGAGACGTGGAGATCAGTCGCAGGAGGTAGAGAGGGAAAGAGCGAGACTGAATTAACTGGACAAATTTTAGAGAAGAAATCTACCAATTACCAAGACAGAAAGAAATATAAAACTGAGCTAAACTGAAGGAGGTATGGAACCTGGGGATGAACAAACACAACAGAGGAGCAATGGCAGTAAAACTGCAATGGTGCACATAATCTATACGGGCCACGCAGCAACTTCCTTTACTTTGTGCACAGTATTTCAAAGAGCTCACACATATCTGTCATGCGGTAACTAATTGATAGCATGGATACCCTGGAGGCAAGCTCCATGCATCCCATCTGCAGATAGAGACCTCAGAGGCTCCTTCTACCATGGCAAGCCATCTGTTTGGGTTTCAAGGAAGCAGAACTGCTCGCTGATACACCTTTTTAATTCTTTTCCCCATTGAGATTCTCTTCAGCTGTGACTTACTGGGTTTAAACACCTCAATAAACACACTCCTCCCTGCAGTTCTTCTACACTTCCCATGCAAATGCTGTCATGGGGTAACACAGCCCAAGGTCCCTTGTCATGATCTCTGCTCAAAAATGTTATAATTGCTTCAATCTATGAACATCAGCTGCTCTGTCTCCCTCCATCCCTTGAGCAAAACTTCAATCTCTTCCTTTCCATCTATTTTATCTTGTTTCCCCCATCGGCCTCCCACTCTCCACTGAAGCAAAGAATCATCCGTCTTTACAAAGGTTGGCAGAGATACGTCCCCCCTAGGGGCCCAAAGTTTTATTGTGTATTTGCCATTTCTGCACAAGCAATCAGATTCTCCAAATTGCCCATTAAACCAAGCGCATAAAGTACCACTTTTAATTTAGTTTCTTTGTATGAGCAAAGCATGCACATGTTTCATTGTGAATAAGACAGAGGGAGTATGCTAACATTTAATTGGAAAGAGAAGAGTCGGTCTCTGCGTTCATTTCACCAGAATCAGAGAATTTATGTGAGGAACAATAAACTACAACGGGGTTGGACAGGCAACATGTTATATCCCTTTCGAAGACATGAAATATATCGATGAATGTGGGAGAGAAAGAGGCCGCACTTTCCTAATCTAACTTTTTATACCTCTGGATTTAAGTCATTCAAATATAATGAATGTTCCTAAATCAGGATATAGGCTGATTAAATCTTCCGTAAGCCTAAAAATCAGAAAAATGAGCAGAGAGTACTTTAAAAATGTGGGTGTTTAAGATGACGTTTCTGACAGCCTTCTGAGTTTACAATTAAGGAGATCATGGAATAATTATTGGACGTTATAATAAGATCTAAACCATCCTTTTAAATGTATTTTTGAACCTTTGAGATCTAATTAGCAATTACGTTTTAAAGAGTTAGCCTGCTGTAGAATAATTTACTGATATCTATGAATTCATGAACCGCTAACAGTAGCAGTAATTACTTCATTAGTCAATTCCATTCCATAACATTCACTTAGCGTCATGAAATCAAAACGTCACTGACAAAGCTATCAATGACTTAAAGCTAAACTACTGAAGCATGACTTAACAATCGAGGTAAGAAAATTAGGTCTTTTAAATTAAAAGCTGTGAGTTCAGGTCCATTACCACTGGGAATTGCTGGTTAATGAAACACACTAAGGACAGTAAATTAGCAATCGCTGATCAGCCAATTACAACCTAATATTATGCATGTCTCCCTTGTGCCTCCAAAACAGCAGGCCTTCTGAGGGCGTCTTGTGGTGTCTGGCAAGAGATTGTTGTTAGTGGGGGACTTTGGGTTGAGTTGTTCCTAAAACGTTTTTGTGTGTGTGCATCCTACTGGGGATTGCTGTAGTCATCAAGGAGTCATGTTATTGGTATGGGGTGGGGGTGCCTGGCCTGGTCCAGGTGGGTGGTACATGCCTAAGTATCATCAACATGAATGCCAGGTCCAAACGTTTCCCAGCAGAACACTCCATTGTCAAGATAATCAGTTATTTACTTCTCCAGTTAGTGGTTTCATTGCTGTGGCTGACTGGTCTTGTAGGCTAACTCTAGATATATTGTGCATCATGTTCAACAACATATCCAGCATCATTAATGTGTTGGGTTTCATTTCAAATTACATGACAGTATAACAATGCATTTTGTTCTTTTGTGGTCACACAAAGTTTTCAGAAAATGGACGGTTAATAAATCAGGAGGCATAAAGGACAATCCTACCCAAAAGCAAAGCTAAGACATGAATAGGGCAGACAGAATTGTGACAGAAATCTTTGCGCCTTTAGTGTCATATCTGTCATCGGAGTGACACATTCCATCACCACATCTACCAATCTCCAGGAACTCTGCGAAGCCCTCTGCCCTCTAAACGGGCCCCCGTGGCCTACGTGGCAGATGGAGGCCGTGATCACGGATCAGCGTTCTTTGTGTTTGTGGAGCAGGAGCCCTCTGCCATTAGACTCTTCACTCAGTGACAGAGTTTTGCAAGGAAGGAGCATTCATGCGTGCTAATCTTCATTTGCATTGCAGCAGGCTGAGGCCACAAAATGAGGCCTCGGGAGAGACACCGGCTAACTACTAACAAGGGCAGAGTGGAGGTAAGGACGAAGGATGAGCGGAGAGATTACGGGCAGAGGTGGGAGCAGTTTTTACTAAAATGCTTTGTAGTAATATTGTGGCACGTTTCTCATCTGAGAAATCGTTTCTACAGAAACAGCAAGCTGGCAACTGTGAAGCTAAAAATAGAGAACTTCCTAGCCATTCCACTAACACTTCACAAAAACCAACAGAAGTGACTTCATACTGTAATTTGTGTCTGGCTACAAAAAAAAAAAAAAAGGTTGTGTTTCTCATTAGTGTTGATGAAAGAACCAAAGCCCTTGACAGTGAAAACAGACCAGATTGAATTGGCGAGACAACAGGACAAAACCGTTCACAGTGACATCAACGTAGCCTCATCTTTTGAATCCAGACCTTTTCAACCATGCAAACACTTCAGTGTCCATCATAACAAATTCATTTCTGAAGACCAATATCTAGTTAAGTCTGAAAGTGTGAAGAGAATACTTGAATTTAACTTGAGTCCGAACCACTGCAGACCCCGCTGCTTATTCTGTTTTGTGTGATGCTCTTTTAAAAAGGCCTAAAAAGCATTAATAGGACATTAGGAGTAAATGGATTTGAACTGCCCTTGCCCTTGGCAATAGTGGCCCTGTTCCAAATGAACACCACTCTCTCTTTCTCTCACGCTCTCTCTTGTCTCTCGCAGAGATTAGATTTTCCAATTTAACCTGTGACACGACACAATAATACACAGAAAGTTCATTTGGACAAACAACAGCTCTACAATAGCCACATCAAGCAATGTAAAAGCAGCATTAAAAAAAAAAGGGGAAAAACAAGACAGACGTTCTTTGGTTTTATAATAACGCTTTAAAAAATGTTTTCAGTAGCGAGTCTTGATATACAGCACCTTTTTATATTAGTTTTGAGTGAAGCAACACCAGCCGAGAAACTTTCTGGGGAATGATACCGAGTAATTCAATTAAAACGCAGAGATAGAAGAGGAGTGACAGCATTAAGGAGCGGTGGGAGGGGGGAGGATAACGTGGGGTAGGAGCAGAAAAACCAGGATGAATCAACCTAACCGCGGCAGCCAAGTCTTTTCATGCCTCTCCTGTCCGTTCCTCAGCCTCAGCTCCCTAAGACAGCTTAAATGTGTCTGCTGCTCTTGTAGATTTTCTGAAGCGGGGAAAATGGATGGAGCCACTGCACATGTGTCTGTGACCGGGCTGATCCTGCCGCTTCCAGATACGGCGCTGCTTTCTTTCCGGAGCTGCAGAGAGCGGCTCCAAGGTAAGGGCGACAGAAATATGTAGAAAGAGTAAATAATACATGAGATAAATTTGCTGACTACCTGCTGTCCTGGGCTGAAGCCACAGCATGCTTCACATATCATCCCCTGCTTCCTGGTGATAGGCAATGCTATCTGACTTGCTGAGTGAGAGACAGTCATCTAGAACCCCTTGTGTTACGTTACGCCTCTGGTCCTCCATTAATATGTATGCAGGTTTCTTGCATTTATTCCATTCCCTTGTGGAGAATGACAATATGAGCTTTAAGAGATTAAAATCCCCATGCCTTTGGCAAAGTACGCAATTAAAGAGGCTAGATTTAATAAGCAAACACTTGCTGGGGTTAAATCTTTTCATTCACCTTTCACCTTCTCTCACAACTCTTCTTCTCTGGACTCTTTTATGATGTCAGTAGCATGCAGTTTAACCTCAACCAACTCCTCTGTCTCTGCTTTCCTGTTTTGCACACATAGACACACACACACACAACTCTCCTCCTGGTGGAGAAACTTTGATGGTTTGCTGTCATGCATAATAAGAAACGCTGACATTTGAGAGTGCAGCGAGGACATGCCGACAAATGCACATAATGGTCTCTACCACAGCGCCCCATGAGTGAGCAGGTAAGTGGTTTTCACCAAGCATACTGCTCCTCTACGGTGGAACAGCTCAAGACTAAATGTCCAGGAAGTCCTTGGGGCAGCATTGATATTTCAGTATGATAATAGACATGAACTCGGGTGGGGTGCCGGCTGCCAGAAAAAGTGTTATCTCTCACAAGCCAGTCAAATTAACCTTCTACATTATGCCACTGCGCTCGGGTCACAACTCTGCAGGTATTCAGTAATGCTCCCGTGTGCCACCGCTCTCTGATGGGTTCTGACACAGTTATAAAAGCGGAGCAGAAGGCAGAACAGGGGCTGCAGGGGTGGTTTGAAAGAGCAGGTGCGGCCGCTTTCAATGGTAAATAGCTGGGACCACTGCCGTGCTTATGGATTTTCACTGTTACATCTCTCACTGCACAGCCCGCAACTCCATGTGGTCAGGTTTTATTTTCAGTGGCAGAACATGCCCTTGCTTTGGCATCAGTAATAGAAACACAGCGACTGTTTTCAAGGTTGACTTGTCAAGAAAATTCAGTTTGGGGAGATTTTGTTTTGGTTGACATCAAGCGAAAGGTGTGTGTGTGTGAAATGCACTGGGTTTTTCAGAGGGCAACCTGGAGAACGTTTGACAAATTGCTAATGTACGGTTCTTATTATGACAGTATGACTGAGAGGATATGAGTAGAAAAAAAATACATGGATTTGCCACTTACTGAAATTACTACCCTGGACTATGCTTTAGCTTGAAGCTACTTTAAAATTGCATTAGACGGACGTCAGACCTTCGTGGTACGGGTACTAAGACGGGTGTGTGAGCAAGCACTGATGAGTGGTTTAACTAACGAACAGAAAAAGTGAAAAATCTATACACAGCAATATCTGCCATAGCCACCCTCTTAGCCCTAAAACTGAACAAGGACTTTTTGTCAGCTTGGAAGTTCAACAAGGGGTCTGAAACAGCTAGAGGGCACTCAGCATCCAGCAATCCTCTTTATTTCACACATGAAAATGCCTAAATCGCAGTCGCTTTGAAAATGAATACAACCTCTGACTTACCACAGAAGCGCCGAGTCCAAAAAAAAGAAGAAAAAAAAGAAAAAGTGGCATCGACTTAAGACTAGAATTGTCATGACTCAGTAATCACACTGGGTTTCAAGTAGAATTATATCAGCAGAAACTCAAACACAATTGGCAGGATCTGTGATCTCTGAATGGGGCCTAAAGATAAATATATGGGTTGACATAATTGGCTATCATGTTTGCCTTTACGACATAATCTCCTTCTAATCCCCCTTTATCTCACTGTAGACTGCTGTGTCTCTGTCACCGGCGTGTGTATGCAGCTGCACTCATTACAGCGGTAACCAGTGAATTAGAAATGGATTTATTTTTAGATTTTCACCTCGTCGTGGCTTTTTCGGACATAAACCATTAGATATAAAATACATTTATTTATTTATTTATTTTAAATTTCGGCCATAGCAACCATTAAAATCCTCCATATAAGCCCTTTATCTCAAAAGGTGAGATAACTGAAATATAAACGCAAATGCCAAATTATTACGACAAGTGAAAACAAATATAACAGTCCTTCACTAAATTCACTAATTATACGAAGGCTCTCATATTGAGCACTTGTCTGATGAGCTGTTCTTTCCACTGTGTTTTCAATTTGCAGACTGCAGGTTTGTAGCACTATTGAATTATACTATGTTGTGCCAACACGTTTATTTTACTTAGGCAACTCTACTTTTGTCAGTGGGCTAGGCTAAGTAACAGAAAACCCTTTGTGTTTAAATCAGTATAGTACAACAGCTCCATAAAATGCATCATTCAAAATGGGGGGGGAGTAGTGCATGACTGTTGTGTAATCAATTTTTGCTTGTGTACCCACTGTTCTGTCAAGTGAGGGTACATTCGAATTTAAAATATAAAAGTGGTCCATCAGTGGCTTGAAATTGTGACTGAAACTGTTTGGCCTAATAACGCTACGTCCATGAGCACGACCGTGGTGAGAAAACTATCAAGATTTACATTAATTCATTTGTTTTAAGCTATAAAGGGTATATTATGTGTGTCTAATGTCAGAGCAATTTGATCAATTGGAAAAATTTACAAAAAAATTTAAATTGTCCGGAAAATTTATATACATAATGAATGTAGTTAAAAAAAATATTAAAGTTGTAAATTTCGTCCAAATACAACCTTTCTGAATTTGTGCTACTTTCAAACCTGAGAGCTAAGGAGTATTTCTGCTATACTTGTTATGTCTCAAATGTAAAGTGGATGTGACATCTGGGGACTTCACATAGAAATCTCTTTGAAAGAACATAATGAGCAAACGCAGTGGCACAGTCACATAATGAAAAGCAGAGTAATAGGCACACGGTACGCCATCGTTCCTTGCAAGGGTGTCATATCCACATTTTATAGCTCCAGACCAATTTTCATTTCATCTGATAATGGCTGCTGGGAGCTTGTTATGAAATGACAGCAAGCGAGTTCACATCTCTCGGGAAAGGTTTTCCAAAAATGGTCCTCCTCGCTGCATTACTCGACTCGGGGTTCTGCACACAGGGGTTTGCACTCACCTCAGGGTTGGTCCACTTAGTCTTGATCTTCTCGCCCATCTGCTTTGTACAGCTCAGCAGGTCGTAACCTTGCCTGCTCTGCAGGTAGAGCAGACAAACAAGGTGTAAACACAACAGAGTAGGCCACGACAAATCATATAGAGATTAGTCATTTAGGCATTAGGCATTTGTTAGTAAGCAACCAGTTAGTCACATGAGCACCAAACTGTTTCTACTTAGTTCATAACCCTATATAAAACCCAGGCTGGACATACCGACAAAAACACACACCGATCAGGCATAATATTGTGACCAACTTCCTAATATTGTGTAAATCTCCCTTGTGCCTCCAAGCAAGGGACTCATCAGAGAATGGACATGGGCCTTCTGAGGGTGTCCTGTCCCATCTGGCAATGTTGTTAATGAGGGCCTTTGGGTCCTATGGGTTGAGGGGAGGGGTTTCTGTCGATAAGGGATACTTGATCAGATTGGGATCTAGTAAATTTGGAGGCCAGATCAACACCTATTGCTGTTTTTCATGACTTTTTGTGTCTGTGTCAGGCTGCATTCTGCTGGGGATGGCTGCTGCCATCAAGCAGTGTCATTGCTATGGGGTGAGAGTGTCTTATCTGGTCTAGTTGGGTGGTACATACCTAGTAACATCCACATGAATGCCAGGTCCAAAAGTTTCCCAGCAGAACACTGGATTGTCACAAGGTGGTCAATGTTGTTCACTTCAAAGTGGTCATAATATTTTGCCTGATCCATGAATAAGATTTAAGATTTCTCATCATTGGATGCAACTTTATACCCAAAATCTAAGATGCAGCATTTTCAGTAATGTACAAGGGAGATTATATCACTACCCTGGCACATGAAGGGGGGTTCACAGTCATACACTAACTCAGGAAGTAGGATAAAAGCTAGGCTAGGTTTAGAGTAAATAATGTGGCCTTGGGCTGTATGTGTGACCTTCTTTGTCTCTTGTCAATCCATATGAGTCTGTGATGTAAGTGTAAACCAGTGAAGTGCCCTGCTCTACTTTTGTTTTTCAATGTACAGCCACGGGGCAAAGGACAATACTTCCGCTCTTCATGCAGATAGGGCCATAAATGTTGGGACATTGACCCATTTTATTATTGTTATAGCTGTTTATCAAAACATATTCAAGTTACTGCATAATGAATACGGGCTCTCAGCTTTAATTTGAGGGTATTTGCGCCTTAAATTGTTATAATTCTTAAATCTTTTCTCCAATTTAGATGTGAAAACCCTGGAACAGCAGCTAAATGCACCAATTAAGGTCGGCTGATTGGACAAATACATTGATTGTTGTTGACTGGCTAAGTGCATGGCTGCTTGGCAGTGATTTATGTCATTTCATTTCGCTAATTTAATGGCGTGCCTCCTTTAGAATTCAGCTGTTGAAATAATTAAGCTTTAAAGGTGGAATTCAATGCATGTGCAGTCGAAGGTTTAACTGGAAGTTTTTTCAGGCAGAAGTTCAGGCTGCCTTTACAGCTTCGATCAAAGGTCTTCATTCTCAATCTCACATTAAGAGCAGGCCTAAGGCCACAGATGTGAGAGCAGAAGGTGAATGCAAATTTATTCAAAGGGAATAAATATTTGGTTTGAAAAAATAACTAACCGCAAGGCTATGGGCGTCTGCAAAAACGGGGTTCAGAATATTAATGCTGTGGCTAAAACACAATTAGGCACGCTGTGTGCATACCTCTCCAAGAATTAATCAGCAATCACTAGTTGTGGGACTGATGGCAAAATTCAACATATTTGCCAACCCTAGCGGCCATACTGTATGACGCTTTTCAAATGAGTCAGATGGCAAATGCAGACATTTTCGGACTCAGTTTATTTCAGGGTTCCAAACACCCTTGCTACAACAACACAGCATGCTTAACATCTAACTCACAACTGAGTCTTAATCATCACAAACACCATGCATAACTGAACCCATAATACTGATGGAGCTATTCTCCAAATTGAGCACATTAACTTAGCGTATTGGACCAAATCCAATTCTGCACCGAACAACTGGTAACTCAGTGGACCTACTAAATATACTTTAAAGAGAGAAAAAAAAATAGCCACCAGGGAAGACTGAGAAAGGTGAAGCCAAGCCAAACGGACATTGAGGTACATTTATAATCTTTCATTTCCATTACATGGTTTTAACAGAAATTATTTATGTGGCTGTATAATTGAATTCTTTTATTAATGAAGTCATGTGGTTGATCGGGAGACATTGTTATGTTTAAAATATTACACAGAGCTCTTACAGAACCCCTTTGAATTGACTTAAAGATTACAGGGCCTACGGCTATTGGCATACTACTTAATACTGAATTAGAAATGCAAACTAGATGGTGACGTTCTGAATATACTGAGGTGCAGAGCTGCAGATGTTGTGGAGAATGCAAAAGCCATTTGGTACAGAAACTCACAACATACAGAAACTCATCATGTGAAACTCACCTTCTGCCACACGTAGGCCTCGTACAGTGTGATGATCTCGTGTCCCCTGTGCTCGCCCTGCACAGCACACACCACACAGATGATCTTTTCATCAGGTTTACAGTAGAGGGAGCCTTCCTGGCCGTGCTCCTTGCAACGAAGTCTCTCAACTGTCACCGTTTCCCTCTTGTTGCCACCCTCTTCAGCGGCCTCCGCCCCTGCTTCTGCACCCTCAGCTCCTTCGGCCTGCTGTGGCGGACAATTCTGGGCTCCCTCTTTTCCTTCAGCATCACCACTTTCGCCGCCGTTAGCTATAGCAACTCCAAGCAGCGGCGCCAACCCCTGATCTACACCCATTCCATTTACCACCTCGGCTCCAGCCACATCCTCGCCTCCAGCTGTAAGGTCTCTGTTTGCGCCAAGAGCATTGGCCTGTGTGTCTTCGTGGCTATAAGGCATTAGTGCGTGATGTGTGCTGCTGGCATGCTTGTCTGCATGGAGCGGGCAGAAGGCAAAGCCGCAGGTGTGGCACACTTTTGTAGCTGGCTGGGCCTCATCGGGCTCGCATGCATCACATGTACCGTCCATCTGAGGCAGCTCTTCTTGCATCAGCCCCATGGCTCCGTCCTCGGGTTCCCAATTGTTGTCCATGGCGGCGGACATAAATTCTGGGGATCACAGATAAGTCTTATAGACGACACACAGAGAGGAGAGGGCAGGATATATATATAACTGTGACCTTCTGTGAAGGGAAAGTCCAGGATTCTCTGGACTAATCCCCTCTGATATAATATTCCCACCACCACAGTCGATGAGAGGTGCCACAGTCCACAGGAAAAAAAAACAAAAAAACACCCAGTGCCATGATGTTAGACGACCCACACATTTAAAAAAAAAAAAAAAAAAAAGCACCAGTCTGTAGGTGCAGTAAACAGGAAGACGCCACCTGAAGCCACTGAACTTGCCTTTGTGTGCAAGCGCACTCGCTTTGTTTACCGGCTCACAAAACAGAAACTGCTGAGTGCATAGGCCTGTACGCTTCTCTCACCTCCCTGTTTATGTCGCCTGGCCCTGACCTTTTCATATTTTGTTTGAAATAGTCACTCTCCTTTCAGCCCACTCTGCGGGACTGAAGCTGAAAGAAGATGAAAGAGTGAAGAGAAAACACACTGCATGTACGCTACACAGACACATTTTCTTTCTTTTTTTTTCTTTGGTCTCTCACTTTCTCCTCGAACCTTTCTCTCTTGAACTGTTTGTGTACCCACTGCTAACACAACCAACCCACAGAAAAAGAGCTGTAATGCAGGGAAAACTCTACCTCCTTCCCTTACCCAGCACTCCTTTCTCTCTCTCTCTCTCTCTCTGTGCTATTTCTCTGTCTGTGACTCACACATTCACACAAGGATCTTATCCCCCTCACCCTGCAGGCCAGTTTGTAGCTGCCTGTAGTGTGTACTTACTTACTCTCCTGTGTCTTCCTCTCCCCCTCTGTCCTCCTGTCTTGGCTCTGTTTTGAGATAATGTGGACTCAGTGAAAAGAATTAGCTTCGACGGCTAACTTCCTTAGCACAACCGCTGTGCCTTAAATCCAACTGCCGAGCGCACACACGCTCACTTTACAGCAATAAACAGCGGCTACAGCTCCAGTCCGACAGCGTTTTACTTCCTTATTTTTATCAGCTGCTCTGTCTAATTTTTTTTTCTACTTCCTGCTTCTCGTCTCCCGTGTGTTGGAGAGTTTGAGAGCGGCAGAGACACACAGAGGCTGGAGAGAGAAAACTCGTTTGACAAGCAGCAGCGAGTGAAACTGCAGCCCAAGGCAGGTATTTAAAAAAGGAAAAGAAAAGGAGGTTCTCACCTTGGAAAATTTAAATAATTAGGTAACAGTCTGTCATTATCGCATTATCTCATTATATGGCTATTGTTTTGGGGGTTTTAGCTCACACAATTTAGCGAAACTTTGTTTAATGTGTGCTATTGCTATTGCTGCTAGCATATTTGCTCAAAATAAACAACAACAAACGTTTCCTCAGTATAGTTTGTCTGCACTGCACATACACCCTCACCAGAAGATGCCCCTGGTCCGTGCATTTATTTTAACTTAATCAATATTTGACTTTCCTATGTTAATTATGCCGTAGGGACAAAGGTGTCCGTTTTTATTTATTTATTTATTTAACGATAATTTAGCAGTGGTTATGCTTTTTGACGTGATATTTGGGTATTTGTAACTAATTTTGACATATTACTCTATATATTACTCTGTTACTAACCTAACAGACAAAAGTGTCCTTTTCTATAATGTCATAAAAATAGTATATATTTTTTTCTTTTTTTGTTTTGTTTTACATATATCTATTAATCTGCTGAAGTCCTAATCACAAATACCAAATATTTAATTAATTTAGGAATTTTAGACATTTATATGCCAGTATTTGTGATGGCATGACATTATTTTTCTCAAGAAAGCAATTTAGAAAAAGTAAAGTTAGGTTGTTGCCATTTTGGGACAAGTGTCTTCTTCAAAAACACCATAAAAATAGTTTGTAATACGTTAATTTTTTTCTACGTGCATATTGTAATCAATCTAGATATTGTAGATAGATGTAGATATTATTTTTTATTATTATTAGTTAGCTGAGATTCATGAAACCTGTGCCCAACCAGATTTGCCCAGACGAGGTTAAAACTAACTTTATATGTTAATTTTCCATCCAGTTTCACATGATTGTAGTTATATATGCCCAATTCTTTCTGCTGGCATGGCCGTTTGTGTTGTCAGCCACTGTGTGCAATTTCCCAAGCATTTATACAAATGTTCCTTTTCTGGCGTTAATGTGACTTGTAACTGAAACAGATGGTGGAATATAAGTTAGCCAATTGTGTATCAAACACAAATTAAAATCAGGAGAGTCAATATAAACTGGAGAGACTTTGCGTTGTGTTGGGCAGTTATTAAGACTTGCTTCAGACATGGCTTGAGACTCAAATGTTTGGTGTCAAATTAAATTGTGTTTGTGATTTAAGTGAGTCTGATTGTTTTTATACTGGTCGATTTAGCTAATGATGATCATGCACGAGTACTTGCTGTTTTTAAACTGTAGTATTGTGATTATCGTACAAGAAAGTGGCTCCTATAAGGACTTAATGGTGTGGAGAAGATCAGCAGAAAATCAGCAGAAACTTCTTCCATCCTGTTAATATATTATTATTGCTATTTATTATACAGGAAGAGGTTTAGCTGGAAGAGTAAACAAACTGTGAATTCCAACACTAGCGCTAATGGGGAGTTTCTAATTATGATGTCTGCTTTCCCCTTCTGTTCATGTCTTTGCCCTCAATAAAGCAGCACTGAGAGACAATGGAGCAGGATTAGAGGTCTGGAGAGAGGCACAGAGAGATGAGGAAAAACAAGCTGTTCTCTGTAGAGGGATCTAAGAAGGCTATTGAGCTGGCCTTCACATAGGCTGCATTTGGCAAATAACTGTTGAATGTTAGTTGGATTTGAATGGCACGCCGTAAATAACCATGAGCCGCGTTCCAGAAAAGCCTCCGGCAGCATCTCGATGCGGATGATGTTGCTGTTTTTGCCAAAGTTCTGTGCTGCTTCGAAGAGGATTGCTCTTGTAGAAAGACTGGCACCAAAAAAGAAAAAAGAGATTTAACATAATACTATAAACAGAAAGGATGACTCAATGAAAAAAACACATAAAACGGGCACTCAAGACATGTGGGTACCCTAATTGGGCCTTTGTGAAAGGCTCAAAAAGATACCCCAAAAGGGACAGAGAGGAGGAGAAGGACAGGAGGAAAAACATCGTCATCCCCTACGTGGCTGGAGTGTCCGAGAAACTCAGGAGGATTTTCAGGAACCACCGTATTCCAGTGTACTTCAAACCAGGGAACACACTCAGGCAGAGACTGGTCCACCCAAAGGACAAAACACCCAGGCAGAAACAGAGCAATGTGGTGTACGCCGTTCAGTGCAGTGAGGAGTGTACAGACCTATACATTGGGGAAACTAAACAACCTATCCACAAACGCATGTACCAGCACAGGAGAGCCAGCTCATCAGGTAACGATTCAGCAGTCCACCTACACTTGAAGGACAAAGGACACTCTTTTGAGGATAACAACGTCCAAATCTTAGCCAGAGAAGACAGATGGTTTGAAAGAGGAGTTAAGGAAGCCATCTATGTCAGACTGGAAAAACCTTCACTAAACAGAGGAGGTGGACTGAGATTCAATTTGCCATCTATTTACAATACAGTGCTAACTTCTGTCCCCAAGAAGTTTCAGTCTCCTTCACACCTTGACACTGGAGCCCCAGACGGACAAGAGTCGTTGGAGAACCATTCATAGGTAAGACCAAAACAGGACCAAAACAGTCCCCCCCTCACAAAAGGTAAGTACCCGGTCGTTAGTGGGAATAGCTGCACCAGTTTCGGGTTATTAGCATAACAAGCAATGTTTCTCAGGAAGAGTTCCTATTTAAACCTCAGACTTCCCACCAGTCCCTCAGAACTGAAGAAGCTACTCGGATGAGTGGTGAAACGTCTTCTCCAAAAATCTACAAGTCCAGTTGCCTTTTTTGAAAACTTTTTTGGATTACCATGACCTGGATGACTGAGAACCTACACAGACATGATGACTCAATGAACATATATTTAACTGGAAAATATAAAATTTGCGTTGCCACGAGACTGGCTTAAGCCATGCTGATGTAATGATGGAAACTGAAGCAGTGTTCCCAGAGGGTGTTTAATCATAACAGATGTATGATTGTGGTTAAAGTTGTAGCTGACTTGTTATCACGATTATGCATGGCTTTGCCCCACACTTGACAGGAAGAACACACCACGCCCTATATTGGCTTTTACTGCTAATCCACACAATGGATGGTCAGTTTGAACTCAAAAGGCCCTCTGATTTATTATAAAAATCCCCCACTGCGTGACATTTTCCTGCACAGTAAAAGACAGCATCATTTTGCATTCAGCCTGCAACCGAAAACAATTAAAAGGCTCATTGATTTGCAATTCAGTCGAAAAGGCACTCGATAAATACAATATGTGGCTGCTGGGACGTTGATCGTCTTATTTTCTTAACGCGGGAATTGTAGTGAAACAAAATGTGACACCAAATAAGCGCTAAATGTGTTCGCCTAAATTGTGTTTCTGCAGCTCGGAAAAAGCCTGCGCATGGATGCTGGCAACGCAAAGAACATCAAGCTCTCAGGAACACCAGCCAAGAGTGAACGGAGGGAGGTTTGGCAGACAAACAGAGCAGACGGAAAACACTTACCTAATGCCTTGGTTTTAACATTGTTTTATTGGCACAAGGTCAGCCGACGGTCTCAAGATGAAAAGTCTTTCAGTGCACTGCTTGAAGTCAGGCAGCATCTCTCCTTCCCTCTCTCTTCCTCGCTCTCTCACTGTTTTCCTCTTTCATCTATTGATATGTCATTCTGTCTCTCCTCATTTTCCCTCTGGATCGTTGTCTGGATGCTCTTGACTTTTAGACTACCCTCAACCTGTCATAGCTGGGAAACATAAACCAGATTAAGTGTGCTATTTTGTGATTTTGTTTGTACATTCCTGAAAGCCGTCTCTCGAAGCAGGTTAAGTTAACACAAGGAAACCTTGTCTTGAACATGGGCTGAATTTAAGAGAGACGTATTGGGTTTTCCTCAGGCGCATTTTCCCAAGTAAATTAGTTATGCTGCTTTATGAGATAGGCCCCTTGTGCTGCTCTTGCTCGGTGATGTCTTTTTTATTTTTTTTGCTTGTGTTTGTAGGGCAAGTCAGGACAACGACAGCTGCCTAAACTGATCGGAAGCTGCGGGGTGTGAGATACAGGTAGGGAGAAGAAGAACAAGGCACAATTTGTGCACAGAGATCACACATGAACGACGTAGATAAGAGAGATGCATTTTCTAAAAGCGTTGTCATCCGAGACATTGTACAGTCAAGATCATTCAGTATTCATGAATACAAAGAGATCCACAAAGCATTCTGCTTCAGTCTGAAACAGGAAAAACTATAATTGATTTCATTTTCGTATGGCTTTATTGCTAAGAATATATTCTGTGAGTTTTAGGCGAATGACCAATAACTAACGTTACAATAAATCACAAACAATACCACAGCATCAGTCTTTAGGGTGACAGGTTAATGTAAGTGAACTGGATTTATATTGTTTTTTTACTAAAAATAAAATGGCAAAGAATAAAACATAAAAGAGAAGCGGTAAATAAAATCACAGCACATTTTATTGTAGTTGTTATCATGCCACGGCTCCAGCAGCAGCCAGAGGAATTATGTTCTCTCGTCGTCCTAACAGCGCAATATCTGGAGTTTGACCTTTCTATTGAAAAGGTCACCTTTGCCGTGACATCATAATATTCTGCAAAAACACTTATCAAATCGCTCCGAAGCCGTCACCGCATATATTATATAGGTCTGGACGCATATGGATGGAAAACTGCGGTTTGGTTTGGTGTAGGCATACAAAAACAAGGCGGCAATTTTAGTCTCATGGATATTTGATCCAACTCTGCATCAAAGATATTGCCTTCTCTCTTTAAGTGAGTGAAGATCTTTACCACTATGCTGAACGCCCACTCGACTCCATACAGAGTGCATGCCTCGATTTACATCAATTGTGTCGTTATGATTACGGAAATACAATTGTGTTGCTATAATTGCTACATTTTCTAATGCCAATCAAAATGCACTTGTAATTATACACATATAATTACCTTAAACTAATTTGGTTTGATATGTTACTAGTGCAATAAATCCTGCATGTATGCTCAGTATTTGTTGATGCTGTTTTAGAAAGGTGTTTATTAAACTTTATGATTCATTTTGAGGCTGCATCTTTGTTGCTGTTTTAAACTGATGCTGGAATTAGTCAATCGTTGTGCTGTAACGTGCTGCATGCATTCATCAGTGACAGCCATGGGTGCTTATACTGACGTGAGCGTCAACTCACAATCATGGGAGAGAGGGTATGCTGCAGTGGGTGCAACCTGGAGTTGAACCCACTCAGACAGGTGAGCTACTGAAGCTTCTTCTTTTCCTTGTTGTTCTTCTTCTGCAGTTACAGTCCCTCATAAAGAAGAAAAGGGTAGCCTTTGTGTTCATTTGCCATTATGAGCAATATAGCCCTTCACAAACGATGGTAACGTGCAAGTCACAATGTTTCTTTCACCCTCTGTAAGGGTGCTGTGAATTGCAAAATGTCTTTCTGGCTTTTCCCACTGCTCTCTCAAAAGGCAGCTCTGAAGGCTGCAGCCTTCCATCAGTAAGTCATTTATTCAATAATCCCATGAGAGTACTGCCTCATGTCTACTTTCATAAGCCAATGTTCTACCTTCAGCTAGATTGTTGGATGCAAATGGTCAGAATGAGAGAGGTTCAGTGAGTTTTTATTTTGGGGGGGCGGGCGTGGATATTAAAGAACAATGTGCTTTTTTAAAATTTAATTCATAATTTTGCAGATGTTAGGTAGGCCATCTTTCCTATTATTCTTGCAATGCCTTATACACGGCATATCTCTTCATATACCTGTACATTTATCTCATGTGTCCAAGCCCAATGTACAGTATCTCTTGTGGACCAAAGACACAAAGCAGATGAACTGATAAAGCGCCGTATTTACCTTGATGTATATTCCGTCACCTTACCCCCCGTTTGATCTAAACTCTGGTCTTATCAGTCCCTTACATACATTCTGTGACCGCAGCGTCTTACACCACTACCCGTACAGAGCAGTGATGTACAACCTGCAGTTCTCTACTGGTGCAGTTTCGCTCAGGGGGTAACAGCAATAACGTTCCGAATCAAACCTTCAGCTCAACCAATATGACTCTGAATTCTCACGGCAGCGTTCAGAGCGTGGAAGCAATTAAGCTTAGCCTTGTATTCCTGAAGCAATCTGAAATGTATCATACATCAGTAGTCATTTCCTTCATTTTGTTACACGTGGGAGAAAATTTCCGGCAATAAAGATGGATTAGTTTTTTATTATTATTATTATTATTTGCTTTAAACGTGTAGCTTAGCAACAGCGGGGGGGGCAGTACTGAGAGCCAGGCAACAAGATGCACCTGCACCAGAATATTTTTCTCATTCTCTTTTTCTTAGAATGAATTGGTAATACAGTTTTGTTAACAGTGGTTTTGCAAGTTTTTGGCAAAACCTGTTCGAACCAGCAATGCCAGCATAACAGCATATTTTGCACTGAACCTTTAGGTGCCATTTGTATGCACGTCATACTCATACCTCGTACTGCCATGGGATTTATTTATTTCAGATTCCTGAAAACTCTCTCTTCCTGTTGCTGTTACTGCTTGTCCTCTGGAGGGAGGGCTGGAACGGGAGGATTGGAGCCTATCCCAGCTGTCATTGGGTGAGAGGCGTTGGAGAGGCCGCCAGTCTATCACAGGGCTAACACAGAGTCAGACAACCATTCACACTCACACCTTCAGCTAATTTAGAATCGTCAGTTAACCTAACAGGCATGTCTTTGGACGGTGGGAGGAAGCCGGAGTACCTGGATAGAACCCACATAGACACAGGGAGAACGTGCAAGCTAAACACTGGAAGGCCCCTGTCGGCCGATGGATTGGAACTTAGAAACGTCTTGCTGTGAGGCATCAGTGCTAACCATCACACCACTATGCCGCCCCTTCTTAGAAATAGTAAAGCCAAATACGACGCTTGTTGTTGAGCTATGTACCTTTGTATTTTATTTTTTCTATTCTTCTGTGGTGCTACTTCTTTGCGATTAGTAATTTCTTTGGTCATCCACTCTACAACAAAATGAATTGTGGAAATTTGCATATGATGAAAGACATTGGAATTGGACCCCTCTGTGTTCAGGTCCTCAGCTGGAAAGGTCTGTTGGCAGGAGATCAGAGGAGAAATATAATCTGCAAGAATCAAAACACTGTATAGGCTGCAGTTGTTATCCTAGGAGGTGAATCATCCTTGAGTTTACTGTTGGATTTTTGCCCAAAAAAGTGAGATTTTGGTAATGGAATATTTGAACAGAGCTGTGTGTAATAAGAAAGGTGTCACAAGCGGGAATATAGAACAGTACCGCAGAAATATTTGGTAGGTACAAATAAACTGCCACAGTCAGGTGATGTCTCTATCTGAGGTGATTCGAGTTTCTGGGGGAAAATTCTGTTTCTGTGCATAATGATGTATTATTTGGCCTTCACCGCCAGCTGCTACGAAAAAAACAAAAAAAAAACACAAAGCACAGGTGCTCAGTGTACTGTTAAGTTGGTGGAAGCAAGCACACTATTGCGCTGTTGTAATGCTTTTACTGTACTGTGCATGAAGAGAGAACCAAACCAAAATGTAACACGGCAGACGCATAGAAGAAAGTGTTTTACCGCAAGAATTAATAATGAATGTTAGAATTAACTGTTGTCACATGGAATGTTTTAATTTCTCTCTGGCTGATAGAGGATCCTTTGTTGCCCTGCCCTAATCTGGTTACGATACAGACTCAAACACTCTTGTCTCTCCTCTCAGACCGACAGTGAGTCCAAGCACAACGGAAGCTTTGTCTTAGGTTATATCTTGGCTTTAGAACATGCTCACTTTCTTGCTTCGTCTGCGCTTCATCAATGGCAAACAAGCGGGTGCTTGCCAGTGAGTCACATTCTGCAGTGTAGAGAGCGCACCACTTGTATTTTTAGATCACTGGCATTCAAAACTTTGAAACTGAAGAAGAGGTTGTGTAAATAAAAGCATGGCTGCAGAGTCAAATTAACACGCGGTATAGGTTGCATGCAAGAATATGCAAACGGGCGATCGTACGGTCCCGAGATTGATGGCATTTTGCAGTCATGCATGCTTGCCCACAGCTGGATTTCTGTCTCCCATGACATCAGAGCCGAAGACACAGAGCAGATCACGGGCGCCATGCAACAATGACTTCCAGTGTTTTCCCCTGTAGTCCCTCTCAGCAGGCCCCGAAACGTGGGCGCCGGGTCACAATGCTCCTCTGTACCCCCTGACGTATGGCATCCTGGCACCGACGTTAGCCTGGAAGGTTCTCGGGATGAGTACCGGTGCCAAAAGGCTTCAAACCTTCCAAATCCCAGGATGGCGTCCTCTGCGGCTCATCCTTGATTTTCTGGGACTCGGCTTACAAAATGCTGAAAGAGAGACAGCTCTGAGGTGAGTGTGTTTAGCGAGATAGGCAGAGCATGTGAGGAAAAAGAAGGACACCTTTGAATAGTTAGAAGTTGGCCCTCTTCTAGCAAGCAACAGATACTATTTGCCTTTCAAATCAATCGGGCAGTCACAGTTTTGCTGATGAATTCTGCTGATGATAATTTGAGGGTTTCCATTCATTTCTTGCTTGGAAGGGAAATAGGAAACGCATTCCCAAAGGAACCTGACAGCCTGTCTGCAAAGCAAAGCCTTTGACATCACAGACCTCTCATTATCTTTTCATCTTTTCACGCTGATGCCGACCTTCTGAGTCATTTAATTTGTGGCCTCTAATGAGGGTCTAGCATTGATCTCAGAAGTATAGTAACACTGCACCTGCCAGTCAAAAAGTGGCCACGTTGAACCTTATTCTTTCCCCTGGAAGAGAGGAAAATAGCGGGGTGGGGGAGGCTGAGGGAGCGAGAGTGCATTTGGCTCAATCACGCTCAGGTAATTACAGTTTTAAAGAGAGAGAGAGAGAGAGAGATTCATGCATATTCCCGCAAACACCTATGCTCGGGGCCAAAGCCTTTTGTGTGTGTGAGCGTGGCCGACTGACAGACCGGTGAGAAAGAAGTAGAAAGCGAGATGGGGAAGTGGAATAGTGAGGGAAAAGGGAAGACTACTTTAGAGGAGAGAATAGTTTGAGCGAACGGGCGGGGTGATGTGAAGGGGTGAGAAAAGAAATGACTGAAAGGACGAAGATTGAATTTCGTCTTCACAGGCGAGAACACTGTCTGCGAGCAAACAAAGGGATGAAAAGATGACCTGCCGCGGCTCCTCTGACTGACTGTTGGACAGTCCCCCATCTTCCTGATGGCAGCTCCTCCCTTTAACTCATTTTCCCGCTGCATGCCTCCTGCTGCCACTGCCCAGTATCAACCCTTAAAACAATTACTGGTCTGCCAGAGGGCTGACACTGCGGCGACTTCGGCAAACAAACGCGGGAGCGACTACCTGTCACAGGCCGCGGGGGACATCTGAGGAGGAGGATGTAGAAATTTCGGATGAATCGTTTTGAAAATGGAAATCTAAAGACAGTTAAGCTGCTTATTAATTTGGCTGACTCGGCGAATGTGTACGCATGCTTGCTTGTGGGGTCTCTTTGTCCCCTGCCTTTGAGGGAATACAGCACTAGTCACAGCAAAAGCAGATTATGAGATTAAATGGTGTGCTTCTGGGAAATAAAAATAAATAAATATCTGCTCTATGAATGAATACGGCAAGTACAATAGGAGCACAAGGGAATCATTCTTAATGGATTTTTTTGTGTGTATGTGTGTGTGTGAGTAAAGTATGAATGAGTTGGAAATTTATTCCTATATAATATTCGACCGTATGTTGCATCGTGTGGCAAAAAAAAGGGGACAGGAGGGTTTGCTTTCACGTTGTAATGGCTTTACTGAGGGCAGGGAAATGAGTTGCTAAATCAGTAGGATTGATAATCGGCTCTGGGTAGGAAGGAACCTGCAGAGAATCACAATGACTCTGCTTTTATCTCCGGGCTCACAGAGTTGCCCGTCCTGCTTGAGATTGCCTCGCAAGTACACCGCATAATCCCGTGGGATTAAATAGTTTTTTTTTTATTGTGTGACATGTGTAGTATCGTAGTAGAGAAATCTTAAAACCATGGTAATTGTGAAATGGAGCTTTGATGTTACCCACTGCAGGGTTGCTGCTTTTTATTCTACTTATTGCATTTCTATCTCTCTTCCTCCCATCTCTCCCGTTCCCCTCTGTGTGCTTAGAAATGGCACCTTATAGCCTAAATTGAAAGTGGGGCTACTACTCAACGCTCAACAAATGGCAGCAGATGTGTAGCAATATGTGAGAAGAAGGGGGGGGGGGGGCAAAAGGAAAACGAGACAGAAGGAGGGCGAGGCTGAAGGAAAGGAACAAAGAGAGAAAAAAGAGGAGGATGACTAAAGTTAAGAGGGAGGAAGGCGAAGGGAATCAACAGAGCGGAGTGCAGGGGAGGGAGAAAGATGAGGGGAGGGAAGAGAAACGGAGAGGGGTTTACAGGCTCTCAAACACTTTGCACTCCCAGCACAGCAGATGCCACATTCTGTCTGGCACGGTGATCTGTGGGCCTGCTCTATTTATACCCTCGCTGTGTCACTTCAGGGCCAGCGCCGCGCTCGCAACGCGCACACATAGCGTCAGGCTTTTGCGGCTCCCCCGCCTGACTGAAATGAAGCAGGTTAGAGGCTCCCCGCATGAGATATGGATGGAAAACAATGCGAGGGCATACTGTGAGAAAAATGGTAGAGAGAGAGGGGGAGAGAAGAACAGATGTTTTGGTGGAAATTTGTGTTTCAGAGTTACTTGCATGCGAGACAAACATGCAGTTCTTACTTTTCACTAACGCCTGGCTGGTTTTAGTTGGCAGGCCAGACCCTGAGAAAAGGGAGAGTGAACAAACAGTGGTCTGATTTAAACTGTGGTTCGACCGGAGCCTTTCGAATCGCCCTGGTTACCAGGAATAACAGCCTCAAGTTACATCAGCTTTCCACCGTAATAATGTGTATAATGAGAAGACAAGGGAGCAAATCTGAGTGTCTAGATAGAAGCAGAAAGGTGGACAGAGGGAGCGAGGAAAAGAAACTGAACTAAACTGGATTTCAAGAACTACGATATTAAGAAGAGAAAATTGTACATGAATCATGACGCTGCTTCGTTCTCATCTTTGGTGGTTACTTGCATGTGGGTGGAAGCAAAGCTTGATAACGGCTCGGCTATAATTTAAGAAGCTGCGCGCTGTGGAAAAAAAGCAGGACGTCTTTACTCATGCTATATGTGTAATCTCATCTGTGAAGCCATGTTGCATTGTTAAGAGGCGGCGAGCCCGCATGTTAAATGGCCTTTGTTTGTAATCAATCAACCCAAATGTTACAGAAGCAAAGCAGGGTTCATTACACATCCGCTCAGAGAAACGACAGAACCCCTCACATCCATCAACTTCACACACCGGCGGGCCCCTGCACTGTAACACTAGCTGGTTGGGAACGCCGGGCATGCTCACGCGCAAATACAAACGCACTCACACGTTACTCCGTGACCTATTACGCTATATGCAAAGTCACGCAAACAAATTCTAATAGCTAAGAACGAGGCGGCTTTTAAGTGCAAGAGGCATATTTTACCCAGGTGCAATAAAAAAGCTTGGAGGCAATCTGTGAAGGGTCACCTTTGATATTATGAAAGATAAAAGGCTAAATCATGACTGTAATAGTTCTGGGTGTGTGTCAGTTTGCAAGAGTGCTCTGTGCTCCAGCACAGAGCACAGACGGTACCCACAAGACCGGATGGCCAGGAGAAGGAGCAAAAACACATAAAACGGGCACTCAAGACATGTGGGTACCCTAATTGGGCCTTTGTGAAAGGCTCAAAAAAAAAAAAAAAAAAAAAAAAAAAAAAAAAAGATACCCCAAAAGGGACAGAGAGGAGGAGAAGGACAGGAGAAAAAACATCGTCATCCCCTACGTGGCTGGAGTGTCCGAGAAACTCAGGAGGATTTTCAGGAACCACCGTATTCCAGTGTACTTCAAACCAGGGAACACACTCAGGCAGAGACTGGTCCACCCAAAGGACAAAACACCCAGGCAGAAACAGAGTAATGTGGTGTACGCTGTTCAGTGCAGTGAGGAGTGTACAGACCTATACATTGGGGAAACTAAACAACCTATCCACAAACGCATGTACCAGCACAGGAGAGCCAGCTCATCAGGTAACGATTCAGCAGTCCACCTACACTTGAAGGACAAAGGACACTCTTTTGAGGATAACAACGTCCAAATCTTAGCCAGAGAAGACAGATGGTTTGAAAGAGGAGTTAAGGAAGCCATCTATGTCAGACTGGAAAAACCTTCACTAAACAGAGGAGGTGGACTGAGATTCAATTTGCCATCTATTTACAATACAGTGCTAACTTCTGTCCCCAAGAAGTTTCAGTCTCCTTCACACCTTGACACTGGAGCCCCAGACGGACAAGAGTCGTTGGAGAACCATTCATAGGTAAGACCAAAACAGGACCAAAACAGTTCCCCCCCTCACAAAAGGTAAGTACCCGGTCGTTAGTGGGAATAGCTGCACCAGTTTCGGGTTATTAGCATAACAAGCAATGTTTCTCAGGAAGAGTTCCTATTTAAACCTCAGACTTCCCACCAGTCCCTCAGAACTGAAGAAGCTACTCGGATGAGTGGTGAAACGTCTTCTCCAAAATCTACAAGTCCAGTTGCCTTTTTGAAACCTTTTTTGGATTACCATGACCTGGATGACTGAGAACCTACACAGACATATTGCGACGCACTTTGGGAACAGCACCCTTCGACTAGTGCGGGAGTATGAGAGGACCTCGAGGAAACTTGCAGACTACAGGAATCACCTACGATTCAACCTGAGATGCAGACAACATAAGATCATTCCCAACAGTTTACATCTAGGCTCCACAGTGAAAGGCCACAAAGCGGAACAGATTCTCCAGAAGGCTCAAGCGCAGCTGCTCAACGAGAGAGTGAGGCAAGTTCACTTCACCATCGACGCTCTCAAAACAGAAACCAAACAGTGTTTCGAAAAATTGACATCACAGCTACCTGAGGACTGCCTGGAAGAAGTTTCGAAATTTGTGGAGAAAGCTCAAACATCGCAACACACCAAAGGTAAGGAACGGCAGAAACGAAAATTTCTGTTTTTACAATCACAGCAAAACATCCAACACAAGTCTGAACTGACATGGAGGAGAAAGGATGACCACACCGCACACAATGACATCCAGGAGAAGTGGGTCCACAATCTGTCAGACAGAGAGCTCACTCAGCCAGAAAAGGAGGTGTTAGCAAGAGGTTTGAACTTTGCCATCACACCAGATCAAGTTCCAGTGGTGGACCTCATCACTGCCACGGAATCAGCAATCAAGAGCAACAAACTCACCTACACAGAAGCAGAACAACTGAGGTTGAAGGTCACAGCAGCCCTGGCCAGTGCCAAAACGCCACCTTCCAACATCACCACCCAGGAAAGGAAGGCGCTGGTGTCACTACAAAGGGACCAGGACATTACCATCCTGCCGGCCGACAAGGGAAGGTGCACTGTGGTGTTGAATACAGCGGAATACCACACAAAGATCAACAACCTCCTCAGCGACAAGGACACATATGAGACACTTAGGCGAGATCCAACCAGCACCTACAAAACAAAAACAATAACCTACCTACAACAGCTGGAAAAGGAAAAGGCAATCGATAGACGTCTCTACTACCGGTTGTATCCTGGAGATGCCATCCCGTGTATTTATGGACTTCCAAAAATACACAAGGAAGGAGCACCTCTCAGACCCATCGTCAGCAGCATAAACTCGGTCACATACAACATCGCAAAGCACCTGGCATCCATCCTGTCTCCGTTGGTGGGTAACACCCCCCACCACATTGAGAACTCCAGGGATTTCGTCCACAAAGTTAAAAACATCACGCTGGGTCCAGAGGAAACCATCGTATCCTATGATGTTACCTCCCTCTTCACATGTATCCCCACCGGAGAAGCCACAAGAGTAGTAAGGGAAAGACTACTAAAGGATGACTCTTTGACTGGTAGGACCACTCTCACCCCAGACCAACTCTGCGTGTTACTCGATCTGTGCCTGACGACCACCTATTTCCAGTTTAATGGAGGTTTTTACAGACAAAAACACGGCTGCGCTATGGGGTCACCAGTGTCACCTATTGTGGCTAATCTCTACATGGAGGAGGTCGAGACCAGAGCCCTGAACTCGTTTACTGGAAGCACCCCCACCCACTGGTTCAGGTATGTGGACGATACTTGGGTTAAAATCAAGACGGATGAAGTGGAATCTTTCACAGAGCACATCAATGCAGTGGACAGCAACATCAAGTTCACCCGGGAGGACATCAGCGGGGGTAGTCTGGCTTTCCTCGACTGCTTGGTGCATGTGGAAGAAGACAGAAGCCTCAACATCGAAGTATATAGGAAACCCACCCACACCGATCAGCACTTATTATTTGACTCCCACCACCCCCTGGAGCACAAACTAGGGGTCATCAGAACGCTCCAGCACAGAGCACAGACGGTACCCACAAGACCGGATGGCCAGGAGAAGGAGCAAAAAACACATAAAACGGGCACTCAAGACATGTGGGTACCCTAATTGGGCCTTTGTGAAAGGCTCAAAAAGATACCCCAAAAGGGACAGAGAGGAGGAGAAGGACAGGAGAAAAAACATCGTCATCCCCTACGTGGCTGGAGTGTCCGAGAAACTCAGGAGGATTTTCAGGAACCACCGTATTCCAGTGTACTTCAAACCAGGGAACACACTCAGGCAGAGACTGGTCCACCCAAAGGACAAAACACCCAGGCAGAAACAGAGTAATGTGGTGTACGCTGTTCAGTGCAGTGAGGAGTGTACAGACCTATACATTGGGGAAACTAAACAACCTATCCACAAACGCATGTACCAGCACAGGAGAGCCAGCTCATCAGGTAACGATTCAGCAGTCCACCTACACTTGAAGGACAAAGGACACTCTTTTGAGGATAACAACGTCCAAATCTTAGCCAGAGAAGACAGATGGTTTGAAAGAGGAGTTAAGGAAGCCATCTATGTCAGACTGGAAAAACCTTCACTAAACAGAGGAGGTGGACTGAGATTCAATTTGCCATCTATTTACAATACAGTGCTAACTTCTGTCCCCAAGAAGTTTCAGTCTCCTTCACACCTTGACACTGGAGCCCCAGACGGACAAGAGTCGTTGGAGAACCATTCATAGGTAAGACCAAAACAGGACCAAAACAGTTCCCCCCCTCACAAAAGGTAAGTACCCGGTCGTTAGTGGGAATAGCTGCACCAGTTTCGGGTTATTAGCATAACAAGCAATGTTTCTCAGGAAGAGTTCCTATTTAAACCTCAGACTTCCCACCAGTCCCTCAGAACTGAAGAAGCTACTCGGATGAGTGGTGAAACGTCTTCTCCAAAATCTACAAGTCCAGTTGCCTTTTTGAAACCTTTTTTGGAAGAGTAAGAGAGTCAGACTTTAAAGTGGCAAACCACAACCTCCTGTTTATCTTATCTCAAATATCACATCTATTGAAATGAAATATAAGATATGTGTGTGTGTGTATAGAGATGTTTAAACCCCTGAGTGAGATGGGTGGGGGGACTGTGCATGTGTGTGAGCACAGGAGAGAAAACAACAAACGCTTCCTTCTCTTTGAACTGGACTCTGCCACCCCACCCCACCCCTCTCTCCACCCCCTCCACTCTGCACCCCCTCCACTGTCCATCAGCAAGCCATAAATCCAGGCTCTCATCTGCCGATGTGCCTCTGAAGTTCAGGAATGCCCACGTGGGATTTGAGGCCCGGTGAGTTATGGGAACACCTGGGAGGGGTGAAGGGAAACAGAAGGAAGGGGAGTTCATTTGGCTTAGGTTATACCTATGAAGGGCAACATGTTGACAGCCAACGAGACTGATGGATTAGTTCTGGTCAACTATCTTAGGTCTGTGTAATCGGCCTTTGAATCATGGAATAAGCATGGAATACAAGCCTGCTGCACGCACCCACGCACACCTACTGTTTTTACAGCGTAGGAACATGAGTGCGTAATACAGGCTTGGATGTCCAGCGGCGACTTCAAATGGAAATGGGTTGCAGAAAGCTAACGGATGACAGAGAGAGGGGGTGTTTTCAGGGTTATAAAAACAAAACAAGACTGGGGTCGCGGGACCTGGCCTGACTGTCGTTCTTGCGGGGTGGACTCGCATTCTTTAAGCCAGACTGCTCGGATTTGCTCTCCATTTGCATGTCCCAGTCCTAGCAGAGTCACTACAATGTCCCTGCCTTGGTGACAGTGAGAGCAGAGATTTGTGTGAATCTGTGTCCCAGGTGTGTTGTCTTTAGCTTTCCGCCATCTCCTGTTACATGTTCTGCACATTGTGTGTTGAGCTGAAAATGTCCAATATTGATGAATCACACATTTTCATCCAAATACTCAATCAGTTATTTAAAATGTCCCAAAACAGGCTTCTTGATTTCTGGTAGTCAAAAACAAGTTTGTGCTTTCAGCCGGGAAGCTTCAACTTGGCCCAGTACGGTAACATCTGTAGTTCCTTAAGTGGCCACTTGAGGCTGGCTCTAGAAATCGAGCAGATCCACACGGACCTACATGTTTACAGCCTGCTACAAACAAGACAGACAAACAAACAAAAAACAGTTTTCGTCTAATTAAGCCTTAAAGTACATAACATGCAATTTTCACTTTTGCAGCCATTTCTACATTTACTGGTGTGTGTGGTATATCTGCCAGCTCAGAAAAGTTGGCAATAATTCATGCAGTCAGTTTGTTATTAGTGGTTTCAGAGTGAAAATGTGTCATTCAGCGAGCCATTACAAATTTGACAAATGTGTGATATAGATGATTTGTTCTGAACGTAAGACCCGCCCCCGATCCGTTTCCTTACAGGGCTTCAGACTGTCCAATCCTTCCCCTGTGCAAGGATAAAGATACTAACGAAGACACATTTTGTTTCATAAAGCATCAGATACACATCTACAGTCTGTCGTAGTATGCCGATATCCTAAATGGTTGCCAAAGCAACACTACTAGAGGGGCAGAGTAACAGGAGCTCATTCTCCTGAAACGGCTGTTTTTGACTTGGTGACTAGGGGCCTGTTTAACACAATCATTGATCATTTTTTTCACCGAAGCATGAAACAGAGATTCCATCAAGTCATGAAAGAAACATATCAACTTATGGAAATGGTTATTCCAATGTCTTTTACGCATAATTAAGGGAATGGCTGCTTTGAGGGACGTCTGTTGGTCTTCCTATCACCCTCCTGCCTCAGCCACACTTCTTCGCCCATTTTCGAGTTAGGTGGGGATAAGGCAGTCAAGCGCTGCGTATGTGGTGATGGCCAGAACTGCTCCGATGAGATTCATAACTCATTTAGTAATCCTATGGGTGACGTCACAGAGGATTGGTAGATCTTTATATACCGTGACACATGTAATGTTTCTAAAAACAAAGACAAAAAGGCATTACTCTTCTTCTTCTTTTTCTAAACAATGAATATCTCAATACAGAGTTATTATCGCTTCAGCAAGCGTCGAAAGCTGGATAATTGCTGTTTTGGGGGAGAGGTTTAGCAAATAGGCAGATTCCTTGAACTTTTGATAACATCTCCAAATTGCTTGTTCTTCAGACAAGCAATCCACAATCCATTTGCATAATTAAAAATGGGCATAAATAATGAATTCATTATCAAAGTTGGCGTCAATTTACTTTCTGTTGATAAACAAGTCGGTTGATCTACTAATCCTTTTACTGTCTACCTCCGCACCAGGAGGCAGAGTGGGAGGAACATAAAAGTCGACACACAAATTAATAAATCACTTTGCCGCGCTCTCTTTGCCCTTGCCTTTCTGTCTTAGAGCATCTCAAGCCCAATCTCTGTATCTTCCTATTTCCTGATGGGAGGCCATAAATTTTGCCATTAAAAGTGACCCATATACAGCAGCTGATCTCAATGATATATTTCAAACCCCAAGTGTCCAATAAACCCCCCGCCTTTCTCTTTTAAAGGATAAATGATATAGAATAAATGAGAAGGTTCAAAAATCGAAGTCGTGAGTCAAAAAAAATAAATAAATGAAGAGACACAAAATATATTCCCCTTGTGGTAGACAGTGCTGTGTTACAAAGGGCTGTGGAACACTAAGAAGATTTAGTTCCTCTTTCAGTGGCATTGATTATGTGGAAGATGTCTTTGTAAGTAGCCCAGATGATTAGACCCCCACACGCAATCAATCAATGCTCACAGGATCTCACAATGGCAATATTTGCAGAGGCCAAATAGATGTGCAGAAATAGATTGAGAATGGAGCAGGGGTAAAGCAGACCTTTTAAAACTGAAACAAGTACACGGTCACATCACTGTATCAAAGCCTTTTTGTTTAATTCAGCCTTTCTGAGTCACAAAATGACAAAGCTGTCTGAATTTCTTGTAACCCCGCCTTGTCTGTCAAGTGCTCTTTTTTTTATTTTGAGGATATTGAAGCCTCCCACGTTCAGCATTTCAGTTGTGTTGCAGAAGGATGCAGAGTATAACGTTAAAACACAAAGGTTTGCAGCTTGAATTGCCGCTCAGGGTAGAAGGAAGTGGACCACTACACCCTGTATTGTTTCCCCTTTGGTTAGGGTAATTCGAGGGTGTCTTGAAGTGCTAGAGACTAAAGCCTCACCCTGCAGTCAAGTCAGAGTATAATTGCCATGGCTGCTGGCGTGGGAGGCCTGGATGCCTCAGTCTTGTTATTTGAGGTGAGTCAGGTTACAGGTGTGAAAGGAAAGGAATGTCTTTGGGAGAGGGTATATTTTTAAAGTGTACATAATAAATTATAATTAAAGTCTCATATGACAGTCAAGGGAAATACAGTATGCTTATTTTCTTTTTGTATCTTTTCTGTCTAATCTCTCTTTCCTTTACTTGAAGGAATCCCATAGTCACTCCCATAATGACATGTTCCGTTGACTGGTTTTGATGAAATATGATGACTTACAAGAGATCATAGATGTGATAAAAGACCATTGTGTGGGATTTAGGGGGATCAAATAGCAGAAAAGAAATATAATATTCCTATGTTTTCGTAGTGTGTAGTTGTGTTTTCCTTGGCATACAATGAGCACTTCTTATCGAAGGGAGTAGGTCCTCCTCCGTGTTGTCATGTTGTACCACCATGTTTCTAGTAGTAGCCCTGAACGGACAAGCACTTTTAAAATTGTACCCAATTTTGAAATCGTAGGTGCATCAATCACTCAAGGAAAACCTTCAGAAAAGTTCCTTTGTCTAATCTAAATCATGTACACTTTTGAAAATAATAGAGCAGCGCACACTGCAGCGTATTGTTTTGATAATCGTGCCAGAGGGAGCAATCAGAGAACAGTTGAACCCCTCATGTGTTCTCGCAGGGAAACTGAAGTAGAAAGCAGATTTGAAAATGGTTGAGAAAGTGGTTGATGTTTTTCTGTGATAACTTGAAATTTTATCCGTCAGTTGCGATATATGTCAAGCAGAAGTTATCTAGGCAATGTTAGTCTCAAAGGGGAGAGTGTTTACCATTGCTTGGCAACATTGTCAATTGTGAAAGTAGTGACTTTAAATCCAAAACCTAAGCTGACTGGATTTCCTCTCCGATCGATGGCAGTGGTAGATCTGAGAATAAATCAACCCGCAACTCGTAGTCAGAGCCCAGTTAAAGAGACACTGTTTTCTGCGCTAGTGTCCCATTGGTTTAGAATAAAATTTGGTCACATTCAGTACAGCACAGCAACATGTGTGTCCCTGCCCGACAAATGTGGCGTATACATTTGTTTGCTTGTTTGAAGACGCCTTCTTTGCCGCTCTTGTTGGTACACTGCTATGCTTTGTTGCACATCCACCCAGTGGAGCAGTGTCAAGCTGCCATCAGACATGTGTTTTACTTTCTCCACGTCCCTGGGAATCCGTGAGCACTTACACCAAAACAGTCAAAATAGTGACACCGCCGCACTGCTAGTGTTCAGAAATGCTACAAAATTATGACAGCTAGTGCGTGAAACAGATGAAACTGATTGTTTTACTCACTATTATGATTATTCAAGGCAGCAATAACATCCCGTAATACTGCTGTCAAGGACACAAGGACACATGAGGGTAATAATAATGTCCATGAGAGCTGAAATTGCCTGGCTTGAAATGCTGCAAAGATTTTAACCCGAGCATAAGTGCATAAACCAGAAGAACCATGAAATCACATAAGCTTCATTGGGTTATATATAATGGTGTCACCGTTTTTATACATTCCCAATTCGTCTATGTCTCATACAAAGCAGTCCCATCTCACCTTTACTAAGGCATGTCCAATCTTGTTCAAATGACAATGATACCGCAGAGTCAGCTGTAAACCCCCTCTAATGTTTGTCTCCAGTGAGCTCTTCCCTCTTCCTTCATCAAATGAGAGAGGCCAGCACCTGGACGCAGCCCAAAACGAGCCTGCCTCTTACACCCGTCTTCATCACTGCACGCCTGAGTGCTGTCGTCTTTTGCCTATACTCCGGCCTACCTATCTGCTAAACTGATTGACTTTCATGACATTTTCTCACAGTTAGCTTTAATCATTTCAGTGTAACAGTGTGCCGCTATGGGATGAGGCAAGCCAGAGCATTTGCGCCGAACAACAGCCTACGACGGTGGCACAAAGTGCAATTTACATAGAAATGACCAAATTACTGAGCACTGGCACAGCCAATGGGTGCAATAATTCAAAATGACTATTGTGAGTAACCACGCGCGGGTCTCCGACAGAGTACAGCCTCCAGCCAACACTAACATTCAGAGAGCAAGTGGTCAGCTAGCAGCAAGGAATGTGCTGTTTCAGCAGGTTGTAGGTATTTTGTCATCAAGTATCGCATGTCCTCTTGCCCTTGTGCATATTGATTCTCTCTGCACTTCAGGCATGGTCAGGATAACACCCTCACAACACTGTCACATAAAACAATGACATATATACCAAAATGATGTCTTGTATTCCCATGCCGTTGAGAAACACTAAGCTTCCATACTTTTACAATCTAAACGATAAGTTGGGTTTGCTAAATCGAGCATTTTCATACATCTTCCCCACATCCTTGTTCAGTAGACATAACCATATGTCCACCCAGCTAATTTGGACCAGTCAGCTCTCTTACTTGGCACTGGTACTGCTTCATAGCCACCCACATTTGCATAGAAATATCATAATTATGCCTGTAATCTAAGCTAGTTGCAGGTGGCCGCGAAAAAGACGCATTAACCGGCACACTGATAGATTATCTCCCCACGAATGTGATCAGGTATTCTTTCCCGCTAGAAGCCGAAAACAAACAACAGTCATTTCCATAAGCATATTAATTCACATTTACATAAAGATGAACCCAGATGCAAATGAGCAAAACGGCATGCACTTGAAGCAAGTCTCTAGGCTGCGCTGAGGCATCAACAGGGATCACCCGGAGGAACGTCAGAATCCATCAAGTATGTCAATCAAATGGGGTAAGATGTCAGTTAAAGTGCACTGGAGTTCTGGTATTACAAGGGAGCTGATGTCATGCTAGAGTAATTGTAGTTTTTCCGACACAGTAAGATGGTAGTAAGAGATCATAGGTAGTAACGTTGCTGGCAGTGGTAAAAGCTTACAGTACAGCAATTGTGCTGTTGGGATGGAGTTTACCTCTAAGTGTGAATTCTGAAATATGGAAGTGGACCTTGTCTCTTTATGGCATGAATGTTTAGCATGAAATCAGATGAGGCTCGTGACTTTCCGTAGGATACGGTCTGCCATTTTGGAGACATAGCCTGAGGGACAAAGCACAACAAATAGGCTGGAATTAAGTAGTGAAATTAATCAGGATTTATTTTTATGTGTGCTATGACTAGCATGAAGCAAATCGCATTAAGGGAAAAAAGAGGCAACCCAAATTGAGGTTAAACAGTTCTTGTTTCTAAAACAGTTTAATGGATTACGCGTAGATCGCTATTTCTGTTCGTGCACACACTCACACACACACACACACCGTAGGCTACATCATTGCCTCATAATAGTCATATAATGAGGGATAACGCAATGTCATCTGTCTGTGTTATTTTCGTCCGCACAAACTGTCAGCAGCAAACTGTTGACTCAGTGGTAGTCATGACAGAGTGAAAAAATAAACTACTGCACAAATAGGACAAGCAGGATGCAAACTTTTACATTATCTGCGCAGGCCTGTGAGAGTGGACAACAGCAGGAGAAATGTATTCGTTTTATCCCCTGCGTGTTATGTGCCGTGACAGAGATCTGAAAATTCCGCATGAAAATGTATTGGGGTTGGGGAAATGTCAAAACCTCTATCAGAGAGTTTTCCACATTTATTCATGCTCACTTGCTTTCTCAGTAAGATGTAGATGGCAAGATAATACAATTCACTACATGGCTCTTGGTTTAGCTTAGCACTAAAGCCGTAAGCAGGGGAAACCCACTGACGGCCTATAAAAATAGACGAACCTTCCACAGTGTCACCCTTAGGTTCCATGTAACGTGGCTACGTGGTTGCCTGTGACTCTCGCCATCATGGCAAACCCCCGGCTAATTCAAAAACGGTGACGCATGAGTGGAATAACACACAGCCAGACAGATTGCAGTCAAAGCACCCACGCCCTTGCTTAAGAATTACTTTAGTCTTGAGTCGTGTAAAAATTCACACCCTGTAAAAAGTTGACATGAAAGGGGGACTTAGCAGTAGTCAGCAAAACTGTTGTTTTGTTTGTACCAGGCTGTAAACATGTTGATTGCCTGATACTGTTTGCTGCTGTAAAGCTGGGCGTTTTAATATAGAGGTCTGCAGGGAATGACGCACTTCTGGGAGCCATCCTCAAGTGACCATTCGAGCAATGTCACTTTCTGACATTTGCACGCTGACTTCATTTTCAGTCCCCCTCAGCTTGGCACTTTGGGAAAACCAATCTACCCACTAGCATCTGGTAGCCTAATGCTCAATAATTAAAGGTTTTTAACATTTTTAAATAAAAAGTGCTAAAACCATAAGCGCTTTTATCAAATTCTTGTGTGCTGTCACATCTGACTTCAGGCCATATGACACGGATTAACATAGCTGGATGTTTCCCCAAGTTAAACTCACGTCTTGTAAACACATGTGACCACACCAACCCATGGTTATGGACAAAACCAGACAATGTTTGATGTAAGACACAGAAAAATACCAAGCATCTTTGGATGTTAAGTTAATTTGGACCTACACAATTTCAGACACACATTGTTTTCCCCTTCTATTAGAGGAGGTATGCAACCCCCTTCTTGCCTACCTCTGTAACTCATTACTTCCTACTTTGTCTCGAGAAAGAATGTGCTATGTCTCTGACCTTACATGTACAACCCTACTTTGGACAAAGGCAGGCTTTGTTCAAGCTCTCCAGGCACAACGCATTCTGGATGTCCAGCCCTTAACACTGCCTCCAGTCGTTGCCCCAACACCCCACCCAGTTTATCCACCATGGGCCGTATCCACTCAGCTGTGACAAAGTGACTCTCCCTGGTGTCGTAATGAAATCATTCAGTCATGCTCAGGAAGTTCCTTGGACTGTTTAGCAAAGTAAGAACCCTTAGTTGTGTCCGTCCACTCACGCATGGCAGGCCCACTGGAAAACACCATTTTTATCTTACTTACAAAAAAAACAAACCAAAAATATTTATCAGAATGAGTAACAGCCGGCAGCCGTGTAGCTCCATAGTGCACTTGGACTGAAAGAGGCAACTTCTGAACGTGTTTTTTTTTTTTTTCAGAAACACAAAAATCCAAGTGTAAACATTAGCGTCGTCACAATCTTGTTGTAACCAACTTCCTGCAGAGTTTGGGAATTCATTGCTTTTTTAATCATGAGTTACTGATTCAGCACACAAGATAAAGCAAGATGTGTTAATTAGTGAGCTTGCAGTAGTGCTAGCATGCAGTTTTGGTAGTTAGCTATTTCCAGTCTTTAAGATAAGCTGATGTTATCAGCTGCTGACTGCAGCCATGTGTTTAATGGGTAGATATTACACTAGCAATCCCACTTAATTGCAACAAGCTACCGTAACTAGCATTTCCCAAAATGTCGTACTGTCCTTAATAAAATGCTTTAACTTGGACCTGCTGATAATCCAGAGTTTGAGATAACGGCCAGTGTTAACAAAGGTTTATGTTCACAGCTGGGACTCTTTACTCTTGCCCGCCTGAGAAGAGTCTGTGTGAGCTTGCGTGTCCATGGAGATGATCCTCCCTCATCTCCTCTGGAATGTTTGCAATGTGCGCAAAGAGGAAGAAGATCAGCTCGAGTACCTGGGGTCTCTGCTCGGGCCTGCTGTGGGCCCCTGGCTGTATGATTGTCTGTGGGATCTGACTCAGTCTTTACTGACTTAGAAAACAAGCACATCTGGAAGGAAGGGCAGAGCACTGATGTAATGGAAAATCACATTTTTATTTTTATTTCTCTTATATATGCTGTCCGTGTTTGCTTATGTGACCCCTTAGCCCTCATTTCCTAAGTCTGCATCAGTTCACTGGAAGTTTATCTTAAAGTGGGCCCCTGAACAGAATTTCCTAGGAGCAAACAGCTCACATTTCCTGTTCTGCATTCTAACCACGCCACACACCGTTGTTTCCTAACATTTTTTTTGTGCAAAAACGGTCCATTGATTCCACGTGTACAAGCAAGGAACCAACATGAGTTCGCACCATAAAGCCTGCTGTATCGTTACGTTCAAGGTGACATGCTCTGCATGTATACTGCATAATGATCTACTGTTGCCGCAAGCTAGGACAAGTTGCAATCATTAGTACTTGAAGATTTCTGTTGCTGTTGGGTGAAGAAAAAAAAAGAGGGCTTGACGGTGTTTGTGTGGTGATCTGAAATAAGCCAGGCAGGAAGAGTGAAGGAAGAACATATGTTAACAGTTAAGAGGTAAGCCGACAACCTCTTTGAATTTTCCCATTAGCGTGATTAGAGCTGGCGTGTTTTCTGGTTAAAGTGCGTTTGCGAAGGAATCCACCCAAAAAAAAAAAAACTAATTAGGAAAATGAACCTTTCATTTCGCATTTTGTAATAAATGAAGTTGACAGTGACGTTAACAGCAAAGACAGATGCACGACAGGAAGGGAGAGATGTGGATGAAATACAGAGGGAGGGGGGAGATTGTGCGAGGCGGGGAAGGAAGAAAGGTTGCAAGTCTGGTTTAGACATGCAGCCCTCAGTTTAGCCTTGTTTCTAAATCCCTGGTGTCTGCAGCCGGTTGTAAATCTCTTTGCAGTGTTTGACATTAACAGACAGGCTTAGAGGAACCATGCCCAGCTGCAAGTGCAGTCCGTGCAATCCCACCGAAACACAAATGTGCGCATACTAACCCTACACACAGCACATTAACACGGCTGGGCTTTTGACTATACAACAGTCAGTGCACATATCGATCCCCAAGTCCCCATTACAGCTGAAGCACAGTCCAGTATTAAAAAAAAGGCTTCTAGTTACACCTGCTTACACCTCTTTTGCTTCACCAGCGTTATGTAGTGACTGAACATGCATAATACAAAGTACAAAAACTGAGCCGCTATTCGTTGCCCTCATTTTTGGAGCCGTTAGTGGTGTACCCTAGAGTTGGCCACGTATTTATATATATTTAAAAAAAGCTGTAAAAGAAACCAGATGAGGTGTAGGATAGCAAAAGGCTGGAAAGAATTAGGCCTTCAAAAGTCTGATCACCGACTTTCCCTCTGATGTGCTCTAGAACCAGTAACCAAACACAGAGCCAGCAGGCCTGTGGTGGAGCGAATAAGGAAAGGATGCATCCATGAGGATCAAATTAAAGCCTGATGTGGCGATGTCAAGTGAAAGCAGGAATTCTAAGGCAAGATAACACAGCTGGCCTCGAGGCATTAAACCTGTTTGTTTTTTTTTTACTTTTCACTATGAAAACCTTTTAACAGTTCAACCAGCGGAAAGTTGTAAACAGGGCTCTCCGGTGAGAGCAAAGCGCTCATTAATCGTGGGTTCAGCCTCTCGGCAGCACACTCATCCACTGGGAGTTCTTGTTGCTCTTTTTTTTTTTTTTTTTTTTAGCTGTCTTCTAGTTATGAAAAGGTGCACGCCATGATATAGTTGGAGAACAATAAAACCCCTTTTCAACTGCTGTCGAATGATGTCAGTCATCTCTTTCAATTCATCATTCTGGGTGAAATTAGACAGGGGATTAGAGATTCCTGCTGTAGCGTGCTTGTGGCTGACAGAATGGCTCATGGGGAACAGTGTGCCAGTACAAGATATTCCTGCAGCACAATGAGAGCACTGTATGGGCAAGTACAGAAGCTACAGGGGCTTCAAAAACTCCCAACACTCCAAAACCAGGCAAACAGTTGATGCACTCTAATAAGGCGCTGCACACAAAACACATACTCCGACAACGGTTAAGTTAAATTACGTGTGTTTATCAAAAAGGACAAGAGTTTTTTGGAATGTTACAATGCACGTTAAATTAGTTCCGCATCAAATTTTGCAAAACAGGCCGACAAAACAATATTTACAACATTTACCAAATGCACAATGGATATGATACACCTGTGACTTTAAGGCTGAATATGCGATCCAAACACAATCACGAGAGTGCAGGGGCCGGCTGTGACAACATGTGCAAACAATTTTATATTATAAAAAAAAAAAAAAAAAAGAAAGAAAAGAAAAGAGAGCCAGATGTCAACAAGAAATACAGGATTCAAGAGTCAATTTATGTTAAGGCTTAGGAGTTTATCATTGGGATTATAGAACACAAGGCAAGAATCCGAACGCTAGCGAAGGGCCGCGTTATGATACCCCAGTCACAAACATAGTCTGCTCTTGACATTTATCCATAACCAGGTCAGTGGAGTGATGTAAGACAGGATAAACTGACCTTTATCATTCCTATCAATGAGGCATACAGCGGAAATCTGAGCAGGAAGATTATAAACACGTGTCAGATTTACTCATTTATAAAGTGGGCAGCACATTCTATTCACAAAGAGGTAGTTCAGCTGGATATTCGAGACAGTTTTGTGTAATGCGTGTCAGTTTTGCACACATGTGCCAATCCCCTTTGCAAAGCTCCACAGATCCATCATCTGCACCTACACAGACTGTTCACAGCTGGCTGTACTTTCCTTTGCAATGTAGTATGTGTTTGTATAATCTGTCTATCCTGTCCTGGAGAACACCAGCGTGCTCGTCTGAGAGAAATCCTAATTCCTGAGACAAAGGCTCGCTGTCTCTGTACAGCTCCAGCAGCTTTTGCCTGGAGTCTCTGCGCCTGTGCAGCTCCGCCACGCGCTGCGTGGTCCGTTTTCTGAACACGCACACCGAGCTCAGGACTGTATTGTGATATTTCTCCCACATGTTTAGCACCCGGAACCCGTGCACGAGTCCGGCCTCGTTGTCTATGAATACAAGGTCACCGTGCGGCGTTTTCAGGAGATTGTTGGTGTCCCGCTCCATTACACGCGAATCCCACTGCAGGCTGAATAAATTGCTGACGAGTCTGTCGAAGTTTGCAGTCAAGTAGTCTAATACGATCAGGTCAGTCCACTGCATTAGCTCCAGCAGCTGCGCTGTCGTCTTGTTCCACAGCTCCTCATTCCCAGGGTGCAGCCCTGTGCTCTCCTGTCTGAGCGGCGCAGGTGTTACCACCCCGGTCAGGTTGGAGATCCACTCAGTGAGAGAGACCACGGCTCGGTCACTCCAGTGTAAACCATTTATTTGCGTCCTGACGGCCGCCCATTGCTGGCTATCACTGTTCAGTTGGGATAGTATTAAAGGAGGCACGTTTGTGATGCCAAGCAAACTGGCAAGGTAATATGTTAAAGTTTCTCCTTGCACCTGATCCGCGTTTATCCCGTAACGCACACACGCTTTGGTGCCATCCGCAAAAGTAGCGAGCTGATTGGATATCCTGCCGCATCCAGGCTCCAGCTTCACCACCCGGTACGTCCTCGCTCTCTCGCGCCATGCCCGAGCATATCCCTCTGTGAAGCCCGCAGGGAGGAAATCTTCCAACCACCCACTCCAAAATATCCCATTCTCCACTGGGGAGCCAAACTTGACCGAGCCCGCCCGCTGCGTTGACCTCTTGTTATCCCCATTCACATGGTAATCTGGACTTCCCGCAGAGTCAGGATGAGCGGTGAGGTTGTGAGCCTCGAGTCTGCCCCCCAAGTGCGGTCTTTGTGCCGCTGGGACAGCAAGCAGTGCCCGGAAAGTTTTAGCGGAGAGGTCCACGGGAAGACCTTGGTGAAAAGACCCACCGCCCGGTTTGGAAAACCTCCGTTTGTGTCGCTCCAAACGCTCCTCCAGTGCGCTCCAGACGTAGAAAACACTTGCGAGGGCGCACAGGATGAGCAGAGCGAACAAGTTTGCTGTAAGAGCCCTCATGGTGACGATCACCTTTCCTTTCCGCACACAGACCTCTAGCAGATTTGAAGAAGATTACAGAGAGAGACTGTTTCCTTCAGCCAGCTCAGCTGGAGTGACTGTGATCTGTGCGCCCCCGTGTCCAGTACACTCCCGAAGCCCTGCGGCGCACAGGCGGACTGTTGTGATCACAGGGAGAAGAGGGTCGCCGAAACTGAGCGAATTTCATCTCCGGTCTCGTTCAGAAGCCCTGTCATAATCCAGTTCTGTGGGTAACAGAGAGCATTTCAGACCGTCGTCTACTGAACGTTCTCTGTCGGAGCCCGCTGGAGTCCTGGTGCTCACTACGCGTCCACCTCCCTCTTTCTCATCTTCCTCTCGCTCTCCACCGGGCGCTGGGTGAGTTTGATTTGTGGTGCTGTCGACTCGCAGAGAGGCACTAGGCGGCGAGACACGTGACTCCAGCCCCGAGATGGTGGGCGGATCGTGGGAAGGAGGGTTCAGAGAGGAGCGGAGCAAGTGCACCGCGCTGCGTTTTATGCGTCTGTGCGAAGTGAGAGAGGATCGTGCGGTATTGGAAAAGGCAGCCATTATGATAATTGACACAGAGAGCAGAAGCACTTTGGAGTGAATGTCACCATTTTAAGCAAATCACATTCTGTGCCTGCGCACGAAGCCGAATATGTGTGTCAATGAGGCGAAGGGAGGCAGGGCTGGAGTGGTGGAGGATGAACCTGCCTGAACTCGCTGCCTCCAAATTTGTGCGAAACATTCAGCACACTTTTCCCTCTGTTTTCCATGTCTGCCCACTATGAGGTCATTATGAAAACATTAAGAAGCATCTCCACAGTTTCTTGGGCTGAAATAGCTCCTTACTCCATTTCATCGACTTTGAAATCAAAGTGTAACCATTGTTGACTTGCAGCTTTAATGCTGTTAGTGGATGTCCACATCCATACTCCTTGGGTAAAGCTCTCCTTGATCTGGGAAATGCAGATAAGGCAATAGTTGAAAGCTAAGAAACTTTATCTGAGCACATCGCAAACAGAAATAATTAAGTATTTGAGTTTGTTTTTGCCTCAATCTAACCCTGATCTATCTGCGATACACGCGCAAAGAAAAATCTGTTTCATGCTTTCATGCTAGCACAGATGCCTCACAGCGAGGAGGAGGTTCCGGGTTCGAATCCAGGCCGGCTGGGGCCTTTCCGTGTGGAGTTTGCATGTTCTCCCTGTGTCGGTTCTCTCCGGGTACTCCGGCTTCCTCCCACCGTCCATAGACAAGCTCATTAGGTTAACACAAGGCCCACTTACTTGCTTTATATTCAGCTTCTAACTATATTTCACAATCTTCATCAGCAAGCATCTCACCCCAGTGAAAGCCCCCGCCTTCAGTATTATTAGTTCACACACCCAATTTATATTCATAGACCACCATTATGTCAGTTTGTACTTAAGTATTAGATCATCACTCCTGTTTGTTTCATCCTTGTCCAAGGCTTTTGTTAAACCAAACGGAACATGCGTGCACACAAACTCCTTCATACAAATCCCCCCTCATTAAATTACTTCTCATTAGCATCCACCCCGCACTCCTCACCATGCGGCTCGTGTTTTTACTCTCCGTATCTTGAACCTCAGTTTCCTAATCAAATTAATTGGGTCATTTTTATAGCAACACGCTGGCACGCTAGATTGCCTGAGTCGAAAAAAGGCAGCCGCAGACAAGAATGCTCAATTACATCCAGTAAACTAGAGGTCTGCTAATGTGCGCTCTAAACGCCTTGAGCTCCGTAACTCTTATCTGCATGCTGATGTTCGTGTTAGTTTATAGCTCGAAGAGAGACATGCTGAATTGCACAAGCCGTGATAGTTTATCATTTATAATCCAATAACATGTAGGAGGAAACGGGAGACAGCTTCTCGATTCTGACGTGGCCGTGCTGCTCACGGAGTCTTCACCTCTGCTTGTGCCAAGTTGGATGTTTGGTTTTTTTTGTTTTTACCATCAGTGGTATAATCTGTTGTATTCCTACCATGTGTTTGATTCTGCATTGCAGACTGACAGCAGTGTGGTAGCGTGGAGGAATGGAAAGTCCCCGAGTTGTGCAGAGACAAAGAGACGGAAGTGATGGAAAATCAAAAAAGGTTTGTGTAGCGGTGCATGTCTCTGCAGAGAAAAGATTTAGTCCCTTCATCTGCTTTTTTAGAAAAAGCAAGTCTTTGATAATAACACGCTATCAATTTCCCAGGAATGGTGATAGCTACTGTGCAGTTGCATTATACTTGGCAAATACATGGAAATATAAAATTATATGTCACAGTACTTTCATGTAACTTATCCCTCTGCTTGGTCTCTCGGCTTGATATCAACATTTGGGCATAGCTGCTTCCCTTCTCTTTCACTCTGAAACCGTGTAAGAGCAATGCTTGTGGGGTCTAGACATGAAAAATGAAGAAGGCTTAAGTGCATTGCTGGAATTCTGTCTGATGTGTGTGTGTGTAGCCTTTTAGGAGTGTGCAGTAACTGCGCTGTCTGGCTTAGTCTGCAGCACCGTGGCCCTTGGTATCCGTTTCCCCCGAGCGCAAGTGTGGGCATGTTCACATATCAGACCTATCTGTTTCTTGCCATGTGTTATCTGCAGGTCAGCCAACCTCTCAGTCCCCCTCTCACCGCTGCCGCAACAACCCCACCCCACCCCGCCCCGCCCCCGCCGCATTCCTCCCACAGCCAGTCCCGAGAGGGCCGTAACGCGGGGGAAAGGAAGGCTTTCCTCCACCGGCCGTGGCTGACCGTGGTCAAGCGCGGTGACACAAGAGAGCCCCGACCGTCCGTCATTCTGTCTTCGGCGACACAGTACACCCATCGCTAGCCGTCTGACAACGCCACAGCTGTGATACAATCTGGTGTTCTCTGTGTGGTGCCTGTCTGCCGGCCCAGGTGGAGGGGGGAAAAGAGACGTAAAGGGATGGAGAAAGTGGAGAAAGTGCAGTAGGATTCTGTCGCTTCCCTCATAGCTAAGGTTGCTTCATGCTGAGTAATAACTCAAAGGTCCCTTGACACTTTGCAGCACTCTTGTTTCCTGGACTGAATAATGAATGTGCAGGGCTTCCATTAGCGTTGAAAGCTCCGATTATTTCACAGGGCCTGACAATTACTCATGCTCTGGGAGTCAGGGAAAGGGCGGGGGTGTCGGGGGTGGGGGGGATCCATGGCGATGAATCCATGTCGTCTGGTTTACATTTGTGATGAAGAGATCTCGGTGGACATGTGTGTGCTCAGACATGTTTATTCTAGTAAGAGTGAGTGGAGCAGATAATAATAAGAAAGAGATACAGCATTTTTGGTTCAGTGATCTCAGTGAGTCAGTATATTTGCTCAGTGAGTTGTCAATACCTGCCTTGAATCCAGGAACTGGAATATTCCCATCTGGTCATGAAAATCCAGCTTGTTCTTCTCACCGCAATAGACTTTGGCTTTGGTAAACTTGCTGCTGAAAGTCTTACCTTTACACTAAATACTCCAGATAAGACTTTTTGTACTGCCAGTGACCGAGACAAAATATTTCAGCATTTATTAAAAAATGGTCCTTTTAAGAGCAGTTTCACTCCAGGTTTTGTCCTGTTCTGACACAAATGTAGACAAACTGAAGCTGTTGCTACAACGAGAGACACACTCACTGCCGGGACCTGAGCGTGGCACACAGCCACCCAATTGCTGCCTTTTTTTTTTTTCCTGCATTCACTGCGGTTTCACTTGCCTGCCTTTGCCAATTTCCTGCTACGCAGGCTCAAGGTTTTTTAGAAGAGTGGCTGGTTGCTGTTTGCTAATGAATAGGCTATTGTTAATTAATGCAGGATTTCTCTCGTAGCCATGGTGGCAAAGCGGGAGGCTTGGTTTATTGATGTACTGTACTCCTCATCTCCATCTGGTTTCCATGCAGCAGAAGTTAGATGCGGGGGGGTGTTGAAGCAGCAGAGGAGTGGCCCTTTGGAATTCAGTGTTACACAAGGGAGACCTTAACACAAGAGAAGAATGAAGAGGGGGGGAAAGGAGATGTACTGTGGTGCTACTTGATTAAAGAATAAGTGTTCAATCTCCTGCATGACACCTCTTGACCTGCCACGCCAAATCCCCTATTAAATAAGTCAAGAATTGAATTCCTTTCTTTTTCCTTTCTGCTACTCGGTTTATTGATTGAAGTGCGCTCAGCGCCTCGTAGTGAGGATCACATTTAAACTGGCTAAGCTTGTGGACATGTGCTCATCATATGAGAAACCACGACCTCCAAAGCTATGGTGCGTTTTTATTTTTCCACACGCAATGCACCATTTGACACGTTTTCTTTCTTCACAGGCTCTTGCGGCGGTCACATGTCCGCTCACGATTAGAGATGGAGGCTGAGTGTCCTCCTAATGTTTCGTCGAAGCATTTTCCAGCTTCAGGTTTAATGGACGAACAGCGTGAAGCACTCGCTCTCGTACCACGCTGGAATGAAACCTCCTGTATGAGTCAGGGATAAGGGCTGCGGGTTGTTGTTTTTTTTTCTTTCTTTTTTCTTTTGCGCATCTTCTTTTCCAGCTCCAACCCGCCCTATCCAGATTTCAAAACCAGCTTAAGCAACCGCTAATGGAAAACATGTAGACTTTTCAGCATATGGCCCAAGCTTAAGTAGAGGAGGGAATCCAGCGCATTCTTCTGAACAGATGTATGAAAATGTACATATCGTGTATAATTTAAGAGACATTTTTTCCTCTCATGCTCAGATGGATCAAAGTGTTGTTAGATTGTTTAATAGGAGAATTAAAAGCACAATCTGTACTTCAGTAGGCTAAGTTTACAGTCTGAAGTCAGATAGAGAAGATTACTTTAAGTACATATTTGTTGAAAAGAAGCTATTGCATCAGCGTATATATCTAATGTGACGTTTGGTTAAGAGGGAAATGTACTTTACTAGCAGGAAGTTTGAGCTACGTCCATGATAATTATTAGCTGTTGTTTACTATCTGTTGATAGTAAACTACTCGATATACACTGGTAACATTTAAGCCTTCCACTCAGTAACATCTGAAAAAGATTCTGTTTTTTCAGCTGTAAGATTTATGTTTCCCAGAGGCACTGTCCTTTTTCATGGCTCCTCAGCTGTAGTAATAGCAACGTTGGGGAATTAATGGAAGTAAAAAAAAGGCCAAAATCCGCAACAGTGACCCCTTTGGCATCTTGACCTTTCTCTACCCATGAGGCTGCAGCGTTGACAGGACCCCGGTGGGGGAAGGGTAAGCAAACAAGCCATGTGGAAAAGGCTTCTAGGCCAACGCTGGAAGAACAACAAAACTCACAAAACCTCACACAAAGCTGGCTCAGTTTATTTTTTTTTTTTTTTTTATTTTTGCAATAGACTGTTTGCAACTTCACTCACGATTTGCAAAAACTGCACGTCTAAATCTGGGACAATCCCTTTACCGCTATCTTTTAATCTGTGCTCCCTTCTCTGAACTGTCTTGGATAAATAGCAGCATCCGGCTTGTGGCAATGTTCGCCGAAAAACAGAACAAGCGCGTTAACGTGCAAAATAGGGTTTTTCGTCATTTTAAATCGCCCCATTTGATATTGGCTTTATTTCACCATTAGGCGGCTGTAGAGCTAAAGCCTGATCATTTATGGCTCCGGCCTTGTGGCGCAAGCCTTTTCCATAAGACTTGATGTAGAGTGTACTTAACTTGCCTATGCTCCACTGGTGCCTGCAATCACTAATGTAGTAGATAGGTGCTCACCACTGATAGATTTGTGTCCCTGGGGACAGGTTTGTATCACGGGTGGCTGTCAGCGCATACATTATGCCGCTTAAGCAAGAATGATCACTGCTATTAACAACAAAGAAGGCCCAGTTGAATAATTTAGCGTACTGGGTAGTGGCAGTGGCTTATTGGTGTTAAAAGAAGGGTAGAATTGATCAAACAGCCTGCCCTCACCCAAGCTCCGGGAATATAAATAATAAAATGAGATCACAGCGATAAGTTACGACGCCCTGTTCCAGTCCGACACCTCCAGCTTACATCCCTCTCCCATTGAAGTTTTAGCTCAGGACATCTTGATACAGGCAAATCAATGTGCTCCATAACAGATGGAAGCAGGAACGATGACATGCTCTTCCAAAAGGTGATGTACAGCAGCACGTTGCTTCTTCTTTTAACTTTGATCCGTACAGGTCTTTTGTGACTTGGCTGACTCGGCATATCGTCTCTTCACACAGACTTGCTTATCAGTCGTTAAGGGCCGCTTTAGATTCACCTCATGCCTTATTGCCAAATGAATTTCATGGATTTGTAGGCTCTGACTCCCTCTAGAGGGGGCGAGGATTAACAACAGGAGAGGAGGAAAACAAGAATCGCCTCCCTCTTGCAGTGTTCACGATCACTCATTTACAAAATATAGTTCAAATTCCTGGCTTGCCCCAAATTTCAATAATGGCAATTAAAGGCTCCCAATTATAGCGACATGCTTCTAAGTGACTCGAGTACTGTTTAATTAATATTTGATGGAAGGATAACTGCTGGCTTCCTGTTCCCAAGTAGTTTTTTGACTCACGTCTGAATCATTGCTTGTGTATGAGACAAATGCTCACTCGTGTAAACTGTGTATCATATATTCCACCAATAATCTTCTCCACATATACACTGGCTGTCAGTTTTCAGGATTGGACAGCAGGCATTCGTGTTTAATGGTCAAGCAAATAGAGCCTTTGTGACAAATGAATCCATTTATATTCACAAAAACAACTCATGCCAGAGAAATATATTTGCATCTACATCTAAAGGCACAATCGCAACATAGCTGATGTTACACGCGGTGTCGTGCTCTTCTGCCCGTCCGCCGCCTGTACGCTACAAGAGCGCAGGGATCAGTGTGAGCAATGCATGATGTAACAGTTCTGTAAGGAGACAGAAACACATCCTCGCCTATCAGGAAGATTAATCAGTTACTCGAGATGCTATTTCTGGCGTATAGATCTTAGAATAACATGTTTTGATCCGCGATATATCCCCCTCTTCTTTGACATTCCACTAATTTAGCCCAGGCCTTTCAACATCACGGCTTTGGCTCTGGGAGATTTGATACGAGAGGCATGGATCTGCAAAGATCAAAAGGTTGTGTTTTTGTTTAAATGAACTTGCCAGGCGGAAATCGCAAGTGCAGAGCTGGGAATGCTGAGAGAAGTTTGAAATCGTTAACAGTTAACAGTTTTCGCACTTTCTGCTGCTTTGATTAATATCAGCGTTCAGATTCCGATTATTTTAATTAATCATTCCTTATTTCCCTCATGCACGAAGCCTCTCGTCTGCCATTATGGTGATTGTATTACAAATGCAGAGCAGGCTCTCTGTACGTGTCTCTGCGGGGACACTGATGCTAAAGTCTGCTGGATGTTTCCTTTGGTGTGTGGTGACGTTGGGTCTACACAAAAAAACAAAAGTAAATAATTGTTGAGGACATAACTTCATGCATTGCTGTAAAATGAGCTTCATACGTGTTGCGTAATATCCAAAGGGGCCATTTGGACTTTTCAAAGCACTTCCAGGTTTGGCCACAAGAGGTGGCTATCTATCTATCTATCTATCTATCTATCTATCTATCTATCTATCTATCTATCTATCTATCTATCTATCTATCTATCTATCTATCTATCTAGGACGATATCCCACATGTCAGAGTTATTTCTTAGCACAGCAGAAGAGGAGGCCGCCCTGGTCCAGCGTTATTATGACGGCTGTGCAGCAACGAACCTTCCCATGACTAAATTCCAAATTTATAAGACTATAAATACACAACAGAGCATCGAGAGGGTGTAGCCCCGCTTCCACACCCCGCACCCTGACAGCCAGCACAATGACCGTGATCTCTCTCCTGTTTGTTTTCCGCTTTGAACTTCATTAAGTGGCTCTGTTCACTGAAACTGCGGCTTCCTCCCGTCAAGTGTTCCATTCCTCGCACAAAATGCCACTTATGTCACCGGGAAGGTGTTGAGATCACTGGCTCCTGTCTGGAAACTCCCCGGGGAGCTAAAACCAATAGAGACGAATAACAAAACACAGAGAGATCAGAGCTGGAGAGGAGCAATGGATGTGATGTGCTATAAAATGTTGGGTTTCTGGTAATGGCCTTTGGATTGCTGTGTTCCTCTTTAAAGTAGGCTAGTGGTTCCAATTGTGGTCTCTGTTACTGACCTCACTCAACTTTTTTACTTGCCTATTTTGTGTCCCCCACCTACCCTATATGTCTCTGACCAAATAATTTCCACCACACTGGTGCAGCCCTGGGTGTCCACTGAGTACAGCGACAGGAAGAGGTCCAAAACAGAAATCTGGTTACCATGGGGACACCAAAACAAATCCTTAGCACGAGACACATGTCTGGTTCATTGCCCTTGTGGCTATTCTTCAGTGGCAATGACACGACACGGGTCACTTTATGGAAACATGGGTGAAGGGAAGGAAATGCAGTTGTCTAATTTTAAAAGCAGATATTGTTTGTGGGATGCTGTGTTTCATATCAGAGACCTAACGACTCCCTCCTGTTGGAACACAGAACAGATTCCTTCCTCCTGCATGCCATACTTTCCTTCTCTGTCCTTCCACGTCCTTCTGAGGTTTCCATTAGAAGAGGGACATTTTTTTTTTTATCCCGCTGTTTCAAGCCAGAATCTTGGTCAGCAATTATTCAAGTGGCTTCCAGACCAGTGCTACTACCAGCTCCAGTTGTTCTCTGCCGTCCAACAATTTAATTGCCAGATTTTGTGTCCTAGTCCTCACAGCCAGAGTCTACAGTCTTCCCATAAATTTGGAGGAACTGGGCAAGATTTATGATCTTAAGAGCTGTTTGGGTGACGGTATGAGGCCGTTTTGAGACTAATCCCGCTCACAGTGTTGAAAGGCGACCTTGTGGAAAGGATTTTTACCTATGAAATCAAATGTAGTTATTAATCCATAGCACATACTGCAAAATGTAGACATATAAGGCCAAGAACGTCCCTAAAAATGGAGTGTTAACAGAAGATGTGTAGCCTAAAGCCAGAACTTATTGCTTACTGTGTAACATTCTCCTTAACACCCTAACCCCTTTGTGAATATATATAAAATACCATGGTTTAAGCATTTAAAACTTGATTAAGCCCTTTAAGATTGAAGAAATATGTTTAAATCGTTTTCTGAAGTTTGCAAAGCCTGGCCGAATTTACATTTGGCTGTGCATAATTAGCACGGAAAGCTGAGCCTTGCAGATACTTTGCGCATGCTGTAATTTGGGTGAAGTTGTTTTCAATCAAAATAAGTTGTTTCTTGTTAAAGCTGTTCTGATTCATAAAAAACAAACAAGAAAAACAAAGGGTTCAAAAGGTTTATTAAACTTTGGCTAAATGCAGTGAAGGCCGAATGGCCTCTATAACACGTCCCTGGAAGAGTTCCAGCTGCATGCTGGATATTATACGGGGTGCGGCGATCGCCAGGTCATACACGCGCGTGCATATGCTCAGATATGCGCGACGTATATCTCACATCCTATCAATAGATGCCCTTGAGTCTGCTAAAATAATCCCGTCTTTAATGTGCTTCCCTGCTGTTGCCGTCTTCTGCAGATGGACCTTTTGCTGTGGGATTAACAGGGCGTAATGGGACGTGAAATCCAAGTCTTTGTCATATCCAGCCAGAGCTGCCATAGCTGCATAGCTTCCCTGGGTGGAGATGCTGGATTTAGAGCTTCATATAAAGTAACATATGAGTATATTTGACCTGACATATGGATTGGTGCAAATCAAACACAGGCAGAGACAATTTGCTGTGCGACTTAAAAGCAAAGAGTGACGGCATGCGAACCGAAACAACGTTAGATGTCTCCTGCTAAATGACTTGAATGTCGTGTGCATTTCATTCACCGAGAATGCTCTGAAGTATCTGGAATCAGATGGACAGCGGCAGTGATGTGAAATGTAATTGTTAAGGCAATGTAAAGCACTTGATCTAGCATGACATTGGCATCAGCTTCATATAGGCAGGGTCACTGAGTTCAGGCAATCGTCCCAAAGTACGTACAGAACAAGCACGTACCTCGCTCTTCTTTCAGAGCACTGACTTATTTGCTCTTGTTTTCCATCTCATATTGTTTCACTTCACATCCAGTCATTATCACTGAGTCGGTCTCACTTCTTTTTCGCCGCACCTCCTCTTTAACTGCGCATGTAAAATAGAGGAAACGACTGGTGGGATAAAAGGGGCAGATGTGGCTTTGCTCCTCCTTAGGGATAAATAATTATGCATAAACACAGTGGCTGTGCAGTGTAGTTAATCTCAAAAGAGTTCATAAAAACAAGCTTTCTCCATAAACGGGCTGCCCTCCATACAGTGCGGCACATAAATGAGAGCGTATCTGGCATCCAATCTGAGACCGTCCTGCCCTTTTAAGTTACTAAACTCCGTCTTGTCGTGGCACTCTCTCCTTTTCCTGGCAAAAGTTGTCGCTGGCTTTGCTAAAAAAAAAAAAAAAAAGCTGCCACGGGCATGTGTCTCACCTGTGAGGCAGACGGAAAAATCTTTCCATCCATGGCATTTAGTGGAGACAGCAGGTTTGACTTGAAAGAAGAGTAATGGTGTTTGCTCTGCGTCCACTGTGTAACCATAGAAATGGAATGTGATGCCGTGATTAGATTCCTTTATACTGAAGCCACACGGCTCCACGGTCAGTCACCTCCAGTTTCACCTGAATGTGGGACATCAAACACAATGAATGTTAATGAACTTATCAGACATCATTCTGGGACTGTATTTACTTTTAGAAAAAGCCTCTGTAAAACCTTCTGTTACAAATGCCGACCCGAGAGGATTTCTCCCTGCTCGCCATTAAGTGTAATGGCTCCTAGGTAATGCGTTTTGCCCCCACTGCACCACTTTCTTCATGCGCTTGGTAATGAGATTTTACTATGCGCTGTGCACAGGGGGCCTATTCACTTTGACCAACCACAGTCTCTGCGGTGCCAACTGAGAGGCCTCTGCAATGCAGAAACAACATGATCCGCGGGTCATGAGAAAATGCTTCCCTTCGGGAGAACGCCTCGGCTACTGTAACATGATGGATGTAGACGCGAGCCGGCTTCTGTTTGCCTGGCAAGGTGACCAAAGTGATGCATAGTCAAATGGGCTAAACAGACGAGGGCAGAATTACGCATCAGCTTTCTGAGTCTCATAATGAACTTACCATATCAGCATCGCCATTTATTTTAATGTCATTGTCCAGTGGCAGTCAGCAGGCTCCAATTTAGCTAGGGTTTCTAATAGACGACAACACAATGTAATCACCGTTGCAGTAGTAATTTTCTCTCCCAGCTCTTGAGTTACAGGACTCCAGAGATGCACATATTTATCTTCTCTACCGAAAAATCATTGCTGTCATGACCTCCAGTTCCCGTTAATGACAGAATTCCCCCGGATGCACGTTATCAATGTTAAATAGAACTGTGCGCCAGAAATAAAAGACTTGGTCTGCACAGTGTCACTGCGCTTTTGGTTCCGTCTGCAGCTTCTGCCAGCTACACTTTCAAAACTCCACTGGATAATCTGAAAAAGTATTTTGACAAAGCTGTGTTTTTAGTCTTTGACAAAGTTTTGGACGGGGCATTATGGTTAGCTGAATTAAACTCCAGTTAACACACCATGAAACGGTGGATGTCAACAGTTCCCATAAAACAAGAGCAGGCTAATAATATTTCAGTCACAAACTGATCAGTATGTCTTACGCTAAGAAAAGCTACTGCAAACAAACGTACACCGCCGTCACGGTCACTGTGTTCTTTGTAGACTGCAGCTGCAGTCACTATCCACATAAACCTGAAAGCCTTGTGTTTCACATAATAAACCATTAGGCATCTGGACAAACAGAAGAGAGGTGGTGAAAGGTGGAAAGGCAGAAAGCGCAGCCGGCAAGGAATATTTCCTTTTCCCTCCCTCTTCCCCCGATTTTACTTTTTTCCATTTCTACCCTGCTCTCTTCATTCTTGTTTTTTCTTCGTGTACGCCCTTGATTTCAGTCTGTTTTTCGGTTACCCTATGAAACACATACACAGGCTGCAGCACTCGCCTTCCGTGGTCTAAATCACGCTGTTTTTTTTAGGAAACCAGTGATATTTGATTCCCCGGCTCGGGAATCTTTTGATCCGTACTCCCCGAGTCCCCGTGGGCAAAGAACAACAAATGAATTAATTCCAGCGTTGCATGCAGCACAAATAAAGCACACCCATCATGTGAAACAACAGCCTCTCTAAACTAAAAGAAACTGCGCAACTGTGTTTTGACTACCTACTCGTGGTTGCCTTCGAATTTTAAAGCAGGTGTGTAGTTTGACGTATCGACATGAACCATCTCCACGATGTGATGGACAAAAGATTTGAATCTGTTTTGAAATGTGAAGCCTAAGTTGGCTGCAAAGTAGCTTCGGAGCTGCCAGGAGACAGATTTTTGTTGCATTCCACTCTCATGCAGCTTTATACACCGATCAGCCACAACATTAAAACCAGACAATGTTCTGCTGGGAAAAGTTGATTTTCCTCAGACATGTAGCACCCACCTAGACCAGACCAGGCACCCCCACCCCATAGCCCCATGACACTCCTTGATGACACTCCGTGATGACAGCAGCCATCCCCAGCAGGATGCAGCCTGACACAGGCACACACACAAAAACACTTTAGGAACAACTCAACAAACATGAGAAACAGCACAAAGTGTTGACCTGGCCTCTAAATTCCCTAGATCCCAAAGTGATCAAATATCTGCAGGATGCACTGAGGCCCCTCCCCTCAACCCACAGGCCAGGCCCCAATTCATTCTCTGATGAGTCAGAACTGTTTTGGAAAGCACAAGGGAGACCTGCACAATATCAGGCAGGTGGTTTTAATGTTGTGGCTGATCGGTGTATTTGCTGTACAGACATTGGAGCCGTTTCGACTCAGAGCATCCGCACATTGGGACTGTCGGAATCAAACAAAGTCAAACTATAAACTTACTAATTACAGACTGAATAGTGTTGTGGTCTTCAAGTCCACAAACAGCTGCTGTTCTCACATTTGCTCGGTGTGAACTTGAATACTTGAATAAGACTGACCTCAAGATTTTTTAGAGATGAACACATAAGTGGTGAAGCCGACATAAATTCTGCCACCACAACATTGATCTTGACTGTGGTGGGCGCAGAGCGCAGAACATAAACTGGCTGTTATGTGCTTCCCTTCGCTCAGTGTGTGTGTGTGTATGTGTGTGTGTGTGTGTGAGACAATAATGAGTTAAGCATAGGACGCTGGAGCTTGCTCTTCATTCACGAGCAGTGACGTCGTCCTCTTGAGTGGAGCGAGGGGAGTTTTTAGGAGACCACTGCAAGTGGAACTCCTTGCGAGGCTGGGCTGTAACCTGAAGCCATGAAGCCAAAGAGAAGTGAGAGAGAAGCCGAGGCAGGACGAAAGTGAGACAGAAAGAGAGAGAGAGAGAGAGAAATGGACGAAGGGGGAGGGAAGCATTGAAGGGCAGAGGGAAGGTGATGTCAGCTGAGTTCAGAAAGTAAACAGAGTTCCAGACTGCAGCATGCTGTCGGCGGGACGGGTTCTGCAGCTGGGGCAAGCCCACGGGGGCACCCGCGCAATCTCCCGGACAAGCACCTTTATCTATGGGAAGGTGGGCTGGCTCCTCTTCATCTCCCTCTTTATTTTCATCTCCTTGCCCCGAGGGACAGCGTGGCCCTACGGTAAGACAATTGCAACCACTTTACCCACAACGCTCTTCAGTTTTTCCCCCCTCTCTCCTCCTATCTGTGTGTTTGGCACAGCGTCATGGTTCTTTGTTCTCAAAAAGCTGGCATCAGCACTCTCTAGCCATCCCTTCAATCCTTCTCAGAGCGCAACAGCACTCAGCTTGTAAAACAAGACTCACACAGAGACACAGTGATGTAAAATCCCTTTTTTTTTTTGACAGAGCCAGAGAAGTGAAACAACAACACGAGTTTGTGTAATCTTTGCCTTTACAACTCTCGTTATGAAATACAGAGAGGGGTTTGTCCTGTGTGGGTTTGTTTACAGATCCCTTTAAAAAAAAAAGGGGGGGTTCTGTTTTCTTCTTTTCCACTCGCTGCATTTTTTCTTCTTTCATGGAATAAAAGTAGGATTGTTTTTTTGTTTGCTCCCAAATCAAAACGAGCTTAACAACAGCTGGATGTTGACACACATTCCCGAGGTCAACTGAGCCGGTTGGGGTCCTGAAGCCTCCCTTTAAATAGTAAAGTGTGTTGTCGAGCGACCGAGATTGACTCTGTTTACCCTGGATGACCACTTGAACTTCTGCAGGAAGACATGAGTCATGTTTGAGTCTATCACGCCGTCTCCAGGACTCCTAACCAAACCTCCGTCAGGTTCCTCCTCTCACGGTTCCCATGCGGTGAAATAATACCTCCAATTTGTAATGTTGGTTAAAGCGGCGAAGGGTTGGGCAGAGGGCAGCTGGGCTCAACGGCAGTGATTAAGAGAGATGTCTCTGGCAGATTTCCCACTTGTGTCGCTGTCAGCTGAGTCACTCTTGGCACGGCGTGTTTCATAATCATGTACATTAAAATAATGAGAGATGTGCTTTCTGTTGAGCTCTTAATACCAGAGCTGGAGCGCTTGCATGCATGTCCTATCTTTGTGGATTGTTAGCACATGTGCGTGTGCCCGTGTTTATGCCTTTTTATATCCATTTGCGTGTGTTTTCGTGTCCGGCTTCCTGTTTTGGATCTCCCACGTACCTGACTCTACTGACACACTGGCCTCTCGGTGTGTATAGCTAAGCCCCTCAGGGAACTTTTTATAGCTTCTGGGTAGTGGGCTTCTGGGCAGAGACAAAAGCTAAGGCCGAATCTTTTTCAGATCAGAGAGAGAAAAATCTTGGCACTGGTTATATGACAAAAAAAAAAAAAAAAAAAACAGCCTCTGATTTAGGAAAAACTGAGTTATATTTCAGGTTCAAGCTCAGGAGCTAAATGTCAAAAACAAATGTGCGCTCCTCAGATTCCTGTTTTACCTACATGTGTAGCATGTGTGTACGTACCACTTCACCACAATGGATAACAGAGTGATGGAGTATTTCATTGGGTTTGCGGTCTCCCATTGGAGGGAGGACCACTGGGATCGGGATACGTTCAGACACTTGATGACCACAGAGCTCCCCCCAGGGAGTTTCCCTGTTCCATGATAGCTAAATCACTCCGACCTCAAAATACCAGACAGCTGTTGTGGGCAGCAGGCAAAAGGCACTGTACGCTCGCGCATACAATACATGCACGCCGCACGCAGTCACAGCTGCTGTAAAAACAGCAACTCTTTCCATGATTCATGAGCGTGAAAAAAGTTCAATTCTGTCAGAAGGAAACTATTTATGCAGTTGTGTATAAATTCTGTAAGTTTGTTTTTTGCTTCAGGGAAAGTTAGCCACGTCCGAATCGAGTTGGACCGATGCTGGGATGAGCATTACGCAACGCTAGATACCACAAGTGAGAGCATTTTTGTAATTTAGGCGAAGCCAAATGTTAAGGTGGTTCCTATTTGCTTATCTTAACACAACGCTTGAAACAGCCAGTCTTGGTATTTCCAAAGGTAACAGTAACACCTACTGGGTCATCCAAAGTCTTCAACGTCTTGTTTGTGTATTCAGTTGTATGCAAATTGCGGTTTCTACAGGGGCCTGAGTGTTGGGCTACATCTTGGCCGGGTATGCTGTGGCTTCTGATAACTGCTGACAGAAGCTCCGTGTTCACTGTACGAGTCTGAGAGTGAAGGAAGTCCAATATTTCCTCACATCCCAGTCTGATATGAAGTCCAAAACTAAGTGTGCAGTGTTTTTTTTCCCTAGCAAAACCTATCCTCTCACTGGGATCCATTCTGCACTGTGTGCGGTTCCTCGTCTTTGTTTAGACTCTAAATAATTTCCGTATAATGGCAGAGTGAAGCTCTGATAAGTTAGAGCTTCTGAGCTGAAGTAAGCAAGAATAAGTCCAATTTAGACAATTATTGGCTTAAATATCACGTCACTGTGCCCAGAAGCATAACAGCATATAAACACATAATTGGAGCTTAATTGTACTAGTTGACAGTTGAAGCTGAAGTCAGGGACTTCATTGTTAATGTGAACTGAGGCGAACGTTGACGTTGTGCAATCGCAGAAAATAAAAGCAGCAGATGCTGATCTTGGGGTGTTTATTCTTAGCTCACTTCAGAGGAAGTTGCTTTTCAGTCTTGGAGCAGATCTGGTCTCTTGAGTGACTTAAAAGGTCAAACTGAGCACCTGCAGCACATTTCAAAAGCAGTGTATTAACAGAACGCGTTGTGTGTGTGTTTTAGATCTGCATGGAATGCGTTTTTAGAATGAAAAAACAAACAGCAATAACAACTAAGTTTTATACCTTGTCCGTGGAAAAAGCCTGAATTTGCTTGAGCTCTTCTGCAGCTCGGTGAGCAAATAGGGCAGTAAGGTCAAACACAAAGTCAGACGACACTTGACGATAATGACGTCAGCCTCTGGATCCAAACTAACGGTGTGCAACTGTGACCTGCTTGCTAAAAAAGCCAAGCCTGCAAAGATTCTGATTGGGTGGCCGCGCTCTGTGACACGCAACATGCAACAGTGCGCCCGTCGCGATGTCAATTTTCATTTCTGTGGCTTCTTGACATGCACGCTCAGGACATTTAGTGAGCTCCACATCTGGAATGGAAATCAGTTACCACTTACATAAGATGAGGGCAGTCAAGTAACCATTGCAAATATCTTCATGCTCGGCTTCAAAATTCAAGGGAAAATGCAACTTAAAATAAATAATGTCTTCTCTGGAATATGTAGATAACATCACACATACGGGATGTACACATCTGCTAGACAACCGCAAGGCACAACAAAGAAGCAAACTTTGTTATTAGCTGAATTCTTCCTAATTATAGTACCTCTCTGACAACTATCAACACTCCAGTTTGTGATTCAGTACATGTTACCTAAGGGCACAGGAGTAAAACTACAGCCTTTGGTTAGGACATATGGGTCCTTGCATGTTCGTGCAATATTGTTATTTTTTTCCACTGTCTGTATTTGCATACAACACTTAAATACAGCATTGTGTTTAAAAGAGAATAGATGATAGACTCACAGCTCAAACACACAGGGTGAGCTAACACAAACACACAAACATGAGCAGCTCCACACCTGCTCAGACCTCCCTAAAGTGCCGTAAAGACCTTGTTACTGTTCAGTCTATAGGCACTTGCAGGTGTTGACCTGGAAGCCCAACAGATGTGTTTTTACAAGGCAGTAAGGTCATTGCTGAAACGGGTTAAAATTGAAGTCTCTAAGGCGCGAGCCAAAGCACGATTATGTAAAAAGCGATCCGCGGTAAGCGCTTGCAAAAGAAAGCGAATCGTCGTCCAGAAAAATAGAGATGCATTCCAGTATGTGTCCAGCTCTGGAGGAGATACCTCGGAGTCATGCCTCTGAGAATAACACTTACAGCCTTATCAACAGGACTGCAGGTCAGCAAACTGAATCCAGTTACAGTGTATAAACACTGAAAATGCTGCTGCCTGCGTTTTTTTGCCTCAAAGAAAACAGCTTATGGAAATCCGGAAACTAATCCTATCATAAATGCATGTACTTACTTTGATGTCATTGGACTGTGTGAGGTGAGGCAGGAGAAGAGTCTCCAGTCCCACTTAAGCAAATAAAGATGTGTTTTGTTCTTGTGCAAGCCTAAGCACGGAGATAACTGTAGGATATTGCTTCTACACTGAAGGACAGGACACTCAGCAGTGATCCGTGTAATGACATTGCCAGGCCACCTCATAAAGTCTTTTGACTCCTCTATATTTATGTCCAATAAATCAAGTTTCACAGTCTCTCTGGTCCTCAACACAGACGCAGAAAAGCTATCAGATAAGAACGGGCTGATGGTGTCGACGTCGCTTAATCCCCAAGTGACAAGCACTATCTTGTAGTAGTAGTTGCTGCATTGGCAGAGATTTAAAGACCAAATAATGACATTATCCAGTAACAACTGACAGTAGGTGCAGTGCATCCAGAGTCTCCTGTGTGACAATGTCCGTCCTCTAAATTCGTTTAGTCATTTGGGTCTTATTGTAAACATAATAGCAGACAATGTTGTTTGAAAAGTACCAGATTTGTTGTGACTGAAAGCAGACCCGAGATGGCCCAGCTCCTGTTGTGCAGACACTAAGCCAAGTCGAGTTCCTCTAAATGTAAAATACGTAACATTACCACCCTAAAATGTCTAGAAGGACTACACCTACGTTATATAACCAATCCAAATCCAACAATCTTCAAACCCAAAGAAGTCTGTTTATTCAGTGTAACTGTGTGTTTCATTTTGGTTGAATGCCAGTGGCAATATACCCCCATTTCTCCCTCTAGTTGCCATAGTTTCAGGGTAAACTAGCACATAGAGTCACATTATAACAACGTTCCAACACGTTCAGACAGTTGTGTTAATAGAATTGTTTTAACAGACAATAACAGCCGCCTACCTACACAGGCTAATGCAAGCTAAAGTAGCTGGAAGGGAAACTCGTAGCTACTGATATGCTAGCAATTAACATTAGGTTAGCTAACATTTCTTGCTTCACAATTTCAAACTTACCTGAAGTTTTTATACCTCACTAAACTTAACATGAAGTAAACATTAATACATTTCTGGCACATCAGGTAGAGTTTCATCTACGACAATTCTACGACAAGAGATACATTAGCCGCTAATATTGCGGCTAATGTATCATAGCGCATGCCAGTCTCTGACCAAACTATGATTCACAAGTTAAGTTTTGGAACATTGTGTCCAAAGAGCTGGAGAACACAAGTGATTATGTTATATGTGGTAGAACATCCAATAAAAAAAATAATGATAATAAAAAAACATCTTTGCTTTTCCTTCCATGTATAAATCCATCAGGCGCTCTTTTAAAAGCATAAACTACACTTGTTTTGAACTGAGTTCAGAGAAACCTCACAGTTTCTATTGAGAATCCAATAAAATCGTTTTTACTTGCCACGGATGAGAAAAGATTACTGTGACTGTCATAACTCTTTGCTCTTGGTACTGTGCACGATCCCACTCTTTGCACCATTTCTTCTTGTCTCAACACACATCTCTCCAAGCATGGGCCATGCCATGGATGTTTGTGGTTCTAGCACTTGGTCAAAAGAAAATCCACAAAAATGACAGCCTGAAGCAGCCTTTCCTTTTTTTTTTGTCTTAGGGAGTCAGACTAAGCTTAACAGAGGAAGACAATGTTCACTTTGATTCCAAAACAAAGCCGAGCGGCTGCAAGTTTACATTCGCCCACGAAATTGGATGCGCTCTCTGTCCTGAAATCACATCTTAGCTGTTGTTACAGTATTTCTTAACATGCTTTTAAGGTGGATATTCAAATCCTGAGCCCATGTTACCAAAACATCAGCGGACCCCAGAAACGGACAGGAATCGTCAGACAAACTACCTTAAAGGTTTTATGAAGCGCAAATTCCCTTAAGACTGACCTCATGCCAATGCATGTTTGTATGCTTTACCTTACCTCTTAGTAGCTGAAGAGAAGGCCAGACTACACCTGGACTGTTTCACAATTTATGATATCATTACTGTGAAAGGCAGTAAGGGACGACTCACAGCATTCCAAGACATCTGTGCTTCTCCTCTCTAGTTGGCCGTCAACCGCAGAGAGATTAATCACTCGTAGTTGTTCTTTTTGCGTGTCAAAGCATATGTTTTTGTCTACGTTTTAGAATCCTTCTTCCACAAAATCTCTATTAACAAACAGAAAAACAGCCGCAAATAAAGGGAGTCCGCGGTTGATGGCAATGCAAGCGATCGAAGGGCTGGGAAGGGGTAAGAAATGCTGCACCGACATTTTGCCAAGTTAAAGTGCAGCTTCTGTTAGTTCTCCATCCACATCTGCCACAAAAGAATTTCCACTTGTCTGCTTCAGCTTCTAAATCCACTGTTACATAACCATGACCACTCCAACTCAAGGCTCAGCAGTGTTTGAATCACCGGTTTCCAGTCCAATTAAACATCCCATTTATAGGGTAAAAACATTACAAAAGAAGATGACCAGCCCTCTGTTATTAATTGTTTCATTCTGACATTGCCGTTATGGCATGTTGTCTGATGTAACAACACACAGAGGAGGTAAACTGCAGAGAGTTTTTGCGGTTTCCTAAAATGGAGCTTGTGTCCATATGGAGGACAGTGGAAATAACCAGAGAGGTAGTGCAGAGCAACAGCTCGGATAAACACTCAACACACCAGAATCCTTCCACTGTTGACATTTTTCCTCAAGGCCAAGCAGTGCATATTTTCTCCATGTTCGGCTCATCTTCACATTTGTTTTTGTCTGCCTACAATGGTGCCATAAACACGTTGTCTGATTGTCTTGATTTGTCATCTTCTCTAGATTACAGGTACTTGTACAATCACTGTCCAGGTCCAGAGTGGAACGTTATGTGCAGAGGCTGCTGCGAGTATGACGTGATCCGCTGTAGGTGTCCCATCCAGGGGACTCCAGTGGGCTACGCAGTCCCCTGCTGCCGCAACGCGATCAATGAGTGCGATCCCTGCATCATCCATCCAGGTACAATCACTATAAATGTGGACACTATTATTTAATGAGATCTAGCAATGTTGCATTACTCAACGCAGCTCTTGATTCAACCTTTAATATTCACCACGTTGTTTGTGCGAGACCAAGGTCCGTCTTGCAGCTGCACAGCTGTTTGATTACGGACAGCGTGACAGCGAAAGGACTGAAAATAACTTTTGTGTTTGTGTCTGGTCTTATTTGTTTCCAGGCCAGCTTCACATTGGCTGCCTCATTTGACGCACTGGCAGAATTCTTTTGAATTGGCAGGGCGCAGGAGTGAATGATCACACTTGGAACCTTGTTTCATGAATGAAATGGGAGTAAAACTGTGTGCGTGTGGTTATGTTTAGAGATAAGCGCATCACTGTCCGTGTGCCCACACACGGCTCGCGAGAATCACCTGGGGATTTCTGAATACACCGTCTGTGGTCCACAACATCCACCCTCTTGTTTTTGTCATTCCATTCCCCTATAGCATCTCATGTTTTCTTTGCAGCTTGAATGTGCTCATGTGTTGCTTTATGAGGAAAAAAAAACAGCTGGTCGGGATTAAATGAGTGCCTGTACATCACGTTTTACTGTTTTCTTACAGTAAAAAATGTTCCCCAGCTTCTGTATATGATCATAAATCTCTATGTTTACATTTTGTTGTTAAAATTCGTACCTGCACACAGGTCATATGTTGGACTTCCTCTCCCCCGGGGACATAGCAGTCCCTTTAAGTGAAAATCCATCCTCCCAGGATTCTACTTCAGGAGGCGGCAATATGTTTTTGCATTCTGTTATACTGAAAGATGAGCTTTATGGGTAAAACAGAAATGATGTAAAGGAGACATTTGTTCACAACTCTTGAAAGATTTGATGTAAATAATGTGTGTGTGTGTTGGCCTCCTGGTCTGATTTTTCTTTCTGTCTCTCCTTCTTTCAGGTTGCAGTATATTTGAGAACTGTAAGCGCTGTAACAATGGTACATGGGGCCCCAGGGACGATTTTTTCATCAATGGCAAATTCTGCGCTGAGTGTCGGCCCGGCTGGTCTGGAGGAGACTGCATGAGTAAGTAGATTCGTTCTCCCAAGCAGCAGAACCTACACAATCTCTCCACTGTAAATGATATGCTTTTCCATACATCCAGTAAGTACCATGTGTACCATGTTCTTTTCTTCCCTGCTGATTTATCTTCATCTGAGACATCTGCGCCAACTTGGAGCCGTTCCATATGCCTTAGAGATTTTCCAAAAGGAGCTCAATGACAACAATCATGATTCCCATAAAACTATTTAATATGTACCATTTGGACACCGACTCCAGCATCTAAATGCAAATTTTCTACCGGGGGGAAACAACAAGCATACATTTAATTAAAAGCAGAATCCTGGAAAGGCTGCTGAAAGACTTCAGTTGCTCCCGTGTGTATTGCGTTTATGCTGCTTTATGTTGTTGTTGTTGTGCATTACGGGGCTTTGAAACTTCGGAAAACCTAACTGCAATTACTGCTGGTTTGAATGGTAACCACAGCAACTGAATGCTGAACCTCCCATAATTAAGCCTCCTGTGGTGTATTTGTTCCACGTTCAATATGTGTGGGTCTCACCCAGCCACAACATTAGTGGGTTTTTTAAATACTACCAGCATGACTATTTATGCAGAAATATTAAACAGATGTGGACTTCATCCAAAATGCACGACATTTATCTGTATTTTACTGTATCTATACCAGTTGAGATAATAAGTAAAGGTCAGAATTGTACCATTGTTTAGTAGCAAATGTAGTTTAGTTTTTTTTTTTTTGTTTGTTTTTTTGCACTTGAGACATGTACAGTAAAGTGTGTCCTTCCTTTCCCGGGCTACACAATAGAACATCTGTCCTTGAAATGTTGCAGCGTCGCACCCTTTACTGTGTGTGTGTGTGGGAAGTTTCACACACTACCAAATGCTTTTTGCTGCTATGATGAAACCCTGTGTTTATTTGTTTTCTCCTACACTTTTATTACCCACACATGTAAAATGATGAATTGCATAATTCTTCTTCTTTTTTTTGTGCTAATATTGAAAACAGATCCTAAACCACTGTTATAATAATCTCTAATTGCAATCACAACCTCCCAAAATGTGATTTCTGTATCTTTCAGAGTGTGGTGGGGTGATCCGTAAGAGGCAAGGCCACTTGGTGCTGGAGAGCTACCCCAACAATGCAAGGTGTGAGTGGACCATACAGGTGGACAGGCCATTTACCATAGAACTCAGGTAAGATCATAAGCTTTGTCCATCTCTAAAGTTGCTTACCGGTCCTCACTTGGATTATCAGAGGTACCATCATAGCACATGTAGTAGAGGAGAATAGTGAATGTAGTGTATTCTCTGATGCAGTAGCGGGCTGTGCATTTTCCACCTAGGCCTTCAATGCCCTCCAGCCTTACACAAAACACTTCTTAATATGATCATTATGACGCCAATGCTAGAAACCATCAACACCCAATAAAACAGGACGTTGCATCATAGACGGGTATCTCATATAGCGAGATGAATGCCATTACTAAAGAAAGAAACTCACTTAGAATAACTCATAAAGTCTCCTCTCGCTTTCGCACAGCTGTGCACCAGCTCCACATATGTCAAATCCAGCAGAAGCATCAATGTTGACCTAATAAAATGGCAAAGATATACATAAAAGATGCAAATATAATTTATTTTGCTCACCAGAACTTTTACAATTGAAACAATTTAGAGCTCCTCGGCTAGCTAGCTGCAGGGTTGGGTAGCCTTTCCTCACCATATCCAGCTTTTCCTTCAAAGTCCACCATAAAATGTCTTTCTAAGAAGATCAGCAGCCAAATCGATAGCCTCTCCTCTTTCTACCATCATGGGTTCAAAAATCGCTAGCAAAACATTAATGGTATGATTTGCTTTTGCAGCTCGTGACAGATAAACGTGAATGGCTAGCTTGGCATAAAGGAGCGGCTCTCTGACCTTCCAATCAGAGGATGTGAAGACGCTGACGCTACTGTAGGCAGGCCAAAGAATACAAACTTGAAATGTGATTAGTTAAAGGAACAGCGTCAGTACAATGCGTTTCAAGCTTTAGCCGCCTGCAGTTCTAATTGTGAAGACCCAGGCGGATTCCTTTGACTCCGGTAACACATGATGGCTGAAATATGATTGGATAAAAGCTCTAATGCAAAGTTACACTGCCAGCAGAGAAGGCTTTGCTGGCCCAGACAGCCCACCACTGCACTGGTGGTTAATTGTAGAGCATTACTTGATTACTTGAAATTAGCCACAGTTCTTGTGAAAAATGTCCATTCTGTAGTTGGGATATCTCAGCTAGTCGGACCAGACTGGTGGACTGAGCAGGCAGACCTAGATTCCCATGCCAAGAGAGTGACTCTACTGCCATTTAAAGACTCAACGGCAACACACAAAAGTGACCTAGTTGAGCCTGTTTGAAACCCATGAATACAGAAAACCGCTGTGTCAATAAAGTTCTTGCCGCTACAGTTTCATGGGGGCTCTGAAGCCTCAGCTGTTGGATTCTCCATTGTCCATAATGACTGGCGTGCTTGAGTCAAATTTCCACTCAGTTGAGTTACTATTGCAGGATGTATGTCGTGGACTAGTGGCTAGTTACAGCAAGATTGGAAAACCATAACAGACACGTTTTTTCTTTCAGGAAAGTTATTACTTTTAAGTCCTGTGATCATTTTCTATTTCTGTAATTTTCTCCATTACACATGCTACTTTTTACTGGAAAGTGCTTTTGTGGGGTTTTAGCAGAACAAAAGCTTCATACAGCTAGACTCAGGCTGAGCACAGAGCACTGGTTTGTTATATGAATTACGATATTAATGACAGCCACATATAGTTAGCCAAATCACTCAATGAGCCTAAAGGTCCGTGCAGGTACGACAAACGTCAGATTTTTATGTCCTCAGCGTGTGACATAAATCCCGCAAAAGCCCTTAAATGTCACCCGATTGCTGTGCTCAGAGACAGACTGATGGAAACCTACACATTTGTGCCAGAGTGATTGGGAAATTACTGGCAGCTCTTTTCCTATACTTCTCCGTCTTTATGGTGCAGCTATGGTGGCTTGCTGTAAATCACATCACCGGCAGCATAGTTACTGAATTACAACTGGCATTAATTCTTTGGAGCTGCTGCAGGTTATTGGGCATTACTGTATATCTCATTAGAGCTTCCCCAGCCTGAAGGGCCTGTGATAGAGGGTCAAATTAAAGCGTTTGAGAGCCTGCCAGTGTCTTGAGTAAAGTTCATTAGTCCTTCGTGTCCGATTCGGTGTTTGGCCAAGAAGATTGCATCTGACACAGCTGAAAAGGAGGAATGACTCCTTTTTGTTTTTCCCAGTCCAGCTGGCCGTTGTCTCGGTGACACACTGCAACTGAATCAAACTCACTACAAGTGGATATTAAGTTCTCCTCATCTTTATTATACAGTCATTTGTAATGATGATTAAAACAGGCCCTTGAGCCACTCCTTCTAGACTGTTTTGGAAATTTGCTACCACCTTGAAATTCTGCACAGGTCCATTTCTCCACCTATTTGTTTTGGAACTAATGTTGTGCAATCAGCGTGTTTATTCAGAAATCTTAGATGTGTTTTTATAGACTTTTAAAAGCCGTTGTTCTGAAACAACTAGATGTTAATTTAGCCTGGGATAGGTAGTGCTGTTTATTAGCAGTACTTACTGCCAATTCCACCAGCGTAATGGCGTCTATATGTGCACTTTAACCGTTTAACAGGCACATAATGAGTCTTAACGATATGTCACCTATTAAATAAGGTAAAGAAGTAGTTCGGAAATCTTGCCTAATGATACACATCTGTTTTGGTGTCTTTGTTTTGTTGTTGCTGCCAGGTGTCATAGGGGTTACTGTTTTATCTCACTACCCAGCATTACATTTTAACCTGTATAATGTGCCGCAAGCTTATATGGTGGTCTTACTTGTGGGTACTTGTCTTAGTGATGATCTTTGTTAACCCATTTGCTTGAATTTTGCTTTTACTGCTGCAAACAGCACAGAAATACAAATAACTAAACACACATTACTTGTTTGCTGGCTAAAGATTTTAAGAGGCCACTGCAGTGCTGACAGGTGGTGTGACGCTGCCAGGGAACATAGGAGTTCTCATAATCCAGGAAAACATCAACAACAGCAATAAAACCTTTTCATACAGTGGAAATAAAATAAAATAAATGACTGTCTACTTAATATTGTGTCCAGAAAATAAACTATGTAAACCTGATGAATAGCAAAACACTATTTTCTGTGTTGAACTGTGCATTTTTTTTTTTTGTTTGTTTTTTTTTTGGTGTTGCAAAAAGACCTTTGCATTTATTTCTTTTTTCTTTTTAATTAACTCACAGGTTTATGATGCTGAGTCTGGAGTTTCACCACTCCTGTCACTACGACTACGTCGAGGTCCGGGATGGAGACAGCATCCACTCGCGTGTTATCGGCAGGTACTGTGGGAACAGCCGACCTGCTCCGGTGCAGAGCTCTGGCAACAGTTTGCACATTCTCTTTGTCTCGGACGGTTACAAGAACTTTGACGGATTCTTCGCCACGTTCCAGGAGAACTCAGGTATGTAATTAAACACGACAAACACACTCCTGCTGGTACAGCTTACTCCTATTATTGTAAGAACATACTCCCAAATCGCCCTTATCTTAACTCTTGCCCAAAATGTTGATTTACCCAGAAAAACCTAAAACCCAGTCCTTACCTCCAAGACAGTGAACTGGAGTGTGTGCTTGTTTTATGTGCAGTAAATAAACAGTCATTTATAAAGTCATACTCAATGAATAAAGGCAGTCTTTGGAGTTGTGGGCCACAACAAATGCAAACAAGAAAGAAGTTTCCATGGTAGTCAAGGTCCAGTGCATAGTAAAAAGCCTTTAATAGCGCATGACATGTTTCAGTAAAAGCCTCCATCAGCCTGTTAACAGTGCGTTGAGGAACAAAAATGTCTTCACTTTCCATAAATGTCCTCATTCGCAAGGTCTACATCTCGAAGACACACACGTACGCGTACGTTGCCAGCCGCTGAGCCAGGTCTAGTAAAAGTAAAGAGAGGCGGTTGTGTGGAAATGCCAAAAGGCGCTTTGAGAAATGAAAACAAAAAGTACAATTTCAGCTCGCAATATGAATCTATAGATGTAGCGGACGGCAGTTCCCTTTAGCACACAGGCTCCTAATAATACTGCTATTAACCTCTATGTTTACAGCTTGCAGCTCGTCCCCTTGCCTGCATGACGGGACTTGTATCCTGGACAGTTCGTACACTTACCATTGCGCCTGTCTGGCTGGCTACACAGGCAAGAGGTGTGAAAATGGTAAGTCTGCAACGATAGGTCTCAGCATTATGAATAATAATGATGTTATAGGTTTACAGCTGGACTGAGAATTCATTTACATGGACAAGCAGTCTTGACCAGTCGGTGACTCAAATGTTCCATCTCTGGAGGTATCTAAAATACGTGTGTGTTATTGTTCTGACGCTTATGAAATCCTTGAAATATCTTCTTAAGTTTCATTATGAAATGAGACACACCTAGCTCCAGCATCATTTATCATGAATTAGCGTCGTGTTTGTGTTGTTGCTGCCCCGAGGCGAGCAGTGATTCAGGGTCATGAGGGAGAAGTCTGGACTGAATTCAGGCCAGCTGCCTTCCCCAGCCGTGTTCAGTCATATCTGTGGTTTTCAAGGAATGTAGAAGAGTCCAAATGACCATTAATAAAAAAATGTTTGCATGAAATTAAGCTAAGCCGCTTTAATTGAGCCAGCTAGTTCACCTTAAATCTCTAAATATGTGGCATAATGCTCCCTTAGGGTCTTGTTAAGAGTCACTTGGCCCTAAAATATCTTTTTATTTATGTTTGTCTGGACCTCTACTTATGTTTTTGTACCGAATACACCTCCTCCTCCTCCTCCTCCTACAAGAACAGACTTCCTGAACCTACTTTTTTTTCTTATGGCCTTTTTTTTTTTTTTCACAGCTCAATTCAGGTCTATAAAACTAATAGTGAAACAATTCAACTCCTATAACAAGAGCCAGGCTTTCCATATGAGGAGAAACCCATAAAACAAAGCAGCAGTTTCGCTCCACGCAGCGTGCATTCATCTGAATACCCACGAGGAGACCTCAGCTTTTAATTTTAATGGAAAAAAAAAACTGGAATAGGGTCTCACATTTTGCAGAAGAAGCCTACGTATCTGCCCTGGAGTCAGGTGAAGAATCTTAAGCTGGCACGGGCCGTATTTAATGACGCCAATGATCAACTTGTCATCTGTTGTAAGCCTAAGCTAAAACACATACCATATGAGAGAATGTGACGCATTGTCACCGCAACTCATCTTAGGAAATCCATTCTCTCCTTTTTCTTCTCTCTGTCTGGCAAAATTCAATCTCTTCTCGAGGTGAATTTGTGTTGGAGTGCCGCAGTGAACATATTTTCCAGAGGATTAATGGAAGGAATGATGATTTACTCACTGTATTTCGTTATTCTAACTATGTTATCATTCCACTCTAATGACTCCACATTTGTTTCATTACGCCTGTTGACACGATCCGACAAGGATGATCGATCATTTAGCAGGAAAGCAACAATGTCCGAAGCATCCTCGAGCGCTCCGTTCTTTAAATACGTGCGCAGAGGAGGTCAAGTACAGTTTATTTGTCCTGCGCTCCGTTGGCCGGCAACGTCCCCGGTTGCCCTTTGCGGCTGAAGGTTAGAAATGCCGTCAGCGAGATTATAGGGAGGGTTCCTTGTTTTGGAGCTATAAAACCACAGCCATGGATCTTATCCCGCTTAAAGTCAACAGTATGTAAAATCTCCTTAGAGATCAGCTGTAATGGTATGACAACTGGAGTGTATGTGTGTGTGTGTTTTGTGGGTGGTGCAGGCCCTTAAAACAACATTTGTCTGCACACTTGCAGCTTGCCTCCAAGACAGAAATAGATTCTTTTTCCAAGTAAACCGCCGATCACAAAACGCGCCGCACATTCCCCACTTATCACGGGGCTAGTTTTATTTTGTAGCAGGATGTTAAACGGCGGCGTTACACACGGCGTGCCACGCACACATCACCAATTTCTGCAGGCCGACTTTATAAAATCCACTTTAAAAACAACGGAAAACGAAACAGTTTCACTAAAGCTCGTTTTATTGCGTCTATTTCTTCCTCATTTACAAGCTGCGTGTGAAAGTCTTGCTGTGAAGTGTTCGCGCTTTACTGCGACGGGTGAAATTATTCGGTAGCGAGCTTCTGAGGCAGCTACGCTTTTAAATCCCTCGGCTTTTGGTTTGTGGACTACCTGTCTGAGCTGTGAACACCAGAGGGCAATGCACTCACCGAAGGGCTGTTTGTGTGGTCCTTTGCAGCGTAATTTTGATGATTACTTGAGTAGAAGGAAAAAAGAACGCAGCATGTGTCCATAAATAAACTATGCATACTTGTGTTTCTGCTCAGTGGTGGGATGCCACAGGCCTCCGGTGCCCACACACGGATCAACCGAGGGTCTCTTTCACCATTCTGGCGCACGCATCACTTTCCGCTGTGACCCTGGGTTTGAGCTGCGGGGGTTTCGTACTGCCATCTGCCTACGTGACGGCACCTGGAGTGCCCCTGCCCCAGAGTGTGGTAAGATAATCATTTGAATTGTTTGTAGGATCTGGGGAAGTCATACAGTGTGTGCCTCAGGGATGATGGAAAAAGGCAGATTTTCAGCTACTCAAAGCCAGATTTTCTTTCCTGTGTTCAGTGCCAGTGGAAAGAGTATGCTCTCTACCACCCAAGCCAACACACGGGGACCACTTCCTGGTTTATGGACCCAATGATGTCCTCATAGCTCTACAGTACCTGTGCCACCAACCCTATGAACTCAGCGGGATCTCCCAGAGAACCTGCCTCCCTAACAACACCTGGAGTGGGAGCCCTCCAGTTTGCACCAAAGGTCAGGCACAATTTCTTAAAAGAAGTCATTGCAAACTGTATGTTATGTGTTCGTTTTTTGCGAAGATAATAGTTCTGAGGAAATGAGTCAGGGCCTGGGGCAAATCAGCATAATGAGGCAACTTCGAACAGAGCAATTTCCAGTCGACAGCTAAGAGATAATCTTTTTTTATGTCCTTTTTTTCCCCCTGCAGTGAATAACACACTCACTGAGACAGAAAGAGACAAAGTAAAAGAGACTGAAATCGGCAAAGAAATAGATATATACACTGACAAAGATATCAGCAAAACAAAAGAGGTAGATGAAGAGAACGCAACAGGAGAAAATGAAAGTGTCGGAGGGAAAGGTACAAACCCTGGGCAGGAGAATACGACAGCAGTCGACGCAGGAGATAAGTTCAATGAGACGATTCCAGAGAAAACTGTGAGTAAAGGTGGGAATGAAGGAAAGCAAGAGGAAAGACATTCTGAGTCAGAGCAACCATCTGGAGGCCGAAAAGATAAAGTCGACAGCCCAGATAACAGCTTGAACACGGTTGAAAAGAAAGAGCCAGAGTTGCCAAAGCCACCTGAGAAAAAAGAGGGCGGCTCAGACACACATCTGGAGACGGGCAAGACAGACAAAACAGTGGTGATAAAAGACAAAGGACAAGAGGAGAAGGAAAGAAAGGAGGAACAGGTCAATGGGAAAAAAGATCCGGATAAAGTCGGCCCTAATGACACCAAGCTGCGGACGGTGATATCCGAGGGGGAAAACACCGTGGACGCATTTGAATTGGAAATGACAAAGAACAACACAGTTCCGCACGATAACAAGCACACGAAGGAAGAAAACAACACCATCGGGTCTCCAACACCAGGGAGGATCGTGCCCACTCGGGTCAACATCACACAGTACAGAGGGGGCGCGGAACCGACGAAGAAGAAGGACGAGGCAGAGAAGGAGTCCTCTGAGAAAACGAAGGAGGAGCTGGAGAGGGCGAGGGAGGAGAAAGAAAAGGAGAAGGAGAGAGAGGTCAATCAAAGCGTCACTGGTGAGAGACTTACAGAGAAATGTAAAAACCAACGCTGTAGCCAGTTTTTCCTTCACACTCACCCCGCTGTCTGTCCCCCCTCATCCAGATAAAAGCTGCCCGCCTCTGCCTCGCCTCTATCACGGCTACCACCAGGCTGTGCCGGGGTTGGAGCCGGAAACGGTGGAGTTTATGTGTAACCACTCTTACGCTCTCAGTGGGGATGCCAGACGTACCTGTCAGCCAGATGGTACCTGGAGCGGCAAACAACCCCTCTGTGTCAGAGGTATTGTCCCATATGTATATATCATTTAGAGACTTGATTTCAGATATTTTGGTTTCTTATAAAATATACTTTCTGCATGTAAGCATTGACACAGAGTACTGCATATTAAGTGTTTTCTCAGGAAATAAGCAGTAAAAGACATATAAAGGGAAGTGAATTGTTCTAAAATGCTAAATATAATAATATATATACCAATATATATATTGATTTGAACCTGAATTTGCCACATACTGTAAGTGGTAGACTTGTCCACAACTTTCTGGTTAGTTAAGTTGTTCTTATTGAAGTTTTTCCACATTTATATGCTATAAAGTCTTAAATAATGATTCCCTAATATACAGCTTTACATTCTGAGTAACCCCTCCCTTATTATTTCTTTCAATACCATGTCCATATCTCTTTGTTAAGATGAAACTACAGGCAACAGCCAGTTGAGTCGTTCAGCAGATATTTAGATCCAGCAGAACGCCGTGTATATGCATATAGTGGGAGTGAATGGGGCACCGAAATGCAGCCTTTAAATAACGCTTCATCAGCCGCTTAACTCACCAATATGTGGTTATGGTACGCTAGTGCTATTCCCCGTTAAGTATGCAGCAGTTAAATATCGTCCGAACGACTCCATATTACACCAAAGTTATACGGGTGAGTAAACCAGGTTGTAAAAAATGGTAATACCCCTTTAACTGGACCTTGGTGTGTGTGTGTTTTGCATTTTTTATACATGTGTTCATGCATAGGTCTTTATTTTCAGCATGCCGAGAGCCCAAAGTCTCAGAGCTGGTTAAACAAAGAGTTTTGCCGCCTCAGATACCATCCAGGTATGTTATATTTTTTTATATGAAAAGCATTATTAGCAGCTTAAGAAGTCCTCACCTACTATGCTATTTCAAAACTAATAATAATTAAAAGTAATAACTCTCAGGTCATGCGATACATCTCTCTACACTCATGTTCAAAATCATCAGCTTCTTCTCTTCTCCTCAGAAAGACACCTGTGCACAAGCTATACTCCTCTGCGCTGAGCCGACAGCTCCAGTTGAGCGGCCCCACTAAATCCCCGCCGGCGCTTTCCCAGCTGCCCCAGGGTTTCCACCACCTTTACACTCACATAGCGTACGAGTGCGCGTCCCAGTTCTACCACCACTCCGGCAGTGCTCGTCGCACCTGCTTGAAAACTGGGAAGTGGAGCGGACGCCATGTCTCTTGTTCACCAGGTGAGGGCAGCAGAGGACTACATGTTCCGACCACTGGACCACACGACACAGAGCCAGGCACTGACAAAGTTATAAAAAAAAGAGTTCTTCATTTTTACAACAAATTGACAATGGATATCAAAAGGTCCATTGAAGAAAGCAAAATAAAACAACTCATTGTCTCGGTATACATAACCTACAATACAGTAATATCATCCCTGTTGCATCAGGACACTTTGGAAAACTCATGCAAGTGCGAGTCCCCAAACTCCAAATAATTCAAAAAGGGTTCCCAAACTTTATAAAAAATTGATCTTCTATTATATTAATGTCACTAAATCAAACAATACCTTTCAACCTTTTCACTGTTTCAGTGCAGTAAGATGTTCTTCCTTGCAGCGTAAGTAAGAGCACAATACAATTTCTTAGCTGTTCATTGTCTAGCTTGGTTGGAAGGCCCAAAACTATAAAGAGACACCAGGTCCATTTCTGAATTCTGACCAAGTGTCTTTTTTATTTCTCACAACCCATTAGACCAGTGTCTTTGCAGAGTCAGAGAACCAATTTTAGTCTTGCATTTAAGGCACATGGGTGAAAAAGTAATCATGTCTACAGTTAGGGGTTAAATGCTTTCTGTGTGCTGGTACGATTGCAGAAATTGATTTAGCATATCCCCTTATATCTTTCTTATATCAATGCTGTACAATTGTATATGCACATGTGCAGACACGACTTATTATGCGGTCACTCAGACCTGGTGTCTTGATAGCCATTTATCTGATGAAGTCCGCTACGAGAACACGCACCAGTACTTTCTAAAAATGTAATCACTGCCTGACAAGGTATTGCTGACACCGACAAAGCTTTATCGCTCATCTCTTCGGCAGTCCTGCCAGCTGTGGGCCTATCTTTGCTGCTCAGGGAAAACAGAAATGCCACTAAGCTGAGGCAAATGCTGAGAGCTTACAGCTTACAAGCCCAGCATCAGCAGCATCAGCAGCATCAGCAGCATCTCGTAATCACACACCGAGACTGGAGGATGTTATTGTGGCAAAGTTTAAACATAATATGTGAGGATCACTGGTCCGTTGATTCAATACAAGTATCCTAAACTGAATCGAGTGGTTAGAGCCGTTCTTTATTATCCATTTCATGTAAGTGGCTTCTTTCTCTGTGGGATGTCAGATCTGTAGAAATCTCCACAAAGGACGGCCCTTCATGAACAGCCTGCCTAGATTTCAACCTGTTCAACAGTTGTGCACAGACAAACAAATAGAGTTTGTGCTCACTGCAGTATTGTGAGGCAAAGCAGCTTTTTTCTATATATTGTTTTGATTGATGATAAATGTAGGTGATTTGTAAAGAGTAGGTGGAGCAGGTATACAGTATGTTGATGGACTGTGTGCAAATTCAGATTCAGAAAACTTTAATAATGCTGGGGGCCAATTTAAGACACATTTGAGCAGCAAGAACAAACACTTTTAGAACAAAAATACACGACACGTACAAAAAGCTACGCCGTAAATGTCTGAAACGTTCCAAACTGCCTACAGAGGACGTAAACATGACTGTATGAGCATATTTAAAAACTCAGTTTCCTCCGTTCTTCTTTCAGGGACTCACATTTCACACGGTTGAGTGCCCTTTGAGTGTTTAATATGCTGCTCCACACCCCACTGCTTTGCATATAGTTTGTAAATACTCTGCAATCTAATTTTTTTTTCTTGTGCCGTTTTCCCTGCCCTCCCCTTGACCGCGGTCTCACCTCTCATCCTGTCACCTCCTCTTTGGCAGTGTGTGGGAAGCATCTGACCTTTGACCCAGAGAGGCCAGAAGAGGCTCACTGGCCTTGGCTTGCAGCCATCTACCGTCGTTCCGCCAAGGGTACAGAGACCAAGGTGACCAAGGCAGACAGCCAGCATGGGTCCGTGAAGAAGGATGGCGGAGCAGGAACTGGCGACTACAATCAGGCTTCTGACTGGCAACTGGTCTGCAGCGGGGCTCTGGTTAACCAGAGGAGTCTCGTGGTTGCAGCTCACTGTGTGACAGAGTTGGGCAAAGTGTATCCTCTGAATACGGCCTCAGTTAAGGTGGTGGTGGGGAAGCACTACCGCGATGACCTCAGAGATAGTAAAGGCCTTCAACACCTCAGGGTAAGCTAATGGCTGTCTTACTTTCTAATGATATTTTTTAGCCAAACTTGCAGAATAAGTCTCAAAGTCTCTTTCTCTCTCACAAGGCGGCCTCTATTGTTGTTCATCCAAACTACGACCCCAACATTCTTGACTCTGACATCGCTGTGATCAAGTTACTGGACAAAGCGAGGATTGGAGAAAAAGTCTTGCCCCTGTGCTTGTCAGAAAACCAAGAAGAAGATGTGAGCAGTGGTCAAGGGCTTGTGACGGGCTGGTCTCCGCTTCCCGATTCAAGTTTAGGGCCGGATGAAAAGGCGAGGGTTGGGCTGGTTCACCTTGCCGACGTAGTTCCATGTGAGCATCAGTACGCCAGAAACGGTGTCCCAGTGAGCGTTACAGACAATATGCTCTGTGCAAGCCAAAAGCCTGACTATGGCTCGTCTAACATATGTCCCTCTGACACTGGGGGAATCCTTGTCCTCCCTGCCGTCCCCGAGAACCAAGGCAGCGATAATCAGAAGCCATCTTTCAGTGTTGCACAGAAGCAAGGGGAGAGCAAAGGGCTCTGGAGGCTCCTGGGACTTGTGAGCTTTGGCTACGACCAAGGGGAGTGTGATCCTGACCTCTACACAGTCTACACACGTGTAGCCAACTTCAAAGACTGGATCGAGAGCAATACGAAATAAAAACCTTACAGTGCTCTCAGTCATCTTCATCTGCGTATTCATTCTGTCTGTTCTTTTTTTTTGTCATATGCACAAGGGCATTTCCTATTAAATGCAGAAGCAACACTGGACAACACAGTGCTCTTACTGAAGGGGGTGCTAACGCATTAGATGTGCTGAGCATCAGCCTTTCGTCTGAAGACTTCAGCGTTCAGGTTAAAGACTTGAAGATGACCAGAAAACCAAATCAGCTGAGCATCGGGGCTGACGACGGTTCGGATTGTACTCGTTGTTGTGTATATATGTTGTAATGTTCTGAATTATTATTGTATCAATTTGTATGGCTCAAGAGATGTACATATTGTATGAAAATGACAAAAAAATGTTTTTAATTAAAGGAAATGTGGGTGTGGTAAAGCTTGTCAGGCTGTGACTGTGTTCTTCTTCGCGTGAGGTTCGTTACGTGTGGCAGGCACACATCAATATACTCCACTGTCTGGGTGCAAAATGAAACCCCTACATTGAGATAAAAAGGAACACCTTATATTCGCTCTGTGAAGCACATGGTGGTTTTCGCAATGTGAAGCAAATGAATCCAGGTCAGAGCAGCACCACTTTCGCGGCCGTAATCAGAGCATGTTATTCACAGATCAATTGCCTCTTCTGTGCTCAAATTAAATCAATTACTTCCATTCTGACGTTCCTCCATTATTCAGAGCTGCGCTTACTTATAGATGAAGGACTCGCACCTTGTATCGACCGCGGTGCGGTAACAATACTATTACTGTTCTGCAGGGGTTACAGTGCATTTTAGGAACCGCAACAACGAGAGCAGTAAAATCTGGCAAACATGACGAAATCAAAGAAAATGCAAAAGATATCGGAGGCGAGGTTGTTATTGAGACTGCAAGCCTCAGGCAGGAACTTTCAAGATTCAGTTTCACCTTCCAAAATGCTATTTTTGCTTTTTCTGTGTCTTCTTTTTATTACTATTACTATTGAAAAAGCATCCAGCCATTTAACAACTCATATTAAAAACTGGAATTAAACTACTAGAGCCCCCCATTTCCCATCACAGGAACACCAACTATGAAAGACTTCCAGTCTTTCCGTCGCCCATTTACCCAAGTGTAAAGAAAAGAAAAAAAAGCAGCTTAGCATAGTCCCATGTTTCCCAGAGGACAGTCCTATCCACTCAGGCTGGGAGACTTGTCTGTTCACAGGCCCTAGTTAGCTCACAGGGCATCATCTCATCAATAGAGACACGGGCAACCATAAGCTGACTGGCCTGGGAACAGAGGTGTAACCACGAGTAAAGTGCTGGGATAATGATGAGAAAACGCTATCATGAGAAGATAGTTAGCGCTGGAGAGGCAGCGGGGCAAAATACTTAACACTGGACTTACTCAAAATGTTTAGGTTTCTGTCCAGTTTCCCAGTTAGACCGGTGGGCCCTCTTTGTTCTCGGTGTAAGGGGAAGAACCCTCTGGGCTAAAATACTTTGGCACAAAGGGTTCAGACGCACAATTTTGTGCACATTCAAACAGTCAAGCTTTATTCTGTGCATTCTTTCCAGACATTTGCTTGTAGGTTTGCTTAATGTGGCTTTCATAAGTCCTTAATAAATTGGCCTCAAGTATTAGCAGCGCTGGCCTCCATTAGCAAACGTTAGCAAAGCTAGCAGACGTTCCCCAGTAGGTGTGCAGCTCTGTAGCACATGTGTTTAAATTATGGATGTGTGTTTACTGTCTAAATGTTATTCCCATCATGCCTTTAGCAACATATCATGCTAATCCCAGGACTGTTCATGCCCTAGAGCCCATGTGCTAGAGCATAGCACACTGTATATATGCAATTTATACATACGGAGAGCCTAAACAGAGCAGGTCATTATTCAGTCATTACCTGCCACAGCCATGTAAAATGAGACTGCCATTCATGCATTGCACCCCGAAAATACCACTGAATAAATACACAGCACACATATGCTTTGAACCCCGCACAGCAATTGTGTTGCTCTGATGTAAAGCTCCAGCTGTGGATTTATCCATAAGCTAGGCATGTGCCTGAACTGCACAGCCAGAAATGGGAATATGATTTATTGCGTTCTGCCATTGTTCCACTCATACGGCAGCTGCAGAGAAAAAAAAAAAATCTTCTTCCTGCTACTGAACTGAGAACAGAGAGGAGCTGCAAAGATATAGCCAAATGGAGGCGGTATGAATGAAACAGACCGCAGGAAATATGATTCACTTCTCTGCGCGGCTCCTTTGTTTCGGGGCCCGTAAGGTACTCATGATGTAGCTGTTGTAAACGCGTGTCCCATTCACCGGCGCAGAAGCCAATCTTTCAAATATACAAGGCTTAGTACACAGTTCAATACATGCATTAACCTCCTCCTCAAAGGAACCCTCTACAGCTCCCAGGGGTATTTCTCAACACTCTCCAGATTTATTATCCTTGAACATCATTGTTTCTTGGTTCTCTGATTATGTCTCAATACTGTTCCAAAATCTTGGGCCTGGGTCCATTATAAACAGTAGCTTTGTATAATGGCTTCTTCCCTAAGAGCTGACTTACACGATGTACAATATGTTTTCTGAATGGTTTACCAGCTAGTGGTGTCATTGCACTCGGCTGATTATGTTTATAAAATTCATTTATTTTACATATTTATCAGAACCCTTCTCAGCCACAGTGGGTAATTACACTCTTTCACAGCAAATATTACATGTGGTGTTCCACAGGGTACAATTTTAGGTCCGGTTTTATTCTCAACAACACAACTTTTCTTTTCATTGCTACACAACGACACACAGGTATACCTTCCCTTCAGACACTGTGACCCAAAATGCCTAGCTGAGTGTGCCAGTGTACCGTGTCATGGGTGAAGACTAGTAACTTGCTATGACTCGGGAACAGGAATATATTGCAATATTGAATGATTAATGTCTACATAGGAATGTTCTGTTATTCTGATTCCCCAACTCTGCAAGCCTGCACTTACACTACTGTCTGCACTATTCATAATGGGTGTGTCTGGCACTCAGGTCTCATTCCTTTGTGTTTGTTTTGCACACTGTGACAGTTAAACAGTTTCAGTTTTACACTGAGTTTAGGTCCGCTTTGCTCTGACACTTAGCTATATCCTTTTTGTATCAGACAATGTATACTTTGTTCAGAATTGTATATTTTAGACAGATGCCTAAATAACAGGACATAACAACACAAATAACAAGACAATGGTTTATAAGGGTCAAAGATGCAGTGTTAAAATGAATGATGGATCCGAACCAACTGAAATTTTAACCCATTTTAATTTCCAGTTCATACAGTTCACAGTTTATAAAGGACAAGCAATGTTTTGCCCAGTATTAGTAATTTTTCAGTGTTTCCTTGAACATCACACGTTTTCATCTCAGATAACACAAATGCAAAGGGTATACTCTGACAGTGGTGTGCACCTCTTTGAATTTGTACAAATGAACAGGGTCACTTAAGAAATAGCGTACAAGAAACGACCAGATTGATAAATCTCACATTCATTTGGTAGAAACAATGCGTTCGCAACTACAGAGATCAATTCATAACAGCCATATGTGAAGTAAGCAGCAGTCTGGGTCCAATGTCTGCAATGGGGAAAGGAGATCAGTCGGTCGGTAATAAATGATGCAGGTCGGCCACCTGTGAATATTTTACTCCTCGAGGCGGTGTGCCAAGAGAGACAGGGATATGCAGCATAATTCAAAAGCAATTTTAGGCGGCGGCACATTGTCAGGAGAAGCAGCATAGCAGAAATGTTATTCTGAGGTCTCTAAACTCATCAACTACCGTCTTCCTGTGCAGTGGCAGTGGAATATCTGAGCTACTGTTAATTTCAGAGCATACAATGTATGTACGTAATGTGTGTAGGAAGTGTTGTGTTTCGGACACGCTTAGCTCAGGAGAAGGAACCTCTCCATTTCCAAAGAATCCTTCAAAATATCCAGCTAACTGAGATGGTTTTTTACTGCTCATAACAAACGATCCAAAGCCAGGACAAAAAAATAAAAAAGGTCAACTAAGAACAAAAAACGGACTTCAGCCAATGAGGTTCCTTGCAAGGTTCCAAAGTACCTGGACAGAAGCAAAACAATGGGAATGAAAGAATTCAGGCAAGCTCAAACACACACAGTGGAAACAAACAAGAAAGCTGGAGATAACAGAGAGCAACGTTGGGCCGATCTGAGCCAAACTATGTAATGAATCCATGGTTTATGTAATGGGGAATCTAATTGCGCAAGTGGATGCAGGTGTCAGGAGAGGCAGGAGAGCGGGTCCGGTGGGAGTCTGAAATTGTATGCAGACGAGAAAACTGAACGAATGAATGTCAAAAATCTAAACTGCAGATGTCAACTGACAGCTCCACAGCATCAGTGTATAAAATATAATGATACATTAAATGTGCACCTGTAGCACGGGTCCGTACCTGCTCAACTGGTTCCTGAGAACACTTCTTTACTCATGAATCATGGCCTGCAACTCCTCTGAGCCAGAGACACATTCAGATTCCCTGTGCAGCTGCCACGTGTTAGTTTTCTGATGTTTTCTCATTGTTTCTAATCCTCCGCTTTTCTGATACTGAATCCAGAACCTGAGCAGTCAACGCTGTCGCTAAGCATGATATTCGCTTCCCTTGCCTTTTTCATACTTACAATTATAGCATTTACTTTCTCCTGTTCCTTTTGGCAAAGCCACAAATAGAATCAGAAAAGACTAATTAGTGCTGCCCACACAAATGCCTCTCTGTATCCCAGCCAGTGGGCTGCTGGATGCATACAGAAACGCTAGCCCGGCTGCAAAACAATCGCGGAAATGCAAACTTTGTGTTTAGTCATGTGTGTGGAATTGGAATATCAACTCCTTTGAAAAGGTGCTTCCAACCCTCACTCACACGGCTTAGTCACCGTCTGGCTCGGGCTTGGCGCAGTTTTGGTTATTTGCTATTATGCACTAATTTCACTCAATAAGACATGCCGAGACCTGACAGTATCTACTATATTCACAAGAACAACTGCTCCTACAACCCACTCTCATCCACTCAGTACGATTTTGTGGCCAGAGTACACTGAAAATATACTTGGTAATACAAAGTTAGTGCAATCAGATTTGCCCCTGAGTTTTTGTAACTCTTCAGCAAGGCTACAATGAGAGGAGGGGTGAGAGAGCAGTGGCACAGCGTATGCTCAGAATGTAATAATGGTCCACTTTCAGTTTTAATAGACTCACTCCAGCTCTTTGTCAGAGCCACTTGAATAAACAATTAGACATTTCTATATCTCCCAACTAGTCACTCAGACTCCATTCCCCTGCTCCCTCATCTTCTTTCTTCTCAAAAATGTCACCGTGTCATCTTCATGAATCCAAATCTATTAGCATTTCTGAACTGTGCGCCTCTGCTGCTTTCCAAAAGCGTCTCTTAGTCCTTTGTATAAATTATAAGTATTGTACATTTTATTCTTCAGGCTCAAACATTAGTTGTGCACTAAAGACACCACGTGTGACTCAGAGTAAAGGGACGACCGTGCAAGTGAATAACATAATAATGAAGCTAAAACACAAACACAAATTTATCAGATGGTTAGTTTGACTAAGTGGATTGCTGGCTACGTTGCCAATAAGCAGACGCCCCATATGACTGCACGGCACTGGAGGAACGCTCTCCAGGATGTAGGACGTACAGTACCTGTTTCCATGTCAGTGATCAAGAGAAGACCACGTGACCACGACCTCAGGGGATTCAGCACGAGATGCAAACCGCTGGTAGGCCTCTTCACCACCTCACCACCTGACAAACACAGTCTGTCTCAGGGTGCAGGGCTATCAGCAGAGGTGGCACGCTCACACGTATTCAGTAACTACTGCATTAATGAACAAATTCATCTTTTTAATGTATAAAACACATTTTCAGGGTCTGAACAAAAAGGACGCACTGTGCATAAATCACCGCGGATTGCCTTGTAGTGTCGTAGTGAGCATTTTCCACGGCGTTTTCTTACGTTTTACTGGTGAAACAATTAATTGGCGAAATGATCAAAGAAAAAAAAGCTGTCACAGGCAAACTGCAGCAATGCTGAAGATAGGCTTTCACTTTTAATCCACTTGATTGCTCTGTTTTCTTTTTCTTTCAGTCTGGCACATTTTGTCCCCCCTGACATTGCTGAAGCAAAAACAATAAGCTGGTACTGAGTACATTAGTTGAAAAGGAAAATAATATCCCTATGCACCCCTTTCCCATACATTTAGTTTCGACTTCCTGAGAATATTTAGAGGGAGCATGAATATGTTGCTGTTAGAGCCGCCAGTCAAATCAAGCACTGATTGAATATTTATTCTATGTAACAGTGTAAAAGTCATATAAACATAACGAGGATATAAGGGATTCAAAAGAAGACTGGGTCAGAAAACCTGCAGCACATCCACTGCATGTTAAAGCATTACTTAATACTTTTTTTGCTTCTGGGATTCGAGCTCATCTGGCTCTCTGTGCCACACATCAAACAGGTCTGAATGAACTTCGACGGCGTGAGTGCCTGTGAGAAAGCCGGAGAGGGTCACGGAGAGCCATGGGGAGAAAGAAAGAAACGGGTACGTATAGGCTGCATCCTCAACCAACGGGAGCTGGCATTCCCATGGAGGAGAGACAAAGAGGGGGGAAACGGGCGGAGGGGGGCTGAGGGGAGTAAAGCGCCGAGGAGTGAGGTGAGGCAGAGCTCATTCAGTGGGATCGTTGAGCTGCGGAGCTCCTCGGATTTTACTGACAGAAAGTCCCTCTGTTTGACTGGTCTGTGAAGCGCTCCTGTCCTGGACCGCTGTGCGCTCTGCAGCTCTCTGTGGCTGACCCTCTCTGAAGCGGATGAGACAAGACCCTGCGAGGGGACAGCACCAAAAACTTTTTTAATCGTCATTTGCAGCAAAGGTAAGACGGATGCTTTGGCATGTGCTGTTCTTAGCGCGCACGCCGGCCAGATAAACGCGGTGGAGACGGTGTTAAAAACGAATGCTTCAGTCGTGCATTGCAGCTTTAACGTGTTGTTTATCGCCACAAGTTACATGTAAACAAAAGCTTTAATTGGAAATTACCACAGGTGCATATTAGGCGAACAATTTCAAAATATAAAGTGGCACACCAGTTTGCAGCTTTGTGTTAAATGATTCTTTCCCCCATTACCAGTTTTCTCATCCCGGATAGTAGATAGTGGACATATTGGCAACCCGCGGTGTAAAAGTACCGGAGCGCCCACCGTCAGAAATAAAAGCACATCACACGATTGAACAAAAGGGCTGCAAGATCCTCCTCGCAGCAGCAGACGCGCATGCATTAAATGGAAGTGATAGATAAACGATACATAAGAAAATGAAAAGGCACTTTATTGGCAACGCTGGAGCTGCAGAAAAACGCTTTTTCCCCGCAATTCTCTGGCTGCCGTGCGTTCCTATCACTCCCAAAGCACGCTCTCTCTGAACCGCACGGAAAGGGCTGCCCTGCCCTCGCTTCAGCCAAAGTTGCTTGGAGCTGAAGTCACATGGGAGCCACTTGGACGCGAAGAAGAGGAACATTTGTGAGACACCATGGTGGGACAACAATAGCTGGGGGTTTTCACCGCCGTGTCCTCTTCTGCCGTGTTCCGTAGGCTCGTACTGTAGATGGCGATAACTGTTGAGAAATTGGGCAACAAGTTGGAGCTTGGATTTGCAGCGTGCTCATACGTTACAATGTCTAAATTAATAACTAACAGACTCTGTAAACATGCGCCCGTGAGAAAGATAAGCGCATGCATTCTGATATGCAGTAGCCAGAGAGCCAGAGAAACGTTTGGCTGCATGTATTTTTTCTTTTGCAAAAAACGACCATGCAGTCCCTCAGATTAATTCACTACTAAAAGGAATCCCCTTTTTAGTTTAGAAGAAAGCTTACAGGAGGGTTTTTATTTTATTTTTTTATTTTTTCTCAGAACGTGGAGATGTTGCTGAAAGGAAAAACTGAACGCCTTTTTTTTTTTTACCTTACTAACGCCACCCACCTCTTGAGCCAATCCTTGCAGCTCTTTCCCGCTTTCATATTAAACGCATGCATGCACACTCACACACAGCCATCCACACGCACACACACACAGCCATCCACACGCACACACACACAGTTTTCCAATAGCACCATCAATGTCACCATGGAAACCAACTCTCTTGGCACCCCCCCCAGTTGATCGCCTTCTGCGTTACTCTCGGCTCCTCTTCAAGAAAACGGCTGCAGGGTGTGTTTGTGGACGCTTCTGTCCACAGGCTCTTGATGGATGACACCTGGATGAGAGGGCGGGGCTTCTCCTGGGGCCCACAGATGTGAGCGTATGTAGGTCGGATTTTGACTGCCGTTTCGTCACCCGCCGGTGGTCCTGGGGCCAGGAACAGGCTGTACCCCGTGCATTGTGCGGCGGGGATGGGATGTGGAGAAGCCTTGGCCTTCGGTGTAATTGCCGGCAGTGAATCCGTAAAGGAAAGTGTCCATGCAGCTAATGCGTTTTGTCCCTTTCCCAGAGGCCGTTCTCGAAACGGCTGCACTGTGGCATTTGCTGCCTTACATGAATGAACACAACAGACATTTAAGGCGAGCTCACACATGCTGAAAGGCGGGATGAGTCGCTTGATAAATCGGTTGTGGGGGGTGTATTTTTTCTTTTTTTTTTCATCCATATGTAATCATATGCATATGTTCATCATGGGGGGGGGCATATTGTGAAGCCTTAAGAAGTAATTCACGTAAATGATCTGTCACATCAATAGGAGTCTGTTTGTGCACATTATACAGATATTTAGCATCCATTTACACAGAAGAACATCATTAGTGTGAGAGAGACTTCATCGGGCTCCATTAAATCCTCCAGCCTGTGTTTGTAAGAAAATAACAACATACAACCACATTACATCCCGAGTGTTCCTGGTTTATTACACCGTGTTCTTTGAAATATCTGAACCATTCTCTTATCATCAGCTCAGTCTAAATAGACTGGACGGATGTAAATAAAATCAATTCCATTCGTCCTCGACTGCCTAAAATATATTTTTAAATCTAATCTCGTTTGGAACACGGCCACAAATGGATGCCGGTCAAATCTAAATTAAATGTGTGGCGTCAATATTTGGCTTGGTACCTTAATCCTAACAAACAGTTGGATGAAGCTACGCCCAACAGGGAAAAATGGAAGCATTAACCCTAAAAATACACACACGCATGCAAACATGCACAGGCAAGACAGGACCCTGCAGCGTCGCCGAGCTTCGAGTGAAAGTGGGAGTGAAACAAATCAAAAACGGGGAAACATCTGTGAAGATGTTACTTTAATTAGGGTAGACAGAGCTAAGGTTATCAGGGCATCCTAGATGTTTACATGAGCACACACACGAGGGGGAGGGTAGTTGTGCGGAGAAGCAGGCCAGGGGTGAATAATATGGAAAGGAAAAGGAAGTAATGGCACAGTGTCGAAAATCGATACGCCGACAAACCGATAGCTCCTCCGCTGGCTGTGCTCCTCGGTGGAAATTAAATTTGACCAATTCATCTCAACGGTTTTATGGATCGTATATAGCGGTTTGTTTGTGCTTGAGAATGATTGTGGGTGGAACTGACTGAATAGATGGCTGGTAAGGGTCGACCAGATGGCAAACGAGCCATCATTAGTGAGCAGGCATGAAGTGATTAAAAGGAAACTGCGTTTTCGCTTCGCCCTGTGCTGAGAAATAATTGAATGTTGATATATTTACATGCAATGGACAGAGGGTGAGAGTGTGGTCTTGTTTTCATGGCATTTTATTTTAACCCCTATATACAGATTTACAGATCCATGTTCTGCACACTCTGCTGCCTCTCTGTGTTCAGTGCAGCCGAGTTCTGGGGAAAAATAAAAAATAAATAAACAATTAATTCCCAAGAACAATGTAGAAACACTTCGGTTTCTGCCAGACAAACTGAGAATTTGCACTGCCAGAAGTGTCAGATACAGCGGAGCGGGAGAGAGTTAATGTGTAGGAGTGACAGAAAGATAAAGAGACGGGGAGGACAGACAGTAAAACACAGACGTCTTTATTTAGTCGCATGTAAGGAGATAAAGGAGGAAACGCGCAAGGGATGAGGGCCGGGGTCGTTTCTCCTCATTATTCTGTGAACAGAGAACTCTTTCCATGCACGAGGAAGGGCCCTGCACATGTCACTCACAGGGTACGCATAAGCGAGCAGCACCTAGTTGTTCATCGGCTGTCATTGTCTGTTTCTCCCAATGGTGAACGAAGGTACCAAGCCAGGACAGCGCTAAAACAAATGGAATGCTTTGACTTAAGGTGGTGCCGTGGAGAAAGGAATGCACAATATGCCCCGACATGCATGGCTTTCTTCACGAGTGGGGAGGCAAAACGCTTCAGCCAAGCATCAAAAAACGTCCCCAGTTTGAAAGCTCGCAAGAGTTCCCTCCGTCCCGAAATGTAAATCTGCAGCTTGGAAAGGTTGCAGAGGAAGGAAAGAGAAAATAGAGAGAAGAAGATGAAACGGGTGAAATGAGCACTAGGCTACATCTACAGAGATGTGTGAGTGTGTCCTCCGTTCGCGGAACCTCTCTGTGGTCTTACTGGCAGTCTGTGGCATCTAGTGCTTGAGTAATCCTCCTGGGAACACGCTGGCTCTGCCAAAGTACCATCCAGCTCCTCTTTTCAGCCGTTACCACCCTCATGCTTGTCTGTCTCTGTTTCTCTTCCGCACTTTCTCAATACTCCTCATCCTTGGGCTGTTCTTTTCATTACAGTGCCTCCTAATTACCTTAATATAACCGTTTTCATTAGTTTCTGTGAAACCGCTCAGCTCTTTCCCATCACGTTGAATTGTGACTCATCTCCCTCTCATCACTCTATCTCAGCTGTGAATCTTCCCAATACGGAGAAGACTAGATTCTCTTTTTTTCTTTTTCAGTTTTTGCCTGTAGAGTCAGTGTTTCGTTTCTCGGAGAACTGTGGAGCCTTTTCCCATGGGTTGACCAAACAAAGGGCCCCGGCTCCCTTCGCTTCTGTATGACTGCACAGGAACAGAAACGCAGGCATTCGCCAGCGAGGCCGGTGCACGGCGGCGAAGCGATAGATCTCTCCGACGGCCGTGATCGAGGCTCTTGTTCAGTTTTGCCATGAGGCAGGATAGGGCCGCCGCTGTGCGGTTAGCGTTTAATGGAGATTTATTGCCCAGCTGTCATTAAGTAGCAGTTTATTTCAAAATGTGTCAAATGGTGTTTGGGTCTTGACTCGATGAGATCATTTAGGAGAGAGGGGTTCAAATGTTATGTAACCTGAATATATGAAAACCTTTTTTTTTTTCTTTGGCCTCATGTGATACATAGAGGTCAAGGGTCACGGTCAGAGTAACCCACATGTGCACTAACACCCAGCCAGGCTTCAGCAAGTAAAATTTTCCACCAGAAATGACCAACGCATCCTGAAACACCTATCATTTCTTTATGCTACCAACAAAATTGGTGTTTTTCTTCTTGACTTTGATTCGGCTGATTCTCAGATTTAACATCAGACATTAATACACTGCCTCGGGGGGCCCCAGAGGGGGATTGAGTCAGTGTTTACTGGTACAATAAAGGCCTCATCGCTGCCCACCCCTTCGCCCACTGCCACCGTCCCCTCGTCCCCTTCTTCTCCTCCTCCCTGAAAAACCACCCACATCCCATTGGCACCTGCTACATCGGAATTCAGGTCATCAGAGGGGAGTCACGGAATTGCTCTGGGAGTGATTGGTAAAAGAGGAGAGGAGGCAGGATGGAGGGGGTCTCATTTTTTTTGTTTTGTTTTGTTTTGTTTTGTTTTGTTTTGCCCTTCCTGGCACCAGGGACCATGCCACAGCAAACAATCGGCCCCATTGTGCGGGAACAAAGGCGTCCTAATTGAAGCACATTAAGTGATTTGTTCAAAACAAATAGAAGACTTCATCTGAACGACTGTCACAAGATTCGGTCTGACAGGTTCACACTGATTATGAGCTACCTCTGGTTTGTGCCGCAGTTTGGTGAACTCTGCTCTTGGCGTTTTAACATCCCACACAGAAGGGATTTTCTCCACAAATATAGCTACCAGTAATAGTAATAATTAAGACATTACAATTGATCTGAAGATGCAGTGATGGACTGATGCAGGAAAACGGTTCCTGGGACCAGATTCATATCACATCCACAGAGAAAGCTCAGGGGAAGCATTTAAATGTTGATTGTTGCTCATTTAGCTGATTTTCTTCTTCGTGCTTCTCTAAGGGCGAACCTTTCATGGCAGTTTAATGGTGAAGTTCATTTCAGGATCGTTGATTAGTAAAGTAATATAAAAAAGTTTCCAAATGGCGACAAAAAATGTGTCTGGATATGATTTCTGCATTTGATCCTCCTCCTCCTACAAGTAGAAGTCTGAAATCACAAGGAAAACGAAAAACTACGCAAAGAAAAGTTCAAACCGTAACGAAAAATAGTATCATTGCCCTCTTTACCCGCTAGCCCTCCCAGTCTCACCCACCTTCCTCCTCTTTCGCCCCTTTTTACTATTCCACAAATCCTCAATTAAGTGCGTAATGGGCCTCAGAGGCAGGTTTGTGTGCTGCTTTTGTTCAGCTTCGGGGGATCGGCCGGCATTAATGTTCCTCTTGAGTATGTAAATAGCCCGAGCTGTGGGAGCGCAAAGCAGAGCTGCCACTTGTCCGCTTAATCGCGGAGAGCTCCATCACTTTCAGACGTTTCGGGGAGCCAAAGCAGGACATGCATGAGAACCTGAGCGGCGAGTACAATGCCCACACTTGGAGGAGTAACCTCAGCACCCATGTCCGCCTCCCACTTCTTCCGGAATAAACCCCTCTTCTTTTTTTTTTTACTCACTCTCTCCCGATTCCCTCAGGACCCTTTACTCTCCCCCCCCCCCCCCCCCAGAAAGCTGGCAGCGGCCCTCACTCCTCCTACTCACACAGATCACTGACCAATCCTCCCTCCGCATGTGTGCTGCTCCCCACGGCTCGGCCTATCCCATCCCGGCGAGCTCCGCTTGATAGACCCCGCGGTCCAGCTCTGTTTACTTCACCCACTCGTCCAGCGGAACACACAACAAGCCTGTTTGTCAGCCCCCTTTTCAAAACTAAAAGGGGAGAAAGAGGGGAGGAGGGGGTGGGGGTGGGGGGGTCACGAAAACAAAAAAACGGAGGAAACAATTAAGTCGCCCCTCCTCCCCATGAACCCTGTGGTAGCGGTTTCCCAGCTCTAGATTCTGTGAACTAACTTGGAGGCCTGTAAAGTGGCCCATTATTCTAGTAGGGGTGGCGTGTTCCAAGAGCGGCCGGCCTCAATGGCTGATGAACACAGAGAGGGTTTTGTTGGAGCGTTCTGGCTCACCACATTATGCACTGGTTAATTAGGAGCTGCATCATCCATCTATCTATCTATTGATATGTTTTATATAGACTTATCTTCTGCAGATATACGCCGACATCCCCAGGAATCCCCCGTTTCCTCTCATAGTGCGAGGATTACTCTGAACCGGGATTTTTGGGGGGAATTTGTACGCCTTAAATCTGCGACTGAAAGGGGTTTTACCGTCCTTAGAACAGCCTAAGATGTGTGTACTCTAGGGATTTGGCTGCGGCTGCGATCAAACAGCGGAAACGTGTTGAAAATGATTTTGCCCAGAGCCCTCTAATAGTGATTGACTGCGGCTATACGCAGGATGTCATAATTAGGCGGTGGAATATGAAGAAGGGAAAAAAAAAAGCCTCCGCTAGCGAGTTCCCTCTCTGTGGCATTCCTTTGCTGCCTGCGACTGAAGAAATATTTACATAGTTTAAAAAAGTGTGCGGTGAATAATGACGTGGAAAAGAAAGAAAAAAACAATGAAGTGAGGAGCGTCAAGGTTTTCCCTGTGGCTTTACGCGCGAGTAACAGCTGTAAAATCGTATTTGTAAAGCTCGTATTTTTGTTAGGTATATGAGGAAAAGCTCCTCCCGGTACTTGTGTGTTGATGTGATTCTGAATGAACAGTATCAGTGCAGTGGTCCTGAAAGGATAGCAGGCTTGCAGAACTTAAAGGCCTCGAGGTATCTGCTGTGAGCTTACAAGCACACGGTGACGTTTTGCTTGCTCAAACAGATTCGAGTCTTAATCTTTGGAGATTTTTTACACGCCAGGACAGTTAGTTCACGCCAGGTTTTCATGCTGCATGAGATATTACTGAAAAGCTGCAAAATGCACCGTTTGTCGAGCACCCACAGCAGACAGAGGACGGGTTGTCTAGTAGCGGCGGTGCAGTGTACATGCGCGAGGAGACAGCAGGAGAAGCAGAGTCGAAACGGCGGGAGTGACAGTGTGACAGAGATACTGCAACGAGCAAGAGGAGAAGAAGAAGAAGCGAGAGACTGACAGCTCTGTCACACTTCTCTGCTTTCCTGATATGCTTTACACGTTGCGCGTTTGGACCGTCTTTGATGATGATGTGTGTGTTTTACTCTCCAGTGCAGACGCACACAGACAATGAAGGTGGAAAAAAACCCACAATGGTTCAGAGAATAACGATCACACATTATTGAAAGGTATGTAGGCCGCTTCTGCACGTGCTGCATTTACAGTAATGAGCATCAAGACGGGAGTTACCATATGGCGCATGTCCAAGGAGCACAAGCCTACCCCGAACCAAGCGCTGGTTGGTCCGAGGTAGATTCTTTAAACCACAAATTTGGCCCTGTTCTACAAATTATCTAGTGGAAAATATAGAATATTAGCAGAGGTATGCGTGTGTGTGTCTGTGTGTGGATGGTGGGCTTAGCTCACTGATGTAATGAGCTGTGTGTGCATGTGTGCAGGAATGCCCTTTCTGTCAACACTGCGGGGTGGTGTGAGGAGACCAGGCCATGGCTACCGCTCCGGGCCGCGCTCGGTCCCCGCAGACTCCAATCTTTAATTAGTGAGAGAACATCCATCCTCCTCAGCGCTCTTATTGGCAAATCCTGAGCGAGACTGTAACCCGACCATCCCCACCCCCCCCTCGCCTCGCCTCGCCTCGCCTCCTCCTCGCACACGCACCGCGGGCCCGGACCGGCTGAGATTTATGACCGCAGATGACAGTGCAATATTTCACGTGGGTGCTTGTATCCAAATGCGAGGGAGCGCTGTCAACTTAGGGGCGCGCGCGTGTGTTTAAATTCAAGAGTGTGTCAGGTGAGTGTAGCGATGTATGAAACGTGATTTGTGCAGTAATCCCATTTCACGGGGCCAGCTGCCCGACACAGATGTCAGCTCCTCGTGTATCCACTGATAACACAGGCGTCCCCCCCAGTCTACAGTAAATAGAGACTCCAACGTATTCCCCCACTTCAGGTGATTGCTCTATTCCGACCATCGCTCGCCCCTCCTCTCTCCGCCCTCACTTATTTTCTCATCTGGTTGCGATTCCTTTGTCTCCATCCTCACCTCCGTTGGCCACACCTTCCCTTTTCCACCCTCTCTCGCTCCGTTATCTCTTCCCCTCCCCCCATACATTGTTACTCATCTATCTTTATGTGGCATTCTTGCCGTTTCACCCCTCCCACCCTCTCCTGTCATCCCCCGGCTCTCAGCAGCGTAGCGGGTATACATATAGCGGTGGTTGTAGCAGGGGGGAGGGGGGTGGGGTTGGTCCTGCCTTACTGGCTGATTTAATGAGCTCCTGTGGGGATCGGGCCGCAGCCATCAAAAGCCGCGCGCTGCTGCTATATAGCAAGTTCCGCTAAGCAGATGCGCCTCCGTTAATGATATTGCTGTAGCATCATGCTCGGCCAACGTGCACGCTGCAGCGGCTATAGGTGGAGAGAGATGAGTGTGTCTGGACAGTAGGTGTGTTGTCCATCATCTGACAGGGGAGGTACAGTAGGAATATCTCACATTACTATGGATGATCTTCTTTTCTACGCTGACCTTTCATCTGTGCAGCTGTAGGCAAAGTGATGGGGGTTGGGGGGCGAACGGCAACAAAATCCTTTTGGTTGCAGCTTAGGAGAACCCAGCTGAAAACGTGTTATCGGAGTTAAGACTCTTAGAGCATAATGGAGGAGGAGGGATGAGGGTCGTAAAAGCTGAGATGATGATGATGATGATGATGATGATGATGATGATGATGATGATGATGATGAGGTTTAACATTAGCTTTAAAGTCAAAACAAAGACACGCATCCAAGCAGCGGGGCAGGCTTGCGCTCAAATCGGATGCCGCCAAACTTAAAGCCTCACAGATATTATTCAGATCAGTCGGAATCGGGTGATGGCCACGCCTCGGCGTAATGGGCTGTTTGGACATAATCAGTTTTGAGAGACTTACTGCATGCAGGCTACGACTGCAGCCTCTCTAATGACCGCCTCATTACGGGCACAAAGACTTGCGCTAAACAAAGGGAAACCTCGAAGAACAGGCACGTATGGTTCATTCATGCACTGCCAGGACGCAACCGGATCGTAAATTACAGCGGAAAAAGTGGAAAAAAGCGTCCTCGGGCATTTCTCGGTAAGGTATCGGCGGTCATTAGCAGCAGACAAAGCTCTGATTCTGGCGAATGAGGAAAAACGCCATCTTCATTTGACTACAGTTTGCAGAATAACATCACCAGATAATCCTAATAGATGTTACAGGTATGACTTTTGGGGTTCCTGGTGGCTATTAGTGGTGATAACAGCAGATACTTCGGTACAGTTTGTGCTCAGGCCTGAAGCTGTGTCACTGACCGTGGTACTGAACACCTGCCCTGCACTCATAGTGCTTCAAGACCGGCCCTTTAGAGTCACTGCATGGATTACATTGCTTTAAAGGGGTCAGTATTACATAATGCGGGGCCAGAACAAAGTATTTACAGCTGCCTCTGGAATAAACAATAGCAATATGTAAACTTTAAAGACATTTTAAAGTGTTGTCTTATGCATTATTTCAAAATAAACATGAACTGCAATGAAACGGGTCGATATATTGACAAAATGTTCAGTGTCATAGGATCACATCCTTTGTCAGTGGATCTCCATTCATTGACCAGCTATTCATTTCAGTCCCAACGACAGTGAGTGACATGTAACTGACACGGGGGGCAGCGAAACGTAAGCTTCAATCAAAGTGCAGTCCTTTTGGCGTTAGGCCAGTCTCTGATCACTGTATTCCCGACGCAGCGTTCACTTGGAAGAGAGTCAAGACCGCTTTCAGTGGACCACTGAGTGAGTCCGTGCGCTTGCTCTTAGCTTAGCTGAGGATAGAGGGTTGGATTCTTCAGCACTCGGGAGCTTCAAGCGTCAACGTGTACGGACGAGGAGGCCATATATATGTATCTGTCTTTAAATATTAGTCTCCAAGGAGTGAGCTGACAATAGTGAACAATTAGTATTTGTCAGTGAGTCTTTTGTTTTAACCCCCTCGCCATCTATCACTGGATGCATTCATCCCAACAGCCATCTAGGGATACATAAATGAGAGGGTGACAAAGCTTCCCTTTCTTCATATGCTGGAATTTATCTCCCGATTCCTATGCACAGCACAACCTGAAGTGTTTGCTGAGAGCTTCCTTTTTTGGGGAGGAGGAGGAGGAGGAGGAGGGTGGGGAAGCTGGTCAAGCTGTTCACAGCTCCTAGGCAGCCAGTATGTGTGAGCCCATTTCTTCCCACTGTAATGCAAGTGGCCATGAGGCCCAGAGGGGACAGATATATCCGGAACCTGGCCCCGCTCCAGTTGTCTTTACCTCGCAGTATAATGTGATGCACCAATCATGAGAACGGGGCATTGGGGCCCTCGGGAGACCGGTGGGAAACTTGCATTCTCATTTACGTCTCCCTCTGTGCTATCGCATGGGCCACATCAACCTGAATTAGACCACAAAGTGTAACCACTAAACCGTCCTCTCTGGTTGTTTATTTTGTGAGCACTTGAGTGTGAATGGCAGGGTGGCATGGTATGGTGAAGCGTGGGACAGTAGCTCATTAATTATGCAAGTGGCGCAACACAGGATGATTTAAAACATTTATTTATTTGCATGTGAAATATTATCCAGTCAGCTACAGATGAAATTTGCTAATCCATACATCATCTTTATACATTATGTTTACGTAGCGTTGGTGCACGCTTTGTGTGTTTGTGTGCTGGGTATGTGTGTGGCTGTGAGCTTCCTCTTTCCCCCTTCATCCCCTTCTCTCTGAGCCACAGAGTGTTGCTAGGACAACCCCTCGTGGTCCTTGCTGCATCGCGGCGGCCCTCAATGCCAGCACTCAGGGAACCTCCTCGCACTGGGAAGGCTGCATAAAATCGGGATAATCGCCGTCGATTATGGGACACAATGGGCCGCCGCTTCTGAAAGATTCATTCATCCTGGAAAAAGAGACTGCGGAGGGGTGGGGGAGAGAAAGGGGCGCCTTGGTCCCTCCGCTGCTCTCCCACGGTGGGCACAGGCATGACATCAGTGGCCTGAAAGAGCTGGCATTCTGGACATGCCCACTGCCCTCCCTCCTCGCTATACCCTTGCGCCCCCTCCCCTTCGAACCCCCCACCCCCCTCCCTTCTTTTCTCGCCCCTGCCAGTTTGGATGCACCGCTTGGCCGCCCGAGTTGGGGCCACTGCCACTGTTTGCGTGCGAAACAAAGCCCCTCAGAAGGAAGAGAGAGGAAGCAAAGAGCTTCACATGGTACCAGCCAAGAGCAGGGATGGCTGCCTCAGCCTTCCCCTCGCAGGCCCCTCTTTTGGCTGAGAGTCGCTGGTGTGACCCCAGTACCCCCTTTTCCCCTAGTGTCCCTCTCACTCCCCCGTGTAACCCCTTCTTCTCTGTCCTATCCCCTTCCTCACATCCTGCAAAGTGCACCCTTATCCCCGAGAGAGCCATGTGAATGACTATGACATGTCAAGGGATTTGGGATGAGTGATTTCTCATGACACAACCTTTGCAGGCAGAAACGGCATTCCTCTTGCTTTTGTTGTGCGGTCGGTCATTTGTTTGAAGAGGAAATAGCTTTCCAACACATTTCCCTAATTAGAATAATGTGATACTGCTCAATACGATGTGAAGTCCCATGCTGCTGGGAGACTAGAGGGAAATCAGCGTGACGCCATCCTCGGCATGAATCACATAGGTCACTTGCGCTTTTAGAGCCCGGCGCTTTGGAGTTTCACTGAATAGTGCGTAAATCTATATGTTGTATGCAGCACGTGACTTGAGTTAATGTGTAGACCTTATTTTCTTTTAAATGAGTCGTCGGAATATATGTGTATATGCATGATGTGAGGAAGGCACACCGTAGGATGTGTGCTCTCTCAGCTACAGGGAGCAGTAAACATTAACCTCTCATCTGCGACCCACCAGGATGACCCTAAAGCTCCCAAACAGCAGCATTATGTACGTTAAACCTTCCATCCATCCTTTGTCATTTAGTCTCCTCGCTGAAAAACGGGCTACTCACAAAGCTCTACTGTCCGCAACTGTGCCATTAGCGGGCATCACCACGTTCATCTCCAGCAGCCTGGCCTGGCCTCTCCCGCGCTATCCATGGTAGTGGATGGATGAGGCTTGAAGCTCTGGGGGGATTACAGTGTCCAGGGAATGAAGGGACCCTGAGGGATTTGACTCCTAAGCTCAGATATAGACTCCTCCCTCCACTTCTTCTTTTTTTTCCGGTTATTTATTTACCCCTATGTTTGTCGTCCGTATGTTTACATGTTTGTGTGTGTGTGTAGCCTGCTATGGGAGTTGTTGGAGATGGTGGTGGAGTCAGGGGGTGGGGGCTGAGGGGGGGGGGGATTGCAGACATCAGGATGGGGCAATTCAGGTTGCGGTGGCTATGACTGGGTCCGTCGTCTGGACTGTGGTGACTTGCTCCTCTCCGGATGCTTTGGACGGCTGAGCGTGGCTAGCTGTCAGCAGAGCTCCGCTGCTTTCCGGCCACTGGCTGTACCCAGGACCTTATCTGCTGACATCCGGCAACATTATTTTTTTTTTTTGGATGGAGCTGTCGTGATCCGACTAACGTTCTCGTGCTGATTCGGTCTTAAATACCAAAGGCTGGAGATTTGATCCTGGTCCATGTATATAGCACTTACCTCAACTCCCCCAGAAATGAAGTAAGTACTACGCTTTTACAGCTTTAGACACTTTAACTCCTTTTAATTTTTCTTTGTCGCTTACTTACATCACCTGCTGATTATGGAACAGTTTAATTGGAGTATGAAAGTAAGTGTGAAAGAGAAATGATCTCTAAAAGGTTCCCATCTTCTAAGCGTAGCTCTGTTCAAGCCCTTACTCGTTCCTCGTGGCTCTGCGGTCCTGTAATTCAATTAATCTGACTAAGCCCTCGGGCGAGATTATCCAGCGTTAGAGACCGAAAGTGTATGTGCGTGTGCATTTCTCCGCACGTTTGCTGAATTAACATTTTCTGCTGAGCATTTCTCAAGGAAACGTACTTCACGAGTGAAGAGTAACATCACGGCGACACTTTTCGCAACCACTCACTGTTTCATATATAGTTGAGCCATTGCCCCTCTTCTATACATTTTAATATTCATCTATCACCGAGTCACACAAACCAGCTCCCTCATCTGTCTCTGACTTGGCGAGAGAAGTGCTAATGAGAGGATCGTGACGGAGTATCGCCCGCTTCCTCCCTCGCTGCTAAAAATAATGAAATGGAGGGTGAAAAGGGGGGAATTCAATTAACAGCTCTCATCACTCTTATAGAATGGGGTTACTCAGTAATGCAGTTTTTCATTTTTTTTTTTTTTTTTGCGTATTTATTTCTACATTTAGAAATCCCTGAGTATCGAAGACGCGGAGTGTAACGTCGGTGCTGTTTAGCTGCTGTTCTGCGTGTTATTTCTGCATTCCACACTTCACTTTGAAATTAATAAGAGGAGATGGGGCCGGTCCATCTGCGTGCCTGGAAGCTGACCAGGTGGTCTTCCTATAGCCGAGCGATACGCAAAGCTAGCTGGGGGAGGTGTGTGTAAACGTGTGAGCGCCTGCGTGTGTGTGTTCGTTCGTGTGGAACTATCAGCGACTGCTTCTTCCACAACAACAATAACGCCATAAAGGGCCTTTGGTTGCAAGAAACTTTGCAGCTCCGACTATTGACTTGAGCTCCCTTTCTCGCCTTTGATCAGCTGGAAAGAAAAAAAACTTGACAGCCAACATGATTAATAACTCTGAAGTGTTTTGACTTCATAGCTGACTATGGGGGAGGGGAGGCTGAGGACAAAAGAAAATAAACTCCACCACCAAAGCTTCCATTTGTGTGTTTTAGGCCATGAACCCCAGGGGTGAGGTGAAAGGTCAGAGTCACATTATTTCCTCTTTGCCCGCTCTTTGTAATCCATCACAGCGGACGTTTTCACATCCTTTTTGGCGGGTGAATAGCGACGCAGACATTTTTATTTCCTCACAGACAAAAAAGGATGTCAAAGCCAGCCAGACGATGTGATATATTGACCCTTCAATTTGTTTCAAAGATGCTGTGGTGCCTCTTTTTCTTCTTCTTCTTCCTCTTTCTCTGACAGAGTTATTGAACACCTGCCTAACTGGCATGTGACAGACACAGCTGGCTCCCATCTCACTAACAAATTCAGTCACACCTCGACGAGGCGGCAGGAAGCTCCTCTGTTCTGCCTGTGATGGGAAATCACTTTTTATTCAATTATTTGTGAAGTTTTGAGCGATTCTAGAAAGTGTTCCCATGCCGTCATAACTCAGAGGAAACAATCGTCTAAACTGATCCGATTGGGGACGACTTTCCCCGTCTCCCTAGACTCCCAGACTTACAGAGGGCTATTGTTGGTGTTCGTCCATGTCTGTCTATCAAAATGCTGAATAGTTAGGGATTTCACCAAAATACAAAATGCAGATAGTTCTTGAAAATATGTAATTGAATTCTCCTCTGAAGAACTTCTAATAAAACGAACTTGCCATCCTAACATTCTGAAGTATTGCCCCCCAAGGGCTTTAATTTTACAAGCCCGTATTCAGCTCCCATCTGCTGGATGCTATAGTAACCGTGAACAGTGTCGGGAGTGACAGCTTGGCAAGACTTGAATGCGTAAGATTTTTCCACTATGCACAGTTTTCTTTATAACTTCATACGGTTTTCGGAGACGCTGAAGACATCCGAGTGATCTGTTTTCAGTGTGTGCTTTACAGAGGCCTGTGCTCGCGTTGGCCACACATAACAGAACATGACCACGCCGCGAGGTGCACGCTGATGAGTGACGTTGCCAAGAGTTGTTTTTGTGTATGAGGTTCATGTTTGCAAGTAAATTACTCTTTTTTTTAAAAAATGCATTGTGTCTTTTTCTTCTCCATCACAGTGCCAACAGTATGCCTAAACAAGTGGAGGTGAGGATGCACGAGAGCCACCTGGAGCCCATTGAGGCCAGGCCCCAGTCGAAATGTGCCAAAATCTGCTCCAAGCTTTTCAAGAACCTGCTGCTCACGCTCACCGTTCTCGGTAAGACACCTCATCATTCACCCCGCCGTCCCCACTCTTTCCTCTTTACCCTAAGGGCCTAATAAAAAAAGCATTGCATGCTAAAAATGGACACAGACGACCGCTGAGCTCGGTTTCCTGTTAACTCAGAGCCTCAATTATGCGGCTAGCAGCGCGAGGAGGAGATGCCATCTGTGCTCAGCGTACCAGACAGTAAGATGACTGGGTGTTCTGACCTTCCCCAGCTCGGTGCCACCTGTTGCTATCAAGCGCTCTGTGCTGAACTGGACACCCAAACAGCCTCTGGTGGTGCGGGAAAAGTATTGTGATTATAGCGGCGGCTCACTGCACTGCGGGGGGAGATTTAATGAAAAAAGGAAAGGGCACGAAAGCGGCGCTGCCATTTCTGGTTAGGTCTTAAATTTGATTTGTTAAACCAGCATGTATTTCTTTATCCTTTGCTGGGACTCAGGGGCGTAGCGGTCACAGAATTGACATGAACCTTAAAAATGTAAAAAAAAAAAAAAATATCTTGCTAATATAGAGCTGCGAGCATGTGTACATCACACCACATGGCAGGACTCTCGCTAGGCAAGTGAGCCAGCGTGATCATTGATCATCTGTCACTTGGAAGATTAGAGCCTGAATGGGAACTTGCAAACGGGCCAAAGGGAAGGCACAGGAAATCAGGGCCGTCCAAAACCATTGGATGTGCAAAATCCACAGGATGTGTTGCTAGACTGGAGGATAGATTCAAGCACAGAGGCTTTTTTTTTTTTAAAGCTGGAGGGCTTTTGATTCCAGCCTGTGTTATTAAACAGTATATCGGGCTGTGATATCTTTGGCAGAGGAAGTGCAGCCCCGGGGGGATGTTGGAGTTTTGTCTGGCTTTACACAGGCAGATGCAGAGGCCAAACATCGGCCTGGTAGGCGGGAGGAGGAGGAGGAGGAGGAGGAGGAGGAGGAGGAGGAGGAGGAGGAGGGGGTGGCAGCTAGAGCACACAGAGGTCAACGCTACTTTCTGACAGGAACCGTGTGTGGCGAGGAAAGAACTGCCAGCGAGACGAGACCTCGTGTTTCAAAGGGTCAGCCAGGCTTTGTTTAAGAGGAAGTGATGTTTCCGATTGTCACAGTTTTTAGGTTTATAGAGCGCGGAGGTTAGTGGAAAGAGCGAGGCACAGAGCGATCCTGGAATTATGGCCGCGCCTTTCGTTTCGAAACATCTTGAGTTTGCAGAGATTACAGAGGATTCACAAGGAATTCTGACACACTGCCTCCTCCCCCATGCCTCAGAGAAATCTGATCTTAATCCTCCATGAGCTTTACTATCTCTTAGTAGGTTTCTTTTTTATCTCCACAACCCACTGCCCTCCTTAAGTATGTACCAGACAGCCTCTTGCACAGCTCTGAATTGATTAGGCTAAAGGGGGAGGGGCAGTTACTTCGTTCTTTGAATTCAAACTCTCAACAAAGATCGATTTGGTTGTGGTTTCATTTTGTGATGTCTGTTTTAATTTCGCAATAAAACACTTTTCTCTCTTTCTCTCTCAACCCGTTCTCGTTGTGCTTCAGGTGTCATCCTGGGAGCTGTGGCAGGGATGCTGCTTCGCGTCGCTTCCCCGATCCACCCAGATATTATCATGGTGATCGCGTTCCCTGGAGACATCCTGATGAGGATGCTTAAGATGTTGATCCTGCCCCTCATCATCTCCAGTTTAATCACAGGTGTGGTGGGACTGATCGCGTGATTTACTGTTGTCTTCTGCATTTAAAATCTTTACCACTTGATCTAATCTAATGGTCTTTGCATCTGCGCCTCATTCCCCGCAGTACTGAGTCAACATTTACACGTAAGCATGATCTTTCTTGATTAGGTCTGGCCGGCCTGGATGCCAAATCTAGTGGTCGCCTGGGCACTAGAGCTATGGTCTACTACATGTCCACCACTGTTATTGCTGCTATCCTGGGGGTCATCCTGGTGTTAGTCATCCACCCTGGCAACCCCAAACTGAAGGAGAATCTGGGCGAGGGCATGAAAAACGATGACGTGTCCAGCTTGGATGCCTTCTTCGATCTGATCAGGAACTTGTTCCCGGAGAACCTGGTGCAGGCTTGTTTCCAACAGGTAAACAGACGATTGATTTACGAATGGCCGTTAGATTACAAGCATGCAACAGTGAAATGCGCAGATGATTATTCACAACTGAGGCACAGTGTGTCATAAGCAGTCGGCTCTCAGTCATCCAGCTCATCACTCAACGCTTTTCGCTTCAGATCCAGACGGTCACCAAGAAGGTGGAGGTGATCGTTGAGGAGGACGTCAACGCCACCACCATGGACGGCCTTGTGGCTAACATCACCAAGGAGCCTCAGTACATCATCAAAAAGTCACTACAGTTCAAAAGTGGCATGAATGTTTTGGGTATGGAACAATTACTCCGAGTGGAAACGCACAAAGCTCTGTACAGGAACCATGAAACATCTAGCAGGGTTTCTATTGCGCTATTATGTTTCTGCATGCATGTATCCTCTCACCAAAAGTAGCTCATTATGCTCTGATTACCCCACTCCAATGGCTGTTTGTACATCCAAACTTATTAGATTTCATGTGGACTTTAAGACACTAAAAGTTAAAGGTATACAGCCCTACTAAAGCATACTGCTTTGAGCTAAATACTAATACGTTGTTATGCTAGCAACGACAAAGCTAACTCACTGATGCATGCGTATTTCTTTTAGCACATCTTGGTTTAGCCTTGCCCCATTCTAGCATTATGATGGCAAATGAGTTATAGCCTCTCATCTCCTCACAGTACTCCCCTCACGCTGTATTCACCTAACCCCTTCGACACTTTTGATATGCCTATGATTTTCTCTCACAGGTCTGATTGGTTTCTTTATTGCATTTGGCATCTGCATGGGCAAGATGGGGGAGAAGGCCAGACTCATGCTTGAATTCTTCAATATCCTCAATGAGATTGTGATGAAAATTGTCATCATGATCATGTGGTTCGTATCATTTAAGATACCTACTCATTCATCCCCAATCCCATTTGAGTCAGAGATAACTTTGTTTGTGGCAAGTTATCTCTCAAGCCATAATGACATTTTATTTTTATTTTATTTTCCTGTTTTTAAAACTCCATACCATGTCAAAGAAGATGTTGCCCTGACGACATCTTCGCCATCTGTATCTAGAGGTAAATTTAAGCAGTAATACATTTTTTTCCCATTCCATCAGGTACTCTCCGTTCGGTATTGCCTGTCTGATCTGTGGCAAGATTATCTCCATCAATGACCTGGAAGTTGTGGCCAGGCAGCTGGGCATGTACATGGTGACCGTGATCATTGGCCTCATCATCCACGGAGCAATCTTCCTGCCTAGCATTTACTTTGTTATCGTCAGAAAAAACCCCTTCACCTTCTTCCTGGGCATCTTCCAGGCGTGGATCACCGCTCTGGGGACGGCCTCCAGGTCAGTGTCAGAAGGATTGGATGGTTTAATATTTAAAACACAATTAAAAAGGTCTAATTTCAATTTTTTTCTCTCCAACTTTGCGACCAGTGCCGGCACACTGCCCGTCACCTTCCGTTGTCTGGAAGAGAATTTGGGCATTGACAAGAGAGTCACCCGATTTGTGCTCCCAGTCGGCGCCACCATCAACATGGACGGAACCGCTCTGTATGAGGCCGTGGCCGCCATCTTCATTGCCCAGATGAACGGTATCCACCTTGACCCTGGTCAGATTGTCACCGTCAGGTCAGAAAAGCACTTGCTTTATACTTGAAATAGATCATATTCACTGCTTGCAAAGAAAAAGCCCACTGTTTGTAAATTAGAAAGAAAGCAGCATGGTTGCAGTTCACTGCAAGGACGATTTAGTTTTGTGTGTAATATCAATATCAGGGGAGGGAGGTGATTGAGCATAAATCAGCAGGAGACTGTAGTTCAAGCTATTCTTAGTCACGACTAGTTGTAATTCTTGCTGTTTAAGTAGAGTTCAAGAAGGGTTGCGAGGTAAACGGGGGTTAGGACCCAGATGCAGGACATGCAGACCTGAGTTGACAAAAAATCTTTAACAAAAGGAAACTAAAGTTTGCAGCATGAGGCAGGATATCCAAAAACAAAAATCAAAACCCAATGAAGACATAAACAAGACATGAAAATCTACAACCAGAAACACATGAACATGGCAAAGAAACAGAATGACGTGACAAGGGACAAAGGGGAAGGCAGGGCTATATATACACACATGGGGAAGACAGAGGTGATGAGACACAGGTGAAACAAATCAAGACACAGCACAAGGAGAAAGCAATGACCTAATCAGAAAGGAAAACACAGGAAGTAACAACTAACTGGAAATCAAGGACTTAACAAAATACAATAAACAGAAACCCAGGAAAACTAATTACAACCCAAGATCGAAAATCATGACACGGCCTTCGCAATTCAGCAAACACAGCTCTTAATAAATGAGGTAGCAGCGTAGAGGAAATCATCAGCGAGCCAGAAAAGACTGTGCCGCTCACAGCTGCAAATTTAAAGAATAAATAAACCACCTGGAGGAAGGGACATGTCCCAGAGCCACGACTCCCGCTAAAGCAGGAGGACGAACTCGACTGAGAACCTTCACACACATGCAAACGCCGACCACTTGCTCTTTCGTCAAGTATTCCTAACAATCTTTCCCAAGTGCTCGTCTCGTAGCGGAGCTAGTGGAGGATGGATGACCTTAAAGTCTGACATTTTGATGGCATATAAATCCATAAACTCTCAAATTAAACATCCTATCTGCCACATTTAAACCTCACTTCATGAATGATGAAGGACCCACTCTGGTGCTCTTCAGCCATTGCTCTTTACACGAGCGCCGCAGCTGTGAGGTGCACAGTTTCCACGTTGTGTAGGGTTTGTGGAAGATGTGTAGTGAGTTTGAAGACTGTGATCAACTGCTGCTTTTTTTTGTGTCTTCCTCCAGTCTGACAGCCACCTTGGCCAGTGTTGGGGCAGCCAGTATTCCTAGTGCCGGCCTGGTCACTATGCTGTTGATCCTGACTGCTGTAGGCCTGCCAACCCAAGACATCAGTCTTCTGGTTGCTGTTGACTGGCTGCTGTGAGTTCGATCGTACAAAATGTGGTTGCCGTATTAAGGTGTGCCGGTTACGCACAAAGTATGCAAAGCCACCTTTCTATCCTGGTTCCTCTCCACGCAGGGATCGATTCAGGACCTCCGTGAACGTGGTGGGCGACTCCTACGGCGCGGGCATCGTGTACCACATGTCAAAGGCGGAGCTGGACGAGCTGGACGCGCACACGGCCAAATCCGACGACATCGAAATGATGACGAAGACCCAGTCCTACTACGACGACATGAAGAACCACCACGAAAACAATTCCAACCAGTGCGTCTTAACCGAAACCGCTAGCACAACTGCTACTACTGCCACTGCTAACAATTCTGTCGTAGTAGATGAGTGCAAGGTACAATTAATGCTTACGGACATAGAGACTTGCATATAACCCTCTGCTGCTGCATGCTCACCCCTCACCTTCGCTTGAGCCTTTTTCGTTTCACCCATTTCATCTTTGTACGCAGCTCACTTAACTGTAAATCCACCGACTGCTGTTTAGTGTCAGACATGAAACAAGGGAACAACAGACGCATGTGTATTAATTCCTCTGGAATAGCAGCTTTTGTGGTGCAAAGATTTAAAACTCAATCAGCGCATACAAATGAAGGATAAATCTGTAGCCTGTTGAGGATTGGCTCCAGCTCAAAAGGCAGAGCCAGATAATCCTCATTACGACCCAAAGGAATTATTTAGCAGCGCAGCTTAGCACCCCCCCCCATCTATCAAAAGTTTACCCAAACATGTGTTGATGAAACATCTTTCTTTGGAGGCACATGTGTAATTATCATCCTTTTACTCGTACAGTGAGGTTAATTCTGCTTTACATTAAAATATATTTAATTGTCCGTTTCTAGCGGGTCACCGTTTCCTGTAGGATTTAAGAGACGGAAAACGCTGCAGCTAATTAGAAGCTCATATATTCGTACATCCACCCATCTACCAGTGACTCATTCGCTGCCGTCGTGTTTTTTATTATTTTTTTGACACCTTCTATTTCTGCCCGTCGTGAGAACCGTGTTGTGAAATCGAGAGCTTCAAAGTGGCTCCCCGATAATGCCAAACATAATGCACTTTGAATCACGACGCTGAATGTATTCCGCCCTTTTTAGAATAATACATGGGAGTTCAGAGGGGCTTGTGCTCAGTTACACGCCCCGGCGGGGAAAAGGTCTACTGATGAGCGCCTATTCATTTATTAAAGGAGGAGGGCTGTTGCCTGGCAACGCCGGTAACCTGTCACACGGGCAATCTGTCCGTACAGGAGAAAAGTTACATCCTCCTATTCTGGGTCTCCATTTATTAACGGGCATTTACATATAAATGTGATACAAAGGCTTGCTATTTCCAGTATCGCCCATGACAATCATTTCTTTTCTTTCTTTTTTATTATTATTATTATTTCTTTTCTTTCTGTTTTGCCTGTGAATGCTTTGACTCTTATTTCTAACCCCACTTCAAACATGCAAACCCCTGTAGTAGAGTGCTTGCGAAATAGCTCAAACCTAAGACATGCGTTCATTCTGTAGTGTCAGTAGATTGTTTTTATGTTCTGTTAATATTTTGTGATTTATTCATTTATTATTTATTTATTTTTTCCTCATTGAGTCTGTGGTCATCATGATAAATTTGGTTTGTTCCCAAGTCAGTTAGAGAAACACCCCCTTTTAAGAACTTCCATATCCATGATCATCACGAATGCCGCCCCTTTGGTGGCGTATAAATTGGGGCCTGTGTTTCTCTCTGAGCTTTATAAGCCACATTGTCATGTCAGGTTGCATGAACCAAAGTTTAATATTAAATGAGCTGTGTTTTCTACTTAATCTGTGCCTTGGATCCGCTGTTTAGATGTCCATGCTGACTTGCTTGCAGGTAACCTCAGCCACTAACGGCTCTGCTGCGGAGTGCACGCTTGTTGAGGAGGAGCCATGGAAACATGAATAATGGCAGCACAGAGATCTCCTGCTCCTGGGCTCCACAAGCTTTCCTATCCGGTGATTTAAAAAAAAAAAAAAAAAGAGTGAATGAAGAGTCACATGAACAGAACTACTAATTGTTATTATTATTATTTTTTTTACATAGTTTAGTTTTCTTTTCTTTATTAGTCCCTTTAAAGGTTTTTTTGTAACTGTCTACCTGACTGATTTATAATACTAATTCACTTAACCGTGAAACTATAACAGAGGAATACCTCACCTGTTAGAGCGCAGTTATGTCCTGTACAGCAGACACTTGCACAACATTCTTCAAGGCTTGGGGGAGGGAAGGAAGAGGGAAAGTTAGATAAGCTATATCTTAGCAATACACTCACACGTAGAGAGAAGACGCGGCCGTGCGGCGCGGGGATGCACTGAGACCATCTCCCGAGTCCCATAAAGATAAAGCGATTCGTTATTCCAACGCCAGAGGACGAGTGGGAGTTGGGAGCGTTAGTCGAGACGGCTGAGGCGATTTGTGCCGACCATTCCCTGCTTTGCAACCGGCGCGTTGCATGAGTCATTGCTGCTTTTTTTCTCTCAACGCAGTTGTCTTTAAAGAGCATGCTGTCCAGTATTGCCCACTATCGCTGAGGTCTAGGAAACTGATGAAAGGGTAGAAGTCAGTGAGAACACGAATTATAAAGCACAAAAATATATATATATATACCATGGAGCCCATTTGTTTTTTAATATGCATCCCCATTTTGCTTTCCTTTTTAATTTTTTGTCTATCGTGAAGAAAAGGGACTTTTTTCTATGCGTCACCGGATGAGTGAGATTTAAAACTAATTTCTGTGTGTCTGATGAAGAGAGTGAAAGAAAGAGAGAGAGAAAGGTTTAAAAAAAAAACATGACCAAGTCAACTTTAGGGACCAAACAGGCAGAAAATCAATCAACTCCTTGATGGACGTCATCTGACGTCAGTTGCAACACATTTGTACGTTTCCTAACATTTATAACTTTTATTTTTCTTTCCCGGTAAAGCCTCAAAACTCAATGCTAAAAACTGCCAATAAATATGAAACTTTATACCCGTTTCCCCCACCAAAAAAAAATTACAATTTTGATGCAAATTGAACCACAGTGAAGAATTGATATGCCCGAAGAAACCGTAGCACAAATAAGTGATTATGTAGAGCACAGTTAAAGAAACGAAAGAGCACAAATGCGGTTGCAGTACGGTTGATTTTTTTCAAGTCAGTCGTGCATGTCATCGTCCCATGTCAACACTGATCCCGGTTTAAAGAATAAGACGAAAAGAGACAAAGCAAAAGACACTACTCAGGCTTGTATGTTTACTCCTACACAGGGAAAAAAAAATATATATATAAACTCTTAAAACGTTTACTTGCTCATCGGAGCTCCTCGCCTCGAGAAACTGGCCTCAGAACAGCACAACTTCTGAAAGCTTTCATTAGAAGAAAAGAAAGTGAAGGAAAGAGAAGTTCTCGTAAGCACAGCGCACACATTCGAGACCACACTCCAGTGGTTTAACGATCCCGCGAGCCATCTGAAAGCACAAACACAGATATTATTGGACATCGAAAGAGCACACGAAATGAATCACCAAGAGACATTTAAAATAATAAGAATAATTAAAAAAAAGAAAGAAATGGAGGAGGTAGAGGAAGCAGAGGAGCTCGTCAGACGGATTCTTGGCCTTGCACAAACGGAGACAGATGATCGACGTAACACTTTTCGGGGGGGGGGGGGGGGACGCTCGCAAGCTTTTTGTTTAGCCAGACCTAAAAAGGTAAACAACAGCATATCTTTGCCGCCAGAGCTCAAGACTGTTTCTACAAACCCTAGATGCTGCAGCTGTGTGTCCATATTAGTGAAAAGGCATTATTAGCAAGAAGCTCAGAGCAGGACAACGGACACATGGGCGTTACCGCCAGAACGTCGCCAACTATCAGGTAACAAGATCACAGTCTCCTCACAGAACCAAATTACTTAAAAGAAAAAAAAAAAGACGGTAAACACACAAACAAAGCAGGACTACTGGCTGTTAATCTTTTTTTTTTTTTAATAGCCTGGGTGAGTGAAAGGCTTCTGTGATGTGGGTGTGGATTTGATTTTCCTCTTTCGCTTCTCTTGTGCATTTTCATTTGTGCAGAATGACAACCTTGCCTTAATTAAGGTGTTCACTTCAAAACAAACGCAGATCAAGGTAACAGTAGGGAACGTAACACGAGTTCTAGCGCAGCACCCCGTCCTTTAGTTTCCAAAACACACTCTTGAGATGTTCTTTTTTAAGCTAACAGAAGCGTGCGATCAGCTCGACACGCCGCTTGGACGGGCGTGACTTGACATTTTTTTCTCCCCCCTTCAAATGCACACAAACACACACGCATGCAAACACTCCTTTGAAGGTCACTCCCATTTGTAATTGTAATCGGTGAGCTGCAGAGTACGGCGCTGACACCCTATCAGGCTCTCTGGGCCTCAACTTTTGACCTTGTGACCTTCAGGAAACAGAAAAAAAATAAAAAAACATCAAATCTCCGCATACGGAGACGACGTCAGAACGCATTGTCGCCGGCGGGGATTGAGCGTTGGACCGCTGTCGTGTTCAAGAAGCTCGCGGTTTTAGAAGCATGAATAAAAAGGAAATGATAATTATTTTTTTGCACCAGTATCTTAAGAAAAAAAAAAAGCATGATATGTTAAAGTGCCTCCTTGCACTTTGTGTATATATTGTAGGTAACAGATGTTTTTTTTTTTTTCTTTCTGTTGGTTTTGTTTCTTTTCGGGGGCATTGAAATGGTATGTAGGAATATAGTTTCATTGCTGTGACATTTTTAATGTAATCCTCTAGAAAAAAAAAAACTTCATCTATGTCCTGAGTAAAATTAGATTAGACGAAATGTATAGGGGAGGAAATCGTGTAATAAATTGCTTGTTTTTTTTTATTATTATTCTCTAATAGCTGTTAACTAGTTGTTTTACTTACCTGTCACACACAAATATATAAATATCTTTTTTTTTGTATCTAATGTAAGCGTTTTGAATGTTTGTTTCCATGAAGATATAAGCAGTGTGAATTCATTTTTCATTGTACATACATAAATATATAATTGTTCTGTTCAGTGGCGATGCGGAATTTTATCCAGAAATTACAGTGGGCCTGAAACAAAACACTGTTTGCATGAAGAAGACGGGGAGAGAGAGAGAGAGAGATGGAGACAGAGAGAGAGAACGCCAGCGAGGAAGAACGAGGTTTAAAACAGAAAAAAAAAAATGGAAAAGAAAAGAGCAAGGGGAAGTTTCTGGTTCGATAAAGGGGGGCCAACGCCGGTTATTTTTGGAGGAAACTGCTGTAATAAAGGTTGTTTTGTGAAAAGAGAGACAAACTTAGGAAAAAAAATAACTTGCCCTGCACGTAGGACGGATTGAGGAATCAAACCTAGCGGCCTAGCAGTCGATCTGAGCGAAAGGACAAACGTCTGTGTTGTATTCAAATGCCTGTTAGAGCAACATTCCTCAGGTGACTCATCTGAAACGTTTTGTCTTTTCCGAGGAGAAAACTGGTTTTAGTCTCAGGCGTCTTTGTTTACCTGCAACATATGGATATGTATACCGCATAGATTCCGTGTTAGCCTTTCTACATACAACATCTTCACACGCATTCAACATCCCACCCGGTAAACTGCCTTTACTCCACTTTTTCTTTTCTTTTTTTTTTTACACTTTCTACACAGAAAACGATCCGAGCCTGCTAAATGGTATTAATTACGTGAAAACCGATCGGGCCCAGCGACAGAGCCTCTACAAGCTCGTCCTTTTCTACTGAAACGTGTTCTTTTCGAAGGAACTCCGAAAACAGAGCCGACGAACATGTCCCGCTCCTGCCTGCAATGTGCTTTCCTGATCTTACTTTTCTAGGCCTTCCCTCTGTGTAAAGCTGTTGTAATCTCGATGTATAGGCAGAGAGGACGTGTGGAGGAAATCAAGTTAAAAAAAAAGACAAAAAAAAGAGAAAATAAATAAATCTTTCCTCGGTCTATGGTATACAGAGAAAAAAAATCTGTTTCTACATATCAATAAGTGTTGTACCTTTGGTGTACATATACAAATATAACTAATAAATGTTGATTCATAACTAAATGCCGACTCTTCTTTTGCTTTTCTTCTTTGGTTGGTCTATTTATTAAACCTAGCAGTGTCAAACTCATTTTAGTTTGGGGGCCGCATGCAGGCCAGTTTGATCTCAAGGCCCCAGATTTTTTCTGTTTGTTTTAGTGCAAAGAAGAACAAGTAAATTAGGATGATGTTTACATTTATTAAACTGTCCTTTGAAAAAATGAATAAAAACTAAAGTTCTTGGGGCGCATTGCTGTCTGCTGTTTAGTGGAAAACCGCAGTCTTCTATGTCATTTTTGCACTTTGCAAATTCATGCTGCGGGGCCAGATTAGACCCTTAGGTGGGCCACTTTTGGTCCATGGGCCCTATGTTTGACACCTGTGACCTAGCCATGAAAAAAATCTATTTTCTTACCAAAGCATTACTGTAATAACATTAATAATGTGCAAAAACTCCGGGCACAGGTGAACCACGAGTCTTAAACCTCAGAATCTGATTCTCTAGTAACATTTAGCAACAACTAGGCTAAAACAGGATCCTTTCAATATGTAAAGTGCAAAAATGCGAAAACCCACGCAGACACAGGGAGAACATGCAAACTCCACACAGAAAGGCCCCAGTTTGCCTGGCTTTGAACCTTCTTGCTGTGAGGCATCAGTGCTAACCACCACGCCACTGTGCTGCCCTTTTTGTAAAATATTTGCACCAAAATTATGATAGAGTAGTAAAGAGAATGCATGATCTTCTCAATAACCTACACAACGCTGCACCTGAGCAGCTTGACGAAAGTAAACAAATGGATGCTAAAGACAAATGAAGTGTTCCCTTTGGTCAGTTTGTCTATACGTCCCATGCATGTCAATACTGGAAAGATACCATCAGTCTGTTTTTATCCTTGTCTTAATTCTTTGTTTCCTGTGTCAGCATGTTCTCGCATCATGACCCCGGCGCCATGGTAACCCCACTTCCCCTCAAGCGGGAGGAATGCATCCGCTCGCTTCTCCCGTCAGGCATTCATTCATTCGCTCCCCTTTCGTGGACCGGACACCACAACCCCACAACGTCAGCTTCTGTACACGTTTATTTTCATTCATCACTTTACAAATCTTTTCAGCAACACGTTTTTTTTTGTTGTTTTTTTTTGTTAATTGCTCGTGAAACCTGCCTAATCTAGAGAGGTTGCTACGTCTCCTCAGAGCAAATCATGTAAGAGCAAAACGGGAAAAACCAACCAAAAAAAAAAAGAAGAAGAAACACAACGGAACAAGTCGGGAGCGAAAATCTGTTCGCAATCACTGTATATGCTTCAGCTGCATGCTGAAAAAAATAAAAAATTAGCTGTCACACAGGGAGTAATATTGATATGACACGATGCATGATATATTTAACCAGTGACAAGGTCAGTAGAAAAACTGCAGCCATTTGTTTACATGTGTGAATGTACAAAGTGAGCAGGCTTGAGTAAGCCCAAGCCCCCCTATCGTTTTCTCAGGGGTACACAGACAATGTCAGTATAGAAACTTTTAACACTGCTATGCATGCCGTCATCACATGTGCTATTTAGTTATATATCTACAGCCAAGCCTCAGTTATTCACGTGAATCTGCACTGAAAATTGAACGATGTGCTATAAAATATTATCCAAATTCTCTCCCGTGCTCCTTCATTTGCACCTAATCTATGTACATCTAAGTAAACATCATTATGACGCCTATAGTCCTAACTCAATACAAAAGTGATCATCATTAATTTACTTCAGTGGCGTATAAATTGCACAATTTTCCGATGATAAATGGTACATCAAGTTGAGTTTGACTATTGCAGAAATCCATTCACTACGGTTTACCTCTGAGGTGCAATTTCTAGTTACGTAGCTCTTAATCTTAATAACGGACACATTCCTTTACTTACAAGGTATGCAAAGCATTTTCCTACCAAACAAAAAAATAAAAAAACAAGCCACTGGCAGCTATTGCTAAGTTATTTCCAAAAGATACACATTATATACAGAGGGCAAGGAAAAGAAACGAGAAACAGCGTTGCATAAATTAGGTTGGGACATCCCGAGTTTCCTTGAAAATGGAAGAAAATCCAAATTCCAGTCTGCAGGCAATGTCGAGAAATGTACACTTGGCAAGAACAACAGTCCAACAATGAAACAAAACAATTAAATACATGAAAAACACATAGGGTTGAAGAGGCTAACATTTCTAAGCTTCTGCCAGATCTATAAATTCTGCAATCAACAGGTTCCTCACAAATCACCCCTCACCCACCGTTAAATAAACCCACACCAGTCCAATATCAGATCATCAATAAAGCATACAAAGAGACACAAGAGTTACCATACCCTGTTGCATTCAGCCCTGACTAACTTGGCATACCCGGCTGCACGTGTTGGTTTGAAGGATCGTACTGAGAGATCACAGCCTAGGGCCTAATAAAATACTGTGTGTCTCAGTCAGACGATATCTCTAAATGACCCTTTCGTCGATTCAGTGCAGGCCACCATAAAAGCAGTTTTACCACCCCAGTGTTTGAAGCCCCCACCTGTCTTCTCTCCCAGCCAGCCACCCCCTCGCCCTGCCTCAACTCCTTCCCGCCCCCGCGCCGACCCTCTCCCCTCACGGGAGCTGCTCTTTCTCTGGCGACTCCTCTAGCGTGATGGCGGTGAACTCCTCCGTGTTGCCGTTCTCCTGGATCTTCTCCTTGTTCATGAGCGTCACCATTTCCTGCTCCCTCTCCTGGTCGTGGGAGCCGGACGCCACCGCCGCTGCCGCCGCCGCCCCGTTGCCCTCGCCTCCGTTCTTGGATGAGATCATCAGGGTCTTTTGCCTTCCACACAAGCTGCAAAAAAAAAAAAAAACAAACATGTATTTATTAGTGATTTTCATTTGTTCTGCAGACAAATCCGTGAAAAAACTGGAACACTGGCTTGATTCGTTTCCGCACTAAGACAGTTTTCTGTAACTTTCGTACCTTTTTCTTTTGGCGACAACGACGCACACAAGAAGAATAACAGCAACTGCCGCTATCACTCCAATAATAACCACCCAGTCTGGAGGGAGAAACGACAAGACAGGATTCAACAGTATTAAAAGGCAGTCAGGAGCAGGAAACTTAAAAGTGAATCCAAATAGGAAGTGTATACGCGGGTCACCGTATGGACTTGAAGTGAAGAAACGTGGTTGCTCACCTGATGAGTTGCTCTCCTGTGACTCAGGCTGAGGCTCGGGGTTAGGCAGGACCCGTCCTCTGCCGTCAGGGTGAGGGCGTTGAGCTGCATTCAAAAGACACACGTTTAAGTCAGATCATTTGCAGAACTGCCTCCTTACCCCAGAAATAAACTTATTTAAAGCATTTAATTGCCTTTAATCATATAAGCACCTTCAACTGAGAACACAGGCCTCTACATAATATAAAAGATGCTTTACCCTTCACTTGATTTGCCAAAAACTTCTATTTTGAGGACAGTTATTTGTCCGAATTACATCAAAATAACTATTTTGGTATAAAGTTTAACAGTGGATTTGTTTGAACTCTCTCTGTTTATGTCTATACTTCCACAGTCGTGCATGTGGTGAGTCTGAGAAAAAAAAAAAAGAACTGACTGAAAAAAAATCCACTCCACAGCTCAAATCAACACAAGGGGGCGTCCTGTGTTTTAAAAGTTACTTCAGTCCTCCCAAAACCTGTTGCGTCTGATGCAATGATGTGCCAATAGCACTTCAGTACATTAGATTTTTTTTTTAAATGCACAGAAAGCGTGCAGTATAATGCAATTTAATCACTACTGTTTTTTGCAGGGATGTTATGCAGAAATGCATCAAACTAACAGACGGTATTTTTAACCAGTTCCTGCAAGCTGCAGTCGAATGCACAACTTTGATTAGCAGCAGCTCGCTCGCTTTGTGCTTTTCTTACTTGCATTGGCATCAGGTTCGCCTGTTTTGTCACCGTCCCACCCATTGTCAGTGGTACGCTGTGTTTCCCCCGAGTTGCCATCAGGGGTTGTCATAGAGGTTCCTTCCGCCTTAGCAAAAGGCGTCTGCATTCCAGACCCATCGTCTTCGCTCCCTTCGAGGGTGGGCTTTGCGATAGCAGGGTCGTTTGTTGTTGTTGGGCCCGTCTGAGTGCTGTCTGATGTCACATCATCAGGAAAGGTGGTATCCTTGTCAGTAGATTCAGTTGTGTATGGATCTCCTGCGCCTTCTGCAGTCATACATATTTACACACTTATTTACATATATTACGAAGCCATACATTCAAAGTTTGATTGAGCTTTCATTCACTTTTATCATGCAAAAATGAATGTTAAAATAATAGTTATATGATGATGCATAGTCAAACCGAACCGATGAATGACGTTCTCAGTGAGGTCAAATTTCTCGTTGTTACACAGCCACTCAGTTTTTCCACCTGAGCTGATATTTTATGAGCACTCTCGGCTATAATCTTTTCTTGCCAGAAACCTCAGGCCCTATACATTTAACACTGCTTCTCAAAGAGGATGGTGGTGTCAATTATCGTGTCAGCGGACGTGTCAGCATTGTCGTTTCACAATCACCCATGTTGCAACGTGATCTTTCCGGTTAATTTGACAGAATATGTCAAATATGAATCTCCTCACGCTTCCTTCATTGTGTCACACTTGAACTTTCTTGTCAGTTTACTGCGTGGTGGTGTTCAAAATGTGGACGCTGTGTCTATTGCAGTAAGGGTGAAGGTGACACTGTACTGACCTGGTTCATCTGGGAGTGTGTTGATTCTAAACCTATTTTCGCAGTTCTCGTCCTCCCCCTCTGAAGAGCAGGAAGAAGCCGTTACCAGAGGAAGAAGGGAAAACAAAGGTCCGTGCAATGCAAGGTACAGTATATGACATTTTTGACTAGTCACCGTTAATACGCTCACCTTTTTCATCGTAGCAATAGGCATCAAAGAGATCGTCAGTGTTTACTTGTCTGTAGATGATGAAGCCAGTCAGGTTCTTTGCACAGTTTTCATGTTGTGTATGTCGGAGGATGGCGAGGGTCTTGTTGATGACCCAACCGTTCCTGAATGGACGACAACATTACACATTTGTCAGTGCACGCAATCACAATCAGTCCGATTTAAAACAAACTGAAGTCATACATGAAACACAGACAGGTGAAGTGAAATGGTGGATCTGAACTAAACTGACTGGGACCAAGTGCAAATGCAAAGCTGATCTTCAAGTGAGAGATATCCCTAAGAGTAAAATCATTTTCAGTGATATTTTAGGACTCAAACGGAATCAAAAGACGTAAGAATTCCCAAACCACGGCAAGAGTTGGTTGTTACAAATAATTATCAAACGAGGGCCTCACCTGCAGGTTTCCATGCTATTATTATAGGCCTTTGCGATTTGTTCCTCGCTGGCCAACGTGCCGTTTTCCTGACTGCACGCCTCCTTAGCCATTTCAAAGCTCAGGGAGTGACGTCCTGAGCCCTCAATCAGAAACACCCCGGCATAGCTGCAGCTGCGGGCGTTCACTGTAAGGAAACACATGAGAACGTTAAGTCATAATGCTTTTTAGTCTGTAACCACAGGAAAGGAAACACATTTTTAGACACGTTGCTTTTGACCTAAAAGGTCAAGTTTCCCATACGGGAATCAATAATCTGGCCTTGATCTTACGGTGGAACCAATATGAAATGCAGTGAACTCTCCACCAGCTGAGGATTTACCTAATAACAAATAGCTCTTTACTATCAGTATTTTGTATTCAGAATCATAATTTTATTGAACGCATTCAATACCATGAGCAAAAAAGTGATAATCCAACTAAAAATAAGTAAAATGTGGATTTTTGTCAACAAAAAATAAGCTGTTACAGTGGAATAAAGGTCAGCCCGATAGCATCAGCCAGCGCTTGTTTCTTTTCCCCGACATAAATCACATTCATTCAAATTTGTTTCACTGCATATTTTTCCTCTGGTCATCCACGAAGCCCCCTCCCCCCCAGTGCGGTGGCTCCATGCCCCCCAGTTTGAAAACCACTGATTTACACAAATGTGGTGTGTCTTGTGTCAGTATTATTCAAAATGCAGTCATGAGACGCCAGCTTTGTTCAGATGTCTTTTCAGAGAGAGGGAGAGGAGCTCATAAGCATCATGGGACATGCAGCATACTCATCGACACTTGGCGGCCCTCGGGCGTTTGAAAGTTTCAAGCCTTCTTGTTCTGACCGGAGTGTGGAAAAATTGTACATCGAACAAAGACGGACGTTCAGCCCGGACAAAATGCTGCCAAAGTTTGCACCGACGGCAGGAACTGAGAGCTGACATTATCATTATCATTATCTGACAACTCTAGTCAAGAGACAATGCAAGAAGCAAAGGAGAAAGCAAACCAGCGTCAGTATCCCTACATGTACATAGACGGAGACAATGTAGATACTGGTTTATCACAGACTGAAGATGGAAAAGTGAAACCAAGCCAGTAGAGCTCCCCCTGGTGACTGGCTGTGGTATAGCAAGCTATAACAAGCTCCACCCACCCTCTGTTTTGGTTGATGAGACTCAGGCCGAACTAAACCACTAAAATACACGTCAAATAAATGTTTTTCAAGGATGGTTCAGTCATTTTTGGTAGTTTATATAATGTTGACGCATATTCAAGTGTCAATTTATTGGTTACGTTTTGTTTTAATTAGTTATTTGAAACAGGATGCGACATAATGGCGACCAGAAGTAGAAATGTCAACCGCTCTGTATGGTGGTCCAGAAAGACTTTCTGGAACAGTAATCCATACATAATCTACAATAATACAATAATCCAATATTTCCTTGTAAGTGGTGCAGGTAGAGCAGAGCACAGTATTGATTAAACGAAAACACAAGTGAGTCTGACACAAGTGTGGTCGGGGCATCGGCATCGTGGCTCCACTCTTGGACTCTGGTTTCAAACTAGCAAGATGACACGGGGGGGAATAGCACCAGTTTGGCCAATGCAGGGAAGTGGCGATAGGTTGTTTATATTTGGGCAACACATTTCATAGCAATTTGTTGATGTAAAATTAAAAAATGTCAACCATATGGCCGAGCAAAAGGCTATCTAGTCGTTGGAGATTCTTCATTGAACCAACGGACCAAAGCTGCCAATTTGGCTAACAGTGGTAGCTGACAGCTCATTTTGTTTAATTTACAAGAACCTTACGTGAATAACCTGTTCAGTGTTTGCTTCATGCAAACCCCATCTGCACTGGGGTTGGTAACATGATCACTGTGATAAGGCTCCTCCTCCTCATGCTGTCAGGGAGACACAAGGCTTAACAGGTCGGTGAAAATTAATAATCTACGTTGCCAGGAAGAGCCTATGAATTTATGGGCTCGCGCTCACAAGTAAGAGCTTAGATCAGTGAAAAGCTGGACGACACAATCGGATGGCTCGTGCACAGTGCGCCCCGTATGTGTTGCTTGTTAAGATCCTTCAGAGGAACGTCCCTTTGACATGGAAATGAAAACAAAACTAAGCAAATGAGCAGATGGCCTTGCAACCGTTTGTGCACACATGGCGACCGCTCCTTTCAAAAAGCTGCACGTGCGAGACAAACACACACACACACACACACACAGGGACTCCACAAACATAGACTGCTGGCATTGGCAAGAAATCAATCTCTGACAAAAAAAAGAACAAAAAAAACAACAACTCAGGAACAATTTTGTGTTTTAAATAGGTTTAGCATTTGCAATGAGAATGAAAGACAGACAACAGCTGGGATGAGTCTTGTGATATAACCAGGGACACACAGTCTTCATACTAAATATTTACTCTTGACTTCGCCTCCACTGGGATCTTCGCAGTTCTGTGGGAGCCAACTGAAAGCCACGTGCAATTTCTAGTCCGAGATGATGATGGCGACGCCATAAAGCGTGTGTCACTAAATGGGCATGTGAAGGCTTAACGGACGGTCCTGACAGACCTTAAAAAGTGCAGCACGGCTCACTAAATACAAAGATAAGATCGCAAACCACGAACACTCCTCAGAGGTCAGACGGTTACTGAAATGTGTACGTGCAGCGAGAGAGTAAAAAAAAGAAATAGCATATCCATTTGTCTGTTTGGCAGTTTGAATGCGTTGCCATGGTGACGGATGTGCAGGCTGCGAAAGACGCCTCCATGAGACGGCTACATCAGACAGGAAAAGAGCACACATATATAAGACGCGGCTCAGTTTCTCGACAGTCGAGCTTCCTCTGACGAAACAGAGAAAGAGGCACAAAGTGAACTCGAAACACTCGCAAATCTTTTTCTACGGCGGAACGACGTATTGTTCAGTTAGCCTCAGTTGCCGCGCTGCTATTTGTATTTGTGTAGTCGCATTTATCCCCATTTTATTTAACTTCTAAAACTCTTGATATGAAAAAAAAAGCAACACTTTCCACTGCCTGTCATGAGTAAACAGAGCACTAGGTGCAGCAGGAAGTTCAGCTCTGTTCTCCTGGTGACAGTTGGGCAACGCGAGCCAGTGCCAGCACTCGCATTGAAAAGCAGTTTCTTCTTCTCTCTTGCACACACACCTGCAACACGTGCTGACACACGGGACCGAGTCCCTCGCGGTGTGGGGGCGAAAAAAACAACACACACAGACAACAAGTCTTGGCCTTGCAAACCTGCCCGCAGGGATCAAAGGGAGGGCGGCTTACCGTCGAGGCGCCCGAAAAGGGGGCTGACATGAATCTGAAGAGCGATCATTAGTATGCAGAGGGACCAGCCATGTGTGTCTTTATACGGCCCAGAAGCCTGTTATTCCAAAGCACTGACTATCCCAAAGACTCTATTGTCACCTAATGGAGTTGAAACCAAGGAGACTGCAAAGTCTGGGTGTACAGAGTCTGAGAGAAAGGGAGCTTTAACGCAGCGTCTTGCCAAAATCTCCAGCTGCTTCAGGAGTAATAGACAAGCCCAACTCTCTACTCTCACTTTGGTTTCTGTTCCCCTTCCCTCTCTCTCATTATGTCTTGCTTTCTGTCATTACTCTCTGTGTGTCGTTTCTATGCCGGTAATAAAGTACAGTTTACCCCCCCCGCACACAGGTGTGCAAACAGACTGGCAGATCACAGAAGCGCAATAACAGAAACGCTCTCAGAAGGTCGGCCGATGTAATTTCTTCATGGCTTTGCAGAGCCACAACACAGCACTTAGCATTGCAAGGGAACCGGAAAGTTTAATCTGTCTTGATGTCGAGATTAACGACACACACAGCTTCTTCTTCAGCCTCTTATCTGCCTTTTCTCTGGTAAAATGTTCACACTTCTGCAAATGAATCAGTGTAGGAACACCACGCTGGGACAGAGAATCTAGTGTCACGCTGCTGCTGCTGCTGCTGTAACATCCTTTTAGCCACAGTCCATCAGCTGGTTTGGTGAGAGGCCGTGTTGCCATCACTCCCACAATGCTCCAGTGTCTGGAGAACTCACACTTGCCCTGTCAGCAGACATGCAAGGCATGTATTTTTTGTGTGTGTGTTTGGTTTTTTTTTACTCCACTGGTCACAGCAAAGGTCCGTTGGGCCACAGTGGGACAGGTGAAATAGGAGACCTGGTAAAAATCTGTTTACGCACACACACCACACACATACCCATTACCTGAAGGTCACAGGAAGGACTCTCTCTATCTGATTTTCCCTTTAAACTCTCATTTCCTTTCTTACCTTCAGCCTTCCTACACCTACACTTGTTGTCTTTTGAAAGCAAGACGGCTTTTTCCAACACACCTTCTCCCCCTTTGACCTTAGTGTTGAATTAAAGCCCCTTTCACTTAAATCAACCAGGTGATCGGCGATAAGAGACCTCCAGCATTCCTTTCAAACATTCAAAATAGAAAAAAAAAGAGAAAACTGCTTACTTGACAACATTTCCTCCAGAATCCCTTATCCTGGTGTTTGTTTTTGAGCATGAGAAACGATCAACTGACACATTTTACAGAAGAAAAATGCAGTTTTAAACCAGTCTGTCCACATATTTCCATGTTCTCTGTTGTTAATCTTCATATTATTATACTTTACTTTCACACATAACACATAAAAGTAGTATTCATGCTCTCATACCATTTTGTGAATGAAAACAAAACTCAAAATGGCTTACTAAACCTCTATTGTTACCGCTTTTATATATTAGCTGCATTTAGCTTGTGAGAGAGCAAGATTTTGGCGTCCATCCTAATGCCTGATGATGGTGAGTTTGGGAATCAGTGCCTCATCTGGGAGGCTGTGTGCGTATCAAACAGATCTTTTCTGAGCAGTTTTCCATCGCCATGTTAAGCATAAAGATGGAAAACGAGAGGGGAGAATGTGCATGGGACGCCTGAAATACACACAAAGAGGGAAGAAAAACACAGCAGAGTAGGAGAGATTGACCAGATCTGCATTAAAAGACCAATTCTATCAGCGCACAAGCCAAGCAGTAAAGGATGGAAAATGAGGAGAGCGGAGGAATTGGGTTTTGGTAGCGGGCCATTCGGCTTCGGGGGTGGCTGCAGCGGAGAGGGTACGCTGGTAGCGGAGGCGAACACGTGTCTGGAGGCATTCAGAGCCCATGCAGGCACAAGCCCTCTTTGTCAGGGCCCCCTGGTCCATGAGGCCCCTGACCACCCCTCACCTTGAAACATGACACGCCGAAGGAGGCAAACGAGAGCGCATTTGCAAAGATGTCCAGTGGGCAGGTTAGCCCAAGTGCAAGTGCATGAGGTTTAAAAAGAGAGAGAGAGAGAGAGAGAACGAAAGAGGGGGACTTCTGTCCGCAGCAGGTCAGCTCTGAATATGTGAATGCATTTCCACACAGGAAATGCAAAAGATACCAGAGCACAAGTTAACAGATCAGATAAAGCAACCCTTCATTTTGCGCGCATTGATGAACCTCTTAGTCACAGATGGGAGACATTTTGAGTGTCTTTTAAAGATTTTTATACTCTTATGATGAAAATAATTATGGAAATTCAGTAATGAAGTTACTCCAGATGTTTTTCTTTTCAAACCAATTTGAATACCTTTAATTTTCTGCTTTTTTAAAATAATAAAAATCATTTATATGTCACTTTAGCTCATGTCTACATCTGGAGCAAGGTGAGCAGTAACCACTGACTACACAACACTTTGGCTGCCCATCACCCACTCAGACAAACACACACACATCACGACTTCAACACTCTTGACGGTCGAACACATGTTGAAGCACCGGGTGGGGGACAATGGATCCGCCCCCCCCCCCCCTTGCTTCTTCCCACATGAGCTACACACATAAGCTGACTGTGATAGTCTCTTATTTCCATTTAATTCCTGGTCAAATGTACATATTGATGCTGATTGCTCTTTGGTACGGTGCCAGAGGGGGTCTCTCTCAGCTCAAGAAACCGCCACCACTGGGATCCAGCCAGACAGACCCCAGACCTGTTTGATTCAGCACCAACTTCGCCTCCAGAGATTCACACCGCTCCGAGCAACAATTCCAATCAAAACCTCGCGCAGAAATCAAATATGAGAAAGAGACAAAGAGGAAAAAAAAGAAGGGGGGAGACGTTAAGGGTGAACTGTGAGGGGCGGGGGGGAGGCTACAGCGACTCCTGAACATCCTTTGTGTCAGAGAATAATGCATTAAGCGTGGCAGCAAAGGAAAAAAAAAACAGACAGAGAAATATTGTCTTCATTTTTGATTCTACCGTTAAAGGAGTTCTTGTGAAAGCTACTCTGATCATCCAAAAAACCCTGAATCAGTGAGGAAGGCTCAGCCGCCAGCATGTGAACGTGTATCAGACACAGAGCGAGCGAGAGCGTCTGCTGCCTCCTTTGTGTCTATCAGGAGTCTCAGACTGCCAGACGTAAGCCTGTCTGCGCTGGTGTAGCACACGCTCTCTCGCCGGCATCCACTCATCCATTCTATAAGCGGCGGCGGCGGCTGCAGCAGCAGTGGCGGCAGAGCACAGCCTCTTTCTTTCATTGGCTTTGCATGAGCGCTCACTCAAACGCTCAACAGGGCTCAAGAGGGAAAGAAATAACACTGTGTGCTCCCGAAATCTGCTAACAAAGCAGCGCTTGCCAGTCTGCCAGTGAGACCGGCACAATTTAGGCACAGTGGAAAAAAAAAAAAGAAAGAATCCACTAAACAAAGAGCAGTCCGCCGGGCAAAAGGTACAGTGTCCTCACCTTGAAGTCGTTCTGACCTGGAGGAGGCCAGTAATCCACAGATGACCCCCAAGAGAAGAGTCCACATCCTGGGCAAAGCGTCTGGTGATGGCTGGGTGAGCAGCTGGCAGTAAAGGTGTGTAACAGTTCTCCTGTGGTCCTGTCTTCCTTCTGCCAGGAGTGACGGCCAATGTGTGTGTGTGTGTGTGTGTGTGTGTGTGTGTGTGTGAGAGAGAGAGTAAATGAATGAAGAGAGAAAACAAGAGAGAAAGAAGATGCCTGGTAGCGTGGAGGGAGTGAGCTGTGAGTGTCTGGTAGCCGCCGGAGCTGACTCAGATATTGCCCCAACTTTTCTGTTCACTGCCCGAGAGACACAGAGGAAAGAGAGAAGAGTGGTTCATGTGAGCACACACACCCTTCTGCCTCTCCCACACTTGCCCCACCTCCCCTCCCGCCCCACCTCACACAGACTCTCTTTTCCTCTAAAGCTCTTTCCCTCCCCTCTTACAGTTTGTCATAAAAAAAAAATAAAAAGAGGAAGGTGATCTCTTGTCTGGGTGCTTACTGTATCCTCATCTCCCTCCTTTCCACTCCTGTCTCCTGCCTCCCCCACTTCCTCTTTGCATGTTCCTGACCGCGACTAGAGCACATCTGGTATTTTGTTCAGCAAATCCATCTGATTTTTTATTCTTTTTTTTTTTTTTTTGCATCTGCAGCCTCCTACTCTCATTCTCTCAGTGTCACGGTGGCATCCTGCGGCGCCAGGGTGCGAGAGAGGTCACATGGTCTTAACAGACTCACCTCATCAACTTTTTATCAATGCAAAGCGTTGAGAAAGCGGTTGCTCCCGTCCATCTGCCCGGAATAAATGTGTTTATCGAAAAGGGTACGCAAGTGTCAATTTGCTCAATTTGCTCTACACACACGTAACGTAAAAAACATAATGTAATCAGTTGGAGATGTCAAATATCTCAACCACCGCTTCCGTCGAGAGAACATCAGGTGATGGATTTCAGAAATCTCCCTGGCAACCGTCGTACAGGATATTGTGCTGTTTTTGTTGTCATTGCGTAACACCGCACGTAAACAAGTGTGATGTGAAAGCGTCACTCTTCGCCTTCACTTCTGTGACTTCCCCAACAACCAGACAAAACAATGAACGACTAATGGCTTGGTAACTATGGGAACCGCGGGGAAATAATGAGTGACCTCTCGGTTGAGCGTGGTCATTACAACTCCAGCCCGGGGTCACCACGAGGCAGGAGTTGAGACACGGGGACAAGCCCGAGGCGCCGATGAGACAATGAATTCACACCGTGAACGTGTTTTACAGTCATTTCTGCTTGGGAGCCTGTTAACATACCATCGGCGGCGTTTCAGTGTTGCAATGTTATCTGTCACGCTGATTAAAGATTAGATTTGAGGTATACGGATGGTACTTTGGTCTCACTTTTAAAGGCCAAATTGTTGATTATACCCACACTCAAAGCCACATGAATGTGGGCAGCTTCCTCAGAGATTTTCAACTGGAAACCACTTAGCACGGTTTAGCAATCAAACACAGGAAGTGTCTATTAATAAGTGGGGCATCGTGAAATGCTAACACGCTAAAAGGCTCAGGGCAGGCTCTGGTATTAGGCATTAAATAAGCACACCGCCACGTGTGTGCACGTCTGTGTGTGTGGTAATATCACTAAATTACAAGTCTCAAAAAATCACAAGGACGATTTCCCTGTGATTTTGGCTGCTTTATTAGAATAACACTGGCCGACACTCATTACAGATGTGATTAATGATTTCATACGCACATGCAGATGCACATGCATTTATTTTTCTGATGACTGAAACCAAACTTATTCACACTTCCTACTCCACAGGTACAAGTCACTTCCTGTTTTGGCCGTTGCCATAGTACCAAAAACAAAAACCGTAAAACCCCTTTTTTCCCTTCTGCTCAAACCACAGCAAAGCGTTTGAAATCTGCTGCACGAATAAAGCCGGCCCTGCCCTTCCTGCTGAAAGTGCTGCGATCAACACGTGTTGAGATTGTTAAAAAGAGAAATATGAACTGCCCCGTCTACAACTGAAAGCGCAACAACAAAGCCAGAGTGATGAGATGGTGGAAAGAAATAAAAGCCAGTGTGTGTGAGATGGAAGAAATAAATGTGGCAGCTTCTTAAGACAAATGTTTATCTAGAGTTTGGTCCTCAGCACTCACAACAATGCCTCTCTCCCAGCTTCTACCTCTGGAGGGAAAGCAGCGAGACGAACTACAGCGATGATCCGTCAATGAGTCGCCTGGTCAATGTGTAACATTTGCCATGACTGATGAATCCCATTCTAAACAGCTGAGGCTCGGCTGAATCAGAAAAGGGACTGACTTGGTCAACACTTCAGCGCAGAGGAATGCACAAAACCCTCAATCACTGTCGGTGTATAGGACTAAAACAAACTTCTTCACCTTAGTTGCACTTATCATGTTAAGAGCTTAAAGTCTAAGTGGGCCATTTTCTCATTCAGCTGTTAAATGGCTTAGAAAAAAGGGGTAATAAAAATAAAACAGACCCAACGGTTCTTTGCTGCTGCACAAGCCCGAATGTTGATTGTGTAAACAGTAAACCGAAGCTCCAAGGCTGTGGTCAGGCTATCGCTGCATGACGTTAGAGCGGCTTGATAAAAAAAAAAGAAAGAAGGCTGAGGTGAACAGCTGTATTCTCTGAGACTCTAAATTAAACAACAGACTGATGAGTCAGCCAATGCGCACCCGGGCTAAGAAAACAAGAACAACCATTTCCATGATGGTTAGTCAGTGAGAACACACACACATCAGAGCTCCTTGTGGCTGGGAATCCTCGTGGTAATGGCAGCTCCTCAGCATTCCACTCAGGCAACGTGCTTTTTTCCCCTCAAACCGGCACAGTCACTGGAATGCGAGTAAAAGAGGCTGCGAGATGTCCTTATACGTACAGAGCGCCGAGGCTCAACATGACGTGACCGCCAGCGTCTGCGCTGATTGTGATGTGCTTTGTGACGGCCCCCGGGAACTCTGCCCGGGCTTGTGTGTGTGTGTATGTTGTCCCACGTCGTTGCAGGTTTCCTGCTTGGCTTAAATGAGACCTGCCTCACCCAGGTAGTCTGGAAGCGCCCTCTTCCCTGGCACCGCTTTAATATTCTGTCTGGATTTGCCGTATCGTTGGCATTGTCATCATCCACATTCACCAGGGAGAACGTTCTCCCGCCAGTCTCGGCTATTATTGACCATTTTAGTACAGAATATTTGTGTAAAATATCAGCCGGTGACAAAGATCATGTTGGCGTTCCAACCACATCTAATTAAGGAAGAACAAAAAGGCTCTCTGGACTTTTTAAGCAGACGTTCAGTTTCCTCTGACTATTATGCTTCCTGTTACTACGTCCTGCTAACCAAAGTTAGGGTGTAATCAGGAGGTCCGCATGTATACAGTTGCGCCCGGGCTGGACGAGAGAGGTTGTCGGGACCTCGTGTGTCTCACGTTGGAGCTCTGCGTCACCCCAGCAGCGTCTCGGGCTGAATGAGCAAATCCCGGCGTCATGGTAGCATGACTGGGCTGCTTCAAAAGGCCGGGGCTTTGCAGAAACAACAAAGCAAGGGGCTCACTTGTGTTTTGGTGCTGGGACAGCAGAGAGAGGGAGAGAGAGAGAGAGAGCAGGTGACGCTGCGCAGCGTATAGTCAGAACGAATGTCCCGTGTCATCCGTACCTGCTTTGCATGCCGATGAGCCTCAGTAACCTCACAGGCGAAATGTTTGCAGTGGTTTTTTTTTAATTTACACGTGTTGAATGCACATGTTTTTCCCTAGAGAAGTCAAACACGACGCCTTAAGTCGAACAGCGATGGAAGCTTTCCCCAGAAATGACATCAAGGTCTCTTAAACAGAAGAAGGAAGTGGTATAGCGTAAGACTTTGTGAGCCACAGGCGCATTCCAGTTATGAGATGACTGAGTACAGAAGTGCTGGTAGTAAGGGAAAATGGGGAGACCGCAGGAAATCCTGTCAACAATGGCTAAACAAACTTGAGCGTGAGATAATGTGGATGAGGGCAGGCCTCTCGCCAAAGCCTGGTGATGATTTGAAAAGCCTGTTCCTACGCTGTGTTGGCGTCTCTGGAGACTTCTGAGAGGCAGAAAAAGCCTAAAATAGTTCCATCCGGTTCCTTTCGGAAGTGAGCAGCTGTTTGACATTACTTCTCGTTTCATTCTTAAAAATGCTGCCCTGCTTGAGAAGATAAACGATCCCACTAAAAACTTCCAATATGAGCTTTGCTGAAAGCTTTTGGATTGTTAATATAGAAGTGGTTCAACGATGGTGGATTGGGTTCAAGGGTGGAGCGCAGACTGGTGGACTGCACCACAGACGCCACTCTTATTCATTTTTGTCAACAGAGCTGTTCTCAGTCCCTCATTAGATGTGGATTCAAAAACCCCTCAGGCATCGGATTCGCTCATTCGCGCCACCTCTGCTATTTTGGACCAACACGTTCACCATCAGCCCATGTGTCCCAAGCACAGGCGAGCATCAGCACAACAGAGGTTCACACTTGTCCGTCTGCGGTCTCCATAGCAACTGCCTCCATCTCTCTGCCCCCACGCTGCGTGTCCGTGAGCCCGACCCACGCGTCCGCCCGAGTGGACGCATTATCTTCCAAGACCCCGCGCCACAGCTCTTCAAAACCTCCGGAAGGGGACAAATCTGATTCCCTCTTATCCAGCTGTTACACATAACAAGATCGCCTGGCGGAGATTGGCGGGTGGCCGTTAGAGGAGTAAATGTCAGACTGGGACGGGAGAGGCAAGGGGAAATGTCAGAATCTGTTTTGCTGCATTTGCGGAGCCGATATTTGCAAGGGGTATTGTTCAGCTGGCTTTCCATTAGAGCTCCAGTAGTTGTCAAGCTGATAGCAAAATGTGGCATTACAGCAGGCGTCTGAAAAAAGGAGTATGACCTCACCACCATCACGTATATACAGCTTTGTACCAACAGAACGCGTGGTGTCAAGCGGCATCATAATGACTATTATGCCTTGAGGATATTACTTAACCAACAACAGAGGGAGGCTTTGTCTCGACACAGACACTGGATTAGGCCGGAAGGTATGGCATTGCCGACACTATTTATTAGAACATTTACACGTGATTATCACTAGCTCTGAGGACGTCACTCTTTTCCCGAGGGCAGCTATCTGTAAAGTAGTAGATCATCGCTAAAAAACATTCTGGACTGTATTTTTTTATTTTTTTGCTTTGACTCAAGTTGAGGGCAGTCTATCTCCTCCCAACAGATGTTGAAAGTTATGCACGCAGATAAATACAGCACAGCAGCTGGATTATGGGCACGAATCTTGGAGTAATAACACGTTTATATTCAACGAGGAGGCGTTATAAATGGAGGTCAAGGAAGGGATTCGTTTGAGTTTATAAAATGCAACCTCCACCGTGTAAATAAGCGTAATATGCTCCACAAAAGGAATATTTAATAATAGTATGAATGATTGCATGAGTGCAAGAGGGAGTCGGGGAGGAAAAACTAAATTGCAGTTCTTATCGGCAGGCTGAGCGGTGATTATGAGCTAAAGGGTACAGCTTTGTCCTTTCCTCACTTTTTATTTGAGTGTACTTTGTATCGCCTTGGTAACTAGCAGTGTGGAAGGCAAACGGCGAGCTGAACAGTGGGCATACTGTAGAAAAACAGCTGGGCTGTGCCAATTGCCTGCACAAACCCCCGCCGCAACCCGGCGTACCCTTGTCTGTGTCTAGGTCTCTCTCCTCTATGCTGAATCCGATACCACAGCAACCGTAGAACAAAATGTCCTTGCTCAGCCGTCATTGAAAAGTTCCCGTTGAGAGGAGGAAGAGTTGCAGGAAAGGATCAATATGAGGCAGTGTTTTTTCGACAGTCTGAGCCCAAATCACATGAAAAATGAATGCAGCTGGCATACTTCTGTCCCACTACTACCTGCATTATCACCTTGGGTCTGAATATATGGTCTGAGTTTGAATGTAGGAGGCCCATCTTTGTAAATCAGTTAACGCTGCACAGAGAAGAAACCCCCATTATGTTTCTTTAGATTCTTCTCTTTTTGAAGTGCTTCTATACTCTGCTTTTAGAAGCTGCCATTGTGTTAATATGTACTGCGCTAAATGGAAAGGGAGAAAAAAAAAAAAGTCACAACCTTTCCTCACTTTCTTCTGTAATCTCCAAAAGAGACGAGAAAACCGTGCCTTCACATATCTAGGACAAGCTCTGCCCGGCTGGTGCCGATACATATGTAAACATCTGTTCTGCCAAAGCATACAGCAAAGACAAACATCTGCTGGAAGATGTATCCTAACTGGCTTCTATGCAATTATTATCTCTTCAGATTCAAACAGCAACACGCACGCACGCACGCACGCACGCACGCACGCACGCACGCACGCACGCACGCACGCACGCACGCACGCACGCACGCACGCACGCACGCACACCTTTGTGATCTTGCTGGTAACTTTGCTACCTCACAAAAAAACATGTTTTAATGAAACGCACAACAATCTGAAGGTTGAACAATGTCTTTTATTGGCATCTAAAGACACAGAAACCTTTTGTATACATGTGGACTTGAAGGGTGTGTTTTCATCGATGTAGTTTTAAATAAATTAAAACGTATTAACAGCAACAATTCATTATTAATGACTTGACATTTGCAACAACAAGAAGTGCTTAACTTGGGTTTAACCTTATTGGATATTGCACCGTCTCTGATGTGCAGTAATAAATATGTTTGACGAATGTACATTGGGTGGTCTTACAGCGTGTGTTCTAATAGTGAAAATGAAAAATAGTTCTTGGACTGGAACAAGCACTTTAGATATATGTACACAACCCTGTGTGGGAGACCAACCACACATTTTACAGCGTATGGGACACAGTTAGCTGTGTGATAAAACATCTGTCTTGGTGATATTGGCACCACCGCTAGAATCCTCCACTGCTCTGGCAGACGATCTCCTTAACTCCTCCATCACTAGTGATCTGTCACCAGGCTTGCCACAAATTACAGTTTACATTATGTACATCACTACTTTGTAAGCCTTAATCTAGCCATGAAGGGTAATTAATAAAAATTAAGAGCTCCTGGCCTCCATAAGTCATGAGCTAGGGGTTTCTTACTGTGTCTTTTCAATCCCTTTCATAAAGCTATGGGTTTGTTTTTCAGGCCAGGGCCATGCGTTGCGGTCGTTCTAGGTTGGCACGGAATTTATCGAGAAACCGTGAGGCTAATTCGTCATCCACTAGGCGTCCGTCGCTGGACAATGTAACTGTCATCAGCTGCTGAGTGCGCAGGGTCTGGTCGTCCTCGCACAGCCGCAGCTCAGCCCTGGAGGTCCCAACGGCAAGGATGCACGCCTGAGGAGGGTTGATCACGGCACTGAAGCCGCTGATTCCGAACATCCCTAGGTTAGATATACTGTCTCCGGGGGAAATGTAGCAGGGAGGTGGGGAGGGGAGGAGGTGGGGAAGAAGACGGTACACGTATCCCAACATTAGTCAAGTTTAGCAGGGAGTAAAAATGCATAGAAATGAAGTAAGCATACGTAATGGTTGATGCAAAACACTATCATTTAGAGTGATTGAATAAAAACAAAGACGGTGAATTAGGGATTTAAATATCACTTTCTGTCAACATTTTACTGGTGGTAAAGATTAACACAGCAGCACCAGCCTCTCAAAGTCTCCCTAAATGTTGTGTATGGTAAGTAAGACTGACCCGAGGGCAGTGAGCTCTTTGCCTTAATGAGACTTGCAGCTCAGGGGGACGAATAGAGGAAGGGTGTACACATATATCCTCAGGAGGACAAAGAGGGCTGCATCTCTACAGGAATTCATTGCTCCTGTCTGACACAGAAACCTCATTTATGTCTAAATGACACCATTAATTCTAATGAGTTAAAAGGGCCTCCTTTCCGCTTTTCTGCTATTGATGGCGTAGTAACGGATGGCGCTTGTCGCCTGAGACCACGTCGAGTTCAGGCTCACGTGAAATGTAGAAAATGTATAATGGATTGACTATCTGTGAAACGAGAGTGGAGACATAATAGAGGAAATTTGTGGTGATGTTCTTATTAAAGACCTGAGACAGAAGTAGATTCAGAAGTGAAAGGGCCATTCCTCACATGCTGACAAATTGCATCAGAGAATTGAGAATAAAGACGCAGTTACACTTACTATGAAGACAAACAACAAAAAGCAAAATAACATTACATTTGAAGACTTTTCATTGACGTATGTTCAGTACTAAGTTTACCTGAATGAGCCTCCCTGGTACTCCTCAGGTAGAAGTTTCCCATCCCGAGCTTTCTGTGCCAATGCCTACGAAAAAAATTACAGTTTCTTTTGAGAATAGAACACGTACACATATCCTATGATCAAATACTAACATACTTGTGGCATACGTCATTTCAAAAACCTGAAATAGAAATATACACCAATCAGGCATAACAATATGACCACTGACAGGTGAAGTGAATAACACAGAAAACTTTGGACCTGGCATTCATGTGGATGTTACCTACACCAGACAAAGCACCCCCACCCCACAGCAATGACACTCCTTGATAGTAGCAGCTATCCTCAGCAGGATGCACAAAATAAATACTCAAAAATACTCAAAAAACACAAAAAACAGCAAAAAGGCTGGCCTCAATATTTCCTAGATCCCAGACTGATCAAGTATATGTAGGTTGTTCCACCTCTCCCCTCAACCCATACGACCCAAAGCTCCCCACTAACAACATTTGTTGCCAGACACCACCGGACGCCCTCAGAAGGTTAATGTCCATTCGCTGATGAGTCACAACGAGTTATTAACAAGGTGGTCATAATGTTATGCTTGATCAGTGTGTTTACACTACAGTTAATGTTTGTTTGTTTATATGGTTTACAGTAGTTCATTAAATTCAGTGCGAAAAGGCTACAATCATGTAGATTTGTGAGGTCGTGCTAAGCCACATTAGCATTCAGAGCTAAATGCTAAAACTAAAATTCCTCAAAGTGAAACTGATTAAGGGGAACTGACACCACCCAAAAGAGAAAAAAAATCCAACACATTACTTCATTACTTCACATTACAAGATTCTTTGAACCATTGTTCCACTAGATCATGAATAAGAATGACCGAATATAACACAACATGCAAAACATAGTGTGAGGTTTGGTACCAATTCTAGTGAATGTCCTTATGATATAAGAAACATACGTCATATCAAGTAGTAACTTATTAGTTTCTTTAAAAAAAAAAAAAAAAAACGGCTCTATACTGGCTCTACATTATTATGTGAAGACATAACAAATAGGCTCTTGTTGAAAATTAAACTTATCTTTTTCCAGGCTCTCAGTAAGGTCAAACTTTATGAACGTAACTTTACTCTAATGGAAATGCACCTAAAGGTTAATGCAGGGACACGACCAACACAGAAAGTCAAGAATGACTCACATGATCATGAGACACAGCGGTTCATGGTGGGCACATTTAAGATAAGAGCTCTCAGCAGAAAAAAATGTGATATTCAACTCCATCACATCAATAGCCTGGCAGCAGGCTCTCTGCGCTTCGGTCAAACCACATGTTGATTTTAATTTGAGACCAATAAAGAGCCGCAAATGGAGATTTAACTCAAGGCAGCAAAACGGAGCTGAATGTCAGGGGGTGGCAAAGAACACTTTAATGGTTTTAAGTGGAATTAATTGTGCGCTGTGTGGTTACGCATGCTTTAAAGAATCTGTTGTTAGCAATGTAACATTTAATTTACTAATTTCACATGATGCATATTTCAATATTAATATTAAAGTTATCAAAAGAGAAGTAAGACAGCATACTGTACAGGAACTGCAGGTCAAGATAGGGGAATGCTAATATTAAGTGACAGACAAGGATTGCAAAAAGAAGAAGTTCAGTTTTGACTGAAAGAGGAAAGAGCGTAGGAAAAAAAAGGAAGATCTCATGACCCCACATTCTCTTATTGCTAACTAAAGAGGTTTTTTAGGGTGTGTATGTGGAACACTCTTCACTGGGCAAGTCAGCATGTTAGACCTGAAGACAGAATCAGCATTGAAGATACAGCGCATCCGTCAGCATACTTCACATAAAACATTCAGCTACTTACTACTACGGTCTAGTATAAATGGAGAAGACCCCGATACGGTCAGGGTCATATCAGGCAGTATTCTGTAATAATTTAGCGTCATGGAACACATGTGTATGTTTCGCAAGGTGTGTTGAAACATTGCGAAACCACTCCTTTGTGCAATCGCTCGTTGAGAAGAAGCATCATATCCAACACGTTTATCATAAGCTACAGTAGCATTAGTGAGTCTGTCCAGACACATTTGCACACATCTTGTGCAAGATCTGACCACACCGTTTTTAATTTACCAAGACCGTGTGGTAATTTTGCAAATAATGAAATCCAGTAAAAGTGTGTCTTTAACTTAACCTAAGAGCCCACGCACTCCCCGACATCGCTCCTCGCCCATCAACAACTCTCACTGACTTAAACATGGCGGCGTGGCTGGACTCCTCCAAAACAAATGTGCCATCAGACTGATTAACCTTCTATCCATCTGACAATAATACATGATGTAACTGACCTCATGGAAGCTGTTTATTTAACTTTTATATATTTGCAGAGCCATAAACACAGACACTGCCCATGTACTAATCATACACTCCTGGTGTTAATTATTTTCATCTTGAGAAACGTATCTGTTTGGTTTGTCTGTCTCTTTAATGAGAATCACTCTTATCATGCGTTTTTCCCGTACGTGCATATCAGACAGTGAGGAAACATTTGTCAGAAGCTGCTGACTATGATCAGAGGAAACTATTTGAATAAAATTAAATGTTAACCAGAAGGCAACCACAATGCTACAGATGCACGGAGAGTTTGTTTTCTCATGCAGCTGGGCTGAAGTCAAGGCTTAACTCGCATATCGGATCTCCACGTACAAATCAACAAAACACTTCACCTGAAGCAATAAACTGATCAGCCAGCCAGCATAAGGTTATAAACTACTAACAGCAAATAAATCCAGAGAATTTTTTTTATGAGAAAGCTTAAGAAGACAAGACACTCCGAAACAGTGCAATTCATAGCATATTATAACTTCTTAATAAATAATGAACTAGTGTTGTTGGGTCATCCCTGTGATTTTTTACCTTGGCACTGGCTGAGATCTCCTGGACTCCTTTGGTTGCAGCATCCTTGATGATTGGAGTAATGAGGCCTTTGTCAGTTGCCACAGCAATTGCGATATGGACTGAATCGAGTGCACGGGGTCCATCGCCAGACCAGGTCACATTCACTTCTGGCATTTCCTTGGATAAAGAGTCAGGGGTCAGTGAGGGTCATGTTTGGTGTTAACAGTGGGAAATGATGAGACAAAGAGGGATGAAATAAAAAGAATAAAGTATTTCGAAGCCTCCCTGACTTGGTCCACGTAGCATTTTGGCCTGAGATGGCAACCTGGTGACAGAATGATTTCTGATGTACCTCTGTACCGCTGCCTGTCCTGTCAATTCTTGGATACTATGGCATTACATAAGAGACTAACATATCTTACTCTTATCTGAAGAGGTGTTTTGGTCATGTGGGATGTTGTTCTAGCAGTAAAACAGAGCCCTTGGACTATGAGAGAGACTTGACTTGCGGTGATTTGACATTTTATACTCACATTAAGTTTTAAAACTTACAAGCATGTTACACATTCCTTGAATTTACTGCAACACATGCACCAAATAAGCACTTTTCCCAGATGCTGCTTCATACAGCCGTGTTTTTATGAATATCTTCCTACCACCTCCAAGAGCAATGCTAAGCTCCCATGATTGTTGGGTAGATGCAGACACTTGCATTGAAGTAGCTTCAGTGTTTCCTGATAACAGACTAAATAACTAAGTGAGTGGACATTAAGTCCTTATGAGATGCTGCTGAGACATTCCTGGCTGGAATAACCAAATTACCAGATGCGTCTATTTTTAACCCCAAATGCCTTCTACACATTCCTCAAATCTAGCAACAGTATCTTTCCTTGTGACATCTCTATAGCAGAACACATTAAATGCAATGCAATTTTGCAATGCTCAGATTATTATCCCCCGCAGTGTTTTTAGGAGGCTTAGTGTTGCCTAACAAATCATTGAGTCTGTGTCCACATGCTTTGTGATTCACTGAATGACATAAAAGATCAAATACTTGAAGGTAAATACTACATAATGCATACACAGAAACAAGTTACAACAATACTTTGTACAATACTTACTTTAAGTGCAACGGCAGCTGCCTTGACAATGAAATCATTAACGGACACCTTGATCTGTTCTGAAAAGACAAAGAAGAAACGTTTGTGATTCAAGCTTTGACACAAATCTAAAATTTCTGACATGATTGAGACAAACAGATGACTCAGAAGAGGAGGTCTTAAATTCTTAGCTAGGGTCAAAGATACAGTAGGTGTGGGGTGACAAAACATTAACATAGAGGAACAAGACCTGCAAGAGTGGTGTTGCAGAAAGCAGCATGTTAAAATACATTATGACATTATCTTAATTGTCTAACTTAAATAACTGATACTAAATGTGCAATGAAAATAAAACACTATGCATGCACTCATCAGAGTCTGCCTTTCCCTGTAGGATTCAGTCTCCAGAATTTGTTCCACTCCCCTCTCCATGAGTAACGTCGACAGGCTAGAGCGGGCTTGGACTGGCATCACTGCCAACTCTTAGCAGTGTCCAATAGTGCAGTACCAGACAGTTATGAATGCTGTGAGCGGGATGATTAATGAGCTAACCGTGAAATCGCACTGCTCCTGAACAAAGAGAGCCCGCAAAAACAACCAGAGAGAGAATCCCTCAGTACACACACACACACACACACACACAGAGACAACCTCGCTAATAGGTCTGGAATGGCCATCCCTTTTTCCTCCACAGAGACAGAACCCAGAGGGATTCACAGTTTGTTTGACACTAAGGCAAAGTTAAGCTAAATAAAGCCAATTACGTGATAGCATGTTGAACTAAATGTTTTAAAATAGGAAACTGGCAAGGGACTTTTGCTATGTCAACATTAAAAACGGCTCAAAGTAAGCATCGGCTGCAATTCGGCCGTTGAGGATAAATACACTGCTCTTGATAACAAATACTAAGATTGCGAACGCTTGATGGCGAATACTGTGATTTAACAAAGAGATGTACGAGCGATAAATAATTACTTTAGTACTTTACTGCACAACATGAGCAAATGTTTTGAATGAAAACAGAACATTTTCCTGAACTCGAATGAGCCATTTCAACCTTGCACATGCAGTCACCCAGTTAGTCCAACATGAGAAAACCTAAACAGGGTCTAAACTTAAACGAAGGTGTCTTATCAAGACTCGACCATGCTCATGCTGCTGACACTATTCACCTCTCTGGAGGCGTTTCATTTATGAATAATGTAAACCCACTTCAAAACTCATGCAGCATGTGAAGTCTCACCCACCCACTCACTTGTACCACATTTACTAATTCTTAGAAACCAGGGTTATATTAAGAGTAGTGGGCAAAACTTGATGTGACAGCTGCTTTCAAAATGATGAATACCACATTGATCAGGCATAACATTATGACCACTGACAGGTGAAATAATTAACATTGACCATCTTGTGACGATGCATTGTTCTGCTGGGAAACTTGTGGACCTGGTATTCATGTGGATGTTACTCAGACGTGTACCACCCACCTAGAGCACTCAACACATTTCTTTGGATTTAGACTATTTCAGTTATTTCTCTCTCTCCATGTTGGCAAGAAAGGTCACTGCGGCTCATAGTATCTACTTAATGCATTATTAATGATATTGAATCTTAACATTTAGTAACGCTGGCATATTACTGTACACAGACATCAATTTCCATGAGAAAAGCCACAGTCTCTGTGGGACAGACATGTGTACGCTGGTGGGAACCTGAGGAACATGTGGGGACATGTACCACACGTTCTCTAAATGCATGAATGAACAGTCATGTGAAAAGCCTGAAATCCACATCTTCATGGTAAAATTGCCTTCCGAAGCTTACCGACATTCACTAAAGGACACATGAAGAGTAGAGCCATTTATGCAAGCTCACATTCAGTCTCTTTTTTTTTTACCTTTGGCCAGATCTTTGCGGAGCTGCATGACGGCAGCCATGTCACAGTCAATGGAGGCGTACGAGTGGGGGATGGTGGTCTTGGACTGGGTTAGCCTTTGAGCAATGACACGGCGGACATTCGAGGCTGGGATCTCTGAGAAAGTTCCCTGAGGAGGACAAGTGGAGGACAGGGCAATTCGTTAAATGAAATGCACAAAATGGCACAAGCTTGTTACGGTGAATTAATGATTGGTTAAACTACAATAACCATCTAGTGGCTGTATGCATCCACCAAGTGGCTTATATATTTAGTAAAAAAACTTGGTTCTTCATAGTGAAGGTAATGTCTTTCAAGTTCCTTGTGAGGAACCCATGAATGCCAAATTCTGTCAATTGATCCTTGGGCCCTAGTGATCATGTGTAATTTGTTAGAACGACCTCAATTAGAGATTATCATGTGTAACAATGTTTTCAAGAGTGAGTGCTAAGGATGCTCACTGGTGCTCCTGGTTTCCCGGGGACAGAGAGAGGCGGTATATTGGGTCTGCTGCCCGGTGGTGGAGGGGCAGCTGCTGGGGTGGGGGCAGGAATCGGGGCAGCTGAGGCAACCGTGGCTGGGGCCGCTTTGGCGGCTGGAGTCTTCTTCAAAAGATTCAATGCATCTCTGTTCAAGTAAAAAAAACAACCATGAGACCGATAAATGAATGAATAGGATAATTTAATATTGCTTGAAAGAAGCTGTCTATAAGCTATAAATATACCTGAACCAGTGTGACAGTCAATGCAAACGCACAAGTTTCAGTGCGAAACACATTTAAGGACTGGCTCAGAACTTGGGCAAATATATTCAGATGAAATATGTCTGGATGGAGCAGATTATTTGCATCCATTTCTTGTTAAATTGAGATTGATTCCCAGTCTCAGGCTATAAAACAGATAAACAACTTTATTCTGCATGAAAAGTGCGGTCATTTCTTTATGTTGCTTGGACCATTATAAATGAATTTACAACTGTGTGAATCAAGGCTCCCGTAGCTAATGATGGTAGGATAATGCATTATTCACCCATATGCTCCCACTAGGCTTCTAAGCAGCACTCTACTAGTTGAACATTTTTCTTTGTTTTTGTCAGCCTTGTAGGAAGGTAACTTTCGGTTATCTGTCAGTGGATGGGTGTCACGAGAATGATTTATTAGTTACACACATCATCAGGCCAGACAGGATCTGGTGTGAACCGCAGCAACCTTATTTAAACAGCAGCTTCATGAACCTTCCTGCTGGCATGGTGAGTCAGGGACATCTCAACTTTTCTTATCAGATGCAACCATAAAGTACGTAACAGCCAACTGATTCACATCGTGGAAAGCTGCATACTTCTAAGAATTCCCCACATGCAGATTGATCCACATCTGCCTCTAGGAATTATATTAATGAAACTAACAGTACATTTAAATATTAACTTGTTACGCATGACAGGAATTGGATAACGTTTCAAATTGGCTGTAGAGAAAGTGACAATACGAGTTGGTAAAGGACTGACATAGAGCGTCGACAAACGAGGAATAAAGAAGGGCAAAGGAAAGACGGTGTACTGAGAAATCTGCCCTGGGTTCTTTTTCTTTCACCCATTCATTTTGGTCTTAGCAGGAAAAGAGCTGGAAGGGGCAGGTATCAGGTGTGCATGCTTTAAGCTCTCTGGTTCCAGCCCAACGCACTGGGGTCCACCTACCCACATGCATCCCGTCTTTTGTCTAGACCAGCTGCCCCCGACCCTACCATGCAGCTAGGAACAGTCTGGGCCCCACAGCTATGATCTCCTTGTCCCTCTGTAAGCAGCATTTTTCCCCCCCTCTAGCTCCTCCCTCTCTCACTGATAGCAGTTTTTGTTTGCAGAGGGACTGAGGCAACTTGGAAATCCCCCAGCTAACCTGACAGGACCACATAGAGCGTTTACTTATTACAAAATCGAACCAAATCCACCACCCCATATAAAAATTGACAAAATATTTCCATTATGATACAAATGCACATCGACAGCAACCTACAGGCCTCTTGACAACGACAACACTGACATTTTTTGTGTAGCTGGCTGAAATGGGATTTTCACAACGGCTATTTACACCCCTACTGACAGCAAAGAAGCTCCCAAAGGGCTAAGAGAAGGTGACTAGAATATTAAAAAGGTGGCCAAGGCAAGAAACTAAGACCCAACTGTGCACAGGCACACGGTTACTTTGTATTCTACTGCCACCTAGGACAAGCTAAAATTAGATAAAGGACTTTTAAAAAGCATAATATGTGAAAGATCTTAACTTCAGAGGCAATTTAAAAAACTTGTATTGCTGAAATGTCATCCAGTTTACAACAGGACCAAGATATACACTAGAGAAGCGTCCCACATTAAAATCAAACACTGAGTTTAAGCTAATAAAATACTGCTAATATGATTACATATAAGGTATTGTATGGTGGTAAAAAGTATAGTTTGATTAAGTGAATACTGTGAAGTTGCAGCTTCAGTGAAAGCACAGCTCAGGTGTTTTAGCTGCCAGAGAGCCAGAGAACAAAAAAAGCCTTTCACTGTTAAAGAATCCCTGTGTTGGTCAAGGTCACTTGTGTCATTATAAAAAGCTTTTTGGCCGGTCCCCCTTGCTACTTCCATTAACAGTACCAAGGCATCAGGAAGCAAAAAGTGAAGAACACAACCAGTACAAAATAAAAATAACCCATTTATTTTAGTTGTGTTGCTTAGAAAGGAACAAAACACCATATAAATGTATAAAATAAAGGAACCATCCACTACATATCAATACTAATTATTCTCATGCATTCAATTGTGCCTATATGAAAAATATATGAGATATAGCTTAAGAAAACATTAACATTGTCCATCTCTACATTATTGGCCAACACATCTCAATGACTTATTATTACTATAGAAAACAGGAATGTTTTTGTTAGGCACCTGTCCAATTTCTGTTATGTAACATGCAATGATCTCACTCCTGGGTTACGTGACCTCTATTATTCATGCCCGATATAGAGGGGCCACACTAGAAGGTGGAAAAGGAAAGGGGGTACGTTTTCTCCCGGTTCAGGCTTATCTGATGTGCCAAAGGACAAAGAAAGGGAAACTGGGTATGTTATGTTCTCTTACAAGCCTATGTGAAACTATTCTCAGACAGATATCCGGTTTCTGACCCGACCTGTTCGGTATCACAGCAAACAGCTATTTACGCTAGCCTATACGCGGCAGAAGCCATTCTGTGACAAAATATTGCACATGCACTATTTAAATATCAAAAAGACGGTGGTAAATGTGAAAACGCTCATGTAAAGGGTTTGGAATAAATTAGCTAATGAATCTTAGTCCTTAAAGAGAGTTCAGTGATTTTGGTACATCACCACATAAATCACCTCATACATGCTTTTGGTAGAGTCACTGGGAGCATACGTTTTAAAGGTTTGGTGCACACATCCCACAAGTTCAAGTGACACTCACGGTAGCAAAGAATGATGTTTCTTTTTAAGCACAATGGACATCCTAATATTATTGGTTTATTATCATGACTTGCAGCGGAAAATTATGAATTTGGAACAATGAATTGCTCTAGCCAAAAGAAAAATCCAACTTAAAAGGCAGCAAACTGTTTGTAACAGGACATCACTTAATTCAAGAATGCATTCACCAAAGAGACCACTTTTTCTCTAACCTCTGTCCATACTTCCATCTCCGTAAAACCTTTTTTCTTTTATGAACCCTCTTCATGTCTGTTGACTTTCTGAGTCAATTACGTAGCTTATGTGTCATTAAGTGTATAGGCTGCAAGCCATTCAAGCAAATCTTGAGTCCAACAGCGGTAGCGGAGCAACGTTGTTAAATCATGGTTATATAATTAAAATTGCATTACTAATTAAAGTATTAAAACTTCAAACGCTATAAATCCCATTGACACCCATAAAGCGCACAGGCCACTTTCATTTCTGGACCTTGAGAATTAATTACCGTTTTGTATACAGACAATATAAATATTTACTTAATCATCTGAGGCATGTTCGCAGCAGTAATACTATTTGATGAGACTCACAGAGCTTTTAAGCATACAAATCAAAGCAGTGATGCTATAAATCAGTTATATTTACAAGAAGCGATGAACAAAGAAGGAAGACATTGCTGAATTCATAGAAATTTTAATTCTTTACACTGTAGTTCGTAAAATTTATATAGACACTCTCCCTATGCCTGTACTGTATGGTCTGCGTTTCTATGGTCACCACTGGGTCTTAGGGACTGGGTTGCCATGGCAACAATAGTTTCTTAATGAGATTTCCCAGCAGGGTGTTAGGTGGGTAACGAGAGCATTCAATCAGGTCCCCGGTGACAGCAGGTAGCCATTAAAGCTGCGTGTGTGCGTCCACAGCTTTTTGTGTAGTGTGAATTCACCACTTAACAGGATGACATGTAAAATCTACTCTTTATTTATTTATTTACTTACCTGGTCTCTCCCACATTTTTTGTTCACACTGCCTACACGCTGACCCGCTTTCCACTGACTGACATCTTTCCTTGAGATACAGCAGAGTTGCGTTGGCCCTATTACCACACTAAACACCTACTGCTGACACATCACTTCCCATGTAAACAAATGAGAGGGTGTTGGAAAGAAATCTTGAATTCTTGATGTATACAGTGTCGATAAAAAGTTTTTGACTTAAACACAAGTCCTAAAAATAGACAAACAGAGCCCAACCACATGAAACGGAAATATTATACTTTAAATGCCGGAGGTAGCCATTTATTCATTCAAGAAAGCGTATGTGTAGGATAACAGTTGTCTCAAATTCTTTAGAGATGAGTTTGTAACATATTCCAGCCTGATATTCAGCAACAACTCTTTTGCTGAAGTTTCTATGTTTCATTTCTTTGATTAAACTTGTTTTTTCTACTTTCAGGACTTGGTTAGATAATTTTTTATGCAGATATATAAAGATCTGCAGCACCGTAGGTGTTACTTTTCATATCTTCCCTTTGGGTCTGATGTACAAAGTTTTTATTTTATTTTATTTGAATATGCTTTCCTTATGCAAACCACATCTTACATATAGGTTATGTTGCATCCATACATCCGTTTTATAAGGGGTTTCTATGATTTTATATGACAGGGCCTTATTAAGAGGTGGAGTGCCCATCTCTTATGTGAAGGCAAAAACAGAAAGAAGTGCTCTTCTTTTATCATACCAGATATGAGGTTGTTTACCGCTTTGCTGCAGCTTTGCTCACTAGATAAGAATGGACCACACTCTTATTTCACCTTGTAGAAACCAGGTTAAGCCGGCCTCAGCTACACATGGAAAACTACTGACAAACGAACGTCCGCGCTCCTCCTATTGTCATCGGGTGGAGACCAGATTGAATAAAACTTTTGTGTACATATAGTTAGGGGCTTCTCTTTTCCTACCCTTAAGGTGGTTAAACTGAAGTTTAAATCACTCACTCCTTGGTGATAAGTCCTCTTGGTCCAGTGGGTGTAGCCAGTTTTGGATTCAACCCATGGGTGCCCAGAATGTGCCTCGCTGCTGGACTCAGACGTAACCTGGACAAGACAAAGAGATTGCAGCTCAATTTAATTCCAATGCATTGATAGAAAAACCATACATGCGAATAGGCACGAGCCTCCCATTGGATAATAACTGCATGGACGATTATCTGTCAGCTGGCAACAAGTTATTTAACCCAAGCTGATGCAATGAGTAGCTTCTCTTTTCTTAAACAACCATGTTGAAAGACACATCCTGTGGTCGTAGGAAAGATGTTGAGAAAGGGTCAAATCAATGGCATGCATCAAGCAGAGAAAACATTTAAGCAGAAACTACTTATATTGCGTTATGGATTGTCCAACGCATTATTAAAAACTGGAAGGATAGTGGGGAACCATTATCTTCCAGGAAGAAATGTGGTCAGAAAAAAATCTGGATTGATACTGTGTGAACTGTTATGGCTAATATAGTAATTTTATTCATGTATACAGTGTAATGAAACCTGCACACATTTGGATTTTTCATCTTTAACTGTCTCTATTGTTTATTTCCACTCTAGAGTAAACAAAGTTGGTGTGAAATGTTTATTAGTTGAATGGCATGGAGGTTGACTGCCTATGTGCAGGTCATTCCTGTTCCTATCTCAGAATAATCTTGTTTACTGCACAACACTCCTACCTGTCAACTTTCACCCCTGTCTAGCTGATGTTGCCAAGGCGCAAATCTGAATTTGAGTTAAATGTTTGCATAACAAATAGCAGCTCCTTTAGTTTCCACAAGAGTATTTATTGTGTCAACAGGACTAGGCAGCATCTCACACATTTTGGAATGTGAACAGAGAAAAATATCTGGTTCAGCATGTTAAGAGGGTGGAAAATGGGGTTAAAATGGAAATGGCTGAAGGTTGAACACAAAAAAACATCTCTTTCTCTTCACATATAGTATGTTTATATTACAAAATCAGTGTCTAAAACATGTCTGTTCATGTCTATCACACATCTATGAGACATAACCACACCAACTCTTCACACACACTGATTGGGCATTACATTATGACCACCTTCCTAACACTGTGTAGGTCTCTATTTTGCTGCCAAAACAGTTCTGACTCATCAGAGAATGGACATGGACAATATGAAGTAATGACGTAACGTGTTGGGATTTTTTTTTCCCGTCTTTTGGGTGGAGTCAGTTCCCTTTAAGTGGTTTCACTTTGAGGAAGGTTCATTTTAGCATTTGGCTCTAAATGCTAAAGTGGCTTAGCACGACCTCACAAGGCTCCACAACTGCAGCCCTTTCACACTGAATTTAGTGGATTACTGTAAACTATATAAACAAAGAATGAACTGTAGTGTACACTGATCAAGCATAACATTATGACCATATGACTTTAAAATGTGTAAGTCTCCCTGGGATGTTTGGCAACAAAATGTTATTAGTGGGGAGCCCTTGGGTCCTATGGATTGAGGGGAGGGGTCTTGGTGAAGACTTGTTCCAGTGCATCCCACAGATCCTTGATCAGTTTGGGATCTAGTGACTTTGGAGGCCAGGTCTGGTAACAACAACACAAATGCCAGGTCCAAAGGTTTCCCAGGTGAACACTGCATTGTTAGAAGATGGTCAATGTTATCTACTTCATCTGTATCACTGCAGAAGTCCTAGTATTAACTGAAAACCACTATGACAACGAGCTAATTCATACCGTCAGTTCAATCTTTCAAATCTTAATTTGGTTGAGATGGTTGGATCTCTCTCAATGTTTCACAGAGACCAATATTAACCTAATAACCTATACACTGGGACTATTTGAGCGATTAAAAAGAAGAAAAGTGTCACTCACGGCCCTGATATGACTGGTTTCGGTGGCGGAAGTGGGGAGGGAGCAGCAGGGGCCACAACTGGGGCAGCGGCTGCATGAGAGGCAGGTGGAGCTGCAGCATCTGGTGGGGGGATCTCAACCTGCTTCCAGTCCTGCCCTTCCTCCACCATGAGGGCGATGAGAGTGCCAAGGCGCACGTTGCGACTGCCCTCCTCCATCTGTAAAGAGGTAGAGAGAGGCACTTATACAGTGAGGGGGCAACGTTTGCAAAAACAGGTTGAATGACTTTAGAAATGCAAATGAATGAAGGTGAAGGACTCCGGCTTTATGATTTCGAAGCAAATGCTAAAAATAGAAGATGAAGTCATGCTGAAGTGGCTTAATTAGCTAGTGGTCACTGAACACATAAACTGCTAGTCAGCCAATAAGAGGAAACCGCCTGAAAAATGACACTGCCCTCTCACTGACATCATTATTTCCTACCTCTCTTGACAAATCTGATTGTGCCAGAACACATTCTTGGAGTGCACTGTTCAAAGCTGTCAAGCATTGATTCACCATCTTGTTACAGAGTAATCTAAATCCACTGCAAGCCTTTTGTGACTCTCCTCAAGCTGTCATAGGTGCTGCTCCTCACATATTGATCACGTTAAATGAAAGGCCAGGCACAACACTGACGGTGGGACTGCTGCACTTCATCACTTTTTGAAAGGTATCCCCTTAGCGAGCAGCCTCTTAAGGTGTAGCTTGATATGGCGAGGAGAAGAAGGAAACGCAGCGACGTTGTATTCGACCATCACTGATCATCACTCATCCTTACAAGGACCAAAGGAAAACAAAATCCATTAAATGATTTTGTTTTAAAGGAATAAACATAACACCAGAGTTGCAAGCGTACTCCACCTCTACCCCTCTGTCTAGCAGGCCTGAAAAATCAAAGGCAGCACTCTAATAATCGCATCCGCCAAAGTGGAAAGAACAGCAGAAAATCTGAACACCTGCGCTCAGTTCAGTGTGGGGCTAAGAGTCCAGCAGCTAGGTTACGGAGACAAACACAAAAAAAAATTAACCTGCAAATCGATTAAAACACTGAGTTTACCCAGTCTGTTTAATGTTTTTAATGTATGATAAATTGACTGCCTCTGGCATCTGAGGCTCAAAGGACTATGCTTATGAGTAAATCCAGCATAGTGCTTGTATTAACACACCTCATCATGAATTTACCTTACTTTTACTTTCACATTCTCCTTTAAAGATACTAGGTCAGATGAGCTATTTTGTGCATGTTTAGCTTGTCTTCTCTCTTGTTCTTCACATGTAATGTCTCTACCGCACACCTCTTGGGATAATGGGAGGAGATGGATGAGGTAAAGTGTAATGGGCTCTCAGGGAAATCCAGAGTTCTATAAAAGAGATCCCTCTTTTCAATCCCAAAAGGATTTTTTCATTTTTTTTTCCCTCTTTCTCCATGGTAGAGAATAGATTTTTCCCATAACAACTGTGTTATGGAAACAGAAGCAACTAATGTGTGATATGTTAAGGAACCCAGAAGCAGAAAATGTGACCCTGAAGAGACCAAACAGCCAAAAGCTGAAAGAATACTTATGGAAAAGGAACAATAATAAGTAAGTTACATTAAAATACACTGCCTGACCAAAAAAAAAAAAGTCTAATATTATGTTGGACCGCCTCTAGGTTTGATTAAGGCACACATTCACTGTGGTGTTGTTTTGATGAGCTTCTGCAGTGTCACAAGATTTATTTTCATCCAGTGTTGCATTAATTTTTCACCAAGATCTTGTATTGATGATGGGAGAGTCTAACCACTGCTCAAAGCCTTCATCAGCATCCCAGTGAGTCTCAATGGGGTTAAGGTCTGGACTCTGTGGTGGACAATCCATGTGTGAAAATGATGTCTCATGCTCCTTGAAACACTTTCACAATTTGAGCCCCATGAATCCTGACATTGTCATCTTGGAATATGCCCATGGCAAAGAATCAAGGAAGAAAAAAAAATCCACTGATGGAATAACCTGGTCATTCAGTATATTCAGGGAGTCAGCTGACCTCATTCTTTGGGCAACATAATGTTGCTGAACCTAGACCTGAGCAACTGCAGCAACCCCAGATCATAGCACTGCCCCCACAGGCTTGTACAGTAGACACTAGGCACGATGGGTGCATCACGTCATCTGTGTCTCTTCCTATACTGATGATCCCATCACTCTGTAACATTCCTGGACAGTTCTTAACCCAGTATTAGCAGTCTCTGCAGTCTCTAAACTAAAAACGATTAACATATTAACAAATCCAATTCTGCTTTCTAGCATGATCTAGCAGACTTTCTATGTTCAGTACAATTTGTAGTCACTTCCTTACCTCCAAGGAGCAACCACCACATAATACGATATCTACCTAACTTATGGTTTATACTGTCAAATATTTAGCCAGCACCTATTGTAGTAAAGATCTACCAAAATGTACACCGATGTGGTGTACCTAAAACAAAACAGTCATTTCTATAGCATTTTATGATGAAGAACAGTTGCCTTTAAAATAGAACTGATGGTCAGTGGAACCACAATACTCATGGTTTTAAGGGAAGCTCATGTTGCACAAAAGCAGAAGTTCAAAAGACCAGAATGAAACATCCACCACAATTTAGAGATGCATGAAACCACTCGCGTGCTTCTGCATATGAAACACACACAGTGGTTTCATGCTTAGCCTTGATACTAGTCACACACACACAGCGTAGCCATAACGGTTCACACAGTATAAATCACACACTATACATACAGTATACAATGTGGGCAGTTGCCTAAACAGATGGTGAGTTTAGTTAGTATACTGCAGTGGTGTGGGGCGCAACACTGCCATCAAATGGTTACAAAAGACATAAAAACCTATGGGAGGTATAAATAATGCTCACGCCTCACTGTTTGCAGAATGTTCAACTGAAAACGGTGCAGTTGTCAGAAAAGAAAGTAGCAGTGTGACTTCATCTTCACTGTGGACACGTCAGACGATAATTATTTTAGTATTCAATCCCTGACGTAATCATATCAACTTGATGTATGAAAATCTTCAGAAACAAGCTACGCAATGACTGTAAGCATGTTACACGTTTGTCTAACGTGTTAAAAGATTTGCCTGCGTATGGTCAAAGTGCACATGGAGGTGCAGACGTTTTGATTACTACTATTTTTACTTTGTACTTAAATGATACATTAATGGTTGGTAAGGTGTGTGGATGCTCTTCCAATCTAAGTAGCCTTTTCTGTAGAGCGACATTTTCACTGTGGAAACAACTCAGATGGGGCTCTTAAGGGAACTCTCTGGAGCCCATCAGCAAAGCTAATGACATTACAAAGCCATTTATGTAGTTTAACCTACTTATCACTATAGTGTTATCATACACCAATATAAGCCCCATGAGAGTCTCAACAGCTCACTTACAATAAGCCTAGACACTTAAATTTCCTTCAGCCAGATGTTGGATCCTGTAAACCTATTGATTTAGATTCCCTGATCCCTGATCAGATTGGGTTTTAGTCCATTGTTTTTAGGATATCTTGATCAATGTAGGCACCACAAGGTAAACATAGAGATCCGCACAGATCAGCATCTTGATAGCGCAGTGTTACGAAGAGGTCTATTTGTAAAAGGAAGATGGATTTTAGACTAGACGTGCACATAAACACAGGAGAAAATGACAGAGCTCTTGTTTAGGGAGACGACGCGCGTCTCTGATCAATAGAGCATGACAGATATTGCACAAAGAGGATTGCAGCCGAAGCCTTCGTTCTTAGCAACAGCAGCCTGTCAGTCCAATGTGGTCTCTCACGAATAAAATCACACAGTTTAAGCTCACAAGTCAACACGTTCCTTTTGGGCATCATTAGCTTTCTAACCACAGACCCCAGCCCTATAACCGTCAATGAATCTAAATCATGGATCACGTCCTTTTTTTGTTTCTTAGATAAAAACATTCTCACATTAAAAAAAATAAAATAATAATAATAATAATAAAAAATAATGTGGTACCTCAGTTTCAAACCCTGTTTCCCTGATGCACTGCTCGTCTTTCCAGAAGAAAAAATATGGATCGCAAAGTAATTCTCTTCTGCTTAATGCCCACGGGCTATATACTCCACATTAAAATTCATTTGGTGAGAAATCCTGGAGTGGACATGTGGTACATTTTTTTGGGCCATTTTGAAAACAAGGTTAGAAAGTGATTTATACTAACAATTGATTTGGAGGACACAGAGATGGTGTTTAAGTGTTTAAATTGATCCATTGGGTGACAGTGTGTTGAGATTGAAAAGAGGAGGTGGGAAAGGGAATGACAAATGAGAGAGAGGCAGGATAGCACTGCACAACATCCTGGAAAAGCACACCAGTGTATCTACACATATATCTTTGTAATAATCTTCTCTGTCATTTACCTATGATTTCAATCATCATGTAATCTCCTTTCAGCTACTGTCTGACACTTATTAATCCATTCCACTGACTGCACGGCCATTTCTAGATCACCGTTTCTGATTTCATGCTCAGCAGCTGTCACATTTGCATACACCTGGGCACAAAGGACCAATGGGCATCTATCTGCAAAAACATGTGTGTTATTTTCCCATACGTGTGATTGATTGTACTTGGAGCAGATTTTCAGATTGAAGTCCACGGGTCACGGTAGAGCACAGCTGTAAGTGTATCATTAGATGAAGTAATCCGTGTGCCCGACCACCGTATCGCGTTGTGAGCAGGATCTATCCCCCAGTTCCCCTGCCCCCAAGAGCAATGGCTGGAAATTGGTCGAGGGCCACGGTAGTACTTGACCCCCCATAAATAACCCCTGTGGAGCACAAGTTCCACGTCTCCACTAGCCCGTCAAAGCGTTTGGCCACAGGCAGGTAATTATGGTAGCCTCTAAATTAGAATCCTACTGGGTGCCTGGAGAGCAACAATTACGCCAGTATGGGCTAATGTACTCAGCCAAAGAGGATGCCACATTGTAAGGGGAGTGTAGAAATCTGTGAAATACAGCCAATGTCTGCCGTTTTTCCTATTAACGATACACATACTCTGCATCACACAGAGAGAGTGAGAGAGAGAGAGAGAGAGAGAGAGAGAGAGCTGGGGGGCTTATCTAATGCAGACCATCTTTCTCTGCCAGCTAAAGCCCCTACCCCCAATTCTAGTGTGGTTGCTATGGAAACTACCTCATCCCCACAGTAGCTAAGACAAGGATGGAGTAAGGGTGTGAGAGAATGGAAGTAAGTGAAGTGAAAGACGTGAAAAATGAGATGCAAGTCCATGGTATACAACTGACAGCTGAAGCTGAAGGAGGTATCTGGCCGTGTATTCGTGGGCGTGCCTATGTGCCCGCGCATCCTGGCTCTCTGTATTTATTTTTTCGTTAATGTTTCACAAACAAACACATCGTCTAATTAAACCCTGCTCCACTGGGGCGTTACCGCGACATGAGCACATCCACAACCATGCGGCCGAGGAATATGTCTAATTAAATAAGGTACTCTTTGTGACTGGCGCGCTGGTTTTGTCTTGTGCAAGCACAGCAACACATGCGAACCCCCTCGCTGTTATCGCTTGGTTTCTAAAATATAAAGTCCGGGAGAAAGTGCATTTATCTTGCTTAATTACTCGGAAATACTGAGCTCCACTTCATATCCTGTAATCAGATTTGAGAAAGCAAAAGAAGATAAAGAATCTTTATCGTTTTACTGAAGGTGACAAACCTGGTGGAGGTCTGACGAAAAACAACTGATCAATCTGTCTTTGGCAGCCTATTAAGTATTCAAACAACAAACACTGGGGGGTGGGGGGTGGGTGGAAAGAGAAAAATATTTCCCAGTGAAGACACCTCGTCAAAGCTTTGCTGTCACTGTATAGGGAGAGCAGATTTAACAAGCGTAGCCAATTAGTGCAGGCAAGGAAGGAACACCGAAAGACATAGACATATTAACGACCATACCCTGTATGAATTTAAACAGGCTCCCCAAAAGCATAAGCACACTGCTAAATACTATGCACCTTTAAATGCACAGCATGTAAACACACCTTCAACCATCCATGTTTATAAATGCAACAAAACCACACTCAACGTTTACGTAAGGCTTGCCGATTGCAGACAAATGCTAATCATTGACATGTTTGTGTGCGTCTTAGCTCTCTCACCAAGATCTTTGCCAAGATGCCATCATCGCTGGATTCCAGGGTAACCACGGCTTTGTCCGTCTCAATCTCACAGAGGGCGTCGCCCGCTGCCACTGCCTCACCTGTTGAAGTAAAGAAGAACATCTGACAACTTGCAAAATTAAATCAACATGTATCTGGCGATAAGCACTATCTGGAAATTATTCATTTTAGCTGTGCCTGGAAACACATGAACTATAATCACTGTCACTGGGGCTTTGCATGCACAGAGAACAAATGATTTGCCATGTTTTACTGAAGTGGCAAAGGGGCTGTGCAGCAAAACATCTGATCTGACTTTGGCTAGCGGTGCGGCTTATTTATGGATTTTTACAGCTAACGGTCACCAGGGGGCGCAAGAGCGAGACAGGTCAGGTCGAGCCAGGTAACGAGAGAAAAAGAAACCAAGTGAGCCCAAATACAGTACGAGAGCTGCTTTTAAGTCAATGGAGATCGATTTGGCTGACTTTTCTGGTATAGTAGGCTGGTTACTTTGATACAGTAAACGTCCGTGTAACTGCACCTTTACTGCCGTGTTGGCTGTTTTCAAAAAAGATGCTGGTTATTTTGTTGAGCAGTCGGGTTACTGCACTTTTGCTGCCGTGTTACAGGCAAGTACTTTTAAAAACGAATTAAATTTAGCCATTTAACGTTGTTGCCTTGTCAAGCGTTGTAAGCTTTGTTTTTGTTATACTGTACTTCTACGGTACTATGACTGCAGGAAGTGCACTAGGAGAGCACCGATTGTTTGATTGATTGTTTTAATTGTTTGTTTGATTGATTGATTGATTGTTTGATTGATTGAACGTTTGACTGACTGAAATATATATTGTGTTTCTCAAATGTAAATAAATGGGACGCTTTGCGTTTCCAAAAAGTCATTTCTGTCCCGTCAATCCCCCCTCGAAGAAACCCTTACGGTAATTAGGCATTAAAACATTAAAACCCGGCTTATAGTCGGGTGCGGCTTATATATGGATCAATCTGTATTTCCCCCCAAAATTTAGCTGGTGCGGCTTATATTCAGGTGCGCCTTGTAGTCCGGAAATTACGGTATATATCAAAAAAACAGCCTAATCAATGTTTCATGGGAAAGAATGCGAGATAGGAAAACGCTGCGACAGAATGCAAGCTTTTTGCCTATAGATTCCCAGTAGACTCCCACCAGTTCACCCCATGAAAGAGTTGGAATATATTATCATCTGATTAACAATGAAACAGGGTGGCAATTACGAACCACTGGTTCAGTTCTCCCGCGCTCACACATCCCACATCACTTGAAGTTAGTCTTTTTCATGAAGACAGTGAAGCCCAGGCACACTATGATTTAATCCTCTTCATGACATACGTCCATGTGTTACGAAAAGAGGAGGCAAGGTAGACGAGACAAAGGTCAAGGGTTACACAGATAATGACATCTGGTTTCTTTTGGCAAAAAAAAAAAAAAAAAGCTGTAAAGAGGTACATCATCTGTATCTAAGCAAAGGCTAGGAAAATCAAGGACAGCACTGGGACCTTACCTACATTTAAAACCATGTTAATTTGATGGGTTTGTTTGAGGTACAAACCCAGGATGTAAAAAAAGGAGAGTGGTGGGTCAAGGGAAGAATAGATAGCATAGGTGGGGGAAGGTTGAAAGAGCAGAGGGAGTATTGACGTTGGAAACCCCTTGAGAGCAAGTAAAGATTGGATTCGTATGAGGCTTTAATACCGTATGACCTCAGGGGTTAGGTGAGATGTGCAATATTAAAGATTAAACAGATGACCTCAGGCCTTTTCAACTCTGCATTAAAATGCAATGGACATAACACCAAAAAATAAAGGCATATAAAGGCATCAGGCATGAGGTTCCATAATATAGCTTGTTTAAATAAATCTCCAAAATTTAGAATCCACTATTCATTTCTAAATGTGATGTCACTTAAATTCCTAAACCCCTTGAATCGGAATCGTAATTGAATTTGTAATTCAAGAAGAATTTAATTTCTATTCATATTACTTCAGACTAACTAAATGAATCTAACAATTAATGGGTTTTTAGTTCATCTCTTTATCATTTAATTAACTTATCAGCACCGACACGTCGTGCAAAATGCAATAGACCCACATTCTGGATTGTTTTTCTCATCACTGAGAATTCATCTTTCCTTCCATCCCTTTCTCACTTACACACACATGTACATTTCTCACCCCGAGTCACAGAAGCACATGGCAACACAGCAAAGCAGCCAATCAGAATTCAGCGCCGCTGCCTCCTGATAAACGAGCGCGGCTGAGGCGAGTCTGTCTGAGCGGAGTTGCTAAGCAGTGACGAATAGTGACTGCTGTGATCCTTGAGCCAATTAGCCACCCGAGGCCCTCAGGTGATCCACTGCTCAGGCCTCTGTCTTACCAAGCAATGGGGTGTCATCATGTTAATGATTGGTGCTGATGTGGGACTATTATTGTGGGGAAAGAGAAATGTGGAGCTTTTGATTTTGATGTTTGGACTGCAAGTGAGCAGTAACATTTACACAGCCATAGCAAGGAGGAGAAATTGCAGGGACAAGTAAAGACAGGTTTTAGATAGCACAGCATAACACAGATAGATTTACAATTAAAATATGTCAAATAGAAAGGTGAGGTTATGAGAGCGATCTGATATCATCATTTACCTTCCTTTTTCAGCCATTTGACAAGGTTTCCCTCCTCCATGGTAGGAGAAAGAGCTGGCATTTCCACTTTGAGTGGGGTGACACCTAGAGGACAGAAAGAGAATACCATCCAGTTTATATAGGCAGCAGTAACGGCAAGGCTCATTAGGCTTAAAAGGCAAAATATTAAAAGATAACCAAGATATGCTAGTGTCAACATGAATCAAGTCACAGGCCCTGTTGAAGCAGTGTTTAGCTACAACAAGGCCTCGGGGGATCAACATGTCAGACTTGTAGCGGCAAAGCACAAGGAGACACCGTGCCACACTGAAAGAACAATACTGGCAGGTCACTTGTGTAATTGTGATCCTTGCTGACACTGCACCGGAGGCTGTAGAGTCACTCGTACTGTCCCAAGCCTTTGAGCCACCACCAAAGCCTGCTATGCTGTCACCAGTTATAGTCACTCAGAAGGCCAGAGTTCAACTGGCTCACAGCCCTGCGCTGGACACTGGGTCTCCAGGCTGCCATAAAAAAAAAAAAAAAAAGCACAAATCCAAGCAACACAGGCATCACTGCTTCGTTACAACTAGCCTGCAGTGCTGGAGATAATAGGAGAATCAGGTTTATTGCTCAGACATGGAACAACTCAGAAAGATGCAAGCTTATCACAGCTGTTTGTAAAATACTGAAGTGTATATCAGACGTAACAGAGGTTGGGGATTTTTGTCAATATAATTTGAACATTTCTCAAGACGTGAAACGTAAAAAGTGGCTCGCCTTTTTACTCTGCACTGCCAATGTGGCTCTTGTGAAAAAAATAGTGAGGATCACTGGTCTAATCTATAAACTGCTGCCATCTGCTGGATATTTGGCAACATCACAACTGGTATTCAGAGAAAGTGCATCACCGCTTAACACTGTAGTCTGCAAAAATTAGACATACAGCAGCATTTATTAGTTTTCACCAGATAAGATTGCCAAGGGTAGATACGACACACACACTTAGATGGATGCCACAAAGAAAGAAGCTTTACTCGTGCCCACCTTAAATCTGAGTTTAAGACTGACTTCAAATAGTTTGGGTACAAATACTTGAAATGAGAGGATTCAAAACATATTGTCAATGTCGTTTTCATGGAGACATGAAACGGCCTCTGCCTTTTCACAGATTGTGGATTTATTTTCTCTCAACATGTTAAATGGAAAAATAACTACCAATGAGCACATTCATATCTCCAACAACGTGCTTGGAAGGAATCTCTTACATGTAGCCATACAAAAGCAAAAAATAATATATATATGTGCACACGCACACGCGCACACACACACACACACACACACACACACACTTAAGCACATTTCCTTCATTTCTTGGACCCTACATTTTCCTCTTTTCCACCTGAATGTCCCATGGAGATGATTGATGTCATGCTTTCATTTGTACAGATGCCAGGTCAAAACAAAAATGTCGTTAGTTAATGTTTAATCAGTAGCAGGTCTTTACCCAGCACACCGCTTGATTACCTCATCGCTGTTTTGCAGGTGCTGCTTAGAGAACTCTCTCTCAGTAGCAGACCGATTCCTCAAATTTCAATCACGCAAAGCCGAAAAGAAGAGGGAATATCCTCATCCATGCAAGGACACTAATCAGAAACAGTGCCTGTAGAAGGCACACAGCATGGTCAGGAACCACAGCCTCCCTGCACACATTATGAGACTGAAGTTCAGTTTCTGCCACCAGGCCATCAACTCACAATAAAATAATCTCTGGACACTAAATACACACCCTATCTGCCGGTACCCTACTAAAACGAGATATGACTGCTATATTTACCACTTCTCGTCTTTTGTAAAAGTGCGATAAAGCTTGTAAATTTTAGTAACGCACACTGTTGTGCCCTCACTGCGCTACCCATGTCTGAGCTGGATCAGAAATGTGACACGTGCACATCTTTTACTTCCATCATGCACGTCTGTATAGCCGTTTTGTTTTTTGTTTTTTAATAAAGTGCCATTACTGTGGATGACATTTTGACATATCATAAACAGAAGTGAAACTTTAATTATACTCTGAAATGACAGTCACAATAAATTTTATTGTGCCAGTCACGGAAAGTTGCTGTCTGACTTGATTGCACGCTTCTTTACCGGAAAAGTTTGGAACGGAGCCATTGGCAACATGACAAGTTATACCTGTTCTTTAACTGATATGACACATCAAATTATTAGTGGTTTAAAAGCCTTGTAACAACGTCCTCTAACGTTGTTTTTTTTTTTTTTTTTGTAAATTAATGTTCAATACTTGCTATTATGTGGTGAATACTGGCTATTTTGTGCAATAATGATGACCTGGTGGATTCTTCTGACATTTAATTAGCTGCTTTAGTTTCAGCTTCCTGATATTATCCGGATCTTTGTCAAACTACCACTAGTTAATAGGTAACTTGAGCTGAATCGAGGCACCCTTATCGTTATTAAAAACAGCTGCCGATTAATAACTGGTGAACAGCCAGCCAGTCCAAGCGTATCTGATTCAGATACAGCTGCGCCACATCTGAACTGTTTACACTATCAACTGCTTAAAGCTGGGAAAGCGTAGCTCACACACGCCGTTAACTGTTAACTAACGCTGTTTTTTATTTTTTAAATCAGTCTGGACTGTGGTTTTCAGAGACATTTCTAAATTAATTTAGCGAGAAGTCAGAAGTAGTCATTTCACTTGAGGCACAATTGACCAAAAGCTTTTTCTTGCGATATAAGCCATTACAATTATCTCCTACGAGAGCTCATATCACAACAAAAAGACGCTTAAGTAACTAAATTACACCAATAACAGAGGGGAAACAAGCAAAAGACGACAGCTAATGTCAACGGCTGCCAGTGCCGATACGACAACAGATATCCTCCTGTCACACTGTCAACACTCACCGAACACCCACGGTGACTGGAAGAAATGTCTGACATGATCCTGCCACGAGTGGGTGGCCCATAAACATTTATTAACGTTAGACAATCTAAGGCCGAATAAAACTCCCCGACGACCCAGACGCAAGGAGGCCGCCATGTTCTCGTCCTCCGTCGGTGAGAGGTGTCTACGCGAATGCCTGACCATAAACGGACGCGGACACGGGTAACAGGTGTATCTTCCCAAATAATTATTATCTTTTGAGGAATACGAAGCCCGGCAGATTTTAAGACGTATGCACCTTACTGCACCAATTTTGATTTGTAAAAAAAAAAGATACTTATTTGTTTTAGACATTAACGATCAGGCAAGGGGGAACTACCTCCTTCGGGCCTTTTACACTTTTGTTCTGTTGTATTTTAATTCTGTTGTATTAATCAGGGGTCGGTGTTTTACCGCCCTCTAGTGGGGCGTAGGTCATAAGCGCCAATAAAAAAAAGGCTTGCAAACATTTAAACAATATATTATGTTTAAAACATTGTATTTAAAACAAGGCATTGTTCATATTTAAACCCGATTATTAGTACTATTGTCCTTATTTGTCTATACAACTCCTCATCTGTGTGCGACACTGGACTTCTGTTTCTGCACTTTTGCACAGCACATGGGTTGTAAAATCATTTAATTTCATTGCAATTACATTTTTAATATTCACTTATTTTATAATTCCTGTAATTATTGTGTGTTGTGATTTTTGTTTTTATTTTTATTTTTTTCTTGTTTATTTTAGTTTATTTGTTATATATCTTATGTGGTCTCGAGTGCCTGTACATTGCTGCTGAGTCCAAGTTCGGGATTAATAAAGCATCTATCTATCTGTCTATTTAGAGAAGGTCAATTTCGCCACCCATCTCAGTTATGTTTCATATTACAATGTCCAGCACAGTATTATCATTGTTCAAGATAGTCAGACCACTGTACTCTCAACACAAGAGATTTCAATATATCAAGGGAGAAACAAGCACAAGGATAAATAACGAAACCATCTTTCCACTGTTTTTAACTATGGATGGTGGAAAATTCCACTCTGGATAGGAAAAAACAACAACAGCATACTGTGTGAATGTGGGTGGGGGAAGTTTTTACATCTTTATTCAAGAAACGTCAAAATCCAGGCTGAATGTGTAATTGTATCCTCTGATGTCACACTGTCTTTGTTTATTTTTCCCTTTAAACACACCAAATATATAAATAAATAAATAAGATTTCAGGCTGAAAAGTGCGCGTGTCAAAAAAAAAATAAATAAAAAAACCTACAAGGCAATTTCTTTGTCGTGGTTGTGCGCAAACAAGGAAATTACAGGGTGAATTACTGGTTGAAGGCATGTGGGGAAGCAGCACATTAATGGAAAGTCCAAAAATCTGAGAAGGAAACTGGCTTAAAAATATAATGGCATAACAAAACATCTTTGCATTGTCATAAAGACTTCCTCATGCTTGGGCGTAATCCAAAAAAAACAACAAAAGCCTGGCTGTAAATCACACTGCATCATCGGTTTACTCTTAACGTTTACTGTGTGCAATTGTGTGTTCGTTTTTCTATATTATTTCATAAATATATAAATGTGAGTGTGAATGGTTGTCTGTCTCTCTGTGGTGTACCCGGCCTCTCGCCCGATGCCAGCCGGGATAAGAGGACTTGATCTACAGGACCAAGTGGTTACAGAAAACGAATGAATGAATGAATGAATGAATGAATGAATGAATGAATAACAACATAAACTATTGTGCCGCTTCATAGCGGAATCCAAGAAAACCTAACTCATCCCCAACAAAAGCAAAGCCACGCCGGTGACGCAGCTCTAATCTGTCCGGCTCACAGTTTGGACTGAATGCCTCACGGGTTCATTTGAGTGTGGAGAGAAAACGATAAGGGCCCGTGATAAGCTGGGACAGTGCATCCGCTGAGAGAATACAATAGCCCCAGTGAGCAGGCATGGGACACAGACACAAAATCCATCAGGCTCTCTTCATGCCCATGCCCGGGCTATCTGTTATCACTTCCCTGTTCTTCCCTTTGACATCTATCTGATTGAATTAATGTTCCCCCGTTTTAAATAATAAAACAGCCCTTTGCGTAGCTCATTCAAATCTGAAATAATTTTCTGACAATAAGAGATAAAGACACTTGTGGGCAGGTATTGCGTATTGTTTTAGGCCTAACAAAGGAAGCCATTGTATCAGCTGTGCAGTGTAGTGTGACACCCTCAGACAACAGATAATTTTTGCTTGTACATACGTTTTTTTTTTTTTTGTCACCTGCAGTCGTCTGTTGCACTATATAGTCGGTGTGCCATGACTGCTGAAGTGAGTCACGGATTGAATATCTCTTTATACAGGTGCCTATGTGTGTTTTTCTTCCTTCCCAGATCTATTACAACCGGTTTGGGTGCATGCTTGCATGTGTGCCACCGCTGCCTGCTGTGGATGCCCTTGGAGCGAGTAAATACGTGTTTTGCTGGTTTAACGGCGACTTTTAGAGGTTTCTCAGCCGGCTCTGTTGAAACATTTGCAGCAGCAGGCATCGGGAAAATCAAGCTCGTCACGTACAGTTAAGGGTACAGTTAAGGTATCGTGATTTGAATGACATCTCAGCGGCCTCCGCGTATCCTCACGCGCTGTAAGGCTGTATGTAAAGCCACCGTGGTGAGTGGCCTGTTAGGAAAATACAGCTCCCGTCTGCAGAGGTTACATGTGTCTAGCTCATTTGCCTAACTGTTCATTTATCTTGAATCCCCCCCACCCCCTCACACACACACACTCACACACACACACACATTGAAGCATCCACAAGGTGCAAATGAGTTCAGATTTGAGTTGTTCATGTCTGTTTGTGCTTATTATTATCAGACACGAGCCGCTTAGGAGTTTCCCCACTTCATCTCTTTGTTCTGCAATATTTTAATCTCCCTGCACGGTGCATAGATTTGCTTTACAGATGCATGTGTTTTCACAGATCTAAAACACATGCATCATGTAATCATAACTTTCATGTCAGCGAAGCATTGGTCGCAGCTACGCCTTGCAAATTAGAAGCCCATATGGATCGGGAGAAGTGCGTCTCTGGAGAAACTACAAAGTGTGATTGCTCCATATAACAACACGGAACAGAAACAATGTGATGTGATAGATCCACACTTCAGTCTGAATTGCCTCGCTCGCCCGTTTCATGTCGCGCAACAATACGGCAATCAGGGGCTATTATTTCAATCCAATCAGGCGCAATCTCCGGCTCCTACGCGCGCCCGTGCGCAATTTTCTTTATTTCATCCGATCTTGAAGGAATTACAGAATTATGGCAAACTCCCCCAATCAATGGTGGTGTCCTGCCAACAGGGAAGAGAAATGCTCTGTTTACGTTCGAGGTATTCAAAACACAGGCTACACATTTTCAGTTCGCAGCAACAACCTGCAATTTACGTCAGTCTGCGGCGAGGACTGAAAGTGATGCGTCAGTGCAGCGGAGCCATCAGGAAAGATAACGCCAGAATGTGGTGTCAATCAATGCCACGCTATGTAAAGAGGGATTGCAGAAGACAGATAAATCAGAGCGGAGATTAGACATGGATTTGGTTGTGAACACAGGCCAAGCAAAGGGGGCCTTTTATTGACGCTGCTTTTATCGTGTGGGCCATCGAGGATCAGTCGTTTGACTGTTGGCTTGCGGGAACGAGCAAGGTACCTGTGGCACGCACTGGGGAAACTACAAAGTGTGTGACATTTCCTGCTGTCACGATGGTGCGGGGACGACCGGCGCCGGCCCCGAGCCTTCACCTCCAGGTCTCAGGTTTGAGCAAGAGTTGCTGCAAATTAGACTGAACACCCACAGTCATCTCCAAAACTCCAAAAAAACGACTTGACATGACGTAAAAACCATCACAAACTTTATTTGTGTTCAAAATAGACAAACATTTACACACTTCCGTTACAGCTCAACGAATGCAAAGTATCGAATAAAACAAACTTTTTTGGTTATTTTGCTGTACACGTATTGCTTATGCATTCTTTTACTTCATTGCCGCATCATTCTCATTGAATGTTATTTTAGCACTGTTTACTTCCTCGCAGTGATCAAGCATCCTCCCCCAAAGGACACTTCACAGTATTAGCGTCAAAACACTCGACATACATCTGTTTGCCACACGTGCTTTGAATCCTACATCAACTTGTGGCCCTTTGGGATTTGCAGAAAGGATCCGATTTAGAAAAAACTATACATATATAAACTCAGAAAAACAGCATGGGTTGTGTTACATTTATTTTTTCTGTCAGTTTTGTTTTCTTCAATAGGAGCTTACGTAAACACACGCTTGTGTTGGACTGCTAATAAGTAGAAGAAGGTCACAGTGCAGTAAAACAGCAAATAGATAATAAAAAGAAAAAAAAAGTAGATAGAAAAAACACACGTGTACAAATATATCTTTATCAAAAAAGGTCAGTGAAAACTTTAATAAAACATCACATTTTTCATACAACGCCAAACATAAATTAATGAAATTGTCACTTCTCTGACTCCCTCCATCCCCTCGCATTCCTTCCAAACTTGTAAACCAGCCTGCGTCCGTCCACTCGCTCCAGGATTTCTCTTTTGTAGTAATATCTGCAAAACAGGACGGACAAAAAAAAAAAAAGGGGGTGAATTCCTTCTGCATGACTGAAAAAAAAACTCAAGTGACAGTTAACTGCATTAAGTTGTTATCTGTCACTACTAGGGCAGAGTCACTGACAATTCAGGTGTTTCAGGTGCGGACGGTTTGGCGTTGTTTTGGTCCATCTACTTTCTGTTCACATACATGCTTGGCAAGTCACCTTCGAGCATTGTTTATGATTCATAATTCATATGAAATTGTGAATGGCTTCAGGGAGTTGCTCTCAGACCACATGAAGTTTGCCAGCACAGCCATTTAAAGAAAACAGCTGCTTTATTCATTGTCAAATGGCAAACCGACGTTGCTAACCGTCGCATAGGCCCCGAAACGATCGTACGATCGTATATTTGGCAACGGCAGTTTGCGAGCACAAAAAAGGGATGCTAACGTGATGTAACCCCACTGCTGGTTTTAGGTTTATGAGGTGATGGATAGGAGAGTAACAGCGACGCAGTCATACACATAGTCTGGGTTAATTTTCTTAACAGCAAAACGAAGACAACATTCAGATTTGGGAAAATCATCGTATCTGTACGATCGTTTCGCTGCCTATACGTTACAAATATACGGTACAAATGTATGACAGTATACGTTATTGCAGCTACGTGCACATATAATAGCTTTGATTTTAAATGCACTGCCCTAGATTACTTTTAGTATGTACAATAGTTTGAGTCAAAATATGATCATTTTAAAGCGACAGTACAATATTTCTTCATTTCCCATCTGGCAATACTTATTTGGTTGAAGCACTATCCACTTCCATGGTATTTTTTTTATATGAAACATGATGAAATCCAAAGAAAGTTTTACCAGTAAGAACTGAGTCTTGATGCACTGGTTTACATGACCAACCGTCCACGTTATCATTGTAACCAGGGTTTGAAAATGCTCCTAAAAATGATCGTTCTCTCTCCCTACAGTGCGGACAGTATAGATCCACGACAGCACGTACTGAACTAAGTGATGCTAACTTACCAGCCGCCAGCTGGCTACTATGTCACTTCAGGGTTTTTACTGCTAGTGCAAAGGCACACAGAAAGAAAAGCACTTGAAGGTATTAAACTCTCTGGGGAGCTCCCTAATATGTCTCCCTGAAGTAGTCCTCAGAATGGTTAGGTCTGCATTACAGCCCAGTGGATTTCATCGGCTTTTACTGTTGGACATCAAACCACATCAGTGCATCAGTTTCAACAGCAACTTCAGCTTTGTCAAACTAGTTGTCCAAGTTCAACCCCTATCACTCCCATTCTAATCTGTTAACACTAATCTGTGACTATGTACGCAAGTGCGTTTTCTTCAATCGAGTTAAGCTTTTTAGATCAGTGCTGTTGTTTCAGATGTATCAGATTAAAGTTATTGCTTTTATTATATTACTGGTATCCTGGGATGTGGATCAAAATTATTACGGAATGAAAGGCTGAGGGAGAAGGTGCCTTTATATCGCATTATTCTTAACTGTTACTAAAAATAAAAGATAATATAATCCCTGAATTGACTGACAGAATGACGTATGAGGAAATGGAAGACAAAAAAATACTTGTCGGGACAGAGCATCAGTTTCTCAAAATGTGTTTTCAGTTTACATAAAGGATTAAGTACTATATCAAAAAATGCTCTTGGAATAATAGAGGATCCGTAACATAATCAAAGTAGTCTGAATGTAAGGAAGAACTTGATCTGATTTTGTCTGCTGCTCCTTCGCCCTTCGTTATCCACAACACAACCGAGAGCACCGATCTCTTTGGCGATGCCATCGAGCTCCGAAACCTTCGGAGGCACGGCAGTAAATGGGAAATCAGCTTTGTGGTCACAGTGACAATACCTGCAGGTGCATTTTGAAGTACCCACTGGATCGCATCACAATGAAATTAAGCACATTAGATTAGCTAATTTGAATGTAAAGCTGTGACTGCTGCAGCAGCCGGGGAGATTTTCTGAGCAGGCAGCCATTTGTGTTCACTCGGGGGGAAAAAAAAAAACTGACGCACATCGCAGTTCAGAAGTGAGCAATGGGAGATGGTGAATATTTGTTTTGAGGTCACAAGCCTCTGAAGTTTCGATGTAAATTCCTTAGCTGTAACAGTGGTTAGATTCTTTTCAGCAGACAGTGTATCATACACGTTTCAGTGAGCTGGATTAGAAACAGAACAGTGTTACATTTCTTCCTCTGAACAGATTGATTCAAGCTGAGGCCAAACCGAGGAAAGCACCTGTGCACACGTGGTCCCTTTGTTTAACCTGAACAACCTACATGACGACATAGTTGCCAAAGCCAAATAACCCACAGTCATTGCAGTTATTTGCTAAATGTCTACCCGGATCTAACTAAAATACAGTATACTATGTGAGCGTGTGTGTGTTTACAGCTTTCAGAATGGACTTTTGGTATTTGGGCAATGCCAAAACCTACGCAGGCTCTAACACCGCACCTTCCCAGAAATGTAATGTGCTTCCACGGCGGTGCAGAACGCAAGAGCTAATATTGGTTTTGCTTGGTAGTAGCTTGTTTGCGGCTACTTCTCAATCTCTGCAATTTTTGAGCTGATTGTTTTGGATCAATAAAAACGGAACACATAGAGGTTTACTGAGGGCGTTCGGAGACACAAACATTTGCACGACTCCTCTTTGGTGAAATTGTTGAATGTGAACCAGGAAGTAGACACAAAAAAATAACCCGACTGGCAAAAAAGACACCAGCTAGCATTTGTGCAGCAAGCACAAATGGCTCGCGCCGGTGTGGGCTATACGCGTAGGTTACACCGTCTACGACCTTCAAAGGCATAAGCCGCTCTTATGTACACATATGTAAGCGGCGTGGGCGTACCTCATTGCGCGACTTAGTTTCTCGTAAGTCATGCTGCTGTTATTCTTCTTCTTGCCCCATAGCTGCGCCACTGCCTCCGACTTCAGGAAGCGGAAAACCCCCTCCGTCCGATCCTCCCACTTGATCAGGCCCGGGTTTCGGTCCGGGTTCAGTAGAATGTCCCTGATGAACTCCCACAAGTGGGTACCCCTGGGGTCTTTTGTGAAAACAAAGGGAGACAGGAGTACAATGTTAAAACACACCAGGACAGTTCACTTATCAGACAGAGAAACGAAAGATGGTCATATGCAAATATGTGTTTCAATCACTTACTGTGTTTTTTGACTGGATGAGGACGAATGAACCGTTTGATGTCTGAGAGGGGAGACAAAAGCATTGTTTTTAGCCCATTTATCAGGGTGTCATACGTGCACACATTATGTTGCATGTCATGTGAAATCCTCACCAGGACTTGAAGGGGTAGGAGAGACGGCCGGAGCGATCGTTTGAGGCTCAAACATTTCTAAGATAAAAGAGATAACAATAAAAGTCAATGTTTAACTTACCGAGCGAGTGACATTTCAATGTGAATTAGTAATGGTGATATATTTATAGTACCTCCAGGTGGATAGCTGGCATCAGGAAATGGACAGGAATAGTCTACTGTAAGAGGGGGGATGAAAAGGTAAGGGATTTACTAGGAAAAGTTAAAACAATCATGGACTCACGGGATGTTACACTGACTGCTAAGACTCTTACATTCTGGTTTGAGTTCCAGTTGCCCTATTTCCACATGGCACTGCCCTGTGGAGCAATGAAAAAGAATGTAAATTAAATACCACATCTTAAAATTCTTGAGTAATGCTTCACAACCGAGTGGTGCCGTACATTTATGGTGAGACGTTAGAAATCCACGGCCCAAATCGTTGCTTTAAGCAGCGAAACTCTCTTCAGGGCCCTAAATTCTGGGCCAGGTGGTTTGAGTTTCTAGTCAGACATAGCCAAGATTCTATCGAGTTGCTTTATGGCATGTTCAGGCGCGGTTTTACAGCCCAAAACAGGAGCACCGTGCTGTATTCTCAGTGCAAACAGAACGCTTACCGTATTTAAGATTGCAGACAATAAAAGGAGTGGAAGATGAGTTTCTCAACACCTTGTCTTTTCTTTTTTTTAGTCTTCAGAGTGAAACAACTTCAATATGCCCAAAATCGTGATCACCACATTGTGTTACGGCTTTTGAACCCAGTTTGCGAATAAAACTTGATTTGAATGTAACACCTTCACACCTGAAACCGAGGTAGTCTCTCACAGGCAAGGACAACAATAGCAGGACTGTGTTCTAGGTTTGAATTTCTCTGCAGCCTGGAGGTTAAACCTGTTGTGCCAGGTCTCCTGGCACTGCACTTGTTTTGAAAAGCTGTTGTAGTTCCGATGCTAGATAAAATACGATGTGCTGATGTCATGTGCCCCATAATGTTACACAACAATTGTTAAGGATGCCTAAGCTATTCTAGCTAAAAGTCAAAAGGTGTCTTTCCAAAAGCTAATTGAAAAAAATAACACAAAAATGTGGATGTGCCAGTTCTCAGCTTGTTTCTCAGCTTCACATCCCCCTCTGTGCTTTGTTAGCAGACCCACTATAGCAAGGGAAAACAACAAATCCATCATCTCCCTCGTTTTAAGCTCTCCTTCACCCCTCCACAGCACCATGCAGCGCGACCCCTGACCGCCTCAGTGATCTCTTCTCTGCAACACTTCATCAAGACTCTGTTGCAGACACAACTCAGATCACACAGCTTCTCTTTTATTGGGCTAATCATCTTCCCCTCTGTCTCCCTCCCTCAACCCCCACTCTCAGACTTTCACACGCACCTCCCCACTTGAGCTCTGTGATGCTGTGGTAGAGAATGGGTCCGACGCTGCCGGCAGCACGGACGAAGTCCTGGTAGTTCAGGCTGCAGAGCTGATGGCCGTCCATGTCGAAGTTTTGGAAGGGAATGCTGGAGGCATCGATCTGGTGCATGTCCATGACCTGCTGGAGCCACTCCCACACCTGGTACTTGCTCCAGAACTGAGGGTGAGAGTCATGAGGCCACAGGCGACTTGTGTAACCAGGCATCAGCAATGAAACTGGGGACAGACAGCAGTGCTTAAAGTTATGAAGTGATTAAAAAGAAGGCATTAGCTTCATGTGAATACATTTTTTGTGAATTAATTAGGTATTAATGTAAAGATGAGGGAAGATGAGGGAAGCTGTCGGTAATTAATTGGAGAGCAGTTTACTGAAAGAGCTGCTGAGCTGTTTCTCAGTCGGGGATCCTTAATTCATGCCTCGTGTTTCAGAGCTCTGGGCTCACCAGGTACACAATACATCAATTGTTAATTGATGAATGATTTTTTTTTTTTTTATGTTTTTTATTATTTTGGATTGCAGTGTCATAACCGGTGTTTAATAGAGAGCAATCAAAATCGTTGAGTGGAACATTTTAGCATATTGTCTGGAGGCATTTTAGGATATGTTTCAGACAATTTAATTAACTGGTTTAGTGAAGAGTGCACGCGTAATTCTTGGGAAAGCATACAGCAGGCTTGTTAGTGCAGGAAACAATCCTCACCATCAGGGTAGGAGTTAGTAGGAACCCAGGAAGTGGTCAGCTGGCTGTCCAGGGTGGTGGATGGAGTTACGCTCATGTTGCAGCCTCTACACTCTGATGTACCATGGCCCGGGGCGTGAGGCAGGAGAGTAGGGATTTACGCTACGGGTAGATTAAAAGTGAAACAACCTTTATGGGTTTTGGTAACACACATACGCAGCATATATCTTTCTTTCTTTCACCACAGAAATTCAGTGCGTTGTCATTCGGTATTTGTTTCTCTATGTAGTGCTGTGGATTGCTTCACCCTGCAGGACTCACACCTCCATCCTACGTGCAACTGGTTCACAGGCAAACAATGCATACATGCCTTCACGCTGCATCACACCTGTATTGGGTTGGCTGCTGTTTCACATCACTAGAGTTCAACAGTTATTGTGTAGCAGCCAAATTGAAAGTATGCATACTGTAAGCGCACACCTTTCTCGCCGCAGCATCGGCAGATAAACGTGAAGCTTAAAGTCTTAACACTGAACAGCGTGATACATTTAATGCACCTATGCAATCAACTTTATAAGTTATCTAAGGCTACTAAAAAGCTTTGACGCAAAGTGATTCACTGTTAACATAGATTAAAGGTTGGATAAGCGGTGCACTGGACCAGTTACAGATTGCGACTGCAATCACATGTGTTTTGGACTTTGTGCAGCGCCTTCACCTCACATGTCCGAAAGGAGCCGGGTAACGGGAATGTGTGCACGCGTTCCTCATTTCGGTTCAGCGTTTCGTATCGACTCCCGTGACACTCATCCATGGCAGTTGCTGATGCTTTTTTTTTTTTTTTTTTTTTTTTTGCGGTATACGTGCAAAAGGCGAATAATGCCATGTTTCAGATGCAACCACAAGTATATTTGCATCTTATGTAAATAAAGCCTGGCCAGAAATTCACCAGCTCTACTGTTTTTGGTTGCAGAAGTGCTACACAAACGTGGTTCGCTGCCAGTATCTGTTACACAGTTGCATTCTGGATGTTTGAGCCATGGCACACCATTACTTATTAGTTTAGTTAATGATACTGCTGAAATGAGCAGCAGGCCCACATTCCACAACCTGCCCTGAGGGTTTTGTTTGCATATTATTAACGGATAATATCTTGCCACATTTAAAGGTTGATTTATTTGTCTATTGTTTTTTGTAATCTGCGCCTGCCTAAGATGAGAAATGTAAAAGAAAAAGCCACTGTTATAGATTTACATATATCTATATTTATCTATAATGAAACTAATAAAGGTTGGCATGAGGAGTGGCCTGACACAATAAAGCAAATTGTTCACACAGTGACCCACATACCCCACCTGTTCCCTGGACTAACTCGCTCACACTTTTATGGCAGGCCCTAAACAAAATTAAACCGAGCCCTGTTACACATTGCAGCAGTAAATGCGCTGCTACCGATCTGTGTGTGTGACCAACGAGTGTGAGGCGAATTAGTCTCCTGAAGGATCTGTCAGATCCATTTTACACCAATCCACAGTCAAGATCTCTGAAGGAGATCTCCCCACGAGATAGCCGATGAATGCCGTCATGCCAAAGCAGATCATCTCCTCAGTTGACAGTCCGCCAAGTGCGCTCAAACGACTTATGCTACGCGTTAACCCCCACCGAATGCCTCTGCAAAGCACACAGCCGATCTAATAAACAGGCGGAGAGTAGTTTTTGTCAATATGACATTAGTGTAACATTACTTATGAGTACTGTATGGATCAGTATACCGTTAGCTGAGTTATGGAAAAAAGAAACTGCCCATTGCATTTGTCGTGATGTGAAGAGATAAGCAAAACTTATCTGAAGCAACTCCTTTGAGAGTTGAGCCAGCACTGTTAACAAGAGTTTGCTTTCACTTTAGTCGCAGCGTCACGTTGGCACTGACACTAAGTAAATTGGTGTTTTTTCTAGCTTAAGTTTCATCGTTTTGATTCATCTGGTATTTTAGAAACCTACTGCAAGCACCATTAAATGTGAACACTTTCTCCAACAGCAGCAGAAATTGAGTTTGTAGCCAAAGTTGTTCACAGACGACGACGACGACGACAGGCGAATATTTTAAAATGATTGCAATATTGTGCATAGAATTACCTATTTGTATTAGCTTTTTTTTTTTTTTTTTTTTCAATTGCAGATTAGGTTGTGACAATCCTTCCCTGGTCTCCCTAAAATTGAACACTGATATGAGCGTGCAAAATCAAAGACAACACATGCACAGGAATTCTGATAAGAGGTTGATTGACATAAGATCGCTTTATACTTAAATTAATATTGTAGAACAATTTACAATAACAACAGCATTGCTGTGTCCAGCACCAGCACAGCAGCCTACCAGAGCAGTAGAAGGGGGGTCCCACCAGACTTGACAGAGGTAGATCCAGCCTCAGCGCGCCTGAATCGATGAACACAGGTTTTGGAGATCCCGACACTGTGCCAAACTAGAGAGCTGCGAGCCAGACAAGCTGAGTCCTATTGCTTCCCAAATCTTTGAATTAACAGGGGCGTGTTGACACTGCAGGTGCTGCCCCACCACAATGGCTTTTTTATCCCTCCAACTTCCTTATACCGCTCCAATTGGTTACCTGTTCAGTCCCATACCAGGTAGGTGTTTGCATAATTCACACCCACACAAGGTGAAACGTAAAACACATCCAGAGTCGGACACCCACACACACCCGACATAACTTTTGTCTCTCCCGTCACATGGTCGCGCACACAAACACACGCTCACTCAAGCAGAAACGCACACACTCGTGAGGAGACGCACGACAGGCATGGATCCGCACCCACTCAAGAGTTCCCTTAGCAAAAAGTAGTATACTCTTACTCGTACTTATACCCTAGTATAAGTTCATTTTATTAAGTATACTTGAGTACTACAGACCATGTACTTATAGTGTACTAGAAAGTATCTAAATTGGAACATTTTAAGTATACTTTAAGTATACTTAAAGTATACGTGTAAGTGTTATATAGTATATACTTAGTCTTAGACTTTATACTTTTCAGTATAAGCTAAGTATACTTCACTATACTATTCTTAAGTACATGAAATATAGTATATAAAAAATAAACTTCAAGTATAATACCTAAATTTTAGTATAAAATAAGTATACTTGTAGTACACTTGAATAAACTTCTTTTTGCTAAGGGTTAAACTGCTGCACATGCTACTTTAAAATAATCTTTAAAGTGAGAGAATTCCCCCCGAGTGTTATTATGTAGAACCGCATTTGCTTTTGTTATTTCATCGTGATGACTGAGGCGCTGACAGTTTGGGTAGGAGGGCCGGAGAGAATTAGATCTTTATGAGTGCTGCTGGAACTGCATGGGAGGGGAAGCACTTGCAGCAGTGCGCCTGAAGAGAGTGCAGGAAAACGGCTTCACCGAGGTTACACATTTACAAATGCCTCTAACTTACTGTGCCGCCGCTTTCGGTTTTGAATTTGCAAATTAAATTCTTGTTTGCGCGCCGATCACCGCGCAGGGCGAGCTTGTTTTATTGTACCTCAGAGCTGCGCGGGGGTGACCTCACGGCTCGGCAATCACACCAGACTTTGATCAGGTTATCAGATCAGCTCCTGGCAGCGTGCGGTGAGCCGCAGGAGTCTGGGTAAAGACTGACAGTTGACAATTAGATGTGGAACGCATCCAGCGAATTCCAGGGAGCATCACACAACAATGACGGGAGTGGAAAGCCCGACGTGCCTTCAGTACGTGCGATTTCAATGCCATCGTTCACGTACTCTGAACCATGTTCCTGTCAAGGCATTCAACATCCAGACGCTTTGAAGTATTTGGAGAAAATCTGAGTACAGTAAATGTCATGTTATACTGAGCTGAGACGGAAAGCACACTGTTCCTGACAGCGTGTAAAATCTTGTTGCAGTCAACCGCAAGGCTGCAAGGCTGCAAGGCTGTGACCTTTAAAGAGATTACTTTTTCAAATTCCTCAAAACATTTTTGACCCGTTTAATTGTTTGTTTTTTTATAAACCCCCAGCTTCCCAGCCAAGAACAAAGAACGCACTCCCAAATGAAAACTGTACAGATACCCTTGCAGAAGTCTCAAAAAAAAGAAGCCGCTTCGCTGATCTTTGTCGCCCCTTATATCCGCCGTTGCCCCGCGCTGGCAGCGAACACAGAGAGTTCAAACATTCTATTTTTGCTTGACGCCAATTAGTGTTCGGGGCAAATTGTAACGTCTTTGATCTGAGATCTAAATATGAGCCATAGCGTCGTGCCACTACAATACCTCTTGGGACCAGAGGCTCTGACGGTATCGTGTTGATAGCTGAAGTGACTTTGAGCAGGGTTGAACTGTATATAATAGGCTGAAACAGAAGAGAAGTCTGCGAGGAAAGTGTGTCAGGTTCCTCTCGGAGCTTCTTCGGAAGGAGAAACAGGGGGGGGGGGGCGCTGAACAAACACACCCGGTTAATTTACTCCTATACAATATTGATCTGTTGAGCGGTGTAATCAGATAAAATCACTTTCAAGTCTTAATATTTAATCATCTTAGGAAAACTAGAATAATTACCTATTAAGCCGCATATTTTATTAGCCCGAGAGGCCCCAAATTAATAGCCTTTCCTCATCCCATAGATCCTTATGATCAGCACACTTGCCTCCACGTGCCTCCACAGTTCATACTGAGCTCTCACTCTCTCTAAGTGTGTGTGACTTGGACTCTTGCCCTCAGCTCAGCCTCGGAGGTAATGAGGGAATTCGGTGTTAGCATGATTATCTCTGAGAGTTCCTCTCATCTCCCCATGCACGCCCCGACCACTACAGTCCTAATGGCGAAACCCACCGCTCCTGATCTCCCCGCGACTTCCCCAACACCGCCCTACCTGCGGTGGTTGCAGATAAGCCGACTCTTGCCCTCCCTACACCCCGTCTGCTGCCTCTTTTGTAACACAGGTGCTATGTTCTGGATTTTTTATTTTTTTATTTTTTGCAGCAGCAGTTTCCCAACCTCTTTCTAAAGGGTAAAGTGCCTCCAGGGTGTAATTTGGATACCTAAGCCGAATTCCGGGGCCCACTGTGAATGTCCAACCGGATTTTTATTGCAGTGAGATTAATAGGGACATCAGCAGTGAACAGGACTTCTCATTATGGCCAGAGGTTTGGCCCGCTCCTCGCCTCCTTCTTCTTCTTCTTCTTGTTCTTTCTCTATCGCACTTTTCCCCGGCCGTGCCACAGGGGGAGCCTAGTATTCGGCGCTTCATTTCACGCGTCTTCGTTCTGCCTTTTGCGGGGCCGGATGTGGGTCGACATATGTAAAAGTCCACCGGCGGGTGGGGGGAGGGCGGAATAGCAAGAAAAAAGGAGAGAGAGACGGAGTGGGAGAGATCAAAGTCGTGTGAGTCAGCCTGCCGACTGCGTGAGAGGCAGCGAAGACATCCACTCAGGCCCAAGAAAATGTCATCAAAACGCTGGCATTATAGACAGTGTCATCTATTTTTAAAAGAAGTCAAGTAGAGGCTTATGTCACCCTCCAATATTAGTACACGGCTGATCCATTCATGAAGAGGCTTATAACTTGCTTAGTGGCGCCGTGAAATATTAATGCTTTATTTGAGGACGCGGTCAAAAGTTTCCCTTTGATGGGAGAGGCTGTCAGGGCTGTCAGTCAGGAGAAGGAGACAAGACAGGAGAACGGTATAGTCGCATGCTCTAATGAACAGGAACTTATTAGCTGGAGTATGTCTATTACTGTCCCCGCTTGCCTCCCCTCTTTCATTAACTGCTTATCACGCCTGTTAGTGTCATCTTTAATACTTCACATTTTGATTAGCATATGATCCACCGGGTAAGAAGGAAAAATCATTTTATTAGCGTCAATTACTGCTACAAATGACAATTTCACTGCCTAAATCGTAATTTTACGTTTACTCCCCGCCAAAGAACAATGGCTGCGTAATTGCAGTAATGAGTGGTGCAACGGAAATATGAATTATTCACCGTCACCCCCTCCTCCTGCGCCGTGGACTTTTGAACTCCACCGTTGTCGATTTGCTCCGGCCGCACCGGAGAACACGGGTTCCGCGTGTCTCACAGGCGATGCGTTTCGAGGTGTGAGAGTGCTACGGTGTATCTTGGAGGATGCAAAAGTGCATTTTCACCTGCTCTCTGTCCACGAGCACTTGGCACGGGAAGGGCTGCAGAGCTCTCCTTGCACCCGTAGGTGACACTGTTGCCTCATGAACTGCTGGGCAAAAAAAAAAGGGGTTTATGTGATGAGTGAACAACAGAAATGATATGTGAGAGAGTGTCTGATAGTTGTCAACCGCAGATGCCTATGGATGCTGCTGCTCATATAGGTTACTGTAACCTACATGCATTATTAGCCGGGATGCAGAGGCGTGGGATACCTGACGGAGAAAGACAGAGATCAGTAATGAGAGGGAAAGGAAGAAAAGACTCCGAGGGGTGAGTGGCCAGTTTGTTGTGACATACAGTAGCTGCACTGTAACGTGGGTTTGACACAGCTAGTGGCAGACTCAAATGTGTTTCAATTAACACCTCTCCGAGATGAACCACCAACACAGTTCTTCCTGAGCGAATGTGATTGCTTTTTCTCCAACCACCACAAGTACAATACATCAGACAGCAGACCCTGAAACCTCCGGTATGTAACAAGCAAGAACATCCACAGGACCGTGGTCATACCGGAAACCCCTTATTTTCTAAGAATATTTTCTTGCTGTTTGAAAAAAAAAAAAAAAAAAATCACTTTACATTAGCATCACAGGAGATGCGCATACTGACACGTTTATAATTAGTTTGTACGTAACATTTCCCTTCAGCTTAATCCACATTTGGTCTTAAACAGGTTCTGGCAAACCAAGGTTTGGACCCCCATGACTTAAGAGAAAATAAATAAGAGAAGGGGGAACCAGATTGCTAACTTTTTGCATATTTTTCAAACCCCTGTTAAAGAGGAATTACCATTTTTTACAACCTGGACCCTGTTTCTAGTGGGAGTGATTGGGGCACTGAAACACAGCCGCTAAGTAACACATTATCTACCGCAAAACTCACCAATATTTTGTTATGATACCCTAGTGCTGTTCCCCGTTGAGTCCGGAGTTGTGGAGTAGCACTGTATAGTCTCTAGTCTCTCTTCTATCTACCCTGTTCAGATGCTTGAACATTGCGATGCTGTGCTGGACTGTTTTGTTCTTATAAAACCGCATCTTTTTCGAATCCTATCCCTCTACTGATCAGTTTCTGGCTTTATTGGTCCTTTTCCAGCATGCCTGGTAACAGCACAATTGTGGATGATTGTGAACAATGCGACGCATTGACATATTACAGTCAAATCAACGTATTTACATAATCAACACATCATTGCTGGCCATATATGGTATTTTAATTGAAATGTTTAGGCTGGGTTAATAGCTGTTACTTTACTTTAGTGCACATTTAAACATGTTTAACCAGGCACTAACATGCTGGTCTTATAAAGTTACATTTAATAGCTATATTAAGGCCATACAGTGCACTGATAACGCCCTCAAGTGGCCCTTTCCTATCTACCGTATGACAAATGTATGCAGCCCAGAACTTCACTGTTTTAGTTCCTTTAGTGTCCTTTATGGACAGAGCGCTAAAAACCTGCTGTAAGCAGGAAAACCAGGCGAACAAGAGGCTGCAACAAGATAATTACCACAGTGGAAGACTCGGAAGTTGGTGGAGAGCAAAACACGTGGACATCCAAATGAACGCTGAACGTGAAACTGCTAACTGTTGAGATGCTAACAAATTCAGGATTAAAAGTGTATGTATATATATATATATATATATATATATATATAAATGATAATGAAAATGTAATTTTGAATATCTAAACTTGCTTTCCTCAGCAAGACAGAACCAATCCGGTGCATATTTTATAACAAACGAGTGCATCATGGTATGTTAGGAAGTGACTGACACATAACTATTTCCTATCATCCTTAATAAGCACTTAATTTATGGTCCTGAGCCAATAAGTGTTGACTTTAAATCAAGCATATTATGCCAGATCATTGTACAATTTGACATTCCTTTTACATAAGTGAGTTTTGTAATCTCCACAAACTTTTAAATTTTTAATAGAAAGTTACAATACAATGTTTTTTTTTTATCCTAACTGCTAAATACAATCACATGCTGTCAGTATGTAGAATATATTAATCCACTGTTTGACGGTAGACTGATAAGAGCATATATACTTTATTTTATGGACAAGAGTTCATGTGTATGATTCGATTTGCTGTAATTTCATTCTTTCTGCGTGGAAAAGTCTGCTAAAGGAGTTGCATTTTGAAACTGGTAAGATCAGTGCAGCGCTACTACTTTACGTAAAAGACATTATCTTAAGCCCAACTACAAGTATCAGCATCCCTGCAAGAAGAACAAGTGCAAGGACACAGTAAATGTGGCTCTACTGCACATACAGCTATTGACGCCATCTAGTTAAAATCAGTGCTAAAAAGAGAACGACAGCGGAACGGGCACGAGGACCCGAACTGTCTGATTGTGTAATTAGTTGGGCGTTGTCAAGGCTCACGGATTTAGCAGTTACCATGGAGACATACAGAGAGCGTCTCATCTTTGTCCACTCCCTGGAAAAAAAAAGAAAAGAAAAAAAAGGTACCGCTTTTTAATCAATAACTGAATGACATGTGATCGACACTGAATTGTGGGGGGAAAAACGACAGAAAGAAAGAAAGAAATCACATGACTTACCAGCTCCTGAGGCTGAGCCATGCTGTCAGCTAACCATCTGTGAAAGCAGGGGGCTGATATTCTGGTCTTGGAGAATTAGCTGTAGTGCTGACAGCCTTTTCCTGGAATTACTAGGTACCCCTTGCTGCGTGCATTTGATTCTGGTACTATGATAATTCCGTGAAACCACATGTTGCCGGGCAGATTAATCAATTTTGACCCTCCCTGCTGAGTTAAACTTGGTGTCATGATGTAAGATAATATTTTTGCTTTTTCACACACTTTACAGGTGACTACGAAACAGGAGGAAGTAAGAGTAACTAGAAAACAGCAGGCTCCCATGATAATGAGGTATTATACTTGGCGCTTGTCATATTTTATTGGTGGAGGGTGATTTTGTGTGCGTGAGACGTTCTGTATTTATCACACTGTGGGAAATGTGTTCACACAGTTTCCTTATGGGCACTCGGCGATGATCTGGGGACTAGCAGACTCAGCTCCGCAAGTTTAAAGAATCGGCTCAGATCTTTTTCAAGTCTGCCTTAAAATGAAGCTCAGCGCGAGTTCATTCGGGAAGACAGCCTTTGTGCGCACGCCTTTTAAAAGTCAGCACTGCTTCTAAGCTCCAGCGGCTCGTACGTGTACATCATCCAATCACAATCCGGCGCTGACGTACGCCTTCACCAGAGACCTGTGGACTGTCCCTCTCTTCTGTCATTAGGCTTTCATTGTAGCTCCATGGAGTTCCCCTCTCATGCCGACACCACCACCACCAGTCTATAGGCTCTGTGGGGACTTTTCCTTCATATTCAAAGCACCTCACTCACACCACTTTTACCCGTGGCAATCTTCCCCCTGCAGAGGTCTAAGAGCCGTAAACAATTAGATTTTTCCCTCGTACAATAAATTGAATGTCACTTCAGAAAATCTCCTTATTCTTATTACAAGCCTCTCCTGATTGAGGTACTCATATGCCCACATGCATGGCGACAAGTATTGGTTGCTGTGCATGAGAGCATTGTTTCTACTGACTGTGAAGTGCTTCCTCTCTACTGCAACTCTGGCCGTAACACTCAGAGGACACACTCCACAGTCTGTGCAGCTTTCTAAAGCTTTCTTTGCTCGGACTGGATTTGCCAAATTCTCCAACCGCCTCTGCTATCACAGTCAAAGTAGAAAGGAGTCTCTACATAAGCATGAATGTAATGATGTCTGTGGCACTTATAATGTAATCATTTACACTAATCAGGCATAACATTATGACCTATTGTGTAGGTCTCCCTTGTGCCTCTAAAATCCTAACCCTAACCCTATGCCTAACCCTAACTCTATGGGTTGGGGTTAGGCAGAGGCCTGACATTGCTATGGGGTGGGGGTACCTGGTCTGGTCTGGTCTGGTCTACGTCGGTGCTACACGTCTAAGTAACATCCACATGAATGCCAAGTCCAAAAGTTTCCCAGCAGAACAATGCATTGTCACAAGGTGGTTAATGTTATTTACTTCTCCTGTCAGGGGTTTTAATGTTATGGCTAGTTGGTTATTTGGAAGAGATTGAGCAATAAAGTTCTGAGAAAATGCACACCTTATCTATCAAAAAAATATATTTTGCCCCATTCGTGCACAGTTGTACCCATTATATGTACTATAAAGCCAGGAGCAGGAGTATCCTGAACTCTCTTCTGAAGTCATCAAAATATTTCTCCCTTTCTCCACAACCTACCTTCGTGAGTCATCTGTCCCCACCCACACCCACGCAGCTGCACCGTTCAGAGCATCTTGACCAGCTGCGTCACCGCGTGGTACGGCAGCGTAAAGCTTGGTTTATAGTCGTTTATAGTCGTCCGCATGCGTCGATACGCAAGGACGCAGAGCCCGCTGCGTCCTTGCGTTGTGCTTGCTGCGTGCTTGCGTGCACCTCCCCAATTTTTTAACTATCCGTCGTTTCGACGGAGCGCCGACGGAGACCGCATCACTCTGATTGGTCCGCTGGAATTTTACCTCATTTCCGGAATTTCATGTTGCCGGTAGTATTCCCTCAACACAACAACACCGGCATTTTCATTGAAGAACAAACGACGAAATGGACAACATTGAGGAACGTGTCGCAGAGGAAGTACGAACACTTGTACAACTCTACTTTAAAAAATTACAAAGATGGTCAAATGGCACGCAATTCGTGGAGGGAGATTTCCCTTAATGTGGAGCTCTCTGTGGAAGACGCCCCCTATTGTTCTGCCGATGAATTGCTTTGCAACGTTCCCCAGCCGACGGAGAACTTCGAAAGGATTCGCCTCTGCGTCAATCCGTCTGCGTCATCACGCCGTACGCAGTCGGAGAAGCGTAATTTGCCCTTAACTGTCACGGACACGCAAACCCCTGCAGAGAGTGGTGGAGACCGCCGAGAAGGTCACCAGGACTCCACCGCCCTACCTGCAGAGCTTCTACCAGCGTAGAGTCCACAGGAGAGCCGCCTCCATCACCAAGGACCCCACCCTCGCACGTCACGGGATGTTCACACGTCCACCCTCAGGCCGGAGGTACAGAAGTGTGAAATGCAGGACTTCAAGACCTTTTTTTCCCCACTGCCACCAGACAGCTGACAAGAGTCTACATGGACTACTTCATGTACATATACTGCACTGTTCACGTTCCAGTTTACTTTTTCAGTCGCACGTGTATATTTGCACTACAGCTGATGTATGTACCTGTTTTATTGTTAAGTACCTTATTTTATATTTTGTATTGTGCGCATCTATTTTATATTCTTCTCTTAAGATTTTATATTGTTAGGCATTCGTGTGGACGGCAAAGAAGAAATACATTGTACAGAGAAGCATGTTTCCATACTAAGTGTGTGACAATAAACTCTTTGAATCTTAATTTACACTGGCACACGGCGCGCTTGCCTGTTGTAAATAACATTTGTGTCAGATATAAGAAAATATGACGCACGCACACATCTCACTAATATAATGTATGCTTCTAGCGTTGCACACGAAAGAAAAAAAAAGCATTTATATGATGCAATATAAGTGTTATTGTTTGTTTTGAAAAGGAGGGTTTCACAACTGCAATTTGTTCTGCTGTTATGTTATATTGATGCTGTGCTTAGGATGGGGGTCCTTTGAAAACAGTGCAACAGGATCACACTCTTTTTTTTTTTTTTCTTATTTCCCTTTTGATATGCTGTGGATGTATCCGCACTTCTTTACATGAAGTAGATCTCTACATCTGAGGCGGTGTCAGTTATATCTGGATCAAACAAAAGTTGGTAAAAGAGAGTTATGTGAAGGTATTTTTTTTTAAAGTTACCCACTGCTTAAGTAATTCCGTCAGTAACAGTAGATGCCTTTGAACACTGTTGCCCATAAAGTCGGAATAAAATACTTCGGATACTCAGGAAAATACTTCTCCTGAAAAGATTGCGGTAATGTGATTTACTGACAGTTAATACACTTGATGGATAAAGTGTATATCTTCTCAAGACTACTGGTGCACCGATCAGCCACAACATTGAAACCACTGGCAGGAGAAGTGAATAACATTGACCATCTTGTGACATTACAATGTTCTGCTGGGAAATTGTTGGACCTGGCATTCGTGTGGATGTTACTTAGACATGTAGCACCCACCTAGACCAGATCAGGTACCCCCACCCCATAGCCATGACACTCCTTGATGCAGCCATCCCCAGCAGGATGCAGCCTTACACAGACACGCACACAAAAACAGTTTAGGAACAACTCAAAAACATGAAAAACCCTCAGAGGGCTCATGTCCATTGTCTGATGAATCACAACTGTTTTTGGAGGTAGAACTACACAATATTAGGAAGTTGGTCATAATGTTACCCCTGATCGGTGCATATAACTAATGTGCATAAAGAGAAATAAAAAGGAATTACTCCAACTCTATGGGCATCCGTGTACTCGATCGCTATATCTGCAGTACTACTTGCGTTCATACAAAGTGAGTTTTACATTTTTTATTTCTACTCTTCTCAACTTGTTTTAATTCAACAGCTTGTTTCTTTGATGCCGAGCTCAGTGGTGCTATGTATGCAGCAACAGTTCTCTACCAGACAGAAATTAGCACTATTCCCCTCAGAACGTTACCATTTGTATTTATTGAGTTTTGCCCGCAATCTGTGCTATAATTCACCATGCTTCATTACGGATCAGTTAGACGAGACGGAACTGGGGGGGGGACACACTGAAAGTGCGATTTTGCAGACACAGAGCAACAATGCTTTTCCTGCTTCAGAGGCTCCCATCTTACTCGTTTTCAAACCCAATAAGCAAAGATCACTTTTTCAGGTTCTGGCTGGATATCCATTAGTGATGGCAGTCAGGCTGTCGAGCTGCGCAATTACAGCATCCCCTCCCACTGATCATCTCGTCTTTCTGACCTATCCCCTTAAATAAGCAGCCAGCATTAGACGACAGAGTGAGAGGAAGACAGGTATCGATGGAGCGAAGACAGGGGCGCCGTGAATGACATTTGAACAACGTATTTAGATTTTAGTTTTAAAAGCCCTCCAGCCCGCAATCTTTACCTTTAACTTTCTTTGTGTCTCACTCTCCCTTTCTGTCTGTCTCCCTCTGTCTCCATTATAAAGTTAATAGGTTCTCAGCGGGGAAATTTAAACTGTAATTTGAAAGCTTTTCTGAGCAACTTTGACAGTCTAAAAGTGGCACACCGTGCCACCTGCAGAGCGAACAAACGCGGGGAGCGAGGGGGGATGTGAGGAACTGTATAGAAAGAAATTAGCAAGTGAGGGGAGGAGAGCATCAATTAGCATTCCTGAGGCTGCATGTGTAACTAATTATGTGTGAGCATTGTGACAGGGTGGCTGTTGAGTGCAGTAATGGGATCCCTGCTGCTTAATGAACATGTCACAAGCCTCTGTCTGAGCTGAAGGAAAGAGACAGTGGTTGATGACCACTGGCTGTCCCGTGGACACTGAGCATGTTGCGTGTGTTTTGCACACCATGGCCAATGCATTCCTTTTTGTTCAATTCGCCATGGGGAGCAAGATGTGCCTTCAGACTCTTTTGTTCAACATATTGTTTGAGGGCTCCATAGCTACATATCCAGTATTTCCTCATTAGGGTTCTTTATAATTTATGTCTACATTGTGATTTAAACACAGAAAAGTTTAAATCAGCTTGCATGGGAGCCCATGTGAGTCATTCAGACGAGGCAGCGCGCTCATTATTGAGCCCGTGACAAGACAGGGAAAGGTCAGAGAACTATTTATGGATCTTTACCTTGATTTTACATTTAGTGATAATGATTGCTAATCAGCCTGTTATTCCAAAGGCCCCCCATGCTGCCTGTGCCTTGTGCTAGTCAATAACAGTTGCAGTGTTTGCATGCACAATGTCGTCGTATAAGAAGCCAGCAGCAGTTTTTGAGATGTCATCCATGCTACTGATGCTATTTAACATACAGAGCTTAAGGAAATGACACGATAAATTAACCAATATACCATCAGGGGCAGCAAAATTAATATTACTGTAAATGTCAGCAATAGGTTTATAGAAAACAAAACCCTATTTATTTGCCCTTACATTAATGACATCTTCATGTACAGTTCCATTTCCATCCGTTAATTCTGTCTATGTGTTTCAGCTTCATTGTGCATTCACAGGGAGTCTTTGGTTGTGCATTTAATTACCAGCAGTTGACTTGACTTGCTGGCGGAACAATAGAGATAATGTGGGTAGAGTAAAGAGATAACTGTAATACAGTAACGTATGTGACTACTTCAGTTTCATAATTTGTTAGTAAAAATAAACTCATGTCCTGCTTAAACAGTATTCCTTCCGTTTTTCCTTTTTTTATGTTACGCTTTTTAAAATAACCTAGAAGAAAGAAAATCTATATCTCCCTTCACATTCCATTGTGTCCCTTTTTTTTTTTTACGTCTTCTGTGAAACACTTTGTTTTGTCTTGCTGTTGAACTGTTCCCTCCCGTTGTCTTGCCTTAAAAGCCTGGGCAATTTAACCTGTGTTCAAAACAAAAAAATCAGAGAGCGCTGTTGCGGCAGGTGCGGTGGCAAACACACGGGTCGTCATTCAGGTCGGCCGCTTCGGTCGTCTACGTGCAGTATATGCGGCATGTGTCGCAGAGACGCTGTGAATGACGCTCTGCTGGCTCCTCGGATAGATCAAGATATAACCAGGCCCGTGATTTATCTTTGGTTGAAAAGGACTAAACGGTACGTTAAATCCGTGTTATCCATAAAAGTTTGTGTTGTTCAACCTCACATCACATGCAGTATTTCATTACTGTGTCCTTGACGGGCTTCTTATCCTCTTCGCTTACAGCTACTGCAGCTTCTTTCCTGGGATGAAAACCTTCACCATCATGTTTCTGTGTAAAACAACATTAGATAATTCAACTGTGTTCTTATGCGTATGACAAACTAAAGGTGTGATGCGCAGGTGTTTGCCTGCCAGGTTTATGCAAGTCATTTCTAAGTTTTTGAAGTGCCGCTAATCTTCAATTCCCGAGCCTGACATGTCCTCTTATAAAAGGTAAAATATATACAATGTGGAGAAACTCCTCAAATACAATTAAGTCGGCATAATCACTTTCTGAAGACGACAGCGAGAAGAGAAAGATTAATGGTGTGGAAGAGCTGCGGGGGAGGGGAAGGGCGCGTTCTCCACCGTCGTCTTGCCCCTCTCCCTCGCTTCCTTTCAGCCCCCCCCCCCCACCATCTCCTCTCTGAACAGCTGAAAAGTCTGAGATACATTATTGGAGCTAATCAGAGTCGAATGAGGAAAGCGCTGAGGTGAGACAGCAGAAATTACCTCCCTCCTCAGCCTGCCTCGGTGCCCTCTTTCACTGAGCCCCTGTCCACATGTTCCCTGATAGAGGTGGAGGGAAAGAGGCGGAGGGGGACGAGGCCGCTGCAGAGGTGCAGCCTCAAGAGCCGCGACTATTGCGCTGCGAAGTCAAGAGGGTGATGAAATGATTCTCTAATACAATGAAGGCAGAATGAAAAGAACTGAAAGTTACAATGGAAGGTGATTAAGATTTAATATAATTTTCTCCTCTTTGTTGCCCAGGTGGTGGAGGTTCTCGTGGCGCAGCCCTTCAATCTAGCATATGAATGAGTTTACAGAATATCACCGCTCAGCCGGAACAACATCGCGGCGTAATGATAAAACGTAACACAGTAGACTTTAATGGCTTGGACCCTCAATTAGACTGTGGGTGTCATGTCTGTCTGTGCAGGGCCGAAAATGGATCACAGCGTCCTCTGGGTTCGTTCGCTGTAGATGTCCAGAGGTGGTAGAGGGATGACAGGTGGGAAATAATTGAGCTGGTGCCCTGGCAGATTTCCTAAAGAGGTTTGGTACCACATAGTGCCATCCTCCTCTTGCATGCGTACAGGGAAAAAAAACATTGCACGGTTTCCTATAAATCGAATCAATCTACCAGCAGTTCCAGAAAACGTTTACTTCCTCATTCCCTCCTCTATCATGTGTTTCCGCATACTGCTTGTTGTATGTTGCTTTCTTCTCCTCACCAGAGGCTTTCTGATGCAGGGGTAATAATCGGCACAGTGAGACCCGAGCGGCGGAAGTGGGGAGAGGGCTGGATTTAGCGCCCGAAAGCTGACCATAAAAACGTTAGATGAAGGAAGTTTCTGGAAGTTTGCCGATTTGAAGTTCTTTCGCGCTGACGGGAAGAGTTCAGGAGGCCGCCTGAGCCCGAGAGAAATAAAGCGGCGTCAAGCTGTTGTTTGCCGTGTTTGTGAATCCCGCCGACTGCCCAGCAAATAATGACTGTGGAGGTTTGTTTAATAGAAGTTTGAGATCTGTCAGACACACCCATGTGCACATTCATGCCTACACAAACAAACCGGCATAGCCTGTTTTACGCGCACCAGTATACTTTCACCTCTTCGGCATCTGTCACCTCAGAGGATGATCACCGGGTTTTACCGAGCAGTGACAGCCCCTCTGCCCGTTCTCATTGTCCCTGCTGGCAGACCACTTCTCCCCCTGTCCCCTTGCATTATCTCGCCGCACATGGCGCCCCTAGCCTACGGACGGACAAGGGGGCTTAAAAGGTTCATTAGGATTTATTTTTGTGCATTTTGTGGCCTGCCTATGGAGTGCCGTGTTGCCTCCGCAGCAGGACTGACCCTGCGGTTCAAACGCTCTAACAGCCCATAAACAGAAACAAGGCCTGCGGATGACAACCTGCCACCGCCCGGCCTCCATCATCTGCAGCTCTCCAAGCCCCTTTAAATAGGTGTCTGGGGTGTCATCGTCTCTGAGGGCTGCCTTATGGGGAGGCGCATAATAAAGCCAAGACTATAAACCTGAGTGTAAGTGGCACAGGCTCGCCGGTGGCTCGTGCTGCAACTTTTGAGCAGCAGCAGCAGAACGTGCGAGTTGCAATGGGAAGAGAGAGAGAGAAAAGAAGGAGAAAGCGCAAGGGAGGATTAGAGAGAAGCAGCGAAAGACATCGGACTGATGCATTCTCCGTTCATTTATCACGAATTGAATTGATTTCAGGAACTGAAACGCCGCAGGTTGAGTCTGTTTACTTGAGAATTCTTGGTTGCAAGCCTCAAAGCACTGAGCTATTTTCTTTCTCTTAGGTTTACTTAGTTTGAGGTTGGTCGTTCCGCCACAGTCAGGGAGCTAGGCAGTCCTCACATTCCGGCCGGTAATGATGTTTGCTTTGTTCACAGTGCTGAGGAGAGAAGGTCTGTCTTACGCCTTGGCGCTGGAAATTGTTTTGCAGCGACTGTACAGCAAGCGGGTATAGCAGTAAAAATATCCAAGGAGAAGAATGGCTTAGAGCATCTGTCAAAACCTAAACAGCTGCCGTGCTCTTATGCATATTTTTACTTATTTTACACGTAGTGTTGTTGATGTCTTGACCCTCAGATTCCAGATGGAGGCATTCGTGTAGCAGGGAAAATAATAAATAAGGGAACGGTGGCTATTCGCAGTCTTCCCAATGATTTATGAATGCAAATGGTGTAAAAGGGCTGGTGGGGGGACTTAACAAGCTACAGTATGTGTTCTGTGAGTCTGCAAAGGATGAATGACTGATGCAGTTATTCTTTCCCTGGAAAATGTCCTTTCTCCTTGACGTGTAATAGTGATGGTTAGGGGAGGAAGGGCGACAAAAGGATGCTCTGCATTATTCGAGTGGTGGCGGTTCTTGTTTTTTTTTTTTTTTTTCTCTCTTTCAGCTGTAGAGCTGTGGTGCGCCATCTCACCGTCACATGGATGGCTGTATTTGTGGCTCATCCACCATATCTGCGTAATGACCACCTTCCGCTAAAGGGTCCCTGAGAGAGTCATTATCCCTGATTCAATCGACGATGACAAGGGGGAAAGGGATGGAGAGGACGGATGTAAGATGACAGGCGCTGTGCTTTCTGATGTCCCCCCCTCTCATGTCTCCAGGGGGAAGACTCACAGGGCCCACTCTGGCAACGAATCCACAGCGCACCCAAAGTAATCAAGGCTCTTCAGCATCAAACTCAGGGATTATGTTTCCTTTTCTGGGAAGCCACACATTTACTCACTGATGTGGTCCTTGAAGGGCGGCCTACCGGTTGTGTACAAGATAACATCCAGGTCACTGGGGTTCAGAGGAAAGCCTCCTCACACACCACATCTTCCATGGTATTTGGATTTGATGTTTCTGTTAAAGCGGCTGTTTAACTGAATCATTTGCTTTGGATTTATGTGCATCAGCAGGCTTTTCTTTCCTGATGGAAATATCCCTTTTATTGATTAATCAAACGCAAATGCAACTATCAGGCGTAAAACCTTCTTAATGTCAGTCTCCCTTGTGCCTCCAAAACAGTTGTGACTCATCAGAGAATGGGCGTGGGCCTTCTGAGGGTGTCCAAAATATTGTTAGTGTGGGGCTTTGGGTCCTATGGGTTGAGTGGACGGGCCTCTGTGGATCAGGCTTGTTGCAGTGCATCCCACAGATACTTGATCAGTTTGAGATCTAATTAATTTGGAGGGGAGGGAAACACCTTTTGCTGTTCTTCAAGTTTTTTGAGTTGTTCCTAAACCATTTTTGTGTGGGTGCCTGTTTCAGGTTGAATCCTGTTGGCTGGTACATGTCTAAGTAACATGCTCATGAATGCCGTCCAAAAGTTTCCCAGCAGAACATTGCATTGTCACAAGATATTCAATCAATGTTAGTCAATGTTATTTAGCTCTCCTGTCAGTGGTCACAATGTTATCCCTGATTGATGTATGGATAGATAACAGCACGTTTTGTATTTCAGTGATCAACATCCTAAATGCCTTAACTCATTTCTAAATGAGCTCATTCAGTGAGAGGACTGTAGTGTTTCTTAACACCCTGCATAATAAAACTTAAAGCCAGAAATGCATTTTATGCAACTCTGATGGTGAGATTCGAAATACAGAGTTAGCAAAGTAATATAATGGTTTCAGAAACACTTTATCTACCCCTTGTAGATGCAACTAATGAGAAACAATAAATATTGCATATATTTTTTTTCAACTTTAACACACATAATGTATACAAATGCATACACCAGCTTTACAGCCATCCTTTTCTGTCAAGTTGAAAGAAGCCTTTCCCACATTTAACCCACAAAGTTTTATAAATTATGTACTGTACATATAGCATCAATCTGCATAAGAAATTTACATTCACTAAAACATTTATTGTTGATGCAGGAGGTAATATGTTCACTTGCTGTTGGGAAGTAAGAAAGCGAGTGGATGTTAAGGAGGCGGATGAAGAAATGAAGGAATAACACATTTAATGGAGAGGTTTTGTTAATACTGGTGGTCATTATTAATATTTCTCAGACTAGATAAAATCTTAATTATTGCATTAATTCTACCTTTATCATGTTTTACTTAACATATATAGGTTTTATGTGTCTTCTAGAGTTTCATTTGTGCACTCATCTCCCTGTGCACACCAAAAGTCAAACTGACAGGCGAGCTGATTCACTCTGCAATTAGTATTTCCATTCTGTTTAATCTCAAAAGCTTTATTTCCCACAAATCTTTGAAGTAAACGAGTTGAATTTGCAAGTGAAGAGACAGGAGGACTCATGCCATGCTTGAGAATGCATGTGAATGTGTGTATGAATTAACTACAATATTTTGTTCTGACTGTATAGGGAGCCACATTCTCTTACATCAGCCATCCCCAGACAAGCTGCGCCTGCTGACTCTTCACTTTGTCAGAGTGGTTGTGTATTTAATGCCATTCTCTCTAGTCAGGTAATCTGCCACTCTGTTCTATCTCTTTAAGGTCACAAAGCACACGGCAATTTTTCATTGCGCTCTTTCCCCCTGAGTTCAGATGATGTTCAGATTGACTGAGCGCTGTAATTTGCCTCAGTCTTGTTAATTTATGGGTCCTACTGGAATACAAGGTGTCTGAAATTTAAGGAGAGGAGAGCCTGAGTTGAGTTTTGTGAAGAGCTTGAAAGTTTCTGATTTTGAGATGTAACCATTTTTTTCTTTTCTTTTTTTCCCCCATACTGTTTGAATACAAGCACAAGTTTTATTTGTCATTTCAATAGTAGGTGCAGTACATAGATATGGGGACGTTTCGCCAGTACGCTACATGAAGATTAGATTAGATTCAAGATTAACTTCATTGTCGTTGTATACAGTACGGTTACATACACAACAAAATGTGGTTTAACCTGAAGTGCAAATAGTAAAAAGTGCTAAATTTTCTCAAATAGGCTGACAACTGTATTAAGTTAGTATTTTACAGTAATAGTATATATAAAAAGAACATGTGTAATGCTAATATTGATATATAGATCGATGTATGCAGTATGAACGGTTAATATACCAACACATATAAATGCATACTAGGGGTTGTAATAGTCAACATTCCTGCTGTACTGTGACGCTTTTAGCAGGAAGTCGATTCGACGTCGATCAGAGAATCACGTGACGATAACAATGTGGACGCCTCCTAGAATAGAGGGGAGGAGGCCAGTTACAGCGAACTAGACGCGGTTCATCGAACCTGTGGAAATACTTCACTAAAGACGGAGCCCATTCTACCATGACATGCAGAATATGTAAGTCAGTCCTGAAATACAACAAATGTACAACTGCATTGCATACTCATATGAAAAGGCAATTATGCCAACGCTAGCAGAAGAACGGCCCATCCTCTCGACGACAGTTAACAACTTCACTAGCGGTAACGGAGAAATCAACAGTTTGATGGCTAATTTCATTGTCTAAAGTTATTAATCCTTTAGCTGCTTAAAAGGGCGTCGGAGATATGCCGGTTTTTATTTTTATTTTTGTTTTTCGGTCGACGGCGACTCGACTTCCCACTTGAAGCCGGTGGTCCTGTTAGCGAAGTCGGGGCAAATCGATCTACCCCGACGGGGCTGTGACGCCGAAGCCTGACGTCACAGAACAATGGCGGCGCCCGTGGATATTACACAGTGTGAATGTTAACAGATAATTTACTGGACTATAAAATCTGTTTTTTTAGTCATACTAGATATTGTCATATTACACAACATGACTTTTGCTAAGGATATGTCGCTATAATCAGCATAACGTTTAAGCTACACTAAAAGCATTAAGTGTAGCTTAACTTAAACAAACAAACGAATGAAAAAAGGAGGAGGTATGAGCGTCATCATTTTCATTAACTTCCGAAACAAAACAAATATTATCTTGTCACGGTCAACCGTCTTTGTTGTTTATGTTCAACTTCGTTCTCCTGGTACACTCCAAGTGGATATCTGACATCCCAGCTTTATGGAATGCAGCATTAGGCAACTTTAAAAAATCTTATTCAACCCCTAACGCATACACACGCACATAAATACATTCATACATGTACAAGCATAAATACAGACACACACACACACACGCACACTTATATATCCCCGTTGACTGAGTATGATGTGTGCATGCGCAAGCTTATACAGACAATACAAACAGTGCAAATGATGCAGACAGCGCAGACAAACAGTTGCAACAGTGCAAGAACAAGAGACAGGGCAGAGGCAAACAATACAACACAGACAGTGCAAAACACTCGGGAGACATGTACCTATAAAAAGACATTGCACAAAACGGAGAGCAGCAACAGAGACCAACTAATCAGCAGACTAACAGAGTACAAGTTAGGGTGACAAATACACTAAATACAACATCTTTTTTTCTCTCTTCGAGCCACTTTCTTTTTCAGGTGGGCATAAGACCACAGGGTGAAGCACAAGTTGTAGCGCTTTGTGATTTACAGCATATTCATTTAGGATATGCTCGGTTTCATGTGACCACGTATTCTCAGCGGTTCATCCACTCCTCGCTGCAGTTCATTAAATCAGACCTCAGTCCAGTACACCGTGTTAATGCGTAGATGGCTGCAGTTTAGTAATCTTTAGTTCTTTATTTATTTATTAATTCAGTGGGGGGAAAAGAGGAAAAAGGGAAAAAACAGTATTGTTACAGAGAAAGGTTACACGGCTTTGGAGAAGAATTTAAATTAGTGAAGCAGTTAGAGAATATATATTATGAATAGTATGAAATTTAATAGTGAGAGGGCAATAACTCACAGACTCAGACAAGGGGTCCATAAATTACATAAAGTTCACAAGCTAAGCATTATGGGGGTTTGCACACCGGCCAGAAATTGTTAATTACATGTCCTATTTTTGTCTTGTTACTTGCCTAATAGCGAGCCATTATCCCGGACCATGTTAAGATCCAGAAATAACAATTAAATCCGAACGGCAAAACAGAAATAACGAGAAATGACAAGGTAGTGACAGGGATCCTGACTCTTCCTCCGCATGGCAAGTTTTTGCATTCGGCTGGAATCGTCATTAGACGGAGGGTGCAGGACAGGATGCTGATGGGTGGCTGAGTTTGGCTCGGCTGACTACACAGCAGCACTTGTGTTATCCGATTTCCATGGAGATGGTTCTGTCAAAGGCACCAATCAAGGAGCTGTGGCCTGCAGAAATCAATAAAGTATGTGCGCTCAGTAGCATATCTGCAGGCAGCTGAATAAAGAAAGAACTATGAAGGAGATAGAACAGGTGTGAGATAAAATGACACCCTGGAGGAACATCTCCTGCGGGCCGTGACGACTCACACGCACAATGTGCAGTATGTTCGCACAGATGCGAGCTAAGGCAGTCATCACACGCGTACAGTATACGCACCCCCACACTTATATATAAAGTATACCGCCGGGGTGTACTCGCACACGTATGAGCACATTCGCTCACGCTACTAAAACCCATAAGACTGCATAAAGGTAAGAGTGGGGGCTGGTGTAACACGAAGGAAATTGCCTTCTATAAAAATTAGCATGAGAAGCTTTGTTTATAACCTTGACAGTGACATTGCTGCTTCACCTCGCTGGATTCCATTCACGCACGCCAGCACAGAGCACTGTAAAAATCTCAATCCATCAAGCCGTATACAACAGGCGTCTTGTAAAGCATTCCAAGGGTACATTTATATGAAACATTAAACACAGCTTGGCTAGCTTTTGGTCTCTATTTACCTGTGCTTCGGCGTGACCCCAATTACATTAGGTAAACTGCTGATTCAAACAACAGACTTTTAACAGACTAGTAACGACTGCGTTTACAGCCCCGTTGGAGCCAAGAGAAACAAAGTGAAAAAGTGTTTGCGTCTTACTTTCGTATAGCGACCCTATGATGAAACATGATTAAATCACAGTACATGCCTCTTCTTGTTATCGCTGTAATAATCATCACCGGCTGTAGGAATGATTCAAACTATGTAGATGATCTAGACTTAGACGCCCTATTTGCACAGGACTAGTTTTACCTGGTGACCCCCTTACGTCTGTGTTTCACGTGGTGCATTTGCATTGGATAAGCAAACTCTGTGTTTTACTTTAATTTACTATGCGTCTCTGCTACTTTCTGCTTCACACTTTACACTTTTTGACAGTTTTAGTTACTTTCTGAATTCTAATTGATAATAAATAATCTATTTTTGAAAATAAAACATGACGAGACTATCGATCCCGAAATTACGAACGGCAGTGTTTTAAATCGGCCCCACCTTTACAGATGGACACGTTGATGCTTGATTTAATGGTTTCATCCTCCAAATGGGTAACTGGGTCAGCGGCATTTCAGTGTTGGACCCTGGCACCTGTCCAAACTTTGATTTACAGCACATCTTTCATAATTTGTAAGTGACGAGAGGCCCGCAACTCAAATAAAAGTCTTGAAAAAGTAAAAACTCACCCCTAAATCACAGGGATGCCAATTCGCACTGGATTAGTATTATCACGAGAAATAAGTGTATAAATGTAGGTATAGAAAATAAGTAATTTGCAGTATAGTTTTTACTTTACAAATCACGGACGTGGACGATTCTATAAGGAATAAGATCACGGATGACCTCACAGTAGCTCAGTTTAACATAAAAAATAAAATAATAATAAAAATAAAACTCTTAAAAAACACTAGTAACAAGATAAAAAAATACAAATCTACAAGCAATAAAAGTAAATTCTAGATAGAGGTATTAAAGTATGTTGCATTTCCACTGCATGTAATAGTCAGTTGTTTGATACTAACAAACTAGACTTTAGTTAAGAAGGATTTTTTTGTGAAAGTTGTGCTACTTGATCGCTAAGATGACCAGTTTCTCCTCCTCTGTCATTAGACGTTGCGCTTTTTCCACAGGTACTGGTGCCCGATGACAAACTTAGATGGGGTAGGATTATGTAAAAGGGTCACACAAGTCTAGAATGATTTATTACATTTTGTCGCTCTCTCATTGTGGCACTGAAGACTGCGTGATGAATTGCATTTTGCTCGCACTGAGAATTCCATTGTCTTCTAATGTGGACGATTGTGCCGGGGTCATACGGGACTGCTCAAGCACTGTCAAGCTGTCCTTTATTTCACACATCAGCGGTCTACGTGCCTTCAGTGCTGCAGTCGTGATGTGAGAGCTTTTCGGATCGTTGATATATTGCAGTGCTCAGATAAAGGCCCGGTGCACAATTGGCTGCACATGAAATATAATTTACGTATTATGATATGAAGAATGGAGAACAGCGTGTCATTTTTAGGCCCTCGCATCGCATTTGTATGCTCTGGAAAAAACGCCTCAGAGTCACTTTTTATAGGTAATGTGCATTAGGCTAAGATAAGTGATTGTAACGCATCATCTTTGCGGTGCTCTCCCGGGGATACAGTGAATAAATCACATTTTTATTGAATATAGCAGACTTTATTTGGAGCCGTGCTGTTACTCATTACGCAATTACGGAAGTTAACTTTGTGTGTGCCTTTTCTGACAAACACATTTTCCGTGACCTTCACCAAGAGTGAAAAAGTCAGCAGCGATGTGAAAACAACTTTTGAGTCCCCTGACACTGGAGCGTTACAACCCTTTTAGGAACACTACTCTTTTTATCACCTTGTTTTTCCTGATGTGCAAAAGCAACATTACTTATCGCTGCGTTTTTTTTCTTCCCTTCTTTGTCGCCGTCTGCATTCCTCCTTTGTCGCTGCCAGGTGTCTTGAGACGTGCACCTGCCCGGTTCGAAGCTGCCACTCCGAACACATCCCGTGTCAGGAATGGAGGCTTCCACTTCCGAATCGCCGGCGCGACACCTCAGTGTGGCAGAGAAAAACGCACCATTAGTGGTCTCCAGTCAACATGTGCACTTTTGGAAGGCTGAGAAGAAACTCCGCAGGGGGGTTGTGCGTGCACGTGTGTGTGTCTTTTTCATTCCTTGTGATGCCCCTGAGACAAAGCATTCCTTCTATCTAAGAACACAACACTGAGGGATGGTCACACCTCATTAATCAACAGAGAATCCTTGTTTTTTGCAGCTGTGCACCTGTACCCTTTGTAACAGCCTCCACAAATCTATCAACACGTGAGGTATACACGAGAATTGTTCTGTCTAGGTAGGTTGATTTAACCCCAGCTTCCACATTTCTGTCCTTTCCTGTGTTCTCCTTGTGACTAGTGTCCAGGTCAGCCCAGATTTATAATTGGGTCTTAGGTGGGACACTGGCTACATAGATAATGGGGTAGCCAATCTCACTCACACATGAGCACACACAACCCCACCTTCACCTATCATCCATTCTCTCTCATCAAGGCTACACATACCATTGTGTGTGTGGGGTGGGGGGGTGTCGCATGAATCTGTTTGGAGGAACGCTAATGGGCCATTGTGCTCAACAGTACAGGCACCTATTAAACGTAACACACATGATAAAAATGAACTCTGACTCATGCCTTGACTTGCTTTGGCTAGAGCGCTCATGTGGCCACCGCCAGTCTCGGTCTCTCTGCAGCTGCTGCACCGGCCGCTATTCTCGACTCTGTCACAACCACATACTGTGAACAACGTGAGCTGTCCAGAGAGGAAGAGAACAAAAGCTGGGAGTGTTAACCCTCAGGTGAGGGGCACTTCATACGATCCAGAGTGGCTACGAGCGGTTTCCCGTGCGTTCCCCCTCTGTGCGGTTGCGCCTCCGCGACTGAATTATTAATACTTGACAAATGACAGCCATTTTGAACAGGACCCTCCACTCGACATCGATTAAATATAAACAACGCGCATGTGTGAGCAAATGTGTTCCACTGCCGCTGGAGCCGCAAGCCGCTTCTGGCTTGGTAGACGGATGCGGAGATTGCGGCTGGTGGCAGGGGTGAAATTTATGGCGCCAGACAATCACTTGGTATGCAGGTGGTGAATAGACAGGACTGTTTCAACATAATTGTTCCTTCATCATCTCAGAGATATGCTCTTATTTCCAGGGTTGTTTGGTTCTTGTGCTCTTTCTTCTTCTTCTTCTGCTAGTTTTTCTTTGTGCGCTTGTGAGAGGCAAGGTGGCAGATAAGTAGAAATGGTGTAGTGTGCTAAATGGAATTCATAATACATATGTGTGCACATATATGTCTGCGAGACTAAGGGAAGAGAAGTGGCAGGAGAAAGTAAAAACGGGATAAAGCGCATGTGGAGGGTGCGTGCGTCCGTGTGTTCACCTGTCCACGTTCACATGGGAGGGAGAAAGCTGAGAATGAGATCAAAGGCAAACAACTTTATTGGCGGTCTCCATAATTCAGCAGATATACCAGGGGTCATAGTCCTTCCTTTGAGGTTGAGCTGCAGAGATGAATCTTTAATGCACTCCTGCCTGAGAATAATGGATGGTACGGGCCAGCCACTACGCAGCCCTGCTGCAGAAACTTGGAGTGGGGGAGAAATGAATGGGAGTCGAGTGCACGGAGGCCACGTATAGACTGTGGACAGAGAGCGCGATGGACAAAGCAAGGAATGTGCAGCCGAGTAAGTGCACGGATTAGTGTTTGCTTAAAATATGTCAGCTCATCGCGCCGCCTGGATGTATACTGTACGTGTGTGTGTGTGTCCGAGCTCGCGCTGCGCAATCCACACAATGATCTGCTGCACGTATATAGGCTGAATTTCCCCAGATGACAGTATTTTCACAGCTGTGCAGCTCTGAGGTGCCCTTAGGGTAGGCGGATGATTGAGCTGCACCACCCTTCCCACTGTGCCCCACTAAGCCTCTCTGCCCCCTGTGGTCCCCCGGCGGTCCCGCCCCAGTCCACCTGCTCTCCCTGCACCTGGGCTGGTACAGCACATCTCTGTTCACCTGGAGGACAGGAAATCTTCAGGACGTCCTGGGGGAGAAAGAACAAAGCTGCAGCCCAGCAGGTATTGCAGAACCGCGGGTTTTGTGGCTCGACACAGTAGCTAACACCAGAATAAATCTAGCGAGTTAGCGTATCAGATAGTGTCTCAACGAAGCTGCCTTTTACGGTTTCCTTTCAGAGAAGGATCCTTGTTCCCTTACTACCTTTAGCCCCGTTTTTCCACTAAATTTACAATAGTTTATGTTGAGTTATACATATGGTATCTTCCTTATATTCCTCTAGGTCTTCTCTAAGTTTAAGTTCCCCGTGTTTTTATCCCTGGTGGCCATGATGAGCGTTAGTCCTTCTGATGTTTGGAGTGCTGTCAAAGTGGTGTCACGCACTGCACTAACATGCTAGCTTGCTGCACAGCTGTGCCTGGGGGGACGGAGGGGAAACTATTGCAGTGGAATAGCTGGAGTTAGTATTTTCCTCCCCGTGAACTAGTTTGTAGGTATAGCGCATTAAATCAAACCCGCACAGTGCAGCGTATTTACCAAAAGTAATGCATTAAAAGAGGTATGTTATATTATTAGAGAGAGAGAGAGAGAGAGAGAGAGTCACACAGTGTTGTGAAACTGGGTCACCCGCAGCTGGAATGGGGAGCCGGCTCGTCTGAGCCGAAATGAGGTATAAAATACAAACAAATGAGCTTGCGATGCAATAAACCGAACATCACACATGGCCCCAGCTCTTTCCCTCGTTCGTACGCACACACACACACACTTCACATTTCAGCCCGCACAAGATTACATCTCAGCATCTTAGTCAATCAAACCTCCCATTCCCTCCCTCGTCTCGATCTCTAACCCAGCACAGGGTGGGGTGGTGGAGGTGAGGCTGGGGAGGGTGGTGGTGGGTTTAGGAGTAACAGGTTTTCGGGGTAGTGGTGTTGGAGGAAGAGGTTAAAAACAGTTGTCTACGAACTGACAAGGGAGAAGAAGAGCAGGGGAGACCTTTACTCCTTGCTGTGGGTGCAAAAATACATTCCATGTGCAGTGGGTGTGAAAGCAGCCGGCAGCCGCATGGCAGCAGAAGGCGACGAATAGTGGAGCAGAGTTCATTACGGAATGACATTGACTCAGGCTGATTTGCTGAGACGAATCAGATTGCAAAATGAGACATATGCATTTTTTTTTTCTTTTTTTGCCTCCTCTCAATTCCCATTCCCTGGCGTGCAATAAAATATTAACTCGCCCTGTATGGCAGCCCTTAAAGTGCAGGCGCGGCTCCCACAAAGAGCCTAGCGAATGTGCCGTTACCTTGTTTTAATCTGAACAATTTTCTCAGCCGCCTGCTCTTGCCTACCTAGAGGACAGATTGTTGATCTGAGGGATCGAAATGGGGAACGGAGAGACAATCCTATTTGGGAGTCTTAAACTCCAGTCTCACCTCAATTTAAGGACATCCATCAACTGATGGAGCTCGTGGCTTTTATCGGAAATCTGAGCGACGTGCTGTTGATAAGCATGCGGCGACACGGGAATCCGGAAACTTAGCTCGCAGTCTTCCAGTATTAACGGTTAACGCAGAAGTACATATCCTGCGACGCAAAGGAATTACTATTGTGTCGTTTATAATCATGAAAGTGAGCATCACCTAACTTTAACAATGGAGTATTGTAATTTCAGTCTGAGTTACCTTTCCTTAAATATAATGAAGTACTTACTACCTAATGTTTTTGATTTCACACATTGTAATTAATACAAACCTCAACCTTTTTTGAACAAATAAAGGTAAACATTACTGTGTAATTATATTCAGTGGAACAGGTTTGCGTTTGCGTGGGAGCCCGTCAAAAACTTGTCCATCGTCTTGCTAGCAGTGTCCCCCCCCCCAAACAAACGCCCAAATCCCGTCCCGCTCCCCATGTTATCGAAAGCTGGGCGCACTCGCCACATTGCAGCTTAATTTTTTATTTAATCTCTGTCCCACTCCTGTTGATTATTTGCTCTGCCCCGTCCCTATGACGTTACCAACAGGGAAAATGACTCTGGTACCGGGGAATACCGTGACCCCGGAGTCCCGCAAAATTGTCCCCCTCAAATTCCATCCACGCCCCACTGCTTTACAATAAGGGTCTCATACAAAAAGAATATTCTTCTCTCTCGTCCTCAAAACCGAATGACTCCATAAACATTTTCCTTTTTATGCAAGTCACCGCCGCAAAACACGTTGAGAAATGTAAAAACCAGTTCTGAAATTACTGCATTGCAACAGGTAACAACTGTAGTTGTGATTAATGGGGTGTTAATATCGGATTTATTACTGAAAGGTTATCCCCTACAACAAACCTTCTACACTGGTTTTCTGTCTCAGGATAGTTCTGCTAATACCAGGGATTTTAACTAAACACACAGCGGCTCCGCAAACAACTCCTTGATGATAAATTTATATGACTCCATCAGTATTCTTTCCATAACACATAAAACCAAGACTGATTTTTATTGTATTCCTGTTTTATCTACTATGGTGCCATTACACACACGTCTGGCTCCCCTCCTAATGCTTCTCCCCGGGATTTTGCCGGGGCCTAATTAGCCATGTTGATGGATTGTATGGACCGCGTGCTATGCTCTTTACGCAGGGTGGTGGGCTGTGGGCTGCGAGAGTCTCTAGAGTCTATGTTAAGGCTCTACTTCCCGTTTGGAGAGTGCTAGCCATTAGCAGGCCTCTCACCCAGCCAACATGGGGGATTATGGGAATAAACGAATGATACTGCGTGACCTTGGCCTCACGCGGCTGCCACGGCGTCAGCACATCGCTGTGGGGTTTTGTGTGTTCAGCCGCCGTTTGTGTGTGTTCCTCGCGCGTAGCGTCCCGCAAGTGTGTGCGCATGTTGGGAATGCATGCGCGGTTTCCCTGAGCTGTGAAGGAAAAAAAAAAAAATAGAGCGAAGGGTTCACACATAAACACTTCCTTCAAGGGCAGCCCCTGACAGTGTCGACCACATCTCCCTCAGAGACCTGTGCCCTCTCTTTGGCAACAAGTCAAACAGGAGAACGACTGAGATCTAAAAAAAAAATGATGTGAAGGCGCACCTTGCTGCACGCAGAAACGCTGACATTCTCCCCCAGAAAGAGCGGAAATTTCAAGGGGAACGATGGGGAATAGGGAGTTGCATCTGAGCACACACAGCGGGACGTTGTGTTCCATCTTTTTTGGTCTGTCGCTATCAACCTATCAATTAACATCAAAACAATCCCATAGAACTTGACACCCCGGCAGGAGCTTGATGGCAAACCTTCAAAGCCTCACTGTAGTGTTATCTTGAGAAAACAAGCCGACAATGGGCTGTGTGACGGCAACAGGCAAGAAGACTGAAATGTATGCTCTTTTTTTCCCCCCTTCCATTGACGCATCTTACCTGCTCCTGGGTAATGTGACCTAGCAGCAGATGATTTCTGTCACAATTGATCCGTTGCGCTGAGCCCTTACGCCCCAGCTGCCAGCAACTCTATTTAAGGTGAATGCCATACATCCATCACTCGCAGAGATGAACTGCTGGTGAGTACATTTACAAACCATTTTCCCTTTGCGCCCGCATCCACCCCTTGGATTTCTCTCGTTTTCCACGCGAACGCATCCACGCGCGGACGTCAAGTGTGCGCTCAGACGCATATGCACACAAATGCAAATGGCCTGTCGTCTGGTGCAGGTGGTGGTTGCACTAATAACCAGTAGAGGGAAACAAAGGGCTGCCATTTCCCCCTACTGCAGCTGCTGACATGGTGGCCCTAATGTGCCATTGTCATGCATGCAACAAGCATGCCGTTCTGAGTTCCTCCACAGAGGTGTATTTTTGCAGCCTGGTAAAAGATTTCAAGCAAAACCACCTAAATAGTGTGCCCTTATCTTCAGCGACAGAGTAAATCTGTTAACTGCGACAGTGGTACACAGGGCATTGATTGCGCGTTATGCTGCACAGCAGTTTAAAACTACAGATTATGTTAAGAGGAGAAGCGCCACATCATTCGCTTCTACCCACCAAGCGGCGTAGAGGTGATCATTCTCCGGTCCAAAAAGCTTATTCTGCAATGCATTTAAAATGAATCAAGCCAGAGTGTGTGAGATGAAGAGAGCCATTCATTACAGTTATCTGCACAATACTAGAAAATGATTTTTCTTTCACCCTTATCATTTTAGTCTGTAATTTCTTTTTTTCCCTCCTTATTCACCACCAAGCACACTCGGTAAGCTAATTCAAAGAGAACAGTGTGTGTTTAAGTGTCTTGACCTACGACCTTGTGGTTTGGGTAGCGAAAAAAGACGTGGAAGACGAAGTTAATCCTCCCCGATCACTTCATTTAAACCGCGCACATCACTGGAATGCATTATTCATACAATCAGCCCGCTAATCATCTTTTACGGCACATCATCCAGGGAATGGCTATTTTTACTTTGCTCATTTCGATGCCGTGTTGTCATTCACTTCCAGCTGAGCGGAGTGTGACAATAATAACAATTAGGTTGTTGCACAGAAAGTAATAGGTGATGAGAGCATCAAGGGAAGGTACAAAATAACATCATCACATTATAATGGAATCCAATACAGAACAACAGCACCCACACACTCACAAACACAAAGAGTTGAACAATGGAAGCAGCAGCGGTAGCGTAAGTGAAGAAAGTAATGCAGGGCACGCGGCTGTTCCCTCTAACAGCGCTTGTGTATATGCATTTGATGCTCATCATATCTGGCGGTGGAGCACGAGGAGAAGAATCTATAAGACGACACAGACCTGTTTTGTTTGTTTTTTCAGAGAAAGTCACCGCGTTTCAACGCATAGCGCCAGAGAATAAGGAAGATTTTCAAGGGACACGCTAATATGTTACGACAGGTGTCCATGTCCATCATATCACGGTGTTGATATACATGCTGTTGTTTTGAGCCAACATGTCAGGCCCGGGCTTCCATCGTAGCCCCTCTACACCTGGCCAATCGCTCAACAATGACAGATTAAAACAGCTTGTTTTCCCCCCTGGCAGGATAGCTAATACGACTTTTTTGCAAACACATTATATAAAAACGGACAAGTCTTCTGATATTGGAGTTCAGCGTCATTCGCACAGTTTCGCTATGATCAAATACGCTCGTAACAGTTCTACAAAACCACACATTATGTAGTCTTTGATCAGCTCCGTGATCCTTATGAAATCTTGGAACAAAGTCGCTCATTGGCAAAGTAAGAGGAGTCAAACATTCAACGTGACTTTCTAAATCCTGTTTGTCTTTCATCAATTATTTCTAAATTGTCATTCCTCCATTCTGTTTGTTTCTCTACGGTCGATGCCAGGAGGTGGAATACTCATTAAATCTCATTGATGGGGGGGAAATGCAAGGGCCATGCTATTTTGCATTTCATAGTTGTTTGATGTTTTCATTTCTAGTCACACGCTGTAATTTTTTTTTCTCCCCCCCTCCACTTTCTGATTTCCTTACTCGTTATATTTTTCAGCGGGCACAGGATTCATATGAAGGCTTAAAACAGGCTCTGTGTGGGACAGATAGCAGAAAGGAATTAACAGCCATTTCATGCTAGCACCTCGGTGGCCGAGCGGGGCACTGGGAGAGGGAAGCAGCTTGGGTGCAGCCGGGGCACCGTCGACCCCTGAGACACTCGGTAATTGTGCTGCTCTGAAGAGCAGGTAGGTGTGCAAATTACCAAATGTGCCGTGTAAGCCCATTTCAGCCAAGCTCAATCACTGTCAAGCATTTCCAAGTTTTGTGCAGTTTCATTTTTGGTTCATTTCTGGATTCGTAGTGTCATGAATGGAGCAGAATTTCTATGTCTGGTATGATTTGAATGCAGAGACAATGAGAAAGTTCTGCTTAAAGGGAATTCCTTACATTTAACATGATAATTAAATCAATCATCATCTCTAACATTGTCTTTGGAGGTTCTCAGTCATCCAGGTCATGGTGTTAGAGAAAAGGCAACTGGACTTGTAGACCTTTCGCCACCCTTTCAAGAAGAATCTTCCGTTTTTCAGAACTGGTGGGGAGTTGGGATTTAAATAGGAACATCTGTGGGTTTAACCAATCAGAAACTAGTTTGACTAGGGTCTGTTAATGACTGGATACTTACAGGATAAGTGTCTGTTAATGGTTCAATACTTAACCGAAGAACGGTCCCCCTCAATGACAGGAAAGTATCTAGCCGATAACAGAGACTACTAAGTCTAATAGGCCAAGTCTAGTGGCCTTTTCTTTTAATGTTTGTGGATATTGACTACTCTACGTATTGATATTATATGGAGAAGATGCCTGATGTAATGAGTATACCTTGATTTACACAACTGAGTTTTACATTATTAGATATTACTATTATTGAGAGTTTCCGTCAACTGAGAAAAGCTGTAAGGATCTCACTCAAATGAAAATCAGCACTATATTACAGAAAGGGTGTATTTTACCCCCTCCCCCTTCCGTCCAACTTTTTTATTGGACAGAAACTCCTTCCCCCTTGATGTATTGCCTTTATATAAGAAAGTGTCAAAACAGCGGGAATGTGAAGGATTGCAGGGCGACCCGGGAGCGCCTCGGGGTGGGCAAAAAATACCATCTGATGTCACCCAGGTTTCTGCTAACAGACCTACAGCCTCAGTTGGCAGCATGGGGTTTGAGACCAGAAATGGAACGGAAACAGTGACCTCTGGGTCCGTGACAGTACGCCTGACACTGCAGTACAGGGTTGACCGTACACCAGCTAGTCCCGGAACCACGCACTGAGATTTCTATCTGGCGTTTTCTAGCATTCACTGTCATCCCCAGGCCACTTGTCCGGCAGGTGCCAGGGCAAAGGGCGTGCAGGCTGTCTGGTGTTGAGAGTAATGCGAGTAGAGGTTGAGTGTGAATACTCCGCTTGGGCTAGAAACAATGTTCTATTATCATTATTCACAGACACATCTTTGAGAACTAGTTCCTGTATTCAACACTTTCATTACTGCATCTGATTGCTCCGTAATGATTCATAAACACACTCCGTGTCGCTTTAATTAAGATCTTTGCTTTCCATTTTCATTGTTTTATGTGCACTTTAAAGAAAATCTGTCCACAGGTCTTATTTCTAAGTTATAGGGCAGCTTAATACAAATGGCTGTGCATTTTGGGAAGATACACTGTGCATGTTGGCTTTCTGGTGCTAGGTCAGATGAGTAGTTGGACCCTATCACAAATCTGTCTGATAAATAAGAGCTACAGCCAGTCACCTATACCTCTGACTTGAAACATGAGGTCTGGTTGAAGACAATCTGGAAACACACTGGCTATCATCTCAGTACCTGGTCTACCCAGCAGATATCCAGGTTAACAGGGTCATAGATTACAGCCTAGCAAGCAATTTGGGGCACAAGGGAAGAGTTGGAGCTGAAAAACACAGACAGTCGGACAATTTAAACAGTTTGAAACTGTACAGTGCCATAGTGATGTGTGCATCTTCTGCCCTCCATGTAGAATGTTTACGAGCACGCAGCCAAAACCTGTGCTACTTGGACTACAAGTATATGCTACCTTTAATTAACATGTTTTGTTTTGTTTTTTATCTTATTAGAACATGTGTAATAAAGATGTTTCCTCAGTTTGGTAGGTTGTTTATTTGCCAAATAACATCTAGGACCAAGTTCGTAGACGTATAGACTGTATATAAATATGGAGAACGCATCTATACTTCACTGCTTTGGAAAAACTCTACTAAACTCTAAAAACACTACTTTTCCAAGGATACAGCAGCACTGTGTTGTGACTTTGGCCAGAATCGGTGCGAGAGTGGAGCCAATGACGCACCCACATTTCCACCAGACTTGTGTCTTGCATGCTCTGCTCGACATCCACTACCAAAGGAAATGTTGGATTATACACTGTACTTATTTTTTAATTTCCATCTTGTATCTCCAACATCAAATAACTAACTGAAACAAAACATCTCAGACAAGTGGATGCTCGAATATGATAGAACTTGTAACCTATACTGCAGCCAGTCACCAGGGGGAGCTCTACATGCTTTGGCTTCACTTTTGAGGAGCTCTTTCACCATCCATCTTTAATCAGTCTATGTCCCAGACCAACAAAAGACATTCCAGTTACTGCTTCCACTAAAGAGACAGCTTTGCACATAACCTGTGACAGCAACATGGACAAAGCCAAACATTCCTGTACCTTTACACATCTTGTCGTTTCATCAATTCCACATAGAGACTGAGAGCACCATGAGGCATAATAGCTGATGCACCATGAATTATGATGCTGCCATATGTGAGGTTGATGTGTTCTCCATTTTGCTTTACAAGGCAAGATAATAGCTTACAGATAATTTTAAGAAGATTTAAGACCACAAGTATGTGTGTGCTTGCCTGACTTGGTTGCAAATAGAGCAATACACTATGGTTAAACCTAATTTATCATGAGAATCGCTGTTGACACAACAAAATAAATGGTCTGAATGATTTTCTTTTACACATTTGTCCTCATCAAGTGATGTTTTGCTGCCACTCCCATCCTAAATAACCTAGGGTCAAAACTCTGTATAATAATAATCAATAATAATGATTTTTCTAATTCTTAAAAACAATCTATTTGATTAGGCTCAACTATACGGAATCAGAATCACTAATGTGCGCAGGTGCAAGTGTTCAGTAATTTATGCATCTTTTGTAGGCTTGAGCATGAATGGCATTTGCAATTCTAAATAACACCCGCTGCATAAAACAGGTATGGTCTGACATTTTAACTAATGTAATTCATTATGAATCAGCTGAGTTTCATCAGAAATTCAAACCGGCAACATGTTCCAAATTTATAGGCAATAATTACGTTATAATGAGGGTCATGTTTGCTAGCTTGAGATGAATGTGCACAGATAAAGCACCACATCTGCCACCCCCTCCTGTCCAAATGATGTCAGCGCTGTGAGTAGTGAGGTTTGGCTTCCAAATCTTTCCAAACTCAAAGACATGTAGGCACTTTCCCAAATGAGATGATATCTACCAGGCTAAGAATATATTGGTTATATTTATTACGTGTAAGCATTTTATTAGTATTCAAACTAAAGAAATGTTGTGAATGTCTTAATTTTCATTGCAATGGTCAGGTTTCTTGTAGTTTTTTTTTCCTCTTTAGGCCTCCGTGAACATTGCAGCAGAATGTCAAGTCTTGTTGGTTTGATGGCTGAATAAATGCCTTAGTGATAAAAGCAAAGGATGAAGGGGCAAAAATGAGAGGGGGGGAAAAAAAAAAAACACTCCAGCGCCCACATTCCGCCACTTTCTGTGGCTTCGAGTGCCACTCAAACTGTGCTCCATTTGGGGCATCGTGGTGGCCACCAGCATCTATGGCGACGAACGCACATCAACTGTAAAATTGGGCGGGCATGTTGACCCATGAGCTTCCGCTCTGGCCTCGGTTCCTCAGTATTCAGCCACCCAACCAGATCAGAAGCAACGCCGTCTCCTTCACTCATCTCACGGCAGAGAGACTCTCTGCCCATTTCACTCAAGTGCTCATGGTCCATGGCGCAGCGATAAGACAACTTGTTGACGTGCGGCACTTAACTCTATGTGCCATGGTCTAGAGTGTTTTTCATTCTGTGCTTGTCACTGTAGTGGGAGGCCAGTCGCCACCCTTGATTGGTTCTTTGAGCAGGGGGAAAAAAAAGCTGAGATTCACCCACCCGCAATCTGTAGGAAAGAGACTTTCAGCAGGTAGGTTTGGTTCAACTTTGACTCATCACCTAAACAGAATAGTGATAAATATGGTCTTGTACTCTAAGCCACTGTAGACAGAATACCGGGTAAAGAAACTTAAGAGCTGATTTCATTTTCAGCTTAGTCATCTGTGAAATCTTTACACAGGCTTTATATTCTGCTACTTTACAACTCCCCCTACCTTTGCAACACACTTTTTAGAGCAGGCATTATTTGTTCTGGGAATACCATAAAGTCACCGCTAATGAAAAAACAAACACAGGACAGCGGGCATTTAGGACTTCATCCCTCATCCCCAGAGGGAGCCGAATCAACTGGCCTCTTATCTAAATGTTGACATTTGAACCTGAGAGTAATATCTCCAGGAATTATGGTTCTAAGCCGCCCCTAATGGTCGAGCCGATGGATCGAAATCAGCAGTCATGCCGTCGCAGCGGACTTGCTGCCCCCTAGAAACACAGAGCGGGAAGGCTTGATTAATAATATATCCAAAGGGGAAGGCAATATGACAGCAGGAAATTAAACACACTAATACTGGGAATGGAAGACAGGACAATCAGGACTTAATTAAAGACTTTGAGGAGTAGAGGGCATGATTTAAGGCCAGAGATATACTACTTTGCTGCTGACATCAACGATGAGCTAAGGATTATGTGGCCACAGCAACTGGGTGTGTTTCCAGAGACCTTGTGCCCTCTTATGACTCCTGTAATGAGTTACTATTTCTGCTGTGGGATAATTACCACCATCCACATGTTAACATGATGTAAGCGTCTGCAGAAGACTCATCTGCTAATAATACATGTGTTGGCAATAAACTTTATTCGACCTCATACCAAGCGGTGCTGGTGGAATACACAGCACGGCTTAGAGCAAACTAAAGAGGCACCGGATCAGGCCGTTTAATTACGTGTAAGTAAGTAGTAAGTACCGGCATCTTTCTTCGTAGGACATCCCTCTTGCTGTACAGTAGCTGTTTAATAGAGACGCGCTGCACATGACAGATGCCGCGGCGAAGCAAACAATCGCTCAGGGAAACTACAGGTGCAATCCGTTACACAAGAGAAATGAAGGAAAAGAGAAATAAAAACCCCACTACTCTCCCTCAGCTTTTAACAGCCGCATCATACATCTCTCTCTTGGGGTGGGTGGGTGGTGGGGGGCTCGTGGAAAGGTGGCTTGGACCACTATTCGTCTTGGGTGACGTGTTTATTTTTATTTACGCTTTCTGTCCGGCTATTCAACCATAATTTTTGCTCGCAACCACACATGTTGCCAAGATGTGCGGCGCCTGCGCATCGATGCATATATCATGACGAAAGAATTACTCCTGATATGGGGAGTAACTAATCTGGACTGTGAAGACAATTACCACTACATTATGTATTACACAATGCCACAAACATCAGAGCTGTTGGTAGTACTAAGAAATTATGAATGAAGAAGGTGATCCTTTTTTTCCGTGCTGTTGGATCAGTGATGCTTTTGAACATACCATTTTTGATACTTCTTTTTTATTGCTTTTTTCTTTTGCAAGATTTAAACATCGACAAAAACAGAGCAAAAATGCAAATACATCCGAAAAATAACAAGCTGGGTTGCTATGTCTCTACAGTTTGTTTTGTATTACGATCACTGTGAAAAACCATGTCCTGTCATTGATGTATAGACAACCCATTTTTCCCATTTTCTCAACATTGTTCCTCTTTCAGCTGAAAATTTCAGCCGGTCATTTTGCGCTGGTGGGTCTGGCTTATACCACTTCCTCGAGATTGCTTCCTTACATTTTCAGACCCCAATCTTGGGTTTGATAAAGAATCCAATTAAGTTCTTCCAACAATATAATCTCAAAGTTTGTGAGGACGTAGCTGATCGTTGTGTTCTCCAAATATGAAGCCAGTCATCTTCAGAATTATTCACAGCTAGTTCTCTGTCCCATTCCAGTTTTACATATGAGTTTGTATTTCCACTTCTCACCATTAGGGGGCCATATATTGTAGATATTGTTCTATTTTTTTTTTTTTTTTGCTTTCCAGTTCATCTTATATTTTAATTGTTTGTTTTTGGATGGTGAGTAATTGAATGTTAGAATTTGTGTTTCAGTTCTATTAAGCTTGTATCCAGAGCAGAGGCCAAACAACTCTAGTTGATTAATATGGGGATACATATGTGTCTGAGTTAAAAAACAACAAACAAAAAAACAGATCAAAACAAAAAGTGCAACGGTGTGTCTTTCCCCAATATTATCCCTTTAAGATCTCTATTCTGCCTGAATGCTTGCGTTAGGGGCTCTATGAAGATCGTGAACAGACTGCCGTTTATTCTTATCCTTTTGATTTTTTTTTTTTTTGCAAGATCCTATCCCATCTGCCATCGGGCAAGAGGCAATCGCCACTCTATCGCAGGGAGACAGACAGCCATTCACACCCACATGCACACCTACGGACAATTTAGAATCAGCAGTTAAGCTAATGAGCATTTGCTGGAGTACCCGGAGAGAACCCATGTGGAGTACATGCAAACTCCACACAGAAAGGCCCCAGTCGGCTTGGATTCAAACCCAGAACCTTCTTGCTGTGAGGCACTGTGCCGCCTAGCATTTTTATTTATTTTTAATTTCATTAATATTTCAGTTTACTGTCTGCCTGTTTAAAATCTTAATTATGTGCTACTCCAAAAGTGACGCTACAGCTTTTCAAATGCTTTAATTTGACAGAAACGACTTAGTCCTGGAGTCAAGATTTGCCTCAATTTTGTTTCAGTTTGAAAGCTTATGGATGTGCCACTCATTCAGGAACGTATTTCTCCATCAAAACTTAATTGTACAGAGCGACACTTTGAGGTGGAATTGAACAGCTAGAAACATTCAGCAAGCAAAACCAGAGCTGATGTTTGTCTTTCTCAATTTACTCTCATCTCTCTTTTACGTCTTCCACCCAACTGGTTATCCCTCTCTCCCTCTCTCTCTCTCTCCCTCCCTCTCGCTCTCTTCCCCCATTTCTTTATCTTACCTTCACTCCCCCCGCCCATGGATAGTAGACGTAGGGTTGATAAATGGAGCTAATTGTTTTATGGCATGGCTGGCCTGATGCTGGCAGTGCAATCAGGTTGAATGAGGGGGCCTTGGGGAGGCCATTACCCTTCCCATTGTTATAAAGGACAGGAGGACGAGGCTAGGCCAGTGCACTCTGGAGGGAGCGGGTCACAGAGAGGGACCCTCTGGCTCTCTGCACCATGGCAGCCTCTCAAACGCACTTATACACGCACACATAGAGGTGTACGCCCCCTCCAGAATGAATTGCATTGCAATTCACAACATTACTTTCCTTAGTACAAAAGCATAATTTAACCAACTACTGTCACATGCTTGGATTTTTGAATTATCACCAGTTTTAATTCCCTCCGAGCACTCTCACCAATCTTGTTTCTAGCCAAAGCAGACAGCTGTGACAGATGACAGCAAACTAGTGTTTGCCGTCCAAAACCGCTGTGCCTGCCTAACTCGTGAACATAGTAGGAAATCATTAATATTTCTGAAAGGAGACCTGATAAAAGTTGAAAAGAAAGTGACTACTGGACTTTTATGTGGCCAGAAAGACTGCTTGTAGCTAGGGATATCTCGGTCGGTATTGGAGATTGGTATCGGGGCTGATCCAGGCATTTTCTAAATGATCAGATCGGATCTTTCATAGTTATTTATTTTAGGTCTACGTGACTAAATATGTCTGCTGCTGGAAGTATTTTACTCTGGAAAATAAAGAGTCAGCAAGACTGAAATTTGTAAATTGTGCAATGTGGATGTTTCGTGAGGTGGTGGTAGGAGATCGTCACCCATCGGCACCGCCACTTCCAAAAATAAAAAATGTCGAGTACACTCGGGCAAAGGCAGCACCAAAGCCACAACAGTGAACGCTACTTTAAGAAACTTTCTGAGAGACAGCTTCAAGGCAAAAAATATTACAGTGCAGAGTTTATGGATGACAAGCTCATTACTGGAGTAGCAAACACAGGTTTTATCAGTTTGATGGTAAAGACCAAGGTATGAACTACCCTATCTTCGCGACATTAGCTTTGCCAGCGCTGCCCAACTTGCATGGTTCATAAGTGATCTAGGACATAGATTCTCAACTGGGGTCCGGGGACCTCTAGTGGTCTGAAGTGTAATTGCAAGGGGTCTGTGAAAATAAAATATCTTTTAAAACAGATCCTATGACATTTATAGGAATAGAATTATTTTATTCAAATGTGACTGAGACGCAACTGAAAGCTCATATTTGCCTCAAAGAGTGAATAAATGCCATAATACAATTTAAAATACTGTTTCTATCAAAGTGCACAGCCATCCCACAGATCGGTTGGGGGTTCCTCAGGGTCGTTAAAAAATATGCAGGGGGTCCATGGCCCAAAAAAGGTTGAAAACCACTGATCTAGGAGACCATATAAGACAAAAAAGCTTTTGTCAGTCTGCAGGGAAGGACTTGGATCGACCGATACTTAAATTCAGGGGGCAACATTTTTCAAATATCATGTACACCCATCCTGCACCACACCCCGTGATTCGTAGCCAGTATCAACATTCAGTGTTGGTCCAGCTAGAAAATAATCACAAGGAGATCACAGTGGTGAGTTCATGCACTAGACTGTTTGCACTGCAATGAAGCTTCAGTTTAATTTCAACAAATACACCAATGTTTAAATCAGTGTGGTTTTATACATGTGTTTATAAATGAATTTATAACATACATTCAAAAATGGCTTTAGTTAGATGTATTAAATCATTTTAGTTAGCTGTATTAAATATTTCACTGTTTTACATTATTCTCTACTTGCAAAGATTACACAATGGAGGATAAGGGAACAGCTTCTCAAGAAAAAAAAGCAAAATGATGGCTGTGCCATTTTAATAATGGCAGCAAAGACAAAGGGTATTGCAATTAGAGCATAATGCAAGTATTGTGCAGAGGGCTCTTAAGTATTGCCGTTTTTTGCTTTTTTCATTTTCTTTACACATGTCTATCAAGGTAAGCCAGCACAGCAAAAGTTGTTAAACACTGCAGGCATCTGTAACGGCAGGAGGTACATTATAGTCAGAGCTGCCCAAGTTCCCACAAAAATATATTTTTATGCTCATTTTGAATTAGGGCCAAAACATTTCTGAAGGTAAACATTAGGCCCATAAGAAGTTCATACTGAGAAGTTGGTGTGATGATGGAACACGTTTAGTAGTGTGGTTCTCATCTGATTACATAATCGTTAGTATTCGGGTTAGAGGCCCTCTGCAGATGTATACAGATGCTAATTGGGATTGTCCCTTGTCCCGTTTTTGGGAAATGTGCAAAAATACTTGCTCTGCCGTGTCAGTACTCTGCAACAGCTGTGTGGGTTCCAAAATCCTGAATAGCCCACTGCCAAAATACAGCATCACCTGGCAGCAGTGAAAATGCTGCTCTTTCAGCTCAGCCAGCATGGTCTCGGGTCAGGTGTTGCATCACCTGTACAGTACAGAACCCATGCAGTAAACTAGGCCAGACACAATGAGCCTTTCTGGGTGATAGAACACTTGTAACCACTGCGGTGACATTCAGCCTTTTGCTTCAACCAATGTTTATGCAAGTGGCCCGAAATGGTCGCGCGATGAGAGGAAAAGGCATGCATGTGGTATCCAAAGGTTATGTGAGAGCACAATGGGCCAAATAAGCCAGTTTCGCCAGACTGTGACCAGCCCCAGAGTCTGTTTCCTCTCAGTGCTTCAATAAAATGTGAGGCGTGATGCCGTAACTGGCTGTGGCACATGGCTTGTAGAGGAGAACACCTGAACACCTGCCAGTGAAGAGGTAGGCAAGGGGCACCAGTGGTAGCACCGTGGTCCAGTCTTTCCTCATCTTTTATATTTTGTATTTTATTGTTTTACACTGACATTTGCATTATCGCCCGTTGTAATCAGCTATTTGTCATGATGCACGTTGTCATGAATCATCATGGCACTTGAGGTGTCATGATTTACAGTTTAATTATACGTCTACATAGCTTCTGACATAATTAGCCGTTTCATTTATCAGTGGTTCACACTTTCACTCCTGCGACTTGAGAGGAAATAATTTTCTTCCTCCCCAGTTGTGTCCATATCCTCGTGTACTTACAGCTGCTGCAGAACAATGATCATGGATTTAACCATGGTAATCTCTCCCCTAAGAGACATTGGAACAAGAACATTTTCCCATTTTTCACTATCCTTCCAGCTTGGTCATTAATGTTTGTGTGAGCCCCAGTTCGACCCCTGTAAACGCGACGCAAAGCGATTCCGCTGCCAAGAGCGTAGACCACCTTCCTTTCTTCACTTAACAGCAGCGTAAATGACTCCAGCTGTTGCAACGTATTCAAATTGAGACGGCACATTCTCTCAATGCAGTTTTTTTTTAATCATTGGAGCCCATTATAACCACTGTTCATGAGTTTCCTAATGGCAGTGGATATAAAGGGAGTTGGTTCATCAAAGGACAGTCATTGTCAAAAGGAGCTCCTTCACGCTTTGGTTCAACTTTGCCTATTAGCTCATCATCATTGTCTCCTTCTCTTTGCACTGTTTTACTATCACAGTGGGCCACGACAAAAACAAAGAAATAACCACAAAATAAACAACAACATGTATACTTGCTTCCTTTGCCAGTTTCCTTACGTAGAATTAGAATCACAATCAGAATTGTCTTTATTGCCATGTATGTTCGAACAATACAAAAAATATACAAAATATATAAACAGAGGAGAAACTGTACAGATGGCCATGGCATGGCCAGTTACATCATCCTGTCATCATCTGTTTAAAATTAACTTTAAAAAAAACAACATATCACTGTGTCACTGAAATGATGATGAAAAAAGTGAGGCCAGCTCAAGTGATGTGTGCTGGATCGCGTCTATGACTTCTGCGACTTCTGCAACTTCCACTTGTAGCCTGTTGCTTTTTAGCGAGTAGTGTGAACACACCCTTGCCCTCTGGGGGCAACACACATGTTTTGGGACTTTTGGTTTAGCCAGACAGATAACAGATAATGCATATCCAGGCTAAGACCTCCTGTTCTATGCCTGGTCATACTTCACAGTCTGATTAGCAACTTTAAATGAGACAGTGGTGTTGGAGTTAAAAGACTCCAGGACAGTTTACATTTATGGTTACCGTGCTAGTTTGGTTTGCTACTTTAGAGTATTTGTGTGCAGCCAAAGCCCAACGATTGTGGCTGGTACTTTTTGGAGTATAAACTGAGAAAATTGGAAAGAATACAAAAAGGAAAGCTTATGGCACTATACCAAAGCTTCCAACACCTTCAGAAAGTTTTAGCCAAATCTGAATATTAAAAGTTCTGACTTCTAATATTCAGATATCTTTTCATAAAGATTATATCATTGGTCAGCCCCAACATTAACAGCATTGACCATCTTGTGACAATATGACAATACAATGTTCTGTTGGGAAACTGGTCCCCTCAACCTATTGGACCCAAAGACCCCCACTAACAATATTCTGTTGCCAGACACCACCCTCAAAAGAGCCATGTCCATTCTCTGATGAGTCACAGCTGTTTTGGAGGCACAAGGAAGACCTACACAATATTGGTGGTTATAATGTTATGCCTGATCAGTGTACCCAACATTTGAATACTCAAAATACCCTTGTTATTGAGATGAGGCAGGAGTTCTAAACTTGATGAAACAAAAACTGCACTGTAACATAATCTATAACAAAGTGAGCTACACGTGTTGAGCCAAAAACTATGACGAGACATGAACTACAAGTAACAAGATTCACGGCAACCTAGAAGAGAACAAAGGCGAAGGCAGAGCTATATATACACACAGGAGGGTGACGAGAAGCAGGTGAAACTAATCAAGACGGGGAAGACAATCACAAAGGCGGGGAGATCAGGAAGTGACACAAGACATGAAACCAAGAACTTAACAAATTAAACAGGAAGAACTTAACATCAAACCATGACTGTAAAAGAAACAAGTACTTAAAATACAAGATACAGAAACCCAGGAAAACTAACTACAAACCATGACTGATTTAAAGTAAATGAATTTTTAGTTTGAGTATAGAACATAATTACAACAGTATTTTCTTTGTTAGACAAGTCAGTAACAGCTGTCAGGATGCTGGTACAAGAAGTGAGAATTTCCACCGCAAATATCTGTATTATGCTAGTGGGCGGAGGTAATTATCCATTGGTTCCTCTCCCCGTAGACTTATAAGGTGGCCAAGCTGACAGATGGATTGGTGTGCTCTGCATATCTGAGGTTGGAAGCATTGATCTCTAGGATTAATACTCGTCCCAGAGGGGTTGATGGCAGTCAAGCAGTGTTTCCTTAATTATACATTTGCATGGGGCTTCTATTCCGAAACGTGCTAATACAGACTTTACTGTAGCACAGCGTCACAGGCGGCAAAACAATTGTTTTTCCCCCTCGCCATGCCGCTGTGGAAAAATTAAAATGACCACTGTATTCTTCACAAATGCCGTGATTTAGACTATTTCTGAAAGATTAATGGAATCTTGTCAGAAGGGGCCACGTGAAATTTATGATCACAGGTGAAAACTCAGCATTATGCTGGCAGCCGAGAGGCAACACCCAATCACTATTTTATAGTCAAAATGGATGTTGATATATTGATAAGCTCACTTTGAAATTCTCCAGACTGTTATTTAGCCTGACCTACCTGAATCAGTACATAAATTTGTCATGCTCTCCATCATTCTCCAACAAGAGCCTGAAGGATTTAAGGTACACGACTCCCTGCCCACTGCAACAGCAAGGGCCCAGATCAAAGACACGGTTCTCACAAGCCAAATATTATAATGCTGGATTTGTCAGAAGTGAATATAGAGATCAGTCTAGGAGAGTTTGTAATCAGTGCAGAGCAGGGGGCACTCTGTGGCTTCAGATCCTCTCATGAGGGTTGGAGAGCGTTGCCTCATATGAATACTGAATAAGTTCGACATCTTTCAAACCGGCCTGAGTTCTGAGTTTCATTTTTTAAGCCTCCAGTTACTAGTAATCCTGACATGTTTGCATCCTTGGATTTTATGTAAATTCTAGCCAAACTGCAGAATCTCTTGGGATCTTCATCATATTCACAGATCAGCCACAAAATTAAAACCACTGACCTAAGTAACACTGACAATCTTGTGACAACGCAATGTTCTTCAGGGAAAGATTTGCACCTAGCATTTGTGTAGATGTACCACCCACCTAGACCAGACCAGGCACCCCCGCCCTATAGCACTGACACTCTTTATGGCAGCAACTGTTCCCAGTAGGATGCAGCCTGACACAGACACACACACACATAAATGACACAAGGTGTTGACTTGTCCTTCAAATTCCCCAGATCCCAAACAGATCAAGTATCTGTGGGATGATCCACAGAGGCCCCTCCCCTCAACCTACAGCACCCAAAGACCCCCCACTAACAACATCCTGTTACCCCAGGACACCCTCAGAAGGCCCATGTCCAGTCTCTGATGAGTCACGACTGTATTGGAGGCACAAGGGAGACCTACACAATATTAGGCAGGTGGTCACAGTGTTATGTCTGATCAGTGCATGGTCATTCAGTAAACGTGCAAGTCACACACATTCTGAACTGAATAAATATGATCGCTCGAAGGAGTAAGAAGTCAGCAGAACTGTTGCACACGGTGTACCTGTTGAATAATTGATGTCAGTGTTTGCTTCTATTAATTGGCAGAGGGGCAGCTAATGCCGATTCCTGTGAAGGACAATGATGCAGTGACTAAAGATAAGCCGTCTCAGTAATTACTATTGACATTGCTTTAAAGGCAATCCATGCGGGAGTTCCTGTGGGGTGTTTGTCTTTAGTTGTTTTTGTTTTTTGAACAATCACACAAGAGAAAATGGCAATTCTAGTCAAACAATGAAAAGATTGATAGTAGCACCTCAAGATATTTAGAGAAAATATGTCATGATACTATGACCTGGAGAAGGGCAGGGAATCTAAGGTTGTCCAGTCTGAGACACGTGTGTTAGACAAGATGAAGTAAGTAGTTTAATTTCAATAGTACCAGTAAAGGCTATCCTATAATATAGTATACATATATAAAATGTTTGTCACCACTAAATTTCTCTATATTCGGTCTGCTTGCTTAAATTATTAATGATATTAGCTTTGTAATCCACAACAGATGGCAGACAGTCTATACCGATGGCCTTTTGCATTCATCTGAGAGCAGCAGGTATTAGCCCCATCTGCGGTTTCCATCAGGAGCGATGTTTTCCACCGTCGAACCACAGTTACACATGTTCTGCGCGCCATTTTGTGCACCGAGCACCTGGATGTCGCAAAGTAGCCGGCGAATTCTCAGTGGCGATATGCAGATTCTGTCCTCACATGAACAAACATGTAGCTTGTGTAATCTTCCTCATCGCGACACAGATCCTGGTACCTCAGGTACAACCGGACCAGTTGTGCCAACCCATGAAAAAAATAAAAAAATACTGCACTTGGCACACAGCTGGTGCCCAGAGCAGGGTGCACTTGACTCCAATCTGTGCTGTGCTTCTGTGCTGACAAGAAGAGAGCCCAAAGGACCCTATTTCCATCATGACTCTGTGGCCATGGTGTTTTCTCAAGCCAAACAATGTCTATTAGTTAATTTTAGTGACTGAATGTGCTTTGAGGTATAGCTTGCGGTTGTGGGTCCCAGTTACCAAGTCTGTTGGATGGACAAAGTTCAAATTTATTTACAATTTAAAAAAAAAACAAACAAAAAAAAAACGGTCTTTAAAGTCCTACAAAAGTGCCCAATACATTCGGTTTTCCCCGAGCATATACTGGGCCTGAACATCCAAACAGAGTAGATATTTTGGAAATCATTCGAGTGAGTCACTCACTTGTTCACATATAAGGCAACTTTTATTTTAGATTCAAAGCACATGGAGAATATAAATGTCTCCTCAGCGAGGTGAGTGGCATAAGGAGTCCAACTTTTGTTTCTTTGACCAAAGCTACTGGATTCGTTTAGTCAGATGAGTAGGTTTTTTTTTTCGCAAGTTAACTGTCATGATGTGTTTTTGGTACCTCCGTTGTGATTTGTAAGCCTTTTCCTTGGTGTTTTTTGTCACGCTTTATATTCTGTGTTTTCCCTCTTTGATTGTCTGATTGAGTTCTCCTTCTGTGATCCACCCTCATGAGCTTCACCTGTGTCTCGTCATCCCTCTGCCCCTTTGTGCCTATATAGTGCTGCAGACGACATTGAAAAGTCACCTCTGTGGGGTGTTCTCTGCTTGTTACCTGCTTGTTGTTATTGCCTTCTGTTTTGGTACCACTTGTGTGATTCCTGTTTTCCATAGTTCTTGCATCGCTTCTGATTTACCCTGCGTCTTCTTCTTCGGTCTGTGTCCTACCTCAACCACCAAAAAAACTGTTCATGTTACAAAGCCAGAAAAGTAAATCTGCTAGAATACCCTGAGGACAAAGCAAAAAATTTGGATCAATGTTTATCATTTCATCGGTTGTGATCAAAAGAATCCCTTATTTTTATGTTCTTCATAATTATCTTATGATCACAAGAAAGCAAAAGTTATTTTCTCGTGATAAATGTTTTGCTATTTCTGTAAATCTGTCTCTTGATTCTGAAGATGACGAGATTAATGAACCTTTCAAAAAATATCCCAAATAAATAATGGATTTGATATCAGGATAACAGCAGATAAAAGCACTCATCCATCATCACAGCTTTTTTATAGAGACTCCAAAGAAAAATGAAACACGAGCAGTTTCAGTCCTAATTATCAAATAAAGACGTTATCAAAAGGATTCCTTTTTTTTTTATTCACAAAGTAAAGTTTTAAAAAAAACACACCAGTTCAGATATGAGCATCTATATACCAGAAGCTAATTCATTCCACGGAGATGTCCATGAATTTTAATGCTCACTCATTTCTAGTCATGCACTGTCAATGAAACCTGAAGCATGTCCCAAGTACATACTCAAAGCTGTTTCCAGTTGTTTTTCAGTCTTTGTTGCATTCACAGTGTGTCACCTGAAATTCTCAGCTATAAAAAATAGATCTTATTTATGGTACCAGTGTGAGCTGCAGTCTCACAACTAGCAGTGTTGTGCAGCATGTCAGGCAACAAGATGAAGTCATCTTTGCTCGGCTTCGGTTCACTCTCCGAGTGATGCGATGATTCTCTTGCTGTAGTCCCTGATTTCTCTCAAAATAATCCGGTAAATAATAATGTAAATGCTTGCGTGTGTGTGTGGTTTTACTCTGCTGTATGAAATTCATCTGGAGTGTTCGGTCATTACGTTACATTTCTGCTCGCATGAGCAGAGCATCCTCGCAGCTGGGCTTTAGGTAGGCTACAGCCCACCAAATGATGGGAAACTTGGAGCCAGTGAAGTGAAGTGACTCACATCACATTCAGCTGAAGGGGTTCTTCCTGTCAAGCTTGATTTCCCGTCATCCGTCACATTGTTGCAGAAATAAGTGGCGCCACTTATTCAACCAAATATGTATGCATCAGAGCAGGTGACAGAACGTGGTAATCAAGGCCTGCTAAGGGACATCACTGTAGCATGTGCTTGCCCTAAAGTACCGCTCACATGAGATGCAATATGACAGGACTAGGCAGTTGGGCAGGCATTTCATGCTGTTGACGACTGAGCGGGCTGGCTGCACTAAATTGATATTGTCTCTGCATTTTTCTTGATTGTGTTTTGTTTATGTTTGCCTTTGGACCTGCTCCATTAACTCATTGTCCCTGTTATTATCTGCAATACAACTGCCGTGCGAGAGGCATATGCTTCCATCAAACTCTCATTAACCTTGTGTCTGATTATGTCCTGCATGGCGAGATTACTCTCCGAGATTCCCCTCACAACAGAGTGGTCATTTACAGCTCGATGATGATTAACAGTCCAAACAAACACTTGCCCTCTGGGCTCTGCTCAGACGACTGTGGACATGCAACACAGTCCATGTCTCTACATTTATGTCCTCAAAGTGGAGGTATTAATTGGATAATACTCTGGTTACACACGGGGAACAGGCCTAAAAGATTTAAAGGAAATAAAGAAATATTTGCGGAAAGTGCTTCTCTATCTGATAAGACTGCTACCGAACCTATGAAAGTATTAGCCTGGCTCTGTTCAAACGTTGCAAGATCCTCCCATCAACATCTCTAATGCACGACTTATGCCTCTGCGAGATGTAGACACCATAAATTACACGCGTAGCCTAGCTATTTATATTTGTGCACTTGTCAGTTTGTCTCCCAACCGCTAGTCGGCGCTGTCTTTTTTGCCGTCATTTTTGTATCTACTTCCTGCTTCACTTTAAACAATGGCCTTTCACCGAAATTATCATACAATGGTTTGTATCGCCGAACCTCCTCAGTTAATTTTTCCTCAGTGTGTTCTATCAGCGCACTAGTCACAGTCTGCGTTGCCGTGATGTGTATTTACCTCCCCCCACTGGGGTCTGCGTGGGGTCTGGGCCGTTGGCGTAGCTACGCTGTCAAATTGACACAGAAGCATCACTCCCACATAAAGCTTACACTGTAAAACATTACAGCCACAAGTTATGTTAACTTGCTTAATGACAGGTTTTTGATTTTAAATTTTTACAAGTTTTCTCAGAGACGACATCATCTGGGGTCCGTAGGTCAATCTACAGACCCCAGATGATGTCATGATGACAACCGCTAACTTCTGGACTCAGCGGGGAATAGCACTAGTGTATAATAAGAAAATAGTATTTCCCCTTTAAGGTAAGCCATTGTCAGGACTTTGTGTGAGTTTTGTCTGTGCGGTCAATGTACAATTAACTTCACATCTTTAAGTTTTGGGTTGAAGAAAAGCAAAGGGGAAGAAGGGTGTTGATATGACATGAATACTGGGAAATATAGAGGTTGCTGCCATTTTCGCATTTCTTAGTTAGACAGAACTATTACTATGAAGTGCCAGTGCCTTTGAAATAAGGCTCTAAGTCACAGTATTAAAACATCAGTAAAGATCTTGGCACCATAACGTAAGGGCTGGGTGGATTTTAGAAGCTGTTTCCCTACTAGACATGCATTCCATTCAATTTTAATGTCTCCCATCGCCATGAAAGGGCCGTTACTTCAAGCGCCACCACCAACTTTTGAACATCTTCTCTATGTATTTAAAAATGTTACATTTTTGGAGAAACAAAGTGATCTGAATTGAGGTTTAGGTGAACTTCAAAACTGTCCATTAATAGCTAAATAGTGTTTTTATAGGCCGAGCCAGACTGACCTCAGTTGACAAATGCCTAACCAGTTATCTACTTAGACTTAACCACAGCCAATCAAAGCCTTAAACCCAACCACATAAAGGAGAGGAGACAATGAAGGAGACAAAATAGACCTCAACAAAAAACGTCGATCAGACCTGACCTTGTGGGAGAGTGAGTAGACGGGTTATATATTGCACGGGGAACAAAAGTGAAGAGAAGTTGAACTGAATAATGAGCGGACAGGGGAGGAAAACACACTCACCGATTGTCACTGTCTAGTTGTCACCAATCACTGCAGTGGCTGGGAGGGTAACGTTTGGTGTCTGCAATGTGTGCCAGACCTGTGCAGTTCTCAGTTTTTGCTTTAATATGTGAATCATCTTTGACACGCAGTGGTAAATTAGTCATTTTTGGTTGGTTTGAACGTAAGGTGCAGTATTACTTTTGACATTCCACTAGAATATAAATTTAGATTTTCACACATTTTATTCTGTAATCTAAAGGTGCCGTTGTTCGACATTATCCAACTTCTCTAGTCACCTTTGCATCCCATCTTGTTAGTTTGATCTTTACAAAAGCTGAAGTGCAAAATAAAAAGTAATCGTTCCAGACGTTATTATTCAAAAACAATATTTGGTCTGGTGTCAGATCTCGCCCCCTGTGAAACTGTAACTTTCAGAATCTAATTTCACAACTAACTAAAAGGATGCAGGTAGGTAGATTATGATGTGTTTGGGAAGAGCTAGGCTCACAGTTTTCTCCTATTTCTAGTCCTTCTCCCAAGCTTATTCACTTTCCTGCCGCATGACACACGCTTGTGTCAATACTGACATCTGACTACATTTCCCAAAATGTCTACAACCGGGTCCTATTTCTTCTGACTTTGCCTGCAAGACTGATGGTCGATAAAGATAGAGAGTGCCAAACATTTTTGCCCTTTTTCTTAGGATTTAGACACATTTTCTTTTGGTATAAGTGGTGTAAGTGACACTGGTGCAACTCCATTGATTAGCCCTGCTTGCCAGGAACAACTAAAACTCTGTAGGTCATAGGGGTTGAACGACTTTAAAAAAAAAAAAAAATTGTCGACTAAGTAAGTAATGCTTTGCAACGATGAAATCTACATTACCTGAATACATATTGTAGCGTCACACAGAAGAAGCTATGGAGTCAACACCATAGACGCCATCAGCCTGACACTATTATATGCAGCTCTCACTCAGCAAAAAAACAAAATGCTTAATAGTACTTCACAGCGTGTTGTAAGATGGGATAATAACTTCAGACAATCTCTCTGTTAATGCAGTTAAAGTTAACTGACTGCTGTTCAGAGGATTTGGACCGTTCTTCTGCTAACGTAAGCTAATGTCTTTTCAGATAAGTGTGTACTGCAGTAATAGTTTTATTGTAGTGTCAGGACTGACTTACATATTCTGCAAATCATGGTTGAATGAACTTCGTCTTTAGTGAAGTATTTCCACACACTTGTTGAACCACTGCTAGCTTGCTGCAGTACCGACTGTGCTCCTCACCTGTCTTCTCTGAGGCATCCATGTTGTTACCGTCACATGATCGGCAACGAGTCGACTTCCTGCTTAAAGCATCACGGTACAGCAGTAAAGTCGACTAGACGGTACAAGCCCTAGTAGGTCATCGCTCATTTGTGCTTTTACTCAGAAAGTTGAGGAACTATACTCCATGTGATAATAGAAATCATTTCTCAAACATGTATTAAATTGGTTTTCAGCTGCAAAGGAATATCTGGCTGCTTCTATGCAAGCATCATCGGGACTAATCTTCTGTGATAACCGAGATGGCCGGCTTTGCAATGCCCTTCTATTGAGGTGACCGTGTATGTGGAGGACAAAGGTTGTAAGAGGAGTCTGCTCATTGGCTCATTATCAAAAGAAAATCAAAAAAAAATCTAAAATCTCACACATTCAGATGTTAAACTAAATGAGCCTGCAGTGCCTTTTTTTTTTTTTTAACAAAAAGGACATTTTGAACTTTGACAATGTTTGTCCCCTGCCGATTTTACCTTTTACACAGTTTTCCATAAAAAGCTCTGCTGTTTCACAGTCAATGACATTTGCTCGCATTTGGATTTTCCCTTCTCTCGCGACTCACAGATGGCCTTTGAATGGGTCCATTAACACTTGCTTGAGAGTGAAGCTGAGGGGAGTTTTAAACGCTATATGACGGGAGAGTCATCTATTTTTCATTGAAGGGCAAAGTACGGAAGGTCAGCAATTACACAGCTAGCGGGGAGTCGGGCCTTCCTTTCCGCGAGCTCCGCACGGCAAATAGGAAAATGCGCTTATGCAAAAAATCTGAGCTGATGAAATTAAGCCATTTACGGCGCGCCATTTAAAATTTAAATTGACGCGGATAAATGGGCCGAAGTCCTTCCAAAATCTGTGGGCTTTCTGTTTGCATTCATTATTGGTCTAATAAAGTTTCCTGACGTGCCAGCATTTGATTAATATTTGTTTTAATTTCATTCAAGCTTTGAGTTAACACACGGCAATCAATATTTAATGTTTTCAGTGAATATTTATAATTGCCCTGAGAGAGTAATTGGTTAGCAACACAATGGTCCACATTCTCGGTGTGTGGAAGAAAGGAAGAGCAAATATTGCCACCCTCTATTTCTGAGACGGTTTAGTGTTGAGATCGCAGCGACTACTGGACACACGCTTCAACGGGAAGTAATACACAACAAAGTAAACCTAAGCTCCCTAACATAAGATCACTGGAAAAACAACTACAAAATGCTGTAACTCTAAACTCCTCCTGCTGACATAACACTGGTTTACATGTCAGTCAGCAACAGCAAACAACTCAGGAACTCGGTAGCTATTCTGACCATAACAGAACAATAAAACGGAAGATAATACATAACAAAGAAATAAAAATGAACAAGAAACTATGAAAAATGTGCAGATTCAGAAATCTGGAGTTTTCTCTTGTGGCAGAACCGTAACGTAATGCCTTTATGTGCATCAATAATTGTGTTTTTGAATGACCAACGGAAGGCTTTATTATACTTCTTTTAGAGTTGGCAATGGTCCAGCCTGAGACTTATAATGAAATGGATTTGATGGAAGGAGAACTTTTGAGGATGAGCTGACTTTACAGTTTCACTCTATCATGGAAGTTGTCCGGAATCCAAGGTTATTCGAGGCAAAGAGAAATGTGAAAAATATCAGTGTATTGTTTGTCTCTTAGGATTCAGAGAGGGTGGGGCGGAGTGACATTGACAGTCTCCAAGCTGTGGTTGAAGAATATACAAGCAAAACTTCATATTGGGTTAAAATCTGGCAACATCAGAAATATCTAAATCAGATATAAAGATAAATAATGGATCAAATGTTCATTCATTTACCGTATAGATAGTTCCAGAAGTTCCATTTCCCGTCTTGAGTGTTTAGCTTGAGTCTATTCTGAGGCTTTCAACGTCAATATGTGTTCTTCTCTGTAACATGTTCCACTTCAAAAAAGGCATCTGACCAAGAACGCTCAGAATGCCTGGATGTGTCCTTGCCTCACTGGTTTTATCGAGCATGCTTCAGGAGGTAAATTGTCTGGCCCTTGGAGCAGCGTGATATCCCAGAATGCATTTTCCAATGCATGCAAGTGTCATCAAGTACGCTTCTGGCCTGAACATCTGAATGACTGTCCTCCGTCCTCCATTCTTTGAACTTGTCAATCTACCAAGTCTACAGTTCGTGTACTTGGTATTGATAAATGCAGCACTCCTAATGAATGACTGAGGGCACCTTTGTTAGTGCTGGCCTCCTTACTACTTTCTCCTTGGCACCACCCAGAGCAGAGCAACCATTTACCCCAATATTTCACCGTGTACTCTGTAGTCTGGTGTCATGTTCCTCTTTTGTTTTTTAACAATAGATATACAATACAGTACCATGCTGATCATTCAGTCCTTTAGATGTTTATATTCCTATTGATCACGTAACGCAATCAGGGAAATATCTACTGTAATAGGTCCCAAATTACTTCTGCAGTGTGATGGCACCATCAGACACACAGCAGGAGTCATAAGATACAAGAAGACCTCAAAACATGGCCATCACAGAGGCCTGATTTCAAAATCACAGTGTATGAGTCTTTTTCTTTGAAGAAGAAGAATAAATGTCACATGGTAGAATTGGTGCATTAGGTCTTTAATAAAAAAAAAAAAGAGAGAGAGAGAGAGAGAAAGAAATCAATGTAGGAGTCTTTAAAATGTAATGCCTTTGATGCTATAAGGCCACCATGTCCACAAGATTTAAAGTTAAAAGCTCATAGGCTGTATATAAATATGGACAATGCATCACCACTTCCTTTCATTGGCCATACTGACACTATTTTCCATCTTGTGACTTTGGAGCCAGAGTCTGTACAGCATGGTCCGAGAGTTGAGCAACATGGAGCAGCGATATCTATGACCCAACCACACTTTGGCCTGAGTTACTCACATTTTCTCGGGACCGTTTTAGTAGTGGCAACTGATTGGCAACTGTTATGTCACATCCTGTTTCTATAGCGTCAAATAACTACTAACTGAAACGAAACGTATCCAAAGATTCACACTGGAACATGCATCCATGTTATATTTATTACCAAAAATGATAGAAAGCATCCTTGAAATAAAATTATTTGACTTGTATTTTAGTTTGGCGTCCATCCACTAACATAGAGGAGGTGGAGCCTATACTGCAGTCAGTCACCAGGAGGAGCTCTCCATGCTTTGGCTACAATTTTGAGGAACTGAACTACCACATGTAACCATGTCAACAAAATATGTCTCATACTGTAGATTTCTCATAGAAGGTGATATGTTTTTTGTTTTTTTTACAAGTTCCGAAATGTGTGTGGCTTTTAACTTGCAGAATATATGGCTTCTCAGTGTTTCTAAAACCATTAGCTGTGCTAAGCTAATCATAACCATAAGCTTGCTACGCAGTAATCAGTCCCAATCAACTCCTGTTCAAACCCATGTTATTGCAAGAAGTATTTTAAGTAAACAGACACAATGTTCATGGCACTGTTGGAGATTCATTCAGAATTCAGGGCACACTCAACCGACAATATCTGATTTATCCCCAGTGAGAACATCATTTGTTTTTAATTTAGCAGGGCAATGACCTAAACCACATGCTTTCTATGGGCTATTTGACCTAGAGGGAGTGAAAGTTTGTGTCCAACCTTATATCTGTCACAATGGAGTCCAGGCTGGACTCCTGCCCACAGAAGTTGGGTTTACTCTGTTACAGACTGGTAATTAACATTAACCTTTTTATTATCCATAACCTTTCACTATGAGTGTTTCAGTTGCAGAGTCATAACCAAATCTTAATCACAGGTCATTTGCAGTAATTTATAATGTGGGAAGGAAACCCAGCCTACATTATTCACTCAACATTATAATACCATACATTATTGCCTAAGCTAGTGTGATATGTTTTTGCCTTGACACGCTAAGTGAAACTAATTTTCAACCTGCTTCATTTTTCCCCTCTTCCCCCACAGCCCTCCGAACCGTAAAATGTGCAGATGGTTCAGCTTTTTTATTTCTTCTTTGTTTCGTTTGTGATAAACGGATCTGCGTCTGATGATTACTTCAGGGTCACAGAGAAATAGAGAGCTTGAGTTTAAAAAATAAATGAGAGCAGAGAAAGGCAAGCCTGTCTGTGTGGAATGAGGTCAAATGGGGTTTGTAATGTCAAACTGAGATCTGCCAACAAATCTAAAACAGGGTCTTAGAAAAGTGGAACAGCCAGAAAACGGTTATTGAACCTGAAGATTATTAGTCCTCTGATGAATTGAATTGATTCTTATCTTTGCCATCATTTTCTAAATATTGCTCAGAGGCATGGGCCTGCTCTTAAAACCAGCAATGTGCTGCTGCTGCTGCATCATCTCACAAAGCAACTCTTTAGAAATCCAAGACAAGTTTCAATACTCTCACAGCCACGGCCACCTATGTGCTCGGTCATGCCCACTCCTGAGTTCACATAAGCCCTTCCAATAGTGTCTCACCAGGGCTACGGGTTCGTAACACTCCACCAATCAACTTTATTAAGCAACACAACCTATGAAGCCTTTCAGAGTTGCTGCAGGCGAACTTTAGTCTACTGAAACTTTTCTTCTTCTAGTTTGGCCTTGAAAAGAGACCTTATATTTCTGTGGAAAAGATAGTCACAAAAGACTCCAGTGACAATAAATTATTATTTGACTGTTTTCTTGTTAAATGTTTTCCTGAATTCTATACGTTGAACTATGTTGACTATAAGCAGTTTGATTTTTAATGTCTCATCTACCAGATATAAACTCTCAGTAACTGTAGGCTAAAATGTGGTTTAATGACAACATACATGCAAGTAATAATGAAAAAAGGTTTCATTTGGGCTTTGGTCTGAAACAGGCCTTTGTTTACTTGACCTCTCGTGGTGTGATAATTAACTTGGGTTCAGATTTATTGCGCATATTCATCCAATCACAATAAACCTCCTCTGTCTTGTTGCAAGGACATGTTTGCAGCACTTTATTGATGTCATATGTCTCGGAGTACCATCTGGTATGCCCATGGGCATCTTTCTGTTGTAAGATGCTGACAGTATCTAAAGCCACAGTCTGGGCATGAGGCTAGAATTCATTGACCAGAACCAGCATGAGGCAGAGTATTTCCTACTAAATAAAATGGCACATTGGCCAGTTATTTTTGTAACTAATGACATATCCGACTACAAACTAAAGGGAGTCATTGGCAACTCAATAACTTGGGTTATATGAGATGGTATTATCTCATGAAGGCCTCCTGGGCAGTAACTAAAGTGTTTTTGACATCAGAGTTAAATGAGGACTGGTGTGATCTATTAACCCAGTGCCTAAACTGATGCTCTGCTGCACTGGGGGAGGCTCTCACATGGCACCCAAGACACCAGTGAGCTGCAGGTAAACCGTTCCTTTAAGGGTCCAAATTGCCCTGGGCTAACAGGTTTTATTGATGAGTGCAGAAAGTTCCTTTGGGGATGGATCTTGAGGGTTTTTCTTGCTTCCTTACAAAGAGACAAATGGCAGGTTAGCCACACCTCTTGAAGCCCACTGAGAGTCTGGGGTGTCCCCCAATGTCTTTGAGATCAGTGAATGAAGACAAAGAGTTGGCCCACTGGCTGCATACAATGCAAACCGTGGATATTAAATATGTATGTAACATTTATTTGACCTTTATTGGTTATAAGAATAAATAATTATTCAATATATGAAGTTAATAATGTGTATGAAAGTTGTGCTTAAAAATACTGTTCAAATTCTAACAAATACTTTAAGACCTTATGGCAAGAATATTTGTCATAATATAAGAACTACTTCAAAGATCACACGATCAAAGCTATAATTTGCACCTCACTGGGTAATTGGGTTAGATTAGATTTGTTTAAACGTTATTGTCTTTGCATATAGTCATGGGTACATACACAGCGAAATGCAGTTTGGCATCTAACCAGAAGTGCAAACAGAAGCAAGTGCAAAATGAATCCCTAAAAATAGCGTACATCTCGGTATTTTAATTAGCATATAATACTTTCAGATGATAACCTTTCTTCTCGATTTAAGACATAAAAGAAGCCTAATTAACTGAAGATTAGCTGGAAGCAAGTAAAAGTAAATGCAACATAATCACTGAACTTGGCAGAATAACAGAATGCCACCATGGTACTCTGATCTACGTTATAAATTCACTTGGCAAACCACTGTAAATAACAAATTTATAAAAAGACACGTATGCATATTCCACTCCATTGTTGTAAGACTGTAGCGCTGATGCAAAAATATGAAGTCCACATCCAGTCGTCCATCATATATAGTCGCTGTCTCTGTATGCGGCAAAACACTGACTTCTCACCTCCTCTCCATTGCTCTTCCAATGTAAAAATAATGCTCGTCTGGGTTTGAAGATTGAGCTCCCAGAATTCATGATGCAACAAACTAATAAAGTATGAACAGAGCTCCTAAAACAGTTCCTCTAATTTTAGCCAACAGGGCTCCTCAGTGTCTGAGTTTTAATTCTAAGCACCTCCATGACCACCCGTCCTCATTAGTATCATTTTTTGCTTCTTGTCTTAATTCCTTGAGACATGGAACTACAAAATGTTCCATCAGGCGGTGTGTTATTAGCTATGCAAGTAAAGCACTGGTCTACGAACATGTCTCTTTCTGCTGAGATCCGCTTGCCCGTTTTGCCAAGCCGCTCTCCTGGTTTTCTACATAGCTGCTCTCCCAGGGCTGTAAGAGCCTCATTAGTATTATTAATGAATCGTATGAATCGTTGTTTGTTACAATAGATATGGTGTTATCCAAAGAAATATGGACTCAACACCAGCTTTGATCTCATTTCTTGCTTTAAATCCTTCTGAAATACCCCGGGGCGGTCCTACACTATCTGTGAATATGCGTGAATGGGAGGCATACCTTCGTCTTATCATCTGGACCTTCGTTACTTCCAATTATGTCTTTCACACTGTTGTAAACAACACTCCTTAATACTTACACAGAAGGACTACCTCTCTCCTCACCTGCCTTTGTCTTAAGAAGTATATGTTTCAGTATGACTATATTTCCAACCAAGTTAAAAATAACTTATTATTTAAAGGAGCCTGTGTTATAGAATGGCACGCATGTACAGTAGATGCTGCAAATGCAAAGCTTATAATGGCAAAACAATGGTCACATTAACAGAGTTATGATGTCATGTTGTGCAGTTTTGCAAATAATAATAATAAATGCACAAGAGTTGAAGGGATGCCTGCAAAGATGAGGATAACGCAAGATATTTTTCAATCAGAGAGAGAAGGCAACGGAGGGGACAAGAGACATATCCAAGCATTTTTCACCACCAGCTGGTACAGTATATTAGACAATGTGGTGCAGTATATTAGACAATGTGGTGAAGTGGGCTTGGCGACCCGTGTCCCCCCCTACCTTTCAAATCCCATCTCCCTCAATGAAATCAGGTGTCAAAGTTGCAGAGGATGTAGTGAAAACAAGCCAAACTCGATAACGGCGGGAGCTGTCGTAGCCTCTGAGAAGGCCAATAAAATAACCTAATAAACAAGGGAGCGTTGTCTTCAGCTCGGTGCTGCCTCTCTGGGCAGCGGGGGCGACGTTTTACAGCGGGGCTTGAGGTAGTGAGTAAATGAAAGTGTCTGTGTGGCGTGTTGAACCGTTTGGAAAGCAGCATGGGAAGGGCTACCTTAATATAGAGGGAAAATTGTTGTTTTGATTCCAATGTTCTGACCCGATGACACTGGAAAACACTGGAGCGTTTGAATTAGACCGGGCTTATTTTGAATTAAGGGAAAGCAAGTGCGTGCTTTGGCATAATAATAGCAAAAAAAGTAATTTCAGCAATTAATTTTTGAAACAAACAAAAAAAAAACTAAATTACCTTTGCTCAGAGAAGCATTTGCTGCAGCTACTGCTATTTTTTGACCGAAATTAACTTGTTTATCATCATATATATAAACTCCAGGAGCTGTCCATCGTGTTGGTTGGACTGCAGAGCCACAAGGCTGAGGGCCCTCTACAGAAGAAGTGTTATCGACCAATTTCACATGTGTTGTGAAGCTTTCAATAATGCTACTGCTTGGTGTATCTGAAGCCATAATTATAGTAATAGTTATAATAAGAAGGCTGGAAGTATAATCTCCTAGTTAGTCTGTGCTAGTTGTCCTAGATTTGCTGGAAGAAGCACTTATTCTCATATGTGCTTTTTATCTTTTGCCATAAACCCAAGTTCAGAGCCTGAAACTCACATAAAAAAGTGCACTACAACAAAACCAGGCATCAGGGAGATGTAAGACACAGCCATGGATTTAATATATGCAAAGAAAAGCTTTCAATAGTGCTACTGCTTGGTGTATCAATTTGACTAACTACAGGCAATCCTCTGTCGGCATGAGGTCAGCACTTCACAGATGAATCCAGACCCGTGCAGAGAAGTTTTAGTTTTAACACCTTAATGATGGACGATTTACTGTCTTGTCTGCGATTGTTTTCTGGAAGATGAACCCTCACCGGGTCCGGCCTCTCATGGATTCGCCAGGAATGATGGATGGCGCTAGAATCTGTCATCTGCTGACATTTCCTTTTAGAGCATGTCCTCCTCTGCCCCTCTTTCTTGACACAGTAGAGTAGTCACAGGTGGCACGGCTAACACCGTAAGTCAACTCATCACTTGGAAGGACTGGGATTGATTTTTAGATGATTATTGTCTGCTCTGCGACGCCTTCACAAGTCATTTGGATGTAATTAAATGGCCAATTGCCTGTGAATTTTGTCCATTTAAAGAAATTCATTTTAAACAATATCAGCTATTCTTGCACTCATAATTATCTGGTTTGAGGCAGATCCTCGGCCAACTTTTTCTTCCTGAACTGACACGCGCTCACACATATTACACATTAGAGGTGTCATTAATTAGGGGCTAAGATCAATCGCCAAACAGCCACGAGTCTGATTTTAGCAGTGAGAGCGTTTCCGGGGGGACAGCGAGGGGGGAGGGCAGAGGATGACACCACAAGGCCATAACGAGTTGTGTCTTTCCCATTAATCAATGCCTTCCACACAATTTGCTGCCTGTGAATTGGGACTGACCTGTCTCAAGGGTCACTTGCCAATTTTCGGCTGCAGTCAGCCCGCATTGCGCTGAGCTGTGTGCTTATAGCCAGGGTTCCTTTTGACTGATTCCATCTTTAAGATCGCGGCTGCTGCATTCCTCTCTCTGTGAGGCTGATATCACTCTCGCAGAAGACAGTGCTACAGAAGGGGGCCGGGGATTTAAAGAGGTTATTTACGGCTGCTAAGGGTGGTGCTGGATGGTATGTATTCCACTTATACCTATGCAAAACACACTTATTAACTTTACACTGCAGAGAAATTCAAGACCGCATGAAAACAGATGTCAGAATCTCTCCACTCCTTCAGCGCAGTTGCATTGCCGGTGAAGTTTTCCCTTCTGGAGTCGCACATATGCAGTTTGAAATGATCCCTTCCAGACACAGGTGGACAGACGTCTCTTTTCTGGTCGATTAAACGTCGCTTTTCCCGAACTGACCTCTTGTACAACAAGAACTATTCCTCATAACACACGATTACGCGGAAAACAAATATGGAAATCAAGTCAACAGAACTGATCCTGCAATCTAGTGTGGAGCTAATGAGCCTGATAAGGAACATTAACTTGTTTTAAGAGTACGCATTTTGTTGTCCTTTGATACACATTACCATACCATAATGTTGTAATCTTAGAAGATGAAGGACTAACCAAGCTATTAGGTTGATGTCTCGGAGAGTGTTGCGTTGAGCTTTTAGAAGCTTGTTCCTGTTAGAGTCACATAAACGCCATAGCTGCCGTCTGCTTTCAATGATTTAACCCCTGCCTCTCTAAAAGTAAGCTATTTTCACCTGGGGTCAAAAGGTTTAGTCTCTTGCCGGTCACAAAAGGCCACACAAGTATTCTGTCGGTAGAAAATAGAGTTATACTCCTGTGTAACAGACTGCCATCTCTAGAATGCAATATAACACATATAGAGGAGGGTGGGAATATATACAGACTGCCTGGCTGACACATGATTCATACAAAATTCTGCAGTCCGAATGGAAAGTGATCTTTTATGTCAGCGCTACCCGGTCAACCAAATCAACTCCATTGTATTCATCAGAAGAACAGTTTGAGGTACAGAGTCCTTTCTCTCGCCAGAACTTATCTGGTGATGGTGAAACCTGCCAGCTTGAAGACACACATCTCCCTTAAAACGGAAATTATTCTGAAAGTTGGCTTGAATGAGCATGTGCATATCAACGGTAATGATGTTATATGATATTTTAATTCATCTCCGGTGCTCCAGAGGGGTGTTTAATTAAAGATTGCTCCCCGAAACAATTTGGAAACACTGCTGAGGAATGAGCGTTTTATTCTAGTTGGAAATGCAGTTTGCCGCACCTATTTCTTGGACTAAACTTTCCACAGGTGCCACAGATGCATACATGCAGCATGTAGTGAAAGAAAGTCATGGCTGCTGCAGCTTCCGCAGCTAAACTGTGTGTAGTCGGTGAGTATTTGTGTCTTTTAACATCTAAATTGATACCACCTGTAAGCTGTAACAGTGTTTGCACAAATGAAATTTCGACTCTCCTGTTGCTAATGCGGACCTGCAGCGCCTAATTAGACTTTGAGATAGTGGATAATACAGATTTAATTACGTGATCCACCTTCCGGATTGTTGACGCTGGAAGAAACATATACCAACCATATCAGCCACAATATTAAAACCACTGACGGGTGAAGTAAATAACATCTTGTCACAATGCAGTGTTCTGCTGGGAAGCGTTTGGACCATCCCCAGCAGGAGGCTGCCTGACACAGTCATAAACACAAAAACAGTTTAGGAACAACTAAAAAAAACAGGAACAAAACGCACAAGGTGTTGACCTGGCCTCCAAATTCACTAGATCCCAAACAGAGTATCTGTGTGATGATGCACAGAGGCTCCCCACAGGAACTAAGCTCCCCACTAACAATATTCTGTTGCCGGACACCACAGGACACCCTCAGAAGGTCCATGTCCATTCTCTGATGAGTCCTCTGTTTTGGCAGCAAACACAATATTAGGAAGGTGGTCATAATGTTATGTCTGTTTTGTGTATCTTTATTAGGTTTGCTAAGAGCAGCCGTGTGATGTGTTCTTTGTTGCTGGGCGCAGTGGTCACACTGACTCCTCCTGGTCCATGTGTTCCTGTTGGCGTCAATAGTAACTGTTTCTTTTGGTGTGCCTTTTAAAAACAGTTTCAAGGCACACACCTCCCTCTGTACTGGCAGAAGCAACAGAATCCATTATACACCGCGTCCTCCAGGAGCCAACTGTCCCAGTTAGTTGTGTCACCAGACAGTGAAAATCTTGGCACCTAGAGCGTATGTTCATGGCATTTTCTCAGCAGGTAGCCTATGGCGAATAAATGAGCTCAGGCAGCATTATAAAATGTCTACATTCTCTGTTAATATATGCAGCCTGCAAAGTTAAAAGTTATATCAACTGACCTTTTATTTTGGCACTGCCGCTTGCATAGACATAGAGTTAATGGTGTATTATGTCTGCTTTACTGGAGTACACAAAATTTACTCCATGTTGTTTAGTCACATACATTCTATATTAAAGAAATCATGTTATCTATGCACACACTGGGCACAAACACAGCATTTACAGGCAACAGACCACACTTCTGCAATAATACACATTTCTCTAGTGTCAAAACACCTCATTCAATCTTGTTGCTAACCCTCAACACAAATCGATGAACGAATCAATGAGGTTCATTAAGTTGAAATCCCGCGGGATCAACCGTAGTTGCTTGGTCACCAGGAAAACAAAAAATACGGACTCAAGCTACTCTATCACTGTTACTGCCCCCCCAAAAAAACAAACAAACAAAAAAAAGTGATGCAAGAGCAGTCTGGCTTTTCACTAATAGGTTCTGCTCCGTTTTAGAAGACAGTGGCAGGGCCAATGGACTCAATTCAATCCCTTTCAAATTACTGAAAGTGATGTGCTGACTACTGACTATTGGTGAGTCCTTCAACTTCTACAAAGGATAAACGTGTAGATGTGCAATAACTGTGGCAGAAAGCAAGCATAATTGTGCAGTAATCACTAAATTAATGATGGCACACAGGTTTTTCTACAACTGTTGATACAACTTCTCTGTTGTAGCAACAATAGCTAAAACACAGCTTTAACCCCAGGAAAAAAAAATGTATTTATCGCAGTCTTTCCACACAATATGGATTGCCTATCCACGTGGAACATGTTTAAACCTGATGTTTTGCTGTCGATACAGTATATAGTCGGTAAGCTACATGCAACTACATGTAACTTCCAACAGTGATCCACAATCCATTGCGATGTGCAACAAGCTGTACAGACAAAGTCTATGTGGCTCCCAAGTAGTAGAATAGTAGAAAAAAAATAAATTAAAATGCAGAATAAAATTTATTATCTAGATCAATGATACACTATTGTACAGTCAGTTGCACAGTTCGGCTAAGGTGACAGTTGTTACACAACCGTCATATAAGCCGTATGAAGTGTTCAAGCGCTACCTTAAGTGTTGCTCTTATGGTATTTAAACACCGGATCGCACTGGATGCGAAAAGGAATATAAATACAAGACAGTCAAGTGGCTGTTGGACCCCAAGGACGGAGCAGAAATACGCTCGGATTATACTTTGAGTAGAAATGGTTCACACCGTGTAATGCATTACAGCTGTGAGAATGTCCCAGCCTTATTAAAATGAAAGGTTTTGTGTTGGGAATCAAACTTACACATGGCACCTTGACTGTTCCGGGCAAGAAATCAACTGTATTTCTGTATTAGTAAGATCCATGGAGTTTTTGATTTGGCCAGCAATACGTTCAGACACGGCAATAGAAATTATCACTTGTCACCTTATCACTTGATGCCTCAGACACACTGTACATAGCTCATCGTTCCCCCTTTAGACTTCTATGAGTAGTGACACTGCATATCTACAGGAATGCGTCAATGGACTGTACATGATGTTTTTTTTTATGCTCGCCCCAGTATTGTGTCAAAATGTCAGTTTGACTGGTCAAATGAAATTGCGGCTGGGTGTGCTGTCACGCTGTCACGGAGCAGAAAAAGACTACTTGCATCTATTGATCCCCTGTCCCTACCTACAGTTACTGCCCATCATGGAGGGACATCTGGGTGTGATTTCGGCCATCGTAATTTAAAGCAAATCAAATCTGTTGCTCCTTTTTACCTTGACAGCGAGATTTCACACACTTTCTGACTAGGCATGCATTGTGTCGCGCATATATAGGCGGTTTGTTTTCACTTAAAGACTGAACTACACTATATTACAATACACACTGTCTGCACTGTGCATTTACACGATTTTCTTCTATTTAACAACATCAAAGTCACTAGCTTTGCAGTTTGTGACACAATCCTTGAAGAACCCATTCATGCAGAACATCTTTGTATTAACAAAAAAAATAAAAAAATAATCACCTTTTGATGGATCTGGAATAATTGCAAGGCTTGTTAATCACAGGCATCACATCACCCGCTGTAAGTAGAGGGAAATAATTACTTTTGTGTTCCAGCCCGTTCAGGTTTTTGACTTGAGTTATAGGTATTTAAGTGTTATCGCTGCATATTTGACCGTCAAGTGAGCACATGTCACTGCCAGCCTGTGTGACGTGACGTGTGGGTCTGCTGGAGCTTGTCGTGCTTTTCGAGGGAGATTTTTTTTCGGAGCGTTGCAAATTTTTGAGAAGAAGACACTTGTGGGTCAACAGAGGTTGTTAAATCATAATAAGACACACAACAGTTCAAAGATTGTGTTGGATCTGGGCCTGGAATAAAAAAAAAATAAAGGAGGAGGAGATGAGCACGGGGGGGGGGGGGGGGGGGGGCACAGTGGGCCACATCCATCAGCCGTGTATTTGTTTCAGGTGAATAGCTTTTTTAGATTAAAGTTGCATCACTTCATTGCCATGTCAGCACAGCTGTAGTTAGTTGATAGAAATGTGTTGCACTGCTATATATCAGCACGTCACTCAGGCGCACGCACACACACAAACTTGCAGCCGTTGCTTATTCATAAGTGACACTAGTTCAATTTTGCATAACCTACAAACACTGCAAACTCACCCATAAAGTGCTTATAAGCAGTTTGTTCTCGTCTGATAACAGCAGCGTTTCCTATTGGCTAAAATAGTGTCTGCATTCATTTTTATTTATTTTAAGGTCAGCATATATCACTCCACTCTGACTTACACAGAAAGTCAACAGTTCTAGTTACCTGCATGCAGATTTTATGGACGAACCCAGTGCATAAAGTATATTATGCTAATTTTAATCTCAGCAACGATGCCTATGTATGCCTATACCTGCTTTATTAGTTTGCTAACTGCAAACTAATCTCTAATAGCTCAATTCTTACATGCAGAACTAATGTCAGTATCAAAAAGACCATGAATGTCACTGCCTGTTTCTTAAACTTTCAGACGTATTGGCTCTTTGATAGTTTCCTCAAAGTGGCTATGGCCCATGAAAGAGCTTTCCTCTCTAACCTTCTTTTGAAATCCCAGCACCATGCGGCGCGCCGTGAGTTTTGAAGTATATGCCGTAATGATTCATGTGGTATATGTTGTAATGATTTCACTTGCTAGCAGGGGAATATGGAAACCGCAGAGCACACGGTTTCCTTTTCTTTGCGTTGGACACTGGAACAAATAGCTGTTTATTCTCTGCAGCCAGCAATCCTCCTGCAGGGGGGTTCAGAGGAAAGGGGTGATAAAACAACAACAGCCAGACGTACAGTAGATGTTAAATAAAAACTACAACTTGCGAAGGCGCTTTTGTAGCTCTTACCTTTTTTTTTTGTCCCAGGTGGCGCGTCAGGGAGCAGGGTAACATCAATGCGCCTCAGTCGCAGATGCTTTCGTCTGTTACAGAAGGTGGTAAAAATAGCACGGCACAGAGTGTGTGAGTATTTCTCTGAAGCCCTTTAAATAGTCTATTTTCTGTAGCTGTACCAGCTGATCCCAGTCGGAGCTTGGCGGGAGGAGGTTCCCAGTGCACTGAATGCTAAAGGCAAAAACACATCAAACATCACGTTCTTTGAAGTTCATTTATTAATTAAATGATGGAATGTGCAATATGATTACTTGTGGCTCACCAGTATACTTATTAATCAACAAATTAATCTGTGACGTGCACGCAGGAACAAAAAAACTTGGACAAAACCCAATTAATTGCATACATCTACACGATCATGCATAACATCATGACCACCTTATGAATTTCTGAGGGTATCCTGTGGTGTCTGGCAACAGAACGTTGTTAGTGGGGGCCTTTGGGTCCTAGGGTTGGGAGGAGGGGCCTCTGTGGATCAGGCTTCTTCCAGTGCATCCTACAGATACTTGATCAGTTTGGGATCTAGTGAATTTGGAGGCCAGGTCAACACCTTGTGCTGTTTTTTGAGTTGTTCCTAAACCCCTATTTTTTGTGGTTGTGGTTTTGTAGGGGTTACCTGATCTGGTGTGTGGCACATGTCTAAGTAGCATCCTCAGGAATGATGCAATGCCCAAATGTTTCCTAGGAGGACACTGTATTGTCACAAGATGGTCACTGTTATTTACTTCACCTGTCAGTGGTTTTAATGTTGTGGCTGATCGGTGTGCTACAAATACTACTTGTGACAGATAATACAATTCTAACTCCAACTAGAACTAAGCAAAACAAACTAATGTTTTACACATCATTTTTCATTGCAGCTGTACCAAAACCTGATCCACTCCAGTCCAGTAGGTGGCAGTAATGCTGAAGACCTGGCATTAATGATGAAGGTATATAAAGTGAAGGACATTCACTAATGTGCCAGAAGCGTAATAGAGGGTGATACATGTGGCACAGTGAAAACTGTTCAGTGCCAAAAGCCGCACCTCCAAAGTTCTTGTTCTTGGAGGTAAAATACTTTTTCTCATAACTTTAATTGGACATGCCATATCCACTGCTGGGGCCAAGCTCCAAATGCTCCTAGTCGCTGGGGAATGTTTCTGTAGTGGAAACACATCCATAACCACGAAAAGAGGAAGAAATAAGAACGCTATGGTGAATAAATGAGTAGCTGGATTGGTTCCACCGGAGAAGAACTCCTCTCAGTCTGGTATAGTGATGGATGATTCACTTTAGTCTGAACTTTTGTGTTTTAAATTCTGGCAGCGAAGTTTTAAGAGTTTTGGACCGTCTGCACCACAGATGAATCACAGTCAATCACAGGGGTTGTAGAGTTTTGGGCCGAGGTGGGTTACACTTTGTTAGAGATGTTATTGAAAGAAATAGTTGTTTTTGTGTATGGGCATTGCAGAAACACATTTGTCGTTTTCCAGGACTGACTTACATATTCTGCATGTCACGGTAGAATGGGCTTTATCTTTAGTGAAGAATTTCCACACATGTAACATGCACATTTGCCGCTATGACCCACAATGCTTCTCAACCGTGTCTTCTCGGAGGCGTATGTTGTTGTTATTATTGTCAGGTGATCGGCGACTTGTCAATTTCCTACTAAAAGTGTCACGGTGCAACAGTAAAGTCGACCAGTCGACTATCTGGTACAACCCCTAGGAGTAAAGGCTTGGGGTGCAAACAGGACATTCAAGGCTGCTGGCTCTTCAGTTACAAGCAGCTCAAAGGGTCACTGATGCCAGTGTTAAGTGGCCATTCTGGAGACAAGGTGTTCCTTATCTTGAGTGTTGCTGCTTTCAGGGCACTTACGTCCCAAAACAAAGGGTTTGCAGAATTCTGCTAAGGCTGCACTTGGAAATTGATGTGAAATGTTACACCTGGCCTATGATAGAATGAATATTTTATACTTTGCACCCACATTTGACTCTTTCTGTGTTAAAATTGAGACTTAACATCTTGAGTAGGAAACGCCTTTGCATCCTTGACTAAGCAGACTTCATTATCTCATCTTTCTTAACTGTTCTCAGAAAAACATAACAGAGGAGTGTGGCGAGCATGAGCTAAATCACAGGTGTCAGACACATGGCCCACGGGCCACATCTGGCCTGCTAGACGATCTAATCTGGCCTGTAGCATGAATTTGCAAAGTGCAAAAATTACATAGAAGACATGAAAATATCTTCTATTCCTAATCTAATCTACGTGGCCCCTGAATAAAAATGAGTTTGACACACCTGAGCTAAACTAAATGTCTGTCCCCTAATCTAGGTATACAGATTGTGAGTCCGTGCCCTTGTCTGCAAGGCAATTCCTGCAGTTGCTTGTGCACACTATGAGCCACACCCGGTGAAAAATAAGAGCTGGATGAAGTGTGAAGTGCACTGTCTTTAAATTGCACACAGCGATGGCACTATATCTTCGGAAACAACAACAGCAGCAGCAGCAACAAAAAGAGTCAAAACTAAAAATCACAGACTGTTGCAAAGTACAAAGCTGTAAGCTGCCCTAAAGTTCAGTGAACATACATCACATCGGAAAGCCATTTATAAACCTGTCAGTATACAGACCAACCTCAGCCTGACTTTCATTACCACTGTTATTTGGAGTTCTTGCTGTACTATGCCATCTTCACAAAATAAGCTCAGGATTGCCCCTTCTGTTAAAAGCGTGAACTTAGAGGCTGGAAACATTTCCAGCCTATATTTGCAGTGTCCTCTATAAACTTCCTGCCGCAGCCAAGAGCAAGGGAAGTGTGAAGGAAAGCAGAGCATAGCTGCACTGCAGAGATGGGCTTTGAAGGTTTAGATGATGCTGACCCATGTGTGTAACCGGTACAGTAAAGGACGGGTGCATGTTTAGATTGTTAAACACACGGTGAGCAACGCTGCGAAGAGTCATCGGGTCACTTTGCGGTGTACCGGTTGGAAGTAAAGAATAATATATCTAGATTCATGTCTTTTCTCTGAAATCCAGAGTCCGAAGTCAGAGCAGAGAATGTCCTTATTTTGAAAACAATTAAACTCCACCAGTAGATAGATGGACGGTGCTCCGACCTCTGACCCAGTCAATGATTCAACCTTTTATTTTAGAGCTCTCTGTGGCTGCTCAGTTTATTTTAGAAGGTGGATCAAGACCCCATTACCCCATTCAGTTTGTGAGTCCCACCCCTTTTTTTTTATTAGCAGTGTAATGGCACAGATATATTATCGGAGTTAATCAGTACCAAATGAAGAAAAGTGGTGGAGTGCGACTGCACGAATTGCCTTTTTTCCCCCCTCGCCCTCGCACTCCTCACTTGCGCATGCTAAAATTTCCCAGCCTTCCCTTTCCTTTCTTCTACCTGTCTTATTTCATCCCCCTCCCCATATGTTTCCTCGCAATTCATTTTTAATCCTGATGTTAGTCCTTTCTTAGACTTTCTCCTTCCCCTCGCATCTCTTTCCTCCGTGTCTCCTCTCTCCCTCGCTCTCCTTCACATCTTTCCCTCTTCCCTTCCTCAGGGATTGCCTGTTTGATATTCTACTTGTGTGGCAGGGCGGCAGGATGGATTAGAGCATGGACAGGCCCCACAAACCACCCTGATCTACAGGACAGCTTTTCAATCACTTCTCCAATGCTGTTCCACCTATATAAATACACCTACAGGGAGAGAGAGGGCCGCAGCACACGGGTGGGGGGGGAGCTGAAAATAATAGAGAGGGATAAAAACAAACAGGAAAGGACGAATGTAGAATTTTATGAAGTACTACTGTTGCTGTGAAAACGGGGTGAAATATGCCGAAACCTAAAAAGAACATTTCCCACTTGGACTGTATTTGAGCATATCAAGTGTCTGCAGGTACTATCTGGAACACATGCCAGCTCAAATAGAGAACAATGGCTCATTTGCACCTATAATGCCTCGCAGCAGTTTGCGCTTCACAATGGATGCCTTGCACAGATGTCCCCCCCTTGGCTTTGTTGGACGGCACAAGTTTGTTTTTCACCCCCCTCTCTTCCCTGTGTGTTTATACTCTGCAGTCCCTTGATACTCGGGACCTTTCCCATTTAGACGAAAATTGCAGATCCCTTTTTTATTGGATCAATAGGGTGATCTTCCCGGCCTGACATTAGGGTGCATTATAAAAAAAAAGGTTACAAATGAGAGTGTTTAGTCCATTGCACTCTCCTCAGGTACTCGGAGGGTATCGATCCATTGTGGCTCATCAAACTGTTTTGTTGCAAAAGTGACACTGAGACAGTAATCACCTGCAAAGGTTGAGATAATACGATGGTGTGTAATTGTGGTAGATTTACAAAATCGCTAATGACTAATGCTGTCAATTGGCAGGTTAGTATTGTGTTGTGAGCGCGCGTGTAACCAGTGGAAATTGCAAAAGGCCAGCTTCAGTTAAATACTTTTTGAACACAACAAAACAATAATATTCTTAAATCCATACTAGCTTTATTACATTTTTTTTTGTGAACTGCTGGTACATAGATATAGACTAGAGTGTCTAGAGATTTACAATTGACTGATAAAGGAACAGACATCCTCTTTTATGCATTCCTTGTAGATTCAATCTAATTTCATTTCATTGGATCTTTTCATCTGATAAATTATGTATTCAGAGCACTGGATTTACCTTCAACTTGCGAAAGGCTGTCATATTACCACTTTTGTGTGAATTAACTTGCTGTCATAACTTTGCATTGCCTTTTCCAAAAAAAGCTAGTTTCACATTGCCTGCGATTTTCAGAAGGATATCTGATTTATTTAGGTATTCCCACACAATGTCCCAGACAATGCAGTTCCTCAAATGGCCACTTGAGGCTTGTTCCAGAAATTCACTGATTTAAGTTGTATTGAAGGAGAACTACATTTTTTTTTTTTTTTACAACTTGGACTTTATTTCTGGCATAAAATACGATCATTTACTCACCCATGTAACTTTGTTGGGGTGCACGTGCTGCTCAGAGTTGACATCATCCAGTTCAGAGGTTAGTAGGTCAATCTTCAGACCCCGGATGATGATAACAGGTAACTCCAGAGTCAATGACTTTGATAGTGCATGAACATGTCCGGTGCAGAGTATAATATTGGTGAAACCATCAAGTTTTGCGGCTGATAATGCATTATTTAGAGGCTATGTTTTGGTGCCCAGTCACTCCCACTATATTGATATATGAGGCTGTAAACATCTCCCGAATGACTACAAATGACACCAAAGTTATATTGGTGAGTAAACAAATGCATTTTATGCCAAAAATAAGGTCCAGGTTGTAAAAAACTGTAGTTCCCCTTTAAGGGTTAAAGTTACCCACTGGTCACAGCTGTCCGCCTGCCTTGGCTGCACTCATGCTCCACCTCTTTGCCTGTTTTTCTATTAGCCAGGGAGGGTGAGTCAGGGATAGACAAGATGGAGATGAGGGGACCCTCGACACTGAGCTTCAAAATTCTTCTGGTTCGTCAGGAAACCCTTCTCACTACGGAGTGGCCAACATTGTGTACAGTCGATAATGGTTTGCATCCGGTGTTTCAAATGTATTTCGTTGTCCGACAACCTGCCACCACATGCGTGTTTTTGTTTAAAACTGATGGGAGAACAAATGCATTTGTAGCATGTGAAAGCATCTTGAGCACAAACAAACTTGTGTGAAGGCTCCTTCATGCCAGATTATGTAAGGTTAGTTTACTGACCAGCAAAGTGGACAACTGACCCATCAACCCAGTGTGTTAATTGGCTGATCATGATGTGTTTTATTTTAGATTAGTTTGGTCATGTGCATCAGTAAATTATAACCTAATCTGAAATGACAAGAGCCTTTGGCTTCCGTGCTCTGGGTTATGATGGACTGTCGACCCTTCTGGGGCCTTTCACCCAACTCTGGCCCAACCCTTGATGAAAAACTAATAACCCACAAACAAATGTGTCATTCAGATCTGACATAGTGTCATTAACTGCACTGCATCCGCCGTGCTACTGTACAGAATAAACACCCGCTGGTTATGCTGTCATACCTATTCGTCATACATGTTTGAGTAGCGCTAGTTCCACACATGTAATTACGCTTGTCAAGCGTACACAATAAATGACGGCCCTTCGTCACCAAAGGCAAATACTGTGCATCGCCATTCTGAACGGGTCAAAAAAAACGTCTCTTTTTCTCCCGCCATTTACCCTCCCATCTCCAGTCATTACTGTCATCAGACCGGAGCTTCCTGACTTTGATAGTGCATGAACATGTCCGGTGCTGAAGTGTTAAGAGCAGGAGGGAGTCAGTGAGTGATGTGGAGAGCTGCGACGCTCCCCCCAGTGTCAGGCAGTGATTGATGTTCAAAGAATGGTCCAAAAACCCATGACCAACTCGCCTCACAGCCGGAGGCACCTTACACCCCCTACACCACCACCCCCACCACCCCCAGCAACTCCATATGAAAGTGATATTTGCGGAGATATTAAATAATTATTATAAGGAGCCATGTTCAAATGTCTTTGATGTGAAATGAAGCTCCCTTCATATTTAAATAATATGGATAAAGCTCATCATTGAGGTATATTACACTTCGTCTAGTTTAACGTAATTAGACATTTAAAATAAAGGTATTATTCATTTCTTTGTGTGTATTTCAATCAAGATGACGTCTACCACGTCGTCCACCAAGTTCAAGTCCAGGAAGTGATCAGCCGAGTCAGAGTAAATGCAACATTTACAGTAATCAAAATGAGCCGTGCGTTCTCTTTGTTTTTGTGTTTGACCTTCCCGTGCAAACAAAGATCCATTCGTCTTCCGGGCTACGATGAGCGGCTGAGGTTACAGAAGGTACGTTATGGACAAATGACACGCCTCTGTCAACAGTGCTATTTTTACATGGGTGGTTGTTTCGATTAAAATGTCATTGCCTCTGTTCATTTTCTTTGATGCTTCTGTTGAACTTTGCACACTTGACTTGTTCTGTCCGTGGAATGTGAAATAGCCTCACTGGCTTCACGAGACCTTGTGCATCAACGCGCACGTGTGACTGCTCTCTCACGCTAGCAGACCCCTCCCCACGTGTAATACAGTACATATTGTCACTGTGAGCATTGTGGTGCTTGCTGTCCTTTCAAGAGGAAGTTTTATGATGCCACTCGGTGGGAAAAAAAAAACACACATTAGGGGAATTTGTGTACTATGTAATATATCGCACTAATGAAGCGTAATGGCACTGACGTCTGCAGGTCAGTAAAAAGCTGCTGGACCCCAGGATGTGCCGTTTTTGTATGTTAATCATTTAAGAACAGCTATACTGCCTCCTCTTATCAAGCATTCAAAAGTTTCATGCAATTCACAAGCTCCAAATGATTATTTGTAATTGCTGTGCCCATTGTTCAACACAATGCACAAAGAGCATTTCACACCCCCGGGCACACAACCGCATAAAAATAGAAATTAAACATAGGGCTGCCTCTATTGATGGAATAAATGGAAAGGCACTTAAGAGGGGATGATGAGAATGCCGGTGCATCCCCCCGAGAGTGTGGCTGGAACAAATGGCCAAGGCAGATATGGGCAAAGACGTCTTCTTAAGATTGACACAGGTAAGTGGCACTGCGCAAGCAAGGGTGCTGTGTCAATTAAGGTGCATGGAGGACCGCTGTCTGTCTGCGAGAAGCTCATTAACACCAAGGTCAGTTTCATCAGGCCCCCAAGCTGTCGTTATTCTCATATTACTAGCGAGGCCGGAAATAAAAAAAAGGCACACTGGGCGCGCATTCGGAAAACCTTGGGAATGAATGGAGACTCTGAGCTACAGATACATACTGCGCACATAATGGCAGAAAATACACTGCCTTACAAACCAGCACTTTGCAGACACACAAACTGTGCATGCTGTTTGTGGCTGTCTCCCAATTGGGGATTTTAAATATGCAGAACAGGTAGCAGGTGCATGTTAAAATGAATATTGTGTTCATGTAAAACCGTTATCAACGACTGCACATGGTTCCATGAGACTTAAATGGCTGGATAACTGTACGTATCGCCGCACCTGTTTACCCGTGCAAACCCACCTGACATAACTATCAAGCTTCCAGCAAGACTTGCAGATCTGTTGTCATTGCAATCTGGAAACAATTTCTCCTAAAGCGTGTTTACCGCATTTTTCTAGATGGTGTATATTATATTAGGTTTTAAAGGACTGTTATAATGTGTGCGAACGTTAACGAACACAGAGACCAATGTGCATTCAGTTGAAAAATGCAATAATAGAAATCCACTGAGACATAAACGGTTAAGGAACTGGCAAGCACAATCTCAGCTGCCGGTTAACCGCCACACCAAGCATGTGGGAATAAACAGTGAACCTGAGTGAACCTGCATGGTAGGTGCACAAGCAGAGTACCTTTATCACCGATTGTTGGTTTCAGCAGCCAGAGTTTCCCTACATTCTTCTGACACCGGCGCTCTTTCTTGTCTTTCCAATGTTATTGGAAAGCACTGATGGGAAACACATAAACAACCAGACAAGGTAACTGCCACCTCTGTGCCCTAAGCCTAGCTCTCAACTCAACTGTCAAGATCTGAAAGACAAAAAGCTTCTTGTTACTGTGCCCGGGCGCGTGGCTACGGCTCAATATGTTTGCGAGAGACACACTTTCAAAGACTGAGAGTCACCTGCCTGCGTGTCTTTGCTCTCTTTGCTCTTTCTCTGGATTGTCACTCAACCTCTTGCTCTCCCCTCCCGTTAGTATTGCCTTTGTCGTTCTGTGGATATTCCCGAACAGTTTGTGCCTACAGGCAGCCGTTCCACTTGTTTATCCCTTTCTGGGGGACGAATTCAAACTCTAGCTGACAATACAGCCACATCCACTCTATCGCAGATTCCATCAGGCGCACGGGTCTGCGCTACTCTCTTTGTTTAAATCAAAAGTTTACAGACTCTGAACGGCAGGATAAACACACAGTGACGTGTGCCAATATACGATGTCAAATGTACCTCCAGAAAGGAACGGGCTGCATTTTACTTTAGCCAGCGCTATATATACACAAACAAAGACATATGTAAAAGGATGTAAAGACAGTAAAGAAAATACATGATCAGAAATATAATATGAAAGAAGATTAATCAGAGAATAATCAGTTTTCATAAAAGCACCTATATGAACCTTTAGCCTTTAACATTAATAATTTTAAAGATCTTCTGGAATTTGTCCTATATGTGTGCAGCATAGTGGTGGATTTCATTTTGGGAACACCCACTGCGCTCAGTAGACCATCATTTTCAGAAAAGAAAAGAGAAAGAAAACAAAGATGTTTTGCTCTTAGAGGGACAGTTCTTTAAAGTCACTTATTTGACCGATCGGATAACCCTTCCAGAGATTTGAGGAGGTAGCAAAAAAACATAAAAAATAGCCGGGTAGCAACAGTTTAGCCTATTCTCGCCACCAAAAGAAAGGTCATGTCATCACAGACAAAATCAATAGCTTTCTGCCTCTTGGGGAGAAAAAGTGTACACAGCAAAAAGCGTGTCGGGTCAAAAACTTGTGGGATAAAAAAAGTCGAGAGGGGAAAAACACGGGATATAATACATTAGTGAAAGTGCAGTAGTTGTTTGACCTAAATTAAAACTGAAATTCTCTGATTAATCTGCTTAAATTTTACAAATGCTTATTAAAGATTTCTGCTGGATTATCCACTAACACAGCGATCAGTTATCTTTGGAACCGAAATAGTCCCTACTGATAAATTAATACATTTAAATTGGAACTGTTATTTCATATATTACTTATTTTTTCTGCTTTGTGCACAACAAATTAATCAATCCTCCCCTTTTTAATACATATTTGCATCCAGTATGCATGACAATAGTAAAATTAAGCTGTACTGCAATAATTAAATGTGTGATACACTTTTACTTAAATTAATCCACCTTATCATAAATGTTCATTTGTACTTGTGAGCCATACCTATTGAATAAGCACTTTTCTGTAAACTGTATAAACCAACTCAAATCTCGAATCCAATTCCAGTCAGTATTTCATCAGCCCTGTCTCAACCCCACATTTCCACCTCTGGAGCTCAGAGGACGTGGCTGGACCGTATACTACTGACACCTGCGGTCAGCTATGGAGTTCAGTTGAAATGCCCTAGTGATGCCAGGACGTGGTAGGCCGCAGGATTCAGGAAAGTCCAGCTTGCCTTTCTTGGATAATCTTACAGTCCATTTTCATCATAATCCTATTAACTGCTTCATCATATGTTCTAGAAATAGACAATTTTCAATACAGTCTTCTAATACTGTGCATATTACATATTTTATCACTGAGTACACCTGGTACATCTTCACCACCTCTAAATGGATTGCATAAAACACCGGAAGTCGAGCCCAAAACAGCTCCAAATCGTTTCTCTCCATGTCTTCATTACGACCAACAGCAATGCTGCATTTCTCGAGTCCATGACCCCACTGCTGGGGTCAACAAATAATATGTGCTTTCTAACCTCCGGCACACACACCTGCAATCCCTGCAATCCCCTCAAATTCTTGAAGAAATTCCCTTTCTTGGTCTTCCTCTCGTTTGATGCCCTGAAAGAACCCCTGATCAGGAGGCTTGTTTCTGCGGATAAGAATTCACATGGTGCTTTGGATTGACTATTTATAGCTCTGGGTGTGAAAGGGGTGGTATGTGAGGTCGATCCACGTACACACACACACAGACTTATTCAGTTGGAATGTGGTTTTTAAAGGAAACATTGGCTTTATGCACGTATGTTGCGTATGTTGTTTTGTATGTAGTGTCTGTTGGTGTACAACATTTTTGGCTCTTGTGTCCATGTACACTGTTGCATGGATCCAACGTATTGCTTTATAAATGACTTTCCCCGGTCTTCGTTAGCGGAGAAGCATGCTAAGTCCACCTGCATGCTTTTTTAAAATTCTGAAATATTCAAGGGGCGCAAGGTGGACATGCAGCAGTCTTTTAAATTGCCTCAAACTGACTGAAAGAAGCAGGTCACAGCTGAAACACTGAAATCTCAGCAGCTGGTTACAGTGAAAACACAAAGTAAGCTGTGTTAATCATAATTATAACAATTAGAATTCTTTCCGAACAAAAAACTAAGTGGCTTACAACAGAAATTGAAATTTTAAGGTTACATAATACAGCCGAACTGACACTTTAATTGCCATCGTGGGTGCACATTACAGCGGCTCGAAATCTGTGAAGTCTTTTAGGACAGCATCATCCATTCTAACTTCAATTTATCTCGTAATGATTGCATTTTTCCTTTTTTGCCCCCCCCCCTCCAATATTGCCCCAGAAGGCTCAGCATTGAACACCATTCTGCCTTTAAATGGAACGCTGATTGTTTTTCATGTTTATTCACAACCCACGGGTCAGCAGCCCCCTATAATCTCCTGTTTCTTCCAAGGACAATTTAGGGGATATCATGAATAAAAATGATGTTAATAATATTGCAGTGAAAGGACCCATGGCAACTATGAATACCATTAGAGTCTGATCAGGGGCCGTTAGTGTCACATTTATATGGCCGGAGCGACGGTATAGGGCCTGCATGAGTGACTCCAGAGGCTGGCTGTTTACACCCTTTTTGTCGTTGCTTCTTTCATATCTTTTCTCATCCTAACATTGCTGTCTGCTAAGTATTCCATAGTATAATAACCTTTCGATCACCTTTTTATGAGTTGTATTAGTGGATAAAGCATTAGTTGACCTTTTTTTTCTTTTCTTTTTTTTTTTAAAGTTGGATTGATTATTCGGAAACAGAAATACAGTATAAGAGAAAGTCACTGTGTCTTTGGGAGAGTCTACTGTGAATCAGGCTGCATGGAGAAGTCACAGCAATTTGCCACCTTCTCATATCCTTGACCTAGATGGCGAAACTTCCAAGGGAGTAGAGAATTAAAAGCGAGAGAAAAATACAATTATGTGTAGAAAAAAAAACATGTTCGGTGATCAAATATAGTATTTTCCTTGAACTGTGGGGTAAGGGGATGACTGTTCTCATAATATTAGCATAAAGAACTTTAAGGACTTTATTCCTAGGGATATGTTGTACCTGCAAAGTCTCCTAGGGAGGGACGGGTTACCACAAAGGTTGTTAGGACCCTACAAATTACACGTACTGTGTCGCAGTGTCTTGATTCTGACATTCTGTCTGGGTGGAGTTAAGCTGGGAGCTATTATTATTATGCATGGGTTGGAGTTTTAACAGTGACCATGGTCAATTTCTCTTAATATGGTATGAAATTAATCCCGAGGTCAAGGCCAAGCAATCCAGGCATCCTTGTCATGTTCAAACATTTTTTTTTTCTTTGCTTCTTTCAAGTGCTCACGCTCTCACTCATCCAAGTTTCCTGCGATTCGCGTTCTCCTGACTTTGAGCTCTCTGTTTTAATGAATCAAGGTGCAATGTGCGAAGCGCAGCCGACTGTGCTGCGGCAATGGGGCGGGATGAGAGAGAATTCATTATCATACATAATGTGCGGGTGTGTTAGGGGTTGTAACAGTCATGACCAATCAGAGGGGTGTCTTTGATCCCCTTAAAAGTGAGTTTCTTCCCACCATAATGCAGTGAAAGTGCTGATAATGGCGAAGCGAGTCCAGGAACATTTCCAAAGAGATAAAATCATATCCTTACCATGAAGCAAATTTCTGATTTAATAAGGTACACACGGAAATACCACTGATTGAGTGTACACATACATGCCAGAAAAGTTTAACAAGACAATAACTTTATTTGCCTTACAATAAATTCATTTTACAGCATCAATCCCGAACAATGAGCCAACATTTCCCAGGGTCTAAACTCTGCAGCAGCATGTCTTTCATCAATGGAAAATAGTTCCGGCGATAGTTTGTCGGCAGCAGGGTTAATGGGTTCTCCTAAGTAGCCATGGCAACCAGCACGAATTAAAGAGTCATTGCTCAGATGTCACAGATTCATGAACCCCAGGTACAAAACAACTCTTTATCGTGGTTTTTTCATTGTGACTCAATCTGTTGGACTACTTCATTGTGTCACACGCACTAAAAGCTAAAGTATCCTCCAAAGCCAGCTGATGAAAAGGTCTTCTGAGTTTACATTTTGACAGCTATTAAGGAAAAACTTGTGTAATTAAGGGTTATCTCCAGTGTCATGAGACCCTGAGGCATCCGGCTCAACCCCACCGAGAGACAAACATGAAAACCCAGTTAAAGTTTGCAGATTGGTCCGTCTGGTTAAACTGTCTGCATTAATTATTTAGTAATTAGCTACATGTAATTGCTTTCTGACACCTAGGATTACACTGTCTTTGTAATGCATTAGCTGTCTCAATTATAGTGGTGTTGGATAAGCCTGTGCTTGATCTGGCTTATCTTTTTATTTTCTTTCTCTTTACCCCCCCTCCTTACACTGCCCTGCCCTACTTCAACATGTCCCCCATCCCTCTCTCTCCCCTTTGGTTTTTCACATGGATGCCAGGTGGGTGGGGGTTCTTTTATTAGGTCCAAAGCCACTCGTTGCATTTGGAGTACACAAATGAGTTGGATATGTTTTCACAGAAAACATTTCACACATGCAGCCCGGATTCTTTTGTTGATCTGCTCATCTTTTCACTTTAGCTGCACTGTATTTGCACACTGAGACCTTGAAGCCAGGGCTTGGATCTCATATCTCTAGACCTAGGGATATTCACCCAGACTTCAGGCCAAACAGAGATGGCTGATTATCAGAGGGGCTTTGGGATGGATTTGGAAACTGCAGAACCAGGAGGCCCATAGAGGAGATAAGCCGGGGTTTATGGGTTAGCTGAGCAGTCCAACATACCCTAGAGGGATCTGTGCATATACAGAATGCCTGTTTGTGTGTGCACATGAAGGCATATGTCTATGTGAAGGTTTTTATATTTCTTTGTGATGTTTGAGTGTAAACATTGTGTGCCTTTTATGGTCTTGGCACATGTATCTTTGGTATGTCCTGAAGGACATACCTGAATATAAATGCACCTTTGTAAGCTGAGAGCTGCGCTGGAAGGGGAAATATAAACAGGGGGAAATGTGGCTTGCCTCATAAAGTTTTATTTTTTTTGTGCACATGGGTGACTTGTACGTACTATACTGCTGTATGTCAATCTTGGTGGGACTGGATACCCTGTTTTTGATTGCTAGTGTATCACCTTCTCAACCCCCACTCACTATAAACATCCATGCGTGCACATACACCATTATGACCACCTTCCCAATACTGTGTAGGTCTCCCTTGTGCCTCCAAAACAGTTCTGACTCATCAGAGAATGGACATGGGCCTTCTGAAGGTGTCGTGTAGAGGGTGGTGGACATTGTTCATGATGGACCAGAGTTTGTTTGATGTTCTTTCAACTGCTACCGATATGAGGGACTCCAGCTCAGATGCCCCTTCTTCTTATTGCTGCCTCCCCAGGGAACTACATCCGGTTAATGGAGGATAACGAATAGGATGTTCATTTGTAAATTAACGTGTCCATCGAGGTGACAATATGAGCTAAAATCCTGACCTATATGTAGACATCCTCCTGCTCCACTGGTCTCCGCCCAGCGGATTCCAGCAGAGGAAAAGGTAAACCCACAAATCAGTAATCTGGAACAGGAAGTGTCCCCACATTTAGGCAACCCCCTCCTCCACTGCTCTCAGTCTCGCAAAAACTAGCGAAGAAGGCGTCCCCAGATGTAAGTAACCCCTTCATCCTGTGTTCTCTTACTTGCAGCAATCGGTGCAGGAGAAGGTGTCCTCACAAGTTGGTAACTTCCTGCTTAAGTGTTCTTGCTCTGTGGTGGATTCATCTGGGAAGATAAGATTTTATTCATCCCTGTGGGTGTTACAGCGGCAGGGAACAACAGTGCAAAATACAAAGATAGGATAAGGTAAGACAAGAGCAACTAAATAACAGTACGGTACAAAAAATATTTACAGATGATGATGATGATGATCACCTTAATAACAGCAGTCCTGTGGGGCCATCTGTAGGGTTGTAGAAAGTTCTGCCTACAGCTGAGAAGAACTTTGTGGTGATGCAATTGTCTCTTCAGCTGCTTTTTGAAAGAAGACATGATCTTGTCTTCAATTTGTGGATCCTCTAAGACCATAAGAATCCACAGGGATTTTTTGGAGAAGTGCCATGTTTCGCGAATGTCCTTATATATGGCCTTGTCCATGTTCTTCAGCTTGTCCGGGTTGATATGGCATTTAGGGATTCGGAAGAGCAGGTCATCTTGGACTTTTTAAGGACCTGTGAAAACAGCTCCTCTGCATCACTGCTCACAAATGTGAGCAAAGGAGGGGCACTGCGGTGAACTCTGTAACGTCAGGTGTCAGCGTTGGTGCAGGAGGTGACACTTTGGGAAGCGGTACTGCAAAGAAGCTCTTAAATCTGCTTACCAGACACACTTTGCATTTGGATCAGGCCTTTTTGTGAACTCCAGATCTTCTTGGTCTTCTTCAGTGTGTCTTAAAATGGTGGTGACCAGAGTTTCAGCTTCAGCGCTTCACTCTCTTCTTCTCAATTCCCTCTTGGAGAATTTTAATGGTGCAATGAACCATTGTTAGGAGGGAGGTAATGTACTGTCTATGTGTAAATACTTGCAAAGAGGATGGAGTTGACACACGTTGCCACTTCTATGGCAAATATGGTCCCCAGAGTTTCTGAGCTCTCACGGCAAACCTCATCTGGAACATCCAGAACTGAGCAAAAGTTCGAGGTAGTGCGTTCCTCAAATTGGACAACAGGTACACCTGAGACATAACTCCTCTGCTCTTGACTTCTTCCAGTGTTGATCGTGTAATGAGCGCCATCGTATCTGTTGGTAGCTCTGTCAGCATGTGCTTGGTTTCATCATAAGAGATCAAACGTGCCCACTGGTTGGGTTCAGTCCTTCTGAAGACAGAATCCATAAGGGGGTGAATCATGTGCACTGAAGTCTCCTCTTCTCGTAGACTGCTTGTTTGGTCCATGGCAATCAGTGTAATGAATACAAAGTGAAAGTGAAATGAATCTGTGGCATTCTAAAGGAATGTGATGTTTGGACAACAGAACCATCTTTCTGAAAAGACAATTTAATGAAAACACTTGATTCTTGAATGCTCTTTATGCAACAGGATGCTATTAGTGAACGGGTCCTATATAAGAATGGATATATAAGAAAACATGTTGTACTGCTTTTCACAGATTGTGAATCTGTAAATTGTCTTGTTTTCCTCAGTGTTAGGTGTGACTGAACTTCAAAAGAGGCCCATTTGGGACAGATAACAGAGGGAAAGGCTTAACGTAACAGAACAATGGCAGAGAAGTGGCAGAGTCTTCCATCTTACCTGTTGAAATGCAACTCTGCTGCCCTGCCAGTCTTCTGCATTTAGCATTCTGCTTAGCCTGGAAATACCGTCTCAATTAATTTGTGGCTTGCTACTTTGCTTTAAGGGCTTAATGATGTGAGGAATATGAGCAGAGCCCTGAAGTGGGCGTCTCAGTCTGTGCTCCAGCGATACCACAGTGAAATCAATGTTCTAAGATCATTCTGACATTCAACCTGATTACAGAAATAATTGAGTTTGACTGATCTGACTTAGTATGTGACGACATCAAAGACGCGGGCTTACCCCGATATTTGTGTGCGTCTCTTGGGAACCGAGTATGCATCGGGCTTTGGAACATTTTTACCATCAAGTCGCTGCTCTTGAGTAAGAGATGGAATACAGCAGGGGGCAAGTAGGCTGGATGTAAGTCAGCCATACTTAAGACCTAAGACAGATTATCGAAAGAGACTGTACTGGCATACATTACGTATGTAACCTGAAGATATAAAGATGACCACCCACGCCTATTTTGCTTAGGAGCTCCTAAGAATAGAAGAAAATAACTTAACAAAATATGCACACACGTGCAGGCAGACTTGAGTGTGCACTTTGTCGTTCTTTTAAATGGAAATCTGCTACACAAGGACCTGACCCTGAACCCTGTGCTTATACATATTAATATTTTCTGCTGCAACTTCAAGTGCTGTATGCCTTTTTACATCGAATGCAAACTCTCTAGACCGCGATAATTTTTCTGTAAGCATAAATGTGCAGGTGCATTCAGCCAGCCTTTTGCCACATATGCCTTAAAATAATCATATTTAACTGCTACATAAAGAGATATATGAAGCTACTGAAGGTTGCAGGGATTTATAACAGTATATCTGAATATATCATTGTTTCACTACTATAATAACAGTGAATGGCGTGCATCTTAAGAGGACAAAGGCTGTATTCGACTATTTGAGACTGCAATGGTGAAATGTCCCAGTTTGGTATTCATAAAGTATCTATCTATCTAGCTAGCTAGCTAGCTATTATATGCATTAAATGTTGGCACCATAGTGTGCATTGTTAGCACTTTTCTAAAAACAAAAAAAAAAAAAAGTGGTGTATTAAAATGCATACTGACTATTTCAGTAGTTACTATTTAAATTTCCCCTGTGTTAGATAGTCTGCCTATAATATGCTGATACACAGAATATAGCAATTCAGACACACAGCCATCGTCTCTGCTGAGATCACAAAGCTGAACAGAGTGCAGGTCAGCCAGTGGAAGGACATCCTAACGATAATGCCGAATGGCTCTGTTAACGACGTATTGCTATTTCATTTGGCTTCCTTTAATATTCTTAACCTTAAATAACCCAGAGTAAATTCAATCAGATGTTAGACCTTTAGCATGCATCGCTATTCTCTGCCCGCAGAGCCGAAGGTTTCCCATTTGGAGAGTTAAGTTACACACAAAAACATATTTGGGTGCTCTTGAAACGTAATGATCCGTATCTTTAGTATAACAGAGACAGATCATGAACTGCAAATTTCTGAAGGCTGGCTATGAATCTTGTCAAAGAAAAATTCTAGACCATTGCAGCAATGGGAAAGTCAGAGCCAGATCCAAGAATCCCATTAGGTTACCAATACTGATGGAGGTTAACACACTTCTTATTGTATTAAAATACTGCAATCAAAGAATCACTGTGCATCTTATCAGTACGCAACTCCACATATTATGAGCCCCCAAGACGTTAGAAGCCATTTTATGAGTTTAAAGGGGAACTACTGTTTTTTACAATTTGGACCTTATTTCTGTCATAAAATACGATAATTTACTCACCCATATAACTTTTGTGTCATTTGTAGTTGTTTGGGAGATATTTAGATGTGCATATATCCATATAGTGGGAGTGACTGGGGCACCGAAACGCATTATCTGCTATTTCTTTGCAACATGGCTGAATATTTTTCTGATTCAGAGGTTGTGGACGAACCATAGCAGGAGCAAATTACAGGTAAACAAGCCGACTGTCATGGGTGCGCACAGTGCTTAGAGATGACATCATCCAGGTCAGAAAGACATCATCTGGGGATCAATCTACAGACTCCGCATGATGATAACAGGTAACTCCAGACTCAACGGGGAATAGCACTAGCGTATCATAACAAAATATTGGTGACATGAGCGAGTTTCGCAGCAGATAGTGTGTTATTTAGAGGCTGCGTTTTGGTGCCCCAGTCACTCCCACTTATTATTTTTTTTGTAACAAGGATGTCAGATTATTAGGTTGAGGTTGCAGTTCTACCATCCATCCAATTAATACACACACTGAAAAGAAAAGGCCACTTTGGCAACATAATTTTGCAGTAACTGTGTTTTATTGGCTGAGGGTATACCCTAACCCTTAGTAACCCCCTATCTGCAGAGGGTTGAACATGCCACTTTATCCCTCTTAAACTCATTGCCACTTAATTTACTGTAACTCCAAAATCTATCATTGTTGAGTCCAGTCTAATGGGAGTTTGTGGATAGCTCTTTGAAGCTACTGCCCTATATGTAAACTGACAGCAACTTCTTTGCCTGGTTCACATGAAGAGATTTATTGTAACCAAAACCATAATCTTCCCCTAAACCTAACTGAGAGGCACTGACAAAAAATACAGTCACACATAACGAAAGAAAAAGCAAGTCAAAGTTACCTCATAAAAACCTCATAGATCCATATTATCCTGATGGAGCGCTACACTTACTTGTGGTTCTTACAGTTTCCAGAAGCAGAGCCTGTAGCACCTCCCCTGTGTAACCAGCTCCCAGCTTGGGTTAAGGAGGCAGACACCTCCTCTACTTTTAAGCTCAGGCTTAAAACTTTCCTTTGTGATAAAGCTTTTATTTAGGGCTGGCTCAGGTGACCCTGGCACATCCCTTAATTACACTGCAATGGGCCCTGACTGCTCCCATGATGCACTCTGCTCTACTCTTCTCTTTTTCAATCCCAATGCTTTATATGTCACTCTTGCATGTTGTTAACTTTGTGTGCTTTCTCTTTTTTAGTTTGCACTTCTCCTGCTCCTCGTCTTTGTTATGTTTTGCAGGAATCTCTGGCTCCAGTGCTGCACGTCTCTGATCTGCAGTTACTGGCCTCACCAACCTACCCAGCATTATTGTCTGTTGTTATTCATACTTTCTCTCTTGGCTTTCCTCTAACCCCAATTGCTCCAGGCGCCAGCTTCCCTGCCACCCCGGTGCTTCCTCACAGGGAACTTACTGTGTTTTCTCTGTTTAAAACTGTAAGAACTAGACCTCACTCTGTAAAATGCCTTGAGGTAATTTATGTTATAATGTGGCACAATATAAATAAATCTGAGATAAACTGCACTGAACTGAGACATGTTTATACATTTATGACTTATTAAAGGTATTTATTCTTGGAATAATGCTACCCAGTTTTATATTATTAACTCCTGCACTGTCACATAACATCATTTCTTTTTAATACTTTTGCCTGTAAGTGGTAACCTCCTCCAGGCAATAGACCAAGGGTTGAGTACCCAGTGGCAAAGTACTTCACTTCCCTTAAACCAGAAAGTAAACTGATCAGCCACAACATTAACGTCCACTTCTTAATATTGTGTAGTCCTGTGTAGTACAGTTCTGACTAATCAGAGAATGGACATGGTCCTGCTGAGTGTGTCCTGTGGTGTCTGGCAACATAATGTTGTTAGTGGGGACCTTTGGGTCCTATGGGTTGAGGGGAGGGGCCTATGTGGTCAGGCTTGTTCAAATGTATCCCACAGATACTCCATCAGTTTGGGATCTAGTGAATTTAGAGGCCAGGTCAACACCTCTTGCTGTTTTTTTTCACATTTTTTGAGTTGTTCCCAAATCGTTTTTGTGTGTGTGCCTGTCACGTCATGGCTGCTGCCATCAACTAGCGTCACTCCTATGAGGTTAGGGTGCCTGGTCTTTTCTAAGAGGGCGGTACATGTCTACAGCAAGTAACATCCACATGAAGGCTGGGTCCAAAAGATTCCCGAAAGAACATTGTATTGTCACAAGATGGTCATTGCTATTTACTTCTCCTGTCAGTGGTTTTAATGTTGTGGTTGCTTCATTAATGTTACAGTGTTACATGTACGTACCCCTATTATTTAAATCTGTCTATGGTAAAAAAAAAAAATAAAATTAAACAAATACATTTTAAAAACTGGGGTATTTTTAGTATATATTTTCCAGAAATGATGACTAGTTGATTGATTCTAGACCCGAATGGTGTAACTGCAGCATTTCATGTTCTTTCTTTCAACCCATACAGCTAGTGTAAAGTAGGACTAACTCATGACCTTAGACTTCTAAGATCCATGCTGCTTTGCTTTCACACCCCTGACACTCGGTTGTCAAAGGAGCCAGCATGCAGAGAAAGAATGGGTTTGTGGGAGGCACTGACAAGGACACGTTGACGTCGAGTAAGAAAAAGATTATTCTATGGCTTATTTTCTCATAAAATTGAAAAACTAACATGTAATCATACTCCATTATCTCACTCTCATCATCCTGTTTGATGCTGACAAAATTTCACAAAATATAAATGTGTATGTTTTGCCCATTTGCCATCTTACAAGTGAAAATGTGTTCACAAAGGCATAACTATAATTAATTCTTTCCTCCTAAAACCTTTCCCTGTGGCATTTTCCATTAATATCAATCACCTCGTTGGTTCCCAAAAATGATAACAAACAACAACAGGTAATCTAATGTTGCAAATAAGATGCTGCAAATTGCAAATAAGCTCCCCTTTTCCATTTTAAACATAATTTCACTAACTGGCAAAACATTTACACAGACCTACATGGGCAACGCAGTTCTATTTTCTCTTTCCAATCCAATCTGTGTGTGTATATATATATATATTGTTTCTTTGTTTGTTTTTTCATTGAATACTGTATGTTTTTCATTTGCATCCGATTCAGAAATTAAAGAAGAATAGCTCTAGAGGTCAACAGCTTCTGAAAAGCAGATGAAGAATGGCTCTGAGCAATGGGTGACTGCTATACCATGTGAGTGACTGAGAGAGCCACTTCCTGGATATAGGTCACCATAGCTTTATCCATTTAAGGCGTATTAATTGCCAACCAAGAGAAAAATCTTCATTACAGGCCCTATGTTGGCTCTGTAACATGGCTGTGTATCAGTCATAGGCAGTGGGGAGAAAGGACTTCGGGATGAAAATGCCACGTGGCATCAAAGAGTTCCTCATTATGCATGTCGCGTTAATCTGCACATGCAGTAAAAAACATATATATATTTTTTTTATTTGATATCTACGGTGCTCAAATTCCCTCTCTTGGGAACCACAGTGTTGGCTCTAACAAATGCTTAGATCACACGTGAAACTCGTTCCCTGTCATGCGTTCAAAAGCGAAACAAGTATGGAAATAGCATTGCTGTCGCATGTACCCGTCGGTGCAAAGACATATGTACAAAACGGATTTGAGATGCACATTTGCTTCTCAGATGCCAGGCCTTACATTTTCTTTCCAGCCTCTGAATGCATATCAGAGTGAAATGAGCATCCATGACCTCCGTTTAAGAGGTTTATTTAAGCTTAGCGAGGGAAATGTGGGTGTGATGCTGCATCTGAATGTTTTTTAACTAAATTACCACCTCCCACTTAATTACCATTTGATGGATGGTGTTGATTCATATTTAATACATAAACATTATGGTGACTACACCATACAACACACGATCTGTTACATTTGTAGTAGTTGTATTGTCAATGAAGCAAAAAAAAAAGCACCATTGTACCAATTATTATTCTATAGATATTTGCTCATAATACGCCTGTTAGTTTTTGCTAAGGAAGAACACTAATCATTTATTTCTCTTTTTCTTTGTGTATTTTAGGTACAGCTATGACTTTCTGGTGTCCTCTTTGATGTGGATATATTTAAATCTTCAGTGACCCTCATCTTGAGCTCAGCCCGTACAAGAAAGGGGGCCATATTTCAAATGTAACCCCCCCTTCCCCATCCTTTTTTAGTACTTCCTCCTTCCATCCCATCTGGCGGGCTATTCTCCCAGACGCATGCTTGCATTTGTATGAGCCAGTTGTGAAATATTCAGTGATTTCATCGAACCAGACCTTTGTCATCGTGCGAAATGTATTTAATTTAGCAAAGTGAAAACGACGCATGCCTCTGCGTCCTGGCAATTTTACGCAAGTGGGCTACTTTTCTAACAGTCAAGAGCTGAACTAGATAAACGGGATGAAATCAGATCACAATGGCCTTGATGTCTAACTCAGGGATTTAGTGAAGAGAACCAAGGGACAGGATAAGGGAGGACACTGACAGCTTGTACCCTTGATGGCCAAATCCCGACCCCTGTTGTCCTTCCAAGTTAGGGAGCAGTTCCAGCTGATATACACTGTGTAATGTGTGCCGTCTGGCACACAGATCGTTGTATCCTTGTAATCCTTCTCACTCCTGCTATTTATACTGCTATGCTACTTTTTTTTTTATAACCCAACTTTTAAAAGAAATGTTTTTTATCATTGCCTCTTTCTTGTCCTTTTTGCAGCTGTCCTTGAGCCCTTTTTTTTTTTTAGATCCTCTGAGGGACATGCACTCCATCCATCCGTGCTGGGGATACTAGAGATATCGGAAATCACACCGTTTATTCTGTGTCTGGGTTCTTTGTACACAGATTTGGCCTTGGTTGTGGCACGCTTCATCTCATAGTCAATTTGATGTCTTTGTGTGAACTCGAGTATCTCAAGATATTTAAAAAGTAATGCCAGTTGTTCCAAATCAATAACAATAGCACCGTCTCATGAATACAAAGATGTCAACTATTATGACTAGACAAATTTACTATAATGCCTGAAGTGCCTTAAGTAAACTCATAAACATGCTATATAACGTTCTCTCATGTGGCCTTTAAACTGTTGCCCTGCAGGTCTTTTCTTCAGGACATATATTTTTTATGTGACCAGAGTATGAGTACTTTACAAATTTACCTAGACACAACTGTTGTGGTTAATTTTTATCTTGAGTGCCTCTTAATTAAACACCACAGAGGACATAAGGAAATGCAAAACAAATACAACTCATGCAGTATATACCTAATATAAATGGTGAGCTGTGCATTTGCACCTAGGCCTTCAGTGACCTTCAACCTCATTCAAAACACATCTTATTATGAATATTATGCCGCCACTGCCATAGAAACAATCAACATCATATGGGTACGCAATAAAACAGGATGTTTCATCCTAGATGGGATGTAAATGCCATTACTAAAGAAAGAAACTCACTAAGAATAATTCAAAAAGTCTCTTCTCACCCATTGCAGCCCCAGCTGCACTGCAGCTACGCTCCAGCGCCACATACATCAAATCCAGCAGAAGCATCAATAAAAACACAATAAAATGGCAAAAATATACATAAATATAAGTACATATGAATCATTTTGCTCGCCAGTTCTCCTCTGAGCCTTTCAACCAAGGGTAGCATTCACTGTTGCTGACCGTCACACCTTTTACTCGGACAGGTCGGGCTAGCTAGCTCCAGGACTGGGCGGCCTTTCCTCACAATATCCAGCTTTTCCTTCAAAGTCCACTGTGACAATGACTTCCTAAGAAGATCTGCATCGATAGCCTCTCCTCCTTCTGCCATTGTGGGTTTGAATAAACAGCTATCAAAACATTAACAGGGATGATCTGCTTCTGCAGCTTGCTACAGATGAACGTGAACGGCTAGCTTGGCTTAAACGAAGCTGCTCTCTGACCCTCCAATCGGAGAACGCGAAAATGCTGTAGACCACAGAGAAGGCCTAAGAATACGATTACATGATGGCTGAAATATAACTGGATAAAAGCTCTAATGCTCTAAAGTTACACTGCCAGAAGCACCGCAGCTGAGAGACAGACAAGCCATAACATGAAGAATAGACTATTAGTAATTTAATAAGATTAATAGGAAATTATTAAAATGTAAGTTAGTGATTTTGATAAAGACTTTGCAGGCCCTGGCAGCCCACCACTGCCTAATATATTGCAGTGTATCAATTATGTGCTAGCCTTATTAGGGGCTAAAGGACCTGCATACAGCCATGAACAACTAGAGCTTTAGCAAAGGTGAAGAGGTTTTGCCGCTCAGATTCTGCATTGTCGAAAGAGGCAGTTGCAGGATTTGGCAGATTCTTTTTGTGTACCGTGTCTACATACTGTCGAAGAACTGGCCGAAGCAGACTCTTTGCGATGAAGATTTTCAGCCCATCTGCGGCCACAGAAGGGTGAAGAGGAACACGGGTGAGCGAGTGGTGCAGTCCTCCTCTCTTGCAGTTGATATCTTCGACAAAGCAACACGTGGCATTCAACAGTTTTCCTTGTCTGCTATGCTCAAGGGGCCAGTTCTGGAGGAGGAGATGCAACACAGTCGAGCTTCATGGCAACAAGTTTTTGAAAAATCACATTTGTATTCTTGTTCTGGATTTCATTAATAAGACATGGTTAAATTGAGTCACACGGAAATGGCAGCTCAAATGTGCAGAGAATGACGTTCTCATCACTTCACAGCTGCTACGCTCACATGATGTGACTTCTATTTAACCCAGGCACCTAAAGGGTGCTAAATATGCACTAATAACTGCATGCACCTCAATTAATGTCAACCAAATGACCAAACGACACAGTATATTGTCTTCTTAATTTCTCCAGTTGACATCCCAGCCCTGGAGTGTGAAATGTGAGAATGTCCTCTGGATGTTAAATAGTCCAATTCTTGCATTCTTTCCTTTTCCCTACAATGTAGGCTCATTGCAAATGCACAATAAAGGAGTTCCTCTCATTATACTAACCCTAACCCTAACCCATTTTGATGAGATTATGAATTATTAACGGTCATATTCACAAAATGACGCTCGAGTTTCACACAGAGGAGGATCACATATAATTACAGAATGGAGCTGGTACTGGCCTCAACAGCATTTGGTCGCTTTTGGCCCAACAGGAAGGTCTTTGGTGCTAACATGTTAAGCTGACATTTTATTTTGTGCAAATGCCAAAATGTGTAGCTAACTACAGAGAAACATTCAAAAGCGAAAAGGATGCAAGCGGCAAAAAAGGCCTTTTCATGGAAGTCAGTTTGATCTGGCTAACGCATGTGCTTTAAACCACTACAATCACCGCAATTGCGACTTCTGTGTGTGTTTTGGTGACAAGACCTAAACCCTGATCATGCTCCAGGATGCGTGTTGACAGCTGAAGACTGGCACATTATTGTATTCCTCTACTTATTGAGTGGACATAGTGATCCTGCTACGCTATCTGCCTGAATGCAGCTATCATTTTGATTAGTTACTCGTGCATTACCTGCACAGTAAATACCATGTTTGTTAAAAGCCTCAGGATGGGAATAAGTGGAAGGATGCTAATGCTAACAGAAGTCAACTACTCATACTGATTCTGGTTCTGATTACAACGAGAGTCATATTGTTTCCTTTGGCCCTGTGCGGTTATTAGCCCAGCATGAGAGGGGATTTGTTTTGTCGATTTGAGATCTGGCTCCAACTTAACTGGCCCTAATGTAACTTAAAAGGGGAATTACTTTTTATTTGTGCCATAAAATACAATCGTTTTCTCACTCATATAACTTTGTCATTCAGAGTAATTTGGAAGATATTTAGATCCAGCGTGCTGTGTATATCCATATAGTGGGAGTGACAATAACGCATCTGCCGCGAAACTTGTTCATTTCACCAATATTTATGATAAGCTAGTGCTATTCCCCGTTTAATCTGTTGAGTTACCTGTTATCTAGTCGCGGATGTGCAGCAGCTTGTCGTTCTTTGGCCAGCTGTTCCTTTCTCTGCTTCCATATCCTCCTTTCAACGAGTTCCTCATCCGTATATTCTGGCTCAAAACGATAAAGACATCCACAAAGGCATTGTCCACAACCTCAAATATTCAGCCAAGTTGCAAAAAACTAGCAGTAGCAAATTACAGGTGAACAAGCCGACCATCGCGGGTGAACACGGCGCTCAGGGATGACATCATCCACGTCAGAAGTTAGTAGGTCAATCTACAGAACCCGGATGATGATAACTCGAGGTAACTCAACAGGCTCAAGCGTATCATAACAAAATATTGAACAAGTTCTGTGGCAGATAATGTGTTATTTAGAGGCTGCGTTTCGATGGCCCAGTCACTCCCACTGTATGGACATACGCGGTGCTCCGCTGGATCTGAATATCTTCTGAATGACTCCAACTGACATCAAAGTTATATGGGCGAGTAAACGATCGTCTTTTATGACAGAAATAAGGTCCAGGTTGTAAAAAACGATAATTCCCCTTTAACACTTGGAGACGTTACACCGCCAGGAAATAAGTGATGTTTGAGAGACCTAATTCAAAGACAAGAAAAGGACCTCAACCAGAGAAGGTGATTTTCTTCATTGTTTCAGAGCAGAACCAGGCTCTGGTAGAACGTAACAAAGGCCAGTACATCCATAAAGAGAGTGCAGAAACTATCCTTATTTGGATAGTTTCTGCAACTTGGACTGCTGATTTGTCAACCCAGTAACAGTTAATGTTTAACATTACCAAACATGAATCATGCCAAGTAGATCATGACAAGACAACATATGTTGTCTTTTATTGATAGTTTCTCAACTAAAGTTTTCATCTCAAATGGATATTTAAGGAGGAATTTTATTGTTTTAAGAAGATGCTGAAGTCTTAGATTTGTCATTCAAACAGCAGCTATTATATGCTACTACTAATTAGGGGAATTAAATAATTACCATTCATGCATCAGAAAGGTGAATACTAATTGGCCAGTGTGAATCAGAAATTTGCTATACTGGTGAACAAAGGACTGCTTCCCGCGCCCACCGATGATGATTTTAATTTCATATTTTTGCCGCTATTTTAAGCGTAAATCTTTAGCTGTCTGCTGCACCCGAACATATCATCCTTCTTTCATATTATCACTGACTTGACACTCTCATTCTGTAGTAATATTCTCATATGCTACCTGTAAAACAACGAAGTGAAGTGTGTAAATGACGTTCATAACGTTTCATTATTAGATCCGCTGACTGTCCCTCCTCTTCTCACGGCGCCACTCTTTGGGCACGCTTGGCCCTTTCCACCCCGTTTCCGCAGCCACTTCTTCACTCCAGGTCTCTATATCTCACACAGCTAATGTGACATTTATCTGTAATTAGACTCTTACATATTTTAATAGAAAATGATATCCCTTAAGGTCTCCCTGTCATTTGCATGGGCAGCTCTGATGATAATCGGGTCCTGGAAAAAAACATACTCGATGACATGGGCTGTCATCCCGAATTAGCAGGCGCAAAATCCTTATCAGGGCAGTGACCTTCCAGAGCACTGCTCAAACTTGGGCAGCATGTGTGAAGAGATTGGTTTGCATGGATACATTTTTATTCGCATGAAACTAAATGAAGCTTATACACACCAATCAGGCTTAACATTATAACCACCTTCCTTATGCTGTGTAGGTCTCCCTTGTGCCTCCAAAGCAGTTATGACTCATCAGAGAATGGACATGTGCCTTCTGAAGGTGTCCTGTGGTGTTTCAGGCTTGTTTGGGATCTGGTGTTTTTGGAGGCCTTGTGCTGTTTTTCATATTTTTTTAGTTGATCCTAAACTGTTTTTGTGTGTGTGTCTGTGTCAGCCTGCATTCTGCTGGGGATGGCTGCTGCCATCAAGGAGTGTCATTACTCTGGGGTGTTGGTCCTGCTCTGGCGCTACATGTAGGCGGTACATGTCTAAGTAACATCCACACGAGGTCCAAAAGTTTCCCAGCAGAACACTGTACTGTCGGAAGCTGGTCAATGTTATTTACTTTCCCGGTTGGTCATAATGTTGTGGCTGATCGGTGTAAATTCATGGTCAGAATGTTTTCTCTACATTTTATTTTTCTTGTTTGATCGACTGGCGACCTGTCCAGGGTGTACCCCGCCTCTCACCCGATGACAGCTGAGATAGGCTCCAGTCCCCCTGTGACCCTTCACAGGACAAGCGGCTACAGGAGACGAATGAATGAATGAATGGTCTGCATTAGCTATTGACGCTATGTAAATAAAACTGAACTGAATTAATCACACTTGTCTCGATCTGCTTCATACAACCAAGGGCCTGAAGTCCCTGTAACCAAAATTAAGCAGATGCTTTCATACATGCATTAGAATAAAATACAGAAAATATTAATTAGATGAATAGAACAGGTTTGGAGTGAATAAACTTGGTGGTAAAGGTCAGAAGATGGTATGCACATGGGTCTGGCTGTAGATGTGACACTTATATAATATGTTAATAAATTAATTAATCCTATAAAGAATAAATTAATAAAATAAATAAAGTTTAAAGCAACATAATGGTGAGAGTAATGAGAAAACAGTGATCTGTGCTAAAGTGGCTGATTTCACAATTAAAATGGCGATTTGTATAAGCACTAGTGAAGGAAATAAAGATATTAGTTTGCACATTATTTTACAGAAACCTTATTGTATACATGACTTTATTTATTTATTTATTACATTTACATTTTCAGATCAGTGCCGTCTCCCCCCTTCTCCTGTCCCTCTTTCTCCATATCAGGGGAACCCTTTGCTCGGAAATATGAATAGATGGGTGGGTGGTTGAGTCTGGCAGATTGGGAGTAAAATGTGAGACAAAGCAATTGCATTTCATATTGAATTGGGAATAAGGGACAACACGGACTCCCCCTGCACACCTCTCATCGGTTGGACCCTTGGCGGAAAGCCCGTAGGAAATTGAAAAGCCTTATCTGTTGGTCTGATAACCTCACAAGTTATGCAACCTGTCAGTCTTTCAACTCTGACATTTTGTTTTAGAGGAAATGCGGCTTTCTTGTTATTAAGAATTATGGGTGCAAAAGTAAAGAAACGTGTGATGGCACACCGCTGTGCCATAAGGTACGATCCTTTGACCTGACCTACCAATCAAACGTAACTTGAGTGATCTGCAAGGGCAACATCGGTCCTGTCCCTGCATCTCAAAGCTGACAACATGCAAGCGGCTGTCAGTCAGCATGTGGGTGGAAGTACCTTAGAGAGCTCAGACACTTTCCCCTTTACATAGCCAGACTACCTGAATCTGTTTCTCAAATAACTGCGGCTTTGTCATGACAGCAGAGTGACGAACTTTATAGTGCTGTCTGAAGCCGTGTGCACTCCCTACCATGAGGAAAAGTAAAATAACACGTAATTATTACATTTTAGTACAGAGCTTAGAACTTAGTGGTGAAAAAAGAAAGAAACGCATTTGTAGGAAATATAAAAAATAGCAATTATTCAAACCAGCTGAGAACAAAAGTGCAAAAGGAAGTGACCCTGGAACACTGTCTATGGCTAAAATTAGGCCTCACCCCAGTTTAACCTATTGACACCCATTTGCCACCGCAGAGAGCCGTAATTGTGAACGGGTGACAGGATCATGGGTTTCCGAGATCCACTTTTGCACGAGCATAGAAGCTGTTGTATTAATAGCTTAAAGCTTAAAGATGACTGTAACAGGGCTGCAAACTAGGCTGTGCAGCTGCAGACCTGTCGGAGCATTCCCCTGAAATGCTGCTTTTTGCTCGGCTCCTAGAGGTTAACACTTATCCACCGCTTAAATTGCCTGCAATTCTCTTGACCATCGAGCATGGAAGAAAATGGCCCAGTCAGACGACTCACATTTTCTTTTACACCGTGTTGGTGGTTGGTTGCTGTGTCCCTGAGGAAGAGATGGCAGCAGCAGGTTGGACCATGACAAGAAACCCTTGGCCCTGGTATTCATGCAGATGTTCTTTCAACATTGTCGCAGACTGCATAAACCACGTCATGGCAACAGCGCTCCTGATACTAATGGCCTCTTTCTGCAGAATAATAACCCTCGCCATGCTGTAGAAATAGCTCTGAAAGGGTATGAAGAACATTATGAACAGTTCAAGGTGGACTTTGCTTGTGCATTTCCCAGAACATGTCCAATGTCCACAGGCCCCACCTTGTAAGGACATAAAGAACTTGAACAGGACCTGATGTCTGAAGCCAGATGACATCTTGAGAGGTCCATACCTTATTGGGGCAGAGCTGTCATACATTGTTCAAAGGCACAAACCTGTACTATTTCAATTGTGTAAACAGTTAGGTACAACATCTACAGCAAAGAGAGAGTGAATGGCTCTCTGTTGCCTCCTGTTGTTTCTTTTGAGCTAGTTGAACTTCCCACAGCTCAATGTCTCTGTGGCTCCTCTTTCTGGGCCACATGTATCACTGGTAGCAAGAGATTGACAGAGAAAGAAAAAGAGACAAAAGTTGCTAAGTGCAACATCCGTTGTTGAACTGGGAAATCGTTCACGCTGCGAATTTAGGCCCTGCGATATAGGCTTTTGATCTCTTTAGCGGTCGACCGCTCGCTCAGAGATAGAAGTTGTAGCCTACAGGTCTTTCCGTATCGTCCCACCGCACTGCAGGGAGCAGGGGAAACTGACCACCGTCCCCCTGGAACGAGAATATGAGCGCGTGGCAGTGTGTGGAATCTGTGTCATGGTGAAATGTTCACACCTCTGTGTCAGATGACTGACATCCTATCATGTCACCTTGATAGTTAGAGGCCCTGTGGCGAGTTACGTGACGAAATAGCACAAACTTCGCCCCCACAACCGCTTTCAGAATCTTTGGTTAAATTATCAAAGGAATACATGGATGAGTTGTTGTAATGTACAGTAGAGATTGTAAAAATCTATTTAATTCAGCATCCTTGGAGAAGGCCAAGGATGTTTCACTTTTACTGGGAGAATGGTTATAATAGGTTAATACTGCCGGTGACTCCTTAATATTTCGGCATCGTGTGTTGTTCACACGCTGCATTTCCAGGAATTCAGGCTATCACACATGAAGCTTTAGGTCGAGTCTATTCAATGCAGGAAGAAAAGGCTTGGTAGAAAAAAGAAGAGTGTGCAAAGGGTATTCAGCGCTTTCACTAAGCTTTAGTATTATTGAGACAAGAAGTGGATGGAAGGCCTGAATCCATATCGGATTCAATTCAGGATTAGCAATGTAAACGCTAAGCCAGTTCACGTCTACACCAGTTCTATATGTAAACCACCACACCAGAACTGGAATTGAAAAGTGTTTTTTTAGATTTCTTGGACGTGTTACGGCCTTATCAAGGGTGTTTGTTACTGACAAATATGTATATCACTCATAGTACAACTATAGAAATAACAATATATATAATTACAATCTGACCCTCCTTGGGCATTTCTTATTAGACATATTGGTCATTATTTCACAGCACTGGAAAATATAAACTGTACTTTTGCACGTGTGTTGCAGATAAATGACTTTTCCATAAAGTGATACTAAAAATGTGGCACAGTGTAAGTAAAGGGGGAAGCTTGGGAAGAACAGGTTGTAAACCAAGTTGCTCAGAGCGCAGCATTTCTCAACATCTCAACATTTTTCAGTGACTTTGTATGTGACCTTCATTCTATCACATCCCTCCTACCACTGTTCCTCTCCTTCTTCCATTACTTGCCTCTCAGAGGCCTTGTTGACCTTATTATAAATATTTTGACCTTTTCACCGGCTGCCTTTTCCAGTTGTGGACAAGGGCATATTACAGGCTGGTGATCAGTTGAACAGAATGGCTGACAAGGGTTCAGACGGACAGTGCGGTGGGTGGTAGAGCACTGGGGCCTGAGACTTGGGCTGGAAAGGCTCCTGAATGTCAGACATGAGGGCAGTGATGGTGGAAAAAAAAAAAATGTGAGAAACTCGGAGGAGTCAAGGCGCCCCGGCATGCTGCTCACTGTCCGGATGACCCTTCTCACTTTCTCACAGCGGAAGGATGGGCCAGCCAGCAGCTCAGTCCATCATACCGACTCCCACAGCTGAGCAACATCTGTTCATTAGACTTGACAGATGAAAGAGAGGCCAGTGATGATAGGAGAACGAGGATGAGAACAGATCCAACATAATATATCTCCCGTATAATTATGAGGACCTCCTGTTATATAGCCAGCCTCTTAACGCGGCTGTGTTTCCAGTCTCTTGTACATGTGATTCGCACACCGGGCCGCGCGGATAGGTAGTGAGGGAGGGAACTGTGAGCGGTAATCGAGGCGTTTGCTTCATCCGTCACGCTTCCTTCAGCTCTATTGTGCTGTGCTGAAGGTCTTTCTCTCCATTACATTGTTTTGTTGCTTTTTTTTCCCGTCAACCCCTGAAATGTCACAGGGATATGAGCACAAAGCATTGACATGGATGAGAACCGATAAATAATGCAGCATACATTAGCCCCCCTCTCCCTCTCGCCTCACCCCCCCATCAACTCACCGCACCTCCTTTCCGACCGCACTCGTGTGTTTATAAGAGACAAGGAGGCAGAGGGCAAGCACCCAGGGGATGGCTGCGCATTCCATACACATGTACTCTCATGTCGAACTCATTTTAATCTTTAATAGAATGCTTCACGAGGACCGGAGCATGACCCAGAGAGAGAGAAGTGGCTTAAAGAACATATGGACCAAAAAATAAAAAAAAAAAATTCATACACGACACAGCTGGTGCTTCCTTTCCACCATAATTAAGACGCTTTTGGAGCCATGTGTCAGGCTATAAGCGGAGAGAGTGGCTACGAACGGAAAGATTTTGATTTTATCACCCTGGGAAGCAGGTCACATCGGCCAGGTCCCTGACAAATGCCGCGGCTGAGAAGACGGATTAGTCAACAAATGCAGGACTGAGACAGAAAAAGAGAATTAAGTCGTCACCAGAGCTATCTGAAGTTCAAACACAACAACCGAGTCCACTCCTGTCCTCTCCTTATCTCCCCCACAACAGCAACAACACCGGTGGCTGCGCTTCGCCAGACAAGCTTTCCCCCCACCTTGCAGGAGACAGGTGTTAGCAGCACATTTTTAAAGTGTTCCCTATGTGTTCTTGGCATTTGGAAACGGCTGATAAGACGCTGCATGGGGGAGGAACAAAACAAAGTAATGGCCGGGCACAATCAAACCCAATAATGTGGCTCCTTTATGTTTAATAGGATTCAGATTGTAAAAATAAAAAAGCACTAACTTTTCTTATCTGCAATCTTTCCACTCCAGCCGAGAAAACAACTCCAAATGGACCTGTTGATTTATTTTAGGGGAAGAAGTGATTCACATCCCTCGCCTCTCGACTAGACCTAGACTAACACCTATTTTTATAACACCTAATTACCGCAGTGATGATCTTCCCAACCACCGCGCTACATAATATTAGTTCGTTATCCTCTACAGATAATCAGAAATAGAGGTTGATGTACGCGCTGCACGACTGGGGATTCCCTCTGATCAAAGCAAAAATATATTAATAAAAATTGCTTCTGTGGTTTAGTGCTCTGTTTATCTTTTATCTCCCCATCTATCCACACAGCTCCACAACTTGGGCTTTGTTCCCGACTCAAGACACCAATAGTCGTTGAGAGCTTGTAATTTTGAAAGGGAGAAAGTTGCTTCTAAATAAAAAGCCTTTTCCGACGTCTGCGGGAACAATTTCTCTTCTTCTTGTGTAATCAGTCTAGCTGCCGGTGTAATCCATCAGCCCACGATGGCACACCTGCGATAAAGTGTATATTTACGTTCCGCGCCTGTTTTAAGGGTTTTTTACTCACCTACTTTAATTATTGTGTAATTGTGCATTCCGCTTTAATCGCTGCCAAAATGTGCCAAAGTGCTGTTTTAATCACAGACGGTTCCACCAGAAGCGCCGCCGTTCCGCCGTGATCTCGCCGTGATCTCGCCGTGCCTGCTGCGCACATGGCGCTGGTGGCGGCTGATTGCTTCTAGCCGCCGCCATTGCCCACCTGACTACTTCACTCGTCTCATTTTGCCGCGCGAAACAATGGGATTCATCAAGGAACGCGCGGCTCCTCCTCTTGCTAACGTGCCCGTGCTTCAAACACAATCTTCTTCCGCCTTGCAAAAAAAATAAAAAAATAAATAAAAAATCTACTTTCTCCTCGAGTAGTTTTCTTCTCATCTTTGCACATAACTTAGAGCGCGACTCTCCTTGCAGCTGAACATTTTCTGCACACTTGGCCAAGAGTTTGTGCGATAGAATGCGAGAAGGTATGAAACTGAAAGAGCAAAAAAAAACAAAGACTAATAAAATCAATAATTAATTACATTTTTTAATAAAAATGTGTTTATGACGCACCTAATTAGTGAAGTGCCTTATGTTTCTGGGGATTCAGTTAAATAACGTGCAGGCTAAAAGAACAGAAGGAGCAAAAGGTGAGCTGAGGGCATGGTCATAAAACAAGCAGAATACAAGCACACGGACACTGGGAAGTGATGGCTCATAACTCAAAGACAATCTGGCAAGTTGGGAGCGGTTAACGTACTGTGAAGTATGTGCTGCGGCATGTAATTGGGAATATTTGCTCCAGGTGAGCTGATCGTGGCAGATTTGCAGAAGGTGCGGCAGATGTATGTAGGCAGATGTCTGGGAGCAGAACTGAAGACTGAGGGCTGCTAAGTGAGTTGGGCCGAAAGGTGGAGTAACCAGATCAAAACTTAAACATAAAGGGAAAACGCCGCTTAGGCTGCTTTCAGTGGGTTTGGGTAAAATATAAAGCCAAGTGAGGAGCGGGGAGAAAATGAAAAGCATTTTTGGTGAACCGTTAAGCCCCACACTCTGCTCTGCCTTAGGTTCTGTGCCAAAATAAGAGAAACAAAGCTACTACTGAGACGGAGACGGAGAGAGAGGAAGGCATAGATTATGCACTGCCATTTGTTGCCTGAGGAGGCGCTGTTGTTCCTCCTTTGCAAAGCTGTTTTGTCAACCCTCTTGAGGTTAGAGACAATAAAAAAAGAAAAAAGGAGCTCATGTATACAAATACTGAGTAACTCGTTCATCCATACATACATACAAGTACGTACAATATGCATCACACCACTAGACTGTAAATCACAACTGAATACACAGCTCATTAATCAGGACATGACAAATGTACTTTGATTATCCACATGATATACAAACAAAGAGATTTTATTTTCACCATAGGGGTTCATCTTTAGTAAGATATTCAGTGCAGGGCTGAAAACAGACCCTCACACTTGTAGCATAGATATATTTTCTGAATATCCCCTTGCAAGATCAAGTCGGAAAATAGTGTTGAATTCCCCATCTTTACACACGGATAGAAAAGCAAACCTGGGATCTCATTTGCCGGTTTGTGGCACAGACAAAAACCTGCCTGTATCAGTGTGCCCTCTATACCCGAGAGCTCTTGTGCCGTCGCGGAGTGACAGGCCTTAGTTCTCACTGATCTGTGAGCATGAGCGACAGGCGCTGATCCCGCGGCGCTAGCAGTGCCCGTGTTTTTTTTTTTCTCTTTTACTCTGACAGAAAAATCACTGAATGGGGTTAAATGTTTAGCTACGTGCGGGGGGCAAATGGGCGGATATGGTTAATACCCTAAACGTGCCATCTTTCAGGGGGTGCGAGGTGCCAGCTGGAACATGGCTCACAGTTACGAGGTTCATTTTGCATTAGCTGGCCGTGGTTTTTCGTTTGGAACCATGAAGGAGCCTTGAACAATTATCAGGGCACAGCTAGCGCCTTTGATCGTGTTATAAATGCAGTTTGTGTTGTAGACAATGTAGCAGGTATTTAAATAGAAATAGAAACATTTTAGAACCCCAGAAAAATGAATAAAATAAAACTGCGTCCAGAATGTAAAACCAGTAGAAAAACGTATTGATGCAGATGTTAAATTAGGTTAAATATAGTCCAGTGTCTAGGAAAGAGTCCAGTAACTTCTGATTGAGATTATGAAGGATGCACCAGGATGCCCAGTCTGGAATCTCATGGTAACAGAGTGGAGGGCATCCAGACCTGGACTGGCAATCTGGCAAATCCCCCATGGGCCACGAGCAATGTGGGAAACAAAAACTGTGAGGAGTGAAAGATTATGTGTGGCAAATAGACATAATGAAGATTGCAACCTCTTATCTGTCTTCTCCCACACTTCATCCCATTAGCCAAATTAGATGGAGCGCCTCAACCAGGAACTGGAATCGCCCTGTGTCCCAGTACCACTCCTATCGGTCCATAAAACTACATCCAGCTATTTCACCTTCTTCCTATGCACCCACGAGTACCAACTTCCCCTCCCCCCCATTCTGATTTCGCCATGTGGTCGGTGCTTCACCGGCCAAGAGTTTTGTGTTCCCTCTGTGTAGACGTTCGTTCTGCACTGCTGCTGGACCCCTGCCCACCGCCTGAATAAAGCCAACTGCTGCTGTACCCAAAGCGCGGCTGCCAACCTGGGACTTGCAGTTGGGGGTGGAGTCCCTCCCTCGTCCTTTACATGTTCAAAGTCATCGACCTTGCAGCTGTCTGATTTCAGCTTCTGTGCTTCACGAGGGTTCACTACATCTTTAATGCCTTCTGTGTCCGACACAGTACACTTCAATAAAAGACAAACAGTTTGTTTGTACTACATATGAGCCTTGCAGCTGGAGTTGTGTGTTTGTCTTGACTGAGAGTTTACCTGGTAGCCTTTTCTGTTTACCTACTAGAGTTCTGCTCAAGAGGCCCCTTGGTCCGTTGCCTCCTCATCTTATTTAAACACCTAGCTGTCCACTCCCTCATAATCCTATTGGCACACAGATTCACCAAATCTGCTTGGCTTTCTCAAGAGCAAGGCAACAATATTTCCTTAAGGGATTCAGTGTAATGTCAAGAGAGACACTGTGACCATCAATATCAGCTGGCAAAGATGTAGCCAATACCACCAACTCAGGTACGGACCTACTTTTGCATAACACATATCTGGTATTTTATAGTTCACCATCATTATCCGATTACATTTTCCATCACGGGATGACAAGAGAACGAGCCAATGCAAAACACATAGAGAGAGATGTGTAGTGTTTTGCAACTTGACAAGACAGCCTCTTACCCCAGTAATGTGTTTCTCGGCTTGTTTGAAAGCCATTCACCTGACAGTGTGTCAGTGGAGCTCCTCGTCTTACCTGCTCAATCCCATCGCTTTTAATACATGCGGTGAATAACGTGGAGTAGCAGAAGAGACGACTGATGAGGAGTTCTCGTCTGGAAACAGAAGCCAGGACTGTCAGGCTGTAGCTTAAGGGGTGGGAGTTTTATGCAATCAGCCGAGTAATCGCAAAATGTGACAGGTTTTAGTTTTGGTGATATGCACGGGAAAGATTTTTTTAATTTTTTAAATCCTCCACGCGCATACACAATAAAAACACACAAATGTTTGTTTATGTTTAACAACCGGATACTCACATGCAATTAGAGGAATTTGCTTTTATTCTCTTGGTGTGAATCAAGGTGAAATTTCACGTGGACAGATGTTAATAGATTGTAAGGGACTGATAAATTGTGTCTAAGTGCACCTCCTGTTTTTTCCTAGAAGGCCTCCTTTCCTTCTCTGTCAAACCATTTGTCTTCTCTGGCTAAAATCTATACGTTCTTGTCCTTAAAAAGACTGCCCTTGTCCTTCAGGTGCAGGTGGACTGCTGAGTCCTGACCTGAAAAACTGTCTCGTGAATCATGCATTTGTGAAGGGGTTGTTTTGTACCTAATAAAAGCCTAAACTCCCCACTAGTCATTTCGAACTGAAGAACCTACGCTGGATAAGTAATGAACCCTCTTCAAGAAAACACAACGAGCCCAGTTGCCTTGGCCTTGTTTTTGGATTTTACATGACCCGTGTGAGTGAGAATCTGCACAAACATAGTGGTGGCTTTGCTTTTCAGCTCTGGCAACCGAGCTTTGACGGCTGAGATAAACTGCCACGGACTCCAGATTTAAAACCGTCATAATGCCGTGATCAGCTTAACGGGCATTTTGGGTAACTAACTTGGCAAGGGCTAGAATGTAATGAAAGTGTATTTGTGTAAAAGTGCCACACAGTAGCTTTTAATAAGGCGCTCTTGCTGCGTAACCACAGGGGAGGACCGTGGATTGGAGTCCCAGTTCCTGAATTTCTTCAGCATCATAGTTGTGGTGGTGTTAGATATATCCCTCCCTCCCTCAACTTAATTCTGCTGCCAAATCATGTGTATGTTGTCCTAAAAGTATAATACACAAAAAGACATGCATTTAGACTGGAATAAATGTATTATGATGAAATACTCTGGGGCATATAACATCAGTATGTCCATAACTGTCAGAAAGTCTCCGTAGTAGAGCTGTCTTGTGAAAGAGGGTAAAAAAAAAAAATAGTTTGAATATCTAAAGCAACTTTTCTTTGAATGCTGGGGTCCTAGGAAATCGAATGAGACATTGGCACAGCTTGAAAATATGAGATTCTGTGCAAGGATTCAAAACAGCCAGCACTTCATGGTGGGTCCTCCCGGTGTCAAAGTATAATTCATATGAATGTTTCATGAGTCGACCAATACATAACAACTGCTGGGTACAGACAGCACCAGTCAACCTCAATGACTGTCAACATGCAGCTTAGGTCACTAGCTGAAAATACACAAGACTGGACTAAGAATGGATGTCACATCCTGTTTGTTCTCCCAAGGAAACATGGAAAAACCACTGTAACCAAGGTAGAAATGTGACACCTTTGCTGACAACTGAATATAGCAAGCCTGAGAGGATGTTATATGTCCTTAAATCAGTTTGAGCTATCCGAAGCTGTAGGCACTCAATCAGAATCCCCCTTTTATTTCAACAGTCGGCATTTGATCATTTAAAAACCAATAAAGTCCTTTTCCTCTCTCACTGTGCTTTCCCTCGGAGGCAGTCACTTTTTAATTATTATTACCATGATTGCAATTACTGTACATTTCACATCACCACAATCCTAAATATATTTAACAAGCTGCCGCTAATAACTCATGACAAAAATTACATTGGCTCCACTGTGTTGCAAACCCCAAATGTTCTCGTCCCAAATGAGGCCGGCACGTACAACTGACACACCTTTCACCCTGGCTATTACACTTCAAATGTTCACCAGTCATCATTCTGACACGCTTTAATTTGAAGAAAAAAAAAAAAAATGCACAGGTGAACGTCTTACAAGTTTTGTGCCAAGTAAGCACAAATGTGACTGTGTCTGATACATTTACAGCTAATGAATTTGCAAAGCGGCCCGTTTTTCTGCATATTGATGGCCACCAGCTTCTTGTCAGAATGAAAGCTCGACTCAAGAGCTTTGTAAAATAGTGGTTAGGGAATTCCCTGAAGGGCCACTGAGACACAGCGGTACAGCTTGACATGTGCCTTACACTGCACACCTTGACTTCAACAGCAGTCAACATTTTGATGACTTCACCTAAAGTTTTTCCAAAAACGTCTACTTCCCTGAGGTAAAAAGCAGCAGCACTGAATTACAGTAGGAAGCTGTCTCGCGAGAGAGAGTGTCTACAACTGTGTTAAAGGGGAATTACCTATTGTTACAACCTAGACATTACTTCTGGCATAGAATATGATTGTTTACTCACCCGTATAACTTTAGTGTCATTTGGAGTTGTTTGGAAAATATTTAGTTCCAGCAGAGCGCCGTGTATATCTATATAGTGGGAGTGACTGAGGCACCGAAACTCCGCTTCTAAACAACACATTATCTGCCAGGAAAGTGGTTAATTTCACCAATATTTTGTTATGATACACTAGTGCTATTCCACATTGAGTCTGGAGTTACCTGTTATCATCATCCAGGATTTGTAGCTTGACCTACTAACCTCTGACCTGGATGTTGTCATCTCTGAGCTTGCTTACCTATAATTTATGATGGTTGTCCTTATCGTTTTGAGCCAGAGTATACGGATGAGGGGCTCATTGAAAGGAGGATGTGGAGGCCGAGCGAGGAACAGCTGGCCAAAGAACAACAAACCGCTGTACGTCCGCGAACAGATAACACTTAACTCCGGACTCAGCAGCGAATAGCACTAGCTTATTATAACAAAATTGGTGAAATGAACGAGTTTCGCAGCAGATAACGTGTTATTTAGAGGCTGGGTTTCGGTGCCACAGTCACTCCCACTATATAGATATACGCAGGGGTTTGCTGGATTTAAATATCTTCTGAATGACTCCAAATGACACCAAAGTTATATGGGTGAGTAAACGATACTATTTTATGACAGAAATAATGTTCAGGTTGTAAAAAAGGTAATTCCCCTTTAAGTTCCTGCAGACTTAGCTAATATTACCTGTAACCTCTACTTTCCTGACCAGGCCCTTAGCATTACCTGAACCCTTTGCCTTTAAAATTGAAGCCGAGTGATGAAAGTTTTGTTGGGAAGACATCAATGCTCATTCCTTTGACAGCTGTTTTAAATGACCTGGAAAACAAATACTATTTTTTGATGTCTGATCCACCCCCGCACACAATCTTCTGTTTTCTGGAGGTGATCATACAATGCCTGCAGTAATTATGTTCAAGAGAGACAAGTGGCCAGACACAAACTTTTCACTGCCGTAAGAAAAAGAGATTCTCAGTTTGGTTGGCATAAGGTATAAGGTATTGGCTGTAAACCACATTGTGTGAAGATGAGAGCGGTGAAATAATTTTCTGAATTCTGCTTCTTTCTTCCTTTTTTTTTAAGCAGGCAAAAAATCTATTCAAGACATATGGGTTACAAGCAGAATTTTCATATAACTTTTACAGTACACGTAATAGTATTAGTTTTAACGTATAATGTTGATATACTTTTGTATCTGTGCCCATTGACAGCAGGGAATCGGTGATGCAATACGCCTCCCAAAAAAAGAGAGAGCAACATGACAGAGAGAAATGCATGAAAGAGTGTTTTCTCTGAACAATGCAGCTGTGAAACATGCAATCACATCCACTGTCATGGAGCCGGAGAAGTGCTATGAGGTCTGCTTCCACCGCCACTGGGAGGCTGAGGAGACATCACTCCAAACTAAATATGGCGGCTCGGATAGATGTTGATTTATGGTGCCCCTCTTGCCCTCTGCACCTCTAGCTGTCTTCACCATCAGGCTACATTTGCAAGGTCTGTGCTCAGTATGAAGTGCCAACCACCCATACAGTCTTTTTTACTGAGTCAAGAGCAAAGGGCTGTGCGCTTCCGCAGCACCAGATAACACAGAAGTAGACCTAATGATTTAGTTTCTGCAGTCCAAAAATGTGCCACTGCTAGTGACAACAGTTAAACGGTTTTAGCTTTACAACAAAGAGTCTGATTAAATAAACCAGAAACTTAGCAACAGACGACTAAAATACCTTCTGAGCGAGCAATCACAAAATGCAGCATGTTCAGGGTACTGTGGATCAGTCGCAGTGCTTTGAACAAGACATGAAGTCTCCCTCTTTGTACATCATACACTGTGTTGGGTACTTTTATGCACTTCTAACCACATCCTAAGTCTCCTTTGTAGTTCACAATCCATTCTGGCTAGCACCATGGTTTCCTCTCTGCCATTCATGTTCCACAAACTCATTTCTTTCTTTCTGGGAATAGACATAAACATGATGCGGGTCTGCTGAGGTGAATGTCGAGTAAATTTCTGTTGTACTTGAGGTTTCGCTTTTGTACTGTACTGTTTTCAGTTCTGTGCAGGTTCTTTAGATGTCCAGCTAGTGCAACGAAGACACGGTCAAGTTTTATATTTCAGGTTGAGTTCCAAAATCAGGATGTGTTGCTGGCCTAAAACCGTGTACTAAAACACGTGTACTAAATGCACGCGCCTACCAAATTGCTTATCAAGTCACTAATGGACTGCCGGGACCACTCTGAACACGTTGAGCAATGGATCTCACACATCGTTTACATTTGCAATGCTGTCTATAGAGCTAACAGGGAGGGGTATTTTATTGAACAAATAATTAATGGTGTGTATCTGGGTTTTGTACGCAGCCTTTGTCCTGAGGGGAGGGGAGTGGGGTAAGCTCTCCATGAGCAGAGTCCTTCATAATGCTGGCAGCACTGTTCATGCATGTGCTAGTGTAAATGTCCTCCACTGCGGGAAAGCTAGGGCCTGTGATTTTCTGTGTGGACTTTCTGTCTGAAATTGAACAGTTCCCATACCACGCAGCAAAACATGATATAAGAATACTCTTCACCACACACCATAACCCTCGTGCTACCCTCTTGCATGCTCTCTATCTGTTTGTCCATTCCCTTGGGGTCCCAGAGACCCCAAAGGTAGCACGAGGGCTATTTAGGAGAGTATGAATACCCAGGCCAGGGCAGGAACTTCTTTATTTAGGTGGCGGAGTTGTTACGCCTGCTGAGGTCGCTGTTGATGTGCAGTGCCAGGTATTTAAAGCCAGAGACAACCTATTCAGCAGCTCCTCCAGTGCAAAGGGCTGTGTCGGGAGAGTCCGTCAGGTTTCCTGAACTCCCTTTTAATTTGATTTTCTTCACGTTGATGCTGAGGTTGTTGAGTCTGCACCAAATCACCACCGCCTCGTTTTTACTGACGATTACGCCCTCCACTGGTGTGTCATCCTCAAACTTGACAACGTGGGCATTCGGGGATGTGCCTGAGCAGGTGTAAGTCAGCAGCGTGTGCGGCAGGGGGCTGAAGACACGTTCCTGAAGGGAGTTGATGGTAATGGGAATGGAAGTGATGTAGTGGATCCTGACAGTGTGGATCCTGTTGGTTAAATAGTCCAGTACCCTGTTGCATAATAATGGACTTAGTGTCCAAATTGTCCGTTTGTGAATTAACATTTGAAGTATGATTGTGTTGAAAGCAGGGGAACAGCAGTGTGACATAAAAATCCACGCTCTCCCGGTAGGTGAGGGGCAAATGGCGACATACGGAATGACATCGTCAGTGGATTTGTTCAACCGGTATGCTTACTGATGAGGGTCGTTGCTGATGTCAGTTTTCCTCTTTATGTGATCCATGACCGGCCCGCTCAAAGCATTTCATGACTATTGGAGTTAGTGCCTCTGGACGATAGTCATTAATGCATGACACCGCTGAGGACTTAGGAACAGAGATGATGGTGGCAGTTTTAAAGGGTGATGGTACCTTGGCTTGGGGAGAGGGAGTTGTTGAGGGTGTCAGTCGATATCTCTGACAGCTGGTGCGCACAGTCCTTCAGGACCCAGCCTGAGACGCCATCTGGTCCTGCAGCCTTGCGGGGCTTGACTTTCAGGAAAGGACCTCCTGACATCGTCCATGGTGACGCTCTAAGCTCTCCCAGCCTTGGTGAGTCTGGTGCTGGGAGAAGTGTTGGAGGCCTCGAATAAGCAAAAAAGTTTTAGAGCATCAGGAAGAGACTGGTCCCCGGGGAATTCTGTATGTCTCCTGTTGTAATTTGTTATTCTCTTGATGCCTCTACAAATGCTCCTGGGGTCATTGGTGGAGGAGTATCCCTGTATTTTTCGAGCACAGACAGCTTTGGCTCTTTTGATGCCTGCAGTCAGTTTCCTTCCTCCTGCCCCGAGTGCCACTGTGTCGCCAGACCTGAACGCAGAAACGCAGGCTCTCAGAAGACACCTGACCTAGCCTGTGTCAACAACAGCTCTTGCAAGATAGATAAAGGGACATGTAGGTTGAAATGAATACGTTTGCTGTTTTACTATAGAATGCTTTCATGTTCTACTTAAATGTACTCTGACTATAGCAGTTTTACCTACTTTAATACTTTTACCTCTCTGGTCAATTCCCACACGCCTGACCATCCCTATCTAGCATTCTTACAAATGAGAAGGTGAAACTTCAGCCCGTTGAATTGTTATATGTGGGCACACATTAATAATCCCACAGATCATGCTGTTCTCCGGTGTGTGAATGTCCTGACAAGAACTAGGCTCTCCGAGACATTTTCAAATTGACAGACTGGAACTTGGACTACAAATGCGGTGTATGTGTGCAGCGTATTTCATACATAGTTTTGTTATTGTTGTTGTGCCTTATTTATTTATGTCTTTGCAGGAGATGCTATTTGTGCCCAGGTATCCATAGCCAGCAATGTTGTTTTCACCTGGGCTGCAGCAGTCAATGTGGCTGTCTACAACCATGTGTATAACAGATGGTATTTCCACCCAGGTGTCAAATGCCGACAGTGCTATTTGCAATTGCCAGAAAGAAAGTTTCATACAAAACTGAACAAAATTTAAAAATAATATCAGTGTTGACTTGCAGGTCTAAAAGGTAGCGAAACCGCAGTTACGTTTTTAATCGTTTTATCTTTATGTTAACATTGTTACACATTTCATATAACAATATGCACCGCAAGAGATATTGTAGGTTCCACCTATGGAGACAGACACAGTCACATCTTCAATTTCCCACATATCCCTGAAGTCTCCACTACATTAATATGACGTACAAGAAAACTTTCTGATATATTTTTGGAGGATATTTTGCCGTTTTCTGTAGTGTCCTTTTGTCTATATTATTTATGGTTGTATTATGCATTGTATTTTTTGTGTTCATTCCTGAATGAAAACTCTTTAAAGTCACTTTTTTCACTAGGAGATGTAACACTCTGAGAAGTACAAACAGATGGTGAATTTATTTCATTTTGGAGGAACCAAACTAAAGTTATAATTGGATTTTTTTTTTGCTTATCTTTGAGTTATTTAAATTTTCCTCATTTCTTTTTCTCCTTTTCATTACTCGTCTAAAAGAAACAGGCTTTCAATCTGCCGTTGTCAGCAGGTGCTCTGGCTTCCGTCCGACAGCTGTTCTCCCAATAGGTCCGGGGCTAGACCACGGTTACATTAATTTAATCCCACAAACTACAATATGTATTCAGCGATCTCCAACGACCTGCAATTAGTATTGTTGACTCTAAGAAAATGGTAAGAAACAATCAAAGAAAACAATGAAAGGTTACCTTGCAGTGGTATTTTAACCAGTAAAATACCACCTGCGGGTAAATTCGGGGGTGTTACAGTATGTTGTGGTAATTAACCTCCATGCTGTGATTTTGTTCTGTGTTCCCCTGAATCTTCAGTCTTCTGTGAAGCCCCGTGGCCTGTGTGCGCCCTCCCAGCAGGTGGGCACATGTCCTGCCTCTGTTATCTGTGTAGTTATTCATGGCAGCAGGTGCTCCCTCAGACATTTGTGGGGCGGGTCTTCAGCCTTTGTCTTCCAAACCCTGGGGGAGTGCAGCGACCATGACTTTGCCGCACCTGATCCCCTGTACGGCATATGCATTAGTCCATTACCCTCCCACCCTCCCCTTGGTGTCACTGCACCAGTGCAGGGCATTATGTAAACTGGAGGCTGGGACCATTAGCATGCAGAGTAGCATCGGAACTCTTCTGTATTTTCATATGAAAGAAAGTTTCTGGCACAAAGTTCAACATCAGAGTGCTAGATTAATGTAATTTCTGCTTTGATGTTTATGCTCAACATTCCTTGGAGACAAACTGGGCGGTGGAGGAAGAAGGGACTCTGGAGACAAATGCTATTTGATTTATCCAAGCACTTAGCACAAGCTGCACTTCATTAATGCACCATGACTGACTTTCAGAGATGGATAGTCAAGAGTTACATTTACTCCATTACAAGTTATTTAAATAACTTTTCGGAGCAAACTGTATCTATGTGCATGTATACGTTTTAAGAAATAAAAGGACTTTTAGTCACATTTTGATTCGCATTCTCTGCACTATTTTACTTATTTATGTATCTGTTTTATATTTGTTTTACACATTGCTGTAGGCTGCAGCTGTTAAGAGGCTTGTCCGCTGATCATGGTTCTGCTATTACCTGACCTCAGTCATGCCCTTTATGTTTTTACTGCCACAGGCCTGGGATCTGTCTATCAATACGTCCAATAACGAAGTTGGTCTGGATCCAAATGGGAAAGGCTATTATTGTTGTCCTATTCCCATGTCCTGCATATTTTCTTAATATGAATTAGTTTTTGAAACACATAAACAACTAAGAGCATTTTTATTGTTATTATGTTGATGCTCATCGATTGAATTAACCGATGGCGCTTCATGCTTGTCTGTTATCGAGGGGCGCTGTGGTCGAAATGGATGCTTGTTGTTGCATTTGGTCGACCCTGCCCACCTCTCCTGACTCTAGTGTACACGGTTATCCATTACATGGTCCTGTTCATTCATTTTGGACTTGTCCCTTTGCCTTTTTTGCATTTTTCTGTCTGGTATTTTTGACTGCCCGTCACCGACTTCCCTCACCTAAAACTGTCTGAATATTGAATCGGTGACTTGTGACGGTGAGTCCCGTGATTTTCTGAGCTCTGCCACACACTTGTACATGAAAAACAGATGATTTGTAGATGCACTAACAATCATTTACAGTGGGCACTCACTCTCTCATTATATCTAATAATTTGCTCCACCAAATTGTATTCAAATCACATGACAGAAATACATATCGAATTCTGTCTTCATACTCTTTAGAAGCATGAGTCTTTGCACATTTGACACCTAAATATTGGGCTTGAAAAGTAGTTTGAGTCTTGTCAATTTCAGTGTGACACCATTAGGCACACAAAGAGGCTTGCATTATATTAAAAGTACTACACAAACTCCAAAACACATGTTGGAGATATATAACCCAATAGATGCATAGAGAGAATTAATTTGATCTAGTCGTTGTGTTGTGTTGTTAATCCTTTCAAGAAACCCTGTGATACCTGCTTGTGAACCCAACCTCTAATAGCTGCTATACCAATACTGTGATGCCTGTAAAGATAGTGTAGTCACTATCAAAATCTTAACATGGAAAAGGAAAAGGCAAGGATGGAGAAGATTTTAGTCTCGCTCGCAGTTTAACTTCTTCTCAAGCTAACTTATAGTCCTTATCTGCTCCATGCTGCTTTCAATCCCTCTTGCTCTTTCCCGTATCCCTCTCCTCTCTTCCGCTGATCCAGCATCTCAGCATCTCAGCCTTCCCCCCTCCCTGTCTGTTCACCTCCAACCCTCCATGTCCCGTCCCTCCATCCATGCCAGCTCCTCTGACACCCTACATTACTCTAGCAGCAATGGGCACTGCTGCTGGACTGCTTCCCAGCGCCGGACGTCCTCCAAGGGGAGAGTCAGTGTGTCACAGCAGATTAATGCCTTGCTCGCTGACTGATCAGCTCCCGCTGGTCTGGAACCTGAGTGTACTGTGGCGTGGCCCAGATAGGAAGGTGATGCTATCCTGACTCATTGCCACTCAGGTGGTCCGGAGTGGGAAACAGTGATCCATACATTTAATCTTCCAGACAGTGTCACAACGAAGCAGCGGGACGTTGTTGTGCAAAAGGCCTTGACAGGTCTGCGGGCTGCGGAGAGTAGTGAGTAGGAGGTAATCAAGCTAAGTGGCGGTTTATGAAGAAAGAAAATGGTGAGGTCACTACTTGTGTGATTTAACTGCAAATGCAACATAAACATTGCATCTTTAGTGCATGTATATGAACAACTTCTTTGAAGAAATATATCCTGCCTTTAGGCACTGTCCTATTTTTATGTGCGTGCCTGTCTCTCAATATGAGAAATAGGCCCGCATAGTTAAAGATATTTATTCTTTATGGGGCCAAAGGGGGTTGAGAGGGAGAAAAGAGGGAGAGACACTCATTGAGACGTAGATGTTTCACCAATCATTAACTCATTAACTATAGGGCAGTATCCACCTGTCTGTGCCATTCAGTCTTTGCATATTAGAGTTTTTGAAATACAGCAAGCGAGCGGCGGTGCATACGTAAATCAGTTGCGAAATCACCACCTCCGCGGTGCCAGTCTCTTCGAGCCCCTTATTAACCGTAAAGTGAACTGATACGGAAAACAGGAAAATTCCCATATCTAAAAAGCTTCGGCAATAATAAAATAATAGGGGGTCATCTATAATCGTCCCTCACCTCGCGCTGATGATGTCTTTTCAAACTCAATTATGCATTAGCAGGACAATTTCTTCCTTTATCTATCACACTTCATCAACCGAGGGCTCGGCTGCGTACTCTGTCCTCCTCATTAGCTATCACTCCATCACTCACTAATAATGGCCTATCAACACTGTCTCGACGACCAAAGTTACAGCAGGGGAGAATGAAATATTAACTTATGATGTTAACCCAGGGTCGTGTTTCAACATTGGGGAATTAGATCAGATTTAGGCGGCGGCGGACATGAATCATATAGAAGTAGCGTTTAAAACACTCAAAGTGGAAAAGAAAATTAAAAAGACAACATGGTCTTTTAGAGGCTTAGTCGCGGAGAAGCCCGAGACTTCTAAGTGTTCGAATAAGACTAAAGAGAATCATTTGAAAGTGGTTTAACACCGAGAGAGAGAGAGTGCAGTGAGGGAGAAAAAAAGGAAATAAGCAGGACCCGACACAAGCACCTCGGTTTATGTGGCACAACATTACCATAAATAGATGCTGACTGCCTGGAGTCAGGACCAATACACTATCTATAAGGGTTCATTTCTCTCAAATTTACTTTGCCGCTGGTGTGACGGACGGTCGCTAGACTTAGCAGCCTAAATCAGTTCACTTTCACATAGCTCTTCAGGCATGCCTGCCAAAGCCAGAGGTGCCTGCAATGAGTGTCACATCCCCCCCCGCCCCCTCTTGTCCACTCTCATTACCTACACAGATGCCATGGCAAATGGCTGGCTCGAGGTTACAGGCGAGGGTCCGCTGTTTTATATTCATGTCAGGATAGTGGCGCGCTGGGAGCATTCGTTCAATAGAGCTGCCACGTGAGAAACATTTCTGGTGTAATGACAATTGTAAAACGAGGTGAGAACTATTCTCCGTCTCTCTTGCACTCCGGAAAAACGCGCGCAGACACTCATATGCGCGTTGTAAATGTCCACATCTGCCAAGAAAGCACTTTAGCAAGACTGGCATGGTGAATTTTGATGCCGCTTGATGAGCACTTTGAATAAGTATCGCGTTTTGTTCTTAAGCACCGCAGCCAATGTCAAATAGACACTTGAGAATCAACAGCCATTAACATGCCTCCTCACGCAAACCTAGTTTTCATCACGCTGCAGATTCGTCCTCATGGGAGCATCCCGCTTTGCGGCAACTTAATCCATGCCCTGGATTAGTTTCATGTCGCGCTGTAAAATGCGACACCGTCTTGTTGTGCAGTTTCTTCGACCAAGTCATTATCTCTCTGTGGGACAGCGTATATTTGTGGTCTGATGCTCAATAATGCAAATGAGTTATTTAATCTAAGCCTCCCTTTAACTGGTAATTAAATGAATGATTGATTGTGGTATGAGAGGCAATAGCACTTTGTATGCAAAAAATAAATAATAATAATAACTTGATTGGTAGGATGTTATGTGTTCCGTCAGTATTTCATATTAAACTGTCAATATTTCAAGCTACAGATAATCGCCATTAGTTCTGCAGCAGGGTAGTTGTGTTTGTTGTTGTCAAAGTTTAACAGATCTGATTCGAAAGTTCTTTGCACACATGCACATCCTACCCCTAGCGCTGCATCGCAGACATCTTATCTACTATTTGAGCTCACCTTGTACTCCATTATGAGGTCGAGGCCCTGCACCTGCTTTTCCAGGTGTGAAGAAAGACCCTGATGATGCACTCCTAATGACTCGCCAGACGGAGAGGGCGCTCCATGCTGCTGCGTACTTTACAACCACGTAAAGATCTGGTTATCACCATCCATCTTTGTATATGTCAGGATTTATAGAGCACGCTTGCTGTTGGTATTTTTCTTTGCTCGGAAGATGCGTCATCAGCGAAAAGTGTGTCGATCCCCTAAACGCGTCTTATAAGTCCACGCGGCCCCCGAGCTCCGATGAAGCATTGCATGATTAGCGAAATCATAATAATTCGGTTATTGTTTTACGGAAATGTGCTTCATGTGTAGCTTATCAAAATGCTGGTAACCGCACACAGTGTGCAAAGGTCATCGCTGCAGCTGAGCAACTGATTGATGCTTCCTACCTGAGTGTGGAAAACAACATTATCACCAGCCAGTTTTGTGCAGATGAGTCCATAAAAATCTTTCCGTCCTGATTTAGCACGGCCAGCTACAGGTGCTCCCGTTTTAAATAACGTTCTGTACTTGTCAAATGAGAGATAAATCAGCCTCTCCCAAATGATGTGGATTCAGAACAAACTGTTTTATGGAGCTTGTGGCTCGATTTGTCAGGTGTAGAAGGAAACCTTTGCAGAAACAACTATTTTCTTATGGAATATCTCCCTGTTGTGCATCAATACGATGCGCGTGCATCACCTCAACATCTGCTCTGTCTGCCCTTCATCCCAGGACCTTCATCCCAGGCTGTGTCGAACACTCTCTGACCTCAATGTCCTTTATGTTTGACTTATCAGTGAACAAAATATGCTCCAGGCCAGAGACGCCACAGCTTTTCCAAAAAAAAAAGAAAAAAAAAAAGACTGCAGTTATACTAATCCTGAGCAGAAAATCAATTCAGGAATTACTTGTTAAGCATGTCTTGCAGATCAATCTCTAACTATTACCACAGCAAGGGAACAGTAGAGGAAGGTCTGTTTTTATCAGTCAACAGTAAATCTGGAATAGTTTTAACTTGTCACTCAGCTATGGACTAAATTGTATGCCAGTGTGTCTTTGGAGGCGTTGTGACATAATACGCAATATGAAAATGTGCTTTCTTAATCATAACTGTTTGCAGATGCTATTGCACCGTAACAAAAACAGCAAAACAAACTGAAACACACAGTTAATAAAAGAATGAAATGGGGATCCAGCAACAGATATTTTATTTATTTATTTTATTTTGCAACATTGAGGTTTTCAGAATTGGTTGATGTATTTTATTTAGAAAAATGTCAAACATATGGCCTGAGGGCCGAAACAGGTCCGCCAGAAGGAATAATCTGGCCCAAGGGATAGATTTACAATTTCTGTAATAGAATTAAGTGTTATTTATAATTTGTCCACTAGGCTCAGATTGTTTTAGTAAGAGTTGGGGACGTAATGCAAGACTGAGACCCTGAACCAAACTGAAGATAACAGCAATGTGCCAAAACTGAACTAATTTTTCTTACAAAAATGTCAGGTCGTTCATAAAATCTATGTAAAAGTGTAATTTATTAAATTTCAACTTGTCAAAATGTACTTTTTCCTCTAAAAAAAAAAAAAGAAAAAAAAAAGGGAAAAGTGGTGGTTATTTTTAGGTTTGTCTGCGATTGTCTGGAGATCAAACTGGGCTGTATGTGGCCCCTGAACTAAAATGAGTTTGACACGCCTGACTTTCTGTTGAACATCAAACAGCCATCTCACATCATTAACAGCTGACTTACATGCGACAAAGAGAACATTTGTCTTGTAGATCAGTTCTGAGACGTGTGATTGCTGCCTCATCCTGGAAGTTGACAGACCTGGACATCTAGATAGCTTCGTTTTTAAAGTATTGAAATGAATGGTATACACGCAGTGACTGTGTTTGTAATGCTGTTTACTGCTGTAGTAGGCTATTGTACTGCCCATCGCTGGTGATTACATATTTCTAATTATACACGTGTGTGCTACAGGATTTGCTAAATTTAGTTTGTTTTGCCTAATTTTGCCTAAAATCTCTGCCATTTTAAAATGAAAACCATCTCATTACATTTAAATAAATACACGTGTTAGGTTGTAAATGTACTGCAGTCCAATGCGAGCAATGTTTTAATGCGTATCTTTTCAATATGCTTTGGAAAGTTGCAAGTTTTATTTTTTTTCAGTGAAAGACCAGAACTCAGCGACTGTGATGTGGATATACTTATCTATATTTCTGCCCCAGGATTTGGCTGGAGAAACTGACAAACGCTCCCTTTTTGGGAAAAAAGCCATTAACTCTGTCTGCCCTACTTTATAGTGGTATAAGAGTAGACAATTGGCATTTGAGAAGCCTCTATTGTTTTCCCTAATCTGCTTTCTCTGTAGTGTTACAAAGCAACAACTTTTGTTCATCAAAATGCAGGTCACAAGTTCAGCCAGCGCTTAGCCCTGTTCGCGGTTACCACGGGGAAGCAGCATGAATTTTATAGTGGAAACAAACATTTTGCTCAGCCACAGACTCCCACTCCTCATCATTCATTCAAACCGAGTCAAAGTACGCTTTCTCCTACGCATTACCCTTCCCCTGCTCTGACCTTCAACTCTCCTCTCTCTGTATCACTGTTCACTTGTCTGCTTTGGTGCCCACACCGCTAATCTCTCCGTTTGCCCCCTGACCCCGTTCTCTTCAACCCAAGCCTTTCCATGGCAACGGCACCTGATTGACATAAATGACACTACAGTATAGAGAGGTTAATTAACACCAACTGTTCCCTGCCCGCCATCTGCCGTGCAGCCACATTCAAATGGACACTACGCTGACAATGTAAAAAGAAAATATGTATGTATGTTGTGCTGCATAACTGCACGCATTGCTGAACTGTAGCTTTTAATAATATCCATGTGAATTCAAGTATGCTAACTCGTATCGAAAGTCAATATGGACCACAAATGTTGGAAAAACTCCATATGCCAAACAAACATTTCTGCCAAAACTACAAAACCATTGACCTGGCAGTTCCTGGCACTTCTTGTCCTGTTTGTTTTTATGAAAGTGGCAGTGGTTAACACTGATGCCTCACAGCAAGAAGGGTTCAGACTGGGGGCTTTCTGTGTGGAGCTTGCTTCTGGCTTCCTCCCACCGTAAAAAGACACGCTCGTTAGGTTCATTAGTGATTCTAAATTGGCCGTAGGTGTGAGACTGGCAACCTGTCCAGGGTGAGCCCCACCTCATGCCCAATGAGAGATAACCTCCAGACCCTGCGACCCTCCAGAGGACAAGCAGTTACAAAAAATGAATGAATGAATATATGAATACATGTGTGAAACAGTGGCCCGGGGTCAAACAGACATCTGCGCATAGCGACAACCTCAAAGAAAGAAATGTGGGTGACCATTAACTGTACAAAAAAATCAGAAGTTTGAAGCCATTCATTGTGTTGGGTATCTTTCTCCCTTGACAGTAATGACTGAGGTTTTCCAAAGTGTTTGTTATTTAATTGGTGCCAAAAAAAAAAAAAAAGAGAAAGAAATTGCAGTAGGATGTGGGTAAATATTTGCTGATGCTCTGTTGGGTAGCTGTCGAGTTACTTAAGCAGTCCAAACAAGGCAAGTGAGTGCAAAACCCCCAGCAAGCTGGGAAGAAACGGAGGTTGCATTAAAATACATAAACAAAGTGATGACAAATATCTAAATATGGAGACTGGAGGGGATTTCAAACTCTCTTTATCTCCGCTTTCATTTCCTCTCTGTCTTTATCTCTACTGGGATTCTCCGCTTTGATCTTTGAACCTGTAAAATTCACACGCAGAGGCGCTTCTTGACAGTAAGAGAACAGGCAAGTGTGGTGCGAAGGCAAAGTGAGGGGGTGAGCGGAGGATTAGATATGCAGAACATGGACGTCAAGGGCAGAGGAGGCAGATACAGCTGGAGGCAGCCTATCTGAGCGCGAGCGGCTTTGGAACTGCTCCTACACTAAACAGCCGTGTTCCAAATGATGAAGTGATAGAGCGAACACTTGTAAATGCATCGGGAACAATTCTCGTCCGGATACATCAGAGCTGTGGACGCACAGTAGGAAACTTTTCTGGTCTGGACGGCATTCAGACATAAAATGCTCGGGGCGCTTTATGAAGTTAAGAAACTAAATAATAAAAAACACTTTGGTGGTGTGCTAAATTTGGTTGCACGCCACTTCATCTGTTGATGTTTCCCGTGAGATTTTTGATTCTTTATGGTGTGCAATGGTCATAATGACTCTGATTATTGACTAAATATAATATTAATAAAATTTCATCAAATAGAAATTACACACAAGTACAATACAACATCTAAACATGATAGAGACTGGGTTGCTGTCACTAATGGCTATATTAACTTAATTTCATATTGATTTTAAAGAACCTATAAGTGATAAATATTCTCCAGCAATTGTTTTGTAATGACTGATGGCTAATTAATCACAACAGTACAGAGCGTACGCAGACCCTAGTGCCATAGCTGATGTGGACCTCCCCAGAAATGTAACAATGTGCCGCTGTGACGCAAAGCGCAAGAGCTGCGACTGGTCCGCTAGTAGTAGCGTGTTTCCGCTATTGCATTTCCGACTGCTTTGCCGTCTCCGCAGTTGTCGACTTGATAGTTTTGGGTCAATACGTAGAGGAACAACACACAGGGGAAAGGTTAACTGGAAAGGTTTAACGAACTATCCCAGCTGTCTTCGGGCGAGATGTGGGGTACACCCTGGACAGGTCGCCAGTCTATCTCAGGGCTAACAGAGAGAGACAGACAACCATTCACACTCACACCTACGGACAATTTAGAATCACCAATTAACCTAATGAGCATGTCTTTAGATGGTGGGAGGAAGCTGGAGTACCCAGAGAGAACATGGTAACTCCACACACCTTGCCACTTCAACCGTTTTTTTTTTACCAAACATTTTAGAGTTTATTTTTTTATATCAGTGCTTGTGGACTAGAGGGACAGTTGTGGATATGATTTCCCCACCCTAACATCTGCTCCGTCTGCCCTTCAGTCTAGGGAATGAAGTGAAGGGCTTTTTTCCCCAGAAGCCATCAACTGTTTGCCTAAAGAGAATTAAACAGCTATCAAAAATGTAAAGACTCTTTGGAGGAGGATAACACCAGCCCAGTGGTGGTTTTCAGATACATACAACTCAAAATATGTCATTATAACATTAATTGCTGATAATGTACCCATAAATCATTGTCAGATTGTTCGGTAAGTGTTAACAAAAACGCGAGTTACAACAGATACATCCATTTTAAAGAAAAGCGGTGCAGAAAATGTGTCAGTACCATTCAAAAATGCACAAAACGCATGGAGTTTCTGCTCCGGCGCTTTAGCAGAAAGCACCATCCACAGTTGAGCGATCACTCACAAGCCTGTGCAGCTTTCTCACTCACACGGATGGTGAAATAAGTCAGCTGCATTTTATTTCTGCTGGTGATTACCCGCTCAGAGAAAATGACTGGGCTTTTGTTAGATTGCTTGCTGTGCTTACATGGATGGTTAAAATCCAGCAAAGCAAAACGCTTCCTATTGAAATCTGGTGGCTATAACTGAGCAGCGGTGACAAAAGTCTTAACTCCCTTTTGCCTCGATGCGCCCACTTTCATAAAAACAAACAAGCAAAGTGCGCATCCGCCCAGAGTGGCGTACGTATTTCAAGAAAGGTCACATTTAAATGATACATTTCGTCAATTCAGTTGGTTGGGTTTTGGCAGCAGCTGAGGCGTGCAGCATAACCAGAAAAATCCATTGGGCATGCTGCGTCAGAGAATGCAGGAATTATCACCATTGAGAAGCATCATTGCTTGCCTATTCTGCCATGCCTTCACATTGTTTCTTATCCTTTCTTTCTCATTGCCAGTGGATTAAGTGATGCCTTACACCCCATGCCAAGGCCTTTCTCCAAACAAACCATTCACAAACAGAAAAACGCAATCAGGCAAATGCAGTTAGCATACAAAGAGAAATGAATGCACATCTACGCGCTGTGAAAAGACATTTCGAGACTCACTGTGCTTGTTAGAGCAATCCGGGGCATGAATATTCATTCACCCAATTTTCCCACTGTGTGTGTTTTATTCATTTTTCATATTACGTTTGTGTTTCGCAGACACAATGGAGAAATCTCTCATAATCTCCCACACACTCGTCTTTTTTTTTATATGTATAATGCACACTTCTTCCTAACACGCACACAAGCCTGACCCCCATTGCTGCTGACGTCCTAGAAGTCCCCAGCTTTTAAAGCACTTGCCGTGCGGTCTAGTTAGAAGCCTGTCATCCTGTTGTTGTTGCTGTTGTTATCAGGATCTGAACCTCAAAACTCGAGCCACTGTGATGCACCTCCCCAGCTGGGAGATGACGCACCACCTCTAGTATCGCTGAATGCCAGTCGCTGGTATAATGAATGGGGATGCTGCGCAGACACCATTGTTGAACTCATTCATGCTTCCTTGAGAACAGTCCTCTGATGACTCCCACTGAATTCCTTTAGGGAACAAGTGAATCAAAATAAAAAACGCAGCTGCATTTAGTATTTTCGTACCATTGCTGCCTCCCTTTTGTTTAACTCACTGCATTTTGTGAACTGTGGTTTAAGTAACACCATCACTATAGTAACAAAGGTTTAGAACGTGGTGTCTAGCGTTTTTTTTTTTTTAGTGTCTGATAAAAACATATTTTTTCATGACATGTCTGCACCTAATTTTCCGAGTCTTTCTCCGTGCATAGCATGTGCGGATATCCTCTGCTGTTTGTCCTTAGGTGAAGTTGACATATGTGATGAAAGAGCCTTTACAAATACATGAGGTTAGAGACACTGGGAGCGAGGTGCCATGTTGAAAATTCATGAGATGCCCTTCCCGTTATCTCAAATGCTCTCCCTGCCCATCCATCCTGCATATATGTTGTTAGATTATAGAACGGCTTTTATTCTCAAGTTTGTCCGCTGACAGGCAAACACGCACACACACACACACACGTCGAGTCCACACACACACACACACACACACACACACACACACACACACACACACACACACACACACACACACACACACAATCCACCACCCCTGGGGTTTGTGTATTGACTTGATTGTTACTAAGAGCAGTGGTCATTAGGCGGTCAAACCTCCCACCATCAAGGCAGAAGAAAACCTCAGCCATAACCGTCACATCCATTTACGCTCAATCCTCTGTGAGGTCTCCGAGTGTCGCGTCGGGTTTAACTCATTGTCTTACCCTGATAAACTTGGGTGGATTCCAGTGAACCATTTGTGTGGCTGAATTGGCAAAAGACAAATCTTTAATGTTAAAAGCTACAAACAAACCTTTAAACTGTTGTGTCACCCGGAAGGGAAGTGCTTGAGACACGCCGCAGCAACAGCGGATGGAAACAGAAACAAATTATACAAAAAGAAAGAAAAAAGACTGCCAACCGATCAGAAAGGTAGGGAGTGTAGTGCAGTATTGTTCACTGTTGTTTGTTCATGTAAAGAAAGCAGAAAGACCTCGGTGTCAAACTTGCTTTGTCGATGTAGACAGTCACCAGCAGCTCAGCAAAAAATGATGTCTGTTGCGTTGGCCTTTTGGTTGGAGCATTTTGCTCTCATAGTTGGGCAAAATCAAAGTACATCCAATTTTCTTCAGCCTCGCTGTTAGCCATTGTGTTGCTTTATTATTTTAGGGAACATGACATAATCCACAGACCATTACAAAATAGGCTTCATCACAGCAAGGTTCTATTTTATGCAGGTGAAAACGCAGCAGGAGGTTGCTGTAATGTAATTTCTGTTCATACAAGTCCTTTGTGTGTGTGTGTGTGTGTGTGTGTTTTTGCTTCTGCAGCTGCGTGGTAATTTTGTAGCAAATTAACTCTGCCCCTCCGCTGGTGGATGTTAAGAAAAAAGAAGTGCGGCAGCATTTTCACCTGGTCAGGACTGTTTTACAACTGAACAACTGTTATGTAGGAGTGAGAACAACTGTTATTATCAGTTGCTGTTGAAGCACACATATAGCCGCAGACGCTGCCCTCTCTAAAATCCAACAAATGCTTTCACAGAGTTTCACAGATAATACAATCAACGGCACTTCGTTGGATTAGTGTTATTTTTCGGTTGATTGAATTATTGTGGTCATCCCACAGCAGCGTCTCAGATTTGCAGAATGCACATGTGCAACTATGCATGTGCCATACAGCATGGATGTCGGTGACTCTGATGAGTCACAACTGTGTTACAGGCACAAGAGAGACCTACACAATATTAATACATAATGTTATGCCTGATCAGTAAATATACTGAGTTTGACCAAATCCATATTTTCTGTTCTATCAACAGGATTATTTCGGGGTTCTGTCAGTTAAACCGATCAATCAAATAATCAATTTAAACAGATGTCAGGGTGATTGTAGGCATGCCAATGTTCTCAGATATGACAGATGGTAATCTTTAACCTATGTGGAAGACAGTTGTTGCATAAACAGATAAAGCATGTATATAGATTGTCACTCTGCCCTTAATAACCAAACTCATATCGACTAAACATCTAATTGTTTCAGCTCAAATTTCAGAAATGTACATCTCCTTGACAACTAACATCGCACTCGGCTACAGCTGCCAATTAAAGTGTCCATTCAGAACCTATTAAATTCATGTCACATTAAAAGAGCAGTTGGGGACACTACAGCAAATCACACATACAACTGAACAACAATTCAACCGTCTATTGAGTGAGAAGGAAAATAAAAATCACAATGAGTAATGGGCTGCTATGCAAATGCTTGCCAGGAGGTTAAGCGCACATAAACAGGCAAAGAGTCTCATTAGTGCAAATGTAAATAAATGGAGACGGATGAGGCCGACGGAGAGTGGAAGCAGACCACAGAGACTGTGTCATGTGTGTTAGGATCAGCGTCATCTGATTATTGAAGCAGCAGTGGAGGGAAATACCGCCGTTCACTCTGTGTCACTTTTATGTGGAAATTTAAAGCGCAGACGCACCTAGCTGGCATCAAAGGACTAATGGCAACAAAGGCCGAATGTGACGTTGCCTTACAACCAAAAAATTGCAACTGAACACACTGAATAGACTAGAGTCAACATCCAGATAGCAGACTCTGCATGTTCTGAAAGAAAATAACTCTTCACACCTGCAGGTGGAAGTACTCTGTATTTGTCATTCAAAAGCCACGTTTGTTCCTCTGAAAGTTTTCACTAGTTCTTGTAAGTGGCCGGCCGTGCTTTGGTGTCTCACTGCTGCCTTGGTTAGACAGCTGTAGTTAGCAAACCCAGTGTGACTCCAAGCAACAGGTCTTCCATTCGCTGATAAAAGGCATTCTACGGAAAACATGTTAGAGTTCTTCTCTGAGCCTGTCAACCAAAGGTAGCGCTCATAGTTGCTGACCTGAAAGTGGCAGACACACTCTTTTCCCAGCTAGTTCCGGGGTTTCGCGGCCTTGCCTCGCCATAGCTTTTTCTGGAAAGTCCGCCACGAAAATGTCTTTCTGAGAAGATGAGGAACCAAATCATAAGCCTCTCCTCCTTCCACTATCGTGGGTTCGAAAGATAGCTGTCAAAACGTCAACGGAAACAGTTTACTCGTGCAGCTCGGCTTAAACAGAGCAACTCCCTGACCCTCCAATCAGACGATGCGAAAACGCTGGTGCTACGTAAGTTTGTAAGTATACAAACGTGAAATGTGATTGGTTAAAGAACAGCGTCATTGAAGTGTGTTTTGAGCTTCACCCTTTAACTGTGTCTTCACTGCAAATCCAAGTATGTCCCAAAGGTTTTGCTCACACTAGATTGATTACTGTAACATAAACATAAACATAAACTGTTCATCTAATTCAAAGTCAATTTGCAAAAAGTAGCATTAAATTCACTAAATTAAGTCATCAATTCACACCTCGCCCTGAATCTTTGTTTTATTTAATTAAATACTTATTTTGGAGCCAAACTGTTTCTTTAAGTAGTTGTGGGAGTGGGACCCCCTCATCCATATTCAGTGTGTGTTTAAGTAGCGGCATCCTTAAAATAAGAGAGAAAATAGCGCTGCCATCTGCCTCTGAAGATGCATAAACAGAAGCCTGGGTCACATCTCAATGAATTAAAGCCATCGGAGACCGATTTCATTGAAAAAAAAAAAAAAAAAATGATATCAGATGATTCATTTTAAAGTACAGGGCTGTCTGTCAGTCTTTGCGGGAGCCTCCCCATGGGATCAGTCGCTCCGTAATGGAGAAAAGTGACATATGGGAACGTTCGCGTGGCAGAATCCTCACGTATGCAGTTTCCCGTCACTGACGGTATTATACATCAGAAGTCAGCTTATGTACTGCAGGTGTGCCGTAATACTCAACAGATTTTCGGCGTCTTACACGAGGATTAGAAGTTGTTTTGATTAAGTAAGCTTTAGGTAACTCTATGGATAGTTTTCTGCAGATGCCCTTTGCTTACTTCCTGAGTTTAGAAGTTGAGCGGCTCGTGGAAACGTTGCCATGGGGCTTTTAGGACATCATGATACATACATTAGAGCTGCACTGTGCTAAATCTAATTTACATGGCTTGATATTGCCGACAGAAGTCTGATTGTCTCTGTTCCATATAAGCTTCTCATTACATTACTGTTTATTGCAAGGGAGCTCTCTCAGGTGGAGTGCAATTTAAATATTCCCACATAAAGCAGACCCAACCTTACCTTTCTCATTGGACTTTGCACAGATTGATAAGGAAGTCGGAGGGCAGCACAGTGGCGTGGCGGTTAGCAGTGACGCCTCGCAGAAAGAAGGTTCTGGGTTGCAATTTTTTTTTTTTTTTGTAGAGTTGGAGTTGGAGTTTTGTGGGTACTGCGGCTCCCCCCGCCTCTCGCCCCATGCCAGCTGGGCTAGGCTGCAGCCTCCCGACGACCCTACGCAGGACAAGCGGTTACAGGAGGTGAATGAATGAGTCGGTCGGTCCTGTTATCTCCACACTGCCATTCTCCATCTGTCCACCAGATGCCCTCAGATTTTCTTTCCCGTCCAGCCACCTTCCTGTCACACCCAGCTGCTTTGCAGTAGCCCCTGATCTCCAGCTTTGCCACGCCTACTCACACACCTGCTTCCAATTCCCTCATTATCTCCATAGTATATATAAACTAGGCCTCTTCCCCCCTAGTCATTTGCTACAGTGTCAGGCTGTCTATGTTCTCCGTGGAGCAGTCTTGCTGTCCTGTTATCGGTTCTGTTCTTTCTGCCTGTATCTGCCTGCCAGAGAGAATTTGAATAAAGTCACTCAACTGTTCCTGCCTCCCTGGTTGTCCTGCGTTTGGATCCTATCTCCTGTTTTTCCAAATCTTAATTGTGACAGTACAATCTGGCCAGTATCGTCTCGGCAGAAAATCTTGCCTTCAGCATGCCACTCTAACGGGTGGATGTTGCTGTCACGAAAAGCATCTTCTTAAAAGATGAGAACGGGCTATCCGTGAAAGCGAGCAGGACTCTTAGTTTGCCTGAGAAGTGACGTTTTGCAGGTGGAAGTGTCATGCCAGCCCCTGTTCCCTGTGCGGTAGTAATCCTAGCCTGTGAAACCACCTTTTTAGCCATGCCCCATGTGTCCCTTAAGCCTGCCAGCCATGTGTTCACATCACAGTTGGACAGTCTCTGGCCTGCAAGCCACTAGGACAATTCCCAGTCAGCCAGCCACGGACCTGCTAGCTTCAAACCAAGCAGCTCGGATACCTAACCTCCAGCCTGCTGTTACTAAACCGGTTAGCCTGCGGCCTGCTCCTAATCGGACAATCCTGAAGATGTTCATGGTGGATTTTGAGGTATGCTTTTGATAATTGTTGTATAAACCTGTATAATTTTTGGTTTCTTGACTTGCTGAATCAAAGTTAAGAAAGTTAGTGGTGATTTGATTAAGACGTTAGCTGTCTTGCTTGTGTCGTTAGCACCCAACAAGTATCTTTGACATTTAATTCTTGTCTGGATGAATTTAGTGCAGGTTCAGAAAAGCCATAGGACCTGTTCAGACCTTTTGCATACAGAGTGCGTAGTCCAGTGCGACTGGATCTGCTAATGCCAGGTCTGAACACCTGTACCTAAAACTTGTCTTATGCTATTGGATTTCCCAGACTGGAGCTTAGTCACAATGTTCAATTTTTTTTTATTTTTATTTTTTTTTAAATCTGTACAAATGCTGGTTTGTATTAGAATGATTTGAAAAGCTCTTGGGGTACTATTGTTGGTTCGCTTTTAGCACTATACAAGTCTATCTGTACTTTGAAGCTTTTCCCTATTTCTGAGGCTTTTGGCTGGAAACTTTTTCCACAACAGTTCTGGTGAATCCTGGGGAATTGTTAAATAGAAGTTTTTATTTATTTATTTTTATTGAGCTTTTTTGAATAGTTGCAGTCTCTGAGGAGCATGGTTTTGCTTAAATTTCAACTGTTAAGAAACAGCCCTTGAACTCTGAATGTCCAGATTATCAGGCTATCATCAGTGTCTCTTGGAACATTTTCTCATAAAGTGATGAACAGATTGAGACGAAGGTTACACTAGTCTGCTGGAGCTTGGTACTTTGAGTCGGTCTTAAAGGAGGATTTTAAAGGGATTTGTGGATTTTGGGCAACCTATAAAAGGCTGCAGGGATATATTTTGTACAAAGAAACTGTCCTTTTGAAAGCTCTGTACAGTGTAATTGTACGATGGATGGCTGGATGGATAGATGATATACACACACACGTATATGGCATCTTCTGTCTTTCTCTCTAAATTATGCTGTCCTTGTAATTCATCTATTGTCGGTGTACAGTGATTGGTTGATCAGGAGGTATTGTGCTTTGGGCAGATGCCTCTTGCTCTGTGAAATAAAATACCACAATCCCTATTAGGGCTGCAGATGTATCCCTGTGACTGAAAAGGTCACTGAGGAACAACACATGGAGTTCTCAAAGCTTTTCAGGCCGGTAACTCCTCAGAGGGGAGAAATTGTTGATTTAACTATTCCATCAAACGCATCATAAATCTAATACAGTATGACAGAGAACATCATGCATGACAAAACCTCTTTGTCACAACATCTGAATAACCACTGCACTGCACAGTTTTAGCCCCATTTGCGTCATTTGCTATCACTTTAGACTTCCTGAAATCACTGAGACGTGTGTGCCTGTCCGTCAACCAGGTAATGGGGTTACGGTTTATGTGATTTTTTTATATTTTATTTTATTTTATTTATTTACTTATTTTCAAATGTGCCCTGTGCTTAGTCTTTACTTTACTTAAGAAGAACCTTACTTTCATCTGTAATGCTGCAGGAGCTGCTCTTCTATCAGTAGGAACACTTGAAACGGTATGTATTTGTGTGTTCCATTTGGAAATGTATTTGCTGTAATGACTCCGTCTTTTCCATCATGGGCAACATCCTGGATATCTAGCCAATGGACGGCTGAGTCATCTGCATCGTAATTTAATTGACAGCAGTTGTAGCAGCGCTGAGGTACTATGGGCTATATGATGTGCATCAGCATTTTCATTGGCTCAAAAACTAGTGTGAGGGAGTGTCACAATGATTTGCTCGCATAATGACTCCTTGGTGCACATACACTCTATGAATACTGGAACCCCATTTTCAGAGTTGCTAGTCTAGAGCATAGTTGTGTGAGCTGACTTTTATATACTGACAGTCTGTTAGTTCTTCTAGGAAACATGTAGTCCAGGTATGGTGCTTTGATACCAGCTTTCTGGGCATCTCATTGGAAGCACTGAAAACGTTGATCAGTTATCAGTCATGTTGTACTCCTTTGCGTTTGTACATATTTGCACTTCTGAAATTATAGAAACATTGCGAATATCTACAGCTGAATACAGAAACTGCTAATTGTAGACCTTTATCCCCCACAAGACAACAATTAGTTGACTTGGTGACTACGTCAACGACAAACAGTGGCAACAACAAGCATATCCTAGGCATGTTCATCACTTATAAGTATCTCCTGGGAGCTGTTAAATCCCCAGACTCTGCTACGTGCAGGGTTTCTGTATCTGGTTGCATTGTATTAAGTTGTTATTCTTCCTTAAACAAAATGTGTGGAAATCCCTGATTTTCCTTCAGTCATCTGCTGCTTTGTATATTGAAAGCCCCGACTGTTGAGCGTTTCACACTGGGATTTATGTTTTGTTTTTTCTAAATTTGAAAAGTGTAAAATGTGATCTGCATGCCTTACCTCTTTGGGAGCATGTGTGAATTATTTTGCACTCAAAGCCACAACTTTCCTCCACTCTGTTAATGAAGTATGGACGCGATTGTTTCAACTCATGCATGACCCCCCCACCCCCATTGTAGTGATTGCCTCGTCTGATGGGATTGTGTACACTCCAGATGTTGCAAATACGCAGCTCAGGGGAGCATTTCATTTATAAACTCAGCCGTATTTTTGATCTTTTGGCTAATAGTGTAGTTCGGCTGCTTTACAAAACAACAGCTGCCACAACACATACTGCGGTGAGGTGACAGGTGCCACCTAACATTTCCATTTTTATTTTGATAGGCAGGCCACGCTTATAATCTATTTATTAAAATGGTAAACGATCTTTATACGCCGTGTTGGTTGACGAGAAGGCCAAATTGCTGGCGGTTCAATGTCAGCTGTTGTTGGAAGCTGTGCGGTGTCAGGGAAGACTGCGTTCTGCGTTTTTTTTCTTTTCTTTTCTTTCCCCTTTTGTTCATACCGCTTATGGCTTCATTCTCCATAATTGGCATTGATTGTTTACCAGCACAGTCTCACCACAGCCCCCTTGTTCACATGTATTATAGTGATTTTCTTTTTCTAGTTTATGTTCATTCATTTGCATCCCGTGGACTCGATCTGATTAAACCAGACTCCGACGTAGTTACCTACGACTGTTCCCCATTACAGCTAAAGAGAGTGCTCATACGCACACTTTGATTTGTGTATTCAATCCATTTTAGTGTACTCCCATAGAGGCCCAACAAACCATCTGCTGTTTAGATAGACTCTGACCTCTATCCCCGTCCAAGTCCAAACACACCACCGGAGCATATCCATCCATGCAGCCCGCCTGCTTGTTAATCTCTGCGAGGAAGACAAGGAAGTTATCATCGCATGCTATTTCAAGGGATTGGCCCACTGGCAAATCCCCAGCAAAGGCGTTGTCTCACTCGGTGAACTCTCTCCCTGTCACTTCCCGGACACTGTGTGATTAATATATGGTCACGCTCTGGCAGTGTGATATTGCATGATACTTGCTAGGTCGGAACAATATCGAAAAGGAAGTTCCATGTATTTACCAACATGTGTGGAAAAGGGTATCGCAGGATCTTCAGACGACACTGAAGTGAACTACAGTTTTTTATACACTTTACTTCCTTCATGTCATTTCCAGAAACATGCAGTAATCTATTTTTTTGTAATATTTTGCAAAAGTCTTTTAAATTGAAATGGTCATGGTGCAAAAGTATAACTGTCACTGATGCAAATTTTCACAGCATTATCTCCGAAAATTACTAATACGTTTACCTTTTTCACATGCATTTCTTTTGGTCCTCAAACTGATCCGAGTTAGTGAGTCTGCAACCAAAACATTAATATGAACCACTGCAGCTGTAAAACACCAAACCAGCTGTGCCCATGAGCAGAGTTTGACTGTAATGCAGCATGAGAGGAAACGCCGTACGCAGCTGTGTCCCCCGCTCCTGCGTAAATAAGCAGTGATTTTTAACCATTTCCCTAAAATGATTAACTTGTGTTTTGTTTGGCTTTTGCTATCTAGAGGAATATGTTCTTTTCAAGTCTTTAGCTGCTGCTGCAAAACGCACCTGGTTAACATGCCTGGGGATGTGACTCGGCCTCAAGAAGCCTGTTCGGGTTAATTGTGATGCACAGTCACACGCCGTATCTTGGGCAACACTACTGCATCCAGTTCAGTTGGAATCTGGAGTGGAACTGATATTTTAGTGTTTTAGCCCCTGGCACAGACTGATGCAGAGGAAAGCCTCGAGTGTTCTGGAGGCCAAGATTGCGTCAATCTTGAAAAACGTTTAAATCCGTTTTGGGGACGAGTTTGGGCAGCACAGTGGTGTGGCGGTTAGGGCCGAAGTGTTCTGTGTTCGAAGCCAGGCCGACTGTGTGGAGTTTGCATGTTTGCATGTGCGAATGGTTGTCTGTCTCTTTGTGTTAGCCCTGTGATAGACTGGCAACCTGACCAGGCTGTATCCCGCCTGTCGCCCAATGACAGATGGGATAGGCTCCAGCCCCACCGCGACCCTCCAAAGGGCAAGTGGTTAGAGAAAATGAATGAGTTTGCAATTATGTTGCTACAACTAGTCCAGTTTTAGTCATTTTATAAAGTTATTTTGCTGAAGATGGCAAAATAACTTTTATACAACACTTAATTCAAATTTTCATTGCATAATGCCATAATTGAGGTCGACCCTAACTTCCCCCAAAGGTGGTCTGGAGTCACTTTGGTTGGAAATGATTCAGTATGGTGCAGGGTTTATTTCAGTTTGATTTTCTCGCTATCATTTAATACTCGTCCCAAAATGAAATCCACATGCCGTGTTGCCGGACTTCTATTCTGATAAAAAAATTTGATCCTGGCTCCACCTGGCTATAATACCGTAGCTACTGTTTTATTCTAGTGTTTTTCATTATGTTGTGCATGTCTCTGTGGGTTGAAGCTTAAACAAATGAACTGAAACCAACGAGCCCCTGGAAGAAAAGAAAAAACCTCATTTAAAAATGGTGCCGCTTGCATTGTGGAATGGCTGTTAAAGTTGTAAACATACACGACTAACTGGACTGCAAAGCCACTGGAATGTTGCTTTAATTTGTATTAGTATGATTTATTTATTTCAGTAGCATTTAGCTTTTACTGTAGCGAAGCCTCACAAAGCACTAAAATCCTGCTTCGGACATAATCCCCAGTAATGACCATTAGAAATGCGAACTAATGAGGGTAATTTGTCTAGATTGCAGGATCTTGTCAAAGGCAGCAGCGTTTTAGTGTTAACGAACTTAAAACATCTGGCTCTGCAAAAAGCACGTATCTCGAGCTGCACTCCTCCTCCGCCGGCAGAAAGGGTCCGGATCCTGCGCGACGCCTAAAAGAACTGCTCTCCTCTGACCTGAATTCTTCTGCTCCTGCAGCAGTGGTGTTACTGGGCCACATTTGCATCTCCGCCGTTCCTTTGAACTTCTGATGTAATTAATTTAGAAAATGTGGGGGAATGATGTATAAACCACTTAAGGGAAAACGTATGTGTCCTACTAATAAGTAATTAGCACAGGAATAAAAATAAATAATAATGAAAAAGACATTTATTTTGCCAACAAAGGGGTTTTAACAATGGTTTGTCAGATGATGGCAGATTGAAGAGCTCCATTTGCCACAGAATGCTTCTCATGCTCTTTGTAGATTCCTTCAGACGACTGAAAATTTAAAAATATAGTTGTCTTTTCAAGACAAAGTAGTGAGTGACAGGTGACTGTGTGTGTTTGTGTGTATTGATTTTAGACTTGACAGAATATGGGAAAAAAACAAAAACTTTTGAGTATTGCTTATGCTGTGGGCAAGCCTAAAAATAATGTGAGTTTGACAACCTAGGGGATTAGATTTTCTTGAAAGGAGGGCGTCTTTCATTTATTTCCTTCTTATTCCACAGTTTATTTTAGTCCTGCCTTCCCTTGTGATATTTATTAAATGAAAACATGATCAAAAGGTCCAATCGAGAAGATGCTTTTTAAGTGTGCGAGTGTGTTTTACAGGCAACGGGGGGCAGTTTTGACTAATCTCATCACCTGTTCGCATGCGCTTCCTTCGATCGTCAAACTGATCTGAACTTGCACTTTAACCCCCCCCCCCCCCCCCCAAAAAAAAAAACATTAATATAGACCGCTGCAGCTGTAAAAACCCTAAACCAGCTGTGCCCATGATACAGAAACGAGAGTTTGACCGGAATGCTGCATGAGAGGAAATGCCACACGCAGCTGTGTCCCCCTCTCCTGATTTTTAACCATTTCCTTAAAATGATTAACTTAACTGTTTTTTCCGGCTTTTGCTATCTGGAGGAAAATGTTCCCTTCGAGTCTTTAGCTGCTGCTGCAAAACGCACCTGGTTAACATGCCTGGGGATGTGACTCGGCCTCAAGAAGCCCGTTTGAGTTAATTATGATGCAAAGTCACACGCCATATCTTAGGCAACACCATCCCATCTAGTTCACTTGGAATCTGGAGGCTCAGACCGCATGGATATTAAACAATCTTTATATTTAGTTTGGTGCATGAGTTTGCTCAAATCGCAATGTTCCATATCTGATGTTATGGTGTCTATTACACTAATCCCTTAAAAGTGTTTGAGAGAGCGAGAAAAGTCAGTCAACGGCAGTAATGACTTAGAGCTGACAGGACTGTGGTGTGCACAGATCAGGAATCTGACTAGTTATTATTTAGCAGTGCATGCATACTGACATATAAAATGGATTACTAATATTGTTAAGATGTAATGCCATTCAAATTGCTTTATAGAAATGAAAAAGAAGAGCTGATTGCAGGTCTCTGGGAGATTCAAGTGTTTCACATTCTTGAAAACAGTCCGGGGTCAGACTCGGTATTTAAACTAAATGTAAACATTTCATTCAACTCTCATTCAAGATAAAGTGATGGAAGTGTAACCTTTGTTACTGCACATTATTTCTGGTATTCTGTTAAGGATACATTTTTATCATAATTTCATAATTATTTATTTTCCGCTCCTGCGCTTTATTTACCTCGTTTCTGGTATGTGTGTACTGTCCTGCAGTTAGTGTGGATTAAACGAAGATTTGAACTGTAACATGCATCACACCCAGAGCATCTGGAAAAGGCCACAGCAAGAAACCAAGGTTACAAAATGTATTAGAATTTCTTAAAAATACACTTAATGTGAATGCTTTTGCATTCATAAGTTTGAAATGTTAATTTTTTTAAATGTTCCCTAATTGCCATTCTACTAGCAAAACTCCTGTTCACAAACCTTGAATTAATGTCCTTTGGTGATGTGTCATGCGTAAACGAGCCGATGCTTGGTTGTCAATCAGAAGAGCTGATTCGAGTGAGAGCCGGGTTCCCACAGGTTTTTTGTTTTTTGCTCATTCATCTCTGCTTGGGTGAGGACAGGGTGGAACTTTGTTTTGATTAGCATGCCATGTGGCCAATAACATGTGATAATGGTATGAATTAGGTTTATACCATTATTGTATGGGATAGACGCTGTGGCTGACCGTCTATGACAGCAGACGGCGATGAGGAAGAGAGTACGAGCGTACAAAGTCATAAGTTATACCCGTAAAGAAAACGGCATCTGGCCAAAATTTAAAGACATTGGGAATGGCAGAGCTGAGTGTCTTCACTGCAAAATGGCTCCACCACAAACCTGCCCAAGGACATTTATACCGTTTGTTTACTGCGTTTGGTTCTGGTTTTGCTTGTGTGGATTTCATTGCAGTGTTTTGTTCATTTGTTTACACAATGACAGGTTTGTTGAAATATTAAACAAAATTAAGAATGCTTTTGTAACAGAATAACTGCACAAAATGAGACGATTATTAGGCTTCTCATAAAACATTGAATGCAATAAGTATTTGCTGTATTGGGCTAAAATATTAAGCTATAAATGATACTAAATAAAGAGCTGTTGGGGAGCCAAAAGAGCAGGCTCTTCTTAGGGGAGTCATGGCAAAAATAACCGGCTCTCAGAAAAGAGATGAACTTCCCATCACTAATGTCCTTGATGTACATATATTACATTGCTTAATGAGGTCCCACTGAAGCGTGTTAACCGGTGGGTGTTGTGTACTTTTCAAGCGCTAAGTTGTTGTCAAGTCGTGCACTAACTAAAGCTATTAGTCAGCTGTCAACTGCGCGACTGTCCGGTATACACTGTCAACCATCCAGACGATAAGAAGACGATAAACGGCAGCAGTGGAACTGAAACAAGCCTCACATCCATCATTCATCAAAACGCAGAGTCGAGGGGGTTGTTTGAGCGTGGCTACATCGGCTTGTTTTTTTTGTTTTTTTTTTTTTCTAGATGATTAGCTTGGCAAAAGAAGGGCTGCCACTTGGCTCCGGTGTTATGACACGTGTCATGATTGTGAACGCAGAATGAATGCATAAAACATGCAAGATGTTTAAAAGCGTACTAGACGCATACCGCGTATCATTGAAGGCTGATGATGAAGCGGACAGAATGTAGCAGGGGTGGAAAACATACACGGTGAAATGTCATTTGAACAAAAGATCGTATAAGGCTAAAGTGGTCAGAATTGATAGAATCATATGTGCTCTTTAGAGGAAAAAAATAATACACAAGATGGAATTCATAACCTTAACCTATTTCTAACCTGACTGGATTCTTGACCTCTGTCGTCTGTAATTTCTGCAGTGCCTCTAAAACACTTTCGACCTCCTCCTTCGATCTAAAATAGTCCTTTAAGCTTGTTACAGCTATTACACAGGGGCTGCCTTCCAAGATACACTAATGAATGTAAATTTTTGAGTCCGGGGGCCTCCGCTGGTACAGTTTCGCATTTGCAGCCTTGGCTAGTCTAAGGGCCGAGCTGTTGGGATTGTTGGGATTGACATTATGTTTCACAAAGAAAATGGATACAAATATTCATCACTGACTGCGTTTACATGGTCTTTAGTATCCCGATTTTGAGGCTTATCCCACCTTTGAGCATATCCGGGATATGGTGCTTACATGGAACACAGAGAAACCTGGTCATTCATATCCCCGTATACATGATAAATATCAGTATCCCATTTTCCGATCACTGCATCCGATCTGCGCATGCGTGTTTTACGTCTTTTTGAATGTTTTCCAAAGCGACCTAACTTGTTCAGCGGAGCAAGGTGGAAAACCAGCGTCACGTAGCTTTTCCGCAACAGATACATCAGCATTTCGGTGTTTTTTGCCATCTAGACACGTCATTATGTTTAGTTCTTTCATTACTTTAAGGGAAAATTCTTTCTCTTCATCGCTCCAAAAGTAAGAAGTTCTCGTTGCCGCCATGTTGTATTTCTAGTGCGTCGCTTGGCGTCGCTCGCGCATGCGCAGACAGTGGGCAGCTGTCAGAAATCGGAATATAGCGTATACATGCTCCAGTATCCCGGCTTCTATCGGAGTACTCCAGGTAGCAAAGCCGGGTTTCTTGAAATCAGGAAATGGGCATATCATGATTTCTGAATTCGGGATATGGTGTTTACGTGAACAAACACAAAACTGGGATACTTTAAAAACCTGATCAAAACCGGGATACTAAAGACCATGTAAACATGGTCATTGTCTTAAAAGTTTGGAGACTTGGTCAGTTGAATACCAGAAGCTTTGTACATTAGTACCTACAGATACTAATGTTGCTCTATCAGGCAAAGCAGGTAACGTTATCAAGCGCGTTACTTGATAGTCAGTCAGCTCTGCAGTCAGCAGTTGGTTGATGGGATGTAACAAACAGAGCTTAGTAGAATCAGCTGGAAGGCGCCGCATGGGCAACACGTCTGCAATCCGTTAACAATACGAGCGCTAATAGTGTGTGTTAAAGTGGTGTTTAGTAGAATACTGTAAGTAGTGAACTACCCAGGGAGCCTATTTCCTTCCTTCTCCCAGGCATTTTCCCTTGTCGAGCTCAGGTGTGTCTAATAACCTTAATGCCTGCTTTTCCTTTGAGTCTGCCAATACAAGGGTCCACACACCATGGGTGCTGGCTCACTGGTATAACTTAAAACATCCACAATTTAATATTAATACACTGTATTTGTACAGCTGGCAAGTCGAGATCTGGTAATCAAGTTGGAAGAAATTATTTCTAGCATAAAATTCCATCAATTACTCACCCGTATCACTTCATTTGCACTAGTTCAGGAGATAATTAGATCAGTGTATATCCAAAAAAACAGTAGTACCCCTTTTTTTTAATTATCGTATTTTTACCCAAACTATCGTATCTACTAAAAGAACTTGGGGAAAAAATCACACAATAGGACACTGTGTTTATTCCTTAGGTCATTGCAGTTACGTGCACATATAAATGCTTTGATTTGAAATGCAGAGGCTCAGCCATTTGAATGAAACTGCTTTATTAATTGTCAGGCAAATGGCAAACTATCATATATTTGCCATTTTGTATAGGCCCTGAAACTAGCATATAAATACGATATATGAAGTATCGTATATCTGGCAACGCTGCAGGTAGTACTAATTTAGATTTTCCTTCATATTGCCAGAAACTCCACTGTATTTCACTTGGGTCTAAATAATTCAAAAGAGTCTGGTGAGCGAAACCTGACTGCATGATTTAAAAAAAAAAAAAACAGAAGTGCACAACCTTGTTTGCTTGGCTCGCTGATGAAATGTGGTGATATTCCCACTCATCCGGCAGACGGTGTATCATAAGTCACAGTAGGGTAATTACAGCCGCATCTCACAAAAATGACTAATGGGTAGGTTTGATTAATTTTTTCGTTTTCAATTTTAGCGACTGCAGTGATTTCCGGCCCGCTGCGACACATTTGCTCATGTTTTATTTTCAATCACTGATGAATTTAGTTAACTTGTGCACACAATGTTGGAGTTAAAAACGACCCACCCCTTTGCTGCTCAGCACAAACTAGCTAAATTCTGCTCTGAAACAAACTTGGCACATTTATTTATTTATTTATTTATTTTTTTTGTAGTTTGCAGTCGAGAGTTTCAGCATCGCTCCGTTTCAGTTCAGTCCACTGGAGGTAAGGCTGATCAGAGACATCAAGTCAGGATTCCAGAGATCGACGTCTATTCTATCCACCCCTTCAATCGCTCTTTTTAAAAAACAAACAAAAAACAAACATCAATTTCAACAAGCACAGACACGTCTTTAAGGAAGACGGCTTATTGGTATTCTAGGCTCCCACCGCGTCTCCTCACGTGTGACTGTGCGCAAGTGAACGAACAAGAGTGAGCAGGGAAGGAGGAGGTTGAGGAGGAGGAGGAGGAGGAGGAGGAGGAGGAGGGCAGAAAGAGTGAGGGAGTGCATGAGAGAGGGGAACGATGAATCTAATGCATTGCAGCAGAGAACTGTGACAGACCAGGCATTTATTTGAGCACAGACTGCTGCTGTAGCGGGGACGACGGCGGCAGTGGCGGCGGCAGCAGGAGCAGCACCGGGCACTGCTCCACCACTGAGTGCCTCCACCACAGCTGGAGACGAGGTGGACGCGGAGAGGCGGAGGCAGGAGTGGATGCGCGTTGGGAGCCCCTCTCCAATGTTATTTCTGGAATACTCTGTTGGCTTTTGCAGTTTCGCCTTGCGCCACATCCTCCCGATACTCCTGAGCCCGCCTATTATCCTTTCATCTGGCTTGATTTGAGGGAATATTCATGCCAGCGGAAAGCATGGCTTGAATGAGAATCAGTGCCCATCTCCTTACAGGTCAGACATTAGTACCGGCAGAGGACCCAAGATGCATCCTGCACATTATGTGAATCTCCTGAGTACTCTTCTGTGATCTCCAACAGGTTTTATCACAGCAGCTCTGTGTCTTGGAGAGGAGTCGGGGGAATTATCAAACGTGTACACATGAGAAGTTTTGCTCCAAACAGGCCTAGGTCTTTTTTTTTCTCCCCCGTCTTGTGTGCGTTTGGTCAAAGTGGGGTGCCAACAAAGACAAGGAACAAACGAGCAAAATTAAATTTGTTTTATAAGTAGAAGTAAAGACGGCTTCTCCATTTTCACTGTTGGTGAATCGTGCGCACTGAGGGATCACAGAGTCTAAGATGTGAAACGCATGGGTGAGTAATGCAAGTTTTAACTTTCAATAAACCTTTTCTGGCTTTTGGCAGACATCTGTTGAATGTCCACCTCAGACATCAGTGTAAAACCTTGTAAAAGATTTCAAAACATTCTGTCATTCTGCATCATTTATTTTTTTTTATTCCAAATGTTTGGTCGCCCTTGTAGCCCGTCTTGCACGGATTCATGCATTACATTACACTAACATAAAACCTACAGGCCAACTCTTGCATGGCCCGGGTCCTCCACCTAAATCAACTTCTCGTAATTTCGTTGCCAAGCTACAGTTCCCTCCTGTGAGACTAATCATGCAACCTGTCGACAGTGACGTGATTTACCCTGTTTGGACATGAGCATAATTCAATACTTTCTGGTCTGGTAGCTACTGTTCAACAGTTATGTCCTGGAGTTATCCGGTTTAGTTGTCCTTCGAAGTTCTGTTCGGTTTACGACTGCGCACAGCTTGCAGAATTGTATCACTACTCTGCGCTGTTAAGGCAGACGTCACGGTTCATTATTAAAGCACATCTAGGTTATTCACCACTTTGAGCATCGCCACTACATGCAGCAGTGTATCTGGCAGTGTGATGTGAATTGTCACTGACTGTGTGACTCCAAGGGCTGCTCTGTGAGAGATTTAATGTTCGAGTTACAAAATAATTTACTGCTGTGCCCTCGGAGAGATGAGCAATGTCTCTGCAGGAAAAACGCGTCTCAGTTTCTGTCTTATTAGCTTCATGAAGAAGCCATGTGAATCACATCCAGGCGGCTTGATGGCAGGGATGTCAATCACAGGTCCCCGTCACTTGCTCAGTCTCGCCTAACCTCTTACTGTATCAACTATAATTACACATTACGGTAATTGTGCAGCACTAAACAGACCGAGAGTCAAGTACACCATACACTGGTGGCCTGTGTCCTAGCGGACTGGAGTGCTGCCGGTGGTGGGAGGTTTCTATTTACTGCAATCACACACTCCTCTGTTACCCGCAGGCCTGTTGAGATAAGAGGGAACATTGCACATACGTTTAGATTATGCCTGTTTGTATGCAATCACGGCCTCCGAGATGCCGGACAAGTGCCGTACCCCTGTGAGAGCATGCGGTGATGAGCCAGTGTGCACAACCCTTGATGCCACTTGTGCTTCTCGAAGCAGTGAGGTGATGATGAAAGGCTGGTAATTGCTGCTGATTAAGATATTAGAAAAAGCATTCACCCATGCATAATGAAATTATATGCGTCATCAAAATCAGAGCAAACATACTTCATTCAGTTCAACTGATCGAGTCCTTCCATCAGGACGGGGATCACTTGAAAAAGTGAACGGAATTTGATTCATTCACTCGCTATTCATTAGAAAAGGATGCGTGCCGCTTCTCATTGTGGTAAACAACACCACGTCTGAACAGAATTAATGGAAAGCTGTGCCGGCGTAGCACAATATTCCAGTCGTCACACATGGCTTGCTATTCGCAGTTTGTATTGTTTAGCCGTCAGCCGCTGTGCTTCCAGCGGCATACACTATACACACGGTTTCAAAATAACACGAGATTGCATAATGTTGGTTCCATTTTCTTCTTAGGAACCCAAACTGCTCTAAACCAGCAGCCCTATGGGGAACCGAGCGTGCCAGCGCCGAACAATAGACTGTCAGCCATTCTTTTGAAGCTTAATCCAGCACAAATCCCCACACCAAAAACATTAGTCTCAGTGGCAAGCATATGTGCCATATATTATTGAACGGGAAAAACAATAGGAGCAGCATCAAAAACAAGTGAGGAACAGAAGGCACACTGGTGGACCTCTAGAGTCATCTACAGCTGGCTTTTACCTAAATCTACTGATGTGTACTCGTGTTAGAACACTAACGACTACAAACAAAGTGCCTTGAATACTTTAGCTGAAGCTACAGATCTGTCGTTGTTCGCCGTTGCTTTTATTCCACGTCTAGCTCGATCGGAGGGAGTTTTTAATCGGCTGGAGATGGGTGGTGTGAACCTTCTGATTATCCATCCAGTGGGAAAATACCAGCGTCTACTGAACTTAACCGCTTGATCCAGTCGTTCGCTCTCTGGGTGGAATGAACAGATTCCTTCTGCGCAGGACAAGTTGTTCAAGCAAGTGTTTGAGAAGATGAGCAGAGGAGCAATCGATGAAGGCATCGCCACTGAAAGCGGGGGTCCTCTCGGCCTGTCTCGATCAGCGTCCTGAGTTTGAGCCAAAACCTGCTTTTGTGATATTTCCAGCAGAGTCATCGCTCTACATCAACAGAACCGCATTGCATATCAGACAATTTGTATTCCGTTTGATGCTTTTGGACAAGCAAACCCAAATATGTTCAGATAATTTGTTCATTTTATTTTGCATTGGTGTAAACAGTATTGTTGGAATCTATCATTTTTAATGTATTTCTGTTATACTATAACTTCTTACTGCCTATTTCCTGACACTTTGAGCTTTATGTGTGGTTAGGAAGTGTAATAAAGTCATGACAAGCTTTTAACCTTATCCGTCGTGAGCTGTGGAATTCAATAAGTAAGCCCTACCCCCCCAAACTAGACTTGCAGATTTTTATGTGCGTATCTCGGTGCTTATCTATGACTTACACTCCCGGGTTGAACAGTAAAGTAGCAGGTATTGCAGGCTGTCAGGGAAAGGGAAATTGACCTCTTCACTCATTTACGTCTTGCTGATGATGTCACCACTTTCCAGCAGACAACGCAGTCCTTCACAGGGGGCGGCACAGTGGCGAGATGGTTGGAATCCAAGGCCAACTGGGCCTTTCTGTGTGTAATTTGCATGTTCTCCCTGCGTCTGCATGGGCTCTCTCTGGGTACTCTAGTTTCCTCCCACTGTCCAAAGACATGCGTGTTAAGTGTGAATGCTTTTTGACAGACCCTGTCATCGGACGAGAGAGTACACCCTAGACTGGTCGTTAGTCTAGGGTGTACTCTCGTCCGATGACACCTCGTCTGATGACACCTGGGATAGGCTCCAGTAGACCCTGCGGCCCTTCACAGCGGTTACAGAAGATAGATAGATGAATGAATGATGATGTCGCCCTCAACAGCCTGGCGGTTGTGTCGCGGATCAGGAAAGCTTTAGAAAGAGTTTAAAGTGGATGCTAGGGATGTCTCTGTCAATGCAAAGGGTGGTTAAAACCCTCAATGTGCTGATATGCTTTAGTGTAAATAGCAGAATCTGATATATAAGGCTTAATTCAACCAATAGGCAAGATACTCTAATACCATTAAGCTCAAGTTTGGTATGTCATTATTGGCAAAGTTCAAGAATCTGTTAACTTCTCTCTTCAGAAAAAATCAGACTTCCTTGAGCGGTCTTTCATTTGAACACATGTTCAGTTCGGCTCAGATGATGTGATCTACTCATCATGGGCTCGTCCACTTAAAGCTGCTTGAGGTCATCCTTTCGGCTGTTAACGATGCAACAGTTCCTCAAGTTTCCAGTAGAACATCAGGAAAACATCAGAACTAAGTGAAAGTGTCAGAAATGGAAATGTTATTATAAGCTGTTTTTTTGTTTGTTTTTTTTAAGAATGAAACATAGCCAGGCTTAAAGTTTAAGCAGTCTAAAACACTTTGCAGAATCGGTTTAATCCGGAGTTCAATCACTTGGGCCAAAAGTCGCCAAGCTATCAGAAGATCAATATATCAAGCTCTGGTCCCCGAGAGGTAGAAATGCAGCTTCATGGCAGACGCAGAATCTTCCTAAAGAAAAGACGGAGAGAGAAAAGAATGCACTATAATCAGTTAAAGGTCTTGTCTGAAACAGTTGTCTGGCAGCGTCTTTATGCCTCCTCTTCTCAAGGGAGGGAACAAGGTCAGTCACTTAGGCGGGCATGTTTGCAAAGTGGGAATGGAGTCTCTAAAGGTCTTCTGAGGTGCGGCAGAATCGTCCAATGTGATGTTTTTATATATGGTGATAGTGTCGGCCTGGTGTTGCAGTGTCAACTGGACATGCTGTCATTCTTTGTATGTGTGTTTTAATCAAACTAAAACGAAAGACGAATATTCAAACGGCAATGTAGCTTTCAAGGTTGAGCAGCCTCTGAAATTTCATCCCACGATGATGACACTGACTGCCAGCAACCGTCTTTCTGTGGTAAATATATCCAGCAACCAACCGCCGCATTTTAATTCCCAGAAGGACTACGAGGGTCGCGCGTTTTTCGGCCACATTCAAAATCCAAATGAAATGAGGCGTGTTTTGAATCTCAACAATCCGACAGGACAGGTCGCCCCTATGCTAATGCGTAAAGGTCTCTTCCCCAAGCATCCGTTGTACCTGCTGCCATCTGGAGTAGACGTTTGAGAGTGTGGACATGTCTGCACGGGTCAGGTCTGCCCTAATTAGTATTTCATCATAATTACAGTACAGACTGCAGACTGACAGCTCTATTTAAATGGTGTAATGCTGCAGGCAGATAGCCACTGAGTGAATGGAAATATCACCCCATCGTAGCAGGAGACATCACTTAAGAAAGAAATGCGGAGGCACTGTGCGAGGGCATTTTTAATGCCAGCTGCAATAACATAATGTGGAGAATTAATAAATCATAGGGAAAGTGTGTGTCAGTGATATTGAAATTGTCAGGCTGTAATGTTTTTTTTTCCATTTTTTTTAACCTCAAATTTGCAACACGTTAATGGTTCTTATTTTTTATATATATATATTTATAGTATATACCTTTTGACAAAAGCTTTGAGGATGATGAGAACAACAAAGTGCACACAAATGCACAGCTCACTGTGGCAACGCGGTACAATAAGCTTACCTGACAAGTGTGTTAAGACAGCCAGAGTAAGCAAAAGGAGTTGTGCTTAGTAGGAGCTAGGCCATCAGAATTCCCCAAAGCACAAAGTCCCTTGTTGGCAAAGCAGAAAAAACAAACACAACTAATTCCTACTAAAGACGGAGACTACTGACTCTAGATAAGAAATACAGGACAGTATTGCTCAGTATCTATTAAATCTATGCAAATTCAGTTAATCCCAAATTAGATAATTGTACAGTAGGAACGGTTAAAGGATGTGCTCATGAAGCAATCTAATCGTGGTAACCCAGGTGCAACTGTGGCAGTGTGCAGTGCTGTCTGGAAAAAGGGAACGAGGCAGGCAGGAGGAGTGCATTGTTAGCGGGAGGAATATGTTCTCGGCGGATGAAGTTGGGGCAGGCTTTCATACTGTCCAATCACATTAACTCTCCTCATCCCCCTTAAAAGCAGCCGACAGTTCCTTAATGGGCGAGGCGCAGCGCTCAGGCAAGCATCAAGAAGAAAGATGTTCTATATTCCTAGAGGTGCAAAGCACAGGCATACGTGTTCGTACGCCTGCACAGTCGCTCGACATCCAGAATTTAAGCTGGCAGTGTTTGCCACATGGAGCGATGTTCATAGTGTGCTGAAAGGTAAAACGGGAGGCGGGATAACAGCGTATCTGGTTCAGATTTCTCCACAGAACATTGCAAATCTTAAATGAACAGGTTGTTCTTTTTGCAGATTAAAAAAGATGATGTATATCAGTGCGGTTAAGATTGAGGAAATGAGCAATCATTTGAGCACTTAAATGTATTTTTGCATCATTCATTTTAGTAATTTTGCAAAAAAAACAAAAAAGCCAACAGTGCATTCCCCTCTCTCCCCAAATTAAACTAATAGTGATTATATTCTATATCTGCCTGATGAGATTTCCTAACTGGATGAAGCGGTGTCATGCCACTGCAGTATTTATAAAAACCTCTGGCAGCCTGTCATCTCCTGGCTTTTGGCACGGCTACAGTGGAGATATGCAGCCAGCTTCTCTCATCCGCAGTGTTAAAAACGGCCACGCATGTGTGGCTGCGATCGAACTGCCTTATAGTATTTGTCCTTAAATTGCAAAAATAAATAAATGAAAACCACATGCATCCCTTCCCGCTCTGTATTAGTGCTGCGGTGAGATCTGCATAACGACAAACACGGGCAATTTCCTAGAGGTAAGTAAGGGGTTGCACGGGCACGACAATAATGTTAACATTTCGATCAGAGCGTTGTTGACACGGTAATAACTTTTAATGACGGCTGTGATGTGTGTTATTCGGGTGCCGTGGCGGCGTGTCAAAAACACGGCCTGTCAGTGTTATATTAGGGTCAAAGCAGCCGGCGAACGGCCACATGTAACTACTGTAAGATATTGTAATGAGCCTTAGAAAGTCATTCATTTCTCAGCAGAGGACTGCTAACAGCTTGAAACATATGGGGGGAAAATCGCAAACCAGTGTTGCTGGCAATTCAGCAGTGATTATTAAGGAACACCTGTTTGGCTGGCAGGCAAGGCGACTCGGGGTCCCGCTGAATAGCAGCAGGCTAATGAAGGTCTTCTCAGCTTAATTGTTTGGGCTATAAATAGTGACGGAGAGAGGGATGGAGTGCGGCGCCGCTGCTCTCATCCATTATTATTTTTTTATTTTTATTTTTTTTGCCATACATTCAGTGAATGAGCTATTAGGGGTTTGTTGTTGTGGGTTGTGAATAGAGCAGAGGAGGCACTCGTGTAATTGCCAACATTAGCAATTACAAAAGAGTCATTAACGGTAAACTGTAAAATTAAACTTTGGTGAGAGGACACGTGCATAGTGCAAGAGGGAGACGAAAATATCTGATAAACATCTTTGTTGTTAAGATATGTTAAAGTACCATTTTAACCAAGTTAAAAAAAAAATGCATCTGATTATAAAGGTGAGCAGCAGCTTTTAGATTGCGGCCAAGGCTTAGTAAAGGTCTCCCTAATCTGCAATTCAAATCACGGCCAAAGTGATTTCTTCTTCGCGCGTTTGCCCGCACAGCCCCCTAGCCCTCGTACCATGCCTTTTTTTTTTTTTTTTTTTCGCGCTGACAGAAGCTCATTCTAGGGAAAATTAAATGCAGAACACATCGCTAATTGTGACATTACCCCCGACGATATCTGCGAATGACTGCTTGACAGAAGAACTCGATGAGAACAAAGCGGGATCGTCTGATTTTCTGGTTAAACAGTGTTTGAAGCATTGCCGCCGCAGTGCGTGCCCTGCTGTTCGGGGGTCACCTTCATTGATGAGGTTCAAATGAGTTTGGCTGCCAGTGTTTTCCAGGTCAACCCCTTTTTGACAAAGGGAAGGGAGCGGAGGGGAGGGGGTCGATAACTTCCACAAGTCTTAAAGTTTCACGGCAAGCCTGACAAGAAGAAATTTTTTTTTGAGATGAAGAATGAATTCCTTTTTTTTTTATTGGTCCTTTAATATATTATCACTTTTTAAAAACTACAAACTAAGCCAAAGATAAAGAAAATGTTAAGTTCGGCAACCATCATGGCTGACTGTATTAAAAAAAAAGAAAGAAGAAGAAGCATGAATATTATAATGTATGCACAATCTGCGCTTGGACCAAGGCCAATTGCCCACTGATTCATCAGGAAACCTCCTCTAGTATCACACGTTGCTGCACTACAGATGAACACGCAACCACTCCACTAATCATGGCCCTGAGACCACAGAGGTGTTGCATGCATTAACTGGGAACCATCATTTCCCATCATTAAGCTCGCATTCAGCACATCCCATTTTTTTTTTCTCCCCCTCTCATGATTATTAAATTAGCTGCTCGGCTGTAAAAAGTTAGATCATATCATGCGTGTTATGATCCTGCAGGGAACTTAACACTGCATTGAAAGTAAACATAATGAAGTAACAGACAACGTGGGAAAAAAAAGGAAGATTACCTGCACTATATGGTGGGAAGTGTTAAATAAGTTGCGTATAGTACTTTAATTACGCACGGATTGAGTGAGTCGTGCTCCATACATTACTGACGTCAGCTGATTCCCACAGGAGGAATATCTGAGGGTTCAGAAGAGGGCTTCTTGCCCATGCATAGCTGTGGCATGGATTGAACAACTGACTCGCGATTAGTAATCTCCTGAGCCACAGTTGAAAAAACTGTGTCCGTAATTGATTGTTACAGAAGACAAAACAGACCATGAATTCTCCACGGGATATCACTTTAGAGCAGGCTGGCTCTTTCTTTCAATTGCCTTAATTTAATTTTTCTTTGAATACTTCTCATGTTTCTTCCTTAAAATCAGATGTTAAGTTATGGAGGAGATACTGGTATGTCACAATGAATAATTTCAATTTAATAATTGATTTTGTTATTGTTAGATTATCTTCTTATTTTAATATCAACATTAGAAGCCTAATGACTAAATTTCCTTTTATTTTTCTGGTTACACAGACATTTGTCCATCACTGTAAAATCTGTACATTTCAACTTTCGTGTTTAACCATATGCGTACATAACTTCCCAAATCTGGGGAACTTTTTTTGCCCCTCACCCTCTGGTACATTATCCATTTGTTGTTCTGTTTTCAGCGAATGAACTGCAGCATGTACACTGATCAGCCACAACACTGAAACCACTGTCACAGAAGTAAATAACATTGATCACTTAGTGATACTGCTGTGTTCTGCAGGAAAACATTTGGATTTGGCGTTCATGTGGATGTTACCAAGACATGTACCACCCACCTAGACCAGACTAGGCACCCCCACCCCATAGCAATGATGCTCCTTGATGGCAGCTGCCATCCCCAGCAGGATGCAGCCTGACACACACACACACACACACACACACACACACACACACACACACACACACAAACACACACACACACACACACACACACACACACACACACACACTGAAACAATTGAGGAAGAAAACATGAAGAATAGCAGAAGGTGTTGATCTGGCCTCCAAATTCACTAGATCCCAAAATGATCAAGTGTGTGTGGAATGATCCTCCCCTCAACCCATAGGACCCAAAGGCCCCCACTAAGTGCATCCTGTTGCCAGACCCCACAGACACCCTTCTGTGTGTTCTCTGAACTGTTTTGAAGACGCAAGGTGGACCTACACAATATTAGGAAGGTGGTCCTAATGTTATGTCTGATTGGTGTGTAACACACTGCCAACAGCTCCTGATGATGATGATGATGCACTGTAGCAAAATCAAGGATCAGCTAAATGTGAATGAAACGGATGATTACATCTACTTAGTTATGAAACGCACACAGAGCAAACCCTGGCTGAATGTTCTCCAACAATCTTTCTTTCTTCGTTTTTTTCTTACTCTGGCTGTTGGTACTCCGTTATGCAAGCACTTAAAACATGCAGGGCTGTGTGAAGCCAGACAGCTTTCCCTTTGATGTTCCCTTCCCCTTTTCTGTCTCCCAAAGCTAGTGTATCATTGTCCTGGAGATAGGAGGCACACACACACACACACACACACTTAACTGTGTAAACACAACAGTTTAAATGAACGAGCCTCAGCGAGAACATCAATAATTATTAACATTACTAATGGAACACAAAATTGAGAGGGGACCTTTTCTCCCAGGGGGGTAATCCAACAGGGCTGATCTATTTGTAGGTTCTGATATTTGTTTCCAAAGGCTGGCAAACAAAGATGTTAAATTGACTTCTGTGCACCCAAACGATAACCTGATCATGTTGCTGCTGTGCGAAGGCTTGTTAACAAGAAACCTTTGAAACCTTTCTTCTGTAAGTCAAAAATGATCTTCCAAATACTTGTCTTAGATACTGTATGACCAATGGAGAGCAAACTTAATGACAAGCATGGAGGAAGCTCTCTGTCCGCCTTTGTTTTCTGACTCATACTCTTGTGCGTGTGTGTATGCGTCTGTGTGTGTGTGTGTGTGTGTGTACTTGTTTCCCGTGTAAAGGAGTTGCTGTCAGGCCGTGGGAGTCAAACTCAGATTTAAAAATGGCCTCTGCCTCCTCTCCCAGCCCTCCCCTGTCAACTGCAAGAGTTTGCAAAAGTATCCCAAAGAACAGGAAGCTAAATGTCTCCAGCTTCTGTGTGGGTGAGGAATAAATACATGGCAAATTGCAAAGGGCGCTACAGGGTATTTTCTGTCACCGGCAGAGGAGTGTATGATGTTAAGCAAAAACGGCCTCGGGAAACTCGAAACGAATGCTCCAAACATACGGCTCTGGTGGACTTTGGGAGAAATTTCACAGTTTCTGCCGCCGCGCAAAAGAAAAAAATGAATTTTATTATTGTTCGTTTATAAGATGATGCGTGGAATGTTTCGTTAACTGTAGGTTACAGGTCACCAGAGTGGTTTTACTACTGACAATATGACAAATACGAAGTGAGCACTCCTACTTATTTCTATCACTGTAGATTTTTACTGGGATGAAAATAAATGGCATGAGTTATTTCATAAAGCAGTAGGCAGCAACAGGGTCAGTATTACTAAGTAGTTAAAATCCACATTTGCCATTTTTTTTCTAAAACCGCTGGAGACTTTCAATTTGCAAAATGTGGAAATGAATATTATTTTTTATATCAGGTAAACACTGTGTGATATTTAAATCCAGCATGCCAGCCAGGACGAGATGAAAGCTTGTTCGAAATGTAGACGGCCGTCTCTCGGTAAACCCGTTTTCAGAATGGTGACGCACAGTGTGCCCACGTTAATGCGCGCACGTTTTGTTTCTTTGCTTGAATGTACGCATGTTTCGCTGAGGGAAGACGGAAACAAAGAGGCAGATGAGGGGAGGAGAATGTACAGTGCGTCGCTTCTAAAGCCTTGACTAATTAAGCTTTAAGCTGCACCCATTTTCACACTGGATTTGGAGCCAAGGATACTCCAGGGAATCCGAGGGGTTTCACTGCACTCAGCCAACGCTGGCCCTCTTGCTTCATGACAAATGCACAAATGAAGCATAGAAATGGAAACAACTACTCATTTGTGTGGTTTTAGTTTTGTTTCTTTTAGTTTTGTCTATTTGGTATGGAATGAATTGCAGATTACAAATAGCTCCTCAGATTTCTTGGCTTCAACTGCAACAGTACCTGTACTACACAACATATATTGTACATCAGCCACAACATTAAAACCATTGACGAAGTGAATAACATTGACATAACCATCTTGTGACAATTAAATCTTCTGCTGGGAAACTTGGACCTGGCATTCATGTGGATGTTACTTAGACCTAGACCAGAACAGACCAGATGCCCCCACCCAATAGCAATGACACTCCTTGATGGCAGCAGCCATCTCTAGCAGGATGCAGCCTGACACAGACACACACACACAAAACAGTTTAGGAACAACTAAAAGAAAACTGAAAAAAACAGCACAAGGTGTTGACCTGGCCTCCAAATTCCTTAGATCCCAAACTGATTAAGAGTCTGTAGGATGGACTGGAACAAGCCTGATCCACAGAGTTTCCTCCCCACTAATGCCATCCTGTTGCCAGACACCACGGGACACCCTCAGAAGGCCCATGTCCATTCTCTGATGAGTCAGAACTGTTTTAGATGCACAAGGTGGACCTGCACAATATTAGGTCATAATGTTATGCCTGATCAGTGTATATAGTGTAAAATGTATTAAACCAAATGTGAACATGTTTGCGCAATGTCATTCGTGTCAACGTGTGCCATCGTCATAATATTAAGCCTTAAAGCGTCTGCCTGTTTGCCTTTGCACTCCACCATCTAATTTTCATTAGTACTGGCAAGACCAGTAAATTACAAGCACAATCAACATTTTGATTCCAACCTCAGACACGTTCTTACGCATTTTCACTTGCTAACATTCTAAAAACAGATATAAGTGGGTGGGAGAAAACGCCCGTAATTCTATTTTTATAAGAAATTCAGCAGTTCTCGTTGAAGCCATTAACTGAAGCAGCAGAGGGTTGTTGTGCTGAACTCATAGCACCCCTGTTTACTTGAAAAGGCTGGAGGGATCTGCCTTATCTATAAATGTGGAATAATGCAGTAAAGTTTCTTACATAACCCGCATCCTTCCACCTCCTCAGTCCTTGCGGTAAATCACAACTGAACAGTGATTTGACATTTGGAAGTTCTGAGAGTAAATCAGCTTGGGTGTAACGGAGATCATCTCCCGCTTGTGGTCCTTGCACTGTTGTCTTTACTACTCCAGACAGAGTGAGAATGAGTCTGACATCCTGCTGTATATGCCACCGCCTGCAGAAAAGACCTCGAGGCCGAGTGATGAAGGGTTGCGTAAAGTTTGGCTGACAAGCTTTCTCCCCGTCCGTGATGCCAAGTCCATTTCTTTCAGCTGAGATAGAACTATGTGACACGATGACCCGTACCTATTTTTCATCTAATGCTCTGACATTCCCAAATAGAGTAATGTGTGGATGAAACACTCTGCCGTGCCTGCCTGCTTCCTCGCCTGTCCCTTCCTGTGAGAACACAGCAGCCGCCACGGTGCTAAAGACAAAGGCTGACGGCGGGTGTTGTGATACTGACCCAGGTGCGGAGCGATGGCAGAAGTGCAGTGATGGTCGCATGAATAAACCATCGCATGGTAAAGATGAAAATGCAAACAGTAGAACACGTTTGGTTAAACTGCTTCACCATAAGGAAACCTTAAAATGCATTATGTAACTCGCCAATACGTCACACTGGCGTGATATCAGCGGGATTGTTTGTTTAATTAGATAGTCATTAGAATTATTCACTTAATCAGCTGCTTTTGTTTTGCAGTAATACCACAGTGCGTATTGGCACAGCAAAGATAAATATTACAGTACTGAGGGAGTCAAGGTTACTGATGCGTTAGTACTTCAGCTGATTCGCTTTGTGTTATGTGTTTGTAGAGTTTATTGCTGAAGGCCAGGATCCCACCATGGTGATAAATGTGTGTTTTCATACGTCCACAGATGTCACGTGATCAAGTTTGCTATCCATAGTCATTTACGGCTTTTTTTTCTGCCTCTTGTCTCTTAAGAACTATGAAGGATGTGCTGTAAATCAAAGTTTGGACACATGTTGGGGTACAGAGTCGAGACGTCGCTGACCCCTTCACCCGTTTAGACGGATGAAAGCATTAAATCAAGCATTAATGTGTCCATCAGCAGATGTTGGGCTGATTTAAATACTGACAGGTCGTTGGTAATTTCTTCCCCGGGATCAATACAGTCTCATCACATCATTTTTTTTTATTAATATATTTTTTTAATATCAGTTAGACTTTGCAAAGCAACTAAAGCCGTCCAGAAAGTGTAGATAGCAAGCACTGGATTAGCATACAGACACTGGCCGATTCACATGGGATTAAGATCACAGACGACATCCCCAATTGTTTGAAATTACTAGAGTTCCCCGCTTAAAACTAGTCCCGTGCGAATAGGGCTTAACTCTCATGGATATCCTCTATCCCCACGTGACACGAAAACTTGTTGGAAACCACACCGGCCGCTCATAAAGTGTGCCGTTGCTCGTTCAGTCTCTCCCAGCATTAGCCCTGTTAATTATTTTCTCGCTGGCTTATTTACTGTGGAATTCACCGTTTTAATGTTGCCTGGATCACATGAAAACACGCATGGCCCGGAGCCTAAAGAACTCTGAATGAAAACAAAACGGCGTTCACACTGGCAAAGGAATGGCCTTACACTACGTGTTGTTTTAAGCTTTGGCAAGCTGAAGTCATCGCGCATTAGGACTGTGCCTTTTTCCAAAAACAGTTTTAAAAGCAAGCCTCACAAAAACAAGTTGGACAACACGACAGAGGTGCGCAGGCAAAACGGCGAAACCGTCTCTTCCAGATTTTATGCGTTTTACAAGGTAATTTCTATTTTCTTAGTGACACATAAAATCAGTTCTTATACCAAGAAAAGAATACGACTGTATAAGTGAGTCTACCTGTATGTGGGTCACCATATTCTCTCTTGACTCGTGTGGCCCTAATTTTGCACAATAAGACATTAAGGCCTGGCTGGGAAATATGCTTTCCAGATGAGCGGGGGGGAGATTTTTTTTTTTTTTTCTTGACCTGTACACTATAAAGTATTTCAGCGACTTTCCATTTGCCGAAGCGGAGCGGAATTTATGATATATGTGTCAGCGCGTGCACTCGAGCACACAGACAAGGTCAACGGAAAATGCGGACGGATTTGGGCTGTTTTTTCCACGCTCTCTTTCGATAGCAGAGACGTATTTACATTTACCGTGCTTGTACTGTGCACTGCATACTGTCCATTTTACTGTGCACCTCAGGTTTTTTTATTATTATTTTAAAAAATGTAAAATTATTGAAAGCCTAGTAAGACATTTTAGATGCATATTTAGTGTTCAAGAAGGCGGCACTAAAGCGGACAGCGAAAACTTTGAGACAAGCAGACTGGTGTATATAAATGAGGATGTTGAATATTGATACAGATATTCATTTTTAATAGTGTTGTATAAAGTTATGCAGCTGCTGACCTGCTCATATATTTTAACCTGCTTCACATTTCCTCTCACTGGGTTTACCGTCTGAAGTTACAGACTGGAGAAGGGAATGGCTCGTCTTATTCGGCCCTTTGGAAGGACGTTAAAACGGCCTTATAGGAAGTAAATCACTGATAATTCCAAATCCATTCATCAAAACCAAGACGATATTGCTGAGGAAGTGTAAGCTGGCTCTGTCTGTCCAGTAGCTCGACACGGACAGCATATCCCTCAGAATCGCACCACACTGCATGTGTTCATGTGTGAGCTTTGCTTTTAAATAAGTAAATACTTGTAAATCAGTCGACGTGCATTTCTTGGATAAACATTAATATGTGCCTCCAATTAGTGTCATCGCTTCAAGTTACTCAGTATTTAATCTTATACAATATTTACAACCCACATTGAGTAACATTGCATCAGCAAGTGGCGCCTGCCTTTTTATGCATGAAAAACATATTTCAAGCGTTACGTCTCCCTGCTCATAACCCCATCAAAACAGTGTGCCTGCTCCCGCCGACGAGTTTAACGCGTTCCGAAGGTGAAACAAGGTTGACGGCTGATGAAGGTGTTGCGTCAGCCTGACTTCGCTCAGTCAAACAGCTTCCCTCCTCAAACCCCCGACAAACAGTTCACACGACTCGTAATTCGACGCGCCTCTCTTTGCTTTTGATTCAGATGTTGTCTTAGCAACTGGGGAGCGCAACGGCTTGGTGAGGGCAAATTAGTTAAAGCATAAATCAGTGGGAGATCTTTAATGGAGGCTTTCCCTTTGTTAATATTTGACGGCTGACACAAACGGAAGAAAGTGGGATAATGTGCAACAAAGGACCACCACCAACCGCTGTGTCTACTGAGAGGTGACACAGATCTTGAGCGTCGAGTGCCAAAATAATTCGAGCTTCACTCCCTTACATGCAGCGAATGTTATCTGTCTGTGACATATGTATTAAGCCCCGATGATGCAAATTACACTGGTTCCTCCTGTTCATCAACCCCTTTAATTATTGTTATTATTTTTGTATATGAACTATCTTCTATTTTCATTCAGTTCCTGGTTTGTTGTAGCAGAAGTGAAGCGTGTGTGGGGTGGTGGTGCAGACTGACGAGAGCAGTGGACCAGTGGGTAATGCTTGGGGAATGCAGCTGCAATATCCAGCCAGTCGAAATGTCAGCAACAGGCAGCATCACAATAGTCCCACATATCGCCGCTGATCCCAGCGGACAATGTAATAGGGCTGCGACATTTAAAAAAAAATATGAATAAAAAAATAACAATGCTAGAGAATATCGAACAACCGAGATTTACTGGCGAGATCTGACGTGTAACTCCGGTCACACTGTGGTTCCTTTGCCATGACGGCGCTTTAATTATTTTGTGTTGTGCGCAAGTTCTTAATTTAAAAAAATAAATAAATAAATTCTGCCTGGTTTGAGTGTTTTCCTCAGGGACTGGTAGTTTTTATTCCTCCATCCGCCCCTTAATAAGAAACACAAAGAGTGAAGAATACTCGTATGACAGTGATGAATGACTTGTTTAAAAGCACGCGTAGCTCTTGACTCCACAGAATGCCGGCGTCTCCGCATAAAGGGCTTGGTCACGTGGTGCGCAGTTGCTTTCAAAGCGACGGACATAATTGCAGCTAATTATTTTCAGAACCTTGATGAAAACAAGTGTTTCCTAAACAGGAGGGAGGGAAGACTCTTTAAAGGACTGCGGTGGTGGTCCTTGCGACTCGCTTGTGGTCGGAAAGAAACTCCCTACCCGTCCTGAATTGTCATACCACCGTGAGTTTATATTTACAGTTGAGCAAATGCTTAAATTTGCTTGGAATATTAGAGAAGCAAGACAGCCAGCGACCATACAAGAATAGAACCTGCAGTCACTGTGAATTGCTTTGCTTTCCCTGCCAACGTTATTTATGGCAGACAGAATGTCTCCAAGGCTTCGCGCTCCCATGTGTGACAGAATGAAGAGAGACGGCGTTGTCTGCGAGAAAGTATTTCTGTTTATCAGTCGGCCCAGCTAGCCACAATGAAAGGCATTCTGTTGCATACTGTACATAAATGGCATGCCGCAGTGCCTCCCTCGTCCTGATTGCTTCCCGCCGCACTGTCCCCTGTTGTCCCTTTTGACAGAGGTGTTTGACAGATAGATCACAAAGATGCACAATCATTGCATGGTAGGGGCTGGGATGGAGTGCGCCCATTATTCTAAAGCAAAGCTGTCTGGCGGGGCAAGGCCTGCGCGCCACATGGTGCCATGATAGATGGGGACCATTAATCAAGGCAGGACGGAGCCGCGAGATTGATGTGCGGAAATTCAAATGCTCGAGCAGCATTTGGGAGATTAAGGCTGTATGGGCAAGGTTAGGAGGCTACCTTCCTGATGTGGGGAAACGGGTTTGGTCGTGGAGCAACTGCCCAGTGGTGACATGAGCTGGACATATTGAGGGAGGCTCTGCCCTTTAACTGTGCTGCTACCAGTGTCCTTTTCTCTTGAAGCTCTCACATGTTTCATATTGAGTCAGATGCCCTAGATTTGTCATTGTCACAGTGATGTCCTGTCCTAGTTTCTGAAGTCTTTTTGGGAGCAAGTAGAATTCCTTTACGATGCCAAGCACTCAAATGTAGACAAGTGGATCCAATTTTTTTTTTAACATTTTTTTTTTTAAAATTTCCCTCATATTTCTTAATTTAAAAAAATAATGTCATATGCACAGACTAATCATCTTTCTTTACACTTAAGCGTTTCATTAGCTTCCTTGCAATTCACTTAGGCAGCACAATATGCTCTAAATAGGCTAGAGCGGTGCATAATGACTAGACTGAACTCACTAGAAATAGTCATTCTGCATCCAGTTTTGCTTATATCTTCATTTGTATCTTAGTAGCAATTGACATTAGTGATATCGACCTTATGTTGCTAGAATTAACACTTCTGTTTGGTCATCATTCAAACAGAAGCAGTAGAGAAGTTGCATACCGCAAAAAATGTGCTCTGTGGTGCTCAGAAGAGTCTCTGTCCTCCAGTGATATCACTGAAGATAAAGTACACCTGTGCTGTAGCTGGTTTTTGCATCAATAAATGGTTATCTTAATGCGATAATGTCAAATGGTGTGAATTAAGCACCGTAAGTAAAACATTAACTTGGGACAGAATGCAGATGGGACCCAAATGAAACACATGGTCGAGAAAATCTAATATACAGGGTATATAGGGTACAGTATCAATATTAAAGAGGTCGAACGCTATTGAGAGTAAGCTGGCATCACAGAAATGGCTAAACAAAAAGGGAAATTACAAGAGAAGACAGTTCAGTGTCAGCCAAAGGTACACCAATCAAGCATCACTTTATGACCACCTTCCTAATACTGTGTGGTTTGTTTCAGTGCATCCTGCAAAAACTTGGTCAGTTTGGGATCTAGTACATTTGGAGGCCAGGTCAACACCTTGTGGGTTTTTTTTTTTTGCCCCTCCTTACTTAGACACATGGGTGCTACATGTCTAAGTAACATCCACACAAATGCCAGATCCAAGAGTTTCCCTGCAGAACATTGATTTGTCACAAGACCTGACAGTGGTCATAATGTTGTGCCTGATCATTGTATTTGTTGGTTCAAACTGGATTAAATGTGAAGCACAATCCAACCTCTTTCAAGCATGTTTAGACATAAGAAAGCAAGAAAGTTCTTATTTAAGGGTCAAAACCAAAACGGCATGCTCAACAATTTGAAATGTTATAAACACACAGAGGTAAAACCATAACGGCCTTGAGGGTAAAAATGAACTGCTGAATAATGAGCGACCAGGGCACCGTGTACAGTGTGAACCTTGACACCTTTCTCACATTACCTGGTGAATCTAGATGTGTATGTGTCTATATAATTTATGGTGTAGTAAGTGAATGGCACGGTCTTAGAGCTTGAAGCTGTAATAAACCCTGTTCATTGCTGGTAAAAAGACATTTGAGAAAGTCAAGTGTATAAAAGACTGTTATAATCAGACACTAATAAAAAGATTCCAAGGCAAAGAAAACATCATAATTACTTTTTTTTTTCCGCAATGTGCTCATGTTTAAATGAAAAATAGGAAAACATCAGATTTTTACCTTTCTCCTCATTTGTTTATTTTAATGATTCAGGGTGTAAATTTAAATAGTTTATCCACACACTCCTTTTCCATCTTAAAGTAAAGGATACATTATTTTTCGACTTTTTAAAGGTGGTCCTACAGCTGTGTCACCTAGTAGTTCTGTCTGACCAGTATGTTCACTAAGGGAAAGGTACAGCATTACGCACCGGACTGCTACGGAAGCAACGTACCCGAAAATATATTAGGCTTCTGACTGTGCTACTGTCGGACCAAGATTTTTTTTCTTCACCTTGGATCAAAGAAAATTATTAGCAAAGCAAGTTTAGTGAAATTTAATTTGAATTCTAATCACAAATGTATTGCCCTGTGGAAAAACAAGTTTTTAGCTGCGCTTAACAGCGCTCGTAGGGAGTGGTTCATGTCATAAAATCTGTTCCCTGTTTATGTCACATCATGGTTATTTAAATGATCACAGTCCCACGGTTTGGCAGCTATCCTTTCTTTGTGAATAATTTCGAAATTTTACTAGTTGACAGGTTTACGACGTGACGATGACATTATCGCATTCTACATACTGTAGTGTGACGCATTATGTTAACTGTTTTGTATCTTGTATGCAAATATATGGAATTCAGCCCTGATGCACATTTAAAATGAAGCGTCACAACGCTCTGGAAACATAACAATTAATAATACACAGCACTGTGACTCTGAGTGTTCCACTTGTCGTGTGTTGTGGAACTGGTTAGACAGCGTTCTGTGATTTTTATTTTTTTCCCTCAGGCGCAATGAGTCACGCTGAAAAGTACCTGCAGCATGTTGCATTACTGCAAATGTAGTACTCTAAAGTTTCTTTTTTTTAATGTAATTTCCATCTGCTGCACTATTTTTAGTTCTTGATTACGTAAGACATGAGGTGACGCTGAAACACCGTGTCCTTGTGTCACGGACGTGTTTGTCAGAATCCATATGTGGAGCAATTTGACAATTGCTTTTTCTGAATCTTATGGTTGAGAGAAGTGGGTGAGAGATTTATGAAAAGGGAAATATTTAGTTTTGTTGCAAAGCGTGCAATTTTATTTCATCTTTTAAAATGTGCCTGTGACTGTTACGATAATACTATTAATTCAGTCTTATCAGAGTGGCGTCAAGGTTGAAGTTGTTCCTTTGAGTAAGCAGTGAGTGTGTAAATCTCAATAGAAGGAACAGGAGTGAATGAAGCGGCTTGTTAGTGCTTTGGCCAAAAAGAAAAATAAATGAATAAATAAATAAAATCCTGTATGTCAAAGAGATTCAGTCGTCCATAAAACGGCCAGCGCCTCAGGGGAAAGACAGTCTCTTAACATTAATGGACTCTGTGTTCATTACTGCATCTTGTGAGTGTCCGTCCCAGTCATATTTGGAGTGTGACATCTCATTTTCTCTGCTACTACTGACCATCGCGCAACAGCTGACAAATCAGCAGAGATGGCCACGACCAAGCTGCTGCCATGTTCGCAACGCTCAAAATAAACACGCGGACACCATGAACTGATGGGTGCTAGCGTGTGAAACACTGTGTCGTCCAAAGATACACAGGCCGGTACAAATGTCAAAAGATACAGCAGGCTGACTTTCGTTCATTTTTCAAAAAGCAGTCAATGTGTTTATGAGACAGTACCACAAGTGTTTAAGCACTACTAAGTTGTAACGTAAGCTACACATCCAAATATGCTTGCTTTAGCTAACACGAGCCTCAGTACAGTAAAGGCTCTTTTGTTTTGTTCTCACAGCCCTCGTTTGGGAGTTCTCGCAGCTTGCTCTTGACGCATCAGAACTTTTTTCTAATGTGGTGTCTGGCAGTTATTCTGTGATTAGTCAGAAATTGGAAGTGGGCGTGGTTAATAGGGAACAGCAGAGGTGGACAGAGTACACACCTTCACTACTTGAGTAAAAGTACAGATACTCCTTGTCAAATATTACTCCAATACAAGTAAAAGTAGTTTAGTCAAAAATGTACTTAAGTAAAGTACTAAAGTATTTGCTTAAAAAAATACTTAAGTAAAAGTATTTAAAAAGTATTTCAGGAAATACAGGAAAGGGACGTAGCTTTTTTGTCATTATACAATCCACTCTATAATCCACAGTCTCTCTCTCTCTCTCTCTCTCTCTCTCTCTACAAGCTCATACAAATACGTTTAAAATGTTCATCAGCAATTTATCAAACATTAAGCTAGCTAACGTCAGCAGCTACTTTACATACCGCGACGTGCTTTTTCATGTTGGAAAACGAGCTGGCCATGATATCATTTGTTCGCGGTAAGCACAACAAATATTTTAAATGAAACAAATCACTTTTTGTGGCAAAAATCTCAAACAAGGGTTTGAGATAAGGCCACGGGTGCTCGGTGGGAGTTTCTCCAGTTTCTTCCTGCATTGTATGGATTGTATGGCATGACGTAGCGAATCAGCCACTCACCAGAAAGTTTCTCAGAATTTTGAAAAAATAAATAAATAAATAATCAGCTGACTTAAGCTCAGAAGTAGCGAGTAACGAGAGCATCAACAGAAATGTAATGGAGTAAAAAGTACAATATTTGTCCTTCAAATGTATTGGAGTAAAAGTAAAAGTATCCCCCAAAAATAATACTCAAGTAAAGTACAGATACACAAAAACTGTACTTAAGTACAGTACTCAAGTAAATTTACTTCGTTACTGTCCACCACTGGGGAACAGTGGAAATGCTAGTGGCTTCTCTGCGAGCTCCCAAATGCTAAAATACGTACCGTGACCACTAATCTCTCCTGGGTGGAGATCCGCTTACTGTGATCCGACGGACACGGTCGTCAAAACGACTGGTTGACATTAAAATAAAAAGAAAAGTACCTCCTGTCGTTTTTCTTTTCTTTTTTTTTTCTTTTTTTATATGTCCATCTCCCTCAATGCTTAGCGCGTGTGACATATGATGCAGTGGGAGCTCCCTGTGAGGACTTCCCCGGAGTTAGACACTTGAGTTTCTCGAGAAGTATTTATAGGCCCTGTTCAAGTCTGACATTAAAGTGTGTCTTGTGTGATATAGTCACAAGAGGACAGCATGAACTGCGTGTGTGTTTACACCTGGCATTAAAGTGCATCTCCACATGCATCTCAAGTGACCGTGGTCTCTGTTCCATGCTGTGTGCAAATAAACACATACTTGTCATCTGACCTACAGCACATACACAGAATGCAACACATTTCTAGGTTCTCAAGTGTTTTAAAACCACCGAAACTCTGCCCAAAGTAATTTGAATATCCCTAAAACTTTATGGCGAATGCTGAATGAATTAGCTAGCTAACTTAGCTGTTTTCAGAATGTCAAGGTAGCAAAGTATTTTCTTTTGCTGAGACTGAGAGTATAATATACAGTAATTATTTGCAGAGAGGATCTCATCTAGAGGCACAAGTTTGAATGTGACGCAGAGTGCATCCCTTGCAGAGTACAGACGGACTGACATTTCCAGGACAAAGACATTGGAATAAGGATAACCTGTAATTTTCAAGACTCACAATTCATGACTTTATGAAAAATATCTGCAACTTCATGAGAGATATTATCAATAGGCTTTTGGAGACTTTAGTTGTAATTCTCTCCTGAGCATAAAGATAAGGCATGAGGTAATGCAGTGGTGGCAATAAAGAACAAGATAACTAGGAAAGACAGCTTGTGAATATGATTCAATACTAAACCAGGGCCACATCCTGGCGGAACGCAGTCATCTGGATTTGACAAAATGAAATACATCAAGAAAGCCCTGGGGAAAAAAATCTGCTTTATCATTTTTATATTGTTCCCATGACAAGAAAGACCTTCAGCAACTCTAAACCCATCCACAGAAGCATCATCCCTGGCTACTGTTCCCCCTGGGGGGAGACTTGAGCCATTAGACGAGCGAGAGGGAGAGAGAAAGATGCAGAAAGCGAGATACGTAGGGGAAGAGGTTATAGAGTGAAAGCAGCCTCACTTCTGATGAATATTTCCAAAGGGAAAGTGCACGTAGAGGTACAAACATCCATCTCACACAAAAACAAGCCTGAGGGGTGTGGGTGGGATACTGCTGTATTCATAATACTTCACTGTTTTTTTTTTTTTTTTTTCTGTTTTTATTCACTGATGCTACAACTATTGTCTTACACATGAGAAGAAAACAATACGGAAACAAACAGTGTGCTCAACAAGAACTCAAATGACACAACCATCTTCCCTCTGAATTCACCTTTCTATTGCTATTTTCCCAGGGACAAAGGCAGGGGCATCTTGCGAGTTTAGAGCCAGAGTCTGCGTAGTACGGTCCGGGAGTGGATACAGAGTCATGATATCAGTGACCCACCCATACTTCTGCCAGACTCACTTGCATTTACGTTTAATTAATACTGCACTCTGCTCTAACTCCACCAGTTATAAGGAAATGTTGGATTATACACTGTAATTATTTTTAAAATAGTTTTTTCAACTTTCACAGTCCCATTGGACCGCTTTACGGAGTGGTTGGCATGGCAACTGGTAGTCGCCATTATCTTACATCCTGTTTCTAGTGTCAAAACTAACTCAAATGAAACGTACTCCAAAAAACAGAATTTCTTTTAAAATAACAACTGAACAATTGAACATAACTTGCATCAGCATTAAAATATTTGACGTGTATTTTAATGTTATAGTTTGGCTCATATCCCATCCAATAACATGGAGGGGGCGGAGCTTATGACATATACTGCCAGCCAGCCACTAGGAGGAGCTCTACTTAAATGAATATTCAAAATATTCAAACTTGCTTAAAAAACGTAAAAAGTTAAAACAGCTTTGAGAGGGAAAAAATGGACAATGTGAGGCTGACTGACAAAACCTTCCGCAAGGAATCAGGACTTTGGTTGCTACCACTGAAATCCATCGTGTTGATAGTGAAGCTTGGACCTTTGGGTGAATCCAGAGAGAATGGCAGCATTGTGTACATATATGTATATATAAAGCAACAAGTAAGTCAACAAGTGTTGTACATTTCAATTTTATAAGCTTTGAATAATTGATGTGGCGGCAGGGGGGTGGATGCATTGAATGTATTTGTTTGGCCTTAGGGATGCAAGTAGTGTTGCCGGTGACATACAATGAATGCAAACCATTACTCTACAAGACACAATACCCATAAATTACAAACTAAGTGTTTACAATTATTTAACCTGTTGGTCTAGTGTGCATCTGGATTTTACACATTATGTGCACGATTATCAATCCTTTCCTCAAGGTAGTGAAAAATGTAATCAAGTTGATCAACATGCAGGGTTAAGCTGGTTTCTTTACAGAGGACACCAGGACATTACTTAATTAGCTCACGAGCGCACGTAAATGTATGCTGCCCTCATTGCTGTCTTCCTTTAGGATGGCGCTTACAGAGTACACACTTTTCCCTGAAGTTGTAGATGCCGTGCGGTGCCATAATCATTCACTTATGATCTATCTGTACCATTACCAGATGCACTGGAACTCTTCTAAGGGCGACAGCCTCAGCTCCGTTTAAAAGTGGGCCACCACTCATCAGCCTTACTCTGACCCCGTTGTGCTTCCTCAGCAATATCTAGTTAGTCCAAATTGCTTCTCTTTGTTTCACCATTTTCAGCCCACATCTGTAGAAAGTAAACAATGCAGTATTGTAATGAGAAATGGCAAGCAGTGAGAAAGGGAAGGGATGAGACCTCAGAGACTGTAACCCCCTTGCTCCCTCTCTCTCTGTCTATTTCTGTGTGCAAGTGAGAACAAGTGGACTGCCAAAGGGAGAGAGGTACCAAAAATTGCTTCTGTTGAATGCACTTCTACGCCTTTATTGCTTCCTGTAATTGCTTCTCTGAGAGGTAACTGGTCTTCTCTTGTCCTTTTTTTTTTTTTTTTTTTCCTTACTGTTGACGGATTGTACCCTGCGAAACGTGGAGCAAACTACACCTGAGTCATGAATCCCATTTAAAAGTCAATGTTGAACGTAAACAACATGATTCGACAGCATCTGAATGGTTATGCGACGCATAGTCCCACAAAACTAAATGATACAGTCAAGGTGTTTACATACATCCTTGATAGTTTTCTTTTCCAGATCATTCATACTTGATAGAGTTTATGAATAGTTTTCAAATGCGTAATGTTTAAAATATGTTACCCAGCATTTACAAATCCATACTTCCTCGGCCTCTGGTCTAACGTCTTGCTTGAATATTTAAAATGTACAAGCTGTGAGAATACTGGAGCAACATATTTTAAAAGATGCACAAGGTCATACATGTACACCACCCGTTATTACTTGTTACTGATGTGTGTTTTTTGTGTGGATGTCTGTAGTGTGTCTAACTAAGCACCAACACCGTGAGGGTTAGAGGGTTAACACGTGGTGGGAGCAACAACGATAATGATCAGTGCACTCACATCGTGATGGATGCAATGAAACTTCAAAAACAGAAAGAAAGTGTGCAGTGGCATATGTTAAATAGCTAATTTAAAAGGAAATAGAGGTAAGCTCCCAAGAACGGCTTCATCCGTGTCTCCAGGTGTTCAGAAAAAAGAAAAAAAAATGGTTTAGTGGCACACACTGATACCCAGGGATTAGAGATTACTGTCAGTACAGTGGATTTCCTTTGGTTGGATGCCAGAGAGGCTGTAGACTACATGAGGTCAGAGTAGATATGCAGAAAAATGGTGTGGGGGTGGAGAAGTAAAGCTCACACTGTGTGTGTGTGTGTGTTTCAAAAGGTCAGCAGACATACTGTACAACCAAGTATAGATGCATGTACTGATGCTGATGTAATACTTGTTTGTTTTTGCATAAATAAAATATCACATTGTACAATATACTGCAGGAAGTATGCAGGAAGTGATTACTCATTTTTGCAACTACTCCCAGTTGATGTCAGTCGCGTGGCCCCTCTCTCTAGCACTTCTTACCTTTTGAACCAGGTTAGATTCGTGATTTCACATGAGTCCATCTTGCCAGACTTCAATCTACGTCCTTTTACCTGATTTAGCGTTGTTTGAGGGACTGGTTGTTGCTGTGAGCGAGTCTGTTTGGATCGACTATGTGGACATTTTCCTGTTATTGTTTACTATCGGCCTGTTCAGATCTTGCATCGAGATCCGATCTGGGCGATCCGATCACACAAAAGACAAGTGTGAACATCCCGGGGACGCATTGACATTCCATGAGAGATCCGACCTGAGGTGGTCTGGCTCAAATGTGTCTGTACTCCTTTGATAGTCAGTGCGAACGCAATGTGCCCTGAGTCGCATTAGTGTCCGCCTATGCTCAACGTTGGTGCACCTGTGTCAGCGGAGATTTGCATCATTAATTCGGAAAAAAAATAAAATAAATTACACTATAATAACATGTAACATGTACTGATGTATGTGTATAGTTAAGTAACGCATTTCCTACCAGTGTCTTTATGCATCTTTATTTAACCACCAGCCCACAGCTATCATGTATGCATTAGTACATTTGAAGTAACCAGCAATGAAGATGCTGGGCCTCCCTGCAAGCTATCAACAAAAATTACACCTGGTATTAGATTCTTTGTGAACCATCCCTGCTTTGCAGCTAAATAATGGCAAAGCAGTTTGGTGTTTTTATTCATTTATAGGCTTTAACATCATTTATGGATTCAAAATCCATAAAACAGACAGTGCTGTACGCGCTCGCACTTCTCTATCTACACGTATTAAAGATAAAAGACGGCGAAATAAATATTTTAACGTCAACAAAGTCTACCAAATTGCTCATGTATATTTATTCATGTTAACTCATGCTAGCTGGCAGTCATGCAGGAGCCGTTGCCAAGTACTTGCCACGGAAGATGCATGTAGAGAAGTAGTTGCTTTCTGAAAGGGGGGGGGGGCAGCGAGGGAAGCGGCGCTAATATTTCAGAGAAGAAAAGATGCATTAACAGTACTGACACCATATTTGTCAAAAAGCTATAAGTGCTTCTTAACTATTCCAGTGTTCAGCACTTTTATACATATTTTTTTTTTCATGTGTTATCCTCGATTTGTAATCCACACCATGTGTGCCTCTGTGTCAAAGAATTAATTTGAACTGTCTGAAATAATGATAAATATATCAGACTATATTGTAGCTGTGAGTGTAGATACATGCTCACTTATGATATTCACATATACACAATTATATACTGTTGTAAACTAAACAACTCATTGTTTGTAATAGGGTAGGATTTAATTACCGGTTAGTATGTTACATGAAATATTTAAAACTGCGGGCAAAGGAGTGTTACCAAAATTGTAACCATCTATTAGTCCGTGTTTGCATGCAATAAATAGATCTTAATTATTTGTTTCTTCTTAGACATCTCTGTAAGATTGTTGTTTACAGACGTTTCCTCTGTAGTTCGTTCAGGTGTCAGTCAAGACATACACAAGTTGGATGAAAATAGAGTGAATATATGTGGAAATGTTAATGTAGCTTGAAAGGAAAGTGTTACCTGTTGCCGTATTTGCTGCTTCAGCGGTTCATGTTGCCTAGTTTTGACACTGAAATGGGAAAATAAAGTGATACATAGACATAGTGTCTGAATGTGTGTATATTTTACTTTACAGTGGCTTTCCTGCATGTTTTACACATTCCCAAAACCCACACTTGCTCCAGTTTATCCCTCTCTGCAGCACTACTCACGTGCCCTCTAACACTGACACTAAAATGTGAAGCTGTAATTACGTTATTTGAACACAAAAGAACAAATGTACCTTAGTTAGCATTGCATCAGGTGAGGCGTGTACTTCCTGTAGTGTTGCCAGTGACGAAACACCATGTACCTGCATGGATGTGAACCTTTAAGAAACACCTGTTTTCTTGTGTTTTTTTTTTTTTTTTTGGTTGTGATTGCAAAGAACGGAGATGAAGCTGCTCCAAATATTTTTCCTCGGGTGGTATTTTGACAGTGACTACGCTCGGTCTCCGAGTCCCCACTCCCCATTTCAGTGCCTGCAAGCAACAACCTTCCCAAGTCCTCATTCTACATGGCTATCGTGGTTGTGCTGTCACTCCTGCAGATGCCTGTCTCTTGCATTTTGCGCATTCAATCTGTTAATTTATTCTATTTTTTTTTTCTTTCTTCTTTTTGCCAGGCACACTGCATTTAATTTACGATGAAGGAACTGGAGCAGGAGACAAAATGTTCCCATATTATTCTTATGTAACGCCTCCTGGCTTTGCAGGCATTTATCAACACTTTAGCTGGTCAAAAAAAAAAAAAAAAAAAAAAAAAATTATTAAAAAAAAAAGATTAGTTGTCCACTGTAGTTTGCAACACTTTAGATTACACTGGAAGCCCATTGTAGACCTTCCTGCTTTGTGGTTTTCATTTATTTTAAAGTTCTTTTTTTTACATTAAAGTAAAGGGGCAGGTAGGACAGAGCATGTTTTAACTCATTTGTTGACATTAATTGATTAACTGACTTGTTTTTTGGTATTAATAATATCAATATACAGCAAAACTGACTAATATATCTGAGTGCTGACCTAAAACACAGAGTAGAGCTATTCAGTTATTGATCTTAACGTTACAACAGGTTTGCTGCGTTCTTTCATCTTCAGCGGCACACGCTGTGCATCACGCAACGTCAGTGAGAAGTTAGGATTCCGTTTGGAGACATCTTGTTCTGTGCTCTGTAAATAATCAGCGTGGAATCAGGGGATAACATCACACGCTGGCTGTGTGATTTAGATTGAAGATTTTAATGACATTAAATCCCTAGCTCTGGATATAGGGGAACGTTTTGTTCATGTTGTTTTCCTCCCAAACTCACTTTGTTGTCTGTAAGAGTGTGAAAAATAAAGTGGCCACATTCTCGTGTTTTCCTGTGTCTTTAAGTTATGTTTTTAATTGAGTTTGACTTAATTCGACTTCACATTATATTATTTGGAGCAACTCTACCTAAAGAAAAAAAAAAAGATCTATTCTGCATTTTGTAAATGTATAGCGCTTTTCTACTTGTTGGTTCTCAAACCACTTTACAGTCACAGACACATCTACCCACCCACTCACACATTCACTGAGCAACTGGGGGTTCAGTGTCTTGCTCAAGGACACTTTAGCATGTGGCAGGGAACGAACACGAAGCCTCTGGTTCATGGACAACCCGCTCAACCTACTGAGCCACAGGATAAGAGTCATTTCTTGGGCGGCACAGTGGAAAAGGTGGTTAGCACTGATGCCGCACAGCGAGAAGGTCCCTGGTTTGAATTCATGGGCTGACTGGGCCTTTCTGTGTGGAGTTTGCATGTTCTCCCTGTGTCTGTGTGGGTTCTCTCCGGGTACTCCGGCTTCCTCCCACCGTCCAAAGCCATGCTCATTAGGTTAACTGGTGACTCTAAATTGGCCGTAGGCGTGCGTCTGAGTGTGAATCTCGCCTGATGACAGCTGTGATGGGCTCCAGCAGACCCCACGACCCTTAACAAGAACAAGCGGTTACAGAAGATGAATGAATGAATGAAAAGATGCATTTCTTAATGATAAATGAATGATTCTACATGCTTAATTTAGTGTATTAAAATATTCTTGATGCCAACATAGTAGATGACAATGGAAGAAGTAGTTTAGGCAGACAGTCAGGGTTTTCTGGCATGTCACATTATTTCCACTAAGTGCATTTCTTCACCTTCCTTCCTTCACTCATATAACATTCACTCCTGCACTCCTGTTGTTTTTGTACGTACATCAGAAAATTCCAAAGCACCTTGGAATCTTTCATTTTTTTTGGATTACACTCCTTGGTACAACGGTGCGTCGCATATTTATTGCTCACTACCACTTCAAGCTGCATCAGGAAAGGCTTAAGATATTCCCACACAATCCCCAAGACACCCTGTGGGGCTGATGCAGCACCTGTCGCCAGGATGAAGTGTGCGCACACTGCTTTGATGGGGGGAGGATGTCGGCAGTGCAGTGTAGCTTTGCATATAACCAGTGAAAAGCTAACGGATAAATCCATAAATACTGATGGTGTCTATTAGCCAGCATATACAGAACGCTGTATAGAGGCTGATTCTTGGCAATCCCTGTCAGCACGGGCAGCACATTGATAATATCTTTGGTATCGCAATCACAAATGCATACATTACAGTTAGGTTGTTAACTAAATTGGTATGTTTTATTATTATTAATATTGTTATGACGGTGCAGCCTTGAATTGATGTGAGAGAAGCTGTATGTCTATATACTACATATATATAAATCCATATAGCAGTGACATACTTTCAACAAACGTCTGGAAAACAAATTTTCCCACACACATCTTAACAGTGTCTGTCACATCACTGCACATTTCAGGCCAATTTTCCACTTGATGCAGTATGTCTGCAGCTGGTATGAGGGCAGTGGGTTAGACCTCTCAGCTCTGTGTACTGATGTGCCCTAAAAAAAAAAAAAAAGAAGTTGACAAATGGCTTTTGATGGAGGCAGTGAATGGCAGACTATATCCCCCCCCTTGCTGCTCCCTGGAGTGGCCAAGAGAGCATAGCATTAAGAGAGAGCTTTGCGTTGCTGCCTACAGACTACAGACAGCCTTGCAAACACTGGAAGTTAAAAGCTTGATTAAGGACAAGCGCTGAAATCCACAATATAAGCCTCCTTCATTCACTGTAATCATACAGAAAAATGGAAATATATTTAGTAGATTGTAGTGTATTGAGTATATTCTATGTGATTTTTAACCTTGGGCCATTGCAATTAATGACTTATTCAACTCCATGCTATTGCTCTTAGATTTATCATGCTGGGATACACAAAGACTTCCTCCGCGGGCCAGCGAAGGCAAATCTACAACAATGTGCAGGACAGTGAAAAGAAAAATGTCTGGACCTTTAGGTTTGCAATCCTTTCCACCGACGCACTTCTGCTCCACCCCAGAGGTCTCAAAAACCAATTTGTTGCTTCCACTTAGATAAGGATCGGGGCCTCCAGGAATGATGGAGTCTTGAGGTTTCTAGGAATGATGTTTCCATACAGCTAAATTGTTTTTCAGTATGCATTTTGATGCAGTATAATCCCAGGTTTGATGCAGTTTAGAGATGCGTGTGTGTGAAGAGCATCAGATGGTGATGGACTGGATCAATGGTAGGAGTAGATAGAACTTGATTCTCACACCAGAGGCTGTTGTTTGAATGCAGACTCCCAGTTGTGACTGTTTGTTTTATACAACAAAGCCACTGGGTTTAAACCAATGGTTTTTTTTTGGGTTTTTTTTTTATCAGTTTGGGATCTAGTGAATCTGTAGACCAGGTCAACACCTTCTGCTGTTTTTGTTTTTTTTAAGTTGTTACTAAAGCGTTTTTGTGTGTGTGTCTGTGTCGGGCTGCATCCTGCTGGGGATGACTGCTGCCAGCAAGGAGTGTCATTGCTATGGGGTGGGAATGTCTGGTCTGGTCTAGGTGGGTGGCACATGTCTCAAGTAACATCCAAACAAATGCCAGGTCCTAAAGTATTTCAGTAGCCGGTGCTTTCATTCAAGAAATATGGACACGTAACACACCGACTGCTTCTACATCATGCAGTCTCTGTTCCAAAGCTCCAGGCAGTGAAAGGAAAGAGAGACAAAAGGCAAAAAGGACTCCTTTCACTTTTGGCGTTGTGGAGCTGTGAAGGACTTTGAGCGAGAGAAGTTCGGAAACCACAAATGATCGAGGGATAAAAGCTCAACACATGAACACAGGCGTATTGAATTTTCCAGTGTTGGCAAACCTTACTGAGGAACATGAATGGCCAGTGGAGAAGTGGATTATAGTGCAGTAACAGTTCCACCTGTTTCTGTGGACATTTTAAGGCTTTGAAAAGCATTAAAACATACATTTCTCAGCGGAGCACATTGTGGCTGACAACATTTAAACCACAGGTATGAATCTTTATGATGTAGAACACTGTGAGCCATTACTAAACGGCGTGTTCAACACTACACAAGTCTGGTTCTAGGAAAAAAAAAATGCTTTTAGGCTAAAGCAGTGTGGATTGAGACTTCATTAGAATTTAGATTCTTAAGTCCTAAAGAAGTTTATTTTTTAAAAGAAGTGTTTAAATGAGCACATATTGAGAATAGACAAGGTGTATGGGTTTACAGTTGTTACCAGTCACCAGTTCTTTCAGCCTGGAATCTTTTTTTCTTTGCTGTAGCTGGAGATATGAGTGCAGCAACGCTTTGTTGCTTGATAAATAATATATAATAATACCCATTTCTCAGTGTCAGAGATTTCACAAATCCTTTGCTCCGTTGTTACAATTGTTACAGCACCGTCCTTCTCTCTGTGGCCAGAGCTGTGCAGTAATATCATCCACCGGCGCTAATGTTAGTTCCTGCCACTCAAGTTCCTCCGCAGCAAAGAGCACGTTCTCTGAGGCTGCCGTCTGACTCCTGGGGCCTTCTGTCATTTCTACCCGGCAGTGTGTGTTTAGGCGCACAACACACTGGCGGAAGTGTGTTTCCCCACTTGTGTGAAAATGGAAAAGGGGGTAACATGAGGACACAGATGAAATTATTGTGAATATGTACAAGGCATGCATGAGACACATGCTAGATTGTAGTGTGCAGTGCCATTAATGCTTTATTGCTCCCTTATTAGTTTTGACACAATATGATCTACATAATATGGCGAAAATAATAAAAGCATCTTTCATCCATTTTTATTTCCCTGTAGTGTGACCATGCAATGCACACATTTGCATGCGCTTGGATAGTCATACAACCGATCAGAGCAAACAAAATCAAGTCCACGGTGCTCGGATGACATGTGCTGTACGTCGCTCTTGATCCTCAGCCCATTGCCGACTTCATTAACATTTGCAGCCACTTTGGATTTTGTCAAAGAATAAGCACTGCACCAAATGATTCCCCTAGCCTTGCAAGATCTGCTGGGGCTTAATCAGTTCCTAACGGAGTGACTCCAGACCAACCCGGGAGAGGATACCTTAGTTTGGGCTTTTCCTATAAGTGTGGCATGCAAAGACATGCTTGTTAGGTTAATTGGGGATTTTAAATTGGCCATAGTGTGAGTGTGAATTGTTGTCTGTCTTTCCTGTCCTACACCCTGTGAGCCTTCATAGGACAAGCGGTTGCAGAAAATGAGGTATGGCATGTCTTCAGAATTTGTCAAGTTTCAGCTTTAATTACCACACGGATTGTTCATTTGTTCCTAGCTTGTATGCTCCTAGATTTTTGTCCGTAAAAAGCTACAAATGCAGTACTACGTATTACAGCAGTTCACATTTGAACTAGAGTCTGAACCAGAACAGGCGAGTCTGTTGCAAAAGACTAAACTTAATTTCGTTGTTTGTTTGGAATTACATTTTTTACAGTAAGTTGATAAGCAGTGGTTTGATGGGTAATGTGTGGTTTGGTGGCTGATGCCAGCTTTAGTATTCCCTTTTTTTCTGGTGCATGTGTTTTCACCAGCCAGGGGCGGAGCTTATTTCATTAGGACATCCAAAGGGGCTACAGACCCATTCATGCAGGGGTGTCAAACTGATCTGTGAAAGGGCCATGGCTGCAGGTTTTCATACCAACCATTCAGCACCCATGCAGTGGGTGTGGCTGGCAAGGTTTTGTTCCAATCAAGCAAGAGTACGCCTGAAATGATTACGTGAAGGCAGTTCAGTTGATTGATTGAGCCAAGTCAGGTGTGCTGCTACATAGTTGGAATGAAAACCTGCAGCCACATGGCCCTTTCATGGATCAGTTTGACACCTGTGCCTTAATGGCTCATTCAGGCACATTTTTGATTGCTGGAGAAAGGGACAAAAACATTTTAATGTTCTTTTCTAGTATTTTATGGCTCTCCAGACATGCTGGCGACAGTTACGCTTGAAAGCAATGGAAAAGATCAGGGTTTTGGTTAAACGGACTATTTTATGACATTGGACTATATTGTCACATATAGCTTCCAAGGGAGTATGTGCTGTATGCCAACCCAGCTCAATATACTGTACATGTTAGATTAAAAGGCAACATGTCTGATCTAGCACAAAAAATTAATAATAAAAATAAAAAAAGATTATTTATTATGCCTTTCATGAAAATGTATACTGTATGAACTGTGATATTATTAATGAATTATTGCACTGTAGTTCCCAAATCCTATTTCTACTGGATTCCACATTACAGTTCATTCCAACAGACTGGTCAAAAAGACACTGCAGTGACGGTTCAACTACTGTTTCACTCAAGTGAGACAGCTTAATCTATTCACATCTGCTCTGTGAATACATTAAACATCAGTTCTCTTTAACTCGGCGTATTTCCTCACTTTCACTGGCTCAGACAGACGAGCTGATGTTGTCATTATTTCTGTCAGGTTTATTTATTTTTTTATGTTGATGTTGTTAGCTTTTTTCCGCTTCCTTCTTTTCCTTCCTCATTCCGGTCTGTCAGCTTAGATCTCGCGTACTCATAGTAACGGTGACTGACACCGGTATAAAATACCAGCAGTCTTAGATGAGGTGTTGCTCACTATCTTCGCGGCTGCCAAAAAACGCATCATCACGCACTCACTCCTCTTGTTCTCCTCTCCTTCTCCCAGTGGCTATAATTAATTCTTACTGATTATAGCTCTTTTGGATTGCTTACTTTTAACACCACTCTTGTGTTTCTGACCTTTCCCCCTGGCTGTTGCTTAATATTGCATAAAGACAAGAACTACATTTTAAGCCTAATCACTGCATAAATCAAGGCTTCTACAATTTATTTGCAGATCTGGTTTGTTCTTATTTTATATATTTTTTTTGGTACACAAAATGATTGAACATTCAGTGGGAATTAATGCTTTGTGGGATGTTTTAATTTCCGTACGATTTCAAATTGGGAAGTCATTCAATATTTTAATTAAAATGCCTATATTTAATTACAAGTGTCAAAGGAATTGGCAAAGTGATCTCACTGCTAACTACTTTCACAAACAACTTCGTAGCAGCTCTTTTAGAGGAAACGGTTTGTGCCAAAAGTGAGAGTTTAACAGCATATTTTTATTTGTTTTTTTGTTTGTCTTTTTTTTTATTTTGGAAGTGAAATGAGTAAATGTCTAGTTTACATAAATGTAATCTCTTTGGAAAGACCTGGGAATGAAGTGACGTATCACCTCGACCGAGTCCAACATCCCTGCCGTCTTATTCTGAGCACGTCCTCCACAGATCACGTCGCATTCAAGAACGTCCAGCTTGTGCATTTCACCTACACTGGGCCTCGGGAGATTCGCCGGAGGCAGACTGCACACAATACCTCCGCGAGGCGCGGCACAGCAGTGGGAGCCATGCAATGCAGTGACTTTCATTTGCATTGACATACGACTGCGGCTTTGTTTGCCAGGCCTGCTCTGTGGATTGCGATAAGCGCACATAGCTAAAAGCAGCAGGATTAGATGTGTCTCCCTTCCGCGTGGATACCAGGCTTCTCACCTGTTTCTGTGCTTGTTTGTTGAGCTGTTTTTGTGTTTGAGACATTGGAAAAACCAACAAAAAAGAAAGCAGATAGCCATTTCCTGTGAGAAATGTTTTAGAAACCACACCATTTGTCCTTGAGAAGATTGCCACTACACGACTGGTACTTGAAGAATTGATAAGCTTTAGTCCTTTTTCCTTTTTTTTTTTAATAAGCGTATAAATTGAAAAGCTGGGATGTTTCACCAATGACTGTGAATGTCACTGAATAGAGTTGTCACGCTATGTCGACATCAGAGTTCATAGTGATATACACATGTGTATATACATGTGTGTCACTCTACCACCTGAGGAGTGACCCCGAGCACAGGCTGTGCCGCTGGAACCATCCGGCACATAACAGCAGGGTGTCAGCAGGGAGAGCATGCATGTAACGCCATACCCACCAAGATGCTGGCATTATTTCCAGAAACATCTGTGCAGACTATGGACTGGAAGTCCCAAGGTCAAAGTGGGAGACACCCTGGAAAGTAGTGGAGCACGGTCAAGCCAAGATTCTGTGGGACTTCCAGATGCAGGCAGACAAACCGGCGATAACAAGCTAAGCAACCGGACATTGTAGTGGTTGATAAACAGCAAAAGACGTGGCAAGCCTGAGTGATAGCAACATCATTAAGAAAGAACATGAAAAGCTTGAGAATTACCAAGGGCTGAATGCAGCAGTGGTCCCTATACTTGGGTACTAAACCCAGCAGGTTCCAGAAACAACATGTGAGTAACCTGTCCAGAGGTGTGCAGTTCTAAATACAGCTAAGAGAACTGGAAGCTCCCATGCCCCTGGTAGAGGACCACATCTTGAAAAAGACCTCCCACAAGGGGGGAGACGGGGCGACTATGTTCAGTTTCAAAATATAGCACAAATAAACAATAGATTCTCAGAAGAAAGAATCATTTCAGACCTAAATATGTTCTAACCAGCCTTGCATTGGTAAGAAGTATTACATTTAATTTGCTACACTGCAGAGAAATTGTGCATGCACCCAATTGGATGGCAAATTAAATTTGAACAATTACCGTAGTATGCATCTCAGGTCAAACAGCTAAGTGAGGCATTTTATATAGAAGTGATATAGTGAAATTTACAAACACAGCAGACAGAATCTTTATGGCAGTAAGCCTTTGAATTTAAGTGAATGCACTTTATCCCCCTTTATGGAGCACTGAGGGGGTTTTGATTTATATTTTGCTGGGGGATAAGAAATTCACCCATAAACGTCTACGAGTGTTGTGCAGCATTATAAAGATTTATCCATTTATCACCACAGCTGATTCCCACTGTGGAATACAGCTTAACCTTTGGGATAATTAATGTATTTCACAGAGTTTGTGACACTATGAGAAACGCATTTCCAGTATTTCCTGAAGCTGTATTAGGCTGTGAAGACAAATATTAATTGTCGACGGTTAAAAGGACCACATTTTAAAGCGCAATGTTGAATTCCTCCTTTATTTTGATTTCTATTGCCACCACAAATCAGTTCTAGTTTAAGCAGTTCTCTGATTACTTGTATTTGTATCTCTCACTGGATGTTTTTCTTTTGAAGAAAGACAGCAACAGTTCTGTCAGTCGGAAAGAGCAGCAATGCTGTAATTGGCCACTTCACTGTACACCCAACAACTCTACAGGGGCCTCAATAATTGAAACCTGAAGAGGAGTCAGGGGTTGAGTCAGTGCAGCATGTTCTGATCCCTTTCTTTGTCGTTCTCTCAAAATGTGCCGTGTGCATAAAAGTTCAAGTTTTGGAAATTAAATTTAACACGTACACAGAAGAACACCTTTATACATCTTTCTCACGGAAAAGGAATGGTTATTTTTATCAAGCAATCGTCTTGCTGAATTTAACTTCTCTCCACACAGAGAGTAAAGACATAAACAGAGCGCAACAAATCTTTTTGTTGATGACAATATTTTTTTTTGCATGTAATGAAAGCGGGGTTAATACCTCTGGGGACACAGCCTTACACCGGTGCAAGCCATTTATACTTCAGTCTGGCGTGCTTTGTAAAAACGTCACCCAATGCTAGTCGGCCTTGCGTCTTTTTTGCTAATTTTTTGTAAATTTTTGCTTCTACTTCCTGCTCCACTTTCAACAATGGCCAAAATTTCGCCAAAGGCGAGTCACACAAATATTTGTATCTCCGAACCTCCTCAGTTAACCTCCTGAGTGTGTTTCATCTTTATTGATCCAAAACAATGAATCTGGATAATTCGTAGATGGAGAAACAGAAGGAAATACAAAAGTGGACACGCTACTAGCAAGCAGACCAATCACAGCTCTTGCGGCCGATGTCACCACAACGCACAGTTGCATTTTTGGGGTGGGCTGGCGTCAAATTGACACAGAAGCATAAATATGACTCCAACCATCCATCAGTTCCCTGTCAGGTATATGTTTTTACCTTGTCTGTGTACTATCTTACACTTAACACAACTGTCCCAGACAAGACAAAATATCTGCCATGTAATTGTTGTATTATTCATGAATAATACAATCATACAATTCATTAAAAAATATTCAAATATGGCTACATTTTCCTATTCGTTCCTTCAACATCTGTTAATTTGATGGTGAAGGTCTTCATCTGATTGGCTAAATGGTGTGAACGCATGGCCCGTGTATCCAGGGCCCCTAGTCATTTCCCAAAAGCAGTAGCCGCATTTTGTTGCCTGAAAAATGCAGTGCCTAGTACATTCTTTTCTTAAGTTACACCCAGAAATAAATAAACACATCACAACCTTTTCCTCCAGTACAGTGTTGAGGCCAATTCAATTACAGGCAGGCTTAGCCAGTGGAGCTGAATGTAGCTCTTACCCCCGTGTCTGGAGGTGGAGTCTATGGAGAGTTGATCTCATTTTGGTACGTACCCTCCGGAGAACAGGTATTGAAAAGTGTAGCCCGCACTCTTTTAAAAAGAAGCCCCAAAACTTTAGTGAATAAACAGTTGTTTCTTCCTTATAGCACTGTAGCCTATTGAAGCTTTGATTTCTTCTAGGAAATAGAAGTAGGAACACTGTCCCGGTCATCCTCGTGTGCGCTGCAAACTACATTCACGCGGTCCTTAGAGAACATAAGCTGGGGAGAAGATGAGAGAGAAAGATCAAATCGTCCCCGGATTCCCAGAAGAAGCTATTTTGAAAGCACAAGGTCACGAATCTTATGCCGAGGCCACAGTTTTCAATAACAGTGGATCATCTTGTTATTCTTGACTATGGAAGATTCTGTATTTTGACAACTAGCGTAAGGCGAGAGGGCAAAATGAGTGACGTTTTCGCATTTTTATTAACCTGGGTGTCAGAAGGCCACAGGGAAAGTACAAAAAAGAAGTTACATGATCCTTATGCGATATTTTTTTGTGAATTGTTGTGAGAAAAACTCTGAAACGATATGTAACAACCAGACCGATCACATAATTTCTCCCATCAGCAGCAGACTGAGGGGGAAATAAATGCATGAATGAAGTTTAATACAGAGGTCTGCGCAATTTTTTAATCAACTTTTAAACCGCTATTATCCGTTTTTGGATGTTTTACACTTTATTTAGAGTACTTAAGTAAAGAAAGCATATATTGACAAATACTAGAGATATTCACTGCATAAAAACTTTCCTGAATATTAAAACTGATCTCTCTGTATTACAAAACCATTCAGATCTCATTATTACAAGGTCTTCAACAACATCTGAATTATGTAGAAGGAGGGCTGCGGAGTGCTGAATTGCCCGATGTTACATAAAACGCTTCTGTTTGCAGGAGATAATGCACGCTGCATTTGTGGCTGTTTGCCTCAGTGTTAAACCCATTACATCAGGTATTGCAGCAACTAAACCAGCACGTTTCGTCTTGTTGATAAGCAAAGAATCGGCTATACTGCCGCTTAAGACGCGCAAGAGTGGCATGTGTTGCTGTCAAAAGCTTGGACATTGATATAAATTTTGACCGTAAACCTATAATCGAGTCGTAACCTTCAAACTCTGATGCAATAACTCTAACTGGTCATTATCTTAATGCCTAAATGGCAAAACACATTTGGAATCTCAATGGTTGCACATGCAATCAAACAAATCACTTAAAGGGGAATTACTGTTTTTTTTTTACAACCTGGATCTTATTTGTGGCATAAAATACGATCATTTACTCACCCATATAACTTTGGTGTCATTGGGAGTCGTTCGGACAATGTTTAGATCCGAAATTTTGGTGAAATGAACAAGTTTCACAGCAGATAATGTGTTATTTAGAGGCTGAGTTTCGGTGCCCCAATCACTCCCACTGTATGGATATACACAGATCTAAATATCGTCCGAACGACTCCAAATGACACCAAAGTTATATGGGTGAGTAAACGATCATTATTTTATGCAAGAAATAAGGTCCAGGTTGTAAAAAACTGTAATTCACATTTAGTCTGCTGACATTATGGCAAGGACAATGTTGTTTAAATTGAAAGCTATAACCGGGCCGAGTCCTTTGACAGTGGCAGCCAGCGGTGACTGCAAAAATAATAGTGTCAGATTTTAAAAAAATGCAGCAGATGGCTTATATATGGATGCATATGGGTTTGATTCTAGGACAGTACAACTTGTATTGCTTTAGCCGCAGCGTTAGATCACATTCTGACAGTCTAAAAGTTTGGAATACCTTTATGCCTCTTCCATTTTTTTTTTTGACCGTCGTAATCTTTTGTGTTACATCCCGTGCAGTGCTCTAGTGTTGACGGATCAATAACACTCAGCTTTTAATTACTTTTCAGTCTGCTGGCAAATCACTCATAGTGGATTTCAGCAATTGAATATTGGCATTTGACCGTGTAACCAATGCGGCGGCGGAATTTTGGCGAAAGCGTCGATAAACATCTCAAAACACAGCTTTTATTGGAAAGCTTTGACCTCTTAGCTTGATTAATGACGGTTTTGATTCGAAGCTCCGCGATGACAATGCTGATTACATTACCGTGTCATTTACATAATCATTTTCATCATTTGTTTTAATTAAAGTGAGTGTGCTCGCCTCACATCTTATTTCAGGGCTTCTTTTAACAGAAATGCTTAATTTAAGTTTGATGTACGCCACTGGCATTCGACTATTTATGTTTTCATGTGGTTCTAATTATGATTTAGTGATTTACCACGCCCATGTGTTTTTTTGTTTTGTTTTTTGCAAAAATGCAACTACAGTATCTGCCTCCAAGGCTTAGTTCAATTTTTCTTGAAAACGTGTTGTTTATGTACATCCCAAATTTATGTAAGTTCTCAACTCGGGGCAGCAAATCTTGTCATTCCGTCGAATGTTACTGTATCTCTTTAGCCTACTGTAGAAATTGTTACGCTTGAACCTCACACAGGTGCACAGGGGTGACTTTGGTGACAGAGATATCTCAGAGGTTGTGGAGGAATTGAGGCTGCGGAGAATGAGATGCCAGCTGCAGATTTACACGCCTCCACTGGCTCACTGCACATCATTAAAGCCAGAAGCTGCTTGCAGTGGCTTCATCTCTGTCCCAGCCCACACAGGCTACATCAGGGCCCCACACGCTGATTTATCTCAGCTGTCTTTCTGAACGGCTTTTCCCGCCAAGAGAGAGATGGGGGTTGACGAGATTTACGCATGTATATGAGATGAAATTCATTTTGGGAAGAGCTTCTTGTGACATAAGTTTTTTTTTTTTTTTTTTTCCTCTCCTGTTTCCATTGTCTCTTCCACTATGTCTCCTGCCACACACCACCACCACCACCGCCACCACCACCAGTCCCAGAGTGAGAATCCATGATGGATGTTCATGTGCACAATGTCTCTAAAAATACCAGCATTAACTCCCACTCTTCCTTTGTTTCTTTTACATGCTTTTTGTGCTTTAGTTTTTAGCGCTGGTATAATTTCCTTTATGTTACTCTTTACGTCTGGTAGTTTTAAGTTGCTATTGAGTTTAAATGCTTGTGCACTATATGCAAATATAATTTTATGAAGAAAAATCAATGCCCTCACACATTCTCTACAGTGAGCCTTGTCATGTATTCACTGGGTCAGCCCTATGAGACTATATCTTTTTCTATAGTGCCAGATACACACCAAAAAGGCCATACCATTATGACCACTGACATTTACCATCTTTTGACAATTTCATGTTCTGCTCAGAAACCCTTGGACGTGGCATTCATGTAGATGTTATTTAGACATGTACCATCGACGTAGACCAGATGAGGCTCCTTAATGGCAGCAGCCACCCCCAGCAGGATGCCTTGGCACAGGCACACACGGTTTAGGTGTTGAACTGGGCTCCAAATCCACTAGATCCCAAACTGAGTAGTATCTGTGGGATGCACTGGAGCAAGCCTGATCCCCAGATCCAAAGGGCCCCTCCCCTCAACCTATAGGACCCAAAGGCAGACACCACGGGACACCCTCAGAAGGCCCATGTCCATTCTCTGTTGAACTGTTTTGGGGGCACAAGGGAGACCTACACAGTATTAGGAAGGTGGTCATAATGTTGTGCCTGATTGGTGTATAATGCCAAACAGACTCTAAATCAGCATCTAATAGCAGAGGTAGACTCTTCCAGACAGATCAACAAATACTCCCCCACCATGTCGATTTTGAGGTGACGGTGTAAATGGCCCTCTCAACTGGAGACACATCAAAGCCTCAAGGAGGATACTATGTGTAAGTGCGCTCTTCGCTGGTGGGAGCACTCTGGACTGGAAACTCTAAAATTACTACAGCCTTGTGAGTAATCATCACGCATTAAGAATACAAATTCACAAGGGCCTCTTTTCAAAGAGGGCACTGTCTTGGTTATTTTGGAGGTGTTCTGCTTTAACTTTCAAATGCAACACAAGGCCTCTTTCAGGCGCCATTGTCCAGCATGCGGTTTTGCAAATGAATTACTCCTTTCCTAAGTATATGCTTCCCTTAGGTGATGTAAGTGTCTCTGTTTAACAAAATGCTGTAAAAGGATAAGGCTCCCTCACCATCCGTTAACTGAATGAGAAACAACTTTCTAACACTTAACTGAGACGGATACTCTATTACAGTGACCCATGAAATTCTTGGAGGTGAGGCTTTTCAACACAACCGCATGGGGTTGTGTGTTTTGAATTCCGAGTTTAGCTGCAAATCCTAAAAAAAAAAAAAAAGTTGAACCTGACATTCTGTCAATGAAATATAAATATAGCCACTGAGGGGGAGACAAATGAATCCACGCTTTTGTTTTCCATAGCCTGGTCGACTGCAACATGTTTTCTTCCAAAAGCTATAGATAATTTAAAAACCTGTCTTCACGCCAGTATTGCATTAGCCTGGCGTAGCAAGACTCGATCCTTGTCATAATATGAGTCTGGTAACATGCCACTTGGATTTTATCGTCTGGCCCGTTTCATCTGAAACAGAGATGCAATTGGAAAGTCCTACAAGCAATTAGAGCCATTTAGTGCTAAACAAAATCAGCTCCACAGTGTTCAGATGATGTGTTTGACTACGTTGCTGTTATACACCGATCAGGCGTAACATTATGACCACCTTTCTAATATGTGCCTCCAAAACAGTTCTGATTCATCAGAGAATGGACATGGGCCTGAGGGTGTCCTGTGGTGTCTGGCAACAGAATAATGTTAGTGGAGGGCTTTGGGTCCTATGGGTTGAGGGGAGGGGCCTCTGTGGATCAGGCTTGTTCCAGTGCATCCCACAGATACTTGTTCAGTTTGGGATCTAGTGAATTTGGAGGCCAGGTCAACACCTATTCTTTGTGTTTTTATTGAGTTGTTCCTAAAGCGCTTCTGTGTGTGCCTGTGTCAGGCTGCTGCCATCAAGGAGTGTCATTGCTATGGGGTACGGGTGCCTGGTCTGGTCTGGGTGGGCGCTACACGTCTAAGTAACATCCACATGAATGCCAGGTCCAAAGGTTTCCCGGCAGAACATTGCATTGCCACAACTTGGTCAATGTTGTTCATGTGGTTTTAATGTTGTGGCTGAACAGTATATAGAGCCCACCCAAAGAGTTTGTTTGAAAAAATTAAATTCCTTCCAGTTCTGGGGATAAAAGGTTCATCTTCTGTCCTGCGGGTTTAAGTTTGACATGTACTTCTTAAGGTTGTGGTTAAGGGTTATGGTTAGTCTACCGGCAAGTTAGACAGGCAGGCTTTAGTGAAATGGCCATAGGATAATCTGTATAGTTGGTACAGATTTACTATTATATTACCCACTTGTGAACACCCATCTCATAGCTCAAAACACTGACCTTGCATTCATCCTCTTCAGCTGAAGTGGATAAGAACTTAACCAGCATTTCTTAAAGACCCAAGCGCCCTGATGGAGGACATTCTTTCTTTTTCTGTTGTGTGTACTATTTGTCTGCAATAGAGCGTCATATCATTATCCACTTACATCGAGTGATGCCAAATATTTCATCCCCTAATTGGACTAATTGTTCCTCTGTAATTGCTGCAACTGAAATTCACCTCATTGTGCTCGTTTAGTGTCTAGGATGAAATGACAGTAAAATGAACAGTCAGGTAGCAGGCCCCGGCCAGCTGGCACTGCTTTTATGGCAAAGCTCGCTGGCTCTAATGAAGCACAAGTCAAATGAGTCAAATCCAAGACTTTATTTATTTATTTACCTAACAGTGACTTCCAAATATGAGACTGACGGAATGATACGCCCTTGAGATCGTAATGGGAACGTGGCGTCTAACTTAGCGAGACAAACTTTTAAAAGTAGCACTGATCCGCTCCATTCTCCGTCTGTCGAAATTGATTGAGTCGTTTCTGCTGGGTTCCAAGGTTACACCTACTCCTCGTTCCTCTCAAGAATATGGGTAGGTTACCTTCTCTGACTGAAACAGTTAAACAGAAAGCCCTGTGGGATCAGATTCAACAGATTTTTCTAAGGTTTTGTTTTGCTCAGTTTTTTCACCTGGGGGATTGGGATTACAGACTTAACCTTGCCTTTTTGCCTTTTAATTGGTGTTCAGTCAATACGCAGTAATATATTCATTAGTCACTTAGGCTGCTTGATTTGATTAGCACAGAGGAGTAAATAATCCTAGCGTCAGACTCACTATTCTTTGCTGGTTAGCGCCTATTTTCGAGTTATTAAAGAAATGCTTATCATAATTAATCAGCTTGTGCGTGGCTACCTGTTCATTCGTCTCTTTGTTCCTTTGTTAATAACCCATCAGCAGACTGTGAAATAAGCCCATGGGATTCCTTCCAATGTATTCTGATTCTTGAGTTTGAGTGATTCCCCTCGGGACGAAGACGTTGCTAGCCAGGCTGCAGGACACGGAGAAGGAAGATGACCTTCAGGGCCCAGCTCTTAAATGCACATTGAACACTGACACACTTGTAGGCACGGATACAAACATGTACATTTTATTATTTTAATTATTTGGGGAATGCTGTTTTTGTGTCTTTTTGCGTCTACTGATTGTGACTGTGTCTAATTTTTAGCTTCTTACGCCCTTTCAAATTGCGCCTTGGGGACAAATAAACTGATTTGAACTGGAATCAACTAAACTGAATTGGATTATGTCTTGTAACGTAACTTTATATTTTACCAACTAGATTGAAGGGACATTTTAAGCAGTCAGATGTCACCATGGTAACTTTTTCAGCATCCTAAAATCTTTTCAAGTTCTTCAGGAAACACAAAAAGCAGAACCAATCATTGGATAAATGATAATTAACCCATCACCCATTACTGACCAAAGGCAGCCAGCAACATGATGAGATGATTTAGGAAAACATATATCAAAAAATGACATAGGCCATTATTTTCGGAAGGTAGACCTATGGTCCTTAGGTCCAAATGTTGCTTCACCATGGAGGACTGCTGTGTGGCTGTAGACTCTTTGTCTTGTTAGTGTCTGGTTTGTGGTTCATTTGGACTTAAATGTCTTGCTTCTCCACTCTTTACGCAAGAAAAAAAGGTCCCTAGCCAGAGTCAGATGTTATATGGTACGCATTCTGGCCCACGAGGTCGACAGATCTTGTTTTACCCTAATCCTTGCTTCGGTTCCCTCGTGGATGTGTCCACCATGGGGCTGTATCTCAATAAGTGAATCTCCATTTTGTTCGTGAGATAAACAAAATCTGCATGAGTGCACACACGAGGATCCGCATGCACTCTAGTAGGGTAGGCCGGAACTTAATATAAGCATAAATTTCTTTGTTTACAAGAAAAATCCAGAGGGCCTCTTTAACTGGTCTCACATACTCTTATCTGAATATACTTATAAAGCTTAACTTGATTCAGTCAATACTGCAATAAACCTAATGTCCTTAGTGTACCGCGTTGAAGCAGTTATTTGCTTTGTTGTCTGCTTGCTCCCTCTCAACGTTTGTCTCTCTCTGGATAAGTGAAGACAGATAATTAGGTTAAAATGAGACCAACCATGAACTTGGATTCATTTACAAACTATTATGTATGAGTTTCATAAGCATATTAAATTATGATGACCCATCAGACTGCCGGGTCCAAGAGATTCAGATTTTGTTTCCCGCACACAGTCTTGGACACTTCTTATCTTGTACTTGTTCGGCAAGGATAACCACAATACTGCTGTTTCTACATTAATTACTCTCAGAGTCCTGATACAGCTGACAAATGGCTTTTCCCCTTACCGCTAGTGACATTCTGTATTCATGGTGGATAATACTCCTCTCAGGGAAGTGTCCCGTGCAGTCTCTTCTCTCCACCCTGCCACTTTTTCCCCATCCCTCAATTTCACTTTATCAGCTCAAAGTACAAATTGGGGCTTAGTGGCTTGATGGTAAATTGAAATTCATTGAAGCATTTACATGACATTTAGCAATGGTTGCATAATGCAAGAATAATAAAACATGTGTCAAACTGAGCGGACTCCCTTTTGCCTTGTGCTATCTCATCATTAACGCATGGACTGGGAGAGAAGCATTTCTGCGCACCGAGTGTTTGTTTAAGCGCGCGCCTATGTTCGTGCGTGCAGGAACGTGGGTGGGAGTGATGTGCAGTGCGCGCACATGCGTAAGGATCTTAATATAGGAGTTGTTGACATTTGTGAAAGTTCAAGTAGCTCAAGAGTTGCACAGAGCCGGGTTCTCCACGACGACTATGACTGCCTGTTCATTTGTATTCCATTGTGCCTGTAAAGACTAGACGCCCTTAATAATGATGGCAAATTGGCAACTGGAGCTGGTAATCGAGTGGAATAAATAAATAAATAAATAAATCGGCTGCTCTCAAAGGCCCAGCACATCAATAGTCTCAACTGCATGTCTTTAAACATCCGTATTACTGCCAATTTCCAGCCAGACAAACAACAAAACTATCAGCGCTTTGATTGTATGAAGGCCTAATGTGTCTCTAATCCATCCGATTTCAATTGCATGAAGCCGGTCTTGGTAAGAAGATACTCTGTTGTGCTGCGTGACATGCCATTTCATAAATGTGATGGATGGATGGATGCCTAATTCATACAGCATGTTTAATATGTGTAGATTTAAACCTCGGCCAACCGCACTCCCATAAATATCCCACAAATGTCAGCTAAAATCAAAATGTTCAAATCTTGTCGTTTCACCGTGAAGTGTGGCTGAGTTTTAAATTATTATAAATGCCGGGAGAAGTATCAGATGCCAAGTCATGGGTCGGTAAAGTCAACCTAAATCTACTAAAGCGTCCAGGAGTAATAAAAAAAATGAAGAATAGTTTCATTAATTTTCAGTCCGCACATCACAGAGCTGTGCAGAGACATTCTTTGATCATTTTTTTTGCACTGCACACATTATTGTAGGAGATCATGATAAAATTACACATTTTTGCACAAGATATTCAATACTCTGTAACCACAACAAAATTAATGGGTGCATTCCTTAGTGTGTGAAATTATAAAAGTCTGCAAAAGCGCCCCGTGTGTTACAAATTCCATCAGTTCCACTGACATCTAAGGCATTGATTGTCACCTATTTTGGGAACAGTTTTGCATGCATCATTCATGACAGTAATTTCTCCTCCCCCTTCAAATGGCCTTCAGAGAATAGTCTGAACTGAGTATTTGCTCCTCATGAATTGTGAATTTTCTCCGCTGTGGTGGTGAAACTGAGCGAAAGAGTCCAACACAGCAGCGAGTTTTGCGCCAGCGTGGTCACCCATGCACACAAACCTACACCTACGACAGACACAAAAAAAGTGCATAAGAAACTAAACTAGTCTGGAATAAAAAGGACAAAGGGACAAATGAAAAACTAAAAAATTCCGTTGCACTGGAATTTAAGAGACACGTCCTCTGCATCAGCGTGAAACCCGTGGCGAGGACAGAGCGGAGAGAGATTAAACATTATATTTCACTAGTGCAATCCAAAGCCAATATAAAGGGCTCTCCAAGCGGCGCTCAGCTGCAGAGCAAGCAGGTGTTTGTGCTCTTATCAGACTGGAGTCATGCCGTATCAACCGCAGCCTTTGAAATACGAGATAACATGGCATGATAAAGAACATTTGATGTTGAAATAGACTGATAGATGCACACCGAGTGAAGCGAAAGGAAGAGCCGTCAAATTTGCATGTCGTATCCCGGAGATTAGATTTAAAGCCTTCAACCATCTGTGATAATTCTGCGCTGAAGATGCTGAAGATTGTTATCTCTGGAATCGGATGCTGCCAGTAGATTGCTTTATGAATTATTTGTATTGGTAGACTTCAATTATACATTACAATATGTCTGCTTGACAAGCCTCCAGTCGCAGATTTTCCGTTTTCCTGAATTGCGCACTTGTGACTTTAAAAGGCAACAAAGCTGGTGACACATTGTGATTAAGTGTATACATTAATAATACCAGCTCGAGTTGTGTTATTGCATGTGATTGCATTTCTTTTTTCAGTTCAGTTGATTCTTTTTTTTTCTTTACATATTTCAGTTTTCAGTCTGGATTTTTCACTTGAAAGGTATAATACCTCTCTTTTTCTGCACATCCTATGAAACCGAAAGTCCTCTACCATGCTGCTGGTTTGAACAGATTAGTGTTCTGCGACCTGTCATTCCACATCTGTGAAAATCCTTTACTCAGTGTGCCACCTCTGCTCTGCTCCATCCTCCAGGACTGTGCATGTTAAATGATTAAGCACCAAAATGACTATAAATATAACTTTCACTACCATAAAATCTTTTATTTCCAGTTCTTTTGCACATCTATAATCTGCACGTGTGAAACTGTGCTCTCTCCACACAATACTTCAGTTTCCTGACCATATCCAAACCTGTCAGAGGCGTAAACCCCCCTAAACAAAGTCCTTATTGTGTGCAACATATGCGTGCATGAGAGGATCCAGGTGTTCGGTGCATGTGCTTGTGCACGTATGTGTGAGCGTGCGCTCGGCTCTCTGCAGCTGGCTCGCTGCTGTATGCTCCTCTACACTGAGGCACTCGGACAGACCCCTTCAGCATTAATTACTGCGGCCATTAATCAGACCAGCACAGATAGCTGTGTAATCCCTCTATAATGCAGTTTTCTGGAGGGGGCCACCAGTGTTAATTGGATTTGATTGGACACTGGTATGATGCTGCACACAGAACATCTTAAGGTAATAATTAGGAGAAAGATCAATTGGTCCTTTGTGACATTGATCCTATAGGCTGCGCTGCAGTTTCAAGGGCTGTTTAAATGAAGAGGATGATTTTGCCCTTAAGTCTGCCCTTAACATAACTGACTGAGGTGCAGCCATACTGGTATTAGAAATAAACATGAGCCACATAGCCTGTGGTGCATTTGGAGACAATACTAATGACTTCTGCTCGATTATTTTGGCCTACACAGGTCTTTAGGTTTACAGTACCGCAAGAGGAAGAACAACGGCACATCTTTACCACTGTAGTACATTTGTTGCAGAATAATTACAGAGTTTCTTTTCTGTTGTTCCTCCTCAGTGTCCTATTCTATCTTTTTTACAGACCTGAATTTAGGGCAGACGTGAGAAGCATTCCACAGACAGTACGTTACCGGTGTCTGTGTTATTTCAGTCAACCCGACCCAAAAATATTCAGCTTCCTGCACTGATGTTGCTCTAAGCATACTCTGCAGAATTATGCACATAATTTGGGGGGTGAATCTCGGTAAACATCATGGATACGATTTTGTGAAAATTTGAGTTTATACATCAATTTATGCTCCAGTTTAACACGCCGGCGCTGGCATCTGCCGTCCCTTCTTTTCACGGCTCTCTCTCCCCGCCGCTGTCTTCTGTGCCAGGTCTCAAATTAAGCCTCAATCAAATGTCATATTGTCAGAAGTTATTTTCTAAAGCGGGTTGTGTACATATATAAATAAACCCGATCCGAACGTGAAAGTTAACTGTTCTTCATCTGACTTTGTTGCTCTTGGTTTTGTCTTGTGACCAGGTTTTATCCTGCAGTGTCCTTCCTCTTTGAGCAAAGACACACACAAAAAAAGGATTTTTTTTAATTTTTTTTTGCAGGAAGCCATCTATTAGAGAGCAGCTCTTTGTGCCACATTTCTGTAAGTCGTGTTTGGCATTTCTCTGGGCTGTCTCGATTGGGTTTGGTCGCTTCACTGGTTCTCTTGGCTGTCACCTGAGAGCTCATGTTCTCTCTCAACATCTCTCTCAGCCTTCTGGCAGAAAAAAAACAACAACTAACAAATGGTTGTGTTTCATGAAGCCACTTCTTCTGCACAGCAGTTCTTGCATTAACATCGATTCAGTCAGTTGCACTTAGTAGATGAGACAAAGTGGAGATTTTGGCTAATTGTTGGGTCACATCTGCTGCAGTTGGTGCACATGTCTTTCGCAGACAAAGACAAGACAAGGAAATGGTTGGTTCACATATAATCCATGAAGGGACCTTAAATGCCATACTTCTCATTTTTCGTAAACATACTTCTCTGTACACATGATTCTTATCCTCATTCTCCCTTCTGTTGCTGCCGTAAATCTCAACAATCACTACATTTTCCCCAGTCATACACTATAGTATGTCATAGCCCGAGTGTTTATTCTTGTTTTCCCTCCTGTCAAGTGGTCTAGAGATGCTACTCATCAGCTGCAGCCTTGTATTGACAGCACTGTTGCTGATTGGAGTGTTCTTTAACAGATTCCGCTATACTGTGATAACTACGTTTTTCTATATGTCAGTGAGCAGAGCTTCATCCTCTTATGGTGTGTTCACTTTTGGTCTGTCTGAATGAGCTTTGACTATTACTGATCCAGTATCCTCCTAGCACTTGAGAGTGCTATACGCCCTCAGAGACTTACAATACCACTTAGCAAGCAATCGCAGGTTGGACTTTCATGCGCACACTACTCAAGGGAAGTCAGCATGGTTGAGATGGTCAAGGAATGTGCTAGTAATACTGATCAGGCATCTTTTCATTTTATGTGCAGTGGTTTTCCGTACACGTCCATCCAGTGCCTAAGCAGCCACTGCTGAAACACTGATTATTCCCACAGATGATCCCACAGTGCTGCAGTAGTCATATTTAAAGTGAGTTTTGACTCTTTAAACGATGGACATGGCATCTCTGAGGGTGTTCTGTGGTGTCTGGCCTTTGGGTCCTATGGGTTGAGGGGAGGGGCCTCAGTGGATCATCCCACAGATGCTTGATCAGTTTGGGATCTAGTGAATTTAGAGGCCAGGTCAACACCTTGTGCTGTTTTTCATGTTTTTTTTAGTTGTTCTCGCTGGGGTGTCACTGCTGTGGGTTGGTGGTGCCTGGTCTGGTTTAGATGTGTGGTACATGTCTAAACAGCATCCGTGCGACGGCCAGGTCCAAAGTTTCATTTCATTGTCACAAGATGGTCAACGCTATTCACTTCTCATGTCAGTAGTTTTAATGTTGTGGCTGATCTGTGTATGTCTGGCTTTACAGATGCCAGATTTAATTTGCCTGTCGCTGTATGTGTGTAAGGCAGAAGATTTTATTTCATAAGGTGGTTTAAAAGTCAAATATTTATCAATATCAGCAACTTCCCATCGGCCAGATGGTGACTAATTAAGGAATAATAATACAAAATAAATAAATAAATCCAACTAAAAGTCAAGTAAACTTGAGTTGTATTAGGACAGAACAGCTGCCAGTTCATTTTTGTTTCTCTCATCAGGTTCAGGTTACAGTGTTCTGCTGCTCAGCTGTGGGATGCTGTTATTAAAGTTTCTCATACAACATTAAAATGATGTTTAATAAATGAACTGTCAAATGATAAGGTTCCCCTTAATCTGTTGTAATCTTTGGTTATTATTTTTTTTTTAATTAATTTCTACGTCTCCTAAAATTAAGCCAGTAATCATTTACATATATTCACGATATGTTTGGGATCACCGTGTCATTTACTCCAGATTTTCAAAAATAAGCGCAGGAAATTGGCATTTCTAGTGAAATATATGCTATCTGTTTGATTTTTTTTCTTCCTGCTGCCACTAAGTCCCCAGCAGCATCAATCAATGTGGAACATTTTCTCCAACAAACACGGCCTCATTAATGTGTACAACCTAGAGTGAGCGCACTGTGCACTGAAACAGCGCCAGACACAGAGAGCATTAACCTGTTATTTGTCTCGATCTTCCTCCGATGCCCGTATCGATTAGTTTTACCAGCTTTTTTGTTTGTTTTTTCCCCTCAAGTGTAAGAATGTCTAAAAACGCACAAAACATGAGATCAGCACCGCATTTCTATTTGGGAGTTAAGGAAGTCCGTTACGTTAGATTTATTTCTGGTTCATTTTTCTCTTCAGGTAAAGTAGAATCACCAAAGTGACTGTGCGGCGTTCTACTACAGGAACTGGATTCATGCCCTGATATCCGCGATTGTCTGCACCATCGTGTCGTAAGTGGAATTGAGTCACATTGACCTGTAATTTCATTTACTTTTTCTGTTTGCTTTCCTCTTTAGTTATACAATGTCATAACAGCACCCATCTCAAACTGGTATTACATAAAGAATCAGGCTTCAGATAAAATTACAACAATTTTGTCACTGAGCTGAAAAAAGCAACAAAATCTATCTAATGATATAAACGTACTTGCGTTGCTCTTTTCCTTTCAATTTCAGCCACTGCTCTTAAATGGGATTAGATAACACAAACACCTGGTTAGGTCTAGAAAAAGATCACGGCCAGCAATGAGGGAAAAAAGTATTTACAAATGAAACAAAAGTTGCAAGTCCAGATAGGTCATCCCGTCCCAGTTTAATTGCAACATGTATCTATAGAAAACAATATAATTAGAGCCGATCATTATCTCATTGTGGACTCCACATGTTCTAACAGCCTGAAGATAATTACCACAAGTGCGATGACAATTTCTCAAGAACACCAGATTAAGTTCGCACATATATCCTAGTCACGCTGAGCCATGTGCATAACATGTAATTACGTATTATGAAGACACCGTCTTTGAAGGGAGATGGAATACACGGGCTGCTGCAAGGTGATTTTCTTGAGTTGAGAAAATGAAGGTGTACGTTATAAAACATGTTACACAGAGAAGCGTGCTGAGTTGCAGACTGATCTTCCTGATCCCCCCACGGGTAGTTTCCCTCGCTGCTTTGTTTGCCGCAGTAGGTGATGTGGAGAACTCATGTGAAAAGTTTTGCAGTTGGCAGGATTCAGCCTTCAGAAGTGAGGCGTACAAAACAAACAACAAAAGTGACACGGCCGTTACCAGGGGTGCGGCAGTCCTACGCCGCCGGATCTGTGACAGAGTGCACTACGGGGGGAGGCAAGGTGCAGCTTCTTTTTTTTTTTAATGTTTAAAAAATGGTTTTCCTTTGAAAGTCCAACGTCTAGCTGATCCTTTGTCTCCTCAGTTACAGACTTCATTATAAAATGAACTGAAGAAAAAACTTTCTCAAGAAAATGGCTGAAGGGAAAGTCATATTCAAATAAGTTTGAATCATTTTCTTTATTATAAGTTAATAATAAATGAATCATTTGGGGCATTTTAAACCAACCTCAGCAGGATGTCGATCCAACAACACAAAATTGAGAGTTGTTAATTTTTCCTAAAGAGAGTGGAAACATATGGACCTTCTTTCTCAGCATACTGGGATTATTATTATTATTATTATATTGAGATTTTTTTTTTTTAAATCAGAGTCTGCCATTAGTCCCGTATATGTTATGACAGCGAAGTCTAAACTGCCTGTTAGTGTCTAAATCTCACTGAGGTAAACTGTTTAAGTGTTGTATTTTCTCATTTCTGTGCACTAGTAGGAGACAATCATGTGGCTTGCATCCAGAAGATAGGCAAGATAGACAAATGAAGGGTGTTCAAATAGGAGGACAATTACCGAATCCTGAAGATAGTTGGAGTTAAGTTTGATCCAACTACGTAACGAGCAAAATTTAGGTTTACGACCTATTCTATCTATCTAAACGGCAGCACGCACAATTTTCTGTGGCAATTACAACAATGAAACTCAACGGCAGTCTCAGTGGCTATGCATGATACAGACGTCCACTGAAGTGGAAAATGAAATTCGACGAAAGAGTGGTAACGATCCTATTTGTCAGTTGCAGTGTACATAGAGTCTTCTTAGTATTGCAGGAATGAACTACACAAGCCATCACATGAAGGAAAAAATGCAAAAAAAAAAGTGAACTAAAGTAAAGAGTTATACTGATATTAAAACAAAAACAGACTACAGCGTTCAAATACATGCATACCTGGCATCTTTGTGCTTCCTCTCTATCCCTGCTGTGATCGGTGTTAGATCATACGGGCCTCGGGGGAATCTGATTAAGGTTCAATTTGTTTTTAATCGAGCACGAAAGACTTAAATCCCTCGCCCCACGCAAAATTCGTTGCACATCGAAAGAGACATCAGTCTTAAAGGTACATTGACATTATGTCATAATGGGAACGCCTGCATACTAGTATGCATTGCTGTATCATACATAAAAGGAAGCATTTTGTCCTCCCATGTATTATTCTACTGTCATATTGTCATGATTATAATTTCATTTCACCTTACTAGTACTCTTGCTCAAACAAATGACTCAAAGCCGAGCGACATCTGTTGACTTTTGCACACTGTAACATGGGGTCACCGGGTTTTTCATCTTACTTGATGACATTTATTGCGTTTTTTGAGAAACCAGAGCTTAGTGCACACACGCACACTGAAGTTGGTGAAGTCAGGGGAGAAATTGCTTTTTCTGGGACCCCTGCTGTCACAGGGCTTATGTGATGTCTGTTTTTAGAGGATGGCCTCTTCTTTGCCTAGAGTATGTGCTCTATAGAGTATGTGCTCTAAAGACATGTCCCTGTTTTGTAAATTGTATATAGATTAGGAGGAATATATGCTCAGCGCCCTTTATGACTTTTTAAGATTGAGATCTGTTATTTTTCTCTTATCTCAAAGGGTTGTGAGCTAGGTGAAGCTCTGAATGTCTCCCCACTGAGTCGCGCCACTTAACTGTGGTTTATGCCACTGCGGGATTAGATTAGCTAGTCTGCGCTGTAGCAGAAATAGGCTACTACCAAGCGGACCAAACGCAGCTCTTGCGGTCTGCGTTGCCCTGATGTGTAGTTACTTTTCTGAGGAGGTGCGTGTCAGAATACAGCGTTAGGGTCTCCCTATGGTCCTAGTAGGGCCTGGACTGTCGCTGTAATTGACACAGAATCATAAACCACCCATTAGATGCAAAGAAATCATTTACTCCCTCCGAGTTACCCCCTATTTTTTTACAAAATGTGACATTATAGCAATTGTGTACCAGTTATTAGTTATTCCAATAACAGTTCTGGCTCTCTTTCTCTCTCTCTCCCCCCTCCCCTCTTGTTGCATAACATACTTAGTGATCTGACTGTCTTTCCCTGTTCATTCTGATGCCAATCCATAATTCTGCTAAAAGAGAAAAGCTCTCTGGAGCCAAGATCAAAGGCTTTGCTGTGCTCAGCAGGACCCAGGTGTTTGGAAGGCAGGAAGAACACCCATATTTCTCTCTCTCTCTTTTTTTCTCCATCTGAAAAAGAGTAATTATGAAATCCCCCTTCCTACCTCATCACAGGATGAAACGCCGACCCTTGTTGTGGTTAAACAAATGAATGATTAAGTGCTGGTGTTGAACAAGAAGCGCAGTTTACTGAGGTTCTTCTAGGTGGCTCTGAGCCGTTGGTTGTCAGCCGTGAGCTGCAGTACTGCAGCCTTCGGTTTTGTGGCTCTTTGCAGAAATGTTTGCATTTCAGAGAGCTGTCAGAGGAGCCGTTTGTGAGCAGGAATCACCATTCAAGTAATGCCCTTTAATACTCTTAACCTACGCCTACTACATGCAAGAGCAAATTGCCTCTTGATGTATTCTTCATGAACACCTATTTCCATTGCATGTCGCAGACAGTTTTGAATGCTGCAGGATTACTGTATTTGTTGATGCGTATAAAAGCGTGTAAGAAATACCCCCCATCCCCCCGCGCCCCCACCTCCTGACACACACATTGCTGTAATATTCAAGGTTTATGAGGCCTGCATATTGCAAAACCCCTCTATTTAAGATAACACAGAAACTCCGCTGAGTATGTGCTCTAAATCCCGGCTAATATTTGGTGTTTTAATGCAACAGATCTCAGCAGAAATTATGGCCCGGGCTAGCTTTGCAGCAGGGGCATTTAAGCTGCATTTAGGTTTCTTGTGACAAAGGTTAATTGTGTTTCGAAATCAGTAGATTGGCTGTGTTGTTCTGATATTAGATTTAGTGAATAGAATATCCTCAGTATGACTAATCTCAAGTGTTAGATTAGGGGCCAGAATCCCGGCCCCATCACATTAGACACCTCAGTGTGGGAAATGTACTAATCTCTAACGTCATCAGCACTGAAATGTACTCTTCTCGGAGGGTATGGATTAAAAGTCACATCCAGCTTAATTTTCATAGTAGTAGCAGCAGCTTTCAAATTGTTTTAGAGCCAACGAATTTGTGAAGTGTTTTATTGGTTGACTAATTGAAAAATATATATATGTAGACTATTCATGTATTTATACACACCGATCATGCATAACATTATGACCACTGACAGGAGAAGTCTGCAGCCTTGTCGAGTGGGATTGTTGCACTGTGTTAGTGCTATGTGTAAAGATAAAAATTTTATGAATATATGCTACAAGAAAAAGTAAAACATTATAAATGAAACTGACCACCTTGAGACAATTAAATATTCTGCAGGGAAACTTTTGGTCCTGACATTTGTGTGGATGTTACTTATCTTGGCATATTTACTTACTACGCTACCCACGTAGACCAGACCAGGCATCCCCACCGCAGAGCAAAAACAAAACAAAAACAGTTTAGCAACAACTCAAAAAAACATGAAAAACAGCACAAGATGTTGAGCTGGCCTCTGAATTCACTGTGGGATGATCCACAGAGACCCCTCCCCTCAACCCATAGGACCCAAAGGCCCCCACTAACACTACCAACATCCTGTTGCCACACACCACAGGACACCCTCAGAAGGCCCATGTCCATTCTCTGATGAGTCACAACTGTTTTGGAGGCACAAGGGAGACCTACACAATTTTAGGAAGGTGGTCATAATGTTACGCCTGATCGGTGTACGTATACATACACAGGGTTTGAAACAAAGAAGTTGCACACACAGGTGAAGCTGTTTCACCCCGTTAAGTTACCAAAACCTTTGCTCAAATTGCTTGTTTGCTCAAATCACTACGGGGGCTGTGGTCTCACAGGGGTACTTATCGCTACTGGAACAGCATATCAGCTCGTGATTACAGGTTTCAATCACAGTTTACAGATTCACCTGAAGGAAAAAAAAAAAAAAAGGAAAAACATGAAAAAGCCAAACGGGAAGCACCCTGTCTTTGATGTGAGCTTTTGAATAATTCCGTCTTTTGTTGTTGATTAGACGCCGTTTCTCTATTTAAAGCCGACTGTTATGTTATGAATGGTAGCAGCAAGATATTTTTAAATGTCCCAATAACTGTGTTTTTTTTTGTTTGTTGTTGTTTTGTTTTTTTAATGCACAATATCAGAGTGGGTTTTTTGGTGGCGTGCATCAGATGAACGAGGTTTGTGTTGGAGTGAGCAACAGAAAGTAGATGTACGAGCTGAATAATCATATTAAGATCTGACGGAGTAGGAGTTAATTAGGGGCCTTTCAATGCAGTAACATCCTTTACAAACGTCCCGGGTACAGTCAGTTTTGGCCTTTGCTTTGCTATGCTCCAATTCATGTGACATGAATAATCTGCCGTGCCGCATGATGAAAGAGTATTTTTAGTTGCCGCACCGATCCTACAGAAACATCTGTTTTCATTTTCATCTGTCGAGGTGATGCGGTTTAAAAATTAAATATTTCAAGATAACGACGTGCGTCTTGTGTGCCGCATTTTGCTGGAAACTCTCGTCGTGGAGTCGCGCTGCTTCAAGTCCCATTTTAATTTTAAGCTTACACAGCCATGTGAGCATGGTGGTCCGGTCTGTTTGCCGATTAGCGGGACCTCGTTGGGTAAAAACAGTGGGCAGTGTGTGTACATCTTCATCCTGTGTGATTGATTCTTCCTCTGAGAACAAATCAATAGTGATTTCATAACAGATATACTCAAACAACAAACTTTTAGAAGCCAAGATCATTTTTTTTTCTAAGATGCATTGCGTAGAGAACTTTTTTGAGGTTCGCTCAACCAAAACACGTGGTCACCGTGCACACTGCGAGCTGCAGCCCACATCGGTTTTACCCGTATGGATTGCATGCCGCACTTCCCATCACTCCTTTGCAACGACGTTCCCTGCAAGGACACAGCTTGTCTAATGAGGCTGCTGAGTTGTTGTGACGGCAGTGTGCTGGAATGTGTGAATCAAATAATCCAAGATAACGACGTGTGTCTGTTTGATAAATGTTTCTCCGCATTTATCAAACGCCACTGATTGTCAAAAAGCCTTGAAATTAAATCTGTTGCTACAGACAGGTGGAGAAAAGGTGTTCCTTTTATCGTGTCCATTAGCTGTGTGTCACAAAGTGCATTGTATAGAAACCACTTCTTAAGATATACATGAGTCTGCCTCGTCTTTTCATACGGAGAATATGGTTTCAATCTAAGTATAATTCTATTGTTGGTTTGTACTGAGTGCATTTAAACAAGCTATGCACTAGAGGACTAATATGTGGCGAAAGCCGAGTCGACTTCAGCTAGTCGATGACACCACACCTAAAAAAAAACAGTCGAAAGTAAGGCTTTGCAACGATAAAAATCTATACTCTTGACCTGAATACATGCTGTAGCGCAGGGGTGTCAAACTAACTTTAGTTTAGGGGCCACATACAGCCCAGTTTGATGTCAGGGGGCCGGATCAATAACACGATAGCATAACCTTTAAATAACGACATCTCTAAATGTTTCCCTAAACCGTACATTTATTAGAAAAATAAATTCAGTTTGTGTTTAGTTCTAGGTCTCAGGATGTCCACAACTATGCGTGAACCCTTGAAATAGCAGTTACTTTTATTGGAAACATTGCAGTTAATGTCTTCAATGTAATGTTTGCATCTTTGCAAATTCATCCTGCGGGCCAGATTGGACCCTCTGGCTGGCCGGTTTTGGCCCCCGGGCCGTATGTTTGACACATATGCTGTAGAGTCTAACACAAAGGAAGCTATGGAGGCTTTCCTGCAAGGTAACAGAAGCTGGAACACCAGCTACTGTACTGTCCGCCGTGGACCACGCCAACACCATAAACACTGTCAGTCTGACACTTCTAATATTGGGCTCTCACACACTCTACAACCACAGCAACAATGTCAACTTATAGGACACAACAGAACTGAACATAATCACACAAGCTTATCAATACAGATATATTAAGCCCATATTAATATCATTATACAGTAGTGTCTAATAGTACTATACAGCGTGTTGTAAGACAGGATGGTGTAGTCAGGATAAAACAAATAAATGCGGTACACAGTATCTCAGAATACTTTTCCATGTGTAACAGTCAAAGGTCTTGTAACTTTGACAATGAAATTCACCAGCAAATTGGTGATGCGCAGCCTCCTTCTCTCGGTTGCCGCAGGATGTTTGGTGAAGTTGTTAATTGACTGCTGTCGAGAGGACTTGGACCGTTTCTCTGCTAGCGTTAGCGGATGAGTGGGCACTGCAGCAGTACATGTGTATTTCAGGACTGACTTATATGTCCTACATGTTACGGTAGAATAGATATATATAGATAGATAAATACTTTATTTATCCCGAGGGGAAGACGGTGTCCGGTAGCTTCATCAACTAGAAACAGATTTGAAAGATATTTAAGTATACTTCATCTTAAGTGACTGAGCTCCTCACACGTCTTCTCGGAGGCTTCCATGTTGTTATTGTCATGTGATCAGTGACTAATCGACCTCCTGCTAAAAGCACCATTTACAGCAGTGAAGTCAACTAGTCGGTATGGCTCCTACTATGCACTAGTTCTCACATAATCTACTGTAACTTATCGTAGCAAGCATAAGAAACCACAAAGTTACAGTGTTGGCCCACTCAGCTGTTTATACGGTGGTGGAAGTCAGAAGTTAACAAATGTGATGACTTTGGTGCTAACGTGGAGGCTGCCCAAAAGATTAACTCTGTCTAAAATCACCGCCTTATGGTGGTGCTCTTTTCCAAAGGGGCCTACTTCATTTAATAGTTTTAGAGGCCGTAAAATCCAGTCTACAGAATGAATGAATCGTCAGCATTAAGTCTAATTTAATATATCCAAATCTCCGTCATCTTTCCCAAATTATCCCTCACTCCATTCGGATTGTATTAATAGATCTGAGCGGAGCCTATTCAGGGGCTAAAATGACTTTGTCTCGGCGAGAAGAGGTGATGAAACGTGAACAACATTCGCTTTTACTTTCCCCTTCGCGTACCAGTCTCTTATGCCCTCAGCCTAGAAATCGTTATTAATCATTCTCCTCTTGTGTGACTTTAAGCTCTCCAATGCAAATGATCGCGCCGTGCGCATTAGGACCGGCCTCATCTTCCCGCTCATTGCTGAACATTTATCGTGATGACAAACCCTAATGCGGTGAGAAAAGTCGTTGCTTAATTTGCGAGAGATTAAATTTGCTATGTCAGACTTTGTGTTCAGTTTTGGGGGATTTTGCCTTTTTTTTTTTTTTTTGCTCTCAGACAGACACCGACGACTTTATGTTTAACGTCAACACATAATGGCTAGACATAATGAACCGAGAGAAGTTGCCTCAGGGGAGATACAGTTGTTGATGATTTTTCAAATGATTTATTTTACAATAATTAGTGCAAATCTTTGAACAATTAGCTTAGATATTGGTCATTTAGGCAACTGATTACAGCTCACTCAGGAAATAAAAATACAAGCAAGTCAATTAGACGCTGAGAGAGACTTCATTCACTGTGTTTTTCTGCTACGAAAACCTCTTCTGCGCTTGTGAGTTCTTAAAAATCACTCGTATCTGCATTTGGCTAACGTGAAATCAAATGTATTAAGTGGATTGGAGTCGGGGATATTATGGGGAAAGCTAGAGTCAGTAAACCACTATAAAAAGGGCACAAAGTAGCAATTGGCAGCATTTATTACTTTAATTGCCTGTTAAATCTGTGTTGTGGATTTCCCATATCTAATTACACTAATAGTAATTTACCACTTTACGCATCTAGTTTTCTCAATGTCAGTGTTTATCTCAGTGTTGGGTCAGTTCAGGCAACATTTTTATTTATTTTTAATATTTTTTTTCAGCCTCTTTTGTCAGGTACTTCAAGGTTGCTTTGTATGGGCTCCCGCTCACTTGAAACCCAAATCCAGGCAGACAGAATCAACACTCAGTCTGCCAATCACACACAATTAAACCAAAATGTCTCCCGTTCCCCAAGGTGGTCTCCCACATCCAATTGGTGAAAGATCAACAAGAAGGCAAAGAGCAAAAAAAAAGAATATATAAATAAAAAAAAAAGAACAAGGAATTGTTTGGAATTCAAATACAGGGCTTGGTTGGCGTTGTATAACAAGTTGGCTGTCAATTTGTTTAGCTCTGACGTCTCTTCTCTATTCTGCTCCTTTGTGAACTTTGTGTTTGTCCATAACCGTATCTCTGAGACTGTTAAATATTAATGACCCGAGGTATCAGATGTAATAAAGATGAGGGGCTGTCAAGTAATCTTGAGTCTGAAAGATAAAGTTTTTTAAGCCATATCAATAAATCTAAATGTATAAAAATGCCAAGCCGATAAGATATACGCAGATCAGGCATAACATTATGACCACTGACAGGAGAAGTGAATAACATTGACCATCTTGTCACAATGCAGCGTTCTGCTGGGAAACGTTTCAACCTGACCTTCGTGTGGATGTTACTTAGACATATATCACCTACTAAGATCAGACCAGGCACCCCCACCCCATAGCAATGACACTCCTGATGGCAGCAGACATCCCCAGCAGGATGCAGCCTGACACAGACACACCGTTTAGGAAAAATTCAAAAAGCACTAAAGAACAGAACAAGCTGTTGACCTGGTCTCTAAATTCATTAGATCCCGAACTGATCAAGTATCTGTGGGATGATCCACAGAGGCTCCTCCCCTCAACCCATAGGACCCAAAGGCCCCCACTAACAACATTAAGAAGGTCCATGTGCATTCTCTTAGGAGTCACAACTGTTTTGGAGACACGAGGGAGACAATATTAGAAAGGTGATCATAATGTTATGCCTGAACGGCGCATGCTGATGAGCAAACATTTCGTTCTACATAAACTGGTTTCCGCAACTGTTCGCAAGCATGAGGAACCTTGAGATTTAAGACCAGGAGTGAGAAATGAAAACACCTTTTAATAGGAAAATTGCGCTCATAAATGGATTGCAGTAAAGTGCTCTGTCGAGACGGGGAAGAACGCCGCACACAGGCCACGGCTCTGCTGCCTCTCACACTGGGAGTAATTATCCATAAAACTCCTCTGGTTACAATATTTTTGGAGCAGGTTCACAGCTCAACCTGCATTCAAGCATCCACAACAAAACTGTTCAGCCAGAGAAGCAGATGTGTTTTTCTAAAAATCTGTCCACATGAGAAATCGAGTGCTAGATAGATAGATGGTGCAGTCATATTTAAGTCTGGACAGGAAAGAGCTTTTCAACCGTTTTAAATTTACTGACATAATAGTTGCTGACAGCCCCTCGTCTTCGTCACATTTGATACCTCAGGTCATGACAAAATACGTGAATTATCCTGCCGTCCTGTGCACTTTTGCATGGATAAACAAGCTACTGTATGTCTCATGTAGTTGCATGCCATGACGGGGATCATATGTCTGTCTGCCTTACTCAGAGTCTTACTGGAAAGCCAGACGAGAGCAGAGGAAGTCCTCACGGGTCAGTTTAGCTTTTGGCCGACTGTGATGTATAGATTCAGGCTGTGAAACGGCCATAAATGTCATTACAACTTGCAAATGCAGAGTATCAGTGGAGTAATGGAAGCTGACTGAGGCAGGGCACCTATTCTTGCCATGGCAAGCACCTTTTTTTTTTTTTTTTTTTTTTGTTAAATCTTAGCTGCCTCGCATATTCTTACACAATTGCACACTGTATATCACTGCTTGACGGGGGGGCAAAAAAGCAAAAGTGCAGCACTAACACATTTGTATATGACGCTGACACCAACCGATTACATCTGTGGAGACGGTGAAATTGGGCCACTTTTTTTTTTTTTTCCAGTCCTGTGGCATATCTATTTAAATTTAACTTGTCACGCTCCAAATAAGGATGCTGTCAACATATCAAAGTGAACCAGCAATGACCTGACAAGGAAATAAATAAATAATAACTTAGGGTGGTGTGGTCAGCGAAAGTGCCTGCAACCTCTTCGGCTCCCTCTATCCTCTCTGCCCTGAAATATATATATATATATATATATATATGTATACCCTGTATATTTATATTGCTTATATGCTCAGCAGGCTAAAATTTTAAGATTATGCTGATTATGTTGTCAAAAAGTGTAATCCATAGGCCTAGCATGGAGCTTTATAGGTGTGAAGAGAGTACGGTAATGAGTTTAGAGATGAGACACGTCCCTAAAGGACTATCTCTGGAAGGGAAATGAGCACCCCTGCAATTTAGCAGCTGTCCAGATCCAGAGTGAAGATTTGTAAAGAAAAAAAAAAAAAAAAAAGAAGAAGACTTGACAGAGATTCAGGAAGCAAGAGAAAAGAAAACAAGCTATTTGCTGAAGTTTGTTTTCCGTCGGTGAGGCACTAAAATCCATTCTTTGTATTTCATATTCATAACATAATTTGCCAGGAATTAAGTACAGCCATCTGATTCATAATACTAACAAGGCAGTTTTTACTAAATCAATTTCCACTGCCACATTTTAAAGTATGAATTAAACATAATTTTGACTTGTTGACCTGAGAGATTTTTAACGTGAAGTTCTTCTCCCGTTATCCAGCGCAGGTTGCATTGACTGACTTGAGAGAAAGCAAGAGGGATTTCATAACAACAGCTCAAGGATAACGCTTTCCAATTAAAATTAATCTTTGCCAGAACATGTTATCCATACGGGCTAGAGATCTGAAAAATCATGAATGCAGCGTGCACAAACCATGGGAGTAGATGTGAGCCTGCACAATTACGGAATTAGGGTGGAAGGGACATCTCGACCTCCCCTGACGGATTTAGCTTTTATCATAGACGAGCTAAAAGGTTGACTTTCAGACATTTGTTAAAAAAAAAGAAAAAAGAAAAAATGCTGCACAGGAAAAGGTATTCTACGGGATCACTCATAAAAAAGAGATTTTTTTTCTTCTTTTAGTTATGGTTACAGACAGGGACATTTTTCGACATCAACTTCCTATGCCTTATACATATATATGTATATTCTTTCTTCTTCTTTTTCTTTCATTTCGGGATTAAATGGCCTTTTATAACCTGCAGCCACATGAGGGTGTTCCTTTAAATATAAGCTGAAGGGAAACGTGAAATCATTTTCCGAGCTTTGAAATGAGTGCAGCAGGGAGGCTGAAAAGAAACAGAGGTTGTGTAATCACTTTTTCAAGTTACGGTATTATCTCAGTATCTCGAGTATTGTTTCTGCAGAAATTGGAAAAGGGGCAGTCAAAGGACAAAGCATTAGACTAAATAAAAGTATTTTACTCATACGTCTTGCTCCGCCATTTTCTACTGTACATCGGGGTATGAAAGAGCTATAATCGCTTCCAGCTAGCCTTAAAGTGGAATGATATGATGACTTGGCTCGGTTTGGATCGCTAATTTCGTGAATTTAAGCCATATTGTGGGGCGTATTTAATATCCTTCATCGTGTGTCCGGTACTCAGATTTGATTCGCAGAGTAACAGTAACAGATACGGTATCGTGTTTTACAATAATCTGATTTAATGGAACGGTCAGTGCAGCACAGTGTTACACTGAGATTGCTGCCGGTGGGCTGGAACGTAAACAGTATAAGTTCTCCCTTGGTCCTGTCCTCCAGTGTTTTGAGGCAAAACAGTAGTTCATTGTATTGATTGACACGCAGATTTGAAATGATTAAATTAATGTCTAGAAGTTGCTTATCTAAAATAATAATAATAAAAAAAAGACACGGGATCTAGGGCTGCCTGCAGGACCATTTGAGAAACAATTTTCTCTAAAATGCTGTAGCAGGTCATAAAAGGTATTAGCTTTTTTGAGATTTTTTATTTTTTTCCTCTAAACCCGTGATATGACAGGGGATTAGGAGACAGGCCTGTAGCAAATCAACACAGTTCAAGGGACAAACATTAGATTTATTAAATGTTTTCAGCAATGATGCGGACGTCCCTAAAAGCTGATGATGTGACGAACTGGGTTGATCTAAATCACGAATACACTGTGTGCCTTACTTTAAAAAAAAAAAGTACAGCTTTTCACCTTAAAACGAAACTACTGTTCCTGGCATAAAATCCAATACTCACCCATTTAACTTTTGTGTCATTTGCAGTCAGTCGGGAGATATTTAGATCTGTGGGGCACTAAAATGGAGTCTCTAAATAACGCATTATCTGCCGCAAAACTCATTCATTTCACCAATATTTTGTTATCGTACGCTAGTGCTATTCCACCCACAAAGGTCGGTTTGTTTAGTTTACATAATTGCTACTGCAATGGTTCATCTGGGGTCTGTAGGTCAATCTACGGACAAGGAATAATAATAATTTAGAGGCTGCGTTTCGGTGCCCCAATCACTCCCACTATATGGATGTACGCACATCTAAATATCTCCCGACTGACTGCAAATTACACAAAAATTATGTGGGTGAGTACATCGTATTTCATGCCAGAAATAAAGTCCAGGTTGTAAAATACAGAAGTTTCCCTTTAAGAATGGATTGGACAAATCGATTTATTGGTCTTTGAACTGGACATATTCTTTGGCATTGAAGTGAACAATGTTAGGAACAGTAGCGAAACAAAAAATTATAATTTTATTCATTGAAAGTCACCTATTTAAAACCTGCCTGTTTCTGTCCCTTGTCACCTATGGTTGATTACTTTCACCTCAGTCAGAGCAAATTAAAAGAATGGACCCCTTCACTTTTCACCTTTACAGTCTGGAACAGAGAGGGTTATGAGGTCTGCTCTCTCTCTTGCAGTCAGCCCTGGTGTTTATACGCTGACCTGCCGGCACCACGGTGTCTAACTATTTGGTCCGCGAGAGCCTGAGGTTTGTGCTTGCTGTTGCTGCTGTTGTGTGCGAGGCGCAGAATGAGTCAGGCTCGGCGGTGAGGGCTTCGCAAGGCCACTTTCCCACCGGCGGGCCCTGGGGCATCAAGTGGCATCGCTGCTCCATAGAGGCTGTGGGTTCAGGGGAAAAAACAAACACACACAGGGAGCAGGTGGTTTGTGTACTGTGGAATATGTGTATCTAGTAAATGTGGTTAGTGCTATACGGATCAAAAGGTTGCTTTCTTCATTATTGCGTCACTATACATTATCATTTGCACGAGTCTGATTTAAATGCATCAAATCCCTATAGAGAAAAGCTGACAATTGATGGTATGCTGTTTGGGTTTGCGAGCCATTTATACTACGCTTGTCAGTCTGGCTTGCGCTGTAAAAAATGCCACACAAATGCTAGCCGGCGCTGTGTGGTTTTTTGCCTGTTGTTTGTACTTCCTGCTTTGCTTTCAACGATGAAGCGTTCGCCTAAATTTTGCAAAAAGACGAGCTGTCCAAATGCTTGAACCTCCTCAGTCAATCTTTCTTCAGTCTGTTAGAATAAGTTTGAAAAGTGCAGAGCTGGAGAAGCAATCGGAAATAACGACATAATGAATAATCTGACCACTTCAGGCTGCTAGGTGGTTTAGGCTTCTGCGTCAATTTGACGCCATAGCTATGGCGATGGCCAAAACCCTACACAGACCCTCTGCAGTTTTCAGATTGATTGTTTTGCATCAATAAAGATGTTTTGGATCATCGAGGAAAGGTTAACTGAGGAGGTTTGGATGCAAAAATTTGTATGACTCATCAAATTTCAACGGAAGTTTCAGTTGCCACTGTTGCAAGTGAAGTAAGAAGTAGAAACTGAAGCAGGAAGTAGATACAAAAATTTACCCGAATGGCAGAAAAGACAGTGCAGACTGGCATTGAGTGTTGTTTTCATACAGAGCAAGCCAGATTCATGCTCATTAAGTATAAATTGCTTGCACTGGCATAGGTGTACATAGGTTACGGCGTCTAGTCCTGCAGTACTTTAAGTGGGTCTGCGTAGTCTCTGGGCTGTCACTGTAGCTACGGCGTCAAATTGACGCAGACACATAAACCGCACATTAGTGTAGCAGTACACAGAGGGAGGGTAACTAATGAGTTACAGACACTGTTAGTTACCGAGCAGTTCAGACATATTTATTCATCCGTTTTGAGCACACAGGGAGTGTATTGAAGTGACAGAGAACACACAACCAGAAATCCTTTACCCCAATGCCACATCCCGCACCTACTCATGTGGAATCCAGAGGTATTTACGGGCCAGTCTGGCTCTGCTGGAACGCCTCTACTGGGAAATGCCTGGAAGGCTTCCTAATCAATGCCTCATTCACCCCAACTGGCTCTTTTCAATGCAAATGAGATGAATTGTTTCTCTCAGCTATTTAAGGATGCTTGAGCTGTTCACACTTTTTCTGAGCTTAAAATTACACTCTGTATGAACCCGAGTTCAAGTGCTTGCGTCCATGCCCATCACTTTAAGTCTCAACTGGAGCGAGCTCGTATGCTTTGATAGGGGTTAAGGACATACAATGGGGCATGCGATGAGCTTACCTTAGCTCCTCATAGTGGTTGAAGTACATACCTCTTCTACTTCTTGATTTTTTTTATTTTATTAAGTTATAGGATATGAATTTTAATCTTAATCTTGATTTTTTTCCAGCCTGAAAACTTTAAAGTCCTACTTTTTAACAAAGCTGGAAAGCTCCATTTGACGAAATACGCTGCTGTCCTTATGCTTTGGTCTGCTTCCAGCTAATCAATCTTGTTTACACACAGCAACAAACAACTACTTCATCTGCAAAAACAACAACAACAAAAAAACAGGCACCAATGCAAACGCGTGACAGCAAAACTGGACAAAACTTTCCACTTCTTAACAGATACTTCAGGCACGACCCTGACTAAGTCCAACTCCTGCAGATAACTTGCATGACTTATGCCAGTGGTGCAGTCACAGCCAGATCCCACTATTGCACCCACTTATCTCTGGAAGAAACCAACTTAACCCGCCCTGAAGGACGCTGTGAATTTGATGCAGAGATGGTGATTGAAGCCGACAGCTGTCTTCCCATTTTGAACCATCAGTCAAGGTGCATGCAATGCCATTTAGCTGCCAGGTAGAAATACATAGAGAAAAGGTCACCACGCCGCCCCTAGGAAAATACAGTAAGTGCAGAGGCCAAATGCATAATTTGATATGCAAACCATGCTGAATCAATGAAACATTAATGGGAAGCGAAATAAATATTCTTCTTATTATTATTTATTCAAAAATGAGTTGTGAATAAGCAGAGGTTTGCCCTTGAGGAAGGCACCTAACCCCCAAACTGCTCCCCCAGTACCAGCGCCAACAGCTCTGGGTGTGCTCACTGTTTCTTGTGTGTTATTAGAAATGCATAGGTTATATATGTAAAAATAAATAAACAAATGCCTTCAGCAACAGTGGAGATTCAACCTTTCCATTTGTATGTGTTGCTGCTTATTGATTTTCTTTCCCCACAGAAGCCTTGTATAAGATGAAAGCAACATATCAGTGATTACTGATTAGGGTGACTCCGATCCAAAGCTCTCTGCTACCGAGAGGCTGTCAGTTTTCCTTCCCCACTTCATCCTTTTATTCCTGCCTGTCGGCCAGCAGACCGGACAGAAGGTCAGAGAGCTGATCTGTGCCAAAACTCTGAGGATTTCACCCCCTCCCCGCCCTCCCCTCTTTCTCTCCGTTTCCCTTTCATATATGCAGATTCTGGACCTCCTAATGAGAATATGTTACTCCAAGGTACCATCTGTTCCCCTTGCACCCTGTACGAGAAAATAAAGAACATGTGCCATCAGTCCAATGAGACTGATTAATCAAAGTCACAGGGCAGTACTAGCTGCCCTTCAGAGAAGTGTGTCACAGTCTGTCTTCGGTATGTTTCCTGTGTTTGAAATAACGTGTTTGAATGGGGGTCAGGGATGTGGAAAATGGAGCATCTTAGGTCTATTTGTGTTCATAAACAAACCTGACACTGTCAGACTTGAGTAGGTTGCACAGTTGATTTTTATTTTATTTATTTTTTAAAGACAGTTAAACAGCATTAAAAAAAAACAAAAAACGAGTAGTACGTTTATCTTCCAGTGGAGGATCACTAAGTGCTGAAAGAGATCAGAATAATACCATAGCAGGCAGGGTTCTGTCGCTGGCCTCTGTCTTTTTGAACCATAGACTGTATATAAATATGGACAATGCGTCGCCACTTCCCCGCATTGGTCAAACTGACGGCATTTTCCAAGGGATATGGGCAGCGACATCTTGCGAGTTTGGAGCCAGAGTCTGCTCAGTGTGGTCCACGAGCAGAGCCACGCAGACCCATGATATCGATCCAAGCACACTTCTGCCAGACTCGCTAGCTTTTTTTTAAACTAGCATTTAATTAATACTTGAACATGCATTGCCATTGTGTTGACTGCCTAAAATGAATAGTATAAGCTGGTCTCCGTGCGTCCCGTTTCCATTCCAGCTGCATCCCTGCAAACATCCTGCACTGTCGCCATCAAGAAGGACATTTCTACGAGCCCGTCGCACACCTTAGTGTTATTCCAATCAAATCTAGTCCTGTCTGTGGGCATGAACATCCTCTTTCCCAAATAAGAAATGGCAGCCCAGAGTGCTGCTCTGGTAGGCCAATCAAAGAACGGCTCCAGGATGTTTTACAGTGATTACCAGGACAACCTATGCTGCACCAGAGAGAGGCCAGGAGCATGGGGAAGAGAAAGGTAACTTAATAACGCAGTAACAGCCGGCAGTCATACGGCGCATGTGTGCAGCAGGCACGGGTCGGATAAAAAATGATGGAGTTACCGTTTTAAGTGGCTGCACCATGTTGCACAGGAAAGACATGAGTCCGGTTATGCCAAGAGGTAGAGGTAGAGCAGAGCAGATTATTTTGGTATTCTACCATCATTTTAACCAAGACTGATAATTTTACCATTTCTACGCTGTAAATGTGATTAGCTTGTTCATATTCACAGCACTGCAGCATATCTTACGTCCTGTGATGTTATGACCACCTTCCTAATATTGTGTAGGTCTCCCTTGTGCCTCCAAAACAGTTATGACTCATCGGAGAATGGACATGGGTCTTCTGAGGGTGTCCCGTGGTGTCTGGCAATAGAATGTTGTTAGTTGGGGGCTTTGGGTCCTATGGGTTGAGATGAGGGGCCTCTGTGGATCAGGCTTGTTCCAGTGCATCCCACAGATACTTGATCAGTTTAGGATCTAGTGAATCTGGAGGCCAGGTCAGCACCTTGCGCTGTTCTTCATGTTTTTTGAGTTGTTCCTAAAGCATTTTTTGTGTGTGGCTGTGCCAGGCTGCATCCTGCTGGTGATGTCCACCACTGGTGGAACATCACTGTCAGTACTGTCAGTAATGTCCGGTCGCTGTGCTTGGCGAAGCTACCCAAAGCACAATCCAGATACGTTTAAGAGGGTTGAAGTGAATTTAATACGGTGTAAAATGCCCAGAGCAAGTGCTTTTAAAAGCTGCGGCCACTGTAACTCTTGCCATTCATTTGGTTTGTCCCATTTGAACTCCTATTTGGATTTGTACTCTATCCTGCAGCAGAGTAGACATCAGGCAGTTCCAAACTGTAGTCTGTGTTGACACCGGTCAGTGCATGCGGTGTATTTGAAGGGGGGATACAAACAGCAGACATACTGTAAAGACATGCAGAAAGAAAAACACCTAGGAAACACTGTGTGTGTCAGCAACACTTATTTTTTTTTTTTAAATAAGATGTGCACCGAGTACCGCAACACATTTAAAAGTGCTTCTATTTTAAGAGACCTCTGTAAGAAAAGAAAAAAAAGGCATTTCTCCTATAGCAGAAGTTCTGGCATGTACATTTTTATTTCAGTTTGTGTCAGTCTTTCACTGTTAATCTTGTTTTCTGCTGGTAACACATTCATCTTATAGACAGAAAGACTTTCATTGATTTCATTTATACATTCAGATGTCTCAGTGTGTTAAAATACCAAACCCTCATTCACCTTCCTTTGCTCAGGGTAGACTTACTGATCATAAATTTTTTCATTTTCCAGTGTGGGCGGTCTATATAAAGATAAACCTCACTGTTGATGTAAAACATATATCTTAGCTCTCTGAAGGGTCATTCTCTTCCTTCTTCAAGTCATTCATATCACTCATATCTTGAGAACGCAAAAAGCCTGCGGAACTTGCAAAAAAAAAACATTTGCAGGTTCATCTGCCTGATCGCGACGATGCCGTTTTCACTCTTCGTATCCTTGCGACGAGCCGACACGCCTCGGGCCGTGTCCTGCGCTGAGAAATTCACTGTGTGGCCTAAATGGTGACAAGACAGACGGCTGCTGCTGCGCATCCTGGCGTTACATCATGTTCTTGAATGAGATGTGCAAAAGTGATTGAATAAATCAAATGTCGCAGTGCAGTGCTTCAAAAAACTGCTTCTTTGTGTTCAAATGGTCAGCCAGAAAGCGATCTATTCGGTCCCACAAGAAGAAATATGTAGAATAAATAGCTGTAATGTAGCCCGTAAGTTAAAAAAAGAAACAACAAACATGAGCATAAATGAATTAGAATTAATCACATACATAGCACCAGCATTTCATAATGAATATCTAGGTACATATAACAGTTTTAAAGGCAGAAAAGTCTCTCACAGAGCCATCTTGATGTCAGTTAGCCTCCTGATGCCAGTGCTGCAATGAAAGCCAGTCAGCGGGAAATAGTAAAATATAAAAACCACAGGATTTCTACCAAAACAAACTGGATCAGACTGAATGTGTCTGAAAATACATATTCAGACACTGTTGTCTGTCTGAGTCCGTCTTCGGGGGGGGGAACAGCTGAATTGTTCTTAAAGTTCGGTTGGCGGCTTAGGCCCCTCAGTTGACATGCTTATTCAGCTGATGAATGGTTTCATCTGTTTGTCACAGTTTCTGCTTCAGTTTCTGAACAAGAAAAATGTACAAGAATTCCCTCTGAAGCCGTCTGTTGCAAAGGTGGCCTTTTTGCAGATCTTGTCATAGAACAAAACAGTATATTTGATTGTTTTGGACAATTTTCAAGTATGTTTCTAATCTCGCTGAGGTTATATGTGGTGAGGAAAATTAAATGCTCTCGTTTCAGGAACAGCACAGTTTCCTACCGCAGACGTTACGTAGAACATAAAGTGTTGCAGGATCGTTTCCTCAGTAAAACACCTTGTATAAGTATCTCTCCCATTGTCACAGCTACATTAAATCTTTATAAGTTTATTTTTACAAATATTCACAGCTTAAGCAAGTACGTCACATTTCCTGCGTGCTTAGGGTTCGGTGTCTTTCTTGTAGAGTGAGCCTGCAGCAGCCAGCCTTGACTAAAGCCAAACAATCCCCCTTTTATAATGTGTTTTCTGCTTTTACTGCTGAGTCTTCAGCAGCGAAAGCGGTGCCTTTTCATCAGGCTTTAGTGTACATCCTTGTAGGAACAGTAAACTTTGTTGAGCAATTTATCCTAAATCAAAAAGTTTGCTAATCGTGGATCTGTGGATCATCCCACACATACTTGATGTGTGGGATCTGGTGAATTTGGAGGCCAGGTCAACGCCTTGTGCTGTTTTTTGCCATGTTTTCTGAGTTCTTAAACCGTTTTTGTGTGCCAGTGTCAGGCTGCATCCTGCTGGGGATGGCTGCTGCCATCAAGGAGTGTCATTGCTATGGGGTGGGGGTGTCTGGTCTGGTCCAGGTGGGTGGTACATGTCTAAGCAACTTCTGCGAGGTCCAAAAGTTTCAAAAGTGTCAGAAGATGGTCAATGTTATTCACTTCTCCAGTCAGTGCTTTTAATGATGAACCCAATCGGTGTACGACTTAGACTTAGACAGACTTTAATTATCCACAAGGGAAATTGCTTGGTCTCAGTGGCTTAGTTTCTACATAAAAAAAAAAATGGTCTTGAGAACCACGGGTAAAAAGACAGATAAAATGAAAATAAAATAAGATTTAAATTAAATATAAGCACAAATGTAGTAAAATAAAATAGTCTAAGCAAAAAAAAAAAAAAAAAAAACTAATTCGCATATGAACAAATGTACAAGAAGTAGAGACATAAGTAGATATTTATTATATACATAGGAAGGATTGAGATTTCCTAATTCTTTGTTCAGGGAGACATCCTTAAAAGCTTTCAGTATCCCTTTGGATTTACTATATCTTTAGCATCAATATACAGTGACTGAAACGTGTTCTCTCTATTTTACAAACTAAAAGTGACCAAATAGCTAAGTACAATTCTTACCGTCATCATAACCTGTGATATATTAAATCTGACCTCTGAACCACACAGGCTGTATCCCGTTCTTTCGATCCCAACCCATACACGGGTTTATCTTACATCCAACTTGAATTTCAAAGTAATCATTGAAACAGATGGCACTACTTGGAGGCAAGGAGAATGCCAAGAAATAGTTTGAACACGCTGCGTTCAGAAGCCACCCATTGCAAGCTGAGTTTGCACAGATAGGGATCTGATCGCCCTTGCTGTGCCGTTATTTATTTCTCCAGCGAAGCCTCGCGTGACCGAATTGCGTGGTCCGCCATCCCTCCATCCCTCCATCCCTCCCGTCCTTCTCCACACAACACCCGCTCCAGAATAACATGTTTTCATCAAGGGGGACGTGTGCCGCTCCAGTCGGGTCATGTTGATCATATCTCAGAGTGCTTCCTCCCTGGTATGACTTATCACCGCTTTCAGGGAACAGGTTCACTCATTTCCTTCAGTATCTGTAATTTTCCCAAACCGGTGTCATATTTTGATGACAGCATGGCGTCTGATTAAAGGATACGGGGAGCACACTGTTCCTCCTTTGTGTGCTTTTACGCCGTCAACAGAAATCACGGACTGTCCACTTTAAAAGTGGATGGGGGATGTGATGAAAGCGAGAATAATCTGTGCATTAGCCGCAAACCTTCTTGTCACCTTTGAAACATGGAGGTCGTTCGCTAGAAAGGGCAAAATGTTTCTAAAGAGAGATGAAAGTGTTATATGAATTCTATGCCCAGCTTGATTCTCCTGTATGCAAGGAAGGAGAGATTTATGCTCGCCTTGTGAAGCTGTGTCATATTCATACTATATTGACCTGCGTTTTTCCACTTGTCATACTGTGTCTGTGGATGACGGTGGGAGTATCCATCAATCCTCACATGGCATCTGCAGCGTCTGAATAAGACATTGTTCCTTTTGACAAGCAATAAGCTCGTTGAAAACATTTTTTTTTTGCCCCCGTAGCCTTTTCACAGCATGCCATCTAATAGTTAAATAGCATTATGCAGAGATGGCACAGGGTGAGTGCACTTACCGTACGTATCCATGGTGACCAGGACCAACCGCTAAACAGCATAATACGAAGCTAATCAATAGATTGACTCGCGGAAACGGTTTTCCAGATCACGGACCTAAACTGCAGCGGCCCCCGGGAGATCAATGTCAAGGCGCTGTTTAAAATCAGACACTGGCAAAGCTAGCTTGGTGTTTTGATTCACGTGGCTTAAATTTTTCATGCGTCCGCAGTTCAGGTTGGGGGGAAGCTTACGGAAACCAAGTGACGGTGTAAAAAGAAACGGCTTTTTACAAATCCATGTGTCTGAAATATTTAAAAAGAAACGGGCTGTTGGCAGCAGCTCAGTCGTTTGTGGTCAAACAATGTGCGATTAAATTGTATGAACCCAGACGTAAAAGTTGAACCCGAAGCCCCAAATTGTTCCGCTTTGTCGTGGTTTGTTTTTTAAAGTGTCTGCGTTTCACCCACCTATTTGGGCTGAATTAAAAAAACAGCAATTCTCTGCAGTCGGATTGCTTTTCGCTGCCCCCCTTTCCCTTCTGATCATCTTTGTCAAAACCGTTCAGCTACTAGGTTTTCATGTTATGCAGAGATGTGGGAGGCTCGCACACGCTTTGGTTGCGATCCAGGGGCGGCGGGAGAACGTGCTCATGCTGAATGTTTTCCCAAGATATTTGCCGTTGGAAGAAGTGACATAAAATCAACAGATGGCATCATGTATGGATTGAAATTTACACATCAGAGCTTTTTTTTTTCCCTCCCTAGTCCCTGCTCTCAGTTGAGGGATGGCTACGCAGTATAGGGAAAGCACTGATCATCAGAAAGCCCAGATTAGAAATGAAACGGAGCAAATATGTGCTCCTTGTACGGATTTGTCTCCAACTGCACACTAATCGAAACATTAGCAGCTCCCTCCGTGGTTAAAAAAAAATAAAAAAACTCTGATTTGTCAGCCTGGAGTAATAAAGATGCCTGGGTCTGAGCAGTTACTAAATCTACTGAAAGATTTGTTCATTTTGCTGGAGACTAGGTTTCATCCAGAATAAGTCATCAGTCTAAATTAAAGGAGAGGCTGTTGTGGCATTTCATTACTCGTGATTATTTTATTTTATTTTTTAAATAATGATTGCTCAAATAACCAAGTCAACACAGATTATGCATGTATGTTTCTCTCGGATTATGTTGTTGACGACATACTGTTCTTCTTCGGGTGAGCACGCGTAATTTATTTAAATTCTTTTCCAGTTGTGCAATTAACCAGTCATGTTGGAACGTAATGGCCTGAGTCACGGCGTAATTCGAACAGGAGATGATTACTACTTATTTGGTAAATTTCTAATCGTACAGGCCACAGGGCTGAAGTTTCATGGCGTAAATGATTTTTTACAAAAGTGAATGTTCAGCTCTGGACACTGGAATGAAATAAACTAAGCATGGCAGAGCATGCAGAGAGCGCATTTTGTAAAGCGCACGCAGACATAAAGCCAAAATACCAGGCATCAGGTTCTTCTGCCAGTCTGCTGGTCTGGTCGCATGGTGTGAGGACAATAATCTCACCCAAGGAAGACCAAGGAAGCAGAGGAGCCCTCATCACCCACTGTTTATCCAGGAGTTTGGAGTGGAAAGGGTGAGCAGCTTGCACTACGTAGGGGTCCACATCACTGAGGACCTCATCTGGACTCTGAAACACCACACAACTGTTCAAGAAGGCTCAACGGCCACTGTACTTCCTGAGGAGGCTGCAGAAGTTTGGCATGTCGCCTAAGGTCCTCAGCAACTTCTACAGCTGCATCACCGTGTGCTATGGCAGCACTGCGACCATGGACGGCAAACGCCTGCAGAGAGTGGTGAAGACTGCTGAGAAGATCAGCAGCGTCTCTGCAGAACATCTACAAGCACAGGAGTCCACAGGAGACCTGAGTCCATCATGAAGGACCCCACCCACCCCCAACACGGACAGTTCACACTCCTGAGGTATAAGTATGAAACGCAGCATCTCAAAACTGAAGAAGCCCCCTTTCCCCACTGCTATCTGACTCCTAAACAGCTGACGGGAGTCTAAAATCATGGACTACTTCATGTCACGGTTCACTTTTTTAGTACATTTCAGTTCATTGTTTACACTCCAATTTGCACATTGATATGTGCACTAGCTGTTTTACATTTTCACATTATATGTTTCTTTTTACATTCTAATTCTAGGATTTATTTATACAAAGATGTATTGTTAGGCATGTGGGTGGAAGTCAAAAGATGAATTTCATTGTACAGGGATACATGTTTCTGCTCAGTGCACACGACAATAAACTCCTTCCACTTGAATTTGAATATTTTAACCCCAACGCCGCAATTCATGGAGAACCAATAACTACAAGAACACACCTTGAGCAGAACAAAGCTCACATTGGAGGAGAAGGGGGGGGGGCGTGTGCTTGAGGACATGCGGGCAGAGAAACGGAAGCAAATCAGGGAGCAGGCAGAGGAGGTAAAGGAGGAAAAGAGAGAATCAGACGCGAGCAAATTGAAATCTGGACGAGGCATACATGATACAGACAAGAATACGTGTAGGTGATGCATGATGCATAGAAGATTGATAGTGGATAAAGACGATAGATGGAGCCAGCAGTCAGATTATTAATTATAGAAGAGCTTACTTGGTGCACTGTGTGCTCATAAAGACACTGTTGTAAACAAGAGCACCGAGGCAGAAAACTACAGTATGTCAGTATGATGATAGTCATTTATATTAGAGATGAGCAGGCTGGCATAATGAGTATGTGAAGGAGTATGTGAACAAATCAGAAGATGATACATACAACTTAGATGAGACTTAGTAGCTGAAAGCAATGGACAGTAGACATGTTTGACTGCAGAGGACTACTGCTGTACTTAGCAGTATCGTATGACCATCCAGGTGTGAGGAGCACCATGTCCCTGCTGTCCACTTGTGTTTGGATCGCCAAAGTGACTCTTAAAACGTGGCGCGAACGGGGTCTCGATGGCTGTCTCTCCCACTGTTTCGTCAGACTAACACTGGACTATAAAACTCCCCCAAATATATAAAAAATACTTAAAAAAAAACATCAGCTTACAGAGATCACTTCATCCGATCCCAGTACGCTTCACCTTGCTTCAAGGATTTTCTACACCGCCAAACATCTGTGAGTTTTTTTTCTTTTTTTCTTACTTATAATTATTTACACAAGATGTCTCGGAATAAAAAATCCAGTGGGAAGGTAAGGTGAGATAAAATAATCCTTTAATTTATCCCACAGTGGGGAGATTTGCAGTGTTGCAGCAGTTTATAGTTCAAGAACGGTGCGCAGAAGAAGAAGGAGAAGTTCACATTAAATAAATACAAAAACGGCAAATTAAATGCAACAGTATAGGCTTCGCTTCCGTCCTCACCGCCATCACCCACCACATCCACAGGCTCCTCACCACAGTGCCAGTTTCTGACAGTTTGTTTGCTTTGGATTCTGCGTTGAAGCCCAAATTTCTAAACCAAGCATCGTGGTCAGTGTGGTCACTTAACTCTTGTGCTTTGAAAGATGATTGGCACGTTTTCACCCCCAGATCGCTGAAATTATACGCGTTAGATGTGACAAAAAGTGGGACGCGGAAAAGGTTAAGTGGCATGGGAATAATAGCTGGAGAGATACGCGTGAGTCGTTGCTATGGGCACCCTACATAACACACGGGTCATCAAGAAGGGCAGCGGGGATACAGAAGGTCAAGCATCTGATAGAAAAAAAACAGAAAACACTTGTGTGTGTGTACCAGTGGCGGCTGCTGGTCTTTCAAATAGGGGAAGCCCAGTTTTGTAAAATTGGCCAATTATTACATCATTAAATTTATGTCTGTGAAGGTTCTCAGTCATCCAGGTCATGGTAATCCAAAAAGTTTCAAAAAAGGCAACTGGACTTGTAGATTTTTCGAGAAGACGTTTCGCCACTCATCCGAGCTTGTCACGTGCCGATCTGGGTTTATTTGGACGGGGTCTGAGCCGGTCGGCCACGATGATAGGAGACGCTATCGGTTGCCAGGGGAGGAGCGACGAAACATTAATTTTTGCGCGTTTATTATTTCGGCGGGACAGATACAAGAAAAGTAAGAAAGTAAAGCAATGGAGAAAGTTAAGGGGAAAGAAAATGGACCTTACAGGGACAAGCTTACATAAAACAGCAAAACAGCGGTATTTGGAGAAGCTGTAGCATGACGACAACTCCTCTCTCTCTATAGTCTTAAAGGGCTGTCAATCACGACGAGTTCCAGCCACGTTAACTTTTCATCCAATCATCATAGAGAAGTTCGGCGTCCAGGTACATCCCACTGCCCATTGACTCCCAGAGACGCCCGGCCTCCCTGGAAGTGACGATTTTGGAGCGTTTATCCAATAAACGTCTAGCTTTTTTGCCCTGAGATTGGCCCATTCTGAAGCCCCATTGAAAGTCCATTGAAGCCGAGCCTCAGTGGGTTTTTAAACGGGCCGTGCCATTACAGCAATATGAGAAAAAAATCACGATAGACGAACGGCTAAAACTTATTAATGATTGTGTTATTATAAGAAGTAGCCATGAAGTCGATCATGTTCTAGCACATTTTAGTTTGAGTAGTAATGTAAATTCGTAGTATTTGACGAAATTGCCAGCCATATTTTAGGGGAGGCTGAGCCTCCCCTGTAGTCTTAGAGCAATCGCCTCTGGTGTGTACCCAGTGATCACTTCCAAGAAATGCTGAAAGCATGCAGGTATCAGGCTGCACTTGTCTGAAACACCAGAATCTGTAGAGACTTTTACTTGACGAAAACCGTGTATGGAAACGGATAATAACAAGTGTTGGCGCCTCTTGTTATACCTCTGCTGAGAGGCTTGGTTCAGGTAACAGTCGTCAGTCGATCCACACTTCGAGTGAGTGTAGCTTTGCCAGTCAATAAGAAGACATAGGTAAAACATGGTAAGAGGCTGAAGATGCTTGTCCAGTGTTCATCTGTCTGACCCAGTGGAGCTCTCTACCTGTGTCTCTGTCTAATTATGTGAGCTGCCATTTGGTGGTATCGATTTTATTTATTTATTTTTTGCTACCAGTTAGGCTCACACAAGGCTCGGGCCCCTCAGGATGATGTCTGTGGAGTGTTTGCCCACACCGTGTAGTAATTATCGGCTCGCCGACTCTGTTGTTCGGGATATGAATGAGTGTCCACACTACAGGTAAGCCATTATCATCTGTGATGGGCCTCTCCTGAGGTTTTGTGCGAAGGAGCGGCAGAAAGGAAGGAAGGAAGGAAGGAGGGAAGGAAGGAAGGAGAAAGTAGGGAGCGTGGGATGCTCATCGGTTCAAGACCAGATTAGTTTCAAAGAGTTTACGTATTAGAGGGAGATAGTAGCACGTGAAGAGGCAGAGAGGGAGAAATTAAGAAGTAATGTAGCATGTAATCCAGCCATATGTTGACGTTCACCTTGTGGGAAGACCCGATGCCAGGAGAACATATTGTATGTATTTGCTCTAAAACAATAGATGACTGTCAGACAGTGCGTGCCTTAATACAGCATGCATAAATAAAATCAAAATGGTGAAGTTGCTCTGATGAACCCGCTGTACACTGTGAACTCAACAAATTTAGCAGCTAGCTCAATAATGAAGCGCGGGAATGAGAGAGTCTGCGGAATCCAAAGCGATGCTAAAAGAAGAAAACGTTGAGGTCGATTGACAATTTGTTAAGACAGGATAAGATACAGTAATTCTTTATTTATCCCACAGCTCAATTACACAATTAGCAGTGCTGCAGCAGCAGACACCGTAAAAGATGGTCCACGCAGGAGAGAAATCTAAGCAATAAAAGCATGTAATTATGTAAAATACATCCATTTGTGATATTGCACATCAAGGAATAAATAATATATATTTAAAAAAAAAAAAAAAAAGGTTAAAAGAGAAAAGAAATCAGCCGCAAAAACAAAACCTTTAGCTGGATAAATTAAAACATCACAGAGAGAGAAAGTGCCGTGTATGTTGTTGATGGCAAAAAGGTGTGGATTCTGTCTTTGGAAGAAAACAATGTTGTGACAAATAGAAAATTATGCTATTTTGACCATTAAGCACTGGGGCTCGTTATATCGACATCATGTTATATATATATACGGTGTACTTTGCACTGTATCTGACTACCAACACAACACTACACAGACACACTAACAAATTTGGGGGGGAAACAAAAAAAACAACAACAAGAACAACCAAAAAAAAATTGTTTATAATGTGCAATAGGCCATTTCAGTTAGCTAGTCCTGAGGTTAATTGATGCCCTCTGATAAGACTAATATTGTACATTAATTTTTTTATGGATTGAAAACAGACATTTGTAGTTATTGGCTTTTGCGCCACCAGCTATATAATAAAATGTGGACCTAATTTACAATTTTACAATTCTGATTTGTTGAATGCATTTTTTTGTTGTTGTTGTTGTTTTTGATGATGTGCAACGGGTGAAGACTGACAACCCCTGATCCAATGTATATATTTCAAATACTTTCAACTTATACTTCCACTGCACAGGCAATAGCACAAGTGGCAAAGCAAAATCAGAACGTATTCTGGATATTACCGAGGCTGTTTCTGCATGCTGTTAGATTCTGGTAGGAGAAGGACCACAGTGCTTCTGTTGCAAAGCGATTCAGCTTGTGACTTGGCAAAGCTGAGGCCATTGCTCAGCTTTGTCTAAAAGCCCTCCACGGTTGCAGCAGCGGGTGTGGGAAGACGGCTAGTGTTAAATAAATCTGCTTTCTTGAGCATGCAACACTTCCTGAAACATGAGGAACAGAGGGAGGGGAACATTAGTTTTAATCACTTACCAGCCCTGCTGCACTGCGATGCGTTGTCCTCATTCAACACTGAAGTGAAGCCCTCGTCGCAATGGTGTTGGTTCGATTCCAGCATTTGCTGTTTTGTTGCGTGTCGTCCCCTCTCTCTCAACCCCATTTCCACTGTCTGGACTGGAACCCCCAGAGCAAGCCTGAAGGCGACGGTGGCAAGGAAAAACTCCCTTTTAACGGGACGAAACCTTGAGCAGCACCCAGTTCATATAGAGGGACCCATCTGCCTAAGGCCAGCCGGTTAGAGACAGAAAAAAGGGCAGAGAGAATGACTTAGAATACATGTATATGCTATTAGTGGGCAAAGCTAAAGGTAAAACACAATAAACAGTGATGTCCTCTCATGTGTAGCTACTGTTTCCTCCCATAACTGAACAATATCAGTAAGAAAGCCCACGGTGAAGAAAAAACAAAACTCACTGCACTGAAAATTTGTCGTATTTTGATCCGTAATACGGGCGACGTGTGCTTTTTCACCTTGATTTTCAACTCCACAGAAGACAATGATGTATGACTTTGAACCGAACATGAATTGATTTTACATTTGTTACACGCACAGATCAGTGTACACTCAATGGGGCGCTCCGTGGAGCAGCAAACTAAAGCACACGCAGTTGTGTTCTTCAGAAAACTCTTGGCTTGTATGTGAATCTTTGGGAAACGCTGGACAGATTCACACGTAGTGTTGTGTAGTTAAATACAAACCCTGGTCCTTTTCAAATGTTAATGCACTAAAAATAATGAACAGCACTTGTCACACCACCAGATAAACCTTGTTATAAGTCCTTCATGGACACTTGGGGACTTTCTTTTAATATCCTGCCCATTATCTCTATCTGAAAAATTGTCCCTTTTCCAAACATTCTCCTGTTCTCCATGACATTTCTTAACGACATTTTTCGGGCAGTGCAATTTGCATGCTTTTGCTTTGACATCTTTTTGCAGCCCTGCTTTTTGAGCATTAAAGGAGCTCACGCTTGTTGAATGAATGAAGACAATTTGTCAAGTTCTAGGATTGTCTTAAGCTTTTAGTCCCAATGAAAAATCTCAACCTGCCTAATTTCAAATCCTACTGAATCAATTAAAGCTTTATCATCTTATACAATTTTGAGACTTCACCAGTGGAGGAGTATAAATCTTTTGCATGTGGGCCAGTATATATTTTTTATTGTTTAAGTTCATGAAAAGGTAACACTGCATCGCCGTCTGTTTTTTTCCTTGGGTGATGAATAACTGAAGAGCTACATTTCTAAAATGTAGCAGAGTTGCTAGAAGGTGGTTGGTGTTTGATGTCTACATTTTCCAAAACTTGTAAACTGACAGAGTATTTCCCAGTGAAGTTAATAAAAAACATAATCTTTCATTTCAGTTGAAATATATGTGAAGGTGTGATCACTTGCGCACAAACCTAATCTCTCAGAGGTGGTTCAAGCCTGTGCGAACTTTGTTAATCCGCGTTCCCTCTCCCCCAACTACCGGGGACGGGACGCCATAAAACAAATCTACCTCTGTCTATGATTGAGATATTCCGTCCAGCAAGCAAAAGCCTGTCTACTCATACGAAAGCGCGCATGCTTAACATTCTTCTCAACGATATGCCGCCCTGAATGGCTGTCCGTGTCGCCCGTACCTAAATCGGTCTCTAGTAACCTCCAGGAGATGTGGTTGGTTTGCTGCATGGGTTGTCTTTACTTCTTTTCACCATATTGCAGAATTATTCACCCTCTTGGTAGCCAGTTTATTTGAACAGAGCTTTCAAGATGTTTAATCATCCCCTGCCTTTACTATATTTCCAGTGCAGATTTGTGTGTGTGTTGAATGTGACTACAAATGCATAAAGCCTTGTATTTAACTTGGTGAACGATCTGTGTATCACTGAATGTGTGATTGTATTTATGAGGTCTGTGATCGGTCCTGCCCCCCTCTGAACTGAGCAGTGGGCAACACCAGGACGCAAGTCACAGATGTACAGTAACATTGATTTCTTTTCTAATGTTGTTGGTATGTTAGCATCCTAGTATCTAGGAATCTGAATGAAAGTCCTTGATTGCAGCTTGAGACGCAAAGCACAGTCACTGACCGGCTGACGTTATAAACACAAATGCACGTATGGTCACTTAAAAAACAGCTCTAGCTTCTGCACCCTGAACATTGTAGCTTTTTTATAATTTATTTTTTCACTTGACTCAGTGGAGTCACTCAGCTATCAATCTGAGGAAGACAAAAAAAAAACTGCCTGTGACAAACTATCCAAAGGGCTTTTAAAAATATTAAACTAAAAGAACCAAATGCTGAGATATATATATTCTAGGATGGTAGATTGCCGTATATTATGAACAACTTTTTGCAGAAAATGTACTTTCTTTTTGTTTTGAATCTTTCGGGGTGGCAAATTTGTTCTAGAACCTTTGGTCCAGAACAAAGTTGACATGTCTCATAAACTGTGAACAAGGAATTGCTGCCAACGGTGATTAATGGGAAACATGTTTGGGCGCATGATACGCGGACACGAGCGCAAAATAACTTGTACACCTGGCGAGCGAACTCATGCGTTGCGTTCTCGCGCGCTCTGAGAAATGTCATCGCTATCAGATGAAAGCAGTGCAGCAGCTGCTGCAGTGAAACTCAAGCTCTTCCAGGCGAAGCTCTGATCTTTTATTCAAGATGATACGAGTTCGCACAAATAAATGTGAATGAGAAATTAATTTATTGTTGAAATCTTGCTCAGAGGCAGCTAATGCCGGCTCAAGTACTTCCTCTCACATGCGCCTCAGTGATGTCTGAGCAGAGCGGGATCAAGCGTGAGAGAAACGACAAACTGTCCTCTACTGTCACCTGTCGTAAACGGAATCCATGTTGTATCGCAGTTTTGCTCGTAGTGACTGTGACAGACTGGGAGAACGCCGATTGCTACTTACTCACAAGAGTAAACATGCCTAAATGTCACTCAGGGATGATGAAAAAGCTGTAAGCCTGAAATCAGATGAACAATAACCACTGAGCAGCAGATCAAGAGTCTGTCAAAGTACACTGCGGGATGCAGCATTTTTGATCTTAACAATTGATTTTTTTTTTGTCTGTGTGTTTTCATTCTGTGCATGCACCACCTGTATGCCCCCCCCGCCTCTCAACTCGAAAACAGATAAAGGCAGTAAATGGTAAAACATATTTTCACCAAGAGCGGCAGGAATATTAAGTTACAAATGTCATAGTCCCGGCAAGACAAATGAGCTGTTGTCGCTGTTGATTATTACATGTTAATCTTGAAGTTAACCCAGCTGTTTAAAGGGGGACTCAGCTTCTGTGAGAAATGGCTCACAGAAACCACTTTCATGTGGATGGCGTAATACGGTGAGCGTAAATTCAAGATTTTAACATTATGTTGTTATTGGGGGTATTTGGGTTGAGGTAAGGGGCCTCTGTGGATCAGGCTTGTTCCAGTGCATCCCACAGATACTTGGTCAGTTTGGGATTTGGAGGCCAGGTCAACACCTTGTGCTATTTATCATGTTTTTTGAGTTGTTCCTAAACCATTTTTGTGTGTGTGCCTGTGTCAGGCTGCATCCTGCTAGAGTGTCATTGCTATGATGTGGAGGTGCCTGATCTGGTCTAGGTGGGTGGTGCATGTCTAAGTAACATCCACATGAATGCCAGGTCCAGCAGTTTCCCAGCAGCACACTGTATTGTCACAAGATTGTCAATGTAATTTACCTGTCATGTCAGCGGTTTTAATATTGTGGCTGGTCGCTGTACCTTTCTTCCTAATAAATAGTTTGGACACATTTTCCCATTTTTTTTTTTTTTTCTCTAGCTATAAAATAAATAAATCCGACAGGAGATGAGTTTTTGTCTCGTCATGATTTTCAGTTTTCTTCAGTTTTTTTCTACATGTGATCTCTGGAGTTGTCTGGTGACAGCTGTTTTACCAGCAACATGATGTGTGACATGCCTGGACACAACAGCACGCGGTATCCTCTGCCTGGAAGATAAGCCAACATGAAATGGGATAAATCCTCAATCTGCCAGCTGCTCAGTGACTTCACCTGCAAGTTTTATGGAACTGCTGTCTTAAAACTCCGGATGTGACCACAACAATGATCTATTAAATAAGAACTGGGGACACTGGGTTCATTTTCGAAAGGCAGCTCACACCCTGACTGTAATATCCTTTGCTTGGTTTGAGGAAAAGCTGGTCTGAAATACATAATCCTGTAAATACAAATAGCCCACTTTTCTTTGGTTTAGACGATGACGAGACCCCCCCCGCTTGATTCCTGTCTGGAGATGACCGCAATATTGAGCTTTGACAGACAGCTTTCCTCTAACCTTTAATTTATTTCACCAGTGAGAACGATGGGAATTTATAAGCATCAAAACACAATTAAGATATCCTTAATTTGCCGGTTGCTCGGTTGGTCTCACTGAAGATTATCAACTGGGCACAGTTTGAGGACCTGAGTAAGGGCAGACGCTCTTTTTTTTTTCCATGTCAGCCAAGACAAGTCTGGGAGGGATTATGGCAAAAGGGCAAGGCTTAAATCACCGGCAGACAGTTTGGAGAAAAGCATACCACTTGGTGTCTTTGGGTTTTCCCACAATGCTATCTACACAGGGTCAGTTTCTCCATATAGAATAGAGAAGTAACTAGCATACGTTACATGTTATCTCTGATGCTGTCTTGTTAGTTACCACATTTGGTTCACTTGTTTTTCATAGTTTCTTATTCAAAGAGACATTATTTAACTAAAACGCATTAACTTGCAGCATGGTGTGCATACAGTTGCACCCAATGCAGTGCTCCAGTCCTGTGCAGGTTTTGTTGTAGTGAAAGTTTTATGACACATATGCCAGAGAGGTGTTGATACTTTGTGTCTCTGTTGGAGTGCAAGTATTTTTTTTTTTAATGCAGCTCATTCCTAAAGCGCTATTTATGTTCTCGAAGAGTAACAATCAATGCCAATCATGATTTATGACCCACTACCATCATGTGGCATTGTATTTATCTTCTGCAATCTTCCTCTGCTTTTGTGCTCTGGTTTTCTTCTCTTTTTTTAAATGTTTTTGGGAGATTTTTGGGCAACGGGTGCGTGGCCCCGGCCGATAACGGTGTGCAGTGTGCTGTAAAGCTATAAAACAAAGCAAATATCCCCTTCTCTGCATCGTCCCTCTGCTCTAGATGTTTAAACATCTGCAGGTTGGTGGTTGCGTCTGACTTCAGGGTGAGGCTGGACTACACACACACACACACACACACAGACAGAGCAGAGAGGCTGGATGACGGTTGCCCTTCGGCTGGATTCACACAAAATCCAGCAATGCGGCACCTTCTTGCGGCGTTGTGCGAAGCTGTATAAGAGTTTACCCGCGGTTAGAATGTAACCACAGTGGAACAAACACACAATTGACTTTTATTTATCTGATTCGCTGTTTTTTTATTTTCTAACACTGCTCCTTCTCTTCATTACGTCTCCATTTCTCTCCTGTCAAGCAGGACGGGAAGGGCCAAATTTGAACGTTGTGTTTACAGACGGCAACAGGCCTATGCAACTAAACATACCTTTAAATAGTTCTCGTGTTCATAACAGCATCGGTTTGTAAAAGATGGGATGACAGTGAACTGCAAGTTAGAAAGTTGCAGGTAGTTTTTCAGACTTTTTTTCGGTTTGTCTTCCCATCCTGTTTGTGAATAATTTATTCTGGCAAAGGGATCCGTAACCCATGCCACTTTCTTCCTCTTCCAAACACAGATGAAATACTGTACAATGCTACAATGCTTTTTTTTTTTTTTTTTTTTTTTTATTCATACTGCAAGTGGCAGAGATCAAGTGGGAGTTTTCGCCAGCAGCTCTTTCTGGTGCAGCAGAGCAGCTTCTGAGCTGGAGCTGGCAGAATAATACCCAAGAAGCAACCTTTACATTTCACAGCGGCGAACAATATACAAAATGCCTTTCATATTTCTGGCTGCAGCTGTTGAGCGCTGACTCCAGTTCAGTGTATAAGCAGGAAGCTGTGAATATGTCCATCTATAGAAAAGCTGTCACTGGTGTATTTTTATCATACCTTACCAAGCCCGACATGAAAAATTGTTTTTGACAATAACCGATCAGTGCGACTGAATTTTACCGTAATGTAAAGAATAGATGGTGCAGTAGCTTTGTGGTGTGGTAAGCAAGTTTATTGAGCCCATGGCATAAAGCAACAGACGACGCTCAAAACATTTCTGGAGTGTTTTTATTTCAATTTTTCAATTGAATTAATTCTTTCTCTCACTCCACAACATGCCACAAGTTGTAGCGCGACAAAACATTAAGCCCGTCGACCGGGGAGCCGTGAGGTTTTTATGTAGCAACCATCTGTTGTGCTAATTCAAAACCAAATATGTTCCTGAAGCAGCCTGGCTGGAATAATTCAGCACCATACAATTCGCCAGATTAATTAGAATAGTTAAAAAGGTTAAAAAATAATCATGAAGTTACCATTCAGTAACTATGGCGAGAGCAGAGGTGAATTGTGGTGGCAAATTACTTTCCAATCATTCACTGTTTAATGGTCCTTTCTTTTTCCTTTTTTTTTTTTTTTCTGTGCCATGTCACATCTGGCGCCATAGTCATTTCCTCATTTTGCTAATCTCTTTAAAATAGTGTTAGCGTCCCCGTTAGGCATTACCACAAGCAGCTCTTGCGAATGCCATCATTTACCATTCATTGATTCTTATTGTCTGTAGTTAACCAGACTGTAAAATGACCTTTCCAGGAGAAAGATGATTAAGGCAATCAAGACAGAACCTCATGGTGTTCTATTATTTCCAACCTCTCAAGGTGACACCATGTGAGCGGCTGAGTAAAGGTCTGACTGGATTCTTTATTATTTTTTCCTTACAGATGTTGCTGCTTTATTTAAGAGCAGATAACATTTAAGATTATACGACGTGATCAGTCGGTTGTGTTTTGCAAAAGACAAAAGAGCTTCCAGTGTGAGCCGCAAAATGAGACCAGTGACCGTGCACTTATTCGTAAAGCCATTTAAAAACTTCTGTTTCTTTTTTTTCTGCAGCTCATTAACTTAACAGACGGTCATTTCGCTGTGACACCAGAGGCCACATGAGGCCCTGCAGCTAACCCGTGTCTCTGTGCTGTTCAGGTTGTTCCTGTCAGGACTTCACTGATAAAATGATGTGCGGCATTCACAAACAAACTATACAGATGGGCAATCTGTGGCTAACATACCATATATATATATATATTAAAAAAACAAGTTATGATGAGCCATGTATCTACTTGTGAAAAGGGTGAGGCACCATTACGCTATAAGTTCAATAAATATAAATCCTGTAAAACATAACATTATTACCTTATAGTCTGAGGCGGCCCACTCTTTCACTTGCATTCTGCGCCGCGTGCCATGTGAGAGAAAGAGTCAGAAAAATGTAGCTTCTAACTCTGTTTCCATGTCAACGTAACCAAAATCGCATGCATCTTTAACTTACCCATATGGCGATTTTGTCGAGATGGCGCCCCTGTATATACTAGTTCACTCGTATCCATTTCAGTCACCATTTCATATCCTTCCCACTGTCTGACATGAAAAAAAGATTGCCTACGTGAACGAACGGTTTAATTGGGAATATGGCGGTATTAAAATACAGTGTGTGTGAGCAGAGGCAGGCTTCTGTCTCGCACATCCATGCCCCACTTTTTTATTGCTCAAAATTATGCATATTTTGGAGTTAGGCTCTGAGCTGGGGTTGAATTGGCACTTTAAATACAATATAAGTTGACTAATGTTAGATGTATACAATGAAGACATTTTAATACTAACTGCTGCTAAATTGCCCTTCATTCATCACCATTTAAATGCTAATGCGAGTGCAGGCGGCTAACAATACATAGCTTTTCACATGGCATCATAATAGCTCACTTCTATCTTTTTTTTAGCAGAAGACACGAACCCGGCAGCTCTGCACAGAGCTTACTGGTAACGCTATGAGTTAAAGTGACACAAGTAAAATTATTATTAGCAGCTTTCTGACAATGCAAAGCACACATCTGTGCAGAATCGGTGCTGCACAGATGCACAGAGTGCATTAGCCAGAGTGAACCTATTGCAAAAATCACATATTTTCCATCCATAGTGAACTTTCAAACTTTCAACTAGGTACAAGACTTGAACAGTTTAACATCAACGTCCAACTAAATGTGACCTGTACAACAGAATGCAAGCACAACCCATGAGAACTGCAGTTCCCTTTCATGATTCTTTTAATGCGGCCATTTACTGATTTTACCCCTTTGTTTGTCTGCCCTATGTCAGGAGGCATGTGGATACGTGGCCCACTACATCCCCTATGTGCCTGAGCAGAAAGACAGCCGTGCGAAAGGATTAGAGCGAGAGAGGATCGGCCGTCACATCCAGATGCCGCAAATCTGCTCCCCGCCTCACATGTGAATAGGTACGCCATTGTCTGGAGCACTTCTTGTTTTGCATGATCAGGGACACCGCAGAGGAGATAAACAAGCTGGAACTGAGGTTACACTAAGTCTAAATCTGCTATGATACAGGATTACAAGGTTTATGTCATGCTTAGAGCTCTATCCTCTGATTGTCAGTCAAGATTTTTCTCAGTGGCAAACGTAGTAAGCCTTTAATGGTTGTGCAAAGAAGGGGCAACTCTAGGAGGAGTATGTGAGCCGTAAAAAGATGTACAGCATACTGATCATCTATCAGTAGCCATACTGAACTGGGAGTGCGGTTGCATGACTGCGGCACAGATTGGGCTCTTTATGGGAAGTGTCACGCAGCAATGTATGTGGTATTGTATTCCACTACACAAAACTATTGATAGCTTTCTCAAGTACTACCATAACTACACTGCAGCATCCTGGTCTGTACCAAATTATGTGGGCTCGTCTGCACAGACAGCAGCCAGAGGTGCATACATTTAAAAATAAGACAAAGCGTTTCCATGGAGAATACAAAATATTGTTACCAAGGCAATCAACTTTTTTTGAATGTGATAGTCAACACTGTAGTAAATGAGCACTAAATTAAAAGAAATATATATAAGAATGTGCAGAAAGGGGCTCCACATTTTGGGATGAGAACATAAAAAAAATGTTCATTAGAGGATATAAAAAGTGCAGTGAATGGCTGAGGAAATTGCTAATGACTAATGAATTCTTGAAATAAAAGCGTTGAGGATAACTCTGGCTTCATAATCGCTCAAATACTCAATACTTTCCAAATTTACAATAAATAGTATAAGGGAGTGTTTCTATGCTATATTGCATTTAATTAGAGTGAAGCTTCTGGGCTAGCACATGCTCAGATCTTTCTTCTTCAGGTCTTTGGCCAATGGAGTAAACTTTGCTTTTTGTGTGTATGAGGATTGATCTTAATGACCCCAGCCTTGGAGCCAAAGCCCAGCAGCAATAAGATGTGGTGCATAGGCTTCACATGTGTCCTAGTAGTTGCTGTGTGCTCAAATCCAAGGGATATGAAAAACCTAATCTTTGGATCTTGGTGCACCAGTAAAGTATGACAAACCTGGTCACAAAGAGGCCATGTAAGGTAAAAAATGATGAGGTAAATGGTCAAATAAATGTAGGTAAAGTACACGCCTACATCACAGCTTTCCATTAAAGAAGAGCTGACAGGTCATTCTCAAGCAGCTTCAGATTGCTTCTTAGTCAGGATGATGTGTGGGGGATGGATGGGAAGGTGTATACTTCAAGCTGGTAATACAAATAAGTAATAACCATTTTCTTAAAAGCTTTTTGGATAAGTAACTGGACTTATTAATGAACACAGTGGGAGTCATTGTTACTGAGCGGTAACAGTGATGCCATGCTTTAGACTGAAAGTCAGTTGGCATGGCAGGAGTAAATTTGGTGGTTGAGATGCAAAGGACATCATAGAGATAGCCGCTGGCCATTCTGGATGTCAGTCTGATTTCTGTAATGCAAAGTAAGCTATTGTCAACTTCCTAATAAAAAAAAAAAATTAACAGGAATCCATGTACTCGTCACATGCAAGCAACAAGTCTTCCGATCAACAAGTCACCACACAACAGTGTTTCTACATATGCTAACGCTGTTGAATGCCGGACATTTTTTCGCGGCACATGCAACTTTGATGTGGACCTCTTCAGTCACCACCTGAGAAAGGTTTCCTATGTCGGGCGACAAGTTGAGTACCTTGGAACTAGCTACTGTGGCAGTTTCCTGTGTTTTGTTAGCATGAAGAAATACATCTTTTTTTTTTATATAAAATTGTATACATGTTTTTTATAAAAATCAAATTTTATATTTTTAAATCAAATTTTATAAAAATTAAATATTATTTATTTATTTAAAATATATATGTATGAAATACTGTGACATTTTCTACACTCATTAGCTTGTGTTTCTTTGACACCTCCAGTGTTGGTCAGCTGTTGCAAAAGTTTTCTTTGGTTAATCTTGTTTTGTGGAGATGCTGCAGCATTCAAGATGCTAGCGCCACATACTGTCAAGACTAAATAATGCAATGCAGTCTAGTGCAAGTTCCATGTGTGGGCTTTATTGCATTACACCACGGGCCTAAGTTGGCCCGCGGGCCATAGTTTGGACACCCTTGTGCCAGAGCAACCTACCTTCAGACACACATTTTGGATGGACCTCAAATTGTACTAAACCATTTCGTCAGGCTCTGTAGCACAAATATCTTTTTTTTCCCCCATTGCCGCCTTTTCCATCAAATTTTACACAGCGTATTTCAACTGCCTACATCATCTTTGCATCACTAAATTCTGATACCTAGTCATGACCCTCAAAAGAAGTTGCACACAGGCTAAAAGGAATACATAATTTCTTAATGCCCACGCATTCTAGCAACCAAACCTCACAGAGCTGTGTGCAAAAGCCTCAAAGTTTGTCAGACTATATTTGGTTTGGCTTTACTTTACCAGATGGCCTAACCGTGGAATTGTTTCTGCTGGCAGCATGTCTGGAAACCATTCATGTGCGGTCACACAGCTTCCTCTGAAATGTTTTCTCTTCATGAAACAAGGGCTCTCCCAAAATCATCAATCAAACTTTTATATTGCCAGTTCATTTCAGAGTCTTCTCGAGGCCAAATTCCTTCCGTGTTGTTTTATTTTTTTCTCTGTCTTTTAGGAGAACGAAGGCACAGGTGGGTCAAAATGCCAAGTTGGATCCATTACAGTATCACTCTGATACTTAACAAAACACACATTAAATATAATGTTAGTGGCAATTAATCAATTAATTGTAACTGCAATTCCCTCAAAAAGAAAACAGAAAATATTTCAATTATCTTTTTGCCTTTGCATTAAGCATGTTTTATGCCTCTGTGGGACATATACGGCCTATGCCGGTGCGAAGCATTTATACATATGTGCTCATCAGTTTAGCTTGCTCTATCAAAACGCCACCCAAATGCTTGTTTGTGCCCTGTCTTCTGTTTGATTGTTCATCTTTCTTTCTGCTTCTCGTTTCACTTTCTACAATGGCGACTGAAATTATCGCGAAAATTTTGCCTAAGTTTCGCCAAAGACAAGTCACACCAATGTTTGTACCTCTAAACCTCCTCAGTTAACCTTTCCTCGGTGCGTTCCAACTTTATGGATCCAAAACAATCAATTAGAAAATTGCGGAGACGGACAACCAGCTGGAAAAGCAGAAATGCGCTACTACCAAGCAGACCAATCGCAGCTTTTGCACTCTGTGACGCCGCGATCCGTAGTTACATTTCTGGGGATGTGCACATAGTTTGCAGCATTAGGGTCAGAAGCATAAATGGCACATAATTTGATTAAAACAAACCTATTTAATCAGTTGAAGCTTAACTAAAGCGTTTGTTCTTTGAAGAACTCTTACATCCACAGTTTGGAATTGTATCATATGTATTTCAATCACATTTTATCTTATTGATGTATTTTAGATGCTTTTCGTTGGTTTTGGTTCCAAGACAATCAGGGATGTGTTACAAGTTCACGCACGGCAATATTGAAAAAAGGCTATTCTACCTTTCCGTGCTTTCTTTGTGAGCCTCGTTGCGAATTTAAATATACCTCTCGACATCATTCACACAGCTGGAGAGAGCTCTATGTGCAAATGTGAAGTACGCTTGAATGATCATGCACTGTGCCACTGTGAAGGAAGAGTTCAGTGGCTTTCAAAATGCGAGGGCTACCTGTAATACTCATTACACGCTGTTAAAAATATCGGGAATAGGACAAGCAGGGTGGAAGAGATTGGCATCCAGTTGGAAATGATATCCTTTCTGCGCTAACATTCTGAGTGTTCATGTGTCACTAATGCTAATATGAGTCTACGTGTTGAAAGACACCACTGACAGATGCCGCTGCTCAATAATATGATAAGTAATGTATTGGTTACATAAAGATTATCAACTGATTCATCCTTCGGTGAGCGTGTGTGGGGGGCCTTCTCATCTCCTGATGCTCCTTTGAGATGGAGCCAGTTTCCAATAAGCCAGCCGTCCTGTCTCCTTCACGTGTATATTGTGTGGATGATGCGGCTCAGAGATTGACATTTTTGGCGAAGCATAATTCGAAATATTTGAATGTATCCCAGATACAGGGATGAATCGGGAACTCGAGCCAAAACTGGCCTAGAATGAAAACTACAAATTCATTCTCCAGCCACCAGCCCTGTGGGCCAAAGGAAGCCGTGGATAAGAAGTACAGTTAGAGATTAGTGCGGATCAAAGTGGAGATTAAACAAGATGGCAAACACGCTGATGCACCTAATTATCAAGTCTGTGAAATTTGATGAATTGCTCGGCGTCTCGGAGACGCCGTCACTGAGGTGCTAGCGGAATTCCTCCCGCCGGCTCTCGACGCCAAGCTGACTCCGTGGCTGGGATATTTGTTTGCAAAGAGTACAGTGGAAACTGGGGAAAGTAAAGATTAGACGGCGAGCGCGAGCGAGCAATGAGTGACGCATCTGCAGACTCGCCCTCCTTTCCTTCCTTGCCTCTCGCACGCCTTATTACATTATTTTACTGCCGCTGAACCCAGCAGGATATGAGTAGTGATGTCTCATACCCTCCAAAAACATCATGAATAATGAATGGCAGATCTCAAAATAAATAACACACATTATTAATGTGCTTAGAGCCTCCTTTAAAGGGGGCAGCTGTAGGTGCCACAGCACGCCTTCTCACTCAGTATCAGGTAGAGTTGGGGAGAACTTTGAGCAGAGGGACGAGTCTTTATGTTTTCAGTTTTATCTAAAGAACAGTGAAACCCTAAGATTGTGTTGAGGTGCAAATTTGAGAGTGAAGTAAATGCCGTAGACTCTAATGTAAAATACCAGTATATAACTAAACCAACAGAAAAATGTGGTCCGCTAATTACTTAACCCTTTACATGGCGAGGAACCATACTTGGTGACGCCTGCACATATTTTAAACTGCGTACCCGCGATTCCCTACCGTTACACTCTAGAGTTGAAATTTAGAATTTCCAAGTATTTCAGTGAGTGACCTATAAAGGGTTAAGGGCAAGAAATCAGCATCCCTTCAGTCTCTCTCTTCACTCCTATCTGGGCATCTATTTTTATCTCATTGAGTCTACTGATGAGCATATTAGCAGTGAAATCCTTTACTTTTCAGACCTGCTTTCAACACACCATAGTGGACACTTCTCTGCCTTACGTGATGTTCACACTACCAGCGACAAAGCTTCAAGTTATTTTCAAAGGTGTTATGACGATACAAACTGTCAAGGAATCGCAAGACACGACACTTGAAAGGTGCCGTGGCAAAAACGTAGCTGGACACACTCGACTGTTTAGACTCTACAGAAATCTGTGTTTCTGGAGATGTTGTTGGTGCAACCAGCACCACAGGAGCTCGCGGACAAAGTGTCTACCAGTGTGGTTTGTTTAGGCTGTTTGTGGATTATGCTTGTTCTAGTGCATTCCACAGATGATTGATTAGTTTGGGATCTAGGGAATTTGGAGGCTTGTGCTGTTTCTCATGTTTTTTTTTTTGTTTGTTTGTTTTTTTGTTCCTAAACTGTGTTTCTCTGTGTGTCTGTATCAGGCTGCATCCTGCTGGGGATGGCTCCTGCATTCAAGGAGTGTCATTGCTATGGGGTGGGGGGGTGCCTGGTCTGGTCTAGGTGGCTGGTACATGCCTAAGTAACATCCACACCAATGAGTGAATGCCGGGTCCAAACGTTTCCCAGCAGGGCACTGAATTGCCACAAGATGATCAGTGTTATTTACTTCTGCTGGTTCATACTGTAGTGGCTGATCAATGTATACATATGCACACACATATACTGTGTATGTTTCTCTCTCTCTATATAATTTTCTGTACTAACCCTTCACCTGTGATTGACGTCAGTATTGTCATTGCTTTTTTTTCAATCAGTTTCTAGGAGAGCATTCCTGTAAGTAAGATGGTTTACCTGTCCTTGCCACTCCAAGAATAACTGGCCCCATGAGTCTTATATCTGTCTTGCCCTTTCAAACAACAAGGTCATATTGTTTACAATGGAAGCAGAACACATTTTACCTCTCTCCAAGGACAGACTGATCTTTACTGTGGCGTCTCTTTAACATCAGCATTTCCTAACTCTTCTGCTGCTGAGCTTCTTCTCATTGACTTATGCACAGTGTACAGTATATATATGACCATCATCTCAAACCTTCTAGTTGCAGTACATGGTAATTTAACTCCTATTGGAGTTTGTTGCTGTATTATTCATGATATTCATGAATGTCAACATATATATATATGTGTGTGTGTGTGGAAAGCCACGACAGCTCTCTGCTACACATCTGTATATATATATATATACATATATATATATATATATATATTTAAAAATCGGCTGTTTCAACTCAAATTAGACACTGTGAATCTCTCTGATGCAATATGTAAATATTTTATGTACATAACATATTTGTCTGCCATATTCTATTTTTTATTTTTTTATTCTATTGTATTTCTTGTATCTTCTGCATCTTGCACTGTTGTTTCTTGCCGCTGTAACGCCCTAATTTCCCCACAGGGATGAATAAAGTCCTATCTTATCTTATCTCTTATCTTATGAAATACAGTTAAGAATATATAAGTATATGCGTCTATTTGTTCAAGTTTGTTCTGTGCGCTCTGCAGCAGCACATTCAGTTTGAAATAAAACAACGTATACTAAAGTACTGAAAGCTTCGGTTTCAGTAGGTATACATTCATGTGGAAAGAGCTGTGTGGGATATATAGGCCTTTGAACACACAGCGCCCACAGTTTAACGGTTCAAAAGTAACCAGACAGGCACACAGTGGGTCTCAACAAATGAATATTTCATATTTTGTGGGAAATCCATTGCAGTTAATAACTGTCTAAAGTCTTGGTATCCTCCTTGGTGATTTTCTCCTCAGCCTTCACTGCAGCACCTTAAGGTCTTGCTTGTAGTGCGTTCTCTCTGCTTTTATTTCAGCCTCCAGAAAATGAAATGCAGCTCCGTTGAACTGAGAACAGGTGATATTTGCACTGCCAGTTAACGATAACACAACTTTAGCAGCACTGCCGCAGTACTAATAGTACTAATAGTACTACTAGTAGAATGATGAAATGCTGTCCAGTGAGTTTTGATGCATTTGCTGAATCTGAGCTGAATCTGGTGGCGTTCCATTTCCATTGACAGCCATCAAACCGTTACAACAAACATCCACGCGTTTGTCATTCTATCATTTTACTAGAAGTACATTTTTGTCCAAAAAATAACTTTGTACCCATATTCTACCACTCCTTTGCCGTGATTTCTACAAACTGTTACCCACCCTGGTGAATCCTTTGAGGTCACGGTCATGACGTCTTCTCTTGATTTTTGACATCGTAACATGTGCGTCGAGCATTTGTGACTTATCGTGCAGACATAAAGGTGTTTTATTCACGATTAAAAGCCTTTTTCCACTCATCAGCTTGTGCTCCTAGCATAGTGTCCCATGCACATGTGCAACTAACAACTACCTTTTTAGCCTGTTAATATTGACAGACAACCCGTATGATTCTTGCAAATCAAGCGCGATACAGAGATGAACTCGTGTAGAAATCATTACTGCTCATTGTTCTAAATGAGCTGTAGCTCTACAGTTCTGCAATTGGTGATCTATTGTGAGTATCATGTGTCTCTGAGGTCATTTCAAACTGAACGTGCTGAAGGATAGAGGCCGTACAACCAGCAGTTGTGCAAAAACAACAACATTGCGTATCCCCAAGCTTTACTTTGAAGCAGCTTACTTCCACCAGCTGAGACTCCGCAGTCTCAAAAGCTCCATAAATAAAGAAGAAGGGCATGGCCTCCAGTGATGGGTCCCGTGCAGCAAGTAAGTAACAGGTGATCTCTACAGATCCACAGACACTTGGCTAGTGGAGAATTAAAAGCTTCAAATCCAAACCATTAGGCAAGACGGTCATACGGCAGCATGACACAAATAATGGAAGAGAGCACTCACAGAATTACCTCGGCAATTACACGTGAATGACGTGCAAACGCTGCCGGCTCAAAAGACATGTACAAAATACCGCTCAACTGTCCCGGAAAAGCAAAATGTATTTGCACATTAATAGGTCTGATTTACTCACTTGATCAGAGCCAAGAAGAACGGAGCAAAAAAAATAAAATAAAGGGAGAGTTATTTAATGATGTCTCCTTCGAATGGAAAACAAGAGGGCGGTGCTCCTTACTGCCGCACGCCAGACACACAGACTGGCAGGTCGACAGTTATGAAGACAGATGAATGATGCAACGCCTTCAGCACTGGGGGGGAAATGAGATCAGATGTTGACAGTTAGATGGACAGATCCTTGGTCTGGCATTCAAATGTTTTCTCACATCCACCATCACGTGGTTTTGCGGATGCGCGCTCTGGCCCCTGTGCGGATGCAACCTCTTCCCTGGCTCCGTTCTACATGTTGTTTAATATGACTGCAGCAGGCTGTCGGAGATAAATGCTTCACAAGCAATAATCTTTCTGAAGACCTGAAGTCTCCAGTGTCTGCCGCCATGCTAAAAATCTGCATCGCGTAGGCCTATTTCATAATTCATAACACTCAGCCAGCATTTATAAATAGGGTCTGAAGTGCCGAAGCCTGAGAGAGATTCTAACAGGCGTGCATCTGTTTGCTCGATTCTCATACTTGTCATATATGCACTCAACTTATGGGCTTTACGTTTATTCCATTCTGCGGCTGCGGGGTTACTCTTCACCATAAAAAAAATTATGTAGGCCTGTGTCTCCTCTTGTGCCCTACAGCATTTCAAAATACAAACAGATAAAGTATAAATAACCCTATATAAACAAAACCTAGTCTGTCATGGGAGACATGGCAGTCCTCTGCGACAATCAGCCCGAGGCCACTATCACAATATCATGCAACGAGGAGGGGAGGGGAGCCGGTAGGTGGCAGTCGTGTCCCATTTCCGAGATACACATGGGGGGAATCTCTCTCTCTTTTTGTTTCCCCACTCCAACTAAATCTCTCTCTCTCCGATTTGCTTTTTTTTCCTCACGCACACATACAAACAATAATTTGCTTCCCCTTATTAAAAGTGACCACTGGATGAGAAGGACGAAGGTAAAGAAGCAATTACGTTGAGTCTGCCTCCAGAGGCTGATGGGTGCCCAAGCTCCTGCGGTGGAGACATTTCTTTTAGAAGCTCCAGAAGTTCAAACTGAGCGACCAACATGAAGACTGGAAGAGGGGGAAACCAATATTTCCTGCCCTCTCTGCTCCAGTCCTGCTGCTGACGGCGCAGTCGAACCACCGGCAGTGACTGGCGGAACAGTCTCAGTTGGAGAAAACAGCTTGTCAGTGGGAGGTAACCTACACAATGCCCCCCTCCTGAACTTATCAATTCATTGTCCGTCCGGGCTGCGCCGTGCGTGTTTATTTAGGGAGGAAAATGCCGAGCGCACCGAGGCACTGCCGAGCGCACCGAGGGGATACAGCCGAGCGCGTACTGGAACCGGGCAAATTGTGAGCGCATTTGAAGCTAGCCGCAGTCCCGAGAAGAAGAGGAGGAGGAGGAGAAGACGGGAGGGCTTGGACGATCAGCACTTTGTGGATAATACTCCTAGAAAAGAGATCCCCCCCTCTTGTGTTTTTTCCCGTCGATGGCGAGGCGAGGCTCGAATTGCCTACATGCACGCATAGATGGAGCCAGGGCGCAGAAGTGATGGCTGCTTTTGGTGAACTATAACTCCCGTCCAGACAGGTTGAGATCAAGGCTCGGTGCTGAAGACATGTAGGAATTGAGCTTTTGCTACACAGCCAAGGATCTTCACACTTGAAGCCGCTGCTTGAATTTCTGATGGGGCTTCATCGGCTTTTGGAGGATACTCGCTGTGTGTTTTTTTCTCTTTCTTCACCTTCCCAGATGAACGCCTTTCCCTTATCAAATATGGAGAACGGATCCAACTGAAGAGAGCATTTTAATCGCTACAACTTTATCGCTTCTCCTATGCAAAGGATACCCGTTCAAACACCAACCACACTGCGGGACTTCTTTCGTCGATGTATCCAGAAGGGGAAACCGAAATACGCGTCTTGAAGTCCGCACTAGGTTGTGCGGTGAAATTTAATCAGGGCTGATGACTAATAAGTAAAAGGGACTTGGTGTAAAAAGTTGTTTTTGAGACGTGAGCGAGCGGAACGTTTGAATAACCCCACCTCTGTCGTCTTGTGTGTGGATGGTGGTCTGTCACACGGTCTAAATGACGGGCTTTTCAGGACGTGTCCACCTGGACGCTGACCTCACGAGGTTCTCCGTACTCTGCGTGTCTTTTTGAAGAGGTCACACTTTAAACTCCCGATTTACAGCCGAGAGAAGGTAAAAATCAGCACTGCTTTGTATTCGCCAGACTCATCATTTAGAGAAAATCTGGAATCTCCGAAGGTGTGTGTATATATATATATATATATGTATATCGCTTTGCATCGGGAGAGTAGTTTCAACAATGGCACTTGTAGGTGCCTCCGTGCTGTGTGCGACCTGAAAAAGGAAAAAGGGGGAAATATCCGGTACGTTATCACTGTGAGACTTCATTGCATGTCATCGGGACTAATGTGTGGATTACATACCACGTCGTTTTGAGAGAAGGAGCGTAATGAGTCTGACAAGAAAGTGCCACCACGGATTCTGCAAAATCGCCTGAGAATTGCGGATTTTTCTCTTTTTTTTTCCTCCGATGCAGTTTTTGGGGAGGGAGCAGAAGAGGGGCTGTTCTCCGTCTAAAGCAGAGACCCTCCAGACCTCGGTGTCATCGAGAATAAGTAAGTCATTGTTCGGCTGTCTCTAAAACATAACCACCCATTCTTCCTGTGTCCAAATGTAGTAGTTTTTGTCTCATTCTTATTCTTCTTTTGGCGACTGCAATGAGCTCAACTAAACCAGGGCACCGCATTGACAAGGTTTCACACTCGCTGATACCGCGGCCTCCCAACTAAAAAGATCTCTAATCGTGCGTTGATTGGGGAGACAGATAGGGGAAGGATGCGCGCGTTCGCATTGGTCTGCCTGCTTTAGATGCGCGCCCTTGAGTTGAGCGTGCCAGCGTCGAGCCAAGACGCCGCGAGCAGAAAGGATCGAATCGAGAGTTTAGTTTTTTTTATATATTCTTATTTTTTGTGTGTGTGTGTCGAAAAGTGTTGCATACGTTGTTGTTGTTTTTTGTTATAGAAAAGTCAAGAAATGAACGCGTGATGGTTCCTTTTTTCCACGCTGCCACGCGCTGAATGCGGACCAGGCACCTGCAATCCCCACATCCGTCTGCCAGTCCCTCCAGTCTACCTGTATGCGCTCAACCTACATTCAGGATGTGACAACCTGCCATATTTAGCACGTGTGCCTGGATGCTACAGTATCCTATGAGAAATACTTAATGGCATGCAAAGAATAGGTCAGAACGGATTAGGCTGGCTGGCATGCATATCTGCTGGCAAACCATGTCTGGTTATTTACTTTTGGCATTTATTTATTTCTCTTTCTTTTGTTAGTTTATTCGTATTTCTCTTTTTATTATTTATTCACCACCCTCCTCCTTCTGCGTCTGCTTCACACAAATGGCGCTTGTTCACCGCCTGCGTGGATGGCTGGGAGGGAGCTGTCCTTTTTTTGCGCGGTGCTGAAATTAAAATCCGTCGCCTTCACTCATCCTTTGCTCAGCTGGAGACAAGACATTGATGGGTACAGTGCACGGATCGAGGCGCAGAACCGCTAGACTGCTGAATTAAATCTGTAAGCAACAGAGAAACTAAGCAACAGATGATCCAGAGACATTTTGAGGGGGCAAAGCAGTCCTATGCAAGAAGTTAGGAGGCCAGTTGTGTTGCACGTCTATCTATCTATCTATCTATCTATCTATCTATGGCTGGATCTGTCTCTCTGTCCTCCACCAAACACACGTTAAACTCTTCATATTGCCGTTTTTGAACTCTGTATCCCGTGAGCTTAAAAATAGACGTGTGTCATGTTGGTGACAAACCAGTGTTGGTGGTAAAAGCATAAATAGAGGTGCCTGTCACTCCCCAGACAAAGAATAAATTGCATCTCTCACCTGTGAAAGTGAGAAACATGGCGAACATTACTCACCCACTGAAAGAAAAGCCCCCCGTATGATGGAGTGACATCACCTTGGGGAGACAAATTAGACTGCTGATTTTATGTTTTTGCCCTGTCAGAGGCTTTAGCATGATAAATCCCCACCACATATTCCCAAGATTGCAGTTGTTTGTCGGCGACTGGCGCAGAGTGATTCATGGTAATAAGGAGAGAGACTATTCCTCCTCCCTATTTAACACCCCTTAAACCTTTTCTTCTCTGTGGAGATTTACTTGGAGATGGATGCGCGCTGTAGGTTTGGGGTGTCGTGGTCTATATAAAGATCTAACCAACATGGGAAGCAAATTGACGGATTCACGGGGCACCTCCGGATTAGTGTTGGTTTATTTCACGAGACTGCTAGACTGACAACAGCTGTATCCCCTGTGTGTCTCTATTAGTCCTTCTAAGCAGTGGGAAATAGCCTGAGAGCAGGTGCAGCAGAGGGACCAAGTGGGACTTCCTGCTGCTCACGCGAAACCAGGCTCCAGCAGATAATGTTGCTAGCGCAGACGTCTGTTTTACGTCCCAATTTCTCCAGCCATTGTTGTCGGACTTATCTATTGAAAATCATTCCAAGCAGCCGTGTCAGAAAATTAATGAACTTGTCATCTGGAAAAGGGCACCACTGCAATGAGGTGCCATGGTCTTGCAAAGCGACAGGCTGCGTACCCATGTTCCCTTCCCACACTGCCTTTGTCATTTTTTATTTTTTTTTCCTCCCTCCTCAGCCGGTGACTCAGTTCAGATCAAGGCCACCACTTTGTGCCATATAATAAAAATGTTCATTTCTCAAATCGGATTAATCTCTGCAAAGCCCAGCTTAGGACACCATTAGCATTCATTTCTTTCACTGTCGGGGACTTGTATCAATAATGGAGCTACCCCTACATTTTTCATCTTCTCTGGGTATAAAGTCTCTCAGGGGGTTTCGTTCACTGGGAAAGGGAACAGTTACACCAAGCTGCTATCTTCTCCTTTGCTTTTTGTATTGGGCACCAGCAGACCCCCAGTGGGGCGATGCTGGGGGTCTCAAGTGGGAGACCAGACGGCTGTTGAAAGCCTTGATGCTGGAGACAAAAGAAGTCTTTCTATGAGTATGACACTGACATGGCAAAGCAACTGTAAAGGGAATTGTTTTCAATTTATGATCAGAGCATTTAACGTTTGTTCAGGAACCCACATTAATATTCTTGTATTTAATTCCCTGTTGTTGCCTGCAGCGGATAATTCTGTTGAAATCACCAGTGGTTAATATACATACAGTATACAGTACAGTAATGAGTCCTCACTGTTGTCATAGTTCTTCTTCTCCCAGCTGAATATCCGCTGTGACACAGCTCTAGTTATCTGACCAAGTTGAATCCACATCACAAGTTGGTGCTTGTCAGCCTTCAGCAGAGAAACAGCCGAGGCTTTGAGATCAGGAAAGGAGGCGGCGAGGTAATTTGGAGATTTTGCAAGGGCTTCCACGGCCGATGATTTCATTTCTTAAGGGACCTGCGTGTTGATTTTTTTCCTCCATAGCTTCGGGGGTAAGCAAGAAAAGAGTCACCTTAGAGGAGCTATCATCCAAAAGATGCCTTGGTAAGCCTGCAGTGAGTTGCCTCTGATACACTGACCAGTGACACGGTGTTGGGAGTGAGTCACAGATTCCTATTTTGAGTTTGTCACCTACTCAAATAAATAAATCTAAATAAAGTGTTTAAACCGTGCTGGTGGATGATGCATGTAATTGCTGGAAGGGATTGTCGTGGCTAAATGTGGCAAATCTGTCACAGTTCTGGATCCGTAAGTACATCCTCATATAGTCTTTACTGAGAACAGCCTGATCGGGAACTCAATTGTATCTGATATCTGCCGAACCACAGTGAACAATTATCTGAACCTGAGACTATTACATGCTTTTATAATCTGATCTATTCCATCAACCAGACGGGAAGCAAGCATCGTGGGGCGCTGCACACATACGCAGACGCAGGCAGACGTGGATGGTATCTGCAGTAGTCCTACTCATTAGTCATCCTTTCCAACATGTCTGTTTGAATGTTCTGTCCTGGGAAAGAACAGCTGAGCAGGGGGACAGGCGCACCGCATTCCACCAGTCGATGGATTAATCAATTGGTGTACCAGCTCGGCCCATCCATCTCAGGGAAATCTGGGAGACATCATAAAAGTGCCATTCTGTCATTCTAGAGGCCAGGGAGCATTGCTCCATTTATTTTATTTTTTTCTGTCACTGCTCCCGCTCTTACTACTGGAACAAGACTGGATTAAGTAAAACACAGATACATCTGTTCAGCGTGGCAAAACTGTGAGTAGGTTCCCAGTGTTTTTGCTGTTTTGATAGCAAATATTTGCGCTGCTGTGACTCACGGCCAAAGAGGAAGTCTTCCAACTCCACCGCTTCGCTCGCCTCCCCTCGCTTCCTTCGTGAAATTCCGCTAAGAGCACTGACCCGAATTCGGGACGCATCATTGCTCACCACTTGCTTTACATCACCCACCTTGCCAGTCGTGATGATGGTGTCTTTTCGACTTAGTAATCCTCACCTTCTCCTCCGCCTGCCAGCCTCTCCTTTCTTGACCTCACTGGAACGTCACATGCTTCTAAAATGAGAGTGACAGCACCCGAGGTAGGGCCGATGTGACGGCCCTGTTAACAACAGCTTGCTTAAGTACGGACCAAATTCTCACCAACACGTTCTCTCTGTATTTTTCTTCTTTTTTTTTTCTTTTTGGCTTTCTCTCTCACGCATGCAGAGATTAACAAAAATATATACATATGCGCCACAGAGGAGTCACTCTTCCTGCCCTCAGGGCAACTGGGCAGCGTCTGTTTAAAGTGATACTGGCCTTGGCCACCGCATTATGTCTTGCTGCTAAATTAAAAGGTTAAATGATGTGGGGAAAGGGTGGCAGGCTATCTCTTACTGCCTCGCTTTATTTTTTTTTATTTTTCCAGGAAGTGCCTTATGGAGGTAGAGATATTTAGGTAAGTTCTCTCAGGGAAGAAAAAAAAGCTAAATACAATGAGAAAGAAAACTGAAGGCAGCGTAGGAAAGGAGACCTACCTCTCAAGAGCCGTCTACTCAGTCCTTTGTTGTTGACAGTGGAATATAGAGTGGGCTGCGCATGCTCTGTGCCCTAAACACTCAAAGTTAAAAAACATTTGAACTGGAGAGATGCCCTTCAAACGGGTTTTTAGCAGTCGCATAGCAACAGAGCCATGACTAGCGCATCCCTAGGCAGCTCGCGAGCTCCGGCTAAAATAGAGATTGTCAATGGACACCATCTGAATTTCACACTGTAGGCTATTTTATGATAAAAAGACCACAAGTCAATTACAGTTATTGTTTCTTGTTTGGGTTCTGTAAATCGTGTCTTCATATGCAGTCTGAATACTCTTGAGTAAAATCAATCTGCTGGGGGGGGGGCAGGTTAGCGAATTCAAAGATGTGCGTGCAGAGGGATGCACTGCTTACCTTTCCACTTGCCGTGTTGTTTTTGAGATGAAAAGAAAATGCCCTGTAGCGGTAACGTATACTTGACCCGTTCGAGCTGATGGGTTTTCTCCCGGCGGAGAAGAAGCTGTTCTTACATACGGTGTTTTGTCCATAACAAATTGCAAAGCTTTATCTGCAGGGGTAGTTGCGAAGATTCCACACCTTGCTCCCTAACGAAGCGTGGACGGCGTTAAGAGTAGGATACACTTGATTTTCTAGTAGAGTTTCCTCAGGTGAAAGGATCTAAATACAGGAAACCTGGAAGTGGGTAGCACAGTCAGGCGAATATAAAAAAAAACATAAAATAAAAAAATCACAACCTTGCAACCATTGAAATGTGCATGAATCAAATTCAGCAAAAAAAATAAAATAAAGATTTAATAAAAAATTCAGCTTCCCCTTTAGAACACTTCAGAGTGTTGTAATATTAAAAACCAATGCATTTCAGTAGCCTTCATCAGTGTTTGACCCTCAGCTACAGTAAGCTGCGCTAACAACATCAAGTGTGGCGCAGTGGAATCATACTATAGCCACTGAAGGGGAAGGTGTTCATTCACGGGCTGAAAAAAACAAACAAAAACAGCATGGTTTTAAAATTCACTCGAGCATGCTCCTGTAGAAAAGGTGATGTTTACACACCTTCACACTTAGGAAAAGCTAGAAACAGCAGGTTTGGCCTCAGTTCTGATATTCAAGTGTATATAACTTGCCATAATCAAAAGCAATGCAGAGCTGTCTTGGAGTGTCACGAGCATAAGTGTGTAATCCTAAACAAAATATTTCGATGGTACGTATGCATGCGCCTTGAAGTCCATGCAACGTGCCCTCTTACACTGGTGCCTTCTGCAGACCCAAGGGTGCAGAACGAGTGCCTGGGATCTGGACATCTGGGTCGAGCTCCGCCGTCTGTCTGCCGGATCTGCTTTTTTACTCGTAAGCCCAATAGTGCTGGCAATCAGATGGTAGCTCAACTCAGCCGCGCAGCAGGAGCCTGGTCATCAGTCAAACACCCCCAATACAACACAGCATGGTCACACCCCAGCTAGCAGTCATGTTAGGCTATTGAGCTTTGCAGACGTTGAGTCTTTGATCATTTACAACAGAATCCTCCTTAAATGTTCGGCTCGCACAAAAACCTTGCAGGAGCACGAAAGGATGCGCTAATTCTAGGACAGACTGCATACTCTATGGGCCGTGTTTGTGATTATTTACCCGCTTTCACCCTTGAGCGCACGTGCAGGCACGCGAACGCGACGCGTGTGTTTATATCGCCGTCTGTTTCATCGGCGAGTATATGTATCTTTCTGCGTTTCCTCCTTGCTACCCACTCATCCTGTTAGTCTCTGACCTTAATGTGTCACTCATCCTGGCACCTGCATGTAGGCAAGGCTGCCCTACTATGATAGTTGTGATCTGACAAGGATTGACTTACACTTGATTTAATCCAAGTTGTCTCCGTAGAGTCTGCTGAGGTACCAGCCTGTTTCACCGCTCGGGTCAAGGCCTTGTGACAGGGGCTGTCAGTCCGCTCCTCCGCTGCAAGTGTGAGGAAGAAAAGAAATGCAGCTGAAAACCTTGGATGAGTCCATGCTCATGCATATCTGGTTAACGTCCAAGCCCCTTCACAGACAAGAATTAATCCTAAACAGATGCCACCTCGTCGACTGAAACCCTTGCACTTTGCAAACAGCTTGTCGGGAAAGAAGATGGTGGGTGGGGGCACTTGATTTTAAAATGATAAACTGCACAGCTCCTTGGTTTTTAAACCTTACTCAGCTCATAAAAAGGCTGCAACAGTGGTCGCTACGAACCAAAAGACAAACTAGCACAATTTCCACATAACAGCAAATGTCCTGATCTATGATGATCCGCGTGCCAGTGTGTAATATTTCTCACGAATGGAAACTCTAAATTAAATCGATGGATTTAAGTAGCTTGGAAAGGCAGCAGAGAGGTAGCTAATCATGCTTGATGCGTGCGTGTGTGTGTGTGTGTGTACATACAGCCCAGTGGCTAGCCTCCTGCAGCCTGTGCCAGACTCCTCAGCGTTTGGCTGCAGCCCGTCTGTCACTGAGGAGAGAAAAAAAAGTCACACAACATTCAAGGCCTTGTCACATTTCCTTTTATTTTACTGAATAAATTAACATAAATTCAACCACTGGCAGATACTGTATGTCTTAATGGAAACTGAGTAGGTTTATTATGTAAAATGCCTGCGATACAAAAGCTAAATAAGACGAGTTTATTAAGTTTTAAAATACAGCCGGGCTTGTGTTGAATTATATAATGTTGACTGAGGCAAACTGCTTAGCTGAAGTCAAATAAATGCATCTGTTTTACCTTGACTGCAATCTTCCTTCAAGCTGTTTTAAAGAAGGGCTGAGTTTGTTAAAGATCCACAAACTAAAAGACACCAGTTCAAGAATCTTCCAGTGAAAATCAGAGGAAGGTTGGCACGTTAATTTTGCGCCAATCAAGTCGGGGCAAAAAGCGCTCATCCAGGTATAGAGCGAGGTTTAATCCTCAGCAGTTGTGCCTCCGGTTTTGCCGTTTAACCGGTGTTTGCTCGGTGCCAATGAGGAATCATATTTTGGTGGCTCCTTTAATAAGGGTGACAGCGCAGAGGAGGCAACGTGAATCTCTGCGACATAGCTGCAGGAATTCATCTCTCTCCGGAAAACTTTCGGGTTCTTCTTTTCACTTTTAACTTCCTAACTGAATTGAATTGCAAAGTAATCTAATGCCAAGCGTCACCGAAAGCGCTATTTCTCATCCGGCCCCTTTTACAATATCAAATAACCGCCAGTTAATTGTTTATTCATAGTATAGAGGACTTTACGCAGTGTGGAATTCAGTTATAATATTCCTAAATGTTGTTTGAATGTCATCAAACGGCAGCAACCTCCTTATCTTGTCACGCTATCTGTAGGTGAAACCTTGATATGCGAGTGTGTGGTTTGATCCTTCCCTGCTCGGGAGTCTGTCGCAGTGATATAGTGATTATGTATAGTAACAGGGGAACGTTCCAGGCTTTATGTTGACTGCTAATTGGGCTCCAGTGTAACGACTGTGTCATATTAATGACCCAGATCCAGCTCATTGTAATATTCATGAGGAGTGAGGATTGCCTTTTCTCTCTGGGGCCGCACGGTGCAGAGGTTTACCAATGTGTGCGTACGTGAATGCTGGAGTTCGTGCATTGATGTGGATGGAGGCGTGGGCGTCAGAAACAAAGGTTGATCACTGTTTACGGCTCTTCTTTAATTTATCCTTTTGTGTTCCTGAAAAGCAGTTCCGGCGCTGGCAGCCTCGTATCAGCGATGTGGGTTTCCCACTGCCCCGAATGCTGTTGATATGAAAAGGTGAGGGTTCGTTTCAATCTGCATCCAATCTACAGGCAAGTGTTAACAGGGTGATCGTCTTTCTTAATTAAATAAATTACAGGAATTACAGACTGGAAACCAGGTGGCCCGTGCATCCATTTCAAAAGCAAATCCAGAATCATCTGTTTGTCACAGACAATGACAAAGCCCTTTGGGAGACTTATTGTTTTTTAGGGCAGCGTTGACAGGTGAAAAAGGTCTTTGCCTCATGAAACAGGTGGGACTCCTACGGTCACTGGCATGCAATCCTTCCTCTTCTCCCCCCCATTGGTGTGGTCCACATTTGCATAACACTAATCAGAGCACAAAAGAGAGTCACATTCTTTCTGTTTTCATTAGCTTCATGTCTAGGTCGTTCTTTATTCTATAAAGGCCCTATCATGTCCTAGCCATCATATTGCTTTTTTTTTTTTTTTTTTTTTCTTATTTCTGCTGTAAGGCACAATCTTGCGCTGCCATTTCTTTGTTCAGCGCTTGAATTGGAATGTGGAGTTTTGTAGTTAAAAGAGGTCACATGAATGTGAGGCGTCCCCCGCGGCTAAAAAGGTTAAACCGCTCTTCAATAAGGATGCAGAACGGAAACGGGCTCCTCCTTTCGCAGTCTGCCCACGACCACGCTGGACATGTCCAGTTGACTGATACAACGGGACAAGGTCTTCTGAAGGACAAATAAGTGTCACGTCTTAGTTGCGGGATGTATAAATCATGAACTGCTGCCTCAACATTTACTTACACTTACTTTGTGTCCCGGGGACGAGCTTCACAGTGCGCTGCCCATTCTGCCCGACTCTCTCCTAATTGGAATTCTTCTTTTAGTCTCATTTCTGTTTTCGCTTTTGAACGATGAACCTTAAATGGCAAACTGTAATTTCCTTGTACTGGCTAAAATGATGCATAAAAACAGGGGGTGTTACGCTGGCTTCTGTCTTCCAAAGACAAATTAGGTTTTAATGACGGATGAAAGGGGCTCCGTGGAGACTCTGGCATAACTTCAGATCCAGCGCCGTAACTTTTGTGCTCGCGATGAGGCATTCATTACAGCCAGTTAAGAATGGCAGCTATCAATCTGTAAATGAGCTGCGTAAGTCAAATAAATTGCACTGCAAGCGTTGGAAGCGCACCCATAAACGTCAAAAATGCAAATAGTCTTCAGCGGATGGCCCGGGCGAACGGGAAGTGTGGAGGAGACGTATTTATTTATTTTTTTCTATTTCTTTTTGCCCCAAAAAGATCCAAAGATCCTCTATCCTCTCATTTAACGTGACAATGGAGGATTTCATCATTGTGAGGGAAACGAGATTCACTGACTTAGGGGAGATATAGCGTTCTCAGTAGTGAAATAGAAGAACAAATCTTCATAAGACCGTTCTGCCGTTTCAGTACTCGCTCGTTCCGACATCAAAGGATCGGCTGCATTGTGATTACAGCGTCTGTGAAGTGGACCTTAATCCAAATTAATTGATGGGGCAACGCTAACAAGAGCCGCATTGTTTTGCATGTCTCAGTTAAAAAGTTCAGTGTGAACTTCTGGAAATGAAGTGATAGTCGCTGCGTGTAAAATGTTTTTACACCGGCTTCCTGCAGAACTCTTGCAGCTTTTTGTATTTGGCCCACGGATGTGTTCATCTTCCGTACTGTAAAAATAGACATACAGAGAGTATTGACTTTGGGTTTAAGCTGAAGAGCCGACGCATCAATAACACCATGGTTACTATGGCTCTGGGATCTACTTGAAAAACCCAGAACATGTGTGCTTTGCTGGCTCAGTGTCTTAATTTAACTAACAGAATGCACTGATATGGGAGAGTTATAGATGAATGCTCAATTAGTACGTAAAATAGTGAAGAGCGTAGGTCTAGATATGTTTAAAAAACAATTGGTGTAATATCTTTTAATAGCAGCTACAGTATCTCACTTGAAGCCATGGAGAAGATGATTAGGGCCAACGTAAAACACATATTCTAATTCATCTCTGACTTCTGATACTGAAATCAAGCTATAACAACTTTAATTGAACCTTAAAGCAAAACGTAAACATTACCGCACTAGTAATTAACCATTGCCAGCACTGTGAAATGTATCAAGATGAATTAAATCAGGCGAATCTAAGAAAAGACTGAAACAAAAACTGTAGATGCAATCATAATAATCTGAAGATTCAACACATCCCATATAAGCTTTGTGGGATCAGGTCACCATATTGTATTTTGGCATGGCTATGAACTTGCTACAGGCGAGGCATTATCTGTTTTATTTGATTGTGAAATGTATCACCCACTTAGTTTAATGCTTCCCTCACCTTGAAAATGGGTAACAGGCCAAGAAGACTGCTGCTCGCTCCACACTCCACCTGTGTGCCGAGCGTGGCTGCTGTAGCTTTCGGTGTGTCAGGCCGGCTTGTGAAATCAGACAGCAAGTTAATGTTCACTTGCCAGATGCCTACCAACCTGGTGTCGTGTGTGACATTGCAGTCCCACTTCCTCTAGCTGTGTCTTTGGCTGTCATTCAGCTTAGCGGGGTAGGGGACACCTTCTCCACCGTCTCTCAACTTAATCAAGGAAGAGTCTGACATAATGATGCTCCCGCTCTGGACTTCGCAGTGAACTAGCGTTCCGAATGGCACGTTTGCTTACCGGTGTTAGAGCAGCTAGAGGAAATTTGCAGAAGCCGTGGCATCTCGCACGTTACGCGTCTTTGAATAATCTCAAGGTGCGGGGAAGGAAACAACAAATAAAGAAAGCTTGAGAGAGTGTTAAAACTGAGGATTATACTTTGACATACCATGGGGGGAGCCCTCGATTTTTCTGTGCAGCTGAGGTCCAGTTTAATTTGCCTCATTTTAAGCTCAAGGCCCAACGCTGGGATTTAAACACCTTATGAAATGTTGTAAATGACATGCACATAAAGTCTGCATGTATGAGTGTAGAATGGAGAGACAATTAGATATCCTGTGTTGCATACAGTAGTATTATATGTATATGCACACACTTATTGACCCAAACTTGACAGTCTTTAAACTACAGACATGTGGGAAAGCAATTACTTCTACCATCAGCTATCAATTGGAGCTAAATGTTTAATATCTTTACTTTAAAAATGACCACCAAGTGCTTTAATACTGTTTGAGAGGCTGTATTTAACACAATATGCAGATCATGCTATATTCTAAGTGTTTGAAATACAAAGCCAAATCCTCCAACACAATAGAATATGTAAGAATTGAGAGTTAATGTACCCTTTCATGCTATCATTGGGGCGAGAGGCGGGGTACACCCTGGACAGGTCGCCAGAACATGCAAACTCCACACGGAAAGGCCCCAAGGCCACGTACACCACACCGCTGTGCCGCAGTAAGTGGAGCTTGTACTATAAATATAAAGTAGAGCTTTTATGGTAAGACATGCATGTCTCTCAGTGGATGTAAATCTTTAAAAGGAATCTGTGTTTTTCTCAGCGCATGTCATACAAACACTCTGAGTAACGCCGCTTGGGTTGTGTAATTCAAACTGATGTTACTCGGTCAAAAACATTAACCCCCGTAGCACTTCTGACTGGCTCCTCTTTGTCTTCTTTCTCTCTCTTCCCAAACTCTCTCATTCCCCTCTGTTAAACACTAAGTACTGTACCTTCTCTTCCCATCTCCACTAACTATTTCGCATTTTCTCTCTCACTAATCTAAATGTTCTTTATGCTAAGTAATTGGTTTAGAGACCTGTTTATCCACATCCTCCGCATTTTCCAGCTCGTGTGATTCCGAATCCGGTAACATGTGCGCCTTCAATCACACAGCTATTCCAGGGCAGCAACAATACCCCGGCTGATTTCAGCTCCACTGTTCCTTTGGTAATAGGAAAGCTAAAGGCGGCTGGCTGCTGGGGCATCGCGCAAACAAGGCAGGCTTGCGGGGAGCAAAGCTCCTCCAGAAAGCAAGCACATCAGCGCTATTGTTAGCACATAGCAGGAGATTAGCGCTGATGGCTGTATGCGAGCTAGCAGGCTTGGCTGGTGTTCTGTGTCGGATGCTAACCCAGCCCACCCCTGCTGCCACTGCCACCATGTCACAATTAGTCAGAATAGCTGCAGACATGATTGCTTGCCCTGGCAGCAGTGCAGTCAATCCACCTCCAATCACTGTGATATCGCCATTGTCGGGATCATTATCAGCATAAGTAATATTGCACCCGTTTTTCACCGAGTAGATGATCCTCTAGGCCAGAAACAAGAGATCCGATATCCACTGCTCATAGCTCTGATTTCAGCACGATAGTGAGTGATTAGCACAAAATAACTTATAGGGGCTGAGACTGATTAAAATAAGAACAGCATAAAGTGAAATGTGCTCTGGATTTTCCACTGCATGGATAAACCAGCAATTTAAGCTAGTTTGTGCATCGCAGCCACCAACAACAACACTGAAGCCCAAAGCAGCGTGACATGTAGTCTGTCTTTCATTCTCAGTGTGTGTGTCTGTGTCCCAACACGCACAGTGTACCTGCTTCCTCACAAACGCACACAGTTTGCCAGTGCCTCTGACTGATTACAGTGCATGATTAATTAGCAGACAGATTGCTAAACGGCGGTGAACACGGTTTGATGTGCAGAGGTAAAGAGTAGACTCTCCACGGAATTCAATAATGTCCTCTATGCCCTGCTCCCTCTCTCACTCATCCTTCTCTCCCGTCTATTTCTTCCTCCCTTGCTATATTAAGCTCTTCTGGGTTAATCATTCCTAGAGGACGACAGCTACCACGGAGCTGCAAAAAAGTGACACACAGCTGCGTGGAGTTGGGTTTCTTTTGCAACCACTTCCAGTGATTACAGACCCTTTTAAGGGATAACCACTGATCATGCAGGCACGCCGTCCTCTGCGCCATACACTTCAAAAGAAGCGATGAGTTTTACAGCTCTGCCTTGGCTTTCTCTCATTTGCACAAAACCAATTCACTTGACCTTATTCCTCATTTATCTGTGTATTTGCCTGTCCTTTCCCTTCGGCGCAGCGAGCGGGTTTTCTAATCTTCATCTTATTATATGGCATTCCTTCACCTCTCTTAACGTCCCCGCACCCTATTTTGCTCATACACCCAGTGGGCGGAGAGTGCTCTAATTCATTTGTTTGCATATGGGGGATATGTCCAGCTCTGATGGATGGCTTTGGCTCTCACAGTCCCTCAGTAGCTCAAGGTTTACAATAGAGTTTCCTTTGAGTCTCTCAAAGGGCCACATCCTCAAATAGGGAGAAATAAATAAAACACCCACACGCACATACAGCATACTGGCACTCCATCCCCCTGCAGACCTTTACACATGAGCTTACGCGCAATAACTGACTCCGCATATATTACCACACATGTGCATACAGAATTCTTCATACACCAGAGCCTGCAAAGGGTGCACATACCTAAAATAATAAGATGGAAAGAAAAAAAAAAGTGTTTGGTGATATAAATGTGAAGTGACCCTTAAAGTCTCCCAATGTCCTCGCACAAAATCAGCAGTTGCCAATCGTTTAGTCTGCTCTGTGTCCAAATTAGTCTGCATGGTAACTCTCTTAATCAATGTGGTTGCAAACTGTGATGTGATGTGACTGCTAACATGGAGTCTCTCTCCCTGCCTTGCACTCCCTTCTTTATAGACACACAAACACGCACACACGCACACACCACACACACACACACACACACTCCGGGGGTTTCCAGCTAAAGTTAAATGTCTGCCAGCTGAGCGTGTCCCTCAGTTGAGCTTTTGTTCGCCTCCAGCTGAATCTCTGTAATTTGTCCGCCAGTAATTTGTCAAGAGTGAAGGTTTAGGGATGCCAAATTTGGTTTTACATAAAAACACACACGTGTGAAATGTCCCATCATATTCCACTTTGCATACTTAAAAGAAGAAATGCTAATTATTTGCATTGTTAATATGGTGACTGATCTGAAAGCGCACCAGAAGCTAAAGTCATTCCATATCTAAACCAGTCATAGACTGCGGTTACATTTCTATAGTTACTGGCTTGACAAACCTCATGGGAACATTTTTAAATTCATGCATTTGCACTGAAGCAATCAGGAAGGAATTCAGTTTGATGAAAATGAACAAGTCTTTCACCAGAGACTATGATCTGCCATCTTTGATTAAGTTTTGAGGGGGAAAAAAAAGCACTTCAATAGAGTTCAAGAGAGGCTGCAGTAACGTGCTGTGTCTCCGGTCAATGCAAACTGTATTAAGCCAGTGTATAATCTTAATCTAAGCATGTGCATTAGCTGAAAGGGGGTTTAATAACGCTGTAGTCACTGCAAGTTGATGTTCAATTAGTTTGCTTAGTTCAGTCCAGCACCACAGGCTACCGCCACCAAAAATGCTAATTCAGTTGAACTGCCGCCTTTATTGCAACAAAACAAGACATTCTAACTTAATTTAGTGCAGGACTGTCATGACAGAACGTAAGTTTTCAAGTGAGACTACGTTGTCTGTGAACATTCTGCTAATATGTTCGTTTTCAATATATCTGCAACTTGCCAAACAGGAATAAACAGCATTTATACATTTAAGTGTATTTGCGGTCGCAGCTTAGTGGTTTGTTGTTGTAATTTTAAAAAGACAAGGGTGGTGTGTCTGCATCTGTCTGCTCTCTTCACACATGCAGCACGTTAAGAATTCATAGCTGGCTGAAGTCACACTCCCTGGCGATGCGTTGGTGCGGCTGCAGTCCTGAGCGCTGTACGCGTCTTGTTGCGCTCAGTGCTCCGGCATCAGCTGTAATGGGATATGTGTTCGAGTACACCCTGTCTTGTGAGTAAGTCTGAAACAAAGCTGTGCAGTCCCTTGTTTTGATCTGTGCTTCTTCTCTTTTTTTTTTGATGCCAAATTAAACGCACGGGCCCTGAGACGTTTCTGCATCTGTAAAAACCTCGGCGGCCAAGACGGCCGTGACTTTGCAGGGTGAGCGGCAGGCGCGTGGCAGGGGAGATGTACTTCTTCGGTTCATTTCATCTCTCCACCTTCTCCCTCTCTCTCTCGCTCTGTATTTCTATGGCTCTCTGCCTGAGTCGTTCCCAGAATAGATCTACAAACCAAGGTACCATTTTTCTTGGACAGGGAGCACCAGTAGTATTGCGGGAGAGCATTTGTGCACTTGTTTTATTATTAAATCCCGGTTATGTAAGCCATCAGGAGACGACACTAACGCATGATGATTCACCATAATTCAATTGTATAACCGGCCTATTTCAACAACGAAATCAGAGGTGGTGCATGTGTGTGAGTATGCGTAAGGGGAGGGCTGCATCATTTCATTAATTTCCTGTTCATTGAATTTTTTTTTTTAAAAATTGTATTTATTTATTTTTGGTGACTGTGACTTATGATATTAACAAGATTCCTAAGGTCATCTCAGCGTCTGTACGTGCTTGATTGAACAACTGTAAGGCCCTGCATATCTCACAAGTTCAAAAGTGAGTCATCTACGCATTCTTTGACCAAAATGGATTTGATCTTTGTATCATATACTGCTGCCCAAACACAATAAGTCCTGGAGGAACTAATAAAAACCTTTTTTAAAGTTGCAAAATACCAATAACATATCTCTCAAAGGCCGAGTATGTAACCGTGGACTGAAAAATAAGCACATTCGGTGCCTTACAAAATGAAAAATAATAAAGGAACTGCTAAAAAAAAAAAAAAAAAATCGGATTAGTATCTTGTAACGGCTAACGATTGCAAACTTGCAAAAGGTATTTCTCATAACTGGCAACACTGACTTTAATGTCTTTGACCATTTTGTGCTACGGCTGCACTGCTTTTGGCGCTGGGCTGCAGTTGAGCTGCTGTACAGAAAATAAGTTACACAAGTTCCATACATTATTGTTGCACTGCACTCATCTCAGGCTAAAGCATTACAGTGAGAAGTGCCAAGGACAGTTACGCGTTTAGCAGGGCGCCCTGGCTGTCGTAATTATTCTTTGTAAATGTGTAGCGCTGATCTGTTAACAGTTAGCATTAAGAAAGACAAAAATGAACTTCAGCACAGCTGTAGGCCCAAGGTCCTCTTTGTTAATGCAACCGTGCTGGCCCTACGGATTTAGGTTTGAGTTGCGGTCAGGTTTACGCAACTAAAACTTCATTGTCAAAGGCAGCTAGTGAACTATTACTGCTAGCATTCACATAAAAAAAAAAACACTGCAGACAGTAAAAACACACACTACTTCCAACATGTTGAAAATGATGGATAACTTTGGCATTAGGCTGGAATAAAAGAAAGAAAGGCCAAACCATATTCTTTGGTTGATGTTACTCTTAGATAAGCTACCACGAGCTGTATGAACATGAAAGCCTATGTTTGTATGTTTCTTGACCAACAATATGCTCTGCGAAGGCTACAAGAAATGTGATATCACTGTATGACTCCCCATAGAAGAGCTGGGGCCACGAACAATTGATAGCGTTTGAAAAATGACCCACGCGTTTGAGGGTTAAGAAAATGACCACTGGTGTCGTTCAACTACCAAGGGAGCTGACGAGCGGTATCCAATTTTACCGCCATACAATGGCGATGCGGTTGTCCGAATTTGGGACGGTAGCATTCATCACTTATAACGACAAGGTGGCCGGTATGTTAAATTGTTATGGAAAGGCAATGGTGTTATGAGAAAAAGATTTCATTCTTCGCGTTTCCTGTTTAGCAGGGACATACATGTTTGCATAATGACATCCGCGACCTTGTCTTCATAACCTTGTCTTGACGTCCTTCAGATCTGAATGAAGAGTTACATTTTTTTACATCGATTCCGTTGACGTTCCTCCATCTAAAACCAGAATCCTGCAGAACTGACCCTTGCACTGTTGAAAATTTTAGCGGCGCTTTCATATTGTCGGGTGCTATTGTCCGCCCTGGTGTCAACAAGGACATTTCCGCAAGCTTATCTGTTTTCCCGTAACACCGACGGCCTGTTTTATCTCCTCCCTCTCACCCCTTAAATTCTCTTATTTCACTTGATGTCCTTGATATCCTCAAGTGCTCCATACTAATGAAGCCAAACGACTTTAATCACAGAGTATCTAGATTAATCATCTAGAATCCCGCATCCTTACATGCACCTTGAAAATCTCAGTGATATTTAGCGGCGATTATGAGGCGGAACGGTGCTCTAATAACAAAAATATGCCTTATGGAAGAAAGCATGACAATGTGATACACATTTTATTGCCATTTTCACAATGACTCTGGTTTATTCAAATCTCTGTTGACTCTTTATTACAGCAGGGAAGGTTAGCAGAGTCAAAGGTATGTGCTGGCATTCCTTTCAGACATATTTTTATTCCATGCAGGTCGGAGTTTACAATGCACTCCAAAGTGCGACTCAAAAAATGAGCGAGCGCTGGCGAACGTGACCAACTATTTACCAAGGTCGCGCCGTGCCATCTGACCTGGCAGCCCTGCCAAAAAAAGAGGGGAATCGCAGCTGCTGTCTCGCACTCTCTCCCCGCTCTTCTGTGTCTCGCTAGCTCTCCGACATGTGCATTACCCCATCCATCCAACCCGCACGGGGGGGGGGGAGGAACAGTATTAGTTATCATGTTCCATTTGTTTCCCACTGTGTCTCCAGTGTTCTCCGCTGAATTATCCAAGTAGTTTAATCTCTTTTGTAGCACGCAGTGTGTATGCAAACCCAGTCAGAAGTAGACCGTGGGAATAGCAAAGCGACTACAAAAGGACTTTGAACAAGTGACTTGATTTTTTGTTTTATCATGTTTTGTTAAATAATGGTTGACTTTCCATTTAATGTAAAATGGGTATATTTCATCCGTGCATAATGTGAGTAATGAGAGACCGTTTGAGATGGCGTGGATAAATACGCCCGCAGACCGCTTACATGAATACAAGTGTTGGACCTAGTGAACGGGGGCAGGAAGATGTACTAACAGCGATATCTGTATCCGCGTAGGTTTGATCATTAAAACTGAGAATCATTTGGTGAGAATTTACATCTCTGAGAAGATCAAAACAGTGGCCTCAAGCTAGCACATGTGCAGAGTGAGAGCGCACGCTGAACCGGAGCGTAGTGAGCAATGACCCGTGCTCGAGGTTCTGCTTCGATAATTAAAGTTCATTGCTTTTCCATTGCTTTTTTTTTCTTTCTTTCTTTCTTTTTTTTTATTTATAGCGTAATTTAATTTGGCATACGGGGACAAAAAATAAAGTGCACTTTAGACTCTAATTGATGCCGGTTCCTCCTTAGTCCTGCATCCTCAGCATTCTTCCCCTCCGACCAATGAAGTTAACTAGGCGGGGGATGGAGCGCGGCGCGGAGCGAGACAGGAAGACGAGAGAGCCGAACGAAGGGATAGACAAGGGGAGGGGAAGAAAAATAAGGAGGTTATCGCGTGAGGGGGTGCAAATTTGATTTCTTCCGCCGCCATTGTTAGCTTGTGGCTTTGAGAGGCAGTGAAAGCAAGAGTCCATTTTCTCGTTACTGTTGTGAGGGAGATTAGCAGAGACTGGGCTTGTTTCTATTTGAGGAATAATGAAGAGTGTGTGTCTCCATACAAGCCCCTCTGTACTCTTGCAGCAGGTGTCCTATTAGCCCCCCGCCAACACCGCCCCATTCTCTCATATCCCTTCCGTGGAAATCCAAAAGCATATGATCCTTTCTCATCCTTTCCTTATCCAGCTTATAAAATTAGATAGCAGAGAGGGTCCCTGTTGTGCCACGGCAGCCGGAAAAAAAACAAAAAACGTGGAAACGGCAAACTCTTGGGGTCCTGCGCTCTGGCCAGGTGAGATTTCCTTGCAGGGGAGCTCTGCTGCCGAGGAGCACTTTAGTGAAGCACCAGTGTCATCTTAATTATGTACTTGCCGAAAACCCGCACTGACACAAGGTCTGGAACCCTCCCTGGATGCTAGAAAGGGGAAGCGACTGCTTCTGATCGGTCTGAAAGAGTATGAGCCCCCTTGCACACTTTTCCGCGGCACTCTTATTTTTAGCATCTTGACTTTTTGCAGCTATGGGGAACCTCCCAAATGACCTGAATGTAAGAACGCATTTGACACCTTTGTTCATTAAGAGAAATAGGGAACAGAGAGGCAGCCTTTCATTGGCTCCCAAGACAACACCAGAATGCCTGGAACGGGCCGCGCAGAGGCGGCTTTACAAAGCTTATGTAGCCCCACTTCTCTGCCTCACAATAATTCACTCTGGTCCTGGCGGAGTAAAGGTGTCAACCAAGACATCCATACTGCGAGTTCATCCAAAAAGAGAAGTAGAATGATGAAAGGAAAACACCAGAGGGGATGAAGGAGGACAAGTGGCTCTTTTAATGACTCGGGAGTGTGATGGGAATGCTGTTAATGAGGAGGGCTGGGATAAGAAGATATGCTTCCCACGTAGAGGCAGACAAGCCTGGGAGGAGTCTGAAGAACAACTCGGCTCAGCTAGCTCGGTGCGCGTACAGCTGAGCAAAGCTGAGCAGAGCTCTGCAGACCACAGGAGTGTGGGATGAATGGAGTTTGACTGCGAGGCGGGCAAAGATGGCATCGAGGCTGAGCCGCTCCTCTTTTCCTTTTCTTTTTTTTCCTTCCCCTCTTCCCCCTTCTCCCAGAGAGACAGTGGCAGCTCTCTGGTGAAGATCAGAAAGGTGGGAGATGGAAAGTGAGGGGGAGAGGGAGAAAGAGGGAGAAGAGAGAGACAGTAGCCCCGGGAGGGTACATCTCCAGTCAGTAATTCCACCGGGGCTCTCCCCACTGCTCTTCAGTTTCCATCTCCAGATGAAAAATAAATAACCTCTTCAGACGGCCTCCCTCTCCTCTGAGAGAGGACGAGAGCTTTCCCAAGAGCAGTGTTCACTTTCCCCGTAGTTATCGCTCTGTCTCCCCTCTTTAACTCCGTCTTTTTTTCCCCACACGGAGCCAGATGAACACCGCGTCCGAGTGCAGGTGACCACAGCACGTTCATTTTGCATGTATTAGGAAGGATGAATATTTAAAACGTTACTTCGTTACACATACATGGACATGTTCCTATAGTAAGTAACAGTACCATGAGAATGTTTTAGCTACTAGTACTTTATGTTAGAATAAATATTTTATGAATCCCTCATGACAGCCTCAGATTTGCTCTCACTATACTATCTACCCCCCAAACATGACTGGAACTGTGTCTTTTTCCCTGATTCTGATTCAGTTTTTTTTATGCATGTACAGAACAATCCTGATCTTTTGCGCTATTAAACAGTGCAATACTGTATTCTGTTTTAAACGGTCTCACGTGTAAGACTTTTAATCAATGTAAAAAGTCTATCGCGCATGTCTTTTCATCTACCGTTAAAAACTTTAATCTACTCACACACTGAGGCATTAGATGCATCACGTCTACCCCTGACATCTGAGTGCTGCCTGCTTCAAGTCTGTTATTAGCACGTGTCAAGGTTCACAGAGCAGTACTGCTTTTATACGTGGAATACGTAACATTTGAAAAGTACTTAGCATCTCTTCCAACAGTGGAGCGTTTGGCCCCCCACCGACTGACCACAGATGCTGCCAGGCGCTGAAGCTAGCCGAAAAGCATAGGCTGATAGATTTGTCAAGATAAGGAGACTCACACAGTGCAAAAAGCTGAGCAGAAGAAAAAGGAAGTATCGCGTGCATACGTCTGGTTTTGACTGACCACTTCCCACGTGTCAGCTTTTCTCCATTACACGGTTTACACATTTTTTTCTTCTTCCTACTATTGCTACGGTCGCCAGCACACAGATAGCTAATGTCAGCCTCTGTGCATTCGCATGTTAACGTCATATGAGTCACCACAACAATTTTGCAGTTAAGCTCCGGGAAGCCGCTAACGCAGTCTAATGCACGGACGCTCCCTTTCTTTCGTCCTCTTTCTCTCCATCTCCCGCGCTGCTTCTGTTTAGCATGAGAATGCTCGGTGTTATAATCTGGCCTCCGTGTTACATCCTTTCTCTGATAGCACGTCAGCGTTTCCTTTCTTAACTCCATTATCAACTTAAATTCCTGATACCTGTAATGAACGCTCTGCTTAGGGCTGATATCGTACTGTAAATCCGCTTAGCATCGCTTGCATTGAGCCCAGCAGGGAACGGGGCAAGCTACACTCCTGCATTCGGCACTTTCTGCTTCACGCTTCATATACGTAGCCCCATGTCAAGCCCGTTGTGTGATTCTGCACATCGCGGGGAAAACGTGTCCACGTGGATTTTCGGACGGCGGGGTGAAAAACTGTCCGAGTGCGTCCAAACGGAACACGCGTGCGCTCACGGGTCGCTGTTCTGACTCGTGTGCTGGGTTCTTTCGTGTGCTGAGGCGATGTGAAACGTTTTATTTTTCCGAAGCGCAGTTGTGACATTTACCGCGCAGAAACAAAGAAGCAAACATGACACATGTTCGCACGGGTACGCACCGCGCAGACAGTGTTGCTGTCACAAAGGAGCACACATGTGAAGCGAACGCTTAAGTTCTTAAGCCATGCAACTCTCTCTGGGAGGTGTAGAATTGATTTCATTTTTTCACATCAAGTCAAATCTGACTGGGCTTGGATTGTGATGTTAGGCTAAGTCCTGAATGTGGAGTGTTCTTGGAAATGCTAATATACTTAATCAGATTTACCACAAATATGCTATTTAATTGTAAAATGTGCTTTGCAAGATTATAAAAGAGACCCAGTTTTACTGTAAAAGAAATAATAAGTCTAAAATAGGTTCAACAGGCCATAAAATATTGAGATTGAACCCTGTGCATCATGACTATCCATGTCTAATGTCTGTCAGGGGAGTAATGGTGAACAACACACGTAAAAATAAACCTCAGTTATTCTGAGAAACACGAATATTTGCAAGTTCTAACTACCTGTATGTCAACCCTGTCATTAGGGATGAGGGAACTGCACAAAGATGTCCATACAGTACGTTAGAGATGAGGGGACATTGGACACGGCAAAAAGTGGGAGCTGTTCGGAGGGAGGCAAATAGGGACACAATACCAACACTGAAAAGGCGGAGGGAAAAGTCAGGCGGAAAGTGGTTTGAGGAGGCGCAGGGAAGATGAAAGACACAGACAGCGTGGTTAGCCCCGGAGAGAGAGACGGGAGTAAATTACCAATCTAGAAATTCTCCCTCGAAATGTCTGAAAGGCTGGCAAAAGCCGCTGAAGGAAAAAAAAACAAAAAAAAACCGCCCTAAATGATACAGGAGGCACAGCACAGTAAAGCAATAAGCATATGCGATTCAAATGTCTGTTGTATACTCAGTGTACAAGCAAAAAGGTTTTGTTAATTAACAAAGAAAAAGCAAAAAAGAGCAGACGCAATCACTCTTAAAAAAAGAGAAAGTGAAGGATCAAGGTAAAAAAGAGCGGGCGTACAATAAATAGAAAAAAAAATGCAAGGTAAGGCAAAGAAATGAAATCCTTTGGAATGGAAGAAAAGGTGAATACAAATTAAGGAGAAAGGGCAAAGTGGTACGGAGAAGTTTTCGGGCAAATGAGTGTGACTCGCCAGCGAAGAATGTGAGAGACACTTGGGAGGGGAACGAGGAGAGGAGCGAGGAAAGGAGTCGAGCTTTTATTACAGTTATTCATCTGGTCTGACGGACATCGTGGTGAGTCACTGGGTGTGCCAGTCTCCAGGAAGAGACGAGAGCGGTGGTTGAAGTGGCCAGCCTGCTCCGTGGCAATCAAAAGAACACGAAAAAAAAAAAAAAAAAGACAAATTAGGAGTCATTTCCCCCCCTTCTGTTCTTTCTTCAGATGTTACTCATTCGAGGAATTAAATGGCTGGTGTCGCGCTTGGTGCAAGAGCCGACTTCTGCCGTCAGATTATTACGCCGTTTTATGATGAAGGCTTCTGTGTGACGAAAAAAATAGAAAATCTGGATCTTAGCTAAGATGGAAAACACAGAACTCTTGACGATTTACCTTTCACACCGTGAACAACTGGCAGCTGCTATCTCTACAAAACAAAAGAGAGGGGGATGGAATCCATTCCAGATACGCAGAAAGAACATCTCCTCGTTAAACATATTCAATCAAAGAGACGCTACTGAGTGAGCCAACAGACTTCTCTCTGTTTCCTCGTCCTCCTCTTGTTGTCGTCGCCGCTCTATTTCTCTCCAGAGCCCCATCTTCCAGGCTTCCTTCCTCTCAGAACATATTCCATCCCTCCCGTCCTGCCTGAAATCTCTTTGGACTCCGAATGCTAATTCAGTCAGGCACTTAATCAGACATATTAATTCCATATCTCCCCTGATTGCACTAATTCCACTCTGCAATGAGTTTCTCTGCGGCGTCCCTTCGGTGCAGCAGGGTTCTAAGCCGTGGTGCTAGCCACAGCCTGCAAAAGCCTTTCCTTTTAAACAACAAATTAAAACGCGTTGACAGCACATCAGCACGTGCGTGGTGGGTGTAATATGTTGGGCCTCATGTCTCGCGGTTATCCCTCAGCCCCCACAGCCATTTAAATTGGATTGCTTTGTGTGTTTTGTGTCCTTCTGACAGGCGGTACATGAAGTTATCATGTAACAAAAAAAAAACATCATCCTTCACCAGTTTTCACATACAAATAAGAGACGCTACTATCCGTTAGCACACATCACAGCACCATACACTATATATCCATATTTCACCCAAGCCTGCTTGTCATCGGTAGTGACTACTGACACACAAGCAGGAATAAACAGAATGTGCCAGGGAAGCCTGTAAGCTCTCATACGACAATGGCTGACAAATGGCGGGACGTGCATTAATTAATATCATATTAAGGCACAGATTTAGCTGCATTCTAATTTAATTAAGACCCAGATCATGTAATTGAGAGAATTACAAAATTGCTTTCTTTGTTCCAGATAATTGTATTCCATTTTAATGCCTACTTTAAAGTCCGCTAATTTGTTTTATCTCATCACCATCGTCTTCCTTGGAATTTTTTTTAATTTTTTTTTTCTAATGGAAAATATGGCTTGGAATACGTGTGGGCATTTGCATAACGTTGAAGCAAACCTCTATTCTTTCTGATTTTCATTGACCTGCAGAATCTCAAAGTCATGGTGGAAATATTTAATAACAATACACACTGTGCATTTCTTGTAATACTATCTATCTATCTATCTATCTATCTATCTATCTATCTATCTATCTATCTATCTATCTATCTATCTATCTATCTATCTATCTATCTATCTATCTATCTATCTATCTATCCGTTTCCTTGTTCCGTACGGTCACTTGTGTAAGGAACAGTGATTTGGTGGGAGCCCCCTACCAGACCCAGATGGATTTACCATTAGATAATGACAAATGGCAGGCGCAGCTGAGCTGATTTCAGCACTTACAGCTCCTCTGGGAGCCTGCACTCACCACACAGCAAACCACGCTGCCCAGCCCCACCAAGGATCTTAATTGAACGAGCGGCTGTGCAGCCAATTGATTTCAGCCTGACATGCATTTCTGGTCATTTCCAGCGGGTGATGTAGTGTGACCTGGGGGTCAAAATATGCCGAGATCTGGAGCAGAATACAGCGGCATTAGTCTTGATTTGTTGGGCTACTATTCTTTCAGAGAGGGACTTTATCTCTGTGAGTTCAGGGGAGATAAAAGGAGAAGAAAAACGTCTGAGTGGGTCTTTGATAGAACCTTAAAGACAACCAGAAGTTTATTGGACTGACGGATTCTGAATGTGAGATAATAAATTTTTGCGCCGCGGTTCATGAAAAAATATTAAGTGGCAGTAAAATTGAAATGCGATTTCTGCAGGAAATAGGCGGTAAAGCTTTCATTTTAACCACAGCAATGTGAATGTTTGTGATTCAGAGTCAATCACATTCTGCGCCACTCAAAGGATATAATGCTAGAGCTAATCTCTTACCTGTCTCCACTGGCTGTTGTTGTTGCAGCTGAAATGGCAAATTGCTTTAATCTGTATTAAATAACATAATAGATGTTTCCTCAACTTAAAACACTTTTATGGTGGTTTTCAGAGAGGAGAGCAATGCTGAATTTGAATAATTCTTTGGATGAATTGTAATGGTTGTCGTATTATAGTACCACATCAGAGCTGTGGAAGCTGAACTCTTAACTTATTAGATTACAGTACATCACAGACTAAATATAAAGAACCGCACCATGTTTTGTTTGATCTACTCCCTTATCACAGAGAGCCTCATCCTCCAATGAAATAGCAGCTGCCTCTGACAGAGCAGATTCTCCGGATGTTTAGAGTTTGAGTACGGCTCTGTCTTCTTAATTAGAAGGAACATACGTCTTCTAGACGCGTTCCAAAACAGCAACTCGCGATGCGCTTTGAAAAATGCACTGATGTAGAGTTTTGTCAAAGGAGGAGGAAAGCCAGAGGGTGTTCTGTGTGTGTGTGTGTGTATATGTGAAGGGTGAGGTTTTGCAATATTGATGATGTAGATAATAACAACAATGATAATGATTGCAGCAACAAAGTCCATATCCATCATCGCTATCATGTACTTTGTGAGCACAATTTGTCATTCTTAGTGAAGTTTAATCCAGACAGCAGTGGATAGTTCTTCCTAAACTTACAGCGCTGCAAATTATGTTGTTTTGCAATCTCTTTCAATTTCACCCCCTTACTCTACAAGCATATAAGTTCAGTTTTTAAGGCGCTATAATGCTAACCTGCCGATGTCCTTTAAATTCATGATCACATTATCTGACATCCAATAAAAAGTGATTATGAGTTGTGTTTGGACATGCGTTACCTTGTTTGACTAACCGCATTTGTGCTGTATTTGCTTGCATACTGTGCGGTTTACAGGCATCGATTACTGGCAAAATTATTGAGTACTGTTTTGACGTTACTGCTACTCGAGCTGTTAAAGAGAAGAAATGTCTCTTTATCTGTGTAGACTGAAAGAAACGAGGTCCGAGTTTGAACGGTTACACAAAAGGTAGAGAAGATATTACAATTTTTTGGCCATTTTGGACATAAATCTTCATAGTGACCACTCAGAGTTTGTATAGTTTAACTCCACTGGCCACTGATAAAGCCATGGTGCTGTCCATGGTGCTGAACTTGCAAACGGCTTGCAAGCATAGGCTGTATAAAGATGGACGGAACAGCTCCTCAAAAGTGAAGCCAAAGCAAGTGGAGCTCCCCCTGGTGTCTGGTTGCAGTATAGGTCATAAGCTTTACCACTTTTAGTTAGTGAATGGGACATGGGTCAAGTTAAAACATAAAAGAACACATCAAATAGTTTTAGAATAATAAGAATTCTTTTTTCCAAGGATGATTTCTGTCATTTTAGGTAGTTAACATAATACTGATGCATGTGCAAGCGTATTTTTCAAAGAAGTTTCATTTTAGTTATTTGACGGTATACAAAAAGGATGTGACATCATGATCACTAAGTTACCAACCGCTCTGTAAAGGTCCTGTTGGACCATAATAGTTGGAAAACAAAACAAAAAAAAAGTCAAGTACAGTGTATAATCCAACATTTCTTTGTAACTGGTGGAGGCAGAGCAGAGCAGTATTAATTAAACAAAAACGAGTGAGTCTGGTGGAAGTGTGGGCGGGGCATTGATATCCCTTGGCTCCACTCTTGGCCCGTACTGCACAGACTCTGGCTCCAAAGTCGCAAGATGGCGCCGCCCGTATCCCCGGGAAAATAGTGTCAGTTTGACCAATGCAAGGAAGTGGGGACGCATTGTACATATTTATATACAGTCTATGCTCTGTAGTCTCAATCACACCCTTCTGACAGTTTCATATTGGATCTATAATCTCCTGTAAACTGTCTAACATAACACTTTCATTCTATAATATTATGCTATAGGATACTATTATCTTAATGATCAAAGTGTTAAGCAACAGTCACACATGCAGTCATAGCAAGGAGCATTATGCAGACATGACTCAGTTGGTACCTGCATCATACAATGATGATGATTTCCAACAGTTGTGTTGTTTATAGCAGGAGGCTTTAGACTTAAGCTAAAGGTACTCCCTGGGCTCCCATTACAATTCAACTGGCAGTCTTAAACACAGAGGTAACTAATTGTGAGTCAGCCCCAGTCTGCTTTATTATGTTCTGTTTTGTCATCAGGTGGACAGGCATAGATGTGTTTTTGCTGCATTTTATGGCCATTAGCTAGGGGTTGTTCAGGATATAATGTGGAAATGAATGCTGTATAAATGACATAGACCTTAAAACAAACGCTGGGGTCATGACAAGCCCGCACAAAAAAAAAAAAAAAAAAAAAATTCCAGCGACTCGAATACACACTTATTTCCACTCACAGTTCCTGCACTACACTAATGGACGGCATGCAAGATGGAGAGTTTTATCCCGGTTTGCTTTTGTCCTCCATAATTTATTCAACAGGGACTGACTGTGTATACGTGTCTGTGTGTTCAGGCTATGTGTTTGTGTGTATGCATGTGCGCGCGTAGATGTGTACGTGTGTGTGTGTGTGCGTTTGTGAGGCTTTATGGCTTTCACCGTCCCCTTGTCCCTGAGGGGTGAACTCTTCCGACATACAGTGGCATGCTGTAAAGTCCCTCTTGTTAGATGGAGGTTCTCAAAGGCACTAAAATATCAGTATCAGCAGAGCGCGCTTAGGAAGTGGTTGAAAGGAAAACTAACAAGATGACTCAATGATTATTTAGAAACAGTAAAGAGAATTTTGAATTAGGTGTACCCTGTCCTGGGGCTTTAAAAAAAAAAAATCGCATTGTTGGTAGTTGACTAGATACATCATGATCCTTCCAAAACAGTGCATTATTCATGGGCCATATTCCACAGAGTCCACAAAATGGATTGGCCACAAATTGTACAGTATCAGTCTAAATGTGTCGTGTACTTTAAACTATTTTTACCGTTTGCTTTTTCTACTTGCAGGGCCAGCATTATGGTGGATTGGATATTAACATGAGGACGACCCGAACCCTTTGGAACTGTGATTGAACCGGCAGGTAAGAAATTAGACGGGGCTAGACGTGGGCTAATTGGCAACTGTTTCAAAACGATCAGTGGAACCATTTTTCTTTTTACGAGAGACGACATAACTCCGTCATTTCACACCAAAGTGACTATTTCACAGTGGAACCACCTGACTTTTTTCACTCGGCGTACTTGAGAATGGACCATTTCAGCCAAAATAAATCAGGCTTATTATCTCAGCAAACTGCTGCTGGTGCACATCTTCAAATGTGGTAACACGGCACAGTACAAAGGTGTCTAATTCTGGCGGATTGGGAACTATAAATCACCGGCGTATTTCTCTACCTCCTGTCCCACATAGGCTGGGATTAGCCTCCAGCCCCCTGTGATCATGAAAAGGATTTAGTAGAGAAGGTAAATGAATGGATGGACTGATCCGAGCGTACACTAGGTCCGTGTGAACGTGTGGTTGGGTTAAATGCAGAGTAAGAATATGCATATTTCCTTTTTTCTTTTTTGGTTTTGGGTTTAAATAATAATAATAATAATAATTAAAAAATCCAGGAAGGTTGTTAATGAGTAGCTGGATTGTATTTCCAAAAGATTTAGCCTTTTGTTCCTCCAGGAATACCTTGCAAGACTGTGTGATTGATTTTTTTTATTATTATTTATATATTTTTCAATCCATAAAGGCTGAATAATTTGTATATCTACTGAGACCACACTTGAATTTGTTTTGCCAGCCTGTCCAGAAAAAAAAGAATCATCTGGGAAAATGGGGGCATTATGCAGGAAATATTTGCACCATAGGGTGCTGTGAGTCTTTTAAAATGGGGCTGCATTCACAAGCGTGTAGAGCAATTATTGGACATAATGACTCCCAAAAGATAGCAAACCATACCATGTGGATGAGGATTGCCCATTATTAAAAGGTTGAAATGGTATTTTGGGTATACTCTACTCCTGTGTAAACCCATCTAGCTGAAGGAACAACAAATTGTGGTCAAGAGCTATTGGACTGTGTGGGATTTTTGTTTTTATTGATCTTTATGTGTCTTTGTCTAACTGCCTCATGCACAGAACCACTCTGCAGCTGCACTGAAACTGTTTTTTAACCAAAGATACTCTACTGACTAGCATCATGGATCGTGAAAGTCGGCAAAACATATATATATATATACTTTTTTTTGTTCAGTCTGTTTTCTAATCTGTTTGCCAAAAGTTTTGATTGATTGGTGCGGGTGTAGCTTTGCATTTTTAGTCGTGGTTTGAATTTATTTTACTGTACGTAGCAGATGTGGTGCAGGAAGCATATGGGCCATAAACCTGAAATGCCAAGTCTTGCCATAAACTAAGCCGCAATCTGAAAACGCAACGTAGTAAAAATAGTACGCGTGGTATGAATTTTAAAAGCAACAGAATCGACTGATTACAAATTAATGTCATAAATGAAGAGTTTAGAAATAACCTGAATGGTGGAGAATTTTCTGGGAGTTACAGGCTTTAACCAATCGCAGGGAAATCACATGTGGCTGCCTCGATGCACGAGTTAGTCAGTGAATTCAGTGTTAGGAGAGTGAGACAGAAAGTTACCAAAGTGGAAATATAGGGAAAAACTTTATGACTCTGAGCAGTGAGTTCACAAGATGTCTATTCGCACAAGACATTTCACCTTTCTGTCAGGCCTTTTTTATAGATATATTATTTATCTAAGAGCCCTATTGGACTGCACAGAGAAATATGCCTCTGGTGAGAACAGCCTTGTTGCAACTCATGCATGTAACTTCCACTGCACGTCTGAGCCACTTCTGGGGCGAACTCCTGTCACAGTGTCGGGCAGCTTTTGCTGGCAACCATTGTTCTTCTAGGCTGAGGGTGCCGTTTGTCTGTGCCGGCCATATGTTGTCATAATTTCTGCGTCTATTATCCCCGCCACAGTAAATCATCCTACTGTTTTTTTTTGTTTTGTTTTTTTACAGCCAATGCAAATCAAGCACCGACTACCCAGCCTCCGAAACTCTGTTAGTTCCCCCGTGATGCTTTGAAAGCTTGCATATAAAAGTGCCGTCTGTCAGACCTTTTTTCCTTTTTTTTTCTTTTTTTTTTCCAAAAGCTAAATGGCATTCAACTTATTTGATATGACTGGCATGAATAGTTGCTTTTGTGATTCCCTTACTTCAAAGCTTCTTTTCATGTGGTATTTCTCTTATTTTATCTACCCTCTATATCCATCCCAGTAGGGCAGGAGATTGGATGTCTTCATGGAAATTATATTGAATTTGCGCAATGGAATCAATTGACGTGTTTTTTTTATTTCCCCTGAAATGTAGCCTCTTCCTTTGGCAACAAGTTTCAGAAAAAAAGAACAGTTGATGCCGTTCTCCAGTGGTGGTCTGGTCGGTCTTTATGAATGAAAAGCGTTGTTATTTTAGAGCGACAAACATTTAACATACCAGCTTTTACAATAGGGTCATATCAGGACATCACCAATAGGGTTAGCTTAACAGTATAACAGCCTTTTGCTTATAATATTGATGCGAAAAGTGTCACTGTGGGAGGTAAAAAAACAAAAAACAAAATTCTCCTTTTACGCCTATTGCTTTACAAACTGTAATCATATATTAATAAGTGATGAGAACTATTTAAAATAAAGGTACAAGGAGGCTTTGCGCAGTTTTAGCCAAAACTGTCATCAACAGTATTCCATCTGCGGTGTCAACCATAAAAATAAGAACAAAAACGTTGTTCAGAGCTTGGAAGCCGACGCACACGTGAACACGCACACGTGAACACACACACATGCACACGCGCAGGCACACACAGACCTGCAAGCGTAAAATACAGAAGCTGAAAATCAATTTTATGTTTTACTTATCTCCCTTCAATTATTAAATAACAATTAAATAGTGAATTTACCCCCTCAAGCATACGTTTACATTCATGGAAATCAAGATAAATGGATCTCTTTTATTTGTTGGGGGAAAAAAAAAAAAAAAAAAAAAAAGGAAAATCCTTTTGTAATTTATTGTTTCCAAACCACCAGAGGTCCCCCCACTCTCATTGTTACCATAATAAAATGCATCAAACACCTTTTATTTGACATTTGGAGCTCCTTAATGCGTCCCTCTCTGTTAATAGATTCTCTATAGGACTGACCTTCAGTCCGGCTGATGTTAAAAAGGTACCAGTGACACATCAATCAACGGGACATTACAAGATTGTGCCCTTGAACATGTCAACGCTGAATAGATCTCCAAATCAGTCGTATGTTCAGAGGAGGAGAACAGACATGTAGTGTTTGTTTGTTTTTCTGCTCTTTAATTTCTCTGACCATAAATGCACAATAGTATATATTTTGTCGGTCAGTGATTCGGATGGATTGCGTTATTCTGAATCATGAAGATACAAGAAGAAACTAGTTGAGCTGACATGTTGTACAGTCTGTTTTGTCTCTGGTTTGTAGATACTGTCACTGCGTGCTCCCTAAAGCCCAGACTCAATCACAGGGGAGAGCGCGCTGCCTGGACGTCCGGGTTCACAGCTTCAGAATGACCTCTGCGCGGCTCGGACCGACTCAAAGTGATGCATGCTAACCCTGACCTCAGCCAGACACGGGAGTGACAGCAGTATTAGGGACGAACTCCCTTCATGTGACATCCTTGAAGAGTAGTTAGTGGCCATTTTCTGCCCACAGCCTCTCTGAAATGTTCACGGGGTGAAGAATGATTTTATCAATATCTCTTGTCACCCACGAGCCCCCACCAACGACACACTACTCAGTGTGAAACAAGAAGGCTGTCACCTACACAGCTTGCGAAAATTTGCACATGCTGAAAGTGCGCGGCACGGACACACGAATACACAAAGTCTGCTAAGAATCTGTGCAGAGGGATTAAAACATTGGGTAGGAAAGAACAGATACGCGTCTGAGTGTGTCTGTGAGATGCACATGCGTATGTATGTGTCCGTGGATGTGTTTTCAAGGCCAGCAGTCATAAACAAGTTCCTGTTTTGGGCACTTTGTCCAAAGAGACCAATAGAAATGACTATTGTGCCACATTCGTCAGGAAAAGCTGTCACTTCGGGGGCCGTGCTCTGATGGAGGAGGGGGAGGCCATTTCCTGTGTCTCTGTTTAGAACTTGCCTGAACCAGAATGGCAAGTGTGATGCCCTGAAGTAATGATACGCCTCGCTCATCATGCTCCGGTGACGCGCCACTATTTTGCTCATACCAGAATGTTGACTCAGTGAAATATCATCACCCACGATGGCCTCATTCAAAAAGAGAGAAAGATGTGTCACTGTGTACTGTGAAAATTTGTATGTTTGCATAGAGGAGAACTGAAGGAACTCGGGGAGATACTTGTGGAGTCGCCACGCAGCCCAGTTATACTGCGCTGCCTGCTAACAGAGGGAACGCTCTGCAGATACGACCAAAAGCAGAGATGATGCACCTAACACGAAGCATTTCATTTTAATGCTCATTACTCGTTTTAAAAGGTCGATCGCAGACGTAATATAGCCGGTGGTTGTGTGCGCCGCCACTGCTCTGCCTGGCTCTGGCTGGATTTGGCTATTGTTCGGACTTTGCCTTACTGCTGGGGCTCAATATGTTGTGCTTTGGATGTGTCCAGCTGTTACTACCTGCGGTGCCTGTGTGATACATGTGTTACAAACACACAGCGGGGGTTCAGGAATACAACTTTCAAATACCAACCAGCACAACAATCACCGCACGCACTCCGACTGCTGCATGTAGAGTACGAGCAGCTAACGCCATTACAAACAAATGTGTCATAGTTGTAATCGCAACAACCGAAGCACAGCTGTGGCTACATCTGCAGTCACAGTAACGGCCGTGGCTTATAATCAGGGTTACAGTCTGTCTCCGCAGCGGTCAGTGAGAGACCTGGTGGACCAGCTCTTCTAGTTTTCTTTCTAAATGTAATGGTGCAGGGAGCAGAGCTGAAGGAGCACCGGCTGTAGTCACAATCAGTCGATGTCTGCTGCTTGGCGCCATATCATGATACAGACCATTCACGGACTCTGTGAGATAGAAACTGACAGACGAGCCCTTAATTATGAGGCGGAAAATTATTATTCACAATCTAACATTAATTCAAACACTGAAAATACTTCCAAATCAGTTTGGGTCTTCAGATTATTAGTTAATGATGCATCGTGCTCATTGTGTTTATTCTAGACGAGGACTGTTCACTGTTCTTGGCCCAGCTGCAGTGAAAAATGTGTTCTGCTTGCTATTTCACTTTCATGTTGACTTTTTTAGCCCTGCAACTTAGCCTGACACACACCTCCTGCATCCCGCGGCGACACCTGCGCCGTTCTACGTCGACATATCTCAGCGGCCATACAAATCCTTTCGCTTCGTATGCAATCGACTCAGACGTCTCTGCACTGTAGTGATTTCGTGTCTTGTTCATGGGTCCAGCTCCAACACCAGCTTCTCAGCTCCGAACGTTGTTGTTTGAAGCAGACATGAAACTCAACGGCACTGACTGAAAAATCCAGAAACTAGTGCTTTAGTAGCGGAACTACAGAACAATGCTGACACTCCAGTGCACAAGTAAAACGTGAAAAACACAACAGGCTACTGGCTCTGCGTACATCAGTTCAAGACTCAAGTATGCAACTTGAGATAAATGGGGAGCTTCCAAACTACCGGTGCACGTATAATTAACTCTTCTGTAGGAGACAACACGTTTGTAATGGTTGCACACAGTTGTTAACTTGTATTCTGTAAATACTGTTCATATTCATATATTCTGGATCGTTTAATGACAGGTATCATGAATGCATCCCATTTATTACACTTTCTTAACAAGAAGCATATTTGAGTTCCTCTGTTGCCCGTGTCCTTCAAACGTCACCTTCTTATCTCCACTGTCAAATCTTACAAAAGATGTTTCTTCTGTTACCATGGTGAACATGAATAGCAGAATACGTTTTTTTTTATGTAGTATTTTCAATACTGTAATACTGGTGGTTTACAGCAGCATTCAGATGTTTTAAGGTTGAGTACAACCTATAGAAAAACCTGCTGTGAAGTGGCTCGATTGATCCTTACGCCCAATCTGATTCAAATGATTTATGGATTTGTCTTTTCAACCCTAAAGAGACCAAGGCAATTCACTCAAGCTTTGACAGTGCCCGGCAAGCAGCTGGTTGAATGTGCCACTCTCTGTGTTTTTTTTTTTTTTTTTCCCAGACTGAGAGCTTTCAGAGCTTTCAGAGGCCAAAAAGTAAAACGCATACAGCGCAAAATGACCAGTTTCATTCTGACTGGAGGAGTTGTTGTTGCATGTTATACCCCTTTGTCCAAAACAGATCTGCATTCTACAGTAAAAGTTGATATTGAACTATTTCTGAAGTTCCGTTTCTAAATGCCAGTGTATGTGCAATAAGAAGGGAGACTATGTTCTGATACAGCTAAATACATGTTGTACAACAGCTCATTAGAGGAGTTTGTATTGTGATGCCTATTCCTTTTGTTCTTTTTGTTTCACTGTACACTAATTGTTTCAAATTAGGATTGCTTGTTGGTGTTAACGAGATGGCAAAAAAAATAAATAAAAAAAATTTTCATGCAGAAGTTAAACTCTGCATTGAGAGATTGCTGAAGCAGATGACATAAACTGGAAACGCGGCCCCTGGAGCGCAGAGTCTTGGAGACATATTTAATTGTGTGGATTGGATTTATACCAGCCCCGATAGCGTGGTTGGTTATGTTGTCACCTTGTTAGTCTGTCTGCCTGTGTGTGTGTATGTGTCATCATATTTGTGGTCCTAGAGACACCTGCAGTAGGTTAAGACAGGCGGCAGAGCGCTGAGGAGCACTCCCCGCTTCCTTCTGGCACCCATGTAAAGCAGTTGGGCTGTTATGACTGCTACGGTGGGGAGCTCGTGGCCAACTCACAATCTTGCATATTTTCCGGTGTGTGGTTAACCTTTTCCTGCGTCAGCACTCAAATGTGGCATGAAATAACAGATAATTACTAATAATGTACTATAAGATACACCAGTCAGGAAAATATTGATAAATATTGATAAATTCAATGTTCTGCTGGAACTTTTGGACATGTGGATGTTACTTAGACATGTAGAACCCACCTAGACCGGACCAGACACCCCCACCCCATAGCCATGGCGCTCCTTGATGGCAGCAGCCATCCCCAGCAGGATGCAGACTGACACAGACACACACAGAAAAAACGCTTTAGGAAAAACTAAAAGAACATGAAAAACAGCACAAGGTGTTCATCCTTTTGATCCCCTTGCTTCTGTTCACGCTGTTCTCTCAATTTCTCCCCCCTGACATTATTACTACAGACCATCTTGGAATGGATGCATGCACAGCTGTTTACTAAAAGCACATGGAAACCTTTAGGGAATAAATTCATTAGGTCATTATCATCTGCACGCAGGGCAGTGGAGCAGAATCGCTTGTTGCCCGGCATAGAGGAACACATGTGCATGGCTTGCACCACAATTGCGAAATCCCAATGCTTCCCATGCTCTGAACCTGCTGATACTGCAGCAGGGACTACATTATGACCAGTGACAGGTGAAGTGAATAACACTGACCACCTTGTGACAATTCAGTGTTCTGCTGGGAAACGCTGGGATATTACTTAGACATGTAGCTCCCACCTAGACCAGACCGGGCATCCCTACCCCATAGCAATGACACTCCTTGATGGCAGCAGCCATTCCCAGCAGGATGCAGCCTGACACAGGCACACACACAAAAACAGTTTAGGAAAAACTCAAAATACCTGAAAAACAGCACAAGGCGTTGACCTGGCCTCCAACTTCTCTAGATCCCAAACTGATCAAGTATCTGTGGGATGCACTGGAACAAGCCTGATCCACAGAGGCCCCTCCCCTCAACCCATAGGACCCAAAGACCCACTAACAACATCCTGTTACCAGACACCACAGGACACCCTCAGAACGTCCATGTGCATTATCTGATGAGTCACAACTGTTTTGGAAGCACAAGTGAGACCTATACAATATTGGGAAAATGATCGTAATGTTATGACTGATCGATGTACCTCAGAAGCAGTCTGGAGTTGGCAGGTGTTCTTATCAGTGTATTTGCAGCGTAATCAGAAGGTTTGGTTACAAAGTAGTCAAGATCGCAATGAAGGCCAAATTCAAAGATGGATGTTGTTCAAGGACTCCCTAAGTACACGAGGGCTGGAACATCAGTATGTTAACCAGGATTATGGTGAGTGTGATCCCATCACAGCATGGTATCTTGTAGATAATTGCAAGAACAAAAAGTTGAACCGTGAAACAGAAGAAAGTCACCACACCTCTTAGCATATTTGCATGGGATTAAAATAATAAATAGTGCAAATATAATGTTTCTGCAACCCAGTTACCAAACTGGGTTTACATGATATTCTGTGAATATTTATTTTTATCCCTGCTTTAAGTCTCCCGCTCCACCTCCAGATCAAAGTGTACTTTTTATGTACGACATTTCCCCTTTATTCTTAACCTGAGCTGGGACTCATCTCGGCATGCAAGTGTATTAATTTACATGTATTCTCTTGCTGAAAAGTGTTTGATCAACTGAGTAGGAAGGGTACGCTGGTTAAATCAATATTTGTTAGATGCATCAAATTCATTTCACCATCTTGTTACGGATGAGACAGACAAGCTGTGAGAGGAAGGATGTCAGGCTGTGGGCAGGGGAGCAGCTGTCAGTTTGTCTCACTTGGCTAGTTAGCACCAATTCAAAGTACTCGGCTTGCACTGTCTCACTTGGCTGGTTAAAACAAAAGACACAGAGACAGAGTTGTAGTATGACGTTTTTTGCCAATTTTTTGTTCCCCCCTCTCAAAATCCCTGAGCGCTTTATTTTACTGCAGCTTAAAATAAGTGCATTCATCTGTATCCTAAACTGTGGAAAAGCAGAGCAAAGTAGTACACAGTTCATGGAGTACTGGGTACTGAATACAGTGCATAAGAATGTGCAATGCACAAATGTGCAAAATGACTTTATAGCTGTAATGACTTTTTAGGCTGTCCACTGATAAGTGAATCGGATGGAAATGTTGTAGCGGCTGTTTTATGTAAACATGTCCACGGTATTTGAAGAGATTTCACGGTGAAACTCCCTTGAGATTCGGCTAATGGCAAGTCACAAACTTTACAGTGCAAAAATAGACAACAAAGAGAAGAGCTAATTATAAATGATAATGCATGAACAGCTCAGTCACTGCGTGCAGCTGGTCCAACAGCTTGTACGTGCAGGAAACAATCCTCACAAACATACCTAAAAGATTCAAATATGACTGCTATGGAAGTCAAATGGCACTTCACACATGTTTGTATCTTAACGTATTTGAGTCGTGAAGTTGAACTTTAACCAAGCTCAGAAGTATTCATGAAAATAAGTTATTTTGTGACAATACAGTGTTCTGCTTAGACACCTTTGGACCTGGCATTCGTGTGGATGTCACTTAGACACGTACCGCTCACCTAGAAGAAACCAGGCACCCCCCACCCCATAGCAATGACACTCCTTGGTGGCAGCAGCCATTCCTTGCAGGATGCTGATCCCATACTAACTAAGTATCTGTGGGATGATCCACAGAGGCCTCTCCCCTCAACCCATAAGACCCACAGGGCCCCACTAGTAACATTCTGTTCCCAGACACCACAGGACGCCCTCGGAAGACCCGTGTCCATTCTCTAAAGAGTCTGTTTTGAGATACCGGCGCAGTATTAGGCAGGCTGTCATATTGTTATGCCTGATCAGTGTGTATACAAGCCGTATTATACTATACCGTAACAACCACAGACAAAGAGACAGGAGTGACACTTCAGTCGGCCATTTCTTTGCAAATCTCTCTTAAACCTTGCCAAAATAACAACTGGCTAATTATGTGAGTGCATGAGAAGAAAAAAGGTTGATATATTCCTTCTGCGGGAAAGTTTTATGCTTTCCACTGTGTATTAATTACTGAAATTTGCACTTATAGAAATACAGTTGGCACAGGAGATAATCGGAGATACATGTGTTTACTTCATGGACAGTATGTGATGGAGGCTCAAAATAAACTCGTTATGAAGTGAAATAGCCTCTGCAAATGTAGAAAAATAAGATAAGAGAATTACTTGCTAATAATATGAACAAGCAAATGTATACAGCGTGTTTCTGCTAATATTTTGTCGTCAAGGGCTGTCTCATCTAGAGGGCAAAGCATGAATTAAACCAAAAAATAAACATTTAATTACAAATATAGCAGCAAAGCAGTTGAGTCACACTGAGTGACACACTGTTCTCATCTTCAAAATATTAACACGACTGTCTCAACAGATACGCAGCAGCTCGTGATGGTGGCTATGGGGGAGGATGTGGTGTCCTTCCTTTACCCCAGTAAAGTTCTGATATTCTAATTAACCGAGATAAAAAAAAAAGAAAAGAACTGTATCAGCTCAACTCAATATGACTAAATGCAACCACGTGATGGAATACAGGGGCTCGCCTTCAATCTATCTGATCTATTTACTGCACTGGCCGCGATGTGCTCATGCTGTGAGGCTGGGGAGAAGGAAAAATGAAGGCTCTCGGTGCATGCGGTGGGTATCCCTCCCACACTGGAACCCTTAAAGGATTCTGGTTTATATTTGGAACCGTTGCAAGATTGCTGGCATTATCAAGAAGTGACCTGATTTGATTTATATCTCATTAATCTCCCCCCCTCCTTCTCTTTCTCTCTCTCTCTCTCTCTCTCCACCGTACGTGCCGACCTTCCTCTGTCAAAATTGTCTCTCCACAATCTCTCATCACCCTTTCCCGTCCACGCCGCGCGGTGTGAATGCCAAAGCCTCTGTCAGTCTCTCTCCTCGCCGAAAAGTTCATAATCAGCAGCCACTCAAGCAGCAACTGAGTGAAGGAAGCCTTGAGCGAGCGCCCTCCCACTTTCTGCACCTTTCAGACGAAGCCGGGGAAGTGTTTGTGAAGAGTGAAGGCAGGAAATTCTTGTTGACCGCGGAGGGGAACTCGGGAGAAAACCGTCCGGCACGCTTTGCGCCAAGCGGTGACGCCACCAGACCTATTTTGGGGGCCTTGAATATCCTGTAGCCTCGCTAAATAATTCAATCCTTTCTGGCTGATTTATAATGACAATGTGTGATACAGACTCGGGAATTACAGTACTCATTAAAATGCCAGGGACTATGAGCTGGTGAAATCTGCAGCACAGCAAAACATGCAAACTGAGAAGTTAATATCTGAAATACATTTAAAATATAAATGGCTAGCTGTTACATGATTTTAGTATTAGGGCTGGTGTTTAACACACAGGTTCCACATGCTACAGGTAGTTTGTCTTCAAGTGCATTGCACCAAGTAATCTACGAATATAAGTCATTATTACTTTTGCATGATTAGTAACCCAGTTTATTAGCTGGAGCTTGTGTGAAGACTAAAAAGACTGGTCATTGTTCTGAGTGGCTATATTTTGAACGACAAGGAGAGCTGGGCAATATTCACCAGGCAGCTGTATACATATTGATTAGCTGTGTCATTCAAAAAGATGAGTCACTTGTCTCTAAGGCGTTCTCATTGGAAGAGGTCTTGCGGCAGATGCCAAGGAAAGGCTTGTGAGAAAAAGGCTGAAGAGCTGGCCGGTCGATGTAACTCCCACCAAACACACATTAGCCCCACGTGTAAGGGCTAATGCGTGTTTGGTGTTAGTCTTTTTTTTATTTTATTTCTTTTCCACGGGGCACATTCGTATGTGCTTTTTTCGCAGTAGTTGATTTGACTTTGCTTTGGGCTCAATCGCACGCATGCAGTAATAATTATCCTCCAGTATAAGTTCATGGAGAGGTAATAAAACACTTTTACATAAAAGTGGATCACACAAACGCAAAAAGAATGTACATTTTTGTTTTGTGCAACCAAAACACTGTTATATCGGCCTCTTAAATCCTTCTTTTGTTTCATTTGTATGCAGTACTTTTCCATAATTAGTCAATTCTTCTATTCTTTGCTGCCGGTCACATCCTGCAATGATACATAGCTCTGATGTTTTTAGCGTATGCATTCATCATTTGATTCGTAATTTTTAAATGTGCTTCTTTGTCATATAAGATAACATGTTACAGAATAGCTCCATATAGCCAAGCGTGGCATTTCTTTAAATAATTAGTCGCCGTGTTTGAGCCATTTAATAAACCAAATCAATTCACAAATGTTGCAGATCTTGCCATTCAATTGTCTGCACTCCTTGTTAATCTGGGTCAGGCTTTAGTACTCCTATGCCAGACAAAGAAACAACCGTCGGTTCATAATCTGCTAGGACAAAAGTTTAAAAAATGCATTTTTTTTTTTTAATCTCATTTCCCTTATCCCCTTTCATCTAATTCCATCACAGCGCTACGTGAATCCAATTTTGCAGCTTTCATTGAGAGTGTGCAGACGGATTGTTTTGCTTTTGTAAATCAGCTTCATCTTTTCTGCTGCCACAATTTGGATTCTGTTCTGCTGATTCATTGTTCATCTCTTTTCGAGGTTTGATCTGTTGAAAGGGGAGGATGACTAAATAGTTGGATGAGATGCGTGGACTGAGGGAGAGTTGCTCAAAAATCCTTACTGCGGCGTATTTTCATCTCGTAGCTCATATTATTGATGGAATTCCACCTTGAAAGAGCATTGTTCTTATCTGCATAGTGCCATAAATATTTCTGAAAATATTCAGTTATAATGGGAATATTTCCAATAGAACAACACAAGCAGATTGTGCTATAGTCTGTTGTTTTGTGCCAGTGTTTAATTCCTCACAAAAAAAAAAAAAAAAGGAATGTGATGTTCAGCCTGGTGTGTGATCCCTGTCACAAATGCCTGGTCTCCTGCATGAAAACATGTTTTTCCTTGAGCCCGAAAGCTTTGGCTGCTTGGAATTTGAATTTTGTAATTGAAGAATTAATGGAGTCAGTAATCTAACAATTAATCAGTAGTTACAGTAATGGCTTTCTCCTTCTTAAGTGAAGAGCTTTCTATTGCAAACTGGATGAAAGCACAAAATAGTACAAAATACAACAACTCCATTCATGTAAAATTAGCTGTCATGGTAATCGTGCAAAGTGAAAGAAAATCTGCTGTGTGTGTGTGCGTGTGTGTATCGACTGACTGAAACGTATTATTTGTCAAGAGTTTCTAACGCACATTTGGGCACTCTAATGCAGGGGTGTCAAACTCATTTTAGTTCAGGGGCCACATACTGCTCATACATACTGTGGTCTAAAGTGGGACTAGTAGAGTTTTAAAACTACTAGTTTCCTTTTTTTGAACCTTTTTGGATATACTTTGAGAAGTATATTTGAACATTTATTTTTGACCAGGTGGTCCCCACCTTTGAATTTAATATCAGTTAAATAAATGAGTGCATAGTACCAAACTGTTGGCGCATGCACATGTTGGAGCCTATTTGAATCCAGTTCACAGTGTCTAAACAGTACTCACAGTTCCTGGGATGCAGAATGATGTTAGAAAAAGTTTGGCCAAACCCTCCCTTGGCAGTGTCACGTCACTGTGGTGATGAAACGTTCATAACCATCCAGTAGGTTCTTAGCAGCTTGGTACAACAAGTGTTTCCCAAATACAACTCTCTCATACTGCTAGCACGAGGAGCTAACTAGCAACAGTCCGCAGTGTGGTCACGGGTTAGCATCAATTAAGTCGAATTCCTGACAGAAAAAAGCTCCAACTGAGCGTCCAGTCTCTCCAGCAAACAAGTGCACTAGTCATGCAGGCAGGCACATAACTAAATCACACTATCTTAAAACACTGTAGCTTATTGAACTTTTAGCTACTGTAGCTTGAAGCTACTGAAGTTTTAGTGGTGACTTTCTTTCTCACTCTGTCTCTTCCCTCTCGTTCCCACCCACATTTCTGCATTTTGCACTTTGCAAATTCATGCCACGGCCAGATTAGATCCTCTTGCGGGCCAGTTTAGGCCTAACGTCTACGCTCTGTCGTCTTTGTCTACACCATTTTCCCAGCTTAAAACTGAAAAGAGGGAAACATTCTGGTCTATTTACGGCTACTCTTATCCTTTCAAAAATGTCATACACCTTTGTATATTTTGATAATGTGCTTTCTACACGTCAGTGACAGCTGACTCAGTGACAATAAATAGAAATGTTTATTTGTGAATTGCTTCTTTAAATATGACAGTTTTTTTTTTTCATTTAATCATCAAACATATCCCAGGAGGACTCTTTGTCTCCTAGAGCTCATATGAGAGCCCTGTTTATAGATTAAAACGTGTGTCTGTCAAGACTCGTCTTCATGTCAAATTTTCAGACTTGTAGCTATTTGTAGCTTAACAACACATATTTCGCAGAAGACCGGTATTTATTACCGACATTTCACCAGAGGTTGTAACCTCTACACTTTCTGTTTGGAGTTTACGTCTCCGTCTTCGTGCTCACATTGATTTTCTGAACGTGCTCCACTTTCCTCCCACATTCAAAAAACATTCAGGTCAGGTAGATTAGAGACTCTATAAATGTTTCTCTTTATCTGTGTTAGCTCTGTGACTCTCTTCCGACCTGCCCAGAGTATTTCCCTGTCATTCACTTAGAAAGCAGAAAGAAAAAAAGGTATCCAGCTTTCTGTGGAGAGAAGATAATGTACAAATGAACTCAGACAACTCCATGATAAGCAACTGTCAAACTGTCGCTGGACTAGTATTTGCATATGCGTACGGAAATCGCCCAGCTAGTGAACACTGGAGCTTTTTGTGCTTTTGCCAGCCAACTTGTTTAGTACCAAACAGCTAGTTTCAAAACCACTCCAAAAAATTGCAGGCAGGGAATGCGCTGTTTTTCGGTCTGACAAATCACTAAAGAGCAGACATGGCTCATGGCGGCAAGTGGTTTTTATAAAGGCAGGAGCTACAACAGAGTGTTTCAGACAGAGGGTGAAAAGGGGGTGATGGCGCAAGATGCACTATGAGAAAAATAACAGTTTTGTACGTACAAGTGTCCAAATATATTCCAGTAGAGCCCCTTACATAAAATGATGAATTGTTGACAGAAATGTTATACCTATACTAAAACACAGTTCAACGCCAAGCTACTGTAGCTCTTAGTGAATTTATATGTCAGATTTTTCTCGGACCTATTTTCTAAAAATCTCTGTGCAAAACTGACTTCTGCTGAGATACTGTGTTAAATTGTGAGATTTGTGTCACTAGTAAACATTTATGTATTGAGTATTTATATATTCATTTATTTTCTGTAACTGGAGCCTATCCCAGCTGTCACTTGGCGAGAGGCGGGGTACACCCTGGACAGGTCACCAGTGTATTACAGGTCTAACACAGAGAAACAGACAACCATTCACACTCACAACGATTTAGAATCACCAATTAACCACCACACCACTGTGCTAACCAATCATTTATATGGCAACTTTGATATACACAAGTGTTGCAAAATGTTTTACAAGCAAAGATGTTGATGATTTCATTTTGAAAAGGTTGCTTTCCAGAGTTGCGATACAAAATCATCGGGCCCTGTGAACATGCAGGACTCACTGCTTAGCCGACTCGAGCGACTGCAGCTTTCTATGAAGATGCAGCTGCCACGCTGGGGCTTCACTACGAAGAGCCTGATAAATTTTACATTGTATTCCAAATTCCGCTGGCACCCACTGAAGAGAGGCTGGAGTAATATGCTCCCTGCACTTTGTCCTTTTAAAAAATATGGGCAACTGTGTTTTGAACGATATATTTTGATCTACAGCTCCTTAACAAAGGAAAGAAAATAAAGCAATGAAAGCATAAATGCGACACTAAAGCATAAATGCCTGATCGTGGGGGTTTATCCTGGCTATAAAAGAAAGCATGATTGCACAAGCTTCTTAACATACAACTACATTTAATTTTGTATAGTTTGATATTTGACATCGAAGGTAATTTGCATTTCCTTTACTGTATCTTCTTGCTGAACTTGTATACTGTATAAATAGCAGCCTTTTAACCATTATTCACAGTGCAATAATTAAAACATGAACCACTTTGAGGAATGCTGATAATGTTGAGTAGAAAATAAGATTAACGTACACAAAATCAGCCACACTCATAGCTGCTGCATCCTCTTTCTTCCACACAGTAAATCTTAATCAAAGAATACATTGTTTGTGTTACCACGGTTTCTTCTGGCATGATTCATAGAGTTACACAAACAAATTCCCCGGTTCCATTTTGGCTTGCTTGTTTGACATTCCAGTCGCACACATGCCTTTGAGGAACTGTGAGTTGTAATCAGACGTTTCCAGATATCTCGACTCGATTGAAGGACTGGTGGGTGGTGAGCTTCCTTATTATTTATGTCCCCTCAGTCTCAAATATAAATCACACAACACAGCAGTCATAGCTGCTTTTCTTCCCTCCTTTCCTCCTCCTGCAGAGATACAGAACAGAAGTCGGCAGCTTCATTGTGATTTAGTTTTATGTGACTGAAATTGAGAGTGTGAGGACGGTGCACCCTGAAACAAAAAAATGGATGTTAAAGCACTCCATCATAGTTGGAAGTTTGTGCGTGAGCATATTGTATGTGTGTGATTAGGGGTTGCTATTCTGGTTTCGGAGTAATTCAAACATTAAGAATAAGACTTTTGCATTCATTTATCTAATTAAACTCTTCTCTTTTTTCCTTTCATTTCATTCCAGTTGGCCCAAATCCTCTTTCCAAAGAGTGGAAGACCAGTCAATGAATTATGAATGTTAAACAAGATGACCTCCTCTCAGCAGCAGCAGATGATGCGAGGTCCTAGGTGGAACCGGGCCTTGTCCGACCCTTTGTTTGTGCTGCTCCTTGCCCTCCAACTGCTGGTGGTGGCAGGACTGGTACGTGCTCAGACGTGTCCGTCTGTCTGCTCCTGTAGCAACCAGTTCAGCAAAGTCATCTGCACCCGCAGAGGCCTGCGAGATGTTCCTGATGGCATCTCTACCAACACACGCTACCTGAATCTGCAAGAAAATCTCATTCAGGTCATAAAGGTGGACAGCTTCAAGCACCTAAGACATCTGGAGATTCTGCAGCTGAGCAAAAATCACATACGCAAAATTGAGCTTGGCGCCTTCAATGGACTAGCCAGCCTCAATACCTTGGAGCTTTTTGATAACCGCCTCACCACCATCCCAAACGGGGCATTTGAGTACCTGTCCAAACTAAAGGAGCTTTGGCTGAGGAATAATCCCATTGAGAGCATTCCCTCCTATGCTTTCAACAGAGTGCCCTCATTACGGAGGTTGGACCTTGGGGAGCTCAAACGGCTCTCCTACATATCTGAGGGGGCCTTTGAAGGGCTGAGCAATCTGCGCTACTTAAATCTGGGAATGTGCAATCTGAAGGAAATCCCCAATCTTATTCCCCTGGTGAAGCTGGATGAGCTGGAGATGTCAGGAAACCAGCTATCTGTCATCCGGCCTGGCTCATTTAAAGGGCTCATTCACTTGCAAAAGCTATGGATGATGCATGCCCAGATCCAGACCATAGAAAGGAACTCCTTTGATGACCTGCAGTCACTTGTGGAACTCAATCTTGCCCACAATAACCTTACCCTCTTGCCCCACGATCTCTTCACTCCATTACATCACCTGGAGAGGGTGCACTTGCACCACAACCCATGGAATTGTAACTGTGACATCCTCTGGCTAAGCTGGTGGCTTAAGGAGATGGTACCAGCAAACACCAGCTGCTGTGCCCGCTGCAGCTCACCGACCCAGCACAAGGGACGATACATTGGCGAGCTGGACCAGAATTACTTTCACTGTTATGCTCCTGTTATTGTGGAGCCTCCCGCAGACCTAAACGTGACAGAGGGAAGCGCTGCAGAGTTGAAATGCAGAGCCAGCTCCTTGACCTCAGTAAGCTGGATTACACCCAATGGTTCCATCATGACACACGGCGCATACAAGGTCAGAATCTCCGTGCTGAATGACGGCACACTGAACTTCACCAACGTCACCATGCAGGACACAGGCACATATACGTGCATGGTCAGTAACTCTGCAGGTAACACAACAGCATCTGCCACACTCAATGTGTCTTCTACAGAGAACAGCAGCTTCAGCTACTTCACCACAGTGACAGTGGAGACAATAGAGACGCCGCATAACGAAGGCTTCACCACAACTGTGCAACACAAGGTGGGCCCCACACCTTCTGCTGGTTCATGGGAGTCTATTACCCACACTTCTACAACAACCACTACAGTCCGAACCCCGCTATCCACCCGCGCCACTGAGAAGACATACACGATCCCCGTCACTGAGCTGGGCGGGGAGGGCTCCCTGAACGGCCTGGACGAGGTAATGAAGACGACTAAGATCATCATCGGCTGCTTCGTTGCAATCACACTCATGGCAGCCGTCATGCTGATAATCTTCTACAAGATGCGCAAGCAGCACCACCAGCAGAACCACCACGCACCCACACGCACCATTGAGATCATCAACGTGGACGAGGACTGTGTAACAGGAGGCCCGGGCATGGAGGGCCACTTGACGCTGCCCCCTCTCGAGCACGAGCACCTCAACCACTATAACACCTATAAGACTGCGTACAACCATGCCTCCACTATCAATTCGATACACAGCTCAGCCCACGAACCTTTGTTAATCCGGGCCAGCTCAAAAGACAATGTACAAGAGACCCAGATCTAATGCTTTGGCGAAACATTATAAAACTGATGGAACTATATACAGGAATTACTGATAGGACATTACTGACATTTGGTTGTGAGGACTGCGGCTCAAACGCGGAGGAACAGACTCATGTGTTTGGCGAATCAGCGGCCGGTGACGTTAATTCAATGACTTTGGGAATTAGAGTATGTCTACTGTTTCAAAAAGTGTCTTTACAAAAACAGAAGTTATTTATTTAAGAAAAAAAAAATATTGTGGTTAAATCAAGAAAAAACTGTATTCTGCAATTATTTTTTCAGCACTTAATTCATTTTTTTTTCCTTTTCTTCCTCTCATGTCACAAGATTGGTTTACTAATATGCTTTCAAACTGTCATAAGACATCTGTTGAAAAAGAAAAAAAAATCCTGCAAAAGCAAATTACTGTTCCTTTTATTATCTTTTTTTTCTGGTATAACTGCAGACTTTGGATCAGATGAGATAGTAACATAATTTCCCCCATGTATCAAAGAAATCTAGAGCACATCAGTGATTTTCTCCAGCTGTGGATCAAGTGATGAGATATTTTGTGGCCATCTGTAACTGAGATGAATTAAACACGTGTTCATCATTTTGCAGTGAGTGACAGAGCTGTCGGTGATGAAATCTGGTAACGGTTCGCTGTTAAATTATGTCCGTCACATACATTAGACCCTCTCTGCTCTGTCGTCAGTAGACTGAATATCTTGGCTGAGGTCAGAAAAACAAAAAAACAAAAAACAAAGTCCTGTTTTCTGCTATTGTAAAAGTCGAGGCTCTTTATTAGAAGTGCATTTTTGTTAAATTAAATTTCACTGATCTCTACATCTTTGTGTTTCTAATGTATATGCAACATTATAATTTTATACCTAATCTCAAATTGTCCAGACTGGAGTGACAGCTTCTCAGAGACATCGTCGGATTGTTATAGAAAACACACCATTAGTTGCATTAAGAGGAATTAAGTTTCTGAAAGTCATGACGCTGAAGCAACTGAGAAACAACATATTTGCAATTGAAGGAAGGTTGGGAATGTAGCGGTACAGCAGTACAGTATCTTAAATTCTGGCAAAAAAGTCCACTGTCTCCAAATGTTTCCAATGTATCAAGGCCTCACCTATACCTTACTGTGCTTTGTACTGTTGCATATTAGGATGACTGCTTTGAAGCCACCTCTTTCATGCTGGGACCCCTTACCTCATCTGCGGCACTATAGGGGTGCCGTCAGAAGCAGACTGATGAGCTGAAGAAAGAGCTTAAACCCTTTATACAGCTGTCTGAGCACATTGCAAGCCATCCGCGTGCCACATATCCACATAGGCCATGCCTGGCAGCCTCAGATTCACACCCTGCCCCTTGCCAACCACAGTTGGCCCTGAGTGGCGAGGCTTATGCTGCGAGAGACTTCAGGGGTGAGCGCGCGGGATCGGTCATCAACCAGATGTTTGGATTGCACCTGCCTCTCGCCCTCTCGCTCGGCGACAACACAATTTACATTTTAATCGATGTGCCCATGGGCTTTGGATGGACACGGCTCTGCAAGGCGCCCGCGGCCTGGAAGCCATTTCAAAGTCCCCACTTTTGAAAAATGGTGGCAGGCACTGTAAATGCAGGTTTTAGGCAGACATTTGGCAGACGGCCCTAGGTTTATTTTTAGTAAGGAAGTAGAGTTTTTGTCCAATCGTCAGATATATCAAAAAGGTCAGGGCGCCATCATGCTTAACTCGCTTTTGTGTTTTTATTAAATAAAGGTGCCATCAGGATTGATATACAAGACAATGCCTCGAAGAATCTGTGGTCACAGATAGTGTCATGTACTCTGTGAGGATTCACTGATCTGGAAGCTGGCACGCCACCCAAAGTTCCCATCATACATCGTCTATAGGCCAATGCTGTGATTAGCTTCAGATTACAGGGGGTCAGTTCACTCCTTCTGCAACTTCTTCTGTGGCCCGTCTGTTATGTTTCACCAAAATATAGCTAAAACATTATTTCCAATTCATTCCCCGTGTAGGACACTGCCAAGCTTACCAGAAGTAACATGGCCCAGCGTGTCACGGCAACCTGCCTCCTCCTCTTCAACTGGTCAAAACAATACACTGTACGAGCCTCGTTACGAGACTCCAAACAGCGGAGGACAGTGAAGGAGCGCGTGCGTCTAGCTGTCAGTTAATTAGGAAAATCCCGTCAAGCTGACAAACATTCAGAGCCTACAGAGACCGGTTTCGATTCAGAAAGAAAGCTTTTAACCTCGGATAGAAAAAGGCTGCACTCGGCGACGCTTCAGCGAGTAGAGAGATTAAATGAGATACAGTTTGCCTCAGAGGGATACAAAAACTGAACGGTGTTAAACATGAGTAATCAAAGGCCCAATTTGCACAGGACGAGTAATACCTGGGGTACCTGTGATGCGTAATAAACATGGATCATGTATGACAAAAATGAAATGTTTGTAATACGTAGCAAACACATACCCCTAACACAAAGGACATTTAATAACGTTAGTTTTGCGAGAAAGAGAACAGTAGTTTTATTTTCCTATTTTTCTTCCTCAGCCAGATAAAGAGTTGCAGAGGCTTAAGCAGAAATCATTAATGAGAGCTTTGATACTATTTAGGATGCAAGCAAGGGCGTCCTAGTCGGCATCATACAAACCGTGCAAAACCGCACGACTTAAAGGTTTATTCTGTAAATCTGTGGGGAAACACAATAGTTTAATTATCCAGTGTGAATGTGCTGCACACAACACAGAAATGGGGAAATAGATTTTCTAAATAAACCCGAGGTCCCCGGGTAATATTAGTCATGACTGAATGAGATAATTGATTAGCCAATACCATTGTTGTTGTTGTTGTTGTTTTTTCCACCCGGACACTATTCATCCAATAATTGCACTTGTGTGGAGTCTGGCACATCTGTAAACCATAGAATGAGCTGGGTTTGTGTCATTATTCTATGTTTGAGTTCATAGTGGTGAGGGCTGTGGATCACAATACCACTCGGGTTGACGTCGGAGGCTGTAACCATCTTCCCTTTTTGCCTTTAGTTGGAAGTAAATCGTCTGAAAATTTCAATGGTAAATTTGTTGCATTTTAGTCAAGCTGTCTCATGTATGTAAGATATCTAAATATTTTTGGTCAGTATTTCTTTTCTTTCCACATGATTTACTTTTTTTTTCTTTTCGTTCTGAGAGGGAATGCTGTTCTAGTGGTAGATTTATATAAAATACATTTTGAGAATAAAATAAAACAAAAACAAAAATTTTTAAAATTTTGATTTTACATGTGCCAACAACCTGTTCTAAAAGTGGAAAAAAAAGAGAAACATTCTGTAAAAGAATAAGAGACTGATTTTCATGTAATCATACTTTCATGACCTTTAAAAGATATGGAGATCGATTATAGAGACCAGAGTTTGTAGTTCATACACAAAATATGGTTAAAATAAACTATTGTTGTTTTTCTGTATTGTCTGATTCTTGCTTTCAACCCGTGCCACGAGAGGACTGATGCATAACAGCGTAAGATTAATACTTTATACTTACTAAACTGTATGTTTCACATATGTGCACACCTTTTCCAAACAATTATCTGTAATGCATCGTCCTTTATGTACGATGATTTTGAACAAGCATACAACACTGTCCCGATGTCTTTTTGACATGTCCGGAACAATCTAAAGGGTTTCTTACATGGCATCGGTGCAAAAGCAGAAACGAGTCAGGAAAATGTAGGACCTTGCACCTTTTCCTGACGTGCTTAAGACATTTCCGGGAAAATAAACCACAAGATCTATGAATGACTGGTCTATACAGTAAATCAACTTCAGTGTCATTATGTGATATTTCAAATCAACAACAAATATGTAAACTTTTTCTTTTCATTCATTCATTCATTCATTCATTCATTCATTCATTCATTCGTCTTCTGTAAACCCTTATTCCTGTTAAGGGTCGTGGGGTCTGCTGGAGCCTATCCCAGCTGTCATCCCACCCTGGACAGGTCGCCAGTCTATCACAGGGCTAACACAGAGATAGAGAGAAACAACCATTCACACTAACACTTACGGCCAATTTAGAATCACCAATGAACCTAACAAGCATGTCTTTGGACGATGAGAGGAAGCCGGAGTACCCCGGAGAGAACCCACGCACATACCGGGAGAACATGCAAACTCCACTCAGAAAGGCCCAGTTGGCCCATGGATTCAAATCCAGGACCTTCTTGCTGTGAGGCATCAGCGCTAACCACCACATCACTGTGCCGGCCTTAACTTTCTTTTTTCTTTTTTATTCATTCATTTTTTTTTTGCTTGTCCTCCAGAGGGTCGCCTATGCCAGCTGTAATTGGGCAAGAGGTGTTTTCTCATTTTTAATGATCGTTCGGCAACCATATTGACGCATGTTTGGTCTACACCATTGGCGCTGGCTGGAAATGGAAATCTAATAAGTGATAACAGTGGTAATGATACACAGTGGACCTATCTTTGGATGATGAGGTGTAACAACGCCAGGAAACACGATGAACATCTCGGTGCCTTTAGCCTCTAACCCAAGCACACGGTATGCTTAATGACATTACTGTTCTCCATACCCTACGGAAGTCATCGTCAAACTGCATTACGTCATTACGTTCTTTTTTGTAGCTAATGGAGAACTAACTATATTAAACACCTAATGCTGTTATCCAAAGCAAATTTTAGTACTAGACAAACAAGATGCTTGCACTTTACAAATGAATATCTCTATCATTAGCATCAGTGAACGACTGTTCCACTCGGTAATTAGCCGGATAAAATAGGATTCAGATCATTTTGCAATCAAGTCATCGAGCAGAGCACTGTAAACATTTAGAGAGAGAGAGGGCATCAGTAAAAAGCACATGAAATGTCACACACTGATATTAGGAAATGAAGGACATACACAAGTCAGAGTGGAATTGTTTTACCATTTCTCCACAGACAGTCCAGGAATCACTATGTTCTTCTTCATACAAGGAGCGCAGGGCAGCAGGACATGATTCCAGTTGATGGACCAGAGTCAGGTTGTGTGGTATAGTAGATCTTCGCTTACTGATATCTGCTGGATGACAAACAGTTGGTCTGATTAGTTTATGTTGGAAGTAGTAGTAGATGTGAGGGATCTGGTGCAGCTCTTATGTGATCCTTTCTCTAAATGTTTGCCTTTAAAGCCGCTTTACATGAATGAAAATTTGGTCTTGTTCACGACGCCGACATGATTTCCGCACTTAGCATCGTGTAGATTCAACAGTAGAATGACTGTTTGCTGCAGATCCTGTAAAAGCTGCATTAGTCAAAATAAATTAAATGTGAAAATCTATCAGTCATTATAGTGCAGATTTGCTAGCTGATTCATGAATAAAACAAATGCATTTACTGTAAATGCACATACACAAATCAGGCATAACATTATGACCGCTGACAGGAGAAGTGAATCACATTGATCATCCAGTGACAGTACAATGTTCTGCTGGGAAACTTCTGGAGGTGGCTGTTACTTAGACATGTGCCACCCACCCAGACCAGACCAGGCACCCCTACCCCATAACAATGACACTCCTTCATTTATTTTCAGATTTATTTATTTATTTTTGGTTACTTCTGTTTTATTTTATTTTTTATTTATTTACATATTTATGTATTTTATTTTACTATTAATATTATTATCATTAGGACCTCCATGTTCTCGGATGTATTGCTGTTCGTTGTTGTTATAAAGAAAAATCAATAAAAACTTTGAATTACAAAAAAAAACAATGACACTCCTTGATGGCAGCAGACACACAAACACAGCTGTTTAGGAACAGCTAAAAAAAACCAAAAAAAAAAACATGAAAAACAGCATAAGGTGTTGACCTGGCCTCCAAATTCACTAGATCTCAAACTGATCTAGTATCTGTGTGATGCACCGGAACAAGCCTGATCCACAGAGGACCCTCATCTCAACTCATAGGACCCAAAGGTCCCCCACTAACAACATTATGTTGCGAGGCACCATAGGACACCCTCAGAAGGACCATGTCCTTTCTCTGATGAGTCACAACTGTTTTGGAGGCACAAAGGAGACCTACACAATATTAGGAAGGTGGTTATAATGTTATCCCTGATCAGTGCACAGTACAATACACGTGCAAGTAGCAATCAAACACCACACCCCTCAACCAGTCAATCAGCTATAGATACGCTGACAGTGAACTGACCAGTCTACAGTCATTACTCAGCACATATTTTGTTACATATTTGAGTGAGAGTTGGTGTGAGACACATGAGAAAGACTGACGCAAATAGACTTTTGCACTTCTTTTCACAGTGGGAGTTTTGATTAGATTTATCTATCAAGGGTACAGCCGCTGCACTGGGAGTGTCAGTCAAACCAAGTGTGAAAATAAAAAGGCTCCGTGTTCTGTGGGATTTACAAAGCTGTTAACGTTAATGTGACAACAGAAATCAGGAGAAAATACCACACCAACAAAGGCTCAACTGAACCTGATTAGAAATAGGTCTCTAATCAGATACATTAACTGGCAGCCACTAATTGAAAACTCCGCAACACATGCTGCTCGCTCACTTTGAATATAAATGTGATCGCTGCATGATTCCAGGACGGGAAATCATTTCTTTGGAGATTTTTAAAGGTAGACTCAGACAACTGTTCCCCAGCGGACTCATGCGAACTCTTCATCTCTGTTGTGCGTTTGTGTCAGCTGATGAGCGGGCAATATCGCGCTCCTCAAGGAAACGTTACGATGCCAACTGGTCTTTGAAGTGTGTTTTCGTAATAGTTGTCTATTCAAAACAGCAGCCCAGGGTCTGTTCCACCGGCTCCTCGCTAATGCACCATTAAACTCCTCATCTTCTTATTTATTCTGCTCCTGAGGCTCGGGTAAATTAATGGGTGCTTAATGCCAGCACATAGCTTGGTATGCTAGTGTTTTTTTTTTATTCTCACGCAATATTTCAGTTCCAATAGAAAACTGTGCAGAAAAAATGTGTCATTAAATGGAATGTTTAAGGAGAAGTTAGGTGGTAATTTTCATTATACACTATAATATTATGATATACTTAAGTATTTATGAGTAAAGATCACTGTTTAGGTGCTCATAATAGGGCTCTGTAAAGTCTAGACAGTGAAATAAGATGATTGGGAGAAAGCAGTGGACAAATAAAATGATCAGATGTGGATCGGGCTTTGGCCAAGCCTGGTCTTTTGTAGTTATTTATTTAGGTCTGCCATGAGCCATAATAAACCACACCCCTGCAGAGTCAAAGCATCTTCTTCCTTTTCTGTTTTAATGCTGGTTGGCTGGCATTAAAGGAGCCTGGTCGTGTCTGGTAGGTGGCTGTTGTTCAGTACTAACAACTTATTTCACCACCTACAAAAAAGAATCACAAGAAGGAACACGCTCCTGATCACTCAGGCAAAGGTTGCACTGAAACAACAACAAACACTGATCACTCAGACAGCGTCAAGCGTTTTATGATCACCCCATGTCTGTAGTACGTAGCACAGGTTTTCCTCGTCTGTTGGAGGTTCTGGAAGGTACAAGCTCCCCTCCCGACACCGCATCACCTTTGACAGCTCCATTTATTGTACTTAATACGGTGACATGGGACACAACTGATCTAGGAGAATGCAAGTAAGATAAAGAAAAGCCTTTATGAATCTCCTGGGGAGGAAGTATTGTTGAGTTAAGATTGGATCAGGATTTGGACCGGCTGATACTCAATATTATATAATTCATACTGGATGGGGGGGGGGGGGGGTAATATCAGCCATTGTGAGAACACTGCCGCTAGACAAAGATTAATGTAAGAGAGCAACGCTAACGGTTTAGCAGACAAACAGCCAAGTAACAACCCAGAGTCGAACCTGCCAAATGAGGAATCCGTGGTTCAATAGCATCGGTCTTGAGTGACTTCACTTCCTGGTGACATGCTGCACACCTGTGAGCAACATGTGGAGGTGACATTTATATGTCACACGGCCTAATAAGAGCTCCTACAGGAGCCTTCACGTTCCTCACTCCCTAGCCCCCTTGGGGTGCATGTAAGGTACTGGAACATTGGCCACGATGACGGAGAGGGAACACTGTGTTGCTGTATGGGTAAGTATACGGGTTCATGAAGAAATAAGATTCATTAAGAATTTCTGCACACTCAATACGCACGGTCAGTGACATCTACACTATTAACCCCTTTCCATTTCCATTTTATTAAAAATCGTGAAGGGATTTTGTTCTTTAGAGTTCTTTGTTTAAATAAGGCATGGCACATAGTCACTTGGCAAATGCAATGCACTACGAAACGGTTATCTGTGTCTCGTTTGTATCTCATAATGATCAAAACCCTTTGAATCACAGTTTAATTCGTCAGTTTTGATTCAGAATGGGTCGCTGCTGTTCAGAAAACAGCACGTCAGTATCTTAACTCGATCACTCGAAGCGACGGGCGAGTTCTCAAGTGACAGAAGTGGTCATCACTTAAAGCGAGTGAAAACACCTTGCCCTCTATTCCGTTATCAGATAAGGCCTCAGAAGGCTGCGAGATGCAGCAGAAGCCATGCTAGATGCTGAGAGCAAGCTCTACTTCACTAGCAGTGAGCCTAAAACAGGAGGGGTGCCATAACATCAAAGCCGAGGCATCACTGTGAGTAGCTAATCACTTCCTTTTAATGTCATGTTGCTCTTTAAGTCGCTGAAAAAGTGAATGCTGCTGGGGTGGCCTTTCATACAGCCCATATTGCACACTGAAGGTTTGCTCGGTTCATCTTGACTAAACTAGAACACGCGAATTTCAGTGCTCACTGCTCCGCGGGGGAGAATAAACACAAGGTTTCAATCCAAGCTGGATCGAGCAGGACTCGCTGTTCTTAACACCCTGAGTGTATTTTTGTTTTTCGAAAACACGGCAATCCAGAAAGGCATGTTCCTGTGATCAAAGCATGAGGCACTCACATGGATGTGAAATTGACATCAGTTTAATGAATCTTTGAGTAACGCAGCAGACTTCAAGTTTCAGTTTAATAGACCTCGATGAAAGTGCAGTCCTGAAATCCAAATAGTTTTGTTTTCACAGCTAACGAGGCTCTGGGATTTGTAGGTAATACTCTTACTTACTGAAGAGATCCATTAAGGACGTTACGAGATGTTTCAGGGCCCAAGAAGTGCACTTAGTAACATTTTGAACGCATTTCGTCAAAGCAGTAATCTCTTCCTCCAAGACGGGCAGAAACAAGTGCAAAATAGTTTACAGAAAAAGAAGGAAAAAAAATGAAATCTCCCTTGACTGTATGAATATATGTCACTCCAAAGCAACATCAAGCAATAGTCAATGAAATATATGAAATCTAACCTTCTTCATTACTTGAGCGGATTTGGTTAGCACTGATGCCTCACAGCGAAAAGGTCCCGGGTTCGAATCCATGGGCTGACTGGGCCTTTCTGTGTGGAGTTTGCATGTTCTCCCTGTGTCTACGTGGGTTCTCTCCGGGTACTCCTTCTTCCTCCCACCGTCCAAAGACATGCTTGCTAGATTTATTGGTGATTCTAAATTGGCTGTAGGTGTGAGTGTGAATGGTTGTCTGTCTCCCTGTGTTAGCCCTGCGATGGACTGGCTACGTGTCCAGGGTGTACCCCGCCTCTCCCGGATGACAGCTGGGATAGGCTTCAACAGACCCCCATGAGCCTTAACAGGAACAAGCAGTTACAGAAGATGAGATGATTCGAGCTCCACCACTATTGACCACTACGTACTCTGAGCAAAATATTTTCAGTCGCAATTTTCAGAAAGTACATAACTCAATGCACATATGTTTTAACACACCATTGAAAGTTTTAAATAAGACTAGGCAAAATGAAACTGAAAAGAAGTTTTTGGACCTTGAGATGACTTTTCAAGCTCCTGCTGCAGAGTGGCTGATATGTACAACAGGAAAAACAGAGCAGCACAAAACCAGAGAGTCAACAGGTGCATACACAGTCACGGTAAGTATCGGTATCGAAGTATTATCTGGGTTTACTAGTGAATGCTGTACTTGTATTAGATGTAACAGCAGGTAAAAGGAACTGCTTTTTTAGTAGCTTAAGACATTGAAGCAAGGCACACAGGCAATTGACATATCTGACAGCGGATTCTGTCCTATAATCAGGACACGTCTGTTAAAGGATAATGGAGTAGAGCAAAGTCACAGTGCAGCTACTGTCATCCTCCTGATCTCCAGGAGCACTCAGACTCTGAGCACGCAGCATCTATAAAAAAAAAAAACTCACTCTCCATCACAGAGCTTCCCTTCACTCCGAGGAGAATTACTTCTTGAGGGCGTGTTCACTATGTTTCAACTTACCAGCAGCAATGCAGCAAAGCAGCCGCCCCGCTGCATGTACAGTAGACGTGCCCGGCAAGCCATATAAATTCCGTCTCTCTCTCTCTGACGCTCTCTCTTTCTCTCTCTCTCTCTCTGCTTCTCTTAAATGCAGAAATATGCAGACGCATACACAAAACAAACCCAATAATGATCAAGCTTCTTTCTGTGTGGGCGATCACTGGAGGCAGTGTCGGCTGCCGCACCGCTCAGTGTCTGTGTTCCCGTGGAAACTGTGATGGTGGGATGCATTGACTGACCGACCCTGTTCAGCACACACAGATTCTCTTTCTTTCAAATGTGCACCTCTCAAAATCTTATGCTGCAGATTTCAAGTTTGTCTGGTTTAGTTATATTAATATACAGTATTTCTGGCAAAATTACTGCAAAGTTGAATCTATTTTATTTTTTTTTCTTCTCAGGAAGCAGTTTCACCAAGTATAAATGTTCCACCCTGTTTTTACAGATCAGCTCCCGATACTGGTCCTGGCACGTGTGACCTCCAAGGAGGATGTAGCTGAGTCTACAAGTGTTGAAGGCATGTAGAAGTCATAAAAAGTCTGTTTTTAAAGGGGGAAAGGTACAGTATATTCTATTCCTTATGCGTACTGTACTTTAAAAAACCCAGAGTTCAGAATCTATAGCAAGGCTTCAAGTTTGGCTTCAGTTGTCTTTTGGACCTTGAGGCTATTAAAAAAAAAAAAAATCTGTCTATGCAGCTGACCTGCGTGACATTCACAAGTTGATCTCATCAATACAGTGAACCACTTAGCACAAACATCTTTGGGTGGTATGGGAATACACAGCAGCATGTCATGTGCATAGCGGCAAAAATCATTTCCATGGTCCCAGCGAGGGACCGATAAGACATCCCTGTCACTAATTAGGTGATTAGAAGTTTGCAGGTGGTACCTCTGCTATTGTATGTAGTATATAATACATATATATATTTTTATATATTTTTTTTTTAAAGAAATCTTGGATTAACTAGTGTGAGGTTTTTATTTTCAAGTGTTAATTTGCATGCAGCTCTGTACGTTTTCTATCAGTAATTATGCAACTCTTTGAGCTTAAAAGGGGAAAACATATCAAAGGGACTCATGGTTATGTGTTATGCACTGTATGTTAAATCACTGGCCCTTTATAGCAGCTTGTTTTACACTGTCCTGGTCAAAACCGTTAACTGTTTAGCAAACGTTTCACGGGAGTGACTTTTACATTTCAAAGATGTGAAACTTAGATCCGTTTTATGTCAAAGCAATTAAAGTCTCGCCGCCAGTCTGTGCAGCTCATAGGAATTGTTTGACATTCACAAGTTTATGTAATTAATATACTGAACAACGTTGTGATAAACTGGTTTGGTTGGTGTGGGAATGCATGGCTGTCAATCACTACAGACCTCCAAACTTCATGTGGCCTTCAGATGAGCTCAAAAACAATGCATAGAGAGCTTCATAGAATAGGTTACCATGGCTGAGCATCTGCATCCAAGCCATACATCACCAAGTGCAATGCAAAGTGTTGGACGCAGTGGTGTAAAGCACGCCACCACTGGACTCTAGAGCAGTAGAGACGTGTTCTCTGGAGTGATGAATCACGCTTCTCCATCTGGAAATCTGATGGATGTATCTGGGTTTGGTGGTTGCCAGGAGAACAGGACTTGTCTGACTGCATTGAGCCAAGTGTGAAGTTTGGTGGAGGGAGGGATTATGGTGTGGGGTTGTTTTTTACAGGAGCTGGGCTTGGCCCCTTAGTTCCAGTGAAAAGAACTCTGAATGCTCCAGCATACCAAGAGAGTCTGGACAATTCCATGCTCCCAACTTTGTGGGAACAGTTTGGGGGAATGGCCCCGCCCTGTTCCAACATGACTTCACGTCAGTGCACAAACCAATGTCTGTAAAGACATGGATGATTCGAGACTGGTGTGGAAGAACTTGACCGGCCTGCACAGAGTCCTGACCTCAACCCAGTAGAACACCTTTGGGATGACTCAGAGTGAAGACTGTGAGCCAGGCCTTGTCATCCAGCATCAGTGTCTGACCTCACAAATGCGCTTCTGGAAGAATGGTCAAAATATTCCAGAAACACACTACTAAACCTTTTGGAAAGCCTTCCCAAAAGAGTTGAAACTGTTATAGCCACAAAGGGTGGGCTGACGTCATATTAAACCCTATGGATAAAGATAGGATGTCACTTACGTTCATTTGCGTGTAAAGGCAGATGAACGAAGACTTTTGGAAATATAGTGTATGTTCCTATGGCTGTAAGCCAGGGGTGCTCAATACGTCGATTGCGATTGCGTGTCATTGAAAATTTAGTTTTAGATGTTAGTCTAAAACATTTATCCATTGCAACTCCAAAACAAAGGGCAAGACAATTGTTCATCTTTAGTTATTTTTAATTAATAGTTGCAACATGCCCTCAGTTCAGCAGCACACATCCACAGCCACGCACAACTTTACAACAACAACTCAAGACTACCGTCTTTCTTAAAGAGACAGCGGTATTTTTCTAAAGGTGAAGTGCACCTATGTTTCTTGATAAACATAAAAACAAAGATAGATAGAACGTTTAACACCGTAGCAACAATTAATATGACTTAGTATATATGTATATGGATCATTTTGACTCGGCCATTGTAAAAGTAGCTCGCAAGCCAGAAAAGTGTGGGCACCACTGCTGTAAGCACAGGGTACTGTCAAAAAACTGATATAGTTGTTTGGGTTGGAGGACTTGCTGCCAAGTTCTGTTGGAGAGAAGCGGAAAACCCAGTAGTCATGTAGGGTAAATGGGTCTAGAAGCAATGATCAATAAACTGAAATGGAAACCATCAGTTTCTGTTAGGTAGATATTAAACATATTGAACTAAAGCTAAAATTTTTGAGAAGGATGTCCTTATAGGAAAATGTGAAATAATGTCAATATTTTAAAGCAACATTACAGAATGAAATACAAAATAAGAAGTTTAAATATAAAACGCAACTGAAATTAAGTGCGACAAACTTTTTTTTTTTTTTTTTTTACACTAGTCTCGGTACAAGTGACCTCCAAAGAGGATGGAGTTAAGTCTGCAAGCATTGAAGGCTTGTAGAAGTCATAAAAAGTCTGTTTTTAAAGGGGGAAAGGTACAGTATATTCTATTCCTTATGCGTACTGTACATCAAAACCCAGAGTTCAGAATCAATGGCAAGGATTCAAGTTTTGCTTCAGTTGTCTTTTGGACCTTGAGGCTATTAAAAAATAAAAAATGCATCTATGCAGCTGACCTGCATGACATTCACAAGTTGATCTCATCAATACAGTGAACCACTTAGCGCAAACATCTTTGGGTGGTATGGGAATACACAGCAGCATGTCATGTGCATAGCGGCGAAAATCATTTCCATGGTCCCAGCGAGGGACCAATAAGACATCCCTGTCCCTAATTAGGTGATTAGAAGTTTGCAGGCAGTACCTCTGCTATTGTACGCAGGATATAATACATCATTTAAAAAAAAAAAAAATAACTAGTGTGGTTTTTATTTTACAGTGTTCATTTGCATGCACCTCTGTGCGTTTTTATAATTAATTCTGCACCTCTTTTAGGTTAAAAGGGGGGAAAAAATATCAAAGGGGCTCATGGTCATGTGTTATGTGCTGTATGTTAAATCACTGGCCCTTTATAGCAGCTCATTTTACACTGTCCTGGTCAAAACCGTTAACTGTTTAGCAAACGTTTCACTGAAGTGATTTTTTAATTTTTAGATTTTTAAATTTCAAAGATGTGAAACTTAGATCCGTTTTATATCAAAGCAATTAAAGCCTCACCGCCAGTCTGTGCAGCTCATAGGAATTGTTTGACATTCACAAGTTTATGTAATTAATATACTGAACCACTTAGTGAAAAACTGTTTGGTTGGTATGGGAATGCATGGCTGCATGTCATTCATCTGTATAACGATCACAGATGGACTAAGATTAAAAAAAAGACACCATGCTATATGAATGCTACAACACGATGTTATGCCAGTTGCAAGTATACTTTGCTTGCAGTTAGTAGGTTACAGCCTAATAAACCAATAGGATGTTTAGCACGTCATAACTGATTCCGATTGTTTCGCTCAACAGCCGTAAAGCTCGGCACTAATGTGACTGAAAAATGCTCATTAGTAATCCAAGTTCTTTGAGTAATGTACGCCACCAGCAATGACCATTTGACATGGATAAATTATTCAAGAGTAATAAATTCCCCCTAAATGGTTCTCAGTATGTGTGCATAATACTTTCGCATAATGATACAATGATACACATTGAGTGATTTGATACTGTGGGAGCCTCTTGCCAATACAAGCCTTAGGTAAGAAACCAGCAGAGGGGCCGCAGATTTTATGGCCTGTGATGATGACTGGCAGAGGAGACGCCTGAAAATTCCAATAGCCGTGGCCCAGGATATCTGCGAATTGGGTTCAATGATTAAATCGAGTGCAAAGGAATGACACACTCGCTCAGATTTAAAGAATGTTACAAATGTGTTTTCTGGCAGATGGGGAGGATTTTAAATGACCCATATTAACCTACTGTACTTTATATTGTGCCAGAATGTTAAATGTACAACATTTTTGGCATTGTCGCCTGTCAGATAGCAGATAGAGATCGAAAAGCATTATAGATGATGACATAGAGGAGGACATTTTTGGTTTTTAAATTAAAGAGGCTGGTCCTCTACGGTCGGCAAGAATGACAAAAGGAAATGTAACTGATGCAGTCTGCTATATATGTATATTAAGTATGTGTTAGCAAGTGGCAACCCATGGAGCCAACACAAAGTGATAAACACAATAGCCACTTGAGGTTAACCCCAAAATTGAGTCAATTACCATACACCTCCATGCTGCCAAGCTAGTTTCACCATTCATGACGACTGCGTGGAGTGACTTTTTATATAACTCACCTGTTTATATCTATATCAAGTCAATTGGGGCTTTGAGTGACAAGGGGGTCGTATTCAAGGCTCCCACGGTCAATAGTTAGCAGTGGTTTGGTTTCTGTATGTGGCAAGGAAACCTTGTATATGGTATACAGTGGTATACTGGTATATGGTATACGATAGTAATAATTGGTTATTATTAATATGTAATACTTTGGCCCAACTGATTTTTGGCCATGTTTAGGTAATTTAGGCCTCTGTGTCAATTTGACACCGTAGCTACGCTGAAATGTAACCACACAATTCCGGCTGCTTCACCATCTCCACAATTTTCAAATTGATTGTTTTGGATCAGTGAAGATCAAACCACAGTGAGGAAAGGTCAACTGTCAACTGGTTTCTATGACTCGTCTTTGGCGAAATTTCGGCGAAAGTATCAGTCTCCATTGTTGAAAGCGAAGCAGGAAGTAGAAACAATAATTAACCCAACAGGCAAAAATGACACAGCGCCGGCTAGCGCTTGGGTGGCGCTGTCACAGAGCGAGCCAGGCTGACAAGTGCACAAGTATAAATGTCTTGGACCGGCGTAGGCTACGTACGCCACGTAGGTCACGGCATCTATCCCTCGCAGTACCCTAAATGAGCATCAACATTAATGTATCTGACCGCCTCATCGGCAAGTCTGAGTCTGATTCTAATATCTCATTTGTGTTCTCAGCAATGTTGAGCTGCAATGAAGAATATACTACAGTAAAGAACCTCTGCAGAAGGACAGTAGCCATATACCAGGATAGATATTTACGTTAATGCTCTACATTACTCTAAAACTCAATATTTCAGGAATCTCAACTGTGCACCAGTTAAGATTGTCACAAAGCGACCGACACACAGTACGTCCATAAAAAGCATTGCTCTCTTATAGTCCTCGTACCGTTGTACAAAAGCGATCCTGCTGCGACTGGCGAGCATACATTTGAAGGTCAGGTCTTAAGAGGGGGGGAAAAAAATCCTCCTAACTGTGCCAATTCATTAATCTAAGGCTCAATGCAGGAGCAAAATGTATTTGGATGATGAATGTCCAGATCAAAGGCTTTTGCAGCCCCCCACCCCCATCCCCACCAAGAGGCATGAAATTAAACTGAAGTGAAGTCCAAGCTCATTTACGCATTTAATGTAAACTATTGGAATGGGTGATTAGTAAATGCTAATCTGTCAGATCGCTTTAAAGAAGGCTTTTGGTGTATAGTTTTCCAGAGGACACCGCATAAGTGAAATGGTGATGCTGCAACATTACAAGGGGTATGAAAGGACATTACTGATCTCTGATCTCTTTATGTATAAGACAGTTACAAAACGGAAACGTAGTAGAAGGCCCTGCTTCTAGGGTAACTCACAAATGATGCTACGTATAGCGGGCCTTACAGTCCTGACTCCAGTTCACACAAACAAGCCAAATTATATTTGAGGCAGTCTACAAACCATACAAAATAAATTTCACACCCGAAATCCCACATCAGACACCTCACACATTGTTCCATGAGTACAGGGACTTCGAAAGACGCCGCACATTAACCCCATGAAATGAAGAATGAAAATGTAATACGGGCAGAAGAGGACAAAAAAAAAAAAGGAAAAGTGCTATTCATTTATCATTCGTCAAATTTTAAGCTGAGTGTCCTATAGTCAAGGTCACCATGGCAACACAGTGAAATGAAGCAGCACGAAACATGCTGTTCCCCGGCAACTTTCTCCCATTTCCTCTGCTCGGCTGTGCTTCCAAAGCAGCACAGAAATGTTCTTTCTCCAGTGTTAAACGCGGACATACTGTAGGAATGGCAACTGCTATTTACGGGCGAGAATGAGTCAGACCTACAGATGGTTTACTATTAAAGTGATGTGAATCATATATCTTGACCTTCACGGACAGAACATGAACACACTTTGGGAGCCCAACAAGAAATAGTAATGATGAAGAATAAAGACCGTCGTCCCTCATGGAGAGTTCCTGGGCTTGTGATGGCTCAGTATGTGACTGCTTATCAACCTGATTTTTACTGGACCATCTGTGAGTCTGACCCAGACTTACACAATCAATCTATAAATAGGAAAGGTGTGATTTTTACGCCACCAGCCCAGACATTTTCCACAGAGGAGGCTTCCTGACTGGCACGGTAACCTTAGCCATGACAATGGAGTTCAAAGTTTCAATCTCTGAGCTCAACATCCTGTTCAAAGTGCATTTGTGTCAGGTTTGTAGTGGCTCTCTCCTGCCAAACCAATCAACCATGTTGCTTTCATGTTTACCAAACTCAGTCATACAGTCTGCTGGTTTATTGTGGCCCCGCAGGACAAAGCAGATAGAAAATGAAAGGCAAAAAACAGTAAGGAGAATGCACAAAATGCTGCAAAACACATACGGTCTTCAGTATTTTTCTTTTTTGGAGCATGCTTTTTTTATATTCATGTGTTTTGCTGTTCCATATTTGGATCTGGAGCACGTGTCATGTGCTTTGTCTCAGGGGACATGTTGTAGGTTTAGTATATCTGGTTTACTATAACTAGCCCCAAAGTGCACAGTGCACCCGCTCTAATACCACAGTAATAAGTCTCCAGTCTCTATGGCGACTCTCCTTCGACATAGATCTTTATTTGTGCCGGAGATTGTAATGAAAACAGTATTTCAGCACATGCATTCGTTAGCCGTGTACAATTCAAATGAAATGCAAAACTTAATTAGGCAAATGGATTCCACATTACCGCTGCCCTTTCCACTCAAACACAAATCATTACATATTATTACATAAAATTATGCCTTCTTGGCCGTCATCACACACTACCAGCAAGGGAAATTGGCTTAATTTTGATCAGCGGTATAGATAAGATAAGGCTGGCTACTAATGTAATGTGTTTTTTTTTTTTTTTCCTTTCACAGTTAAAAGTGCAAGAAGCACTAATGAAGCACCATATTGCTTTTCTTCCTAAACCCATTAACGCAAAATCTACTTCCCACAGAACCTGGAAATAACCATACATTACTGTAATGTATTTCCATCCCTTGTTCCATTTATAATAATTTGAGATGAGTTAGGAAGGCTTTGCTTTATCTGCTTAGACAGTATATTATAAAATAAATTACACGTAATGATGATGCAAACAAAACAGAGTAATATCGTTGCACGCTGTAATTTCCTTGTTCTTCTTTTTCTTCTCCCTCTTTACTATTAATATTATTATTATGTCCATAGGAATCTCCTGAAGAGTCTCCTGGAGTTCTGTAAGAAATCACAGTCCAACTTTGCCTCATTATTCTGGTTTTAATTCATGGCGAAGCCGTCAGGTAAGGATTGATTAAAAAGCTTGTTTTAGCCGCCTCGCTCGGGGCAGGCTAGACAATGTGGGTAATCATCACACATTTGAAAGACAGAATGAGATACATCTGTCCCACTTATACCTAGATATATCTGTTTTGCGTTGTTTTAATGGTGCTGGCTCAAAAAAAGTGTCTGGCTCAAAAAAATCCTATTAGTTGTAACCTAAGGTCATGGGCACTGTGAGCATTTTCACAATGGCGCAGATTACTCTCTGGAAATACAGTAGGTCAAGTCATTACTTGAGAGATTTTAACACAAAACTGTAAATATGCAAGAAAAAACAGTTCCCAATAGTGCAGACTTCCTGAAAAAGCTTGCAAGCCTTGCACACTTTACAGTGAAAATGTTGTGTAAACTGTAATTTATGTACAAAGAAAATAATTTTTTGGAAGTGCTCTATCATAAACACTAAAACCTTGTATTTTAAAAAGCATCGCATGTGCTTAGACAGAAACTTAAAGGCATTACATAAATCAGCTGATCATCAACTGTAATGAGCTATCTTGCACTTTGGCCAAGTGGAAACGGCTGCAGTGCAATACAGTAAAATTAGGTTTTCTTCTGTCATTACTTTTAATGATATTCTACATATTTAATAAATATTTAGGTTCATATAGAGCTAGTTAAACACTTTATTCAGACTTACGTAAATGCATAATTCAGTCTGAATAGAATCGCAGTGAAATATAAATTCAAGTAAGTTTTTAACAAAAAGATAAAAGTAGTAAAGTATTTAACAATAAAAAAAAACACACATCCTGGACCAGGCACCCCAACCCCATAGCAATGACACTTGACAGCAGCAGCCATCCCCAGCAGGATGCAGCAGGATGCAGCCTGACACAGCGGAACAAACAATAACAGTTTAAGAACAACAACAAAAAAAAACATGATAAACAGCACAAGGTGTTGACCTGGCCTCTAAATTCATTAGCTCCGATTCCGAAGTATCTGTGGGATGCACTGATCCACAGAGGCGCCTCCCCCTCACCCCATAGGACCCAAAGACCCCCCACTAACAACATTCTGTTTCCATACACCACAGGACACCCTCAGAAGGCCCATCTCCATTCTCTGATGAGTCTGATGAACTGTTTTAGAGTCACAAGGGAGACCTACGCAATTATATCAGAAACAAATGCAGACATCTTAGATGAACTGAGTTGCAGTGAGAGAAAATTGAGAGAATGAACTGTGGCAGTCATTTCCACACTGGATGTTACGGTGAGTCTGCGTCCAGGCAGTGTGTGGGTACTCTCCAAATCAACACAGGAATGTTGAAGTCAATACGCTAGTATTACAAGTGTACTCATTATACTTTCTATTCTATTAGACTACAAAGGCATGTGGATCAAACAAATAAAGTAGGTACACAGAGCATTTATGTTGCATCTTCAGTTGTCTAACCAGAACCTAGAGGTAACTGTTTTTAAATCACATACTTGATCCTTTGTATGCAAAGCTAATTAGCAATTTGACCTTGCAAAAAGTTTCCGCCATGGATTAGAGACAGTTTTTAAATGATTTATCCACACATGCCTTATTCTTATTCTCTACAGACTTTTTGATTATGTAAATAAGAGCATAACCAAATAAGAGTATAACTGTAGACATTACACCTTATCCCTAGGCAATAATGCAATGTAGCTTACGGGTAGGTTGTTCATAGGGCCTATTGCATTCTGGGTAGTGACATTAGACACCTTTGTTCTCATATGTTGTGTCTGCCATTAGAGCGCAGCTTTCTGTTTGTTTTGCAGGAGAGTCTAAGTGGCCTCATTTGCCTGAGAAGCAATACAATCCATCACAAAGTGTGCCTCGCTGTAGAAAGCATTTTAGGTTGTTTAGATCACAAACAAATACTCCGATAACGTCTGGGGGTGCATGCAACAGCAACTTCAGACGGCGGCTTGCAAACCACGTGCCTGAAACTTAAAATATGTATGAGGCTGCACAGAATGTTTAGGGTCAAAAGGCAAAAGGCAAAAAAAATAAAAAATAGCAGTTGACTCATATTAAAAATAGGAAGCACCCATGAGTGCATGCTTTCAAATGGAGGCAAAGCTCAATTAGGCCTAGCGGTTTTATTAATAGAAAATTACTGACATGTATTTATCAGACACGCTGAGATTTATTAATTCAATTATTAATTTATTACTGACTTCATGATGTTTCGGAACAACTGACCGCATTATGTTTTGTAGTGCTCATATTGTTGGTGCAGGAAAGCTGCAAAATTGGTGCTATTACATTAAAAAAAAATAATAATAATAATAATAATTAGTGGTAAACACTGTCTTTTACCTGTCACAAAAGTAATATTTGAAATTTGCCATACCGTCCCTGACACTAAGTCCTTTTTCACTGAAATCCTTCTTTGCTGCATGTGTATTTACAGGCCAAGTCACCTTAGTGACAGTGTCGTACTGTATATTTAATAATATTTACTGTACAGGTTCGTGCGGCCGATTGTACGTCGTTAATCAAACCAAAAATGACTTGGGATTCTGCCAGCAACACTGACTTGGCAATCATGACTCGAGGCTTGATGCTCAGGTGCTATCCGAAGGGGGGCGCACTAAAGACAATACGATACTGCATGTTTTAAGATAACGAGTTGTGGAAAGACGTTTGGTAACGCATTTGTCAAACTGTACAGTGTATGTAAGTGCAGGGAATGGATGCTCTCTGATTCCCTCCCTAACATGTAAAAGATGCAATCTTGCATTCATAGTTTACAGTCCCAGGGCATTGTCCGAGGGAAAACTAATTAACTGATGCATTCCATTTCATCAGGGTCTGGGGATCCATCAATCTTCCTCATGGGGGACAAACAAAATATAGTACTCATGTAAATTAAAGTTCCGGATCACCGCCGGCGCCGAATAGATTCGTATCATTCACTTATTAATTTATGTCTTCACAACTCTTGTCCTGTCATAGAGCAGACACACAGAAAAAACAATGAGCTCAAGAGGAAATGTTGAAACAATTTCTATGACTGAAAATATGGAGATGTTTGTATATGCATTTTTATTAAATACCTTTATGAAGGACACTTTAACTGCGTCTGTGCTGCACTGAAGCCAGCTAATGACAGTCAAGTCTGTATTCTGCCGTCTGAAATAGGAGTCTCTCTCTCTATCCAATACATTTGGAAAATAAATAAATAAAAATGTTTACACAGTCCTCACTCTACCCGAGATGTTTCGCCAGCCAAAAACAGGATTTGCATGTTTTAGGAAGCGGAGATGAAAAATCTGAATCACACTGCGTTAAGCCTATTAACGTTGAAAGCTATAGATTTGTAATATGATGGATGGGCTGAGCTTTACCTTCACCCCTGTTTTCTGTTAGTCTGTAAAGGTAATCTAAACAAGACACTTCAAGTGATTAGGTGCATAAAACTGAGCATGTATTTATGAAAAAAAAAACAACATACTTCCACCATAGGGAGTTCTGCAGTGTCTTCAGTTTGCAAAAAAATGAAAATGTGACTAGTCCTCCCTGTGTGGTTTGGATTCATGAGCCATATTGGTTCATGGTTTTAAATATTTACATAGCTGTCATAATAGCTGAATCATATGAATATTTGAATATCATTTTGGAGCATTGGAAGACATAGTTTGGACTCTGTATCTACACAAATAGTGTACAAATGTGTAATTCTATTTTGCAATAAACTAATGGGGAAAATATGTCATTATCCATAGTCATTAACCTCCTCAGACCCTGCGTCCTCATATGTGGACACTGGGTTTTCGGTTCGTGGTAGCTCATTCTGCATTCTGCTTAATTTAGACCTGTTGGTCTCATAAATAAACACTTTTTTTCTGCCATGCAGTGGTACCAAAGATTGATTCATTTTACAGTTGACCGCTTGACAAAGGTGGACAGTGTACAAAACCTCATCAAATGTTATTGTTGAAACTTGTTTATTTATGCTTATTAACATTTCTAGTTTGATATTACATGCAAATTTAACTCAATAGTAACAAACTACAGCGTCGCTAATTAGTGAGTACTTGTTTGAGGACATTTGGGATTTCACTGTTTGCAATTCTGTCTTTACACAGCCATGATCAGGCAGGATTTTTTTAACACCTTGGTTTACACTTTATTGTAATGTACAGTGAAATAATACCATATGAGGACATTCTTCTTTTCAGAAACTTCAAACACTTCCTGTTCATTGATGATGCTTAGTTGTTATACTTCTTTTATACTGTAACTTTACCGTCTACTTGCAGATTTTTAAATACAAGAACAGAAAATGATATACATTCAGAACCTTTATGAATAGAGCTAAATTGTCCGACACAATGGTACATTGATGAGGGCTGGTAATATACAGTATGTGCAATCACAGAAGAAAGCAAAATGTAGATGTTAAATTAACATTTTCACTGGAACCCTACTATACTGGTAGACTCTAAGAGCAGAACTAATGCAGGAAGGGTCAATAATCCTCTACCAGATGTCATCAAAAAACTGAGATGCTTTCTGGCAGGGGCCTCTCCTCTTCAGATATGCTGACCTCTTGGGGAAAATTTACACCAGATGGTATATATAAGCCTTAAAGGAAACCAGATTGTCTATTATAGCCATCAGGCTTAATATTTTGGAACGCTTGCATCAAAGCGAGAGCTGTTATTTATCTGAGTTTTATTTTGTTTCAATTGTACTTGAAATGCATTTCAGAAGTTTCGGTTCACATCTGGAACTGGATCCCTCGCTCAGCAGAAAGCAAGCACACCATCTATAACACCACATGAAGGCATCTAGACTGTTTATAGACTTAAAGTCATTCACACGAGTCGTATTTGCAGAAGATGCACACACGAAAGAGTTTTCAGCTCTGTTATCAGCGGCTTCCCCAGAAGAAAATATGCAAAGAGTGTTTGTTCCAAGGCCGCATGACCACACGGGATCGATTGCTGTTTCACCCAATACAACACACCACACATACCAAACAACAAGATAAAGTGCACACACATAAACAACCATAATGCCAGGAAAAGGATGATTTTTTTTCTCTCTCTCTTTTCGAGGCTGCACCTCCTAAAAATATCAAAGTGAAATATCTCAGACAGATGTATGCTATCTTGATCAGTCTTATTCACCGTGGTTCATTACACGTACTGTGTGCTTTGGTAATGGATTGACTTGCCATGTCATTGGAGCAAATGAACGCTGTGAACACTAGATCTGTCACTTCGCGGTGCCGCCTCGGACTGAGGAGTACATCCGCGCAGATGTATTAATCTTGCAGCAGGTCTCTTAAGCTGTCTGCCTGTCTGATATGACTAAATATCCCTGTGAGGAGTGTGCGAAAGCATAAATGCATGGACGCACAGGTTGTAACGTGGACAAAGAGGGGCACAAATGATGCAGAGGTCGTTAAACATCCCCGCTAGCAGCCAACATAAACATACTGCATGCTAAACACCTCTCCAGATATTCCTAGTATGGTTGCCTCTATAGGCCAGCAGTTACCATACATGCTCACCATCATCCTTTGTTTAAATCTTTACTTATAGAAGACGCTGTGTATTTGTGCAATAGGTTCGGTTCACTTGTGTGTATTCTGCAGAAAGACAAAACACCAGTAATATCTCTGTAACTTTCATCATATATTTTGAGCCACCTGTTTAATTTGTACTTGCAGAGAGGTCCTTCACAAGTCGGTTCATTTTATTATTCCTACTGCAAGATTTAGAATTAAATCCACAATGATAGGCTTGAACATGATATGTTATCATAGCGTTTGCAGGAATGCTGTAAAAAGGGCTTTTCCAGGCATCATGCATGCAGGGTTTGACTGCGCCAACACCAGTAGCCTTTATCTCTACACTTTTCACAGATCTATGCATTTAAAAGGATTTTGTCTAGGGCAATTATTACTGGTAGAGGCAAATGCTAGGCAGAGAGATGAAGTGGAACAGAAACTTGAGACAACATTGCCCAGAAGCAGTAAGCTGGAGGGAAGGATTTGACTGCAGAGAAAACCGTAAAAGAAGCAAAATATTATTTAGCCGAACCCGGCAGCCAGTATAAGTCACTCTGTCATCTGGTCAGGGGCTCCAGAGAATGTTGAAGCCCTTTATTGAACATGACATTATGGAAAACAGCTACAAGACTCTGTAAGCCTTGTCTCATTTTATGTTTACTTCTAAAGCTAAAACGTCACTTTTCCTTGACAGTGACCCAGGGTGTTCGCCTTAATTGAGCTAAGCAGCATTACTGGACTAATCCGCGATAAGCCGTAACCAGGTTATCACCAGTGACGTGCCGCTTTTAATTATTTTATGACGGGTGGAAAGGACCCGTCAGAAAAGTCTGAGTTACAGAGCCGTTTATTCAGTGAAACAGGCCGTTCTTATCAAGACCTTGTTCTCTTTTGTTACCTTGCTCAAGTCCCTGCGGTTTCTCTTGTCTCTGGTCAGTGTCTGTTTGCAGTGGTTTTGCATCTATTTGTGTTAATTTTGCATCACCCCTTTTGAAGTGAGTCTGCATCTTTGTTGTAATATTGCAGCTACTTGTCATCATTGTGGTGCTCTTTGTAGTTTTTCTTTTTTTTCTTCTTCTTTTTCTTCATTTCTTAAGGTCGTCGCCACTGGGAATACACACGTTGGATGGTGGGCTACTGTTTTGAAGGCTAAGGTTTGGCTGCTGGAAGCAAGGTTACCTGACCCACACATACACTAGCCTTAACCTTTCAGACCTGGAGGCTGCATCCTCTTCTTTTATACGGTCCCTGGGCTCAGTTTCAGTTCATCTTGTAGTTGTTTACTAGTTGCTTGATTCACATTTACTTCAAACAACGGTTCTGGACCTAGGGCCCTGGGACCTCTTGAGGCCATGGGTTACAATCATAAATACTGTATGTGGTTAAGGTTAAAGATTTATGGTTAAAAATAAAACACACTAAACCTGACTCCTTCACTTTTCAAAATGTGTGGCTCTGCAACTGCATCGCCTGCTGCCATCGTAATTCCAGCGCATACTATCCCAGCGAATAAAATAAAAAGAATATACGTGGCCCTTTTCCTATGGATGGACAGTCTGCTGCCAGCGTGGCCGCAGTTTGTGATAAAATCAGCATGATGACTTAATGTTGACATAATGTGTTGGATCTGTATTTCCAAAAACAGCGCGCAGTTGATGCTGAGCGATTATTGCCGTGCGAAAGCACAGCTGCTGCAACCGCCGAGCAAAGAGGAACCCGCTCTGCTCCAATTTTCACGTGACATGGCAAGAAGACCTGGCAGGACTTTTAAGCACAGTTGGACAACAGGGTTCAGGTTCGTCGCGACATTAGACGCCCGCAGTTTTGCAAAATACCCCGACCCAGTGGCATCATGACACCGGTTGTAATTTCTGAGATGCTGTGTGTATTTTTATCACCGTATGATAGCACTATATTAGCCTACACTGATCCGCCACAACAGTAAAACCACTGAGAGGAGAAGTAAATAACATTGACCATCTTGTGGCAATGTTCTGGACCTGGCGTTCATGTGGATGTTACTTAGACATGTAGCACCCACCTAGACGAGACCAGGCACCCCCACCCCATAGCAATGACACTATCCTAAGCTGATCAAGTATCTGTGGGATGCACTGGATCAAGTTTGATCCACAGAGACCCCTACCCTCAAGGCCCCCACTAGCAACATTCTGTTGCCAAGGAGACACAAGGGAGACCTACACAATATTAGGAAGGTGGTCATAATATTATGCCTGATATATTCCTTTCTTCATCTAACTAAACAGAAAAGTAAATCAAATGCAACAGAAAGGAGTATTACATGCAGTGGAAATGCAATTTTCACAAATCTCACTTTTGCCTTTCCATAAATAATAATTAAATTAAGATCTTTATACTGCACCTGTGTTGACAGTCAGTAAACAGACTGAGACACCTATAACAACTGTCGCTTCTCATACCAAAATGATTCACCGTCCTCGCCCGCTGCCGCCGAGACCATCTGCATCAGCCGGTCTTATTGGCCGAGCGAATCTCTCCACCTCTTCCCCTCCCGTAAAAGCACAATGCTTTCCGGATGCGACGAGCCTGACCTTCTGTTACTGCCTAGCAACCAGCTCCAGAAACCTCTGCCATATGGCCACTGCTGCATGTTTGTGAAAGTTCCTTCAACACACCAAGCATTGTGGCCTGCACCAACTACCGCTAACTACGAGTCAGTGAGACCTCGCCTTGTCGTCCCGCGTGACGGGGCTTGAGGACTGCCACGGACTGGCAAAATCACTGCACGATCCCCCTGCACCGAACAGGTGGTTCAAAGATGGACACGCGAGGGCTTTGGAAAAACTTCAGAAAACTACAGATTTGTTCCTTCTGCCACCATAATGTTACCATGCAGCGTCTGCTTGAGCTGTTACTGTACAATGAAATCATATTATTCTATTGGTCCATATAGAATCATGTCTTTTCTGTCGTTTTTCCTTCCTGATTTCTGTCCTGGCCAGTCAAAGCCAGTTCGGGATCTTGAGATATAATTGGGTAGTATTATTAACTATTAATGTTTAATCAATGTGCCAATTAAGCTGTGCAAACAGCATCAATAGTCAGGATTATTGCTGCTCCGGTCTTTATTGACAACTCAGATCCCACTGATAGGCCAAACAAAGTATCGCACCAAGTAAAATGTAAAAAAAAATACATCTGCAAATCAGCTCCAGTCAGCCCCTAACATTACGTAGCTGCGTATCTCATTAAATGCATCGACTGTAAAGCCTCGTCTGTAAGCGTTCTTGCTTGTTGAAAAACAATAGTTCAACAGAAAACATGTTATGGCTAATTACTCAAGGTTCTGATCAGGTTTGGACATGGATCAGCGCGTGATATTCCCATTCCATGCAATGTGCAACGATTGCAGCGATAGAAATGATATTACTGCCCACGCTGACGCCACGTATTGACATGTTACCGTGTTTCCAGCACGCTTACGTGTTCGTTCTGTATCATTTCATCTATTTGCCTAATCTGTAAAAAGTAAAATGTTCAGATCCGTTAAATTGTTAGATTATCTCCCTCTGTGCGCACACGTTTGTTTATCCGTATTGATGTTCGGCCAAAAGTGGAGACGTTTAAGTCATCAAGAGCTTCCTCCTACAGCGTCAGTCTTTGATGTGTTTGAATTTGATGTGCGGTGGTTAGAGGGAGTTTTAAGTCCTTCCTGCCAAGATTTGGGGAAGGGAGGCTGGATTTCTCGAGCACCTTTCATGCGTGTGTGGGCCCCGTCTGTTAATCATTTGTCTCCATTTTTTCCCCTTTATTAATGTCAGCCCTTTCCACCAGTAATGCGAGGTTGAGGAGCCATTTAATTACTACTTGCCACCGGTTTCTTCCTGTCTCGTTCCTTGAGTGTCCCCTCATTGTTGGTGAACGCTCATTACGGCGTCTCATCGCTCAGCGGAGACAAGAATGTGGCTGACAACAAGTAACAACAACTGCGGAGCAATCACTCTCTGTGTACGATTTATCACTTTAATTTTCTGTTTAAATAATGACAATACCTTATTTATTTATTTTTTTTTATATAACTGAAACAGTCCTGGTAGGTACTGTGCAATCAAAATGTCCATTGATATGTCTCAATAAAGACACTATAAATATATATACTATGTCATTAAAGTATGGAAACACATGTTAGACAGGTCTCTCTCACTAATAAACCAATGAGTTTGGGTTTTGGAAAGAAACTAGCATCTGCATTTTTGGATCTTTTAAAAAGCAGAGTGCCCGGCTCAGACAGAGGAGCAGAAAATTAGTACAAACGAAAAAACAAGGAGTCCTGTTTGCAACAGAAGCCATGAATACAAATCACGCATTTGCAGCAATGCGTTTATGTTTGTTTATTAGGACTTAAAACACATTATTTGCTCAGAAATTGGTTTTACGCTGAATGAGTGAATGAGCAGGACGGCGGAGAAGGTCCGCGTGCTGCACCCCGTCTTGTTCCATTAGGGAATCCCAGTCAGACGGTGTGATCTGGTCGCTGGTATTTTTCTCCAGTCTGAACAACCTGAGGGAGCTTGTGCGAAAGCGCTTCCACCGACTCAGGGATCGGTTGTTGTTGTTGTATTTTTCTTAACTTTTTGAGGTTAAAATAGCTTTCAGCTGCAACTTCTTAAAGTTGGATCGGCTCAGTTACAGCTAAAGACGTGTCTGCGCTGCTGCTTCTTGGGAAATAAACAAAAAGAAGACGTTCATTGACTGATCTGCTTTTGCCGATTCTAGAATCTGAATTTTTTGAATAGACATTGATTTTACTTATCATAGGGTTGAGAAAATACCTCAGCTATGATCAAGTTGATAACACGTAGTACTATACACCGGCATAACATTATGACCCAGTCCCTAATATTGTGTAGGTCTCCCTTGTGCCTCTAAAACAGTTCTGACTCCACAGAAAATGGGCATGGACCCTCTAAGGGTGTCTTGTGGTGTCTGCCTACAGATTGTGTTAGTGGGGGGTCTTTGGGGACTATGGGGTGGGGGTGCCAGGTCTGGTCTGGGTGGGTGGTACATGTCTAAGTAACATCCACACAAATGCCAGGTCTAAAAGTCCCAGCAGGACACTGAATTGTTGCTGAATTGGTCGTCAGCGTTATATACTTCTCCTGTCTGGTCATAATGTTATGCCTGACCGGTGTATGTCAGGTGTGGAAATGTGGTATTAAGTCAATATGTTCACATGAACAAGCTGCACGGCTCCTTTTTTTTTCTTTGCACCGATTGATTTCCGAAACCAACCAGTGCACTCGGCCTTGATTTGAGAGCCGAGCCCCTCACCAGAAGATCTCTCTCACATGCGTTTTGACTGAGAAATACATGAGATGAAAACATCGGTTCTTTTTTTTTTGCGTCCTGAATGTGTTGAATTTTCTTAGTCCTGCTCTGTCAGATGTAATTGTGAGACTACAAACCTTGATAATAATTTTGGTGATTCGTGGAGTTTCATTTGCTGAGCCTGTATTCAATGACTTGATCTTCAGAAAATACAATAATAATATTTTATTATTACTTTATTACTTATTACTTAATTTTTTTAACTCTGCTACACCTTGAAGATATTAACAGCATTAAGTGACACCTCTTCAGTACTTTACATGTTATATTTAGTGAAGGCAGCTCAACGTTTAAATGTAAATATGTCGCAAACACACATCCTTCCTGACTTCTTTGCCTGTGACAGAATTTCAGCAGTAAATAATGAAAATAGATAGTGTGCAAATGGAACCTCCAAAGGATAAACTGTGTCCTTCAAACTGTGGCAAAAGAAGGCTGTATTTTTCAGCCGCATTTGGAGGCTCCTTTGAAATATGACAGGCCTTGTCAGCCCCTTATGACATATTCAGACAAGAAATGTGGGCATCGGGCGATCAAGCCCCACAGCTATCAATACTGTCCTCCCCAGAGAAGGCACTGGTGCATTTCTGCCGTGGGTGGATGATGATGATGCAGATGTGGTCTTTTGCTCACAATCTCCTGGACATGTTCTGCTCATGCCGGCGCTTAAAATTCTGTCTAGTTTCCTGATCCGCAGATATAACCTGAAATGAGAACATTTGCTGATCCATGACTCCGTCGTTTCTGTTGCCGAATTCGCTCGTTTTATGCTCGTAGCCGCGAGTGTGTGCTCCGGGATGTAGGATTCAGCGCGGCCCTGTTTCGCAGCACTCTGTCGGAAGACGTGAAATGCAACAAAATAAAAGTTGGACAACAAAAATCTTTTCAGGAAGGCTGACTCATCCACATATGAGAATAATTAATACCAACTGTGTCACTTCTTGCGTTGGCTGGTGTTTTATGCTCACCCGTTCTCAATCCCCCGAAGGTTTCCAAAGATTCGACTCGTCTCTGAAAACTGCACAGCATATCGGCGGAACAGATTCACTCAGATGTACTCAGATTCATAGCACACCACTAGCAACAAACTTAATCCGCCCGCAGCGACCTTGTGTTGTTCCTTACGGATGAATGCCAAGCGTCAGAAGGTGTCTACTCATGGCGTCGGTTTTTGGAAGACACATAGAGCAAACAAGGGCTGGTTAAATGAATCAGCCTCTATCAATAAAACTAAATGGTAAAATAGAGACTTTAAATATGAGTTCACGGTTTCCAAATCCACATTTTCCAAGTATGTAGAGAGGACGCTGCAATCAGGTTCTCAACAATGAAACACAATCATTTCTATTTTATGCTCTCTAAAGTGAGCACCGAAGCCGCCCATATAACAGAATCAACTGTCGTGAGGCCCAGGACCCACACCTGTAATGAAGTGCAGAGCGGCAGGCATTGTGCTCATATTTCATATAATCAGCACTCTTTCAGGTGTCTCTTAACCGTTATGAGCCCGTGGCCTGTTGCCACCCGCTCAATATGCCCGCCCGTCTGAGTGATTGGCCTATTTATTCCACGTATGTTCATCGATTTCGTCCTGACGCAGCCGCAACCCCCTCCTCTACCTCCGCTACCTTTGACACATCCGTTTAAGCGCGGCCGCCCGTGTTTCAGTTCTGATTCATAACCGTAAAATGCAATGCTACACACTTTAACATATGCCTCCTTCTGATTTCAAATCTCTCAACACACCGGACTATGACTGCACTGTGAAAATGTGTGGGAATACAAGCATCGCTCGTCTCCATCATGCACTGCGGCCATTTCACACCATGGGGTCGTCAGGGTTAGTAGGTTGTTCCTCACTTGAGGCTAAAGACAAGACGAGACTATGCCTTTGAGTTAGTTGCCCCTCAGCTTTGGGACTCTTCCTTATTGAACTATGGATTTTTGGGCACTGTGGACACTTTCATAAAGCAGCTGAAGACTGATTTGTTCTGACTTGTATCTGTTGAATTTGTTTAGTTTGTATTTTATAATAGCTGCTGTATTTTTATTGTAAATGACTGCATGGAATCTGCTCCAGAAATGCACATCTTACTTACTTAACGGAGACATACCTGCTTCTTCTCTGTTTTACCAGTGTACATTAAATATGTTACAGGTCCTCCATGTCCTATTCCACAAAAAAGAGGAGGCCCTGTGCACAGGGTGAAGTGTGCAGAGCATCAGTGATGCACACAGATAATAATAATAATAATAATAATAATAATGAATCATTGGCCTATACTCACCCCATCCCAACTCGCATACATTTTGGTAAGACTTTCTCACAAAGTGCCATTTGTAAAGGACAACTGCAGTTAATGGATTCATTTGTGTCGATTATGATGTAAATTAAACTGACAAGTAATGACAACTCTTGGGTTGCCAGGTTGCAGAAAACCTTCCTCTCGACTGCCTAACTGCCTACTCTTTGGAAAAGACTTGGTGCACTGTATAAGTGCAGGTGATGAATGTTTCCTAATGGCTCATAAGAATTTGAGAAATTCAATAGCCTTAGTTAATGTCCGAATAAAATGTACAGAGCCGGTGGTTTACCTACATTTATAACTGCATTATTACTAAATAGAAATACAGAGGCTGTACCATTTAATTTATGACAGAACTGCCTTTTTTGCCTTTTGCTAAAATAATCAATATATTGAGGACATAATAAACACAAATGTTGTAATTACCTCCATGCATTTTGTTTTGTTGCATTTGGCAAGTCTTTGCTATAGCCATCATTACAGCCTTCACTGAATGATCATAACTCAGCAGGCCGTATCCAAAATTTTTGTCCTGGGCAAAACTTCATAAAGCCCCTCCAGTGGCACGGCTTCGGTGTCATGACTTTGGGCTGTTTAAGACTAAGTTCACAGTGCATCCAAGTTGACAAGTGCCCGTGTTGACAACCCAACAGGCACATCAATGTCACTGCTGTGACAGCTCTGCCACACTCGGCCACGAGGCTTTACTGATCTTCCTGTCTGGCGATGCGCACACCAGTTGGCCAAGACAAGCTTAATTCAGAAACGCCGTGCTTGAAGACTGTGCGACACACTGAGCGTGTATTCTATCAGAAGGGGTCGTGTCACTTGGTGAAACGACCTCGTCTCCAAGGCATTACGTTTCCATCCGTCAAGCTCCTAAGAGCAGTAAATTCTGAGAAGAAAAAAAAAAACAAGTTTCCTTAAGGATTAATCTATCTAACAATATCTAATAAATACTTTAAAGTTTTGCAAAAGGATTCATGATGAAAAAAATAAATAAAAAATTGCTTAAAAAGGGTCCTCAACAGGATTCAAATTGCCAGTATACTAACTGAAAATAATGGGACTGAAGTCCATGGCCATAGACTCAAAAAGTCAACTAACTGAATTTCATGACTCTTTAAAACTTTAGGGCTGTGGTCATGCAAAGACAAAAAAGGAAAGAATGTCTTCAGTTTAGTTTAGTACTTTTAGTGCAAGGCCCAGCCCTTGAGTCCATATTACATTCGTTAAGTCTCTTAAGGAATATTTCCTTTAAATATTTGAGAGCGACGAGCTAAAATGCTGCGTTATTCTTTACATCCCATTGACAAATGCCAATTTGTAGGCAACATGATACAGTGTGACTGACAATTTTTATAATTTATTGATCGTAATGAATAATTAATTAACTAATCATGAGGAATTTCCAAAAATGACTTTATATTAATGACTTTTGCAGATTGCCCATATTGATTAATTTCATTTTTTTTAATGCTTTACTAATAACATCCTAACTAATGAATCACAGATACCAGTAAAAGTAACACAATGTTATCTGCTATCCAGTGTTTTACGACATTAGGACTCTTTAGCAAAGTACTAATAAACTTAACTATCACATATTTCCTCATTTCTTCCTCGCTTCTTTGGTGATTGAGTTTTTTTGTACTGTATAACAAAGAAGTTGCCACTTCTTTGCAGTCAAAAACAAATACACACACAAAAAACATGCAGCTAGCCACAGGAAACTTCTCTATTTGTTTCTCTATTTCTCTAACCTGTTTGAAGGACCAGCAGCCTCTGTAGGATACTGCCTCCAAATAGAATTTGTGAGGTTGTGCTCAAAATAGTTCAAGTGGTAGCACCAGGCGTGTCAAGAGAACACCGCTTATGGACGACTGTTAGCATGTAGGAGCCACCAAGGCTAATTGGAACTTCGTGGGGGTTATCAGCATATTCTTCTAAACATATGATAAGATTACAAATAACTCTATGTGACTGGATTACAATAGACACATCTTCACCTTTGGCGTCTGTGAAACACGTCACAGCTTGTGGCCTCGGACCTTTGCATAATTTCCATAATAGCTGGGTGTTCATTCAACGGAAAACAGTAGCAGCAGGGTCTTTGTCCATGAGGGTCATCGCTCAGCAAAAGCACAGACCAGCCCAACACTAGCATGTCGAGGGAGGCTTTTACATTTTTAAACTGAGATCTGCAGTCTTACCACTAGAGGGCAATAAATGCAACACACTGGTCCTTTAATTCAAACGGAATAAACCCATACATCATGTGGGACCTTCAGCACCAAGATCAATATAAAAATGTCTGTGTAAATTATAATCAAATCAAAGTTTTTCATTAAGTAAGAGTGCACCAAAAAATGTTTATTAGAGACAAGTGACTTCTCTGGAAACTAATTATCATTAGCAAGGTAGTTAGTCAAGTACTTTCTTTTTATCACACTGTTTTATATCAAAATAGCCTGAAAACATCTGCTGTACAATACAAGGCCATGTTACAGGCCACCTGCCTTAGATATAAAAAATATTTTGTCAGTTTGAGGAAAAAAAAATTAATTAAGATAACACTTGAAAACTTAAGTGTTGATCCTGAAGCAAACCCCAAATGTATGAATCGGTTTTGAGCTTAATTAAAAAAAACTTTTTGGCATTTCTCTCACATAATAACATTAATAGTTTACAAAATATCTATTGATACTTTATTAAAATATTCAACTTGTTCTATGAATTACAATAAACGTTTTCTGTTTCATGCCTCACTTTCCCCGAAGTTTCTGTCAGAGCTGCAGTGTTATAAACTGGCTTTGAAAGAAAACATAGCCCAGCATCAGTTGCTGACTGTCAGCATGACACCAAAGGGAGTGCGGTGTCAGCAAGACAGTAATGTCATTGCTGCTGGTTAACTGTATTAATGATTGATTTCTCCGTTACACAGTTATGTATGGCATTGAACTACTTGCCGTATTTGACTTTACATCTTTATCTCACTGAAAAACTTCTATTATTTAGACAAATACTCATTAAATAATAAATAATTGCAATTCAAAATAAATGACTTATTATATGTCTCATTAGATAAAAAAAACAAAAAAACATTCACAGCAGTAATGAAATCACTTCAATTAACTCAAAATAAAAACTAGCTTTTGCAACTCATATCCATCCAAACTGCTTTGATAACCTCTTTCTTGGATATCTCCTTCTAATCTCTCCGTGTCGATTCAATCAACTGAATGCACGATGGATGATGGGTGGTCTCAGTGAACTGCCAGTTTGCTGCAGTGATCTGGGTTCCGAGGCTTAATTGGTATTAATATTACATGTTGTGTGGAAAAATTCTTGCAATTGCAGTATTTCAGCACAGTAGTGCACCATCAAACATTGATGCATCCTGTTTGTAATTTTACTTCTTAATAGACTTTTCACTAGTACCGACACAGGAAACGCTTTGGCAGCTGCTGCTCTCTATTGCACACAGCCTCTCCTCAAAACAGCTACTTTGCTTTCCTGCGGACACACAGATATTGACATCATGAATTGGCCTGAGGTGCGTGTCCTTAATGACAGTGAAATCTGTTCTGGATTGAACTTTCCCACTGTGTGGTTTGTCCAGTCTTTGCAAGTTTGAGCTACTCTTGCCAGTGTGTTTCATCTGTATGAGCTCTGACGCCGTTCTCATTTCTCTGAGTCATATTTACATCCTGTTTATAACTGGATTGTTTACCAGACTTTTCACCTTTTACAAGAGTCAGGCATTCAGGATCTCTTCCACTGAAAGTAAATTCATCACTCTAGTTCTCAAAGAAAAAAAAAGAATCATTAATCAATTAAGTTTACCGTAATGATTATATATTATCTCTTGTTTGATTTTAGTTTAATCCCTTAATCCTTTTACGGCATGAGTGAAAAGTCTCCACCAACATTATCTAGAAAAAGGCCTAATGTAGTTCCCTCCCATGCATAATACTGTGTTATGAGCCTCTAAAAATCAAAATTGATAATAGAATGAGCAGCATTCACTTAAGATTATCAGTCATCTAGGCCATAGCGTACTCAAAAAACAAAGCTTAAACAAAGGCAGCTCTACTTGTTGAGGCGTTTCACCAGTCCCAGTGGGTTTTTATTAATAGCATCTGTTGCTTGTACACACTTGAAACTCACATGACTGGGATCTGTTAACAACCAGATATTCGAGAATTTGTTTAGATCCTTTGGACGATATTTTTTTCTTCCAAATGAGTGGTACTGCAACGACGCATTAATAGCCAGATGCTCCAGACGCAAGGTGAATGGGGGTGAAACATTTTTCTGAACAGTGTGTTCTCCATGGCAGATAAATTGTGTCTCAGTCCACACTATCACTATGCTATCACACTGATGGTTACTTTTATTATTGTTTTGCAAAATCCATATATGACTTAAAGCTTTAAAAAGATTGTACAGAGAGTTGAGGCATTTAAAGGATTGTACAGAGAGTTAAGGCTAAGGCACACAGAACCGCAGTTTGCAGAGTTAAGGACACACTGTGCGTCTTAGCCCTGACTCTCAACAAACTGCAAATTAAGACTATGATCTGGGTGTGACAAGTGATGGGACAGAGACTGCAAGGGATGCAGTGAGTGGTTTCACATGTTAAGTCTTTAGACGTTGCCTCAGCATGTTGTCCTCATACATATGTATTTGAGCGTGTCTTTGTCTAGCACTAATGTGTCGAGTGTCACATAAACAGACAGCTTTAGGTTAGCTTGTGAAGATGACTCACTTCCCTCTCAGTCATTTTTCCCTCTCTACGTTCCATAGTCCTACAAGCCGCACCTCCCACAATCTCAGTTGTCCACCTTAGTGTCTGAGGGAATATCACCCTGCACGTGAACAGCGTTGATTTGCGATGTGGTCGACTGCCTGAACCTCCTAATGTATCAGCTTTGCTACAGATCGGCCTGTAGCATTACGTTATAACCCACAGTCGGAGTCTGCTGCTTTCCCATTCCACGTGAGCTGCTGACATAGCAAAAGATTTCAGGAGAATTTGGAATGATAAAGCGAAGTTCTCCCACGTTTCCCAAGTCACAAGGACTTCAAGGTCGTCCACGTGTGTTTTTATTGCTAAATTAGAAAGGTGTGCACGATAGCAAATGCCCCCACAAAGCCGTTCCTCAAACTGTCCTGCAAATGTGGTCAAACGGACATTAAAAGCATCAGGCATGAGTCGACATGACGTACATTAGTGCGCTCCTTAATGACAGTTAAAGACTGAAATTGTCAAGCAAGTTGGTGGAAACAGTCTTGGTAAGTGGTTTCTCTTGTCTTTGGAGGCTAATCTTGTAGGTACGTTCCTATAAATGAGAAGATTTATCTGCATTCTGACTGTTTTTGCTATTTAAGGATGAAGCTAAAGTTGAGAATATGTTAATCTAGCACGCAGACTGGACATATATATCATTTGGTTTTCATAGTGAAAAAAAAAGAGATTTATAAGTAGATTTAAAGTAGTACCTTAAAAAGCTGAATTGTGTCAGTCAGTCAGTCATTTTCTATACCCGTTTAGTCCTGTTAGGGGTCACGGGGGTCTGCCGGAATCTATCCGGGCGAGAGGCAGGGGTACACCCTGGACAGGTCACCAGTCCATTGCAGGGCCAACATTCACACTCACATGCACACCTAGGGGCAATTTAGAATCACCAATTAACCTAATGAGCATGTCTTTGGATAGTGGGAGGAAGACGGAGTACCCGGAGAGAAGCCACGCAGACACAGGGAGAACATGCAAACTCCACACAGAAAGGAGTTCGAACCAGTGACCTTCTTGCTGTGAGGCATCAGTGCTAACCACCTCTCCACTGTGCCGCCCTGCTGAATTATGTGTTTTAACTATTTCTTGGGGCACAGTGGCGAGATGGTTATCACTGATGCCTTACAGCAAGAAGGTCACCGGTTCGAACTCCTTTCTGTGTGGAGTTTGCATCCGGGTACTCTGGGTTCCTCGCACCGTCCAGAGACATGCTCCTTAGGTTTGCTGGTGAATCTAAATTGGCCGTAGGTGTTCATGTGAGGGTGAATGGTTGTCTGTCTCTCTGTATTAGCCCTGCGATAGACTATAAACCTTGTGAATGAATAAATGAATGAATGAAGGAATGAACTATTTCTTGGCTGGGTCAGCATCTGCTTGTGGGCTCCGCTGTAGCTGCACTGCAACATCATGTTCCTAAGCTAAGCAGAAACTATTCACAGGGAGAAGTGATGCTGCATTTCCCTGCTTTTGGTCTTTAAGTTGTTGGCTAAGAAAAACTGCTTCTAATTTATTGTTTCAGACATAATCCTTATCCAGAAAGTAAATATGCCAAACAAAGTCAAGCCACTAATTAACCTACTGGTGTATTGTACCTACTATGTACTCGCATACGTGTTTTCTATTCTTCTGTTTTCTCTGTTCTTCTTGAACTAGTGTTCACTCTTGCCATTGCTCACAGCTGCTATTCTTATTAATGTACATTAGATGCTATGCTATAAAAGATACAGAGAATTTAAAACTGCAAGTTTATGTATTTACATCCACATGCAGATCTGTGAGCTGTAAGTATTCATGACGCTTTTTTCCCAAGGCAACACTCACACACAATGACACCCTTTTGTTCTAATGAATAACTGTCCTGTAACATTTATGCACCGCTCAATGTTTCATTATCATTATCAGTCATGATCTGCTTCTGGGATAATTTGAAAATGTGGTTTGTGATTATCCCAAATTACTGGCTCGTATAGACTTGTGTACTCGTGTCTAACGTAAGCAGCAGTTCTGCTAACATATGATGAATAAGGAAAGACAAATTAAGGGTATCCAAACAGGGTATTTATCACTGTTGCATGCTTCATTACCTGTCATAGTTTTAGTGCAAGTATTTTAATCAATACTTTCCAAGTGCAATAAAATTTTGTAGAAAATGTGTCAACAGAAAAATAACACAGCAGAGACAAATTTTGTGTTTAGGGTCAGTGAGCTTTCAGGGTCGTCAACACAGTAGGTTATAGCGCTTACATTATTCTGAATCCTGTTCTTTTTCCCATTTCTGCTGCTCTGTAGACTGTAGACTGTATAAATATGGACAATGTGTCGCCACTTCCTTGCACTGGCCAAACTGACGCCATTAGTTATTTATTTAAAAAATAAAATAAAAAATAAAAAAAAATTGCACCTCTCATGGTCATATCGGACTGCTTTGCAGAGCGGCTGGCATAGCAACTGGTAGCCACCATTATGTCACATCCTGTTTCTATGGTGCCGAATAACTAGCAATGAAGAAAAAGACAAATGCACATGCATTAACATTACACTAACTACCTAAAATGACAGAAACCATCTTTGAACTGTATTTTAGTGCTTCAGTTCAGCTCAAATCCCATCCACTAACAGGTGGATCTTAAGACCTGTACTGCAGTCAGCCACCAGGGGGAGCTGTACTTGCTTTGGCTCCACTATTGAGGAGCAGTTTCGCAATCAATTCGATGTGTTTTTTTTTTCTTTCTTTAACTTGAGTTTTGTTTAATCCCAGCACAAACACAGAGATACTCTTCTTTGAGTCTGAGCTACTGACACTGACAAGGCGAGAAAACAAAAACCTGTGGCAGGGCCCTAACTGAACCCCCCCACTCCCCCCAGCGACACCTAGAGGGAAGGTTACTGAGATGAAAAGGAGGCAACCCCTCGTGTCTCACAGTGACAGCCCCCATGACCCATGACTGTCTGTGACATTTAGGTCTCAGGTTCCCCGCGGTAGATCATTTCCAGCCAGCCTGAGGTCAGCCTCGGGGCACATTTGTCTAGCTCCACTGGCCAGTCGCTTGTACAAGCACTTGGCTTTCGAGCAAAGCAATGAATTTGGTGTTTCAGTCTACTTTAGAGCCTGTCTTTCTTTACCGTTTTTAGCGTTTAGGGATACCAAATTAAATCTGTTACTTCTTGCTGTAAAAGTAGTAGCAGACATTCTTTCAGTAGAGGAATTATTAATAGTGACACAGACGATTATTGCACACCTTGGCCTTAGACACTGGTCATAATTTTAACATAGATTTCAGACATTTGGGTTTCTCTTAAATCGCTCGATGTTCACTCCTGGGAAAAACGGTTCTGCAACAAGACGAATGCATTTTAATGTCGAGCTGCAGTAGTTTATACTCAAGGATCACCAGTCAATGTGTGTGCATTCGTATCTGTCCTTGGTTTTATATACTAGAGATTTTTTTCTGCTTTTCTGCTGGGGGGGGGGGGGGGGGACTCAAAACAGGTGTGTAATTTGAACCTTCTTTGTACTGGTAGAGGATTTTTAGATATTTTTAGAAAACAATCATTATGTTGTTTCAGATTAAAAAAACCTGAAAAGTAAATCCTCTAAAGACATCTCCTTTAGTTCGCTTTAGAAGTGATTCAGCTCATTGGATGATGATGTGACACCTTTCCTTTTGAGTCTCCTGCTGAGAAACAAATAGCACTTGTCACCAGATATGCCCCGTCAGCTTGTCAGTTAAATAGGATACAACCGCCTGGGGGGGGTCAAAAATCTTTGTCTTTATTAATGTAGGCAACTGCTCAGTGGGACTGCTTGGATTGAAGACAGTAATAAAGGCTTTGTTGGAGAACAAAGCTGTTCTAAACTGGATTTCAGGGTAGTTTCAGGAGAAGTAAATAACATTGACCATGTTCCGCTGGGAAACGTTTGGACCTGGCATTCATGCTACTAAGACGTGTACCACTCACCTAGACCAGACTAGGCACCCCCACCCCATAGCAATGTCACTCCTTGATGGCAGCAGCCATCCCCAGAAGGATGCCGTCTTCCACAGACAAACACACAAAAAGAGTTTAGGAAAAACTCAAAAAACATGAAGAACAGCACAAGGTGTTGACTTGGCCTCCAAATTTACTAGATCCCAAACTGATCAAGTATCTGTGGGAGGCACAGGAACAAGTCTGGTCCACAGAGGTCCCTCCCCTCAACCCATAGGACCCAAAGGCCCTGACTAACAACATCCTGTTACCAGACACCACAGGACACCCTCACAAGACCCATGTCCATTCTCTGATCAGTCACAACCGCTTAAGAGGCACAAGGGACACCTACACAATATTAAGAAGGTGGTCATAATGTTATGCCTGAGAGGTGCACATACACACAGTAAGGAAATGTGAAATCGACTGTAATTTCAGATACTTCCATCAGCACACTTCCATGTGGTACACTGTGTACAGTGTGTTCTTAATTGTGCACATACATTTCAAGAAGGTAGTTTGTTTGTTTCAAAATAAAAAAATGCCAAGTTGTGTCCTAATCAGGAAAGACAATTATGTGTAAACATAACAGACAATATTGTGCAGAGATGTACTGTATAACTATTGTATGGTGTGTTGTCCACAAGTGGCAACATCCAAGTGGTTAACAATGAAGCCAATGTGGACCTGCGGTTCGTCAAATGAGCACTTGTGGATTGCTTCAGAAGTGAGAAAATTCTCCTGGACCTTCATGCTAAAATGAAAAACCAACAACACGGCAGACGTAAACATGTTTACAGCCTGGCACAGAAAGGGTTTCAGTCTCTGCAGTTAATTTCTGCTTTCATCAATACTGCCTCACTTTAAATTGCGCTCCACCTTTCTACACACTCTAGCCAGGAGTTAGCTGGAGATGGCGCCGTCTGGTGCCACCTACATTGAGCCTCAAAAAATGCTCCTGATGAAACCAGCTGAAGCTACATGTACAGCTGTGTACATTCAAAGGTTATTCACTATTGCGACCACAGCTGCAACTACACTTTCACAAGTTTAAAATAACTTGGTGGCCCTTCTTCCAATGGCCAACATTTTAGACTTAACTTCTGACATGACTTTTGAGAATACTATCCAGACAATCATAGCACCACCTATGATGTCAGTGTGTGAATGCTTTTATGCCCTTAAAAATATTAAGTGTATGTAAATATATGAAAGAAAGCCACTTGAGACATGGCATACATTGGCTGGCAAGATGATAGTCTGTTTAATTAAAAGTTAGTTAGCATAAAACAAGACTACACATGCAGACAGTATTTCACCCCCAAGAAATTCATTTATGTCTCTTGGCATCAAATTGTAAAACACAAAACTGCTGGTTGGTGATGAGCAACAAAATGACCAAACAATATGTTTTTTTTTCTTTCTTCTCTTTAACGAGGGTATAAAATATCTCGTTACATGATGATCCCAGAGCTACGGGGTCTTTATTCACCCAATAATATCTTGGGCTTGTCTGGCCTCTGCTTCAGTGCCTCCCTCCTCGGGGGATTCTCACTCTGTCTGGAGCCCTGGCTGTAATGAGGTGGTAGAAGTATCTGCAGAAGAGAAATGCCATGGACCTGCAGAGCTGCTCTAATAAACACCACAGAAAGATATTGGCCACAAGCAGATTGTCGGCTGGTTGATTGGCCAGCCTGTGTCTGTCATATTTAATGGATATACTCAGTCTGAAAGTTATGCTAACTATTTATCGACTTACTATATTGACCAGCTTATGTAAACTGTTTGCTCTGCTCACCCCTCTCGCTCTCTCTCATCAGGTTATCACTGCACTGAATGCGGAAAGGCTTGACTCAAATTTTTGTTTTCCGGATGTTTTCTTGCATATAAACTCCGACCATGGTCACACTTTGTGGATGTTATTGAATGCCAGCATGCAACATCATCCAACAAAACCACAGCTCAAAGTTTTGCCCTTTGTTTTTGAAACGGCACAGTTTTCAGGGTGCAACCTGCAGTTACGTGCTTGCTGCAATGCTAGCCATGTGTAATTTATATAGTTTGGTATAAAATGAAATCAGCAACAAGTCGCTAAATGTTTCCGTCTTGCTGTTGCTTCCTCGGGTCAAAGCGTGACAAAACTTGCTGTCGAACAGATTCTCCTTTGGTGCAGTGTGTTTTAAACGTTGTTAGCTCAAGCTACCTTTGTTGCGTCCGTGTGCTCAACAGAATATGCACCAGCCAATGCTTTTGCCAGCTCCGGTGCAGAGGAGGGCTTGTTTGTTTTTAGCTCTGCCTAGCACAAGTGGGTGGTGAGTTGATGGCTGCTCGGCGCTTATGTGAGAATCCCTTAATCTGCAGAAGGACAGCACATGAAATTTTCCTATTTTACAAAAGAATAAGAGTGAGAGAGAGTATTACTCCTTGTAAGCAATGTCGGAACAACCTCCAGAAGATTTGCACTCGCAAGGACATTTTTAGAGGTGGGTTTAGACTATTTATATACACTTCTCCATCAGTGAGTTCTTCACAGTCGGTCTTGCACGTTAAACTATCCATGTCAAACTTATCCTGCATTCAACCTGGATTTGAGGGCCTGAAATGCATGCATTTTACAGCACACATTACATATTAAACACATAAAGCGCCTGAACATCCTTACATAGAAGAGTACACACTGACAAAGTTCTAAAAATATTTACAAAAGTCAGGTTATTTCTGATATTCTCCTTGACTGCGTCCAGACTGTGGGCAGTTCTGTTTGGTTTTCTCAAAGCAGATCTTTAGGACACTGTCTTTAGGACTGCCCACACTGTCATTTACTAGTCATCGGGCAGAATTTGTGCATCTATCTATGGGGCTGAGGGGGAGTGAGCCTCGGTGGATCGGGCTTGTTCCAGTGCATCCCACAGATACGGTTTGCGATCGTGTGAATTTGGAGGCCAGGTCAACACCTTGTGCTGTTCCTAATGTTTTTTTTTTTTTTTTGAAGTTGTCCCTAAACTGTTTTTGTGTGTGTGCCTGTGTTAGGCTGCATTTTGCTGGGAGTGTCATTGCTATGGGGTGGGGCACCTGGTCTGGTCTGGTCTAGGTGGTTGATACATACACGTAAATGCCAGGTCCAAACGTTTCCGAGTAGAACATTGTATTGTCACAAGATGGTCAGTGTCATTCATTTCTTCTGAGAGTGGTCATAATGTTACGCCTGATTGGTGTATTCCTGGATACCCTGAAAATAAATTCCAGTTTAGAACGTTTTTTATTGTGCCACAAAACCTTTATCACTGCTGATAATGTTATGCCTGACCGGTGTATACAGCTCTGCTTCTCTTTAGGCCTGTTGTATTGAAATGCTATTGGTCAAGCTGTTATTCAAAAAACAAACATGTTTTTGTTTCTGAGCGTATTTTTCTGAGGCATAAATGTAAGCCACATTCATAGTTCTTAGTGCCACAATCACCGGTAAGACCTTCCTATTTGTACTTCATCATCTACAAAATCAATATTACGAATGAAACGAAAGCGCCTCCAGCAGAGTCACCCACTGGCGTGTCTTTTCATGTTGACACATATGGGGAAGCAGAAAACGGATCAGCTGTGGGCGGAACAAAATCAGACACCGCTGAATAGACCTACAATTGCCTTTTCCCTCCCTCTCAGGAGGACGGACCTTTGGCACATGTGAGTTGGCTTGGTTCTGTTCTGTAGATTCCTTGGGGAGCCTGTCTCTTTATAATGGCCCATCAGCCATAGCTTTAGGGCACAGGCTATCAGCAATCAGCCCTGCTGAATCACATTTCAGCTAAAGAAAATGGGACGTATCGACATACTGTATGCTGCTGAGAAAGCAAATGTACTTAAGCTGTCAATGACTAATAGAAGTCTTCATGAGAGGAATGTGTGCCTTGCTGGAAAGGTTGCAGCACAGTGACTGAAACGAAAACCGTCAACTGGCTGCTGTATCTCTACGGGCATGGTTTTTGGAACATCTGTCGGTTGTAATTCAGAGTAATTCCACTGCTCAACGATGGAAGTGGACAGTGATAACTGCAGCAATCACCGTCCAAAGCCAAAATGCAAAGAATGAATTTTGACACAGAAGGGAGATACGGAGCATTAAGGGATCCGCTCAGAAGAGCTGATGATGGATCCTGGATAGATTTGAAACATTAACAGGGTCAGTGTAATTATTGCTGTCATTTAGTGTCTTTGTGGTCAGGTTGGTCGCCTGTGTCTTTTGTTCTAATAATCAGTTCAAACAGAGCTTCAGCCACTGGGGCCCCCAGACACATTGTCCCTCAGTGCCAGGCGTATTAGCGCCACCACACCAAACACTCACATGTTTATTATATAGATGTAGTAATTTATCCATAGTTAATTAAAAAAACAAAGAGTAAAAACAAAACTTCTTTAATTTTTCCAGAAAAAAAACACAAACATTTGAGCACATTAAAAACAGATACCACATGCCATTCAAATCTCAATTAATCCTTTCGCAATTAGCATCTGTATATTTCAAGAACTGCACGTGCAACACCAAATGGGATTTGTTTTGTAAGTTTAGTTACAGGTTACAAGATAATAAATCTACTTGCCAAAACCAAGTTCATAAGCGCCTCTGAAAGTGGGCAGATTCACGAGAAGGTCTGGACTGAAAAGCCCTCTCAGAGATACAGAGCACAGGTTTAGCTGCAGTTATTTTGTACACCACAATTGCCTGTACCTGAAGGCACACAATAAGTCTCTGCTCAGCCTTCTCTCTTCCAGTGATTTATCTAGCGAGTGAAAAGCCCAGTCAGGTGACTTATTGAAAGATGGGGGTTTGAATCCAATTTGTCTCCCGTGTGCTTAAAGTGCACATTGTAATGTGTGCTGTCTGCAGGCTGGGTTGAACAGGAATTAACCTCCCCTCTCCTTCCTCTGTCTCAGCACTTAATAATAATGTTGTGCTCTTTCTCACTCTCTTTTCCCCTCGGTGATGTTCAGGACTTAAAGCGTTCTTGTGATAGGGTCAAATGTCACTTAGTTTCTGTTACTTCAGCCATGGTCTCATGTACCATTAGCCACAGCTCTTCTCTCTGTGGTAGTCTTATCTGGCAACAGTCACTGCAGCCATGCAAAAAAATAAAAATGAATAAACGATTCAAGGCTGAATATATTGTCTGTGGAGGTCTGAAATGCTTACAGGTGTCCTTCTTTATATCAGTCATACTAGACTTCCACTTAGACTTCATTCATCCACGAGGGAAATTACTTGGTCATAATAGCTCAGTTGCTCATAGGAAAACAGGTGGAGACAGTTAAAAAAATAAAAATATTAAAAATAATTGAAATAAAATAAATGTAAAAAAATTAGTAGAATAAAATAAAAGTAAAAAATGTAGTAAAATAAAATAAAATGAATTGGAAATGTAAAATAAAATACAACAGTATAAGCAAAAACTGTAGATGCATATGTAGGAATGTACAAGAAGTAGAGGCAGAAGTAAATATATGATACATTGACAGTAATAAAATGGAGCTACCTGTTGTTGTACTCGCGTCTACAATTCAACTTACTATTCATATTTAACGAGAAGACCGCGGGCAAATACAGTATATACTGTATATACAAAGATTATCTCTCAGAGGAGGGATAGGGGGAGGTGTCAATCAAATGGTGGCGTTTCCTAGAAGAGACTGGGATTCATAAAGCGCAAAGATGTGTAAACACATGTTGATTCAATTGGCTTAAAAACGGACCACTGCTGTCTTTTTTTTTTCTTTTTCTGGTGAGGAAGGGGAAGGTTATCTGGTGGTTATCTCATGATGCCGTGTAGAGTAAATAACCTTTTGATAGTGAGGGAAATCATTACAAAGATATTTAAATATTTGTAGTATTTGTAATTTGTTAATCCTCCTGAAGTCCATATTTATATGATAGAGTTTTGATGTATTTTATACTTGAAGAGTAATATATGCTATTTGTACAGTGCACCCGAGGAGGAATTTAAGAGTTAGGCGCCTTGATAAAGGGTGGTTCTGCAGAGAGGATTCGAGTGGCCTCCAACCACCAACCCTTTCAATTAACCGCCACCAACTGCACCACAGAAACCACACAAAAAGGGAACACATCAATTCAGACCAGGTACTCTACATTATATGAAGAATTGAAAGCAACAAAATAAGAGGTGAATCTTCATGCGCTTGCTAAGACGGGATCCTACTTCAATATTTATCATTTGTCAGGGGAGCCTGTACATTGTTATTTGAGGGCAGAATTACTTACAACTATCACACTTGATCTGTGTGACGCTTCTGAAAGGAGATGCTCTCACGCCGAGATCCTACAAGCAAGTCTGGAGTGTTTTTACACAATTCCAAAGCAAATACCGCAAGGAAGGAGTAAGTGGTTTAGCAATCACAGTGACGTTAATGGAACCTGATACTGCTGGGTCTGCTGAGAAAACAAGTTTGTCCAAGCTCTAAAGTGACTTATGTCAGAAAACAAATTTTAGTTGAAAGCAGGGTGTTTCCATGTCAACGCTACAGCCTGTCATAACAGAAGATATTTGGGGCAGAGTTTTTCCTTATGGTTCTGTAAAGCTATTTATAAATGGTGAAAATGCGTGCACCAAAAAGCTCTTAGAACATTTTGGAGTTCAAGAACTGAAATGACCTTGAGTTACTTAGGATACTCAACGGTAAATAGGTATATGGGTAAATATGTGCTTTCTGTTTTTCCCTATATGTTCTCGTCAGCTTGATCCAGTACAGAATAAATTGCACTAATAAATACATGGTGTTCCTGTGAGCTAACATGTCTGTTCTGTTCTAGGTTTGACCTGCCCTGCAGACTGTGCTCTGCAACATCACGTGACACGGGCAGCTGTTTGGACTGGTCGGCTTTTTCTGGCTTTGACCTGCTTGCACTTCTGTGAATGTAAACAGCTCTGGCTTTAGTCAGCGGGTTAAAGGGCGAATTGAAAAGTTTGTGCATATGAAACATATCCCACAATGCACTCTTTTGGTATTGTTTCTGCACGGACAGCGCAACATCGCCGCAGCTGCATATCCAAGACGTTCTGCATCAGCGAGTCACACTTGCCCCCCAATGCGAGGTCAATGCTGACTCGAGGATGTCTCACCCAATCTAATCTGCAAAGCTTTTTTTTGCCAGTGAGATTTTGCTTCAATCCGGATAAAGTGATGAGTAACTGTTATCACAACGAGAAAGACTTAAGTGCAGTGAGTGTCTCTGCGGGACTGGACGCCATAACCTACGCACATACGTGCTATGCCTTTTTTATTTCTACTTCCTGCTTCACTTTCAACAATGGGAACTGAAACCAATTTTTTTGCCATTTTTTTTGCCGAAATTTTGCCTAACTTTTGAAGAAATTTCACCAAAGACGAGCCATACTTAAATGTTTGTATCTCTGAACCTCCTCATTTAACATTTCCTGGATGTGTTCCGTCTTTATTGATGCAAAACAATCAATTCAAAAATTGCAGAGATGGCGAAGCAGCCGGAAATACTAAAGCGGAAACATGTTACTACCGATGGGACCAATCACAGCTCTTGCGGTCTGCATCACTGCAGAGGCTACGGCGTCAGGGTCTGCCTAGGGTCTGTCACCATAGCTACCAAGTCAAATTTACACAGAAGTATAAACCGCCTATGAATCGAATTGCATCTGAAGCTAACCAAGGTAGTCTTCCCTAAAAGGCTGGTAGTGTTTACTAGTAATATGAGCAGATGCCATATGGTACAAAGTTATTACTTAGGAACAAATGCATTTTCTATGGCTGATGTGATGAGAGATGCTGGGATAACCCTTGCGCTACCCTCTTGCATGCTCTCTATCTGTCTGTCCATTCACTTGAGGTCCCAGAGACACCAGAGGTAGCACGAGGGCTAAGGATTCTTGCTCAAACCTTAGTACCAACAAAGTAGTTTGGCAAATCCCAGAGTGGGACTCCTGTAAACATGCGGTGAACGTTGGTATCAGTGGTCTGGAGGGGTAAAATCAGGGACAAATCATTCTGAAACTATTGTAGACGTAGCCCAGCATAAGTCTCTCCTTCTAGGTGCCAGGACTCCACCGAAGTCCTACTCTATCAGTGACACAGTATTGGTGTATTTGTCCATGACAACTCCCATCATGTTAAAGACATTTTCAGAGTAGTGACCTAAAGTCACATCTACCTGCTGTATTCCGCGTTACTTCCTCCCTCAGCGTAATCAGGCTACATGATTTTATTTCACTCTCATTTTTAACATAAGCTTCCTGAGTGCGGATATTTAGGCCTACCAGTGGCGATTGTATTTTATACTTTTTTTCTCCCCTCATTTATAGTGGATTAAAACTGAAATCCTGTCTTCTAAAGTATATAAGCTGCTGCCTTTTGTTGGTTTCCTGTTCATTCTGCTAATCCCTGTTTGACAGCTTCTGCTTTGCAAAGACCTTGCGCACGGGTCTCTCTCCGCCTCTCCCTTGCACAAAATTACCCCACTACAGATTTTCTTACAAATTGCTTGCTAATTTTCCCGCAGAACACAGAGCAAAAAGTGGAACGTTAAAAACGAGTATAAAAGCCTGAGTATATTAGTCACACATTGAAATTTATGTATGCAAATTTTCTCTTATTTTCTAATATAGACTTTTCTTTGATAGCTCGAACATACCTCCTCCCTTAGCTCTATGCCATTCACTCAAGAATCAAGCAGGGACAGAAGAAGTGTATGAGATCGGGGGGGATTCTGTCTCATGAAAAATGGATGAAACCAAGGTCACGTTAGGGGAGGGAGCTCTCTGTCTATTTCATGTTGGCAGAGACTGGCAGAGGGTTTCACTGCAATTTAAACCACGCCTGATAGAAGACATTAACCTTGACCCGAGCTTCACATCATCTAATCATGCCTGAATGGTCTCCCAAATGGACTCACCGAACAGTTCCTTAGCACAGTCGTATATGACCACATACACAAATGCACACTCAGAATTAAACAACGCATGCCATGAGTAGATAAAGCAGATCATTTCCGTGCAGGAGTCCTTCTGTCGGAAATCTCTTTTACGATTGAGGTATTTAGGATTTAGGAAATTGCCTGTCAGATTTACAAACTCCAGGGACAAATACATCTTCAGCGTAATGTCAGTTGCAAGTAAATCAGCTATTACCAGAAAACGACTAAAAACAGCTACCTAAAGAGATGGTTGGAAATAATAGAAAATATATTATATATGATAGAGAAGTTCAGTTTCTCCCTTAGAGACAAACAGACAGATTCAATAAACTCGGAAAAACTGTACTGGATGTTCAGCAAATCAGGCATAACATTATGACTCATCAGAAAATAGACAAAGGCCTTTTGAGGGTGTCCTGTGGTGTCTGGCAACATAATGTTGTTAGTGGGGGCCTTTGGGTCCTATAGGTTGAGGGGAGGGGCCTCTGTGGATCATCCCACAGATACTTGATCAGTTTATTTGTGTGTATGTAAAGCTGCATCCTGCTGGGGATGGCTAATGCCATCAAAGAGTGTCATTGCTATGGGGTGGGGGTGCCTGGTCCGGTCTAGGTGGGTGCTACATGGGATGTTACATGCTACAAGTAACATCCACATGAATGCCAGGTCCAAACATTTCCCAACAGAACACTGAATTGTCACAAGATGGTCAATGTTACTAGATGGTCAATGTGGTTTTAATGTTGTGGCTAATCTGTGTATAACACAAATCAGCTTAAAGTGAGTAAGTGTACTTCTTCTTATGGAGATGATGAGGGCAAATTTTGCTTTGGAAATGCATTCAGGGGTAGGGGCGTTTGTAGGATATGACTTCTATGGGTGATCAACCAACATCAGAATGTCATACATGAAGTGCCTGACCATTAATCCTATACTACTGTAATACAACAATATTAATAATAACTAATATAACTAAGCTAATAATAACAGAGTGAGATTTATTATTTTTTTGTTATGCCACATGTAATGTTATTTTTCGTTGTCTAAATTGATCTTGGAAAGAGGGAAAAGTGTGGGGTTGCTGAGTGTTAAATTGACTTGACCTTACTTTCTTTACCTTTTGTGTGGATTTATTGTATTCTAATTAAACATGTCCACGAGAGGAAATAGTTGTTCCTGAATTAAGAGGCACTCCACGCACTGCTTGCAAAATGAATGGGAAACATTTAAATTCCGTGCGTACAAATTGTTTATTAGTTTAACCGATGTGCAACCTTTAAAAATGACGCGTTAGAATTACTTTATACAATAATTAAAGTTCATTGATAGATAAAAAAATAAATAAATAATAATAATTGCTAGAGCTACAATCAAAAGCAAAACAGGAAATGCAGAGCTTTGGCAGCGTATCTTGTGAACGCTGAAGTCCAAAAATGCATTAACGCTAACTTTTCCAACCACTTTACAACCCAACCACTTTAGTTTGATAATTAGCATGTGACTATTAATGGTAATTCTGCCAGGGCATTTCCCAGCACAAAACGTGATTGTGAGCTCAGAGTGATGTTTTTGTAAAGTGCCACGCTACCTACACAGAAATGGGATGCGTATCCATATCTTCGTGGACCGCAACACATGTGATCAAGGCACTGTCAACTGGTATTTCTCTTTGGTATCCTGCTGCAGAAAAAAAAGAATACTACAATAGCCCCGTTCTGACCGCCGCGCCGTGCCAGGCTGTGCCGCGCTGCGCCGCGCTAACTGCTGTTCTCACCTACACGAGCCAGAGGGGGAGGGGAGCTAGGAGCCAGAAGTCCTGGCCCAAGTAAAACGATGGGCCAGGTAGGGCCAGGGGGGCGGGGGTACATCGGGGCGGAGTTAATTTTTCAAACGTGCGCGGAAATAAAGGCAAGACGTCTAGTGTGACTGTGTCATCTGCTTTAACTGATAATTTCCATGGAGCTGGCGAAGCTCAACATCCAGCGGACACCGCGTCAAATAAGGGAAAAGCTCAAGAAACTCCGCGCACAGTACAAGGCTGTAAAATTGCAAAACAGCCAGTCTGGAGCAGACTGGTGGGTAGCTTAATACGAGCGGTAGCGGTCCTGGCCCACTCACGTATACAAAGGACAACCGTCGATAGCCCATTAATGAACGATGGGGAACATTTTCAGACCCATCAGCAGCAATTGTTATTCTTTTCATGCTGAACAACAGTGGTTTCGGGGTCTAAAGAATAAAACAAAGCATGTCTCCATTTTTTCCGAAAACACTCGACACCGTAATTCGCGCATAACTGCGCCATTTGCCCACCTCCGATAATTATTTGTTTTCCTTCCTGCTAGCTGTTACTGGTGGGCAACTTTGGCTCAGAGTTCTAAAATGCTGCGGTCTTTCAACTGGCTTGAAAATGGGCTGTGGCATAATGACGTCGGGCAAATAGGGGCGTAACACCTGGGGTCCGAAGTTCGCCGGTGAGAATTAATCTGGTCCCCAAGCGCGGGTGCTAGGGGCTGGGATGGGCTACTGGCACGGCGCGGCGCTAGCAATCCGACTGTGGTGAGAATGAGGCTAATGAATGCATCAAGCTGGGCCGTAGGCCCCATAATCACAGGCCCCTGCTCAATTGTGCAAACCATGCTTCTTGATCCCATAATGAAATATCAGTACGCTATTGTGCACAGTCACTGAGCTAATCAAAGGGATTTGGGTTCAGGAAGGTCAGGCCAGTGCCTGCCTTGCAATTTTATTTGATTAAATGAGTTATTCTTTTCTTTTTTTTTCCTATCCCTAACCCACTGTACACAAGACTAGCTGTGGGGCATCATTTTTATATTTTTTATATATGCTTTGGCCAATGGAGGCCTATAGATGAGGTTTCAAATCTTGACAATATAAAGCTTCAGGAAACACAGCAGTTAAAGGAGCCGTGGATCTCCAGAGATTTTAGTTTGTCTTAAGTAGTGCTTTTTATTTTAATGTATTCCACCAATTCTCTAATGCCGCTCATGACTGGGCTTTCAATGGAAAACCTGTGACTGATGTTGTCTTTCTATCCACTCGGGAAACTGAGCGTGACAGCACAGAGCAGCTCCCTGAACGCGTTTAAACCCAGATCCGAATACAGGCATTGTCTTTTTCAGTATACATTAAACAGGCTGGGAATTCACATGGGATTGGTTTGCATATGAAAATATTCACTGTAAGGGGGGGGGGGGGGGGGGCATTCACTAGTGAATGACTCCTTGGGACATCTAATGGCTTGGGAGGCTTGTTAGACAGGCTCGGATCTGACCACTTGCCACGGGGTGTGGTGCTGTGTGAACACCACCAACAGGCAACCATGACCTTTCACTATTTGTTTTGTTGTTTTCCTCTGTTTTACATGCCCTACGCAGTCCCAAAAACCCATAGATGTCACCAGTCATTGACCCAGAGGCACTGTCGCCACTATTTATGAACGCGGAGAAGGACAAGAACATTAATAAAACACTTGCTTGAATTATAAATGCAGTATGATAATCTAGCAAGGATTTGGAATAAAACAACACAGTGCACATAGCAATGCTTGTTTATGTCACGGGAGAGCTGTAAAATTTAATGTCTGGGTAAACAGTTAAGCAGTTCACTCTACTTCATATCATTCTTAATTATAAAGCCCACCAGACATCAGCATGTATGAAAGCATGAGCTGAGGTGGTTTATCTCATACTAATTAAACATCTATTTATGTTTGAAGTCCTTGGCTTTTTGGTCACTTTTAAGAATTTTCCATTTCTCTGTACTCCATTCAGTTAAGGCTCGGCCAAGTGGCCACATAAAAAAAGAAAATATCCTCTTGCTTTTGCTGCAAGCTTTGCTGCCTCTCAAAGAAGAGTCTGGCTAGAAGTAGTGCCTGGAATTGGATCATCTTAAATACTTGCATTATTGATTTACTCATCCCCTCCATTAGTGAAAGAGAGGGTTTCATATGGTAAGTATAATAAGTTTAACCGAAGAGAAAGATGTGGGAGTGAGGCTATAGTTCACTGCGCAATATTAAGCTTAATACTTGAGCTTTGGCAGACTGCACTGTCTTCAATCAAAACACAACCTACATGATGTAAATGTTGTGACTTGAGCGGATGATTTATGCATTGTGCGAGCTGTAAAAAATGGAACATCTACACAATGTCTACAATCAACCTGTCTCCCTCTAACATTAATGCACAAAGAAGATAGTCCTATATTATAGATAAGCTTTCTATCTTACATATACACACTCGGTGGAGATTTTTTGTGCCATTAATCTTTGTTTATTGTTATTGTCCTTGCTTTTTTGTTGTTGTTGTTGTTTCACTGTACTGTGGTTGCTCTTATCAGAGATTTACAGTTCAATGCAGAGGTTTATCGGAAGGAAAGTGACCCATGAAATGACATCTTTGATGTGATATCAGCGATACGCAACTTCCTTGTGGTCGACAAATCAAACACACAGCACATACGGCATCTGTCTGATGATTCCAACCATTCTTTGCAAGACACACGCTCCTTTCTGCTTCTAAGCAGCTCAGTAACACATACGTTATTGTACACCGATCAGCCACAAGATTAAAAGCACTGACAGGATATAACATTGCGACAATTCAGTGTTCTGCTGGGAAACTTTTGGATCCATGTGGACGTTACTTGACATGTATCACCCACCTAGACCAGACCAGGCACCCCCACCCTATAGCAATGACACTCCTTGATGGCAGCAGACACCCCCAGCAGGATGCAGCCTGACACAGACACAAAAATGGTTTAGGAACAACTCAACAGCAACAAGAACAGCACAAGGTGTTGACCTGGCCTCCAAATCCACTAAATCCCAAACTGATCAAGTATCTGTGGGATGCACTGGAACAAGCCTGATCCACAGAGGCTGTTACGCTCAACCTATAGGATCCAAAAGCTCCCACTAAAAACATCCTGTTGCCAGACACCGCAGGAGACCCTCAGTCCATGTCCATGTGTTACAACCATTTTGGCAGCACAAGGAAAACAATATTAGGAAGGTGGTTTTAGTACCTGGCATATTTCTTATGTTTATTTATCACCCCAAAGAAGGAAGACTAGCTGTGAAACGTTTGTGCAATATGCTCCCAAAAGAGGCTTCTTAAAATGTAGTCCACACTTAATGCAAATCAGAATTTGAGTCTTCCTCCCTTCTTGCCAATTAGTTAGTGATTTGACTTTTTAACCTTTGAGTTATGTTCATTATCTCCTGTTGGAGGGAACTTCTACAGCTCTGTGCCACTTGAACATGGTAACATTCGTATTACAACTACTTTGTATTATCTCTAAGTTATTATTCTTAAATTCATTTTATCAAACCATGTTTTAAGACACAGACATTCAGTGTATTTATTTATTTTTTTCCACTGACACTGACCTCACTTTTGGTGCTAATCGTCCCACAGGCACATTGGGGCTGTGTTATCCAATACTACTCATGCAAATCAAACATCCCCTCATCCTGCTACTTCACATTAAAAAAATTCAACCGTACATAACACGCAGAAGGTTTTATTGTGAAGAGGCCTGAATAACTTATTCAAATCTGTCACAAAAGCAAACGGCGAGAGAAGCATCTTCAAAACAAAGCAAAAGCCTTTGCGTGAATTGTTTTGGGGGAGTTTTAAATGTTGCAGTGCCCGTGTGACGCAACGAGAAGGAGCCGGCGGACTTGTAGACGAAGAGCTGCAGGCAACAGGCTGCACACCTGAGCACCTGAGCGAGGTAACCGACTTTACTGAGCCCTGCCGTTGAGTGGAAAATGATCCACACTGTGCACAGTATTAAAACAGATCATGGCTGCTTATGGCATGAAGGAAAAAAAACTGACTGACTTCTTTATTGAAACAGTGATTGTTTGTTTTGTTGCACTGTGCATACACATGCCAGAATATAGTCTGTAGTATTTCTGGTCAAACCAAAGTCCAGGAGATCACCTATTCAAATCCAAATATGCCAAAATGTGAACTTAGTACGATTACACCTTTGATTATTTATATCACACCTGACTCAACTCAAATCTTATCAGGTAGGTTATTGTTGCCTGAATGATCATCGTGACTTAAAAGATTAGTGTAGAGGAATCTTAGTTTAAATGTAAGGAAATACTGGTAGCAATATTAATTAAGTTACATAATAATAAAATTTAGGGATTAGTATTTGCACACAAAAAGCTAAAAGCTACCTATATGTGTTGACAAGCCGCTAGGAGCTCAATCAGAAGATAATCAGCCACAACATTAAAACCACTGACAAGGAGAAGTGAATGGCATTGACCACCTCGTGACAATTCAGTGTTCTGCTGGGAAACTTTTGGACTAGGAATTCATGTGGCTGTTACTTAGACATGTAGCATCCTCCCAGACCAGACCAGGCACCCCCACCCCATAGCAATGACACTCCTTGATGGCAGCATCTCCAGCAGGATGCAGCCTGACACCGGCACACACAAACAGCACAAGGTGTTGACCTGGCCTCCAAGTTTCCTAGATCCCAAACTGATCAAGTATCTGTGGGATGACCTAAACAAGCCAGATCCACAGAGGTCCCTCCCCTCAATCCATAGGGACCCAAAGGCCCGTACTAAAAACATTCTGACACCACAGGACACCCTCAGAAGGTCCATCCTCTGATAAGTCACAACTGAATTGGAGGCACAAGGGGGATGTACATAGTGTTAGGAAGGTGGTCATAATGTTATGCCTGCTTATATTGCTTTTTGTCCACCCTTATGGAAAAACAGAAACGGACCCATGTTTTCATGGAACATTGTGTTTATGTCAAACACAGAAAAATCTGGTTACTCATGCCCCAGTGTACACGCAAATGCAGTATATTGTATATATGAGTATTCTGGTTACTGGTTACTGTGTGCTTTTTGTACAGGTGTGTGTGATATTTACAAGACAACCCACCAATAAATGAATTAAATATGTTGAGGATTTTATGTGTTGCCTTGTGGGGGGCACCCAGTGTCTGTTGCACAAGGGCAGCCGATATTAGTGAACGTCAGTGGGTTGAATTTGTTTCCAACCAAATGGCTACCATCGGAGAAGCAGGCTGTTTAGAGCCCGCTGTTGCGTGTGTTGTAAAATGTATTGACGACGAAATAACTGAAAGGACAAACAATTAGCAGCTTTTGTCAAGAATGCCTTAAACGTTTAAAGTCACATGCATTGTTGCTCTGATTGGTTGTAGGACGATCAATGGAGACGCCAGGCCAGTCCTCTTTTCCATTGTGACCTGATTTTCTCCATTGCTTCTGTTGGAAGAGACACTTATTTTAGCCTTATTGCTACACACTTGACTAGGTCTTGCATTTGCATAAATTCTCTGAATTCTCCACCTAACATAAATGGGTTTCCCAGAACCAGGAAGTGGAGGCTGAGCACAAAGAAACACAGCAGAACAATGAACAATATATAAGAAGAGAGATAAAAGGTGGTCCAATTAATAAGGACTATTAAAATGAAAATCTAAAATGATATCTCTTATCTGTGTCCTAGTCATAGGCTGAATTATTTCTGGGAATCCCCCACGTATTCCCAGGCTAGGAACATGGCCTAAATGTGGATTATGAAATCCCACTAGCATGTTCTGGGTTCGCCTAAAGGGCTAACTACCAAACTGATGTGTCCAGCATATTTAAGCATTTATTTTACTGTTGAATATCTTTGTGACTATACATAGGACACCTTCCTCTGTGCTTCATATAATGATATTCCTAAATAGTGCTCATCCTCAGGGGAAAAACCCGATCTCTGACCGGCGAGGAAAAGTTATAATTTGACTTAAATACAGGATCAAGGCTCACGCTATCCATCCTAATACCTGAGTGACAAAACGGCACCCACAATTAAAATCCATCAAGACCGCCCGAGCAAATCTTCCTGCCAATATTCTGCATGTCCTTTTATGCTTTGTGCTTTAATCTCTCAGCTCATTAACTTTGCAAAAACGTTGGCATAGCTCAGGTCATTCCAGCCGGTCCCTGCATGGCGTGTTCCCTGCGCCGCTTGATCTGTGCGTCACCGACAGCCCTCGCCACTGCTCGAAAACAGCGAGTGCCTGCAGATTTTTCCGGTGAGGCGCGATGGCCGCAAACGAGCAAGCAGTTGCCGTCTCAGTCACCTGGCTTGGATTGCTCATTTGACAGACAGACAGACAGACAGACAGACAGACAGACAGACAGACAGACAGACAGACAGACAGACAGACAGACAGACAGACAGACAGACAGATAGACAGATAGACAGATAGACAGATAGACAGATAGGAATGAGAGGGCCTGTTACAAAGAATTTACCATTAGGTAAAATTATTCCTTATGCCAAAGCATTAGCAGACATGAGCTTGGCCAGGCAAAGAAACCAAATGTAGCTCCTCAGTGGACAATAATAAAAGGACCGCGGGAGCACAATCCAAACATGGCAGCTATAATTCTGATTAGTCTGTGTCCAGGAAACCATGTCCTACCCTGAGAGGATGTTTATTTTTACCAAGGTAACCCGATTAGCACAAACCGTGTCTCGGATGCTTCCAAGGGCCAATTTTCAGGCATCTCTCATGTGTTGCTTTAATCAGGTCTTCACAAGGTCGTTCCACCAATTTCACATCGTTTCATGCCAAACAATGAAATACATTTAATTTCAGCCTTCTCTCTCAGTCTTCAGCCTTGGCTGCTTCAGTGATAACAATTCAGCCTCCTATTGTCCACCCCTGCTCCGTTTCACCTCACTCAGCACTAAGAACAGACTTTATTTCTAAGCCAGTTAAGAGTATTTTATGAGTATTCATCAAGAATTTATTTTTTTAAATGGTCTGAAATGAAAGGGCTAGTGTCTGTCTACAGATTGCTGAGATACTGTAGGTGCTTTCATCAGGATGCTCTGTGCTATGATCTACAAATCTTTGTGTAAGGGGATACTTTAACATGTCTAAATGCAGATTGAGGAGCAATTATAGATAAAATTGTTACCTAATAACTACTGGCAGTACGAGAAAATGTGCTCCAGATCCTAAACAACGGTATTTTTGTTTCTTAGCCTGGCCTTCATTCATTTCTACTGCACACGGACATCAGATCAGCAAGTGTTGCTCCACCACCATCGGCGTACACAGCTAAAGCGCAGAAATCATCTATAGAAGCTGTGTAATCTCATTTTGCTGTAGGGATTGGTTGTTCAAGCTTCGGCGTCGACTGATGCCGGAGTGGATGTCGGGCTAAAGCTGGTTCTCCTGTCCATTCTTTTCTTCGACACACGCTTGCCAAGAGCTTCAACCGTAGTTGCGATTATTATTTCATTCCTAGGATAAAGCTCTTTCTGGATCCCGAGGAGGATCACACAGGCAGATACCCTCTCGCTGCAGCAAGGCGTACCTTATACCTTACGAGCAAAACGCATGATATAAAAAGCTTCCGCAGTTTCATTTACTGTTCACCAGAAAAAAAACATCCAAAAAACATCCAGTGACTCATCAACTGAAATGAAGATGGTATTTATTCTGACACCAATGTGATCAATATACCTGTGGCCCCTGCTTTTAGATGATCTGTGACGGATCAGCACTGCCTTTCAGATCATTAAAGAACAGCTCAGCCTACACAAAAAGTAACACTACAGAGTTTGTGCTTTCTCGATTTCCTTTTCCAGTGACTGGACCAAATGCTGAATTTCTTTCCAGGGAGCATAACGGTAAATGGATGTAGCAGCCAAGATAATGTGTCACTAGATGTTTGTTTGGAAAAAATCCATTTAGCTGGCATCAAACATGGTTGATGAACATATTATTGCCCAGCGGTCTGTTGGAAAAGTGCCTCTCAACAGGGCAGGAAGCAGCAAACCCAGCTTGGTTCGGCTCCTGCGTGACGTGCAAGTTGTCAGTCAGCAGTAGCACCATTCAGCCTAATTAAAAGTGCATGTATGAATGTTTGGTTTGATTCGGTTTCATTAAATCTGACAGCAAATCAGTAATTCATTAAGTACTGAAAACTCTTTTGCAGTTTTTATGGAACATGGACAGATTAAAGATATAATGAAATAAACATGAAAACAGTTGTTTTAAACCAGGCTCACAAATGCCTACAGTGATTGATTAATGAATTTTTCATGTCACAAGTTAACAGTTGTTTTTTTATGATTGTAAGCCCTCTTGATTCTTGAATATGGGGCTTATATATATAGTAAAAAAGTATTAATATAGGGCCTAACCATCACCCCGGAACTCAACAGGTTATTTTCTTTGTATGGCATGATACACGGTATTTGTTTTTGTAACAGAACAGTGCACAGTCTTCCCGTTCAGTCAACTAATTCATTCTGATGACACGGTAATGATAATGTGTCTTGCACATCAGTGAAAACCGACAGCAACATGCTCCAAACTATAATCACAATCAGTCTCGCACAGTACTGTCAGCGCTCGGCCAACTTTCAAAGTTCACGGTTCCTCGTCGGTTGCAGGTACACAGAGAAACTTTCGCTTCTCCGTGGATACGAGATGTAGGTAAGACAAGAGACGTGGCTTCCTGGTGGCTGACCGCGGACACGGCTGACCTCAGTGTCCTCATCAGGATCACTTCATATTGTGAAGTTAGACTGCCACTAATCATGCTCTCTTGCTGCGTCCCCATTGGAGAGTTTCTTGATACCTTTTTGAAATAAACCACTTTGTTTTGCTGTTGTTTGGACTGAAATTTGGATTTTCCTCGATCCAAGGGTTATGCGCTTTTTGTCCCTGATTGATTATTGATTTATAGTTCTTTTGTTTTCTGCTCTGGCTTTCCCCGGTGTCTCCATTTGGGCCGTATCCAACCACTTAACATAACAGACAGACTACTTTTTAAACTAAATCCGCAACTAATTTAATTTAATCCTCAATCATCTGTATTTGCCACATGCTGAGTTTTAATCTTTGTCTTGTTATGAATTCCGTCGTCCGTATTGTTGACAACGTCAGGCAGACTGGAGGCATACACAAACTAAAGCCGGCCAAAATGTAATAACTATCCATCGTGGGCTTGTCTAGTAGGGAAAGACCATACGGTTATGTGTGCGTTAGAATGACAAATCTTTGCCAACTGGTAAAATGCACCACTGTCATTAGAGTATAGAACAACAACACATGTATCTTTCACATTAACTCTGCATTTCATTTTTGAAATGGATTAAAAAAACAAAAAGATAGTTGCTGTATCTGGTGTGGCGCTAAGTTGACTGAGAGCGAACTGACAAACTCATGCATAATACTCCCTTCCTTTTCATATATTATTTGTTTAGAGCTCAAGAGTCCTTTCGGATGAGACGTGAAACATCTTCAAAAGGCTATGGTAAATACACCATGACCTGAATGACTTCACAGAATCTTCACCAACGCGTTTTAATTACCCACGTTCTGATTTTACCGCCTGAGTAATTGTTTGTACAACACGAATGTGCAATTACATCTGCACATGTTAGCAGTTAGCACGGCTTTGTGTTACGTGGACTTACATAAATTGTGTTGATGCACACATTGCCATTCATGGAAACGCAATTCCAGTTCAAAAATAGTCCCATGTTAATTATCATATTATTCAAATGAAAATTCAAATTTCAGAAATATATTCCCAATTTATGGATTTATTCACACTTGTGCAGCACAAGTCCCAAATTACTTTGTTAAAACATACACTGGAACGCGCCAAACATGTTTAGAAATTCATAACTAGAAAATCCTTACAGATATTAGGGCACAAATTAAGTGTCACATCTTCAAAGCTCGTCTCCTTTTCCCTCTTTTTCAAAAACTGCAATCATGGTGTGAAAGGTTTTCTTATTTTTATATTTTCAAATACTCGTGTATTAAGTGTTGGCGGACATAAAGGTTTAAGATGTACACAGCGTGCTAAGCGCCCAGGTCCCAGGACCTTAATTTGTCTTTGAGTCAATATTCTCAGGCAAGTGTTTTCGTCTTTGAGAGTCCCCTGTTCTTGAATGCCTTATTCATCTTTCCATGAGAAGCAATTGTATGCTTTCCCCACCACAATTACCAAACCATGACAGGCCATTTCAGCTTTGTCTAACTCCTCACTTACCATTCCAAATATATCCATTACCATGCAGATTGGTCCATTATCCTCTGCAATAGGACACTTATTTTCGAGTGAGATGTTGTGATTTTCTGTATCAGAATGGGTGGCTTTAAAACTTTTGGTCAAGCATCTTTTTGTTGCCTCTAACGAAACAATCTTCCCGCACTCTTTTTGAGCTAATAAACAACACTTGTGCCTGCTTTATTTATTTCTTTTTTTTTTCAGTGTGTAATTAGAGAGCAAGTTTGTGCAGTAAGAATAATACTGTGACTTTACAGGACCTTCATACTTTATTAAGGGGACTGCTCACCGACCCCTGCTTTGCCTTTCAAGCTAGCGCATTGACAAATAGCCATTTCAGCAGTCATACTGTGCGGCTTCTATGCCACAGTGAATATCACCGTCCTATTTCCACTCTGGTACCACCTTAAACCATCGACGTCCGTCCTCTTGGCGTGGTCCCCTGATCCCAGTCCTGACAAAGACCTGCCAAACCACGGCTAGTTCTGATCCCCCAGGCTGACAAGCCAATCCATCTTCACCTGCAGCGTAACTTTTCTCCGTTTGCCATCAGCACCCGCCCTCTCTCAAGGAGAACTGAAATAGACATGCTAAAACATTCAGTGCGTCCTCCTTGATCGTGGCGTTTGCAGAGCCATTTTTAACCCAATTCATTAATTTATGATTGCTTATCATTGTTTTTTAATGTATACAAATGCGCTTAAGCACATAAGCGGTAAAAACCCATTCATCAACTAGGTTTTGTTCTTCTTACAGCACCGAGGCCATATCAGTGCAATGGCAGCAAAGTCTAACTGTAATAATTTAATTCTGTACAGTATATTTAGAGGGCAAGCAGATAGGTCCTGAATGTTCACACACTACCACAGAGCCAATAAGCAGTGTCAGGTTTGCAGCACTAACAGGATTAAGCACCAAGACTTTATGTCTTTTACAGCCGCTGCCAGGCACAGGCCTGGGAATAATGGGATCAGTTTTGAAGCAGTTCATCATGGAGGAAACCACCTCTTCCCACATTAGCTCAGTGTGAAGGGCCTCGGCTGCATATGGGCAAACTGAAACGTAACAATAAATTGTAAACAGTTAATGACATCATGGACAAATACACATGGAAAGGGCCGGTGTGCTAAAATTAAAATGTAACATGTGTGGTGAGGGATATTATTAACAAGACTAACTGCAAAGGGAGCAAGGGTTTGAGAAGAGGGTGCCAGTCCATCTCCCATGAACTGCTAATGACAGCATTAGCTGAACGCAGTTCATAAAGTCTTTACTAATTGCAACCGTCTCCTAGTCAGAGGGCCTGCACTTCAAACCTAATCTGCCTGTCACCATCTGCAACTTAAAAGCCAGCCTGGGAAATCTGCAGTTTAAGTCATGTATAACAAGATGTAAAAACCCAAAAGCAACATGAAAGGTAATGTGCGTGGATTATGAAGGTGATATTTTTGAGTAAAATAAAATAAAAGTGGGAATAATGACAATGCTCTGCTGCCTCTCACAGATTGAAACGCACGTCATGATTAACCAGGACAGAATGTAACAGCATCGCACACACAGACATATTTTCACGACATATTTTCTCACGAGGCTTTAAGATTTTTGCATTTACCCTTATTCCCAACATGTTACCAAACAGCACCCTATAAATAGTGCAGCAGACTGAGAGCAAAATTAACATTTATCCTGGCCACCGAACAAATTTAAGTCCTTAGTCCCCAGCGGTATTTTTGTGTAACCCTGAGGGAATAATTCATGCCGTAATGGCTAACTAGCTAACTTTGTCAGCCTGTCATTTCCTGCTGGGTAAGGAGCATACAATTAATTTATCAGAGCTCTTTTGCTAAAAACAGTAGAACAACGGAAACTAAAAAGGTGTTAAAATGCTCTGCGGCGACACTGCAGAGGTGGTCGATAATTCCACTGGTTCATGAGACAAGCAACTCCTTCTTCATTTCATATTTGTATCTTGATCCGTTTTTAAAACTATTGATTAGTGAATCCATAAAGCAATCATGTTCAAGGTATGAAGCTGTGGCAAGCATGCAGCACGACACGTGTGACATACATAAGCCTAAACTGATGCACTTCACGCTAATTGTGTTAAATGCAACTATTAACATTATGTTGTTAGTAAGCATGTCGATTTGTGGAAGTGTGCAATGATGACGAATGATGAAGTTGCAAAGAAATGATCAGAACATTAATATGCTTGATTCATAATAATGATGCATCATTAGAACTAAGTCAAACATTGCCAAACACTAATTTAAATCTTGAGTAATGACAGAACATCACCATGCATTCCTCACTTAATTTTAGACATCTCAATCAGCAGTAATTGCTATTGTTTTTTTGTTTTTTTAAAAGTCCTATTTTTTATTTATTTTTTATTGCCAGGTTGACTTATATTAAGATAAATGTATAACTCATCATCTTGCTGTCTGTATTTGTTGCTCTGTCTGTGCTCCCTGCTGCTGCCGCCAGCCATTTATTCAGATTGGAGTAACTGTCACTAAAAATTACTGGAGCGGGCCTGACTGAAATAATTGCTAACTACGGCACGAGATACAAGACGAAGAAGAAGAAGAAGAAGAAGAAGAAGTAGAAGAAAAATCTATCTTGTTGTAGAAAACACGAACACATAATGTGCAGGTAATGTACAGTTGTCTGTTCCACGCACCGGTATTTCTTCTCTTGACGGCTCGATGGAGGTAAAAGACAAGAGTCTACAAGCCCTGACAGGTGGTAATTTCAAACCTGAGATTGCAGTGGTGGGATGCATCACTCCCACTAGTCACATGGGCAAATCAATGAAACAGTACACCCAAGGCTACTGAGTACAACTCTGAAGTTCCACAACATTCCCTGGTGGGTGGCACCATCATCAGCTGGCAGTCCTGTAATCACTTTCTTTACGACACTAGGCCTGAGAGAATACAAAGACTAATAAATACCTTACAACAAGAAGAATACAGCTTCGGTATTGGCATACCGAGACAGCTGAAACGCTGCTTTTAAAACAGCACAAACAAGTACGACTGAAGGATTTCTTACAGCGAAAGAAAGAAATGACACAATCAAACCTCCCCTGTAATCTCAAAAACTAAATTTCGTCCTCTTTAACAGAGTATCCGTCAGTATTATTTCGCACTCTTTGCGTAAACACTGGGAAATCATTCCAGAGGGCATACTGATTAGCCCAGAGGAATGCTAATGAAATACAGTACCTGCTTGAGAGAGTGCCTGCTTTATTACTCTATTATACATGAAAGAAGCTGAGGGCTCTTAGAAGCCCTCCTTCAAAGCAGGAATCACTGCCTCACATCTCTCCCGTGCCTCTTTCCATTCAGGCCCCATTAATTGCTGTTTATTTAGCGCAATATTTCCAAATGAAATAGAAGCAATTCCAGGCTGGAAATCAAAGATATTTATTGCAAGTTAAGTTCCATGCACGCAGAGATTTTCTCCAAATGTTCAGAAATAACTAAATATTAAAAGAAGATGAACCCCATAAAGAGAAAATTTAACAAGTTAAATACATGGCTATATTTGATGACAAAAGTTAAAAGTCTGGGAAAATCTCATACTCAAAACAGCCAAGAAAATTGAACCTTTTGCCACATGGGGCCACCTCAGCTAGGCATGTACATATCAAAAGGAAACACATTTTGAAAGATTCAGATACACCTCAGTAAAACAGTTGCCTCCCATGCTAGTAGCTAGCTAGCTAGTAAAAATGACACCCAAATACTAGTCGGCGCTATGACTTTTTTGCCAGTCTGGTTGATTGCTATTTCTATTCCCTGCTTCACTTTCCACAATGGCGATTGAAACTTTTGCTAAAATTTTGCCAAAGACGAGTCATACAAACGTTTGTACCTCTGAACCTCCTCAGTTAGTCTTTCCTCGATGTGTTCCGCCTTTATTGATCCAAAACAAAAATTGCAGAGATGGAGAAGCAGCCGGAAATACTAAAGCAGAAACACGCTACTACTGAGCCAACCAATCAAATCTATTGCGGTTGCGTAGTTACATTTCCGGGGAGGTGCACGTCAGGCTACGTTGTTGTTTATTTGTTCACTTAATCTGACCAATCGACCAGTCATTACTAACTCCCCGCACATCCGGCCAAACTGAGTTGATGAACACATTAAACGTGACAATATTTGCACCATCTCTGACGTATTAAACTAGTGGCACAGTAAGAGAATGCAAAATGCCTAACAACAAAGTAACAACATCACCTAATGTACTACACGCTAAATTGGCATACTGGAAGGAGCACATAAGTAAGGAGAGCAGCAGCAGCAGCAGCAGCAGCAGCTCTGGTGCTTCAACCATGCTCACACTAGAGGTATTCAGGCACAGAATTACAGTAAGTGACAAGTTGTGGAAGTGCACTCGCTGTGTGCATCTAAACTTGAAGCCCCAAAATACACCCTGGGTTGCGTTTACAGCTGTAGAGGACAAAAAACATAACCGTTACGCAGCCTGTGCAGACAGCTGGATTGATCGCAGGAGCGTATCTGTTCCAGCTGATATCAGTGTGATGGGTGAAAACAGCGGCAGAAAACACCTTGCACCTTGTCTTCCAGGGCTATGTGGTAAAAGCAACATGTTTACAGAGCAGCACTGATGCTCTGCTCTAGTGTAAATGTACTGGAAACATGAGGGAAAAATTTACCACAACTGGATGATTCCTTCCCCAGGCGATGCCAAGATGCATGACATAGTAATTAATGGAATATATATCACTGTTCGGATCAAATATCAGACATCAGAAATCATTATAGTCTGTGAAACACTTTGCTTTGAAACTGCTGTGAAACTCTCAGTACCTTGTTGAGTTGCATTATTGGAGCTAGATTATGAGAAAGAACTGTATACCGACAGCACTTACTGAGTGCGTGCAGTGCAGTGTCATAGCTGGTGCTCAGCCTACACACCGTTTTGGACAAGGGAGTGTATGAGATGTCTGGAAACACAAAATCCACATTTACAGAGTAAATAATGTTCAGGGGGGAGTACTGTCTGGATGGATGAACTTTCATGTTATGATGGCACGTCAACGGTGACTCTGCAGTCCTTTCTGTGCGGATAAGATGTTATTAGAGGGCTAGGACATGGAGGAATAGCAGCCAGGTGGTCAAAGGTTAGTACAAGGATAGAGAGGCAACACACCCAGGAGGCGCTTAGCACAGCCCTGAGTAGGGGAGAAGGCAGCTAGGAGAGCGTGTTGCTCCCTCAGCTGAAAGAAAAACAGGAAGTATGTGAAATGCCTCAATTTAGGAAGGCCACGGACAAGGACATGAGTTGCACAGGGTGAAGAGAGGTGAAGTGGGAAACAAGCAGAAAGTAGAGCCAGTAGTGAGTCATTATAGATGGGGTGAGGAGTGAAGTGATGACATGGCCTTCGGGTGGCGGGGTGAGCAGGGCATGGTCAAATGGACTGCAATAGGGGATCGAGTGTACAAATTATTAAAGAAAGAATGAAAGAAAGATGAAAAACTGTGGGTGATTCCTAAAGATAGACCCAAATAGACCCCAGACCACTCCAGGAGATGTGAGAAGCGATGGAGAAACAACTGCCATCTGTTGACTTTTTAGAAACGATAGGACGGGCACGGCTGGAGAACATGGCCCAGGCGATCAGTGCGCCTAAAGCAATTCGTTAGACCATGGAGCGACCGTGTAATGATGTGTTCTGTATCGGTTCCAAGCAGGAGTTTGGCAGCAGATCACGATAGGTCGCTGGTAGTAGTATTAAGAGCGGTTCGGTCCACATACTGTACACGAAACTGCAGCAGTCTCTTATCAAAATCATTAATCAGTTTTTTTTTTTGCAGTCATCCAGTTGTAGCCGCGGTGACATTTTTCTAGCTGTTTGTTGTTGGACAGCGGTAGAGCACAAGTGAGCACGTGGGCTCAGATTTCACCAAGGTATGGACGCTTCAATTATACAGATGGGTGCAGTTTGCGCTGAATTTAAAGCAGTCTCGTTCGCTGACATTTGCCAACTCACGGTGGGACTTTGGCAACAACTTGCCACACCCCTGCGGTTGCCAAACGGCTGAGGAGAAGTAGAAAGATAATAAAAACTCCACAGCTCTGACGTACCAAGTCAAACATGAAATCAATGTCTTTGTTAAGCTTTTATTCCTGATATCTGACACCTGACTGAAACTAAGACTGGTTTAAAATAAATAAATAAATAAAACAAGAATAAGAAGCAAGTATTACTGCTGAATCTGTGATGAGTTATTCATTTTAAATATGTTGGTGCCACTCATGGAAACTAAAGCACAATTAAACTATACTATAGGTTTCATTGATTCCATTTGGCTAAGGTTGGGGAAATACAGGACATGACCTTCAGGTGTTGTCAAAAATGTAAACTGCACACGCTTGAACTTCACTCGAACAACTGCCAAACTAAAGTTCAGAAGTTCAGATGACGAGTTTGCTCATAATTGATACCAAACCGAGTACACTAAACAAATCCCACTACCTTTAAGAGCCTCTTAACTGTGTTTATATAGGGAGTGTACACCATATGGTATTCAGCCAGCTTACTGAGAGGACTGCACGCTCCGAGTTGACAGCAGGTCAAGAGGCAACCAGCGCCAGGAGAGGCTCGACGAGGACAATGGGGCAGACCTGTGCCCAGTTAACCTCTCCTTATCCGTAGCGCGTAGGGAATTAGAACTTGGAGATGAGCCAAAAAAAAAAATAAACTGACAATGTGCTTACTGTACGTGACCACACTGGTGAGCGAGAGAGCGTGCCTGTTTAAAGACTCTTCACTTTAGTCCTAAAATAGACACTCTCCTTGTTGGTGCAGGTCGTACATAATGCCACGTACACACTCTGTGCTATGTTGTGGAGCGGTGGTATTTTGATGAATCCTCAAAGGTTGAAGAAAGTAGGTTGAAATATTAAAAATAAAAAGCTAAATACTGTGTGGTTGCAATTAGGGATGTCCCGATCGGTTTTGGGGCAGATAAGATATTTCTAAAATCATCAAAGTGGATCAGTGTCAGGCTTCAGCCAAGCATCATCATTTGTAGTTACTGATTTTTAGGTCTGGCATAACCAGACCACGACCCTGGAACGTCAAAAACATCTTCTTCGCTGGCTAGTGTTAAAGCTGCAAGTCAAAAAAAAAACAAGCCAAGAAAAATACTTCTTCTTCCTCTGTTTGAGTGGCAGTTGGCTATAGTCAAAGCTACTATAAATGAAGAACTGAATGAAGAACCAAAAGCGTGAAACTAAAAATGCTGCATGGAAGTAGTTCGCCAAGTATGTTTCAATGTTTTACAGAGTGGTAGTAGGATTCAAAACTACACACAGACAAAGGCTGAACCAAAGTCAAAACAAACTCTGAACACTGCAAAACGTCAAAAAAGTTTCCTTGAGACAAAGTGAGTGCAAGAAATATCCCAGAAAGTTTATGGCTTTGGACGACAGGCTCTATTCTGGAGTAGACAACACAGGTTTTCGCCAACTGTGGAGCTTTTGGAACCAAGTCACAAGCTAACCTCTCAATGCTACATTAGCTTTGATAGTCCTATTTATTGGATGTGTGTGCTCAGCCTACACATGTGATCTAGAATAGATGCAGGATAAGAAAAACCTTTATGAAGCTTTATGAATCACCAGGAGAGGAATCTTTCTTTATTTACAATCAGATCGGGCCTCAGATCATCCGATACTGAATATTAAAAGATCGGTATCGGATCAGGGGCCAAAGACATCTCTAGCTGCAATGCAATACCCCTTTAGAGGTGATCAATGAATAAAACACAAACAGACCAAACTGCAGTTACTTCTCCTCGTGGTGCTCATGCAGCCAATTTTGTCCACCCTCAGGTGTACAAAATCTAGCAAACACTTCTCATTAGAAATCTAGTTCAACATGTTGGATGCTAAGTGCTGAATCGACATATCTCAGCACGGACTAAAACTAATAACGCTTGAGGAGTTATAATTTATGGCTTTAAGTTGTGTCAGACTGCCAACATCTGTGGTGCTCCATGAACAACAAGTGGACAATGTCAAAACCGCACAAGAAGACAAATGCAGCTCTCAGTCCTTAAACTGATTTTGCACGTGTTTTTTTTTATTTTTTTATTTCAGCAACCGCAACCATATAGCATGTTGTCAAAGCCCCAGTTCTTGGCACCCAAACAACCCTCATGTGATCGTCAGATAAACTTCCATGTGTGTTTAAATAGTATAAAAGCTCCGTGATGTTCACAGAAGGGCCCGGTTTACAAGGTTACATTGTAATGAGTCTCTTTGCCTGGCCAATCTCTCATCTGATATGTTCCTGTTCCTGCTGTTAGGAGCCCAAACCTTTCTATCATTGTGTATACAGGGCCAGCCAGGTCCATCAGTAATACTGCTCTTATCATTGTGTCTGCCATGATTTCCATCCAAGGCTTTGTTATCAGTGAGACCCATATCAAACCATGTCTGTCTAGTTTGGGACATACAGCGGAAGATTTGCTACTAGGCACACTGTCTGTTTGCTGTTGCCTACTGGCCAACAGAAGACACCGCAACCTTGACATTAATGATTCAATGAGCACAGTAATTGAGTGCCTTTCTCATTTCCTGGCAGCTACAATACAAAGCTGGTGGCGGGGAGGCAGGAGCGATACAGGAGGAGGAGGAGGATAAGAGGGTGAAAGAGAAAGGCTTATGAAGAAAAAAAAACAACTAAAGGTATCAGGAAGAAGACAGGCGTGCACGAGGAGGATAAGACATGCAGGGAAGGAAATAAGGAAGCAAAGTGAAGTGTGGGGTAAGGACGAGGAGAGGATCAGAGGCAGAGGACAGCGAGGAGAGAGATTGTATTAGCTCATCATCCCAGTGGGCCTGGCTCTGCTCTGAGGTTGACAGCCCTGAAAGCTCCTGTCCTTCAGCCTTCCCATGTGCCTGTAGCATTATCTCCTACTTACCATAGAGGGCCTGCAAATCATTTTTCGTACTTAAGAAATTATATAGGAAGCGTGCTACAATTCCCGCCATGAGTTCGATTAAGGTTTACTATTATCTCGGTTTGTGACCCAAACCTACCATTCTGCTGAAGTGGTGCAACAGCAACACTGACCCGTGGAATTACAGTGTAATTTTCAGCGGACATGCTCGCTCGACACCTGCTGCTCCTGAACATGAAAACATCATCACCATGGACTTTTTTTGCTTTTTGACCTGGATTTCTAGTGTTTTAACTACAAATCATGAGCATGAGGAAAGTTATTTCAAATTACACTTGTTACCGCAGTGGCAAATCAGGACAGACAGAAATTCTTTTACCAAATTCGTCAAATCATCCAATTACTTTCACTATTTTAATTCAAAAACACAACATCTAAATGTGGTGATAAACAGCGCAAAAGTCAAAGGATTATTGTGTTTTTTTCTGGCAATAATAAAAGGATTTACAGAGATGTGCTCTAAAAGTTGAAGGAGGTTAATATGTATGCAGTTTGGCAGTTATTATTAGCACATTACGGTTTCTGGTTTCTACTTCTCTATTTCTGCAACAACAATTAAAAAAAAAATATGTCTATGCATTTGCACTGAGGCTATGCAACAGACTATTTTTTTTTTCCACCAGCTGTAGACTATTAAAATGAAGGGCGAAAAGAATTTAATCTCATCAGAAGTTAAAAGCAGCGCTTGCTTTTTAACAGGACAGCACTGCATGTATTAAAGCTAGACCCAGACCTCATCCTGGGGTGGCAGCATCGCCAGATTGGAAATGAAGAAATATCGCACTGTTGCTTTAAAATGATCTTATTCTGACTCAAACTTTTGTATGTGCTAAAACAACTTAACGCTAGGACACTGCATTTAATATCAAAGCCATTCTATGTGCATGGATCTGCAGTAACCTAAGGAATAAACAAGGAGGCTTTGTCATTGAAGGAAACAACTACTAACTATTGTATTTTTGACTTTTTATATCGTATATTCCCCAAAAACTATCGTATAAATATGATCATTATCGTATATATCTGGCATCAAGTTTTCCTCCTAATCGTATTTAACGGTTGCATACTGAATGAATAGCATTTGTAATAGACAGGATTGTGTGCAAGCAACGAGTACATGGGATTTCAGCGGCTGCATAACCCAAGAGAACTATCAAGACGCCACTGGCTCCAGGTGAACATGCCAATAGGTATAAATTATTTCAAAGACAGATAATAATTAGGTTTACACAGTGGGCATATTAGTTTATGCACTGCAATGTGGGGTTTAAACCATTAATATGACACTTCTCCTCAATAACACAGCTCCAGTCTGAAGAACTGAAAAAATACGGCTAGGTAAATATACTATTGTTTAAATAATGCAGCCATCAATTGGTCAAACGGTGGCTATGCTTATAACATGGAGATTTATTCATATTGTGGTTATTTTGATTTAACTGCTAACATGAATGCCTATTAACGGGACCCAAGGTTCCCAGGAATTCATCACACTACCTGATGTTTACCTGACATGGTACACACATGTGGATAGTTATCAGGTTCAAACTTTTTTTTTTTTTTAAATGACACAGTCAGTTTATTCTGTTTGGGCTATTATTATGATTACCAGCGTCCATGTCATCGTAGCCATTGACCTGACTGATATTATCATAGAGCGTATGAAACAGACTGCTACAACCAAAATCCTCATAATGTAACTGATTAAATACACCAATGCAAGTTGTAAGTCTTAAAAATGGCCAACACATCTTAAATAAATCAACAGTTGATGCAGTGCATTATATTACACTGTGTTTTTCTGGTTACTTAAAACTGTATGATAAATGGTGAGAGGAATAATTACAGTGAATATATATAATAAGCAACAACACTACTGTTAGTCACACAATGCACGCGGGTTGTGATGTGTTTGCTTTCATTCCTTTCCATTCATAACTGATTTTAATACACATTCAATATTTCCACAATGATAAATCAACACCCGTTAACTAAGAATACATCACTTGCGAGTAATTTGTGACCTCCCCCAACCTTATTCGCTCAACATATTTGTTCTCTGTGAAAATTAATTAACTTCCATCCACGTTCATTATGAGACACACAATAATTGTTTTCCTTCTTTTCGCCGTGCAACATAAAAAATGGTAAACAAAAAAAAGGCATTCATCAAATCTATTCAAATCAAATTGCCAGTGACACAAAGCACACGCAGATCCGACTGCTAATTTCTTGTACTGGTTGATGATTCTGCGGTTGTTTTACATGAATATGAAGTCCCTTGATCTCATTAATATTAAGCCGGGATTTGTTCACCACGTCTGAGACAGAGGCGTAATCATTCTGACGATCGCTTATAATGTGTAGGATTGTGTCGCTTGTGTTTATCTGCGTGTCTTTTTTTGTTCCCGTCCTCCGTTTGATGTTGTCACCCCTCAGGTGAGACCTGCCACGTCCCATTATTTAAACGCAAAGACGAAACTTAGAAATGTCAGCTAAGTTCCGAGGGTGGAGAGAATGACACTGGAACCAAATCAGAACAGAGGAGGGTTAATTGCTTGCACCATGTTTGTTTGCTTGGAGAATGGATTCAGATGCCTACGCAAAACAGGAAAATGTGTGGTAACGCAAATAAGACTTTATACATGACGCAGCAGGTCGGTGGTATAATCACAATAGATCAATTAAGTAATTAGTGAACTGTGCATGTAGCAGACACCTATTTGCTACATACATATTTTTCAAATCAGAAAAAAACATTCTTGACATGTGTCTGCTGACAGTACTTCACTCTGTGCAGCCATACATATAATTGGTAAAACGGGGGGTAGGGGATGCGGATTCTCTAGAGGACAAACCACCGCCTGTTCCCTGCTGCTTTACAAGGTCTGACATGAATGTTCACAATGGACTTTAAAAATGATGGATGAAATGTTCAGACATATTGGATGTGCTTTCGCTTGTAATGATTGTCATCTACATGAAGTTAAAAAGTCTCCTATCGATAAGTAGGCTCCACTTATTTTGGTCAAATTCACTCATATAAGACATGTATATGCTCTACTTGAATGCGTTATTGGTCACTGTAATGATGAAAGCTGTTAAAAACCTATTTACAGTGTATGACATATACAATAAGATCTTGTGTTTTGTATCAGTCCATCTTTAAATTACTGCAATAACACAGACACTGGATTTAATGGCAGTCGCCAACAAATGGCAATAGCCTGTGCAGTTTATACACAGGAATACTAAACAAATGCTATTGAGACGCGGCTTTCTACGGAAAAAATGTATGGAAGGTTAAATAAAGTGTCAGCGAATGAATCTAACTTACGGTAAACAGTTGACCTTGAATCTAACTTTGCTAGCTAGCGCTTATAAAGTTTAGCTAGTTAATGTTACATCTGGAGTCGTTTCCTTCGGGTTTTGACCTGCTCTCTTTAAATTATTGTAAAGCGACATGGTCTAAAAGTCAAAGACAGTGTTTTTAAAAGTGGCGGTAACGTAAATTTTTATTAGTGAACAACGCAAATAACTTCTCATGGTATGCGGATCTGTCTGTGCCGTTTTCTCGTTCAGGTTAACTTCAGTACAGTACAGGTGAGCGACCGCTGTGTGTAGAGGTTCTGGGGGGAGACGGCTTTAGGGAGGGGAAGGAGGGAGGGAGAGATACTTTCATGAGCATTAGGAAAAACAACGCAAGTACAACAATGCTTGAAGCATGCAAAAAATATTTCCAATTTGTTACAAGAACATGGTGGAGTAAATTAGACCCTGGTGGGCCACCATAGTTTTAACACTGTACGTGAAACACTACTACAGCATCTGTAACTGTCAGTGTCAAGATACACACTTTGCCTGGCTAAGGACTGAAGATTTATATTAACTTTGTTAAATTTTAAAACGCATTTTGTACAGAACCGGGATGTTGACTCTCATTTCTTCAGGTGAGTTCACGCTTAAGGCAACGCAGCGGTGCAGCTGCACGTCTGGAAAGAAATATGATACAGTAGTCCTGGTGGCACAAAAGAAAAAGCTGCTTGGAAACATTTCAGCTTGAGCAAAAACTTTGGGCTTACGTCAAGATTTCATGACTCAAGCCTCCGGCTTTTCTGAGCATATAGAGAGATGAGAGGTAAAAATAAGGATAGATGGAGTGAAAAACTGAAAGAACAAGGGTTCCTGGAGAGTTGAGAATGAGCCGGGGACTGAAAGCTAGCTTAGAGCTAACCTCTGTAGAGTCAGTACTTGAGTTTTTTAGAGGGGTAAAGAATTAACAGGCTCTCCAATGAATACAAAGCATGGATAATTAATATTTTTATACCAACATGACAGCAAAATGACAACGTGAAAAGGGTCACGCATAGAGATAAAACTAAGCAGCCCCCAGTTAAATTACCCCTATCTAGCACCAAACAGAAACTACAATTAGTGAATTGTTGATGAGCATAATGGAGGATGAAGAAGATAAAGAACCCATAATATTTCCCCTACAGAAGTTGGTAGTAGGCTTGTAGTGTCATAGCAGACTTGGCCACTCATCTGTGTTACTTTTATAGAAGCGCAACATTGATAGTCTTCCAGGATTAATCTGCAATTTTCGATGACGGAAGGTGCAAATTACCTGTGAAACCACAACTCTGGTCTTGCTTAGCCTCATATCTAATAAGTAGTGAGTATTTTTTGTGATGGCCAAAAAGTCAAATGTGCTGGGATTATTAGTTGATATTGGAAATGATGACTCTAGGCATGTGCCTGCTCGTTGGCTCGTCGTTTCAGGATAAAATATTCTGACTCGATTATGACTGATTTAATCAGCTGAAAATGCAAGCTTTTTTTGTTATTCAATTGGTTGAAGAGTAGATTTTTTTTTTTTACTTGCAGCACATGATTTTCTTTGCTTGACGACAACTTCAGATGAATGATGAGTTCACAGCTATGAAATTGATGATATGCCGATTTCAGCTTTCCCCAAGCCTTCACAACCCTCAGTTATTACTGGTTTGAACCGCATTAAGGAAGCACGGCATCTCTTCACAGCCAGTGTAGACAGAAAAAAAAATAATAATAATTACACCATCCAATAACTCTTTCAGTGTGCATATGGCACATGAGTGTTATGCTAAGGATCCACTTGAAAAATCCTCAGTCTATCCTTTAAGTGCTGATTATGATGTCTCATACAAGTGTTTTGAATAAAAAAAAAAAAAAACAAGCTGTCCCACAGTTCTCCTTACATTTTAAGTCAAACTAATTTGTCATGAGGCTTTGAACCGATTAAGACTGTGACTATAGCCCTGTGATCATAGCTTCGTGGCACAACTTGCAGATAAACAGATTGATAACGCACGGAAGTCGTATATCACATCAGCTGCGCATTGCGTAAGTGAACAAATAAAAGATAAATGGGTCAGTGAGTGTGTGTGTTTGAGTGTGGCGCTATGCATCCATTCTCAGGCCAGACCGTCTGACTCAGCCGCCTGTCAGCAGGACGAGGCAGATGGGAGACATAAAACGCTCCATGCCTTGACAAGGTAGTCTGTCAAAGTTAGGGAGAACAGTCACAGGGGTAATGTTTTGACAAGGCATTAAATGTCTCCTTCGCAGACGTCCTGTATGTCATTCTACTAGATTGATGTACGGATACAGATGGCTGTATAATGCACGCCTATGGAGATTCTGTATGCTCGCGTCTCTGTTTTTTTTGTTATCCTCTGACCCACATTTACCTCACACGGCTAAGGGCCAAAACTGACTTCAAATCTCAAATGTGTCTCAAATTGAGTGATTACAATGAATTCCAGGGACACATTTCCCATATGTGTTGCTTGCTCCGTTCGTTTAAGTTCTTTTTCTGTGCATTTAGTCAATTTATGCCCAGTTTTGCATATAATTATTATTTTTAGAAGTTGTCTTTTTAGAGTTCACCGTGCTATACTTTTCCGTGCAAGCTCTCGTACCGTTTGTAATGCTTTCGGCCTTTTTTTTCGTTCCCCCCACTCTCCTGTGTGTTTGCCTCTTCAACACCAGTTTGTCAAAGTTCAGATATCTCAATTCGGGGTGAGACAATTATATCCAGTCTTTGCCACAGGCCATGCCCTGAGCTTCAACAGACCTTTTACCCCGCATCTATCCATAATGATACCAGTGGTTGGTTACCAGTAGTTTTTCTGAAATCTTTTAAATGAGTGGACACCACCTGAGGCAATGCCTGAAGGAATTGGTTGCGGCGCGGTGTGGGGGGATGTGTTTACATTTCTACTGTAGCGCGCAAAAATAGGTAAATATTACTAGAGATTGCGGATTATGAAAAAAAGTATTAAGAGTGTACAGAAAATGAACTTGATGATTTCTGTCCTAGCAAAGACAGGGCTGATTTACTTATAATGTTGCAAGACACTTTGGGCTTTATCTAAAGTAGAAGCCAATGAATATTGGACAACCTGCTGTTCACAGAGAACAAAAAAACAAGAATTTCCTTTTCAGTGTGGATGGGACATCATACTGCAGCCTGCTGCTGCTTGCTGAGCCACATAGACTCAACATATGGGCAGCAACACAGCAAATAAAGTTGAGAAATGCAATGCAAGTGTCCTCTGGTGACAGCTAGAACAAAACCACATGCACTCATTGCTATGCTCACATGGAGGATAGTCGGTGTTCATCCAATATTAGATATATGTACAAAAAAATATCTGTTTATCTTCTCTGTTTTTGTTAAAAAACACTGTCACCAGTAAAACCAAGTGTGAGCAGTTTGTTTGGCTTGTCCATTGATTCAGTGACCTAATTGTATTAAATGAGTAACACAATCATGAAAGATATGACAAACAATCTGCCGTTGCATCTGGTGCTTCATCTTCCCACTGTAGCTAAAAGGTGTTGGCCGGGGGCATAGATGTTTTCCTTCTGTGACAATCTCCTGGAAGGACACCCTCAAGTTTTCTCACGATAACACTCAGACAGACTGTTTAATTACTTGATAACTTTTTCATTTTTTTTTAGCGAAGGCTCGTATGAACCAATCCAGTAAATTTCACAGTGGTACTGCACCGTCATGCACACAACGCAGTGACAGGATCCAGAAGCAGATCACATATTTGTCAATCCCAAATTAACATTTCCCTCTTGCCAGCATGTTTACTGGAATCAGAGCCTGGCAGAATGCTCACAGCTACTAAGAACCACACATAGTGCCTTGAAAAGCATTCAAACACATTAAAGAAAGGTCACTGGGCTTGGAGAGTATCTTGAAGAGCAGCTCATCCGAGCAGCTTCTTTAGTTTTAAATGAACTAATGGGGAGTTGAGGTTTAAGTAGGAGCATCTGTGGCTGTAGCCCATCAGAAACTTGCTTGACTGGTGCCTGTTAACGATCAGATGGCTGTCTATTGTCTGTTAACGGCTAGATACTTACAACTATTGTCCCTTAACAACTAGATACGTACCTGTCATTGAGCGTTGACTGTTTGTCCCTGTCCTCTTTCACTATGAATGGTGTTCTAACGACCTAACATCAGTCAGAGGCTTCAGTCTCAAGGTGTGAATGGGGTTGGAACTTCTTGGGCACAGAAGTTTAAGACCGCATTGTAAATTGACGGCAGATTATATCTCAGTCAACCTCACCTGCTCAAAGAAGGCTTTCCCAGTTAGACATAGATGGCTTCCTTTGCTCCTCTTTCAAACCATCTGTCTTCTCTGGCTAACATTTGGACAGTGTTATCTTCAAAGGAGGGTCCTTTGTCCTTCAGGTGTAGGTGGACTGCTGAATCGTTTCCTGATGAGCTGGCCCTCCTGTGTTGTGACAGGAGGGCTCAAGAAACAGTTGCCTTTCTTTAACTTTTTTTGAATCTGGATGACGAGAACCTTCACAGACTCAAAAGGCAATAGGCTGTATTATTGTTCCAAAGAAACCTTATAATAAATGTTGTTGTTTTTTCTAAAGAACCAATATTCTGGCCTTAAACCTCTCTCCACCAGCTGTTTGCGCACAATAGGTACTGCCTCGGTGTTGCACCAAATGTAGTCATTTCTCACCTGCTCCACACCCTTATTCTTGAGACCGGCCTCGTCTGCAATACAGCTGAGCAAATTGAATCTGCCAGTCAACTGAAGCCCCACACTTACCTAATCCGACCTGTAATACAGGGCTATGCTCTATCGCCTCTGCATAACACCCTCTCCGTGTTTGCAACCCGAGCCCGCGAGGTAGCACTAAAGTATTGTCATTTCACGTATTGTAAATCAAGACCAGCTCCACCTCTACCGCTGTTCTTTCTCTGTTACCTTCTCTCGTCGTCAAGAGTACTCTCTGGGGCGCTAACACTAAAGTTCACATTACTCACATAATCACAAACACTTAATATGTAATTGCAGATGTGGCTGATCACAGAGAACTGGGGGGAGAGAAAAAAAAGATACATAGAGTAACTGAGAATTCACCACGCCAGGGACCGGTGCATTTCTGCTGAAGTCAGCAAGGGAGATGTTAATGTTGCTGGGAGAATTAATGGAAGTATTGGCTTACAAACATTTGGTGATACATTATTGTGGCTCCCAGCGACCAGCTACTCTTAGGTTGTTTTTCAATTGCGCAGGCCGCGAGGGGAGTACTTCCTGTTTTAATTAGACACTGGATAAGCAAATACAAACCGAGATAGACTGTAGGCTCTGCGGTCAGCTGTTTTTCTATTTCACGGAAACAGATCGTGTAATTGTTCACAACACTAGGACATGCTATAATTAACGGCAGCGCACTAACAGATGCTGAACTATGTAGCGATCGATAAATAAATTAGATAGCTATGATTTCTTTGCACAATAAACAATGCGCAGGCGTATAATTTTACATTGTTTTGACCGTTTCAGAATTTCTTAGAAAACACATTTTATTTCTAAAGCAGCTGACGATGATGGTTATTTTGGGGGAGAGGCAACCAAAACAACTAGGGATGCTCCGATCAGGGTTTTTTGCCCCCGATCCGAGTCCGAGTCCTTTGACTTTTGAGTATCTGCCGATACCGAGTCCCGATCCGATACTCTGTGTTTGTTTTTTAAGTGCCGAATTAAGTTTGTGGTATTAAACGACGCTTTGTCCTTACCACCCCTCGATATTCCAACTTTGCAAATTTGACAGTTTGCGACTGCGCCACAACTCGCCACTCCGCTTCAAAACAAACTAGCATGCTGGTCTTCTGCACATGCGCATGCCGTAAACGGTGGTAGTAAATACTAATTTTATTTTTTATTTTTTTGAATCACCAATAGCCCATATATCAACAATCTAATACAAATAATGACTAAATAAATATATATAAAACCGATCTCTGATCGGGTCGTAACGTCCGAGTCCCGATCGAGTCTTCAGTTGCGTGATCGGCCCCGATTTCCGAGTCACGTGATCGGATCGGTACAACCCTAAAAACAACCTTTCCATTCAAAGCCTCCTGTGTGAGAAATATCTTTTCCCGCAATAGCTGCTATCATCTGTTGATGTCCAAATGATCGCCGGTCCAAATTAAACCCAGGCACTGGGACTGGTTTCAAACGCAGTTCTGTCTTCTCGCATAAAACCCGATTCTGTCCTCCAAAGTTGTGTTCGGCGTGTTGATGTCACACCTGTTCCACAGTCCCCGAAGAGAAGCAGACAACTGACAGCAGAGTTGCAGCTGCAATCAATATTCTGTCAGCCACATGGTCGGAGTGTTGACTGTGACAAAAATAACAAATATCCGAGTCAAAGCAAAAGAAAGACAGAGGCAACTGTGCAATGGTAATAATATCTGCATTAAAGGTCTGTATTGATGAATGAGCTTGGCGCCATCACGCTTAAAATCTTTTTAACACTGAAACATTACCGGCAACCCAACATTTTCCATTTGTCTTCAAACCACTCCAAGGTTAGGGTTTTGCAAAATCCATTAACATAGGACACAATTATCACATGACTTAATTAGAATAACTCTGTTCTGTTTTTTCAGTATTGCCTTTCAGTCCTTTGACTGTCTAATTGCCTAAACTTCACAGATCTTCTGATGTGTTTTTTTTTTCAGCTAGTTTATCAGAGTCTTTTGTAAATTTAATATATTAAACAGAACGGCTTTTCTTGCAATAACCAGTCACCCGATAAGCGCATTAACTTTACAAGAATATGAAACTAATGATTCCATTCCTCCGTGATTCTTCAGGTGGAAATACTATTTGCTTTGTTCTGGCTTGCAGTGTTTCCAAAAGAGATGTTCTGGATTCCCTTCAAGTGAGAGTGCCACCTGGCCCAGGGAGTCTGGCCTGAGACCTAGTGGACTGCACCATGAATAAACCGTCTTTTGAATGTGGACAAAGCCTTCACTGGTTTAAAATAAATAATTAAATAAATAAATGCTTATGCTTGTGCTTTTCACAAATACTTCTGCAGGACAAATCAAAGTTACATAATCAATAAAGGGATGAATAATCAAGCTGGATCAATCAGCTAAAGTCATTTGAAGGGGAACTACTGTTTTTTACAACCTGGACCTTATGTCTGGCATAAAATATGATTGTTTACTCACTCATATAACTTTGGTGTTATTTGGAGTCGTTGGTCAGATATTTAGATCCACGTATATCCATATAGTGGGAGTGACTGGGGCACCGCAACGCAGCCTCTAAATAAGGGATTCATTTCACCAATATTTTGTTATTGATATGCTAGTGCTATTCCCCGTTGAGTCCAGAGTTACCTGTTATCATCATCCGGGGTCTGTAGACTGACCTGCTAACCTCTGACCTGGATGATGTCATCCCTGAGCGCCATGAACACCCTGCACAGCTTGTTTACCTGCAATTTCCTACTGCTAGTTTTTGCAACATGGCTAATTTTTGTCTGATAACTCCTGGTGACTCCGGACTCAATGGAGAATAGCACTAGCATATGATAACAACAATAGTGGTGAAATGATCCAGTTTCGCAGCAGATAATTCGTTACTAAGAGGCTGCGTTTCGGTGCCCCAGTCACTTCCCATTATATGGATATACGCGGCGCTCCGCTGAAGCTAAATACCTTCTGAAAGACAAAAAAATGATATAAAAGTTATATGGGTGAGTAAACAATCGTATTTTATGCCAGAAATAAGGTCCAGGTTATAAAAAAAAGAAAAGAAAAAGCAGTAGTTCCCATTTAAAGCAATGCATTTATGTTAGTGTATCAGTGATAATGCACACCAGGTTTGTGGTCAAAGGTTATTTTCAGAATGTACACACATATACCAAGAAGTAGTAGTTGGGAGGACGAACAAAAGGAAGAAGAGTTGAAGAAGCAGTGAACATAAGAAACATTCCAATCTGTGAGCAGGATTTAAATATCATCACAGAAATCTCTTGGTTGAGTGTATCGTCACAGAAATCTCCTGGAACCTGAATTAGTTTTAAATTGGCTCACATACTTTGGCAAGCAAACTAAACTTTGCTCACTATGCTCAAGTTCTGTGTATAAATTTGGGGTTTTACTTGGAAGCTGCAGCATTGCTCACACAGACAAAGTTCCCCCTCATGGGAGAGATGTCACAGCGCAACTACCCACAGGTGTGGCACTGCAATCTCCTTGCACACGCTGTTCAATTGCTCACACTCAAACTGTCACTCATGATTGTGTTGTGCCACAGAGATGCTCACCACGGGAGGAGATGTTTTCCAAAAACAGTGAGCGAGATGTCAACACCGAGGTGGAGGAGGGCAGAGGAGAATCGAAAGGCCGACGTCAGAGAAAATCATCACGACGCGCAACAATAATTAATGCGCACAAACTAAAAACCTCAAGCACTCACACTGCAGATCATTCACTGACTTCAAAACCATTGTACGGCATATAAAACAGCATTCCTGAGGCCGAAAAGAAGGCTTCGGGTCAGGAAGAATACTGTCAACTGTGAAGTGCTAGGCTACTGAACATCAGGCGAGGCGGCCTCTGACAAAACACAATCAGACAAAACAGCCTCGGGTGAGCGATGTCCCCGCTCTCATGTCTGTGTTGTACTAGCAGCAACATACGCTTCCTGAGAGTTTTGTCAGAATTAATGTCATCTGTTGGGAAGTAGTAAGTATTATTTAGTAATGCACTGCAGTAAGGTCAGATTTTCTATTATTATTTATTGTCCTGGATGGCAGCCACACATTTTCAGACTGGAAACAGAGCATATTAAAAAAAAAAAAAAACCCTGTTGCAGTGTAGTTTTGAGGCAGGCCTTCATTGGATCAATTCCATGATTCTTTATAAACTTGGTGAAAAATCAGTAATTTATCTCTCTTCTCTATCTCTTTTAATGATGGTCGGCTCTCTGTAGTGAAGAAAAATAATAACAAAGGTAGTCAAGTTTGGTAATGCTGAAATTTCGCAAAGGTCCAACATGGGACAGACTGCTGTGCTGTGTAAAGTTTCTGAAGACACAACTAAAAAGCAACAAATAATTTATAGTGTAAGTCAGTAAGAGAAGTCTTAACATCACGATACTCATTTACACTGTCTATAAAGCCCAGGTTTATCAAGATGTTTAAAACAATTGATCTGAAATATGAACATTTTCTGCAGCAGAAGAACCATGCTGCCTGACGTTTGTTATGACTGTGAGTCATATGTGTTTAAGTTTGGGTTTTTCATCCCTTGTTTCAGCTTCCTGTAGGCCGGCCAGTGACTGGAGGAGACCCCATGAACTAGAGTTTAAAAAGGTCTCTGTTGGAGAATCCGGTTGCTCCCCCTCTTTTCCCGTGGTCAACCAACAGCTGAACCACTCCACAGTCTGACCCTATTGTACAATCCAGGTTTGAATGTTCACGACTGCAGTCCTGCCAAGAAGAGGTGGGCTGCCAGTTTTCTTTTCTTGGTTTTCTCCTGTTTTTGGTAGAGGAGTCAGGGAAAGACACTTGTATTTTATTTTAGCTTTGTTTGGTAGTTCAGTTGGTATTTGTGTTGGTTAGTTCCTCTGTTGTTTCAACTATATTCACCCTGCAGATGTATATGGCAAATAAAGATCATTGCTGGACTGCAATTTTGTGGAACGTTGGTTATTTTTGGGAGGAGGGAAAAGGGGAAAGTCTCAGGACAGGACTGCAGTCATAACAACACAAAGGTATGTTGTTACTACTGTAACCACACCAGTAACGTGCAGTGAGGTCCATGGCTGGGTAGGCAGGATCAGCCAGAGCTCAAATCGCATACAAAAATATATATTTTGTACAACTCAATATTAAACCCCCTGCAAAGTCAGTCAAATGCTGCTGTCAGAAATGTAGCTAATTACTGACGTCAGCGGATTACAGCACGCACAAAATTTATACCAGTCTGTTTGGAAAGTCCTCAAATTTTTTTGTCCATTCCGTTGGATTAAATCCTTTAGTTCAGGGGTTGGTTTCCCAGTTAAAATGATTTTTTTTTTTCCCTCAAAAGTCTCTATCTTCGCTAGCCGAAAAAACTGCACAGCGGTGACAACAGCATCGCGAGACCTTGGGGGGATTCGGGACATGTCGGGATTCCCACCGAGATTCATGACATGTCCCGACTCGGACTGTGGAGGCAGAGAAGCGTTGTGCCTCAATGAAGCCCATTGAAGACAGCGTGAGAACCTCCTAAACTGTTTGCGTTCATTTCACACAGGGCAGAGAGGCAGAAGTTGAGTCTGCCTCAACCTCCTGTATTCACATACGGCAGCTTTGAAAACAAGCTCTCCTGAGTAGTGGCAGTCCTTATACCATTAAAACAACACATTTCATGTTTTCATTTTTCAATTTTAAAACCATGAATCAACAAAGCAAAGTTTAAAAATATTTTTTTTCAAATTACTATTTTTATTTCTTTTTCTTTTTTCTCATTAGCCCAGGTGAGGCACTGCCTACCATGCCTCACCTGACTGCACACCACTGAACCACACAGTATTGGAGAGCTTTTTTTGCTGAAAAGTAATAATTTGATTACAAATTTGTTAGCAAGCCAGCCACATTCGCCACTAACTTAAGCCAGGAATCCTCTTGTGCAGATGAGACTTCTTATGTAGAGGTAGTCATTAAATAAGCTAATGACGACCAGTTAATACCTTACCAATTATTCTCTGAATGCTTTCTAAACCATCTCTGTATTAACAGTGCACTCACATTCTCAATGTTGGCTACGCTAGCAAAAGTATAATGGCATGTATAGCAGTCATTATCGTAGAACCAATAGCATCACTAACAATTGTAAGTGAAGTACACGTGACATCTGTAGTATATATTTTTCTGACACCAATTTTGGATTTCAGGGAACAAATGCTTCCCCAATTTGAAAAATAGTTGTAACTCTTGCAAACATCCAGCAATCCTATTCTGAGTGGCAGAAATCCAAATGAGAAATTTCACTCGTGCCCGTGAAAGTGTACCTTCACCTGAAGGGGGAAGCAGGGACATTCACCAGATTCTGCCTCAGGCTGTTTGGGCTGACGCTGCGTCTGGTTGGTTTGTCTAATATAGTTTTCTCCGATATTTGTCCGAGGCCTTTTGTTCTGATGCCGTTTCTTTGATGCTCGGCAGATCTTCAATTGCAGGATGCATCAGACTGGACGAGCATTTCTTTCCTGTGGTCGTTTGGTCGAGAAAGCGATGCCAAGCGCCCACGCAGTGTAGTTGAGTGTGATTTCTTTTTGTGTGCTCTCACTGTGCTCTGTATCAATATTACACACTCACAGGTATTGTGTACAACAAACATGCCGAGCATAATGATCTTCTTGAGTAACCTTGCCGTGAAGTGTACACAACTCGGTACATGCACCGGCGTAAATGAGTCTCCGAGCGCTGACAGCACCCGGGAAACAGAGAGGTGAGTGGGAATCATGAAGGGCCCTTTGTGCTGTGACATGGAGGGGACTCTTTGAAGATCAAATGCTTATGAGGGGGCACCGAGGGCCTGCCAGTCAAGCACAATTAAAACCTCTGTGAGCCCGAGACACTCTAAAGAGATAATGAGAAAGGGCTTCCTCTAATCCTGACTAATTATGTTTGGATGCAAGGTTAGATTGCAGTAAACCCGAGGAAGACTAACACGTTTTTGATTATGCAGATCCAGATCAGTTTACTGTATCGCTGGGTCTGAGATGGGTCCGCCAAATTATATTTACTTAAAGGAAGAAGAAAGTGTGAGTAATTGTTCTCTCTCTGGAGTGTGTATTTGTGTAGTACACATGTAGAAGTAAATGCTTTGGACCTTGTTTCTGGCGTAAAATACGATCAACCATATTGCTCAACCATATAACTTTTGTGCAATTTGTAGATATTTGAAAGATATTTAGATCTGCGTATATCCATGTAGTGGGAGTGACTAGGGCACTGAAACGCAGCCTCTAAATAATGCATTATCTGCCGCGAAATTTGTTCATTTCACCAATATTTTGTTGTCATACGCTAGTGCTTTCAGGATAGCATATCATGGCCTCGAGTCCTTGGTTGTAAAATACAGGTTGTAAAATACTGTAGTTCCCCTTTAAGTGTTGAATGCAATACAGTTTCAACTCAGGAGAAGACATACATAGAAGAAATATATAGTTTTATACATCAGCTATAGGCTGTTACATACTCTGCGAGAAGTGAGAAGTTTGTTCTCGCTTCTTGGGCATACGTTATTTTGTTCTCGCAGCCCGGTTGGGAATTCTCGCAGCTTGTTCTAGACACATCAACCGGACAGAACCGTCTTCTCTCATTGTGATGGCAACTATTTGATCGGTCAGAAACTGGAGTGGGTGTGGTTAATGCGGAAAAGCGAAAATGCTAGCAGCGTAGATCGATGGAGATCGGCATACTGTATGTGGGTGCATGCTGAATGAATGCCGTGGTCCGATGGTCATGGCCGTCAAAACGACTGTCCGATATCTAAAAATTAAAAAAAAGTTTAAAAAAAGAGGCTCTCTGTAGCAGCGTGTGATGCATGCTGACGTGGGGAGGCCCTATGAGGACTTCCCCGGAGTTTAGCACCAGAGTTTCTTGTGAAGTATAAATTACCTGGCCAAAAAGAACTTTTTCTATTGTTCACGCAGCTTCTCGTGAAGCATGTAACAAGCTTAACAGATCAGATCAGATGTGTTCACATCCTTATCACAGACAACTGGCTGAGGGATACATTTGGGAAGTGTAATCTACAGAAAATAGTGTGAATAGAGATTGAATGAAATGATTAAAGGTCATGTAGGCCACACATTAGGCCCTCACCAAGCAGGCTACAGCTACAGAGTGGACTAGGATATTTAAGTGTGAGGGCACCCTTGTAGCCTTTATATGCCTCTTTCTCTCAGCCAATCAGGGACACACACTCATACTATACAGCGTGGGGGGATACAGTGTTGCTGCACTGTATCTGGTTTACCTTTCTCTGCACTCATCTTTCTTATCGAACAATCGTTTTGCTCCACATCAGTTCCCCTGCAGTACAGACCTCCACTTTCTTGGTCCACTATAGTTCCCTATCTCTTAGTTTAAGCTGCTTTTTATCGCTTTATGCTGCTTGTGTCTCTTTCTCCCCCACGAACACACACATAGTGCTAGTACACACACTGTAGGGAGCAGATGCGGCTCCTATTATTTGCTTTCAAAGTGAATTCAAGTGAATTCTAAAGCACCTTTTCAGCAACTTCTCAATGCAGGAATTCTAAGGCAGCAGCAGCAGTTCAGCTCAGTGATGAGAAGTGATGCAAAATAATGTCAATGCAGTGTATTAATATGTGACTATTTGTCGCTAGCACTAAAACTGCCTAGAACAAAGATGGCAGTTCTCAAAGAAAGACTGCTGCGCCATGGTTGGCTCCTTAACGTCAAACCATTAAGTTACTTAAGTGAGAACATGAAATCTGCCATGTTAAATCAGATCCAATCTACATGTTAAAGCTCAGCTTTAATGGCGTGTTAACTGAGCGGAATCACATCAGAAAGGCCAGCAGAAAACTGACAAGACTGGGTCACACTGTGCGGCAGCAACAGCACTCCATCAACCATCATTAAATATCTAAATAAATATCTTTGACTGGTCATCCATTTATTAGCGTGCTCCCAGATTAGATAAGACGAGGCTTCTTCCTTCTTTTCATCCTATCCTGTATATCAAGTGTCATTTTTCTCCTTTGAAAACAACTATTCCTTCAGGGTGGAGATGCTTTACCTTTGATCTTGGATGTGATGCCGACTATGTAATGCTAAATAGTCATCCATTTGTCAGTCTGGCACGTCTTCAGCTTTGACTTTGATAAAGATGCCATGAAAAGCCTAATGTGATACTGCTGCTCTGGTGCAGGAATTACCATCATCTCTTAAAAGAGTTTTTTCTGACACTTTAAATGGTGCATATCAGAAAATGGTAAGTTTATGCTACCTGAAGGAAAATCCACTGACAGTGAAACTAGTCTTCCTCAGTGTAGACCTGAAGTTGCAGGAAAGCTGTATTCTTAGTTAGGCTTTATTGAATTGAAGATGAAACACCTATAGTATGTTTTCTTATAATGTACTGTGCATGAATTAAAAATGGAGACCGAGAGACGCCATCCAGGGGATTCCAGACATTTTTCAAGCTGATTGTGGTAGATATTGTCTTCACAGTGCCTGAGTCCGGTATTGGCAACAATGGGCACACATGTGGAGCATGAGTGAAGCTGAAGTAGGCGAGTGACACCCAGGTAGAGAGTTAGCAAGCTGGCTATCACTCAACGTGGCCACACCCTAAATTTTATGTGGTGGTGGTTCTTTTTGTGTAGTTTTGTATCCGTTTTGGACCAGACTGGAATGATTTAATACAGCATACAGCATAAAGCTGAGGATGGCCATTTGAAGAACTGCAGTTTTTGGAAAGTCCACAGTGGCTTCAAACTTTGCCACTTGGTGCTATGTTGTAATTGAGGTTGCATATACTGTATACCTATTTTAAAGGTCAGCCTAAGCTGCGACTAGGACCATGGCATACTGTAATAAAAGAGAATTCAGAAGAAGCCTAAACCTTGTCACCACATGGTAGCAAGAAGCTTATTTACCATTTATCGCAGCTTGTACAGTCACTCTCAGTGCCTTGAAATGTGTGAACTTTAACTGAAAACAGTAACATAATTTCACTTTTTACCTTAAAAAAACACTCTGCATTCATGCACCCACATGCAGTAAGTATACGCTCACTTACCAAAACATTAGGTACACTAGCAATAACGAATGCATTCCAATACAATGGTTCTGCACTTAGTCACTCTTAATGACTATAACGTTCAGTTGGCCAGTTATGGTGTACGGTGGTTTTGGAGGATGTAGTTTGCGGTGCTGTTAAACTGTATTGAAGTAAATGTAAAGGTGCTTCTGTTGTTTAGCCAAGCCCAAACTGGGATGTTCTAAACAATTAGAAATGATCTGGTACAACACAACGCTATTTAATAGTAAGACAAACTGCAGATAACTAAATGAAAACAGTTGAATCAACATCTCTCTCTATCACTTTAAACAAATACTGAATACCATAACCTTTTGAAGCTAAGATTACGATATCAAAATTCCTTTCGTTTTGACTGGTGTACCTAATGAACTGGCAAGTGAGCGCTTTTTGTGCTCACTTTTTTATTCACTATTAACAACAACAATTTAATGCCAGTTTGATCGATTAGTAAGACATCACACAAAAGGTGCGTTTATTCCCGGTTACGCCACCTTCCATGCGCCTCTGTTCACCCTTTGCTGCACTTAAACCACAGCCCCATTTTCCTGTTCCTCTTTTTCCTGCAACTTGACACAATGACAGCACTTGTAAAGAAACTAAATGTCACTAGCTGTCGAGTAGAGAATAAAACAAAACTGTTTCTGGTGCGTAGGGGAGAAGTCAACACGGCTTAAAAAGCTGTTTTAAACACTATCACATTGACCGCATACTGGTGACATGGAGAAGAGATACAGATGCGATATTTGGTCATGCAATATTTCTCATGTACCTAATTTTGACATAATATCGTTACCATTTGAGGCCATATGGGAGAACTACAGGTACACTGTGCAGTATAGATCCAGCCTGAATCCCTTAGGGAAATTCAATCATGGCCGGAAACCCTAATTGGGTTTTATGTCAATTTATGTGATTCTGAGTGCTGTCCTTCAGCATATCATGGCCTTGAAGTCAGAGGGCACAGGTCTTATATCCCAGACACACAAATGGTTTCGTAACTAGATGAGCAACATGTTATAATTGGTACTTAGCATAGCTAAAGGCTGCATAGCTGATCTAATCTAATGGGTCTGCTGTGTTTTATGGTGGCATTTTGGATTTTTTTTTATTTTTTGCTTCATGCACATCTTTTGTGAAGACTCAAATGTCATTAATTTACAAAATGGCATAGATAAAAAGTGCTTGGAGAATGTATAGCAGCTTACAGAGGGGATTGTGTGATATGATGCATATCAATTGCACTGGGATGACAAAAGAAGACAGTTCCCACAGGAAGAAAAAAAAAGAGAAAGAAAAGGTTAGGAAGCACTCAGTTTATATTGCCTTAATGGTCTATTCATGATCTGTCCTCTCCTATTATGTGGTTGCTATATTGATTTTCAGCTCAGGTTTAACCAGGCTGTGTTTTTTTGTCAAACGCTTTTCAACTGGATTCAGAGGGGGCCCCTTTTCTTAATAGTTATACATATATAGACGACAAATTGTTATATATTTAGTGATAATCCAGTATATATATTTATATTTATATATATAGCAGAACAGTGTGATGTCTTTTGTTTCACTACAATTAAAGAAGCTGAAATACAAATGCATGTTCGCTTAGTTTCAGACCTGCCACTCATTCCAACATGTTGGGAAGTTACAACCCAACCTCACAGCCATTATCAGGACAACGCGAAAGCCATTAAGAGCAATGATGGAATGGATTCCCACGGGGGCGATGGATGGACAGTTACATAGATGGCAGGTGATGAGGTGGACAAGGGAACATGAGGAATGATTATAGCCCCCATTGCTCACACTCAATTACTGAGCTGGGCTCACTGTAACCAAAAAATGAATTCAACTTATGGCAGAGTTGTCATTTTGATCATGGTTGGATGGACCAAAAACCTTGTAACAGTTGCCTGATATAAAAGGACATCTAGGATGTGAAAGTCCTGCACTTTGAAATCTAACCTTGACTTGGTTGGTAGATAAGAAGATACTCAGTCAGTCAGTTTCTAATTCACCTTTAGTTAAATTTGACCATTTAAAAAGTGTTACGATGATGAACTATCATGATCACCTTTAAAGAGATAAACTTCAGTAGCAGTAAAAAGTCAATATAGTGAGCTTTAAATCAAAATTGTAATACACATATGTGTGTGTGTAAAAGTACAAAAATTAATAAAAGAAAATACTTAAAAGATATAAAAACATCAGGTTAAGTGGTACCAAATGCTAGGTGAGCTCAGATGTTAAACAGCACTACATATTTATATTCTTATATTTCTTACAGCTTAGATATAGCACCCTGAGACTGAGACTACACTAAGCGGAAAGGAGGGAGGCCGAGGACTAGTAAGCATCATGGCCACGATCCAGGATGAAACATCAAAAATCCAAGAGTACATCAGAAATATTGCCACAAAGGATAAACTGCTAAGTAAGAGCCTCAGGCAACAGAAACCTGATGAGAGTGCAGAGGAAGAGGAGCAGACAACCTGGAGGGCCAAGCCCCTACATGGCATGTATCAGCATCAAACTGAAGAAGTGGCTGATATTGAGTAGACCTACCAGTGGCTGGGAAAGGCTGGACTCAGAGACAGCACAGAGGCACTAATCATGGCAGCACAAGAACAAGCCCTAGGTGCAAGAGCCACCCACAGAGACCAGGATCTACGAGAACAGATCAGACCAAAGGTGCAGACTGTGCAAAGATGGCCCTAAAATAGTCCAGCACATAGTGGCAGGGTGTAAGATGCTAGCTGGGTCAGCGTACATGGGGAGGCACAACCAAGTGGCTGGAATAGTGTACAGGAACATCTGTACTCAGTATGGATAGAAGAACCCAAATCTCGATGGGTCCCATCACACAAGGTGGCTGAGAACAACAGGGCTACGGTTCTGTGGGACAGGTCCTGGCTAACCAACCAGACATAGTGGTGGCAGACACAGAAAGAAGGAAACTATGAAAAGTACCAAGGGTTGAAAGAACAGCTGGAACAGATGTGGAAGGTAAAGGTGAGTGTGGTCCACGTGGTAGTAGGAGCACTCGGGGCAGTGACCCTCAAACTAGGAGAGTGGCTCCAACAGATACACTGTAGGTGCAGATGCAATCATTCCTATGCCCACTCTGAGACTGATACTCCATATCAGTAAAAGGTGCAGTAGGCAGGATTGCGAAAATCCAGGACAAAAAATTTGAACATCGACAACTTCTCAGTCCCTCCCCCCTTTCCGCTAAAGGCCAAAACAGTCTGCCAAGCCCCTCCCCGCCACAAGGGGGCGCTGTGCACGATAGAGCGTGTGCATATTGGCCCTGGAATACTGCATACGAGCAGAGAACCGAGAGAGCGCGAGTAAACAAACTAGCATGAAACACACCGACGTAAGAACAACAAAATAGTTTTTATAATACCCTTCGTTATTGCTAAATAATTTGACCTAAAGTACAACGATACAGTCGTTAGCAATAGCAATAGTCAACTTTAGGACAAAAACAAGGTTAGGATGTTTCTGAAAGTAGCCTAAATCGGTGATGTTTGCCATCAGTAACAGTTAGAAGCATTCATTGTGGCGTTTTATTCCACAGTTTAGATTTTTGCTATGTGGTAGATATATGCGTACGCGGGGAAGAGGGAGGGGAGGGCGCTATGAAATGCGTGTCCATGAGCAGTGATCGACACTCTGTTAGATACACCCCTGGGCTTAATTGGTGCATCTGAATGTGGAGCGGTGGATGTCTTGCAAATCGCGCTACAGGGTCTAGGTGGGGCCAGAGGAGACGATTTATTTATTTTTTTAAATGACCTGCTTCATGCAATTATACTTGAACATAGGGTCAGTTTCCGTGAATATGACAGAAAGTTAGTTTTGTAAGACTTGCCTACTGCACCTCTAAATTATGTTAAAATGATGCGCTTATTTATGGTTAGGTGTTTGCTCTTCTCCTTCTGTAAATGATGAATTCATGAAGGCTACGACTCTCTTAGTGGAATTTCTTCTTCTGATATTTGCCAGGACCGTGACTGCCAGATCAGCTGAAACAATTAAAGACAGCACTTTCAAAATATCGTATCTGACTTCACGCTAAGCCTACTTTCCAAAGGCCGTATACTTTCCTTTTTCTTTGGTTTCACATGATGCACTGCATTTTTTTCCCAATATTTCCCGAAGCACTGTTTGGAAGAAAAAAATAATAATAATAATAAAAATCGTCAGGGCTACTGAATGCTGGAGAGTAAAATAAAGTAAACAACTCACAGTGAAGCCCCTCTGGAGATTTGTGCATTCAGAAAAACAGAGGCAGGCTCCATGCAGGCAATGTTTTTGTCGATGTTTGAAGACCCACACATGTGACACATACCCCTTCAAAGCACTCAGCTCCCTTTCACAATCCCCAACTGTCCGAGCCGTCGATCTTCACCTAAAGGCACCTCTGGGGTATGTGTGGAGGGTCTGTTTATAGTATTCAGTCATGCACTATTCATAACTACTGTATGCACCAACCTGAGTAATATAAAGGCACATATCGCCTGTCATTGTAGAAATATAAAGAAAACATTGCAGAAGTTGCTCGTAGTTTTTTCAAGACTGCCATTTAAAATTCTGCCGTTTCAGTGAAAGCAGCACTATGGAGATGTTTATTTAAGAGAATGAAGGAAAGAAAAAAAGTTAAATGGTCCATTTTTTTTGTTTTGTTTTGTTTTTACGGATTACCTTTTGAAAACAAAGCCAAGAAATGTCTACGACTACAGCCTCGAAAGCAAACACGAAATTTCTTTCGCTTGCATGATATTGGAAGATAACACTGCACCAACGGGCCATCTGGATCTCAGGCTCCTTTTGGCACCGTGAGCTGAAAAAGGGAGGCTGTGATAGTCAGATGCTACATCCTGCAAGGAAGTGAGGCACTTTAACTGTGGCTTCAGCGATCTGCTGAACAGTTCACAGTGGTAACGTTGTCTCAGCGGGATTTTGAGTGTTTCCATTAAACATGAGGATTTGTTCCCTTTGACCTAAAAGTGAATCACCAGTAAGCCTTGATTCAGTGAGTATTGTATTACAAGGTAAGTTAACATTTGAACTGCCCACACAGCAACTGTCACTCTATGGTTTTCCATCAGCTTCACAGTGATAACAGCATGCTGGCATTTATACACCACTAAAGCTGGTTAATCTTAAGCCTGACAGTAAATATGCTAGCATTTGAGTCATGCACACAGAGAAGAGGAAAAAAAAAAACTTGGTCCATGAAAACATTACTAAATGGCTCAGGCATATATTTTTTTTGAATGATTTTGCTATATCCAAAGCGCTTGCACATGGCCAGTGGCTGTCAGAGCAGAGGGAAAAGCAGCTGAGGACAGGTATGCGGTATATTTCATTAGACATGGAGCCTTAGGGGAGCTGACTACACTGTATGTTTGTCACAGAGGATTGATGGCCGCTTTCTATGAAGGTAAATAAATAAATAATAGCTGTAATCCCAGAGATGCGACAGCCATAATGTGTGCCTGCAATGAAAAAAGAAGAAGAAGAAAAAAAAGCTGTGGTCCGAGGCTTCTGATAGAAGTTTAATTCGCCGTGGAATATGTCTCATTTCTTTATTTATTTATATGATCGCGCCATTTATCCGTGTATTGGCTTCTCTTTGACTACAAAGTGCAGTGGGTCATCAGGTTTGCCGCCACCTAGTAAAGTGTCGTTCAGAGCTGAAGAGATGACTAAATGTTTTACGGGAGAAATGAGCGCTTAGCAAAACTTCAAACGGAAAATCCAGCAGCCCTTTTCCTTACGCTTTACTTCTTCATGCAAGAAAACGTGAATGAGGTTTGACATGTTCGTGTAGCTGCTGTTTCTATTGTGTTGCTATGAATGTACATGCATAGGAGGAAAAACAATCTGAAAAATCCAGCTAATTTATGTTTGTGTAAGTGTAGTTAGGGTAAGGGACAATATACGGCTTCACATACAAGGTAACAATTTATAATAAAAACTAATTGTTCTACAAGTTTTTCTCTCTGATAGAGAGTTCTGTCTGTTCCTATTTGCAACACAGTTTGATGGTATTAGTACCTCTTATTATATATTTGTCAGAAACACATTTAACAATTGTTCAGCCTGAAATTTGAGTAACTTGAGAAAGCTAACATGCACTCAGAGATGCTAACTACACGAGCATGACAGTGGCAATTTTTGAATTGATTGTTTTGGATCAATTAAGACATAACACATCGAGGAGACGTTAACTCACCAGGTTCGAAGGTACAAGGATTTGTATGACTCGTCTTCAGTCGCCATTGTTGAAAGTGAAGCAGGAAGTAGAAACAACAATTAACCCGACTGGAGTTACGACACAGCGTTTGGGTGGTACTAGCGTGGGCTACATTTGCAGGTTACAGCGTCTATGTCCCACAGTACCCTAAATGAGCCTTGAGTGTTTAGTGTATATTTGCAATTTTTATTAAAACAGTGCAAATAAGGAACAACATTTACAGTTATTGATGAACTGTAGTTAATGTCTTCTATGTAGTTTTGATACTTCTTCCCGGTGGGCTGGATTGGACCGTCTTTTGAGCTGGTTTTGGCCCCACAGGCCGTACATTTAACAGCCCTTTTTTACGTATTTACATGAAATGATTTTGCAATTGTTACATAATCACAGCTAAATTGCGAGGCGCCGAGCAACGACAAAGTAAAGCTGATCCCACACTGCATAAGGGATGTAATGAGAGGTAGCGAGTGCCAAAGTGTAAATTATGCCATCTGGAAGAGTCGACACCCTAAACTCTTATGGCACTAATTACATCACAAATCAGCAAGACAGTAACGCTTCACTAGACCCATCGTGGTTTTCAAGTGTGAAGAAATAAAGGCTGTAATGGAAATTTCAATAAAATGAAATAAGTTGAATTTCAATTAAATTCAACTTAAGGCCAAAGCTGTACTGAAGTGCTTTCAGAAGCACTACTCGTAACCTATGACACTTTCTTGTATAACACAGAGCTGCTCCATTATAGTATCTTTGCTTTCATGCTACGAGTTTTATTTCTTTCCCTCCTACGTCGCGCAGTATTTCTTGAACTCTTGTGATGCTGTAACCAGAAAGTTTCCATCAGGAGGAAACTTCTGGAAGCTCCAGCACGTGTAAGGTCACATGAGCGTTTTCTGCCCTTAAACGGTTACGCTGTCTGAAGGGTTAATCTGTTCTCCTGGTTTAGGCGAAACCGCAGCACATTCACGTGCTCCTGTTATAAATGCTTCTATAGTCAACCCGACACCTCCTGGAGACTCTTTGTACAGATAAAGAATACAGACACGAGACTTCTATTGTATTCATTCACTGCTTTTATATCCTTTTGCTATGTCAGTGTGTAATAAAAGTTACTTTTTATCGTGACTAACAAACTGCAAATTATACAACATTAAACAAACCAGGGAAAATTTTAAGAGCTGCATCAAAAAGATTAAATATTGGGACTGTGAGGCTGGTGTAATAAGCAGAACAAAGAGTAATGACATTTTAGTAAAATCTGGGATGCCAAAGCAGCGCTTCTCTGTCAAATAAAGAAGTGTGCAAATAATACTATGAAATAGGTCTTTCTGATGAATTCAATTCGTCTAGACATTTTAAGAGTTGCTGAGAAACTGAATAAAACAAATCTAGATACCAGTGATTTGAAATTTTCAGGTTTGTCCTCAACAAGGACCAGACAATTACGCATTCATCACACTTGCCTCGCCAAGTAAAATGATATACAAAGGCTGCAGAGCAAAATCTTCCCCCAGACCATTAAGGGCAAAATCTTTCATCTGGCCTGCATTTACATGGAGCTCTCATTTATCTGTTTTACTCTCGTGCAGACAAATTACCACAATCCAGGTGAACCGCCGCAATGTAACGCGTGTATCTGGGGACAGACAAATGAGTAAACTCTATTAGGTCATTCATTCATGCACACGTTGACACGCTGCTCCCACGCAGGAAGAACAACGCGGGGATGTTTGGGAGTTTATCACAGGAACAATAGTCGCAGACAGATCTTTTTTTTCCCACATCCATAATTATTGATCCAGCTGCACTGCATGTGTTTGCAGCATGGTTTAAGCTCGTCAACAATAAACAGCCGGACCACAACAAACCCTAACTTTGGTCACAGTATCATATATCTTAAGCTACTAAGCAAGTTACACATATATTTTTTCTATATATTTAAAATAGGTCTGGTATTCATTCAGGTACGGCATGTGTAACTTTTATTCTTAGTGAAAACGGGAGCAATAAAGAAAGGGGATGTCATCATGCTCTAGGGGGCTGGGGGCTCTATAATTTATGGGGTGGGTCAGCTATTTCACCAGCATTTATCCTCATTGATTTCTTTTAACTCTCAGGGGCCCCCCCTCCTTTAGAGGCGGGATGTAATATAAAGAGGCTCGGACATATCGTCCTCTCGGTCCCAAAAGGTAAGCAAAGACAGCCTTTCATTCACCACGTACACTCGTGAATCGTGCATCCAAACCTTAAACTAACGATGAAATTCGAGAGAACATTAAACAAAACAACAATGATAAAACAACAAAGACTGAAAATAACTGGATGATGCACAACAGCAGAGACTGAAGACAATACCACTTCCCCTATGGTCATTATCAGTGTTTCCTAATAGAATACAGAATCTGACAAGAAGCTAAACACACACTGAGAGATGTCTCTTAGAAATTGTGTTAAAATCATGTTACTTTTTCAAAATGATTTCTTTTCCACTCGCCTCTAAGTCTGTGCCCCCCCCCCCCCCCCCAAAAAAAGGCAGCATTGTTCCCATTAGATCAATTTCACTGATGCCTGTAGGAACATAATAGAAACCAGTGCCCCCTGGGGAGCATAAGCACAGCTCTGTGCTCAGCACTGGGCTCTGCGATGACCTGCAGACCTGGCCCACAGTTGACCCCAGTGCTAACCGCCAAGCCAATTAGAAGTGGTTCTCTCCAGGGCCTACCTATCGGTACATCTGATCAGGATGCCACACAGTCAAGCTAAAGCCTGGCTCTCACTTAGTATCTGACCACAGAAAAGTTCCCAGATCCTCCGTGGGTTGTTTCAGTCGGTTCATTTGATATGAAGAGCTGAATTATGCTCATAACTATTTACTGTTGAATCCTGTTTACAAACCTCAGATACATGATGCAATTAAACACCAGTCACATTATATACACTGACTGCAGATGTTAATGATATCGCTCATAACTCACATGACGACTGAAATCAACATTAGTTAAAACCGACAAACAGAAGTTAAATTGACAAATGAGTTGCCAAATCTAGGGGTTGATGATGAATCCAATATAAATGCAGTTCATCGGTGCAGTTCCTCAAATGGCCACTAGAGGCTGGTTCAAAATGGTATTCTTGGCAGGAGCACCAGAAAGACAAGGGAGGGAGCAGAAGAGAGCAAAAAGGAGAGGTGGATATCTGCGTCATGGTGATCACCAACACGGGGGTCATCTCCCTTTCAGCTAACCTTTGACCTTTGGTTGTGCTTACACTGACCATTTGCTGGTATCTGTAATCATTTAAAGAGTAAGGCAGCGAGTGGAGGACGGTCATCAACTTATACACAGCTCAGAGAACCGAAATGGTTCATAAAAGGGTCCTGAAAAATGTAGATGCTTTATCAATCCATTTGCGTAACGACCAAAAGGGTGGACTGAGCATCACCACTCTCTCAGTCCAGTATAGAATACCAGACAAGATTTACAGAATAAACTGACATCAGAAACTAGTTTACTTTTCTGGAACAATACATACTCAATATTGGACTTTTTTTTTTTTTTTTTTAAGAAAATAATAAAAGCTGCAATTTACATACAATAAATGTCATCTATATTCTGTTATTTAAAAAGAGTGGGGAGAGGATAATGAAACACAGTTCCATGCAATTTAATGGTGATGTAAATTCAATAATTTTTTAGACCATAGCTGCTTTACCTCTGTATTTTTGGACTGTAAATAAAATTGTATTTCTGATACAATTTTTCTATATGTATATACCTGCACAGACACTTATATAACTTTAAGAACAGATACGCATGTACAAGTGTCCAGATGAGCTAAAGTGGGCATGTGCTACAGGGAAATAGTGACACTGAAACACTCTGCATGGAAATGGCTAATGGTGACTTTTGAGGAATTGTGTGTTACCAACTAAACAGAAATCTGTTGTGGCAGAAAACTGGCAAAGTCTACTTCTGGACTTTAGTGCAGATTACAATATATCCCCCTCTATTAGTCATGGTAGCATTCCCTGCCCAAGCTAAACTAACTGGGTTGTGTGACACGCTGTCACAGTTGCAGAGGCTGCATGAGTGATGCAATTGAACTGGGCCGTTTGCCTGCAGGCTCTCACAGATGAGATGCTTTCAGAAAGCATAGTTTGGAAGCAGTAAAATTTGATTAACACAGGCACACATCCACGCATACATCTAAAGGCCTTTTTTTGTGACTTGGCTGCTGGTCATGTCTGTTCTTTTTTCTGCTTTGAGGACATAGACAGTGTATTTAAGATAGAGCAAGTATTGCAATCACCAGCTCCAGAACTGACACTGTCTCACTGATATTCTGTGTTACTAATATAGTCCTATAATCCCCAGAGGTTGATATTTAAGGCAACGACAGTGTCTTAAAATAAAGTTTGACTAATTCTTATTCTGCTTCCCATCTTACTGTTGAAAAAGAAAATAAGAAATACTAAAGCTTTCACTGAAATGCACATGTCAATAAACAGTACAACAAAGTGCATCTTCAAAAGTGCTTTTAAGGACGCATAAACCCACATCTCAACACTCAGTTGCTGGAATTTGTTTGACATAAGGCTGCAGCACTGTAATTGGAGCTCTCTCTGCCAGCCAGTGACTCGCTAGACATAAATGAACAGAAACAAATGGTGTGAGCTTACAGAAACATTTTTGTGCTACAATAACTCTAAGAAAGAAAAAAATAAAAATAAAAAGCTAAAGCTAACTAGACGCTGCTCACTTTTGTTCTGGGAGGTCACGGTCCATTCAGACGGAAGCACTAACCTGTCAGCTGAAAATGAGCAGCAGGCAGCAGCATTAGTTCATAGCCTATGTGGTTGACTTTCCGTGGCAGCATAATACGTTGAAGCAATCCGTAGCATCTATCTAAGACACTGCGTGATATTATGGTGCACAATAACACATCAGAAACACAACACTCCGGCCTTCGTGTGTCTGAACTATAAATAAATGGGTAGCCAAAATTGTTCCATTAGCTCATAACGTTCTGCTGTCTGTTTCTGTCTGCCAGAGTACTGAAATATTAAAGCTTAGGCTTTTAAGTAAAAATCCTTGCCATAAGATGAAGTCAACATATAATTATTATCTACATGATAACTAATGGCATGTTATATCGTGCTTCTTTTCATGAAAAAACATCTTTCTTGCCGTGAGCTAATAGTAAAGACCCCAGAGAGGTACTGTGGTCAGCAAGATAGTAAGAGCTGATATATTAATAGACGTAGCATAAGTGATCAAAGTCAGAGACGCTACTTGGGAGAATTTATTTTGGGAGAGGCCTATGACAAACAGCAACCTCTTGAAAAGTTTAGCCAGTGCAGAATTTTCAAAAAATGCCGCTTCTCGGCGTCAAAATTCACAATTTGTGAAAAAATCTTTGGACCCTTTTTAACTCATGTGTTTCAATTGTGTTAATGTCATTAAAAACAAAAACAAAAAGAAGCATTAATAAGAGTGTGGCTTTGCGTGACAGAAGACGGACGTAACATGTCAATAGCTGTCTACTTAACTATCGCCCGCCCGCTTCAGCTCCACCCACTCTCCACCTCTTTGCCCTCTTAGAGGATTAGCTGGGAGTCAGATGGAGTTAGGCACTGGCGAGACGGCGGCAGTCTGAGCAATGCTGCCAGATAAACAATAAGTATTGCATGTATCCGATAGTCTCAGGGCCTGTACGATAGTTTGCCTTTGGACTGACCGTTGTAAAGCAGTTGTTTCATTCAAACGGCTGAGCCTCCGCGTACATTCCTTAGGTTATTGGAGTTGCATGCACATGAAATGGCTTTGATTTGAAATGCTGTGTCCTAATGTGTGATTTTTGTCAAGTTCACTTAGTACATACGATAGTTTGGGTCAAAATACGCTACTTTTAAAGTGACAGTACGATTTTTCCTCATTTCTCATCTGGCAACACTGAGCCAACACATTGCGTTAAAGCTAAATTGCCTTGATTTATTGTTTTGTCATTTTCCAACAGCAGGCTAATTTCCCTTGTGCAAAATTAAATCTGTTAACCTATGCAGAGGCTAACTGTAGCAACGTTTCCCTGTCTTCTTTAATTTTACTAATAATTTTGCTATCCGTGGTTTCAAATGTTTTTTTTATCTGCTGCAGGATGAACGCTGTTGGCTCATGTTTGTGCTGTAAACAGATACATCTTCTTCTGTTGCGTGTCTAAGAGCAGAGTCAACTCGTTATTAAAATCCTCTTGATAATGGGATAAATAACCACGGGCATCTCCAAATCAAACAGTATTGAACAATCAAGGCCTCGCAGGCACAATCCTCAATGTAAATGTAGCTAAAGCAAATCATTTCACATTATTTACAGCTTGTTCTGATCAGCGAATTAACAGTGAGTACCGCTTGAGTCTGCCGCATCAGCAGTGTTCTCCGGTGCCGCATGCAGTTCAGTGTTTATGTAAAGTGGTTCAACTATAGTACATTAGATGTGGCATCGCTGCAGCATTAATCACATATCACACTGTGTCTGAACGGAGTATTGGAATTACAAACGCTATTTCCTCTCTAAAGAGCAAATCCACATGCTAATGATGCGGCCAAATTGATCATTCTGTTGTGCCAATAACGCTCGTCCCCTGGGCCTCCCTTCACCTGTTGTTAACAGTGTTCTGGTAGGGGTTTCTGTCAAGCGCTGACAGTGAGGAAAAACATATGGTTTGCTTCCTCTGTTAAAGCTGCATGAGCACAATCCCTGGGAGGCTAGTTTGACCATCTCCAGCAGTCTTTCAACGGCAAATTAAACAGAAATTGTTTTCTTACCTGAAGCCTCAGACTGTGTTTCCCTAATGTCTTTATGTTTAAAGGGAATTGCACGTCAGTTCAAGACAAGAGGTACAATGTGCCCGGAAGACTGACATGAATAATTAACACACACATCAGCAGCTGTCAGTAAAAGAGGAGAGCACCTCATTTGCAACACATACGCCAACCAGCAGCTAATGATCCAAATTTATCTTTTTCCTTTTAATTTGATCTCAACTTGTTTGATTGCAATCAAGCAAATTTTGCATCATTTGTAATAAGGATATTAATGAATGTCTTTCAAATATCTACGTCTCTTCATAATGTCCTTCCTCTTTGAAGTGGCCCCGGACGCCGCCCCGCTTCCCACGTGAGGATCTGCATTCACTGCTCTAAGACACATCCGCGGAGGGTGCGGAGGTTGTTTGACGGTTGATGGTTGCCTGTGGGCTGTATAGTTCTAGTGGTGCTTTTTAGCTGTTTGAAGTGTGCTGCGTATGCGAGAGATGAAAAATTCATGAAAATAATTGAGAGCAAGATCCCCCCTCTCATACAAAGTTTAGTGTGAAACATGCAGCCGAGGTGCTTTCCGCACCACCTGCAAGTCCTCGCCTTCTGTCCGCTGCAGTTTCCCTGGTTCCCGGATGAAAATATATAGGACTAGGAGAAAGGGGAAAGTCATGAACATGATTGATCGTACTGTAATAGATATAGTATGATATAAAAACTGTGTGTTAGGGTTGGGGTTACAGTGAATATTTATATAATATGTTTTTTATTCTTGAATACAATGCATGCAAACTTGCAGCATTGCCAGTATACATGTTAGTTCTCTTCACTTCCATATGGAACAGTGTACTTGTTTATAAAGACCACCCATGTACATATTAATCAGAGGGAAAATAGACTAGAATACTAGAATAGAATAGTGGAAAGTGTGCTAATCTGAGGCAGACAGTAGAAACTAATATCATCCTGCAAGTAGAACCAACCACCTCCAATGGCACTTCTCATTTCCATTCTCCACGCACTGAAATCCTGTCAGCTCTCTCTCTCTGACAGACAGCAGCTGCATTTCACGCTACTCTTTGTACAACTTAGAGCTGACCACTCTCACTTTATACAGAAAAGGGTAGGCCGTGGTTAACTGAGGTTCAGCAGGTTTAATGTTTTAAACCCATTGCTTTTTCTCAATGTGTGCCACTTGCCTGGTCACTGCTCCACGCTCAATTATTTGATTTTTTTTTTGCCTACTGGGCTGTTCACATTTAAAAAGTCACCTAAAAAAAGGCTTGTGTCACTCTTTAATATCCGGCACTCTGATTTTAACTCATGTTTGGATCTTTGGGTCTACCAGGTTCTTGAGTTTTATTTGTCTTTGTATAAACTGTATGAAATATGAAGCCTTTTTGAGAACTGTAAATTTACCCGTTAATATTAAATATAACTCTCAAATATGGCACATATATATCAAGCAGATGCAGCAACAGGATCTCTGCAGCAGCATTATAACTATCCTGACTATTAAATAATCTCCTTGTTTATAATGCATTTTGTAAAACTGTGCGGCAGTAAAAGTCTGTAAATACTGCATAATTTTATGATTCCATCAGACTCATGATAAGGTCAGAGACATAAATTGAATTTTAGAGGCTATTTTTGGATCATCAGCAATTTGTAGTGATTGTGAGGTGAGCGCAAGAAAGCTTTTCAAAACCACAGAGTGTTCAAGAGCTTGTAGAAGCTCTTACTTAAACACTTGATGAACACGAGTAAAAAAAAGTTCAATAAAAAATGAATAATAACAGTATTTTTTTAAATGCCCCAGAGTCTTGAACTTTGAAGGGGGTAAGATAACTGAAGTGAAATATACAATAACCAGGCACTAATCTTATCACAATTTTCCAAATTGTCCAGATTTGAAACATTTTGTGAATATGTTCAGCTTAGCATAAAAAAAAATGATAAAAGACAGAGAATGTGCACTAAAGAGAGAATAAAAAGGGTCTCAGAACAGATCCTTGGGGAATTCCACAAGTGGGAGGAGCAACATTAACTGTATATAAAAGTAGCCATTGCTTCCGAAGTGTTAGTTTAGGGAGACTTAAAAAAAAGTCATTTTTATATTTGATATAGTTTTTTATGTCCCCAATCATATGAAAGAAAAAAAATGAAATGTAGTATTTCCAAATGTTTCTTTGTATTTGACTGGTAAAATAAAGTTAAAATGGGACTTTTATTCATTTTATTTTTATCTTTTAACATCCACTTTTGCCTCTGTTGTGTGACATATTTTGTAACATGGCATGCTATTACATTATACATAGTTATAATAGATAAACAACAACAAACACAGTCGCTGGGATGCTATTAAAACTTCCACATAACATAAATGCGGAGGAGGAATACCAGCTACTCACTCTTTATTCTGTGTTCGTAGATGGTCACAGATAAAAGAATGGCTTTGGCCCTTCAAGTACTCATTTATTCCTTTAATCCCCTTTAAGAAAAACCCTTTTGTGTTGCACTGATGGCTACTGGCTTCTGAAAAGATGAAAAGAAATGGTCTTCATTTCACAAAACAGATTGAGATAGACATCCATTACTTCATCCTACCCTTCTTTTGCTCTTACATCCTTACATGAATGCACTCACATCTGTTGGAACAGCAGGAAACATCAAGAGAGGCTTGTCCAGACTTACTGTCGTCCATCCAGATATATCCAGATCATGTCTGGATTAGGTTGAAGCAGACGGCCCTTAATATTGTGCACCCCAGTGTGAATCAAATGCGTCTCCAGTGACCACTTTACGATTATATTTCATTTTTCTTTTGTGATATATCTTCAAAGATGTCAGGGATTAATTTGCCTTCAGACTACACTACAATGCCAACTGCTAGTTATGATTCGGCCGTGCCCTCACACACCGAGACAAATCCAATGAAGCGTGGAAATATAAACACACTCTGCAGCAGAGATTGTTTCAATGTATTAGACTTTGAAAGTGAAGCCTCTGCTACTCCATGAGAGGTTTCTGTCTGGATTTGATTTAGGAAACGGCGGCTGAGCTGTTGTCATAATGTATATCATTTCTGAAATTGCTGAATTTTCCAAATAGTAGTTGTTGTTGTTTGTTTAATTCAGCTAAATTTACCAGAGCTACTCTTTACATATTAAAAAAAAAGAGTATGGGGGAAGGTGTGGAACGGCTTGTTATTTTGCATAAACGAATCACAACATCTCTGTGCCATCAACACAGAGACAACATCACATTTGGATCCACTCCATGGCGCACAACATCCTTCCATCTGGAAGGCTACAATTACTTTAAAATGTAGTTTGTCTCATATGTGAGCAAAAGAGTGGCAGAGGAAAAACTGGTCAGTGCATCTGTTGACTCTTTAGTTGTAATTGCTCTTCTCCTTGTACTCCAAATGGAACATATCAAAATAAAATTTGTGTTTGTCAAGAGCCAATGAAAATAAAAATGGTAACAAGATGCTTTACAGAATCCAGAGTCTGAAACCCCCAAAACAAGCACTAAAGGAACAGTGGCAAGGTCCTTTTCAACATCTGCCTGCCAACAAGGCAGGGGGACTGAATGTACACTCAGGGGTATCAAACTCATTCTAGTTTGGAGCCACATACAATTTGAACTCAAGTGGGTTGAACAAGTGACATAAGAGCAACATTATAAAAATGTTGACATTTAATGAAATATCCTTTTACAAAATATTTCAAAAGTGCGATTTTGGCGCTTTGCTGCTATCGGCTATTTAGTTCTGTCGTGTTAAGTCCAATACTCTTACTAATACAGCATTAAGAATAGGTGCCAATTCTATTGAAAAATTGTAGTTAATATCTTCTATGTAATTTTCACACTTTGCAAATTCATCCCGTGGGCCAGATAGGATTCTCTGGACATGACTAATGCAGTAGAGATGTGACTTTCCTGAACAAATCGGATCTATTGACCAACTCTTTAAAACGAATGATGAGAACTGCAGTTGCGAGCTGTCTTTTTTTTCGCTCACAAATTCACACACATGTTCCTCTATTGGCACCCACTAAGTGAGATGAAAAACAGGAACAATGGGAGGAGTGCAGATATGCAATTATCGCATGACGTCGTCAGAAATGAAGGGGGAGGACACTCTTCATTTGAAATGAGCGGCTAGCAACTCATTGGCTAGGGCCACTGTCAATGAAAGACTCAAAAAGATATCCCAAAAGGGCAGAGGAGTACAACAAAAGGAAGAACATCGTCATTCCGTACGTGGCTGGGGTGTCAGAGAAACTATTTTTATGAAAACACTGCATCCCAGTTTATTGAAAACCAGGGAATACACTGCAAAAACTGGTCCAGCCAGAAACAGAGTAATGTGTGCAGTGAGGAGTGTACAGATTTGTAACCAAAAACCAAACAAACGCACGTACCAACACAGGACAGCCAGCTCATCAAGAAACCTGAGTGTCCTTTGCCCCCTCAGGTGTAGGTGGACAACAACATCCAAGTCTTAGCCAGAGAAGACCAATGGTTTGAAAAACCTTCTCTAAACAGAGGAGGTGGACTGAGATTTAATCTGCCATCTATGTACAATACAGTTTTAACCGTTTATCCCCTAGAAGTTTCAACCCCATTCACACCTTGACACTGAAGCCTGTGACGGACAGGGGTCTGTTGTTTCAGTAGAAACTGAAGAATCTACTCTGATGCGTGCTGAAACGTCTTCTCAAAAACTCTACAAGTCCAGTTGCCTTTTGTGGATATGCCCTCAGGCTGGCATCTTAAAAATAAATAAATATTAAAACGAACAAGTCTTCTGATCGGCTCTTTAAAAGGAATGGACCCACAAGATCCGGCTCCCTTTACATAGCCGTAAAGGCCATCTCTAGTAGCTTGCACATGAGTGGGACCTATCAGATGTGTGGAGTCATGTTAGGCTCAAGGACACTTAAGTGCAAGTGACACCATGCATCTTTAGGGGATGCAGCAGCACTGGAAATGACACCACCATGAACTTTATTGAACACTTGCAAAAGAATCCTCTGAAGAAGTGCATCCAGACAAATGTATTTACAACAGCTTAATAGACAAAGACAGGCATAAGACAGTAACGGCAGGTATTGTGTGTTGCAGTGTTGGTATTGTGTCATTCCTATTAAACCATTTTAACATCTAACTTCTGTATTCCTGTGATAGAAAACATACTTTTTGTTATGGGAACATGGTCCTGCTCTGATCGTCGGCCATATGCATCTACACCAGTTGCATTGTTTTTATTTCTTTGCTATGTGACAACATGCGCCAAAGTGTAGCTTTGTTAGAATCAGAAAGTCATCACACATGGCGTAGTTTGGGAGAGCAAAACTGTTTTCTAGGTGTAAATTCAAAACTCACTCATATTTGTCTTTTCTTTTTTAATTTGTCTACTTTGAAGAGAACCTCTGCTCTAAGTGCCCTCAACAGTATTATTTCTTTGTTCAGTTTGATCTTCCTCCGGGAGTGTTGACATATGTTAAGAGGCTAATGGGTGTACCAGTCATCCAGGCAGGTGCAGTGCTTTGTGCTTTGATGTAAACATTTGAAATGTCAACCTCGTCCACGGCTCTGCGTAGTAAGCTCCTGCACAAATACGACTGTCAATCCCATTTCTTTGTGCGCGTGTACTAATCTGCAAGACATGCCTCCGCCTTGTTGCGGGTTTGTTTACCATATCACCGCGTTGCGAGGCGCTCCTGCCGCTGTCTTACTGCTCTGCAAACTGCCCATACTGTTATCCCTGTTCACTTCTTATCAAAGATACCTGAGGTGTGACACCAAACTATTCTCCTTTCTGCTAATAACCCTCCACTTTTGTCTTCATCATTGTTGCATGAAATTGGCTATTAGATGGTTCTCTGGGAGAGACAGAGGCGTAATACTTTAATATAGTGGCCTCATGCACTGGAGAACGTGTGCTCGAAAAAAATGTGGAAAATCCAAGAAAACCCTGAACAAGATCAACATGAGTGAGGAGAGTGGGAGAAAGGAGGGGGGGGGGACTGAAAGCAGTAAACGGCCTCCTCTGATGTGTCTTAAAACCACATGAAATAGCTTCAAATCACTGCCGGGACATGTTAAGGAGAGTGGGGGCCTGATCAGTTTGATTTACTTTGAAGCTATCCCTTATCCCTGTGTGGTGATTACCATGGGTCTATGCAGTCCCCAACCTCACCCCCCAATCGCTTTAACACAATCAAATTTCTGGGCGCTATTGGAGTTTCCATGTGCCAGCTACCTAATCATGGACAGAGAAAAGGGCTGAAGAATTATCTATGAGAACTTGGCCGCTTGAAACCCACATACTGGGTCAATCATCGTTATCAAAGCCCGTTCTTCTGGGCTCACCATGGATTTTTTAAAAAGAAAGGCTGATGAACGGGGAAGGGACAGACCCGAGAAAACAAAAGAAAAAATATGAAGTCTGAGGATGCCTTTCAAAGTTCAAAAGATGGATGTAAATTACTGCTTTCAGAATGTGTCTCGCTTCACTTCTCTTTTCTGCATTGCATCAAAGCAGAATGATTATTTTAGTTACATACAGACTGACAAAATGACAATGTTAGTCTCTGTTGATGGTCCAGTAATGGGAGCTTTCGGAGAGGTAACTACCACATCCAAAGTAGGAGTCTGTCTCTGTATCCTTCACATCTGCTGTGATATAGAATGAATTCACCTTCTACTGCGCGAGTTATAAGCATGGCTGTGGGAGACAATTTTCCACAGCTGAACACGAGGCACATATTAAAGACTGGAAACTAAGCTGAGTTAGCCTGATATTTTGTTTCAGAAGAAGGATTTAAAGTATTTTTCCAATTATACACCTGTATAAGTACAGTTGCTAATTATAATTGCATTTTCCAACTTCAATAAAATACTCCCCCTTGAAACTTTCCTTTTTTTTCATCACCTTCCCTTCAGTTTTGTGGAAATGAAACACGTCCTACCAGTGCCGCGTTAGATTTGGAGAACGTTATGGAACATCTATATACTATTCCCTTTGTGTACTTCCTTTTTATGCTTGCAGACATATACGCCAGGTCCCCCTAGGCGTACTGAAACCACTACAGAATGCTCACACAGCAGGGGTGCCCACTTTGTTTTTCCAGTATGATGTCTTCTGCTCACTGATATTTGATCCCATTTTCCACACTGTTTGAGTGCACTTCAGGTCCATACATGTGTTTTTCGTAAGTGTGGTTTATAAGTGCAATTTAGAGGACTTTTGGTAATGTAACAATTCATACAATGCAAACATATATAGATATACACATAAATAAAGAAGCAACAAACATTTTTATTCCACTGATTTATCTTTAGATTACTTTCATTGATTCTATTCTCTTTTTTTTTTAGATTAATCTAGTTAACTTCGATCATTGCTAAATACAACATTGTATTTCTGGCATGACATCTGCTACCAAGGTGGACGAGAGAAATTGTTCAGAGGTCAATACTCACTTGTAGTATAATCAATAAACATGTTAACCAATCAATTAAAATACTGTATGAAGAATATGGTCCGAGAGTGGAGCCATGCAGAACCCTGTTATCGATGCCCCGCCCACATTTCCACCAGACTCACACATTTAATTAATACCGCACTCTGCTCTACCTCCATGCACTTTATTTATTTATTTGTTTATTTATTTTTTCACTTTCACGGTCCCATGGGACAGCATTATATTAACTAACTAAAATGATGAAAAACATTCTTGGTTTTATTTATGTGACGTGGATTTTTGTGTTCTAGTTTGGGCAAAATCCATCCACTAACATAAACGAGGTGGAGCGGATGACCCATACCGCAATCAGCCACCAGGGGGAGCTACACTTGCTGTGGCTTCACTTATGAGGAGCTGTTCCCTCTTCCGTCTTTATACATAAACTGATGGGGCACCTGCAGAGTGGGCTTTATGAGAAATAAATATTAAACATCTATCAACTCGAAATCAAAACATTTCTTGTTATTAACATTATTGGATTGAAGAAACCATTTCAAGCTTTAACTTTTACCCAATGACAGTATTGATCACAAAAGTTAAGTGTTTATACAGTGTAGACTTTATAAGGAAAGGTGTTGTTTATGTTGATTATTTGATTAGCATGGTTTAACTTCAAAAGCTTGTCCTGAAAATGAACCTTGGTTATTCATCTGCCAAAGGTTGCTTACACTTAGAATGTACCATTAATGGAAGCTCAAGAACCATATAAGTAGGACATACGCACATAAACAAACAGATTACTAACCATTAACATCAATCAGTCAAGAAGCCATCTTATTGGCTGGGTTTTATCTGACATTTTTTCATATCTGCAGCAGTAATTGGTGTTGAATGTGAATACTTCAACATGCTGATGTATTCTGCACAAATCACATTTACAACATCTCCAACGTTCACATCGGCATGTTATTGCAACCTTAAATATCAAACAATATAGATTAAATTCATTTTTCAGACTCATTAAAAGCTGTCTTGAGTGACAAGAAAAGCTGTAAGCCGTGATATAAAGACACAGAAGCCACTGAAACACAGCCTTAAACTACAGTCGTGAAGCAAAAGAGAATTGGGGCTCTTTTTAAGGCAAATAGAGGTTGCACCAAAAACTGATGAGAGGTACTAATCTTTTTCTTTTGACATCACACCGAAATCAAGTGAGGGATAAAATTGTGTGGCATTATTTCTTAAGACATCTTGAGTTCAGTTTTTGAGTATAAAGCTTTTGAATGTATAGTCGTTTCAGGAAATGCACTGGGGAATAGTAGAAACTACAATTTGAGCAGGCATCGACTGTCATGCTGTGGAAATGGTGTCATCATTTGTTAGTCAGAGTGCGTTTGGTTGCATATAAATGGAAAGATGTACAGATAACAGTGAACAGCTCGGTGTAGGCACCAGAATGCTAGCAAAGGCTACACCTTTGTCGCTCATGCTACTTACGGTATATCTACTGGCAGCTCCCAGTTGGTATATGGATCTAGATGGACATACGTCAATATGAGATAATGAAGGCCATAATTACATTAATCCCTGTGTTTGTTTACAAATGTCACCTTGGTGGTGCTCTTGTGTGGGATTTGTATTTGTGAAGACTCGTGGGCTCGGGGGAAATCTGTGAGTGGATGCTGAGGACAATATTTGGCCGAGAAGCACCTGACAATCCTCCAGCACTAAACCTGTCACACTGTCAAAGCACGACTCCTATATCTCCAGGCACTGAGCACTGGCCAAGAGTGAGACGACCAATAAAAATGTATTATTATATTTACTTATTTTAAATATACAAGCATGCAGCTTAAGATGTTCTGTTCACTGTGAGTCTGAGGAGCACACTAAACAGCCGATGATGCAGAGATACTGTGAATGAATTAAACCTCAGTTTGGGTGCTCCCATGTTAAAACATTTTTTAAAAAGAAGCATCTTTCAGTTCAGTAAAGCTGCATTCGACACATGCTCCTACTTCTAAATCGCCAAGGTCACCTTTCATGCTGTGCCTATGTCATACGAAGATGAGCAATGAGCCCGAGATCTATTGGGCCACCATTTAAAATATTAATATGCCTCATAAACTATCAGTGGACAATCGAGGAAGAAAAGTTTCGAATGAATTGCGCAGGTTGAAATTCTATGTAATTTTTTTTTCCTTCTGATTTATGACAGCGGTTAAAAGCAAATGCAAGGAGGTTGTAGATTATGTGTTTTTTCTCTCTCTCTCTTTGTGATCCCAATTGTACCAATTTTTCTTCTGAGGAAATAACACCATAAAAGCAATGTGACTATTATAAAGACACAGCACAATGACTAAATGCACCTTAAATGTTTATAGATATTAAATGCAGCGATTTATACACACATGAAGTGTGTCTATAGGGTCAAGATGGGAATGGAGAAGAAGAAAAGACGAGAGAGGAGTTGCATTTCCTCTCTGAAACCTGCGTCTTTGTATTTTTTGACTGGAACATACTGTATGCCCTCGAAACCCCAGTGTGGATAAACACACTTCAGTGTATTGTAAAGTTAATCATACATTCTGTAATTAATATGCCCGAGTAGTTTTTGGGGCCAACATAACATTGTGGTTTTTCTATGCATTCTACCCAAACCTCCAGATTAAAACACCTTTAGCACAACTAATAGGCTTTATCTGAATGGGCCACCTGAGAAACGGCTACCTGGGGGTGACATTTAGCGTCATACACTGGCCGATAAAAGGACGGAAAGTCTGCGCATCAGCAGGTTCCATGTCCTGCATGTTGGGTCCTCAGCAGCACCTCCATCTGTTTCTCTGGTAATGCAATTTGCCTTTAATTTCCTAATGTTCCTCTAATCACCAGGCCGGGTGCACAAGGGCTAATAGAGGGGTCACAAGTTGAAGTCTGTCCTGAGGAATGGATTTAATGGGGAACAGAGAATGCAAACTGCATTATAAAACACAGCTGCTTCTGCCTCACAGCGGGCCCAGTCAGTGTCTGCTGTAACTCTGGTACCGCAAGCTACATACGTGTTGTTGTAAATTCAAGTCACGCTCTCTGCGCGATGACTCAAGCAAAAGTCAGACACAAAGATTCCCAGAGAGTATGTATTCAGTCTGGGCAATTACATTTACCTCAATATGCTTATTAAGCTTGTATTTTATAATTCAATATGTTAAATACTCACAGCGGGGGGAAGCAGCTAAAGGTTAGCTTTTCTTCTGAAAGATGTAATATTGTAATAAATAATAGATTAAAGACAAAGATGAGGATTTTTCAAAACAGCTACATCAAAGTCAGAAAACACTTGTTAGGCTATATTTTAATCCGTTACTAACAAGGCTTCACTCAATTAATTTTTGACTTCTACGTGAGCAATGACATTAGGCATATATATATTTTCTATTCCCAACTTTCTGTCTTCAAAAATAAAACTTTGCCTTGCGTATGCGTATGTAGGCTAGATTTTAAATCAACAGCACGAAGCCCTGGAAGAACAGAGAAGAGGAAAAACATCCGCTGTGAGGAACCAAACTAAGATGCAGCCAGGCAACTGCATCTGTTCACTTTTCAAACGCTGCCATTAGTGAAAGGACCTCATGGCCAGAAACATACTGAAAATATTTATTGGAGATGTTCCCGCTGCAAAGTATTTACACTAGCGGCGCGTTTGTCTATTTAAACGTCTTAATTATGGTGTTTGAAGTGTCTGTGAGACTTAAATCTTTAGCTGGTGCGAGCCCTTGTGCTTATATGTGGCGCTGAAAAGAGCTCTTTGGATTTACTTGTGTTCAGATCCATTATTCGGAATAATCCAACGAGCGTTAGAGTGACTTAATCGCATTTGCACTCAAACTTTGGTCGAGTGTGTTGAGAGGGTTGAGAAACGTTTTTGCATTTAAATAACAGAAAGGTCAAATCCTCCATTAGAGGCAAAATGAGGTTAGAGAACACAAGTGTGCCGCACATTCATCAGGGCGAACGAATCAAATCTATTGACCGGCTCTTTAAAATGAACGATGCAATCTGAAGCGCTCTGTGAAGCCTGAGATATGAAATAATAGAAAATTAATACTTTTCTTTAATTGAAGTACTGCGTTTCACAAAGATGCACGCACAGGCTCCTCCTTCCCATTGGTGCATATTTGCCTATTTACTATATTTGACTTGAATAGAATATATATTGGTGAGATTCCTACCACTCCTCCTAGTAACTAATTCCCAGATAAAATGAGTTTCAGCCAGGCTGACCTCTTAAAAATATATAAATATCATAATGAGCCAGTCTTTTAAATGGCTCTTCAAAAGGAACAGATCCACAAGATCCGACTCCCTTTGCAGAGCCATAAATCCCATCTCTTATTTTGTGCATGCTTCAATATTAGCAGGCCGTCTTCTTCTACCACGGACATGCTGACCTCTGGACCAGTGGCGATCCAAGCAACAAGTACACTAAGATATCATGCAACTGTTGCACCTCTGTCTGATTTGATATTGGTATTATCCTACTGCCATACATTTCTGGGTCCGAGCTGCCTGTGATGGACTGATGAACAATTAAGTGCAAGAAAATCAGAGACCGATGCATCTGAATGGAAATGGTATAATTGTGAAAATCCGACGTCGCCGTTGTTTCAGTTATACTCTGAGAAAGATACTGAAGCCACTATCAAACAGACATGCAGCTTTTTAACTTACCATCGCTTGATGGCGATACCATTTTATTTCTATTTCTACTACCTGTCCTTCAGCATGTTTTACAAGAAACAAAAACACTCTCTGACCAAAGCTGGTACTACAGGTCACAGTTATCTCATCCTGTCATGTAAAGTGGTATTACACAAGTATATGGGTGTTCAGCATAGACATAGACGACATAATATCACAGTTGCTTTTTTTCTTCATATTCTGTTGATAATTTAGTTTTTTGTTACAGCAAAATCATTTAATGTGATATGTTGGTTTTACATTTGGCATCTACGGGGAAGGTACTTTAACTGAAGAAGACAATGACACAAAACCTCTAGTTTTCTAAAATGACTTAATACTTTTTTTAAAAAGAAAGAAAGAAATCACACAGCTCTCTCTTCCAGATACAACAGTGGCTAATGGCAAAGGGTTAAGTTCAGATGAAAAGCCTCGCTCTGACAAACAAAGTAATGTTTTTCTCCATTTCCTACATTTCCTTAAACAGCCCATTGTAATACAGGGTAAATGGCCATTAAAGTAAAACATCTCCCCACATTTAATTTCTGTAATAGCACTACTAGCTTTCAAAGTGGCTCCTCTCTTATTAGCTTTTTTTTTTTTTTTTTTTTATTTTACAGTTATTTATTTCTAACGATGTGTTGAGAATGCTTCAGGGAACAAATCTGTTTCACTGTGGCAGTTTCATTCGCTCTGTACTTGACTTCTTAGCTAAAAAAAAAAAAAAAACTTGGAGTGGCTGCTAAAATGTGTTCTGGCAAAAAAAAAAAAAAAAAAAAATGGGAGTTTTACCTGTAGTTTACATTATTTAGTGCTAAATAAAAGCAATTATTTGAAAAAAAGAAGAAAGTCATGTTTAAACACATGCATTTTTGATGATAAAAAGACAGTATGACTGCTTTACTTTCATATTTCATCAGTCGTTTGGCCATTTAAGTCATAAATGCTGTGTTGCTAAAAGCTTTAAGAAGGAACTGAGAAATGCACAAGCCTGAGTTTTGACATATGCAAAATACTGTGCCCCTGTTTATTTAATAAAACATATATATTGCGCACCATTATGTTGAATTTACTTCTAACCACTGCTGATGGAAGAGCTGCTCTTTTGAATACATTTTCGCAGGCATGTGTCCTCGCAGGGCAGCTCTACTGTTTGTTTAGGATTCAGTATCAGAACAGTGTAAGGAGAGAGGGCTTTGGAAACTCCAGGCTCTTCAGATTGAAGGACTCCAGCTGAGTGGAAGAAGTTGCAAGCAGCAGGAGTCAATTTCATGTCTATGCAGCGCCTCTTCCCGTGGATATAATGCACTTTCAGAAAGCTCTAAACTCTGCTGGTGTGCTTCTCCTCACTATAAGGGGCTTTTATCTTTTTTTTTTTAAGATCAATGATCAAACACTGAACCTCGGAATTATTCAGAATCAGGTGAAACAACATTTTTCTTTCAGCGCATCTGTCATTTTGGTGGAAAATGAGGGGTAAAACTAAATATTTATCGAGCCAGAGAGGAGCTTAACTATTTGTTTTGATGCCATATTCATGTCAGAGCATCTTAATAACATCATGTGTTGACTAAAAGGACTGCACAAAAAAAAAAAAATACATGCATTTGTCTCAGGCCCACATTAACACCTCAGACGGCTGCACAAAAGAGACGGGAAGCTCAGGAGGTATTTTTGGACCTTGTTAATGCATGCGTCTTTGTACTTGATAATACATCACAGGAGGCATTTGATTCCTCTGGGGTTCAAGTGGCTTTTAAGATGTGCCTGGTTGTGTTTTTAACACAACAGTTCTCCATGTCTTGGCTGCATACACTGTAGGTGCAGGAAGTGTGGCATGGTGCACTATTTTACACTTGGCTTTCTCTAAAGACCACACTTAAATAGCTGGCGAGGAGGACAGCGTCATCTCCAATGACTACTAAAGCTACTGCTACTGAATAAATTAGACAGAGTGGTGTATTCATTGGTTTTACGGAAATTTACGCTCACGCTGATTGTAAATTTTACACCAACAATCTTTTATTATTATTATAATATTAAAGATGACATTGTAACCCTCTCATTTTGAACAGCCCGGCCCGATCAGGAGGAATTTTCAGTCAGATTGTGGGATTGGTGTCACCCACCATTGAACAGGAAACTATTAGCACCTAATAACCGTGTAAACACCAAATCCAATCATCTTCGTCTGGTTGAATTAAAGATATTATCATGATGGTCACACAACAGAAAGCATGAACAAAGCCCAAATCAATGGGCCTTCTGAGGGCGTCCTGTGGTGTCTGGCAACAGAATGTTGTTAATGGGTCGTATGGGTTGAGGGGTGAGCCCTCTGTGGATTACCCCGCAGATTCTTGATCTAGTGAAACTGGAGGCCAGGTCAACACCTTGTGCTCTTTTTCATGTTTTTTTGAGTTGTTCCTAAACTGTTTTTATGTGTCTGTGTCTGGCTGCATCCTGCTGGGGATGGCTGCTTCCATCAAGGAGTGTCATTGCTGTGGGGCAGAAGTGTCTGGTCTGGTCTAGGTGGGAGGTACATGTCGAAGTAACATCCACACAAATGCCCTCATGTAGTTTCCCAACTGAACATTGTATTGTCACAAGATGGTCAATGTTATTTACTTCTCCTCTCAGTGGTTTGATTGTTGTGGCCAACAGGGGAACTGCTCCTTAAAAGTCAAGCCACAGCAAGTAGAGCTCCACCTGGTGGCTGGCTGCAGTATAAGTCATAAGCTCCACCTTCTCCATGTTAGTGGATGGGACTGGTGCCAAACTGAAACACAAATATTTATTTTTTTCAAGGATAGTTTCTGCCATTTTAGATAGTTGATATAATGTAGATGCATGTTCAAGTGTCACTTTTTTGGATAAGTTTTGTTTTAGGTATTGATTTGACGCTATAGAAGAAGGATGTTAGATAATAGCGACCAACAGTTGCCATGCCAACTGCTCTGTGAACTGGGCCGGTGGGACAGTTGTAAAGAGTTGTAAAAATGAAGTACAGTGCATAATCCAGCGCTGCCTTGTAACTGGTGAAGGTACAGCAGAGCTCAGTATTAATTAAACAAAAATGATACAAAAGTCACGGCTCTATGTGACTCCACTCTCGGACCGTGCTGGCCAGACTCTGGCTTCAGAGCCGCATGATGGCGCTGCCTGCACCCCTGGGAAAATAGCATCAGTTTGGCCAATGCAAGGAAGTGACGACGCATTGTCCATATTTATATAGAGTTTATGCTCGCGACTGACTGGCATATGCACCTGTTCTGTGACATCAGCACAATAATCAGCATTCCGGTAATGGAATAATGCTTCCTTCATAATGATGCATTTATTACTCGACACAGAAATACGCAGTCTGATGAAACTAGGTCCACATAGACTAAACCAACGAGAGCCCTAAAACTGGATTTTAACTTTGCGCTCCACTTCAAGATTTAAGCCACAGGATGAAGGATGGAGGCTCTGTGGGTGAAGTGCAGGTGCCACAGGGGCAGCTTCATGAAGTGGGGAATCTTTAAACTTGTAAACCCAAAGAGGCAGCTACACCAGATGATCAAAAACAGACAGTGTCTCAGACAAAACAAGGGAAGCGTGCTCGGTGACAGGGATCCTCACGTGGAGGGCAATACCAAAATCTTGACGGGGTTTCTTTCGTAAAGCGACAATGCAAAACATTGCTTTGATTACCAAAAGGGGAAGGAATAAGCTTAGTCCATGTTTTGAAAGATGTTTGAAGAACAAAAGACACACATCTTTCTGTGTTTGTCCGTCATAAATTTGTTCTGTTTGTTAGGGCTTTGTTATAAGAAAAAAGAAACGGCTGGATAGAGGCAGACTCCGAGACTCTGAAGAAGAAAATGCATTTTGGAACTAATGGAAGAAAGGGGAAAAACAGAAAACCGATATTGTTTGGAGGCCTGGGCAGTGGCATTTCAAACATAAAGGAGAGCGAAGAGTGGCAGAGGGTCATTGATGCAGTTAATCATGTGCATTCTGAGCAACATGGCCTGATTTCAAAAGGCCACAGAACCACACTGGACCTCCACAGACGATGGAAAGACGGCACAGGCGGTCGGAGTGTTTTCTGACGCGGTGGCCACGCCAGCGAGACGATTTTTTAAAGGACTGCGCCGTGTAGTGAAAATTCTTTTCATCACTCACGCACGCTCCTGAAAGGTTTATGCCCTATAATTTTCTTTAGCACCGTTTGCATGAATCCACTGCATTCAGATGAACTCTCAACTTGAATGCTGGACTAGTGCTTAACCTGTGTATCGATCAGTGATATATTATTTCTCTCACAGCCCCAAAGTGTCAAAAGTGACGAATTTGCATTTTAAATAGTCTTTCATTTGTCTCTTTCATCTGTAAATGCAAACACTGCACTCAATGTCAGCAGCCCTCCGATATAACCCCGACAACCTGCTTTAAACAGGTTATGTTCTCATTGATTGTTCACACACACGCACACACAAGACGAAGCTCGGTAGTAAATCTCTCAGACATAATATAGCAACAGCCAACGGTACACTTAAAGAGCAAAACAATCTCCTACAAAGATACCCCGTATGGAGTCTGAATTTTTCCCCTTAGAGCACAGACACGGCCGTTCTTCACGGACCCTGACGCAGAAAACTTCTGCATTTGCTTAAAGGAAAGTGAGGTCGCCGACCTGTGAGACGCGGTAAGCAGTATGCTAACCACTAAATGAATCGCCAGCTCTGCGAGATTGCACGCTCGGGGGCTCTTATTTCTAGTTGTGGCGTCTTAATGAATAATAGTCGCAGTTTGAACACTTGTATGACGGCGTATTTTTCAACAGCAACATAGTCCGTGGCAATATTATCCAGTCCATCCTTTTAAAGTAAAAACACATATAAAACAAGAGCTGAATTCAGTAGATTTACGTTTGCAATTATTGTATAAGCTACACGAGCAACACATTTTAAATTGGAGCTGTGTATTTTAATCAGAGAAAGAGAAACAAAACTGCATAATGCACAGTACAAATGATACCTTGCAGCATGCAGGATGGAATGGGATAATGAACGGTTGCAAAAAATTGAAAAAACAAACAAAGCTGTTGTGTGACCGCAATTATTTTGGAACTAAATCCAAAAACCTTTCACCTAACTGTGCATGCATGAATGATAATAAAGCCATAGCTGGCTTGGTTATGTCCGGAGAGATGTCTTACTTAAGGAGAAACTTGTGCAGAGAGGGGTTGTTTTCGATCTAGGCACATCTAAGTCAAACCAGATTTGAGTGCTTTTTAGCCTTCCTCCACCCCTCCCGTGTCGGTATTTTTCCACAAGACAGTTCTCAGTGTATAAAAGTATTTTACAAACAAAGTGCTAAACCCCTAATAGAGAAATCGAGATGACAGCAGAAGCAGATGGCGGTCTAAGCCTTTGCTGTGATTTCTTGCTCACTCCAGGCCAAACTTAAAATCTAAAGCTGCAGTTTAATAGAACCGAACACGCGGGGGGATGGCTGCGCCCTCCTATAGAGCGCCGAAAGATCAGTCTCGCTCCAACTTTGCGCTTACAAATTCAGGAGGCCTGAAGTTATACTTCGGCTGCTGTTGATTCAGCATTACTGGGTGGAAGAGCTCGTCAGAGTTTTCCTGTGGGCAGCCAAACCTGACGAGCAAATTTGGGGGTTTGAATAGAATAATAACAGAAAATCCTACAGATTCTGCATATACTTTATTTGTCCATTCATCGTGCAAGGATGGTTGCATAAGAGTACTTTAGTACTGTTTTTCTTTTGGGTTTTAATGCTGTTTGTGCCTTGTTTCAGTATTAGACAATGGTCTACCGTGCTTTTTCCAGTGTCCCAGTAATTGAGAGGGCCAGTTCCCAAGAATTACCCATGTTCATAACAGTTTTCAAAACTTTCACTTTCAACAATTTGATGCTAACATTACAATTATCACTTTGCTTTTCATCCATATTTCTGTTTTAGGTAACTCACCCTAACTTCCCCAGTCTTTCCCTAAAACAGAACCATAGTACAATTATTATTTCATTGATAAACTTAAACTAATCATTTATATTTTCCATTAGTCATCTGATACATCAAATATTTTGTTCCAACTAATTTGTGGATTACTTAATCCATCATTTAACATATTAAGTATTACCATATGGTACTATTAATCAGGGTTAAGAGTTTAAATGATTATAATTTGGAAAAGTATCATTCATTGTAAAATGAATGGTAATCTAGTTGTTTTGCTGGATTTATAGGTCTATATGCACATAAAAAAAAAAATAAAAATTTGCAAATGAACTGGAAAGCAGCAAGGCCACATAAACAATTAGCATCTCCCAGAGAGTCTTTTTTGAGTTCCTGTCTAAACAAATCAAATCACACAACAAATCCCCAGCACTGCCCACCAACCAAGAATCAGACAAAACTCAGTGTAATAGCCCAAATACTGATGCTGCTGACTTGTTCATTCGAAATCGAAATGCTGCCGTTTCTCCTGCTGTGGTAAATGGTTTCACTAATCGTGCATCTTATTGGGTCTTTTTTGAGGAATTCCTTCTCTGCTGACAATCGGGTTCAGGCTTTTTTCTGAACGCGACGCTTCATCATACTGCACGAAAATTGCTGTATTCATGTAATCATCAAAGATGTTGGCTGTTAATGTGCAGCCCATAATAACTTGTTTGAGTTGTTTTGTAATTTAATCTGAAATTCTAGTGTGGAAATAAAGTTGAATTAACTGCGAAAGTGACTCTACGAGCTCTTGTTGCTCAATTTTTGTGGTTATGGTTTAGCTGACAGATAGCGGTTAACACATTCAAAAATGTATTTTAGAGAGTCACTAACTGAACATTATTCACTACACACGGCTAATAACTACGTTTCGTAATTGATTCTAGTTGAAAAATATTTTTCACATTAAATATTTCACTCAGTTTACCCCTCAGATATCTATTTACTTTAATCCACTGGTGTCTCATTCATGAAATTATGATTACTTTATATTAGTACACTGGAGGTCAGACGAATGAAATATCGAAGATGACATGAAGATTGCCCAGGCATCTGTTTCTTTCCCCTCTCTGTCAGCCACGAAGGTTCTTGTGCCAAGGTCTTCAACTCCTCCTGCCTCCCGGGCTTTGGGCCTGGGAACTCAAAACAGTCTTACCAAAGCTCACCCACACGGCCCGGGTCACACACACAGTGGCATGCCTCGGTGACAGATGGAGCAGAGCAGAGAGAGCGATGCCCTGATTGGATGCTGTACACAGGCCGGCTGCAAGCTAAGTGCCGCTGCCCAAAGCCACGGTCCCCTGATGTAAATGAGAAACAGCAAATGCGTTCCCTTGCTTTTCTTTACTCGTGAGTGACGGTTGAGGGGTTACGAGTGGAAGCGAAACCTGTCACTCTGACTCACATCTGCACATCAAGTGCTGGTGCATTTTCTTTTGACTTTTTCAAGGTCTCAAGCTTAAATGATTAAATAATCTGCTGGGATTGGGTTAGTCTGTTAGTGATTTAATGGTTTGATCTGTACTTTGAAATGTGTATTTGATGAGGCATCCTAGTAGTAAATACATTTCTTATTTAGTCCCGGCTACACTATCCCATCTTGCAACACACTGTGGTGTACTAGTAAATGCTATTGATGGTGCCGATTTAAATGGCATACATATCTGCAGCGCAAAGTATTGATAAGCTCATTGCTGTGGTTATAGAGTGTGTTTTTTGTCCTTGATGTCAGTAAATGCACCATGTGAGAGATGGAAGTTATGGTAGAGCGAGAACCACATACATGTGTGAGACTGACGGTGTTAATGGTGTGTGTGTGTCACAAAAAGAGATCATGCACTTCCTCGACTGTCCACATGAGGCTCTCTCTAAAAAATGAGTAAATAGCCTTAGAACTTCAAAGGGGAACTACCATAACTTTGGTGTTATTTGAAGTCTTTCGGGAGACGATTTAGCCCCAGCAGAGTGGTGCATATATCTATTTAGTGGGAGGGACTTGGGCACGAAACGCAGCCTCTAAGTAACGCATTATTTGCCACAAAACTTGTGGAATGATACACTATTGCTGGATTGACCAGTAGACTGTAGACTGACCTACTAACCTGTGACCTGGATGATGTCATTTCTGAGCGCTGCGCATCCGCGACGGCCTGTTTATCTGTAATTTATATTAACAGTAACTAATCTACAGACCCCGGATGATGATAACGGGTGACTCCAGACTCAATGGGGAATAACACTAGTGTACGATAACAAATATTATACGGCAGATAATGCGTTATTTAGAGACTGTGTTTAGTACCCGAGTCACTCCCACTATATGGATATACGCGGCACTCCACTGGAGCTAAATATTTCCCGAAGGACTACAAACAACACCAAAGTTATATGGGTCAGTAAATGATCGTATTTTATGAGGTCCAGTTCGTAAAAAACAACTTTTTTTGCCTCTTTGATGACAACTGTACGAGGGATGAATTGTTATGTACTTGAAATCACTGAACTTCTTTCAGGTTACGCATCATTAAGGGGCTGGAAGGCTTGAGTGTCCTGTCAAGTTCAACTTCAAAACTGCTCCCTTGTCATGGTGAATCAATTTTAATATATGATAATATGGTTAATTTCAAATATTTGTAGCTTATAAAGTGCAAATACAAGAATGAAGAAAAAGTACAATATTTTTGCACATCAATTTACTGTATACTACATGTTATCACATTGTAAACTGTCAAATATAATCCAGTTTTATTTGAATAATAAAAACAAAGCATCAGGGTAACTTGTAATATTTAATATAAGGAATAAAACAGGAACACGGGAGAAGCTTTTGATTTATAATCACATTATGCATCGCATTAAGCATGCCTAGTTTTAATAAACCTGCAAAAGTTGATTTTCCTTTCAACCTGATCCTCCCATCTGGTGGACGAGATGAAAAGACAATGCTGACTCCATTTGCATGAAAGCCTCAATGAGTCAGCTGCACGATTGAAAACAGCTGCACCTGCTGTTTACTGCAGAGTAATAATTTCCGCCTTTTTACAACATCCAGGACTGTACGTATTGTCTGCATAGCTTTGTTTTCAGCATTGTGAGGTTTTGGTTTTTTTCGTGCATCGGCTTTGATGAATGGACCAGAGAAATTGCCTCCTGCATAATGACTGGCATAATGCATTTTGTAACATCTACTGTTTTCTGCATTGGGAGAATCCACTTTAAAGTAAGAATGAAACAGCATTTTTACAGCATCCCGTCCTGGAATAAGAAGTTCACCATTTCCTCTAGAAATTAGAAGTTGCAGTGGGATATGACGAGCAAAAGATATTCAGCGCTATGCGAATGTAGAGCAGGTAAAGAATAAAAAACCATGGAGCTGCGTTTTTGAGGGGTACAGATGATCAATCGCGGAAGAGTGAGACAAATTATATGTTCTTTGAAAGTGAAATAAATCAGAACATTACGAATTCAACGCAGCAGTCAAACCTACAATCAGTCCTGGGATCTTGACTTTAATATGCCAGATATTGCATCTGCCAAATGATTTAGATGAGACGCCCCTCTCAAGACTTGCCACACACGGGCCTCCTCCCAGCATCTTGTTTTCCTGCTGCTCTTTGATCTTACAAGTTACTGAAGTTCTGCAGTTTCCATTCGGGGAATACAACTGAAATCTCTCATTTTTTACTAATGTTAGAACATTAATTCCAAACTACTGAGACGTTGCATAATGAGAGGTATTTGCAAATTCAGTTGGATCATTTCTTGTACACACAAAAAGATGTCACAAACAGTTTGAGCTTTAATATTCTGCTGGTCTTCCTATTTTGTTTTTTTCTAAACCTGCTGCTTTAGTTACATTATTATAATGCTCAGGAGACACTTTGCAGCAAACAATGAGACCTGTCACGCTCTAAGTAAAAGGCTGCTTGGCGCAGGTCAAAGCAAACGGAAAGTTTCATGATGGTCATTTGACCATCTTAAATGTACTGAGGAATCCTATGACTTAACCTGAATTAATGTTTTTTTTTCCTTGTGCAAAAATACTGTTGACTAAACGAAAAATTGGAACTACAATAAACCTCAGTGAAATAATTTTTGCATCTCAGAGAAAGGTATTTAAGATTCTACGTCTTTATTTGTCCTTGCTTACTCTGCAGTTTCTCTCTGACTATTGATTGATGCTTGCTTGTGCCAATTCAGGGTTTTGCAATGTGTGTGTGTTTTTTTCCAGCTGTACATTGGATTAGCCTAATGGGGCATGAGTCAGAAGACTTCAGAACTACTTTTGAACCCTCAGGTAATTGAGATTTCTTTAACATCAGAGTAGATAAGAGGTAGTTATCGATATCTCTCCAATCTCACCAATAAAACAAGGAATCTGTGTGTAAGAGCATTCATCCGCTCACCCCAGGGTTTGTATGGACTGGTACTGCCCAGTGGGAGCCCAGTGGGTCATTGCAGCAAACTAGCAGCAGTTCATCATGTGTGTGTGGAAGAATTTCACTAAAGATGTAGCCCATGCTACTGTGACATGCAAAATATGTTAGTCCTGAAACACCATAAAAGCACTACTGCAATGCACTCATCTGAAAAGTTATCTGCTAACGCTAGCAGAAGAACAGTCCAAATCCTCTTGACAGCAGTCAACTTCACCAAATGCCCTGTGGTAACAGGAGGCTGCAAATCAACAATTTGTTGGTAAATTTAATACTCAAAGTTATTAGACCTCCAGCTGCTGTAAACAGAAAAGGCTTCAGAGAGATACCGCACATGCTGTGGAGTACAGAACGATTAAATGCTATTGACGGTGCTGAATTGCAGCCTGTTTTTATACAGGCTATACATATGTGCAGCGCACAGTAGCATAAAAGCTGTCTGTTCTCCACATATGTATTCAGGTCAAGAATATAGATTTCATTCTTCCAAAGCATTATATTCTACTGCTGTTTTGTCAGTGATGTCATCAGCGACTAGTCTGTTTCGACTTCATCACATAATAACCGGACCCGTGCAACTTGCACCATTAGATGAATTGCTGGGGACCCTAGGTCCCAGTGCAATGTTGATTTTGATGTTGTTTGAATGAGGGAGTGGTAATATTCTGGCTAAAAGTTGCTTTCCGATATGCTTCCACAAGATTATCCTTTGCCAATTTGGCCTTTGGTCATTAAGGATAGATGACAGCTAGCACAAGCCGCAGACAAAACAGCGCTCCTCTGCAGTTGCCAGGGTCTTCATCCGATGAAAACAACGCATTCACACTGATTTTCAAATAACTGTATTTCCTCAAATAAAGCAGCATTTGGCCCATTCCCAGTAAGCACTGCGCTATTGGAGCAAATATAGGAGTGTTAGGGGATGTAAGGTACAGCATTTTTTTGAGGAAAGATACATTCTGAGTTTGACAAGCTCCCTGCAAGAGACTGAATGCTGCCTCAGTCTCTTGCAGGTGGTGTGGATGAAAGGTTCTCAGGAGAGTTTCGAACAGGACTTGCATCCACACCAGTGGATTAAAGTTCTTCTTGGACAAGCTGTTAGCACTGTCAAAAACAGGTATATTGATACTGGAACTAATTTTCATTCAATTTTTTCTTTTGTGATTTCAACTCACTTCCATCAGGCTTTGAGCCACTATAACACAAGACATATAAAGTTAGAGTTAACAAAGGACTTCCTCTTCTTGGTGGAGGCCGAAATACTTCAGCAAATGCTGTGTAGCTATATAGCAGAGTAGATCTACCATAAAGTACGGCACCTGACATGAATGTTGTGGTTACCCTGATAGATAAAGTAATAGTGCCAGCAGCAACAGCTGACTCTGCACAGTTAGACACCACAAGAGTGTGAACATCTTTTGTTATCAGTGTATTGATTCAGTGTACACAACAGGGAGGTGATGTAGGTCTGCTTCACTTCAGATAGAAACCCGTCGCTGGAAACACACCAGTTGTGCAGTAGTGGTATAAAGCTATTAAAGCTATTTTCCTTGGTATCTGGTATACGTATTAAAGACATTCTGCAGAGAGTGGCTTAAAAATAAAATAGAAAAGAAAGTGCACTGAAGAAAATTAAGGGATTTAAACTATATTTAAGTGCTTCTTCTTCATCTCATGAGAGCTGTTTACCTCCTTTTAGTGCCTCTGAGATTATGGCATGGTGTGACCTGAGTGAGACATAAAAGATATAAAAGGTTATAGATGAGCCATCCAGCGCAGTAATCTGAGGTCTGCAGGGGCATTGCCTCTTGATGTATTACGTGTTTCTCTTAGTTAAAACACTATGTTTCAGTAAAGAGGGACTTCAGGTGGCTTGTGATAACCAACATTAATCTTGAGCTGTCCCTCCTGATTGACCGACTAAAAATAAAAAGGTGTGGACACTGCTTCTGCCACAGCTACAACGGCGGCTGAATGCTGAGACTACAGATGAATGCAGGGAAAGGAAGCGTGTCAGTGATGGATGATGTTGATATGGGTAAAACATCCTCACCTCACACCGCATTCACCGAGCGGTTTTCTTCTCAGCAAATATCTCTGTCTACGAAGGTGCTTGGCTTTTTATCTGTAACCGGGAGTCGAGCTTGCTGGTCAGAGAGAAGGCATTTAGAGTTCACCGGTCTAGTCTTGACTGAAGCATCAGAATGATCAAGTGTCCTGACAAGCACTGAATAGGCTGGGATACACACCATCTCACCATGGCGCAATGTTCTTTGCAGAAGGTTGGTGAAAGAGCAATAAAAAAAGGAATCACTGTGGAAAAGGCAAGTGGCCAGTCAGCGTTTGAGATCAGCCATGTGCAGGGAGCCGCCTCACATGTAATGAAGACAAAATCTTCAACTACAGATGCTTGAGACAACAGAAGTGTGGTGTGTTTTTCTCCGTAAAGCACACAGCTACCCCCTGTTCTACTGTGACAACAAAAAGGAAGGGATAAAAACAGTGTACCTGCAGCACACAGTAGGCCGATTATAAAGGTAGGCGGGGGGAGGGGGCTGACTTGGAAGACTTTGCTGCGACATCAGGCAGCACGGTAGAATGGATGGCCCTGAAAGAGCCGAGTTAACAGAAAACAGCCAGGGAGATGCATCATAGGGCTCTAGCTGGAGGACGTGTCTGTGCAGAGCCGTATCAGGGGGCCTGAACCGTGATTGGCTCTGCCAGTTTTGTCATTTGTTAGCTTGACTTAAACACCCCACCACCTCACCCACACAAACGCCAAAAGAAAAAAAAAGAAAAAAAACAGTCCAAGCAGCATGGCTAATCTTGACAAGAACCTATCGGGGACATCTGTTAACACGTGCTGCTTTGTGCTTTGTAATTTAATGTGACTGTTGTTAGTGCAGTGAGTTGAGCAACCCAGATATCCATATACAGCTCTCCATTCAAGTGAAACTGGAACCTCTGATGGACTTCTAACAGGTCGCGTTGTTTTACCGGCACGATTCTGTTCCCTACTTTCACTTTTCCTAAAACACGATTAAATCATTATCAAGAAATTGAGCTGACATGTAGGGGATGGGCCTAAAAGGTCCGGGAGAAAACCATCAGGAAGGATTCTTGGAAGCACTTAAAATGCTCACAGTACACACTTACAGAAATAAACATAAGTGATCTGAATAGGAAGACAGACATACTGTATGTGGGTAGTAAATGGAGAGATTACACAATGGGTGCTCTAATTAAAAAAAATAATAATATTGGCTGAAACAGCGGCACTCCACTATTCAACTCATCGGAAATCATCTGCTCCTCCGAGCAACCCATTATTTCTTTAGTAAAACAAGGAGCGCACTGTGGCTCTTACACCACGTGTATTAAACACAGGCAAACGGAAGAACTGTGCGGAAATCATCAGCTACACAGATGTAAATTTCACCCATGTATAAGGCAGATGGACTGTTACCCGCTATGGTTACAGGCGCTTTAAGTGATTGATTTGCCCGTATGGACACTGAAACAGTTCCCAGTTAAACTTCCTATTGTAAAATTTGACACGTGCTGAATATATTTTGATATAAATGTGGTCTACTGATCCTCAGGAAGACAAAAGTTGTACGGTCGACAGGAATATACTGTATATACTATACTATACTGGCACTAAAGCGATGGCATCCCAGACTATACTGGAAGAAATAAGGACCAGAAACACACGGAGAAAACCCGTTCTTGGAGCTAATGTGAGTTGTGTAGTGGCTATCATCCAAAGCTAGAATTTAGAGCGAGGACCCCTTCGGTGCTCGATATCTCTCTCAGACACAACTCAGCGAACGAAGAAGTGGAAACACAAAAAGATGAGTCACAATGAGCAGTACATACAAATTACAATATTCCACATTCAAAAGACTGGATACCTCATTAGAATGAGCTAATTAAATACCACTGTACTTGATCATTTGCTACGCGAGATAAGGTTTAATATAAAATGCAGACTGTCAACGTCCTCCTGAGAGACAAGTCACACCAATCGGTACCAGTATTGGTAACGCCTCCAGGCTACTGAGGCCCAGGGACCAGGCCCCAATCTAAACTAATGGTATGGGAGCCATAACTCCCAGATTAGAGGACAGCATGGCCTAAAAACATCTACATATATAACAACATTTATTTGATCAAATTAAATAAACATTAAAATGTTTGCTGACTTTCCCCCAAAACTCATCTTCTTTTTTGCCCATCAACTACTAAGAGGGAGATTTTGCAAAATGCCATGCCAATGCATGTCACGTACACCGTAAGCCAAGATAATGCAAAAGTACACTTACACTTATAGCTCAAAGTGGATTTTTTTGTTGTTGTTGTTTTAAATGCAGATTGCGGGACCAAAGGTAACCAATTATTAACGACCTTTGTGTTTAAATCTGTTGTAGTCAAAGTTATACAAATAGAGAAAAGCATTAAAATGACAGTTTTAGATTTCACTTGTACCATCTTCACCCTAATGGACTCTGTAGTGGAACTGGCTTTAGCTACCAAAGAAAGGCAGTCATTATTTGGAATTATCTATCCAGAAAAGGCATTACATGCATCACATTCACTCATCAAACTGACTAGTCTACACACACGTACAGTATATGACATTCAAAGATTTTTATTTCAACAGCTGAAAACTGTTTATCATAGAACAATAAACTATAATATACTGCCCAACTATAGGAAAATAAGACTCTGTCTCAATAAAGGAATATTCAAAGCACGCTATATTTACAATTACATGGATCTACAAGAGTAGTGACGTCAAAGAGGGAAAATTAGAGAAATTGGACTCATGTGGACAGTGAAAAGGGTAAACGAAGGAGAGCAGGGCGCTCACTTGGGAGTAGTATATTGAGCCGGACCTCAAGGTGTACTTCTCTCTGACCCGAGGGGCTAATCACAATTTTAAAGTATCCCTGTGTCCCATCTTGCCGTGACCCTGAGGGCAGAATCAGAGGCAACCTCTCGGGAAGGTGTCCCCTCTGGACTCATTAGAAATGGATGCGGTGTTTCTGTCAGACATGCTGAATGTGAGCGTTTTGATCAGCTCCTTCCAAAGGAGGGACTTTAGCACTGGACTTGAGCCTTGATGTACTTTGCTCACAATGGCCAGTCTGTCTATTACAGTCTGGAGGAGTAACCCTGAGTTCAGCACAAATGTGTGTCCTCAACGACTGTGCAATCTAGTGATGATTATTCTCTCTTTTTAGTGGTTAAGAAAAAGCATCTTCCCTCTCCCCTTGAAGGTTAATACCGAGGGTCGTTTCATTCTCTGAGGAGGAAATTAAACACAGAGTGTAAGCCTTGAAATATCTGGGTGCACGGCTCCATTACTTATATCCTATAATACATCTTTGTATTTCATTATACCCAGTGCCTGTTTTCGTCCCAGTAAGCAGTCCAGAAGTCAAATACAAAGATAGCAGTTACTAAGCAAATGGGTCCCTATGCAATAGCTTCTCACCCCTCCCCCACCCCACCCTTTTTATTTTTCTCCGTCAACCAATTGCTGCGCTCTATGAGTGCATAAGAGCATCCACTCTCTTTTTTTTTTCTTCCCTGAGGGATAAAAGTCACCTTCTCCAAATCTCATTGAACAAAAAGTCACAGAGAAAATAAAAGCTAAACTCTATATTCCGTCTACACACAGAGTTCAAGCCTGGCGAGAACAGGGTTGGCACTTTTTAGTTCTCTCTGTCAGCAGGAATAGAGAGAAAGGGAGAGAAAGAGAGAGAGAGAGAGGCAGTGAGAAAGGAAAAGAGGAAAAAAAAGAAGAGCCACCTTGAAAAAAAAAAGAAAAACACCATTATTTTTTCTAATTTATAAAGACGTGCATGTATTCAGTTGGAAGCACTTCACACTTCTTAGACGCCCTCTCCTGCAGCTCACTCCACCTCGCTTACTGTACGCTCTCTCTCCCCCTCCCCCTCTTGCGGATTGCGCCTCATCTAAGATGAAGGAGCCAAATGAGTGAATCAGGTCGTTCTAAATCATTGATAAGACATGAGAGGCGTGCAAAATTTGAATCTGAAAGGGGAGCTGTGTAAGCTCCAAACAGGTACGGGCTGATGCGTTTCGATTGACGGGTGTTTATTTCTCTTGGGCTTTGCTAAAAATGAGCCTGCCCTTTTGGCTGAGCAGGTCCCACTGCTGCTGTGGATTTTCAGCCAATATATGGGCTGATATTTTAAAGTATTACTAATCATTACGCTTTAATGTGATTGATTATCACCTCCATTGATCCTGAAGGAGAGCAGAAAAAGACCCATTTCCTTTTATCTCTTGGGTCCAACATCTCGTTTCCTATTACCTTCTGCCGTTCTTAACTACACTGATCAGGCATAACATTATGACCACCTCCCTAATATCGTCTAGGTCTCCCTTGTGCCTCCAAAACAGTTGTGACTCATCAGAGAATGGACATGGGCCTTCTGAGGGTGTCCTGTGGTGTCTGGCAACAGGATATTGTTAGTAGGGGGCCTTTGGGTCCTATAGGTTGAGGGGAGGGGCCCATAAATTCTTGATCAGTTTGGGATCCAGTGAATTTGGAAGCCAGGTCAACACCTTGTGCTGTTTTTCATGTTTGAGTTGAACCGTTTTTGTGTGTGTGTCTGTGTCAGTCTGCTGCCATCAAGGAGTGTCCCTGCTATGTGGTTGGAGTGAGTCTGGTCTAAGTGGGTGGTACACGTCTAAGTAACATCCATATGAATCCCAGGTACAAAAGTTTCCCAGCAGAACACTGATTTGTGACAAGAAGGTCAATGTTTTTTACTTCTCCCGTCAGTGGTCATAAAGTTATGCCTGATCAGTGTATGCTCCCTTAGTGAAATGCAACAACTGTCACGTCGCATGCTAAACATCATACATGCCTACAGCATCTATTTCAGTCCAAAATGTGACACTGATATTACACCATGTTTCAGAAGACGGTGGGAGTAATCACTGGCCGGACTACTGTTACCATGGAAACTTCTGTCTCTGGTGTTGATTGACATCTTGCACAATTTGAAGGCTGACTCACCTCTAAAGTAGAGGTAGAGCTACTCATTCAGTCAAGCTGTCTGGAGAGCACTGCGCACATACAAAGTCTATTCTCCTTCTTAAAGACTCGATTTTAATGCATGGTATGATGTGAAAAAATGCCTAATTAATTGTTCTCGACGTCGAATTTCACTGAAACCAGAGAGTTAGAGGCAATTTAGAGGGGTGGCTTTTGCTAATATTTTTCTATTAAAGCTTTGGGGAAAATCCATTTCTATACCTCGCAGTAATAAGGAGTGTTTTCTAACAACTTTCATGTCACACTTAGAAACTCCGTCTCCCCTCTAGAGAATTTAAGAGTACTTGAGTTTCTTAAATGCATTTTTTTTTTTTTTTTTTTTTTTAAACACTGGTATGTACACTTTATGCTGTATTATGTATTACTTAAGTGTTTCAGTGGCTCCTCCTAGGGACAACAGACAGAACTTAGCGGGAGAAATCTTTAAATTGTGCATGGACCCTGTGGGAACTAAAAGTGAAGTATGGCGCTGAAGTTTGAGAGGAGATAAAACCGGGTGTAAAAAATGAATGCAGGTCTGAGAATATGAAGGAAATTTAAAAAAATAAATAGCGAAGGTCAATCTGTATGCTTCTGTGCCCTAGCAGTATATGATTGTAGTTATGGGTTTTGATTAGCATGTGCACATGTGTGTATCTTCTGCTGTCAATAAGAACATATGTGGGAAGAGACAGACTATGAAACTTCGGCGAGTATAAATGTCCACCTCAGGTATTTTTAGTCTTTAGCATCGCTAAATTAAGTAATTTCTCCCCCGTCCCTTATCAAGTCCGATAAGATGCACTAATTTCAAAACGCTGTTAACTGTCTACATACACGTATCCTTGAGTGCATGCTTCCCGCGGCTCAAAGAATGAAACGCTCCGCCGCGTCCTTACCTCCTTCCACTTTCCGCATGACCATAAAGGGATTCATTACCTACAATTTCTCCTGTCTGCTCATTTATCCAGAAAATCTGCTCATCATCTTGCGGCCGCCTCTGACGCGGACTACACTGACAAACAATGTGTTTACAGTTCTCAATTTCCCCCATAATGAGCTGACACTAAGTACGATATTGTCCACCTAACGAGCTCGTAAAAGCAATATGCCAACATTCTGGAGGCGGGGTGTAATGAATGGGAAGGAACTGCGAGGAGGAAAGAATGCGGCGACGAACTGGAAGGCAACAAAGAAATTAAGCTTTGCGAAATTAAAATGCGACACGAGAGCGAGTGCAACAGGTGGGGAAATAGTTGGATGCAATCAATTAAGCTCTACTGAAAGAAAAAAGGAACAAAGAAGTGTGACACCTTCAACTTGAAACAACACAACTTATTTAAATTGACATGCAGTGCTTCCTCCCTTGTTTTCACTGGATACTACTCTATTGCATTGTTTATAACATCCATGTAAAAGAGTCTAAACACCACCTACAGTGAAGTCGAGACTCTTCATTATGCAGTATGGCACAATAACGTTGGAGTAAACAGAAAATCCGAACTCATTTGGAATTACGTGTACAATGGTAGCAGATTTACTAATTATTAAGATATGTATTTGGCTGTAGATGGAAGTAACATTAACCCGGGTAGTTGTTAAAAGCCATTATCTAAGGGTGCTTTCACACCTGCAGCATTTATCCCATGTGAGTCAAATTGTAGTTTTGTTCATTTGGACAGGTGGGAAAGTAGGTCGGAGTAGGTCCCAGTCTTAATCCAGACAGGATCCAACCATAATCCAACACAAGTACCAGGTGCACTACCTAAACAGCTCCGTTAGCCATTAGATTCTTTGTTCTGCGATGTCTGAAGGCAGCAGGTCTTCTTTGCAAAGCATTAGGCAGTGTAGTATTTTAAAGCCGTTTCCTCAAAGTGCTTGTCAGTATTCTGCTGTCACAGTTTTGCTTGTTTATTGCCTACATTATTACGACAGTTTTGAGCAAAACTGTTAAATTGCATAACTATGTCCCTCCCTCAGATATATGCACTGATCTAAAGCGGCATCTTCTTATTGTACTTACATTCTTGAGCCTGCTCCAGACACATCTGACAAATAAGCAGACTGAATGTTTTCAAGTTAATAGCGATGCATCTTGAATTATTCAGTCTGAAAACAAACCAAACTAAGTTTTAGGGTAAACAGACTGCGTCTTTCTCTCGAAACTTAAAGTCGTAATACCACGCCACTTGGGTTGGGAAAGCAAAAGTTCCAATGAGACGTATGTCACATGTCCATGTATCTTGGGCTAGCGTATTCCCAACAACACGGATGTTTCTATAAGAAGCTAAGGCGGAAAAACGTGACCGAGCAAGAGTCCGGACAAGGGTAAATCTGCAACTGGCTTGGAGGGAGCTCCATGGAGCTAAAGGCTGCTAGACAGACACGGGACTAACCTTCTGTTGGACCAGTAAATATTATCAAATGGCCGTCTGCGTCTTGTGCTGTTGCACTTGGCGAATTAACTGAATTTACATTTTTTTTTAAATAAAAATAAGCTTCCACTGAATTCCAGTTTGATGCTTCATAGTGTGGAGTTTCTAAGAGGATCAAGAAGGTAGAGGGTTTACAGAGTGTTCCTGCCATTATTCTCTCAGCTCTGCGTCTCCTCGTTGCAGGGGCTTACAGACCCTTAAAAGACACCAGAGGAGAAATTATATAAAAGGAAAGTTTTATTGTGGAGCTGAATAATATCCGTTGTGCTGTTTTCTGTCTCTTTTGATAAAAATTATCATGAGAATAATGAATTGTGATTTCTATGGAAACCAATTTAAAAAAAATAATAAATAAATAAGTTTTAGCGTTCTCAACAGACCCATAATCAACATGCTGAAGATCTATCATCTGACCTGTATCACTCTCCGTCTGATTTACTGAACCCTACCTAGTATTTCCACTGGCTGATGGGTGTCTCTCTTGCTCTCTCTCTCTCCCACTTTCATTCTCAGTCTTATCTGGTCACCCAGGTGTGTAAGATAGAGCCCACTGTGCAGCGGTCCGTTAGTAATGGTAGTCTGTGTTGTGTGCTCAGTCACCCTGCTGTTTAACAGATGCTGTGCTTTATCTGAGACAGACTGTAGTTATTATAAAGTGGGGAGGGAGGGGGTGGGGGCATCGAGAGACACGGGTCCTCTGGGTAAATGTATGCTGTGCAAGTGGATAAAGTCAGTGATTAACACCCCGCGTGCCGTTCTCACACTGCATCCTCCGCACGTGTCCACTTAAGTGGATGCCAACACCTTACGCGGGGGTTTGAAGAAACACATCCATGTGCATAACTTGATATGGAGCCTCGCCGCAGAGGACAACACTTGTTGTGCAATCATGCGAATGATAAAGTGATTGTCTTTCCATATATATTGAAGCAAATATACGGAATACATTTTATTGCAGTGTGGCGCGCATGTGCGCAATACGCAGTTCTACTAACGTGTTTTCACTTACCATGCTCTGTCAAGTGTCCCATTTGTTTGAGATTGCTATGTTGGATCCAAAACACGAATTCAAAGCAACAACTGCACAGATGCAAAAGAGATTAAAGGAGCATATTCGGCCGTTTCAACCTATTGCGTACCGTAGCTTCGCTTGCAACGTATCTGTTCTACCGTGGCGCGCTGAAAGCACGGCGGTTATTGCCATTTACGTTCCAGCTCTTTTTGTTGGTCACACAATGATCGTCGTGTTAAGTGAGAGAGGGTAAGGCGTTTAAGCCTCCATTCGTTTGCAAGCGCAATAAGAGCGTGATATCCGCCCAGTGAAGGGAGACAAAATGATGCCGTTTTCTTTTCGTGGAGATAGAAACACTAGCTCGCTATCATGGACGCTCACACCATAGTGTGCACATGCTTACTGCAGCCAGTGAGCACATGCAGTACCTAAACACTCAGCTATGCTTAGATAAATCCATCATATTGAGATATTATGCTGCTTGCGGTGCTAGAGAGAACCACGCGCCCGTCCCTCATCTGTGCCTTATTTCCTGCTAAAAATAAGCAGACAAATGAATAAATCTAAGCTCTAAAGAGACTTAAGCTGTTGGAGGATCTCCACGAATTCGGACAGACAGTTCAGGACATTTTGTGGAAGCTGGAAGTCATCGTCATTTCCAAGAGTCAATATGATTGAGAACATGGTTTGTTCGTCATTCCCGCACACAATATTTGAAGAACACAGCATGACCTGGCGAGGATAAATCGAATGGAGTAAGGTGATATGACAAACGCTATTCAAGTCAAAGGACTTATGTTTGAGACCTGATAAAAATTCATGCTTAGATGTGCCCTCAAGTCTTGTGATTGGTTAATGCCGTGTGGGAGTGCATCTCCTTGTCAACGGGATCCTGGTTATGGTTGATAGGGAGAGAAAATAAGGCTGGCAGGCTAATCTTCCTCATTCTGTGCTCACCTCTTTAAATGGGATGAACTATGAGGAAAAAACGACGGCGTATTAAGTTTCTGCACATTGTCATTTCCCATCGCTTCGAAACTAGTTCACACGGCCGGTGCATGTGCTGCCAAGCTGTATGAATGTGTGCATGTAATGTGTGTGGAGATGTTAGATGAGGAAAAACCTCAAATTGTTTTAAACGGCTACTCGGATGAGTGGTGAAACGTCTTCTCTAAAACTCTACAAGTCCAGTTGCCTTTATTTTTTAACCTTTTTTGGATGTTCCTTTTTAATGTTACTGTTACTCTTGGGGATGGGTGTTTTTTGTACTGGAACAATGCACCACCAAAGGGATTTTTCTTTCGGTCCTAAGTTCTGGCAGGCTCTCAGCCACTGCTGTGGTAGTCTTGTCAGCATAATGCCCTGTTCCATGGGCAATTTCAATATGGCTGGAAATCACCTAGATCTTTCTGATAGACTTTCATATTAACTTTATGTTATGACTGTATCTGTGTACCCACCATCCGTTCCATGGAGTATAACTAGTCAGTAATATGCCCGATTTCAAAGAGAGGGTAATTAATCATTTTTCTGCTATGAAAGAGAGACGAGCAAAGTTTGAACGTAAGTGAGTAATGTAATTTAAATAGTGAGTTATGCGTTTGCTCTTATTGTATATTAAGTGGAACGATTGAATTACAGAGTGCCACTGCTCCTTATTCGAGATCTGCTGCACTTACAATGAACTGTGACGTCCCGAATCATATGATAGTCAGAAGTCGGTTTATTTATTTATTTTTTAAATTAAAACTAAAGTAGTTATGAGTCTATAGTCCACGCTGCATTTGCTGCTTGTCAAGCCCGCTCTCTCAGCACATGGTAGTCTGTCTCTCCAATAGGCTGTATATAAATATGGACTACATCTCCCTACTTCCTTACATTGGTCAAACTGATGCTAATTTCCCAAGAATACAGGCGGTGTCATCAGGCGACTTTGGAGACAGTCTAGTATAGTCCAAGAGTGGAACCACGCAGACCTGCGATATCGATGACCTGCCCACACTTCCGCCAGAGGTGGAGCTTATGACCTATACTATAGCCAGTCACTAGGGGGAGCTATAGTTGCTTTGGCTTCATTTTTGAGCTGTTTCAGTCTATAGTCTCTATAGACCATCAAAACACTAATTAAAACAATAAAACAAAACAAGAAATAAAGTCGTGCATCCAGGGCTGAACTGATAAATGGCAACCATCTACCGGTCATTGGTGGTGGTATTGTTACCTGAGCTGTACGGCAAAAAACAATTATTCAGTGCAGTATGATAATGTTAGCCCACTTTTATTGTTCTTCTTGAACTCTTTTTGATGTAAGGTATGCGTTCTTCATCTGAAAACTAAATGAATAAAACCGTTGGGAATGTGTCTGTGAAAAGATAAAGAGAACGATTGGGAGCATGTGAAAGTCTAAGGAAGGATGAAAGAGTGGTGGTGAAAAGGTGTTTATGTGCGTGGTGGGCTGTGGGGCGTTTGGTTTTATAACCCGTGCAAGGTCAAGGAAGCATCTATTGAAGAACTCCCCCACCTCTCCCCCCTCATTTCCTGACCCCTCACCTACCTTTGAAAGGAGAGGTTTACTTGCATAAAAAAGCACCAGCTCCAAGCAGCAACTCTGTTTATTCCTCCTTTTTCTCTTTCTTGCTTCCTCACCCTGCTTCCCCCGATACCGAGCCCCGTGAAATCTACACAGCTTTCAAATTAAATGTGAATGAAGGGTATGTTTCCTTAGGATTTCAAGGCATGGTGGTTGAAATCCCACAGTAAATATGACTTTGGAGCCAACAGTATCTCTCAGGCTGTAAGCCGGGGAATAGTCTGCACTCTTGCACTGCATACAACCTCTTGACAGAATCTGATCCATTCCCAGGTCTTAAAGGAGGTGTCAGTAGCCCTCTCCGTCCTAACAGTCCCACTATAAATGGGAAATGGTGGAAAAATATGCAGTTTGTACCTATTTTACTAGTGTGGTACATGTTTCTGAATGGAATATGTATAAAAATATATATATTTGAAAGCACTTGCATATTCTGTGCAGCAGAACTGAGAATAAATAAAATCACACCAGTGCTGGAGTGTTACTGGAGTATTCAGGTGAAGTTAAGCAGAGGCTGGTGACAAGTCTCTGATATTTTTGTTCACGTGGCCTGGACACGAAAATATTCACGGTTCCCTCTGAATTCAGGGTATTATCATTTATTCCTATACTGCAAGTTGGATTTTTTTTTTGACTGGTTGCAGTCAGCATACCTTGTCACAAATCCAAACTAGGACAAATTCTACCTCGCTGGAGAGGAAATGTCATGTTACAAAAGTGTAGAGAAGATAGATAGGTGTTAGAAGCCAGTTAGGAATGTAATGCCCCTGCACATGAATAGAGGAGTAGACTCCTTCACTGTTTGAAATTCAGCGCATTCGGTGACTGAATTCACGAAGCCACAGTTAAGTGCATACATAGACACGCTTTAACTCTCAAGCCTACAGCACCACCAAGCTCCGCACATACTATGAAGCGTAGAATCGCTTTAGTGTTTTTAGCAATTGCATAGTGGCGCTCGAAACTGTGATGTTTAGAACTGAGAGAAGATTTTCTGTCATCCGGCATAGTCTACGGCTGTATTTGTTTTTTGAGTGAATAAGTAGAAGTGTGTATAGTGGACAAGTAGTGCTCAATACTGGTACTATAACTATTTGGCAAAACTTTTTCTTGTGCACAGACACTACTCAGGGCCTTCCTAAGTAGCGCCTGTGCCCTCACTACATTATGTTCTCTGATTGAAAGTCAAATTCTTCAACCTTTATTGTACCACACATAGCATCCCAAGGGGAGATGACTTAATTGCACCACATATAAAAGCGGAGAGAAGAGGAGTACACTTTCTTTTATTATTATATTTTTCTTCCAGTACAAATGCTGGTCACCCATAGAGCAGATGAGATGTCTATGTTGTTAAGGGAAACCCTATACAACAGTCTATTGAATGGTAATGTTACATTAAGTAGAATGGTCTAAATTCAGTAAAAGTAAAGTCACTCACCTCCACCAGCGAATCACTGTAATTTTCAATGATGCGATATTCGCTGAATGCAGAATACTGACCTGGGTATAAAAGTTGAGCACTATTACACATTACCTTGTTATAGTCTAGCCACAACTACAGAAAGGAGTTCAACATTCGGCTTCTTGCAAGTATGATATTCATTCATTCATCTCCTATACCCGCTTATTCCTGTCAGGCCAGGCATACACTGTGCGATATTTTAAATCTTTTGACTCAGCTCCATCTCAAACTAGACACACACAACTTGATCGCTGTTGAAATGTAACGGTGTTAATCTCTTCTCGTTACCCCACGTATACTGCACGAAGCACAACACACGTTTGAGCCGAAATTCGGCACGATCCAAGAAATAGCAGCACGAGTGAAAAATTGTCTCAAAATGAGCCGACAATCGCACAGTATATGCATGGCTTTAAGGGTTGCGGGGGTCTGCTGGAGCCTATCCCAGCTGTCATCGGGCGACCCCATCATAAGAGCAGAATAGAAGTTATTCACAAAGAAAGGTTAAGTCAATAACAGCAACATCGGGTCTGAAACAAGGACATTAGTGAAGTCTTGAACAGATGGAAAGAAGCAACAGATCTAATGGATCTTAGATCAGTTATTCCAGTCAAAAGGAGCTTTGTGTTTGAAGGCACGTTTACCAATTTCTTTTCAGAATCAGAATCAGCTTTAATGGTGAAGTTGTGAGAGTCTGACAGAATAAGGTGGTCGATAGGGGACTATGTATTGTTTTAAGTAAAGGGGGTAAATAAAATGGATACATTTATAAATAAGCTGGAGCCAGTGGAAACGTCACCTAAGGTTGAGAAACAGCCGATCTAGAGTCTGGTGCATAATACAGTGACCGTATTTTAAGACAGAAATAAGGTCCAGGTTGTAAAAAAATGGTAATTCCACATCAACGGTTTGTGTCACCATTATGTTAATATTTGCACGGTTTCCCATCAGTTTGCCATGTGTAAATGTGGACTACATGTTAACGAACGTCTCAGGCCATCAAGTTGAAAGTCTCCCATCCAAATTCACTGGGGGTCAGAATTGCACCAAGGGATTAGCTCGGCTTTGAGGATCGTTAGCCAATTAACCAAATCATTCTCCAGCCTGAGAGACACAACAAGAGCAGACCGCATTGATTTACTTAGGTTTGATGTTCTCTATCTCTTCCTCCATCCTTCCCTTCCTGTCCCTCTCGCCGCTCTCGCCGGCTCTTCACGGGTGGATCTATGACTGTGCCCTGTACTTCTTTCTGTCATTGACAGGGCCCCGTGATAGCACCGACTGACAGGGCTGTAAAGGGCTTTCAGGTAAGGTTCCTACACGGCAAGTCACCAGTGAGATCTTGCCAGATCTCCAACTCTATTAATCCTTCCAGAATACCCAGACAGCTTGACAAAAGAAAAAAAATCTACAGTGAATAAAAACAAAAGCCAAAGCCTATTTGTCTCTGGTGTGCACCAGTACAAGACATACCCTTGGTGCTAATTACACAGGATATGTTTGGGGTCAGGGCACGCTGACCTGAAACTGATGCAGCAAACACACATGCGCACCAATATCCATCGTCACACAAATGCACATGTTCCCGAACACACGGACACTTCGGCAGACACCGACATGAATGCACAAAACACCTCCACCCTCACGCACACACACACAAGCTGCTACATCTGTCAGGCCTTTTGTCCTTGCATGGTGCCATCGGTGGAGCATCCAGCGGTCTAAAGACACAAACAAAATCCTACTCGGTGGCTCTGTCTTCTCTCGCTGCGGGAGTCCTTGCACCGCACCAGCATATATGGCAGCCGATTGGAAATAAAAAAAACAAAGGAAAAAACAAACACTCATTCGCACATGCTCTGAGGCATTCTGCTGCTGAACCAAGGCACTGAGCACTTTGCACGTATGGACTATTCAGGCCGGTGTGAATATGGCTTGCTCTCTCTCACACACATGCACGCCCAGGTACACACACACGCAACAAATCGATACACATCAAATAATATAACACTCTCAGCCACGAAAAGGTGGCACGCTGCCATTCATCTGACACTATTAAGAGAACAATTTCTCTGAATCTCACAGAGACGATGGGGTTTATTTCAGGTGTCTTGCCGTAACCAGCGTCACAGCAAATGCTTTCTTTGTCTACCAGGCTCCAAGCAAAATTACCTTGAATTAAATTTTCTCCAGATAATAAGAGAGCATGGCTAACACGCAGCATATAAGTGAAAATTAGATTACGAAAAACACAATGTTGCTACCATAATGAATGCCTTTCCTTTGTTTTGCCGTGCCACTGAGCCCTTTAGCTTATCATTAAACATCATATAGCCTACTCTACATGCTCTACTGTATAATTCAAGTTATTACCACCAGCAGCTTTACTCCAGCCATTAAAGACCCTGTTGCCCCTACTCAGCATGCAGGAATCCCTAACCCTTTTACAGGAAAATATCTGGCGCTGCCAAAGCCCTAAAGATGTGCGTTTGTAGTGTGACATCAGAGGAGCAGAGAAAGTGCAGCGACTGGAGGATGTGATTTGACGGGTTACTCCAAAGGCCACAGTGACCCCTGCTGGACTTGGTCAAGCCACCCGGCTGCAGTGAACTTTGAGCTTCGGGGGAAGAAAATAAGAAAATAAGAGAAACAGGGAGAGTCATTTGGATGTTTGTTCTCTGAAAGTGAATTATCTCAGAGAGGATCAGCGGGGTCGAACATACTTCATTAGAGTTTGGTAAACTATGCTTAATGTCTTCTATTGATCGCGGGAATGTAATTAATACATTCACTGCTGACATTTGCTGGGTTTGAGTGAGTGAGAGAGAAAGAGAGGGAGCGATAACAGTCAAATCTTTGATTCAGGGTCTTCAGAAATGAAGGATGAGGGAGGGGGCTTCATGATGAACAGATATGATCCTACAGAAAATCACTCACATGAACGGGATTATGGCGAATGCTGATATTGCTTGTGTCCGCGGCCTTTTATCAAAATAAAAATCAAAATGGATGGAAATAATAGTTTCGTTTTTATTGATTTTTGGGGGTGGGGGTTTTGTACTGTGCTTCAGTACTTTCAGTTTAATTCCCTTTTATGTACCTCGTGTTTTTTAACTTACAATAAAATCCTTGGAACCTGGAAACGAGTGAAAATCACAAGTCAGTTATGCTCTATAATAGGAGTGTTAGTTCGCACTCCGCTCATCTCAAAAGGCAGAAATAATAAGAATAAATCAATATCGCAGTGTTCATCTTTCAAAGGATTTTTCTTTCTTCTTTCTACAAGGAAAAGAAAACCGTTATAATAAAGTTATGATGATGGGGGGAAAAAACATTTCTTAAAACTGCAACTGCTACAGCGTGAAAAGGAGCAGCACATCATCCCATCCCCACACCGTCATCCCCATCTCCCTCAACACTATTCAAATGATTGACAGGGCCTAAAATATTGATGGCAAAGAGCAGCTTGATCAAATGTGATCTGACTTGTCGCTAAATGTGTAATTGTGGCATCTATCAGGCGGAGGAGTAGGAGGAAGAAGAAACTGTCAGTGGTTGTCTCCCCCATGGGAGGGCTAATGGATTTACAGTAGTGCCGGACAGATTTTAGAGACCTTACATCATGTTTTTCGAATAAGTATTTTTCTCATTTATCCTGGAAGTGGAAGCTCGGGCTTGGCAGTCGAGCATGAAATGAGTCAAATCTGTTTGACTTCTGGCCGTGCGCAGCTTTCTCTAAATGGTTCAAACGGTCACACTCTTAATGTTTCATTGTTTTTTGTTTTTTTATTATTTTACTTTAAGGTACTTTCTTTTATGATGAAGTTGTGGCAGAAAAATGGACTTTGCTTCCTGGTGTATCTGTAATGTCGGGCTCAGAGTGCAGCAGTTTTGGCCCAATTTGTCCCCAAATCCACCCCTTCTATCAGTATAGGTCAACATTTAATTTTTAGGGTAATCTAGATGATTAATCTAACAAAAATCATTGAGAAAAATAAGGCTAACGTTAGCTAACATAAGCTAACATACTGCAATAGCCAGATATTAAAGGAGAGCTACTGTTTTTTTACAGCCTGGACCTCATTTCTGGCATAAAATACAATCCATTTACTCACTCATATAACTTTAGTTTTTTGCAACATTTTTTCCAATTCTGAGGTTGCAGACAAACGATAGCTGTAGCAAACTACAGGTAAACAAGCAGACCGTCGCAGGTACACCCAGATGATATCATCCGGGGTGACTCCGGACTCAACGGGGAATAGCACTAGCGTACGATAACAAAATATTAGTGAAATGTATCGCGGCAGATTAGAGTGCATTATTTAGAGGCTCGATTCGGTGCCCCAGTCACTTCCACTATATGGATATACGCTAATCTAAATATCTCCCGAAGGAATACAAATTACACTAAAGTTATATGGGTAAATAAACGACCGTATTTTACGGCAGGTTATAAAAAAAACTGTGGTTCCCCTTTAAAACTGACAGTTTTGAATGAAGGACCGGAAGCCTGTGTCGACACATTTAGACTACTGCTTAGTTTTTTCCTCGCTGCAAAGTATTAATAAACTTATTATTTATTAATATTTGGCAAAACCAGCTGCTAGTACATTAGCACCACCTGCTGGACTGGAGTGTGGATCACTAGATTTACAGCAATTTGTTGCACCACAGTTGCTGTTTTGTTTGCATACATCTCCCTATTAGATAACAATCAGCAGGTGCATTCAGTGCTTTCTCATCTGGCAAAGAAATGTGTAGAATGTCTTGGTTGGTGTGTGCAAGTTTGAGATTATCCATTTACTTTCTCCGTATACGTGCAATGTAATCCGATTTCAACATTGGGGAATGCGGTCGTGTGAGCCCTGCTTAATCAAACATCAAGTATATTCCAACTTTACTGCAGGGAGATATTACAGCGTGCAGTGTTGGAGAGATAAACCCACTTTAAATTAGGACCTCCCCCTTCCTAACGTTGTGTCAGTTTGTAGACTCAGTATTAACGGTACATGTGCAGCATCCACTTCCCGAACACCATCCAGTGTTGATTAAACCCTCAGAGGAGCTGTCAGGTGAGCAGGTTCACCAGCTGGAATCAAATTATAATTCAGATCACTCAGCTCATTACTGTAATTTTCACATGGCTTCAGATGAGGATCAATTATGGGGGCAGGACAACTGCCCATTTTAAAGCTAACACGCGTATCTTCCTTACTTTGGGCCACAGGCTTTGAAATGAACACAGCATAAATAAGCACACAAGAGAACCCACAAATACTCATTATCTCACATTCACAAGCAATGTGCCATTGGATATTGACTACATTAGTCTCCCTGCAGGGTCTCCAAAAGGTTATTTGGCTACTAGCCTCTAACATTCCATTTAAACAGAATTTTAAAAGAGCCTCCCAAATGATCCCAGAGCTGCCACACTAATTGGGTTGTGTGTTTGAGCAGCGTTAGATAACATCTGTGAATAATGACTTTTCGAAACATCCCAAGAACAAAATGAGAGGGGAACGGTCTGGACGAGAGTAAAAATCAAAATGCATCCTCAACGAGCCCGGTCGAGCCGCGCCCGATGCCGCTGATGCTGTTGTTGTTGTTGTTTGACCCCGCAGCGTGCAGCTTCCTTTACACCTCCTGCCGGGAAAGCAAACAAGCTTAAGTGCAGCGTGTTGTCTTTGAGCATCGAATCCTTTGTCGGCTGTTTGCTTTCTCCTGAAATGGTTGCACTGATGAACTCCGGGAAGCTGAGCATCATTTAAGAAACACCATCTACGCTCTGGAGCAGCACTTCAATTATGCCTTCAGCTGGATGTGGTCCGTGTGCCATTATTCAGCATGATCTAAATTTAAATCTAAAACATCTACCAACATGTGACACTTCTGTCTTGAAAGTGGTCAGACATGCTGGCATGAATAACTTTAATTAATTCTGACACTTAGCTTCTCTTAAGAAGGAATCACCCAGGGATGTTAGTTATCACTGACAAGGAGGGATGTCAGCTATTTTAACTCGCACTCAGCTCTGTGTCTTTGAAAATGTCTATTTCTTTTTAAATATGCATGCACCGTGTTTATTTTATTTGACATTTTAAGCAGAGTCCAAACTAGCATGTTCTTTGCTGTCTACTACTGTACAGAATACAACTTATCATTATGCAGGGTTTGGAACTCTCCCTTAAGTGTTATACGTCACTTTGCTGTGATTGAACATTCCAGTTATTCCTCTTGTCACCTTGGAGTGTGTGATTCGTCTGGTCTTTGGTTGTCTTACGCTTCATGTTGGCAGGGGCTGGGGTGGGGGGGGTCCATTCATTTCTACGCGTGGGCTGATGTATTGTGCTCACCTTCAAGTTGCTAGCATTATTTATCTTTTTGTTCCGCGCACTACGTTTTCATCAAACAGCCCCCCCAATAATTTGCCACCGCGCATCCCTCAATCAAGACAGCATGGCTTAATGAGACACGTACAATGAGGACGGATGTAATTCACACCCTCGGACTGTATTTATTGGACAGTCCTGTCTCCTCACATCCTAAATGTGAGCAATGAGATGCTCGCTCATCCGTCTCTATAGAAGGAAAAAAAGTAATATTAATAAAAAAAACATCACTGCAGCATTAAATATCTTTTTACATCCTATATCCTATCAGAAAGCAGCGCCTGCTGAGTAACACAGCCTGTGAGGGGCATTGCAACTTACTTAGTATTCCCATTGTTCAGGTAAAGTAGAGATACTGTTTATAATTAAGCAAAAGAACATCTGACTAAGCAAACCACCTCATGAATAGCAGGTGTATTAACACGGGGAAAAAAAAGCCCATAGGCTTACACAGATCTAAAAATAGACATGGAGTTAGTCGGCTTTTTTTTTTTATTATGCAGTTATAATGTATTATTTTGTCCTTCTTGTTTTCTTGCACATGAAAAAAGTGTAGTATAACTTGTTGATCTTTATCTCATTAAAGAGGCGATATACAATTACTTTTGTGTTAAACTCTCATGAGCCAAATGCTGATTGTACAATTTAATGACTATATAATAACAAAACATGACCTGTGACCTGTGACATGACCCTTAGTTCCTGCAAGCCTCACTTTAAGTTCTGCCTTCAACCAAGAATAAAACAAACTTGAGGACCAATTTTGCCAGATGTACAATGCACAATTGTCGTATTCATGGGCCTATACGATATACTGCCAAATATTTTCTTTTGATTTACGAGAACACTCATACGTCATCAGTATTCTACCATGTGATTTTTCTAGTTGTTTTTGTACATGATAATTTTAAAGCAGTACGATATTTCTTCATTTTCCATCTGCTAAGAACACGTGAACTGTCACAGTAGGAAAAGGCAGGTGTCTTTATTGTGACTTGATGTAGGAGCTAACTTTTGCGCATACCGGTCCACTTGCTGCCGTCAAATGGGACTCCCAGGGGTTTGGTTACAACATGCAAAGTTGTGAGCACAACACTGTTGGTGGGCAAAATGCTAACGTCAGCAGTAGGTTGCCGTAGGCTCCTGAGCAACTGCTAGTGCATAGAAGCCACTGAGGCTTCTAGTTTAGCAAGTTTATGACTGGGTAACTCGTAATTCAGTAAGTGTGAAAGCGTAACGTAAAAGATGAGGCTGCTGAGAATATCAACACTTGTTGATTACAAATGTGTAACATTAATGTCAATACAGCCAACCAAGACATGGTAGTGGATTTCCAGAAGTCTAGGCCCCGTCTGCAGCCTGTAACCACCAGGTGGTTCAGACCTTTAAGCATTTGGGTCTGCATCTGGATCACAAATTGGACTGGTCGCCTAACGCAGACTTAATAAACAAAAAAGGTCAGAGCTGTCTCTATGTTCTACCACTATCGTCGCTAGTGCCTTCTTCTACACTGTGGTGTGATGGGGAGGCAGCTCTAAGAAGAAGGGCACCTCACGGCTGGACAAAGTGATGCAAAAAGCGGGCTCTGTAGTAGGGGCAGAGCTGGAGACGACACCATAGTCGGGCAGAGAAGCTTGTTCAGTGACAGGCTGCTGTCTCTGTCCTGCTCCACGGACAGGTAAAGGAGGTTGTTTGTCCCTCGGGCCATCTAGCTCCCTGAAGTTTTCAGAAAAACTGAATTCAAACCACTGCCTAACACATCAAACATCTCGTTCTGCTTTCTGTAAGAATCAGAAACCTACACCGGACAAAAAAATGGGAATCATTAAATCATACTGCAATCCCTTCCATTTATTTTGCAATCTCTTACGTCCCCCAGGTTAGGAGTCAATGTCGTGTGATTTTGCATTGTAATTCTCCATTAAGGCTGCCAGGCAACCGCAGGAACAGATCCAGATCTCATTTCAACCCTATAAACTTCAAAGATTTAACTTCCAGACTCGTGTCCCATGAAGACACGTTACACATGTTGACTTTGATATCCATTAACCTGTCAAGATTTCGTCTTCACCAGTGCCCCACATATTTCAGGCGCGAACACCATGACTGTGTTATTAAAAAAAAAAAAAAAAAAAAAAAGAAGTTAAACGTAGCATTTATAAAATATCTCGTACGCCCTGATCTGGGTTCCGCACGTGTTCAAATAACCTGTGGCATTAAAACAAAGCAGCCATTTGATGCAGGAATATCTGAACTAATTTCACCTTGCCTTGCACCTCCCTCCATCCATCCGTTTTGCACACATTCCTGCAATCATTTACGCTGCAGATTATTGCCCCCTGTCTGGCCATGATAAAATACTATGATAAAATGAAATAAAGCCTGGAGTATTTCTTCCCGAATGCTTATGAGTGAGGCTGGTATATTACCATGTTTATATGACACCCGTCCTCCTGTAAACTCTGGTAAGCGGAAACAGAGACAGCCAGCCTATAAAACACGCTGCCCTCCCTAGATCCAAGTATTTATGGGAATAAAAACAACAGGCTTTAAATCAGACCTCAAGAGGGCTTGAAGAGTGCACCGAGAGGCTATGTCGTGTCCACTACCTCACTGCTGCCTCTGATAAGTTCATTTGGCGTCACCAGTAAATAAATAAAAAAGAAAAACATGAACTGGTATTTGTTTTCTACACAAGAATTCACTTCATTTTAGGCCACTCACCTATAATCAAACATTTCTTTTTGCCGCTGTATAAGTTTCCTTTAGGGGACAAGATAATGTCCTTCTTCTACGAAATCAAAATTTTTAATTACACTTTGAATGGTTACAGGCCAGCGTTCCTTTAGGTTTAAAAGGCTAAGTGCGCGTCTCATTCCCGGGGACTGGTGACAAATGATTGCTCCGAAATATCCATTTTACTGCCGGTGTATTTCTTCCGCATCAGTTATCTAAGCCGTCCCTCTCTACTTGTCAAGCCAGCTTTTGTTTAAAACAGGAGGAATAGTGCGACCAAGCCTCAAAGCAGCTTTTTTTTTTTTTTTTTGCCTGTAGGTGCGGAGAGGTCAACATGAGACTGCTCTTGTTATATTTGTTTTCTGTGTCTGGGGGGTATACTATCAATCAGGAGCGGGAGGGAAAAATATAATAATAATTATAATAGTACTACAGGGGAGAGGCGAAAAAGGGAAAAAAAAACAAACAGCCCCAGTGCAAATTGTTGGCTCGAGTGACAGGTGAGTGAGCGCACAGGAACATGGAGGGAAACTGTGTTATGAAATCGCCTGCCCCTCAACGCAAGTCAGTGAGGAGCTGTCTGTGGAAAACCATTTAATAGGTCACCTTTGGTTCATTTTTATCTTTATACAGTTAACAGTCAGATTTCTGGTTCCTTAGCATTTAATGTATCGCAGTACTGGCCCTTTAATTTACTTCAACAGCACATGATATTCACATTTATTCCGAGTCGAGCGTCACGGTTACAGAGAATTAAGGCTCCGCGATGAAATTCTGTATCTCTGAGCCTGATACTGAACCGTCATCTGCGGCTATGAACCAATTTGTTTCGGTTATTCCTTTCATCGACTCCCAAGCGAGACCTTGTGGGCTTGTTTGTTCGGTATGCAGCGTGATCGGTCACTGAATGCGCCACGCACAATCTACCTGCGCATCTACCTCTTTCAGCCAAACCCATCTGTCTGAAATTACAACTCTACGCCATAAAAAGCATTATTTTCTCAATTTTGTTCAGTAGCAAACGTAAACCAAACGAGATTCGGCAACTTCTTCTGAGCTCTGACAGCAGGACACTGTTCTGGAAAGCTTGCGTTTTGTTAAAATTTAAACAAATCATTCTATCTTAAGTCACTGTAATAAAGAAGATTATTTTCCCAAACTTTGTACATTTGCATAGCTATATTTGCTACCACAATTTAGTTGTGTAAAAGCATAATTTCCAGGAGACAGCTTTGGTCCTGCTATCCAGCTGTTTTGTTTGAGCCTTTACTTTTTTTTTTACGAATATAATTAAAGTAAGGTTGAGGGAGGCGAGCGTAATGCAAGGACCTAGACACCTACTACCTTGGCCGGTGTGTAATTAATTTGCTTTCAGGGCCGTACCATCTGGTCTCCACATAACAGCAGCTTTTCAAACAGGTTCACCCTACGTTCTGAAAGGCCTGTCACGGCATTAATCACCATATTTTGGGTAATACTTTGTCTGAACCGTCACTAAACCTTCACACATTTACATTTACTTTGTCTGGGATGGCAATCAATACCTGCCGACTTGGAGGAGAAACGCTATTCTTCACGTGTTCTGTGTATTTTATAAATGACAGAAGGGATTCGATAATAAACTAATCTCTCAGCGGATGCCCTAATGCGTTGCCTCTATTCCTGAAGAGGTGAGAATCAAAGGAAGAGAACAGAAATATAATGAATAAAAGGGGGGAAAAAAGGCTTTTTAGCAGCTTCAGCAGAGGATTATACTTATTTCAAAGAAGTAGTAGTGTAATCCAGTTAACATTTTGGTGTCTCCGCCCTTGGGGAACTGGGGGCCTTCACGACCACAGTGTTTAAGTAGTCATCGTGGCCTCTCAGAAGCAACGTTCAGTCTCATTACCACTTAACGGCCTTATTAAAGTCCAACTCCAACCCCCTTACATGACATCAAACGTGTTCCATTAAATTGTGACATCTTGTACAAAGTTGTAGGTGATATTAAAAAGGCAACGGCGCTAGACGCAAAAGTGGGTGAAACCTATTGGACGTTTCCTTTTAATTATTTCTAAAGCTTCATTTAGGAAATTAGAGCAGCTCGTGCTGATTGTAAAAAGCTTACCATTGAATGCGTCCCTCGAGGGCGAGTCTTATAGTAAGTGTGCTTCCCACATGATCATTAACCATAAATATCAAAGTCTCTTGACCCAATCATTTCGGGTGCGGTAGCGCTAATGCAGCTTAATTAAAATCCTCTTAAGGATCACTCTGAGTGACCTCTGGAATATGCTGTCTGGATCATCACAGGAAAACTTCTCTCATTTATCTGCATTAGGTTCTTTTTAAAAATGTGTGTCTCCAAATTGCCATCTCTTTATGCCTTCACTTGCTATTCATGCTTGGCACCAGCTGAAAATAATAAAATAATGTCTGATCACTCAAAGTCATGGCACTAATCTACATTTACCACGTTGTTATATTCAGTTTAATTCAATAATTTTGTGATTTTTGGTTAAAGGTACTGTTCTCACGAGAAAAAAAAAAATTGCAGAAGGACCAGCAGCACAGCATATTTACCTGTGAAGGTTCCTTAGAGACTGTCAGAATAATTCATATTCTATTTTTGTCAGGTGATTATGTCACCGTTGAAGCTTGGCTCAGACTACAGGAGTTTAACACTTTTTTTAAACAACTACTAAATCTTTTAAATCAGGTTGCATCGCACACTTGAGGAGAATCTTCACAGATATTCTTTTCCCTAATTTCCAGCTTGCGTCCACATAATATTTAAGACATTCCTGCCTGATCTGAAACCACATCATCTCACAGGGAGGCGGATTTAAACCAAACAGAGGCGACTTCCTGTAAAACTACCAATCCGTACTCCAGTCCAGTAGGTGGTGGCAGTGCGCCTGCAGGCTTGTTTGCCAACCACCAAAGAAAAACCCAAAAGGAGAAGTTGAAGAAGAGGAGAAAGTTGCTCTTTAGAAAAAATTGTATGGATGAGAAAATGGTTCAGGGGACTCAGTTAACACGTGTGGTCTACTCTTCACAGAGAACTGAAGGTGAGATTTTGGCTGTCAGTTTTAATATCTGTCAACAGTAGTGTGCTGGCTAACGTTAAGGGGGGAATGTTTACTGTTGCTTAACAAGACCTCTCATTGATTACTGCAAGAGTAATAATTTACCAGATTTCAAGAGTTAAACATCAGACACATTTCAAATTTATCCCAGAGTCCTTGATGAGGCTGATAGATAAAGGGGGATATCGGTAAATCCTGACATTAGCAGAGAATCTGGGCTGAACAATGGTACCGTGAAAGGTCCAGACTGGATTTTTCTCAGCCCAAAAGCAGACTGGTTTCTCAGGGTCTGGTTTTGTTGGTTGATATGTCTGATGCCGAAGCACATTCTTGCCATGGATGCCATAAGACATTATCATCACTGTGAGAGAAAATATTTTAAGAAATCAACATTGTTTATGAGAGAAAAATGGCTTTTTTTAAATTATATTGTGATTGGGAGAAACATACAGCAACAGTTTAAACACAAATATTTTTATTTAGTTTTAGTTTTTATATCGTCTCCACTGTATGAATGTTTTGTGTCTGAAGTGACTTTGCAGGAATTGTTTCATACAAAATAAAGCATTATCCCAAATGTAATGTTGATTTTGTTTTTATATTTACACCAATCAGCCACAACATTATGACTGGAGAAGTAAATACTATTAACCATCTTGTGAAAATTCAGTGTTCTGCTGGGAAACTATTGGACCCAGCATCCATGTGGATGTTACTCAGATATGTAGCACTCACCTAGACCAGACCAGGCACCCCCACCCCACAGCAATGACACTCCTTGCTGTGGATGGCAGCAGCCAATGTGCATGAGAAACAGCACAAGGTGTTGGCATGGCCTCAAAATTCACTAGAACTCACACTGATCAAGTATCTGTGGGATGCACCGGAACAACCCTGATCCACAGAGGCTCCTCCTCAACTCTTAGGACCCAAAGGCCCCCAATAACAACATCCTGTCGCCAAACACCACAGGACACCATCAGAAGGCCCACGTCCATTCTCTGACAAGTCACAACTGTTTTGGAGGCACAAAGGAGACCTACACAATATTAGGTCATAATGTTATGCCTGATTGGTGCTTAGTTTATTTAATACTACAATTTGTCAAGGATTTGGAGCCAGCAACAATGCCAGTAGTGGCATCAGATTTCTTTCTTGTCTTTTGAAGGCAAGGTCAAATACATATTGTGTTGCCTTCTCTTCAGATAAAGGTTGTTTACGTGGTTATGCGCTCATGCAAGTGGAATGTTTTCCCATTTACATTTAAGGCTTTATGTACACATTCACAATATGCCCGAGTGCATGAAGGTAAACGCCTTTGTACTGACAAAACTGCATTTTTGTCTCCCTGATGTTCTTGAATATTTAGCTTTTTTACCTTTGCTCACATATAAATCATGAGCGCGGATACACCGGCACAGAACCTCCAGCTAGTGCTCATCCTCTGAATTCTCTTAGCTCTGACCTTCACGGAGTCACATTCACACCTTTGCTTAAAGTTACTGTGTCAGAGACAGAAAATGCATGGCGGAACAGCAACAATATGGAACTTCAAGCGTAGTTCGCATTTCTTTTATTAGATTCCCCTCAAAGACATTTCAAACAGGAACAATGCCCCAGAGGCACTTCAACCATATATCAATAGTAGTCATGGCATTTAAATGTCATACAGGATTAGATACTTGCAACACCACCACACCTGGAGAGCGCTCTTACACATCCCTACATAAGAAGAGGGCTCCTCTGTCCTTTATTATACAAGAGCAATCTATAGTGATCTCAGGAGAGCAGGGGAGAGCCGGCATGAGCACCAGAAAGCCCCCTAAGGCAACACAGTCAATGCAGAGCTCGCTGTCCAACCTGCACCTTCCTTTCTCCCGCCTCCCTACCTCTTTCTCCTGGCAAATGATTTGGAGAGGGACGGATCATGTGGAGCCAAACCCCAGTTATCTGGCAGAAGATCACACAGATGGGCCAGACTGAGCCAGCTGAACCCACAGGCAGCTGGGAGTGATGATGCACAGGATGCTTCCTATCAACAGGATGTACTGTAGCGCAGAAGCTTCACAGGCTGACACACCAGACAGAGCCACTGAAGGAGGGCCTGCAAAGAGACCAAAGAGGGCAGGAGAACACAGGGAGCAGCGAGATCAAGAGGAGGGGTGCCGATCTGCTGAACTGAGTGAAGAGATGAAGTGGGAAATGAGGAAAGAAAGATAAATGAGGGAGGTTTGTCAGCATACAATGAGAAAAAAAAAAAATTAAAATTAAAAGCTCGAAGGAGACGAACGAGGATACGCTTTGTGCCGAGTTGTAGTAGTCGTGAGGCAAAGTGAAGGTGATTGACAGGAGAATTAAATATGTGAAGGGAAAGAAGGGAAACAGCAAATGTATTTGGACTACAAAGGGCAGAGTGTTATGTCTTTTTTCCCGAGGATATTAAAATGGTTGACGGAGACGGAACGGGGGTCGGGGTGGAGGTTGGATTGTTGTTGACATTTCATTTAATTCACTTGAGGTCATATCATTTCAGGTCCCTTACTTGTGTATTACATAATGAGGCTTTTAATGAAGCAAGCGCATGGCGCCAACTGCAAATGAGGAAGCAAAACGGTTGATTTTATTAAGCACTGGGGCCCTGTTGTTTCTGCAGGGACCTTATCCCTTATTCAACTCATTTCCTGCACTGTTATTTCCACGAAGCTGAACTCAGAGAGGCAAGATTTGTCCAGAAAAAAACATATAAATAACATATTTCAGGTGCCCCATAAAAATGCATTTGCAGACAAGATGGCACAATGGATATGTTTCTTTTACATATCTTGCAATGAGCTGGTGATGATCGCCGCCACTACTTCTTTGTATGATTCACCACATTCCCCACAGTAAAGCTGGAACAGCGCCCGAGTGTATATTACATTATGTGTAGGAGGAAAAGCAAATAATGATAGTATAGAGCAAGACTGCAGCGAACAACTGAGCGTCGCTTATTCATTGAACATGTGCCAGTGTCGTTTAGGAGATCTCTGCCACTTCTATAGATTCGAGAACAAATTACCATCTGTAGTTGGTGCAAAACTAATTTTACAGGGATATTTCTTACCATAACTTTACTGGATAATTGCGAGCGAGCCATCACATCAGCTTATCTGTGTTTGGCCAATTATCCGTCCGTGATGGCAAAAAGGGACCCACATCCACTAGACACAAAATTCAGGATGAAAAAATACCATTGACTTCACCCTTAAATAATCCAGTAAAGGAGGGATAGGGATTCTGATGTGATGCAGAGACAGATGGAGTGGCTGGCCTTTGAAGCTAAGTTTACTTCCATCCTTCTGACAGATTAGGCTCGGGAATGATATAAAGGGAAGCACATGCAGAACTGTACACAGTGACCGGTTAAAAACCTCTGTCACATCCATCAGATTATACCGGAGGAGGCTTCACCTGCTGGGGGCAGTAATTATTCTATAGGAGAGATAAGAACTGCATCTGTATAGTGCTTAATCTGAAATGCCAGCCTACTGTAGTGTCAGTTTTTATTTTTATTTTGGAAACTCAGGTATCGGGATTTCGAAGTGAAACAGTGAAATCCAAAAAACTGTCGAAAATAATCATCAAAATATCACCATCTCTGACTTTCTGTTTCAAATATCAGTGATTTATAAACTCCCAAGAGAATATTTGCAGTTTAAAAAAATGAAATGATTATTTTCCAGCTGGGATAGCTCTCCAGCAGACCCCGCGACCCTCAGCAGGAATAAGCGGTTATAGAAGATGAATGAATGTGTGTCATATACCGGTTCTTTGTAATTTGCTATAAAGAAAATCATGTACGCTAAGCTGCAGGCTATTTGTAGCCATGGTTACATATAAACGTTCCTCAACATTTCCTTATTATTCAAACTGATGTGCTTTGCCGTCCACAGCATATTTAGGTGAATTCTTGTCAAATGCATCTGCATTGGAAGACTACAAAGCTACTACATGTTTAGACATGCTTTTTGTTCCTTTAGCTACTTAATGAAACATATTCGTACATTAAATGAAGATGAGATTTATTTTTAAATTAAAGGTTTCAAATTTAATTGTATAATTGTCACTTAAGTGGCATAGCCATCATAAATGATTGCCCTCTGTCATCGGGCAACAGGCGGGGTACACCCTGGACAGGTCGCCAGTCTATCACAGGGCTAACACAGAGAGACAGACAACCACACTCACACCTACGGCCAATTTAGAATCACCTGTTAACCTAATGAGCATATGTTTGGATGGTGGGAGGAAGACGAAGAACCCGGACAGAACTCATGCAAACACAGGGAGAACATGCAAACTCAGAAAGGCCCGTGGTCAGCCGGTGGATTGGAAACCAGAACCTTCTTGCTGTGAGGCATCAGTGCTAACCACAACACCACACACATTAAAAAAAAAAAGTGCTTTCTGTTAAAACTGAGGAAAAATTATAAGCAATATCAGCACTCGAGCACATCATAAATAAGTTGTAAATCTGTGAAGCTGTAAATTACCTTAAAGAACAAAAAGCCAGTCCCGACAGCCGAGCAGCACGAGTAATTACATGAGGCTCTGCTTTCGGGATTCAGTGAAATAGCGCGTCCCTTAATTAACTGACAGTTTTCTCCAAGATGAACTTATTTTCACTTCCTGAAAGTCAACTCTAAGAACTGTCGGATAAAAGGAAAGCTTGTGGAGGTGCTTTGAAATATGACTTATGTGTTGCTGCCGCATTTTGTATCTGCCTGGTTGGCATGGGCTCCTGATGAAACTGTAACACTGTCTCTTGCTCATAAAAAATATTACTGCCACTGTGGTTTTACAAGGGGAAGGTATTTTTTCCAATGGAATTCTTAAAAAAAAAAAAAAAAGTACACAAACATTTCAGATGTCAGGGCGAGGGGCTTGTAGTTGACATAATTATGATTTCCTACCACCCTGCCCAACCCCTCCAGATTTGTCTGGATCCTGGCTATACTCTAGATTTGGCAGTGACTTGTAGCTTTCTAAACAATTCTCCTCTCTCCACACAGAGATGTGGGAACACGCTTGTACAGCACAGCTTCAGCATTAACATTTAATAAAGTGACCAAATAAAGAACAAGCAATGCACCGAGTTACACCACTTCTGGCTAATGCAGTTTGACAGTGTTGTGGAAGACAGACTAGAAGAGGGTTCTTGCACAACAATACAACCTGTTAGTAAGTTGTAATATAATTATGTAATATTTTTCTCATATTCTCCTCCAGTAGTGCTTTATTTAAGGGGTTATATTGCAGGGCACAGCACAAATAGCCCTACCTACTGCAGAAAGACAAAATAGTCTTTTGAAATTGAATTGAATGAAATTCCCATAATCCATCAATAATTCTTTATTATTCCGGCAGTAGGTTGAGAGGTCACTGTCAGGCTGAATAATGAATTTGGGAACAATCATATGCATGATGCTTGCGTAATTGTTTTTCCTGATGGGATAAAATGTAAACATCGGAACGGTCTAAAACATCAGTAAATAGATCCACAGTCCAAGGACTTGTGTTAATGGTGAAAAGTAGTGGTATGGTATTACAGTAATTTCTGGACTATAAGCCGCTACTTTTGTCACTTGCTTTGGACCCTGCTGCTTATACAACAGTGCGGCTTATTTTTACAGCTAACGGTCACCAGGGGGCGCACTATCATGGAAGCGCAAGAGCGAGACAGACAGTTCGCGGCAGATAGAGCAAAACAAACCAAGTGAGCCCAAATGCAGTAGGCTATGAGAGACAGAACGAGAGCAAGACAGTTTGTGCCAAGGAAGTGTTCATGCACACACCCTCATTATGGAAAACAAACGGAGCATATGATGCTGCTTTTAAGTTAAAGGCGATCGATCTGGCTGACTTTTCTGGTATAGTAGGCTCGTTATTTTGATACAGTAAACGGCCATGTTACTGCCATGTTACAGGCAAGCACTTTTAAAAACGAATTAAATTTAGCCATTTAATGTTATTGCCTCGTCAAGCGTAAGCTTTGTTTTTTGTTATACTGCACTACTACGGTCCTATGACTGTAGGAAGTGCGCTAGGAGTGCACCGTTGTATTATTTGTGCACTGCACAAATGCCATAATGTCAAAGATGTGAAAGTTTGATCGATTGATTGATTGAACGATTTATTGTGTTTGTCAAATGTAAATAAATGGAATGCTTTGCTTTTCCACAGTCATTTCTGTCCCGACAATCCCCTCCATGGTAGAAGAATATCTACTAGTATACGGCAATTAAACATTAAAACACCAGCAGCTATTTTCCCCAAAATTTAGCTGGTGCGGCTTATATTCAGGTGCGCCTTATAGTCTGGAAATTACAGTACACAACAATCTGGCGTAACATTATGACTACCTTCCTAATATTGTGTAGGTCTCCAATGTGCCTCCTATGGTGTCTGAGAACACAATGTTGTTAGTAGGGGCCTTTAGGTCTTATGGGTTGTGTTGAGAGGAGGGGCATCAGGATCAGGCTTGTTCCAGCGCATCCCACAGATACTTGATCAGTTTGGGACCAGTGAATTTGGAGGCCAGGTCAACACCTTGTGCTGTTTTTCATGTTTTTATGAGGGTATTTTTGTGTGTGTCTGTGTCAGGCTGCATCCTGCTGGGGATGGCTGTTGCCATCAAGGAGTACCATTGCTATGGGGTTGGGTACCTGGTCTGGTCTAGGTGGGTGGTACATGTCTAAGTAACATCAGCATGAATGCCAATCCGCATGAATGCCAATCCCAGCAGAACACTGAATTGTCACAGATGTTTCTTTTATTTAGGTATTTTTAAAGGTGGATTCGTAGAACCCAAGTTATTTATCCTGCACATACATAGACCTGGTCCTTCTCCGTCAGTACGGTTGCTCCCATCTTCAGCTGGCAAACAGTCATAACTGGTTTACATAAAATGCATCATTACCGGTGCACGGGGGCCAGGAATGTGAGCAAAGAACCAAGATTTAAAATTGTAGTATACCTGAATTGGGAAACACTTGATGGTCATATGAAAAAGACTTGCAATCTGGCTTTAATGGTTTGCAATATTAGTCTGCAGTTTAGTGCTGTGCAGGAGATAACACACAGTTCATTTCTGCAGCTGTAATAGCCGCCTGTTGAAAGTAATGGGGTTTAATAAGACTATTGTGATTGAAACATACTGTATTTGTAAATCATTAAATCAATATACAAACTGCTGCTCAGTGGAGTCTCAGGTATTGATCAAGATCCATTGTTAACAGAAATCAGACATTCCTAACCCTGTCCAAGCAACAAAACAACATGTTATTCCCAGCGTATGAATAAACCACTCAGAGCCAGGTTTATGATGAAATTCTGATATGTGTCCAAATTTCTTTACATTTCAGTACCCTTTTATGTGACACAGACATTATTGTTGACTCATTTTGGCCCCTGGTGGATTTGGCTGGAGGAAAAGGGTATTTTGTCATATTACTGAGTCTCACCAACAGAAATGAAACTGCCATTCTTGCTTGCCAAGAGTGGGAACAGAGCTGGCATATTAAAAGACTACCAAAGGTTAGGACTCCGCAGGGGAATTTATGGAAATAAAAAAATAAATAAAAAACCACAAAAGATGTGTAATAACAGCCTGATTACACGACAGTAATAATGAGGAAGAGACAGACAGATAGGCAAGAGAGAGAAGGAGAGATTCGGTACATTTGACATTTGTAATGTTGTTGGCATGAACAAGAAAAGACGTCTGATTTTCTTGAGCTCACTTTGATTTAAAAGCTGTGAAGTCCTCCAGTGTGGTGTTTGTATAGGCTGCTCGGAGGACAAGTAGGGCCAGTAATTGCCTATAAGACTTTGTGCGGCTTCATTTCATGGCAGTCAGATTAGCAGATGTGTGATAGTGTCATCCTGCCTTGGAGGAAGATATCACACGAACACATCAAATAGTGGAGTGCACACAAAATGGATGGGACTCAATTCGTCGGCCAGAACACATCCATCCATTACAGTCCTAATAAATGGTCAAGTCAGGTTTGAGTCAACACGGTTCGGAAGTGAAAATTGAAAAGTGCAAATATAATTCACCATTACACTGATCAGGCATGACATTATGACCGCCTTCCTAATAAGGTGTACGTCTCCCTTTTGCTTGACTTGTTTAGGTAACCGTTAACGCCATTAACCTTGAGGCCTCCTATGGGCTTGGTTGTCCCTAAATCAGTGGGGTGCCTGGTCTGGACTAGGTGGGTGGTGCACTGTGTAAGCGACATCTACATGAATGCCAGGTCCCAACATTTCCCATAAGACCACTGAATTGTCCTGGTCAATGTTATTGACTTCTCCTGTCAGTGGTTTTAATGTTGTGGCTGCTCGGTGCATATCCAACCACTGTAAGCCCTCATCAGTTAAATACTTAGCTGTTAACAATATGTCACTAAAGCCGATATCTACAATCGCTTCCAATCATTAGTTGACAGTCTAATTATGACAGAGAAACTCGTATTGCAAAGAAATACGGCGCGTTAAATGCAAAAGAATGTGTCAAAGTTTGATGACCAACGTCCTCAGAACAGAGGTAACAAGCCTGGCAGCAAGGGGACTTCTTGATGACACGGATCTCAGTTTAAAAACTCTGTTAGACGGAGATCAATATGTCAGAGCTCTTAAGGATTCTTCACACTTGTCTGACATTTATTTTGGGATGACCAGTGCAACACCATGAATACAGAATAGTCAAGTGAGGTTATAATCCTTCAACTTTTCACATCTTCAGCTCTCAAAATCTTACAAATAAATTATATCTAGGTCAGTAAATGGCTCATGACAGCTGGACAGCTGATGTTTTATGGGGCTAAGGGCAAATCACAGCATGTGTTCATGTAGTATACAAACCAAACTGTCCATTTCTCCACCCCACCTCTCAACTTACCTTACACAACACAAAAGCAGCCAGCACAATGGGGAAATTGCTGCCTATCTTTCTTGTTTACATAGATTCATTTAAAAATGCGTGCGATTTATTTGTGAAAGACAGGCACACGGGAACACACGCGACACTCAAACAGGGAATACATGAAGCATGAACGTACCGATTATGTGAAATAAACTGTGGAATCCACGTCGCCATAAACACATCTCTTGCTTCTTCCAATAAGAACCAGCTGCGAGAGGCTCGAGAATGATTGTAATTCCACGGCGAACATGCCGCCCAATCAACTCGAATCCACAGATTGTTTTGAATAGGCACATGAAACTGTTTCAGATCTCCTGCTGTTATAACCAGAGAGGCTAATATACATAATCATAACTCCTGCACATGTACACACACAAGAAGAGATGGTTTGAATCAGACGCCATTTGAAGCCAAACACACTAAAAAGCGCATTGGCCCATTTTGCCATGCTGTTTCTGCACGTTCTGAATACACACTTCATTCTCAATCTCACCAGAAGTAGTATTGTGTTCATTTCCTTGGTTAAAAGCCACGCTAATTAGTGGTGCATATTATACACGGCAACCTATTTTTTTATGTTGTTTTACTTTCTATGGTTTCTTGTTGCTTTTTATTTTAGCTGCACACAGTGTGCGACTTAGTCCCTGTTTTAAACGAGGCCAGTGGCAAGCTGAGAGACTCACACCTTAATTTATTATAGGTAATAGTATCAGTGTAATTTTCCTCTCTGCAGCGGTGTCTTTGGATTTCATTTCATTCATTTCAAGTGTTTACGCTAAATGAATTCCTTCAGATATATAATTTATAAACACTTAAAAGAACATTACTCGTTGATGGCATTAATTGTAAGTGGTGAGATGTTTAAACTGAATAAGAAACTAAGCAACGGTAAACTTTAAGGCTGTCCCAGGGGGAGGGGGAGTCGATTTAGCAAATGTGACCGCGTGCTTATTGTCTGCTTTCAACAAATACATGAATTAAGTCTCCCATGCATCATCCAGACACACTTTAGCTTTAAAGTGGTTTTATAAGGTGCCATATCTCTCTAGTACATTAAAACAAGTGTTGCAACACATATTCATTAACGGGATCCCGTGCAGTCTTGAGTAATGAATAAATTAATTCCAAGACCCTGAATGAGCTTACAAATGGAACCAACATTTGTCTTTATTACAAAAACCCTCTAAATTACACCTAAGAGACACATTAGCATAAAGCTGGCTGCACACAGCTTTATTAAACAGCAATAAGTCGCTGAGCAATGACCAAAAACAATATATGGCTTTTAGTTTGGCTAATATATTTTAGAGTACTTGGCTAAAGCTGCATTAGCAGATGATTTCTTGGCTCAGATGCGTTCCTACCCGTTATGTAGATCCAAGAGTAATAAATTAAATCAACTGGCAAAGTCAAACTGAGTTTGCATTAAATTTATGGCGAAGGAAGTGTTTTAGTGTTTTCTTTGTAATTTGTGTGGCTATAGTGTCATCGCTAACAAAATGAATGTCTTTATGGTATAATACAATTATATCTTTAACATCTTGATGTACTACTGCAGCTTGAAAACAACATGCAGTTTGAAAAACGGCAAAGATAATGTCTGTCAGTCAATGGCTTCTTGACTGCCAAACCACTAAGAGCACAGTGAGTAGTAGATCTTTTAGGGATTTGAAACTGTACAGGTCATGTAACCCTGTCAATCAATAAGTTCGGATTTGATGCCGTCTTGAGAAAAAGCATGAATGGAGGAGAAGACTGTACACATCCTTACAGAGGCAATCAACTTCATCTGAACTTTCTGTTTTGTATAGTATCTTATAGTGTCGTTTGTGTCAGTGTTGATCTGTTGTGACAAGAAGGCGGCAGAAAAACATTTACATTTATCTACAGTATGAACAACATACTTAAGTTCAAATGTTATTTGAATCAAGTTGTTGAAGAACAGTACTTTAAAATAGAATTGTAAAGAGCTTGGGCTCTCTTCTAATGTTTACAGCTATGCTGAAATTCATGGCAAGTGTGCAGGTACATTCTCATAATGCTAGCTAATGAACACTGTTAAAAAGGTAACTAACAGCACTTCCCCATCCACCCTGTGTAGCAGTTATGCGTTACCATTTTCTTTTTGGCCCGAAAACCGGCGATAACCAATTTCACGTGCATGTTTTAAGACTGATGTTTAATAAACGTTCACGTAGACTGCCTTCATCTATCAGAGGGGCCGATGCCAACCGTGATCAATCCAACCATGCTTTCAGTGTCAGTAAAACTGCGTTCAGTTCGACTATGACTCCGCAGTGACGGTGCTGTCACTGGAAAGCAAAACACATAAATCAACCAGCGGATTAGAATATTGACAGTGAATAATGGAAGACCTGCAAAGATGCTACGATAGCCGGCATGGTAATTCAGGGGTATGTGCATCTTCAGGTTTAAATCATTTGAGCCCCACAGAACACACCAGACCACTTATACACACATTTAGAAAAATTTGCTGGTACAAGAGTTGGTATACAACAATTACAGAAGTAAATTCTACAAAACTTTTTCTTGATTGGGTGGTTGAGAAGCATTGAATTTTGGAAACGGGATCTTGGCTAATGTGACTGTCGGTTATTACAAAACACAAATTGTGCAGATCGTGCAACAAGCATCACATGCCATGGTTTTGTGCTGCCATTTAATTTGTGCATTTTTTATTTTTTTTCCCTCAGTTGAAGACTATAATGATTCTGTTTCCAACGGAACATCTCTAGAGCAAAGGCAGGCACATGTAAACGCAGGCAACCACGGATGTTGTGCCAACAGATTATTTCATGCATTTAACAAACAATTGTGCAAAACGATAAATGCGCCTCCAACATTTCCCACATCTTCTTTGAACACGTCTCTATGCATTAGCCTCTGGAGTACTGCTAGTACAGCAGGTTCCAGTGGTTAATTCTTAGCTTTCCAGCAGTCAATTCTAATGATTCCCACAGCAAAAGCCGGTCCAAATCCACTTCAGAAATTTGGGTGTCATGCACTGCTAATCTGTTCAGCTTCATCTGTGGGTGGCAGCAGGTGCAGAGCTAAAACTAATGAATATGTAAATCAATAGTGAATTTGAAAGAACCTCGGCCTGAGGGGCAAAGGGCGCAGCGCAACTAAAACATTACAAAACTAATAGCATACAAAACAGTACATGTTAATCTATAATTAACTGGATGTATTTTCTGGATAGTTGACTGCCCAAATCCCACCCTGTCTTCCACTTACAGAAATATGGGAGAGCAAAAATACATTTGTATTACAACCATTTCCAGGCTGCAATAGGGAGACCCTAAGAAATCAGCTCTTCCAGCTGCAAGAGAAGTTGAAGAACTTTTGAATTCACTGTAAGTCGTGATGACCGAACAGTCTATTTTTATTCATGTAAAGAAATATTGGCGTTTTCCAATTTTACATATACTACGGGATTTGTTCAGCAACCAGCTGCTGTAATGTGGCAGTCTTTGAAGAGTAAACATGCAGTGCCTGCCTTGGATGACAGGTAGGGGCATTTGTTTAAGGATTTAACCCTCATAATAGGTGCACATCGTAAGCACATCTAAGACTCCAACTCATAAGAAAAATGTGTACAGTCAACTGACAGAAGAAGAGAATCCGTTAAACAATACAACACGTACATTTGCAATAAATACATACTACACTGATCAATTACAACATTAAAACCACTAACAGGAGAAGTAAATAACATTGACCATCTTGTGACAATACAATGTATTCACTGTATGACCACAGGTTATACGCTCTGCTGACATGCATGCATAGCAAACATTCAGGTTAGAAAAGATTGTAGATTGTTGTGGCAACACCCTGCAGCCGTAGCTGTGCAACAACCTGCAGCCGATGCCAGAACATGAAAACAAGATACATATATACATTAGACCATCTTGTGACAATTCAAAGTTCTGCTGGGAAACTTTTGGACCCGGCATTTGTGTGGATGTTATTTAGACATGTTACACCCACCTAGACCAGACCAGGCACCCCCACCCCATAGTAATGACACTCCGCAGCAGCCATCCCCAGCAGGATGCAGCCTGACATAGACACACACACATAATAATGTTAGGATCAATTTAAAAAAAATAAACATGAAAAACATCACAAGGTGTTGACGTGGCCTCCAAATTCACTAGATCCCAAATTGATCCACAGAGGCCCGTCCCTTCAACCCACAGGACCTAAAGGCCCCCACTAACAACATCCTGTTACCAGACACCACAGGACACTCTCCGAAGGCCCATGTCTATTCTCTGATGATTCAGAGTAAGTATGTCTGAGCTTCTCGAGCCACGGTACAAGCTACCCGCTCCTCGCTACATTAGCTTTGACAGCCCTATTTGTTGTACTTAATACATTCACACGGTGCATGTGTGATCTAGGAAAGCACAAGATTAGAAAAGCCTTTATGAACCTCCTTGGGAGAAAATTAAGTTTATTTAAGATCGGATCGGGACTTGGACCAGGCTGGTGCTCATTATTAAAAGATTGGATCAAATCAGGGATTGTAAAAACTGAATAGGGACATTCCTAATTAAGTGTATGAGGCAGGTGTGGGCTGTGGTGTTTCCTTCCCAAATATTTGCCTTAGTCTGAAACTTACAGAAAGTCCTTTGTTTTTATTATTAACTGCAATTAATGTTTTATCAGTGAATCACTCACATTACTAACACAGAACTTACTGAAGTAGAACATGGAAAACGCTTTACTTATTGGTTCAAAGTGTGTGCCACCTTTTATGTTTATCAAACGATACAACTTTTTCTTTGCGTTATTACAATGATTTCAATAGTCTGACAGTTATGTAGGATAAAAGATCTGAATATAACTATCACAGAGCACAGTACTACTCTCTCTCTCACACACACACAAATATGCAGCACACTCTCAGCTAACCTAAATTGACAGCTTGACTCAGACTTAAGTACGATGAAGAACGCTGTTTTAGACTGTTTTTTTTTTCTTTTTGTGCAGTCTCGGTTTCACTTGTGAAGACCTTTTTAGCCATCCGCATCCTACTGCTGTACAGAGAAAGCACAACAGACGCCTTTCACTGCAGCTCAGCTTCAGAGCTTCCTTCCTGCATTGCAAAGCTGCTCCCTAGAAGACAAGCATGTGTAGTAAAGAAGCCAATTCAGTGGATGCACTCCAGTGTTGCATCGTCTTGATTATAGAGGGTGGAGGGGGGTGTCTTAAGATACGTATGTACAGTAGATGTCTGATGGCAACAGATCTGGACTGGATGGTTGCTGAGGTTGGGAATGGGGCAGGGGGGTGGGGAGATAGAGATGAGATGAGAGGGATGCAAGGAGGAGTGGAGTAGGAGGGGTGGCATCCTCGTGCAAACAAATACCTCTTTAGAATTCTACACAGCACTCCGCTGCAGCGTGTTTGGTTTCCAGGCAGCACTGCATTATTAATGCACACATCTCCCCCGTCCTCCTACCCCCAGAGCACAGAGAGTAGGGTGGGGACAGAGAAGAAGGGAGTTGGGGTGGGGTTAAAGGGAAGAGAGTAAAGTTATATGTAATGGTTGCTAATTAGCACAGCCTACTTGCCGTGTCGTTTGATATGAAAACACAGGGAATCAGTGGCAGTTTAAGATTTTTTTTGGAGTATACGTGAAATGTCTGTTGCCCCCAGTTTGCAGCAGGTTTTAATGACTTTGAGGATGGGCATGGCGTTATTCCTCGTTTTTCTTACTGTCAACAAATCCCATTAATCCATTAATCCTGCTGTGTTTACAACGATTCACAAAATCCATGCTTCAGTTCATATCAGGGTTTTTGGTCCAGTACATTTTGATAAAGCAGGGAAAGGAGGCATTGCTAATTTTAACATGCCTTTCATTTATTTATTTACTGTCATATTAGCTTAACTAGGAAAATTCTACATGACTGCCAAATGTTAAGTTTTTCTATTAAATAAAACATATATATCGAGTGGGTCCACCAATAAAGAAGACAAGTAACCAAATCTATGACAATTCCTTGTTGTGTCTGTTCATAATGTTGGGGAAATTGCTGTGCTGCGTAAGGAGATATTATAGAGTGGCTGAAGTACTTTAATCATGTGCTGAAATCCTGCATCTTCAGCATCTGCACTGGGATGCATATTTTTCATTATAAGAACAACCAATGGTTTAGTTGTAGATTTTGTCTTGTCTAAATCTTCATGGAGACGCTGAGGGGGAAATGAGCCACTATTTCCTACTTCCTCTCCTTGTTTTGTTTCTTGAACCTGCATCATCGCTTATTTCAAATTACCTCTTACCAAACCGTGATGAGCGAACCCTGTAGGCCGGACGTTTTACTCGAGCCATTCCTCCTCTAGCTTATTTTTATGTAATATATAACACCAGAGCCCAGAGGCATTAAGCTTAGGTTAGCATAAAGAGTTTGTCCTAATACCCAATACAATATTTGCTGATTTGCACCAGTGCGATGTATTTTACAGAGACTGCCACAGTAGCCAAGGGCCTGAGTATAAGAAGCTCACTGGGACACAGCTGGTTTAAAATGATATTCCTTTTCTAATGCAAATACAATTAGTTTGGAAACAAATAGTCAACCATGTAGTATCAACTTGCAGTCAGATGACAAACTACGCACTCAGCAGCTGAGACAAGGAATACAGTAAACAGGCTATAAACTGTACGCCTTTATTCTGCATAACTTCATACTATATCTGAGTGGTTAGAATTTGGGAATACATTTAAAGCACCATCTGGATTTTTTCGAACGTCATTTTTTTTGGTAAGCAAGTTGTGAATACAGGCGTCTACAAAGATAAATTGACTAATCTACAGTAGAAACACATAAAAGAGATTCTGAGTTTAGAGAATGCAACAACTGTCTCCAAATCTTGAGTAAAATTAAGATATTTAATATTTGTCTCTGCAGCACCACGTTATTGAGATGTTGTTCTCATCAGTCTCATCGAGAACAACAAACTGACATGTCCATCAGTGGAGTCGCTCCTAACACCAGCTAACTGGTGCACTACCACCAACAGCTGGACTGGTGTGGTGCAGTAGACAATGATTAATTATGGGACAAACTACTACCTGGCATCATACCTGGCCATACTTTCTAGTAACCAAAGTTCTATACTGTAAATATCCTGCTGCAATATCTGTACAAATCCTGAAACCATATAATATACACCGTTTTAATTTAAATTATCCATATGTATATCTGTACATATGGATGCTAAATGCATTTCATTACCTTGTACTTGAACATGTTTCCTTTGGGTAAACACTGATATTGGAGCACCAACATCCTGTGGTGGACATTTCTGTTGGAAACTTGGAAATCTAAACCTTTCTTCAGCAGACGGGTCACAGCACAGACAAAGAACGCACCAAGTATTGAGAGCGGCAAATGAGCAAAGTATACACAGAGCAGATCTGTTTCATACTCCTTATTCTACTGGAGGTCTCATTCTTGTCTCGCTCTTTTCAACTGTTTGTTTGGCAAAGTCCTGAAAGAACACAAGAATGCTACAGAACATATGACATTTACCTGAGAAAGGGAACAGGTAGCCAGATTCTCTTCAAATTCTTTAATGCAAGATTAGGGCGTACGACAGACTTTGAAACACTGTATTGGTTCATCTGAGGGTTTTTTTTTTCACTCTACCAATATTATTAACTCCGATGTCCCATCATTAGCTGATGATATCCAAATTCATAAAAACAGATAACAGTTTTAGCGTAGGCTGCCAAAGATGGAATTCTTACCATGATGAACGTTCTCGCTCTCTGGGTCTTTCTTTCTTTCTGGGTCTAATTAACAAACCCGGACATATCTGGAATACCAGGAACCTGGCAGTTAATGCGGCGAGCAAGAGAAAGAGAAAGAGAGAGAGACGGACAGAGAGACAGAGAGATAAAGATTCCAATTTCCCCAGCCACTGACATCACAAGGAAGGCATTGTGTCTCCTCACAGATTGGCATCGGGCACGCCTTGATGCCGCGGCCGCCACTGGTAAAATGTTAAGAGTTAACCTTTGGCAGCCCAAATGCGAATCTGTGTTTGAAGCTGGCACATTTTCCTTTTTCAGCTCTTTTATTTCAGCCTTTTCTGGGTATTTAATTTCCTATTTAAGGCAATGCGGCTGGAGTAATGAATTCTTGCGGAGCACAAACCATGCCCCAACCCCCTTGTAACCTCCTTGTCTGTAAATGAAACGGTCAGCACAGCACCAGGCAGGAGGTCATTCTGGTATACGCCGCACAGTGGGGAGGATTCAGGGAGATTTTCCTCTCCATCATCTTTAAATGGAACTCCGCAACCATTGTTTTTGGTGTTTTTTTTTCTCTCCTCTCAGACAAGTTTTAGATTCGAGCTCAATTTGTTCTTATTTTTTTCTTGGCAATGAAATTGTGAGGCAATCCACCAAGGATGTCAATACCCATTATCTTTTGCCTTTTATACCGTATGAGCAAACAACAGAAAACAAAGCGCTGCGGCGTCGAGCTCAGAGACTGACTGTTGTCTAGTGTCTCTGATGTGCTACTTGACCAATCAAGCCGTTAAGCCGGCACTGTTTCCCTCCAGTGGAACTGAAAGGAGGCGAGCAGAGGGGAGAGAGCAGTGGCGGTGAGTGGTTGCGTGACATCATCTTGTCAAATAATCAGCGTGGATTTGCTTAAGGGGAATTTAAAGGGTTGTTGATTTCCCAGTTACACTGATTTCCAAAAAAATAAAAAGGAGATGGTAAAATACAGCCTCCCTTCTCATTAAGTTGTATAACATTCAGATTTTTGCTCACTTCTTGACATTTAACCGAGTTTGCTTTCTCATCATGCGTAGTAGGGAAATAGAATTGCTTCAAGAAGGTTGAACAAACCTATAAGGCTCTCATTAAATTCCCATAACTTAAAGGAGACAGCAAACCATACTGGCCTAATGAACTGTAGTGCCGAGTCATTTAAGTTACTCCCTCCTATACTTTACCAACTTCTGAGAATATATTTTATTCTGATTAACATTTGAGTCCATTTACAACTCCATGAAATATCACAGGATGTTTGCGATCATGGAAGCAATAGATAATATTGTAGATAATAGTGGTATGCATAATATGTGTGACACAATACAGAATTTAATATGGCAAATGTAATCTAGTGATTCAAGTCGTTCCACTCGAGGGCAAAATTAAGAGCCACGCTTGTATCTTATCACAAATTACCACTGCCTAAATTCTCCTCAGCTACTGCAGGAAAAATGACAGTCGGGACACCAGAGGTTGAATCTGGGGGCAGCTTATTACAGTGGCCTAGACTGAACCCATATTTTAAATACGCAGATGATTCATTCACAAGCCGCCGCTGAATACAAGCCAGGAACTGTGGCTGCCCTTGGAAACAGTTCAGACAATACATGAAAACAGTTCCAAGGTCTGTTTTGTTGCATTTGTTCTCCTTTAAATGTGTGTGTGTTTGCGTGTGTGTGTGTTTTGTGTGTGTTGTGCTTGAAGCATTTTTACGTGATAAATGTCAATCAGATCTGTATCTCTGCAATGCAGTGGCTGCACACGAGCCAGCGTGCGATTTTGCCCAACAGCCGAACTGTGGCGACGCCACAACCTCACGAGGGTATGAGAGGAGCAACAAATACACATACTAGGAGCAAATTAGATAGAGTGGGAGGGTGTGTGTGGGTTGAAAGATAGGAAATGGAACAGGGCAGAAATTGGACTATAATCTATTTTAGAAAGAGAATTACCTAGTTTTTGAATTATGTACTTAACGGTTTTCAAAGATAATCAAATGTTCTTTAATTTGTTCTTTTTGCACTGATAAGGATGGTGCTCTGTCAGTCTCAATATGCACTTCAGTATAGACCACGTGCATCACAAGACACATGTTTTTCTCCTTGGGCATGAAACTGGTAGTTCACATGACAACACATTTCCAGAGCAGGTAATGGATTATTACGCGAGAGCAGTAACTTACAGATTTGAACTTCCTGTGATCACTTCATTTTTGGTCTGTATTCTTCACTGGCCAATAAATACACAGTGGATCAAAGGAGAGAGTCTAGGAGTTATTTATTTATTTTATAGCGATGTTGGCTTGCAAATTGAGGTGGGATTCAGACCAATAAATTGATTCATAAGCCGACTGACACATACAATTCAAAGTGAACTTCTCCGCAGTGACATTTAGTGCTGCCTTTCCCATGCGGCTTGGAGAAAACAGGAATGATAAGGGCACTTTTAATTATTTCGGCTGGTTTTCGGCCCCCTTCCACTCCTTCAAATAAAATGATAACGGGTTCCCCAATGGCGATCCTGTGTTTATAGTGGGGTGGGGCGGGGTGGGTAACAAAGTAATGAGCAAGATTTGTTTTATTGCTTCCTGCATGCTCTCCATCCTCCTTAGTTTCGTCATCTCGCTGTGCTCATGCTTCTTTATGCGTCCTTCACCTTGGCAGGAATAGGGCTGTAAACCGGTTCCTTTGAAAAGTAAAATTTCAAGTCTTGTACAAACAGAGCCCAAACAATGCCAGGGACTGCTGTGGTGCGCTCGCCGCCCGCAGCTCACTCTGTTATTGGTGTTTTTTAAAGGAAACTTGGCAGAACCATTAATATTTTTTTGCTTGACCGATTGAAGAGACGGCCTACAGCAATGAATGTCACTCAGGGGACTGAAACTTGGTCACTCAGCAAGCAGGCTGGTATAGAGGATATGGAGTCAAGCGCAAAGTGGAAATTTAAAAAAAAAAAAAAAAAAAAAAACGTATCCCCATAAGTCATTCAGAACGGTAGCGAGCACCGATCCAACGTGGACCCCCAATGTTTTTCTTGTTTTCTTCTTCTCTTATGATGACCAAATAAGGAATCAGATAATATAACCAATATTATTTTCTATTCTTAGAGTACATATGCTTGATATAAAGATTTCTGATAGCTCCTATTAGAGTCTGCATTACCTCTGCTAACGCAGTCAGCTGGATCTTTACATCCAGGCTTTACTTGCCTTTCATAATGTTGTATACATTTCATTACAGTCATTATGTGGTGTTCTGTTTTATTAACAGAGTAAACATCTGCTATGTTATTTAGTTTCATATTAGCGTTTGATCCAGTTAATTTATTGGTAACGTGAAGTATCGGTCGAACAAATTAACTCTGCAGATACTCGCCTCGGTATCAGTTGACTATCAGAGAACACAGCTGCTACTCACAAGTATGAAGTTACGTCTAGGAAGTGAAAAAAATACAACATTTGCTGATTGTGATGGTTAGTCGATATTAAACTCGCCAAACAAAAGCAGGTCCATTCGGTTTACTGTTTTGTTGTTAAGACTTCTAAATGCGCCTTGGCTTATTCCCGCTGGTACTTTTCTTTGCCAAGTTTGACTGATAAACACTGCAACAGCCGCTATTGTTGTTTATGAGATTAGTAGATTTTTTTTTAACTTTCCTTGGAAAACAAAACATTTGGGGGGGCATTTTACGCATGGTGCGTTTCATTCTTGCGTAATCTGAAACAATTACAGAACTTAATAAATTTGAAGCCCAGTTCTAATAAGCTGCTGCATTACTGTGCAGAACTGAGTCAGCGGAGACACTGCCGAATGCTGTTTAGCACGGCAAGAGCTCGACTGGAGCTTGGGACCCAGTACAAGAGACGAGCAATTGGGAATTCAAACATGAACATTTCTGTTTTCGGGTTAGGCTACATGTATCCTGCAGCATGCCTTTTGGCAGCAACACAATGACTGTGTCTGTTTGAGGGTGATTTGAGAATAGCTAATAGGCGTTATTTGGTAGACTGCAAGAAGTGGCTCCAGCAGTAGGACATCGTAGACCTGACTCCACTGCATTAAAGCAATCTTCAAAATGCCCTGTAAATATTTAGCTTTAACGTCTTATACTTTTATTCTTCTGTAATACTCTAAGCTACACTGTTGGTTTGTTTTTGTAAAGCATGTAAACAGTTTAATTTATGGATGAGAAGCTTATATAGGGGAGTTGACTGTAGGTGATGTGTTTCAGGAATCGTGCTGGCAATGCGCTTTCACTGGAAACGAGTAATTTTCTCACAACAAAGAGATTTAATACAGGCCGAGGTCTGTTTGCGGCGTTATGCAGGGGTCAAAACATCCTCGCGCGACAAGAGTAAAGGTCTGTTTTCCTGGATGTGGAATCGCAGGACACAAAACCGAAAGAGCCCTCCTTCGCAGCTATTTGAATGGGTTTCAGAATCAAACGCGGGTCATTGTTTTTAGGTTAGTTTCAATGAGGGGGCTGTCTCTGGGTGTGTGACCTGAACAGACTGTGCTCAGGGAAGCAGGAAATGTTAGTCATGCTGGCAGTCTGTATATAAACACCTTTACCCCCCCAAGTCATAGCGAGATGTCACCTTTGCCTCCGAAGCCACATGGACCAGCGACGACGCAGGATAGCAAACTGTTTATTCTTCATGTGCTTGAGGGTTCATTAGGCACCGGACAAGACTGGCTGAAGTGTATTTTGTTTAAGCATTAGATGACATTTTTATTTTTGTGAGACTTGTGGCTATGTGGATAGTCACTCAGTATGTGGTTATTTATACGGTCATTGCATTGCTTGTTGTTAAACCTCTCAATTATACAGCAATATCACAAAAATGTATATACAATACTGTTTATTAATCCAAAAAAGGCCATTTTCTGGAAGATCATTTTCATTTTTGACACTTAACAAGAAGAATTTAGATGCTTCTCCTCAGCTGATCTTCAGGGCATCTCATCCTGAATATATAGTACTCTATAAAGTCTCCTTACACGTTGAAACTCAACTCATCCTCTGCTCAGTCCACTCCTTAATCAACCTCAGCCCCAAGATCAATAGCCTGCGAAGGACAATCCAATCAACCACTCATAATAACAGACCAATTAAAACATAATCCATTTTTCCATCACCTTTAATAAGCATTATTTAATTTTGAATGTGGTTCTCCAGCATCCTGCATATCCGTAATGAGAATGCCTCCTTCAAGGGCACCACGAACCACAATCCCCCAAATAAGGGATCCACCTTTCCTCCTCATTATGAACTCAGCAGCATAGCGTTGACCTGTGACAGAACTAGCCTCATTGTGATGCTAAGCGTTCTCTCACCTCCTTGGGAGTAAGTCTGTCGACCATGTTAGGGCAATGAGGGAGTGCCCGTCAAACACTGCTATCTGAGCTTTGATGTACTACTAAGTGCGCGCATCCTTAATGGCCCTTGGCTTCGGTGTGTTAAGAAAAAAAATAAACGCTTCTGCCGTCACTCTGCAGCCGTGGGGAGGGAGGATGATCTCCTACACTATGGAATAGGCAGGAACCGCAACCTTTTCCGATGCATTAAGTGAACTGTTAAGGATCACCTTGAAGACATTCACATGCAAAGTGATGGATGGAGCATTATTGATGGTTCGGCAAAATAGACAGTAGTGGAGATAAATATGATCTAAAGCCTGCCAAATGCTGTCAAAACCACTTGGCCCTGCGCTTGTCAGTTAAACGTTTGAATTTATGCTGGTTAGGCCGGCATTATGCAACTATTTCCATCCCACGAGATCAACAAATTCGGGAGTGATTTTATAACAATATAATCAGCATCGACCTCCGACCATCGGTTAAAACACGGCTACATGAGCTGCCACACAATGAAGGACTTCCTCCAGGGAACATTCAGAACATACAGCACGATGAAAATGGTCAATGCAGAAGTCTGAAAAGTGATAATTGTAGTAAATTAGTTGCATTCTTTATTTTACTTTTGGATATTTATTTTAAATTTAAGTTTAATAAGGACTCGATGTAGGGTCACAAATTTTAAAAGATTTACAGACAATCTTATCCTGCATGTAAGAGAAGAATAATCATGAGTGGGTTTAAGTGGCTTTTTTGACATGATCTGATGTCTGCTAACACTCCAGGGGGTTTATTTAGATTATCATCTTTTAGATGGTCTTAGTAAGGTGTTAGCAAACATTAAGCGGTTTGGCTTTAAGTTGCACTCAAACTGTAGCAGCTACTTGAAGTTAACAGTCTCAGTCTGCGACCGTTTTCCCTCTCGCACGCCCATGCGCCCACATGCGCGCGCGTGCACACACACACACAGTCATGCAGAAGGGGTTCCTTCCAAATCCGACATCTCACTGCACTCTGGCATCAAAGCCCTTTGTACGAGAGCCGACACCTGGTCCCTCTCTCTTTGCCAAAGAGGCCTAGCGAGTGGGCTCAGATGCCTGGAAGAGCTGAGAGAATTTACACCACCCACCTCCTGCTCAACACAAAATCATACACAGGCTACTGGAAGTCCAGGAAAGGACAGACATCTCTGCCCAAAGTTTTGCCAGTCCAAAATCCTACCCTATATCGTACGAGCACAGACACACACTGTACTCTGAGCACTGCAGCGGACTCACGCATGTTGAAGCAAGTGCCAGACAGAACACACTCTACTGCTGTGATAGCATGGTGTATCTAATGGTGCTAAATGAAAATTATAGAGGTCAAAGAGAGAGCATAATCAGTTTTGGACATTCTAGTTAATTGCCACTCAAGGGGTTTTGGCTGAAAGATTCAACCAGTTTCTGCCTTGATGCAGTAAGCAACAGCCCGCCTCTGCGTAGTACGTTTTGATCCTAACCTTAGGCTGTACATTGAACTCTGCAAACTATTCCCGCTGTTTGACTTATTTTCTGGTCATGAATAAAAATAAGCCAGTTTTAGCCACACGCTTTCAGGAGCCATTAGATTGTAACACCAGGAAGCTTGATGGACTTTACTTGCAACAAGCACACTGTGTCTGTCACCTTCCCCCATGTTTTTGATGCTGCAAGGTGAGGCAGCCAAAGATGTTGACCAAGATTTCAGCATTTGACTGCCCACACATCATAAAATGCTCAATTCAATATATAAACTTTAGAATATACAGTACTTTGCCACCGCGGTATCCGTCTATCTGCAATAACAGCTGATATTTTCCCCAAACTGTTCATCCTTGCTGTAAAGCTACACATCCACAATGACATGGGAAACACCACAGAGAGCCACAAAATGACAACAAAGAGATGCAGAGCAAATTCAATGGAGATGCACAGCCATTGTAAATCAGGACAGGTGGTTTTATGAAAAACAAAGAGACATTATGAGATGCAGTGCAACTCCAAAAAGATCCTTTAAAAAATAGCAACTGGAAAGCAATGCAAGCCGACCACAAAAAAAAAAGAGTGAGACTGCGTCTGTCTCTGTCTTTGTGTCTTTGCTTCTACGTAGGTAGGCACAGTAGGGAGCCGAGCCGGTGCCCAGTGGCCCGTTGTCTCGTAATCTGTCTACATCCGTCGCTATTGTAGGTTTCTATGCAGCAGCGTGCAAAAATAGCCACCGGAGATTAGCCTGACCATGCTGTATAATTATATACTTACAGACTTGTGTATTCATATGTCACATATACAGTGCCGCTCAAATCTGAATTATAGCGGAAGTTCTAAAAGAAATACTGTGAGCCGAACATTAAAAGTAACTGGATCGCGCAGACAACAGACAACAACCTCAAGCACACAAGTCGCTTTTACAAAAGAATGGTTACAGTACAAAAAGAAAAAAAGAAAAAAAATTATGTTTTGGAACGGCCGAGTCAAAGTCCTGACCTTAATCCAGTAGAATTGTTGTGAAAGGACCTGAAGTGAGCAGTTCATATGAGGAAACCCACCAACATCTCAGCACTGAAGGGGTTCTGTACTTGGGGATTAGCTAAAGTTGCCATTATTGTTGCACAAGGGGGTTGCAGCAGATACTGACAGACATGCACAAATTATTCATCAATCTTCTTAAATAAGAAAAAACCCAAAAGCCTAACATTTCTGTTTCGCTTGTTCGATTGGATTCTCCACTTTGCGTGTGAATCTGCTCATGCTTTGAGTCATTTTCACGCAGAAATGCAGAAAATGTTGAGGGGTGAAAATACTTCAGAGCTGCACCGTATGTGTGTGTTTATGATCAGCTGGCCGATGGAGCTGCTGCTTCTGTAGCTGATGAAAAGCCACGCTATAGCCACTTCCTTTCACCCTGCCTCCTCTTCACTGCACATAACTCAACTTTACAGCTCTCCCTGGGCTTTGGCATTTTTATGTCGGCCGCCGTGTTCCAGATAGCGCTAAATATGAACAGTTAGGCCGAGTGGGCGCAGCACGTGTTGGAAGAGGTGGCCGGGATCTCTCTTTGATTTTATTTAGACACATCTAAAAAAAGCTGTCTATCGAATGAAACCAACACCGCATCAATCGCTCAAACATTATAAACAGATAAAAGGAAATCGACTCTTTTCTTTGATAGCAGTTTTTGTGATCCTGCCGTCTCCTCTGCGCTCCACAGAACTTCAGGTGACATTTTCCCTCAGGTGCCAAGGAGGCTGTCATTGTAAAACCCACTGGAGTCTGTCTCTGGCTGATGGTTTCGCAAGCTGGAATCAATTGGATTGCTGCTGTGGTTGTGGGCCACCTCTGGGGTTAGCTTGCCTAGAGGCATGGCTTTGCCTCCTCAGCTGTAAGGTTGGGCATTGGGCCCTCCATGAAGCAGAATAGTGAAGCACAAAGTTAATCTCTCCTCTCTGCTGAGTCCCAGCTGTGGCCCTACATCCCCACAGGGCCCTTTAATGTGGAGGGGAGCAGCATGGACCACTTCTATCACTACAGCCTTGGAAACACAGCCACAGTTGGACATCATTCAAAAATGATGTCTGCTCTTTCTTTAATGAATCGATTTATTGCGTACTCCAAGATTTGGTAAATTTCACAGACAGGGTTTACACGAGTTATAATTTACTTTAAAACTTTCAAGTGTGTAACCTTCACAACCAGGGAAATTGCAAAAAAAAAACAAAGTTTGTTCAGACAACAAAACCATAGGGATTAAAACTTAAAAAACATAAATTCAAGATGACAAATCTTGACCGCTGACTTCAGTGGCCAAAATTAAATAATAATTGAATCTTTCATTGGTCATTGTGCTCGCACTCCATCTTTTCACACAGAGGTCAGAGCTGAGAGTCAGGTACGTGGAACTGGCTGGGATTCTGCATTTTCCTGCACAGACACTTCGGCAAGACGGATGCTTGCCAACGCAAGGGCTTGAACCCCTGTCCTGTGCTTGAATAATTGTCTCCCTAGTCACAATGCCACCTTCCTGCTCCAAATAAATAGACTCACCAGCCATGAAAGAAAAAGAAATGCTTTGTATTGTGCCTTGCATTTTGTGTATTTGCACTATAAGTACACAGGACAAATCATCAATAAAATAAACACAGAAAAATCTAATTTGAGTCCTGCACTTAATACACAAAAACTGAGTTCACTGTGCTGAGATGCTACCGGGATTCAGGGAATTTATTTGTATTGAGCCTCAGGAAAAAAGAAATTCTCATTGTTATCTTTGGTAATCCATAAGGTCTCTGAGCTACAGCATAGCATGGTCTGAGGCTTGGTTGCTAATCGCAAATTCACAGAAATCTATTTAGAGAAAGGCAAATATCAAAAAGTCCTGCACTGGCTTCTCTATTTTCTCATTAGGCAGATAGATGGAAGATAGCTAGCACTGGAAGAGGTGGAGGCAAGAACAGATTAGTCTCCCTTCACAAACAACCACATATCCTTGACTTTTAATTAAAAATGCCATCGCAATTAGACACGGTAGTTTAAAGAACTGCCGGAATAAAAAGAGTTCAGGCGTGCTATAAAGGCAATCCGGCGCAGTTCCAGGAGAATAAAGCTTTTCACTTTTCTCATTGTGAATGTAGGGTTTTTTTTATTATTATTTTTAAAATGGAAACTTAAATCGGCTTATAGTTTTTTTTTTCCTTTTTGCAAAAGCTCTGCAGCAGGAGCAAAAGAGGAGCCAGGGAGGAGAAAATAGAACTCAAAGTCATCACAGTTGTTACAAAGGACGTCGAAGATTGAGGTCAGGAGAGGAGGAAAACTATTCTGTCGGCACAATAAATGAGAACAATTAATCAACAGTTAATGTGAATCACACCATTTATCCATCTAAACAATCTGGTTTCACCAAGTCACATTACTGAAGTAATGAATCTGTGTAACTCTGACATTTTAAACATTTTAGAGAAGGGCAGCAGCCAGTGTCATCCAACATAGCAGCATCTGCTGAACATAAGTAACAGCAGGTCTGTCTTCGTCTGATTCATACAAGTCCTGATCCTGGAAATAGCAATAGCATGTATAGTGAAGACAGAAACTAGGTCTGCTAGTATGGCCTAGTTGAGAATCCTACTATGAAACACAATACTAACTGTTTGACCTAAATATGACGGATTTTATAATACAAGTCCTGATGCTAGTAGTCTTACAGTAATATACACTGATTGGCATAACATTACAACACATGAAAAACAGAACAAGGCGTTGACTTGGCCTCCAAATTCCCTAGATTCCAAACTGATCAAGTATCTGTGGGATGCCCATAGGGCGCAAAGGCCCCCCCACTAACAGAAATCTGTTGCCATACACCGCAGGACACCCTCAGAAGGCCCATGTCTATTGTCCGATGAGTCAGAACTTGTGCCTTCTGTTGGAGGCACAAGGGGGAACTACACAATTAAGGGAAGGGGGAAGGTGGTCGTAATGTTATGCCTGATCAATGTACGTGTGTGTGTTTGAGTTTGAACGACTTCTCAAGTTGACTAATATGTAGTGAAATTCAAATTCGACATTATCTAGTCCATGACGTCACACAGTAGAAAGTAATGCTCTACAACAATGAAATCTATATTCTTGACCTGAATACACATTGTAGCGTCTCACACAAAGGAGGCCATAGCCCACATCAACACCATCAACACCATCAACACCATAAACACCATCCGTCTGACGCTTCTAATATGCGGCTCTCGCTCAACAAACCCACAGCTTGAGAATAACTGTTGTTTCTCGCGTGGTGCATTCACTGACATATAGGACAAAAATATGCTCTACAGCAGCAATGTCAGCTAACACAACAGAACTGAACATAAACACATGAGCTTATCAATACTGTGCGCTGCAGATATGTGTAGCTGGCAATGTCAATAGCAACACCATTGGCTGCAAAATAAAAGTCTATCAGAAACTTTACTTCTGGCTTGCTTTATTACCTCAGCACACCTATTTTACACTGGGTTTATGATCCAGATGACTCAATCAATACAACATAATGTTAATTTAGCATGTTTTTTAAGCCAGATTTAGGCCCTGTCCACACGTACGAAAACAATCTTTTTCCTATCCGTTTTCGCTCTACGGTTTCAAAAAAATCCGCGTCCACACCTGATCCGTCTTTACACGACTGAAAACGCTACTTCATATCCCAGGTCTATAGGCGGCGCTGTTTCAGTTTCAGAAATTCACCAAAAACGGAGAGGAAGAGGTGGCGCATGCGCATGAAGCTTGAGCGCTGTTTACAAATCGGCTTTCGAAGAAACCAAAAATTAGATTTTGCCCTAGTAACCATAACAGGCTCAATATGTTCTCCAGTAGTAACGCAAGCATGTAGTCCGCCATTGTTGTTGATGTTGTTATGAGACGTTTCGCGAGATATACAAGGTGGAAGCCATGGTGGCTATGGCGGCGATGACGTCATCGTTTTCAGAAATCTCCGGATTCAACCGTCCACACCGATTCGCGAGAAGTGAGTTTTCGAATTTATCCACCCTGGGACCCGGTTTCAAAAAAGTGCGTTTTCGGGCTATGCGTTTACGGGATTCGTGTGGACGATAGGCCAAAACGAATAAAAACATGTGCGTTTACGAAAAAATGCGTTTTCGTGTGGATAGGGCCTTAGAGAACTCTTTAATTATAGTCCACCTTGTGAACCAAGTTAACTAGATAGTGATTTGGTCAGCTGACAGCTCCACCCTCTTGTCCAAATATGGTCACTAAGATTGTGATTCCCGCGTTAACTCTACTTGATAGTTTAAGCCCCAGTATTTCTACACCGATTCCTTTTTAAAAAGTTATACATACTTTTGTTTAGTTTTTTTTAAATATTGCTATTTTTCACATTTTATTTTCATAAAGCTATGTAAAGCTAACGTAAAGCTCTCCTTTTGTATTTTCCTCTGCCGATGGGTTGTACTCGCATGTGAACACATTCCCAATGTTATCCGGGTTTTGCTGCTTTTTGCAATAGAACAACAAATCGGTCTTGGTGATTTAGTATTCCCCTGGGTAATTGGTTTTCTGGAGTGGTGACCATGTGGAGATGAAAAACAATCAGCAAAGCTCTTAACAGATGCTGTAATTACCTGAGCAGACTCGCCCAAGAGTGTGAGCACACAGGAGTGGTAGCTGCACCCTCTGTGATCTACCACTTACACAGAAAGGGAAGGGCAGATTCCACTTGACATCTTGACAAGCAATGTAATGCGCCATCTAACCACAATCCAAAGGCATAGTAGACAAAAGGAGATGGTACAGTGAACTGTAACTCCTGTCAAATATGATTTATTCCAGTGCGACCAAAAGGTACATAGTAAATTGCATGTAATATTTGTAGCCTTGGGAGCCGTCTGTCATTTGGTTCCCCCTTTCTAGACTATAACATGGAGTTACATGATACTTTATACAGATATTCATAGTAGCCTAGAGAGTTTGTTAATCTGCTCACGTTTCCTCCAGATGTCACTGTCAAAGATCATCTCAGAATAATTTTGATAACTCCATTATTTTACGCAGTTATCTAGTCAAAGTTATTACTAATGACATCCTCATTAGTTAGAGCAGTGTTTATTCAATTTTATTGTCATTTTGGAAGCTGTTCATAGTGTTGTTGAGTTGTACTACAGTTCACTCAAGTATTCCTAAATATTTGTTATATTTAGACTACATAATTGAATAACCTCTCACTATAACAAGGTACAGTTTAACTGTACCATGAACTACAGTGTAAGCTTCAACAATGTCCTCAGTACTCTTGTGATATTTGCGGCTTTGCATTTCCCTCACATTACACACCACTGACAGGAGAAGTAAATAACATCAACCATTTTGTGACAATTCAATGTTCTGCTGGGAAACCTTTGCACCTGGAATTTGTGTGGGTGTTGCTTAGACATGTACCACTCACCTAAACCAGATCAGACACCCCCACCCCATAGCAATGACACTCCTTGATGGCAGCAGCCATCACACAAAAACAACATAAGGTGTTGACCTGGCCTCCAAATTCCCTAGATCCCAAACTGATCAAGTATCTGTGGGATGCACTGGAACAAGCCTGATCCACAGGCCCCTCCCCTCAACCCATAGGACCCAAAGGCACCCTCTAACAACATCCTGTTGCCAGACACCACAGGACACCCTCAGAGGGACACCTACACAATATTAGGATGTCATAATGTTATGCCTGATTGGTGTACATTCTTTTGATTAAAGGAATAAGAATAATAGGCTATTCAAAGCATTATGGTTCTGCTTCTGTTTTTCTGATGATAATAAAAACATTATGAACGTCAATTTTTGAGTGTGATGTTACAGTGTGCTGATCTACATCCAAAAGTTGTAACTTCTGGACAACACCAATCTGCTATATCGACCTAGACAGGTACTTATACACGACATATCTGAACATGCTCCGTCCTTTGTTTTCAAACTGCTGAGGAATATGTTCTCTCGCTGCTCAGCTTGATCTGCCCGTAGGGATTAATCATTTTGAACAGCGATGTAGATGATTACAGGCTCAATCGCTTAAAGGGTCTTGAAGAGAAGAAGGGGAGAACATTAGAGGTAGATGTTAAAGCGTGAAGGATGTGAGGTTAATGTTGTGCCGTGCTGAGAGAACATGTTCTTTCCCTTCAGACAACTCTGCACTCCTGGATTCCTAAGCTCAAAATGACCTCTTCTTCACACATATATTATTACTATTATGGCTCCCAGGCAGCAGAGATACCTCATTTATACCTCAACTACTCCACAGGTGATCTGGGACAAATCCATGTCAGACTGTGAGCAGGAATTTTGAATGAAGGAAGCCACATTTGGGTAGGTTTATCATTAGTATGGGTAGATGCATGAGTTATTCCACGTTATTTCAAGGTCTTATCCCATTGGGCTCCATCTACTTCTTCCACCAATAACCAGTATAGCAGTGGAGTCAGTGCAACAGGACAGCTGAATAAATTCCTCTCCTGTTCATAATGTGTTTTTTTTGTTATACATAATGTCTCCCCCCGCACGAGTACCTCTCGTCTTTAAAAGACAATAACAAGGCCTGTAATACACCAAAGGTCCTTGACAAAAAAAGAGATTCAAGATTAGGAAATGTGTTTTTAGCATATTCACAACAGCAGTGGGTTTTATTGACAGAGGACACAACAAGGTTAAAAACACAGTGAGTTAAGCATAAGGGCTCAAAATTCATTAGCCAAACAGTCAAGCCTGATTTAGCGGTAGACTGAAGACTTGAGTATCTACATAACAATTTGGATCATGATCAAGTAAAGTAATGTGGGGGGAAAAGAAGTCTGGCACAGGAGCTGGCTACAGTAGCCTCCATCTCAAAAGGGATGCAACAAAGCTTTCCTCTAATAACCCACAGCTTATGGCTTTATCCGTCCAATCAGTTTCAAAGTAATGTTGGGAGAGTCGGGCCCACTTTAATGGGATCTTTTTGATCCCGTCTTAAATATACTCACCATGCGCACTTCTCAAAGATCTGATAAGCAGGGTCAGCTCTCTGGGACATGAACATGAACATGACTTGGAGCCGGGCGACGAAGCAATTAATTTCATCTGAGACAGAAGGTGTAGTGCTGCAACACGTGTCTACAGTTACAGTTTAATTGGGGGGTAAGGAGCTTTGTCATAGCGGACGGACAACAGATATTAACCAAGCTTGCTAGGTAGTATGGTCTCACTCAAAGTGTTCAGCGATTTAACAGCTACAATGAACTGAAGTTCCCATTCACTGCGGTCAAACACATTTCGTGTTACCCCTTTAACAATATAAAAAAAAAGTCAAATAAACATCTGCACTTTTGTGCAGATACTCATGCATGCTGCTGCCATCAACCTGAAGCCACAAGATGCCGTTTGCCAGAGTGCTTTTTGATTCATTGCACAGGACTTTTATTGCACACACACCGCTGTGAATATACAGTACACTGCAAGTACTGTACTGAAGTGCAAACAGATATCAGCCAGAGCAGCTAGTTCTACTGTGGAAGATTGTCAGAAGTTGATGTGCCAGCGTTGAACGCCCTTTAATCACAGGCACATCACGGTGACAGAGCCTTGTGTAGTTTAATAAAACCCCAGGAACAAAGACATTCTCCTCTAAACTATCTTTCTCACATAGCATCTGCAAGCAGGGCTTTGGAGAACTGGTTATTACCATCTCATTGAAGAGGGACCCCTCAACAGCTTGTAAAGCTGCTTGGCATCATGTCCTTACTTCACTGCATGCTGACAGCCCAACCATCAAAACTACACTCCTTTCTTTGGAGACTGTTTCAATTATTCACGCTTTCCTTAGAGTGTCAGCACTGTCTCTCTGCTGACACCACCTCTGCGTTGTTTCTGTTGTTTGTTTTTTCTTCTTCTTCTTCTTTTTTTTGACTTTCTTATTCTCAGTCCTGACTCTATCTGCCTGAGACGGGCAGGTACCACACTCACAGTAAAGTTCAGAGTCAAAGAATGGAGGATAAAGCGGAGCTACATCAGAAAAAAATAAACACTTACACACATCTTATCACAACAGAAAGTCCAAATGAGACACCCAACCAAAAAGAAAAAAACAAAACATGATTCGAATGGGGCTAATCTGAAGCTATCAAATAAAAACAAACTTCACTGGGAGTTAAAGGAAATGCAATTATTAAAATGGGATATAAATGCTAATGTGTGGTGTTAGATGGGAAAAATCAAGGAGTCAGCAGCTAGCGTCCTCTAAGAAGCAGACTCCCCACTGGCTCATAATTTTCTATAATGGATGTCGATGTCCTTGTGGACCATTGTCATTTTTTAAGGCTAGGAGAACTGTGGGGAGTCAGCCTGGTCCCTAATCAGTGACAAATGTGTCTAACACTATTTATAAATGCTCTCATGTAGTAAAAATGCATGTTGATTAAATGTAGATAATAATACATACATGGGTATTAGATGTATAAATATACTCTATCATGTTCACTGCCATGATTTCATTACTTTGTGTTTTGTTTCAATCCAAATGTACCAATTATCGCCACTTTCATGAATTAAATTATAAATTCAAATACAGTTTGGACCCTTTAGCAATCTCAGGATTTGATTGCAGTTCCTAATTCAATTTAAAAAAAGAAAAAGAAAAAAAAAAGAGAGAGCTACAACAATTTGGCTCCTCTTCCAGTTCAGTATGTGACAAACCACTGACTCTCTTCATTTGGCCACTGAGATGCAAATGAAATGTTGCTGACAGTTAAGCTAACTAGTTTTAATGAGTGTTACAGTTTGACCAGGGTCATCGCGACCCGAGGCTTCAAACTGAAGTGTGTCAGTCTATTAAATAAGTTTTAACGCATAGTCTGAATGCAATATCTGAATACTCGACACTGATACTGTCCAAAAATCGACCTCGCTTAAACATATTTATCCCTGCAACTGTGACCTATTTATTACTGCTGAGCTGTTTTTGAGTGTTCTTTGTAATATACAGTATGTTCTCTCTGCACCTTACTGTATTTTTTTATATTCAGCCTATTGTTTTTTTAATACTGTGTTTCTACAAATCACACAGGAGATGACTTTAAACTCTCGCTGAACTGCGTGCAAGCACACATAAAGACATTCTGATTCTGATTCAGAAATGCTGGTAGGTTTGACCACTTTGATTGCACCAAATCTTTCCCATCCTCTACGCACAAATCCTGATTCTGTTGTTATACCCAAAGTAAAATGTAGACAAATGTGTGCCTGATGTGTCATAACTACTCCAACAAAATACTACCATCAATATCCAAAACACTGTACAGGCACAGATCTGTTAAAACACTGGTTGGATAATCAATTGATGTATTAAAAAATGTTTGTGTGTCTGGTGGCTGACAGCATAAGTGGAAGTATGTGGTCAGGAGAGAAGGTAAGCAGCTCAGTTTTGATGCAACATATCATGACTGCATTTAGACACACACAGTTATTCCCAATCAAGACTTTACACTAAGTCAGGGGAAGTCAATGGATGTTCAGCTCTTGTCAGACTCACTGTCTAGAATTGTACCAAGTCATGGCAGAGTCATTAAAAAATAAATGCCTTGTGCTACACGATGTTCAAAGAGCAGTATATAGTTCTCCTGAGAGAGTGAAGGTGAATCTGATCAATATTTAAATTCAGGTTCAACAGATACAAGAATTCTGAGGCCAACACTGACAGTAAGAAAACATTTGACCGCTTACTGGGGAACAGTAAGCAAGATGTGCTAAGTGGAACACACAAGGAGACAGTTGAAAAGGAATTAAACAAAAGGTGTACACACATCCGGGCTTTAAAGCATAATGTAAAGTAGGTATTATAATATGAATTAAATGATTTGAGGTGTATTAGTGTTTTAGTCCCACCCGCTAACACTGCGGAGGAGGAGCTTATGGCCTATACCACAGTCAGTCACCAACAGGAGGGCTATTTGCTTTGGTTTCACTTTTAACTATCCATCTTTATTTACAGTGTATGCTAGCAACCACTACATTTTCTTAGCTAGCTTGTTTGCTAGCTATCACAGGACTTTCTCTGTCTTTTGCCCTACATGGAAATAGACCGTTAAATACTAGTCGGAATAGAAACTAGACTAGATCTTCTGTTTATAGAGATTAATTGATCATCAACCAAGGAGTCAGACAAATCAAAAAGTTGACATTTAAACATCACCAAAGTCAGGCCATCTCATTAATACTTCAATGCCACGAGTCACGCTTTTAGTATGGCTAAAAATAAAGTCATCCAACCTCCCTGGTGTATTTTTAATGACAGCTGGAATGATGTTAATTTTGTACAGCCCCTTATTGTTTCATATGGGTCAGCCACATACCAATAGCAAGTTGTGATCAGCTCAAAGTTTGGTTTCTGAATTTGCCCGTTACTTGAATTCCCGATTTTAGACTCACACACACTGTGCACACACATAAAAGATGTTACCATCACAGCCTGCACCCCTTACATGCTCCTGTCCCACTCCTGTCATTTCAGTTTGCCTGCCCTGTCCTCCGTGTTGCTGTCATAAAAACGCACACACTGCACAAGCTAATGTAACAGCGAAGGGAGGGGTTTGAAAAGACTGAGAGAGTATGCCAGCTAATATTTTGCCAGCACCAGAGTTGTCCATGATTCGTTGGAAGAAATAAGAAGCTAAGCTTAAGCTAAGAACACAGATCAGCGGGTTTAATAGATACAGGGCTTTGTGGGTTTTATTCAAACATAATCATGACATATTTTAATAGAATATCTGTGAATGAAGAACCTAGTTTAAACTCCCAACTTTTATCTAATCATATTCTTTAACAAAAGTCAAGATTTATTCAGTGTAAACCTAATTAGGAAAGGTGTTGTTTACTATATTTAACAATCAATTAACTGAATTTGCATCGCTAAACAATGAGTGCAGATAATGGGATAACAGCCACAAGTAAAGGCCCAGCTGGACAGCAGGTTCGAACCTATAATCTTCATGCTCGGATGAAACGGTGCTAATTTATTACACTAGTAAGTTGCTAGTTAGCTTTCTAGTTCTATATGCCGATGCACAAACTGCTTACTGTATAACTTGCAAATGCACCGGAAAACAGCCCTACTGTGAAAGAGAGGGAGAGAGTGTTTCTTAAATTATTGTCTGAAAACAGCAGATAAGGACATAACTGCCTCTCCCAGGCACTGACCAATAATCAAACAAAACTAACTGTAATGGTCCAAACACAGATGCTGCCGTTTTGTTGTTTTGAGTTTGGAAAGCTGGCGGATGATCTCTGCTGAAGTGCTCGTGCTTAGTGGCTGTGCTCAGGTTCATTTTAAGCAAGCATTACATTACTTACTGGGCCTCGGTAAAATGAATTTGTTGTTCAGGTTTGGGCTTTTATTTAGTTTTGGTATTCCAGGTAGTGGAAGCCACCGTAATTTGGGATTCACATGAATGAATATTGGAATGCAACGATGTACCCCACAGAAAGGAAAATAAAATAAAAATTGTTGTAGCAGCGCTTCTAATTAATTCATATTTGACATATCCATTTGACTGTTTAAGCCATATACAGGCAAATGTCGGTACTTGTCATGTCACAAAATAAATTAGACCCAAAGAATTCTTACAGAAAGTACGGACTGAAACAAAATCTTCTGCGGCAGGCTGCTAGGCATCTCAAATACAGCATACACCTGGTAAAGTGCTGCATCCGCACGGTCTGCAAATTATTTCTGTTTGTTGCAAGGTTGCTCTAATCGAGCAGGGCGATAGTTCCTGCCTCCCCTCACATTAGCGTGGTCCAACAACAGCACGTGAACGACGTGAGGCTGAAGATGAGTTCGAGAACGGGTGCACATAGAATCAACATGCTCTGTCAGCATGGTTCCACCTTAACCTCATATCCCAGCAACTCTCTGAGGCTTTTTTTCCCCCCTTCTTTACTTTTGATCTCTCACTTCCTTTTCCTAAACCATGCTGCTTCTCTCATTTGACATTCATCACAAGCATCAACATAAATACTCAATACGCACATTTCCTTTAAAGATAAAAAAAAAGAAAGAAAATGCAAAGAAGTTGATCTTTAAATATAGTTTCTTGGCTCTCCTCAAGACATTAATAATTGATCACAGAAAGGCTTCAGGGGAGTCGTGTTCGCAGATATGTTGATTTCACACCAATTTCCTCACATATATTGCCCAATCTGTGAGTTTACCCTGCATAAAATTAATACCGGACAGTATCTCCAGAGGTCTGAGCTGAAAAGCTGAAATTACAAATAGTGCCTTCAGTGAGTAACACTTTTAAAACGTGAGGAGTAAAGTGGCTTCAAGGATGAGGCGGGGAGATTCTCACATGCCGACGAGACGGATTCCGTGAGCTATATCTCTCCGAGACATCACCAAGAATCAGGATAAACAAGAGAATGTGGCTTTCGCCGGGAGATCAAAACAAATGTTAGCTGTCAAAAGACTGAACAAGTGAAAAAAAAAAAACTCAATATCATGTATAACCTAATCAATGTAATACGCTGTAGTTTCAATGACTGTGCAAGCAGCACAAATCTAGAGCAGAGTGTGCTGCTGGCAAAACAACACAAATCATCAGTTTTGTGTTCTACAGAGAGTAGAGAAGAAAAAAAAAGTTCAGAGCTTTTCAGCTTAGCAACACCGCAACAACACCTCAAAGATTCCACTGCTCAATCCCTTGAATAAATACGCTCAAAAGTTTTCTCTAAATACATTTCGTAATGGAGCTGCTAAGTAATGTTTTTGGGATGTTTTCCCAAAATAAACACAGGATTATCCTGGGCAAATAATGGAGAGTGGCAGTGTACTTATTAGAAATTTGTTTGATTTCATCAACAAAACAGCTGACAGAAACCAGGGGAAGAGGAAACAGATGAGGTTTGAGGCACTCTGATATAAAAAAGGGAGCTGATGAATCAGTTATTTTTTTTTGGGGGGGGGGGGGTTATGCTGCACTGCCCTTAGTGCACATTACTACTTGGATGTTGGCATATGAAATCGTCCGCTCAGCCCCCCCGCCTCACCCCCACATCCGATCAATTTTACTCTTTTTCAGCTGTAAGGAAACGACGCCTGGCTGTATTTTGTTTCTGTCAGGGAGATTAATGGCTCTCAGTAATATTACAGCTTATATGGATATGGGAAGGTGCATCTCTACAGAAGCCAATCGATAAATCTGTGATCCTTCAACCACCCACCCTCATCACGCCAAGAGATTTAGAGGCCACATGAGCTGCGTGCAATCCCCATACAGTAAGTCTTATGCAGATTAATAAAACTGTTCCTTAACTGTGCGCTAATGCAGCCTAATAATACCGCTGGTATTAATTCTCAAGGCTGGCAGCTTGTTAGCATTTTCTTGTGTGGAGCCACACATGCATGATGCAGTGTTTTAAAATGATTCACTACACAGGGATAAAGAAACTGCAGTGGGTTGTGAACAGTGGATCCATGCATCAGGTAGAAGAACAACGTGGTCCTAAACGTGGACAAAGAGGACAATCGCGTAAATACCACACCGGCCTCTGCTTATGGATGGATTACTGAACAAGGCTATATGGCAAAGGGCCAGGTGACCTAGAACTGAGGGACCCCTGGACCAGAGACACACAAGATATCCAAACTAGCTCAAAGTTAACACACAAAGAGATGAACAAAAGCAAACAAATGACCAGAAAGAGATGCAAACCAACGAAATAAAAAGACAAGAACAAGCAGATGCTAATTGTATGCCAGCACAGATAAAACCAACTTTGAAACACAACTAGATGCACAATGGCTGCAAAGAGATGCAAAACAACCAGAACGAGAACCAGGGCCAATGGAAAGGAGATGCAACATGAAAACAAAAACTGCAAAGACACACAAAATTACCAGATACAGATGAAAAGGCATAAAGCAGAGGCCAAAGAGATGCAAAGAGACTCGGAACAAATCGGCTTAGACTTAGTTGGTTTGTGACTAGGGTAGGGCCCTCCGTGTTGTAATCCATCCTTGCCTCCGTTCATGCCTTAACTCATTCTGATCCTCTGACAAGACATACACATTTTTTGTGGCCTCTGAGCATGTGAACCACAAATAATAACAACAACAACAACACACATGAACTCTAAACTTAAAATGAATTCACAATTAATAAAGCAAATTCTGCAACTATCAGGCAATATGGAAAGCGGCTCAGTCTCATATTGAAGGAACAAACAACATCTGCAAGCCACGACACTCAACGGCGAGTGAGAAGAAGCGACATGTTTAACTTACCCCGTAAGAAGAAGCGAAGCCGAGTTTCCTGGCATCTCCAATGGAGGACAACGAAGCCTGTGCGTAAAGTGTACCCGAATTGTCGACACGCAGTACGACAAGGCTTGTTTCGACTTGAAGTGCGCCTTGGGCCGACAGGTGTCATCCTAAACAGGCGACAGGACGGGAACAGAGTGGGAAAACTGTTGTTCATCCAAAAAAAAATGTCTTCAGTGGATATTTTTAGACGCATTCAATGTCACACGAGGCCTACGGTTGCAGTAGACTGGGCTAAACCGCAGACAGGGCACTGACAGCTCAAACAGGCCGCTGTCAGGTACAAGGGTGCGTTCGATGCATGTTACCCCGAGTGGCGTAAGTCACGTGACAGTGTAGCGGCACACCTGAGGTTAATTGCCTGAGCCACTGTAAGGTTAACAAACAATTGCAAGTTATCCCCAATGTTTTTTTTATAATTTTTTTAATTAATATTATTAACCATAACCTCTCCTATACTTAAACAAAAAAGCAAAACATAAATGTGTATATTAATTCAAAGGTTGGGTTAGTATGACATGAATGCAATCATGTTTTAAGCTAGGTATGCTATACTTTTTCATTTTGATCTTATTTTATTGTAATCAAATATTAATCTGTGCTGAGATGAAACCAAAGAATTGAGCTTCAAAATTTCATTTCAGTTTCAATTACATTTTATTTATACAGCGCCAAAATTGACACTTTACAGAACTCGAAGCCCCGAAACACACCGAGCAAACAACTCGGGTCGGGGGAATGGTTTTCAGCAGGTCGCAGCGAGGTAGCTGCTCTGCTGTGTGGAAAAAGCCCTGACCTTGAATCATGGCTGTCTGCATGGGATTTAGCACCAGGTTGTCCACAAACATGTAATGGAAGCGAGCCGACCGTTATTCAGCCCTGACTCTCGTTCTTTCTGTCCCCCGCCAGCTATCCAAGACCAAATCAAAGTTCAGTGGTGCTGCAGTATCATTAGGGATTGTGACTTAATCCCACAGATGACAGGGTCGCCATGTACACCACATATACCGAGGTTACCGCCCAGGCTTACCTATTACCTGTAACCACTTTTTTTTTGGAGGGAAAACAAATAAACAATAAACAAATTGAGAAAATTGTTCTTATAATTACAGCTTTTAATGGATAGATGAATAGATTTTCATCAAACTTTTTCTCTTTTTTCTTAACCCCAGCAGCCTGAGTTATCATAGTCCTGATTGTTTCCACATTAAGCCGTGCATTCCTCTTTATATATGGTAGCCTCGAGAGGTTTAAATGACTTGCTGAGAAGAATTCAGTGTGAAATGGGATGTGATGCTGCACAGAGGTGTTCCAGTCCCACAGGCTGTGTTGTAAAGCACCACTGGACTTCGCTGACTCCTGCCCACCCCTCAACCGCCTCCTTCTCCATCTTTCCAGCCCTCCTTTGCTCTCAGTTTCTTCATCTTTAACCGGAGATGACCTCCATTTTTTTTTTCTTTGCAGCGCTCATTTTCCTGTGGCTATTCCTCTCTGTGAATAAAACTCCGAACCATGCTGAGAATTTGCTGTTCTTAATTATTGCGTTGTAATAAATGAAGTCGGAGCTCTAACTCTCCAGAGTGGCTCATGCTGATCTCCGCCAGAGAAGGCTAGTGCCTTACCAGAGGCACTGCTGCTCACCCACATCAGCCTCATCAAGCGCTGTGGTTTCGCTCCGCTTACACCTTCATATATATGAGAGCTTAATAGAGACTGATTCATTGATATTCCAGCCAAACTGCCCAGGGATTTGGCAGAACAGGCACCAGCAGAGGAAAGAGGCAGACAAAACAAAGTGACAGAGAACGAGTGGGAGGAGAGGGGAGAGACTGGGAAAGTTACACCAGATTTGCAATCGCATGCTGAGATGCCAGGCATGATAAAACCATCTCTCTCTCTCTCTCTCTCTCTCAGACAGGCCCCTTGTGATAGGCTTGATTCGGTTCTCTCACACCCAACCGACCCCTGCCGCCCTTTATTCTCACGCCGCTCTCCCGCTTTCCTCCTCTCTTATTCAGTCACTCAGACATGATGAACAGAAGCAGGGGAGAGATGAGCAGCTGGCCCGGTCTCGGCTGGAGCGAGGGAACACATTCGACAAAATCAAATCAGGTCGGTCAAAGGTGAAGCCCGCCAGTCTCCCCACGGAGCGGCGAATAGTATCAACACTGCACAGTTGACCAGGATACTGTGCAGCTGCAGATGAAAAATGTTCCTACTCCAAACGGAAACCCTTGTGTTCTTCAGTGATGCTGCATGTGTGCATTTCAGAAGTCTACTGTAATGAATTAGTTTAGATGTAATTATATAATCAAGCTGGATCTACTGTTTAAATTCTATTAGGGATGTAACTGTAATGTATAATGTCTATTAACACAGCTGTCTGTTTTACGATTATTGCCAGGCAGATGAAATACTGCGTGGCTCCTCGTCCTCATTCTCTCTAGTGAGAAGATGACATTATGCAGACCTTAAATTTGGACATATCCACACACTCTCGGTTGGAAGTCAGCTGTCGCACTATTTCAGCAGCTAACGCTTTAATATGCAACACCTCATAGAGCCAAAGCGCCAATTGAAGCCATTATACAGTGTTCAGCTCACTAATAGATTTATTAGAGGGTTGGAGCCGGCTTATTACAGCGGGTCTCTGGAAAAGAGCGAAGGGAGTGATCTTTGCATCTGCATGCTACGCCAGCCACAAAAAAAGGACCATAAATTAGTACTGTAGGGTGAGAATGTGAATGTGATATCAAGCGAGAGTCCTCTGTTCTCAAGCCCGTGTGATGGTCGGGGTGGCGTCCTTCTCCTTCTACTGTATTCACAGAATCACAGAATCACCCTCACATTTCCCTTATCAGGGGCCATCACCATGCCTCATCCCTAATCATCAGAAGCAGGGAAAGGTCATTACCCAAGTAAATTACCTCTTTAGCATTTGATCATTCGGTTTTTTTTCTTCTTTTTTTCCTTTTTCCTTTCTTTGTTCTCATGAACACATCCAGCAGGATATACTGCACTTACAAGTAGTGTGCCGCAGTATGCTACTTGTCCTGTGAAGGGTCTCAGGGTGCTGGAGCCTATCCCAGCTGTCATTGGGCGAGAGGCGGGGTACACCCTGAACAGGTCTCCACTTTATTGCGGGGCTAACACAGAGAAACAGACAACTGTTCACACTCACACCAATTTAGAATCACCAGTTCTTCTTAAAACACATTTATAATCTTAGTCGAAATTAATTTCCACTTTGAAAAGTTTTCAGTTGTTTTTCTGACAGCTCCACACCTCTTCATCTTCCCTCCCAATCGCCTTCCGGTGCTAATGAAGTGTTCCCAAAAGATGACATGGAGTGAAAATGGTAAAGTTTCAAGCAGCGTATTTGCATTTACGGAAAATGCAGAATGATAAAGCACTCTGACAGTCCGGTGCACTTACGCAGCACACGCTGTAAAACATCTGTTGAAAGCAGGTCATAATTCATTCCCCCAAACACTCATGCGAATACGTTAATAAAACTCACACACGCTCTCACTTCGTTTATCTGTGTGGAGATGTGCGTGCTAGTCAGCCGGTCTCTCACTCCCTCTCCACGCGCACCGAATGTCGTCTGAGAACTTACAATAAATGACATTTGCAAAGAGCATTGTCTTGTGCAAAACGTATTAAAAAAAGTAAAACCTGATGGGGAGATAAAAAGGCTTTGTCACCTCTGACATTCAGTTACCACCAAGGCACTATAAATGCCATCAATTAGTGTGACACGAGTAATATTAGGAGGTGGGGTCAGTGATAAAACGTTTGATTTTAAGGCCTCAAATGAACTGTATAATCCCACAAGTAGACGTACCCTGGTCTGTAGAGGACTGAAGTCATGAGATCACATCCAAGCTAGCCCTCTGCACTAGTAGCTTCAGTGAAAGTGTTTTTTTTAGACAGAAAGCATTTCCTACCACTGTCTTCAATGTGATCTCGGCCGCCAAGGTTGGCATTTGCAACAGCAGAAAGAAAAAGGAAGGGCTGCCGTCGCACTCGTCAAAGTGCAAGGCTCTGTGTGCCGCTGGAGTTCATCAAGCTTCTACTTTTTCAACTTCCAACAACCTCCTCAGCCCGCTGCGTGACCACGGTAACGGCAGAGAAATTGGGGAAAAAAATACAAGGGGGAAGGGAATTTTTAAAGTAGCATACCAGCTAGTATGCGACGGGGAGCCACAGAGTTAGCTCACCCTGCTGCTGCTGATTCAAAATAAAGGAGCTCATTGTTGTGAGCTTTCTATCTATCGGAGCAGTAACATTTTGGTTTAAAATTCTGGAAATTAAGTTAATAATAGAGTTAAACTACTATTATTTATTGCACACAGAAAAAAGGGGTATTCGCATCACTGTGACCTTAACTTATTTATTTAATCCAAAAACTTAAAAAAAGCCTTTTCGAGTGTCTGGTAACTAATCGGTCCTTGGACCCCTCTGCATTTAATCTCCATGCAGAACATAGACTGTATATAAAGATGGATGACGAAACAGCTTCTCAAAAGTGAAGCCAAAGCAAAGTAGCACTCCCTCTGGTGACTGACTGCAGTATAGGTCATAGGCTCCACCCCCTCCACGTTAGTGGAGGGGACTTGGGCCAAACTAAAACACTGAAATACATGTAAAATAATGTTTTTTAATTAATGTAATTAATTTAGTTTAATTATTATAATGCTCCAATACTGTAATGCTCAGTCAATGAGAGATGGATTTTTTTTTTTTTTTTTTTTGAATAAGTACAGTGTATAATACAATATGGTAGAGCAGAGCGTAGTAATAATTAAGCAAAAATGCAAGTGAGTGTGGAAATGTGGGCGGGTCATCAATATCTGGACGCTAATCCCGTCCCCATCCCCATGAAAAGTGAGTCAGTTGGCCGATGCAAGGAAGCGGAGACACATTGTCCATATTTATATATAGTCTAAGGTCCAGATTGAGCTCTACTGATTTTTGTTTTTAGCACGTTTTCAACAAATACGTAAAGATTGCGATCGCATTAACAAGCTTATCCAATTTCTCTCTGCAATCAAAGGGTTAATTTAATCATAAGACAAAGCTATCAGAAACCTTAAGGTCATTTACAGGAAAACATGAGAGGCAAGCCGTACGTCCACGGTTTAATAGAAGCACCCAGCATCCTCTAATTAGTATGCCAATTAGTTACTCTAAGCAATCTACCTTTCTCCAGATGATGGTGATCATTTCAATGTACTTTCCTTTCAGTCCTCACTTCGGCTTGATGCCAGCTGAGTCCAGTCCCCTGCCACCCTCCAACAGATAAGCATTTATAGATATCATGAAGTGATAAATCTGCCATTATGTAAACTACAGGCATAGCAACAGAAAGCAAAGGAGAGGGGCTTATGGAAGGGTCAACACAATTGATCTGACATAAGAAAATATATACCTCCCCTTAGCCTGCACATGCTAACAGGTAAACACATGCATCACTAAACACATACGGCACTTGCCCCCTTGATCGGCCTCCTTGATGTGCAGCGAGTCAAGTAGCAGCCTTAATCGCAAACCTCTGTCAAAAAAAATCTCAGATCACCACACAGAGCACATGTCCTAATGCACGGCACTGCCCGGATATTACTTTTCCCTTTCTTGTCTTCCAAAAATTACTGCTCATTTCCAGCCCTGAGCATTTATCTCCCATTTCCTCTCCCGTCCACCTCACTGGACTCGCAAGGCCAAACAGAAGTAAACCCAATAGCCAGTGGTGTATGTGCACAATTTCCACCGCTCCCTCGTTCTGTACATCTCCACCAACCCCTTTGAAATGGTAGCTATGAATCTTCATTGCATCCGGTGGTGTGGAAAGCGGCCCTCTCCTAAATTACTATTGATGATGATGCCACGCTGTAAGGAATGTGAACGCAGTATGGAAATGGTAGGGCAAGCTTGGAAGAAGTGAAGGGAGGAGGTGGCGGGGTATTGTGAAGTGGCGTGGATAGGCTGGGAGCAGATGAATCAGCCTACAGTCTGCATTTATTTGTTTTCCAAGAGGACATAGGGTACTACTTATCAATAAATAAATAGGCTTCGCAGTCATTAAAAAGGTTTTAAAGCAGGGCGATCGGGGTAGCTCACTTGGAGATGGCGTCCTTACCATGTCTAGAAATGAAAGACAACTTCCCTGGAGGCTGACTTTAGTGATAACAACATATGCGCATATGCACATTTCTGATCCATTTATGTTTTGGTCTTATATTCATAGATCATTTTGTAAGTATAGGAGAGTTCAATTGTAGTGTGCAATTTTGTTTTTCTCCCGTGTATCACTCAGAGCTCTGACCTTCCTGCGAGCTCGAAAACAAAGTTGTTGAGCGGAGAGAGACGCATTTATTATCAAAGACACAGAATAAGTGGTGTCCATGGTCCTCTTCAGGCTTTGCTTTTTTCTCTCACTGCTGTGAGACGCAGCTTTTGCAGGTAGCTTCTGGGCCCTATGTGCGCTGGTGATATCCGCTCCCCAAAGGCCCGTACAACTTGTCCTTGGTTCCAAGGAACTGTGAATAGTTACCCAGACAGCTTCATCTCCGGGTATCGGGAAAGATAAGTGATGGTGGCGAAACTATGTCGCTCATCCGAGGCATTCAAAACCACCGCGCAGGGCAGGAATTCAGCCAGACATGACACCGTGTGAGTTCGCTGATTAGTCTCTTGCTTCTGATTAAAGTCTCCTCAGAGCTCAGCTGGAGCAAACGTATGAATGATGTATACGCACGTGATTGCTGCCTGCACAACCGCCTATTTAATTTATGTCAGTGTTTTCATTTATATTAGCTGTTATTCTAATTTTGAATGCAGCTTTTTCTTGTTTCATCCCTTTGAACACCCTTTGTTTATGTGTAGAGTTTCAAGCCCATCTTTTACTGTGAGCCACTTTGTAAACCTCAGACATTAACAATTATCTCTCCAAAAGTGCGACGACAGTGATTGAGATACATTATAATGGCTGCTGATGGTTTGCAGGTGCGTGTGCAATTAATTAATGAACAAATGACACGGCGGCTGCTATAAATAGCCACAGCCATGTGTAAGGGCCATGCCCAAGGAGGTCTGAAACAGCTCTGAAGATCTCACCAGTCTGAATCGGGGTAATTGTGTTTCGTCTTTCCTTGTGTTTTATTGGCAGTTTAATAGAGCACTCGTGGGTATTCATATGCAAAAACAACTGATAAGGACGTAAGGGGTGGAATCAGGCTCGTGCACATGTACATCGCACTGCTCATGTAAAATCAACAGACTGTGTAAATGTTATAATAAAGACGTCTTGTTATACCGAAGTGACCACCGATTGCAAGATGAACAGAGACTTCTAGTTTGCCAAAATGGGAACTCAAAGTGTTTTCAGATGTTTCTAAGCCAATTTTATTCCTTCTTGGCCTTTTTTTCTGCAGCAACCATTATGTTTTATTGTCATCCTGATCGTCTTCCGTTCATGCACAAACATCAGTCATTCAGTATCCCAGTGGCTCAGTGCAGGTTTTGTTTCCAGTTTTTGTTTCTTGTTTCAGATAAATCCTTTTTATGTTTTGGTTTATCTGTGAACAAAGTTGAAACCTTGTGTTTGCTGTGAAGATATAGGTATGCAAAAAACAAAAAACTATGCAACGCTAAGTGGGTGTGTAGCAGGCTAATCTCATCTCTGAGCGGCGACTTCTCCAAACTCCATCCACCTGTTGGTGCTGACCACCAAATTCACTATGCTGGCTGGATCATCGCATGAACCCAGACGGAGCATCAGCCTTGTTGATTATATTTTTATAGAGAGCAGTAAAAGCAAGAAGAGTTAGCTCCATGCACTAACATTTAGGGAGGGAAGTTACCTATAGGCAACCAGAGTTCGGTGCATCCACTGGAGGCCAGCCGTCAATGGGTGACATTTAGTATAAATCCAAACAAAATACTTTTGTATTTTCATATTTTCATATTATTATAGTTTAAAATGAGATGTTTTACACTAATAAAAGATATCCATGACTATATATTGTATTACGGAACTTATTTTTGTACTATAGTGTGCGATTACTTCGTTTACAGGCCTGAAGTCCCAGTGCACAGTGTCACCTGAAGACATTTAAGACTGAGCTGACCTTTTCAAGCCCCCCATTGCAAACAAGACGGTCAGTGCAGTTTCTGTCGCGGCACACAAGTGAGGACAATCTTTACCAGAAAGCATGCGCTATCTCGGTTCTCCCACGAAGGCCACAAAGTCAACCATCACAGAAGATTATAGACTCTGGCAGATAATACAAGACTCTAATCAAGACCTTAGTACTCCCCCAGACGCACAAATCTTCTCGTGTAACATGAAACCCAGCAGCCAGTGCTCCTGCTTTGTCTTTCTCCGACTCGTCTGTCTTCTCTTGGACCGCTGATGTGGAATAGCATGAAAAGGAAGGCATTTGTGTCACAGAAGATTTTCTGGAGGCCTTGACAGGACGGATGGGTCTCCATTACTGTAATGAGGCTACAGGAATGGCCGCCGCGCTTCCCTCATTTACGCCATCTCAGCCCGCGCTTCCTCCAGGGGATACACTCTTTCCCATCTAATAGCCTACTCAGTCTTCCTACTCCCTTTCTATTTTGCGCTTCACTCTCATTCCCTTTTTACTAGAGCACAAATTTACAAGAGGTGCGTACAGTCATGTGTGTACGCGAGGGAGAAATGTTTCACATGAGAAGCTTAAGGGTAACGCTGGTGTCCAGCTGATGGATGTGGGCCGAGAGTACACGAACATGCAAAAAAAATATTTAAATGAATTTTGGGTGGAATTTCGAGGAAGGTTTGTACAGTTTATCGATCACTTCAGCCTTGTGAGAAGAAAGGCAGAAAGTCGTTTTGGAGAATAAATGTCTCAATAGTCCATTTTAAACTCGGTTGTTTTCGCAGTTGACAAGTCATTTTCAGATTCTCCCCAACGAGAGGAATTTCTCATCAAATCTCTCTCTCGCTCTCTCTCTCTGGCGTCTTTGGGATACACAAACACCACGCACACTTTTTCATTTTGCTCCCACAGACACACCAGCGTCATCAGACTTTCTTGACTTTTAAATAACACATCTCGCCTTGGCATTCTGCATATTAATCAGTCAATTTATCAGTCAGCTTTAACAATTAACAGAGGACACGCTTGCTTCAGTGGGTAGCTTTATTTGTGTTCCACGAGGGTGTGATCCCTGAAAAGGTCAAGATTGCTGTGGTGATTACTGGATCCATCATTGTCTCCTTGGAGCAGTGACTGGGTACTGTTGAGGAGAAAGGCAGTGAGACTGTGTCACGGAAGTCTTACAAGTGTGAGAAAAAGTTTTGGAAATCTTTTGTTAATGAAAGTCAGTATTTTAGATGATTATTCCATACTTCAAATGACGTCACTGACCATAGTGTTTTAATGTTATAGTCAGGTTAAAGCGGAGTTACCTCTGCATGACATAAAGTTGCGACCTACGCACATAGTCTGCATCGATGCAAGCCATTCATACTTGTGCGCTCAATGTAAAAACGCTACTGTGTTGTTTCCACTTCCTGCTTCACTTTCAACAAGGCCGACTGAAAATTTGGCAGAAGATGAGTTATGCAAACCTCCTCAATTAACCTTTCTTCTATGTGTTCCATGATCCAAAACAATCACTGTGAACGCTGCAGAGATGGAGAAGCAGCCTGAAATACTAAAGCAGAAACATGCTACTACCAAGCGGACCAATCAAAGGTCTTGCAGAACGCATCGCTGCGATGTTGCTCTAGCTTCTGCTTCAACTTAACGCAGAAGTGTAAACCGCCTATGCCAACTTCACTGCAAAAGTATGTAACACCCACACTCAAGTCCCATGCTGTTACACCCCCCCAACATATCTCATCAACGAATCCATGATCATTGTTTTTATTGTTAAAACTAATCAAACCTCCACATTGATTTACATGACTTGTGATCATGTTGAACTTAAGGCACAAACATCCAATTTCTTTTTCTGGATATGGTTCAGAAAAGCAAATAAAACACACAGGTCAGCTAAAGACGATGATTATGGCTTTGATAGTATGCAAAAACTTAAATAGGTATCCCACATAAAACTCTGACTTTCTTTTCATCCATAAGTAAAAACCAAAACAAACTACTTCTTCCAGTAGCTCTGAATGTAGGCACAGACTAACTCATGGTCAGGGTTACTAAAGTGTTAAAATACTAAACTGAATGGGTTTTTTTCTCTACTGTCTTAGAAGAAAATATAATGGAGGCTCCTGATTTTTATGAAAGGTCGTAGTAGTTTGAGTCTGAAGTGCCCTGCTCTCTTTATTCGTCACAGTCAGCCTTTCTTGACAAAGAAGTCTTGGAGTAACGGCTGAGGTGAAAAGAAATCTCATAAAACATACGCACAAAAACTCATTCTATCCTTTGTGCTACTGCAGAGATCATTGTACGATCCCTTAAACATATGCAGGCGTCTCATCCTTAAAAAAGAGTTTTTTTTCGTAACCACAGACGTCACTGTGTTCATCTTCTGTTAATGCTTCGACTATGCTGTTGACCAAACAGGTAATGTACTTAATTGTTAATTCTATCATGTTCAGGGCTGATGAGCTGTGTGAGAGTCTGAGGATAAGCTACACTATATTACCAAAAGTATTCGCTCACCTGCCTTTACTCATTCTATGAACTGAAGTGCCATCCCATTCCTAACTCATAGAATTCAATATGATGTCGGTCCACCTGTTGCAGCTATTACAGCTTCAACTCTTCTGGGAAGACTGTCCACAAGGTTGAGGAGAGTGTTTATAGGAAGTTTTGACCATTCTTCCAAAAGCGCATTGGTGAGGTCACACACTGATGTTGGTCGAGAAGGCCTGGCTCTCAGTCTCCGCTCTAATTCATCCCAAAGGTGTTCTATCGGGTTCAGGTCAGGACTCTGTGCAGGCCAGTGAAGTTCATCCACACCAGACTCTGTCATCCACGTCTTTATGGACCTTGCTTTGTGCACTGGTGCACAGTCATGTTGGAAGAGGAAGGGGCCCGCTCCAAACTGTTCCCACAAGGTTGGGAGCATGGAATTGTCCAAAATGTTTTGGTATCCTGAAGCATTCAATGTTCCTTTCACTGGAACTAAGGGGCCAAGCCCAGCTCCTGAAAAACAACCCCATACCATAATTCCTCCTCCACCAAATTTCACAGTTGGCACAATGCAATCTGAAATGTACCGTTCTCCTGGCAACCTCCAAACCCAGACTCGTCCATCAGATTGCCAGATGGAAAAGCGTGATTCATCACTCCAGAGAACGCGTCTCCACTGCTCTAGAGGCCAGTGGCGGCGTGCTTTACACCATTGCATCCGACGCCTTGCATTGCACTTGGTGATGTGTGGCTTGGCTGCAGCTGCTCGGCCATGGAAACCCATTCCATGAAGCTCTCTGCGTACTGTACTTGGGCTAATCTGAAGGTCACATGAAGTTTGTAGCTCTGTAGCAATTGACTGTGCAGAAAGTCGGCGACCTCTTTGCACTATGCGCTTCAGCATCCGCTGACCCCTCTCCGTCACTTTACGTGGCCTACCACTTCGTGGCTGAGTTGCTGTTGTTCCCAAACGCTTCCATTTTGTTATAATAGAGCTGACAGTTGACTGTGGAATATTTAGGAGCGAGGAAATTTCACGACTGGATTTGTTGCACAAGTGGCATCCTATGACAGTTCCACGCTGGAATTCACTGAGCTCCTGAGAGCGGCCCATTCTTTCACAAATGTCTTGTTTCACAGTCTGCATGCCTGAGTGCTTGAATTTATACACCTGGGGCCAGGCCAAGTGATTAGAACACCTGATTCTGATCATTTGAATGGGTGAGCGAATACTTTTGGTAATATAGTGTATGTCTGAAAATTGCGTCTGGAGGTCAGTAGGCCTATATGCAAACGACAATTAGAATGAATTCATAAGCTACCGACAGAACAATAGACCAGAATTTCTGTGTTGGCTTTAGAAAGCGTCCGCTTCAACTGTGAGTTGTTCGAAATGCTGTACTTGAGCTGAAGGCTCAGAGTCAGCCAGACCCTGCCTGTTACATAAGTAAATAAGCATTTATAAGTAAAGCTCTGGCAGCATTATTCAAGCAAGGTCTCGGAAATAAAACTTTACCCTCAATTAGGGCAACCACAAGTATAGATTATTTTCCAGTATTTTATTTGCAAGGTGAAAATTATTTCTACATTTCTGTGCTACTAGACAAGATTGACTTCTACGATTCACTTGCTTTCTTAAGATCATACGCTCCTACATGGAGCCATAGCAGAGACCGCCTTCAAAGAACAGACTGTGACTGGAAATGTTTTTCCACCAGGTAAAGCCAAGGATCTTTGTTGTAAATTTACATCTCCGACAAAATACCCATGTGAACAATGATCATAAACATAAATTATTGCAGAATTCAACAAAAGAAAGTACAGATGCGTGACATTTCACTCCTCCAATCCCAGAAGTCAGGCTTTAAACACTGCCGATCCAATTTTAGAGCGCACAGAGGAAGAGAATTGCCTGGCTAGAGATCCTATAGTCCTACAAAAGCATGCCTCTCAGGTACCTTTTCAGCTGCATCTGAAATCCTTCCCAGCCGCTGTATTGTTTGCACACACCAAAACAGGTAGATGAATGCAGGCATTACACAAAGTGAAGGCAAACACAAAGAGGCTTAGGTTTGCTCTTCCCTCCTAAAACTGAACAGCTTTAGCCATGTACTGTATGCATCAGTGTTTGAAAGTGCATCCACTGTATAGTCGTTTTATAAAACATGTATTTAATCTCACTCACAGCGTAAATGAATGCCACTTGGTAACTTCACCCTGGGGTGCAGGGTCTCCCGAGGAAGATCAAGTAATTAACGCATTGCCAAAAGAAGGCCTTTTATCAGATTTCTCACTCTAATTGGAGGAGACGATGTTAAACTGTCAGTCTCCAAAACTAGCCCCACGCTATACAGCTATGTATGCAATGTTATGCATTTGCCAAACAATGTGTAAATATACTAAATAATAATTAAGAAAAAAGTTAGGAATTTGTTTAAAATAAATGCTAATACACTGAAAAGAAAGACATGACATTTGACAATTGAGTTCTCTCGCGTTCTGGCTTTACAATGACATCTATATTCTTAAACTGAATACATATTGTAGCGTCTCAGACAAAGAACGCTGCAGAGGCTTTTCTGCAAGTTTCGAACACGAGCTTTTGTCGGCCGTAGCCCACGCCAACACCATAAACACAGTGAGTCTGACACTTATATACGGCTCTAGCTCAGCAAACTCTCAGCTCTACCATAACTTCCGTCTCTTGCATGGTGCATTCACTGACATCAAGGACAAAAAAAGAAAACAAAAACACGTTCAATAACCACAGCAATAATGTGAACCAATAGAACACAACAGAACTGAATGTAAACACATGAAGCCTTTTCCATGTATAATAGCTAAAGGTCAAATAACTGACAATGAAATTCACTAGTGAATTGTTGATGTGCAGCCTAATTCTCCGTTACCGCAGGGTGTTTTGTTGAAGTTGTTAACTGACTGCAGTTGAGAGGATTTGGACCGCTCCTCTGCTAGTGTTTGCAGATGCCTTTTCAGACGAGTATGCATTGCAATCGTATTTGCGTTATATTTCAGGACTGACTTACATATTTTGATACTTGATGAACTTCTGCTAGTTTGCTGCACCAACCCACTGGGCTCTCTCTTCACCTGTCTTCTTGGAGGCATCCAAGTTGCTATTGTCATGTGACCAGCGAGTAGTCTACTTCCTGCTTAAAGTGTCATGGCACAGTAGTGAAGTCGACTAATTGTCAGTACAACCCCTACTATGTACGCACTCTACACACGATCTGTACGTAGCTGAGAGGCTTTACAATCAGAGGGTTATGGTTGACGAGTGTTAACCGCTGACTACCAAGATCTTTTAGATCGATTGTGTACTTGCACTGGCCCTAAATGCTAAAGTTCAAACCAACTGACTGAAATATTTGCATACCCAACACCTGTCCCAACAGGAAGCCAAACTTGGTCGCATGAATGATTGGAAACGGCCATCTCAGCAGTTCTGAAGCTGCTTTGTTTTAATGGTCCCAGATTAATGTGACAGCTGACCCAGTGAGAACAGTGTGCTCAGCAGTGTGGAACAGACATTTTACGTGCACGTGAAAGACATAAAACATAAGCTATGACCTACTGATGGTATCATCAATGACTCTCCAATGGCACCAACCAGGAGGAGTTATACATAACAATAGGGCTTTCATTTTACGGGTGGTGGTGGGTTTTGTAATGATTCATTTGTGTATAATGAAAGGTTGTAACTATAGACAGTAATCTCCATTAATTAATCATTATAGAAAGAATGGAGTAACAATTTAATAATATTACCGAATTTATAAATGGAATTTTTTGATAAATTGCTAATCATCAGTTCAGAGGCATTCAGTGCCACAAGCATCCACAGCAGTTGATGGGTCTGTGACACCGGTGTGTTCATTTAGAGGGGTTCAAACCCAGTCACATCAACCGTAACTGTGCCTATCGTTTCGCTCTACTGTCAAAAAAGTTACGTTTAGAATTTATTCATGGCTTCGGCTCAAAAGAATCTTCCCACTTGGCTTTCCATCCAGAAGTCGGAACAAAAAACAACTTGAGATAGAGGGGGTAGCCTAATGCTTATTGTGCGTTTTCTTTGGAGTGCTCTCAAAAGCAAGATTTTGCCCTTTTTTTAGTTTAACTAGCTTTTAATTTGCCCAGTCTTTTGAGCAATTACCAGAGGTGACTCAGCTTCGTGGAGCACCACAGGACTAATTATTTTTCACTTTAATTTTCTTGCTGGCGTTCTTTTTCCCCCTGCTCGGTGTACGCCTGTCCATTCATTGTGCTGTCTGTGTCTGTGACTGAGTGGGAGTAAGCTTTTGTGTTTGCGCAATGGCTCGATTGATTATTTATTTTATTTTAAGGTTACAGCTGCAGCACTCTTCCCTGCCTGCCTCTGCTGGAAGACATACTCTGTGATTAAAAAGAAAGAAAGTCCCGGTGACCTTGAATTGTTTGTCCTATATGAAGTGCGTATGCCTCTCTGAAGTGTTTATTTGTTCCCTATGGCTGCCTGTTGCCATCCAACATATTTCCTTTAAGTTGTTGGAGAACAGTTATTTTATCATATGGATATTGTGGAGTCCTTTGATAAGGACCTAAGACTAAAGGGTATTCATAGGCAGATAGACAGTATAATATACAAAAAAAAAAAAAGTGATCAGGCTTTGTGGTTTCTGACAAGAAGTCGTCATTAGAGGCTTTGGTTTTCTTGTAATCATATCATTAATTCAGGCTTTCCTGAATCATGATCCATGATGTATCCATTTCAACGTTAACAAATGTTAGATATTAATCGTTTAAAGAGATACAGGCCGTGGTTCAAAGAAAAAGCACAGAAGTCAGACGACAGGTTGCCAGCGTAGCTTATTTCATCTTGAAACAGCATGCATTTCCACAGTGTTTCATCCACCAATCAACTTAACACAAGCCTTGAGATGAATGGAATCCATTATCTTGCCTTCACTTTGAAGGTCAGCCAACTAACTTTTAAAGTTATTGTCCGAAAAAGGACACAGCGGTGGTGGGAAAACATTTCCACTTTCAAGAGCTACCTCACTGGATGTCTGAAATTTCTCATTTGGAGTTGACAGGGTGCTGCTGGGAGCGGAGCAGCATCAGTCAGGGACAGCTCTCTGACTGTGGCTCCTATCTCTCATTTTCTCTCTCTTCTCTGCAAATACGCCCCCATACCTACTCACATAACCCAGAGACAGCCAGGCCGCGCTGCAGTGTGGGCTCCCCACTCACAACAACGCAGCATGCTGGCAGGCTCACAGCAGAGAGCTAGTATAGATGTGCTTCACAACAGTATCATTGTGCCAGGTGATATTTATTTGTTGCTGTAAAGACACGACTTCGTGGCCGGCTGTTGTTGGTTGCAGTATAGCGTTGATAGGTGAAGTGCATAGTGCAATTCTGCCATTCTCTCAACACACAAACCGTCATCAGGATGAATAAAAATGATCTTAATTAGGAGGCAAAGTGTACAGGATGCGTGCGGTTAAATAATGTAAGCTGTGGTTTCATACTCTTGATGTGGAAAGGCGTCGAGGAAAGGGTTCTGTACATTTCCTCTTCAACCCAAATGACATTTCCACAAGCCATGGCCCATGACAATGCCCTTTAGTCTTCAGACATTCATGAAGTAATTAATAGTTGACTTTGAGGGATTATACTACACGAATGCGCCTTTGTTTTGGTGACCTTGGAGAGGTTGACTAATCTCTCTAATTGAGTAGATGTAAACACTATTGTTCCCGCTCTGTTCCAATGTCAATTTGCTCATGTTTGTTGACGACTTCTCGCGCAGTATCTTAAAGTGTTCTCACCGCGAGTGAAGGCATTATGACAATCTATTTATCTAGAGGCTGTTTGGCACACTGTTTCCCTGTGAACTGCTGTGGATCAGGGAACCTTGCTTATAATTAATGTATTCAAAGCAAAGGAAGAAAAATAACTCCACTCAGAAGTCACATGTAATATTAAAATCATGTTTTCAGCGTTTTCTCGTCCATAGGACTCTGCGCAGCAGCAGGAAAAACGATGCTAAATATTCATACTTTAATAGTATTTCGGCATTTTACAATGCGATGATGGATTTCCCTGTCTATGCCCTCCTTGAAAATCCAGTTTCATACATATTTAATAAGGTCCTCTAAACAATTTTTACATTTTGTCATCTTCAATGATGCATGCCATCAAACTCACAGCAAAAGTGCCCCCATTGTTCTCACCGGCAAACACCACACCCAGTGGTTCAGACTGCCAACTTTCACAGGTCTGTATTTATGATCAAATCCTTTAACCTTGGCTCGAATGGATGGCTGCGGTCCCGAAGCACCTTTAATGGAGCACGTTCGTATGATATATTAGTAAATGAAGAGCTGAATTTGAATGATATGATTCCACCTCTCGAAAAAAAAAAAGAAAAAAAAAAAACATGTCTAGAGAGTGCAGATGCGCCCGAGCTAAGTGGGATACATTAATCACAGCATCCCTGAGGCTGTTTCAGTGCATGCTAAAGCAAATGTTCCTGTTCATTGACAACAGTAGAAAATTAATGTGGAAGACTGTCCTGGAAATGAATCAATACACAAATGAACACTGTGCCTGCACAATAAGTGGCAGCACAGACAGTGATGTCTTAATGTAGCTGCACATTTTAATTGTATGCTATATGCTGTTTTTTTGTTGGGATGAGAAAAATAATGGTTTGTTTACGCACCTCTGCGTGTGGAAAACTGGCGAGAGGCGCTGGGTGAGAAGGTGTAAGGCGAGCCTAAATATGCAGCCTCCTATTTGTGCGTGTTCACGAATGTGTGCATCCGAACACGTACGCCGGCCCGAGACATTGTCCAAATTAACCTGTGCAGTATCAGCAAACAGCTTCTGACAGTCCATTTCATCCTGACAGAGACCTTGTAACCCCGCTGCAAGCGAACCAGCCGAGAAAAATATGGAAATTGACACTTAAGACACAATGACAGTCCCGCTATGACCTGTCTGTCTCGCATGAACACGGATCCCACGTAGACACACGCAGAGTTTTGTGTCAAGCGCGCAGGTGTCCTCCTCCACAAAACTCACAATTAATTCCTTTAATAGCATTTTGCGCTCCTCTTTTCTCCTAAATTTATCTCGCCACGTTGGTCACAGGAAAAGATAACCTGTGATTAATGAGCACTTACAAGTAGTGCAAACACACAAAAAGAGATAATATTAAATAGTCTAGTATCGTTTTGGTCTCTTTCTCTATCTGCAGCCATGAGCTTTTAGAGAATTCATAAAAGCACACTCATTCATTTCAAGCCGCTGCTTGAACTTGTTCAAAGGAAATTGTGGGTTATGTATCACATACAGAACACATACAGAGGAGGCAAAACTTGCAAACCGATCTGTGCTTAGACATTTGTAACACACTTTCTTCGTTCGTATATAACCCCCGCATCGAGTTTCAGAGCGTTTGACTTTTCATTAGCTTCATTAGGCGGCATCGCGTGGCTAGTTAGTCAGCGTCTCACTATTTAGTATTGATTTGCTTTAACCGCTTCCCATACAGGCAAAGATTACATGTGCAAGATTGATTGAAAAGGCTTTGTTTACATTGGGATTCCCATTCTTTTCAATAAAAGCGCCACACGACATGACATTAATCTTTCTTGAAATAATTTCAGAAGTATTGACTTTGGATGTTCTTTTGTCCGTTCAGAAGAAAACCTCATTCAATAGCCCAATTACAGCTACACTGATAACCAGAAATAAAGAGTCTTTCTCAGCAGTATGCGTGCGGCTCATTTCATACGTATAGATATGGACGGGGGCGCTTTGTGGAACGCGCTGCTATAATTGTTTCTTTTATATTAAGGATTTTATGTGGCCTCAAACAAACAGGACTTCGCAGCCTTAACTTGGGGACACACAACACAACTTTCACAGCCTTTACAGATTTTGTTACACTACACACTAACAGACTGGCTTCAGCAGATTCTTTTGTAACAGACTGAATGATTCATCAGACCAACTAAAGCCAAGTGAACGCATTAAACTCTCATGCAAACTACTTCCCCTCACCTTCTGATGCTATTTCCTGTGTCCTGCCCTCACACACTTAAAGATTTTTGTGCCATCTACCAAAGCCAAGTGTACCTATAGTGCAGACTGGTGCAGACTTTGCCCAAGAGTTCGATGCATTCATTTGGTTTGATAAATCCAGGTGCAGTTGTTAAGTGTGTGATCACCATTTTGTTGTTTCAATGTCTTCCACCTGTCAGCCATAACGCTGTAACGCCGATGGTCTCATTATTCTGAAGATAATGTGTTAGAGACAGATGAAATGGGTAAGTGCAAAGATTTGAGTTACTTTGACAAGAGCCATATTGTGATGTGACTGGGTCAGATCATCTCCAAAACTGTGGTCAGTAGCTATCAGAGTGCTTCAAGGATCACAGTTTTTTTTATATGGGGCTGCGTAGCTACAACCCAGTTGGGGTAGACATGCTGAGCCCTTTCCACTGTTGAAAGCTTCTGAACTGGACCACAGAGAAATGGAAACACTTGGCCTGGTCTGATGTATCACATTTTCTTGTACGTCTTCGTGAACACGTGGCACCAGGAGGCAAGAGACTTGGGTGCTACAAGCGTGTACTTGGTCATCAGCAATGTTCAGATGCTGGTTCATATCGAAGTTACAGCCATAAAAAAAGGACATGGCTAACATTTCTGAGAAGAACATTGCATTGTAATGAGTTCATTTTAATGTTATATATGTTATAAATCCATGTTTTATATGTCAGGATTCATTCTGTTTTGCTTGTCTGTTTCCATGCTCTTAACTCTCCTATCATTTTGGACGAGCTACTCCCACCTGTCCCACTTTCCTGCATCCCCCTGGGCATTTATCACACTAAGTACACAAACTTCAAACTTGGGCACTTAGTAGTTCGGACTTGACAAGTTTGATTCTGAAGCACAGGCTCTGGAGGATGGGAGGAGGCTAGAAGGTCGGTCTGGAACTGGAACAACAGCGTCACCCACAAAGGGCATTCTGGGATACACAGCTTTACCTCCCAAGTGCATCCTTGATAAAAAGGAAGGCAGCATGTTTTTCACTTTTTTCACCAGTCCAGAAGAACACAAGTAGAGCCAATAATGCATATCGATAAGATCCCGTCTCTTCTGCTCACCTGCATGCACCCCCTTCTAAAGTGTGTTGTACTGTATGTACCACCACCTGTCCACCATTCATTCTCTGAGCCTGCCAGCTTTTCATTCTGTTCTTTAGTTCTCCCTTGTCTTTGACCTCTGCCTGTTTATCTGGAACTCATTTTTTATATATTTTTTTTTTTTGCCTGGCCCCTTTTTGACTCCTCTGACTTGTGAGTGAACTTCGTTTCAGTAAACTACAAGTTGACATCTTTCCTGCCCGTCTCCACGTTTTTGCATTTGGGTCCATTTTCAGAGCCGTTCATGGTCTTATGGTAATAGCCTTATGCGCTGAATAGTGATTTGTTTTAGAATATGGAAAGTAACCCAGAGGAACAGGCTTCATATTTCAGAAAGACTGCCTCAAGAAATATAAAATTATTCCAGTGACTAAAATCTCTCATAGTACATAAAACATGGGTGGACTGCGTTTAGCATGGTGTTTAGCGGGGACATTTTTAAACCTGTTCAAGCCGCACTTTACTTGATCCATTTGGTTAAAATGCGTCTTTGACTGCTGGAACTACTCAGCGGAATAACATTAAAGCGTGCGCAATAATAAAACTTCCAGGTTTGGCCATCCACTCAGTAATTAATTGAGATAACACAGTCACTTCAACCGCACTCCAACTTTTAACTCCAAAAACAATAAAGGTCATTAATTGCTTTTCCTCCTACCCATGTGGCTGACGTAATTTCACACAAGAGACTTCTCTCCCAGTTGAAATCATTTCAATCAAGCATGTAACACACCTCTGCCCTTCTCCCTTTCGTCGTTCGAGTCTAATATTTGTAAAAGCGGCCATCCAGCTTCAACATTCTGAAACTGGGAGTGGAGAATATTACATTCGAGTGATCAACAAGTGCAAGAAGCTGTCCCAAACGTTCATTTATCCACAACCAAACAAGTTGACTGTAATGTAGTTTACTGGATTAGTATTGTTAGGTATGTCTGATAATTAAACTTAAGCTTATACAGATGGTACTTGCCGCTGCCAGTGCTTCGATGATAAACACTGTAAATGGACCCGGATTCAGAGGACGAAGACTCAGCTGAATGTGCGCCTGCTATCCTATAATCAAGTTCAAATTCCATTTACAGAGCCCTGTCCTCAGCAAAATTTCTCCCTCATTAAAAGGTTTAGAGACTGCACCATTTTCCCGTATCCACTCCCTCTCGAAAACATGCTCCTGCTTAATTCATTTACCCATGCTTCCTATGCACACCAACAGTATAATTGCGGTGGTAATGAACGTGCAAAAGAAGCAAATTGGGATAGCATTAGCAACCCAGCAACGCTCGCTGCTTCTTCTAGCCCAGCCACCACCCCTCGGCACACGCAATGCGAGAGCGCGCCCGCACACAAACGCATCTGCTCTGTCGGGCCCGCCGCAGCACCTCGGCTTCCTGTTTGGCCTGATTCGGGTTGTTGTAGCTCTCTGCCAGCGTGCAGCTGGCACTCTCGGGGCTCAGAGGTGGCCCACGGGGATCGCTCTGCTCTCTGTAGTCGGCTATGCAAAGCAACAGCTGAAGGTCATGTGGTTTTAAAAGAAATATAAGCCCATTACATGTTTATCAACAACAGAAAGAAAATAGGGGAAGCTTTCAAAAAGCAATTACCCATGATATTCCAAAGTTGCATAATGCCATTCACTTTTATGGAGGGGCTGGAGGGTGTTAGAAGGGGCAGTTTTGATCGTAGGCCAAAAGGGATAAAGGGGAGAGAGTATGAGGGGATGGATAAAGCGTCCAAGCCTTGAAATAAATACGTTTCAAAGAGACGAGGGAATCATAACCTCACACTAGAGTTGGTGAAGCACATAGTGTACCCGAGCTAAGGGAGTTTCAGTTTTAAAAGGTACTCAGTCTACACTCACACTCGCAGCTCTATATTGAAAGTTTTTACCCGATAATGGTGAATGGTGAACCTAATTTAATTTGTCCAACGGTGTATAGATGACAGTGTAGAGAAGTCATCCTCGCGGTGGCAGGTGGAAAGACAGCACATCATCACACATTCACCATCTAGGATCTGTGGATGTCAGTAGAAAAATGTATTAATGATTCTTAGCAAGGCTACAAAAAAGCGAAAACTTTTTTGCTGCTTCACATGAGAAGTCTCCAAAGTCATTTGCATTCACGGGCTCCATGGATATATAGCATTGTGAAAAAGTTTCAAGACGCTAAAAGTGAAGGGGGACGCCCTCTGTTCTGTGCAAAGTTCTTCGCCAGGTTTTGAATTTAACAAAGCACAAATTCTACACCTCCTAAGGTGGTTTCTAAGGTAGTTCTTGGAGAACATGGAACAATTCTTCTGTGATTTGAGATTCCCCAGTTGCTTCCGCCTCTTTATGTAATCCCAGACCAAACGATGTCGAGATCAGAGCTCCGTACCCCACACTGAGTTCTGTAGGGGCCATACCATCCGACGCATGTTTCCTTTTTCTTCTTGTCACTGAAGATACAGTAGCTCTCTATGACCAGTGAGGTTTGGGTTTTTGACATGCAGTACAATTATTCTAACCAATCAGACATCTCTCTGACTGAAATGCACAGAGGAGAACGATCTAAACATATCAAGTGTTTTTAAGGTTTTGCACAGTATTATACAGACTGTTTTTGATGTTTCTGCACCATCCTACAATTAAAGTCTGCACAATTCAGCACTTTGGCCAGAAATGTAGTATACATAATTCTCTCTGGTTTTCTCAGGGTGAATAAGAGACATTGAATGTAATGAGCACATATAGGAAACCAACACCAAGGCCTGGAAGAGCATGCAAGTTGAGAATATTTTAATATTTTCTTGGTATGAGGTGAAAGAACTCAGAATAGATGCCACAAAATACTACATAATAATCACATACTACACAAGTAGAGCAGACAAACAGCTGAGCAACACAGAGAAATTACAGGCAAATATTCCAGACTTTATAGAAGACAAATAGCTTCAGCAAAGCTCGTGAGATTTCGGAGTAAATCTTTATTCCTGCAGAAGTTTTCCACCAGTAATCCCGGCTGCTTTGGATCAAATATGCCCCCAATTTTATGCTGTCTTTCCTACTAGGTATAGCCTTCTGTTCCTCTAACCCAATTAATGTCACGCACTTTGCATGTAATGAGGCAACAGCCCCAACTTCATGTTGGCTTGCATGTGCGTCTTTCTCAAAGGAGGATGCAAGGGCAGGGATTAAATTGCATTAGCCGCATAATTATTTCCCCTGAAATGGATCATGACAAAAATTTGCATCTTGGGCTGCGTGCAGTGATGGACTACTGCAAAGATGCCTTTGCTCTGCTCTTCTTTATGTTGTTAATATCTACGTCTTGTTTAGTTCTTATATCTGCTCTATGCTGCATGTGTATAAATATGCCATATATGAAACATGTTCACCTTTATACCCCTACACATACTGTAACATGACATACTGTGAAATTAAAAGCTATTTCATGCATGCATGCTCTCTGCAGCCCATTTCATATAATCCAGTGCAGGAAGACGCTGCAAACTATGATTAATAGCTATTTGCCTCGTGCATTAAGGATGAAAGAGAGGACGCTGCATTGTTGTATAAGGTGTGGAGACCTCATCTATCCAAAATGGATCTGTTTCCACTGAGTTCTGGGGATTTGGAACCAAGTGTCTGGCAGCAGCTCTGAATTGTTACTCACCCAACCTTGAAAAAAATAGCACACTGCAGCATGATTACGCCTCTCACATTTTCACAAACTGTCACAAAAACAACAAGCAGAGGACACACATTGCTTCAGGGAAAAATATGCATACTAAGATATTGTTTCCTTTGAAAAAAACACATCTGAGACCTTTTGCTTTTGTATCCTTGCCTTCCGAGTGCTGTTTTTGCATTGCTAAGCACAGCAATACGTCTTGCAGTAGGTTAGAGTGACACTGTCAGTGCAGATGGAAGAACATTAGTCAGCTATCGCTCACAGGTGACAAACCCAGTTAGGATCACCTAGACAAATTTGGTTTAGGTTTGCAATTACAGATGCTTGATAAGCGTTATTACCAAGGCCAGGTGTGTGTGTTTGTGTGTGCGCGGAATCATCTTTAAGGACATCCAACATGATTCCCTAGGTGAGACCAAGAGGCTGAATATAAATGTTCTGTAATTCGTTTTCTAGCACAACACAGAGGTGTGGCGCGCAATACCTGAATGGAATCACCTCTTGATTGCAGAAACATTTCATGCTGTATCGAAATCAAACACCAGTTTAAACTCAGTCTGAGTGACCAGAAGGTATTGATTTTCACCATGGAACACATCTTGGACATAGGCCATGTACTGTAGATGGCATCACATGTTTAATTGGCTGAGTTGTGACATTTCAAGTTCATTTTCCCTGCACGCCTCTCTTTCCTCCTTCTCACTGAAGAAGAATCTTGAGCATAACGTTTTGCACAAAGGAACTTTGCTGTCTGTATTTAAACCCAACCCTTACATGCACACAAACACATTGAATAGCAGACACACTTGGAGCAGTGGGCAACAACATGCAAAGCCCAAGGAGCAGTTTGGGGTGGCTCGGCGCTCTGCTCAAGGACACTTTGCCTTGTATGTTGCGGGGAAAGCAACATCTATTCGCTTTAATCAACACACAAACAGAAAATCTTTTATGAGGCACTGAAGTGTACCTGTTATCGGTTTTGCTGCTACACCTAAACTCAAGATATTAAGGTTACTTCTTTTAAAGAGCAACGTACTGTTTGACCTTTTAACTGTATTTACTTTTTACTTTTTTGTAATGCCTTTTTTCTTTTGCCATAGCATTTTGCATCACGTTGCTGTGCAGTAGCAGGTGGTGGTGAGTCTGTGAGAGTTGAGTGGGTTTGTCTTTTTGGCAAATTCTTTTGATGTTTCCGCTTATCATGCTTCTGTCGGCTGCACAAAGTCCACCATGTCCGGACACTCTGTCCACAGTTTCCCTGCAGTGAAAAAGAAAAGGAGTTGCTTTTGTGTCTGGGTGTGTTTTTCAGCAGGTGAAGAGACAGGCTTAACTGCTACATCGGTAATGCAGCTGGGGCTCAGGTGGTAGAGCATGTTGTCCGCTAATTGCAGAGCTTGCCGTTTGAATCTCCCGGCGCCTCCACGTGCCGAAGTGTCCTTTGGCATGAAATTGAACCTGACATCTTTCCTGAGGGCAGGAGAGCACCGGAGCTGCCGTGTGTGTTGGTGAATGACAAAGACTGTAAAACGCTCTGGTTGCCCGCTGAGGTAGAAAAGCACAGTATAAGTTCAAAACCCGTTTGTGTGTGGTGCTCATTGTGGAGAGTGGGATTAGGTGCCCAGAGATAAGATGGAGGAACAGATGGAGTTTTGCCGACTTTCAAACTGCTTGGCTCTCCCTCACCCGTGTGGTACCGATTTAGGGTTTTCAAATGGAGATGTGACTGATACCGGCACATCCTTATGAAAGTTTTAGGATAAGATTGGAGAAAAAGCTCCCGTTTTAACTGGCCAATTTACGTTTTGTTAACTTGACCTTGCCCGGCTGTCCCCCTTTTGTGACAATGCAAAAAAAAAATCTCACATTCAGTTTCCCTTTTCATTATAATAAAGCAGTGGTGAGCCATCAGGGACAGCAAAGCCTTCTCTGCTGGTTTAAACTTTATCGAAACTTACTTACATTTCAATATTTTCCCATTAATCTTATTAAATTACTCCCAATAGCCTATTCTTTTCATTTCATGGCTAGTCTGTCTCTCAGCTGCAGTGCTTTTGGCGGTATAACTCTGCATTACAGCTTTTATCCAATCATATTTCAGCTATCACGTGTTGCTGGAGTCAAATAAATCTGCCTGGGCCTTCAAAATTAGAAATGCAAGCTGCTGGAGCTTGAAATACATTGTAATGACGCTGTTCCTTTAACCAATCACATTTCACGTTTGTATTCTTAGGCCTTCTCCGTGGCCTATGGTAGCGAGTTTTTTGCGTCCTCTGATTGGAGGGCCAGAGAGCCGCTCCGTTTAAGTCAAGCTAGCAATCCATGTTTATCTGTTGCACAAGGAAATCATCACCGATAACGTTTTAATAACTATTTTTTTTTAACTCACGAAGGAGGAGACACTATTGATTTGGTTGGAGATCTTAGATTTCCATGAAAAGGTGGACATTGTGAGGGAGGGCCACCCAATCCCAGAGCTAGCTAGCCTGACCCAGCTAGGAAAACTTACAGAACAGAGACTTCGAGCGCTACTTTTGGTTGACAGGCTCCAAGGAGAACTCTAAATTGTTTCTTAACTTCTGGTGAGTAAAATACATTATATTTACATCTGTAAATGTATATTTTTACCATTTCATTGGGTCGGGTTTTATTATTTGACATACGTGGTGTTGGTGCGTGGCCATGCTAAACTCATGTCCAGATATGTTTTTATAGTGATTACATTACAACTTCATACTGGATTTTATTCCATGAATGTCTCCACAGATGCCCCAATCCATAATAATAGAAATACATGAATATTACAATACCGTCATCCGTGGGCCATTCACACAGCCATGGCGACTGTGTGAATGTGTTAGCTCATTCATTTAAATCGCGAAATTGCCACTTTGTCTGGGGTTGCTAACCTGCAAGTCGCTCTTGAAGGAAGTTCAAACAGGTTGGTTTTTAACAGGTTTTAACTAAAAGCAGCGTTTAAACTAATTGCTTCTCTGAGAAGGCTGCAACCATCCGGCAAATAGTGAGTGATTTAAGGTAACACCGCAATCAGTACGGGAGAAGTGTCTCTTTTGCCAAGTCCATATCAGGTGTGCAAGGGAGGATCCACAACAGTGCGGCTGCTTGTTGTTCATGCTTAATTAAATTTGTTAATCGACTTCTTTGGTAATTAAACTCTGGTGTGTTTACTTTTAACTGTGGATCATCTCTTGGGTGCAGATAGCCTATTGGGATTAGATCTAGAAAGGAAGGTTGCATTGCATTCAACGTGTTGCACAACATCTCTGGCCTTAGAGTCTTCTCTCATTCTGCTATTGCCACTTTTCCATGGTTGCATACGCAGTGAAATAAGTGGAGATACTAAACAAACGGTATGCCTCTGCTTTGTGGTAAATCCATCTGTATCTGTCCATACTGGGTGGTTATGCGCCTCAGAAATAAAATCTATCTCTAGCTTTGTGCAGGCACATGGGATAGGTTTTTCCTGAATCAGTTGTTTTAGTTTAAACATTTAATGTTTTGCTTCAGTTTTCAGTTCTTCAGAAATAGTTCTCAAGTCCCAGATCATCGTGAATTATTTAGAAGCTTAACAAACTGCTGTTTCCCTCAAGCACAAATTAGTTAAAAGCAGAGCAAATATTGGATTGGATCAGTTGGTTGGACATGTAAATAAATACTGTTACCAAGTTTTTTAATCAGGTTTGCCACAGAGGTGCAAAGTGCCGACAGTCCATTCATTCTGGAGGTGCTTCTCCCCCGTCTCTGTTCCAACTTCATCTTTGCACCATATCTTTAAAGTTGATGAACAAAGCAAAACACTCGAGCGTGTTTATATTGCAGCCATCCGTTTCAGTCAGCGTTGCGCTTCTGAGAAATCATGTGAGTGCGGCAATACCCGCGAGTCCCGAGCTCCATTGCAGAAAAGAAGGAGCCGTTCCTCAAATGACCACTTCAGGCAGGATCTGAAGGTGAGTCATGCCCAGTGTTACTGCAGAAATAAACATGTTTACAGCCTGCTACAAGAAAAAATGTTTTTGGTCTCCATGACCACTTTCCTTATCATTGACATGGGCATTTTATACATCCCAACCATGGGTTTGTCCATCTTTATGTACAGTCAGCAGTGCTTCCACTTGTAGTTTCAACAAAAACAACTTGAAAAAAGCATTTTTCAAAACTAGGTCACTTTCTTTCAATTTATTTAAAAGCACAGACTGTAGATAGATAGATAGATAGATAGATAGATAGATAGATAGATAGATAGATAGATAGATAGATAGATAGATAGATAGATAGATAGATAGATAGATAGATAGATAGATAGATAGATAGATAGATATAGATAGATATGGATATAAAGTGTTGAAAATGCTGTTTAATAAAGAGCACTTAGGAAAGAGAAAGCTCCCGTTTTCCATTGATTTTCCTACATCACATTCTCCTAAGTCTCTGATATGGACTTGACAGCCATTCTGCTTACTATGTACCCAGCAGGGGAATATGCAGTAAAGGGAAAATCGTTCTAATCCTAACTGGGGTGCCATGCTGTAGAGTCTTATTAATGTGTAATATTGCTGGATTACTGGGTCTACAGGCAGCTTAGTTTGTTTGCCCAGAATAGGGTGATCATCCATGACAAGCAGGTGTATCTGCCAGTCTCCAGCTTGCTACAGCATTAACAAGATCCACGCTCTGGAGCCAAACACAGAACATCTGACACAAGGGAGCGAAGGCTGCCGATTGAAGCCGAGATGCGCTCCGCGTGGTCCCGGCCATGTCAGTGCTAAGACAAATGACATGTGTAAGAAAGCGTTTTGAAAGCTTTCATCTCGATTTTTAACAAAAGGTCATACTGCTTGGAAGGAGGAAGGAAAATAAAATGTCCTTGTTGGAGGCGGTAAAAACATTTGAAGGTGACTCCCGTTGTCGCAGTAGAAAGATGCGAACAGACAAGAAAAGAGAATGTTTTTTGTTTCAAACTATAGTAGCCAGGTGATTTTTCTTCCTTTTGTTGATGTTTATTCTGTGTGATTACCTTTGTGTTCAGCTCACGGCTCCCGTGCAGAGTAGATGCACTACGGCTGCAAAAGCTGTATTCAGTGCATGTAGTTTGCAGTGATTTAAACTGCCTACACATGATCTTTGCAGCTTAATGTATTTCCGTCCTCTCCTAGCCCTGTATCAGCACTCAGCATTACCCTCGGTGTGTCAGTGAAATGCCTTCTTCCTGGCACCATCAAAGGGAGGGCTAGGACTTTTGAATCCTGCCTGTCAAAATTCAAATGGACCCTTTGGGAGCAGTGTCATTCATCTCTGCTCAGTCAATAGCTGGCACCTCTGTCCCTCCATTGATTATCAGCTGCAGAGGGAAGGGAAGACGGACAGCATGCAGGCCTTTTGTTCTCTCTCCTGAAGGAGCACTGCCAGCAAAATAACTTGCCACAATTAAAATCTCAATACATCAGCTGGAGTTTAATTTGTGGCGGAGCCAAGCTGTTATCTGAGGCACTCGATGAAAAGTGGACAGAGGTGGTCTAAATACATAGAGATGCTCATGGAGCCAAATATGATTACCTGCTTCATTTTTCTTGGGTTTTGTCTTGTTTGGGGCTTCAACCTCTTTGTTTACTGTGGTAAATCTCTAATCTCAACCTGATTTTGGCAAATAGAAATTCAGATTAAACTGAGGGAAACTGATCGGTCAGTATCAACAGAAATCATCTATTGTACAACTGAAATCATTATGAAGATGATAGGTTAAAGACTTCTACGGAGCAAAAGCAGACAGAAAAGGTCGGCGAGCTTGTTGCACTTTAACCCCTGAGATGATTGCTCATCGCTATAAATTAAGTCTCCTTGACAAAGCAGGGAGCCAAATGGACAAGGATAGAGCCTGGAGACATGAACTTCAGCTCGCTCTGTCAACTTCCATAGCCTCCTGCAGAATGAACAAGCTAACAAGCTGTCATAACATTAGCAAGTGAATATCTGGAGATTTGGATTCCAAATGCAATGCCCCGATTCGCCGGGAGCTGTGCTGAATTCGGACGCAGTCCCGAAACAATGTGATGCGGATATAAATGGTGCAACACTAACAAAATCACCCTGTCCGGTCTGTCAGTCTTCTCCACCAGAACTTCTGGAGCTGCAGCACGAATGCTACATTGCAATCACACAAAAACAAGCGGCGAATGCTTCCACAGGAATGATCCCCTCCCGAAAAATGTGACTTCGAATGAGGTCAGATTTCACCCTGCATTCATCCAGTGAGCCACCGTACCTGTGTTTAATGTGAGCAGTATACAGAAAGAGGGACTTTAATGGATAGATGCAGCAAGTAATTCAGGCACTGCATGGAACCTAATGAGGGATAGGATTCAGAGAAACCAATCTTTTTTCCCCTCCATTGGTGCCTTTACCTCTTTCATAGAGCTACACTGCCCTCTAACTGGTCTGACGGGTACTGCGGCGCTGTTTGAACACACTCAGATAATGCTCAGATAATGGCCCATTTTGTCCATTCTGAACGCGTAGATGCAATAAAACCTTCTTTGCGCAAACCTCCACTGACCAGTAGACTTCTCTGTATGCATATAGGCTCGCTGTGAAACAGTAAATGTAAAGGTTTGGCCCACAGTGAAGCTCAGAGACAAGCCGGAGGAGGGGGACCAAGAAAAGCACAAAATGTGAATTGATCTCTCCAATCAGCATGATGAATGAGGGATGCCAGACGTTCTCTCTGCATTGCCGGGTCTCACTCTGCTGTATTGTTCACTCCATTGTGTTTTGGGTGAGGATCAGGGATTTGGAGCAGACATGCTTTTAGCCACTGAGTGAAGCTGTGTTGTTATTCTTCAGATCAAAAGAGTACACTGAGGTAATCTGAGACAGAGACGAGAAATGTGCGGGGCGCTTGGGATGTTTTAACTGTCTGCTATCCATATTGTACACGTGATACTGACATGTGATAGTCAAACGCCGTTTCTTTTCATTCCTTTGTTGTGAACCACAACCAAATGACACGGAATTAGATTCGAGACCGCAAACATGCGTGACTCCTAGAGCTATGTTTTCTTTACCTTCAGATACGGTGCACCCAGCACAGCGCATGCATAATTGCTTCACATCCCTGAATTATTCTTGCCACCTGTTCTGAGAAATTCAGAGTTCGTACCAAAAGAGGTCAAACGCAGTACGAGCTTTGTTTTCTAGCAACATGCCTCCATTCAATGCACCATTTTTCCTCTTAGGTCTTCGCACTCTTCTGACAGCAAGGGAAAACACAGCAGATGGCAACATCTGTAAACTTCACGTCAGATGTCTCACCATTGGAGGATCTCATTAAACGCAGGCTTCATGCATTTCTTTTCAGCGTTCTACATAAAAAGGTATTTGTCTCTTTGTCGCCAGGCTGCAGGTCGTGTCCCCGCACTTAGGGAAGGGAAACACAGCAAAATCTTCTTTATACTCTCCATCGCGATTTCTATTTTTATAACATTCCCAGGCAGATGCGGCGGCTTTACAGAGCAGCACAAACACAACCAATCGCGTTCGCTTACATTGAATTATTTGAAAGTCAACGTACAGTGTGTGCATGTAGAGCATTTTACAGAGGCTTATAAAATCCGCTCGGATTGAGTGATGGAATGAGGTGGGAAACTTAGTGTGCCTAAAATCCCTGGATATAAATTTAACTGTGCAGCACGGAACCGCGGCACTTATTTCTATGAATACCCCGAATATTTAAATGATTCTGTCGATTGCACAAAATATTTTAAAAGTTATTTAGCCTCGCTGTGCAGTTGGGGATTGAGGATACTTTGCACAGAGGTCTGTGTTTAAACTCATGGCCATTGCAGTTTTGTGGTATATATGCGCTTGAACTAAGGCCACTAAGCACCCAGTGTTACTTCCTCAGCATCCATATGAGAATGAGAAGAACCATCTGGGGCTTCTAAATGATGGTCTGCATTAATAATCAGTAATATGACATAATGATTAATTCATTTATTAATTAAAGGATTTGACTTTCAAATAAATGATTGCCCCGAGACACAAATATTACACATGCATTCTTAATAAACGATTAAACTCCCTATATATACAAACCATCTATACTAACCTAATCATTAGATAGATGATGACAAAGAGTGATTATCAGTACAAGTAGTAGTAATAGTAGTTTCTGGGGACTGCTTAAAATGTCACTGATTTATATATAATTTACAAAACCGTTTAGCCGGTTCCACCCAGGCATGGGGGGTATTTCAAGCGTGCCTCGCTGTAATATAATTTCACGAAATAAAACCAAGGAGCATCAAGTGTGCCGCGGAGTGCTTGGCGCTTGATAAGCCTGTATACTTTAATAGGAATATATGAGCAATGCAGCGCTATTGATTTTGCGATTCCAACGCAACAAAAACAATCGAAGGTTGTCCCTTTACCTTGTCAGATGTCACGTAAACAGAGAGTACCCTTTCTCGTCGCACTGTTTGCCCTGCCTCCTCAAAGAGGTAATGTCACAGGGAGTGATCCTTTAACATTGATCAATTTAGCCGCCTGACACCATCATGGGAACGATTAACTCCTCCTGCTCCGGCCCGGGAAGGAGACACGAGAGGCAGGAGGTGGGGGGAGAGATTGTTCTGTGGCATGCACAGGCTCTGTTCTGACTGCTGCTGCTGCTGCTGCTGCTGCTGCTGCTGCTGTTGTGTGCCAAAATATCCAGCCTCACTCGTACTCCGCAGCCCTATGTATAATGCGTCTGGCACTGTTATCAAGTGGGCTCCAGATTTCTATCCACCCCGCTAGAGTGGCTTTCAAACTTCTCTGGGAGCCCCTTTGTTTTGTGACCCGCGATAATTTAATGGACTGTTGTGCAGGCTTATCGAGAAAAATTTATCCCACTTCCAGGCTACTACTAACCTGTTATAGTGTTTTATTCAGCTCCCCACACATTGCAGAGACCACAGAGGGCTTTGGCAACATAACACGGCCATCATTTTGATATAAGCTTTTACAGAATCATTTTCTAACCCAGTTTAATCTCCCTGTGAGTCATCTTTGGATTCCTACCCAACGCTTTTCTTGCATATTAATTTTGCATGCAAGCGTCTGACCACGGACAATTGTCTGTGGTGCATTAATTATTATTTCATATTGCTCACAAGCGGCAGCAGCAAACAACAAAACAGTCTCCAGATGTCCCTCAGGGGTGTGTTAATAGGAAGGAGTACAAGGGAAATTTACTGAATAATGGACATCAGACTTTTACTCTCTTTTATTACATGATGAAAAATGTATCCAAGCATTCACACGCCATTATTTCCCCTATGCTCTCTTCCCTGTGAACTTGGCTGGACACGTTTCTCCCCTAATCATCTTAAGAACTCGGACTCTTTCTCATGTTCGCGCGACAGTGCGCGCAAGAGAGGTCCGGGAGATATGGAGAACCCACAACTGATAGCAAGTCAAAATGAAGGAGAGAGGATGAGCTTAGTCTTCTGGGCCATCTCTGCCAAGGCAAAACAAACCCAGAGAGTGAAAATCATCTTATCAGAAGACAAATAAAGAGAGACTGTCAAGAAATTATCGCGTTGGTATTCAAGCCATGACTCGCTGTGTCTTGTCACAATAAAACAGAGGGAATGCAAGTGGAGGCTCAGACAGTGAGGCAGGAAGGAAGACAGAGAGTAGGAGAGAGGGAGGAGAGAGAAAGACTGAGAGAGAGAGAGCTGTTGATCTGTTTAGCCTGCTTGCTTCATGCCACTGCGGTACATCTCTTCTAAAATGGCTGTATTTGAAATCAGCTTTGTAGAGTAGGAGACACTGCCGAGCTCTGTGTGCCCAGGCACGCCTGTCAGACCCGGGAAGAGTAGACTTCACGGACGAACTGTGATCGCTTACATACGCAGCCACACACCAAACATTAATCACAGACAGCGAGTGGTCTCCATCCAAAAAACTACTGAAAAACATTCGCAGATCAGAGGCAGGTGCAGAGGCGCGCCAAAGGAACGAGAGCAGGACGGCGAGGGAGCAGAAAACAAAGCGGGTGACACCTGGAGAAAATACGACGCAGGCTATATGTACTTTAAGGCGCGAGCGCACTTTATTTTGCCTTGTAGAAAGAATGAGTGCAGCGGGGAGATTGTGTGCGGGTGAAGAGGGTGTTGCTTGCAATTTTAATGCGAAGCACAGCTCCACTGCAACCTGCCTGAGACAGCAGGGACTCTCTCAAGTGGCACTGACAGGGACCGTCTGTGAACCTGCCTGTGGATCATTGTAAACCCCGCACCTGCTCACGGATGTATCGCTGGGCCCCCTCCGCTTTATATGCACATTAGCATACGGTTCAGCACATGCTGAGTATATGCACCATTATGGGCTATAATATATCATGTGTCTAGGCGTATTGATTTTGTGTTTAGTGATAAGGCAGTGCAACATGCTTATTGAATATGGAAAATGCATTTGCACTAATTTGCTCGCACATCTAATTACTGATAAACACGGCGACAAATAATCACAGAGGACCTAACAGCTTTAATTAAACAGGACTTGAAGAAACGTAAAAAAAAACTCAGGAGATGAAGGGCAAAGCAGGCAGGCCTGCCAAGTCAAAGACACCTTTGGATGAGAAATGTGCACGCCCTATCACTTTTCTTTGTTTGATGCAGACTTTTTGCTGCTTTTCGCTCTAATCGACTTTCATGGCAGAAGTGATTTGTAATTAATGGTGGTTTTGTAACTCATCTATATCCCTGAACCCTGACGAGACCGATCGATAGCTCTGCCTGTGGCCTGCTTTGTGTGCCTGCTCTCTCTCTCTCTCTCTCTCTCTCTCTCTCTCTCTCTCTCTCACACCGCACACACACACACACACACACACACACACACACACACACACTGCAGCAGGACCCAGACTTTCTTCACAACCCCCCCCCCATGTGTACACGCACATTCACACACAAACAATGACGATCCATACTGGGGAGCCAGAAGTATAAAAGCTTTGTTTATTTTCTAAAAGGTTAACTGTAAAAAGACTGTTTTCTGGACTCGCTTGCTTCCCTTAGAACTGCATGATTTGATCTTTCTGGGCATGTGGGTGCCCGAGAACATCGATGACATATTATCATTTCACAAATCCGCTACCGCGTCTTTCATGGACATGGTAGTCCAAGCAGTTGCCTGTTTACACACCCAGTAGAAGCAGATTGAAGTCCACTATACAAATATGCATTGTTCAGCTGTAATATTATATTATGCAATTGCGCCTAATAATGCCATAAATTCATAACGCCCGATCCACCCTGACCTCTTGAGGCCTGGACTCCACTAGACCTCTGAAGGTGTCGGGCACAGACATGTTAACACCACATCCTTTCAGTCATGCATGTTGCGAAGTGGAGCCTCCGTGGATCGGGCTTGTTTGTCTCCAGCACGTCCCCCAGATGCTCGAGTGGATTGAGATGTGGGGAATTCAACACCTTGATGTCATTGTTGTGCTCCGGAAAAAAATCCTGAACTTTTTTTTTTTCTTCTTTTGCTGTGTGCGTATTATCCTGCTGATAGAAGCCATTCATCAGGGAATACACTTCCAATGAAAGGCTGTGCATGGTCTGTAACAATGCTGGGGTAGGTGGTATGTGTCAAAGTAACAACCATATGAATGGCTAGACTTAAGGTCTCCCAGCAGAACATTGCCCGAAGCATCACACTGCCTCTAACAGCTTGCCTGCGTCCGATGCAAGTGTTGCAAAATGCTCTGCAGGAAATCGTAATGTATCACTCCAATCAGCCATCCATAACTCCTTGGGTCCATTTCTGATGCTCACATGCCCCTTGAAGGCACCATTTTTGCACTATGCGCTCTGACACCTTTCTATCAGAACTCGCATGTTAGGACAGACCACAGGGGACAGCTCCTTGTGTCCCCGTCGCTGCTTTGACCACTTTTAATAGGTACTCACCACTACAGACCAGGAATACCCCACAAGTGCTGCAGATTTGCTGATGCTCTTACCTTGTCGTCTAGCCATCACAATTTGGGGCCCTTGTCACTCAAACCCTCCGACTTGCCCGCTGTTCCTGCTTCTAACGCAACAACTTTGAGAACTAAATGCTCACCTGCTGCCTAACGTATCCCGCCCACTGACAGGTGCCATTAAAAACGACAAAGCGTTACCAGACAGTGTTACTCATTTCACCTGTCAGTGGTCACAATGTTATGGCCGATCAGGAAGTAGCCCAGCGAGTAGTGAGTCACTCGTATTTGTCTAAAAATAGCAGAGATTTCCTGAGAGCTGTAACAGGCTGCTGATACGGTGTTGCACTTTTTAGAGACATTCTCAAAGACAACTGTCAACTGTGTCTGCAGTGTGGACGGAATTCCTCATGTACTTGACTATGTGGTACATCAGTAACTGGAGGATTCATCCAGATATTGCAAACCCTATACAACTTCCTTATTATTCAAGCAAATTTGCAAATATGTCACTGTGCATGACGTATTGTAATAGACTGATCAAGCATAACATTATGACCACCTCCAGAATTTTGAGGCCAGGTCTTGTGTGCGTGCCTGTGTTAGACAGCATCCTGTTGCCATCAAAGGGTGTCATTTCTATGGGGTGGAGATACCTGGTCTGGTCTAGGTGGGTGGTACACGTCTAAGTAACAGCTACATGAATGATGCCAGGTCCAAACGTTTCCCAGCAGAACACTGTATCGTCACGATCCTTTTTAATTAAACAAATAAACAAGATGATCAATGTTATTCACTTCCCCTGTCAGTGGTCATAATGTTATGACTGATCAGTGTATGTCAGCACAGTAATTTCAATTAACAATGACTTAGTCTGTGTTGACTAGAGTTAGTGCAGCTGCATATGTGAAATATATGTACAGTATTTGTGGATCCAGAGGGAAGTATTATGCAAGTATTAAGTAGTCATAGTAATCATATGTGTAATATCTAAATAGCATCTTTCCAAAGAGACAACATCTCAAGTGCCTTAGGTTGATCTCATTGTATCATGTGACGGTTCCTGAGTCCGGCTCACTGTAAGTGTGAAAATAAGGAAAATCTGAGGCGCTAACTTAAGACAATAAAGTGAGCTCGCCAGACCTCTATCCCCAGTTTTCGTCTTCAGGCCAGGAGCTTGCGGCTGCATCCGCCGCCTCTTGCATAACACAATCAGATCTCCGACTGAACTGCAGGGGGTCTAGTTGAATTGTGGATAATCTGGGCACCGGGTTTAGACGGAGGAAAGAGGGAGAACGAATGGAATTTAAAAAGACAGTATCTCTGATTCCGCTCAGTTTGTTCTGGTCGGCCTTCAACAGTATACAAGCTCCTTTTTTTTTTCTTTTTTTTCAAACTTTGTTTATTGAATTTTCAACACATAAATGACAGCTATACAAAGCAAGTATCAATTTTTTTTTTTCTCCAAAAATCAAAAAGGACAAATAAGAACAGTGTGCAAGACTACAAGCTCCTTTGTCTGGCCCAAGAAAATGAGTGAGATCGTCGTCTTTTTTTTTATTTCTTGCCATGCAGCAATGTTTACTGTTGCATTCCTCTGCTCATTACGCTTCAACTCATGCTATACATCTTAAAACCTGGCAGCTCAATCCTTACACTCAGGTCTTTGTTTAATTTTACGTCTCATTGAGACAAGTGGCTTTCGGTTCCCTTAGGGTCATACCTTTTCATGGTTCACATAAAGAAGTTTACGCTTCAGCAAAAAAAAAGGAAAAAAAGGAGAAATATGATGCCAGGAGGAAAGAGAGATGGGGGTTAATGATAGACAGTAACCACATTTTTCCTGAAAGGTCACTTCACAGAGAGATGGCAGCTCTGCGCTGTTCTACTAATGTTCCCCATCATAATAGGTCTTGATTTTCATCTTCCATTTCCTTTATTTTTGGCGTCACCGATTCATTTGGCACTGGGAAACTTTCCCCTCGCCTTGACGTAATATTAATCACACCGAGCGAATGATGCAGGCAGCATGAGAGTTAATAACGGCCCTATCAGATAAGGCTAAAGAATAAATAATAAGAAATGAAGCAACTGCCTCTTACACTTCAATCTCCAACATGAAATGACATGAACAGGGATGACACAAACAAATTAAAAGAGAAGGAATGTGTGGCAGGATGTGTGCTCTCCTTTGCGTTAGGTCCGGGAGGATTGGCACCGTATTCAGTTGTTTCAGCACTCGTGTGGTTCACACATACACAGACACTCTGGATGGCTGCTAAGGAGCCCGAAGAGCAGTGTGAGGCTGCTGTAAAAGCAATTTCCTCATGAGAGAAAGGTCTCATAATTCTTGTGAGACAGAGCATCTGGGATGATGGGGGGACAGATGGGAAAGACTGTATGAGATTCAGCAACGTTCCCTATTCACTGCTATTGTGCTTTTCGGTAACCTTTCTCCTGGAAGTTTCTCTGATGAATTTCGCTGTTTTTGAGGGACTTCGCATTAATCACGGCTGACAAGCAGCAAGGCTCTCCTGTTGACAGCGGTGTTTCAAATGTGGACCGTGCCTGCAGGCGTAATGTATTGCGCTGGCAATAATACATATCCAGTCATCTCATCCACTGCGAGCCACGGCTTGATCACTCGTCACTGACGAATGTGTGCTCAAATGTGCAACATTTATTTATTTGCCACGCATCCGATTTGAAGTGCGGCTCGCGCTCTGCATCAGGGCACGCTTTCCAAACCTCTTGCAAGAAATTGGGCTTATTTTTGCAGTATCAAGGCGAAAATATCCAGCCAAGCGAAAGACATAAACAGGAGCTCAACTCGGCTATTATGTCCAAACATGGGAATGTTTGGCCAGGCTACAGCATGACTCGCTGATTTCACAAAATCACTGTAGCAGGTGAAAATGCTGGAGCAGAGCCAGGGAGTAGCCTCTGGGGCAGATATATTTATGCCCTCTCTTTCATTCTCTCTCTCACTTTCTTTTCTTTTTTTTTTAGTCTTGTTTGCAAAGTGTAAACCAAACCAACTGGTTGCTCTCTGGCTTTGCTGATTTCGCAGCTGTGCTTTTAGTTGTCATGACAGTTCCTTGAAATGATTTCTTATTATTTTCAGTATTGCATCTGGGGGGGGGGGGGAAGAAACCTTTGGATTTACAAAGAGTAAGTGTCACCTAGTAAATACTGCTCTCAGGCACAGTGGAGATAAATGGCAACAGTGACACTGGAGAGAAGGTCACACAAATAAAACAAAGGTTTAAACTCATCTGAGCGGAGGAAGAATGTATGGTTTTGTGACCACCGACAGCTCAGCTATCGCCTCACACTCACTCTCACATCTCTATTTACCTCCAGCTGTAACAGTTGCCATTCGAGCGGCAGCACCACTGCCAGGAGGATTTTCTGAAGGATTTAGACCGTGGTAAGTGTCTACTGTGCATTGTAGCTGCACATGTCATTTGACAGCCCATAGATTTAGTCAGAATTACTGTAATGTCCTTTTCTTGACAAGTTCGGGGCAATAACATAATGATTCTTATTAATTTATAGTCACTTTCATTTTATCCACAATTTTGGTCTCCACCACCAGCTGCTTAATGCTTAAAGCGCATTAGCTTGTCATTTTTAATGGATTTATTTGTGCGTAGTATTGAGTTTTATCTGAATCATTTAATGTAAATGTATATACTCACAAACCCTTGGTTATCTTTGAATTATTTAGATGTAGTTGTTTTGTTTTTCCTCTTGTGTTCCTGATGCTCTGAAATACAGAAGTGAATACTCAGTGCTCCTCCGTGTGCACCAGCTGGAGACTAACTTGGTCTGTCAGCTGTCTGATGCAGGGCAGGTAGCATGCCACAGATTTTAGAGCTTTTGTATTTGTCACAAACAACTGGTTGAGGAGGACACAAACGCAAGACACTAAGGCAGGGGTGTCAAACATACTGCCTTGGAGCCTAAAACTGCCCTGTCACAGGGTTCTATCCGGCCCTCTGGAAAAATTTGCAAAGTGCAAAAATTAAAGACCTTATTGGAAACCTTAACCTCAAATTTTTGACCCTCTAGGATTCATACTGTTTTAGTAAGAGTTGCAGATATAACGCAAGACTTTGACCCAGAACTAAACATCGGATGGAAGAAATCTGATCAAGTTATTTTTCACACATTTTTTGTTTGTAAAAGGATATTTCATTAAATGTAAACATTTGGATAAAATACGTGTAATTCTTTGCATTAAACAAAGGGAAACATATGGAGTAGTGATCTATAGATCATTCTGCTATTGTGTCACCAATCCAGCCCACTTGAGAGCAAATTGGGCTGTATGTGGTCCCTGAATTAAAATGAGTTTGACACTCCTGCACCAAGAGGAGGAAAGAGTAGGTACACAAAGTAAAATTTAATTAAAAAATAAAAATAAAACTCACAAAACAGGAGCAAAAGGCACTGTAGGGATAGCAGGATTATCCAAAAACAGGTATGGACCAAAATAGGAACTTGGGAACACGAGAAACTAAACAGTAAGACAGGGAACAAAGGGAAAGGAAGGGCAGAGGAATTAGGAATTAACAGATACAGGTGAAACTGATGAGGGGAGGAGCCAACAGAGACAGGAAGTAAAACTTAAATCCAACAAGAAAACTGCAAAATAACACGGGAAACACCATGGAACAACTTCACAAAATACCCACAGGAAACATGAGGAAAACCAAGCAGTGTCACAGAAAAAGTCTTAAAATCAAGCCGATGATTTTAAACCAACAGCCAAGAGATGCCATCCATAAAACCAAAACAGTGAGCAGAATGACGCTAAAAAGCTCCTTAAAGCTGATTCCGATTCTCAATGGGTTTGTCACCACGCGCAATTATTTTGACAGCTACACTGTACTTATAGAAACGTTGATTAGTGCAGCCTTTAAAACGAGTGCAGTTACATAAAGCTGGTCGCAGCGTTGTGCACATCTCTGCAAAATCCCAAAGTTTTGTCCACCGCTAAAATAGCGATGATTAAAAATGTATGGGTTTGGTTTGACATGATTTCAAAGTCCTGGTGGAAATAGATGAAAATGCAAAACAAATGGGTAATGAACTGTTGAACACGAGAGGGTGCGGGGGGAGGGGAGCAGCGGTAAGAGCAGGGAGGGAGCTGCTGAGTGGGACAAGCCGATTGGAGCCTCTGCGCTTCTGCACTGTCAGATCAAAACGCCTTCTCTGGGCATCAAAGACACCTGCAGCAGCAGTGTCTCCAGTGATAAAGATGCCACTCTCCTTGCTTTCCCTCTCCGATTTTAATTACAAATATTTATAAGCAGCTTAACTGCATGGACAGGGTTTTTTTTTCTTTTTTCTTTTACCAGGCGAGGGTGTGGGGGTGTCGGGGTATCAACGCAGCTGTTGGATACGATAAGATTATTTACCACTTTTTTGTTATTTTATTTGTTTATTTCCTGTTAATTATTCATACCCCCACACGATCCGCGGCTCCACTTTCTCCTCCTCGATACGTTAAATGGAGTATAACATAAATAAATGAAAACACTAATAAATGGATAAATCATATTCAGCATAAACACTCTCAGTGAAAAGCTGCCGGCTAAACTTGTACCCCCTGGAAATTAAACTCTTGTCTTGTGAGTCTGAGACCGAGAGAAGGTTTTTACATGTCAGTTCCTTCAGGATTGTAAACTCCTTACTTAAGAACTTTCATATCTTTAAATATTTCATCTCCCTTTGCACATTTTGCATGGGGGCATAATTCTGCACGGCTCAAAGCTGCTCACCCACATTTGGATGCCTAATTTTTACTAAAGGTTTAGAGCTTTTAATGAGACATAGAGGGAGTACGAGGGATGGAGCGAGAAAAAGTAGTACACACTCATTTTACACTTTAACCTTCGTGGCAGATTATAATCCTAGAGACGTGTGGAAGTCACCTTGTGTTGTGAGGAGAATTTTAAAGTAAGACAGGCACAGGGATTGTGTGAGAGAAAGGTTTGTTTTCAGTGCACTTAAGAAACTTCAGAAAGTAAAACACATTGTTTTCAAGGGAATTAGGCGGAGGGGGATTGAAGTAGGTTGGGGGCATTTATCTTGTTGGGTTTAGATCGCTTTTAATGAATCTCGGAGAAAGAAAGTTTCTGTGAGATATTGTTAGAATGTCAATAACTCAACACCTCTTGTACTCTTTTTTGTTTTTTTTTTAATCAGTTCATGGAAGTCAGAAGGAGTATGGCGACTGAGCCATCAGCTAATGGGCATCCTAATGAAGACCATGAACACTGGTCTAAATAATGACAGCAAAGCCCATTGCAGCGCTGAGCAGTGACGCGAAGAAGGTTTATTCTCAAATGGGAGCGCAGGAGGGTTTATTTTGTTTTCAAATCGGAGGTGGACAGTAATTACATTTAGTCTCATTAGTCTTTCCCCCTTGACTCTGCATAGTCATCAAGGTAATGTATGTGGCTCTTCCTGTTTGGGCGAAAATGGATTTGTGCTGCATTAGCTGATGAGGCAGGTAAATTACATTATGTTCCCCAATGTGATCTTAATGTCAGTGATTCTGGGATGGATCCGCCCTGTGGACGGTCTCAAACTTGTTAGCATGCACCATTTCACCACTTTGTCTTTCTTTTAGTAATAACACGAAGCAAAGAGACAGGTGTAGGCTGCTTATCCTTAAAATTCTCATTTGGAAACCCCTTAAAGAGTCACTCTTTTCAATTCTGGGTTCATTTATGCCAAATGGACTATTGATGAGGTATTACAGGGACAAAGAAATGAGGGTCAGTGAATTACTCAGCAAAGCACGAGGTTGAAAGAGTAGCACAGGGGACGTTTGTCTTCTTGAAATAGAATGAAAAAGATTAAATCATCAGCAGTTTCGCCGGCCTGTTCAAACCTCCTCTCGCCCCACCTCAGTGAAAATGGACTGATATTTGCTGTTCTCCATGCCACATATTGTGCATTTTGTGTGTAAATTGAACTGATGAAAGAGGTATGCCTACAGCAAAGAACATACATCAAAAAATGACATATATAATCAAAAACCTTTATTCTGCTGCCTTGAAATCCTTAGTGGGAAAAAACATTTTTTAACGAGTGTCCAATAGCAGCTCCTTAGAGTTTGGCCTGACATTTATCAAGACACTGATTGCACCCCCATCAGTCAGAGCCTCACATTATAGGTAATTTGGGATTTAGGGTTCATGCAGACATTTTAGAACCATTCAAGAGTGTGTGACTCAGTGCGCTGGTGTGGTTTGTAATGTAACTGTGACTGCTGTAAATGTTATTTGACTAGCTTGCATGCACCTGACAAAAGAAACCAAACAGATGTTGACTCTTAACATTTTGTGTACAGCAGCATAAGGAGGTGCTGTGTCCCATTAGCATCAGTCATCACATGCAATCCAAAACGTTCTGTGGGATGCATATAGTGATATATACTGTATTCTGTGGGTATAGCTGACATCATACAACATCATTCAACATACCTTTAAACTGGACTGAACTGTTGCTGACCTAGTTGCACTGTGAATGATGTTGGCACCAGGCGTTGACAAGGCAGAGGATAAATGGATGTAATAAAAAAAATAAAGACAATATTTCCAATTCGGCTAGTTCAGTCCCTTTGTGTGAGTGTGTTTGTGTGTATGTTCTTGTGCAGCTGTCTTTCTGAGGACTAGAGTTTTACACCATCGGAGTGGGGACATTGAGCAAAATGAGGACATTCTGGCCAGTCCTTACTTCTTTACAAGCTGTTTGAATGTTAAGACTCCGTTTTAGGGTAAATTTTGGACAGGAGTTAGGATTAGAGCCGTAGTTGAGATGGTTAGGGTTATGTTTAGGGGAATGCATTATGTTAATGAATGTCCTCACAAAGGTAGCCATACTAATGTGTGTCTGTGTGTGAAATCAAAAAGAGTAAACAAATTAAAAAACAAAAAGAACAGTGGAGACGAGATGGTAGCAAAAGCCAAGTCAATGATAAGTGAGTTATGAAATAACTCTAAATTGATTTGAGCTTAAACTCAAGTGATCAAGTCTGTATAATAACTCCTGCAATAGCGGGTATGGTGCACATTGCAGTAGCTCTCGTGATAAACTACTTACCTGCTGGTTTTACTTCATATCACATTTCACAGAGTGGACTGGCATTAAAGAATAACAAGTATCAAAGAGACAGTGAAGAATCTCCCACGTGTGACCAAGAACAATGCTCAAACTCTGCAAGTCTGATATAGCCAACTGATAAATATAGTGGTTTTGTATCTGCAGAATGTGGCATAAAATTAAAATATTGAAGCAATTATTAAAGTTTTCTCAAAAGTTGGACTATGGCAGTTTTGCTCCGAAAGCGATCGGGTTGTTTTGTAAGTCGAAATCAAGTAAAGATGTCAAAGTTTTGTGTTACCACTGTTAGTACCTTAGACCTTTGTTAGAAAAATGAGTGGGAATAACTAGGCCCCACAAAATTGGACTCATGGATCATGCTATGTTGGGCAAGATCCAGATTATTTATTTGTTTCAGACCCTATGTCCTCACTAGATTCAAAAATGCAGGTGGCCGTAAACCTGGGCCACCTGCCTGTTCTGAAGAATCATATCTTTCTGCCGAACAAGTTTGAAAAGCCCATCTACCCTTAAGAACAAGTCAAACAGTGTGAATGTAAAACTATTAGCTGTAAGAGTTTCAAAGTGAACCTGAGGGGATTACGACTGGTACCAAAGCTTTCAGCCACAGGTTTTCACAGCAAAAACATATCAACTGGGACCAAACACAGCTGTTTCGGGGTGAAAAAAAGTAATTCCAAGAAAAAATGGGACATGTAGCCTTGGGTCCTTCCACAGTGCTTGAGCACTGGGTGAGGAGCAAAATATGTTGTAATTCACTAGAAGGACAAACTGTGGTAAACAACTCTAACTACACCAAAAACAGAAGCAGGTGATGAACGAGTGAGCATGTACGTGCATACTGTCAATCCTGATGCAACTTTTGCGTTATTCTGTTGGCTACAGTGTGACGGTAAAGTAATCTCATTCTCAGAGAGATATGTCGTTTAGCTGTGGATTTTACAGGTGTGGAGTGACAGCTCTACTTACCATTCAGTACCTCACTTGGTGCAATTCAAGGGACGATCTAGTCGAGCCAGTCTGCAAAACCAGGATATCATTTTTTTTCATAGATCGATATCAACTGAATGAAACTGATCCATTACTGATCCTTTGTTTTTTCGTGAGTGCGTCTCATCTCTCTGAATATATAACAGGTAACATCTAAATCCCCACGTAGCACCATGTGAAACATATTCCTGCAGTAAGTAAACTGTGAAGGTTACAAAACAAATATATAGAAAGCACCAATTTCATACACTGCAAGCTGCTTTGAGTTTAAAATGGATACATCTCTCTGACACTTTCCAAGAATCGTATGTAGAAAACACGAAGACAATAAAGGAAACCATCAAAGGAAAACTCCAGTGCAGGGTTAGTTGTAATTTATAGGAGAACAATGGTACTTAAGAAGGATTTGGCATAGCAGCAGGGGGCATCAGGTTGCTTCAGCTAGAGGACTCGCCAAAGAAACTCCAACATGGCAAAATTGTTTGTAATATGTCCATCAGGGCAGAACAGAGACGTAATCACATAGGGTTTGACCAAGCTGGCAGTTCTACCATACTACCTAACTTTTTTTTTTTTTTTTTTTTAAGGAAAGCACAGAGGTTTGTGGAAATGCAGCAAAGTGTCAAATGTATTTTTCTCCATTTTCCAATGTGTCTGAATCTTTTAATACAGGCCTGCTTCAGTCTCAGTATCTAGCATTATTTTTTAAACACCCCCCAAGACATTTTCAAAAATAGATTAAAAAAAAAATTCCTTGAATAAAATTTCTGTCCAATATGCTTTTTTTGCATTCAGAAAAATAAAAAAATAAATAAAAAAATCACCTGCTGCTCTCTAAAGTTTAATTACTGCATACAAGATGTCTACTATTTCAATGACAGATTTCAGGCGTTGTGTTTCCACATCACAAAACGTCAAGCTGGCTTCAAAGCTAGCTATGATACCACAAACCAAGGTGTGCACACTGAACTTGCATTTTAGGCGAGCACAGAGGAACTTTTCACTTTCAGCAGAAGAATCTGAAAAGTACTGCATAACCCTGAACCTGCATCTTTCTGTGTAGCAAAGGAAAAACATCCAAGATGACATCCAACAATGACTGAAACATATATTTAAAGAGGAACTACTGTTCTTTTTACAACATGGACCTTATTTCTGGCATAAAATACAATATAATTTTGTGTAATTTGTAGTTGTTAGGGAGAGTTACATCTGGGTATATCCATATAGTGGGAGTGACTGGGGCACCGAAACGCAGCCTCTAAATAACAAGAAACTCACTCATTTCACCAATATTTTGTTATCGTTTGCTAGTGGTATTCCCTGTTGAGTTGGGAGTTACCTGTTATCATCATCCGGGGTCTGCAGATTGATCTACAGACCCCAAATGATCTCTGAGTAATTTGCTACTGCTATGGTTTGTCCACAACCTCAGAATCGGAAAAATATTCAGCCAAGTGGCAAAAAACTAGCAGCAGCAAATTACATGTAAACAATTGTGCATGCCAGAAATAAAAAAAAAAAAAAAAAAAACAGTAGTTCCCCTTTAAGTGCAAGGAGACAATCTGATATGCGAAAAATAAATGAAATGGAAAATGGAAGTCATGTCTTTGCGAGTTGATTTAAGATTAAAACACAAATTAAAATTAAAGCAGTCATTTAAATTTAATGTGCTGTCATTGATAAAAAAAACAAAAACAAACAATGTATAAACACATTTTATCTCAAATTTAAACATCTAATATAGCAAAACCCACTGGTCTCTCTGAGGCCCCGGTGACTCCTCAACAAATAGAGTGTGTTGCATTTGTATGATTCAGATCAGGACTGGGAACCGGCCCATGTCGATTACGCAACATCAACAACATCAAATTTGCCTGTAAATAAAACTGTCAAAATGTGCCTGAAAAGCACATACCTTCAATTAATTTGTGACTCTTATAGAACATTGCGGCGTTACATAACTCTGACACCACTCGTGCCTCCCACAGACGTGCAACAATAAGTTAATTATACAGATGTCATTTCTTACCCACTTGTGTGCTGTGTTCGGAACATTTGCTGTCATTACATGTAACATAATTGCTGACAACGACTTGAGAAAATTACCGACCAGAATTGACAGTGAGTCATAACGGCGATAAGAAGACTGGGTCACCCGCAGCCTGCTGAGCGGAACACACAACAGATCAGCCAGTGAGCAACTTTATCACAACTTGGTGCCTTTTATGCCGCAAGCTGTGTGACGGGTTGCTTCTGCGTCAACGCTGTTTGAGTTTGGGAAAGAGAAATTCTAAATTGTGATTTAAAAAAAAAAAAAAAAAAAAGAACGTAGAGAGAATGTTTGTGATCTTTGCCAGAACCATCCGAAGCTGGGAGTAAAGTCTCATGCCGTAGAGGGAATAAAAATACTGATTAAAGCGGCATTGAGGTGGCTTTATGGTTTTAAAATATTATCAGTGAATATTTTATCAGCTACATGTGCGCGTTCCATCTGGGCCACACCGAGATGTCTGCTGTGGCACACCGGTGATATCTCAAACTGAGCTCTGTCCTGAAAATCTGTGCCACGCTCTACCACGGGTATGTGTGTGCAGGAAATGGACAAGGAAGAGCAGAAAAAGTCTCTTTTTTCTTTCACTCATTCTCTCCTGCTTCCTCCACTTTTTTTTTTTTTTTTTTTTCAAGGTCCATCCATTGAAGGAAACTGTCTAGTGCACACAGGAGAGCTGTAATGTGGTTTCACTGTCCGGGCCCCTGTGGTATAGTACCCTCAGGTGGAAAACCTCTCAGACTGTGTTGGCACATCACTGCTCCAATTATCAACAGCAGGAGTGCCCTTTCATTTCTATTACATCTTTCTTCCTTTCTTCTTTCTGCAGCCCTTCTCCTCCTCTCATCTCTGCCCCTGGTTCATTCACCTCTACTCACTCTCAGCACTTTTCTTCTAATCTTCTGCCTCAACAATCATACCCTTTTTTTTCTCCTTACCCTTTTCCCACCACTGCATTTCACTGCAGTGAATGACTGCCACTCTCACCGAAGAATTACTCAGGCGCAGTCAGGATTTGGCCAGGAAACGTCTTTCTAAATGGAAGCATATTAGACTCAGAGGATGATCAAACCGGAGAGGATCTAATGATTCCACTCGTCTGTCACAGACACAGACGATCACTAAAACACTACAATCCACAAGAGAACCATGCTATCACATTGCGGCTGGGAGTCTCTAATCAGAGGAGTTTTCATTGATTTTCCTTTCCTACGTTCACATCACATATCTGGAGTCAAGTCGTCTGTTCCATTGCTTTCTATCGATTGTTAATTTCTCCTTTTCTTCTTTTCATTGCAGTTACTTTCTATCTGATCAGGCATCAGATTTCTCTCTGATCTTTACTTCTCATCTGAGCTGCAGTTTTCTGTCTCTCATCTGTTATTATTGGAGGAGCTGTTCGTTAACTGTTTAGCACAGGGCTAAATTTTCATCAGTTAGCAAGCCGATTGGTTAATTAAAGTTATTGGTCTTTAAATCATCACATTTACCGCCTGTTACAGATTCAACAGGAACAACTCTGAGATACTTTGCACTGAATATATGATGACAGGTAAGCCAGTAAGATTCTGCAGATGGATAGCAAACTAATGCACTGTTAAGCAGCTTACAAATCATTTTTTCCACATGGTCTCCCCCACAATATCTGATCTGAATGCTCAGCGGCCATATTTGTTGCATATATCTGCACATCTACTAACAGACTTACCAAAGTGTTTCTGGGTATATGTGTCCCTGGAATTGCATCTAGATGTGTGTGACATTTAATTCAATAAGCACAGTTTTTAGGCCCAATTATCAAAAGACAGTCCACCTACTGAAAGTATATTGAGGTCCCAATGAGATAAGGGGGATACCTCTAGCTTGGCTCTGTCCTTTCAAACCCTGCACTCCTAAAGCTCTTTCCAATTAACAGTTTCATGATTGTTGGTTCAGTCTCTTCAAAAATCGACTCCATGAAAGTGATTTTTGGAACATGCTGCAACTGTTTCTTGATGAAGAGTAGTTATACAGCCACCACCCAGCACCTGGTTAACTGCTATACCCCAAAATAAAGACTCAGAAATAGCCTCAGTAGTAGATACTCCACATAAATTGTCATTTTTCACATTTAAGCCAATTTAACTGCCTCCTTGTTCTAGTTATCTACTTAAGGGAGCAGTCTGTGTGATTTAGGGAATACTCAATCATTGTGTTTCTTTAGCTTTATATCCGTAGAGGGAGCCGGTCCTCTTGCACAAAGCATATTGCGTTGCCATTTTTTTTTCCTGCAGTAACCCAGATAGGACAAATTAAACACCGGCTCTAGAGAGGGCCTTTCTGTTGTTTTTTTATGTAGAAATGTCAGCCGTTCTCGTCAGCTCTGTCACAGGCTTGGAAAAGAGAGGCATGAGGGAGGGGTGTTCAGTGGGTCTCAATCTGCAACCACTGGATTACACTAAACCCTGCACACATCCTCCAGACGTAGGATCTGCTCACAAGCAACCTCCCCGTGATGCTCAATGTAATAAAGTCAATATGTGGGTTTCTGCAACATGCCCTACATGGGAGTCACACGTATGGTCATATGTTTCTTGTGTGTCTTTGGTAAGGTGAACAATATGTGAATAAACTTCAAACCAAAGCAGCATTGTTCCGTAATTTAAGCAGATTTGAAGACAATGGCAAAGGAAGACAATGGCAAATGAATATTACATACACAGAAGTATATTTCACAGCTTTCTGATTTTGTTTTTTTAAATTCAGGAAATGTTACGAGAAGTTTCACTGGACACCCACTCTAGACCTCCACAAGGTCCAGTATCATCACTGAATATAACGCGCTGCCCTCCACTCTAAACTAAAACTTTACTCAAACTTTGCTATTGTTAAACAAACACAATTCCTCACTTTAGTACCAAATGAGTGTATACTGAGAGCAGGGAGTGATAAAATAATCAACTCCACATAGCTGCGGAAGTTAAAGACATGATTCATCATTTTGGTGATCCTACTATATTTCTCTTTGCTTGCCCGCTGGGGAGACTTTGTCTTCCCATTATAATTAGCATCAAGGCTCCCTCTGTCGAGAAACCAGCCAGCAAGGGCACTCAGGGATGGTTGAGTCAATATGTCTTCTTCGCACTTTTAATACAGAAGAGCAGACTGACTGACAAGTAATTTCGACAGAGGGCTCGATTCCCAGATTCCCACCCCTTCTCGCAGTGCAGTCTCTTATGGAGGTAAGGGACACGGAGCAGCTGCTTCAGCCTACACTCAACACACTTTCAAGGACTGAGAACAAACTTGCAAGACTGAGGAGGAAAATTGCACCCGTTCCGACCTCAGTTTTACTAACTTTTACAGACAGCTCGGATGGCGTAAATTGCTGGGATATGCAGTATTATGGATGACAATTTTTGGAGAAGTCGTTCCAGAGCTAAATAACATCATGTTGTTGTGTCACATACCCAACTGCTGGCACTGGTAACTTTGATGTAGCCTCGTTGTTATGTCTTTCCGCCTATATACGAGTCAGTATAAGCTAACACACTGAAACGTCAGAACTCTAAAATGAATATTTTCCCATTTTGAATCACTGCATTGTGGCATTTTACGACAGTAGCAAAAAGAATCTGGAGAGAATGATATGTCTATCAATATGATACAAAATGTGTATGTAAATAGTAAATTGATAGGAAGCAAATTAGTTGGTGGCCTGTACTGACTTTACAGAAGTCAATTCAGTCATATTTGCATTGTATTTATACTAACTAACCTATCCTCTACTTTAAAGAATACTGATTTGTGCCCATCATCTATATCTGTGTATTTTTTGTAGAGAATTCAACATATTGACTCAACGCAAAGCGTTCAACGTGTTCAAGGATTCTTACATGTTAGTGAGATTTGTGTGCTTTTCACTGCGTTAAAAGTCGTCACTTTTGCCCAGGATTTGTTCAGACATTCATGGTTCTGACTGATTTGCTCATCCTGATTAGGCCATGATAGTGTTCTAAAACAAGTAAAACCCTAAACGTTACTGTACTTGATAGCATGCTTTTATAAAAAGTTTGTTAATGCCCAACAAATTTCATCAAGAGGTATGTCTCACCTCATCAGTTGGAGCCATTTTATTGCAAACAAATTCAATTCCGCAGTGCTCAGATGACATCTAAGTCCACCAACACATAAAATCCACCCAAACAATTTGATTGGCGCGGCAGATCTTCACTGGGGCACAATCACTTCCCAACTGAGTGACTCCAGACCAACGTTTCTAGACAAAATGTTGTGGAGGAAGTTCAGGCTGGCTGAAATAAGAACACATATACAAATAAAAAGCTAAAGCAAAGGCTATCAGGCTTGTTGAGTTCTTCAGTTATAAATGACAGGTGTGAAGTTTAGGTTTATATTTGGTTATCATCTGTGGATGGTGGCCACCTGAAGCTCACATGACGAGGGTCTGACTTCTTTAAGAAAAAAGCCCAATGTTTTGGAGAGGATTTGGATCATCCTGGCATTATCTTTATATTTTTGCAGAAAATGGATTTCCTTGTTTTCTCACACTGATAGAAAACATGAACAGTCTGGCACCAATACATAGCATACACAAAGCGTATTTGCTCTTGCAAATAAGGTGCAAGTAAATGGTCAGTTGTAGATGATAATACCTTTGGTGAGGAAATGAAGCTGAGCACGAGTTCAGTCAGCGAGACTGCCTTTACCCTGACTCATATGCAGCTCTGTGCTGCAGTGAGCCAGAAGCAGTGAGTTTCTGGCTCAGCCATGCCCGATTTTGCCACAATCTCAATTAGCCCAATCATATCATTGCTGTCAAACTTCAAATATGTCCTCTGCTGCTCTGCTGCTGCTGTCAGCTGTCATTTCAGTTGTTTGTGACCCTCCTCCACCACCAGTGTCTAGACCCAGGGGTGTTTCCAGTACTAAGGACAGAATTACATTCTACCCCTCCAATGTAATAATATTTAGAGAAAGAGTCTCACGTTTCTCTCATTGTGGTCGATATTAAATAAAATCTTTACCGTTCACGTGGAAGGAAGTCTCTCCTGAGGGAAATATTGTAATTTTATCAGGGAGACCAGATGTACAAATAAGACATTTATGTTGTAATACCTTAATCAGATTCTGTCCTTCATCAACAACAAACAAGATTATCAGATCTGATTTAATATACACAGATCAGCCACAACATTAAAACCACTGACAGGAGAAGTAAATAACCTTGAACATCCTGTGACAATTCAATTGTTCTGCTGGGAAACTTTTAGACCTGGCCTTTGATGGATGTTATTTAGACACATACCACCCACCTAGACCAGACCAGGCACCTCGACCACATAGCAATCCAAACACGTAACATTCCTTGATGGCAGCAGCCATCTCCAGCAGGATGCAGCCTGACACAGACGCAGTCTGGTGTTGACCTGGCCTCCAAATTTACTAGATCCCAGAGTATCTGTGGGATGCTTGATCCACAGAGTTCACTCCCCTCAACCCATAGGAGCCATTGCCAGACACCACAAGATGTTCCCATATCAGTTCATTTGACGAGTCAGGACTGTTTTGGAGACACAAGGGAGACCTACACAATATTAGGAATGTGGTCATAACGTTATGACTGATCGGTGTATGTGCATGATGTTACAGCATCAGAAAAGAAATGTGGCTTCACATCACTCATGTTTCCACATTTACAAAGATGAAGAGTTCAGCTAATCACTCAGAAAGTTGGACTTGAAATGTTAGAAGTGATTGAAATAGAATACTTTGCCCTTCAGGAGACAAATGAGCCAAAAGCAGTTTTCCAGTGGCACCACTAGTGACAGAATTATTTGTGGACACGTTTCCATTAATATGGCCACACCCTGCATATTTTAGCTACCCAACCTGCAAGCACTCCGTATCCTCTCGGTGCTGCACTGGTGGCCCACTGCCTTTTCACTTCGCCGCTCTGTTTTTGTCCATGCTGGCAGTGTAATGGTGTCTGAGGGTATAATGAAAACAAATAACGTGAAACAGACGCTCCACTGGAGTTGAGTAATGAGGAAGCGCTAAAAAAAAAAAAAAAGGGTGAAATGTTGTAGAAGCATAAAGGTAGCACAAGTGGAGCAGCACTCTCTATCCCTGTGAAGGTTACAGAACAACAAGATTAAAGGAGTGTCAGACAGCGGCTTTAAATGGTTGCCGATGAATGCATCCCTGCTAGGAAAATGAGCAGGAGACCAGGAAGGGGGAAACGGGAGGTTGTGAGCGATAGTGGAAGAGGATGAACAATGGAATAAAAAGTAACAGAGAGACTGGGAGGTGGGGGGAGTCTGGTGAGACATTTAGGAGAAGACAGTGTGATGATGGGTGAAGAGGCAAGTGATGGATGGGATGGGGTGGGGAAAGGGGTGCGGAAAGAGAGAGGAAGCAATTGTGCTGTTCTTGACACCTCCACAGAAAACACCTTGGCAAGCTGTCAATCAGACAGGCACGCTTGATTGATTTTCTCCTCTTTTCAATCAGCATTTCACCGTGTGTCCGAATGTGCCCTGATGCCAACTTTTAGTTGTTGTTGTTTTTTTTCTTAACATCCTTTATGCGTGACTGTGACACCAACTGTCCTGAAGCAGCATGAAATCATCATATTAGATGAGAAACTGGAAATAACTCAATAACTATCCTGGGAATATTAAAATAATAATGATAAAAACTTGGATTTAACTAATCAAATAGGTACAAGCCTCCTATAATTACTGCATGGGCGATTATCTTTCAGATGGCAACAAGTTCAACTGATGCAATGAGTAGCTTCTCATTTCTTAAACAACCATGTCTAAAGACACATCCTGTGGTCACGGAAAAGATGTTAGTCTGTTTGAGTAGAGTCATGTCACTGGCTTGCATCAAGCAGAGAAAACATCTAAGGAGATGGAAGAAACTACTAAAAAACTGGAAGAATAGCGGGGAACCATCATCCTAAAGGAAGAAATGTGGTCCGAAAATAATCCTGACTGATCCTAGATGCCTAGTGTCTACTGTACAAGCCTGTGTGGGCAGTGCTATGATCTGGGGTTGCTGCAGTTGCTCAGGTCTAGGTTCAGCAACATTATGTTGCTCAAAGAAGTTCAGCTGACTACTTGAATATACTGAATGACCATCAGTGGATTTTTTCTTCCCCAATGGCTTGGGCATATTCCAAGATGACAATGTCAGGATTCATCGGGCTGAAATTGCAAAAGATTGGTTCAGGGAGCGTGAGACATCATTTTCACACATGGATTGTCCACCACAGAGTCCAGACCGTAACCCCATTGAGAATCTTTGGGATGTGCTGGAGAAGGCTTTGTGCAGTGGTCAGACTCTCCCATCATCAAAAAATGATGAAAAATGAATGCAACAGTGGATGGAAATACATCTGGTGACAATGCAGAAGCTTATCGAAACAACGCCACAATAAATACATGCTGTAATCAAAGCTAAAGGCGGTCAGGCAATGTATATGTAGGAGATACAGTATGTGGATAACAGGACATCCAACTGCAATCATAGTTATATTCAGTCACATTAATATATAACACCTCAGTATTGGTGAAATACTGTAGATCTCTCTGCAGATAAATACTTCTAGTTGGATAAAAATTATACCAGAGAGGGACACCTTTTCTGTGAGCCTATTGAATTTTAGACAATAGTTGCACATTGTACAGCTGGAAAACAGATACCTTTTTACACGTGACTCAGAAAAGAACATATTCATTTTCTGCAGTGGTGCTTCTGGCCGCACGCTGAACATAAATCTAAAATTCACTCTGCTTTTGGTTCTTTTTTTAGTTTCTGTCAACTTCTGGGGAAAATATTAAGAAGTTTCTTATTTGGTTTCTTTTCATAAAATACCGTGCCTGAAATCAAGTGCAAACACCGCCAACGCTTTGCGCTTTTGCATGCCGCGTTTAAAGTGGTGTCATCCACAACATATAATGAATGGGCGGTAAAAATAAATGACAGTCACCTCCTTTCCAGAACATAAAGCATAAAATGAAATACACTTACAGGAGAATAAAATTATAAATCAAAGGAGTCAGAGGGTGAAATAACAACGCGCAGAGTAACCTTTTCATTGCCATCTAAAAGGTTAACAAGCAACCAACAAAGCCACCGGTCCCATGTGGAAGGAAACAAAGGCACACAGTGTGTTTTAGATACACAATAACCGACTTGTTTCACAGAGGTTATTTAGCCTGAATAACCTCTGTGAAACTTCACAGCTGTCAATCTTATTCCCGGCCCCCACTGTTCAAAAACAAATAGCTGTAATCCTCTTTCATAGCAATATTTCTGAAACTTTTTTTTTCTAAGGGATAATAATCTTTTATCTATAAATATGTCATCATACCATTTAAATTTACACAGATGACAGTGTTTATTGCAACAGTGGGACTCCAGGTTCCCGGCAGTCTCCACTTTACACTTGTGCCGCTGACTCAGGCGGTGGGCAGAATTCCTGTGGTACAAAAGTGAGCGCGGACAGTGGGGGTGTGTCTGAGAGACAGATCCCATTGATTTCCATGCGGATGGATGAATAGATCAAATGCTTTTTTTCTTTTTTCTTTTTCTCCTCAATTCCCCCTGCATCCGCGAAGGCCACGGCCAATCAAATAGCCACCAATTGTTTTGGTTTTTCAGCGAAATTGTGTGCCTGGTGGGAGCCGGTTTAGTATTAATCAGAGAGACAAATGGGCGAGGGCACGTTGGAGGCGTCTTGGGAGAGAAATTTTGCAGTTATAAAGAGCGACTGGAAGGAAAAGCGGGCAAAAAAAAAAAAAAAGGGGGAAAAGGAACAAAGAGGTTGAGTAAATATTAAATAACTGCACGGCACACATGGCAGGTTTTAATGTCATGGATAAAACCCCCAGAATAAAAAGCTGTCTCCTGCACTGCTTGTATGCTAAGAATTATGAACAAGGACAACAGAAAGAAAAAAAATACATGCATGTATTGACTTAAAAAAAAAAGTGAAATCGAAAACAGAGACACGCGAGAAGAGGGAACGGGAAATTACTGGAGGACAAGAGATGTGCAATTTGCCCCTCCAGCCGCTACAACAACACAATAAGGTGATAAAATCAGACAGCTTGCTTGTTACTTTGGAGATGACATCTATCCATCATTCGGCATACATCTTCACAGCTTACAACTGTGTCAATCACTCCATCTTCCTCGCATCCCACCGCAACCGAGACTGGCCAGGAATCGAAATCAATTATCTTACCAGTTCCCTTTTTCCCCCCTCCCTCGAGCTCTTGACCTTGTTGCATTTTAGCATTTACCATGAATATGAAATTCATGATGTAGATTTTATTCCTGATTACGGAACTGCCGTCTTCCTTTTGCAGTGTGAATGGTAGGTAGATGTAATCAGGGCCCTGTGGCAAAGGGGTCCTTATTTAGTTTCTGAGTCAAGATAGCGACAGGGAAATGAAAAACCCCGACTCATTTCCTGTCTGCTACAGCCACTATGAGGTTTCAAAGCACAAAATGTTCCTCTGGTGATACATATCGCTCAGCCCTTCGACTCCAACCGTAAAGCAAACACAAAATTGCTTTTTTTTCACGTTTTATGTAGGCCACCAAGAAGGCCTATGCTAAGCAGGGCTTGTGAGCAGAGCCATTATGCGAGGAGTCATGCATTTTTACAATTTCCTTTTGTCCTCAGCACACTGGCCAGGCCTGGAAGCCTCATTCACCGGGGTCACAGTAATAGTCGTGACTCTGAGCTTAATTAGTCCGGAGGAAATATGGCAGCATTTATTGCATTTTATATCCTGCCTGCAACAGATACCGGCTTTATAAATATTGTAAGTTCAAGATACCCAGACGCCAGACGGTTATTAAAAGTGAAAGAAATGGTTGACCTCTAAACGCACCATAAATTTCTTCTCATTGTTTCTCGCTGCGTGCCTGCATGGGGGCCTCCGAGAGAGGAAGAGAAAGGATGAGTGAACCTAGAGGAGTCTTAGCATCATGTCAAAGATAACCCGCTCCTTATTTTGCCCTGACAGAAACAAGTGTTGATTGTCTTGAGCTTGCAGTGAGCCACCAGGGAGAGAGGCCAGAGATTAAGGCTGACAAGTTTGCCCCCCCCCAACCAACTCGCGAGAGGAAACATGTTACACACATACAACAGTGTCACTTCTGACCGACTCCCTAGTGTGAAAAAAAGGCCATGCTGAATTGATGAATTTTAATGCAGCGCCGTGTTGTTTTGTGCTGCGGCAGATTACTGGGCGCCTTGTGTTTTTGGGGCAGCCATGTCACACTTGCAGCCACTTCGTTTGCATTGAATGTGAGAGTCATGACATATTAAGTCAGAGACACTGTGGAGGGGGGTTTATAGGACAATTGTCAAAGAATCTGAAAGGAAGCACATGAATATGAAATGTTTTTTGTCCACAAAAGGGACTTGTTATTTTTGTTACGACTTGTCGCTTGTACAGACGGATGAACCCGCCGTGACATCACCTATAGGATTCCTGAAAAGCAGTTATGAAGCCGTCAACTTCTTGGCAATGTCTGGTTCACCTGAACTCCTGGAGCGTGAGTGGAGCTGAGGCAGGTGGGTAGTAAATAAATATAAAGTAAATATCATTGACAGTCTTGTGTCAATTCAGTGTTCTGCTGTTAATGTTACTTAAACACTAGACCACACCAGGCACCCCCACCTCATAGCAATGACACATCCTTGATGGCAGCAGCCATTCTCAGCAGGATGCAGCCTGACACAGGCACACACACAAAAACAGGTGTTGAACTGGCCTCCAAATTCACTAGATCCCAAACTGATCAAATATCTGTGGGATGTACTGGGACAAGCCTGATCCACAGAGGACCCTTCCACTCAACCGATAGGACCCAAAGACCCCCACTAACGACACTGTGTTGCCAGACACAACAGGACACCTAGGAGACCTGCACAATCTTAGGAAGGTGGTCATGATCGGTGTATATAGAAATGAATGATGATGATGAAGAGGTAAATTAACTCTCGTATTTACTTAAGCTGCAAAGTTAGGCACCGTCCCCATAGCGCACAGTCATTAAAAGTCACAGTAAACATGCTGCTCTATGGGGACTGCCTCGTGACAGTATCAAGTGGCCATTTGAGGAACTGCAGGTTCTGGCACTTTGCTTTGGCTTCATCTCTCCGCCCCGGAGGTTTCAGTTTGGTTGTAAACCTGTATTAAACAGTCTCTAAAGATCAGCGGCAGCGGCAGCCATTTTATTATCCAATGGTTGTTTTGAATCGGCTAATGTGAATTAATTCCAGGTCTCCAAAGGCTTCGTAGCAGGCATGATATGTGACTATGGTTCTGTTTACAGTTTAAAGTGGGTGTGAGGGAGACAGTAACAGCGAGCCAGAAGTTGTGTTGTGAGCCTAATTCAATTCTGTGATGGGGGCTGTCTACTTTATTACCTCAGTGAATTACCTGCCCTCACCCTTTTTCCTCTAACATTCAATTTAGCCGTATATATAGGTGTTATCTCACAGTGGCACAATAGCACAGGAGATAGTAACTGGATACTGTGTGGCTATAACAATAGCAACAGAATATGTTCTCCAAACAGATGCGTCCAAATTAAGGCAGCAATATTCTTTGTTTTGCCGTGCGGGTCCGTCTCAGTGTTTTCAGTTGATTGCAAGCAGAGAAACTCTTAAGTTCCACTGCAGCATTTTGTTGCTCTATAACCTCCCCATGGAGCCTCTGTTATCTCAACGGTGTAGTTGTGAATGTGTGTGCGTGTCAGGGTTTTTGGTCAGGCGTAGATTATGTATCTTTTTTTTTTTTAACCTACACGTACCTGTGTCAAAACTGTCTTTGAATCATTTTCTGTGGTGCTGCTTTCCACTGAATTATCATGGCTTTTAAATCCCACTGTGGAGAGCATTTTGTTCCTCTAAAATAATCTTTGTAATGGCACCTTTGTATGTGCTTTCAATAGTATGCTAGCAATGCGGATGTGTACGCCACTTGAATCCAAGCTCAATAAACTTTGCAAAGATTGCCATGAAAAATAAAATGCACGCGGTGCCTGGTGCATGATGCCAATGACTGCGAATGTCTGTGAGCAAACTTCTCAGTTACTCAGTAGTGTCAGTAACAGTGAGAATGGTCTCAAAGTGCTTTACCCCAAGCTTGACACCACCAGCTATCAGGCAACTGTGGGAAAGAAAAACTCAAGACATGCAGCTCAACATACAAATAAACCGATCGGCCATAACATTATAACATGAGACAGGAGAATTATATAGCATTGACCATATTGTGTCAATTCAGTGTTCTGTTGGGAAACCTTTGGATCTGGCATCATTCATGTCAGACATGATTTTATGGCTTACATCATACCATCCAGACCAGACCAGGGACCCCCACCCCATAGCAATAATAACCCTTGATGGAATCAGCCATCCCTGACACGGGTACACACACAAAAATTGTTTAGGAATAAGTCTTCAGGAAAACGTGAAGAACAGCACAACGTGTTGACCTGGCCTCCAAATTCACTAGACCCCAAACTGATCAAGTATCTGTGGGATGCACTAGAACAAGCCTGATCCACAGAGGCCCCTACCCTTAGGTTGATGGGACCAAAACCACAAAAGAGAGGAGAAAACTATATAAAGAAGTTTTTCACAAAAAAAGAAGATAAAACAGACAAAAAATCCACTATATAGACCTCCCAGATATATATACTGTATATATATATTTTTTTTTTCAAATGTGAAAGATGCAGGTGCTTACATCACTCCAATGATATCAAAGCCACAATCTTGCGTTGCTTCGCAAGGTCAAGAAAAGTTTGTGTCTTGCGCCATTGCGGCAACTGTCATCTGAAGTCCTTTGATCCACATTAATGACCAAACTTCATGCCGCGTACGTAAAGGTCAAGTTCATTAGACATAATAGGAGCTGCACAAAAAAGAAAGAGTTCTCATTAAAATCACACTTTAAAAATCCTCTAACAAGAGCAAAAAAACCGATCATTTCTCGAGCACCTACAAAGCGCTGAATAAAACCCAGACAGATGCTGACTTGATCTTGAAACACCTCCCCCGCTGCCCCCACCCCCCCCACCCTTGTCGGGAATCAAGCAGGTAAAAGTAGAGATGAAGTGGAGTGCAACCAAATCGAGTTTTCGTCAGCACACGAGGAACTATACAGTGGCAGTCTGTTTGTCCCCCGTAATCCCACTGATCCGCCACAAAATCCAGTCTCAACCACAGAGGGCTCTGTTCGGGGCCCAAGGCGAGGCCTGACAGGTGGCGCCGTGTTGTATACTGCCAAGGTGAATCAATTTACCACGAAGGAACAGTCGGGGTGCCTTCTAAAAATATTGCGATATAAGTCTGCATTCTGAATCTGATTTCTTTCTCTGGGTCTCGATGACGTTATGCTGCGTTTCACCATAAATATTCCTGTTTCAAAAGTTATCAGTAGGTTTTTTGGGGAAATCAAATGCCACTTTTGATTAGGTGCAGCACATGTGAACAATAACCGCATCAAAAGTGCATTGTAACATTAAAGGTCCTTTGCAGTAATACTTAAAAGTGCACTCATACAACCAAGGCTTCTCTATATCTTCAAAGTTCTGAAATGTACTTAGCATTGCAGCTATTTTACTCTCCTCTGTTTGTCTTACGAGTGAAAGCAAAGCTAAAGCTATGGTCGTAAAAGCCTCCTGTAGAGCCCCTCCTCTCTCAGTCCACACGGCTGGGGGTTTGTATCCTCACACATGAAAACGGAAGCATGTATGTGTGTCCTGGCCATGTGTCTCGACGAGCGCGTGGGTTCAGCGTTGCAGAAATTGTGGTGGTCCTGTGTGCAGACGCCACCATAACTCATTTGTGCGGTGGGACCATTGGATGAGGCTCATTGCCTCAGATGTGGTAACAGTGACCCCCACAGGAGGAGAAATATACCGACCTTCTCTGCCAGAGGGAAACTAATTCCCCCTACCTTCACTGATTACACCCTGGGTGCAAGCAGTTCATAGAGACATATTGGGCAAGGACAAAATAATAAAATATTAACAGCGCCAATTCTTTACCCCTATCTTAAATAGGCCAGGAGAAAACTTTCTCGGCAAGAATATTACAATTGCCGTGCTATGCTCCGACCGGTGGCTGTGATGTTTTTGCACCGATCCGTGGTCTGTGTCTCTGCACAAAGTAAACCTGCTCTCTCATTTCACATCAGGGGAGCTGCTGAGGACGAGGAGGAGAGGACGATTCCTGTGATTTCTTGTGATGTCACCGTTGCACATTTGACACGTTATCTTGGGAACTATTAGGATGATCATCAGCCGTAAAACATTTGTGGCTCACAGGGGACAAGTGGGACTGCGGCACATGAGAAGTGTGTTTACTAATGTAAGCCGCAGCTACAAGCTGTAAACAAACCAGATCCTCAAAAGCAGGAAGCTCTGTGATTTGTCCCTAGGAGAAAAAAAATACAAATGTGGTTTCTGCGTGCTGCATGCTCAGCGCGTATTAATCTTTTGACAGGTTTAGCACACACATCAGAGCTAATTAACATAATTTGCCTTTAATTAAATCACATACAATATTGTCATTATGTTTTCTTTTTGAGTTCGGCTGCGTCTGATCCTTTTGTTTTTATATTTGTATTGATGTTACAGTTTTTCTAATTACTATGTGTAATTCTGAGTACTTGCACTCTATTAATGTTTTACACCAGTCCCTACTGTACATTTCAGCGGGATATAATGTACTTATAGTCGACTATATTTATTAGATTTTTGCACATTGGATTTTGAAGAATCCGCGATAACCACATGAATCAGTGTTCAGTGTTTAGAGGCCTCTTGCAGATGAATGCGTCACTAACACTGCTGCAGCATACACCAATCAGCCATAACATTATGACCATTATGATAGGAGATATGAATAATACTGACCTTGTGACGATTCAGTGTCCTGCTGGGACCTGGCATTTGTGTTAATGTTACTCAGACACCTAGACCAGACCAGGCACCCCCACCCCGGAGTAATAACACTTCCCAGCAGGATGCAGCCTGACACAGACACACGCACAAAAACGGTTTAGGAACAACTCAGAAAATGCCGTTGACCTGGCCTCCAAATTCACTAGATCCCAAGCTGATCAAGTATCTGTGGGATGCACTGGAACAAGCCTGATCCACAGACGCCCCTCCTGTCAACCCACGGGACCTAAAGGCCCCCACTAACTACATTCTGTTGCCAGACACCACTGAACACAAGAGAGACCAACACAATATTATGAAGGTGGTCATAATTTGCTGCTATTAGTAAAGACTTGCACTAGTAGTTGAGTATTTTACCGTGCTGTGCTGAGTAAATAAGCAGAATACTCATCATCTACAGCATTTGTACTTGTTTGTTTGTGTCATTATAGACACTAACGATGGATTAGCTGTACAATGAGACACATGACAGCGACGATAAGTAAAGTGAATCATCTGTCACTCCGGTTTCCATCTGCCCATGAAACAAACCAATTTCTCTTCCCGCCATCCAGGGCTTAAATAATACAGATCAGACAACATGCGGTCGCCTCTCGTGTGCTCGGCGCACACATTTTTAGGTTCCTCAGTGGCATCAGAGATCACTTTCTACCTATTATCGTGGTCCTCATCAGTCGCCCATCTGGCCAGGAACGAAAGTTATTTTGCGGTGAACGTCCAGCGAAGGCCAAATGATTCCTGTACAATTTCAGCTGTGTGTGCTCCAGCTGCCGTCCGCTTGGCAGAGCATCGGGCCTAACAGACTAAATGGCCGCGTTGCTTGTTGAATCTGGGTGGTAAATATCGTACCACGGCGAGCCAAGGCACAGTGTTTCTCAGTGGTGGGGAATTTAGTTGTTGTGCTCTTTAGAAAAACATACCAGTTTATAAAAATAAGAATGCTTCTTTTTTTGTCATTGGATAACGTTACACTTTATCATTTATAATTGTAATCTTTTGGCCTTCGAGTCCTGATGCTGAGGGAGAAATACGCCGATCAGGCATAACATTATGACCACCTCCCTAATATCATGTAGGTCTCCCTCGTGCCTCGAAAAACAGTTGTGACTCATCAGAGAAAGGACATGGGCCTTCTGGGGGTGTCCTGTTGTGTCTGGCAACACAATAGTTAAAGGGGGCCTTTGGGTCCTATGGGTTGAGAGGATCATCCCACAGATACTTTATCAGTTTGGGATCTAGTGAATTTGGAGGCCAGGTCAACACCTTGTGCTGTTTTTTCTTCTTTTTGAGATGTCTCTAAACCGTTTTTGTGTGTGTGACTGTGTCAGGTTGCATTCTGCAGGGGATCTCATCAGAGCAGCCGTCAAGGAGTGCCATTGCTATGGTGTGGAGGTGCCTGGTCTGGTCTGGATATGTGGTATATGTCTAAATAACATCCACATGAATGTCAGACCAAAAAGTTTCCCAGCAGAATATTGAATAGTTACAAGATGATCAATGTTATTTACTGCTCATATCGGTGGTTTTAATGTAAATCTGTGTATATAAGAGTAAAACGCTGAAAGCTAAAAGGCACAAAGACTCCCTAACTACAAACAGCTGTACCAGATGGAGGCCCTGTTTCTCTCCGTTGATTTGCTCTCTCTCAGCCTTATCACCTGGGTGTTACTGTTGGTGTCCCACTAACAGCGCACCTGCAAACAGCAGTGGGAGCAAGCTGGGGCTCAGGGGGTACCCTTTTATCACAATTCTCATCTCTCCTGTTGGGGTAGCACCAACTGAAAGGCTGTGGTCATGGCCCTCACTTCTCTGTCACCACAGGCAGAGGCACCACCTGCGGGGAGTGCTGCAGGAAGCCTATTTAGCCGAGTAGAATCACTTTCTCATATATACAAAAAAAACGTACATTTCTCATACACGCGTGTTGTATTTAATAAAAACGAAGGACATCGGGTCAGACATAAAAATTCATCAAGGGGGATTCATATAAAATGTTTGAATGTTAGCTATGTAGCTGATCTTCAAAGTACAATTCATGAATGAGTCGTACATGTAACATAAATGTGTAATTTCAGCAGGATTTGCTCTGCTGCTTTGACAGTTTAACATAGCGCTGAAAAGGTCTCGTCCTTTTGGGCCTGTTCCACCGTGCCATCCACCAATTAAAGGTGAGGCGCCAGGAGCAGACACTAAACATGCAGCGCTTCAGTCTGCGTGCACAAATGAGAACGTGCACCTCTTAATGTTTTTAAGTAAACTAAACGTACACGCCAGGTAACGTGCTCTGATCTTTGTTTCTCTTCTTCCTAGTGCATTTATTTTGCCTTCTTTAGTCAACACAAATACATACCATGTGGGGAAACACACTTCCAGGCTACATAACTCGTGACACAGAAAAACCTTTGAGAAATACGGCGAGCAAGGGGAACAAAAACTGAAGCTTCCTAAAGAACAACAAAGCTAAAAAAAGATTATTATTAAGGACGCACTAACACACACTTCTAACCTACATTAAAGTAGCTTACGCGCACAATTTGCCGTCACCGCCCAAGTTTCCGGCCTCTGTAAGCCATTTGTTCCTGCAGAAAAAAAAGGCACAGACACACAAAACGTAGCAACATGAAATTAATTACAGGGAGGCATGTTCGCCCAGTGGGCTACAAATGCTGAGGAGATGACAATTGTAGCTGGCGAACAGGTTCCCCTGAACCACACGCACAGCAAAAACACACACACGGGCTCCCTTTTCCTTCATCCCACTACTGGTGCATTTGATCCCCGACTATGCTGACCAACCAACTTTATTTTCAAAAATTAAACCAAGTTTGACATATTCTGATTTTGCAATTTGTCCTTTTGGCTGTGGAAACTTCGCAAATGTGAATTGGTTGACAAAATAAAGTGACCTCGAAGCATGCATCTGCAGTCACGTCAATGTGCACGTCAAAGTTTGCAGGTGCATAAAAGGTTACTACTAAACGAGATTTCTGTGGACACATCAATGTCAAAATGTTGGTCTATGTGTGAATTAATACTAGATATGTCTCCTTGCAGCACGCTTTATCAAATATTCCCTTGAAGGATTTAGAATTTAAGTGAATTGAGGCAAAAAAAAAAAAAGATTAAAAACCCACAAACACTTTGTCACTGCAATGCCACGTTTCATCAAAAGGCTTTTCCCGTTGCCAGGCTTCATGATTGTGACATTTTGTGTCCGTCCTCGAGCCTTTGGCTGTGAGGGTCAGTCACAGCTGCGTCAGGTGGCAGAAGCAGGTGACTCAGCGCATCATTATCTTCACCTTCCTGATGGGACGCCACCAGCCAGAGCACAACTGAATAACAAACAGCGGGGAGGCTGACGGGCGTACACGAAAGCATTATAGTCACAAAAACGTGCGCGGAGAAAGGTAAACGCTTTTACCCCTAGTCACTCCAGATACATCGGCGCTGTAATGAATGCTGCTACCAGACGTGGGTTAATTGCATTCAGACAGGCACATGGTTAGATGCGGAAAGACAAAACCATTAAGTCCTTTTCCAGCTTTTCCCATCTTGGTGTTGGATGCTCCAGTGGTTCGGCCTGATTTGGAATGACAGCTTCTCTTACCTGCATGGTAAATCCGTTGTATTCTTTAAGATTGAAATAAGAACAGCATTACACTGTGAATGATTATCTCGTTGGCTTTGTTTTGTGTGATCATCAAACACAATTCAGGAGTGTGACAATCAAATTAGAGGAAATGAGAGCTGACTCGCTGTTCAATTAAAATCAGGCTCTAGTTGCTTCTGAAAGGGTTGCTTGTCAATGTAATTGAATTGTATCACCAGGAAATCATGCATGGAAATAATAATTCTGCAAAACAATTCTTCGTTTTAAAAATAAATAAATCTCCTCGTCGAAGCCGGCGGACGTTGCAAGAAGGCCGTTTTTATAACCTTTAGGAATGGAAAGTGGCTGAGAGCGCTAGCATGAGCTGCCAAACAACAATTCTGTTTGACGCATTCTGTCTCTCAGCTCCACCCGCGGCGCAGGAAAACAACTCTGCCTCGCCGAGAGAAAACACAGGCTTCAGCCAGCATGGCTGCACCGAGAGTGAATTCCATCAAAATGAAAGGGCTTATTAGTTGTGTCAAATACTGATATTCACGATGGCAAAGTGCACCGAACACAGACAGTATTCCAGAAACACAGCGGGCTGTATCAACAGCTCAAGGCCGGGAGCCCCAGACAATAACTCGGGATGGTGCTGATGGCAGGCATATGAAAGGCATCGCAGATGACGTCCAATCTGTATTAAAAGGCAGGGGCTGGCTGTAATCACTTCTCTGTCACGGTGCTAATGGAATCTAAAGGCAGATAACAGACATGGGAGAGCAAGGAGGGTCAAAAAGAGTGCAACAAACAAAAAATAATACACACACAAAAAAAAATCCATATAGCAGCGGTGACAAAATATCACAGTATTCGTGGACGCTGAGGCAGAGCTGGCTGCAAGAGGAGCGGAAGGTAAGCGTCGAAGGCACGCTGGGGTCGATGATTATCTACTCCCCTGTGTTCATAAAAACGAATTCCAATTAATTTTAAGGAGCCAACACTATTAAATATTGACGCACTACATCTAATGCATGCCTGCTGGCCCTTCCTCCTGCCCGTGATATGGCAATCACAGGCATGATGCTGGTCATAATTAAACAGCCCGTGCTTGTTTCCCTCCTTGTGCCACTAATTAGGCTGCGAAGAATTTTCCCTTTCCCGCAAGGTAAACACTGGTGCTGATAGGAGACAGGACCAGAGCTCACGAGCTAACACTGCAACATTACAGAACACCAGCAGTAGTAAAAGCTCATCAACAGAAGCTTAAAGGCCCCTTCTTGTCTCTTTGAGTGGGGATATTTCCCTTTAATCAGCAGTAGAAGGTGGTGGCCCTCATTTTAGGAGGCACTCGGGCTGCATAAGGTCTCGCCATTATCGGCACGACACATTAACCACCACCAGTTCCACTAAGGTCATTAAATGAGCTATTTAGTATAGTAAGAATCATAATGGAACAAATGAATTTGCCAATACAAGGAGATGAGTTGCCTGCTCAGCAGTAGTTCTCACAGAGGAGCTTACCACAAGGAGGTTCAGAAAACAGAGACAGAGTGTTGCTTGCTTCTGAAACACTTAGAAAGCAGGACATTTAAGTTAGCCTGCTGGGCTTAGATGGATGAATGGACGCACGGGTGGAATGTGTCACAATAAGCTCAGAGTGCATGTAACGTTTCACCTTGAAGTAGCGCTGTTAATCTCGCCCTCGCCACTCTTCTTGGTGAGCTGTCTACCTTAAAAATGGCTTCCAGATTGCAGACAGAAGCCGAGACGAGGAAAGACGCAGAAAACAAAATAATGAATGCAGATGCCAAGTTCAGTCAAGTGCTAATCGCAGCCACCGCAAAACACCCCGGTTTGCCCTGAGCATCACAGGCGAGGCAAAGCTGTGACCCCTCTGGAATTTAGTGTCGATCTCTTGACATGCTTTCGTCTACAGGTGGTTTACACAGCAGATCAGGAGGAAACCAGTGGGAGAAGGGTAAAGTACTGAGCCAAGTCTGACGTGGTCTTTATTCAGCACTGTCGTACAAAGTTAGATTTCATCATTATTTTTCTCAACATGTTCATAGTAATCCTCATACAACCTTAAGGCCAACTCATTCTTTCTGAATCCATGTGTCCACAATAGTGAAAAAGGTCTGTGGGAAGTGTGTGTTAGATAGTAACAGCTTGTTGGGATGAAAGGATTTGCCATGTTCCAGATCTTAGAATTCACTGTTAAAGGAGCGCAAAGACTCACAGATGCCTTTAAACTCCAGGCGAAGGACTGTTCTTGAATCTCCCCAAAAACATGCCATGCCTGCCCAACGATGGGATGAGAAGGGAAGGCAGCAAACTCTAGCTGCAGACTACTGCACAACGCTTGGCACGTCTCATCTTTTCTCGCTCTTTACAGCGGCCCAGGCTGTAGCAAGCTGATGTGGTGTGAAGACTCTCCGGCTAAAGAAAAAAAAAAGAACAAAGCCACACCCAGGCTTTCAGGAACATCCACAGGAGCTCTGTGTTTGAGATCGTGCTGTATATGTATGCACATCTGCATCAGTGTACGGACAAGAAACCTATGCATTAGCCTTTAGGCATCTGCCACAACATTAAAACCACTGACAGGAGAAGTAAATAACATTAACCATCTTGCAGCAATTCAATGTTCTGCTTCATGTAGACATGTGGCACCCACCTAGACCAGACCAGGCACCCCCACCCCATAGCAATGACACTCCTTGATGAGGAGAACCCATAGGACCCAAAGGCCCCCACTAACAACATCCTGTTGCCAGACACCACAGGACACCCTCAGAAGGCCTGTGTTCATTCTCCGATGAGTCACAACTGGTCATAATGTTTATGCCTGATCGGTTTATACACAAACTTCTACCAGTTGCAGTATTATTAATCATGTCCGGTGCATTTGTTACTTCTTGCTGTGAGTTCTTAAAAGGTTTAGCTTAAAAATGAGAGTCAAACGGGTAGACAATGGGATGGGTAAGGATGAGTTACTGAAATAAATCAGCTGTCTAAAGTTGGCCTAAATCTCCACAGGTAATCCAGACAAGCTGATTCATCCAAGTGCCAAACGCTGAGCAGTCATTGATCGCGTAGTAGAGGCAATTACAGGCCACTCGGTGTGTCAAAGAGACACAGCCACTTTCCAGAACGCCTCCCTTCACTCTGATTTTACGCTTACGCCAGCATATCCATAATTACACATGCTAATCAAGGTGGGAGTTCACAGTGAGCCGTTTGATTATGTCAGCATCTCTGAGTGGAAACAGGGAGTCAACAGCCAAATCACATCCGTGCCGTTTGGCAGAGATTACGGGGACGACCCCCACCACTCCACAATCTTTGCAGACCACTTCGCTGTGTCAAACCCCGTCGAAATCAAATCACACACATGCTGACGACTGCGCGGGTCTACATTACACAGAGCACACAGGAGTTAAACACCTTCACTTAGCTTCGAGAGCAATGAATTATGCCAGGCTTTTAACTGATCAAGTCTATGTCATGGAACGCATAGTGAGAGTGAGAAATGGATGGAGCTGTAGCCCCGACACTAACAGCAGGACGGTTACACAATATGCATGTTGATTATGCATAAAAAATGGTAATAAAGACTATTTAAGCCAAATGACTTACTTTATCACATTCATAATATGTATTTAATAGTATCTATATGAATTAAGGGTTGTAACATAAATGCCTTTCAGTGGTTTACTAGGGAACTGTTTCATGGCTTAAGAAGTATTTGACTTTTTATTGAGTTTTCCATTCTCTTTAGTGCAAATTGTTAAGAAAAAAAAAATCAGTGAATGTAATTTACTGTCAGAGCCTCGATTAAAGGAACCATTCTCCGTGAAATAGCATTGTGGTCGTCTCAAAGCCTCATATCAATACAGCACGGCAAAATTCTACCCATCTAATTCCAGCACAATCAGAAAGAGAAAAAACAGGATAAATTGTTGTTAATGAAGATCCATATGCACAATTAAACAACCTTATTTTCAAACAACAAGAACGCCACTAACGCGCTCCTCTCGAAGAACGCCTCCCTTAATGCGCCAGTCTGAATTCTGACGAGGCAGGGGATAAAGTTTGACTTTCAGTTCCTCAAAAGTAGGCTTTTGTAAACAAACCCACAACGGCGTGTGCCTGGGGCTAGACTCTTTAAGAATACAAGACTATCGTTTCTCAAACCGCGTTCTTGCTGGTTTGTGGTGAAGTAGAACCCAAAAGCAGGACACATGAGAAAGGCAGAACCAGGGAGCAGAATGACTTAATACAAATTCAAAATTGAGAACTTTAGGCGCTACAGGAAAGGCAGGGTATCCAAAAACTACAAAAACAGGTGAGGAACAAAAACCAAGAGGAGAACGCAACAAAAAGGCACAGTAGGACAAACAGGGGTAACATCACAGGCAACTCAACGCAAAGCAAAGGCAAAGGCAGGGCTATATATACACGAGAGAGGGGCAGAGGGGTTGATGAGGCACAGGTGGAATGAATAAGGGTGGAGCACACAAGGAGAAACCAATCCAACAATCAAAGTGGGGAAATCACAGAAAGTAGTGCAAGACAAGAAACCCAAAGAAAGACCATTACAAAATAAAAACAGGAAACACAAGGAAGGCCAAACAGGGTCACAGAAAACATTCACAATAGTTTAATTTAGTTGCATAAATGCATGACACTGACAAGAATGGCAACATGTAGTGGACTTTGAGTTATCAAGACTGTACACTTGCACGTCAAAACTATCGTGGCTGAGGCCCATCCCAGCTGTCAGTGGGTGCGAGGCGGGGGAACACCCTGGCCAGGTCACCAGTCTATCGCAGGGCTAACACAGAGAGACCATTCACACATGCTAACATGCTAATGTTTAATATACCGTATGGTAATTACATTAGGTGTAGCACATTAGTAGGGTTAAACACATCGTGGAGATGAGGTTGAAAGGAGTATACCTAACTGTGCGTTTAGTCCTTAATTACATGGTTTGATTAAAATGTTAAACACATTTGGCAGTACAGGTGCCATGATGATTTTCTTCTAGCTCTGCTTTGGTCTCCACCAGCTTCTTAGGTCATATGTGAATGCCAATACTTGAGAAACAGGGTTAATGAGATTAATCGAACGGAGCCGAAACATAAACAAAAGCAATGAGCTAAAAGCACATCATTCTACATGTGATCCATTGTTAATATGAAGTTATATTTACTGCGTTTGTGCAGCTTTAAAATGACAACAATGTACAACTAGAGTGTTTTCCAGTAGAATATACGAGGTACAGTATAATGAAAATAGTACCTGGTGCGCAGAATCAAGACCTCCAGCCTCGCCTTAAGCTCTGTATCACTCACTCCCACAGCTGTTACCTGTCAAAGCAGCGGCACCATCATTCATTACTATATAAGATAATAAGACACACAGGGAAAGCGGCATGAGAGGAATATCTTTCATCCTACTCATGTCATACAGTGTACAGTGTCTGGCAGCCCATAAAATGTAATCCTGATGATCAAGTGGTGTTATTGACTGTAGCAGTGACATCCTGTGTCCGATGTGTTTGGACAGTAGATGATCTCTCGTGCTCTCAAACGTTTTTATTTCTTTTTTTTATCATGCTGACAGATCTCATGCTCACTGATCTACCCTCTAATCCCAAAAAATAATCAGCAGTTTAATTAATTGAAAACCAAATATGGGATGCTATCTGGGGCCATCAGTTATACCGGGCTGTTCAATGATGTATGGCATCGACTGCAACGGGGAGCCCTCTAATCAGAATCACGGCAAAATCAATAGCTGGCACTGCCTCAGGTTCCCGTTCATGCTTCAGTGTACACATCTGAAGTAAACTCTCCCGCGCCGAAACAGTCTGGCCATTTGCTTAAAGAAAATCAAGACTCACAGCGATGGGGAGGACTGCCGAGATAAACCGGAGGAGACGGACAGAGATGTAGGAGGAAAGCTCTGCGACAGGTGAAGGAGGGGAGGCTTTGTTCACAAGAGGGCCCTTGGTGCGATTGAAAACTGTTAACAGAGGTTTTTCTTACTCAGTGCTTCAATTCGTCGAGCTCTGAGCGTGCATCAGGCTTCTGACCTTAACCTGATTCACAAACTGTCTTGTTGCTGTCGCATCTTGCTTCTTCTCCGCTTTGTGTTGTTGTGCAACACTGACACAAGGCAGGATCAATAAGCTTAGTCGTCCATATAAGTTTTGCTTTTCACTTAACATTTCCTTCTTCCATATTCCAAGTGATGGCGGTTCAACATTTTAGGATGTAATTATTGTTTGTAACTAGAAACACATTATGAGTAGTCATTTTTGAATAATTAATAGCATATTGATGTACAGCTTTAAGCAAAACCAAGAGTTTCTTTTACCTTAACCAAAGGTTTTGAGTTTCCTCAAATGGGAACTACCATTTTTTACAACCTGAACCTTATTTATCATTTGGACGATATTTAGATCTGCGTATATCCATATAGTGGGAGTGACTGGGGCACCGAAAGGCAGCCTCTAAATAACGCATTTCACCAATATTTTGTTATGATACACTAGTGCTATTCCCCATTGGACGTAAGGACATCCATCATTGACAAAGTCATCGTCCACAACCTCAGAATCAGAAAAAATATTCAGCCATATTGCAAAAAAATTGGAGTAGCAAATTACAGGTAAACAAGGCACGCGGATTGTGCATGGCGCTCAGAGAGGACATCATCCAGGTCAGAGGTCAATCTACAGACCTCAAATGATGAATACAAGTAACTATGGACTCAACGGGGAGTAGCACTAGTGTATCATAACAAAATCTTGGTGAAATGAACGAGTTTTGTGGCAGATAATGCGTTCTTTAGAGGCTGCGTTTCGGTGCCCCAGTCACTCCCACTATATGGATATATGTGGATCAAAATATCGTCTGAACGACAAAAAAATGACACCAAAGTTACATGGGTGAGTAGACGTTGGTATTTTACGGCAGAAATAAGGTCCAGGTTGTACCTGTTTAACGTAAGTACAGATGGTTACTCATGGAATATTTTGGTTAATACATAGTTTTGCATACAAACAGTAGATTAGGTTTTCTACTGAATGTGCTCTTTTTTTTCTCAATGCAAATTAGCACGTGCACGTACACATGATGTTTTGTGGAGAACTGAATTTATTACACGTTGTATATCACAAAATGATAACCGCCATACTGCAGCATTATTAACCAGAGCGAGGTGGTAAGCACCAGCGTCGCTCCGTACCAATCACCACAAGGGGAGCAATTACCCTAACATTAAATAGTGATAAACACCAGTGCACAGTGATCGTCAGAACATCAGAGCTGCCACCCCGTCATCCATCAAATGCACACTTCAGGGTAGCAACAGTCTGGTAGTGATACATTACAAGGGACAGAAACAGGTGCTGCCGTAGATTCTAATTACTTTGTTCTATCAATTATGTACAAATCCTTGCATGGCCTGGGGTCTGCCACACACTGCTGTGCCTCCTCAACACATCCCAGCTGTGGCTTCGGAGCAGGCGGGCTTATCAACACTGGTTTGTGTGGATGCCTTCGGGTGACTAAAAAGGTTTATTTTACCAAGGTTGAATTATACAGATAGAACAGTTTTTAAAGAAACAGAAACAGTTTTTAAAGAAACAGAAACAGAAAAACATTTTGCATATTCCGCTGACAATTGATTGTATTTTATCCTTTTCAGTAACAGTAGCAGGTTCTTTTCTCTTCCATCAGCCCTGTAAGCATCAGTTTAGACACACAGGTGCTCGGCTGCTTCGTGTTTTCATGCTGTAACGGTCTTCCAGGCACTTGTGGTTTCTGCCTTTGTTTTGCACACTCCTCAAGTTTTTCTCTCAGCCACTCAGCGCACAAAAACAATATGCTAATGAGTTGGTAGACATCTGCTTCCAGCTCCGTTTTTCTCTAGGTGTTTAGGCTTGTGTTTGTCACTCACATATAGGGGACCTGCTTTTACCCAGAGCAGGTCAAATCTTTAAAGCTGAGGCTTGTACAAAGGAATTTCAGAGTGAACCAGCTGCTGTAACGTATTCATCATTGTTGGAGAGCGATGTTTTCTTTCGCTTTTCCTTAATATTCCCCTCATGAAGCGCTGTCACAGCAGGATAATGCATTAGCTTCAGTGTACTTTGTGAATTAATCGCTCCATGCTCCTGCCATGTCGCTCACTCGTGAATTTGAGTGTCAAGGATTTCACTGAAATGAATTATCTTGAGCTCACTGAGTTATTAGTGAGGATCTGGATCTGTGTGTGTGTATGCAAGGCAGGCTGAGAGCTATAGCCTAATATGCTTAGGATTTTTTATTTATTTATTTTTTTAGCAAGCCAGAGCGTCTCTGTAATTAATTAGAATTTGTTCATATTTGACGCAAAAATTAAAAACCTGCACAAAATGAGGAGGCTTAACGCGAACGCAAAGGCGAATAAGGCAAAGATGTAATGTAATAAAAAGTTAATTACGTAAATCTACAGCAAATACTGTACTCAGCAAAGGCAAAGCTCATAGGAAGGAAAAGGAATTGGTTTTCAATTGAGCAGTACTTCAGTGTTTACTTCAGTCGTTGCCGTCGACATAATTTTAAAATCTTTCCTGGGCTACCAGAAAAAGGAAATTGATCAGCTCTACTAATCACGCATTTAGAAGAAAAAAAAACATTAATTAGGAGATCTAGGATTGGTGAATACATTATTATTACAATCTTGTACATTAACCTAATCACCTCACAATTTAAACCAAGTAGTTTGGCTTTAGGAAGAAATTGTTTCATTAAGTTGTGTGGGGAACGTTTTATTTCCAGGAGGTGCTGTAACAAATCCCTGGTTTGTCTAAATGAGAATAAAGGGCTGTTTTCATGTACTTGGTGTAATATACTAATTAAAACCCCAAAAAACATTTTCCCCAAAGTCTTGTCTCATGTGTATTTGTACTGTAAGTGTTGGCTGCATTACTTCCAGCCTCCTGGAAAAAAAGACATCAGAGGTGTGTTCTTTTAAGGCAGTAAAAGAATGAATGGATGGTTTTTCTGCGGATGCTGAGTGGACTATCATTTTGCTAACATGCACTTCCTACACGATGTAGGTCATGTTTCCCGTCCCAGTTTTAATAACCTGTCTCATTACTGTATCACTTAATTGCAGCCACCTTTGGAAGAACAATCTATAACACAATTTTAGATCTGAACTGTATGCATACGATACATATACTTTTGTCACTATTTCTTGCTTATACCATTTTATTTTATTGTTATTTTACTATCTTCATCTATCTTTTACTTATGGTTGTCAAGAGTGTTTTTTTTTTTTTTTCTGTGCAACCAAGCTACCGTGACCAAGCAATTTCCCTTGTGGCTCAATAAAGTCTGTCGTCCGAGTATCACAACTACAAGAAATACAACACAAACGGCATGCAAACGGTTATAAATTTCTCAGGGTGTTATAATAATTCTGATATCCTCTGATATCATCGTAGTGACTCACTAAAAGCATTCATGCGGCACACCTGTCAGCGAGCGGCAGTCACAGGCTGTTAACCTCAAGATCTGGAAGTGTTTGTGAGTCAACGAAGCTTCACAAAGCCTACCACGATCTGCCTTTGTCGGAGTTCACTTACGTAAAGAGCCCTTTAGCTAAAGTAAGCTCAAGCGCTTCATCCTGCCGCTGGTTGTAAGGTAAGAAAGCTAACAATTATTGTGATTATTGTTCATTTATTGGAGGGTGAATTAACAGTTCTCGAGCTTTTGTGATTATCTGCTCTCATTACTCTGAGTTTGTGTGGTTGCAAAGTCTATATATAGTCAATCCTCTCTCTCAAAGTTTCTTTGTTTCTCTTTCGTGCTTTAGATTAAGGTTGTGATTCAAATATAAAAAGTTTAAATATGAGGATGAAATGTTTGTGGATAAAAATTAAGTTTTTCTTTTGATTTATGAGTGCAATTATAAAATGTTGCATTTGACTTTAGGAGTAAAATAAAAATGCATTTCTACTTGATTTTGTGCGTCAGAATTGACATCAGAAACTGCAGCATGCAGCAAATAGTAATAGTAATAGTATTGTAACCTAATGTAGCTTGACTGCTTGTTATCAGTGTTAATTGCATGTAACGCCTTTATTATTATCGTCAAGATTCATGTATAATACTGTGCAGTATATAAATATAATGGCAAATGTTGGTTACGTGTTCCATCAATCGTAAGTGTGACTTGCGGATTACTTTATGCTACATTTTGGGTCTGTATTTCATATTATGGTCTCATTACACTCTGTCACGTGTCTCTGTAATAAACAGGAAGCAAAAATTTAAACCCCCTAATCAAAACAAACAACAGCTGACTGACACGGCGTGTTTGTGTGTTTCATTGTTGTTTTGATGCAGGCACCTGCTGTGAAATGACCCTGAAGCCATTAACTCCAGTGAACTGTGCAAGCCTTCTACAGCCCGGCTGCACTCTGCTGCAGCTGGATGGTGAAGTTCTCCTGTTTGGCCAGAAAGGCTGGCCAAAGCGCTCGTGTCCGACTGGAGTGTTTGGGGTGCGGTTTAAACGTGACGAGATGAAACTGAGGGCCATCTCCTTCGCCAATGACTCGTGCTACCTCCCTCCGCTACGCTGTCCGGCCGTTTGCCGCCTTGACCCCTACGACGGCTTCCCGGAAAGTTACCTCATCCACGGTGGCCGCACGCCAAATAATGAGATCTCATCAAGCTTGTACCTGCTGACCGTGGACAGTCGCGGCAGCAATCGCAAATTGACCTTGCGCTGCAAAGAGAAAGAGCTGGTGGCAGAAGTGCCAGGGGCCCGATACGGCCATACAATGAGCATGGTTCAAAGTCGAGGGAAGACGGCTTGTGTGTTGTTTGGGGGTAGGTCCTACATGCCTGCAGGAGAGCGGACCACAGAGAGCTGGAACAGTGTTGTTGACTGTCCTCCTCAGGTGTTCCTGTTTGACCTGGAGTTTGGGTGCTCCTCTGCTCACACTTTACCTGAGCTCAGCGATGGCCAGTCCTTCCATGTCGCCCTTGCCAGGGAAGACTCCGTCTACTTTATTGGAGGTCACTCGCTCACCTCCGACTCACGTCCACCTCGACTGTTTCGCCTGCGTGTCGAGCTTTTGCAGGGCAGCCCCTTGCTTTCCTGTGAGACCCTGGATACGGGCTTGTCCATCTCTAGTGCCATCGTAACCCGCACAGGTCCCACTCACAGATACATCATCTTAGGGGGATATCAGTCAGACTCGCAGAAGAGGATGCAGTGCAACACGGTCATTCTAGATGAGAAAGGGATCCACTTTGAGCCCCTAGAACCACCCAACTGGACCCAGGATGTCATCCATAGTCGCACTTGGTTTGGCGGCAGTGCTGGGGAGGGAAGTGTCCTACTAGCTGTGCCGTCTGAAGGAAGGCCATCCCAACCAGAAATGCATTACTTCTATTACGTGAGCTTTCAGTCAGAAGAAAAATGCGCAGAGGAAGAAGGAATCCAGGCCTGCAGCCAGGAGTCAACAGACTACGATGACTCTACTCCTCTTGAAGACTCCGAGGAGCTCTACTTTGGTCGTGAGCCGCATGAGCTGGACGACAGCAGCGAAGAAGAAGGGGGCACCTATAATGAAGAGGACGAGGAAGACGAATCGCAAACAGGCTACTGGATCAAATGCTGTCTGGCCTGTCAGGTCAATCCCAACACATGGGAGCCGTACTACTCCACTGAGCTCCACCGGCCTGCTATGATATTCTGCTCCAGAGGGGAAGGGGGGCACTGGGTGCATGCCCAGTGTATGGAGCTGTCTGAAACCCTGCTGGTTAAACTCTCTCAAGGCAACAAAAGGTACTTCTGCTTGGACCACGGAGGCCTGCCCTACCAGGAGATGACCCCACCTCGAGAGATCCTGCCCCTGAAGCGCACCCCCATGAAAGTAAAGGACAGAAAGACACCTCTGGCAATCAAGATGTCCCCTGCCAAAAAAAGCTTTTTCAGAAGGCTTTTTGATTGACTCCAGCTGTCGTTGTCTTGTGCAGATGGTCACTGATATGGATGATTTGTATCGTTATGATATTTTTGGTTTATATTCAACTCAATATGCTGATGTGTAATTGATTGTGACAAAAGTGAAGAATTTCATATTTCATTGTCTATAAGCTGTGTATTTTCATTGCAGTTTAACATTGTGTGACAAAAACAAATGCAAAACTGTGATCATTGTTTCCAGTTTACGTTTTTATTAATTGTAAAACAGTTAATTGTTATTTTGTACGCTATTAAGTGCCACACTGAATATGCTGAATATGGTTATTTCTGCTATTAAACTGACAACCTCTCAATAAAACTGAAATATACCAAAAAGGATCAAATTCTTCATTTTAAATCATTGTACATACTCAGCAATATAGTTAAAAAGTGGGTAAATGAACATTCACTTTGGCTTCCAGGGCCAAATGTGGTTAAATTCATTCATTTTCAGTAACTGCTTGCTCTCTGAGCTATCTGAGCAAGTCACCAGTCTATCACAGGGCTAACGCAGCAAGACAGAAAACCACACTCACACCTACGGCCAATTTAGAATCACTAGTTAACCTAACGAGCATGTCCTTGGATGGTGGGAGGAAGCCGGGGTACCTGGAGAGAACCCACGCAGACACAGAGAGAACATGCACAGAAAGGCCCCATTGAGAGAAGATCAGTGAGGCATCAGCGCTAACCACCACACCAGTTGTTAAATATTGATTAAAGAGTAAATGTTGATTGCTAAAAATTTTAAAAAAGCATTTTAGCATGTCTCTCTGCAGTGTTTCTAGTCTAAAACTTAATTTTTATTTTGTTTTCCACATCTACTGTAAAGAAAAAGCACTGTCTTTCAGAAGAACCTGAATCCTGCGCTAGTGCTAAAAAATTTAAACCACTAAATCGAACATGAAGTGCTCAACAAAAAGCAGACTTGAAGGTCGGGTCAGATTTTGTCTTTTTTAATTTTTCTTCTGTAGAAACAAAACGTACAAACTCCAGCAAAATACAGCAGAAACATCGAAATAAAACACACGAAATGTGGAAAAGTAAGTGGAAGTTTAGTGTAATATTGTACGTGTATGCAAAATGAAAGCCTTCAGCAAACCCCGGTAAACTGTTCGCCCTGATACTTAGTGTAAATATGGAGGCACAAAATGAGGAAATACACTGTGAGATGTGAACAAGTGGCATTTTGGGAATCATCCATCATCCATTACTTTGGAAATGCAATTCATTACGGCAAAATAAAAAAAACATGACACAAGTTGCAATATGATGCACTCTAAAACACGGTGTTATTGTGGGACTGTGACAAGTATCCGGCGAAACGTGCATATTTCACGGCTGTCACGCGGTTAAACTTAGGACAGTGAAATAAAATCAAACATTCAATCAAATAAGAGAACAAAATTGCCTGTCACGATTCAAAACGGTGAGGGCAGAAAAGGACAATATAATCAATCAATCAAACAAATAAACTTGCCAACAAATCAGTTTACATCAGGTCTTTCTGGCCGCCGCTCATCCCTCTCCTCTGTCAACAGTGGCAGTGAAGGAATATCAGGTGAGAGAAGGAGCCAGGTTATATGCCGAACTTAAGAAAAATCCCCGCCTGCTGGAGAGTCCACGGGGTATTAGGTTCTGTAATGGACCATACTGTATTTTTATGATATCAACAAAAAGGTCACTATATGCTTTATTTTATGAGCAGAATTCAAATAAGTATCATCTATCCTCCGCTGTGCAAAAACTAAAAGAGATAAAAATTGGTTCAAAGTGACCTGGCATCTATTCTGCCCCTCGGGGATCCAGATAAAGCACTAAAGTAATCTTTTTCAGGGGGCACTTATGAAACAAAGAACATTTGGGTCTCTGTGATTGCATTTGGCTCCAGCTAAAATGATATATTAATACAGTGGCCACAAATGTGGTCTTTTTAACACAATTTTGCTCCATGACTTACAGTGCTTTCATCTGTTTCCATAAATATCTGCGCTATATAAATTCATAAATGTGACACATCCTTGCAATACAATAAAATGCGCCATATTTCACGGAGGGTGAAGATTAAAAAGAAAAAAGGAACAAGGAAAACGAGCGAGGGAAAAGAAACCTGTGTGTTACACGGGCTTGTATGTTCCTCTGCTGTGCCGTATCGACAATGTAGTAACTGACAGTTAAAAAAGTAAGATGTGGAAATGTAAAACAAGTACATTAAAAAAAATCACATTATTTTGAACACAGTTCTGTTCAGGGGAAAAGAAAGTCTGTCATTTCCAACAATAAATGAAATTCACATCACAACAAATACAACAAAAAGAGGCTGTCTCCATTTCTCCATTATTCTAAACATCAATCAATATGTACAGAGACCAAGAGTACACTGTATAAACATAGAGGCAGATTATTCAACTCAAATAAATCAAATGTAACTGAGGAAAGGTCAAAACTCGGTCACGTCCAGAGACATATCCTCCTCCTCATCATCATGGATCTCCACTGGATCAATGGTAGCCTGCAGAGCTTTGACAGAGTCCTTGTGGGCCTCCATGAACTTCTGCAAGTACTTGGAGGTGTACAGCCAGTGGTGTTTCAGCACGTCCTCCAGCTCAAAGGCCTTGGACTGACGTGCATTCATCTTCCGGAAACGTCTGAACAGTTTGTTTGCCGACTCGTTCCCCTCGCTGGCCCAGGCTCCTATGGATCCATCTCTCTCTATGATTTCAGGCACATGGGCCAGGGTCTTGTGCAGGTAATTGGTTATCTTCCCATTGTACCTATATTTGAAGGCGGTGGAGAGGAGGTCAGCAAACCGCTGGGAGTTGAAACTGTAGCGGCACAGCTGGTCAGGGCACTCCTTGGCTGGATAAGTGGCGCGCCACACAGGCTTCATTTGGAGATAGAGCCTCATAAGCTCCCTCAGGGCTTCCCTTCTCTCCTCTGAGGGCACAAGCTCACACACTACCTCCACAGCCTCCAGGGTCATTAGCTTGCGGGCATAGTTTCCATTCATTCTCATTACTGGTTTGAGCTTCATCTTCTTCCTCAGCTGTTTATCTAGGGCTGCCCTCCAGCTGCGCCGTTCCTCCCGGCTGGGGTTGACCTTTTTGTACACTTCCCCAATCTCGTCCTGAAAGATTTTGTAGAATTCAGTGGCATTACCGATGTCACAGTGTAATGCATCTAGAGTGGGCTGGGTCTCCATGAAGGGTTTGGCAGAAACCCCTTTGACCCTGTCTCGCAGCTCATCAGGAGACTCAGAATAGGGGTTGGTTCTCCATATTTCGTAGCGCTCCAGGTTCTCTTCATGGCAGCGAGTGATGGAGTGCAGCACCATGTTTTCAGAAGCCTCGGCCCGAGTGGAGTCACACAGAGTGCAGACATATGTTGACCCCGAGGCCTCCAGGCCCTCCAGCTCACGCACCATCTTCTCGTCGTATCCCGTCCCCCTGAAATGGAACCGAAAAGAGCGAGGCAGGCCGCCGATGGAGAGGATGAGCCTGCTCTCTTTCATTGCGTTGCGCTCTGCAACTAAGGGCGCCATGACAGCTGTGAGCATCTCGTGGTCTGACTCATCCACAAACATCAGGCAAAGGGGCTTACAGGACAGTTCTGAGTTTGGCTTTGGCTCGGTGAAAATGGTAACCTCCTCCTCCTCTTCGTCTGCCAGGACGGAGACTGACATAACGGTGAAAGAGAAGCGCACAGCCTTCTCGGGAACAGCCGGTCCTCCGCCGTGCTTCTCGCTGACATCACCCATGCCATCACAACACTCCTTGATCATCACACTAAAGCCTGAGGTGCAAGCGCTGTCTTCCATCCCACTCTCTCTCAGCCCATCCATGATGTCCTCCTCCAGGTCCTTTAATGCTGACACTAGTGCCACATCATAGCGAAAGCGTCGAGTGATGGTGTTGGCTGGGGAGTCATCCACCGAGGAAGCCCATCCAGAGAGACCATTAATAATGCCTACATTGCAAGATGTAGACACATTCTTGAGAGCTGGCTGCCACTCAAACTGGTGAAAGCCAGGGAGAAGCTCCTTCTCTGCAGCTCGGAGGGCGTGCAGGGGCTGAAAGATCTGGCGGCCGCTGGTGGCTTTGACGGTCCGATACATTTTGTGATACTGGCTGCAGCTCAGGAAAGTGTTGACCCGAATGGCCAGGCACACAGCGGGATTCAACCCAAAGCCTCTGCCTACAGAGAGAGAAAATAAAAGGAGAGAAAGTTTCAGAGACATCGATGGGGGGGGGGGGGGATAAAAGCACAATAAAAAAGCAAAGGGGCAGGCTTGAAAGATTAAGAGCATTATTTAACACTAAAACCTAAGAAGCCCACTTCTAGTGCTTTAAAAGGAACTGCAGTGTGGAACATTTCCTCATTTGGTATCCCACATTTGGAGTAATTTCTACTACGAGACAGAAAGAATCGCACATTTAACCGCCAAATGTGAATGTATCACTGTCAAAAGCCCACAAGCCCATGATTACAAAATCCAATATTTCCTAATTTCCAAATGTTATAAGGGGACAGAGGGTGAATCAGTGAAGCTGGCAAAAGTGATGTATTGGCTGCAGATGAAAACAGACACCAGCTGGCTTCTATTCCCCAGAGAGGACGGTGGTGCTGTCTGTGTAATTTGCAGATACAAGAGCTGCTGATGTTGTTTTGATTCTAACAGCCCCTTCACAAGAGTTGTTATTGTGCATTAAAGGGAGTGTGAGAATGAGAGACTGACAGACAAGACGAGTGAGAGTGGGTGAGCACCGGGGAGGGGTTGGGGCGTGTAACAGCGGCGGTTCAATAGACAGAGATGGACAATAATGAAATGCTTTTCAATCAAAATCACAGAAAACTTTCTTCTCCACAATAGTAGACTTTTCGACTCATTGTTATTTGGGTGATAGCTGGATTCCTTAGCGGTAGCTGGAAATGTTAACGAGCACATTTGTCTATGTCCCTTTTTCTGTGAATTTGCGTGTTATGGCTTCTTACCTTGCATCATGGCCTCCAGCTCGTCTGCCTGCCGGTGTTCGTTCCCAGACCGCAGTGCAAGCAGGAACAGCGTCAAACACACAGACTTCAGGTCACCTCCCTCTTCTTTGTCTGCAAACACCCTCACCTGGGTCTTCAGATCCCTCAGCCGATGCTTCTGGGCGCGGCGGGTCAGCGAAAGCAAGTGCTGGCGGGGTCTTCCGCCTTTGTTGGTCAGCAGACAGCTGTCGAGCTCGGATGAACGCTGGCTTGCATCTTCCTCCAGCTCATGGCTCAGACAGTGAGCCTTGAAGGAGTCTAGCCTTACCTGCTCCCCGCAGCCGTCGCTGGGGCATAGCAGAGGCAGGGAATACAAGGCTGACAAAAAGGTTTTGGCAGGCGGGGTGAGATCATCAGGCACACAGGTCAAGTTGCAGGCGGGGCAGTGAGGTCCCAGAACATGGGTAAATTTTATGATACAACTGCGGCAGAAGAGGTGCCCACAGGGGGACTGAACTGGATCAGAGAGCAGGTGGTCACACACCAGGCAGGTGAAAGAAATGATGAAGTCCACGGGGAGCTTCTCTGAGATCAGCTTAGTGCTCAGGTGGTCTTTCTGGCAGTGTGTGATCTTCCTGACCCACTGCTCTCTCTGGACGCTGAGTTTCCTCCAGGCCCTGAGAACAGGGCCGTGACGGTCTCCGAATGGTCTCAGGACTCTCCTCTCACCGACAGCGATGCTTTCACCGTGGTCCCATCTGGGCCTTTTTGCCAGGCTCTGGGCCCTAGGAATGACTTTCCTCCGTTTCCTGCCTGTCCTCTCGAACGACGGTTTCTTGGGGAAGCAAAGGTGGCAGTGGGAGGAGTGGGGTTTCCACTCAGGGACCCTTGTTCTGGTGAAGCTGCAGAAGCCCCCTCCACGTATGGCGGCCATCCAGCAGCGATGGCAGAAGGAGAGAGGGTGGACAGATTCTATGTCCTCCGTCACGTCTACTTTGAAGACTTTAAGGATGACCTCTTGCCAGCTCGTGAACTTGCAGCCCATTTTGCGCAGGGCACATTTGCTCACCTCATCCAAATCTCCGTGAACGTCATGCACCGGCCCTTTGACTTTCCTCAGGACCATTCCGCAGACGCGACACAAGCACCTTCACGGATGAAAAACAATGTTGTCAGAGTCAAATAAGTGCAAATAAGATGCGAAGTGTTGTGAATATAGAATATAATGTAGGATTACCTGAGCTGGTTCATGTGGGTCTCCATTTCCTGCAGCTTCATATCTACTCTCCTGCCAGGGCCCTCCACATTTTCCTTGCTTTTTCCCCCAAGGCACAATTTCATAACACTCCCTGGATCCACCCCATGATCTAACTCTATATTTGGAGCTGCAGGAGGAGAGATCTCCAGCAAGGCTCCCTTTTGAGGCAGTGCTTCGCTCGGTAGCGGGGCCTTCTCCATGGACTTCACCCTAAACAGTTTAAACTTCCACTGAGAGTACTTAGAGTGGGGATGGTGGAGCTCAGCCGGCATGGAGGATCTGGGACCATCTGTCTCCAGGCTTTCTGCCGCCATGATGGGACTTAGAGCTTACACCCTACAGAGGAGACGGGAGGAGAGAAGAGGGGAGGCGAGGAGAGGAGGGCAGAGGAGAGATTAATTTGATGCACTACAAATGTATGAACATAATTTCAGCTGTCCATGAGATAACAGATATGGGGAAAAGATCTAAAGGTTAAAATCCTATGGGGGAATAAAGCCTAATGCTTTCTCAGTGTTGAGCCCATGACACAATCTAAAAGCTTTACTTGATTCCTGTTGAATTTATACACCAAGCACCCTGAAATCCCACTGAACAGAGAGTAGTGAGCCCTGACCTAGACTGCTGTATTATACCATAAGTGGCATTTAGATCTTGTGTAAAATGCATGAGACAAGCGCTGGGGGGGATCGATACACACCAAAATCTTCATTTCTCTCATCTCCAAACCCATCACTCAGGGAGCTATTGTGAATTTTTCCTTTGACACAGCAAGTTTGCTAAACGGGCAACCTTATCCCTCCGAGGCTGTCAATCATTTATATTAGTCATTTTCTTGGCTGCGGAGAGAATTGGAGCTCTGGGAGCCTCCGACTGGCATTTTAAATGCAAAGAAAAGATTTGGAGACGCGCAGCAAACGTATTTCATAATACACAGATATTGACCAAATGGCAGGAAAAAAGAAAACAAGAAAGCATCATATTGGATAAGCATCATAAAGAATTATTCCAAACAGAAAAATTGCTCAACTCAGAAGTCGTACTTCAATAGCCGAGCACTCTTATGGCACAGCACAGGTGAGATCAATGATGCTGCTGCGCTGACTGACCTATACTTCATCTCCTACTGTGCTACCCAAGAGCCATTACCAGATCTGACGATAGAGCGGTCAAACAATCTTCGAAGCAATTACAATTTTGAGTCTTACCATTGTGCACCTGTAGCGCACACACCGCAGAATAATCCGCATATCCATCTTTCAGTTAGTCTCACTGCATTTTTCACCCTGAGAGATGTGAGTCTGTCAGTCCAACTCCATTCCCTGGCTCTCTGTGTGCTTCACATGCTGAACTCTCCTTTGAGATAAACAGCTGAGCCTGTGTGCATGTGTGTCAGCTGGGCTCTTACCTTGTTTTTCAGTCTCAGCTGGCGTCAGCTCCCTCGGGGGCCCTCTCCGCATGGGAGCACAAGGAAAGACCCGGAGCCAGGGCCCTAAAAAAAAAAAAAAAAACTACATATACTGTGTAGGTTGCTGTGACTCTGTTGCAGCTTGGAGCTTTTGTCACCAAGAGCTGCGGCTCCATAGAGTGGGATTGCTCCCGTCTGCCACATTGTGCTTCGTATTTATACCCTCCCTTTGAAGGGATCCCAACAGTCAACTCCTGCCACCTGATACAGGCAGCTGAGGAAAAAAAAAAAAAACAAGGTCAACCCCAAAGCACAGTTGCAAACATGTGCATGTACGGGATCCAACAGAACAGCCAGAAAACAAACAACTTTCGACCACAGCACACCGATCCTCAGCTGGAAACACTTATGTGTCACCTTTATCTCCCGTTTCTCATATTCATCTGCAGGCTCGCCTCATCCAGGTGGCCTCACTGTGACAGGCAGGCAGAGTGATACTGTTAAACTTGTGAAAAGTAGAGAGGCACAGCAGACCACGTAGAAAAAAAAAACAACGTGATGGAGACAGATTCAAACTACATATGGGAAGAAATAAATTAATAATCATAATAAAAAAATAAGAATGGTAGCTGTTATGCTGGCTTTTATTGTTGCTGCTGTCATTTTAATTAGTGTGTCATCTTTCAGCGTTTGTCACTGATGCATCAGCACTTCAGGCGGTGGCTGCTGTGAATCACTATGACAAATGCACCGACACAAGTGAACCACATTCGGCCGGAAACCAATTAGTAGTGCGTTTGCCGTTGGAATGTGAGCATTCACTTGGCAGCCGCTGCTTTAGTTAATTAGTTTTTAAAGCAACACGAGTGACTTACAAAGAGGCTGCACAGCAAAGCACAATCTATTTGGATATTTATTCATCTGTTTTGCAGATAATAGCCGCGCATTCTGTGTGTCTGTTATTTTTGCCCTGCCCTTCTAGTTTTTATCAGCGGTTTATCTGTTTGTTTGTTTTTTACAGTGCGAGCCGCATCTCTCATCCATCTCTTCAAAGGCTTTCTCTCTGTCACCATCCTGAATGGGTTTTAATTAGACAGCATCATTTGATGTGATTTCTCAGCAGGTATGGGGAGTATTTGCCCAAGATCATTCTTGTTTGTAATTATCCAGGGGATTAATCTGGTGTATTCACCGCGGGAGCCTGTTGCTGTTGCATTTGGATTCACCAGCCAAGTCATTAGATACACAGTCAGTGGGCACCGAACAACAGTTGGGTCTCTCCCCCTCTTGTCGGCTTAACAGGGGAGCAGGATGAACACTGGCAGGCTCTGCGGCTCATATTTGGTGCATATGGCCGAGTGTGACCTTAGACAGTAGCGTTTTTTGTTTCTTTGTTTCTTTGTTTTTGACAAGTACAGGCAATGCAGGGGAACAAATAAAGGGACAAGTTAGTGGCTAAACAAAAAAGTGCTGTTTTCCAAGCTTTTTCCCAATCCATCAGACACAGCTGAGAGATCTGAAGCACACAAAGCTTGATTCATTACATATCCAAGAACAAGCAAATGATGGATTGTAGCAAGATGTTCCAAGCCTATTTATAGTTGATATTTAGATTTATGATGGCCAAGTAGCCGCGTGTTTCCAAGGTAAACGCCACACCTAGCCCTGTGGCAGACAGGGACAGATCTGCAGATGTCTGCCTGACAAACAAGCAGTGACCCCCTGAGACCCTCATCTCTCCACGCCTGCTAATTGACTTGTTATTGATCAACTCAAAGGCAGTCTGATTTATGGGAAAGAGGACTTGTGGAGACAGCCACCTGGCATGGAGCGGGCTGTTATGAATGTGAGGAGCAGACCCTGGGGGACTAGAGACTGCAGTTTAGGGAGGACATACAGGAGTTTGCAATGCGCCGCCGAACTGACACTTTGCACCACGAGGGGCTGTTTTTTTTTCTCCTCTTCTCTAGCATGATGAATCCAAACAACATCAGTGAGTAATGTGTGTGCGTATGAGCATGTAGCAGGTGTGTGCAGTGGGAGGGATGAGTGGGCATATGGCTGGACCGGTACTTGTGTTTGGGAAAACAGGAGAAACAAAAGAGGCGGCGAGGGCTGTGTGTCTGTGTTTATGAGTCCATGCATGCGTTATGCCAAGAACAAGAACCAGCACCGATCAGGCATAACATTATGACCACCTGCCTAATATTGTGTAGGTCTCCCTTGTGCCTCCAGAACAGTTGCGACTCATCAGAGAATGGACATGGGCCTTCTGAATGCTGTAAATGAGGGACACTGGGTCCTATGGACTGAGGGGAGGGGGCCTCTGTGGATCGTCCCGCAGATACTTTAATCAGTTTGATATCTAGGGAATTTGGAGGCCAGGTCAATGTCATGCACGCCCGCCGATAGGGGGGGACAAACGGGTCTGCTGTCCCGGGCCCAGGATAGAGGGGGGGCCCAGAACTGGGCCCTCATTAAATTATGGAATAATAAAAAACGTTAAAGTTGAGTTACATAAACGCTTTTTAGTGGTCAAGAACCCCCCCCCCCCCCCACCCCCCCCCCCCCCCCCCCCATCCCCAACACAAAAATGGTTTGGCCAAAATTTGATGTTGCCGTTTATTGGAAGCTCCGTACGTTTAAAATGTTCGGGCAGCACAAATCCGATGATCAGCAAAGGAAAGAAAAGATTATCTCGTCCCGGGCCCAGGCAAGCCTGTCAGCTGGCCTGTCCACATGAATGCCGGGTCCAAATGTTTCCCAGAACATTATAATTTCTTACTTCTCCTTTCAGTGGTTTTAATGTTGTGGCTGATTGGTGAATAACGCAGTCCAAGCGATCCATCCTTGAGAAACTTCAGACCTGTTACTTTTTAGATGTGTGTGTGCATAACATAAAGAGACTGACAGAGAACATTAAGAACAAGGGAGCAAGAGGGACGGTGCACTGGGTGAAAGACAGAGAACGGGGACGTGGCAGTGATCTTGTGGAAGGGAGTTGCACAGGATAACGGGCTCAGTTCAGAACGGTGAACACAAAAAAGGGCTTAGGGCTGATTGCAGGCTGTGACAAGGAAACGGGGGAAGAGATCAAGCCTTGCAGGCACAACTACGAAGGCCAAAGGACCAGAAAAAGATCCTCCGACAGCACAAGTCACACACCAGCTTAAGGAAAAGTGTCAATAGAAGAAATGGACAATGAATGAATTCCGCGGCAGTGCTGGTATCTTCCTCGACGGGAGAGAAATGTCAGCGAGGTGCACATTTGAATAGGCCGACCAAAATTGCGGCATGATATTTCAAAATGTCATGAAGAATGTGGGCATCTTTGTGATTGTATTCAGGGTAAAGAGGGCATTTCGCTCTCATATTTCCGCTGTGTGTTATGCAATATATTGAACATTTGGTATGCTAATTTTTAATTGAAATTTCATAGCAGTGTTCAACAGGCTCTCCCAGCCAATTCGCGGTTAGTCACCTCCCCCTGTCCACCTCCTCCATCCCTCATCGGGAGACATGATTTGGTAGATAAATAGTCAAAGGGGGTAGACTTCAGAGCAGACCTATTCGTCAAAGCTCCCTGCCAAAACAAACCCCTTACCCCACTACTCAAATCCCCCCTCATCCATCTCCCCCGTCTCTCCCGCTCAATGTCTTGTTTCCCTCGTCTCGCCCCTTTCTTTCCTCCGGTTTTGTTAATAATCACATATATTCCAATGAGGTGATTAATTATAATCCCTCCCTCCCTCCCACCACAGGTTAATGTGCTCCCTATCACACGGTGACATGCGGCTGAGTGATGCCGTCTCGAGGCCTCGCGCGACCCCGTATAACTCGGGCCGCATTTGTTGTTAGCTCATCCTGACTGATGGAGCTTTAACAGAGAGCAGAGACACACCACAAACATCACAGCTTCTACAAATAACATCCCCCTCACTCTGCTGACAGCCTGACACCACAATATCTTCCGTGTCCAGCTCTCCAAATATTCATTTTATTGGATAGTCTAGTCTTGGGACTATATTAGTTCATTCCAAATCTTGCATTATAACGTTCCCTGAGGCGCTGCAGAGTTATTTCGGTTTTGGACCGGTTCCATTCATCCCTTCTGTTCTGGTGAGTTGGACAATATGGGCAACAACTTAAGCTACAGCAACTGTGAGTGTACGTTTTAAGATTTGTTTTTTGAAAGAAAATAATCCTATTATCATAGCAAAAAGGGCTACATAGGGGTCAGTGCTATACATAGGCTGCATTGTAAATACATGGCGGGACTGTGCTGGAGTACAGGCCCACAGAGAGACCTGCATGTGAGCAGACAACCCAGATGGATGTTGATCCACTCGCAGTAAACCAAAAGAAATTAAATCCTAAGCCGGATTCAGGAGCACTAGACTAAAGTGGGGAAGCAAAACCAGTGTCTTTAATCAAAACAACAATGCTCATTTGTTCTGTGTTAATTAAATGTAGATTTTCCTGATTGAAGAGCAGTCGTCTTGATGCCGAGGGACCTGCAGTCACGTAAACATCCACTCACCGAATTTGTCTTGTGTTTAACCACGTATTAGTTCCCGTTCCCCCAAACTGTCTGGTGCTCGTTTACACAGAAGGTCTGTCAGCTGAGGGATGGTGTCTCGCAAACAACCCCTCAAGTTTTCAAGCGTTCAGCAACCTTGCAGGGAGGATCTCGTGGCAAATTTGTTAAACACGTGGGCTACATCCACACACTTTTCAAACTAAATGAGAGAAATTGTTATTTCTCCCCACTAAATTACTATTTTTCTCCCGACTGGTCACTCTCCCGGTTTCTCTTCCTCACTCCCTCCCTCGGTCGGCTTCCATCAATGTAATGAGCAAATCATGGCCACTAGGGAGAGATGTAGTGAGAAAAATAGGTCCTATTATGTGTCAAGCTATGTGAAAAGAGCAGCGCTGTTGTCTGTCAACTCTAACCCCCAACTGTCCCTGGTCCTAACTTCCCACCAAACACAAAGCGGTCTTTTCCCGCACGTAGATCCGCTTATTATTTCCTTGTCTTTTAACTAAAAAGTCCATTATAGGAAATGCCAGGACAGCTGTGCCCTTTTCTGCGCTAGCTCTGCCAGAGCTCCGACAAGGGAACAATGGACACAGTAACACGCGCCGATTCAGGGCTGATTTAGAGTGACTGGTCTTAAACCTGACTTATTGAGTACAGTAATTATAGGAGGTGAAGGGAGGGGCTGTTAAGGATGCCGTGGTTAGGTGGGGGGGGGGGCTCGTGCAGGGAGGTTGTTGTCGTTTGGCAGCCAGTCCACTTGGAGAGAGAAATGACTATTGGAGCCAGAGCCTGGGTGGCGGAGCATTTATCAACCAGTCATCTCAATGATTCACATGATCCGGCAGGGACATTATTTTACCGGTCTAGTCTCTCGCTGCGACCTGCCGGTGGCGGGGATGATGATAGCTATGGGCTTTATGAGCACAGCAACAGACGTATACAGTAATTGTTTGAGAACAGTTGTTTCAGAAAGTCCTATCTCTTTTCACAGAGTCGTGTGCAGTCCTTGGACTGGACTACACTGAAAAAGAACTGAACCCAACTCAGGGGCATATGGCATTTGTTCACTGCAGCAGAACACAGAGATGCCTCAGGAAGGGACTGACAAACATGCGCTCCCCTGTTGCTGGAGGGGAGAGTAACTAGTGCTGAATACATAAAGACCACAAATAAATAGAGCATCCACCTCCTCAGTGAATGCTTTGGGGCTGGGGTAGATCTGAAGGTATTGATACAGTTTTGCATTTGTTAGCCTGCCTGTACAAGCAAGTATAACAGTCTCCGCATAAGCAAATAAATCCCTAACTGAATGGGGAATAAGGGAAAGAGGCGAGGGTAGCCTGTGATAGCCTTCTCATAATAACTATGATAAAAATGCTATTCCTCCATTCAGCCTCCACTCGCCCTTCTTTTACCAACTTTCGCTCTAGGCCCCTGCGGGAGACACATCATTCGCCTTTTTGTGAAAGGCCTGCTGGAGAGACATAAAGAGGGAGAGTGATGGCGGCTGTTTATTTAGTCGGATAGGCTAACGTGTGTGAAATAGGTTTGAGGACGCCGTCTACACAGTGGCAGCTGGCATCGATAAGTGAGAAGACGTACTCAATTACTGCTTCCTATAATTGACAAGAAATGTGTAGTTCAGTTTGACAATTTGGACGCGTACAAGTCATCCCCATTAATGAAGTTATTACAACTTAAGTTTGGGAACTAGACTCCGCCCCATATCGCTCTATTTCCCGTGCTTACCTATAAAGGTGTGTCCTCTCACTGTCTCTATTTGTCTCAGTTCTCAACCCACACGCTCCATCCCCCCTCCATCATCTGCCTACTCATTCCGCCCCCTTCATGTCTTCCCTTCAACACTTTTCATCTCATCCCCTCGGCCCTTCTTATCTCATCCCCCTTGACCCTTCGTATCCCATCCTCTTCGATCCTTTTCATCCCATCCCCTTCCCTTTGACCCTTTTCATCCCATCTCTCTTGACCCTTCTTATCCATCCCCTTCGACCCTTTTCATCCCATCCCCTTTGACCCTTTTCATCCCATCTCCCTTGACCCTTCTTATCCATCCTCTTCTATCCTTTTCATCCTACCCCCTTCTACCCTTTTCATCCCATCCCCTTTGATCCTTTTCATCCTATCTCCCTTGACCCATTTCATCCGATCCTCTTCAATCCTTTTCATCCCATCTCCCTTGACCCTTTTCATCCCATCTCGCCTAACTGTTAAATATAATTCACTGATCTCCTTAAGATACCTCATGTAAATATGCATACATTTCAGCAGCCTACTTACACGTAATATAAACGGGTATCATCACCAACCTCGGGGCCCCTGTTTTGTACTTTATGAGCTCATTGTATACCAACTATGCTGTTCTTTACTGAATGCTCTGACTGCTGGCTATGTCCATTGTTTTTATCCACTCTTAATCCCCCTTTTATCACCCATCACGTATTTTATGTATCTGATTGACTATCTCTATCTCACCTCCCTCATTTTACTACCTGGCCGACCTCAAGCAGATAGGCAGAGCCTTATGAGCTGGGTAGTGCTCAAGGTTTCATCCTGTTTAAAGGGAGTTTTTCCTTGCCACTGTTGCCTTAGCTATGGGATCTGTAAAATGGTAACAACAAGATGAAACACACATAGTAATGTGTTGAGCAGAAATGAAACTTTAAATCTGTGAGGGTGATCTATGCTAACATATCATCCTAGCATGATAACATGATGTATAGCAGGTCTCGTCCTATTCATCCTCTTAATTTAGCATGCTAATGTATGCTAAACAGTTTTTTCTTTTTGTCATGAGACAATTTTGGCCAGATTGTAAAGGCAAAAACATCACAAAATGATGTGTGCCAAAAATCATGGCAAAGCGTTCAGTAGATAGACGGAGCAACTGTGGATGTCTGTTCAAAATTTTAAATCTGGTAGCAATCTGCTGAGTAGATATATTATTATATTAAGTGTAAAAAAGTTTGACCTGATGTCAGTGAGTGTCGAGGAATCACTGAGGCTGTCAGGATTCTGTGAGTGTCAGCATGAAATTCATGACAAATCAATATACAAAAGCAAAGTGAACCAAGAGAGCGGTTGACAGGCAGACATCTCTAACTGCTGCATCATTTACCTGACTAAACGTTAATGTGCATGCTATGAAAACACTCTATAATTCTCATATGTGCAATTAAAACAAGAATGAAAGGAGCACACAAGGTGCAAGGAGTATATGCCTGGTGGCTTCTCATTGTCACAGATCTTGTCATTTCCTTTTACATTATTCACTAATGCAAAAAAAGATTTTCCCACAATGACAGAAATGTCGGGCTGTTCTGCATTTTTTAACTCTGCTTCGTCTCGCTTCTCTTCGTCATGATTATCACTGTCATTGCAAAAAGGTGTCCAACTAGAGCAGAGCCCATAATCATAAACAAGCCAGTATGTAACTTCGCCCAATGTCGTCCACAAGCAGGCACACTCTATATGCCGAGCAGAAACACGCTGTTAAAGAAACTGGCGCCAAGTGATTATATTTGTAATTTAATTTCCTTGGTCACACAGAGATAAGAGAAGGGAGAGGCTGCAGATGGCTGGGTATGAATAGAGTAACGAGAATGTGACTAAAGCTTCATTGTCTGCACCGATACGGTCAAGACGACAGCACTTACGAACAATAGTACAGGTAAGCAGATATGGTAAATACACAGTGATCTACAAGTCTACAAGCAAAAACACAAAAGAGACAGTAGAAAAGGTTACGTAACGCAAAAACACCTGCACTCTTAAATTCAGTGAATGGATGTAAGTGCAGACTGATCGAGGAACTCTTTTCCTCTGATCCAAGCCCCGTCTGTCTTCTTTACACTCACTTCTGCTAAACAAACGTAATCAGCAGGGTGGTCTGGGTGGGATGTCAATCACAAAGAGCAATGGCTCATCTGCAGCCAAGATGGACTGAGTCCCAGAAAGAAAAATGACTGAAGGACACAAGGTGTGCCCTCCACGCCCTCATACATCCTCTCTCTTTCCCTCTCCCTCTCTACGACTGCTTTCTCTGAGATTGTAGGACTGCAGATATCAAATCTCCTTTTACATTTTCAAAGTCTGTCCACTTATGCTGATGACAGTGCGCTCGAGGGCACACCGCTGCAGTGGTCAAAGTCAGATTTTGACAGCATTCAGGGCTGGTGGAGGTGAGGGATGGAGAGGAAGAAGAAAAAAGGTATATGTTGATCAAAATCTGACACTACACGAACACGGGGGCAGTGTTGAACTATTTTGTGACATCTCAAATCCTCTCTCCGCCCTTTGTTCTCTCCTCCTCTGATCTTTATGTCTGTTTCTCCCGCCGCCGTCTTGTCTTGCCGCGTATTTCCTCAGCGTCTTCACTTTGAACCCGGCAAGCATTAACCTGTCAGGAAAGTTACAAATGTTCTGAGTGAATTATGTAAACCACAGAGAAATAAAAACTGCAAAAAAGCACGGAGTTCTCGCTTTATTTCATAATTCATCACGCTCCCAGATCGAGCCAAATAAAAGTTGACTTATTAAGGAGCCCGGCTCATTCTTGGCTCAAAATCCTCAGAAATATGCTCGAGAATATTAATCACACTTTGTCCACCTCACAAATAGGAATCAAACGTACTTAAACACACGCACACAAATATGCATACATGCACTGATTCCATTACTCATCAAATGAAAGCTGTGCCTCCCCCATTTCACCGAGATTACGTTGCAACAGGAGGCGCGATAGATGTTACACCAGCACCACCAAAAGGTAAAAATGAAAACAACACTTTTAAGATTTTCTGTCTCCTTTTTTCCCCTTCCTCTCCAAGATACAAATGTATAGCTCTAAAAATCAGATTAAGATTGCCTCCACTTGGCACCCAGCAACTTCATTCATCAATGAACACAACCACAGACACAAAGGAGGAACACACACTTTATACTGGGGAATGTCATCGCGGCGGTGCGGCATAATTAGTAGGACACGGCTGTATAATTGGTCTCTAATTGATATGAAGAGCAGCGGTTTAGCCCGGGTTGTGTTCTACACATGCTGTCAGCCGCGGGCAGGAAATGCTCAATCTCCGTGCCATCATCTGATTGATGTCTCTGTAGCAAAATGCCCTTCAACAATCAGAACCCTCAATCTCTCTGTGTCTATCTGGCCACCTGCCTATCTGTGTGTAGCATCTTCCGCCATTCATCTGTCATTTCTGTCTCTGTGCCTAACTGTCTCCACAATCTCCTTCCTTTCTATCTCCATATTGATTCGGACGGTCTTCCTCTGAAGGCATCCTCCACCTCTGCGTCCGATTCTTTCAGGAAAGGTGAAAGGAGCAGCATCTGTGGTGGCGGAAGGCGAAAAAAAAGAGGGAAGGCGGTAGCCATAGGGGAATGTGCACTTTCAGGGGCCCGGAGAGCACCAACTGAGGGAAATAAAAGCAACTTAAGATGAAAAGGAAATCAATTTTAAAAGTTATTCACAAAGGAGCGTGTGTAATGGAAGAAGTTCCTTTTTAAATATGACAGCTGAAGTTAAACACCTGCTGCTGAGAGCCACAGCGGGATGCAAGAGGTCACAGCGCCGTGAACGAATCCGAAGTTCGAATGCGGAGCCGCTCTTTTCATGGATCGCATGCAGATGCAACATGACCTTCAAGGACATTCCCCTCATTTACACAGCAATTAAGCACTACCCTGTTGGTAAATTGAAAAAGAGACAAAATCCTCTGTGGATTTAATAACAAACTCATTACCAGGGCCCAACAGGGCGGAACTGCCTTTTAATTAGAGCAACACCTGATTAACGCCCAATTAACAGAGCCAGAGCCACTTAATTCTCCCCTACTTTGGCAGGTTGAGAACATAAACATAAGCAGCCCAGCATCTGAGTGCTTCCTCTCCTCCTGGGAAGGTGTGAGAGAAAAGTAAATAACGACTTCTGAGGCAGCCTGTTGTCTGGTGGTCCAAATGCTCTGCAGAAATGGGGGACTGTTTGCCATTTGCTATAAATGCACGAGTTAAGTGTTTTAAGAAGGAGGCAGATGCTGGAGTGGCTGGCTGCTTCACTACACACTGCAAGTCCTTGTGGGAAACTGTCCAAACAGAAACCCATCGGGAGTATGAGATCTCTCTGCTCTCTTTCTCAGATTATATTTTTGGGTTTTCCTTTATTTCATGGCAGATGCTTTTTCAAGGATGAAAAGTTTTTTTTGTAGAAAGTTGTGTCAGGAACAAGAGTAGAGTCTGGACAGCTGACTGTACCGCAGGCAGCCTAGGTTTTGATGAACAGTGCAAGTCTCAAGCTTGAGCACTCTTACTCATTTAATAGTTTTCTGGTGGCTGACGTTAGCTTTAAAGCTTTGCGAGAGCGTCACTCGGATTTGTTTTTAATAAACTGTGCCTCCACAGAACTTTCTTTCTTGCCTTCTTAAAGCCGCTGAGGCCAACATACGTGTTGCTTAGTGTTGTCGACTACTTAGACGAGGGCCAACTGTAAACAGAAACGACAGTAAATCATTATATGATGACATAAAGGTCAAAAAGAAGAAATAATTTGAGGCCTCCGCAGCGGAGGAGAGGTTCATTAGCTACCAGCTTTGCGAAACGTCAATTAACGGCATCTTAGATTAGAACGCATACCAGCGCTTCCCAGGGTTCAAGCAGCAGACGCGTCTCAACGTCAGCTGTTTGGCGGAGACTGTAGAATTTAACTTCATGCTTGATTTGCTGCAAAGAAACCGTTAAGAGTGAGACAACTGATGCGTACAAGGAAGTAGAAAGAAGGGATGTTAGATCGGTGGAAATCTGTCCTTTGGTCAGCGAGGTCAACTTTGAGATGTTTTGTTCTAGCTGCTGTTTCTTTGTAAGAGAACGTGAAGAGAATGAATCTGCACGTGAAGTGTGGTTCTGCCGTGAAGCATGGAGGAGATTTCTTTACACTTTGTGCTCACTACAAGAATCCAGACAGGTTATTTAATTGTTTTTTTTACCATAGTTTTATTCATTTATTTAAAAAAAAAAATCATCAATATTTATATAGTCAGCAAAGGTCAGTCACATACTGTGCATCGTGCAAAATGCAATTTTACTCTTTCATCAAAGAGGACATTGGGGTTGCTCCTATTCAGTGTCATTCATTTCATTCATTTTTTTTTTAATTAAAAAGAACACAGTAATAACATGAAGTGTTTGCACCATTTTGCAGGATTTACGATGCACCGTACAATATATAATACATTAAATCAATTTAAACCACATTTCAACGACATTACAAACAGTCATTCCTATTTACATGACAGTTAATATTTAAAGTCATCAAAAGGTGGCCTTAGTTTGACAATCATCAAGGTCATTGCACCAAGACTGAAACTTTTAGGTAAAGGTACCAGCTTAAAGTTTTATGACAGTGTTTCATTTACATACATTTTAACCGAAAGACCTGCACACCTGGATCTGTTCCTGGTGTGTAGGCCATGTGTGTAGAGCAACCCTGGTTTGAGTTTTACACACCAATAATTATATTTGGTAACAGTTTTCTAGTCTGTATTGTTGGTCCTTAAGCTGGTTACATACTCCACAAGAAGCAAGACATTTGTTCTCGCTCTGGGGGCTGCAAGAACAATAAAAGTTAGGCAAAGTAGCTTATACTTTACGAGAGTGCCAAACTTCGGGAAAGTCCTACTTGGACTGCAGCATGCCGGTCACAAGGAAAATATCAGCTTCTGGGAGCACTCAGAGCAATGCCGCTATAGCGTATTCCGCGGTGACCACGCCCACTTCCCAATCTCTGACCAATCACAGAACAGTAGCCGGACACTACACGAGAAAAAAGTTCTGCGTGCTTGGTGTCTCGCGGAGTTCGTAACAGCCTTAGTGTGAACTGAAACAAGAGAGCGGGAATCGCCACCAGCCCTGCAGGAAGGGTTAAGGTTCCTCTCCCACTGACTATCAGAGAATCACAGTAGCCAGGACCTAACTACGAACACACTTAGTCAAATAGTGTGTGTGCTAGTGTGTCAGCTTACACGTAGCTTTAGGTTTTCTTCCTCATTCATGTCCATATCTCCAGTCAGGGTGTTGACATGAACCTCCCTAGAGCCGGGTTGTTTTTGTGGCTAAGGGGGTGATAACTGTCGCTGAAAGACCGTTTAGCAGCTTCAAGTGGAGGTGTGACCCGCCACAGCTCCACGGCCTTCTCCAAGTCGGGTAAGATGTCCGGCACGACGGCTTGTTCGGCAATGAAGACCACTCCCTCCACCACCAGCAGCAGGACCCAACCTACAGCACCGAGCCAGTAGGAGGAGCCGAGGCCGCCGAAGTCCTGACGAATTTCTTCGCGGTGGTGATAGGTGAAAAAAGACCAGCTGAGGAGGAAGAAGAAACCTGTGTGGACGGATGGGAAACACCAGTCAAATAAGGTATCGTCGGCATTAAAAGAAGAAGAAAAAAAAGTCATTAAGATCAGTTATAACACGCCTGGAGCTTTAGAAAAGCGTTTGTATGATAATGAACTGCAGTCTCAGAGAAAGTGAAAAACAAAGTCTCTTTAAAAACTACTCTCCTGCAGGGGTATGTAAATGAGCGGCACATGAAAGAGGGTCTGTAGGTGCAGGTTTGACGTGAACAACCCAAACCAAGAGGCTATTTAGAGGTTAATTGAAAATGGGTGCGTTTTTCTTTTTTAATCTAATTTACTCTGAGACTCCCAAAACAACAGCCGCCTAATTGCCGTTTGCGCACGGCTTAGGCAATATGAGCAATATGTCTACCTGTGGAGGCCATGGTGAGCAGCAGCAGGGTGGTGGGGTAGAGCGCCTGCCCCGCCATGAGGAGGGAGCGAGTGTTGGAGTAGGAAAGCACCGTGCGAGACGTCCAGCAGAGGGCAAACACCAGACACAGAGAGGCAGTGCTGGCAGCCATCAGGAAGGAGAGGACTCCAAATACCCTCTCTGCTTCAACAGCTGGAGGACAAAAGACCAAAAAACAAGAATGGTTGACTGATTCGTTCGCCTTCTCATTAGGTTTTGACTGTAAGTAGTACAAATAAAACACGTCCCCGCCTACACCTGAAACATGAAGAGTAAGTTCAAGAGTTCATGTACATTTTCTGTGTCATTCGTTCATTGGAATCATTTTGAAAGTGTGCGAGAAATGTCCCACTGCAACAAACCGTGACAGGACACTACCTCTTTACTTTTCACATCACTCTCTATATGTGTAAATACACTACAGCTCCTGACTTCCCATACAGCCATTTTTGGGCACACCACCCCCTCAATCTAATGCTTTGGCATCTGCATCACGGCCTGTTCCTACAGTGGCTAAAAAGAGACGCTTGCTCTTCTACTTTTGGAAAAACTGATATGCAAAACAGGCAGCAACAGGAAGTTTACGTTGACCTTTGAATGTGGGGTGGGAGTAGGTGTGTTGTTCTGCATTGGTTTGTGTGCCACATTCACTGGACAACAAGTTGAAAACGAGAAAATCAAGTTTTCTTAAAAAAAAAAATAGGTACATCAATAAATAAATACCCAGCAGCTGGGTAGTTGGGTTCTCATAAAGTAGAAACCACTACTGACCCCATTTTACACCATGCCATTGCACCTGTTTTATGATTTAGCTTTCAGTGTGTTTATTACCATCCTAGCTGGCCTTTACACTACCTGTCTGTGCCATATGTCTAAAGATTATTAGGGCGGGAGTTTCCCTCCACAGTTATGAGTAGATCCTGGTAAAGATAAAAGGCATTCCTAAAGAATATTAACTCTATATTTTCCCACACCTGCTTCTTGGTTTGCAGCGTGACACCGGGGCTAAATCTACCTCTCAGAACACTTTAATTCTCATTGACCAATTGCCAGAAGCAAACACAGTTCCTCAGTCTGATTCCTGTCTTCTCCGCTGCCATTAAGTTTGTGGAAGACTTGAACACAGACCAACGCTGCTTCTTATAGGCCGGTTAGCAATCACAGAAATTGATGAAAGCTGAGCCATTTTACCCTCGTTAATACCAGATGGATGAAGTGCAAAAGTTACCAAGAGGGTAAATGAATGTAAGCAAATAAACAGAACTATGAGCATGTGAATACCGTGCAAGTAGGCCAGAGTTTAATTACACATTTTATAGGATAATTTTTAAGTATAACTTACTGTTTAAATAAAATATTGTTTATAATTTCACAGTCTTCATACAGATTCAATTCTGTGATTTAAGTGTATTGATTTGACGGTCCGATCTTTGCCCATTATCACCAAAAGTGTGTTTTTGTCTAGGTTTTAGGATCAACCAAGCACAGCTTTTGAAATGATGACTCATATCACATCTACTCACTAAGAGAAGAGTTTCTGTCCATTCCTTGAGAATGTCTTGGAATCACTCCTAAGTCTTTAGGGCCCTTAGCTGCGTGTTGCTAAATCAACACATGAAAGAAATGCACTTTAAAATAGTGTTTACCTCTTTTCATTGAACTGATTGTGACAATGTGATCTGTGTAAATAGGAATAAAAGAGAAAAACCTTATGGACAACATGTAGTTTTCAGCGTAGTAATTACTATTACTGTACTGGGCTCACAGCTGCTTTTTACTAAACTTGCTGGTCTGCTTCCTGTTGAGATGATTGACAGTGTTTATGGTGTTTTTCAAGTTTAGAATACATGTCATGGTTGTTTTTTTACAGAGCACTGTACACTAAAACCACCTGCCACAACGACAGTTCCTTCCCCCAGGCTGTCGCTCTGATGAACTATGACCAGTACATGAATAACAATAACTCTGTATATACTCACTGTACTGTACTTTTTTATTTTATGTGTGCAGATTGAGATTTATTATTTATGCTTCTGTGTGTTTTTGTACGAGAGAGCAAAAGCTACCAGAGTCAAATTCCTTGTATGTGCACACATACTTGGCCAATAAAGCTTTTTCTTCATCTTCTTCTAATTTATAGTCAGCTGTCACCTTTTTTTTTCTTGGAGGTGGACTATTAGTTTCCTGCTTACTTGTGTATCCACACATTTACATTTAAATTACAATTTTAGATTAAACCGGCACAGACTAGGATTACAAAACCTTTTTCCTCCGGCTAAATGCAATGGTAGCCACAGCAGATACAAGGAATGCAGTTCTCCAGAACAGGAACAGGCTCAAACTTGTTCAATACTCCTGAGAAGCTCTTCTGTAACTCAGTCAGATGTTCTTTTTTGATACTGATCCTTCGTAAAGATTCAGAGTGAACACATTCCCATGTTTTTTTTTGGCAGGACCAGACCAGTAGCTTCAACACAGCTGCACAGTCATGTTTACGTTTCATCAGTGAAACCTTTAACCTAAAAGTACCGACTCTACACAGATGGCAAAAGGTAGGCGTCAGAGAGGTGAACGTTATTATTTGTTTCCTCACCATTGAAGGTAATGCTGTCTTTTTGATACGCCTGGTCACTCCTAGTGTCATTCCACTCTGTCCACAGACCCTTCCCCTTCAGCCAGAACGGGGTCCAGACCGCGTAGCACACACACAGGCAGCCCACGAACCCCAAACAGGACTGGGCGAGCCTGAAGCGGCTGATGGAGTCCCCGAGCTCGAGAAGCTTCATTTCTTTCAGAGAGAAAGAGAGAGAGTTAGGGTAGAGGGAAGTGTTACTGGTGTGTGCTGAAGTTCTGTTACAGAAGAAAAACCTGTCCTAAAACTAATACTGTTTTTCAGATCATTTACATCAGCTTTTTAAGGATTCTTTTTTTAAAATATTGTCTTACCTTTGTTGTCGATGAGGGGAAAAAGCTGCAAGGAAGACTTTGGTGTCTCAGCTCAGGTAGCTCAAAGTTACAGTAGCTCAGAGTAACAGACCTACTTGTGTTTACTACTGTACAAACACCTTCACCGCTCTGACAAGTTATTACTCGTGCTGCACTCATAACTCAAGCCCCCTCAGTGTTACTCCGCCTCCGTTGCAATGGAAACTCCCCTCGAGCCGAGGGTGAAATTTCCCCGTGAATTCTCCACTCTATAAAGAAAGTGAAAGCTCCGTCGACAGAGCTTCATGAGGAAGCAGAAGTTTAATTGTCAGACAATGTGCAAAAAAGGAATTAAAAGAACATTTTAGGGAAGTTTGAAAACATGAATTCCCTTTATGCCCCAGGGACACTCTTCAACAGCACCCTGACATTTGTCAGTGTCATACAGAGAACGAGTGGGGCGGGTTGCATGACGAATACTTTTAAGGAAATCCCACTCTTAGTTTCAGTGGGGCGATATGGTGTTGTGGCTTTACGTTTCTCTTCTGTCACACTGCCACGGGCCCCCTTCACTTTCCTTTGCACCAGTGGAACGGCACCTACAGACCACCCAAATGAAAGTTTCTAAAAATGTCACGGTGGAATTGTTCCGGGGGCGGTTTGCACAAACTAATTTAACATACATTAAGATTTATTTTTAAAAAAACTAAAGGAGCAAAATGACTTCAATAAAAATCTATTTATTCATGACAGGCTGGGATTTGCTATAAAAGAATAACAATAGTCAAACAAAGATTCAGTTCATTCACAGATCATTAGCTTTACAGAGAGAATACATTCTGATAAAATAAACTGCATATAACCAAAATAATAAAGATGTACAAGTTATAATATGAGAGGCGTTCGAGAAAAGAGTCTGTCTGACTTACATTTCACATGAGGACAATAAAAACAAGGCAATCTTTCTCCACAGCTGAAAAAAATGAGGCTTGCTCTTAAACCCTGGCCTTTAATGCTTTATTTTTCTTTACGTCTCCTCTTTATCCTGCTCTCAGGCTGATTCCTCCAAAATAGGCAGCAGGCTTGACCTTGTGTCAGGTGTTTGTGTTGAGCTTTTCACCGTAAACAGAGGGAGCGAGAGGGATGCTTAAGAACTGCCTCTCGAAATTTGGCAGCTACATTCGTGCCTGTTTATCCTAAGCTTATTTTCTGGCTCTCTGCAGCAAGGCCTTGAATACATCAAGAATTTCTGGGTCCTCCCCAGCAGACAGATCTGGTGTGTTTTTCTCCAGCCAATCAGAGGAGCGGATCTGATGCCTGAGCGTACCAATCAACGAGTCCAGACTCTCTGCGGGCTTAGAGGCTTGGCAGTCCAGTAGCACGAGCTCCTCGGCGGCCGGCGGGCCTGTGTCAGGAACGGGGCTATCCCTCTCCTTCGGCGGGTCCGGTGACTTGCTCTGCGGTGATGATGTTGAATTGACAATCGCAGCATTGTCTGAATCTGCGCTGTCCTCTTTCAGCGACTCCTTGCTCTCCTCGCTGGTCTCTTTAATGGGGTGTGAATCGGGGCTGCTCCCTTTTTCTTCGGCTTCTTTCAGAGCCTCCCTCATGCGCTTGAGGCCTGAAATAACGCAAGACATTAATGAAACAAGTCAGCGGCTATTATCTAATCAATATGTGGTTTGAGAATCAGAGCAGAAACTGATCTGGGATTATACAAACCACTGAGTAAAAGAACCACTGGGTAAAAGAAATAATAGCTAATGTTTATTCAGTGTTTTGTTTAAGGAAGAAAATCAGTGTGAGAGGGATTATTTGAAAATCTAGGAACAGTCATGAACTATTCAGTGCATAAACTTGGCAACTAATTCATTTCAAGATGATTCAGAACGGGGCCTTCATCTGGGCTATTTAGAGAAAAAACACTTCCTGTTCATATTCCAATTTAAAGGAGGATTGTTCCAATGAAAGCTGTACATATAGATGACAGTCCTCCAGAGGATGCTGAATATCCAGTCCTCAGGTTTATAAATAACAGCATACAACAACAAAACCCAAAGTGAAAATGATTATTAGAGTCCTCGCAGGTTTTTTCCCCTCTTGTCAGGGTGTCATGTTGCAGATGACACCAATGTTTGTCTCAGTTATGTAGTACACAATTTGACAGTTGTGGGAATTTTTGCGGCCCCAGTGGCCTCTAACCTTCGACAATGTAACACAACAGTTCATCCTTGAGACGAGAACTGCTATTCCTCTCAAGGCATCACAAGAATGGACTGGACAGACAGACAGAAGTGTGGACAGGGAACCCCAAAACCCAAATATCTCTGGCCATGGCTGATGCTGTATCAAAGTTGGTGAAAAGAAATGGTGAAAATGGTGTTGGGGAAAACCAAACAGGAGCTCCAGCTAAATAGTAGATATTAAAATGTCTGACCTAGCAGAGGACATTTTTTATTCTTGTATTGGAACCATTTTATTGGTTCATTTCAGACCAAGATTGGGGTGAAATTAACTTTCTTAGGAAGCAAACCTGATGTTCACTGTCAAACATTAACTTACTTAAAGTGGAGTACATTAGGGGAGATTTATACTCATGTTCACAATTGATTAATCAAGGTTTTGCAGTCTCTAACTGCTTTAAATGTTTTGGCAGGACTGTATTGGCAGGATTTAAATACACGTTATGTTTTTCTGATGGTATTTTGTGACGGTGAGACGTGCTTTGGCTTTTTGGAAACTTTAATTTTGCACCTTCAGAGTTGGCGGTGCAGCAGCATTTAGAGGCTGACACTGACATTTTGTAAAATCACCCCGGTGAAGGCTCTGTGCTGGAACATGTGGGCGACATAAAGACGATTCTTATGGTTAGTCAACGTTGGTGGGGTTGTTTTGCACATTTGGCTGGTGGCGATGTGACATGCCTCTTAGCATACACATAATTTAAGACAGATGGTAGCTGAACCGTTTTATTGTGCATGATATCTTCTAGACTCACCTAGCTGAAGGTGGTGCTGTTCGTCTGCGAAGACGATGCGGAACCACCCAGGTGTGGAGCAGGAGAACGCCTGGCCACAGCTCAACACCACCTTGTGCCTGAGGAAACGCCTCCACAGGGACAGCTCCTCCTCAAACGACGACTCTTTGAGATACTAACAAAACAACAATTAAGCCATTTAATAGAAATGTGCACACGCTGTTTTCTCGTTGACCTAAAGAAGAAAGTGGGAGTTCAAGAGTGTGATCTGAATTCATTTAAACAGGAGTTGGACTATAAACCTTCCTGAGGTCCATCCAGACAAATAGTGCAGCAGGCCAGTCAAGGTAGGGAACGCCCATACTGTGCAGCTCTCCTGTCAGGTAGCTGTGAGAAGCTTTCAGCCTGCGTCGGTTCTCCGGCAAAAAATCCTCATTGATCCACTCTGCAACACGAGAGGTGACAACAAGCAATTGCAGGATTAAACGTTATGAGTCTTTGTGCAGCTTGATGTGCAGCGGAACCCCATGCTGTGCCCCTGTCATATCAGAGGAAGCCAAAAGGGAGGAGAGGAGGAAGGGGGGTTGATATTTCTAGGAAGAGAAAACACCAGGAAGCAGATGTTTGAATAGCTGGAAAATGTGCTGCTTGTTTTGTGTAAAGGCCCTGATTAGAAGAGTGTGAATTTCTCAGCTCGGTTTGACGTTACTACTGTGAGTGTGTTTGCAAAAGCACACATTAGATCATACCTCTGTCTTGAAGCAGCTGCGCTACCTGGTGCTGAGTGGTCCCGGGGATACCATGGAATGAGCCCAGCTGAGCCAAAGCCTCCACGAGGTCTTTGTTCTCAGTATACAGAGTGCCTATTCTTATTCCTGCCATCGCAAAGTCCTAGAAAGAACAAGACAAAATAAATGAAGCTATGAAAGCAAACATTCACTGAAGATTTTACTGTAGTCTGAGCAGAGGGTATAAAGAGTCCCACTCTCAGAGCTTAGCAGACGACGTACCTTGCCCATCCCCCACATTACATGTGTCCTCTGCGGGTCGGGCAAACTGAAATAAGGGCACATCATTAAGAGATAAGAGGGTGTCGTCAGCCACAATTGAAATGACAAAGGGTCTAATAGACTAATCACGCAGAGGTTAGGTTCATGCAGTACCTGTCTACACTGAGGACGCTCTGAAAGGTGACAGATTCATCAAACACTGTCAGCATGTACACCTCGTCTACAATGGCGTGGAGCTCATTTCTAAAGCAGGAAAAGAGAAGGTTAATATAAATATTCTCACAGTTTTATACAGTTACCGTCCGTTCACGGCAAAGGAAGTGCAACCTAAATGGAAAACGCTTCCTTCAAAGTCTCATGTCAGTGGGAAAGCACGGTGGTTTATGGTTATAACAGCTCAGTGCCTGGAAGGGTCTATGAAGGGAATTACTCCGGCAAGATCATTTAGAAAACAATAGATGATGCAGCAGACTCTTTGGCACATGGCTGCACTTGACAATATGCTGATGGTTAAGAAAGGTGATAAAACTCCATCAGGAGCGCTTGATATTCTGCGCACGGGACAGAGCTCCTCGGCCGTAAAATAAAAAAGATACACAGTGGGAAGTATATGCAGAGACTTGGCGAGGTGCTTAAAAAAACCACAGGGCTGCAGACCGGGAGGATTATAGTGCTAGGCCACTGCGAAAGGATTACAGCGGGGCAAACATACCTTTTGGCAAACTCCAAGAAGGCAATCATGTCCTTCAGGCTGTAGATCTCAGCCAGGGGGTTGTGGGGGTTCATCAGGATAACAGCTCGAATTACCAGCCCCTTAAAGAAAGGTCAGAAGTAAATATAAACGGAGACACTACACAGTCTATGGCGATCAAGCTGAAAAACAAATCTCTGAGAAAAATGGAGCACATGTCCAAGCTGAGAAAAATGGAGCACATGTCCAAGCTGAGAAAAATGCCCGAGCATTTGTGGATTGATTATGTCTTTAAGTATTCACTACAGGTGGAGTAAACCACTGTAATCCAATACACTGTTGTCAAATCAATAGGCAGCGTCGCAGGCTGTTCTGTTCTGTGCACGCTGTGAAAAATGCTGTGGTGGTTTTACACGGCACTGGCTCGGAAAGTTGGCTCCGAGTGTCTTTGATCGAGCCACGCAACACTATGTAAAATTAATTAGGTGGAGGAGGAGCAGTTGAAACACTCCGGCAGTGGGAGCCCGGTGTCTCCATCGTGGACATTATGGCATGTCGTCTGTGTGCTGGGGATCAAACCAAACCAATATCTTGTGAGAATGCAGGATGCAGCCTGATGCAGGTACACGCACTAACAACTAAAAAAAAAAACGTGAAAAACAGCACAAGGTGTTGACCTGACCTCTAAATTCACTAGATCCCAACTGATCAAGTATATGTGGGTTGCACTGGATCAAGCCTGATCCACAGAGGCCCCTAAGCTCAACCCATAGGACCCAAAAGCTCCCACTAAAACCATTCTGTTGACAGACACCACAGGACACCCTCAGAAGGCCCATGTCCGTTCTCTGAAGAGTCTGTTTTGGAGGCCTACACAATATTAGGAACATATTTAACATGTGCTTTAGAGAAAGTTTCTTTGCAAGTTACCTCTTGCTTGGCTCTTTTCAGACCTTCTTCTAGTTTCCCTACAGTGAGGCGGAAGGGTCGGCCATCCTTGGCGTCATCCTGTCAGTAAAAATTGAGAAGCACATCAGCATCCACAGTGGTTAGCTCCCAGCGCACTCTGTAGCAAGCTGAAGTGGTCCTACCTCACAATCCAGATGCACATGGAAGAGTTTCACATCGCTGTACAAATTCAGGTCTTCGGTGATGACGCCGTAGAAAGGAGTTGGGATGAGAATGGCATCTACGGCACAGACATGAAACGCGTCTAAATACGTGCAGCGCGTATCGTCTCCTTGCAAACAAACGCGTGTATGTTCATCGGGTGATTGATTTTAAATGGCTCACATCAGGTACTTTTTATGTTATTAGTGGTCATTTTCATAGCTAATGTGGAAGCAAATTTACCATTGACTAACGTTTGCTAATCTAATTTGTCCGGGCAAATTAGAACAAATGAATGGCGTACTGCGGCTTAGTGATCCAATCTGGCAGTAATATGTGAATAAGAGCTGCTTTTCAGGCTTATGATTTTTCTATTAAATTCGTTATTGAGCAAAACAGACACACCGCCTTGCTTAAAGTGAGGCCTACAGTGGCACTAAGGAATACGCAATTTATGTAGCTGCTCAAGTAACTGTGTTTTGTTTAAATGATCACACCGACTGTTTCCCACTGGCTGTTATTATATGATGATCGTATTTAACGCGAAACAAAAGAAACCTGGCCAGATTTCCAACCTTCCATCGCGCACACATTTGTATTCACACGGCACAGACGTGGGTGTGCGTCGCGGACCTACCTTTAGGGTCACAAATTACTGCGGCAATACACGAGAAGAGGGAAGTGCAACCATTCGTCACCACGACCTGAACAAACACACACATCCACCGTGTTATGAAAGACCCAATTAAGGCCCAGAAGGAGGCCTGATAAATGTGTCACAGATTCATTCACCTGCCTAAAACAGCCATTCATTACGGCTGCAAATTAAGTTGGTAACCACAGAAAAGCATTTACTTCAATTTTTGCTCGCGGCATCTTTATAATCATTAGCGAGTAACTCAAATCCATTATTTGGATCCACTTCTTTCATTTTTTTGATAATGAAAGATGGTAATCCATCTAAAGGAGCGGTATAAAACCAATAAAAAGCAGGCTATTTGTCAGTATTTACATAATTTACTGAACCTCGGCATCAGTCACAGGAGAAGAACTCTGAGCTCAGAAGCAGAAGTGCCAAAAAAAAACTACAGCTCCTTGTGAGGAGACTTGAAGCTGGTTCTAAAATGTTCAAATGTAGAAATAGAAACGTTGACAGCCGAGTAAAAAACATCCACTAATGTACAAATAGCTTAATCTGAGCAGTCCAAAATAAGAAACTGCACATGGATTAAAAAGAATTTTGTCTTCTGTGTTTGTCTGTGGTAAAAGAAAAAGAAAAAGAAAAAAATGTACTCAAATACATTCAAAAGGCCACAGTCATTAATCAATTGAATATTTTAATTAAAGGTCCAAAGTGTAGAATTTCGGGGGACTCAATAGGTTAAAGTGGAATATAATATACCATAATTATGCTTCCATTAGTGCATATAAGTGCGTTTTTAGCAGCCAGGTTCACTTTTATGTTTGGAAAGAGAGGGATGAGGTGAGGGGCGCTCAGTTGATTGTTAGTCTACACACTTTAAAAAGTCCCCCACCGTCAAAGGAGCCTTTTGCTTTTCTCTCATTAATAATGGTGTTCAGTAGTTTAAACTCTTAGAAATGTGTTGTATTTAATTGCTTTTGCACTGAATACTGTGTGTGTGTCCACTATTAATGGGAATTCTAACTATCTAGAAAATCTAGGGTCAATCTGTAAATGCCGTTAAAGGACAAATGGCGCACGCAGAGCCGTAAGCGTGAGTAATCGTATGTGGTTACATTTCATCTCAGCTATTTATACGTTTTCCCCACACTCTCTTGGGTTGAATACACTGCATTCAGATGACTGAAGCTGCCGCCTCGCTCACATATATTGTTCGTCTTACTCATTTTGCATTCCAGCAATCAAAGCAAAACTCACGTTGTCAGATTTCAGTGGTTTTGGGGAACAGCAGTAGTGAGTCAGGAACTTGGCGACTTCCTCTCTTAGGCTGAAAGAGAGAAAGAGAGAAAAACAAAGAGCTCGTCGGAGGGGTTCGCATCTACTTTGAACATTTGTTGATGAGACGCAGCGTCGCTGTGAGCCGCGCACCGTGTGTGATTCTCATTAAAAAATGAAAACAAAGGTCTGCTTAAATGTCTTACAAAGAGTGTCCCTTCCAGTCCGCGTACTGCAACAAGGCTGGATCAACATGTAGCATGTCGGGCTTGGTCAACTGAAGAGAAAATTAAATTATTAGTGAATGCTGGCAGAATAATTTAGAGGTATATTTTAGTACATTGTGGAGAATTAGAAAACGTGACTGTGATATTTATCTTACACGTGTGTGAAGAAGATCATAGCATAGTTTGTTCTCACTTGTACCCAGGTTGATTATACCCTGAAAGAAGAGACGGGCCTTACAATTAATTAGCACATTCCAACATCTGTACATGTCTAAAGTGATGCTCACTTACATCAGGGTTGTCTGTGTCGTGATATCTGTCCCTTCCATATTGGATATAGCCCTCCTGGAGAATGCCTTGATGCTGTCGTATGCTGTTACCACGGTTGGACAGGTACACGCTATGGCCGGGAGCTTCTGCACCTCTGAGGGTTGCCAAACTATTCTGAGAGACGTTGCAGGCCTTGACAGGTGTGGGCTGTGAGCTTTTAGTCTCCTGAGTGTAAACGCTCTGCGCCGTGGGAGCCTCTGAAGGGGGCTGCGACGAGACAGAGGGGGCAGCTGTGGTCGTCGGTGAGGATGACAGATGAGCTTGAGGTGAGGCAGAGGGCTCGGTCTGCGTTGCGTTTGGGGCGGCCTGCCTGACAGCAAACAACGCCCCTGTGAGCATGCTGAACAGGCGGAGCTCATGCTGCCGCTCCTGTTCCGCCCTCCTCTCCTCCCGCTCTTCCCTGCGCTCCTCGGCCTGCAGCTCTCTCTCCAGCCGCGCCTCCTCCAGGGAGAGGAGACGCTCCTCCGCTGACTGCTGCCAGTTCAGGAAGCTGGCCAGGACCTTATCTAGGCTCTCTTGACCGGCACATCTGCCACCGCCATGGCCCCATGATGTCTTACCGCCGCGCCTACGCTTCCTCACTCTCGCAGAGGTCGGGGGATGTGAGCCCAGCTTCCTTGGCACGTTAGACGTGTCCTGTGCTGCAGTTCCGCAGGCGGCCTGGGTTGTGGTTGTAGCTGAGCCAGCAATGTTCAAGTCACTGAAACCTGCAAATATAAAAGAAAAAGAAAAAATGTTTTAACCTGCTACCACTTTCAAGAGTCAAGGAGTTTATGTCATATGTTCCTTTGTGAGTTCCCTGCACACAACTAATATAAAAAAAAGGAAATAAACTTAGATATAAATTAATAAAATTAGTATAAGGTGCAATTTGTTGTGCAATACTGCCACATTGGTAGGACAAGAATGTACAGACATTGTTTAGGTTGTAAAAACATGCAAATGGCATGTGCAACCTTATGCTTAAAGGATTATCTTATCTTTCTTACATATGCAGATGTGGCAGAAAGTGTTAAAATGTTTCTGATATTATGTTGAAATAATAACAATAATGTTAAGATCTGGACTGCCAACCTGAAGGTGAGATTATTGCATGCGTTGAGCTCTCTGCCCGGTCCAGTGTGTCCTCTGGCTCTAGCAGAGACTGTCCATCCGTTTCCTGGTCGTCTCCAGATCCGTAATACATCTCAGGGGGCGCAGACCCTGAGTTCAGCATGCCCTCCTCAACATCTTCACATTTAATGTCCAACAGATCTTCAGATTTTGGCGGAGGGCCAAAGACAAAGCCACCCGCAGTCACAGGGGCGAAGGTTCCTGCCGTTGCTCCTTGCAGGTATGCGTCAGGTGCGCCGGGGCTCTGGAACACCTGCTGAGCTATGACAGCTCCGCCCAGTGAGGAGTAGGTGATGGCCGGCCGGTTCGCCAGCACCCTGTCCATCACGTCGTAGAACTTCCAAGACCTCATTTTGTGGTTGTCCTTGATGCGGCGATACTCCAGCTTCATCTTCTTGATCTTCTCCCTGCACTGGTCTCCCGTGCGGTAGATGCCCTTTTCACGCAAAACGTGCGCTATGCGGTCAAATACGCGCTGGTTCCGCAACGAGCTCTCCAGTTCAATCTGGATCGACTTATCGGACCACAGCTGGAGCAGCTCCACGATCTCCGGGTCTGTCCAGTTGCTGCCTCGCTCATGTCTCCTGCCGCGAAAGTCCATCGTCAAGTTACAGGACGTGTTCTGCAACACACAGGATGTGATTTAAAAACAATTAGCAGTTTTCACCTGTCATCTCAACTCTACGAACCGTTATTGGCAACAGGAAACAACGCCGCTTATGTTATCTCACCGTAAATGAAAAGTGCAGCTCTTCGGAAACAGATTGTTGTGGAGCTGCCACCGTTATGTGACATCCACGTAGGTCGGTACATGTCACGGCTGCTTAACCCGGTTTGGACACGCTCGGGATTGCATAGCTTTGTCCAGCCCGGTGCTAAAACATATCAAGCTTTCCTACGGCAAACGTGTCTTAAGTTGGAAAAATGGGGAATAGATGCGTACAAAAACATCTACATCCGGGTTGACGGCACATGCGTGCTGTCCTATTCCGGGATAACTTTGGACCGTGTTAGCGGAGGAGCTGCTGAAAGCGGGCTGGTTTTCACTCATACCCAGGCTATGACACGGGGGTATGCACAACCATGCGAGCCAGAATGAGAGCTTTGTGTTATGGCCCCCCCTATCGTGCAGTGTGCTGTATTTTTCCCTGTGTGTAAGTGCGGAATATATCCACAAGATGGCGGCCACACACTACAGAACATATCAGCCAACGGTAAAGCAAGTGTGCGTGTTTTGCATACAGGCGTTACCCGGAATTAATTTGTAACGATAAAATAATCGTGACAACGGCTGAAACAAGCATCATTTTAACTTAACCTCATTATAAGAAAAAAACACACATTTCTGTTTACATTGTAAATGTATTTTTGTGTTAATCTATAAATGATGCTGTCATCTATCATTCATTTTAAAACCGAATGATTGAGAAATAAAGTCGGGGCGGTGTAAGAAAAGCTATCCGCCTTTTTGCACGACTCCGGTGACACAAATCAAGCACACACGATCGCCCGCTTGGCTCTAAACGTGACGTATTTCCTGGAGAAAGGGGTTTGTGGCAGTTTGTTGTCATCCCCATCCAATAGTGAACCGTTTTATTGTAATGGCACGTCGCTTCTAATTCTCTCCCTTGTGTTTTTTTTTCTTTACGCGTATCATTTCCACGCGTGCGAATTAAGCCCGGTTAGCTAAACAAAGCCACTTGAAATGACAAAAACCCTCAGAAGAAAACCGTTAAAGAAATAACTGGGTGCGACGGTTGAAGTTAACTGGCAAAAAAAAATATAAAACCATGGTGGCAAGTTGGTGGCGGATGACAAGAAAGACGGGATAGTTGATTTCGGCACTTTTGGGTGAGGATGGGTGCTTGCGGATAGCGTTTCAACTAATATCCCGGACCGAGTAACGGACCCGAGGTTTGATGTAAAGTTGAAAGTCAAACCGCAGGAGAAAGGGGAGTCTCCGCCCGGAGGGAGAAGAAGAGGATGAGGAGGCATGACGTCTCGGTCCTCACTGGCATCTGACTTGCTAAGGTAACTATTGCGGCTGGTAACTACTTCATTGTTTTTTATAAAAATCTCGAGTTTGATTTGTTCAAAGCGGGGAGGGGGGCTGTGGTAGAGTGGGAGGGAACAATAGGAGTGTAATATTTGCTGAACGCATTTCTGTAAGTCTCTGCCAGCGCTGCCAACTGCCCTCCCCAGTCTTCCCAGTAGTCAGGTGAATCCTCCCCCAGTATGCTCCTTTTTAATTCAGCCTAGGTGGACCTATTTGATTTTTTTTTGTTTGTTTGTTTTTGTTGTGGGAGACATGCCATAGCGAGAGCCTTGGCCAGCTTTTAACCGAAGCCTCTCAGAAGTTTATTGTTGGTAAGATAAAGACGTGTTTGTTCCAGCTGTTGTATTTATGGTGTTGTTTTCTGCAGCATTTCTCATTTGACAGTTTAAAGTCAGATTCATGCCCAGCTTTCCATCCTCCTCCGTCTCTCCTGCGCACACTCTCATACATTACATTCTCTCCTACTTATTCAGCCCGAAGCCATAATAGGGTAAAACCCTCATCAAATACTTTTATCTGTGTAAGGTGTGAATTGCTGTAATAAATTTCAGTTAGTCCTGCTTCCCAGGCAAGGCTGGAATGATTTAGACCTAGTTGCTGCGCACTATTACTCCTCACACTGGCATCACATACTACAAATGTGACTGTGTGAAGGAAAGCAAAGTGTAATCAGTTAGAAAATCAGAGACGGGTCTCATAATATCTTAATATACCATCTTAATAAACTTTCAGAGATGGAACTCGTGCCATTTTATCGTGAGGTTAACAGTGTTGGTGCAATTCCCACTAGGATCTCAGCAAGGAAGGAAGTCAAGGTCACTAGATATTGAGGCAAATTGATTGCTCCAAACATCCTCCTCAGTGGGATTACACCACATCAGAGATTGCCCTATAAACTGATCTTTTATACCTCTCTTTGTCAAGCTTACATCTTGCTCAGGCTACTCCTGAAGCTACTAAATGGGGCTGTTTTTATGTTTTTTTTTGTAGCTAAACGAAGTCAGATTGACTCTTGCCCTAAACAGCAGCTTCCCAGCTTCTTCTTAGGAGCACTTATTTTTATAAGAAGCATAAAATAGAAACTCAGTAGAGGAGAACGAGGCAGGAAGACAAACTTGTCAACAATATAACTCATCTATAAACTAGGGCAGAGAGTGTTGTGTGTGAGGGGAAGTTTAATACAGGGAACCATGCCAAGGCTCAGATGGTTGTTAAAAATTGGGTTGGATCTCTCCGTAGGACATTACTTAAAGAATTGATTATTTCTCCTGGACACAATGCTGCTGCATGAGAACATTTCCCGAGGCTTTTTTGTTTCCCCATCTTTGTAACTTGCGGACAATAGGACGGATCAGGCTTTCACAGTATGTCACAGATGATCTCCATACAGCTGACTTCCAGCTGCCATCCTGACGGAGCACAGGGTGCCTGTGCGGTACCTCTGATTTTCCAATCACACTTTAACTTGGAGCAATTTTTCCTCTCCGGAGAGGATACTTGGCTGTCAGTGGTACTTCACAAATGCTGCAGCTCGCTTGTGTGCCTTGGTTTGTCTGTAAGAGGGCAGCCCAGAGCACATGGTGGGTGTTGATTTGGCTGGTGGGCAGCCTGAAATAGAGCTGGAGTCCTGCATATGGTCTGTCACAGCTTGGTGTGCCTGTCATTACCAATGGAAATTGCCTGCTCATCCCTGTCGAGTGCAGATATGTTATTTTGTCACATTATGTTTATCGCATCTCACCAGACTGATAACTGATGCAGAGGAAGTTAACTGAATGCACACAGTCTTTGTCGAATGCATCACATTTGCCCTCTTTGATGTGTATATGTGACAGTAGCCTGCTGCTGTTCACTAAGCAGTTGGGGGTTAAGTGTTTTCTCTGTGCATAAAGGAAAAGGAAATAGTCAATTTTCTGGTCTCAAATAATGTGAATGACTCAGTGTCATGATGTCGATTATAGAGCTGCCTTTGTGTGACTTTTGCTACTTTAATTACTATTGGAAATAACGACCTAGTCATTCATTAAACATTTTACTAATCTACAAATTTGTAACTCTCATGTCTGAGTGTTTTTTATTGCTGTTATAATTTGGTATTTTTTTTGTTTTGTTTGTTTTCTCATTTGTTAGGATCCATCAAGTTCAGTCAGTCGAGAGCTGTGATGAAAACACTTAATGGTCAAAGATATGTTACAGTTGAGTGAGCGGCTTTTTAAAAAGATGACTGCAAGTATAATGTATGAGGGAACTTAACATTAAACTTCACATTAAACCGAAACCAAATTATTGAATTATGATGAATAACTGTCATGAATTATGTAAAAGGTCGTATATTCCTGCAAACTATGCAAATGTATATTTGCCGGAACCATCAGCGCTAAAAGCGTTCTGCGATAAGCCGGTTTGGATAGTGGTATACTTCCAGCTCATGTATCTGTTGGGCTGCGTATGTAGCACTAAAATCGCCCCGTTGTATTGCATAATAAAGCCTATGAGATCAGATAAGAAAACACAATACTAATTCTATTAACAGTATTGATATGACTGGTGTTTATTTTTAATTAGAAAAAGATACTGCTCGACCTTCTCGCGTTATACGCAGTTTTCAGCGGTCTGCCTCATGTTTTTTAGACAGCACAGGATGTTGCCCAGTGTCCTAATGAGGTTATCAAAACAATGATTATTGTGCTATGTTGACACATTTCTTATCCTACTCCCTCCCGTCTCAGTTGACCAGTGACGAGATGTCAAAGCAGAAATGGGTTGTGTGGTTTGTTTCAACAACAGAGCAGTTATTCTGCCGGACACTGAGTAGTCAAGGTGAAGTGGGCTCTTCAGACTCAGCTCGGCTGTCGAAGCTGGCGAAGGGGATTGCTCATTAAGTTTGCTTTAGACAGAAGGTCCTGGAAACACAAAATGGTTTTATAGGAACAACCTGTTGTTGCTGTTCTGTTCCAGAGGCGAGGAAGTATTATTTTAGCGTACTATAGGTCACTCATCCTCCCCTGCATTTCCACTACCTCATTCACTCCAGTGTGGTGCTAATCTCAAAAGAAGTTATACAGCTGATCTTGTATTTTCTCTTTAGTTTAGCTTCTGAAGTCTTAGTTCTCTTGTGTTTTGAAGGTTGAAGTTTTATCTCAGTTTTAGGCCTTTGATGTATATTGTAAGAGTAAGCAGCCTCTTGTTAGCTCCTCTCCAGGCAGTGTTTTGAGAGAAGGTGTTTTGGCGTTGTGTTATAATGTGCTCGTTATTTTCCGCAATGCTGTATGGGGGGAGGGAACACCACCCGTCTCTCTCCTCCTCTTTCTCTCTTTCAATCTATCCCTCTCTCTCCCTCTCAGCCATCTCAGTGGCAGCAGACCCCTGCTCCTGTTTTTGTGGCTCCAGCATTGCATCTAATGAGCTCAGAAGAATTGCTCCACAGGAAGAGTGACAGCCCCTGGTCATGTTTCCAGCGCCTCTCCTGCTGCGCTCACAATCACACCCACTCCCAAATGTATCGGCGAATCCACAGATGTATTCAGCAAGCTTCTCCTCTTTGAATAGTTTGGATGTGTGTAACTATTTCGAAATGGGATAATTGTTTTTGAAAATGACGGCTGACTGCAGTGTCTGCCCCCAGCTGCAAATTGCGCGCTGCCAATAGCCTTCAATTAGCATTTGTAGGTTTTTGTTTTTCAAGTCCTCAATACACGGCCAGTAAGCAAAAAGACCCATAGTCACTTCGGACAATCAATATTGAGCCACTCACTAGACTTGGAACCTATTAAGTGGGGATTGTTTTCTGTTTTTCCAAGTGTAAAGGCTGACAAACCTCAGCTCCTTTTCCAAGACTACCAAAAGATTTGGATGGTCTTTGTTGCATTGTTTTTCCCACTTCTGTTTTCAATTATGCACACGCTTTGTTACCAGACTGCTTTTATCTACATTCCATCATTTTATCTACAAACCTCATATCTCAACATCACTAAGTCAGTCTAGGGAGATGCTTGTGTCTTGAATGCTTGCACACAAGTGTAGCTATGAGAATGGGTGGCAACCACCTTATCTAAAGGTACCCGATGGTGGCACCAGATGATACTTTATGTCCTCTGGGATTCAGTTGTCAGTCCCCAGCCTGATTGGCTGACTTTGAATATAATAAACAATGCCAGAGTCCTTGCCCAAACACGTTGAAGTCATTCTCGCATGTTGTGGAGGCTCAACACCATACAACACCACTTCATGTTGTTGTTGTGTTTTTTTGTTTCTTCTATCACTATCTCTGGTTAGTAGTTGACAGTAAACCTTGCACTAGACTGAGGTACTCAAATGGAGTTGCCATGTCAAGGAAAAGAAGTACTATCATCCAAATTCCCTTCCTGTTTCTAGTAAGACAGTTTATACTGCAAATGTATTTTCTTTGAATTGTTAAGTCTCCCACAGAAGCATCAGGATTCAGAAACTAACCACCAGGGGTTTTCATGTTTTTTTTCTTCCATTTTTCACTTCATCTTCGCGTAGATTGGACACTAAGAGTGCCTTGTATTTCTCCTCAAATCAGTAAGTGGTAATACCATGGATTGACACACTGAAAGGCATTGTGATGGCACGTCAGTGGGATCAGCACTGAGACCGGACAGACATTTAGCCTTGCATCTCCCTCCTCTTCATCTTTCTTAGGATGAACTGATATACTTAGCAGAAACCCACACCTTATCTTTCTTCTCACTCTGAGTCAGTTGACTCACATCAAAGCTTTCCTTTTTATGTGTGACTTACAGGCTCCTTTTGAATTACTCAAAGAAGTACAAATCAAAGGCCAGCAGAATGCCCCAGCTTAAAAATCCTTTTTGTTTGAACATCTACTGAAATAGTGGTCCTTTCTGTTATGCATGTTATTTTACTATTCAATTAAGATATGTTAAATAGTGCTTTTTCATATCTAATAAGTGGCTGGTTGAATTTAATATATCCTAAAATTAAGAGCAGTGTCTGAGTGAGAATTTGAATCCCCTCTCTATCAGAAGCCTTTCCTCTCTCATTGCTATTAACTGTGTATTGGTTTGCTTGGAGCTGTTCATGTATTGCAGCCACATGCCTACAGTATATCATTATCATACATTACCATTGCAGGCCAGAAAATGAAGAAGGAAGATTGGAAAATAAATTTGTTTTTTGGACAGCCTGTTTTGCCATACTGTATATCTTATTCTTTCACATTAAGAAGCTGACCATGGACAGTGAGCCAAGTAAGATGCTTAACAACATCTGCTGGTGTGCTGTTAATTGTTGCTGCAGTCTTGAGTTGGTTTTCCGATTGGTATCCGAAGTAGGTAATTCAGGCTTAGGAGTGACCCAGTTACGGAGGCCATGTTTTGGTTTACAACTTGCTCTGTCCTTTCCTCTCTAGGCCACTGTTCTACTTTGCTGCTGTAAGGTAGGGCAGCCCCACTCTGCCTGGGAAGCAGTGACAGACAGACGGACGGATAGACTGCCCTGTGAAGTTCTCCTTTTAATGGATGCCAGGGTGTCTCTGCTGCTCCTATGGACAGTCCTTGTCCTACTGACAGCTGAATTGAAATGGATAGATGCTGCAGACGTCTACACCAACACCTGGGCTGTCCAGATCAATGGAGGACCAGGGGAGGCGGATCGCATCGCCAGGGAACATGGTTTCATCAACCACGGCAATGTAAGATCAGATTACAGTTATTATCGTTATTATTATTATTACTGTTACTAGACTATCATATAACACTGGACATATATAGCCTATGTGTGTTTTCATTAGTCTGTCATGTATGTGATACCTGCCTATATCACATCACCTGAGAGTGTACATCAGAGCCTCAGAATGATCGTACATCAGAGCTGAGCATCAGCGAGTTAGTAATACATGTCACCTGAGAGCCGTAAAGTTGAATCTGTTGAAAACAAAATGTCTTTAATGGTTGGAGGATTATCCAGCTGCGTGCTGAGGTGTTTTTTCATCTGTCTTTGTTGAAACACACACCATAATGAAATAAAAATGCCGTGTCGCCCAGTGAGTATAGCCACACCAGGCTAGGGCCATTCATGACTTCCTAACACACTAGAGGACAGTTGTGTTTGCAGTCGTGTTTGAAATAGACATGAATAATAAGGCTGGTATTTTAAGGTCTGAAGGTCGCTTGTTAGACTTAATCATGATGTAGGCACTATAATTTTATTGGCAGGACTCTAGCTTCAGTTTTTGGAATTGCCAAGCGCTATTAATTAATTGAGCTGTTGTGTCACGCAGTTTGCAGATAGGGCAAGAAAAACATTTGTCGGAAGAAATGAAGAATAGGCAGGGGAGAGAGGCAGAAGTAGAAGTGACTTACTGCTCTTTCAGTGGTGGCTTAGGTCCCTTGAATAATGCTTCCACGGGTAAGCTTTTTCATATTTGTGCTCAGCACATGACAGAGAGTTGCTATTTGGTCCCCTCTTCCCCTGTTGCTCTACTTGAGAGTGAACTTCATTTGCATGTGTCTTTGAGGAGCTGCCTGACTGCAGCACACGCCGGTGAACAGCCCTCTGGATTACTTATATGCGTAGGAGGTTCTGCGTATTCCCATCCCACCTCCACCCACCTCAAATAAAGAGGATTTTCTAAAAGAGGTGGTTGCAAATTTTATTCAGGGCTTTTTTTATTTTGTCGAAGATCAAGATTCGTCCAGAGTTAAAATCCACATGTTTTTCGTCTCCTGGTTATCCCTGGGAACAACGGCTTTACAGGAATCTAGACAAGATTAGACATCTCTTTATCATCATCAACAGCGTTATTTTAAATCACATCCATGTGACCTAATATTGCGCTAGTCTAAGGGAACTGTGTTCTGTTTCAACCTGGAGGTCCTTTAGTATTGATCTGGACAGTTGCAGTTGTTTCAGTCTAAATATATTTACTGCAGAATGAAAGGAAGCTTACATTATGTACTATACTGCACCCTAACAGATTATTTTCTCTTAACTGCTCCTCCTAATTCTAGATAGAGAATCAATCTGTAGTCTAAGTGAACTGGGTATTGCAGAAAGACAGTGCTACAGAGTAAAACGAAGAAGTCTGAAGCAGGAAATCGTTCTTTCTCCCATATTCTGCTTATTTGAACACTTTCCCCTAAAGGAATCGCTTTCTTTCTCCTGTTTATCTCTCTTTTCCCCATTTCACCCAACTACAAAGACATTTCAAGTCTCTGTTCTGCTTACTGTACTTGTGGATTTGTGGGTAAACGTGTGGCTTTATTTTTCCCTTCTGTTAATTAGTGACTGCATTAAAGGAAGAGATGCTACAATAAGGCATGGGTATAAATCCTAAAGACAACACTCTGGTGCTGAATCTCTGATAGCACATGGTATGCTGTGAATTTAGTGCACGTGAAGGTAATCTGCTCAGGCCCCACGATACTCAAAGACTAGAGTAAAGCCTCAACCCTCCCATCTCACCCCAGTCAGCTAATCAGTAACTTTCTTTGTTTGTAGTTGTGCATCATCATGGAGCTTCCTTTGTGCAGTTGTGATGTGTAGAGCAGATATTTAAACAGCAGAGAGTAGAAAAAAAATGAAGGTAGGGAATGAAACAATTAACATTTTCCAAAAAACACCCATTGTGTTAGCTTGATGGCTGTAAGCATGTGTGTGGGAGACACTAGCAAAAATAAAAAGAGTATCTAGTGTAGCATGAAAAGCATGAGGGCTGGATGACTGGGAGGTTGAAAATTAGTATTATCCATTGTCTAGAATGAGATTTTGTGGGAGTACATCTTCTGTCATTGTTTCACAGAGGCACCCAAATATGTTTTATTTTAGTCTCTAGTCCCTGAGTGGGTGCTATGAGAGAATGATGATCTATGGGCTATGCGCAGTATCTGCACCCTGACAGTATAGTGTGGGATATGTGAGCCTATGGGTTAGGCTTTGTAGGGCTAGGAGCTTAGAGGGGAAACGGCTTAGTCATTTTTCCATCATCCTTGGTGGTTGTTCACAGCTTCAAGAGAGCAAATAGGCTGATGTATAATCAGGATGCAATTGGATTTTTATCTAATGTGATTATAGGATCATCATGTAACTAATTATTTGTTCACTATAGTGCTTATGAATTCCTTATTGTCTTGGTGCAGTTTATGTATTTGCAGATTAATTCATTATCTCTATGCCTAGTTTTCTGTATGCATGTGTCTGTGCGCGCGCGTGTGTGTGTGCATGTGTGTTGAATACCAAGATTTAAGTGTAAATGTCACAGGGGCATCCCAGTGTGCATCGACATTTTATAAGTTGTCACAGAGCGTTGTTATATCTGTTTCTGTGTAATATGTTCAATAATGTTTTTTTGTTTTGTGTTTTTTCCAATACTGCCATGTCTGCGTGGGAGTTCCAGACCAGGGTTTAGAGTTAAATGTCATGCTGTGTTTCTGTTTGAGCAGAGTCAGAATCATTGTTATTATGAGGATGGGCAGGCTCTGTGGGCGTTGACGGACTGACTCTCTCTTCAGTAGACATCTAATGCCAGAGCCTCCCATCGTCTGTCTTTGTCTTTCTACCTATCTTTCTACATTGCTCCATCTGGATCTCCTGGTCTTTGTCTATTTATAGATAACTCACTCATAACACATAGTGTAAGCTGAAATAAAGGTTTTGTTATCCAGCTCCCTGCTGTCTCCTCGCTGGTTGTAGCTGCACACACTCCACTGGCTTTTGTGTTGCTGAGCTAAGAGGTCATTTCCAGGTACTGAGCAATTGTTTGATTGCAGTCATCTTGTGTCAACTGATGGTTTTGTATTATTCTTTCAAAATCCAATTTTCCATACACACACAAAAAAACGCTCTGTGCTGGGTGGAATGTAATGCAATCCAAGACCACTGTCCATTACTCTGTCCATATTACCCTGCCAACTGTGACGCACCCACCGCTACCAGGCAATTCTCTCTCTTACTTGATTTGATTCTGTGAGCTGTATTTGCATGAAATACAACCAAATAAATTCATCAAAATAAATCTCACCCTCACTCCTTCCTTTTCTCTCTGTCGTCCACTAATGTGGTGGTTGTGGGAGATGGTCACAACACATCAGCACTGAGTGCAGGCAGAAATGGCAGTGATGCTTTTTACAAGGGTGTTTGTTCTGTGGGTGAGAAGTGTTTGATTAGTTTCCATCTGAATGTGATTTGTAAAGCGAGCTCTGTCAGAAAAGCTGGTTATATCGGCCGTGTCATTGCTTTTATCTCGTCTTCATTTGCCTTAAGTGCAATTTGAAGGCTTTTTCTTGTGTATGCGTGGCAGTTCATAGCTTTTCTGTCCCCATTTAAGGTGATGGTTTCATTAAAGGAACATCAAAAGTGTCTCCCTCTTTCTTTGAGTCTCCATCTCAGTCTGTTCCTGCCGTTTTCTCTCCAGTACATATCCTTTCAGAAATGTTCATGTCCTCGCATTTCAACGGTCTAGTCTCACTCTTAAACTAATACTACAATGTTCCTCCAACATATATAGACTAGCAATTCCTACACCTGCTGTATTTACTGTCTCCTATTTCCCACAGGACTTTGAAGGAAAAATAGGGAGTGCCTCTCTGAATAAAAGCTGTGAAGTCTTGCCGTTGGTGCTTACGAATCTCAATGGAACGAGTCTGCAGAGCTGCTAGTATTTTATAATAGTACCAAGGGATTATAATAAGAAAGAGTCTAATTGTCTCTCACCAGGAATCCAGGCTGTTCTCTCCATCAAACCATTGTCTCAAAGGTTTCCGCCTGTTATTTATTTTTAGTAAGTAACTATTTGTCACTGTGACGATTTATCACTTTGGAGGAGTGAAAATTTTGGTGCTGGAAAACAAAATCTCACATTGTCTGGTGGTGAAGTGTAAACAAGCATTCAAAAAAATTGGTGGTTTTATTGAGTTTAAATAAATCTTTGGAATCCTTTTGACTTATTTATACTGAGTCCATTCTAATGGACAATATGAGTGCTAAGTGTTATACTTTTGATAATAAGCTGTCGACTATGTATGTGGTATTTCTGTATTTTAGTAGAAGTATTCACTTTTTACCCATGTGGGGTGAAGAAATATACAACAAGCAGTGTTGCTCTGAGCGTTGGTATTTGCAGCTTGCTAGGTAATACACTCGTAGTGTGTTTGGAATGATTAATACAGAATATTAAAGATTGATTGGCAGACGCTGCCCTAATTCATATCTTGAAGCACACTTTCCTCCTCTGCATCGTTGAACTGCTTGAAATGAGCTTTCAACTCAACTCAACTGACAACATTTAAGGAGGATCACCCAGATTGCCTATTTTTTTAGTCGCAAATGTCTTGTGTCATTCTTGGGTTCTTTTTTTTTTTGCACTCTGTCTCTCTTACCTGCCTACTCTCCCACCCGCTCAGTTTAACATTTATTTTTATTAAGATAATTCTCTTCTTTGTAAAGCAACCTGTAACCTAGAGACAATGCATGCAGCAATATGCTGACTTGGGCTTACTGAAGCATACCGCAAGACATACTTCTAATAAAACCGAATCCATGGAATTGAAGAACGGCATCTAAGGGACGGTGTTTAAAGGCGATCATTTCTTACCAATCCAATACTCTGCATTACTAGCGTCAAACCTGAGTTAGAAATTAAAAGTGGGAGTGAACTTGAACTTCTCATTTTAGTTTGAACTTCATCTTTGCTCAGTGTGCTGAAAAAAAGCAATTGTTGTTAAATAAACAGAGGGGGGAAAAGTCATCATGAAATCATTTTTTATTTAGTAGAATTTTCTCTTTTGTGTAATAGCTTCGTATTCCTTGCAAACTACATCCTTTTAACCCTGCCTCATTCTGAAATTTCTTCCAAGAGATGAATTTCGATTAGTGTGTTTAAAAGCGTGACCATAGGTCATAAATCTAAATGGCGTGAAGGAGTTCTGTCAAAAGGCAATGGCAAGGGCAGCAACCTGTGAGACATGCCTTGAAACAAACTTGTCAGGCGCTCATACAAACATTACATAAGGTCTCGCTTGCTGTAATTAAGAGATTCATTTCTGTATCGGTTTGATTGGCAGAGTTTGCGGTACAATACCCGCATTTCTTGGCCAGATGCCTTCAGTGTTCAGTATATCTACAACTGCTCCTGCTCACGACTTTATAGTCATACTGTAAAGCTCTTGTGGCTGTCTGTAAGCTGGCACACCATCAACCTGCTCTGGCATTAGGTTGCCATGGAGAAAATTGCCAGTATATTATTTCCAGCAGATTGACTCCAGTGTACAAAGAGGGGGGTCATTTTTTCATTGGCGGTACAGTGCCATGTGTTTTCCTACATCTGAAGGCCACAGAAGTCCACTCTCTATTGCAATTTGTGCATAATTATCACATTTAAATGAGATTCTTCAGAAAGTGATGGTTCTTTTCATGTGCCTGTCGCCTCGTGTTAATTTTCACCATTCCTTCTTGAATATGTAGTGGTATGTCATTTTCTCTCCTGTCCTCTTAAATACTCTTCCTCTCATAAAATGTCCAATATTTCCAGCTTGTTTGCCTGTCTGGTCTCCAGTGAGTCTCCCTTCTTTCCTCTCTACGGTCTGTTCCCTGAACGCTATCTCTCCTCTTACAATTCCCCCTCATTCCTTTCTTCATCCTCAATCTTCCACTTTATTTCAGTGTTTACTGATCTGAGTGAAGTGTACCACGTTTTCCCCAAGCTGTCTCTCATTTAAATGCACCACTTCATTATATGGAGCCTGCAGCCACAGACCTTTTAGCTGTTTCCAAAAATTGACTTCTAGAATTGCGTTGGTGCTGCGCCAGAGAGCCAGAGAAATCATTACTGAAAGGGTTTTAAAAACTATGTTTTGTAACTCAAAAATCTTTTACCTGCACAGCTTTGACACTAGTTAAGACTACAGAAGTGGTTTAGGTGGATTGTTTTAGTGGGAAGGGTAGCTGGATGACTCAGAGACCGGGCAGTATAGATAAAGTGTGTGGAAAAGAATTAAGTCTATTAGGCTTCTCTCTGTTCCTCTGAGATAGAGAGCCATCCATGCGTGTGCATTGTCTGCCTTCGTTTGAGTCTCTTTTCTTCAGGGAGGGCTTTTTAAAGACTACTCACATTCATAATCTGGCCATTATTGACTTAGGGTGGCTTTGAGTAAGGTGTAGATGGAGCTTTCCTTTAGTAAAGCATTCGCTTTTGCACACGGGGAAGAATGTAGGGATACAGTACTGTATAATTGAGGCTCAGCAACAACAGCCAAGACTTTTAATACCTTTCATTCTTCTTCAGCTAAAATATTTCCCTCCCACATATCTTCCTTGTTACACATATATTCAGTTTGTCTATAGCCCGATGCAGTGTGGACAACATTTTGCTGCTGACTCGTGACTACATCATTGAATAATTGTGATGCATAAATCCAGACTTTATTATGTCTGTTGTTTGCTTGCATGACTCATGTGCTTTTATTTACATATTTATGTCGGTGTCTACAATAATTGTTGTTGTAGTTTCCTGCGCTTGGGGAAATTTAGAGGGTAAAAACATCTTAACATTAAATAAGAGTACAGCAGCAGATGTTCAGCTCTCTCTGGTATCTCACTGCGGCATGAATTCTTCCAGTACTCACAGACAGGTTTAAGGCTTCAGTTCAGGGAACTGCATTTAATTCCAGCACATGAGCAGGTATCAACACAAATAAAAAAAATTGTAAGAATTTAGCACGTCAAGCTACTATGTAGAGCTCTTTGTGTTTTAGAATTGAAATAGAAGAATATTAGGGTGGCACGGTGGCATGGTGGTTAGCACTGTTCCAGGTTCAAATCCTGGCCGACTAGGGCTTTTCTGTGTGGACTAATGTTCTCCCTGCGTCTGCGCACAAGAATATTAGTGTAGCTTGCAATGCTGGGGATTTGTGAAGACTGTGTGGTGTGTTCAACAAAAATAGTAGTTGGGCATTTTTGTTTGGGTTGGACAAAGTTAGGATAGCATGGGACATACAACACTTTGTGGCAGTCTGAACTGACCTTTTTATCTTAAGTCTGTTAATATTATTTTTAAACGTGTAAGAAAAAAGGCAACACTGGAAAGTAGGACTAGAACAGAATTCTGTTCTTCACTGTCTAACAGCACAGCTGAGAAAAGATAAATATGTAGTACCACAATGTAGTCTTTGTTTAGAAAAATGTGGAAAATCTAAAAATTACAAAATATCACACATACAGTTACAAAGTGAACAAAAATGTTGTAAGTTTTAGATAAGAGTAGCCACCTTTTGCTCTGATAACAGCTTTGCAAATTCTTGGCATTCTCTCCAGCACTTTCATGAGGTCTTCACCTGGAACTTTTCCAACACTCCTGAAGGAGTTTACACATATGCTCAACTCTTGTTGGCTGCCTTTCCTTCTCTCTGCAGTTCACCACTCATCCCATAGCATGTGGAGGTCAGGTTATCTGATGCACAACTAAGTCGTTTTCCTTTTTTTGTTAAATAGCTCATATGAAACCTGGATGTGTGCCTTGTCACTGCAGAACCCTGTGTGTAGCTAGGCTGGCCTAGTGTTGCCTAGAATTCTGAATAAACTGGTGTTACCAGCAAAGCTTTCCCCACACGATCACACCTCCTCCTCCATGCTTCACAGTAGGAATCCCACATGTAGATACCATCCATTTTTCTCTGCAAGACACAGTTTCTAAAAACAAACGGCCAAAATGTCCACAGGTTGTGTATCCACCCCTTGTCTTTCTTGGCCAAAGCAGTTCTCTTCTTCGGGTCTACCTCAGTAGTGGTTTCTTTTTAGCAATTTGGCCATGACGTACTGATTGGCTGATTGTGTCTGCCACTTGACCTGTGGGAAGCATTGATGTGGCCTGATGACTGATGATTTCTGTGGCTGATAACTAGTGAACATGTTCTGTGCAGCAGCGATAAGTCTTGGACATCCGTTTTTGGGGCAGTTTTTGAGAGAGCTGAAAAAAAAATTTTTTAAAGGTTCCGTAAATTTTCCATACCCACCTTCATGTCTTAAAGTAATGATGGACTGCTACTTCTTTCAGTAAAGCCCAGCTTCATTTATATGGTACCAAAAACAATCAAAGCTACCGCAAGGTGTTTTAGAGAATCCCAAGCTTGAAACTCTGCCAAGACACAAAACTGCTCACCAACCCAGGTGACTACCCCAGGAAACTGCTTGGGAAACCAGGCATCCCCACCCGTAGCAATTACACCTCCTTGATGTCAAGGTGTTGACCTGCCCTCCAAATTCCCTAGATCCTAAATGGATCAAGCATCTGTGGGATGCACCGGAACAAGCCTGATCGACAGAGGCCCCTCCCTTCAACCCATAGGACCCAAAGGCCTTCACTAATAACATTCTGTTGCCAGACACCACAGGACACCCTCAGAAGGCCCCGTGTTTGGTCACTGACGAGTTGCAACTGTTTTGGAGGCACAAGTGCGACCTACACAATATTAGGAAGGTGGTCATAATGTTAAGCCTGATCTGTGTGTACAGTATGTAAATGCAGGTCTTGTGTGTGACATTATCTGTACAAGTCCTCGGCTGTTCATGTGTACTCAGAGCAAATGTAACTGTCAAGATGTTAGCCTGGTTATGCAGCTCTCGGGTGTATGTTACATAATTTGTAAAGTCAATGACAAGAGTTTAAAAGGAGGTTGCATGGCGTGTGATCAGATAACTGTTGCTTCAATGTCTCAGGCTTACCAAGTCTGCCACATTCAACTGTCTGCTGACATTTACACTGTACATTCAGTAGGAAGAAATTGCATCATGAGTGATGCCAAACCAATGCATCAACCTGCCAAAAAGAAAAAACACAATCCCTCTGGATTCAGCAACAATCGGCATAAAACATTCTGAAATCCAATAATAAGCTGAAATTTCACTCATTTGGTGGGATTGAACTGATGAGGTTGGCATTGCCACTGCCATTACTGACGCTGCTATTGCTGCCTGCCTCTGTCAGTAAATGTTATGAGTGCCGCTGCTAATGTCACTCCCGACAGCTACTGCGGTAATGTCACTGCTTAAAGTAAAATTTTTGCTGAACCCCATTTAGGCAAAAATAAGTAAAAACATAATGTTTGTCACTGTGGATGTTCTTTGTTGTTGTTGACGATCACTACGCACAAAACTGTTTTGGTTAGTCATGACTGACTCTTACTGGCTTTAAGATTTAACTAAGCTCACAAGATAAATGGGTGAATTATCAGCTCAAGTATTTCAATTACATTGCTGTCAAGCCAGCAGTCCACACACGTACCTAGTCATTTGTCTGATCAAAGCTCCTCTTTCTTTGTACTTCTACTGTAGAGCTTTGGAGCTCATCCTTTATCCTGCCTACAGGTTAAAATCCACTGGCCTTGATACATCCTCTGGCTCTCCAAATAACCTCCAAGCGCTCTGCATGGCAACTGCAGAACTGTTCAAGCAATACAGTAGCTACCCACCGAAGTGCAATCATTTGCTGTCATGTACGTCCAGTTTAACATGTCAGATCTATACCTCCACTCTTCCAACTCCAGACAGCGCTGCTCGGCCAGGTTTTTTTTGTTTGTCGTTTTTCCACTTGAGTATTCCAGTGAATGCTCCAGTCCTAGTTTTGAGAAAATAATAGAAATGTAATGGATATAGAGGTATAAATGAAAATAAGAATTAGAAATAAAACAGTACAGTTGTAGGTGAGAGATCAGATTAGTGCTCAGCCAGTATTAGATACTGTGAGAACCCCCACAACACCTCATTTTATCCCTTCCAATGAAACATGAAACAGGAAAGACGGTGCAGTCTGAACCCCACAAGTGTACAAACAACAAGTAATTTAACTGTGACCGAGGACGCTAGACAAGTTATTAGGAAGTTATTAGTTTTTTTCCTGCTGTGTGCCAAGATACTGTCATCTGTAATGAAATATCTCATATATCCGAATAACTCCTATCTTTTTATTTGAAGTTTTTGCATTTTAGTTTCCATTTTTCAAATTTCTTATCTGTCTGGATGCCAGTAATGCACTGGATTCATCTTGTGATCTTTTTATTAAGTTTTGGGGTTGTGCATACAGCCGCTCATCTGACCCAGTATTTTCAAGGCGATATCTCCACACTGCCTTGAGGAAATTCCTTCAGATTTTATACAAATGTTCTTTTTGAATCAAGATTTAACCAATTATAATGTGGTGGTCAAATATCAAAGGTCAATGTGGCATCCTATTATAAATGATTCACATATATAGACTATGACTCTGCAGCTTGACTGGTCTGTGGAACCATACAAACATGAGGTGGTAGTTGTAATTCACCTCATGAAGACAATATATCATAAAAGACCTTGAGAGAATTTCTTCAGAGTCAAAGATGAACATTGTGGTGGACAAACCTCACATTGGTGCCATTTTAGTGAATTGGAAGATCATGATGATATTTATTCAAATCTGGCACAAACATCCACATGGACTGAGGGATGATTTAATTAGTAGTATTTGTTCAAGGCTGAGGCCATTGTGACCTCATAATGCCAGTTAAGAATTCATATGCTAATTGTGACATCTTTTCCCGTACATTCCTGTAGGATGAAATCATTTTTGTTCAATGGACCCATAAAACTAAACGATGCATTTGCATTAATGTTACCCGGGTGTAACCATTAACAGATAAATAATAGTGGAGCATTCCCAATTAAAATCAGCCGAATCAAGCAACTGAAGTTAATTATACTCAGCAATACCTTTGCTAATTAATAGCTAATGGTAATGTTTCCTCATAAGGTAGTTTGAATAAAACTTTAATAGCGGATATAATTCGTATTATTTAGTGGTTAACTGAAGGATTTATCAGCTTCTAAAAGAGTTTAGACATGTAACCACTCAATTTTAAATGAATATTTCAAGAACCCATAAAATGTAAATCACAGCCTGGTAGACAAGAGTTAATTTTACTTAAAGAAATTAATGGACAGGATTCCAGTAGGTTTTAAAGTCTGCATTGCATTCATTTGAGTAGATATTGATTAGACCCTGTTGGATGTGAGGATATATTGTTATCTCAGACCCAGTTTCAGAGGCTTACTGGGAAAACTGGCTGTAAATTGAATCTAGTTTTAGAAGCCTACGTGCTTCTTACATTCACATCAAGCTGTGTAGATGACAGACGTTTTCAACTCAAATCTGAAATGGCGAATGATTTAATCTAATGCGTTTAACTAATGAGAAAAGAAGGAATGTAGGTTTACATGTCACAAGCCATTTATGTTCAGTCTGTCCTCAAGAGTCTGGTGCATTTGATTACTTGAATCTGAGCAGAACCAAGAAGACATATCATTAACTGGCATGGAGCATTATTTTGTTTTTCTCCATAACATTCCTTGACCTCACTGTTGTATTCTGCTGTGTCTAAGGGTTTGTGTGGGAAGGCAAGATAATATATATTCATTTTCTGTTAATAAATAAAATGCATATTAAGTCAGGCGTTTGTCAGAGAGCACCAAGAGCATTCATTGTCATACACAACCAGCCTTCAGACTATCGTCTGTGAGCTCTTGTTCTGTCTCTTTCTCCTTATCCTGCAAAAAAAAAAAAATCTGACAAGTTGAAATGATGCCAGAAAAAGTTGTGCAGAGCAGCGTGTACTTTGTACTGCTGTAAAAGTGAAAGTGTGACCTTTTGTGGAAAGCTGAATGGAAAAGTAAAAGGTCTGTGAGGCCGGAGATATCAGACTCCCCTCTGAAGCGTGACACTTGGTCAATTGCAGGCTGATGCGATTTAGCAGAGACAAGGAAAAGAGTGATGGTGAAATAACGAGGCAGCTGGACCTCCTTCATTCAGACACTATTAGTGTTCAGGTAGCTTCTTCCCAGAGTTTACAGAGAGTGGGTGGATTACTTTATCATCAATAACTGTTTACAGTGAAGACTGGCACCTCTATCATGTCATATATTATTTATGCACAAATTTTTATTTGTGTCTGAAAGAGGGGCAGTTCAATGAATAACCCTTCTTTATATAGTGTCTTATAGAGCGCATGCAGATTAATGTTAGTTTCTTGAATGACTGTATGGATTTTAAATCTGAACATTTGTGTAATTAGTGGCTAATGATCCATTGGGAGCCATTAGGGAGTTCTTATGTATGGGTGGATGGGCGTGTAGATGCTATCACGCAGCTCCACACCCGGAGATGGGAGATGTGTGTGCATAGTTAAAATACAAGCAGATAATTCTCATCCTGAATAATGTAGAAAGAGCGCCATGTGGAAAGAATGCCATTCACAGTACAGGATGAGAGCTGAATACTTCCACGGTCCTCACCCCATTTTCATTCCCCTTTAGAATCTTTTGCGGGCAAAAACCGACCATGGTGCTGCATGAGCAGTTCTCTCTAAAATGTAAACGACACAGGGGTTCTTCAGATTGTGTTCTCTAAAATAAAACTGACGTGAAAGAATGGGGCAATTGACCCAGAACGCATCAGGGGTTTTTCATTCAAATGATAGTACAACCTTCAGGCTCTTAGCTCCTGATAAAGAGTTTGTAACAGATATTCAGTAATTTAAGTTGAGTGTGTGGAAAATGGCCTCTACAGGGCTACTTTATTGAATGCAGAATATTCCAGTCTACTTTAAGCCTTCTTTCTCTTGTGCACACAAAGCCTGTGCCCGTGTTTCAAACTATGTTCCTCTGATAAAAGAAAGACATTTTTTTTTTTTTTTTCACATTTTGATTTATGGTTTTATCACAAGCACTGTGCAAGTGAGTTTATTTATATTTCCTCACGGGTCATGCTGAGAAGTTATGCACCGACTGCTTAAATACTTCCTCATTAAGAGGTTGAGTAGAGCAACGAGCACTATAAATTTAGTCTACATTATGCTATAATGGGAAAGATGACTGCATTATTTATATCTACTTTCTGTGTATAGAGGTAGCTATTGTTAAGTTCCCATCCCCAGCGCCACGATCATACATCTAACCTCCATCTGTGCAGCATTTTTTGCTGCAGTGGAGGCTTCAGGGTATCTATACCAGCTGAACTGATTGGGAATGTTTTTACACACAATTTTTAATGTTCCCGACAACACCCTTTGGCAATGGAGCCATTTCATTAGACGAGACTACAGTAGTACAGATTATAATTTTATTATACTAACACAGAGTAGTACTTTATCCATATTTAGGCTCGCTTGATGTAGATATTCTGGACACCATCGGACCACCAGTCAGTGCATAATGTAGAAAGAGCGTGGCATAATTTGGTGAACCTTCTAAAGCGGTGTAGAGGTGGAGTAAGTTGTGTTCACAGGTGATCACACACAAGTGAGACGAATTTCTTTCAAGCTGTTCAGTAAATACGTGACAGAGACTGACAAAAATGACTGAAACCCATCTTCTTTTCATCAGCCTGTCATTGAAAGGCAAATGGCATTCTGCTGTTAGCTCTGTTGTGTTTATTTTGCGTTGTCTGAACATTGTGACATAAACAGCTCAGCGCACCGGGCTTTCCCAAACCAGCACCCAGAAAATTAAATTGAATTGGAAATTGAAAAACAAAATGAGGTTTATATATATATATATATATATATATATATATATATATGTTCCCAAATGTTAAGTCCCCTGCTCTGTTTTGCAGGAATCCTTCCCTGTATGTTCCCATTCCACGTGTAATGGAAAAGGTAGTATATGTCCTAGTCATATGATGTAGCTTAGCAGGACGCTTCCGCCATTTATCATTGTTATGAAGCCTATCATGGGACCTTGCACAAGACTCCTTTAAAGTAAGTGCTTTGTTCTATTGTGTTTGCAGTGCTGCCCCACAGATGCATACACCCCACACAGTAAATAACAGTAGTAGTTTAGTCCTTTGTGTTTCTGCTGCATTACATTTATATACCCTGCTGTAATGTGATATCTTAAAACTCCTAAATCAAAAGGACAACACTGCCGTACTCTGATCCCTCTTCTTTATTTACCACGGTGTCTGTGATTATTTTGTGGAATGATTATTGGCATTTAGTCAGTAAATCCTTGCCTCTAATGATCACGCTGTTGTTCTGTTGAGATGAAGTGGTTATACAGTAAATGTCATGCCATTTGCAGACCAGTGCCATGAATAGCACTTTAACAAAGCCTTCCTGGCACAGTTTCATATTTAATATTACAGTTTATGCACGGTCATTAAGGTCATTGTCTTAACAGTGTTGTCACACAACATGTTTATGCCTTTCTGACAATAACGAGAAACAGTAGGAAATTACTAAACGGAGTGAGCCAACACTTCAGTGTAGGTGTAAGTTAAAGGTCAAGGATTTCACATGTGGTTGAGCATATCTATAAATGAGCACTTCTCCGTTCCATGAAACAAATGCATGCGTCTAGGTATTTCCTACCCTCCTTTAAGGAAGCAGCAAATGTCACCTCGATTTTCGTCACAACGTGCAACTGCCCCGTTTTCTGCTTCTTTACAAAATTCTGTACACACACAACCATGATTTTTATTTTTCGTGACACTTTTTCAATTGAAAATGTGTAATTTACCATCGTGCCAGAAGTGCCAAGGATGTTAAGTCAGGTTTAAAATAGGGTTTGTTTATATGTGTTTACATGGTTGAATGTGAATGTGTCTTGCCTTTTGCTTCCGATGCGTTTGTGCCATGACTCATAATAATCCATTGCTTTAAAATGCTTCACTATCCCATCAGATTTGGGCACAAAGCCAGCTCTCATACAGATGTTATTTTCAGGCGGTTGTGAAGATATGCGAAGGTTGGATTTCCATCCTCAGTACGCAGAGACTCCAATTCTCAAACTCTGAAGATGTTTTGATGTCCTCAACTGTCTGTACTTTTGAGGTTCAAGGAACGGCTGTAATGTTCAGTGAATTTGAACGAGGCCTTGTTCAGAGATGTGCACGCCCCTCCACTCCTACAGTCTGCTTGCTCTTCTACTTCCATGGCCACTGCACATTCTGTCTTGGGAGGGAACAGGACGAGCTGCAGGTTTGAGTCTTTTCATTTATCAGTGAGGCCACTGTGAAGGATGTATATTTCCTGGCAAGCACAAGCAGTAAAAAGATGTTGACTGTGTGCGTCTTTAGATCCAAACCGTATAATAATTTTAATGCTGCACCGGTATAGATCTAAGTGTGACTGCTGTGATTGCTGAAACATCTTGTTTTCATCACATTAAGCTCTCCTAAATCCTTTAAACCGCTTAAGACAAAATGCACTATTCTGTCCAAATTTGCAAATACTGTATCTATCATATTAATATTATAAAAGTTTTAATATCCATACATGGTGCTTGAGAATGTCAGGGTGTGTCTGGATCCCAGCTTCCATTTTTGCATATCTCTGCACAGAAAGACCCCAGTCGTGTGGCAGGCTGCGACACAGAACCTTCTCGCTGCGAGGCAACAGTGCTAACTGTGGCAGTGAGTGAACAGAATAAACGAAGAAGAAAATGAGCTGTCATTTCGTATTACTAACTCTCATAAATGGCCTGCATATCAGTATCTGTATTAGTTAGCCGGCTAAAGGCAGTACGTACAGTAGCTCTTGGCAACAAAACACTGAAATGCTCCATCAGATTTATTAATATTCAGGCAAAGTTCTTGTACAGCTGTTGTGTGTACACAACATTAAACACTGATGCCCCAGAAGAAGGCTTAATTTGCTTAATGACAAAAAATATATTAAAAAGTGTTTCTTATTTGATGTGGTATTCAAAAAGGGGTTTGTTGTTGTTGCTAAAGATAATCAGAGACTGGCATTTATTACTAAACACCAACATAAAAGCACCTAATTTTGGGAATTAAAGTGTGCTAAACAATCCATTATCATGTATTGTCTGCTTGTGTATGAAATGTTAATAACAGTTATGACCGAATATTCAGCTCTTCTTATCCCAAATGTGGCACAAAGATTGCATAAAGGGTTCACAATTGTTATTGTCGATTTCATATTTCATATTTCTAGACATAATTAAATTCAAGCCACAGTGGTGTGCAGTGGTATTTGTTTGGAGTAACAAAAGTCTACACAACAATAAAATGATAAATGGCAGATGATGGCTGACAGTTCTACTCGTTGTGTGTTCTTCTCAAAGACGAACCAGACAGTAGTTTTTAGTCTGTTTAGCTGAAAGTCTTGCTATTATCAGAATATAAATTCATATTCCCTTTGCAACTAGATGTGGCTGCAGGTTGAAGAGTGCCTAAAAATCCAGAAGACCACAGAATAGAGGTTTGCTATTGACCCTGAGCAGATAGACAGCGGACAAGACAATCCTGTCCCTGAAATTGCAGGGTGTTGCTGGATTACTGGTGCAACACATAACCTACTGCATGTTTTGACCCGCTGCCGAGTGCTGCAAAATGCTGAAGTAGTGCAGACGAGGTGAAAATCATCTCTTCACTTCTGGAAAATGGTATAAATACGTGGACGGTTGTGTTCATTTGTAGTGTGTTCACATACAGTCCGTCACGTTTATGATGAGCAGATAGAACGACGCAAATAATTTTAATAAGTGCCTCAACATAAGGAGAGGGATCACGTTTAAGCACTCAACATGTCAGTATTAATAGATTGAACCACGGGAGGAGTCACTTGGTGGGGGTGAGTGGAAGACAGAGTGTAAAGGGATTAAAGTGACGAGAGCTGAATTGAAATGGAAGTGGAACCTATTTACTTCAGTTCATGAAAACTAGTGTGACGGAGTCTGACAGAGGCTGCTCAGGCAACAGTGAATTCAGCATAGGTGATATGGAAAAGAGCAGCGGGCTGAATTACACTCAACAGATGAATAATCCACCATCCTCACCGAGACCCGGAGCTCCATAGAAGGCCACTGTGTGGGGAAGAAGCCGGAGGGGACGGCTGGAAGCCTGGGTTGTCTTTTTGCATTGACCTCATCACACACAGAGTGTCTCAGTGTTTCTTATCGTTCTGTGATGTTAAAGTGAGAATCTAAGGTGATTTCTCTCAAAGTTTTATTTTTTTTTCATGGACTTGTTGCATCTTTTTGCTGTATGTCTGAAGGTGCTGACAGCTTCCGTTTTCCTGAGCTGAGCCCTTGAAGTAAAGGGCACATACTAGTCAGAGGACATTTTACACATTTCCTTTTCAGCAGTCCATCAGTGCTGTTGTACACCCACGGTGCCTCTCTGTGTTTCTGACTCCCCTCTTGCATCCATTGATAGATTGAATGATCTGAGTCTATGAAAAATCAATAGAACAACCCTATGAGAGCTCCTCACATTGATTTTTCATGGACTATAGTTTCTGTATTAACAAGTAGCAGGGTTTTTATTCTTTGGGAAACAGTCCTCCTTCACGACTCTACGGACAAAGGACTGAACCAAAGTCACAGACCAGTGCTTGGGTGATAGTATCAAAATAAATTGAGCTGGAAGCTGTTTTTCATTTTTCTTTCCATGACAGAGTCAAGTGCGTCTTGTGTGTGCTGTTCACCTCAGTTCGGAAATTGCTTTTAAAATTTTATGACGTGTTAATCAAGGGGACATGCTGCCTTCAGGCATAAAGTAAAGGCCAACAGCACTCAGTTTGTAGTACTGCAGCCCGACACTATGAATACTAAACACTTTAACAATCTCAGTCTTTCTGAAGATATCCATTTGTGATGAAGCATTTTCAATTTTTTAACTCACTCTGTCTTTCTCTTTATTTGCATAATGCTATACTTCATTGCCCAAGCTCTTTGTCAAAAGCACTCACCACAGTGGCACATTTGTTTCCATAGCTGCTTTATACCCAAGGAGCACTCATTCTGTTCATCCGTTCAGAATGTCTATTTATCTATCCGACTCCCCATGGCTTGAAAATTAACCCGGTTTGATCTCAGTCTTTTTGCTTTCCGCTGAAGTTGTTTTCATGTATCACAACATCCTCTCCTGCTTTTCCCCCATGGCAAAAGGAACAGGCCCCTCGTGGCCCCGGTTTCAGCAAAGACTCTGTTTACCAATGTATCCGAACATTTGTTTTAGTTTTTCTCTCATCTTCTATCTTTTTTTCCCCCTCTAGTCTGTGTCACTCTCCTTTGTTCTCTGTCTCTATTTCTTGCTCAATGAATGGTGACAGCAGCATTTCATGGAGTGATGCCTAGCTTCCTTCACCCGTGGGCTTGTCAGATCATTGCTCTGTAATATCGGAGCAGGTTAACTGTATCATTATGGATAACTAACTCAAGAAGAGACCATTTGCAAAAAATAATGGATTCACCTCTCTCTTGACTACATGCATATTACACACTCTGGTAAAGCACAGTTAAGGTTGGGAGTGTGCTAATTTTGTTAGCGCATTTCTACTACCAAGACAAGGGATTTGAGACTCAAGAATCAGCTCAGTGGAATAAATCTCAAATTAAAAAGGCAAGGACTGATCCCAAATATTATATATATATATATATATATATATATATTATCTTTCTCTCAGACACACACACTCACTCTCTCCCTCACATGGAAGCTCTTTTTATCTCTTTCTCTCCTATTCTTAAGGCCATAGCTCAGAGTCTTTGGTGTTCGTGTCCTTCTGCCGCATGTGTGCATTTACTTTGAACACCATCGTGTTTGTGAGTTCAAGATGCTAGGGTGGATGTTTCCGTGGCTTTCTTAGCAAGGTTCAGCTGAGTGATGATACAGCTCTGGATTTGTGTGTGTTTGGTTTTTGATAAGCCCCCCACCCCCCTGCTCTGTCCCTTATCTGCTCTCTGAAAAATCACAGCACAGTGATAAGATACGTTAGGAATGGTACTTTTCCTACTTTTTTTTTTTTTTTTGTCTGCAGCAAATGCATATGATTCGTAATCCCTGGCCATTTCATTTTCCGGTCTAATTTTTGTCTGGATTAAGACATGGTGCAGTGTTTATTCTGGCATGAAAATCCCAGGAGGTGATACTAGCATTGATCAAAATTTCAAAGCAATAGTCATTACAGAGCCAGAACTGTTTAAGTTTAGTCCTATGGTAATATTAACCTAAAGGTCAGACTCTGTACATCTGCTCTCTTAGAGCAGCATGTCTTTTGTATGCATTTCTTATTCTTCCACCTACTCAATTCATCTATGCTCCTGTAATGTATTTCCTTCTCCTGTTAAACTTTCATTTCTCTTCCTCCTTTCATATTCCACTATGTGCAACTCCCAGAGAATAAGAATAGGTTTAGCTGGATGCACAATGATTTAGCATCTCCGTTCCTTCAAGGTCTTTGAGTCTTTTTCCACAGCCACAGCTCTTCTTTATTCATATTGAAGAACAAGTGTTCAGTAGCAGTAGCACATATTGGTTTTCAAACCTTTCATGCCGTCTCTGCCTTGTTTTGTTTTTTTCTTGACTACTGGAGGGACATTGCTCGTAAACATTTTTGTTAGATAGTAGCTTTTCATCCACACGATTACACAAAACAGCTCAGCTTTTCCCAAGACAGTCTCCTGGGCTGGTGAATAGAATCGAGGCGGGCGACGTGCAGAATTACAGCGAAGACGCAAACAAATAATTACTCTTCATTTGAAAACACTCAATTAGCTTCTATTTCAGAGTAAAATAATGAGCTTTTCCCACTAAGCGAAACCCCAGAGTTCCAGCTGTAATTAGTCCAAAAGATGGCAGCCCGGTGGCTCAGTGGACGTGGGCAACGCGACTATTTTAACAACCCCAGAACAATTTTCACACCATACCGACACACAACAGCGCCCATGTTGTTTGTGTAAACGTAGTAACAAAGAAAGCGCCCCTTCCTGTAGAGTTTTGCATTCATGTTGTGTGAATAAGTCACAGAAATAAAAGGAAAGGCGAAATTCAGAAAAAGGGAAAGCGAGAGGGGAGGCAGGGCTGTGTGGCAATCAATGAGCTCTGCTGTGCCGCTGACGTTTCTATCTCAGATGTGCAACAGAAGCTGCCTCTGAGTGGCTTCCTACAGTACAAAGGAGCAGTAGCATTGAGCTTTGTGTGTCTCGCACACTTATGAGCATACTGAAGCATTTTTCTATCAGTGTTATGTATGGTACTATGTATGATATTAGTGGTTGTGAATTAGGTGGTGAGAGTTAATTACTATTATTGCTGTAGTGTCTCCAATGAGCCGCTGACGACACTGTTTTCCTTTGAAAGATGAGTTTGATTGACACCAATTCCAATAAGTGTGATTTGCCTGTCTGCACTTTCCCCAAGCTTAAGGGAATACACTTAATGTGGAACTGTGTCACAGTCAATATCAGCTTAGTGGATCTTTAAGCTCCCAGGCTGGATACTCAATATTTGTATTCAGTCCCCATGCCGAATGAATACCAACATACACATAGTGTATAGCATTAGACAACTGGAATCCACATTCTCATTCTCAGGTTGCAGTCTATCACTTCTCTGAATATTGGAATTCTTTGAGCCTCTCTGCAGAATTACTATTTGGTGATAAGAAAATTATAATTTTATTGTACCGTTCCCATCACCCTTTTCCATCATTTGACACAACCACAGACTGTCTGGCACAAAACAATTGAAATGCACACACATTTCTCAGCAAGTGCGGTGGATGATTTTACGCTCACTAGCTTGATGAGGGGGGAAAAAATTCCCGGTTTCAAATCAGTTTGTGGCATTGGAGAGTTGCCTAAAAACACTTGTATGCACATACACTGCAGTGTGCAATAACATTAGGTTACAGCCCAGTGAAAGCTTGCTACATTTCTCTTTTCAGCACCACTGATCTGGAGCCAATCCCCTCTGGCCAATATTGACTCTGGCTGGAGGTGGCCAGAGACCAAGGTAGCCACCATAGCACAGAGCAGGACAGGACATTGCAGAATACGAGATGTATGGGGACACACCATGATATTGAAGTCGTAGCAACCCCCCCGGCTGATAACATCAGCAGATTGCTGAAACCCCCTGGTGGAGTGTAGAAAAATACTATGACCTCTGATATGGAACATCCGACACTAAACGTCATCTTTTAACTTTTATTGCCCAACAGTGAGGCATAGGTGAAGAAAATATAGTGGATTCAGGATCATTCGAGAAGTAAAAATCCAAAGTAAAAACAAGGACATGGTGAGTGGGCTGAGGACATGTAAAAAAACAAGAGCAACTTGTTGATGCCCCTTTGATGCTTCACGTGACTCAAAGACTCACGCAAAGGTTTTGATAAGCAATCTCCATGTCAGCAGCACTCAAACTCAGGCAAGTCAGACTCCCACGTCTGTCTGTATCGCACCAGCGCACACCCTTCTAAGTTCAAAGTTGCTCAAATTGCTGGCTTGAAATGCCTGACATTCCCATCAGAAGAACCCAATTTAGACAAATCTCCGTTCATAAATAATGTCTTTTTAAAAAGGGTAATATGAATCAAGTTTTTCATTTGGCTGTTACAGGAGGTTGTAACCAAGGGCCAACACAGAGGAATATTTTTCCATGCTAAATGCAAATTAATATAACATCACAGATCTGCCTGGCGGCTGTGCCTGCAGACTTGAAGATCCTCTCGTGCAAAGTCCGCCATGACAGAGGGCTGTCCTATTGGGGTAGCTGGAGTTGCATTTGGGATTTTTGTCTTTTTTCACAAGTCTGCATTTCAGGGTTTGATTTCTGTGTACATCGGCCGCATACGGGAAGCTTTTTTTAACATTTTCCGAATAAGCCAAACATAAACTTATAATGAGGACATTTCTGAGACTATACATACATTATATGTAATACAGTATGCCAAGGTAATACTGTATGTTCATTTAATCAGTGGCAAGTCAATAAGTAAAACCTGTAATAAAGATTCACTGTGTAGTTACAGAGCTTCATTAAAAGTAATTTAGAATCATGTTTCTGTCCACCTTTCAGATCCAAATCCAATATTCATTGTCGGTTAGCTCGGTTTTCTTGTCTGTACCGACTCCTGAGGGAAATATGTGGCTCTCTAATTGCTAAATGCTCCTCTCTATTTACCAGCTAGTTACTCTGTCTGTCTGACTGCTTTTTTTTTTTTTTCTTTTTTTTTGGTGCTGGGCAGGCAGTGGATTTTACTGCCTTCATCATAAAAATATCAATATACTGTATACTCTTTAAAGCGGGGGCAACAAAAGGGTTTGAAGATGAATGTTCTTCTGTCGTCAGGGCTGATCTGAGTCAGTCGGAAATTTATCCCCAAAGATTCATGCTGCTTTTTCCTGTTTTTTCGTGTTGTAGTCGAAAAATAATAACTATTGAAAATGGACGATTCTCAGTAAAATTCTGGTCTCAGTGGAAGATAAACACGAAGACTTGAAATGTGAGCTTGGCTTGTCGATAGCTGTGGAGCTCATCTTTTCTGAGAGAGGATAAAAGTACATTATTACACTCCATTTAACATATAAAAAAAAATACATTATAAGTTTTATTTTCATGATAACTTTGAAACTATTATTACGCTATTACAGAACTAGTCATTCTCTATATAGTCCATTCTGCTCTTATGATTTACCAGATTCTGTTAAAGCTCTATTTTCATTTTGTCATTTAATATGCTGTTATTTAACTCATTTTAAAGAGTTCAGCCTTCCTGCTGATCAGTCATGCTGTCTTATGTTGATAAAATGTTTCAGAAGTCTGCAGAGGTTCTTCCAGTGTGGTGGGTAGATTTGGATTTGACCAGAAGGAAACCTCTCGGCAAGCCTTGCATACTCACATCTCTCTGTTGTTGGGCCTGGATATTAAGGCACTCAATATCTGGGTTTGGCTCTCAAGAATAATAATAATTATAAAAATAATTATTATTATTAAATAACGGATCTGAATTACAAGATCACCTCGGGGCACCCCTTCTCGAGGAAAAGATAGCCAATCAATCAAATCAGTCTCATAAATCATACTAAATTGTCAATTTCAATTTCTGATTAATAATTATCTTAATAACTATAACCAAAATTACCATTAACAACTAGTTGAAGGAATTTGGGAGTTCTTGGCAGTGTAGAGGTTGGCAGTATTCACTCTTGTGCAACATTAAACAGACAACTGGTATGTTTAAAGGACATTTATTACAAGAATAAATCAAACATACAATCTAACTAAACAGTACTCTAAACAGGTGTGTGTGTGTGTGTGTGTGTGTGTATGTGAGTGTTTGTCAAAATGGCCGCCGGTGTGGGCGTTCCAAAATGGCCGCCGCGGTGGGCGTTCCAAAATGGCCGACAATGTGGGTGTGTCAAGATGGCCGACAATGTGGGTGTGTCAAGATGGCCGACAATGTGGGTTTGTCAAGATGGCCGCCGAGGGAACAATGGGGCTGCTCAGACCATGTGCTGGCCAGCAGATGTGTGAAATGTGATAAGGGTTTTATGAGGTGCCAGGTTAGAAAAGAGTGGTTAGCTAGCATGCAAGAGACCCTGAGTCTGTGTGTTGCAAAATCTAAATAACATCAATTCACTAAACTAAACAACTCAATACAAACAAATATCACATCAAATCAAACGTTTTATGCTTAGCTTAACTATGACTATGCCCAGGTCATACTACCGGTTGGTGGAAAGTCCATTTCTGGTATGTTGCTCCTTTAGTTGGCAATTCCTGGTGGAAAGCCAAACTGGGAAAAGTTGCAGTCCTTGCTGTGCGTCCTGATGGCAGACGTTGGAGGGAAACCGGCCGCTCCTCGAGTCCTTTGATGTTGCTTGTTAGCAGGTCGGTGCTAACTAGCCGCGTGGCTCCTTTTGTTTAGAAGTTTAGCCTGCAAACCTTTGTTTGTTGGCTGGAGAGCTGGTGAAGATTCCTCAGCAGGACTTCGCTTCGCTGCTGTAGGGAGAACAGGCCTGAAGTAGTGCTCTTTGTTGGCAGACTACCTGGCACCCAGCTGCAGCCGAGCAGCTGGGGGGCTCCACGCGGAGGTGTGGAGTTGAGGAAGGGTAAGAAGCAAGAGGAAGAGCGGAAGAGACAGAACAAAGGCCAGGCAGGGCATTTTATATGACCTGATGACCTCAGAGGTCACATGCCACTGTCAGCCAGTGAACTGCTGAGTCAGTTTTCACACCTGGAGGATTGTGGGAGTTGGGGTTTACCAGGGCTTTCCTTTGTCTCCGAAACAAAGACAAAACATGTGGTTAACCTGGCTATGCATAGTGAGCTTCCATAGGTTCATATCCCAACACTGTTATCCCACAGCGCTAACACAAAATCTGTTTTCTAAATATTTTTGAAATATTTTTGGGCTCACACCTCAAACCATGCTTGTACCAGTATGTTCTCTGACCTCAAATAAACACCCAGTAATCTTGCATTCAGTATTTTGATTTAAATATATAGTTTTTTTGTGTGTGTGTAATATGATTGCAATATATTGTGGTAATGACCAAAGAATACAAGAATAAATACAATTTTAGACCTATTTACAGTTTACAGTTCGTGTTCTTGGATTTAGCATTGTATTCACTGTTTTATCAGTTATCTATAATTCATTGACAAAATAATTGGTAGATTACTTCGAAAACTGCTATTAGTTGTGACCATAGTTCCTTGAGGTATTTTCATTCATTCATCTTCTGTAACCAGTTATTCCTGTTAAGGGTCACGGGGGCAGCTGCCAATCCCAGCTGTCATTGGGCGAGAGGCCCTGGACGGGTCGCCAGTCTGTCGCAGGGCTAACACAGAGAGACAGAGAACCATTCACACTCACAGCCAATTTAGAATCACCAATTAACCTAACAAACATGTCTTTGGATGGTGGGAGTAAGCTGGAATAGGCGGAGAGATACAGAAAGGATTCGAACCCGGGACCTTCACGCTGCGAGGCATCAGTGCTAACCACCGCTCCACTGTGCCGCCTGAGTTATTTTGAATATTTTTTTATTTTCACGACTATATGAATGTATGGACGCGACTGAAACGGCCAAGCCAAAGCCAAACAGCAAGTGTAAGAAACGCATGAGACAGCAGCTTCTGGCAGTGCCCAGCGAGAAGTGTAAAGGGCAGCGGGCCTCTAATGCGGACTCAGAGCACAGTGGCAGGGTGACTAATGACCTACAGTGCTCTCAATTATTATCGCTCACACACGCGCGCACACACACTGTATGATTCAGTCTGGTTCAGGCTTTGGAGAGGTATGACTGGCCCCACTCATGAGCAGCTACACCAACATTTCAGTCTCCATCTCAATTTCCCAAGACCCTGTACACCCTTGGACTAAATGAGGACATCAGCACTCTAGGAAATAGGTTTGTCCCAATGAACAGCCACCCTGGTGCAGCACAAATTAGCTTCTGCCCTACTGCAATCAATGTGGAAGTGGGTCTCATTAATTTCTTGGGTCACATTTTTGATCACACCTCAATCTAGCTTCATTCAAAAGCCTTTTCCTTTTTTGCTTTGACGGTATATTTGAGGCCGAGTGTTGTAAGGTCACTTGCTGACTATCTAATATAATAATGACTGAGGACCACAACACAATGTCTCTAAGGGGAGTATTGTGTTTTATTAATTCACCTTTCCAGAAGTTCAGTGATAATTAGCAGGGATGGTGCGACTTAAACACATAAGCTATTTTGCCCCCGTCTGTTTAAATCAGTAAAGAAATCTCTAATGTTGACTTTTCTTCCTGTAATTTGCCACATTTTTATTCATTTCATGGTTGCCAGGTTGCCATTTTGTTAAGCTGTCTCCTCACTGAAGCTGCCGTATTCATCAACCTTCCACCCATAATTGCATGCGGTGGGGGAAAAAAAGAGCCATTTTTGCATAACACAGAGTAATTTAAACCTGATCTTCTCTCGCATTATGGGCAAATTATCACAGCAAGTGATATAAAATCGAGTCTTAATTGCAAATATTTGACAAATGAAGTCAAATTGGCTGGGCCTAAGCTGGCATCTTTGTATCAGAGTTGCCAGACTAGTCCTCTGAGCTCCAGCCTCCAGTCTGGTCGGCTTGCAGACAGCCTGCCTGCAGATTCAGGCTGCAGCCCCAGGAGAGCCTTCCATCCTGCTGCGTCTGCTCTTCTCCCTCCTCACACGCATCCATCCTGCCTGGTCGCCCTGTCAAACCTCTCGTCTCCCTCCTCCCTTCTTTCCCCTCTCCGTCAAACCCCCCTCCCTCCCCCTCTTCCCCTTCTCTTCCTCCGCTCCACTGGGCTTGTGAAGGTGAGCCAGTCCCCAGCGACGCCACAGTACAGATTGCAATGCTTCCTCTTCAAATGGAGGCCACTCTCTTGTGACTACCCATGTAAAATGTGACTAGGTTGGGCTCGTCCTCGTCTTCCTCCTCCTTTTGTTTGGTTATTTTTGTCTTGTGTTTCACACCTCCCCCTGGAAGTCCTCATTAATTAGACTCTTGTTCTCAGGTCAGCATGTCGAGAGGAAGATCGGATTCCTCCTTGTGACACTTGCGATAAAAAGAACGAACACCCTGAGGTTTGAGGCCAGTTTGGTGACAGCTGCCACCTAATTACTTGTCCTTAAAAGCTCTTTTATGGGCAAGACGTGTGAGAGGAAAGTGACAGCGGTACGAGGAATGCTTCAAAATAGCTCTGAAGTGACTCCAGCTATAATGGATGCTTCTAATCATTTTTTGACGGCTGGTGTCCATTTGCAGCTGTGTATTGGGTGAAGGGGGTCTTTATGAAGGTGAATTTCTGCGAGTGTCTGACATTTTTTCCACCGCATAGAGAGAGCTGACGGTTCTTCACCCTTCATTCAGGCTAGCTTCCGTTCCTCTAGCCTTTGTTGGTGTGCTGTTGTGTGGCATTGACACTTCCCCCTTTCCCTTTTTTCCCTTCTAAAAAGCTGAGACATGATTCTGGTGTCTGCTCACATCCTTGCCTAACAGGTGTCTGACACTGCACTGAGAAGACTGTGAAGTGAAGTTTTAACACCTATTTTATTAAACAATAACAAAGACAGATCTCAATACATGAGACTACAAATGTCAGGTGGATCTCACAGCTCTTTTGCGGCTAAAGCGGCATTTCCCTGGGATTCGCTCAATAAAACACTATGATTAGATAAGAATGATAACGGCATATGAAGAGAAGTAAAGGTGTCTGCGCGATACTCTGTGGAGGATATTCAAGCCGTGGTTTACTGCCTTGCAAATGGGGTCATTCAGTTCACACAAAAAAAGAGCAAAGCAGCAGAGCAAATTCATAACATTCAAAAAGCTATGCTTAGAGTAAGCAAACAGATTGTATGGGTTAATGCGGACATGGACCATTAGAGGAAACCTGAAAGTACTCAAGCAGTCAGAAATATTATGCTGCAGCCTGTAACTAATACTTCCTCACCCACCTCCCCCAAGTGAGGAGGTGATATAATTTCCTTGGAACTTTATATCCTGGTCTCTGCAGTGTTTCCACCACAGGAGAATCCAAAGGTTCCAGCTCTCTATATGGGGACTTCTGGTGGAAACACAGCTTAGCATTCACAGGATATATCATTTATGTGTAATATTTTCAAGAAAACCCAGCAGAGTAACACACACTCATTTATTTTTGTATGTGAACAAGCCACGCTCTGATATCCAAATGGACATGTCTGTGTCCAGCACTTTTTAGGATGAACGCTATCTGCACATTTGGTTATGTGCACGTGAATGCCTTGGTGAGCACGGGCTCTTATCAGACCATCCTGTTGCTACTGGTGAACTCATTGCCTTTCCCTTTGTGTTTGTGCAGGTTTTTGGAGATTATTATCACTTCAGTCACCATGCTGTGGAGAAGAGGGCTTTGTCTGGCCACAAGGGGATGCACATCAGACTAGAAAAAGAACCACAGGTAAGACTGTTGTCAGCTTTCACACTGCTCATTGTTGCACTCCATGTTGGCAACAAAAGGCCAAAAGACAGATTGGATTACACACACAGAGCGTATATCGCAAGAGATAAAGGGGTGCCAGCATCAATGACAGCTTGTCAAACTCTATTCTGCAGTCCACACTCGTCCCTCCATCTGTCCTGCTGACCCAATCTGAGGTACCACATAGCTGTAAATATGCGCAATATATTCTCCCAACCAACAGCTGGGAATGTCTCCATGGCTGGCCTTATCTTCTGTCTTTTAAGAATATTATTTGGTCTTATGTTAACAAGAGAAGGAAATTATGAATGCAGAACATCCAAAAGCAGGTTCATTTTGGATTCCCACGTGGCTTCTCAGGTAGGACATCTGTTTTTTAATTTGCATAAACCAACAACCAGTTTATAGCTGGCATACTAGAACTGCAACTTTTAGTTTCTGTGTGTGCCAGATGGAGGAAGGAAAAGTTTTCTTAACAGGGATTACAAAGCACTCATATTACCAGACCTGCAGTATGTACAGTACATACTGTATTCATGCTTTCCATGTGAAGCGAAAGGTCTGGTGGGATCCTCCAATTAGTCAATACAGCCGGTTTTGATTTTATCTCTTAAATATGAAGAGAATTATCTTATACATACTGTATATCTACTGTAGATAATGATTATGTAAATCATAGCAGAGGTCACAAGAGACATTTTTTCTTGTATTTATAAAGGTTGGTGCACTGTCTAGGGAAAAAAATATCAATTAATGGTGGATAACACTCTCTGCAGAGTTTCACTTTAAAAAAAAAAAAATTGCACTTTATTGCAACTAACTAAACATTTCCAGCCTGCAGATCAAAGTATGTCAACCACAGAGAAGATAATGCTTGAGTAAACACCAGATACGATCTTTAAAAAAGCATTTCCTTGTGCATAAAAATGGTAATTAGATGTTACATTTATAGATTATTGCTCTGCTGTCTCAAGAAGGCAGCAGGAGATTTGCTAATACCACAAGCTTATTAAAAGTGCAATTTTACTCTATCAGTAGCTCCCATTATTTGGGTTCTATTATATAATAAGCAATGCACAAAAGAGAAGTAGAAAGCTTTTCAGACGTACTTTCATCGCTTTGTTTGTAGGGGCAAGAACTACGACAAGCATGAAGGTTATTATGCTATATTTTGGAGTCTGAGAGCATCAGACCTTTTGCAAGCTGTTTTCTCAGGCTTTCCTGGTTTTATTTATACCTGTGCTGCTGAGGGAGGAAATGATTTTTTGGACCAGGGTGGGCAAAATGTCACAGGTCAAGAAAGCTGTTAGGTTGACTGTGTAGGAATTGTAGGACACTGATTCTGAAAAGAGACGTTTCGGTTGTTTTACAATTATAGTGATTCAGAGATTTGAGCGCCACACAAAAGTGCACTCGGATTTCACAGGAGAGCGAATTCTCTGCAGAAACACTAAGTTTGTTTGCTTAGCAAGATTAAATGTGTAATACGTAATGTTGTGTTTAAAAAAAGAAATCACTCCACTCTATTACCTATACCGTTACCGACTAGAAAATTCAAACAGTTGTCAATTCAGTGAGCAGCAGCTTAATGGTACATGTACACATCCTTTAGCCACCTTCTATTTTCAGAAGCCTGTCACTGAACTCAAAACACCGCTGCCCTGTTTCCACTTGAAACTTGTGGGGAAGCGTTGGTTATTGCTGTTTTAAAAGCATCTTAAGTGGTACCTGACTGAAAGGAGCAGTTACAAAGTGAGGATAGTCATGTGCCATTTGTTGCAACATAGCTCAAGAAATGCTCTCCAGCTTTCCCCAAGTCCAAGTCAAGCCGGCTGAGGGAAGCCTTGATTTGTCCTGACAAGCATCACAGCCCCAAGACATCATTAGTGAGATATGGTGACATTCACCGAGGCCGTCGGTTTCAGGGGTCAAGCTGAACGCACGTTAACAAGTCCGAGAGGAGCTGGGTTCAAAGGTGTCTCCCTGTGCGCAGTGAGAATGCTGTGGCTCCCAAATGAGTACAGGATTTCGTTTGAGATTTTAAAAGATCTGCCTTGAATGAAATTTAGTATGGGCAGTGGCAGAAGCAAGGATTTTGTCACCGTTACCGAGGAGGATTTAATGGGATTTTAGGTGGGTGTGCAGGAGTCAGAGACAAAATGCAGAATAAACTGTGTTCCCAAAAAAGCGTCTGGCAGGGACCACAATTCATCTGCAAGATGGACATCGCTAAAGCATTTTATCAAATGAGAGAGAGAGAGCATCTAAAAACTGGAGACCCGGCAGTAGAGCCACTGAGATAAAGCCTTATCTAATATGAAAACATTTCTGACAAAGGATATTCCATCTCACAGGTTCATCTCAGTATGTAGGTCGGGGGTTCAAGTTAACACAGCACTTGAACCCCCAGCTATTGAGGGCAGCAGGTTTCTGGCTGTGGAACAACAGTTTGTCCCTGGGTTACCTATATCCACCCACACAACAAAAAAGCAGAGCAAACCTCAGGCAAAAGCGTGACCACTGCCAAACAATAACAAAGCAAAAGCGAGTGAGTGGGGTTGCGCTCCTGTGTGTTTATTTAAGTGCGTTTGTATATTCGTGAGGGACACCCATCTGAACCCCGGGAAGGAAAAAGAAAGGGAAGGTTATGCTTCACCTGGTTCAAAGAAAACAGATTTGAAAAGCAATGAAAGCGTAATGGTTGGATTTGGATTAGTCAGTGCTGAGCGTTGAGCTCGTTACAGTGTTTCCTCTCTGTAATCCGGCAACTGTATCTCACATTACCTCCATTGTCTCTTTTCCTCTGCGCCATGGTGCTAACATGCCGCTTATCACCATCCCCTTTGAATAATCACACAGTGGCAAGATGACATTGGCAGCTGCATAAGCTTTTACTATTATGCAGGCTAGGGCTGTTTGTCATCTCCTCTCCACACCCCACATCTCCTGTTTGAGGGAAAGAATTGATTTGTTTTGGGGTGGCTGCTGTAGCTTTTGTACAAACCGCAGTGTAAGGCAACGTACTGCATATAATATTTTGGAGGGACTCTATATCTTTGTCTCGCTCTCTCGCTCACTCCCGTCTCCTCAGTCCTGTTTCCCAGCGTATTGTATTTTTAGGTGGTTCACGAGGCTGTTGATATGGTGGGTAATACTCTAAATTTGTTATTGTCAACAAATATTTCCACGGAGAGACCAAAACTAATAATACATTAGTTTCTCTCTCACTCTTTTCTGGCTTACCAAGCGTGTCTGTAGCACTCCACCCCAACTCCGCTCGGTGCCACTGACGTAAATGTTTAAATGTGAGTCACAGGATGAATAGAACAGGAAGAAATAAAGTATTTGTTGGAGAGCACGACTGATAATTTCCAGCAGAGAGTCAGTCTCACAGTTTGTTTTCTTTCTTTCTTTCTTTTTTTTGTACGTGTCTGTCGAAAATAAACTTACGAAGTAATTCACAAGGGAAAAAAAAATCTAGTAATAAATGAATTTCCTCTTTCTATCCATCTTCAGTGATATCTTGCGAACCCCTGGGGAAGTCTTGACACTTTAGCTGTGAATCACTGATTTATGGTTAGGGTATGTTCGCTGTCTGCCTGACTGATCGGGCTTTATTAGTCTTTGGAGCTGTATGGAAAAATTAAATAAGCTATCTATATATCAAGCCTTGGTTATAAAGGTTTTTTTCTTTTTCTTTTTTAAAGAACTGGTCATTAAAATGATCTTGAGAATTATCAAAAAGCCTTCAACCGTCAATGTGGATGTTACATTTATGAGGTAATATGTGGAAGCAATTTATGATGAATGTATCTGCTGTATTTGGGTCAGCTCTCATCTGCACAATCCTGCTGCAACTGGATTAGCTCAGTAATAGCGTAAATGCACGCTACATGCGGTACACGGGACATGAACTGTTAACCGTTATTTTCTAAAGTCCCCTCAAATTATAGTAGAACCTGCCTCCATCATAGTTCATTGTGAAAGCCTAGTACAAATTTCAGGACTCATCTGTAGCAGAAATAAAGACAACCTGAACTACCAGCCCTCTGATTGGACAGTTGGAGTGCCTTGTGATTAGATTATTTCTGTCGAATCAGATTTATCAGATTTAGGTGCAAAGGAATGGTTAAATATTGGACTTATCACACAGAGTGCCAGAACTGTGAGGACTAAGTTTTACACAGTTTGGGTTTCAAAACAAGTCTTCGGAAAAACGCAAATTTATCTAACAAGTGCAACATTTCATGGGGCTGTACAAAGAGGAGTTTCTTATTTTACAGGCTTTCCGGGGTTGATTTACAGCTCCAAACTTTGGATCTCTTTGAGACCATCAGAATTTCACTGACCCAAATTTTCGCCCATAGATTTTTGGCTGGCACTCAGAGTGTCACATCAGTTGGCAAATCTGACGTCAGTGACCTATTTTAACAAGTGCTGTAGTAAATGTTTAAATACCAATTTAATTGCTGCCCTTTCTGATGAAAGCAACGCAAATGCACTTAAGAAAATAGGCTTCTCTGCCCTTTTCTTCTCCTGAGTTGCATGCTTTTGAAACATCTCATTGTGAAGTAATTCCACATCAGTAGCCCTTGTAGCATTGAGTCATTGACTTGCAGGAGAATTTTAGAGCATATATAACTTAGCCAGGCATACATGCTGTATTATGCACTGTATTATTTATTGGGAAGCTTATAATGAAGTAGAAGTTAACCGTGTGGCATGCTGTTACTCACTGACCTACCACTGTGACTGCAGCATATGCTACGCCTCGTAACAACCGCCAGGATCCAGCGTAAGCTTGTTCGCTAATTTGTGTTTCATTATTTCAGATAATGCTTTTATATGTTTTTTCAGATATTACGTGTGAAGGAATCAAACCTGTAGCTGTTTAACTCATTGGGTACACTGGTGAAAACGAATGCATTCTAATATAATCTAAGAGTCCTGAACTAAATTTTAGCTTCACGAATGTTAGAATATTCAGCAGCTACATTTTTATTTTGGTAGTGCTATTTAATTGCCTTGTCTCGTACCAAACACATGTTTCAATTATTTTAACAACCCCATTTTCATCAATGGGCTAGGCCCGATAACAAAAAACTGTCTGTGTTTAATTCAATACAGATTCACGGCAACCCAAACTACACTCTCCAAAATAGTCATACACTTGAATTACCACCACAAACCGAACATAATGGCGATCATGAAGGGGGATTTAGTGCAGGACTGGTAAATAAGAATGCTTTCTTTTTTACTAGTGCACTGAATTTTTTACTGAGTGTTATTATGTGTCTCATAAATGTAAATACATCTGCCAGTAGCTGAATATAAATTAAATATGTAGAGTTTTCTGGTTAACATGTATCTCATGATTACATCCAGAGCGGGTATACTTGTTATCTATCAGACATGTGGAATGTTTGTCCTTCCCCATTAATGGTATTAAATGCATTTTGTGATAATTACATAATATTACATATTAGTAGGATGAATTAATGGTTGGTTTTCTTCCTTTCGTTCGATTTCCTAATAGAAAGAAGGGCTGAGAATGTCACCAGACATATCTCATTCTTTGTGTGCAAACAGTTCAAACACAGAGTTACAGATCGAAGCGCAGAATGTCTTTCTGCCAGTCTTTCTGCATTACAAACAATACCAGCATGTCTTCTCCTTAGTCATCAGACAGGAAAGCCCTCAGGACGCTGTGCCAGAGATGGAACAAATATTTTTTTTTCCCCCCACAAGCAGATTACAGCGCTAGCCCGTGTGGAGACTTTGCTCTTGTTTCATGATTGCTTCTGTGTGCGGCCGTGGTGTTAGACTAGTCTTTGTCCTGGTCTTAGACCTCGGGGTACAGCTTTTTTCTGTGTTCTAATTATCGTAGCTCACCTTGTTTCTCCCAGTCTTTCGGAGCGTGTGATGTTGCCGAGTTACTGGGCAAAATATTTCAACATTTCCGCTAATTAAAAAGATCACATTACATTAATTATATTTGATATCAATTTAATCAAGATTATGCAATATGAGTAAGCTGTAAATGGAATATTTAATTAAGTGCCGTTATTAACAATGTAATATGCAATTGAAATATAATATATCCCGCAGTAGATGGCTGTATCCACACTGTCATCTCATTCATTCATTGGTCATAATTTTGCTCTCTTAATAAAGCGGTAGGCAGTGGGGCAGCAGTGCAGCGAGGTCAGTCATGTGCAGTTATAAATGTAATGAAATGAGATGAATGTTAATTAGTCTGGGGTCATTTAAATGAGGTTAACGGCTTCATTCTCTGAGGCAACATTTTCAGGTGGGTTCAGAGCAACATCACGCTCTGCAGCTGCACTGAACACGTTTTCACTCAGACCTTTACAGAAGCACGTAATCACAAAATGAAATCAAGTGGAGAAGCCTCGCCACCGAAAACAAGGCGGCCGCAAACGAAATAGCCGAAAAAGGAAGAAAGAAAGGAAATCAAACACTTAAATAACAAGTTGTACTTTCATAATCTGCCTGGTATTGTAAAGGGAAATTTACAAGCAGTTTAAACTGATTATAAGAATTCACAAGAGCATTTGCTTTGAGTGCTCTAGAAGACAAGCATCTCTGCTATAAGCTCATTTTATCCACTGTGTGCTAATTCCCTGCGGTACAGTATTTTTTTTCAACCCAAGTTCATTTTTTACTATTTAATTTTGAATGTGTTGCTCTTTAATTTACAAAAGAAGAAGTGCCGAGTTGGCTTTTGTTTAATCAGAACAAAGTGCTGCACAAAAAGCAGCACCACAGTTCCTTCACACCAGGCTCCATTCTTCTGGTTGGTGGCTGACTAATAGGTTCACTCTTTGTTCTAGGTAAATTTAAACATCATTGTATTATTAAGACATTATACAAAAGTCTCCTAACCAAGGATTGTTCAGTGTGTGAGCAATCATTTGAGTTCTCCTTTCTCCATCTAAGGAGCAAATTTGATGTGCATTAAAACAGCCAACGTTGCCGAGTGTTGTTGGATGTGTGTGGACGTATTTCTGACCAGCCTTTTTATGTCTTTCAGCGTAGATATTAAATGCAAAAAAATCCTGTAGGTGTCTTTAAGGGTTCATTCTCAAAGAGGAAAGCACCTGTCAAAGTCAAAAGGCCTTAAATGGTTTACTGTTGTTTGACTTTTGGCAACAATGTGTAGCACTGTTTTTACAATTTCAGAAGCAAAGCCGTAAAATGACATTTACTGTGTTTAATAACGGCATCGGTTGTCACCCCATGTCACAGAGCCCCGTGCTTATCCCAGCAGTTTCCACAACTTCAAAGGCCCCTACTCAGACACACTGTACAGTAGCCACTTTCCCCCTGCATCTGAGCAATGAAATAAATTAGATTTTCCCCACATCTCGGCTTCTCTTTCTAGTTATTACCTTTTGAACACAGCTGGGACCGTGTATTTCCACGCCCTCTGTCTGGGACACTGCAGCGATTTCTGATATTAGAACATTAGTAATGACACAATATCATGTGAGCATAACTGCATAAGCTGTGAATTTTCTCTTCTCTTTGTGCGTGGGTGTCTGTGTGTGATGTATGTGTGCGTGCACGCGTCCATGCACCTCAGGTCCTGTGGGCTGAGCAGCAAGTGGTGAAAAAAAGGAAGAAGAGGGACGTCTATGAAGACCCAGCAGACCCTGATTTTCCCAAGCAGTGGTATCTGGTGTGTAAATGTTTTCATATCTTGGCATTTAGATCTCATTTGTCGTTCATGATATCTGACATGTAAAAAATTCAATACATGCACAATAGCTCTAAAATAGCTCACATGATGTTAAATTGTAATCAAATGCGTGTGGTTGTATAAATGGGACTTTTGTGTAGCATTATCATCAAAGAAACTCTTCATTCAGAAAGCACATTTCCATGGCTACATTCAATACTTTCAGTTCTAGCAGCCTGCAATGATGCCTAATTGAATGGTAGACTCTACAGGAAAAGGTATTTTCATGCACCTGTCAATTTAGAGATTTTACTTGCATAACATGTCTTTTGTTCAGGCTAGTGGTGTGAAAGGGCCGGGGTGCTGGGACCCAAGCGCAAACATCGAAAAACCAGGCAAATGTACAGTCCACAAAACAAGCTCTTTAATCCAATGGCTGCAGAAGATCAAAATCCAAAAAGGCAGGCAGAGTCAGGCAAACACAGCAGACCGGGAATGAGCAAAACCCAAACGTCAAAAAATAGCAGACCAGCTCATACGCAGGAGGCAAGTAGGGAAAAACTACGAGAGAGAGAGAGCGAGCTTGAAACATGGGTGACTAAGACAATCTGGAAAAGATGAGGGGAATGAGACAAGGTTCACTGGGGAACAAGACACAGGTGAAACACATTAGGGTGGAGACAGTAATCCCTGAGGAGGGAAAAAACAGGAAGCAAATCTAACAGCAACACAGCACGCTGCAAAGTAAAACAGGAAACAGATAACAATGAAAACGGATCCTGACAAGTGGAAATAGACCATCGTAAATGCTTATTTTGCTGCACAATGTGTGCACATTTAAAAAAGCCATCCTCATAAAACTTCAAATTAAAAAGAAATGTGGAGTATATTGCTTTATAGCCTGTTTTTCTGGTTTGAAATTTTTAAATCTGCTCTGAGCCAGAAATCTTTACTTCGTTTGCTCTTACATACACCAGACCTTCTAGTTTAATTCCTGTCTGCATTCTGAAGGTTTTTACTTAAGCGTTTATTCATATCAATCATAGCCTGAATTATGTAAGATTTTAATTTTGGAAACATTTTTGTTTCTAACAAAATGAAGAAAACATTTTAACTTAATCTTTAATTCAGATTTTATTTTCTGGAAATTTCTACATCATTTTATTGCTCTTAGAATACATGTTATACAAAACATAATTGTCTTAATGTAAGTAATCAAGCTTCATGGTGATATCTGTTCATTAAAAACCCCATTCACCTGTAGAGATGTATTCATTGTAGCGATGGCAGAACATTTTCATTTGCTCATGATCAGTCACGTAAATTGAATCACTGGTTTGAGGCTTAGCCAATGTTTTCTGAATCAAATCTAAAATGCAATTCTTGCCAGGCTGCTGGGCTGAATGTTAAAATTGCATGTCAGGATAGCTCCACTGCTGAACTGTATCACCTGTGAAACATTGATAGCAAAAGGTCCTGGCTGGCACTATGTCTGTTTTGTTATTCTCAGTTTTTCTCAGAGATGCTTCTATTTGGTCTAATCTCCTCCCTCCTTTTTTCTTTTTTCTTTTTACATGCACGAAACCTCTTTGACTGCAACAGATTAATGACAGCATTGACTATCCCAGACATGAATCACCAGGAAATAGAAGTTGTGAAACCACCTCTGCCATTCAGCATTAGACTTCTAATCGTCTGAGGGCTTAAACTGTTTTTCTCCTGCTCTGACTTTAAAAACAAATAAACAAAGAAAGCTTGTGTAGCTGATGGCACCGGGGGCTGAAGGTGTGCTCTTGGTAGTGCACCCACTTTATGCAATTTTCTTTTATATTAGATGTATGGAGGGGGTTGTGGAAAAACCCTTTACTTTAGATATACGCTGAATGCTTTCTGTGCCAGTTTAATATACAAGTATATAGTCAATGTATCCAGGAATTTAAGCTTTTTACCATTCTCTCTGAAGTGAACAGGCAGTGGAGGAAAATCATAAAGAAACAGAAGCAGGGGCAGAGAAGGTTTTTCTGTGAATCCTTTCTATTCCCGCCTTTCTCTGTGTTTATCTGTAACCATCTCTGTCACCTCTGGCGCTCACTTCTCGTTATACTTCTCGCTTTATGAATTTTCCCTTATTCTTCCAACTCACCGTTTATCAAGCCTGTATCCGCTATGTGTCTCCTTCCTCCCAAATGCATAGAGACTTTTATTTCTGCAGAGAGTGGGGGGTAAAAACCCTCACAGAGATTTCTGACCCACAACAGGTTGTCTGTCTATTTTGCCCATGGCGTAAGAGCAGCAGGATGCTCCCGCCGGGCAACTCAACCTGACGAGGCAGGAGTGCTGGGTGGGGTGATGCATTGAAATTGGATTTTAAGTGTTCATGTTGCACCTCTGATCTTCTTGGTGTTTAGCTTGTATCAGACATTGCTGCTGTTGTTGTTTTTAACGTAGCCTTTTGCTGCAAGTAACAGTTCTTCTCTCGCGACGAGTCCCTTTTCAGTCGGCTTGTCTGCGAAGTGTCAGTCACAGCAGATTGACAGCTGAACAAAAGGCTTGTGTCTCTTCCAGTCTAACCCAACACATCAAGACCTGAATACAAAAGCAGCCTGGGCTCAGGGCTACACAGGCAGAGGTGTCGTGGTGACTATTCTGGATGATGGCATTGAGAAGGACCACCCTGACCTCATCAATAATTATGTAAGTCAATCATGCAAGAGGAACACAAAGCTGGGGTGCTGCTGTAAGTTTATTTGTCAAATCAATACAGAGTGTTTGGTTCAGGCTTCTGTTTTCTGTTTGTCTTTATTTTTAAGGCTAAAATATCACTGCTGTCTTCAGTGGTTAAAACCACAAACATTTCAAGCTTGGTTTACTGGCAAAACCTCACTCGCAACTACCATTAAGTACTACTGTTGTCATTTCAATTAAGAAGTCAGGCAGTAATTGGCCTTTTTACGTCATTCTGTGAGCAGCCGTGATTAGATTTTTACGCTGCAGACGGCTCTTTGAGCGGCAGCGCGCGGTGAAAGGAGTTGTTTGCCAGCCGCGCTGAGAGGTTGGAGGTTTGCAGCCTGTCGCCTCTCCGCGGCTTCTCCTTCTTGTTCCGTTTTTCCTTTATCGGTTTGTTGACTCACATTTGATGAGCGAAAGCCGTAGGTGCTAGGCTCACTGACAAAACACACAGAATTTTCTGTGACCGCTCCATAATAAAAGTCAACAGTCTTGCTGTCAGTGTCAAGCTGCAGCGGCATGAATGGTTTAGTTTGCATAGCAGAACCCTTTGAACCTGTTGACTGTCATCATTGTGATGATTTGTACATTGATGTCCACATATCTGGTAATAGAGGTTACATTAGCAGCAACTTGACAAAGCCCTTTTCGCAGAGTATATCATCAGAGACGCCTAGTTCATAATAATGCAAATAGATAAATATTGCCTCATGAGATTTGAAGAGGTGGTTAAAATGTCTTGACTGGTGCCCTAACCCTTTCTCTCTTAGGACCCTGAGGCCAGCTATGACGTCAATGATGGAGATGTTGACCCCCAACCCAGATACACCCAGCGTAACGAGAACAGGTAATTTCTCAGCAAACTTTAAGGAAGCTTGGCAAATAGACATAATTATTTTCATTGTCAGCACGGGGAAGCACATTTAGAAGCTTAGAAATCAATTTGAATGTTACCGTAGCTGTTTCTGCCGTAGCACAAGCCTCCCGTAACCATTAGCTGACTGGCAAGAAAGCATGTGTATACAGCTTTTGTTCCAGCGCTTTTCACTGAAAAATTTACATTTAGAAACCAATTATATAAGTTTGAAAGCAGCGGAGCAGTCATTCTGTACAGTCTTGAAAGATTGTTGCCTTTTTCCCTTGCTTCAGTTCACAAGCCACAAGTTCACAGCTGTAGCAGCATTTCAAGGTCCAGCCTCTACAGCCCCACAGCTACATTGACATTTATTTGTTACTACTACAATACATGTTTACTTTTCCCTCAGTGATTCCTTCCATCCCTCGCAGTCTTTGGTGATCACATTAATACATGTTTGCCCCAATTTCATAATGGAGCACTAAAGCTCCAGCAAGAGTGAATCCTAAAAATTCAAGCCTCCCTTCTCCCTGTTTCTTCAAAACTATGCTTTCTGGTCTTCTGCTTTAGTCCAATCCCCCTGGAGCAGATGAGACGCTACAGCCCGCCTCTGAAATGCACAGCAGGATTTGTCTCAAATCTCTCCCTTTTCTAGGACGCCTGCCACTAAGTCTTTTTCTACTTGTTTGTTTGTTTTTCTTTTTTTATTTCGGTTTCAAAGCGCCGCATCCACTTGCACTTGGTCAGAGAGAGAAGCTAAAATAAGCTTAGAGATTGTAAAAGCTACTGTGTGAAATTAGAATTGCTTCTGCGGCGATGTCCTTTTCTGAACAATGTCTCTGAGCCGCCTCTGTTGTACAGCTAGTGTTGTTTGCTCTTCATTCCTCATCTGAAATGTGATCTATTCATTACGGTATTTATTTATCTTGGGCTGAGCATCAGCAGTTTCTGAACAGAAGCTTTTGTTTTCTCTTGTCCTTGCCGACAGCTCAAGCATCCATGCAGAGCGACCCCAGTCCTTTCTGTCAGTGTAAAGTAGATCCCACTCTGTCCTGCTGATGGAACAAAGCACTACTGGAGGGGATTACTCCCTGACTCCGGTTCACTTCAGCTTCCCGACTGCACCGTGCTATTACTTCAGAACACACAGAGATGTAATAAAAACACAAAGTGCACAGGTTTGCAGCAACACACATTCCACTATCCTTGTTAGTTGGATTGTCAACACAATTATCTCAGACTGCATCAATTTATCAGCATGAAATGAAATGCAAGGGAGGGCCTCAGTGTCTGTAGTGTCGAGCTTCAGCGTCCAAAGTGACCTGTGGACAAATTATATCCAATGAGTTATGTAAATCATCACGGACTAATACAGGTCGACAGTGAGTAATGCTCGCAACCCACTCACAATGAGATTATATGAATATATTCATAGGACAACAAAAAACAGGGGAGAGTCAGAGGCTGGCATTTTCCAGAGTCATGAAGGCCAGTTCATTTGTACTTATGACACGCAAGGCTGATTTATGAATTCTCATCTGGGGCTTTTTTTTCCTATAGAGAAGCTCCGCCTTGAGTTGGCGGTTATTGTTGAAGGGAAAGGAGGCAGCCTTGCGGTAATATAAGGCAGGTTGAAGTCTGGTCAAGCAGGTAATCCATTTGTGCTTCATCACGAAAATGTTTCTCTTTCTTTCTTTATTTGTTTCTTCTCCTCTATCACGTCGGTGAGATACAGACGTATGGGGTTGGGCTCAGAGCAGAAAATAACAAGATGGATTTCACCTCCTGTCTTCAACCTGCCCATAGAGCAGAACTATATTTTAAAAAATCAATCAGTGACAAAAGGGCTGTGCAGTGAGGTCGATATCGTAATGGAGGCGTCGATCCAAAGATGTGCGATTAAAACTTTAATAACCGATTACATTTTTAATCACGGCCTCATCTGAATCATTTGTTCATGTTGAATGTGGGCAGGAGATCATTTTAAATGATCGGGATATAACAATGAGGACACAGCATTAATATCTATAATTCTAATCCAGCACATACGGACAAACTACTGCACATTTGAAGTCAAGTTACTTTTCTACATACTCAACACATACCCGGTTTAAAACATCATATAAAAAGAACCTCTCTGTCTTAATTAAACGAATAAAAATGCCGTTTAAGACGTGATTAAAAAAAGCAGGCTGTGTCTGTGCCAGAGGCAAACTGTTCCAGAGTTTAAGATGGCTGTAACTGCAAAAGCACAGTCTCCCCTGTGCCTTAACCGGGTCTGTGAGGCAACCAGAAGCAAGTGGTCAGCAAACCTGAGTGACCACAATGCAGTGTGTGGTTCTAGGCGCTTAGAGAGAGAGGTTGGAGCCAGTCCTTATAGTGAAACTGTCTTTAGGAAGGATCATAATCTTGTCACTGAAAGATAGTTCTAATATGAAACATAATAGTCAAGCATATTTATAGTATTTTCTTTTACGTGGAAACTTGACAGGGTGAAAGTGAAGGGTAAAGCGTCATTATCTTGCAGCAGTAGGTCTATAACTCGGATCGTCGGATCATTTTAATAATACAGCAAATCTACACACTGCTCTGCAGATTGTCAGTTGAGTTATTTTCATTTGGTGGTGTGATAAATTATTTTTTCCCTTCCCAGTTGTCAGCAGTGGCTTATATTAATCTCCAAGACAAACACAGATAAGGGGAGAAAATGGTTTCTAATGGCAAATATGTATAACCAGGAAGTTCAGCTCACCTGGTTACTGCTCTATGTTCTTTATTCAGCAGCACAGATGAATAGTACACTGTCCCACCTGCTTCCCTGTGGAGCGCTATTAGCTCCTGATGGGAACTTTTCACAGGGGTCCATTAATTTGAGAGCCACATGTCGGCGTGGAAGCCTGCGTACTAACAGCCCTTATTACAAAATGATTGGCATGCTGCATAGCATTTTGTCCTTCATCATAAATGCTGACGTCAGTTCAACTCAAGGCTGAATGAAGGGGTGTAGGGGCTAATCTGCAGGGTGGCATTGAGCAAGACCAAGACAAGTGTTTGCACGCCTCTCTTGCCCCAGCAAATTGCTTTGTCCTTGGTGGCACGTGGCTGTTTGTTTCGCTGACCACGAAAGTGCTACTTCAGCAGAAAGACACTGCATAGGAAAATACTAAATGCACCCGTCGCTGCAGAAGACACACTTCCAAAGTTTAATTTTGTTAAATTATTCAATTCTGCTGACGTTAGTTATGGTTGGGCAGAGGTCCCTTGCATTAGATGGTTCTGGAAACTCTGCAGTGACAAGAGATAGTAGATGGTGAGTTTTACTTAGAATGAAGATATTTTACTAATTTCCAGATCCTCTTTCTATTCTGGGGCCCCACCAGAGTAGCAAAAAAAAAAAAAAAAAAAAAAAAATCCTTATCTATCTTTACTACTTGTTATGCAGCTCGTCTGTTGAGCCTCTGCCTGAAAACAGGCGATATTGGCTCCAAGCTCTTAAAGGTATCCTCTTCCCTAAAAGCCCACTTTCCTCTGGTTGTCAGGCCTTGTGGAAGCTTTTGTCAGTCAGGTGTTCCGGCAGAAAACTGTAAACCTACTCTTTTATATTCTTGCTTGAAAACACCTTCTAATCTTAGCCAACCCCTTTATACACGTTCCAGGAATCTGATCCAGATTCTGAGAGTTGACATAATCATAATATACTTATTGTGTGACATAGCCATGTCATTCAATCCCAACCCATACATAAAACGTTTTTTACACACCGATCAGCCACAATATTAAAACACAGTGTTCTACTGGGCATCTTTTGGACCTGGCATTCGTGTGGATGTTACTTACACATAGACCAGACCAGATGCCCCCACCCGATAGAAATAACACTCCTTGATGGCAGCAGTTATCACCAGCAGGATGCAGCCTGACACCGGCACTCACATGAAACACGGAACAACAAAAAAACAAAAACAAAAACGCAGAAACAGCACAAGGTGTTGACCTGGCCTCCAAATTCCCTAGGTCCCAAACTGATCAAGTATCTGTGGACCCATGGGACCCACAGGACACCCTCAGAAGGCCCGTGTCCATTCTCTGATGAGCCACAACTGTTTTGGAGACATGGTTGTATGTGGGCCCCTGTAGTAGATGAACATATGGGAAGTGTGCTAGAATGTAAACTGTGAATGAAGTCTGCTGTCAGAAAATACCAAAGATTACGTAGCTAGTAAAATGGTTCTACTGTCAACTGCACAATGTCTCTGAACCTTCAGTTATCTGCATACTGGATTGATAAACTAGGCATTAATAAAGGAACAACCTTCTTCATGCTCCGATCTATTTCTGAAAAGTGAAACACAGTGTACAGACCATAAAAATACTGATAAATGATTCCTAAAACTATCTTTGGTATGATTGTCTCTAAATGACTTTCCTCCATCTGTGGTTTGATTATAAATTCATTCTGAATGTTACCTCTGACAGGTTACTAGCCCTGGGGGTTAAATGTTTTTGTGCCTCGCCTGATAACACAACACACCTGAAAATATTTTTTTAATGAGTGGCTAGGGGTTATAGGGTAAAATAAATCTCAGTCCAATTTGAATTCTGCAGGAGTAGAGGGGGAGGGGAGAGGAAAAAAGTAGAATGGCAACTGGGTTAAATACTGTCTGCGGGCGCTGTGTCCTTGGCCAAACACTGTCAGACATGTGGCTAAGGCCCTAAATGAACCCTATCCTAGTGAATGCAAATGAAAACGCTTGTCCTGTTTCCTGGTGATGCACGTACAAACGCCGCACGCATATCTAAGTCCGTGTGAGGGCTATAAATCTGTGTCATCGGGGGGTGATAGAGGACAAATCAGACTGAAGGAGGGCACAAATCAAAGACGACAGCTTCCTCCTGCGTCGTCTGCTTTAGCGCCTCTGTTACAGTGCTTGACACAGCAGGTCGCACCTGCGCTGCGTGACTTTGCCGGTGACACATTTTAGAACGCAGCTTTTTGTGGAATTGGCATTCCTTGAGAGTTTGCACTCCTCCTCTTATGTCAAGTTTATTTTTTGACATAAGAGAGTTTTTTTTATTATTATCTTTTCATCAGAAGATGCTTTGAAACTTCTGTCTTTCTGATTTGCTTCAGTCCACCGTGACATGTACAGTATTAGATGGACTCTACCTAAGCAGACACAATAAAATGTTTGCTACCTGTAAGGAAAAAGGCCAAAGGAAACTTGTGTGAGACCTATTACGAGACTTCATTGTAATTCTGAGCACAACGCCTGACAGTTTGTCAAAAGTTTTACTGTCGTGCGAATGGAGAAATAACAATAAGAAGACAAAAAAAAAAAAAAAGACTACGGGACCTGCACGCAAGAAATATTTTCTCTATTCATTCTGGTCCTTGCTTGCTGCAGATAAACGCTCTCCTCTATTTACACTGAGTTTATCAATTATTGTCTACAAAGCTGCCACCCTTTGTCTAGCCTGAATACTGTAATTCTGCTTCCCTTTGTCTTGTTTATTCTCCAGGGGACAGACTGTTTATTTTTCTGTCAGGCAGGCAGAATTTTCAGAGGGGATGCTGGCACTATGTCCTGCTATTATTATTATTATTTTGCCAAAGAAACGGGCAGTGTGATTGAAAAGCTGCTGTTTTTAAACATTTCAGTGAGGTATAGCCCGTAGTGATGGGAGGTGACAGTCCTCAGCCAAACCCCTCTCCAAAAGACATTACTAATCACTTGAAGCCAGTCAATATCACCCTGCGCAGCTTACTAGATACTGATGAATGGGATGTTAAAGCAATTGTGTCTGCAGTTTGCGGAGATCATCCGAGCTACGCAGGCTACTCGAGGCTGAGCTATATGTCACTGTGATCGGTATAATGCCATCTGAGACCGCCTCAACATGCATCGTTGCTCGTATGCCTGCATCTAATTTGTTCAGATGCAGACACTGTGCTGCTCTGTTTTCAATCATGTCCTGTTTAGCGTCTTTATCGCTGGGCTATGGTCATTTTAAGCACGATAATCACATTAAAAGAGTTTATTTCCTCTGCTGCCACGCCACCGTTTCATGAAGCAGAGTAATGATAAATTTTATTTTTAGAGTAGCACAGCTGGTACTGTGTGTGTGGTACCTCAGTATAAAAAAAAAGACATTTCGATTTCTGGCCCTCTCCTTTGTAGATTTTTTTTTCCCTCCTGCTCCACATGAGTTTCCTCCCACATAAAGACATGCAAATAAGATGGATTGGAGAGTCTTAATTGCCTAGGGATAAATTCTATGACTACTAACTGTGTCTATCTGTACTTGCCTTATGACGAACTTTCCATCACCTTGCCAGAGTGTTTCTCTCCCTTCTGCCCATCGTATTGATAAATACGATGGGCATCACTGTAAGTGGGCGTAAAGGAAAATCATCAGATCACTTTCTTCACGTTTCATCCACACAATGAAGATATCTCCTCTTTGACTCTAGTGTAACCATTTCAACAGACCTGCCTAGGGCCACAGCTGAGCTGAGCAGAGCCTGAGTAAAAAATAGCCTAATCCTTGTTGCAGCTACAATGAACGGACCCTATTCAGCCCCTCTAAAACAGATATGAACCAGCAGAGCAGTGCCGAGAGACACATCATACAGTTTAACCAAGCATGGGTTAGACGTTAGTCACACTTGATGATGCATATTTCAAGACAAATGCTCTATGCAACACAACACTAACACCACACTAGTGTGTATGTGGTTGTTTATTACTATATATATATATATATATAAATTCTAAATGCTCGAACAGGCATCTTTCTGTCCCAATTACTTTATGAGAAAGTGTGTCATGTCAGCATAGAAAAGCAATATGTCTTCCATGCCCATCTGCCAATAGTAATACTTACATGTTAATCAGTCATTTTGGCTATCATTCTCTTAGCTTTGATTCTTACATTCAGTTTGCCAATCAGGAGGAAAATTGGAGGTGAGTTGCTCGGGAGGTAGAGAAATTTCACATTTTTGGCAAATTAAAAAAGTCATGCAACTCTTTTGAGTGTTCGTGATTTACGTTTTTTGTGAGCAGCACACAACCTTGGATTGTTGTTTGAAAGATAACTGCAAAATTACTGGAGTACCTCTTTAAGGTGAATTAAGAAGTGACGTACATACACTAGGCTAAGCTAGACTAAGGCTAATCGTGCGTCAACCTTGGAACTCAATTAGTCAACTGACAGCCATAATATGTTGAAATATATCCTCATGAAATAAAGTGTATCCATCTGTTCCATCCAGTGTTGCCACAGTCATATCAACTCACCTAGCAGGGTATTCCTGTTAATTTTAAGTGAACATCCTTTGGATTTAAACATTAAATCATGCCCCGTGCTTAAGTATAATAACATAATATTTTCAAAATTAGAGGCTGGGGTTGTCTCTTCATTTTTTAGGTCGTCACATAAGTTCACTTGATTAGATCAGAGTTTAGCTCATGTTTAAATGTCACCTTCAGTAAGATGAGGAATATTTGAGAATGTTGGACATGTCTGCAACCACTGAGAGTAGCTTTTTACTTTGAGTCTGTATGGTTTGTGCTTACACTTCATCATGTCCTGAGAGATTGTCTTGTATGACATACTGACATTGTCCAATAAACAGCAGTGCTATGGCTTCACCAAATACGGTGCGTTGTCCTGAGGAGGAGAGATAAAAACATTACTTCACTCTGTCCCTTTTGCTCCTTCTGATAAGATAAGGAAGGTCACATTGCTTGTGTGAACAGAGTGTCTTGTTCAACCTTTTATCTTAGTTTTTTAAGCTTGGTTGGTCTCTTCTCCGTGGTATCTATACTGCTGAAAGTTTGTAGCACCTTCTAAATAATGATTTATTTACTGTGATTGTCTTTGTCCAAGGTGGGCTGCAAGCTGTCCAAGGCTTTAACGCGTTTTGTTGTCTTGCCACGTCTCTTCTGCAAAATTCAACTTTCCCATTATTTTCAAACTGCACTCATGCCTGACCTCACAACTTGCTGTGCCGCTGACACCTCTTCCAATCTATTTTAAATGGATATAGGAGTGATGCATTCAGCAAAGTGTTTTTCGGAAATCATTTAATTTCATGGACATTTGAAAGATAAAATTGTGGCATCATCAGAAACTCTTTTGTCTGCTCTGCCGCATCTGAGCCTCTGTGGATATATTAAGCTGTCTGGCTGTTTTAGCTAAATTCAATCCTGGTCAATCACTCACTCGCACACATACACACACATGCATGTGAGCCTGCAGATAGTATTCACAACAGCTGAGTCTCGGTGTGTATGTTCTCTGTAAATGTATTCCTGAGCATCTGGCTCTGGCTGTATTCACTCTGCCTGTCTTGTCTGAAACCAATGCCTGGCATCACATCTGTGGCTCCTTGGTCTGAGGATATGTGCTGTCTGGAGCATAAAGGTCTTTGTGGGATGCTCGGGATGACACAATAACCGTACGTGCAGATATTTTCAGGCAAATGCATTGCAGACCTCAGTGCAAAACACTTATTACCATTTACCAAATAGATGCATATGAGTATGCCGAATATGTGGGCAAGGAACAAAATTTCTGTTTTCTAATTATACTTTGTTTGTAGTCTGAGTAGTGGTGAGCACTCATGTTTGAACAGGCTTTGGTGGCACGCAGTGAAATAGAGGCAGAACGCTTTGTCATACCCTGTCAGCAAGCGAGCTAACAACACATTACATTTGTAAAGCGAATTCTCGAAAGAAAAACTGACTGCAAACAGACTGCTTGTGAAACAATCCGCTTGTAGATGTCTTCTCCCATCTCCATTCCCACGTCTCAAACTGCTAATTGGACTCTAAACGATGACCGGCGCATGGAACAATAAGTCTTGGCGCATATCTCTGTTGGCTACACTGGGTAGACACTGGCCCGTTGTCCCCCGATGGATTCCCAGATTGGGCTGTGATTGGCTCGTTGAATCACCGTGTGTGCCAATGTCCCTGCGTAGAGGCATATCAGGACGAATCACAGCTAACATGACTAAAAAGTGCATCAAATTCCAAGTGTCTTTGGTTTAATTAAACAATACTGTGAGCCAACATTCTGGTGTCTATTTAAACAGAACCCGTTGTCAGTTTGCACGTGTAGTTGTTATTTTCAGTGCAGTTGAACTAATTACGCCATGCATGCTTGTGGTTTTTGCTTGAGCCTGACCTACCTGGCCACTCTGACTAATTTTGACCATAATGATTGAAATGAATGATTCCTCTGTTTACCCGGTAGAGTTACCCCACATGAAAATGAACAACACTGAAAAAGAAATATGTAGCTAAACTTTAGACAACACAAACGAGCTGCGTTTATCATTTTAAAGTATGATTTCAAAATATATTGCTCACAAATTGGAACCCAATCCAAATCTCTTCCCATTAAAGCAGAGGCTGGTGTGTAGCCGTGACTTACCGCCACATTAAATTACAACAGAAGCACTTAGTGTCTTGTATGTCCTCAAATTTGGATCCCATCTACGATGATATTATGTTAAATAGGTAGACTAAAATATAAAAATCCATTAAGTTAAATTGTTCCAGTTCTGTCCTGATTAGCACTAATGCCCAGCTTACTCACTCATTAAAGAGAGCTGCATGCTACCATTAACATAAAATTGATTGTCTCATACTTGTATAGTATAGAAAAAAGGAAAAAAGAATGTGCATTAGCAAGCCTAGTCGTCTTATAGCTGCATTTTTTTTATGATTTAAAATGAGTGTCAGTCACCATCCAGCGCTGTGTGAGCACACAATAACATGACTGATTTCTGCGAACGAGCCCTTGAAGACAGTCAGTCAGACATATGCGGGACGCGCACTTGTGAGCAAAAACATAATGAGTGGGAGGGTCCGGGCCTCTTTAGTGCTCTGATTAAACAATGCCTACTCACTGAAAGGTCTGCTTGCCACTTCACATGCAGACAGAGATGTCCTGGTGTAGTGAGAACACAACATCTATTGAGTCTGATTAACCGAGGCTGTGGAAATGCCTGAAGCTTTTTCATATGCTAACTGTTTCTTTAATATTCTGACAAATGGACTGATTGGTATATGGGAGTTTAACGATTTTCTAATGTGCGTTTGGTTATTATAGTCCTTTAAGCTACATTTTTCACACACAAAAAAATGTCGCTGTCACATAACTGTCTCCTCCCAATTGCTGCTAAGAAATTAACTTGATGTGTAACGTACATATTACTATTTAACTATTGGGCACATATATTCTTCTTTAGGGAGGTGTCATTTCACCATTGACTGCTGCTGCTAATATAATATGAAACTCTTTAGCTGTAAAACAATATATTTTAACCTCTTGTTCGCAGTGATAACATTTTAATTGCGTTGGTGATGTATTACACGCTGCCTGCCATATGTGCCAAGGTCCTTGTGAAAGGGCATATCTGTCAGTGACAAATAAGCTCTGTCAGGCAAGCTGATTGCTTGTTTAAAAATCACTTTAAGGCTTGTAGTTCTTGACAGCCCCGGTCATGAAATAAATGTTTTGTTAGGAAGCATAGTGTTGCTTTTTTGTTGTTTTTTTCATTTCGCACATCATCTGTTTTCTGCTCTGCTATAAACCTTGAGTCTTTAACAAAAAAAAAAAAAGGACAGACAGAAGAAGAACTAGGAATAAAACAGCAGTGAATGTTTAACCCTGAGCATTAGCTGGTGGGTGATATATCACAGAGCTGCACGGAGTCTAATCAGGATCCCAGCTGGAGGTGTGGCCATGCGCTGACCCTGTGAAACAACTCTGTCCTCTGCCTCATCGTCAGTGATGTCGGGACATCAAAAAGGAAGTAATTTCTTCGGCTCCTCTAAGACAGGCTCGTAGATGTAATTAGCTTTGTTGCGATAACATTCGCACAGCACGTCCCAGAGGCGAGCGTGAAACTGTGCTCTTCCTAATCAGATATCTGCCCTATAATCAGGAGACAATCTTAATGACCTGTGTTAAATGCCAAATGCTCATTCTGCTCCATCCATTCGCCAACTGATCACACCGCTTCAATCCCCGAAAAATTAGTGAAGCAAGTTAAATCCATTTCACTAATGATGACTTTGTTTAGAGCCATGCGAAGCTAGATGTTTCATTGTTTTTTATGGGGCCAGATCCCAACAAAGATCTTAACAAAGTGGACATCAGACTGGTTTCTGTTTGCGTGTGTTGGTGTGTTTGACATCTAGACAACGCTCTATAGATAAACTGTCTGTTCTCCAAAACTCAAGAGGTTGAAGGAATTAATGAGGGAGGCTGAATAATTTATGTATCATATCAATAAAATCCCGTATTTCATTTGGATGGCCCGTGGCCACTGACTGTCAGGGTAAACTTAGTTTTAGACAGGTCTTTGTATTTGTCCTCAGGTTTCACTTCAGTCATTTTTCGATTGGAAGAGCCTTTCTCCAGTCACCCTGAAGCCATGTTTTTTTATTTCTCAGAAATTCAGTAGAAGTCGAAAGAGGAGCTCTCTGAAGTACTTGTGAAGGGGAATTTTAAAGTGTTATATGTTCATGGTTTCTTATAAATACATACTAGATCCCTGATCTCGCCCATGCTAAGAGTACTGCATATATGCATTTTATCTTTCTGTAACACTGATTAAATTAAAAAATAAGCATCAGTAAAAGGGATATAATCAAAATCATAATTATGTTTTAATTTGTGTGTTTTCACTACCTTAGAATGAGCCTTTTATATCTATTTTGGGAGCATGTCCTCTTCCAATAAGTTGCACTGACAAATTTCTACACTGGCCCAAACAGGACAAACCAAACGATGGCCATGGGGAATGCCTTTCACATTTTTGCTGCCACTAGCCTTGTTTCCATTAAAGTATTTTGATGTGCATCTTGAAGTTAACAATCTGTAACCTCACCGCTATGTCTCAGTAAACACAGAAATCTCCTAAGAAAAACTGTTAACATTTTCTCACAGTGATGCCACAGTGTTAACCGCTGTGCCACTCCGACTCGTAACAACGAATTGCAAATGGGGCAACAAAGTAGATTTAAAAGCACTCACTTGATGTGGTTAATCCAGTTTTTAAAAAAGAATTGCTTAATGCTTAATGGCCGTTTCAGTCATCTTCATACCAAATAAATCAACAGATCAGCTAGCTCCGCCTCTAGAGAAGAAGAAATGTGTGTAGCGTACATTGTTATCACGTGGTGATTGCATTCCCTTGTTTGTCTCCATGAAACAAGGCCCATACTAGCTGACTGAAAGAATAATTACAGTTACCATATCTGTCTGTTTTCTTCTCATAGTTTCCGAGGTGAAGACTTTTCTCCTTATGTATTTATTTTCATAGAATCATAGCTACTCTTCATTCCCCTCCATGTGTAGAAAGGCTGTGGTGTTCAGTTGATTGATCTGCAGCCTCTAGATATCACTAAATCCTCCACCATGATCCTTTAAAGCCTTTTTATTGAAAGTTAGTCTGCTTTATTTGTACTGTATGTTTGTTCAGATTTGGTTAAGACGTACACCATTCAGGCATAACATTATGACCACCTAATAGCGTGTGGGTCTCCCACCTTTTCAAGTTGTTGCTTGTGTGCTTGTGTCAGGCTGCAGCCATCAAGAAGTGTCATTGCTATGGGGTGGGGGTGTCTCATCTGCTCTACGTGGGTGGTACATGTCTAAGTAGAATCCACATAAAAGTTTCCCAGCAGAACATTGCATTTTCACAAGAGAGTCAATGTTATTTGCTTCTCATGTCAGTGGTTTCAATGTTGTGGCTGATTGGTGTAAACACAATTACAGAAAACTCTTTACTAAAGCTGTTAAGATTAACACTGAGAGTGTAGTGTGCTATTGTTGAACTCCATTGTTCATCAGATGGAGCTTTGTTAAGGCACTGTGTTTTCATGGACTTGAAACAGTAAAGTGCAAAATGGAAGAAAAAATTGAAACTTGGTCATCGATCTATCACGTCCCAATCTCAGTTGCTCCTCACACAATAATGATTTTGACTTATGATTATGTTGTTACCTTGAAGTGTCAGCTCCACTGTAGCCTTAGAGGAGCACTAACAAAGAGCAGAATGATTTTTTTTTTGTTGATGCTTCTTGGCGTGTTTGAAAAAGAAATTTCACATGTTCTTAATCCTTCTAATTGCATATTGTGTTCACCACAAAGGTTGTAGCTATGTGTCTTGTTAGCTTCTAATGCTGTTAAACGAGTATCAGGCTTTAAGACCTATTGTTAGAGCTTCAATGGGTCTACTGCGCAGCCAATCTGTGTTTTTCTTTTGACTGTAGTGTTTTTCTAGGAACACTTCAGCCACAGTGTTTAAAAAGCCAAGCACAGTTCAGGGAGTTACACACATTAACTGTTTTTTTATTAATCCTTTTTAGCATTGCTGTGTGAATTGTTTATTTTTATCATTCTTCCATTTCTTATTGCCCTCCCATCGTGCACTTTTCAATTTTCCCTTCTCAGACATGGAACTCGGTGTGCCGGGGAAGTTGCAGCTGCAGCCGACAACGGTGTGTGTGGAGTGGGCGTGGCTTATAATGCTAAAATTGGAGGTGAGTGATGCATAGAATTGTTTTTTTTTTGCTTGTTTTTAATCAGACACAGCGTTTCATTTGGGTGATAATAATTTAAACAAGAAATCTAATTGAATTAATTAGAAATAAAATGCACAATGAAATTCTCATTTAGATTAATTGGATGCTGTTGCGTTTCAGTTAGGATGCCTTTGATGTTAAACTAGAGTCAGACAGTTTTACAGTAGGTTTTACATTTTTTCAAAGACCCAGTGAGCAAATGAGAGTGTGCTGCAGAGACACTGCAATGTACCACCTTCACTGATGTTTTTAATGACGGACAAACCCTTTATAGACCTCACAGCGGTTTTAAAGCTCAGCGTGGTGGGTCTGACCATCTCCATCTTGACAGTTCTTTACTCCAACTAACTCTGAGCTGAGGCCTTGAGAAAAGACTAGAAACCTATGAGAGCACAGTTATGCATGAGGTCCAGCCTTTATATAATTTACACAGCTGAGTTATATTTCCCGTAAGAGTGTCAGGAATGGAGAAATTAGGCCAGGTGGTTGTCTAAGCCTTGTCTACAACCACGTTAAAATGACCTAGCCTCAGACGCTAAGTTGTTTGACTCACCTTTTTATCCAGCCTCAAGTGGTCATTTTTGGAACTGCAGTTTTTTGCACATCCGTTTTGACTTTTTTTCAGCCCGAGATGATTTATCATACTTAATCAAATACCACTGAGAAGAATAGTTTTTGATCATTTGCAGTAGTTTTTCTTTTAGAAATAAGAATATAAACACGGCGATTTCATTTACGACAGAGTTAATCCGATGTTCTTACGTTATGACACATTTGTGGTTCTTTATTTTTAAACTCAACTCGCTAACGAGTTCTATTTAAAGTGTTCCGCTGAGTTCTTTTCTGATGAGGAAACGGTCTAAATACAGTATTGATGCCAAGAAAACTGTCTCGAAAGTGCAGGCTCTTGTTTAAACTGTAATAAAACTGTCAGCATGTACAGATATGCATTAAGAAAGAAGATAAGTAGAGCAGTTCATTTAGATTAAACTTGTGATCACAAATTAAGTCTGAAAGGACTTTTTCGTCTTGTGAATATTTTTTTTTTGCACTTGATAAAATATTCCAAGGAGGCTTTTAGCAACTTTTGTCATCAAGCAATCTGTCAGTGCCACGATGGCAGCCAACAAGACTCAGCGGAGCCTGCAGAGCCCTGAGCAGTCCCACTCACAGATGTTCCACATAACTCTCCTTCTTTGTCTTCATTACCATTCATCTCCCGACAGAGCCGTGCGTTAGCCCTCATAAATTACTCCTCTGTGAATCTGTGCACGCCGTTGGGTCAGTGGATTGTTTATAAACAGCTGGGATTTTTGCGCCCAAAAGCTAATACTGTGTGTGTGCGTGTGTACATGTGTGAGCAGAAGTGGAGATGCTAAAATGTGGGCATCCTTACAGAGCAATTATCAGTGTTTAGTGTTTAAACCTGTAATTGACCCTACTTGGCTCGCCCTGTGTTTCCTTTCTACCTACTGTACTTGTTTTCCCTCCACCTGCACACACAGACTCATAACTGCCTCTCTACCTGCTTCTTCTAAAGCTGCGGGGGAACTCGCACAGCAGTGTCTTAATAAGGAATCGTCAAGCCGCTGGAAGTTGATGAGAATTGTTACGACAGTAATTACCGCTACTGCTGTGGTACAGCCTTCGCATAACGATCACTGAACAAACATTGTGCTTTATGTTGCATGTTTAGCCCTGTTAAGTTTGTTTTAGGCTGCTTAGTATTTGAACTTGTGCTACACCGAAGCCCCACACCAACAGAGTAATTACTGCCTTGGCCACATCCCTACTGGCATATGTTTGTGCCTGCAAGGCCAGGCAGATTGTCTAGAATGGCTTATTGAAGTCTTAATGTGGATGTCACCATCCATAGTGTTGCCTCTGAGGTTCGGGGTCCTCTACTGGTAATGGACCTTATTTGAGGGTGGTTCATTTCACGCCTCTCTACAGCCATTAATGTTCAGAGGAGTGATCTAAGGCCGCTCACTTCAAAGCCTCAGACTGAATTGCGTTCAGGTATGATGAAAGGTGACATCGGTGCTACCCTGTGGACACAACAGTCTGTCGAAGACTCTGTAAACTCTCAGCTCATTTCTATCTGCATGTGTGTGCGCATTTCCCTCATTTGCAGTCTGTTAGATTTGTCTACTTGCCTTTTCTGTAAATCTGTTGGGGTCAAGAAAAAAAGACTTTGTTGGTGGAACAACCAGCTGTTTTTTTTGTTTATGTGATGGTAAAAGAGTGTAGTATCTTTCATAGCAGCATCTGAGGGTGAAGGTTTGTGTGCTTACTTATTAAAACTGGAACGCAGTGAAGTCTCTGGTTCTTCCTGTTAAATCTTCTTGCTTTCTGTGTTGCTGTGTTTTTGTGGCTGAAGGTAAAACAGGATTCACACTCAGACCGATCTCCTTTTTAAGACAAGTGTTCTCTTTTTATCGTCTCATTCTGTTTTCGTGTCCTTCGGGGTTTTTACAGCTCTCCATCCATCTGATGCTAAAAAATCATACGCTCGCTGTCTTCACAGCCTGTCATTCTGCCACACTGAACTGTCTGCTCTTTTCGCAGGGGTTCGTATGTTGGACGGGGAGGTGACAGACGTGGTGGAGGCTCACTCTCTGAGCCTCAACCCTCAGCACATCCACATTTACAGCGCCAGCTGGGGCCCAGAAGATGACGGCAAGTCGCTGGACGGTCCTGCCAAGCTGGCTAAGGAGGCTTTCCTCCAGGGAATCACCAAGGTCAGTCAGGGCGTAAGCGTGGACTTTCAATCTACTAATGCCTTCCATTTCTTATTTATAGCATCACTATCAAACTCACATCAGGGCTTTAAAGTAATAAATCAACTTTTTGGGGAGACAATCACTCTGGCTAAAAGTTTGTTAGATGAGAAGATTGATTCAGGCTTGTATCTAAACAGTGAAAACACAGAAAAAAGGTAACAGCCGATGCCAGCATGCATCTTAATTATCTGAGTAATTAACATTTTCTTTGTTTAATACAAAAACCAAAATGTAAAAATAGCAAGTTGTAGTTTTTATAGAAGCAACATAACTTTACTGTGCCAAAGTCCTTCTTCCTTCAGTCTGTATTTCTTGTGCTACTGTACTCAACAATGATAGATTACTGAGATACCTGGTCAGAGGTTGCTAGGAGGTTGCTGTCAGAAACTCTGACAGCTGCCTTTCAATTGGTCCCAGCACAATTTCCATGCTTCAAGGAAGTAAGCTCCAGAAATATCGGATCGGATAGCGCTAGGCTAGCTTTTCCCCTCGTGCTGCATTAAGCAAGCAGACAGCAGGCTGCAGTTTCGTACGTATTCACTGCATTGATCTGAGAATTGTATTGATCTTACCTAACTCTCTGAAGGAAGCAAATAAGGGTCTCAGAAAGGTTGAACTATTCCTTTGAAGCTACGCATAGCAATATATTTCATGTCAGCAAAATAGGCCGCAGGAAAATGTGCTGCTCTGCAGTGTCAAAACATTCCCGTTACATAAGTTAATATCAGAGAAGATCTGCACATTTTTTCCCCCTATACAACCATCGTGCTCATTATCTGCTACGTGCCTTCACATCCATATGGGCTTCACAGAATGTTTTCCCCTTCCCTCCTTACCCCACCTCAGCTGCTGCGGTCCTTTCTCAACTTTGACCCTTCTGTTATTTTTCCCTCTGACACCCAGGTCATTGCTATTTTGCAGATGTTGTGTTTGCCCTGCTTTAGGATACCAATCTAGCATAACATTATGACCATTATGTCTAACACTGTATAGGCTTTGAGTCCTGTGGGTTGAGGGGGATCAGCAGAACGTGGCAGAAGATGGTCAGTGTTGTTTACTTCTTCTGTCAGCAGTTTTAATGTAATTGCTGATCTATGTATTTGTTCAATCATCTTCCACCTCAAAGGGATCACCACCTTATCATGGAGGTTTTCTTCAGTTGTGTACTCTTAGTAGGGGCACGTCTAAGAGTAGAGATCAAACATGTTTTGGCTGTTCTATACCCTTTCACTTGTTCAGCATCAGTCCTCTTTTCCTCCAAGTTGAAGGTTGGGCTGAAGACTTACAAACCTTTTTCCTATAAAACCACATTATTGCAGAAACCAGAAGCAGGGCAAATGTATCAGACATTCACTCAGTTAGTATTTAATGAAGGATATTTCTGAGATAAACTAAAGGACAAACTCAAGGTTGAGTTTGTTAATTGCCCTTTGGCTAGTCCTTTAGGGTTGAATAAAATAAAACATTAAAGAACACTGCGTATTATCTGAGTCTAATGCCTTCATTTCTCATGTGTCACCATGCTACATCAAAAGACGTTAGCAGAACAGCTAAATGATAAATGTGACGGAGCAGCAGTCACTGATGCAGAACAATGCTTAGATTCAAAGGCAGCGGTAATTGGCGTACAAATGAATGAAACCGCACATTTTCTGTGGAACGACACGATTCATATATCACGTCCCCAAAAATGTGAAATGCTCCACATATCATAGTCTGTGATGGGGAGGAAAAACTGCCTGACAGAAACACAACAGGACATCTCTGGTTCAGCGTGTGCTGCCCTGGCAGGCAGATAACCCTTAGCACTGAAGTTTTAAAGTCTGTCCTCTGCAACCTGCAGGAAAGACAGCGCTGGGTCATAAATTGGGCCTGAAGGTTTAAGAGTGTTATGTACGGCTTCAGGATTTCTGCAGTTTGAGTCTAACAGCATCAAGATACACAGTAGACGAATATCCATCCCATCTTAAGAGAGACTTCATTTGTGAGATGAGGATGTAGGAATCCATTGAGGAAATTAAATGGACAACAATACACTGAGCAAGCTTGTTCAATTATGAGCTAAACATTTCTCTGAATAACTGTCCCTGAGTAGACAACAGTCATAAAGAAGCAAATATTCTGGGATCTCTGCATTGATTTCGATGTAACCAGCGGCTGTAACCACCACCAAGATACTTAGATTGTTTTAGCAGCCACTCCAAAAGAGACACAAAAGCAAGAAAAGACGTATAAAAGACGAACAGTCTGACCTAACACAGCATGTTTTATGTTATTTTTTTAATGTGTTTTTTTCTCACCTTATTAATTTCTATCTTGCCATTAATTGTTAATTAAACAGCTATCTGTATGCAGGGAGTAAGAGAGATCCTTCACTTTGTCTTTTGTCTCCTTCCTTCACTCTACAGAATATATATACCGTTGCTTGTTTTGTTCTCCAAAAGGAAGATGTTATCCACCCACTTGGTTCACACTGTAGGTGGAAGAAGAAAAGTTTTTATCGGTCACTTTTATTCTGAACATCACAGTGCCTTGTTCATGCTCTGATAGAAGATTCAACTTTAATTGCACCATTAATTTTTCAACGACACGGTACAATAAATATTCAATAGAGATGGGAGTTAATTAGAATGATAATAATACCTTGATCTATTGGGTATCTTTCCTAGGACAAAAATGCTTCACAGATCAAAGGCAGAAGTTATACAAAGAATAAAACAATACCTGTTTCTTAGTCTTATTCAAAAGTACAAAAGTCTGATCAAATATAACTGCAAAAGTCTAACGAATGAAAGCAAATATAAAAAAATAAGTCTAAAAGACCCTAACGAAAGGACGCCATGGTCAGTCTCCACCCGGAGGCTGTTTCAGAGATGTGGAGCTGCGACAGGTGCCCTCTGCCTCCCCCCCGGGGACAGCCGCCATGAACTGGTCAGCAGACCTCAGGCTATAATCTGCAACACATTGAGTGAAGAAATGTCAGCTGTGTAGGAAGCAGCGTTGAAAAGAGCAGTGAAACTTAAAAATCAATTCTGAAGGTCAAAGGTAACCACGGCAGGGAGGCCAAAATGCTGAAAATCTGCACAAATATTTCTACAATTTGTGAGCACCGTAGCAGTTGTGCTTTGTGCTGTGTCCATCGATTTCTGAGGCTTTCCTGCAAATAAAAGGATGTACTAATTGAATCAACTGCAGACAAGTACATGAAAAAAAAAAGAACGGTTGACGTGTCTTGGAACAAATGAAACAATCTAATCTTAGAGTTGTTCCCGAGTTGACAAAGGACACCCTTTTATACTTCGCTAAAAAGGTTGGTGAAATTTTAATCTGCTTCATAAACCACCCCGACATTTCTTTCTGCTCTTGGCACTCCAGACTGAATGTACAGTATGTGTCGTATACTGTGCGTGTAATCTCCCTGCCAGATATTGTGTTGTCGTTTATCAGGTTGGAAATTATATTCAGCTAGAGCAGATCTGGTAATTGCATTTCTTCTGTTTGTTATCTGTTATCTGCCGCAATAAGTCGCCTGACATTATGATGTATTAATTAGAGCTGCGCCTACAGTGGTTCGGTGTTTCCGAAAGAGCCCACAAATGACAAGGCGTTTTAGCGGTGAGGCAAATGTTGTTGTCAAAGGCAATATTTCACCTCTCAACCTGCTCTTGTTAGTCTCTTTGCCTTAACCTCTTCTGTTCCTTGGTTCCAACTAAATAAAATCATACCGCGTGTGTGTGTGTTACCGCAGGGACGCGGCAGACTGGGTTCCATCTTCGTCTGGGCCTCCGGCAACGGTGGACGGGAGCAGGACAGCTGCAACTGTGACGGCTACACCAACAGCATTTACACCCTGTCCATTAGCAGCACCACGCAGTCTGGCAACGTGCCGTGGTACAGCGAGCCCTGCTCTTCCACCCTCGCTACCACCTTCAGCTCCGGAAACCCGGGGGAGAAACAGATAGTGGGTGTACACACACACGCATACACACTCTGACTCGCTCAGATTTTGTGTAGGATTGTTTTTCTACTTCTTTAGCACACTGTAAATGTCAGGATGTAAAAAAAATAACCATACATCTCAGAAGGTGATGCTGGTACATCCCAACCTGAGCGTACGTTCACATTAATCTCATGACTCTCAAGTCAACAATACGTATCAAAGTGTCAGAATCAGAGTGACTGATGCGTAACACACAATGAGCAAAGCTGACAAACACTGAGATACCACACCCTTCGTTGGAGCTGCTTGTCAGCTGAAGAAAGCCTTGCCTCAGGGATATAGAATAGCATTAAACAACCATAAAGCTACCATTTTCTCCATAATTCACCAGAGGGATGCTGCAGGCAAGCGAATGCAACTCATCAGATGGGTGAAGAAAAAAAAAGGTTGTTTTTAAATATGCAGCAGCTCTCACTTTGTCTTGTTGGTTTTGCATTCAGAGGTTATCATTTATTGCATCAGTGAGTTCATACTGTTCTCTTCGATCAGAAACTCCAATGATTGTTTTTCGGTACGTTTTCAAACCAGACTTTCAAAAAGACATCCATCACGGAATAATCTAGCAATCCACCTCATTCAGTGGACGGATTTGGTCACCTATCATCACTTGACGTTGCCAATTTTGGCATCTAAATCCTGAAATCTTGAATTGCATTTTTTTTCTAACTAAGCATAATGACTGTAATTAAACCTTTCTAGTGTTGACATCTAGAAAGAGAAAAAAAGGTGGCGGTTTGCAACAATAAACACATTACCAGAGGGTAAAAATCTAAAGCTCCCTAATTGCCCTTCAAGGCACTGCGCTTGATATAGTGTTGTTATCATAGAACAATAAAAATTCAAAGCTTTGGGTTTCTAATTTTCAAATCGTGCAGTTAACGGAACAGATTGTTGCTTTGCTGCTGCATGCAAGGTCAAAAAAATCATTTTTTGTAACTCCAGTACTAATTGGTTTGACAGTGTTAACAAAATAAATCATAAATTAGCTGCAGCTAATAAATTCTTGCTATGACACGTATAACAAAGTTAAAACACAAGTTCTCAGAGCCCTGGGTGGTGTCAGACTGCTTGTTTTGTGCAGCCCACAGTACAAAGAGTCTGCGCAGATTCTCTGTCATCCAGGTCGTGATGTGTGTGAAGAGCAAAACAAAAGCAAAGGCGGATTGAGTTTCCTTGAAAATGTTTCACCACTCAGCTAAGTGTCAGCTTCAGCTGAAATGGAGAAGCCGTTTGGAAACAAAACAAATCATTTGAAAAGCTCCAAGCAGAAATTTTGAAAATGATAAACTCATCCGGTAATTGTGGGAGAAAAGAGTGTATTAGTGTTTTTGTGTCCATTTCTAAGATCTAACCAGGATTCAAGGTATAATCTGGACTGTATGGGGTCTCCAAAATAAACACATTAATTAATACTTATCAGCGTAATGATAAATTAGCTAATGCTCAATGGTTTAAACACAACAAACAACACTGTTCATGGTTCTGAAACAACAGCCAACCGTACTTGTTTTTGCTGTTTCTGTATAGGTACATGTAGCTAAAACGGAGGAGCAGAAGTTACATACAGATGACCTTGTAGAGAGTAATAGCCACCCCCCCGCAGCCATTCAGTCATTCTCAAGACAGAAAAACATTTCTGCACATTTAATAATTGCAAATAATACTCATTACATTAAATCCATAATTCATGATCAAGATAATGGTTGCTGGTGAGGAATTAGCGACCCCGTCTCTGATTTTGCTGCTTTCATAGGAGCTCAGATCCACAGGCTCCCACATAACTCAAACACTGGATCAAACAGTTGGCCTGTGCTGACGCATGCCCCCCCCCCCCCCCCCCCCCCCTTTGTTTACTCCTCTGCCACGCAGGCATCTATCTGCAGATAATGGTCATTAGTGCCACAATCTGTCAGGGCAAAAGTTGCAAACCAAGAATCCGTCCCTAACCTTCACAGCCCACCTCGTTTCGGGCTTCTTTGTCTTTTCTGACATGTCATCATCATGACCCAGACGGGCCTCATTAGCTTTCTGGCTCTGGTAGACAGAGCAAGAGCAGAGGTGCACCTGGAGTACTAACGCACTTCGTCTCGCCACTGCCCAACCTGGCTGGGACGATTTGGCTGACATTCACTGCCCCGGCTCTGACCCTTTGGCAGGCATCCACAGACCTGAGACTAAACCTACCTGCTCGTTCTCTCCTCCTCCTCCTCCTACTCCTTTCTATCTCACATAGCTGCGGGCAAAGCTCCCATTGTTCCTGGCCCTCCCCTGTCTAACACTCAACCTCTCACCGTGAACCTCACTCAGGCTGAAGTGAGAAACTCAATGTGTCATATTAAGTGTGTCTCTCCCTCTGTATTTATGTGCACTTCTCTCTCTTCTCTTGTCTCCAAGGTGACCACAGACTTAAGGCAAAAATGCACAGACTCTCACACGGGGACGTCAGCCTCAGCGCCGCTGGCTGCTGGGATCATTGCTCTGGCTCTCGAGGCCAAGTGAGTGCACACAGACTCCTCTTATATCCACATATCTGTCCAATGTGCTTTCACATTTGAGAAATCGTAAATGTTACTGTGAATTGAATCAGCTACGCTCTACTGTACTCATGGGGTGTATGTGTTTTTAACATCTGGAAATGCACAGACACCTCTGTGAGTTAGCACTGGCCTAAATCCCACTCTGGAAATTCTTTCCACAGCAAATTAAGCTTTTGATCATCAGTTAATTAGCAAGACAAATCAGCAGCTGCAGCCCACACAGACGTCTGAATACCTGTAGGGCCGGCAGCGAAGATTTAAACTTGAGAATGTCGCTCATTATCACACACACTCAAAACTCCAGGTGTCAGAATCCAAGTTTCTGTCAGCAGCTCTAATGCGTCCTCCATCATGCTCGTGTCTCTAGTCATATCTCACACGTTAACTCTATTATCGGTAAGAAGTTTTCCGCCATGCATACATTACCTAATATTCCGCATTAGTGATTATCTGATAGGTGTTAAAATCAGCCCATTTGTGCTTCACAGTCTGGTCTCGGCTCAGGTATGTGTCCCCAGCCTCCTCAGTTCATCCCACCAATGATTTCATCAGAGTTGTGCAGTAACCGACAGCGCTCAGGTTTTCACCGTCTAGACTTATCTCCTGCTTTTAACAACATACCCCGGCAGGCAGCAGTAATAACAGGGTAGCTAGTTTATCAGACTGGGACCACACTGGAATTCACAAAGATGGAATCTTTTAATACGCAGACTTTTTTTTTTTTGGCCTTCTGGTGTTTCATTATTTTATTATTTTCTCATTCTGTCTCGGCTGAGGTGACATTGAGTGGATCAGGGGGATCTTGTCCATTAATAACACATGAGAGGATGCGAGATGTGAATGCTGATGCGGAGCGCAGGGATTGCCTTGGTGCAATTCTGCGCTTCTATTTCTGTCGACCGTGGTGCCGCACTAAGTAAGCACCGTGATTCATGGTTCGATTATCGTTACCCAAGGAACAGTTTCTCTTCATCGACGACTCAGAGGTTTCTCTGAGTGATGCTCACTGCTGTGTCTCTAATAAATAAACTTTTTTTTTTTATGTGGCTTCTATTATGTGGAAGGTGAACCCGTCCCCCCAAGCCCCAGACCTCATTAGAAACTATGATTACAGAGGTCTAGACACAGTCCTCCACGGTATTGTATCCACTGTTCTGCTTTGTTACCTGACCTTTCAACACAACAGGTTATGATGTACTTTTTAATACTGGTGTTTTACGCCAATGTTAAAACCTTAATGCGAGGCCAAACCTTGACCGGTATATCCCTCAGGGTTTCCTCCATGCCTCAGTGTAGTATTTCAAAAATATACGGACGTCCTCACTGTATAAGCTCAGATGGATCACATTCCAGGTGCGCCTGCAGTCTCGTGACCTTTTCCACGTCCCATAGCTCATCACATTTCCTCTGCTTTTGTTGTTGTTCAGATGAAGTCAGCGAAACCTGACTTTTCTCATGATGTGCATAATGTATAAAGTAATACTGGAGCTATTATTAGACAGAAGGTCAATGCGATTGTGTTGCTTTCCTTCCTGCGTCTCTGCAGTATGAACCTGACCTGGAGGGACATGCAGCACCTCGTGGTGAGAACGTCCCAGCCCGGGCACCTCAGCGCCGGAGACTGGAAGACCAACGGAGTGGGGCGCAGAGGTAGGCCGCGATCATTTGTCCAAATCAAGTGAAGTTGTGTTCATTTGTATCTCAGTCGCAACAAGCACATATTTGTTTTCATTTTTGTCATTATCCATAGACAAACGAATCATCTGGTTGACTTTATCATTTCTATATATGCACCCAAGTCCACCTAAATATAAATTAAATATTTTAATTTCACATTTTCACCTGTTTTCTGGTTTTAGAAAAAAAAATCAGACACCAAGCAGGAGAGATGTTATAGCTTCATGATGCCACCCCTTAGCAAGGTTATTATCGTTAATGAAAACAAACGAAATAACGGAAACAAAAATTGAAAAACCAATTTCGTTAACTGAAATAAATGAAAACGAAAATTAAACGAAAAAAATAATAACTAACAAACTGTATTAGAAAAGAAACTACAACGAACTGAAATTATAGATATAATTCCCTTCGTTATCCTCTCTGTCAATTTAGCCCCAATTGGTTGGATTCATGTGACTGATTTATTCCACTCTGGCACCTTTATGCACCATTTTAGCACCATGGCGGTTGCAGCGAAAGCTGGGAGAAAGCGGCAAAGTCCTGTATGGGACTTTTATTAATACGAGAAATAACGAGAAAGATAAAAGCAAGTGTCTTGTAGTGGAGACAGACTGTGACATAATGTGTGGCTTGCTTTTCAAGAGGAAAAACTCAAAACACAAATCACAAAACCGTTTAAGAAGCTCGCACAAGGCGGCTAATGTCGAGTACCAAAACAAGCTAGCCTCTGTGAGTTCAAAAGAGAAGGATTAAAGGAATAGTTCAGTCAAAATAAAAAAAGTCAGTCATTAACTCACCCTCAATTTTATTATACAATATTCACCCTGACCTTTTGAAATCCTGCGCCTAACAAATAACCCAAAGTATGAAAAAACTAAAACTAATAAAAACTAAACTAAAATTAAGCATTTTTGGAAATATAGAAACTAGCAAACCCACATTAAAAGCTAATTAAAACTGAATTGGAGGGAAAAAAACTAAAAATGGAATAAAAGCTTATTTGCCCCTTAGTCTTTTGGTAATTAGTATATAATTAGTTTCCATAGAACCACTCAACAACGAACATATCTGAATGAAGCTGTACCATCAGCATAGTGTCACAGACAGAACGTGTGACTCACAGACATGAACAAACCCCTGGTTCTCCGCTCACCTTGGGTTTGCTGACTGGCTGCTTATCTGCATCACATTAAACACTGTGTAAACATGCCATCAATTGTCTATTTAGATCATGGCGTCGTGCCAGAAACACGCTGTCTATAGCTCGTAAGCCATAGGATAAGTTTGTTAATGTTGTCTCTCGTTGGCCTGCCAGCTGCTGTCAGTCAAACGCAACCAAGCCGCCCTCAGCCAAAGAAAAGGAACTCAGATTTTCTCAGAAATTTCATCCATTATAATACATCCGTATAATAGCTAACTGCCATTATACAAGAATAGATAACAGAGTGTAATTTCAGTTTAACAGAGACACTTAAAGGTCAGTGTTATTGAGAGAATCACATTTCTGATTGAACCCAGGATTGAGCCAGCCACCGAGTATTACTGTAGGTAGGATTGTTTGTCATTTCTCTCTCTCCCTGACATTATCTCATCACCACCACCCACCAGCAGGACATTTACTTTTCATCCTTCCATCCTTCTCTCCCCAGTGAGTCATTCGTACGGTTATGGGCTCCTGGATGCAGGTGCTATGGTGGATTTGGCACAGAACTGGACAACAGTGGGGCTGCAGCACCAGTGTGTTAACACCATGCTGGAGGAACCAAGGTTAGAAGGACGACTCGGAGCTGTTTCTGTGTGTGTTTTTACGTCAAGCAGAGTGAGTTTTAGTTTCATTACAAGCACTCGCTGCTCTGTCATCCCTCCCAGCCTCATAGATGTCACGGCGTTCTGCTCGGAGCCGCGCCGGCTGCTTAAATTTGTAGCACAGTGCTATTGTCTGTGTCCATTTTTTTGCAGCCACACAACATTAAGCACTCTCCCCTCCACTTGTCAAACCTTCAGAGAGATAGGGAACAAGCTGGTGTTCAGCAAGAGCGTGGATGCCTGCTGGGGACGGCCGGAGTATGTCAGCTCTCTTGAACACGTTCAGGCTCGCCTCACTCTCTCCCACAACCAGAGAGGAAAATTGGCCATTCATCTCATCAGCCCACTGGGCACGCGTTCCACCCTGCTGTTCCCCAGGTACACAGTAAAACACCACACTAACAGCCGAGCCCCGATATAAATCTCTATTTTTCTTTCTCTCTGTGTCAAAGGCACCTACTTCAGTTTTTAGTTGTGTACAGATGCTCCCACAGGGATACTGTATGGGAATAAAACACTGCAATCAAACACAAGAACCTTGTCGTGTCCTCTCCTTTCAGGCCCAATGACGTCTCCTCAGAGGGATTCAACGACTGGGCCTTTATGACCACCCACTCATGGGACGAGGATCCTCAAGGAGAGTGGACTCTGGAAATAGAAAACGTAGCAGCTAATGGACGTGACTATGGTAACCTTACTCATCATAATGAAATGTTCAGTCTGGGCACGTCACATGAATCGCACGTTCATTCTAACCGCCCCATCACCGACTCAAGTCTCGTCGCACATCGTCGTGCGTCTCTATAGTGCCTCTTTTCAGTTTCTGTTTTTGCACCGTTCCTTCTCTCACGACGCACTTTGTAACATTTGTGAGGCTCTCAGAAACGCATCCGGATTAATGCGATAATCCTGCAAGAAAAATATTTGCCAACTTTAGGATTATCAAAAAGTATCTTGAGGATGTTTTTCTTCCCAAAGTCGAGCTGCGTAATAGTTCAGGAGGCAGCGCATTGTCACCAAGAGTTAAACTGTTAAGTCCTCCAGGTTTCCCGTGGCTTTGTTTACTCGGAGCAGCAGAGGGAAATGAGATAGTAACTCCTCTCTTCCTCTGCCGGTGTTGATCATCCTCCAGTGTTGTGTTTGGCCCTCTTCTGCCACCCCCATATTCTCTCCTCTCAGCCTGTTCATCCTGTTCCCTCTGTGGGGGAAGTGCTGAATTAATACTCTCTTCACCGCCGCCCTCCTCTCTTCCACTCTCCTCTCATCCACTCTCAGGTGTGTTGAGTCAGTTTACCCTCTTCCTGTGGGGAACCGGACCCAGCGTCATCAACCCCTCATCGCCCGACTTCCCGCGGCCGTCCAACAACAGCTGCAAGACATTTGATGCGCAGCAGATCTGCATAGGTGAGATAAACACACAGGAGACTTTGAGCAGGTTAAGCCTTAACAGGCTCATTTGTATTGGGGCCCGCAGTCATTCTCACGAAAGCAGGCTTCAGGTCAGACTGCGTTTTGACTTGTGAATACAGATAGGTCATTTACCAGCCTCGTGCGCATGTGTTTCTGTGCACACAATATGGACACACTGTATGTTATATCAGAGTGTGGGAAGTGTTCAGAGCAGCAGGGGAGATTAAAACTGTGCCACGGCGTCAGCGTTTATCTGGAAGGATGATTTAGGAAACTTATTTCTGCCTCCAGTCAGACGCTTTTTTCTTTAATCATTCCAGACTTCTTAATAACACGGACACACATGTGGCTACGAGCACAGCCCGAGGGGACGTACACACATTTACACGTTCCCATATCATTTGGGAACATTCACATATATTGTGGGCACACACACACATTTCATTTCCATGTTTCCATACGTTGTGGGGACCTGCATATGCTGCTAATCTACATGCATTTTGAGGAAATACGTTATATCTGTTTACATACATTGTGGGGAAGTGCACACGTTTCTGTGTGGGTTCTTTGTGGGACGCATAACACACATATATGTGTCCCTAAGGTGCATACATTATCCCTGTCCACAGATTGTGGGGACGTAGCATGCACACACATTCCTGCACACATACTTTGTGCGGATCTAACAAGATTTCCTAATAACTGGCAGCGAGTGCTTTGCCCTGATCTGTTCAGTATCAGTCTGAACAATTGAAAGATTACTGGAAGGACAAAAGAGAAAAAAGACCTGATATCTGTTTGGTACAATTAGACCGTGACCCGCATTTATCAAAAGTACTGTTTTAGTGCAAACAACACTGGGTGAAAGTATAAATCTCTCTTTCAGTGTAGTTGTATAAAATGCTGACAGGCATTCAAGTAACTAGTAATGTCTTTTTATTTGTTGTTTTTCATTTGTTTTATTGGATTTTATTAAACGTAGCCTCTCTTACCTTTTCTCCTTCCAGAGTGCAGCCCTGGCTTCTCCCTCTTCCTCCAGGGTTGTGTCAAATTGTGCCCCCCAGGCTTTACCTCCGGGCCACAGCTCCTCAACCTCTCTCTGGAGAACTGGGTGGACCTGTCCTCAGTCCAGGCCTGCCTGCCCTGTAACCCTGCCTGCCTCACCTGCTCTGGCACTGGGCCTACAGACTGCCTGTCCTGTCCGCCTCACAGCCACCTGGTCCTCACCTCCTGTCTCCACCAGAACCAGGTCCAGCGGAAATCTCCACTGACAGGGGGACTCCAGGCTGCTGGAGGTCAGCCGGAGGGGGAGAGCCCAGCGGCGGCAGAACACCACAGCGGAGAAAACGACGAGCCTCCGGGACTCGGTGTAGCTCCATCCACTCAGCTGCCCGCCGTCGTGGCCGTTCTCAGCTGTGCCTTCATCCTGGCTGCCTTCGTCGGGGTCTTCCTCTTGCTGCAGATACGCTCAGGTGGCACTTCTATGGGGTGGAGGACCAAACTACCCTCTGGGTATTCAGACACAAGAGGGATGCGGGTGGATTTTGGTTTCGGCTTCCGCCAGGGACGGGAGAGAAAGGCACGGATATGCTACAAGGGGATCCCCACTGTGTGGGCGGATGAGGACACCATCACCTACGAGTCTGAATCAGACAGCGAGGAAGTGGACGGTCACAGTGAGAGGACAGCTTTTATTAAAACACAGAGCTCCATTTAGATGAACATCCCCAGTGTCATCAGCATCTAGATGTGAGCTGATAAATAAAGGAGAGGCCTTACTGTCCATTCAGCACCACCCCATCCAAATGCATTCATTCGTTATTCTCAGTTGTTTATTTGTTAATTTATCTTATTTGATCAATGCCAGATGTATTTATTATTCACTTGATTTGTCACCAATCTAAGGTGTTATGCAACTATTTTGCTCTTTTTTTCTTTAGCCAGACAATAACCAAGTATAGTCCTCCCACCATAACAAAACTGCTTAAGTCAAAGCTGCAGAGGCCAAGATAGTGGTGGTCTTAGTCCCATCTCAGGCTCTCACTGCTAAGTACTCCTGACTTTCAAACACCATTCCTAACTCCAATAAAACATCCTCCTAGCCGAGCTCCCCAGCCAGTCAGAAGTCAGACGTTATTAAGGTTTGTCTTTTCAGACGTGACAAAGCTCCTCCAGGATCACACACATATGCATATTTTCAGAGAAGAGGTAGCTGAACTTGATGTGTGAAATGTGTGCAGGGCCTCTTCAAACTGTAGAAGGAGTCATTTTATCAAATGCGCGTGTGATTTGTCCAGAATCCAACCACCTGGCCACGGGCGCGGGCACACTCCTGACAAATTGCGGGTGTTATATTTTATCAGATCCCTGGCAGATTGCGCGCCAGAGGTTATGAAGTTGACTTGCTGTTCATTAATAATAAGAAAACTTTAAATTGAAGATTTCTGGAGCTCACTGGGGCAGCATAATAAAACATCCCACAGGCTGTTTGATAAGCAAGAAACTGAGAAGGATGCTGTTTTCAATCAAGCCACGGTGGGAATCGCCGCCGCTGCAGACGTATCGCTCACAATAGCTCACTGACTCGTAGTAGAGCAACACTGATTTTTTTTTTTTTTATCTAAATGACATTAAGAAACCACTTAGCCCAAAGCTGCTTGGCTGACCTTTTGCAACATTGTCCCTCTTAGTTGCAGCTGGTAAGAAATAAGATCATTTTCTCCCCATTCTCCCCACAGAGTCCGCTGTATATTGATTTTGGGGCTTCTCTCTCTCTGAACATCTTCATCAAGGTGAAGCTCGCTCTCTTTCAGCTGTGAGCACCGCTCATAAAAACTCAAATCCACGCCGTGTTTTTCATTTATAACAGGGTAGAGTTCCCGCTTCGCGAGCTGAATCGAAGCGTTGGCGAGTGAAGGCCAGAATGGTAACGGTGATTTAAAAAAATAAAAAAATGAGGTGTTGTTGAAATGCATTTTCTATGTTTGTTTTATATCCTTTTTTTATTTAACCGATAATGGATGTAAATGTTGTGGAGATCAGTTTCATGCTGGAATAAAAAAAACAAAAAAACAAGCAGAAAGACTGGCTGTTGCATAGCTATGACTGTAATTTCAAACTTTCTTGGTACACTATATTTGAATAAGTGTTTACTCATCTGCCTTTACACGTACATGAAGTTAAGTGACATCCCATTCTTAATCCATAGGGTTTAATATAACATCCACCCTTTGCAGCTATAGCAGCTTCAACTCTCCTGGGAAGGCTTTCCACAAGTTTAGGAGCATTTTAAAGAGAATTTTTGACCATTCTTCCAGAAGAGCATTTATGAGGTCAGACACTGATGTTGGAGACAAGGCCTGGCTCACAGTCTGTGCTCTAGTTCATCCCAAACATGTTCTATCTGGCTGAGATCAGGCCATTCAAGTTCTTCAACACCAAACTTGCTCATCCATGTCTTTATGGACCTTGCTTTGTGCACTGGTGCACTGTCATGTTGGAACAAGAAGATGCCATTCCCCCAAACTGTTCCCACAAGGGTGGGAGCATGGAATCGTCCAAAATCTCTTGGTATGCTGAAGCATTCAGAGTTCTTTACACTGGAACTAAGGGCCAAGCCCAGCTCCTGAAAAACAACCCCACACCATAATCCCTCCCTCCACCAAACGTCACACTTGGCTCAATGCAGTCAGACAAGTCCTGTTCTCCTGGCAACCACCAAACCCAGATACATCCATCAGATTTCCAGATGGAGAAGCGTGATTCATCACTCCAGAGAACACTTCTCTACTGCTCTAGAGTCCAGTGGTGGCGTGCTTTACACCACTGCATCAACGCTTTGCATTGCACTTGGTGATGTATGGCTTCCCAGTCGCTTCCACTTTGCTGTAATACCACTGACAGTTGACTGTGGAATATTTAGTAGCGAGGAAGTTTCACAGCTGGATTTGTTGCACAGGTGGCATCCCATTGTATCACAGCACCACGCTGGAAGTCACTGAGCTCCTGACAGCGAGCCATTCTTTCACAAATGTTTGTAGAAGCAGTCCACGTGCCTAGGTGCTTGATTTTATCCACCTGCGGCCATGGAAGTGACTGGAACACCTGAATTCAAACACACAAACACCACGCAGATGAGCAGGTGGTTCATCACTCCTTCACGGCCGTACATCACCGCTGCAAGCACGTTTCATTCCCTCCAAGCGCCGAGCGTTGATAGTCCTGCCTGCTATCCAGTTGCCTCCTTAAACTCCAAATGGATATAAATGTAGACGGTGTGAATGCATGTGGGAGAACGCCTGCCTGTAGCAACTTTGTTCATTAGCAGCTTCCCCCTTCTATAACAGAGGTGCAGGTAGCCGGGTTCATGGGTTGAAGGTACATCCATTCTCTGGTCCATAATTAGATCTGCCGGGAGAACTGTACCGCACAATCCGCTGCCCCTCGGATGCGCCACGCTTTGCATTATAAATCCTGCGTGCGCGCGAGCAAACACGTGGCTTATGTAATTAAAGAAGTGACTTTGAAGGCCTTTTATCTCCTCATTCACGCCGTCATTACAAGGCGTTCCCCCCCTTCCCCCTCTCTGTATGCCCTTTAGCTTGTCTTAATTAGCTGTCATGTACTGTACAATGCTGTCTAGTAACCGGACTTGGCAAGATTCAAAATTTTATTAATTAAAATAACACAAACAAATCAGCCTCCCCTCCCCATTAGCTGATTTCACGTACGGATCAATTTGAGGTTTTATTAGTCTCAGTTTATTCTTCCAGGAAGAATTATCTGCTATATCCAGCCGTCTTCAGCAAGAGGCTGAGAAACTCCAGGAGTCTGAGCATCCCCAGGGTGTCTCTGCAGGCACGTCACCACCCCCACCCCCACTCCTCACACACACGTATTGTATGTCTCTTTGTGAGGACATTTGTTCACTCTAACCGTAACCAAATTGAAGCTTTTCCTCGAAAACTGAGACTGAACCCTGAAACATCCTTGTAAAGAAGTGAGGACTGCCCAAAATGTCCCCACTGTGCACCAGTGTCCTCACTCCGATGGTAAAAAAACTAGTCCTCGGAAAGACAGCTGTACAAGACCAAGCGCACACACTCACACAGCCGCTTCCTCTCACCTCCACACACGAATGCAGCGATCATCACTATTTTTTCCCTCTCTGATCCATGTTTATGTAGCGTGAACAGAGAAACTGTTCACGCTCAGCTCCTGCTCTGCCTGTCACTGATACCTCAACACCTTCACCTCACAGAGTGGTAAACACGCTGCCATTAAATATTTGTGTTTTTAAAGCGCCAGCACTACAGTCAGGTGGACTCCTTGACAGGCTGTCAAACTCGGACAACAACCGCCGGCTTAGCGAGGCGCTGGACAGTGGAAGGGGGTTAGGGGCCGACACCTCGCTAATCTAGAGGGTGTCAACATCTGTCGGGGTATGTGCTCACAGTGACTCAATGTTGCCCCCTACTGATCAAGAAGTAAATTATTGCTGATGTTGTGGAGGACCTCAGGATAGAAAACAAATTAACCAGAGGTTCAGTGAAGCATTAAAAAAAAAATCAGAAAAAACATGAAAATTAATGAGAGGCTTTTTAAGAAGACAGTTTTAAGTTTTTAAGTCTTTATTCGCGTCCCATCTCTCCTGCGGCTTTAATCCATCGTGAATCACAAGAAGCAGAAGAGCCTTCATATATTATTACCTCTGAACAAACGAAAACGGCGCTACGATGGATTTCACATTTAAAAAAACAAAACAAAAGGAGACATTTTTCTACAAAAAGTCAGACGCACGTCCAAACAGCGGGGAGAGGAGGTTGTGACAAGACGCCGGAAGGGGGAGGGGTGGAAAGTGCAATTCAAGATGAAGTCTGGTCTGACAGAAATGTTAACCACAGCTTGGGGGGAGGAGGGGGACATAGCAGAGAGTGTTGAAGCATAAGTCTGAGGAGGGGAGGTACACAAAGCAGCAGCAGATCTCAGGTGGAAAATAAAATGAGACGGCTGTAAGGTATAAAAGTGACACAGGTGGGATGTGAGACGCTCGGCCTCGTCTTTAGACACAGGTGATCGCATCCTCCACGGGCCGTTGTAAAAAGGCGGCTCGGGGATAAAAAAGCTCTGCGGAGGTGAAAAACAAAAAGCCGCTGCTCATTTGAAACTTGTTTTCTTCTGTGTCGAGGATCCCTGTGTAAAGTCTGATCACTGCTAAAGGGTCAGTTCACCCAAATTACACACAAAACTTCACTTGAATCCACTAGTATCGAGCACATACACTGATCTTCCTAATCAAGAAACAAACATTTTAAGGCAATCAACCTGCATCTGTAGGACTTCAATACAACAACGTCTGTTTTATCACCAGCCAGCTGTTATTTTTGTCCAGCTTTTTCTGTAAATCAGCAAAGCACTCGATAATTCATGCTGTAGAAAAACTGACTTTAAGACTTCATTTTGTCACATTTCCAGTATAAATACAGTACATATTGAAATTAAATTATCATGTAGTGTGGATTTGGCAAACAATCTTCACATTTTCTGGAAGAAATCAATTCAAATGATACAGATTTTACCGTTTAGCTTCATTGCTTCAGTTTTAGTGGCATCTACCTCAGAGACAATCTTTTTTTGGGACCAATTAATGACTTTGCTTGCTATTGTTTTGTCATTTTGTTAAGAAAAAATGTCAAATACTAAACTTGAGTATCCCATGCTCTTTATAAATGTTAATATTACTGGGATTTAGACATTTTGACCGACATTTTATAGATAAGTCAATGAAAATAACATGATAGGATCCATCAACTGCGTCTCAAAACCAACAGACTGCATGGCCACAAGTGTCAATTTTTATTTTTTAAATGTATTACTGTGCAAACACAGTTTACACCATCTTTTAAGACTTTGCATACTTTTCTTTTTGTATCCAAGTGCGATTTTGGGTGAACCGGCCCCTTAATTTAAGGTACACATGCCCCCTTTTCTTGCTATGGTACGACCCACCCATTTATGAATGAAAAGCATGATGAATCGTCCCTGATAGTACACGCTGAACCCCCCCCCTCAAGTATCGACATAAACGTACTCTACAGACACACAGATATCTGCTGTATGGTGTGTGTATATATGAGGTATAGTCTTTGCCTAGTCTTCTACTGCATACAGCACAGTTCACGAACACATCCGCTCGACAGTGAGGTGCAAGCGCAAGGAATGACCGACGGGAGCTTTGACCTTCCACGGTTATCTCAGCAAGGAGGAAGCTCAGGGAGGGAGGTGGGGACAAAAGAAGTGAGGGAAAGAAAGTGTCCCACTATCTACAAGAGAAGAACGGTGGACAGAAGGTAAACAGTCATCCGGTATGATTAATGATGGCGCTTTTATCGTCGCATAGTGACCAACACAGCTCGGGTCTCCAGGCGTGTTGAGATGAAGAGACCACACATTCTGTTTGCTGCATTCGAGTCTGTCAAAATAAACTGCAGTCACATTAGACTGAGAAGTAAAAAAAAAATATATATATGAATGTAAAAGAAATGTAAAAACCCATACACCAAATAAAGCTTCATAAATTGCACTCTGATGTGGCACCAGTCCCCGGCTCCCGTCACTTGGGATATTTACATTCAGTAGCTCAGTCTAAGATGGAGCGAAGATAGAAAAAGACACGGGTCCTTACAAGGCAGAACTAAATTTCATTTCCCTTCGCAGGGACAAACCAGGTCGTGTCTGATGAGCGACGTGACGTCTTTCTCTTTTAGGAACAGCTGCGTTGTCCGCCCGTCCACGGTAACGGCTATGGCCTGCCCCCTGCTGTGCAGTGAGTCCCGTTACAGTGGACCTCGCCTCCGCGTGTAGTCGTGTGTGTGTGTGTGTATGTGTGTGTGGTTCTGCTTAACAAAAACAGAGAGACCCAGACCCCTCTGCTGCCAGTCTGCGGCCGGCGCGGTGCCGGTTGTTGGTCCGTTGAGTCTGGTGCTTTTTTCTTATTGCTTTTTTTTCCTTTTTTTCTTTTTTTCAGTTTGGGCGGCTCTTAGCGCAGTTTGAGCTTGAAGGCGGAGATCTCCATGGGATCCAGGCTGAGGGTGGTGTCGTTGGCCAGCGGCGCGCCCGAGTGCATCAGGGTCAGTGACATGGGCTGGAGCAGCTGCAGGTCCAGGTTCTTGAACAGTCCCGATACGCTCAGCTGCAGAGGAACAGAAGACAGTGGTGTGTAGTCGTCATTCAAAAGGGCTAAGTGAAGAGCTCCTATTAGCTGGGAGGCTAAGGAAGAGCGTCGGACAGAGCTGGCCTCTCCTGAATCATAATGATCAGCTGCTCTACAGATTATTAATTCCTGATGATCGTGTCACTGTGGATTCAAAACACTGAATCACCTAAAAAGCTGCCAACTAGGGTCTAACGGCTTGGTGTTTCATGACCTTTAAAGGCAAAGATGGAGTCTAGTAAATGTTGGTGAGAGAAGGATAATAAAGCAGAAGTTGTTTTGTCTCTAACCTGTCCTTGCGTAGTGGTGCAGTTGAAGCCGAGGTTCTGAGCCTCGAGGCCGCAGTCCATCGCCAGGCGGTGAAGAAGCAAGGCCGTGTACGGAGACGGAGACTGAGGGTCCTGCTGCTCTCACGCAAAAACAAAAACAAGAAGAAGTCAACGCATGGAGGAGCCAAAGCTAGATTGTTTTTTGTTTTTTTTAATGTTTCGTTACCTGGCTCTGGATGCTGCGCAGGTTCAGCAGGTGGAAATCACAGGGAAGGATGGACTTGAGGGGGGCGAACGTCTGAAGGGGAGGGATGCCGCGTCTCTTGGGCAGGACAGGCAGCGCCAGGACGTCGTGGTTCAGGAAGGCGCTGGTCATGTGGCCGAGTATAGACGGGAAGCTGGTGGTTGCGCTGTCCATCATCTGGAGGAGGATTTAAAACAGCTGCAGTGAATGACGACATCAACGAGTCGCCTCTAAAGACGCTACTACACGAGCAACGGGCTCTAATTACTTTGTCAGAGCGGGTCACATTTATCTAAGTCCAATCTGGGCAGACAGAACTAATAATCATGGCACGTTTCAAACGGAAACCATGAAGCATGTCAAATATTATGTTTCATGGCAGCGTTACTTCATCTCAAGTACCGGCAGCAGTTTTAATACCGAGCTGGATGATAAAACTGCAGCCAGTGCCCTCAGCTCTCTGCCAATGTGTATTCGTTTACTTGATGAATTATAAAAATTAGTTTCTTTCAATGGTGCCGTCATTAAGATGAATCGGGCCGGCTACGTCTACGAGGCGGGGGGGGGAAAGCAAACGGAATCCACTCGGGACGGGAGCTACGACTACGCGGCTATGGTGGTGGGCTAACGAGCATCCTCGCTGTTGCCAAGGCGACGTTACCTCGTGGACCGCGTCTTTGAACATTCGAGAGACCAAAGAATGAAACAAGGACGAGAGTTTGGCAAAGAAGCCACCGCGCTGAAGGTAATGGAGTGGCGGCGGGAGATAGAGACAAGAAGGAAAATAAAATTAGAGTTGGGAGGAGACCAAACAGACAGATGGGGCGGTAATGAGTAGTGAACAAAAAAGAAATATGAAGAAAGGTGTTATGGATGACACAAAGAACAAATATGTGCAGCACTGAACAGCCTCTCACGGAGTCATGCAACGTCAGATGTGCTGGAATTTCAAGAGCGCTCGCCGTCACTCTACCGACCTTGTTGCCCGTGGACCTCCTCTCCAGCAGCAGACGGAAACGGTTGGCCGTCTTCTTGTTGTCTTTCAGGCCTTGACCCAGGCCCCGATTATCATCCTGCATCAGTCGCCGGTCCATTATCACTTCCAGCTGGCCTGGAAGGGCGAGGAGCGAGGGACAACAGCTTTAGACGCAAAGCCCGCGTATCGAGCTTTCAGACGATCAGTCGATAAACACTCGGAGCTATCCGTCACTTACGAACGCCTCCGTTATGGGGGAAATGATGATAAAAGGATTAGCTCCGTACACTAACACGAGGTTATGAACTGTTTTGCTCTCTTGAGGAAGAGATAAGTGCTTCAATGCTGTTGCATAAAAGGCAAGAGACAGTAAACTAAGAAAAATACAGCGTCTGCCAAGGGTAGCTTCCATTAAAAAAATGAAAAGGAAGAAAAATGGCACCACGTTAAATAAACTGTAATAAGACACAGACCGCTCTCCAGGCTGCTGACACCGAGAGCCTGCGCCGTGTGCAGCGTGAGGCGGTGGTTGCTGTCCTGGATGTACGCCTGGCTGGGCATGGGATAGAAGTTGGCCTGCAAGGGAAGCTTCAGATAGTGTCGACGAGGCTGCATCTACAAGAAAGGATGACGCAACATGTCAAGCGTTCAATCAGAGCTGCGCGACGTTCTGTTCTGACAGCACGCGAAGGAATTCTTTTCTGCTCGGGGTGCGACTGACTTGGAAGCCGTTGAGGTCTGTGTAGAAGACGTCCCCGCTCTCGATGTCCGTGACCAGACGCATGGCCAGCTCCTTATTGGTCTGATCTCTGATGTCCACCATGGTGGTCATGTCTATAGATAAACCATCCACCCCTGGAAAGAGACACATATACGGAACCAAACGCGTTAAATTTTAGGGAGTACAAGCGTCCTCATTCACGCATTAAAAAAAATAATACTTGGCAACAGAGAGCGGGGGAAAAATAATAATAAAAAAAATTATAAATTGTCATTTTGCTAAACATATTGGCCCCGTGTTGTATTGCACCATCTGGTGTCTTTAAACATAAAAAAAAAGTATAGCCAAAGTCAATTTGAACCGATTCCATTGTGCAGTTTTGCGTGTTTACTACCTGGCACATTGTGTATGCGGACAGTCTGCTGGAAGTGCTGGTAGTGAGCCACCACCTCGGAGAAGAGAGGCCCTTCAACGACGCGCACTACAGGTGGCTCCTTCTGGGTGTACGGCTGAAAGCAGGGAGAGACACAAAGAGTGACAAACGGAGAGGAAGAGCGACGGGAGAAGCGAACGGAGTCGCCGACAGAAGCGACGACGAAGCCCCTTTTTGTTGTTGTCAAAACCCGAGAGAAGATGAATCAGCACCCAGTCTGCCTCCATTCCTGCTGCCAGCATGATATGACAACAAGAGACTCAATCAAAGCCTCTCGAGAGGCAAGTAAACATCTGAGATATACCTTTGCTTTTCCATCCGGCAGAAAGAGGTAAGCCCCGCTTTTGTCTTTAGAGGGACGAGTGCCGTAAACCACGAATTGCATCTGAACCTTCACTTCCTGAGGATCGTCTCTGCGCTTGATGCTCTGCAGATGAAAGAAATATAGAGGGAGAGAGCATTTAGAAAAAAATAAATCAAAAAAATCAAATTAGAGAAGAGATGAAAGTCAAGTCTGAGCAGCAAGCAGACACGCCATGTTCACTTTGATCAAACAGCCAGAGTTTAACAAGAAATCAAGGTCATGGCTTCTTCCTTAAAAAAAATATATATAAAAACAAATTAGTAAGTTATATCTTAAGATATGAAGTCAACAGAAGTATATCAAACCTCCAGCAGGCCAGTGGTTCCAGAGAAGCCCAGCGTCAGGGACTGGCTGCTGATGTAGAAGGTCTGGGAGTCGGCCTGCTGCGAGCGGACAGGAAGCGGGTCGGTGGCCTGGGCCGTGACGCCCCGGCTGGGCAGCCTGAGCAAGGTGTCCGAGCGGAGAGTCATGGGCGAGTCCGCCGAGTCGTAGAGGTGGAAAACGGCCAGGCCGAGAGGCGGCAGGCGGACCATGAACGTCGCCTGGACAGACAGACAGACAGACAGACGGTGGAAGAACGCGTTGGATTTTTGAACAAAGAGCTTCAAAAAGGCGCCGGCTCCGTCCGCTTCGCCGTTAATTGGAGCGGCGAGTGTCGGCCACGCGGCGCTCATTAAAATGTTGAAAGCGTTTACACTTTAAGCGACGGCGCTGTAATTAAAACGTGATGGGAGATGACGTTAATTAGACTGTCCTCTGTTAGATTAAATGCATTACTTTCTATGAGCGGAGAGCACGCAGTTTGGGCTGAACTAATTAAACTTAAAGACTCAGAGTGAAGCACATGTTTTGACAACTGCAGATTCAATATGCTATGATTTGATTTTCTTTTTTCAAGTATAGAAAAATACTTGTAAATATATGTAAATTGAAAGACAAAACTGCAGCAGTTTTTATTTATTTATTTACTTTTACTTTCACCCTGCTACTTTGTCTTGCTCACCACCTACCACCAATATGTCCAAATGAATACATAAATGTGCAGGACCAACAAGTAATTGTTTATGTATGAAGATAAGTGCACTTCCCCTTTATATAAGAGCTACAGACGTCCGTGTCATGCGCAGGTATCAAGCTCTCTTAGCCGGCCGTTAAAGGTTTTAACTCGTTAACTTCTGTAATGACTTTAAGGTTGCGGGAGTGTCAAAAAGCTTGTGAGTGTGTGAGCAGATCCAGCACAGGCTAATAAAAGGAGACAGACGGTGAAATGCGACCGCGCGGAAAACAGCGGCGCATTGAATTTGGCCTCTCACCTCAAACACCTCGGCGCTCATTTGACTAGCGGAGCTCCACTGAGCGCTCAGCTGCACGGGGAGCGTCTGTCCATCTTCGGTGAGCACCCGCACCCTGACCGTGTTGACCAACACGGTCACGGCGCACAGCCGCTCCTGCTCGACGGGGTTGAAGAGAACCAGGTACCTGGTGGTAGAGGAGGAAAAAGCAATCGTAAGCACAGGAGGAGGCGGAGGAGATGAAGGAAGCACAGGAACGGAGATAATACCTCGGCCCTGCTGAGTCCAGCTCGATTAAAGTGCGCTGAGGCAGAGAGTCTTGAGTAGCGCGCCTGTCATCCTGCAGAAAGGAAAATATAAACACAGTGAACACCCTGTAAGACAGAAACAAAACCTGCAAGTTTTCCTCTATGTGATAAGTGCGGTCTCTCCACGTTTCCTCTCACCGTCTCCAGGAAGGGCTCCGTCTGGTAAAAGCGATAAAACTCTTTGTTTTTCATCACAAGGAAATGAGCAGCATTGATGATAACTCTCTTCAGACCAATGAGCGAACGCAGTAATCTATGGAGGAAGAACAAATAGAGGCAACTTGTTATTTTTGCTTCAACGTATTGAACACACAGAAACACAAGATAAGACCTGGATCCAGACCGTCTCCTAAACGCTCAGATTCTTACTTTGTGCCGTAATCAATGACAACGTTCTCTTTCGCCGTGCCAGTGATCGCATCGTGGTGCTGGAAGAGGCCGACCGACCGCCTCGCGTCCACTAGCAGGGCATAGTCTGAGACGGGGTAGCGTCCTTCCATGCCCGCATGACGAGCATTTGCAACCGCCAGGCTGTAGAGGATCTCTGCCCCCCTGGAGGACAGTGACAGAGGGTTATCATTAACAAGAGCTTTAAAGTAAGACACAAACCACTGCAACTGGAAACATTTTCATCCAGACATTTATCCATCTGGATTCAAAAGAAGAGTCCAATCCTCGTTTTGTCGGCTTCGGCGTTTAAATGTCACCCACCTGAGATGCGACTCAATCACGCGGTCCAGGCTCTTGTAAAAGGGCCGGGAGGTGAAATAACCCGTCCAGTAGTGGTCCTCGCGGTCCGCGTAGGCAAAGAAATCCCCGCTGAGCACAGGGAAGTCAGCAGGTCTGGAACCCTGGGCGACTCCGTGGGCTTTGTACACGGCGTTGAAGTAGTCGGTGAGAGTCCCGAACTGAGCCTGAGGAGGCGTCAGATGACACGCAGTTAAAAGAAGTAACGCCGTTGTTAGAAGAAGTGCAGTCGCTCGTTTTAATGCACGGGGCTTTCACTTTACATGGCATGTTCAGAGCCGAACATCAAGTCCCGACAGAGTCTTTGTTCTGTCAGCGAGTTAAAACAAGATTCATTCTCACAAGAAAGGGTTGTGTACAGAAATACCTGGTACACTGAACGCTGAGATGCATAAACACAATCATCTGGCAATGATTTGTGACAGCTGACAAATTATTTTCTCACTTGAACATGCATCTCCGGGTGAGAATTCATGTAGTCAAACAGCTTCTGGTAGTTGATGTACTGCTGATCCCACTCCAGGGCTTTGTCGTAGCGAAAGTCGTCCCCCAGAGGAACGAGAAGCACTTTGCTGCGGTAGAGTTTGGACTTTTTACGGTACTGATCCAGCAGCAGCTGTGCCCTGATTGAGAAAAATAAGGAGAAAAAAAAATAAAACTGAGTGGACATATTTCTCTTTTTAAAGCCCGTTTTTCTTGGAAATCGCTGCAACGCCGGGAAGAGGAGGGTCAAATTAGCCTTGGGGTTGTTTTACACTGAACTGTCCTCCGAAAAGTTCCGGAGGTCTTTTAAAAGCTGCTTAATGCGGCCGCGAGAATATCAGCAGTCTGTGTCTGTCTCCCTCTGTTCGTGCAACCTTTTCTGGCTGTTGTCTTTGGCGCGCGTTCAAGTTTAGTTTATTTGCAAGGGGCCGCTACAGAAAACAGAGTTGCAGCAACAGTGACCAGTCTGCTGTGTGTGTGTCTGTGTGTGTGTCCTTGAGGCTGAATACCAATCCTCCGCAAAACAAGCAATAGATGTTGAACACTGCAGATACGAATCCCATGAAATAAATACAGATTTTGGTTTTCTTTTCAAATAAGCATGCAACAAACAAATGGTCCTCTGTACTGAAGGGGGCACGTGAACACTGACGCAGCATCATTTCTCAGTTGATCAACCATAAAAGGCTCACCTCTCTGCCACATTAGCCTCCACCACAGTTTTTGGTGGCACTTTCCAGGGACAGTTGATCCGACCTCCCGGTAACCTCTTGAAGTCAAACTGGCAGCAGATCTTGGGGTCGGGCCCGCAGGTGTGAGGCACGTCGTAGCTATAAAATGGCATCATGTGGCAAAAGATGTCTGTGTTCGACCCGGTGTCTGTCAAGGCGGCGAAGCAGAATAAGGAATAAGAAATCGATCGGACGACAGACGGCCTCTGCGGCCTCAAAATGCCTGGGATGATTAAGTGAGGGTGATATTTGTGATCACGGACAAACAAGAGCTCATTATCTGGCTGTCAATTTAAGTTCACGGTGACAGCGTCCTCTGGGGACTTTTAAAAGTTGTACTGCGTAAAGAAGCAAAAAGTAATTGACAAAATGTAATTATGAATTGAATCCACGCACGAACTAACAATCCCAAATTGATAATATCTGACATATCTGATTATTCCATTTAGAACAAATGAACAGTGAATCATTGGAAGACATTCAATTCATTTAGGGATAATAATGAAGACAGCTCCTCTGAGGCCATTACACACTGGCTGTCCTTCCAAATTTCCCCCTCTCGTGGCAAGTGGCATGACTCATTCTGCAATGAGCTTAACAAAGATAAGCACATGAATCAGATGACATCGCTGGCTCTGGTCCACTCACCCCAGGCCTGCCTCCACATAAACTCCAGACTGCGGGTGGATGCGAAGTGTTTTTTGATGGAGTAGTGGATCCTCTGGACGAGCATGCTGGTCAGGTTGGATCTCTTTAGAAGATAGGACATGGTGGCACTGTGACCGAAAGGGTCTACCGCCCAGCCGCTGCGAGGAGTTATACCTACAACAGCAAGCAGAAAGCAAGTGTTTTCAGGTTTATGCTGGGGAAAAAGGAAGGAATGCATTTTTTAGGAAATCACCCTCCACAGTGGGACGTGCCGAAAGAAGCGCCAAGCATTTTATCCCCCACAGAGAGAGAGAGGCTACATCTGCTGCATTTGGGACAGCAGGCTCGGATTTCATTATCAAGCACAGTGAGGAGTTTAGACTGGTGTGAAGGCAAGAAGACAGACCGGAGCCTCTGAAAACATTAAAGAATCCGTCCTCTGAATATAAATAATAAAGCTTGGATGAGAGATGGTGTCTGGTCCACTGTGTACCTAGATTTCTCTCCAGCCACTGGTGTCCCTCAATGAGCTGGTCTATCATGGCAAAGTAGTGAGCGTTGGCTTCGTCTGTCATCACCCAGCCACCGGTCACGATCTCAAGCTGTCCTCCCAGGATCAGCCTGTTGAAAAGAGGGGATTAAGAAAGCAAGGTGTGGATAATCCAGCCATAAAGAAGTCACATTAACCAGATAACTATTTTTAGAGCTGTCATAATCTGATGGACAACTCGTTGTTTAAAGACAATGAAGTCTCAACTAATTCTGATTTTTCAGGAGAGACAAAAAGAGGCGAGGGGGGGGGGCTGTGTGCGTCACAAATCCACGACTCACTTGCGCATGGCTTCTTGTTTGTGCACGTCTGCGCTTTCCCACCACTTGGAGAAGTACGAAATCTCGGACCAGATGAACTTCCTGCGGGGATCCTCCGCCAGCTTCACCACCATGTTGTTTAAAATATGCTGCGTCTGGTCCGTGAAGTACTTGTCGAAAGTCTTGATCCAGCCTAACAACACAACGGGACACGCATAAGCAATCTGCGCAACCGTCGGCAAACACGCTGTGCTCTGCAAATTGGACCGTCTCTGCAACGCCACGCTCCCACCCACCCTCGTCTAGCCGGTTGATAGGAAGACACAAAAATAAAAAAGGGCAGGTAAAGAGACTCAGCGCCGTGGAAAAAGTGCTTCAACGGATCAAAAATAAAACTCATATTTTATTCAAGCAGAGCTGTTCGCCTTAGAAAGTGGTTCCTAAGAAAGTGACTAAGAAGAATGTTTTATTTTTGCACTTTTAAGGTGCAGAGTAGAGCAGCCTTTAAACATGCTATCAAATATTTAGCTCATATACTGCAGCCTAATATAGTCATACATACTTAAGATTGTGCAGTTTTGAACAATTAGAAGCAACGCCACTTAAACGGGAATAGTCGGGGAACCAGAACAGGATTACTCACTCATATACTCATTGTCTGACACGCTTACCTTAAACCCTTAAGTTCCTGTTTTGCATTTACAGAGCCAATTACCAATAGACGTCCTACTTTCACGTGTCACGAGTGAAGCCTGATCGTATGATTCTTCATCTGCCACTAATGGTGTATGTAAAATACACTCGCAGTAAAGTTTAGCTAAACGCGGCTCAAAATGAAGATCCGCGGTTCTCTTTGGCGTGTCAACCTATCAATACCTGTCAAGTTAGCAAGCGTACAGGCACAGGCTGGTAAACAAGTTTAATGGAAATGTCAGTCCAAAATAAAATCTCAGCCAGTACCGTCTATAAATAGCGACAGTTTCTCAATGCCACTATCTTCCTAATTCCATTGTTTGCGGCCAAGCCGTCAATCACGTCAGCATTATGCTAATAACAATGAGAACGAAAGAATCCAATTTGCGATGATTTCTGCATCCCCTGCAACAAGCCTCCCACTCAGGTGAGGCCTAAAGGAACTGGCCTGATTCTTTCTAAACTAAAACACACACTATTTTGTTTCTGCTTGACAGAGCCCTTGCAACTCACCTGGGTCATTGTGAGAGTGAGGGACCACAAACACTTGCAGCGGTTCGTTGTCCCACTCATCGGGCTCGTAGGTAATGTCGAAGCCCTGTTTCCACACGCCGCCGTCAGGGTTGTCGAACTTGAGAATGGAGTATACATCCAGCATCTAAAATGAAAACACATGTGCTCACTAGAAAGAACCCAAAAACATGCATACAGTTACATCTGGGAAGGTACTCTGTCATCCAGGTGATGGGATACATCCAGACGCTGTACTTTAGAACTGAAGAAGCTACTTTGATGAGTCCAGTTGCCTTTCCTTAACGCTACAGGGTGTACAGTTACGTCTAACTATGCGGCGGCTCACCTGGACATCAGCTTGACTGCGGCTGCCTGCAGCAAACTGGCAATCCTGGGGCTTGACGGCGAGGAAAGTGGGACGGCCGTCGAAAGGTAGGACCCAGGATCCATTGGCACTTCTGAACGGCAGGTGGCCGCTGGGAGACACAGCTCCTGTGTCTGTGAGCTCCATCACAGAGTCCTTTATGTGGCTGATGATTTGATGGTTTTCCTCCAGGAGCTGCTCCAGCTGCTCTATCCTGTTCTGCAGCACTGAGATTTGGCTCTAAAACCCACATAAAAAAAATAATAATAATAAAACACAGATGTTTTTCTCAAGTAAATAAGCCTTCGTTTAAAGACAAGAACGGTTCAGTGAAGACAACAAAGGGCAGGAGGAGATTTAAATTCTTTTTGTCAGTGTATCTTTGCACGATATTAAAAACAAAGATCTAGATTCAGTCTTTCATGAACAGCATGAAAATAAAACAAATTTATCATTTGTTGCAGCTACTGGTGTGTCACAGGGAAAATATAAAATAACTGCAGAAAGGGATATTTGCATAAGATACAGTCAATTATTCTTACCCGTGGAAAGTTCCCGCCATTCTGTCGCCTTGCAGGATCATGTTGGACACGATCCAGCATCAGATACAGTGAGAACACAGCCACACAAAATATGGCCCCGCCGCACACTGTCACCTGCTTCCTCAGCTTCATCCTCCTCTGTCTTCTTTCCGGGATTTCAATTTTTAGATTTTTTTTCAAACGCCCTTCACTAGGGTGTTTTTTTTCCAGAGAGAGAAAAAAAAAGTCCTTGAAAACTGGAATGCAATCCTTCACAGTGCAGGAACAAAAACGATGGAATGGAACCAACTACACAAGTATTAACTGTTCAGTTCCAGGTCTGTGATACCTCCAGCCTCCACTCACCATACTGGAGACCACAACGAAGGGGGCTTCAGCAGTGGTAGCAGTGCAGAATGGTACTAAATCACCAATAGCTGGCAAGTAGTGGGACAGCTCTGGCCAAACCACAGCCACCGGTGGGCTCCTTCAAAGTGGCCCTTGTGCTCAACCATCCAAATCAATGAGATTGCAGGAAAAGGGGGGAAAAGCACCACACAGAGGGACTTTAAACAGGGAGTCTAGTGTCCCCGCAGGATGATGCAAGTCGCCGTGGGCCTGCTCTCGTCCAGTCCCCACTCCCACAGCACAGTCTAATCCTCCCGCGCGGCTCGAGTCCTCCCCGTTCGCTCAACTGGCTTCCACTACCATGACCGTTCGCACACTGGTCTGCGGCAGTGCAAAGGAGCAGGCTGAAGAGAAAGGCCAACTTGGCTTGGAGGAGGAGCAGCTTTTAAATCAAGCCTGAACTCTGCTCAAAGCAGCTCCAGGAATTAAAATGAGACAAATGTCATTCTCCTCTCAGCGGCGTAGTGAATGCATATCTACTGTGGCAGCACGGGCAGCACGTCTGTCCTTGATCACAAGCTGGAATCACATTAGAGGGTCCTCTTCAGCTGTTAGGGGAAATTTTAGATAATGAAACATGTTAATACACATGTGCTAATAATGAAACATACTCTTGAGGGGGGAGGAAACACAGGCACTTAGTCTGGTGTTTCCCCTCAGTACTAACGTGTTTATGCTTTGCTCTGTGTGCAAATCCACGATCATAATCCGCTCACTTCCTGAGCTGGGGCTATCTTAGCCATAACAACAGGGAATGGGGTTAATAACCTTGCACTTACATTAGCCAGGACTTCCTCAAAAAAATTGAGGTTTTTCTTAGACCAGCCGAGCAAGAATGCATCCACCAGCATGAATGGTTTGGTTGTCTCTATGCCTCATGGAGAAAACTACTGACTAAAGTCCTGTACTCCTGAGACAATCAGTAAAGATACTATCTGATCATTGGGGAGTAAGACCAGAACAAACAGCCCTGTTCATTTAATATGCAAACTGTAAAACAAGCCCGAACTGTACTTCTTTGTTTTGCAGGGTGACAGCTCTGATAGAGGGTTATTACGATGACTTTTAGTCAACAATAACTGGGCAGCTAGCCAGGGGACGCTGGGTTGCTTCAAACTTAAGCGCACTATAATATATGCATGTGGACATTAGGTATGCACTATCAAATATTCAGCAGCGATTTGTTTCAGTTTAGCTGTTTAACCCACTAACGTGCTCTGTCTAAATTCAATTATCCCAATTACTTGTAGGTTAACCAGCGCTACATATCACGATTATGGAGCTAAGCGAGCTAGTGCTAGCTGCCAAATCTGCCATCAAGTTACATCAACTCAACTGGTTTGCGAACAAGATGCAAGAGTCGGACAACGTTAGTGTGATTGTCATTGGAGTTGCTGATGAATCGGAGTGAACAGCAGTCACAGCTGTGCCCCTGCTTCACGGCAGATTGATGTCGAGCGGTGCAGACGATAGCAAGAACTGGCTTGATAACATTAAGACAAATACGTGGCTGATATTTCGGCTAACTATTCACTTTCCGTTTAAACCTCGACTAACGTTTATAGACGACGTTGGGACCTTGTGTCTTTGTGAACAAAGTGAACAAAAATACCGTCGTTACCCATCAAAGGAGAGTATTCCGGAAGAGTGCAGGGTCCAGCGGCGTACGTGCTTTTAGCTCCAGGCTGACAGATTACCTACTAAACTAGCAGCTTTAGCTTAGCGGCTAGCATCGCTGAGCTGCCGCAGAGGATTGTGGGAAGAGAGAGGGGGGGCCGTGATCGCTGCGCGTCAATCGACGGTTGACCAACGGCTTCAGCAGGTTTTAAAATAAATGCACCAACCTTTGATTTCTACTCTGGTAAATGCAGCGGGTAAATTTGAGCGTCTGCAATGCGACACCAGTCCTGAACATTAGAGAATTGTTACTGTATAATTAGTAATTATTATTGTAAAATGATTAACTGATTTAACGATGAAGTTATCAGCAATAAAAAAAAAAAAGATCACATCTACAACCATTCACTACTTTCACAGGGATTTTACAGTCAATACAATGCAAACTCCCAACATATGCATCAACCCATTTCCATCACTTCCAGCCATATTTGCAAATTCATTATTTTAATATTTAAAACAGTCAGCAGCTCGGGGACAGGATAGCCAGATTGTGATCACACAAACATCTCTGGATTAACTGGAATTTAACATTGCAAATTTTTTATGTTTGGTATGTAGGTGGCTGTCCAATGCAAAATGATGAGCAAGAACTCTCCTCTAGCTTGCAGCCCATTGCTCTTGGTGTACTTAGATAGATAGATAGATAGATAGACAACTTTATTAATCCTTTTGGGAAGTTCCCGCAGGGAAATTGACATCTCCATCGCATACAGCACTGTCAGACATACATGTAGGAAAGCAGTACAGTAACCCAAATACCAAAACACCCAGTAAGAAAAAAGATAAATAATAAAAATAAATACTGTGACTGTACAAAGATGGTTGTTGCATAAATAGACAGATGCCGGGTACATTTATATTGCACATTACTATTGTAGATTAAGTTAAAAAAAAAAAAAAAAAAAAAAAAAAAAAAAAAAAAAAAAAAGTCATTCAGGCCCTTCCTTTTTTGTCCTCCTCCCCCCAAGTGAGTGGTGGTTGAACAGTTTTATGGCACGGGGAACAAAGGAGTTCCTCAGTCTGTGGTCCTGCACCTTGGGAGGAGCATCCTCCCACTGAAGGTGCTTCTCTGGCTGCTGAAGATTGTGTGCAGAGGGTGGCTGGCATTGTCCAGGATACTAGTCAGTTTGTTTAGTGTCCTTCTCTCTGCAACAGCAGCCAGAGGGTCCAGCCTCGTGCCAACCACAGAGCCAGCCCGCCTGATCAGCTTCTCCAACCTGGAGAGGTCTGTCTTTGAGGTGCTCCCACCCCAGCACACCACAGCGTAGGTCAGGATGCTAGCAACCACAGACTGGTAGAAGATCCCCAGGAGCTTTTTACAGATGTTGAATGATCTTAACCTCCTCAGGAAGTACATCCTGCTCTGGGTCTTCTTGTACAGCTGCCCCGTGTTGCTTGTCCAGTCCAGCTTGTTGTCCAGCCACAGCCCAAGATATTTATAGGTCTGCACGACCTCCACCTCCTCCGCTCCTATCAGAACTGGTCTGGGGTTGGGTCTGTCCCTCCCAAAGTCAATGACCAGTTCCTTAGTCTTTGAGGTGTTGAGCTGTAGATTGTTTTTGTGGCTCCAGACAACAAAATCCCTCACCAGGCTCCTGTACTCCTCCTCTTCGTCGCCACTGATACACCCCACGATGGCCGTGTCATCTGCGAACTTCTGGATGTGACACGTGTCCGAGTTGTAACAGAAGTCCGCGGTGTACAGGGTGAAGAGGAAAGGGGAAAGTACAGTCCCCTGTGGAGCTCCAGTGCTGCTGACCACAGTGTCATGCTGCTTGATTCAAAGTTGTAGCAATATGCTACACCTTCTAACATCTAGACAGCCCAAACATCTAAACAGCAAACTAATAAAATAAAAGTTTGCACAAATGTGCATAAGAGAGTCACAAATCAGTGTCCATTCTCATCACATGTGGTCTGTGGATTTGGCAGCTTTTGAGTATATGGCATGCTATAAATAAGGGACTGCACAGTAAGCATGGCCCAATGGATGATATACTAAAGATCAGCAACATCAATTAAGTCCCAAACTCAGATTCAGTTTTCTATTCTGAGCACCTGTTATAGGAAATATAGAGCTGTAAATTTTAGAGAAAATTTTAGAAAGCTGCTGCAGAGGCACCACTAAAACCTCCATCTCTGAGATCTCCCCCATAGACAAAGAGTCTGAGACCAAATCTGAAAAATGAGCATGACTGCTGTGGAGAACCATCCTGCAGGTAAACAACCCCCAAAAAGCCCTTTGTGGGAAATGTAATGGTGCTTCACATATGAGTCACTTTGTTGGTTTTTGAAGGCTCATTCAGTAACTCCTTGTGTGTGTTTATGGAAACAGAACATTAGCCGACACTTCAATAATTAATTAGCAGATTGTGTGGGACATGACAGGAACAGATGGTGCTGTTTTGGTTTTGCTCCATTCGCAGGAGACACATAAGTTTGAGTGTTCCCTGCAAAAACATCCAAAGTTCAACGGTTACAGTGTGTTAGTGTTATTGCGGACTAAAAAATAATTTGGATTCCAGGGAGTAATGACTGAACCCAGCTCTGAAAACATAATCTCTCACAAACAAAATGTTAGGGAACAAATGTTGACACAGCTGCTTTTAATTTAGATTTCAGACCGTGGGCTCTTCTCTTTGGGTACTTGGTGCTGCTGCTGAGAGTCATGGATATACTGTAGAGATGTTATGTAAGATGTCTTCTCCAAACCCAGCCCCTGGGAAATACTGTATACTTATTGTCTACAGCGGATATTCTTCTAAATCAACAAAGCTGCCATGGTAATGTGAGAGTCTTTACAGGTGTACTTGAACACAAGGCCCAAAGGGAACCACCATGTCTCCAAGGCAACAGAGGACATGCAACAATAGTGTTTTGGCTGTCCCGGTAAATGAGAGTTCCTAAGGGACTGACACAGGTAATACGATAACAGGACACTTCCTTCGCTGCTATTGATCTGTGGGGTAGCACCAAACCGACAGAGTTGGCTATATAACACTGTGCGTCACTACTTTGTGTTTCATTCATAAAAAAAAAAATTAATCTACTCCACTATAAACTTATTCAAGATTTGAAACATAGGCGTTTTATTTCAGTGCTTCCATTTTGCATATTTTACTGTAGTGCATTTCAGTATCAAATCTTGTCTAAAACAAAGGCATCTGGACATAATGAGTCACCTTAAGGATGTTTCACCACTCACCCAAGTGGCTTTTTACGTTCTAAATGATTGGTGGAGTTTAGGTTTTAATTAGAAACATCTATGGGAGGTGCACACTTGACATTCACAAGATCAGGGGTCCCAATTAACTGCAGCCATTTGCAATCAGAGGAAGTGGCTCGGATTAACTCACTTGTCCTGTGTACCTCTACTTATTCTATTAAGGTTAACAAGCCCGTTTGTATGAGCTGTTGTATGTTAATTGTACTGTTTAACTGTATATTACATCTTGTGTTGTCTAGTCTTGAACACACATATCTCTTATTTTGAGTTATAAACTGTGTATAAGGGTTTGTCATCTTGATCTGTTCTAATCCATTAATAAGAACAACTGCTGAATTGAAATGTTGTGCAAACATCTCTTCAGTCACCTTGCTTTTGGAAGTCAGTGATCATAAAACATTTTATAATGAGTCACCAAGTCAACTGTGAATATTTATAATGCATGGATAAAGAGCAAACTAGTATTCCTTCGCCAGGAGTCCCTTATCGGAACTGGTTTTCCCAAAACTTATGCATTTCTAAGGTTAAAGCATCTACGCATTCTGTCTGTTTGCAGCAATAAAAAAATTCTTACAGCTAAATACATGAAAACTTAGATTGCTGGCTTTCAAACCTCTCTTCTATTATGATATAATTTGCCAGATATAACTCTGAGTGTCTGCTTGGACAGGAGAAAGCCATGGAATGGAAATGTAACCAAATAAAGCAGAGATGGAGACAGAGACGCTTTGGCTGCTCTCTTCCTTTTATGGTAATGGCGCGTGGATATTAGGGGCGGGGCTGGTACGTAAACGTCATCAACGTGCACCGGACTCCCGGAAGCTTAGCAAGATGTGACATGTTTGGCTGAAGTTAACGGTGTTTGTGAGCACGTAGAGTGAAAATAAACCACTTTTCCAATCGTATTAAGTTAACCTGTATTGTGTGTAGCGTAGGAAAATGAGTGAGAGCGAGAAGCACAAGGTAAGGCAACAATTAAACGCCGTTTAAACCTTTTAGCTTAGCAGATTCCATTCAGATTCGTTTGTTTGTAGCTTTTCTGTCATCTCACTCAATTTATCTTTCAATCCAAGGACCCTTCAGCTTTGAAGGAGGAGGGGAACAATCTTTTCAAGGCAGGAGACATGCAGGGCGCTGTCTGCTGTTACACCAAAGCACTAAAGCTCAGCGACAGCAAAGCAGATAGTGCTGTTCTGTACCGGAACCGATCTGCCTGCTACCTTAAACTGGAGGACTACAGCAAGGCTGAGGCTGATGCTTCAAAAGGTCGGATGTTTCTCTGTGTATTGTTCATAATCATGTCACTGTCTTGTGCACTTCAGCAGTCACTTAAGGTTTCATTTTTGCAAGCTGTGCATACAAATACTTACTCACCTCAAACTAAGCTATGAATTGTTTTGGTTGCCACAAAAGTTTTTTAAAAAAAGATATCAACTCTTAAACCCTTTATAATTATTAAGTAGTTACTGTAGACCAATGTCTGAACTTTTAATATAACAAACTATTTATTATCATGAGATAATAGTCATCAATCAGGGCATTGCTGAATAAACAGTCTCTTTCACTTGCTGCGAATTTGATGAACACAGTTATGATGTCTGTCTTTTCAGCACTGGACACTGACCCAGGTGATGTCAAAGCCAGGTTTCGGAGGGCCCAGGCTTTTCAGAAGCTTGGTCGTCTCGACCAGGCTTTTCTGGACGCTCAGAGGTGCGCCCAGCTGGAGCCTAAAAACAAAGCATTCCAGGATCTGCTCAGACAGCTGGGAGCACAGATCCAGCAAAAGGTGATGTGACGTCGATGGACGTTTGTCTTAATATTAAACTGTTTTCTGATAACAGATGTTAATTAAAGTGTTGTCTCGTAACCCTTCAGTCAGCACAGCAAAACTCCACAGATGCCCGCGTGCAGCAAATGTTCTCCCTCCTCTTAGACACGTCTGCAAAAGACTCCGATCGACAGAAGGTAAGGATGGGCCACGAGTCTTAATACGTTTCTTTAATTTACTCTTAATATGTTGATTTGACCAAAATAATGCGACCCGTTAATCACTTTCAGGCTGCCCAGAATCTGGTTGTGCTATCTCGAGAAGAAGCAGGAGCTGAGCAGATCTTCCGTAACGATGGAGTGAAGCTACTTCAGAAACTTCTTCAGTCAAAGCTGGAGGAGGTTGTTCTCTCTGCTCTCAGGACATTAGTTGGGTTGTGCACAGGACATCAGTCTAGAGTAAGTGAGACAGTTCCCCATAAAGTTGTTCATGGCATTTAAAGTTTTTAAAGTCATTTTAATGGGCAAACGTATTTAAATCAGTTGCTTGGCAGCTTTTTTTGCTGACACCAAGTGTTCCTTTCAGACGATGGCTATAGTGAATGAGTTGGGAATGGAGCAGCTGTGTGCGGTAATGGGTACAGCAGCCTCCACTGTGTCTCTGGCTGCCTGCCACCTGCTTCAAGTGATGTTCGAGGCTCTGACGGAGGGTATGAAAAGAGAAATCAGAGGGAAAGATGAAGCCATACTCCCTGGTGAGTTTGGACACTGAAAATGTTTATATTTAGAATTTTTTATTCTCTTTTTAGTAAAAGAGGGCCGTGCAGTTTTCTGTTCTTTTTCCACTCATTGTATGAATTTAACACAGAGCCATCCAAGGAGCTACGTTCAATGCTGCGCCACCTCTTGGAAATGTTGCCTGCATCTAATGTGTCGGGGCCGGGAAGAGACAGCGCCATCAACCTTCTGGTCAAACAAGTACCGCGCAAGTCATTGAAAAACCCCAACAACTCCCTCACGTTATGGGTGATAGACCAGGGTATGAAACTCACTTGCTCTTAATCATATTTCTCTCATCATTATACTGTGTTGGATATAAATAGCCATATGTTTGACATACCAATGTTTCACTCCTTCACATTACTGCGAGAAGATATGTTTTCAAATAGTTTTGCAAGCATATCTTTTTCTTTGACATATTTAATACCTATTTCAGATTAATGACCTCTTTATTTTTTTCGTCTGCAGGGCTAACGAAAATTCTGCAGGTAGCCGGGACCGTCCCTGAGCTCTCAGAAGGACCACCTCTTACAGACAACTCTCACATGAGCTGCTCCGTCCTGCTGAGCAAACTCTATGACGACCTAAACAGCGACAAAGAGAGGGACAATTTCATCAAACTGTGTGAAGAATATGTTCAGTGAGTTGGCACCGAATAAAACTTTCTTATTCCAGAATTGCTTCCTCCTCAGTAACATAACATCATTGAAAGTCATTATTCAAGGCTTCAAGCCAAACGAATCTGTGACTAATTTTGTGTTTCTCGGCGAAGGCAACACTTTAGCCGACTTGGCCTGGATGCGAAGCTGCGAGCCATCCAGACGGTGTCAGTGCTCCTCCAAGGACCGAGCGACGTGGGAAACAGAACTCTGGAAATGTCAGGAATGATGGATGCTGTGATTTCTCTGTGTGCCTCCAAAGATGTAACTCACCAGCAGGTAGCTGTGGAGGCTCTTATTCATGCTGCGGGCAAAGCCAAGAGAGCCTCTTTCATCACAGCCAACGGAGTGGCCCTTCTCAAGGACCTCTACAAGAAGAGCGAGAATGACAGGATACGTGTGAGAGCCCTAGTGGTAAGTACTGCAGATAGTTGGAGAAAATAACAGCTCTAAATAGAGATAAAACTAACTGTTTTGTGTGGGTTACTACACAGGGTTTGTGCAAGCTTGGATCAGCAGGGGGGACAGATTTCAGCATGAAACAGTTTGCAGAAGGATCCACGCTGAAGCTTGCCAAGCAGTGCAGGAAGTATGTTTGTCTGTTTTGAATTTTGAACCTAGCTGTAGATTAAGATAAATGTGTCATTCTTGATTTACATACTTGCATAACCTGATTTAAAACAACAGGATTTTGGATGAAAAACAAATAAGAGGCAAGCTCTATCTCTTTCTTTGTTTAGATGGCTGTGCAATGACTCTCTGCCCCCAACCTCCCGCCGCTGGTCTGTGGAAGGTCTTGCCTACCTCACCTTTGATGCTGATGTGAAGGAAGATTTGGTGGAAGACAAGAATGCTCTCTTGGCCATGTTTGAACTAGCAAAGGTTTAACCAGTCTTTTTATTGCTTTCAATATTGAACATCCGAAGATAATTTTGATGTGATTTTGGACTGCTGATGGCGTTTATTTTGAGTACCCACACCATATTGCATCACACTGACATCCTTCTTGCGTCTTCCTGCAGTCTGAGGACAAGACTGTGCTCTTCGCTGTGGGCTCCACCTTAGTGAATTGCACCAACAGCTACGAAGTGGAGAAGCCAGACCCTCAAATGGTGGAGCTGGCCAAGTACGCAAAGCAGCATGTGCCTGAGGAACACCCCAAGGTACTGTTTGAATGCTCCTTTGTTTTCCGTGTAGAGCTTGCATTACAAAGTGTATCTTTAAGATTGAACAGGATCTGTAGTATCTTATCTGTAGGTGTATTTTTATTCTACAAAGTGTAGCTGTTTCACTTGAAGCCATTTTTCTTTTTATATCAGGATGCACCTTCTTATGTGGAAAAAAGGCTGGGGAAGCTACTGGAGGCTGGTGTGGTGTCTGCATTGGTGTGTATGGTCAAACAGGAGAGCCCTGCCCTCACTGAGGCTTGTAAGGAGTGTATTGCCAGGTAAGAAAGTCAGTATTAGTATTTTTTACTGACTGTTCTCCTCTGTAATTTTTTATGGTTAATGACAATTTTCACTGCAGGGTGTTCTTGGCTCTGGTGGAACGCCAGGAAGACAGAGGGACAGTGGTGGCACATGGTGGGGGAAAGGTAGAGCGAATACTTTAGCCTGCACACCGGACTGAGCGTGTTGCTTTTGGAGGTTTTAAATAATTTACGCTTGCTGTTCTCCTCCTCAGGCTCTGATCCCACTTGCGTCTGACAACACGGACGTGGGAAAAATCAAGGCTGCACAAGCCCTGGCAAAAATAACCATCACTTCGAATCCAGAGATTGCCTTCCCGGGAGAAAGGGTAAACACGCAGGCTGTAAACACGCAGGTGTAAATAACTTCTCTCGTTTAACCTCGTCTTGCATTCTGTTGTCAGATCTATGAGGTGGTGCGCCCGCTCGTCAGCCTTCTGAGTCTTGAGTGCACCCTGCTGCAGAACTTCGAGGCACTGATGGCTCTCACCAACCTGGCTGGGATCAGTGAAAGACTCAGGTTGGCCACTAGGGGGCAGTGTGTCCTAAGAATACGTGCACAAAGAAGTCGATAGTTGTGATAGTTTATAGATTTATAAATACATTTTTAGTTTCGCATACAAGGTCAGCTTTTACCTTCTAAATGATATAAGGGCCATGAAAATGTTTTTAATTCTTGTGGGGCAAGAACAAGTGACTTTATTTGGACTTAATTTGTAAACATGAACTTCTTCTAGAGCAAATTAAAAATTACAAGTCAAGTTCTTCAGGGCATGTACAGGCCATGTCACAATCTATGCAACTAAACCACTGATAATATTTTAAGAAATGTTAACGTATTCGCTTTCTTCATAACACTGTCTCTGTTTCACAGACAAAAGATCATAAAGGAGAAAGCTCTTCCAAACATTGATGGTTACATGTTTGAGGAGCACGAGCTGGTCCGAGCTTCTGCCACAGAGTGCATGTGCAATTTGATTTTAAGTAAAGAGGTAAGCCACAAATTACAATAAACAGCATCAGTCAGTTTAAAGCAGCTTGAATTTGTTCTCTGCGTTTAATCCATCAAGGCGAGCAAACTTGGATCAGTGAGCATAACTCCTATAGAATCGATGGCACACATCTTTGGAAAAGTTGGGCTAACAGCAGCGGTGTTTGTCGTGTCCTCAGGTGCAGGAACGGTATCTGGACACAGGGACTGAACGTCTGAAGCTGCTCGTGCTTTACTGCGGGGAGGAGGACGAGAGGCTGCGGAAAGCTGCAGCAGGAACTCTGGCCATGCTGACCGCTGAGCTGCCTGAGGTCTGCGCCCGCATCCCTGGAACTGTAAGACATCCCATCAACATCGCATTCACATAATGAAACTAATGATTGCTTAACCTCACATGGCTCCTGTTGTCTTTTCCTCTCAGACAAAGCACTGGCTAGAGATTGTGCAGGCTTTGCTGCTCTGCGAAATATCCGACCTACGTCATCGCGGAGTGGTTATCATCCACAACATGATGCAGGCGGAGAAGAGTCTGGCTGAGACGCTCATGGAGAGCGAGGCTCTGGAGATTCTTTCGGTCCTTGCAAAGGGAGGCGAGGGTGTTCCAGATGCTGTCTCCAAGGTAGCTCAGAACTGTCTGGATACAGCCATGGAGTACGGTATCATCCGAAGCAGGGAGGAAGAGGAAAAGATCAAAGGAACTGAACCCTGAAAACATATCTGCTGTGTGTAGATGTGCCTTTTGTTAGGGTGTAAGTGCTTTTATGTCATTTCAGTCTTACAGGAAATGGTTTCTTGAAATGTGTCTTAACCAAAATCTGAGAAAAGCAATAAGGAACTGAATGAAGAACGATATTAAATGACAACCAGCAGATATTCACATAAGTATTTTTCACATATGGGTTTGAACTGCTGCTTCACACTGCGTCCTTAGGCTTGTGAATTTTCCTGAATGTCTGCATTTTCCATAAATTAGACTTCCCTACATATTCTTTACATTTTCTTAAAAGAGCAACATTCCTTCATGTGTGCTGATGTTTTTATTTGTGTCATTATAACTATCACGTTTACACACTACTTGATTGAAACGAGTAAAAAAACACACAAAACATTTCATTCACACGTGTTTTTGGTTTTATGTCATCACTTTTATTGACACACACTACATTCCCAGTGTGCTACGTGTATGGTTTATTTTGTTTTTATATAATTATCACTGTACACATGGAAAATAAATAAAAACATCTACCATATTTGTACTGTATACTGGATATTCGTTCATTTTCGCTGTTGTTATGAAGCACATGTCTAACATACAGCCCGAGACGAGACGGCCCCAAAAATTATAATTAATTCATTAACTGCAGTTTTTCCAGTAAAAGTATTCTGCCATTCCTTGCGTGAAACCAAGGAATGGCTATTGTTAAACACAGGTTTAACAAGAGTTGTGGATATAAGTCAGCACTGAGACCCACAACTAAACAAATTTCACTTCTTTTTCTTAAGAAATGTCCAGTTCATTACATGTTTGTAATAATGCAGTTCATTAAATGTAAACACTTTCATAAAGTATGTCTTTGCACAAGGGAGATATTTGGAGTTGTTGTTATTTATAGGTTAATACGCTACTGTGTAAGTGGTTCGCACCCCTTGAGATCAAATTGGGCTGCATGTGGCCCCTGAACTAAATATGAGTTTGACACCCGTTATAAAGCGACAGAACAGCGCATGCGCAGAACTTCCTTCCGTCATGAGTGTTTTAATTTCGCGGACAACTGCGCAACGCGGCGCTCGGAGCCGTTGCTAGGGGTGCAGCAGTATAAATGCGCTGGTTTGGTTTTGGTTTTAACGCATTTGGACAGATATATGTCCAGGACAAATTAGATAAAGATGTAATAAGCGACAATGAGGTTAAAGTGATCGAACCAACAGAGCTAAGCAGTCATGTGGACAGAAGCTGCTGTCAAATCAGAGCAAGTTGGAGTCGAAGAGCATCTTTACATTTAGATGGTGAGCGCAGGGGAATATCGTCAGTAATCATATCGCGCTTTTTATATAGCCATTAACTTGTGTGTTATTTTTCTCCGCCTGTTAGGGGACAGCTGTGTGTGCCTGGCAGGTTTCGGGGTGTCTTCTTCCTCCGAGTGCTGGGACGTCTGTCCTGCAGAGAGCCGAGGATGTAGAGATGCGTCCATCAGTGAGTCACACCTGACCCTGGCTTTCACGGACAGGATTGAAACCTGGGATCTGCAGAAGAAAGAGAAGGCTCCAGCCTGGAGTATGGAGATTAAAGCTCAGTCAGAAAGCTCTGGTAATGTGCATTTTAATATCTTATGCAGTTGACACACGGCAGGAAAAAAAGTGTTATATGAAATGCCAAGAGGCTCAACAGTGCCCTTCATACTGCAGCTGTGAATTTTCCTTTGGTACCTGGAGGTTATGTCACCTCCAAACCTCCCTTCTACTGCTCCTTGACACCACAACTGAAAGCCAAGAGTCTGGCACTGGGTGGAGAGCATGCCGTCCTCCTCACTGCTACTGGAGTTGTGTACACCTGGGGATTGGGCAGGTAGATAGGCTACACACTTACATTTGGCTTTAATGAGAACGTCACCAGTAACTCCATCATACATATATCTTGATTTTGTGTGTTCATTTGACAGCCATGGTCAGTTGGGGCACGGAGGCCTCATCTCTGAGGAGGAGCCCAGGGCAGTGGAAGCTCTCTGGGGGATGCCCATGAGCTCCGTGGCGTCAGGAGGCTGGCACTCCGTTTGCATTAGTGGTAAGTTTATAATAAAGATGTATGTAGTGCTAACTGTAGAAACAATAAAGTGATCTAAGATGATCTTTGCTTCATAGATGGGGGTGACCTTTATGTGTGGGGCTGGAATGAGAGCGGCCAGCTTGGGCTTCCTTCACGAGGTCTGAGGACAGCATCGCAAGGGAAATGTGGCCAACAAGCAGGTTTGTCAGTGCCATTTGAAATGTAGTAGTAATAGTTACTATAATATATAAACTAGTAGCTTTGAAAGCTATAAATCCTTGCCAAATGTTTACCTTCACGAGAGAAAACTGCTGTTCTCCATGATCGAGATGGCTCAATCATTCCTATAAATACAGAATAATGTAATTTACTGTATGCTGCCCTTTGTTGTACTCAGTAGTAATATCTTAATAAAGTTTTACATCATTAAACTGTTTTGAACAGAGGAATTGGACCAAGATACCAGCACATCTCCTGGCAAAGACTTACAGGAGGGAGAGAAAAGTGAAGAAGTATTTATATCAATCCAGGCTTTCCCCGCTCTTCTGGATGTTACTCCATCGTGTGAAATCCGGACAGTCAGCTGTGGCTCTCGGCACACAGCTGCGGTAACAAGTAAGACATTTCTTTTGATAATGACTTTACACTGAGGTACTTTTTTTAGCAAACATATCTCGTGTCATCTTTACCATATGTTTTTTATTTATTATTTCAGCTACAGGTGACCTCTACACTTGGGGATGGGGTAAGTTTGATTTTAAAGTTGTGTTAAATAAAAGGCTTCCCAGTAGCAGTACCGATCAAGTCAAACTGAAATATAACAATATGTGGTTAGTACAATCTGAGCTTTTCCATGTACCATTACCTTTTCAGGTGAATATGGCCAACTGGGACATGAAACCTTACAGAGTTCAGATGAGCCTCAGCGTGTGGAGTTTTTCAGGGTGGAGCAGATGCGTGTGGTTGATGTAGTGTGTGGCACATGGAACACATTCACTGCAGTTGTCAAGGAGGAAGTAGCACGCTCTTAAATACACCACCAATTCCCGCTAATTAACATGTACAGTGAACTCTGGACAGCATCCAGTACCAGGAAGTGTAAATGATCTGAACAAATACATGGACGATTTGTATTAAATATATTTAATGATATATTATGTGTTGGTATGTCTGTATATAAAAAAAAACATTATTGTTGATCAAGATAAAAAGGTTATATTTTGTTATTGATGTTAAAAAACTTTTAAAATGACATATAAAGCAGTCAAGGCAGTAAAATTCACAACTAAATATAATTTAAGGCAAGTATAGAAAATTGTTCTGACTTAAAATTAGAGACAGTCACATGAGAATTAAAGGGTGATGCATCTTCACAGTCCACAAGAAATCTTCACAGCACAATCTTGAAAGAACTATGGAGAAATGAAACAATAACAGAAGCTGTTAAGCTTTGTACAAACATGAGCAAAACACATGTACACATCAGTGATAAGAGCATTCACCTGACAAAATCTGGTGATCTTGAAATGACGTGCTGAAACTCTGAAAGGTTCACAGTCCCATCCTTGTCAATGTCTGACTCTTCAAGAATCTAAACAGCATGCAGAGAAAACAGAAGTTAAGACTTACTGACACGTTACTGCCCTTGTCAAAAGGTACACTAGTGAAAAGCAAACTTATTTCCACTATAACTGTCCTGCACTCAATCTTGATGATATTCATTATTTGTTTAAAATACCTGAGCTATTGATTCAACTGTGTTTTTACTTTGAAAGACTGTTTTGTAGTACTATTGAACGGTGTTGTGCTGACGTGTTAGTTTTATTTTGTAGGCCCCATTTTAGTCAGTGAGCTAGGCTAAATAACAAACACTTTTGTGCTTCAGCAGTTTAACAGCACCACAAACTACATCCTCCAAAATAATAATACAGCAGAATTACCACCTTTCTTACACTGTTTCAGGATAATCTAAACATTATAACGCTCATTAAGTACAGTACTGTTATATTAGTACATCCATTTTCACTAGTGTACCTAATGATTTGTATCCTGCAACCACATGCTGTTTTAACAAGCCAGTGTGTCTCCCAACAGCTTAAACGAGAAGAAGCCTCATTGAACTTACATTGTTGATAAGCTGTCTCATTTCTTCACCGGTGAGTCTCATTTCAACCGTGTCGCCGGTCAGGCAGTTAACCAGTTTCTCCAGATCGCCAAAATCAAGGGTCCCATCACCATCAAAGTCTGTAAATATAAAAACTAAACATTATGTCCATCCTTACCTGCTCAATTAACCAGCTTCTGTTTTATCGAGTTATTTACCAAATATGCGGAAAGCATAGTGGGATTTGATTTCCATGGAAGCAGAGTCGCTGAAGGCACTCAAAAGATCCAGAAAGTCCTCAAATGTGAGGCTTCCATCTTTCTGTTCAGATGTTGAAAATACATGGCAGATTCTTTCCCTGAAAGGGTTGGACTGTGACAGGGAGAAGTACAAGGGTCAGTGCAGTTTATCAGCAACAAACATTTCCTTCAGGACACAAATCAGAGGACAATCCCAACCACTAAGCAATAACTAAATCACGCAACGCCACATATCCCTTGTACTTAAGATATCCTTTTACCTTGAGCTCTGGCAGAGTAAGAATCTTCGCCATTGGTACTCGGGTATTTGTAAAATCTCTGTCATCCTTTTCGAGCAGTTCAGAGAATCTCTTGGCAGCACTAAATAAAGAAGCCACAGGTGAATCAATAAAAGCAGTGGTGAACTAAAATTGGAGATGGTGGATTGAAAAGCTTTTGTTTAATTGGTAACTTGTAATGCGTGACTTACAGAAGGATTTCTTGTTTTGTCAGGAAGGTCAGCTCCTGAAAGTAAAAGTAAACACAAATAAAATCCAAGATCAACTTTACATAAACACAATCTTTATATTTTAGCATTAACAACAGCAACTCATTGCGTTGGTAAGCGTAGTGTTATTCAATAAAGTCAACACCGACTTTATTTCATAAGAAATACGACTTCAATAGTAAATCATATTGTTATTCTAAAGACAAGTCTGTAATAGTTTTATTTTGACTAAAAATCTTAGGCTGAGTTAGCTAATTGTCTTCTGCTGCTACGGGGTGTTAAAATAGCTGTTGACAACTTCAGCTATTCGATCGACATCAGTTCATATAAGCTTCACGACACTTTTTTTGGGCACTTACTTGGTATTCCGACAGCTGTTCCTTCCCAAGTTGACTTGCCGTCGTCCCCATCTCGAACTTCTCAACTCGAAAATGTCCTTTAGTTGTTGTAAATAGTTACCCAGCGAGCCACAACACCGCTAATGTGTTTTTGCATAGCTTACTTCCGGTTTCTGGGTTGCGCGTTCACTTTTGCGTCGCGTGTGCACCGGATTCCAGTCAATGACGGTTTCTATAGTGACGTAGTTAGAAAGGGCCAACAGGTGGCTGCTCAGCCCAGCTAACCATAACATTTGGAGGTATGACTGTTGATTTTGGCACAGTTAACGCGTTAAAAACAAAACTGACTCATTACTTAGGATCCTATTTCTAGTTTGACCTTATTTTTAAATAAGGAATCGTCTTGTGGGCAGCGTTTTGTTTTCTGTAGCAGTTTATGTGTCAAGAAACAATGGGGGAGACCCATAGAAATACTCAAATTAAATCATTGATTTAATAATTCATATTGTTTGTATTATTTATTTATATGTATTTGTCTTACCTTACCAAACACAGCTATTTTAACAGAACTGTTGTATTTTTGATTGTCTCTATACAATCTTCTGTTAAAAGCAGAATAATTTAGAGAAACATTTGTCATATTGGTTTTATAGTTTTATCATTGACAGCAAAAACTATACATTGTCTTCTATAAATAAAATCTTAATCTTACTAATAACCAAGATGTTAAATGTTATAAAAACAAAAACAATTAGAGCCTACTACAAAAAAGCATCTTATGCTTAATTATTAAATCAGAGCATTCTCACTAATTAGTAAAATATGTATTTGAACTGAACTCAGTCCACAAATATGAAGACTAAACGAAAGTACTCTAAACAAAACTGAATGTACTGTAAATCAGACATAGATGAAAATCTTGTGAGATGATCAGGAGGTGATTAACTCAACCCTGGAAAGGCGCTCCCTGGAAAGTTAAGCACCTTGGTTTGTCTCCCAGTCTGTCGTATCTGAAACAACAACAGAAGCACATCACAGCATGTAGAATGATGCAGGTGAGATTTTCATTTCTTAATACTAAATTTATTCTTGTGAGATTGTACCTGTCATTTTTGTCCCTTCCTTGGTCTCAGCTGGGACCCCAATGCCATATTCGTTTTCACCTGTGACTCTGAAGAAGTAGATTCCTCCTTCCTCCAGGTCAGACACCCTATAGGACAGTCGGCGGCATTTGTCTGTGAGTCTTGTCCACCCCTTTCTGCTAATGTCCCGGATGTCTACAAGGTAGTGCTTCACAGAGGCCCCTCCCTCATTCTCAGGAATGTCCCAGGTTACGGTGGCAGAGGTCTTGGTCACGTCTTTTACAGTTATGCGGGTTGGCGGACCAGGTGAATCCAAAACCCTCACATTCAGGGTCAAAGAGGCAGATCCAGCAACGTTTTGCAGTTTGACTGTGTATTTGCCGGAATCATCACGTGTTGCCCGCTCCACTGTGATAGAGGTGATGGAGCTGGTGGTGTTGATCAGTCCTCTGACTCTCAGATCTACATCTGCTTTGTCCCATGAGACACTGGGAACAGGTTTACCTGTGAAAGGCACCGTCAAAGTGAAAGAGCTGCCGTCTTTAACAAGTAGGGTTTTCCTCATCTCAGGGCTAACGTCAAACTTGGGCGTCTCCTCTCTCTCCATGGCTACTTCAGGATCTGTTTCAGGGCTGGGTTCACTGATGCCTATCTTATTTATGGATCTGACAGTAAAAATATACGCTGTCCCTGTCGTGAGGCCAGTTACTGTAAACTCTGTCTTATCTGTGTTATGAACACCAACAGCCCATTCTTCATCAGATGGTTTTCTGAATTCAACTTTGTATCCTGTAATGGCTGCTCCACCGTCAAACAGTGGCTTGTTCCATGACAGAGTAATGGCGGACTTGGATGAATCAACTATGGTGGGCTTTGCTGGAGGGGAAGGGAGAAACTTCGGATCCTCTGCTAGGGTGAGTGGACATGGGAGACTGGGCTCACTTAGGCCAGCAGCATTCTCCGCAAAGACTCTGAATTCATACTCACATCCCTCGTGTAGGCCAGAGGCTTTGACTCGTAGGTCATAAACTGGTTTCTTATTGACCCTGACCCAGCGGACGCCCTGCTTTTCCCTTTTCTCTATAATGTAACCACTGATGCGGCTACCCCCATCAGAGACAGGCCTCTTCCAGCAGATGGTCATAGCTTCAGTGGTTGCACTTGTGACTTCGACATCCATTGGAGCAGATGGTATCGTAAAGGGATCCATGGCTCTGACTGGCTCACTTTCCAATGTCTCACCCTCCCCATATTTGTTCACTGCCCTCACTCTAAACAGGTATTCATTTCCTTTGAGCAGCTTGGTTATTTTGCAAGTAGTTGCCATCATGTCACCATACACAAGGGTCCAGGCAATGCGGCTGGTTTCACACTTCTCAACAATGTAGTACATGATCTCAGCTCCACCAGTCTCATGAGGGGGTCCCCATGAGAGGGTGCATTTTTCTGCTGACAGTCCGGACACTTCCAAGGGTCCAGCAGGTGGACCTGGCCTGTCCAACACTTTACAGTTGACAACTTTCGATGTGGTTCCACCTGAACTCTGCAAGGTCAGAGTGTACTGTCCAGAGTCTTTCCTAACACTTTCTCTGATGAGTAGAGAGGTATGTGTCTTTGTTGCAGTTATCTCAACCCTTCCCTTGGTGCCAATATTTCTGCCATTCTTTAACCAAAACACTGTTGGGTTGGGACGGCCAGAGATGTCAGCGTCTATTCTTAGGAGGTCTCCTGCTTTGACAACCACCACCTGTTTAAATTTGTCCTCCATGGTAATTTTGGGTGGCTCCACATCATGCTGTACCGTAACAGGTCCAGTGGTTTCAGAGGGCGCACTGAAGAGCTCAGCTGCATTCTTTGCAATAACACGAAAATCATACTGTTCACCCTCTGTGAGGCCAGTCACTTCCAAGTAGGTGTCCAATAAATTTGTAAAGTTACACTTGAGCCAGAAATTATCTGGCAGCTCTTTGCGCTCAACAATATACCCGGTTATTTTAGCCCCACCATCATATTCTGGTTTGTCCCATGACAGTGAAATAGAAGTGTTGGTTATATTGGTGACTGTGAGGTTGCTTGGGGGATCACACTGGTCTCTCGCTGCTACAGGTTCAGACGCCTTACTGCAAGGTCCAACACCTGCAATATTCTCTGCAGAGACCCGGAACTCATATATCAGACCCTCTTCAACACTCGTTACCTTGTATTGGTTCTCAGTCACTGGGCTTCTGTTTAACTTTGTCCACAGAATACTACTTTGATCTTTACATTCAATATTATAACCAATAACAGGACTGCCACCATCACTGTCTGGTTTGCTCCAAGCAATGACCATTACAGACTTTGAGGCCTGCACTACATGGAGGTTGTTTGGTGGACCAGGTGGCTTGAAGGGATACTGTGCAACAACAGGCGCCGTCTCAACAAAGTGGCTCTTTCCGTAGCGATTCTCTGCAGCAACACGAAACTGATACTCAGTGCCCTGTGTCAGACGAGAAATCTTGATTGATGTCCTTGCAACTGTAGCTGACACAGTCTGCCATATTGTGCTGCCTGTGTCTCTTTTCTCAACTACATAATTAGTGATTTGACATCCACCCGTGTAATGTGGGGGCTGCCATGACAAAGACACGAAGTCGGCACTCACATCATCCACACTGAGATCACTTGGTGGGCCAGGTCTTTCAAAAACATTAACAAAGATTTCAGCAGATGCTGTTCCAACAGCGTTGGTCAGGGTCACATCATACACTCCAACATCTATCTTGGTTGCGTCTTTGATAATGATCTGAGATGATGTGTCGGTTGTCTGCACATTCACTCTGCTTGTTTCCTTCAGTATGTTTCCATCTTTTTTCCAGGCTGCTGTAGGAGATGGCACACCTGTGAATGGAACATCAATCTTCAAATCGTTTCCTGCTTTCACGCTGAATGTGTTGGACAGCAGATTAATAATGGGCTCTGTACTTGTGTCCTTCACTATAACAGGTGTCAACAGGGGCTTTGGTTCACTCCTTCCCTTTTCATTCACAGCACTCACTCTAAAGAAATACTCTTTTCCTTTTGTCAGCCCATTAATAGTCACTTCTATTGCTTTACTCTCTGAACATGCTGTCCATGAGTCATCTCCTTGTACCTGCATTTCTACAATGTAACATGTGATTTTGCTCCCTCCATCATGCTCAGGCTTCTCCCAAGAGATTCTTGCGCTATTGCAAGTGACATCAGTGAGTGTGATTTTGCCAGGAGGCAGAGGCACCTCAGACACTTTAACAGGCTCAGTGGTCTCTGCTGGCAGTCCGCTGCCAAACTCGTTCACAGCTAGAACGCGGAAATAATAGAAACACCCTTCCTGTAGATTGTCAATTTTGTATGAATTCCTCACACAGTTGCTACAGACGCTTGTGAATGCCTTCCTGGCCTCCTCCCGCTTTTCTACAATGTAGTGTGAAATCTTTGCTCCTCCGTCAATGCAGGGTGCCTCCCAGGAGATGGACACAGAGTCTCTCTTTACATCCTTTACCAGTAGGTTTGTGGGTGCACTGGGAGAATCCATTATTCGGACGTTGATGAATGCTGATTTGGTGCCACAGCAGTTCTCAGCAGTCAACACATACTTTCCAGTGTCCTTTCTATTGACGTTCTCAATCAGTAACACAGTGTAGGAGCTTGTTACCTCAATTTGAGCACGCTCACTGAGAGTGCCACCTTCCTTTGACCATTTAACCTCAGGATCAGGCCTCCCCCTGATGGTAACAAAGAGACGTAAAGTGGAACAGGCTCGAACACTGACCATCTTCCTCAAGGAACTGTCCAGTTCAATCTCTGGTGCCTCTAATTTTTCAGCCGCTACCACACACCCAGGCAGGTCCACATGCTCTCCGACTCCAGCAGCATTCATTGCACGTATGCGAAAATTGTACAGTGCATTTGTTTTTAGGCCTGTTGCAGTGTAGTTTGTGTCCTCTACACCTGTGCTTGGTGGGCATGTAATCCATTCATCTTCTGCTGCTTCTTTCATCTCAACCACAAATCCACTGATGGCTGCTCCACCATCATAGATAGGCTTTGACCAGGTCAGAGACACGGTGTTGCTGGAATAGTCTGTCACTTTGGGGTTTGTAGGTGGACCAGGTGGGTAAGTAGCTTCACATGCTTTGATATACTCACTTGGCTCACTGGGAGCACCTACACCTGCAGCATTTTCTGCAAGTACTCTAAACTGATAGTAATGTCCTTCTGCAAGCCCTGTGCATCTGAAACGTAAGTCGTTTAGTCTTCTCTTGTTGCACTTGGTCCATCTGACACCATCTTTGTCACGTTTCTCCACGATGAAGCCATCAATCTCTGAGCCTCCATCTGTCTCAGGCCTTTCCCATGTTAGAACCATGGAGTCACCAGTCACAGCGCTGGCTACAGGGGTAGAAGGTGCACTAGGTGTTGTGAAAGGATTTTGTGCAACAAAGGGCTCGCATTCCACAAATTCACCAACACCAAATTTATTCACGGCAGCGACCCTGAATATATATTCTTTGCCAGGAACCATTTTCGTCACTTTGTAACTGACGGCTTCAACGTGAGGGTCTACACCTGTCCATGTTACACGGCTGGTCTCCCTTTTTTCAATGATGAAGTGGGTAACGCTGGCGCCTCCATCATTTACAGGGGGGTTCCAGTGAAGATTGCACTTCTCTGCGCTGACAACTTTCACTTTTAGTTCCCCATCAGGAGGACCGGGCCTATCCAGGACTTTCACGTTAACTGGAACCGTTGTTGTTCCACCGATGTTACTGAGGCTTAGAACAAAGCGTCCCCCATCCACTCGTGTACAGTCTCTGACAGTTAGAGTTGTATGAGTGAGGGTATTTTTGAGCTCAGTCCTTGGGGTAACTTTGTCAATTTCCCTTCCATCTTTTAGCCACGTTACTTCAGGCAGAGGCTTCCCAAAGTAGTCGGCATCAATAACAAATGTCTCTCCAGCCTGAACGACAATAGTACTTTTGAACTTTGGATCAATGAAGGCAGTGGGCCCCTCAATAACATCCTGAGCAATGATGGTTAAACTTTCTGAAGGCGTGCTCCAAACACCAGCACCATTCTTAGCAGTTACTCTAAATTCATAACTTTGTCCTCCAGTTAGACCTGTGACCGTGAAAGCATTCTCGATAACATTTGTAAAATTTGCCTTCATCCATCTGCCATCTGGGAGCTCCTTCTTTTCAACAACATACCCTGTTATAGTACTTCCACCGTCATACTTGGGTTTTTCCCACTGAAGTGTGATGTTTTCTCTAGTAATGACAACAGCCTCAGGTTTACCAGGTGGATCACAGCGGTCTCTTGCTACATAGCATTCAGATACCTTGCTCGGTGGGCTGAGTCCAGCTATATTTTCAGCAAAAGCTCTGAATTCATACTCAATCCCTTCCTCTAGCCCACTTGTTTTGAAGCGAGCATCCGATATAACGAACTTGTTTAACTTGGTCCATAAAATGCTGTTCTTCTCTTTACGTTCAAGATGATAGCCGATGATGGGGCTCCCTCCATCTCTGACTGGAGGCTCCCACTCAACCACCATGCTGTACTTTGTCACAGTGGACACAACCGGGGTACCAGGAGCTGCCGGCACAGTAAATGGAAACTGTGCCATTACAATAGGAGAGGTGATTGCTGTACTTTTTCCATACCTATTTTCTGCAAACACTCTGAATTGGTATTCACTTCCTGTCTTCAGCTTGGTAGCTTTGATTGTTGTTCTTACTGTTGTTGCCGACACGGTTTGCCATTCTGTATTCGTAGTTTCCCTTTTCTCCACCACATAGTTGTCTAGCTGACAGCCTCCTGTGTATTCAGGTGGCTCCCAGGAGATGATCGCATAGTCAGAACTGACCTCATCAATCCTCACGGGCCCTATGGGCGGGTCTGGCTTTTCAAGAACAACTACAGTGATTTCCCCTGTATATTTTCCAGCACTGTTGCTAGCAATGATTGAGTATTGACCAGAGTGCTCCCTGGCAGCGTGTCTGATATGAAGGACTGTTAATGAGGCTGTGGTTAAAACCATTAGCCTTGATGTCTCTTTAACTGCCTGACCATCTTTTTTCCACTCAATCTTTGGGGCTGGGTGCCCAGCCACTGGAATCTCTACTTTCAGTTCTTCGCCATTTTTGACACTGAATGTGTTAAAAGTTATCTGGAGATTTGGCTTTATAGCATTTTCAACGTCTGCGGGTGCAGGCTGGGTCTGAGGGTTGTGTTCGAGATTTTCTGCAGTAGCAGCAGGTTCTCCTAGAAAAAGGTAAGACAGTTAAACAGGTGAATCATTTCACTGGATCACAGTTGTGACTCATATAATATGCATTACAGTGACAGTAATTATGTCTGCTGTATTTCTTCTATCATTCTGTATATTAAGCAGATCACAACAGTTTTCTTTTGTTTCAGTATTTTGACTCTATTAAATAAACAGTTCTTTTAAAAAAAAAGGTTTGCAAATGACCACTGATTACATAATTATGTGTACAGTATTATGACCTGAGTGTTTTTGACGACATTCTTATGTAAAATCACCAACAGTGAAGCCCAGCAGATATCTTTCTGCCAGAGACAGTAGGTGAAGCTAATGTTCATCTCTCAAATAACAGGAGAGATTAACCCTTTTTACCACAGGTGGGAACATAGAGAATGAAACTGAGATTTCAAATCCAAATCTATCTGACCATGAAATCCTAAACTAAGCACTTGTAATTAAAGTATGATTATAAAGAATCAAGGCAACGCTGTTTCAGAATGATGGCAAGCCTACCTTGGACAATGAGTGAGCGGGATGACTGGGAAATCTCAGCTCTGAGCCCTGCATCAGTATCCTGTGTCACATTTAAATTTAGAGTGTGAGCATTAACCCCTGTTTTCATTCCCATCTACGAGGACAAACGTTATTAAAAAAAAAAATGTTAGATTAAAGATGAGCAAACACTTGAACAGGGAAACATTTTTTTATCCTTAGGCTGTAACCTTGTTTGGTCACTGAGAAGTAGCCTACACAATAGCATTATCTTCACATTAAAATTAGTTGTAAGTCTCTTAAATGTTACCAGAACTTTGACAAACGTTTAAACAAGTTTGTAGGCTGTCTAAGTGAGTGTTATCTGTTAGTAACAGAAACTCTTGAAGGTGTTAAAAATACATTTGTAACCAGAGGCATTTGTAACCAGACAGGCATCTCTTCTGCCAAACAGAAGAAAGTCTATTATTATATACTATATAACAGTTAATGCTCTCATTAAATATTTCACTTCAGTAAGATACAAAAAAGCACTAAAGTTACTGTTACTGAAGGTACTTATTTGGCTCCCTAAACTCTCTCAGTTCTATATTAAAATTACTAAAATCATTACAATTGTAATTTTCAAGCACTTACTTCATTATTGCCATCATCCATCCTGTCCCTTACTTGAAATTATATATAAGAAATGAACGTGAACTCAAAACTCAGCTTGCTCCGTAAGTTAACGTTATGGTCGTCTCTTAACTCTGCCAGTCACTGCCTGCTTTATCTCCAAAGGCATGCAGTGTCTAAAATAAGCATGGTGCAGGATTGGCCAGCTGCTCATTCTTTCAAAGTTAGCTTAGAAGGATCATCTGGGAAATAATGGAAAATTGCTCAACAGTTAAATATTGTGCACCATCTACTCCTGTTAAAAATGGTTTAAACATGTGACTTTACAATTTAGATATTCTCTAAATACAATTTGGGAGTTTAGAATAAGTGAGTGCAAAAAAGCAGTTCTGAAAAAAATAGCTATCTAAAAAAAGAGATAAATGCGCGAATATTTTTTAACACAATTATAACAATACTAATAAATGAAACGTAGCAATTAAATTAATTCCCAGAAACTTTTATTCTGAAAAATATAACCGGAACCACCAACGAAGAAGAACACGCACACGGTACAAGGAAGCTGGCCAGTAAAGCTAACCGGTTGTAGGAAAGTTATGAACGTTATGGATATATATACACGGTTTAGCTAATGTGCATTTTAAAAATGCGTTTAATCACCTTGTGTCAAGGCGCTGAGTTTGTCCTGATGTCAAAATGAAAAGGTGAGGTTACGACTCTTTTTAAATCAGTGTTTGTGCCATGAACACCCATTCAATGAAACTAGCGTTAGCGTCAATGGCATTGGTGTTTGCTTAGTGAGGTGAGCTGTTGTTTTAAGCTAATATGTGATTCTACCCACCTATACATTTTCTAATATTAACTTACTGCCATTTAATCAATGATTTAATCTATTAAGTATGAAAAATACACCTTTTCTAGTTTCCAAATATGAATGTTTTCTGCTTTTTTGACTTACATCATAGTTGAGTTTACTATTACTGGGTTTGTAAATAATTCTGAACTAGTCTAATTAGTTTCTAAAAACAAATTCATCTGTTCACAGGTTCTGTGTCCGATAATTCAACAAGACAACGCCTTACTGACCTGTCACACTGGTAAGAAACTGATCCAGCCATGCCACTCCAGTTTGTGTATAGCCACCGGGACTTTGTCACAGATCTCCGTCGGCGTGGTGGAGACTGCACCGAGGTGGCATCGGCCCCAGCAAAGTTTGACACGACCATCCAAGCCGGCTGGGCAGACAGGATGAACAGGGGACTCTTCCGCTACCATCTGGGTGATTTACGGACACGTGTCCTGCCCGGCCTTCACGGTTATGTGGCTCAGCTGAATGTCCAAAGAGGAATCGAGAGAAGAAAGCCTCAGGAGATACTGAGCATTCGGCAGCAGTTCAATGCCAAGCAGTTTAATTTTAACAAAATCAATCCGGATGAAGTTATATGTGAGTTGATAAAGGACTCGGTGGGAGACAGAACTTTGTCTAACAGTGGAGAGGTGCCTCAGCCTTGCAGGATGGTCGTACTTGTCAATGTAAGCCCTTTAGAATTCGGACATTGTCTCTTTGTTCCCGATCCTTCACACTGCTTCCCACAGATCCTGACCAGGTTCGCCATCCAGGTCAGCATTGAATCTGTGCTCCTGAGCTCCAACCCTGGTTTTCGTATGGGTTTCAACAGTCTTGGAGCATTTGCATCAGTCAATCATTTACATCTTCATGGATATTATCTAGACCATGACCTCAAGATAGAATCTGCCCCAGTCAAGCCTTTGGTTCCCGAAAAGGGATTTCATCGCATGCTGGACTTTCCTGCAGGTTTTATGTTCTACACAGAATTAGAGGACGTGGAGAAAGTGTCAAGAGCCATCTGCCAAGTCACAGACTTTTTTGTGGACAGTAACGTTGCTCACAACCTGTTCTTAACTAGAGGATGTCCACCCTGTGGTCGCATACAGAGTGAAAGTGATCGCTGTTCAAGAAAAGGTGTGCGTATTGCTATATGGCCAAGAATATCCTGCTTCGGTGCCAAAGAGGAATCTGCCTTCAACGTTGCCCTTTGTGAGCTGGCTGGACATTTACCTTTTAAGAACGAGAAGGACTTTGAGCTAGCTACTGAGAAAGATGTCATCGATGTAATACAGAAATATCTTCTGCCTGAGGATGAGTTTCACAGGTTGGAACAGCAGCTCACGGACCATTTGATGAGTTTATAACACAAGGGCATAGTCATCAGAGCCATGTTGAAAGTTAAACTGTATAGTTCACAGTTGTCAGCGTTGAAGGTTTTTGGTGACATAAATTAATACGCAGACGGTTTATCACCAGAGCATGTTGTGCTTTTCCCCATCCTGCCCTAAACATCACACTGAATTTCCACACAACTACTGAATATGTTTTGAAGCTGGGGTACCCAGTACATCAATCGCAATCAATTGGTGGATTGCGAAGGTAGTGCGAATTAAACACTGGAAAATAGTTTTAGGTGTTAGTCTATCATTTATCTGTTGCACCTCCAAAACCAACAGCAAGACAAACGGTCGTTGTCTCGTTTTTTAACTTTTTATTGCAACATTTGCTGGACAGTGCAGCGGCACACAACCACAGACGTGCCAAAAAAAGTGAGGTCACCCCTGTATAGCCTCCACTATATACACTCCATACAATAAAGTGCATTACAAATATTTAGCTTTACCACAATTCATAAATGTTTGATTGGTTAACGTATCTAAAATTAGTATCAAATAAAATGTCAAACATTTTTTTGTCTTTCATTTCTAAGTTGCTTTTACACAACACACATTTCACCTGATCTCTAATTAAGCCTTCTTTCATGTTACTTGTTACGTTGAAAGGATATTTGTGTTTACATTAGTCACACAGGATGAGGAAAAAAAAATGACTTGTTAATGAAGCAGATTACCAGGAATTTAAATCTGTGGAAAACAATAGGTTTTGATTTGAGGCCTTGTAGCAAAAGGAAACAGTTGCACTAGTGGAGAGTTGTGTAAACTGAAAATCAAAGATGATGCTGGCGACAGTGTGAAGTTGAGAAACACTTCCAAGGTACAGAACGAAAAAAAACGTCAGGATAGATTGATCTAGGGCGTGGTTAGCACTCATGTCTCGTAGCCATAGGAGTGAGTGTGAAGTTTGAAGGTTGTCTGTCTCTCTGTGTCTCTGTAAAAGACGTGTCAACCTGTCCAGGGTGTTCCCCGTCTCTCGTTCTGTGACAGCTGGGATAGGCTCCAGCAGACCCCCGCAACCCACCAGAGGACAAGCAGTTACAGAAAATGAATGAATGATAAAACCTAATAAAGAGAATTCAGTTATGAAGATGAGAGACTGATTTTGGCGAGCCAGGCGGAGGTGGTGCTATGATCAAGAGGAATCTACGCTACACATCATTCCTCCCTGAGGAACAGATCATCTGCCAGAATGACATCACCAAGGCAGCAGTGCCAAGCGGAGCAGGAAGATCAGTGAGCGTACGTACCTGCTCACTCATTTTAATGAGGTTCTTCGCTGGTGAGCACACAACAGCTACACTGATCAGCCACAACATTAAAACATCTGACCATCTTGTGACAATGCAGTGTTCTTCTAGGAACCCACCTAGAGCAGACCAGGCACCTTGACCACATTAGGTGACATGACTCTACTTGATGGCAGTCATCCCCTGCAGGATCAAGGACTTGCTGACTGGACTGATGTCTGTTTATTTCCAGGACACCTCTGCTTGGATTGCTTTGTGTCTACAAACATGATTCATGCAGCGTCAGTTGTGTGACCTCCACCATGATTACTATACTCCTGAGGACTATATAGTACTATAAATTATTATACTACAGTACTATTATAGATACCTCATACTCATACTGTGTACGGGTGTCAGTATACATGCTTGACAATTTAGTAAAGTAAAAAAAATACGGGTAAAATACATCTTACTGAACTAAAAAATATGATCTTTAATTTACGCCTCACTACATTTTATCCTAATGTAGGGCAGCACAGTGTCGAGGCGGTTAGCACTGATGCCTCACAGCACAGAGAAGGTCACCGGTTCGAATCCATGGGCCAGCTGGCCTTTCTGTGTGCTCATTCAGCTGTATGATCTTTGTGTAGGACGTGTTTTGAACTGTTTTGAAAAGACTTTCTGTTATTTATCCTAGCCCACTGACTAAAACAGCTTGTCAAAATAACAGAAACGTGTCAATAGTACTACAAGGAGTTGAATCAGCAGCTATCAGTTATTTTAAACACATTGTCTTTAGTATTGGTATTTAGCACTTTCATTGTGCAATGTTTTGTATTTAACATCGTCTTCAATTTGTCTTTCAATTAATCATCACAGGTACGTCAGGAAGTCACAAGCACATGACACGATTTACGAGCGGCTGTGTTGTCTCAGGACCTGCGTATTTGCCTTTCATGGTAGGACATTTAAGTACAGGACAGGTAAGTCTGGATCATCATAAGCATGTGTACGCTCACACGTTTTGTTTTTTTTCCCCACTGTGGACGTTATGTAGCGTAAACTCAAAGACTGAAGTTTACACAAGGAGTTATGGACAGTTTGAGTCCCAGTTAACTGTTGGGAATACATATAGGAGACGGAGTATGTAAATATGAAGAAAGACATTTACACTGAAGCACGTTTGTCCAAATCATTTTCATTTTAAATGAATAGTTTCACAGTGTTGGGAGATACACTTATTAAGACATTACCCAAGAGCACAATATATACGTTTTCACTTTTAATTTTGTTCTCAGTAAACACATGAGTGTACTGTTGTTTTTTTTGTTGTTGTTTTTTTGCTGTTTGGACAGAGTCCGTTCCAATTTGTAGGCCAAACTGAGCTAGCTGACTTTCCCTGCGGCAGGTTTACTGTACAGACACGAGCGTTAACGGTGTACAAACGGTGTACAAAGCGAGTGTGTGTTTTCATAAAGTGAACTAGTCCTTTAAAGAGCCACTTTTTCCCATGCAAAATAATAATAATAATAATAATAATAACAATATGCAAACAATAAAACCGCTCACACGGGTCTGCATGATCTTAATCTCTTAATCTGCTGAATCGCTATGTTTAGTTTCAGTCTTGACATCCCGTAACAAATGTTAATTGTGCATTTTATTATTTATATACTGAAAATTAAAAGCATATTACTGTATACATATATATTACTACTTTCCTGAAATAGCCTATTTTTTCTGTTATTTAAACTGGACATTAGCCTTAACCTTGAACCTGCTTTGGCTGACTGAGTCAAACCTGTCATGCATCTTTCTAATGGGGCCCAGCATAGATACACATTATTTACAGTTAATGCTTCACAGGAGATGGGACCATCCCCACCCCCCACCCTCCCCAACTCATGAGACAAGACACACGTGTTTCACAGAACTTACATGCGAAGAGTGTTTGTACTCAGGGAGGAGGAGGAGGTTTCAGGAACATTTCAAAGGGAGCAGTCTCTCTGCACCCAGTGGTTGCGGTGTGTAACTTAAGCACACAGGGCGACTGAGGCAATCTGTTTACGGGCTGTCCCCGTGAATGTCATGTCTTTGCAGTTTGATCTGGATAGGCAGCGTGGTTCCTCAGATCACAGCTCCCACGTAGCAGTAGAAGTGGATGTATTGTGATATATTAGAGGTGTTAAAATGAAATAATTAAATGTTGATAACAGAATTAAAAGATCTGAATATCAATGAAACACATGCCCTCAACTCAACAGTGTCTGGTGCTTCCCATGTGCAACGTGAAGGGAGTGGCCGTGGGAGTGTCCTCAGCGTAGACCATTATCTTTGAGCTTGAGATGCTCAGGCCTCTAAAGCTCTGTCACTTCTGCCAAGGGGAGCTCAGGTGAATAATTCAAACCGTTTAGGGACTCTTTGAAGTGACCAGAAAACAACAATGGGCGCCGTCCAAAGCTTCAGGGAGCTGTGCGACCGACCAAAGAACACAAATGTCCGTATCAGCCTTCCAGCTGTTTGCTTCGTGTGGCAAACGGCCATGATCATCTTGTTTGGGGTTTTTATTCGGTACAACGAGGAATCGAGTACACGCTGGGTAGAGTTCAGGAGAGAGAATAATATATCAAGTGACATTGAGAATGACTTCTACTTCAGATATCCAAGTAAGTGATTTCATTTGCATCCTACTTGTCTTTTTCTTTTTCTTCTCCCTTGTTTAATTTATGAATCATCATTTTTATTATTTATGATGTTTACAACCTAGTAGCCTTTAAATAATTTCTTCTGTCTTTATACTACAAACTAAACTGTATTATATCCTTTTTAATCCAATATTGTAGGAATATATTATAATATTTAAATTCAGTTTAACTGATGATAGTCCTCAGATTGTGTTGACCTCTCAGATTATTCCCACATTGCTGACAAGGATCTGACATCGGCAGGTGCTTATTTCCCCTGTGCCTCATCTCCCCATGAGGCCTTTTCCAATTTAACTACTTCTTTGCCCGGACAAAAATACGGTCTAACTTCTGTTTGGATCAAATTATTTACAGCTAAGGTGCATGTGCGTGTGTATATGTGTGTGAGAGTGTATTTTCTGGGTGTGGTTGTACTGTATACTGTCCCAACAACCTACGGTGTCGGTATCAGGCTATCACAAAACCATCTCAGACGTGGTGTTGGATGTCAGATGATAAATGTGCATCCTGACACAGTTCGGCGCCCGTTAAGACATCACCTCAAAGTTTTCCCCCCGACGTGACGTACGGCATCATGAAGATGACAGGCTGTAAAAATACATTCACTCTGATATGGTGTAGCTTTTCCCAGTAGGTGATTAGTTGCAAATGTTTCTGAGAAGAAAAAAAAAACAATTGTTTGACAGTGAAGTGGGGGCGTATTGTGCCCTCAGATGCGTCTGGGAGGTGCGGTGTTATGTTGTAAATAATACAGGCTGGTTAATGGTGGCGTTCACATCATGTTGATTCCTGTTTACGCAAATATTAACAGTTTCAGCCGATATGAATTTAAACTACAGGCTAAGCTCTTTGTCACTAGAATGAATGTGGGTTTGATATTGATACTCATATCAATATAGATTTATTAAATATTAATATATTTGTTTTTTTGATGTGTTTCTGTAGGTATTCATACACATCAAAGGGCCTTCTGGCAGATTGAGTTGCTTAGTTTTGATATAGGCATATAATGTGTCATTTGTCGTTGCTGATTTGGGACAGATATTATTCATTCTTGCACTATAGAAGCAGCAGTTACACAAAACATGACTTCTTCACCTTTCTCACTGCTATGTCTGTTTCACACATATTTCTTTTCTTTTGTGCCTCGGTGGTTTGAACCCGTCTGTACCTTGATATAGCTCCCGACATATCAGTATCCTGTTAGGGAGTAACAGTGTATACGTACTGTAACGTCCTTGAGTCACCCTTATATGTTTTCCTCCTATTATCTAACACAGCCTCATGTCTCCCTGCTCTGCGGTGACGTGTTAAGCAAACTTCATGTGTACAGTTTGTCCTCTGGCATGTTCTTGGTCATTCATGAATTTACACACATCTGCCACAACATTAAAACCACTGACAGGAGAAGGAAATAACATTGACCATCTTGTGACTTTACATTGTTCTGCTGGGACACTTTTGGACCTGGCATTCATGTGGATGTTACTTAGCCATAAACCACCCACCTAGACCAGGCCAGGAACCCCTAGCCCATAGCTATGACATCCCTTGATGACAGCAGCCATCCCCAGCAGGATGCAGCCTGAAAAACACCACAAGGTGCTGACCTGGCGTCTAAATTCACTAGATCCCAAACTCAGGCTCCTCCCCTCAACGCATAGGACCCAAAGCACCCCCAGTAACAGTGTTGCCAGACAGCACAGGACACCCTCAGAAGACCCATGTTCTCTGTTCTGAAGGCACAAGGGAGACCTACACAATATTGGGGCGGTGGTTATAATGTTATGCCTGATCGGTTTATATCCCGTATTTTGTCTGATGGGTAGTCAAACAGAATCACACACTATATATTAATATTTGCAATGACACAGTTTGAGTTCAAACTGAACATACTGTTATTTGAGTTCTAGTATCTGCTCTCATACATTAAATCACGGTGTTACAATAAACACAGAAGCTAAGTGTATCATTTTGAAAACAGAGGAGGCATGCTGATCATTCCCAGGTTTTAAAAGATTTATTTATAGTCTTTAATGTGTATGCTGTTCCCGTTTCTTCTAACCTTCACTTACAGTTTGCTCATGAACTTGAACTATTGGCTTCATCAACAAACAACAGGCGGTACATCTACTCAGAAGACCTTTTCTCTGGCCGTCATCCATCCTGACCCTACTGCCCTTCCCTCCCGTTTTTCTCTCCCCAGGTTTCCAAGATGTCCACGTGATGATCTTTGTTGGATTCGGCTTCCTGATGACGTTTCTTAAACGCTACAGCTTCGGCGCGGTGGGCTTCAACTTCCTCATCGCCGCCTTCGGCATCCAGTGGGCGCTGCTGATGCAGGGCTGGTTCCACTCTTTAGACTTCACCGACGGCAAGATCAAAATCGGAGTTGAAAAGTAATTGTTCACTTTTACGCTCACTGCTTCCAGCAGATCCCTTCTTGTTGTTCTCTCTCAAACAAGATAAACTCGTGGTTACATAGATTGCATAAAAGGATGGAGCTATAAAAAGCCCGTAGCAGGTGGCGCCATTCAGCCCTTGGTTTTGTTTCTGGGAAACGTGCGGTATGGGAATATGTTTCCACCTGCATGGCGTTCAGATGATGGAACTGGGGTGGAGAAACCAGTTTGACTGACATGATCCCACAAAGATATTTCCTGGCATGTATGATTTTATGTTTGTGTTTGGCGGGTAAACAGAAACTCAGAGGTACATGAGAAGTGATGATACTGCCAAGTCACGGTGCGTCAAAGGATTTGACAGGTGTTTTTTTTCCAATGTGTACCTAACATAGGGGATAGAGAGACTGTTACAGAATAGTTGCATACTCTCTAAGTAAATCAACTGATCTCATATCAGCTTGTTTGTCCTCTATTTTTTCCTCCCTTCAGCCTGATCAACGCTGATTTCTGTGTGGCCAGCTGCTTGATAGCCTACGGGGCGGTGCTGGGTAAAGTCAGTCCGGTCCAACTGTTAGTTATGACTTTATTTGGGGTCACGTTGTTCGCTGTGGAGGAATATATTATCCTGAATCTCATACATGTAAGTTTTTTAAATCATTCATGATCATGATACGTATGACAGATAATACTATAAATGTGCTTCTTATCATGGAAGGTGAAAGAAAATGTGGAAAAACATAAACTATCTTTTGATTATATTGAAGGCCAGAGATGCTGGAGGCTCCATGGTGATCCACACATTCGGGGGTTATTATGGTCTTTCCATATCGTGGATGCTGTATCGGCCAAACCTGGACCAGAGTAGTCGTCTGCAGGGCTCGGTCTACCACTCAGATGTCTTTGCTATGATAGGTCCGATTGGTTTTGGTACATGTTTTGTTTTGTTTGCTTAAACACTAACCCCGCCCTGCTTTCTCTCCAGGCACCCTCTTCCTCTGGATGTTCTGGCCCAGCTTCAACTCCGCCATCACGGACCACGGCGACGGGCAACACAGGGCTGCCATCAACACCTACCTGGCTCTGGCCTCGACCGTGCTCACCGCTGTGGCCATCTCGAGCCTCATCCAGAAACACGGAAAGCTGGACATGGTAACAAGCAACAGTCACTCGTTATATGTGTTGGGACATGTTTATATTTGTGTAGCTGTTCAAATCCTGCAAACCCGTGACCCACAAATCATCGCTCGGCTTCTCAGGTTCACATCCAGAACTCCACACTTGCCGGAGGCGTCGCCGTGGGAACAGCAGCCGAGTTCATGCTGATGCCTTATGGGTCTCTGATCGTAGGGTTCTGCTGCGGTATCATCTCTACACTCGGATATGTCTACCTCACGGTATGAAACGTCTCTTGTTCAATCGGGTTATTCTCGTTCTTCTGAGTTAGGCTGCAGTTTAGTCTGGTTTACAAGTCACTTCTACTGTTGTCACTGCTCTTAAGCCGTAGTCGTTGCAAAGAATATCTTAAATCGAACTTCTCACACGTCGCTTCAGCCTTTCATGGAGAAGCACATGAAGATCCAGGACACGTGTGGAATCCACAACCTCCACGCCATGCCAGGGGTCATAGGTGGTATCGTGGGGGCAATTACTGCCGCAGCTGCAACCGAGTCTGTTTATGGCAGAGAAGGGTGAGTTTTTCATTTTTTCTTCCGGCCATCGTGTGATCTTTAAAGATTACCAACATTTGCATATACAGAAGACATTTGTGATATGTTATCTTGTAGTAACACTAAGAGTGCCCTTTTGTTTTTTAAAGGTTAATTAACACCTTCGACTTTGAGGGTGCGTTTGCAAACACGGCACCCACCAGGCAGGGCGGCCTCCAGGCAGCGGCCCTCTGCGTGGCTATCTGCTTCGGGATAGGCGGAGGCATCCTTGTCGGTAAGGAAAACCAAACAACAACTGTAATATTATTGTGTTTGAATGAAGTTTTTACACAGCGCATGACAGACAGTAAGTGTTGACATTATGACTTTGCATTCTTCAGGGTTTATCTTAAGATTACCTATCTGGGGAGATGCTGCAGATGACAACTGCTTCGATGACGAGCCCTACTGGGAGGTGAGAAACAGATCAGGTTTGAAACTGTGATGTTTGGTGGTGCATTTGAGGATAATGCTGGAAAAAATAAAATAAAAAGGCACATTTTAAACTTGGTTGACCAGTCTAAATAGGTTTTAGTTCTTCAAATCATGTCAGTTCCCAAGGCATATTTTGATTTACAGGTTCAGTTTCTCACTATTTGTGTTCGGAAACAATTCTCAGGGTCGTGTTTCTCACCCGCAGGAATTTTTGTTCCAATCCATTATTTACATTGCTGAATGCTCTGAAGTCATTCTAGCGCCTCTATTTACAAAAAACGAAAGCACAATTCCAATATCTCACAGTGAAAGTGTCAACACAAAATCCCACATTTGTGCAGCTGTTCATTTTCAAACTCTGACTGTCTGCAGCTGCCGGAGGACGAGGAGAGCGTCCCGCCGATCCTGCAGTACAACAACCACATGCGGAACAAAGACGTGTGAGTGCTTATCCGTGAACACATCCGTGCACATGTGCCACTCTCACACCACAGAACCAGTCTAGTCAGTCTTTGCTGCCGTCGAGGCGTTGCGTTCAGCGTCCTCTTGGTGGCAGCAGGACTCAATTTTGTGGAGAAGACATGCGGGACACGTGGTGATTCCTGCCCTTTGTTGGGAGGATCTTTAAACGTGCACAAGGTGAAGAAGATGTGGTCGTGGAATGCGTGGCACTGACACGGAGGCTGCCTCTGACCGCTCAGTGTTGTGAAGCGCTGACGCCGGTACTGTGTTTTGTTTTGTTGATGGAGGTTTTTCTTCCCAGCACACCTCCACACGTTGGCCTCCTCAAAGTGACCTTCCTTCGGCTTGTGCAACAGAAGTCGTGTTTATGGTGGAAATAAAAATGATACTCTTAGAAAAAAAATAAATGAGCAGTCAGATTATATACAATGATTAATCCCACACAGAAAAAAATGGAGCGCAGGCTCATCTACAGCTCAAATCTAAGTGAATAAAAAGCAGTGTTTTTAAATACTCTCTTAATAAAATATCAGTTTTTTATAATATGCGTGTGTATTTATAAAGATATCCTGTGAATTGACACTGACACTGCGTTTCTTTCCTCTAGGGCCGAGTCAAATTTCACCATGGAGCAGAACTGACGCTAGGCCTCGACGCTGACGGACCTCTGCCTTCACGGCCCACGACACATTTGTTCCATTCCATTTTCCCGCCGGTCACAAACAACAAGTCATTTGACACAATTTCTGCATTCTCACACAGTGACATGTCTGTCAGGTGGCCGTTCAGCCTTCCTTGCATACTTTAAATCTGGGATGGTTTGCTTGTTTTATAAAAAAAAAAAAAAAAACTGAAAATGAATCAAATTAGATCTTTTCTGTGTTGAAGTCTATTTATTTTCTGTTTTAAATCAATTGATATTCACTGAGGGGGTCACGCCGCTGTCGCTGATATTTATTCAAATATTCTCTTAACTCTCTTGAAATAAGTGGAGTTAGTCGCCTCAGATTTAACAGGCAGGTGAATTAAATTGAGAAACTGAGCCTTTTTTTTCACTTAACGGACTAAACATAACCTTGGTCTTTTGAGAGCAATATTTAAATCCGTGTTTTGTATTATGTATTTCACGTTTTAGATCTTCCTGCAGGTAAAATCTGAAGCGCGTACGCAGACTTTTAGGTAAATTTGTGCTTCCCTTGTTCTATTTGTTTCCTCTGTTGCATTAAAGCGTAAATATATTTTTTTTTTCTGTGTCTTCATGGAGTATTTTTTACGATGACTGTTATTTTTCATGTTACTCATTATTGATTTTAAACTATAAGAGCTGTCATATTTGTTTTTGAGCTGTGTTATGTTGTGACATAAAGCATATCTGTTAACGCTTTAGCTACCCCCCCCTTATTTTAATTAAAAAGAAGCCCATAATGCTAATATAGCACACTTAAGGACATTTTTATGTGCTTATATACTGAAAGTCAATGCGCGTTTATGCACCAGCCTCCGCTAATGGATGCATACCAGAGATATAATTGCTGACACTGCATATAATGTGTCATAGACCATTTATTAAATCATCGTAAACTCTAAACGGGTGTCAAAGTAAAGTGTTATGGGATGTGTTTTCTTTTTTTTTTTCACATTATTGATTCTGAAACTGAATGATTTTGTCAAAGTGCTGGTATTTGTACATTTAGATGCAGTAGAATATTTGTTATACTGTTTTGAAAACTTTGATGATAATTTGAAAAAAATTAAGAATTATTAATAAACTGTTATAATTACTGTATCTAAAGTAGAGATTCTTTTAGAAATTTAATACATTTAAATATTAAAGGTTCAAAATTAGCATTTTGTACAGAATAATTGACTAAAAACACAAGAGAACCAGACTATTTCCTTCATTTAAGAGGCCTTCAGAGTCGCCTCGTGAGCTGGGTCAGTCTGAGGTTAAAGGTCAAACCCTCATTGCTCTCTGGAGACAATGCGGTGGCCAAAAACAAGCCAGCGACCAGCCTTATTATCGTGACCTCGTGTCACAGCGTGGCCAAAGATCAATGTCACGGGTGGAGTCAATCATTTAAACTGATCAGGAGTATTCCTGTGAAGTCCTCCGCTGAACACTGGAGGAACAGGCTGATCTGAGAGGCTGAACTCTTTCGGTACATGCACGCTGCAGATAATTTCAGTTTATTGCCGCCTGCGAAAGAGCAGCTCTTTTTTTCAGTCATTTTCAGACGATGGCTTCAATTTCCACGCGCTCTGTCTCCTGTCCATCCAGCTGTGGCGTTTCATTGGTCGATGGCAGCGGCAGCAGCTCATGGCGGGAGTGTGGGTGATTCCCACACATGAGTAGCGGTGTGGAATCCATCCCCTCATCCAGGCTCCTCGCTAACAAAGGCAGGCTTAGCGCTGTTTTCTTTTGTCATCAGTAACGTGTTTGAGTAAAGGAGGTAATGGTGCCACAAGTGCTCCAATTAAACGAGATGCAGCCCTGCTGGGAAGAAAGGCTCCCCTATTGCCCTCGATACCCCCCCACACCCTCCACCGCACCCCCTCCAACAATACATACACATGCATACATATACACACACAGGCACACACACACGAACCGGGCCTCTTCTCATACTACTTCCACGCCATTCCCGCCCCAACTCTTCTCATGTTTATGCATCAGCCACTTAAAGGGCAAATGCGGGGTTTCTGTTAAAACTAAATCAGACTTATTTTACAAGACCTTGCTGTCATGAGGTTGATACGTGTCCGTATCTAAGGAAATGCAGTCGCCTCTGGAAGAAAAAAGGCCACAGATGTGAGTCCCATAAGCGCACAGGGCACAGGAGGAGAGGTGAAGGCAAAGATGCAAAAACTTGAGGACGCAAGGGGGCATAAAAAAGGGGGAGGGACAGACAGAAAGCGAGGCCTCACTCTCTTTGCTGGTGACTGACTGCCTGCCATCCGGGCTCAATCATGATCCTTGATTGACAGGTTCGAGGGAGGGAGAGGGTGGGAACGAGCACAGTTTAGAATGGGAGCTGCACAAAACACACTCCCATACAGGGGGCCGCGGAGACGCTCATTAATGATAAAGAACATACCAGGAAAAGCATGTTTTCTCTACATGCCAGCGATTGTTGTTTGTAGGTTGAGATTAGTTTTGTAATCTTCTATACGTGGTAAAATGTACACTGCAGAGCTAAAACGCGACGTGGGAGGTCATGTTGGAGCACCTGATTGTGGCTATTTGGCTTTTTTGTCGACCATTGTCCCACGAAAACAACAGAGCATTCAGGTTTTGCAGATACGTGAGTGAGTAAAACGTCAGTGAATTCGCTTTACAGTTACGAGGATCCACAGCGGTTAGAGGAGCATTCAGGCGTCTGTGTTCGCCCCGTTGTAAAGAGAGCCGTTACAGCCTTTTTTGAAAGAAGCCACAAGTCCATAAAACTGTCCATAAACGATGAGGGTTTCTTCTCCATCTGCTCAGGGTTGCTGAGATGCTCCAGTGTTTTCAGTATCAGCAGTTCAGCTGAGCGATTTCCTGGATCAGACTGTCCAAATTAAAATAAATAAATAAACCTTTTCTGAGCCCTAAGGAGCTGAAATCATACATGAGGGAGCTTGCAAATGTGAAGACGCCCAAAACAATATGTGTGGCAGCAAGTAAGAACCTCTCAGACTGATTTTGTTACCCAATCAATCATTCAATGAGAAGTAAGGGGTTGAGGTATTCACTCGCGTATTTGAATATGAGCTACAGCTGAAATACATTAAAAAACACCACATATACTACATACAGCACAGATGTCAAACATAGGGCACGTGGGCCAAAAGTGGCCTGCCGGAGGGTCTAATCTGGCCTCCAGCAAGAATTTGCAAAGAGTGAAAATGACATAGAAAATAACTGCTCCTCAAAATTTTGTCCTCTGCTTTTTTAAGAGAAGTGGACAGGACGCAACACTGAGACCCAGGACTAAACGGCAGACAGTAATGTCCCCAAATTGTACTCAATTTTCCTAAGAAATTACATTTTTATAATGTAAATCAAATCAAATGTAAAGCATTCTTCTTCTTGTCTTGTTCTTCTTTGTGCTAAAACAAATGGAAAAACTTTGGAGTTGCCGTTACTAATAGATTATTATGCTGGCATGTTACTGGTCTGGCCTGCTGGAGATGAAATCAGCCTGTATGTGGCCCCCAAACTAAAATGAATTTGACCCCTGACATATAATATGGAGCATACATACATCCTGCATACATGTGACTGCTCAGACGATACTAAGACTGTATTACATATTCTAACTAAATCCACCGTCATGACTGTGATAACGTTTGGTTTATGTTGCAACAGCAACTGTGGCTCAGCAGGTAGAGCTGGTTGTCCATGAACCGGAGGGTTAGCGGTTTGATCCCCAGAATGTGCCACATGCTGAAATGTCCTTTAGTAAGACACTGAACCCCCAGTTGCTCCCAGTGTGTGGCACTGGTGTGTGAATGCGTGAGTGCTTGTGTGAGCGAGTGGGTAGATGTGTCTGTGACTGTACCATCAGGTAGAAAAGCGCTGTATCAAAGCAATTTACCATTTAATTCAACTGTACTATCATTTTGTAGTTTGTGATGTTGTTAAACTTCGCTGAACTAAAACACAGAAGTGTTTCTGTTATTCAGCCTAGCACGCTGACTGAAATAGGGGTGACAAAATAATAGAAACATGAGTCGGTACAATACGATGTAACTGAGTAGTACCACAAACCACGGCCTCCAAAATAAAAACACAGGTGAATCAGCAGCTCTCTCTCATTTATCTTAAACAAAGAATGAATATCATTATCTTCATAAAAAGATTAGATTTAGTTTAGTTGCTGTTATATTAATCTTCAGTTGTTTTCATTAGTATTCTTAATGAACTGGCAAGTGAGTGTTTATATATATATCCATTAAGAACAGGTGACCTCTTTGTGTAATTTGCTGACAAGGCTTCTGTGTAGGGCCAAGTCCTGAACTAAAATACTTCACTGCAGAGCTTTATAAAGTAGGAAACCTTCACCTTTTCTAAATCTACAAGCAAACTGCTGCTGACACCTTAATGCATCGTAACATTCTCAAACATTTCGATGCGTTGTTGATTTATTTAAGCAGGGACGCTGGGGTTTACCTTGACATTGTGTGTTTCTCTATTGTTGTCAACTTGTTGTGAACTTCTTCTTCCACTGGTGCCCATCACTGTTTGCAACCTGCTGGGGGAACCTCCCAGCTCCGCTCGCTGCAGGTATCTCCAGGCCTCCCCACGCCACAGAGGCTGCTTAAGTGTCCCTATCGGACCACAGTGGAGAGGAACAGCAGATTAACCATGATCCTATCCGCTCACCGCTAGCCCCTTCATACGCTCCGTTACACCAGCATTTAAAAGGAGGAGGGGACGCCATTCAGGCCCATGATATGAATCCCAGACGTGGGGACAAGAACAGAGCTTTCACCCCCGTTTCACAGAAAAGACCCCTTTCTGGCACCCTCTAATTCTGGTTGCTACGGGCTTCTGGGTTCAATGGTGGACTCCCGTTGTGAGGGGACAAAGCCTCTCAGTCATCCGGCGATGGTTGCTAGGGGAGGCAGAATGTATGGGGAGGGACGGGCTGCCGTTGTCCCAGGCGAAATGTCTCTCTTAAGGCAGCCGGGGATCTGGTGATTGACAGGTGGCTACACGCTCCACTGCGGATCACCCGGGAGGTCTGGGGGGCCTTATATCTGTGACCGTGAATGTGTGTGTGTGTCTGGATAAGTATACCATGGCAGGTTACATTGGTTGGCAGGGTGAAAAGACGGGCTGGAGGCATATGTGGCTCGATATAAAAAATACATTTTTGAAAAATGGCACCGCTTCATACCTGCAGAGGGAGCTGCTCCTGCATGTAGACGTTCAGTCACACTGTGATAATCCACCATGAGCCTGTATGGAGATGCTGCTGAATTAAAGGAGCCTCAAGGAAAATGTAAAGCAACTTTTTAAAGTACAGTTCGAGGTGTAGATGTTTGATTTTCAGACTTCTTGACTGTTTTCATGTGCAGCTCGTGTGATGGAAAGTTTGTCTCCGCTCGTTTTAAAAGTTGATCCGGATTTGCCTCAACACAACTTTGAAATTGTTCATAAACAAACACTGGGCTAATTATCGAGGTGCCATGTGTCCAAGAGTCAAACTTTTGAAATGAGCAATGCTGACATTTCCATAGAGCCTGGAGTTTTGAAAGTAATTAAATGAAAGTCTTTCTGATCAGGTGATTGAACAGATCAGGCATGGAGGAGGATGATGATGAGTAAAATTAATTGGTATCAAAGAGCTAAAAGGGACATTAATAGAGTCTAAATAGCGGATTGAAGTATAAGTAGCACTTTGCTGCTCTAACTAAACTATGACCCATAAAACTGGATTAGTTTTCATTTGACAATGTTCATGACAATGTGATTTATATAAATCACATTGTCATGAACATTTCAAGAAAAGAGGTCAAATATTTTTCTTAACATCTTGATGTTAAGAAGATGTAAGGCCTGACCCATCAGAGAGTCACAAGATATCAAGACAGATGTTATTATATTAGTTATATTTCGTTTTTGGACATTCTTTAATCATTTCTAAATTGTACAGGCCTAATTAAATAATTTTATCAATTTGGGACTTGTTTAAATGAAAACGTTGACATGAGTCTGCTTTTTTTTAAAAGGGGCTAAGTTAAAAAAAACTGCCACCAGTTTAATATTTAACAATCTATTGGAGGCTATGGATGAACAAAGATGAATAAGTAACATCACATCAAGTTTCCTCCAGTTTAAGGTAAAAAAAAGAAGAGCTTCGCTGTCGGAGGTATACATTAAATCTTTTATGGCGAGACAGACGAGCAGATTGTAAATTAAAACTGAAGTCTGCGGGTTTGTGTTTATCTGCATCTAAAGGATTAGCGACATTCAAATGGCGTGCCGCCATGCACCGTCACACAGCCGGTCTCCAGGCATCGACGGCCCCCGTTCCCCCTCCAGGGCCACAGAGGTGAGTGGGAACAGACAGGGCAGGACGTGGGGATCTAAAGGGGTTCACACGCGACACTGTGTCCCCTCAGATAGACGTCTGGGACTGTCTGGGTTCTGCACTCCCAGACAGGGAGCCTTTCCACCCATCAGATGCCGCCTACGCCCACCCCCACCCCCCTCTTCCCCTTGACCTTGACTCTCTGTCACCGCAGCCCTCCAGACAGACTGAGGTCAAAGGCTAACACAGCAGCCACACATCAGACACGGTTCGAATCCCTTGTGTCCATATAAATGCCGAATGGTAAATCACCCTAAAATCAGCCTGTTGGAATGTGGCTTTGAATTCCTGCAGAGATGAACCCGAAGACCTCGGGGAGAAATAACGGCGACAACATACGGAAGAAGCGGTTTGATTTCATCGCGCATTGCTGCTCTCTGTGCTCCCTGCATGAATACAGATTTAAATTACAGCTTGAATTTAATTTCATCCCTCAAACGCACATTCAGCTTCTGTGAACAAACAGATAAAATCTTGGAGCCGCAAAGTGAGTGTCACGTACAAGGAGCCATGCTGCATTTTACCTTTCACCTTTGACTGCTGACTCACGCCGCCGCGCTCAGCCAATCACAGCCGAGCTGCCAGCATGTCATGACAGGCTGGCGAGAGAAGGGAACGGCTGAGGCCTCACGTGGCTTTTTGAAAGATGCCAACCCACACTGCGTGCAGCTCTGATGAGCCTTTCCACGCCCGGCTGTGTGAGCATGCGCGCCGCTCGCGTCTCAGTGTGGGCTCATCACTCTCATGCCCTCTCTCTTGTTTTTTCACCCCCTTTGCCGCCTCTTGAAGCCTTTGTGGTCGGATGAGTTTGGGAAATGTCTGCTTTTTAATCATGGAGGCACGCATTCTGGCGTTTCTTCTAGGCCTGCTCAGGTGTACGTTTAAAGATTTTTAGTGGGATTTTTTTTTGAAGTTTTAAATCTCACACTGAATGATGGCAGATGTGGCAGATGTGGCAGTGATCGGCGCCGTTACAACAGAATCACACACAAAACTCTTTATCTGACTGTGCAACATTAATTTAGCCATAAAATCATAACCTGTAGATTGATTAACTGATTAATTCCACTTGTTTTCAACACCTTCTGTTCAAATTTTGGATGGCATGCCATTTTCCTTAAATGCCATTTAAATCTGCAACATGACAAACACATATCTGGATGGAGCAACAATCACAAATTATAATAAACATTATTCCTGCTGTGATGTTGCGTCCTTCTTGTTTTTATGCTCGTTTCAGATTTATGCGTTTGCACTCTGCAAGGTTGTGAAGTTTATTTTTGACACAGCCACATATTAATCAATTAAAACAAATAGATCTTAAACTAGTTAAAACAAAGCTATAGAAAGCGGGTGAAAAGTTGTTGCATATTTGTGCACCAAAAAAAAAAAAAAAAAAACGCAAATTATTTTTAGAGCAAAAAAAAAAAAAAAAGGTCTAGATGTTTCTACCTTACCGCTAATATTGCATTTACATTGGGGATCTCGCCTGACAAAGCGTTTGTGTGTGTGTGTGTATGTGTGTGTGTGTGTACCACGCAGTTTAGGGCTGGATCTCAGAGGACCCCGCAGTACATTACACACGCAGGTCGTCTATTAACAGTATTACAGCCCCGGAATGAGGCGCGATGAGAGGCGGGACATGCTGCACTGATGGGGTTACACACCAATCAGTGGAGGCACCTCAGCAGTAAACACTAATGGGATGTCGTGAAGAATTTAAAAAAAAAAAAACAGCGTGATTTTTACGTAACGTAAAAAATATAGAAGACCTTAAAACAATTATCTTTTCCCAAATGCATAGATTACGGTAAACCGGAATAAATATAGCTAGAGATGCCTTCCGTTTTCCAGCATTGTCTCCATAAATCTTAATCTATATATATATTATTTTTATGTAGAAGATGTTGAATAATTTGTAGTCCTGAAATTTTAAGTCAGGAAAAGTGTGTCGCCTTTAATTTAGACGTGATGTAATTTCTCACCGTCATTTCAGCTCTGCGTTGTGTTACTACAATACTAAAAATTAAATTCATTAGGTATTTGTTTTGTTTCTCATTTCAAAATTTAAATAAATTTTATACAGATACAAACAGCAGCTAAACAAAGATAATGAGCTAAACAATTGCACTTAAAAAGTACTTTTATACATACACCTATTGTCACATAATGGTATTATTTACAGCACAAATCAATGAAGATAACATCATGTGCATTTTATTCCACTAAACTTTAATACAATGAAATGCGTGTGCAGTAAAATGTAAAATTATTTTTATATGTCCCATGTCTGATGACAAGTGATTTCAAATGGCAAAAAAAGAAAAGATTAATACAAATACAATGCAGATGAAGTTGATATCTTTTTTGCATTCCCATGTTCTGTGTGAATCAAGCGTCAGCACTTCGGACGAGGAACCGATTGATCATAAAGAGACTCTTTGGAAGGAGACAGGGCCCCCCGTTGTTTCAAACCAGCTCCTCTAACTTCCCAAAGCGCAGGGGCCCACGCTGAGGCAGAGGTAAAGTGTGTGCCTGGCTGCACGGTGGCTCCTCTGAAGCGGCGTTGGGCCGGGCGGCCAGGAAGGACTTGTAGGATACATTAAATCAGCCTGATGAGAAGTTTAGGAGAGGGCAAGGCTCGGATCTGACTGAAAGGCTGCCGGGCAGCCCTTGAGTGATACTATTCACATCCTGGGAGAAAGGTCAGTGTCAGAGGAGTTCACAGGCCCCCGTTTCCATTCTTATGCTAAAAGATTATACACATAGGCTCATTCACTATGGCTGGTAAGGCATAAACAGCTCCTACCAGCTCCTAGTTTCCCTCCAAAAAATGTTGGGATACCTCAGCCTGAGTCATGTCCTGCTTTGCTGTTTTAAAGAAGCAGAAACTGATTCTGATGGAACGATAATGATCTGAAAGAACAATGTACATATAATGAAGTTGCAGAGAATGCCTTGATATTTTTAATTTATTTACAAAATGATCCTCTCTGTTCATTTGTCTCCTCTTGTAAAATGAGCCGCTTTTGTCTTTGCTTTTCATTACGGTCTGCTCTAATAACTTTTTTCGAGTTAACAGGTTTTATTAACCTCCTATTTATAGACTCCTTCATTCATTTTCTTGTCTCTCTCTCTGAGTCCAGTGGTCACTTGGGAATAGCAGGAAATAGCCACTTAATTAGCGGCCCTTGACCTTTGGTTCTGGCTCGGGCTGCTCCTGACCTCAGCATCTCTCCAGCCTGTTTATTGTCCTCTGGGGGACTGTCCAGATCACGGGCCCCCCCGACCCCTGCCGACCTGGGACTTCACCAACAGGTCCCTGACCAGCTGCCCCCGCCTCACTAGACATTCATCAAAAGGCAATATTTACCACAACGTAGCTGATCCCGGCAATTACCCCTGCAGAATCCACCGGCCTGCCGTAATCATGCACGGAGCTCTCTGATGTTTGTTTGCAGAGACCAACATAAAGCACAGATTTGGGGAGCACGCGGGGCAAAGGCAACGGAACACGAAGTCTTGTTTTTAATGACGGAAATCACAGCAGCGTAACAGTTTTTACAGCATCATCTGAGCATTTGGGCTTCGGCTCCATCCAGGCTCTACAGAGGCTGATTTTGCTAATTGGTTCCCATTCATCCAGAGAGGGGAACTAATCACTGAAATCAGCCGCTGTTGTGTTTGGAGGGATTGAAAACATGCTGACTCCTGCGTGGGCCTCCACGAGTGAGATCTCCGGTGCCCTGAGTGTGATTTTAGATTTAAAGAGACACAGAAGAAAATGGGCTGTTCACACCAAATGACTGTATAGCCACAATTTCCACTGATTTTTTTTTAGTTGAATCTATATAATATTCATATTTTGCATATACTCTCACTTGCCACTTCCTTAATTGAAAATGCATCCATATCAGTGTTGCAATAAATCCCATGGTAATGAAGCTTGTGATATGTGTTTAAAGTAGCTGAGAGAACTGTTGTATTGTGTTGCACTGGCACATGTTTCTATTATTTTGTCACCCTCATTTTAGTCAGTTGGCTGGGCTAAATAACAGAAACACTTCTGACTTTAATTCAATCCTCCAGAACAATCACGCGGTCTAATCATCACCTTTATTCACACTTTTCTCAACATAAACCAAACATGTAACTTCAGGGATTTCAGTGCAAGACTGTTATATCAGTTATATCTGATTTGCATTAGTTTCCACTGGTGTACCTATTGAACTGGCCAGTGAATGTACATGTATATGTACTGTAATGGATACAGTGCTCTAGTTTTGCTGTAATCTATTAATCTATTGCTTTGACATTTTTTTTCTGCATGACATTTTAAGTTAAAGTGCATCTTGATTTATCTTATTCTATCATTTTATTCATTTATATATTTATTTTTATTCTGTCATTGATTTCAAATTCAAGTTCATTCGTGCATTTTAATGCATTACGTTTTTTTTATTTTTTTTGTTTTTTTATGTAAATTGTTACAGCAGTGGATAAAATGCTGCCATATTCTCTAATTATTATTTTGTTAGTTTTAAATAAATACAAGCCTTAGCAACTAATTAAATCCAGAGTGGCACAAGGTTTTTGGTCATTTTTTCAAGGAGAAGAAGAAATAGCGAACTAACTAATAAATGTGTCTGTTCCTGTTTGTTTCCTTCCTTTCCCACTTTCTAGCGTGTTGCTTGTTGTTTGGACACAAAGACACGGACATAATCCCCTGTTGACCCTACGCGTGTCCATCTGTTGTTTGACTCCGGACACAGATCAGTCGGACACTGATTGAGGTCCGATTGGTGACACCGGGACGACCCGGTAATCCCTCCCTCCCTCAATCCCAGCGAAAGACCTGATTAATCGTCAAAGCCCGGTCTTTGGTTTAAAGACAGTGAAACATGTAACAACGCTCGTTTTTTAAATCCAGATATTTAAATTATTATAACTAATTTTTCCCATTATTTTAAATTAATAACAATGACAAAAACGTGCGGCCAAATAAAAAAAAGGTAACCGTCGTTTACATTGTCCTGATAAATAGATAGTATAAAAAAAAAAAAAAAACGTATTCTATATTTTAATTGGGTCATTTTATCCACTGATGAACTTTTCTCTCCCTCATTGATTCAACACACGTTCCTCTGCAGAGTGTGTCTGCTCCTCCTAATTAAAACTTAATGTGGGGTCACTTTCTCGCACGATCCCCACCCACCCATATTACCATGTGAATCTAAAAAAAAGAAAAGAAAGAAAGGAAAGAAGAAGGAGTGGTCCTGACTACTAAACACACTGGTTTAAACTAATTTAAAATACTTTTTTTTAAACATCATTTTAAACATTACTTTTAGCAAGTCAGAAATGTAATAAATAAAAAAATAAAGTCATTTCCTTTTCTAATTCCTCACCAAAATAAAAGTTCCCTATCATCCAAAAACAAGAATTTAACACAGCGGTAATATTTATATATATTTTTTTATTTTATTTCAAGAAGTCTCATTGACAGCACTTCAACAGAATTACATTCATGTCATTTAACTAATATTAAACACTAGGCATACAGAGTGGAAAATGTCAATTAATTAAGAAAACAATAGAAACATTCATTAGTTGTGAAAATGCACACAAATTATTAATTAGCAAAATAAATTTTAAAATTCTGGCTAATTTTTTAATTTGCAGATTTAAAGGTGCAGACACACATCATCATTACATCGTCATAAAATGAGATCTTTCTGGGGATAACATACATACGTACATCTTGAGCTAATATAAAACACATTTGCTTCAGTTTTTCACAGTATCACAGTGCAACGCTCATCTTAGCTGACTGAGTCTTTCTAAAGTCCTCACAGTCTGATGACGGCATTTTGTTGAGCTTGGTCCACGACGCCTTTGTGCCAAAGAAGCTCCTACAGAGCGCAGAGATGATCCCAGTTCATGTCCCATCCTGAGGGGAAAAGAAAAAAAAAATGAGCATGGTGGGAATCATTAGCATGAGAATCAAACTTGGCTCCGTAAACTGTGCAAAGAATTAATAATGTTTCACATTTTTTTTGGGGCAGAAAGAAATAAAAAACCAAGAAGGTTGGGAAGAAGGTAAACCGGTGCATAAAGCGTTTATAACAATAATGAAAAGCCTTTTCCAGAGCTGGCGAAGAGCTGAGCAGTCATTAAAAAAAAGCAAACATTTGCAATAAAAGAAATTAAAACAGGAAACAAAGGGCCGCTGGGTGAAACAACACATAAAATGGTGAATAACTTCCCACATAAAAGTCCTATGAAAGCGAGTCTGTGGAGCTATGTTTCAAGGGGAAGTCAATAACGACTGTGCAAAACTAAACTCAGTTCATGGGTTTGAAAGTATTGTTGTCCGTGTTTGTTTAGTTTTTTTTTATATTTTGTACATTAGAAATTGTAAGCAGTGTTTCAGAAAAACAAACTTCCTTTTCATTCACTGTAAAAAAAAAAAAAAAAAAAAAAAAAAGGCCCCTGTGCTCTGCGTGTTGTTCTTCTCTTCCATTTTCAGGCTGTATGCATGGGGGGATCTTAAGGCTTTTATCCCCACAGGGAACCAGCCCGAACTCTTTCTCTGTCAATTTTCACCCACTCCCCAATTCAGATGAGGCCTTTCTCCCACCAACCCCACAATGAAGGATTTGTCCTCGTTCTCTTTGTCCACGTCTGATATCTTTTTTTTTTTCTTTTTTTTTTGACTGCTCCCTCTCTGCAGACGGCATGCAGCGTATGCAAATCCGCGCTCTTTTATTCGCCGGACCCCTCCCCTGAATGAATGCAACCTTAAATGAGGCCACACTTGCGCACGTTTACAGAGGGAGGCGAGGAACACGCACACATCACAATCAGCGGATTTGCATGTCCGCTCTGACACGCAGTCACTCCGACATCAGACGCTGACCGTTTCAAATGAGCCCGACGCAGAGGTGCGTGGCTAAACTGATGCAACAGATTACTCCATCACAACGTTTACCCACGGAGATCAATAACGGAGAAGATACCACAAGAACAGAGGCTTGCCATGAATAATTTACTCTATATTCTTCAAATTACTGTATAATATGTGCAATTTGTTGTACAGATAATGGGTAATTGCACACATCGTCAATAAAAACAATAGTATGAAAGTTTATGGGGAGCAGAGGGAAACAGTGTTGGTCTCCCTAAAGAGACTAACCATGTCATTTATGAGGGGAGCAGATTTTACTTAAAGAAAAACAACAAAGCTCGATTTGCTAAAGCTGTTTTCCTTTCTCAAGTTTCTTATCACAGTAATTGTATTTCAGCTATCACGCAATCACACACACACACAGTGGGAGTTGAGATGTGTAGGACGAGGCCTGACGAGGAGACAGACGTGGTCCGGTCAGAACGCACCGAGGAAGAGGTGCAGATTGTGTAACTCTAAAGGTTGGATGAATTATAACGGTGTCTGATGAACATAAAGAGCAGCTAACATTCCCAAGCTGGCCCGTGCCATCTGTGAGTGTGTGTGAATGGGTTGGAGTTTGTGTGTGTGTGTGTGTGTGTGTGTCGTGGGGGGTTGACGTCTACTGGACAGCTCTGACAGTTCGGCCTTTTCAGTCTTACATTACTGAGACAACCGGCCTCTTTCCCATAGCAACCCTAACGGAGGTCAAAGGCTATGTACCTCCCCGTCCCGTACCCTCCTCCTCCTCCTCCTCCTCCTCCTCCTCCCCTGGTGCTCCGGGGTGGCCGCAGACACCCTTAACTCAGTGACCGGTCGCAGACAGACCGACTGCGCCCATGAACTTGAACTTGAATCCCGACTCAGCGTCAGAGTCGTATATACCCTGAGCGCTCCCTGTTGTACGCCTCAAATCAGCCTCCTCTCAGACTCGTGCAGAACCAAATAACATGCACTAAAATAAAGAGGTCACACCAAGGATTCCCCCTAATTCTCCTCACCCTAGACCCCCATCTCCTGATATGATTACAAAGGGCCGCTGTATTAAAGGCTCAGTCACCTAATTCTCCTCTACTTTCATTGGAGCATACGGGACCCCTACTCAGGGATGCCACAGCCAACAGACGTAATCTGAAAAGCCCGGGATGTGGAAACTTCTCTCCATCTTCCTCTAAGATACTTAACGTTGGGCTTTGTGCAAGATTAGTCTCGGCCAAAGTTGCATTAAAGAGCCCCAATGAGCCTCGGTTGACCCACATTGGACCTCATCCAAGACTACGGGCGGCCCGTGAGCTAGGCTTTATACACCGCGGAAGAACTGTTAAAACATTAATAGTGTCCACACATAGTGAGGAGGTAACCCAGGAGCTATATGGTATTAACATTTTATCGCTACTATGGCTACGCTGCTGCACCCACACAGAATGGGAAGTGAGCGCCGGCTACTGTCACTTCATCATGTCATACATTATAATTTCCCTGCACTGAAAATCCCACATAGCAAAGGCAATACATAGTTAATAATGAATAAGTGAGGAAGGAACGAAGAAAGAAGGGGACGGTAATCATCTCTGTGCTGCCATTTTCTCGAGGGGGAAATACATTTTTCTGTCAGATTCAAAGTTATGTACCAAGTCTGAGGAATGGAGGAATGAAGGATGAATATTTAAGTAACGGTATCTACAGAGGACGAGTCAGATCCTAAATCCTCCTGACGCGGTGTCAGAGCTGCTGACCTCCGTCTACAGCCGCTCCGGTTTCAGACGTACTTGATTGAAAACTCTTTGTCTCGGAGCCGATTAAAACCAGACTCCTTAAGCAGTTTAAGGAATCGTAATATCAAAATCAAGATGAGGTTGCGCTTTATTATCTTTTTTTTTTGCTCATTTGCAATCCCCTCGTGTTATCCCGCCCGCCATACCGCAGAATTACAGCTATCGGTAATCATTAAACAAGAAAATATTCTGTGTGCATTTGTGCATGTCGCTCATTTTTACACCCTTCAACTAGTCCAGAAAGCGATTTGCTCTCCTAGCCGACGTAGTGAGGAGGATGAATACATCTCCCTGACAAATTTGCTCCAGTCGCCGCCTCTCTCTGACCACGCTGTCTGCGTCAACTGCAGCAGCTACACAGTTGCACACCGACCTCCCTCCGCACTCCTTTCACATGCACTACACATCAGTCCTCCATGCTTAGCCCCACGCAGCAGCAGATTGCTCTAGCATGGCACAAGCTAGCACGGGCTAACTTCCTCAGCGAACGTGCGCTGGCGATGACACTGGTGGATCAAACATGGCTGCCCATGTGCTACACCTGCTGCCTCCTTTATTTGGCTCCACAATCGTTTAACCCTTTCCCGAACAGCCGGTCTTTAGTTTTACTTCCCGTCACTTCCCTTCCACGCTCCTTCGTTTTCTCCCTATGCAACAGAGCAGCATGGAGCAAGCTATAGTATCTCGGAGATTAATTTCTCGACTTCGCCTCGCTTTCCCTCTTCCCGCGAAAAAACCCGCCCGAAGCAACACGCTGTATATCACACATGAGCAGCGCAAATGCAATTATAAAGACAGCTCTGAGTCTTTTATATGAATAAAGAGAGGGAATAATCTTTTGACATGTGGGCTGCGCATGCCTTACACGTCTTCGCGGAGGCACACGTACAGTATGAGGCTCATTAATAATCATTATCCGCAGGTTACATCACTCAGCTTCTTAAGGCACACACCCCATCGCCTCAGCTGAGTCATTCGCGGTGACATGCCACCGATTGTCTTAGGTGATTTTCATGATGTCTGTCTTTTTTTTTTTTAATAATTATTTTACAACAGATTCTGTTGGAGTTAAGCTCAAGCTGCATTCAGGTGAAATAAAGGAGATGCGTGGCGATCTGCAAATCTTCGTGAAATCAGACTCCTAACGTGAAAAATGTGAAAATGCATCTTACAGTGCAGTGGGAACCATGACTTGCTGTGTACCATTGGCCTGTGCATGGTGTGACATGCATACGCTCAGACTTATGCTTCAGTACCATGTGTGAAGGCGACTCTAATGCCTGGGAAATCCCTCTCATTTAGCAGAAAACACAGCATCTCCATGTCTTTCAGACATGCAGAGGAGGCTGAATAGACTAATGAACAGTCAGGTGGCACTCCAGGGCCCGGACTACAACCCCCCCTCCACCTCCCCTGCATCGCACACATATCAAACACACATACACTTGCGCACACATTAAAACTCAGAGGCTCTCCCGACCCCGGTGATCTGCTCGACAGTCTAATGTCTCAGGCATCTGCTCATGTCTAGTCTGGAGGGTCTTTCCCACCCTGCCCCCCAGCCCCGGCCCGCCGCACCACCAGTTCCCACAATAGTGGGAAAGCAGGCTTTTCGAAGGGAATGGGTGGAGTGGGGGGTTGTCGGGGGGCGGCTATTGAGGGGGGAGAGAGCGAGAGAGAACGGGGCTGAATGATAATGTGAAAATGCACGGCGCTGTTCATTAACACACAAGCACCGCAGCTGCACATGTTGGCTCCGGACACACACGCTCACGTGTCTTTTCTGCTTCAGGTTTTTCTGCCAGAGTCACTAGGGCAGCTCTACGCCACGATAAGGAGGGTTCCCAGGATGTGTGTGTGTGTGTGTGTTTAAGGTTACAGGAAAGGAGCTGGTAAAAATTTGGACTGTGATATTTAGCAGCATAACGTCATACATTAGTCTGACATTATGTTCCGTTAAATAAAGTTTATAATCGTATGCGCAGCGTTGAAGTGGCACAATTACGCCACAGAGGGCTGTAATCAATATTAAATGGCTGAGATCGAGCCAGCGTAGGTCGCCGGCTGAGCAGCTTCAACAAATGTGAAAATTCACATTTACCATGGCACTTACGATACACAACACACACACGGACGTACACAAAGATGTATGAGCACGCGCAGTTGCGCGCACAGAACGACAAAATACCAGTGTTGCACACAAGGAACGGCTTTGCAAACCAGCATGTCCTTTGTTTATGCAGTGAATTAAATCTGAGATGGCAAAAAACAATCACGGGCAATGATCCCTCCTCAACAAAATTCACACGAGAATTTCAGCACATTAGGATGCAGAAAGATACTGTACTAAATAATCACAGTGCACATTTCTCAACAAAAGCAGCTTTGCATGAATTAATCTGCGAGGTTTGTCAGGTGGAAACGCGACAAACGCCGCTGCCTGGTGTGCATCAGGGACTAAAGAAGCACCATGACAAGAGAGGATGGCAGGTTTCCTTCAACCAGTGCCAGCTCATTAATTTTGTTTGCTACCCAGCCCCCCCCCCCCCCACCCCTCACTCCACCCCCTTCCCTTCCTTGCACCACCACCAACTACACACCACCCTTCTTCACCCACCACCGCCCCCCTCCCTCCTCACATCACCCCTTAACTGCTAATTAGCAGGAGCAGAAGATAGAAGAGAAAAGCGAGAGGCCATGTGTGACTGGGGAGGAAATGGAAAACTCTTCTTCTTTCCCTCATCCTTCCTCCCGCTCCCTTCCCCCATCGCACGTAAGTCGCACACACTCCCCCACCTCCTGGCCACCACCATTACCAGTGGTACCCAACAAGAAAGCCATGATGCAGCTCACCTCCTATGCCAGCCCAGCCATTTTAGGTGTCGCGGAAAACATCTCCCAAGATGGCTCCTCTTCTGAGCGCGCCCATACTCCAGGGATCCGGCAAAGGTCTTTGTTCGACTCCTGGCACAGGCAAAGTGTCTCCATTGGCAGTACAGATGGCATCAGAGGCATAAAGGGTGAGGGTGGGAGGAGGGAGGAGGAGGTGGCAATTCCGGACCGACCGTTTTCCCCCCTCCATCCTCGTTTTTCTTTTCTTTTTTTTTAACGATGGCTCTTTTCAGGAATCCCAGAATCTTTCAGCGTTAAGCGAAAGCCTGCAACAAGGGCGAAAAAGACAAAACAGAGGAATAAAACATAAAAGGTACACGTTATTAGAAAGACTATTAATTCCTTTTTCCTTTAAATCTGCACTAAACGCATGTTTCGGGCAGTTATCAAAACTTTGACTGCTCTCAAAGAGTCGTTCCCTCTTGTGTGTTTTTCAGGGCATGAGTGTGTATTTTTCCACAATAAAGGAATCCTTCACGTTATAGAAGTAGACCATCCAATACATAAAGCCTCAAGTGTTTTTATTCCGATTCATTAAGGAGGCACGGCCATGTTCACACGCTACCTATAACAGGAAAAAGCACAGGAAAAGACCTGGACCGCGGCCTTTTCACATATCCAATATCTCACTGTGAAACGAAGCAATTAGCCCGGTTTGACAGCGAGCTCCACCGCAATAGGTAGTTAACAGAATGAATGAAAACTCATCTCACTTTGGTGCTCTTTAGGCTTTAGTGGCATTCTCCGGGGCTGAGCGTATGCACAGCACAGCGCTGAAGTACCAAGTTGAAAAGTTCAGTCCCTGCCTACAGGACGGCCCTGGCCTTCTCATTGAGACGCCACACAATGTATCCCAAAGGCTCAGAGATTCACTACAGCTTTAAACACAGACGCCAAGTGTTTTTTTTAACCCTGTGTGCGTAGGGTGCTACACCACTCAAGCGCATTATTAGCAGTCCCGGGGAAATCAGCTCCCAAACAAAGCGTTGGCTTCCCCCTTTCTACAATTTAAACAAAGACGTGATTGAGCAAGTTTTTTAAATTAATAGGCTGGCTAAAAATCCAAAGTAAATAAATCACGAAAAGATAAAGAGGAGTGTGTAAGCACTGACTGGGCTGGTAAGGAAACATGCTAGCTAGCCACAAAGCAGGTGCCACCGGGGATCCTTGACAGGGATCCTGGAGGAGCTCAATAAAATATTAACTTTACTGTTGTTTCATTTATTAAATGTGAGCAAAGGCAGTCACGGGAAACAGTCTGTGCTGTGATAGGACTGAGGGAGCATTTTGGCATGGCACGGTGGGAGAAGCACAGGTGTAAATGATGAATTAATAGCAGCTGAATTCCAATTAGCTGCTCCAGTTTTAGTCCTGATTTTGTGAGTGCTGGCTCACCTACCAGGAGTACTTAGAAGAGTGACTGGACAGTTGCTTTTTATTTATATATATATGTGTGTGTAGTCCCTGGCTACAGTATTAATTTATCCCTACAACAAAAACTAAATTCATCTCTTATGCTGTTGCTACATCTGACGCCTGCAAAGTTCGTAGGCCTCTCGAATTGGAGGAAGTCTATACTGTTCCCCTGCAGCCACAGCACAGGGCGACCTGTTTAATATTCGGCACCACGTTGCGGAGGACCTGAATGAACAGCAACTTGAAACACACTAAAAAAAAAAGGGGGGGGCCACTGTTCAACTTTGGGCCCTCAGCTCAGTCATAAAGATCATATGAGTCCTTAAAACACACACTGAAGTGAGATGAAGGTATCCGGAGAGCTTAATGAGATGCTATAGGTTACTTTTATTCGCGCTTACAGATGTTTTTACACATAAAGGTGAACAAAGAATTTAGTAGCATATTTAGAAAAGTATTCCCTTAAAACGACCCCCTCATTACATATCTGACACCAGGGAGTTATAAACCAAACGTATTCTAAAAAGACAAACCTCTACATGTAATAAAATGAAGAAAAAAAAACCTCTTATGCTACATTAAAAAATATGGATTATCTTTTACCTTTTATGATGGAAATATGGGACAATAAAACTTTTTTCTTACCTTTTGGAAGTGAAAATCCTCCTTGGGGAAGTTTAAACCTCGAAGTCGTTGAGCACAACGTTACGGAAGTCATTTCTACTTTCGGTTATCTAGCTTTATGACAGGCATTTAACACTCATACAGCTAGATAACCAAAGACAAAAACGCACCCCCTCTCTCTTCTCTCTCTCTCTCTTTCTGTGTCTGTGTGTGGAGATCGACATGACGGTGGTGGTGATGCTGGCGTGATCTAGAAGGAGGTGAAGCTGCATTAGTGTAGGCCTGTAATATCAAAAACACAAGAAACATTTCCAGCTCGTTTTTAGTATTCAGACTAAAGCATTACGCACAACAGCAGTTGCGTAACACCAATAATACGCACTATAACGAGGACGTGCATTTGATCAGGTGACACATGCAGTATTTTTCTGATACAAGCTGTAAACATTCATCCGTCACACGTTGCTGTCGTTATATAACGCGTGCGGTTGAAGGCCTGCTAACGACCTGATGTGTGTATTTTTCACAACATTTTAAAACGTGTAATGATTACCATAAACCGCTTTAGCTGCAAATGAAAAAAGGAAAAAGGAAAACATGTTTTTTTTATATATATATATATAGGTATAATAAGGTATAACGTTTCATATGCTTACTGTAGCATTTCCAGCACAAAATAAAAATATTACAAGATATTTTTCCCCCGCTTTGAAAATGTACTTTAAACTGGCGGAGGAACAATTTGAAATATTAGAAATTTGCACTTAAAATATACTGGAGGATATTTACCACTGTGGACAATATTAAGTTAGTTTGTGGTTCCTTTAATAACTTCCCGTTTACACAAAGTATTTTTGATTAAAGGACAAAATCAGAGCTAAACTTGACCTGTCGTTAAGTCCCACGCAGGCATTTCAGCACTTCTAACAAATAAAACCTGGTATTTATGCATCATATTGTTAAAGTACCATTAAAATAGGCATGCACTTGTAATACTGAGAGTCACATCTTGTCTTCCTGAATGGCAAAACTACGACGGCCTTAAACCAGGACCGTGAACCTGGCACCGCGTTACAGTGAGCAAATGGCTCTTTGATGCAGCAGGCTAAACCATGCTCCAGGACCAACATTTGACTCTCCTTAAAAATAAATAATATATATATATTTAAATATTTCAGGCCTTCTAAATCTAAATTAAACTGGGGTGTCTGTCAGATGTCTTAATTTAGCTGTGTAGAGCTCCCGGGGGCAGTGAATCCTCACTTTTAATGAGAGTTGTGATTGGCCTACTTCTTGTGAAACTAGACAATTTCACATCACAGGGATTATCAGCGTGTGCTATTATAAAAACCAATTTGTTCTTGATCATTATAATAGGCGAGGGAGAGTGGTAGCTTATAATATACTGGTACTTAATAGGAAAAAATGTTTAAATATATATATATTTATGCTAAAAGAACGGCTTTTTGTGGTTAAATTATATGTTTCCTTACATGAAAAATAAACTATAATGTAATCGCAGTGTGTCTGAATTTACTGCATAAGACACATGGACAAGGCAGAAGATTCAGAGCTGGAAATGTGATGCTGTACGTGCGGGTGTTTTTTTTTCTGTGAGGCGTCTCTTACCTGTCTCTGTAGCAAATTCTGGAGGCTAGTGTCCTCAACTTGAAGTCCTGCTGAATTTCCCAGAGGATTTCTTTTTTGTTTGTTTCTTTTCTTTTCTTCGTTTGCATCGGGCCCTCGTAGAGACTGAGCGCCGACGCCGCAGCCGCTCTGAGATGAGTCCAGGTCGGTCCTCGGTGCTCCAGCTTCTGCCTCTCCTCCAGCCCGAGCGCTTCCTCTACCGTCTGACAACTCTCTCCCGCACTGACGTCATTCCAGCCGCACTGACCAATCACAGAGTCCGCTGCTATCAAAGAACGTCTGAGTACAGCAAGACGTCTCACTCCTCACTGTTTTTCCTTTTAAATTTATTCACTGGCACCACTACTACTACTACTATTGATGCTACCTCCATAAAACTACAACAACAATTATAAAGTAATTACAGCTATGCATATGAGCAAACAATACACAACATAAATCGTCTTTTCGTCAGCTTTTTCTCTAACATATCACACAATCTTCATCATAACAGGGAGAGTCATGAAAATGCGCTTGTTCAAAGATTTCTTTTTTGCTGTCTCTGAAACTTTACTCTTGGTCAGTTTACGATTGAATTGTTCAGGTCAGATCTACTGATTTCAGAAGATGGCTTAAAAACAACCAGCTAGGAAGAAAATACACAATTGATTGTTTGTACAAAAGTAAAAAATGTAACTTCAGCTAACAAAATTATTTGGCTGCATTTTGCTAATACAATAAAAAATGGTGAAAGACTAGATAGTTTAAAATGGTAAAATAAAAGATTTGTAACTCCCACTGCAGCACTGTCTATTTAATAGCATTATAGTGAACATATCAGCCACATCTATTGTAGATTTCATCACGGGAATGCGCCATCTACTTGGCAATACGCACAAGCAGACTACTGTGAGTTTAGAAGAAAAAAAAACACGGACAAAAGAAAATAGATTTCGCGCTTAACGGCGTTCACGTGGCTCCGCGGGCTGCAAGGGAGTGTGAGCGTTCTTCACAAATACAAGATCTTTGAGGTGTGAGGCGTCTGTGGCAAATGTTGGAAATTAACATCAGGGGCCACGGCCAAGAGGAGCACCAACAGTTCCCTCCAAATCTGTTGGGTAAGAGAGAGAAAAAATGTTTTCTGGGCGCCTTTAAAGTGGTTAATTATACCAATGATAAGACATTAAATTAATTCCCAGCGCTCTGGCGCCAGGTTTAGAGCTAATGGCAAAATTTAAGACACATGGCAAAGCATAGGCTCTGAAAATTCATTTCCACTTTTCATAGAGTAAACAGACATGTTTCTTTAAGTATTATATTATATTTGGAATAATAGCTGGAAATAAAAATGCACTTGATCATAACTTCACAGAATACAGTGTCAAACCAAATGACTCTTGGTCAAAGAAGTTATTTAATTAACTAATTGGTAATGTTTTTTGGTAATTTTATTTTATTTTTTTATTTTTTTATTTTTCATGGAGGACATGAGCCTCGTTCTTTTGCCCATTTATTCTCACATCTGCAACTTTTTAAAAAAAGGCATCAACAGCCCGCAGCAAAAACAATCCATAGGCAACATGTGAATTATCCACAGTGTAAAACAAATGTATGCACAAGGCCACAAAACCATTCAAGCAGTTGGAGTAAATTCAGGAGAGGAGGCAGCTCTGCATCTCTTCCTCACACACAGAGGTTCGCTGGACAGGTACAGAGGGTAACCTTCATAGTATCCCAAAAATGATGTCTGGCTGAAAAAGAAAAAGAAATATGACATACTTTGACACGTTAACAGGGCAACAACACATGTTAAGTGGTGCAGTCAGTCAGTCACATGCTGGAAGAGGCGCTGTCCCATGAAGGAGCGTAGAGGTTTTCCACTTGGAAGGAAATACTAGCTACCACCATCGGCTGACGAAGACAGACAGACAGCTACATTTAAGAGACAGCATGCATGTCTACTGTATATACAGAGCATGCACACGAGTAACATGTGTCTCTGCAGCTAAATAGAGAAGAGAAGAAGAATGTCCAAAGGAGAGGAAAGACAAAAAGCCCAGCCAATTGACTGCCTCCGTTTCAACGTTACCCTGGAATGTCTACATGCACACATATACCAGTGAGGTATAGACGATGTCAAAGGCAAAGGAAATAAGGAGAACTAGTAGCTGACCTTTTATTTTGACAGACAGACAAAAGAGTGATAATCAGGACAAGACATGATGCAAAGTTCTTGCAGGTCCAGTCAAGCCTTTCAGAAGAAGAGGTCGACAAACCAGGTCAGGGTGTCTGTGAAATCCAAAGCACAGGATTAGAAATTATGAATGAGAAGCATAAAACACCCGTGAAGCAGTGAGTGTTGCAAATCTACACCTTTCAGCACAGAGAGAGATGAGGAGACACCTTCAGTATGTAAATAAAAATCATAGTTTATATTTACAAAAACATTAGTTTCTTTTAAATAATATTAATATCTTTTGACCTTTATGAACACCAGTAAACGTTTCCAGTAGTTTCGCATAAGCTCTGAAACACAGAACGTTCCAGTTCAAAGGTCTGCACTCACATTGTTGTTTCTGAGTCCCATTAAAGATTTTCTAAAGTTCAATGAGTCACAAACAGAAGCCAGTTTTACAGACTAATCCCACATGTGGTTTTTGGTCAAGAACTACAGGCACGTTGTTGCATTTCCAGTGTTTTTCTTAAAGTCTGTGACACATATACACTTTTTTTCCAATTAGGAAGATTTTGCTCATTCTTCCACACCCCAGAAAGTTTGCTGTTGTAAATCTTAACCATATTTAGTGATATTTTTTCATGGATTTCAATATTTCCTTCTCTTAGCATTTCATCTATGCTTGTCAAGACCTGTGTCAATAACAGGGCTCCCAAAAAGCTTAACTAAATGTTGGAACAATCTGGTTTCAGTAATGTAATTCAGTGTTAATTGTATAACCCTCCTGATGGTCATGCAGTTAGATTTTGTGTAACTCAGCTCATTCAAATGCAGTTTTTTCTAACCGTAGATGCTCTGAAAACATTTAAGGTACTGGTCCTTGTATATGTTGCAATGTGGAATAATTTATATTGCAGCTAAGTTGTCCAAATGAATTCAGATTTGCTCACGTGATTTAGGTGTAACCAATTACACAAATGTGGAAACGATCTCCTCAGATTTTATTTTGATTCAGTTATTTCAAAGGAAACATTATGTGCAACAGAAATTAGACGAGATCTCCTGCAGTGCATCTTATGCCTGCCTTATGACTCCACGCCATCTACTGCTCGTCAGCAGCAAAGTCCAGCTCAGCATCCCCAGTAACTAAATTACAAAACAAACACAAAACAGCCAAATACCATACATATATTTATAGGCTGAAAAAATATCCCAATTAGTTCCCTGATCGTATATATGTGTATAGAAAAGACATAAAGCGAGATTTATGTGGAAAGTGTGGCGGCATCGCAGGGATGGAATGACCCAGGTGTTGCAGTAAAGCATGACATCCTCCATCACAGCTTTCCACAGTGGAAAGCTTGGTTAACAACGTGTTAAAAGGTACTGATGACTGCCTTTGCTCTCTCTCCATCTCTTAAAGCAGAACGCTTTTGACGCGTTATTAGTGCAGTGAGGCAAATATCAACATCCGAGTCGCATATATATCAAACAATGAACAAAAAGTGCGACCGCGGCAGGACTCGAACCTGCAATCTTCTGATCCGAAGTCAGACGCCTTATCCATTAGGCCACGCGGCCAACTACATAGACACCCTTACCCCATAGAACGATTTTAATAAACTATCTACGTATGGTGCTGGTTGCTGTCATATGTTGACAATATGTAAGACAATTGTATTGTATAATAGGAAATGAATATATAAAAAATTGTCGCTGGCGGTGTCCATCCTGTCATTTGTTCCTGATTAAAATGACGGGTGTAATCCTCCGGACCACGCGGTGGCGCTAACGTACCGTCTTGGCTTGGTCATGCTGCTCTGTTGATGCTAAGGTAACTACCACTCTCTGTGGAGTCATTTTAAACATGTTTTGTTTGGACGCATTAACGCTATGCACAGCTGATAGTTTACCTGAGACGCTTTGTTGGTTTTACGGGATGTCCAGGGAAACATAATGAAACAACGCAGGACAAACAAGTTAGCATTTGTGTAGCTGCTCACTAGTTAGCATAGCCTCCTTGTGTCAGCCAGGTGTTGGTAAACACGCGTTGGAGATACTTGTGGTATAACAGATACAATAAGTTGAATAACTATTGCTCTACGCTCCTGCTGTGTGTGTATGTTAACTAGCAACACGACGCTACAGTTGGTCAAACTCGTTAACTTTTAGTGCAGCAAGTGTTATATTGTAATGCAACAATTGGTTAATAACTTATGTCAGCAAGTGAAATATGAAAGGGCTCTGGCCATAGAGTAGTCACAAAAGGAGGTAACATAAGCAAACAGAACCACCTCTAGGAGAATAATACTACACTATATTGTAGAGCGACATGGGTCAGAGATTTCTGTCTAGAAAGTAACTTATCATGACAATTTGTTGTTCATCATTTCTAGTGAGAGGTCCTCATGAGGCGATGCTGCATGTGTTACGCTGTCCTCCGCAGAGGACTATAATCTCCTTCCAATGGATACGCTCCTTTTGCTCAGCCAAGCCGCAGTCTCTGCAGGGCGAGGACTCCACAGAGACCCGCCTGAACCCCCTTAACATCCAGATGCTGTCGAGAAATCTCCACAAGCAGATCTTTCGCGGCCTGGAACCAGAGTACAGAGAGGAAGATGTAGAGCGGAGCATGAGACACCTCCAGAAACACCAGCTGTGGGGGAAGGAGACGTCACTGTTGCCTGATGTTGAGCTGAAACTTCCCAAAATGTATGGAAAGAACATTGATGAGCATTTTCGCATCCTGGCCCAGACGCAGACAATTCCCTACCTTGAGGCTGCCACCAAGCTGCAATGTGCCAAGCTGCCACAGATGCCTCAGGAATGGAGCTGGGAAGTTGGTTGGACACGCTATGGGCCCAATGGAGAGAGTCAGAAAGTTGATTTCCCAGATGAGTCAGCGCTAGTGTTTGATGTGGAGATTTGCACAACAGAGGGACAGTGTCCCACACTGGCGGTTGCCTTGTCTCCTACTAACTGGTGAGAAAAGATCACGTGAATAAGACAAATGCAATGGATTTCATCACCCTTCATCCACCACAGTTACCAAAATGTTTTGAACATACATGATGTGGATGTGAATGGGCAGCACTTACATTTCAGTATTCTCGATTGCTAGGTACTCCTGGTGCAGTAAGCGTCTCATTGAAGAGCGATACTCCTGGTCAAACAAGCTGACCCTCGCTGACCTCATCCCACTAGAGACACCTTTCAACTCTGCCCGCCCTTCAGGTGGCCAGTGGAAGGAGAGGCTCATAGTCGGCCATAATGTCAGCTTTGATCGGTCTTACATTAAGGAGCAGTATCTTCTAAAGGTTAGCATTTGGAGGATGGTGTGTTTTGAGTAGCAGTAGCAGATGTCTGGTTGTATATGAAGTGCATGAATGTTCTCTTTCCTGTAAGGGTTCAAAGGTACGCTTTATGGACACCATGAGCCTCCATATGGCCATCTCAGGGTTGACAGGTTTCCAGCGTACACTGTGGATGGCCAATAAGCATGGTAAAAAGAAGGGTCTTCAGGAGGTCAAGGAACATATGAAGAAAACTGGACAGAAAAGAGAGGGCACAATGGTTTGTGTACTTTTTTTTCACCTACAATGTGCATTTTTTTCTATTAGGAAGTGTCAGGATCATGTTATCAGTTGTCACTGTGATGTTTTCCGTACAGATCGGCTCCTGGGACTGGGTGAATATTAGCAGCATTAACAATCTGGCTGATGTCCATGCTCTGTATGTTGGAGGACCACCGCTGAAGAAAGAAGCCAGAGAGACCTTTGTGAAAGGGAGCATGACGGATGTCAGGAACAACTTCCAGGTCAGAGGTTCATGGTGCAATGTAAATGATAACCACGTCTGTTTTGTATTATGAGACCTTCTGGATGACTTGCATTTGTCATGAAGTAGAGTCAATATAAATGCTCTCTTGCCGCCACCTACAGGAGTTAATGCAGTACTGCGCCTTGGACGTTCTCGCCACGCATGAGGTCTTCACAGAACAGCTACCCCTATTCATGGAGAGGTTGGTGTATCCAGTCACCTCAAACATTTTCAGTAATTCTTGCTGTAAATGCACTGATGTTCCCAGAATTTGGTATCTCATTGTTCACACGTCTACAACGTTATCTGCTCTGTGTTTCATAAGGTGCCCTCATCCAGTCACGTTTGCAGGGATGCTGGAGATGGGTGTGAGCTACCTTCCTGTCAATCAGAACTGGGGACGATACCTGGAAGATTCTCAGGATGTTTACGAGGAGCTCCAGAGAGAGATGAAGAAGTCTCTGATGACGCTAGCGGACGATGCTTGCCAGCTCCTGCAGGAGGACAGGTGAGAAGAGCATGGATTTATCACCATGTTAGCTTTATATTGTTTGACTTTACATTTAAAGAATGATAAATGTGTGTGCTATATATAAAGAACATTTTTTTTTCTATTTAAGATACAAGGAAGACCCCTGGCTTTGGGATCTTGAGTGGGATGTGCAGGAGTTCAAAGAGAAGAAAGTGGCGGCCAGTAAGAAGAAGAGCTCAAAAATAGCCGCTGAAACTAAAGTTGCTACTCCTCTTCCAGAATGGGAAGAAGGTATAAACTCTCACCTTGAAATATAACTATGAGGCAAATTTAATTTATTTAAAGTATGACTTGTTCAGTGGAGTTGTTGTGATATTAGATCCTGGTCCACCGTCTGAAGAGGAGATGTCAGGCCCTTGTCCCAGCAGGCTGGCTGTTGAGAATCTAAAGGAGACAGTGTCCCGACTGCCTAAGAGAAGGCAACATCTGCCCGGACATCCAGGGTAAGCCCACTCTCAAGCACCACGGAGCCATCTTGTGTTTACTACATTTCAATCCCCACCTCCACTTGTCACATTCTCCCTCCTTACAGGTGGTATCGTAAGCTGTGTGAGAAGATGTCTGAGGATGACAGCTGGTCTCCTGGAGCCAACCTCATCAGTCTGCAGATGAGGCTGACACCTAAGCTGATGGGCCTGACGTGGGATGGTTTCCCCCTGCATTACTCAGAGAAACACGGGTGGGGCTATCTGGTACCTGGACGCAGGGATAATCTAAATTCTCAGGAGGAAAACACAGGACCCGTGTGCCCACACAGGTAGTAGAAACTCTTTTAGACACGTGATAGCCAGATAATCATACGGGGACGGAGAATTTTCTTTAACAGAAACGTGTTAAATAAAGCCTTGTCATGGTCCACAGAGCTATTGAAAGAATTTACAAAGAGTACTGCGAGCAGAACAGCAAGGAGCAGCCCGAGTACTCCAACCCGTCAGATGACCTCGAGTGGACAGAAAGCACAGTGTGGGCAAAGGTACTTATATTCCTGCTGTAAATTGTCATGTTTGGAGCAGTTTCTTCAAAAGTCGTTCAAACCAAACAAAAAATGAAACGATGTGTTTCTCAATGTCGCTTACAGGTGGAGGAATTAAGTTCTCTGGAACGTCTGACTGAGGAAAATGGATTGAGAATGGTGAAAAAGAAGGTCGGATAACGTAATTTTCTCTATATATATTCCTTCTGTAGCCTTAGTTCATTACATACACATTTGAAAACAAATGCATTCTTATATAACAGTCCTGCAACCCTATTTAATCAGTGGGCTAGGCTAAATAACGAAAGCAATGGTGTGTTTAATTCAGTCTAGTTTAACAAAACCACGAACTGCATCCTCCAAAATGATCACACAGACGAACACAGATAGATTACAACAGTCATAAAGGGAGATTTAGTGCAGGAGTCTTGTGATTGCATTCATTTTCACTGGTGTACTTAATGTTTTGGCACTGTCTGATCACTTTGTTTTACTACCAGCAGCAGACCCAAGTTCCACATCAAGCCCAAGAGGAGAACCACTGCCAGTATCACCATGGAAATGGCCCCTACAATGACGTAGATATCCCAGGTTGCTGGTTTTTCAAACTCCCTCATAAGGTGACATACCACTGTTTATCTGAAGTGCTCTGAATAATAATACTGGTGCCGTGTCGCTCCACTGAGCTGCTGTAATCATCCGACTGGGTATTTGTGTTTCCAGGATGGTAATCACAACAATGTCGGCAGCCCTTTCTCAAAGGACTTCCTGTCCAAGATGGAGGATGGCACTCTAAGAGCAGGAAGGGGCGGCACCAACGCAACACGAGCTCTGGAGATCAATAAAATGATGTCTTTCTGGAGGAACGCCCATAAACGTATAAGGTATCAGTTTCCGCTGCGAAGTTAAAATCAAAACTTTTAGGAGATTGCAGTTGATGCTAATAATGGAGGATGTTTTTTTTTCTGCATAGCTCTCAGATGGTGGTGTGGCTCAGAAAGGGAGAGCTTCCTCGTACCGTCAGCAGGTTTGTTTGGTGTATAAACAGAAATCCTGTATTTATTCATACATAGGGGAGAAATGTCATTGCTGCATTTAACAACCTTTCCGTCTCCCAAAGACACAAAGAGTTTGATGAGGAGGGCCAGTATGGCGCCATCTTACCTCAGGTGGTCACTGCTGGAACGGTAACGCGTAGGGCTGTGGAGCCAACATGGCTGACTGCCAGTAATGCACGGGTAAGGAGTAACTGCGAGTTTGGGCTAAGTTGCATTTCATTATGAGCATTTTGTTTGTATGAGCTGTATTCTGTGTCCACAGAGGGATCGGGTAGGCAGTGAGCTAAAGGCCATGGTGCAGGTGCCGCCTGGATATCACCTGGTAGGAGCAGATGTAGACTCACAAGAGTTGTGGATTGCCGCTGTGCTGGGAGAGGCCCACTTCGCTGGCATGCATGGTGAGAATTATATCTTTAAAATCTTGACCTAGAGGCCCAAGAGCTTCTGATGGTTACTGTCTTTGTGCCTCAGGTTGCACAGCGTTCGGCTGGATGACCCTTCAGGGAAAGAAGAGCCAGGGCACTGACCTGCACAGCCGCACTGCTGATGCTGTGGGGATCAGCCGAGAGCACGCTAAGGTGTTCAATTACGGACGCATATATGGTGCAGGACAGCCGTTTGCCGAGAGGTTGCTGATGCAGTTTAACCACCGCCTTGGCCAGGCAGAAGCTGCCAGTAAGGCCAAGCAGATGTATGCCTTAACAAAGGGCATACGCAGGTAAGTTTAACACAAGCATTTAAGTCATTAGTTTACTTTCAGGTGACAATGTTGAGCTCTTCGTGTTTTTGGTCAGATATCAATTGTCAGAGGAGGCTGAGTGGCTGGCCAGTGAACTCGGTTTTGATGTGCGGAGAGAGGAAAATGGAAGTGTATCCCTGCAAGAATTGCGAAGGATCTCTCAACTTGCAAAAAGGTGAGTGAAGCAAGAAAAAATAATAATGCAACTATTTATCATGTCTGTTTCTTAACTGCTCCTTATGCCCCCACCTCAGTGCTCGACGGAAGAGGTGGGAAATGGTCAGCAGCCGTCTGTGGGCTGGAGGTACAGAGTCGGACATGTTCAATAAGCTGGAGAAAATAGCTCATTCAGCCCAGCCAGCCACTCCTGTTCTAGGCTGCAGGATTAGTAGAGCTCTGGAGCCTAAGGCAGTTAAAGATGAGGTGAGACAGAACAACTATTATTAGTTAATCAAGACTCTGAGGTACAGAAATGTTTCTCTGTCTTCAAGGTAAAAAATTTTTTTCCTTCTTTCTATCAGTTTATCACCAGCAGAGTGAACTGGGTGGTCCAGAGCTCAGCAGTGGACTACCTCCATCTGATTCTGGTGGCCATGAAGTGGCTCTTTGAGGAGTTTAACATTGACGGCCGCTTCTGCATCAGCATCCATGATGAGGTGCGGTACCTTGTCCGAAGCGAAGACCGCCACAGAGCAGCACTGGCGCTTCAAATTACAAACCTGCTCACAAGGTCTGCTCACCACTATACCCAAGTCAGAATGTCCCCTGCAGGATTGGCAATTAAGCCGCCGTTGGTGTTTCTGACTGTGCTGCATTTTATTTGTTGCAGGAGTATGTTCGCCCATGCGTTAGGCATGGAGGACCTTCCCCAGTCTGTAGCTTTCTTCAGTGCAGTTGACATTGACTTGTGTCTGAGGAAGGAGGTTAACATGGACTGCGTGACTCCCTCCAACCCCACGGGGCTTGAACGAAGATACGGCCTAACACATGGTGAGTTCTGTACACCATTGTCTGGGTTTTTATTTTTTCCAGTATCAGGCACAGTATATGTGTTGCATAAATGTTTAATATACACAAAGTACACAAAAAAAGAGAGGAAATAAAAGGTTCGTCGAATCCTGCATGTGTAGAAACATCAACACTGCTGTTTCAGTCCAAAATCAACCCATGTTACATTTTCAGTGGTCTGCACGGAAATAAAATGCAATGCAGTCATGAATTTGATGGACTTATTTACATATAAAGTGTAAAGAAAGTAATATTTTAATCTGGACAAAGGACATATTAGCTAGACTGTAAATATTTTCAAGATACATTCGTGTGTGTATGTGGGGAAACGATAGATCCTGCTTTTCTCTTAGTGTAGCCAAGAAGTTATAAAGTAGGGCCATCACAGGTACTGCTGTAATTAAAAGAATCTTGACAACAGAGTATCTGGTTTATCGTGATGTTATTCTGTTAAAATGGGGCCAGGAAGTCAAGTTTAAGTAATGTTAAATAGAAATAATAGTTTTAATGTTCATTACATAAACTGTATGTACTCTGTTTACATTTCATAAAAAAATGTTGTGAACTATAGTAACACAAGTGATTGCTAAACAGCGTGTGCATACCTTTCACAGGTGAGGCCCTGGACATCTACCAAATCATCAACATCACTCAAGGCTCTCTGAACAAAGGAAGGTAGCTCTTTGTAGTCCAGGCTGCTTTAACATACTTCTGCCAGGACACTGCTGGTGCGTCTAACACCCTGTTGGAGTTTAAGATATGAGGAATTTGAAGATGTGCAGATCAAACGGCGGTGCCACGTGTTAGAGTCACTGTTTTCTCTTCTTCTGTTTGGGTTCTTGTGTCTCATCTGCGTCCTGGGACGGTGCGGCCTGAGAAAAGCAGAAGGACAAACCGACATTAAAACTCCATGGAAAAAAACATCTAATGTACATGGTAAATGGTTCTAAAACTAAAACCAAGGTGAGGTTTAATATTTATGCCAGCAGTGGGAACAGTTTAAAACAGTGACCAACATCTGGGGAGCTTTTTAGGCCAATGTAATTAAGTGAAAGGCACTTGTGTATGATAAATACAGTATTATTGGTCCTGAGGAGCTGACACCTAACCTCCTGACTGTGGTCCTGCTCCTGCAGGGCTGCGTCCAGAGTGGCGGCATTGATGCGGAAATCTCTTGAGGTGCTCAGCTTCATGTACTGCATCAGATTTACCTGGACAAATATACATACAGATGTTGGTGAAACACTGTATGACTGTTCTGAAAGTATTCAGGGAGCTGTGAGGATTGTAAATGTTGTATATATTTTGTTTTCTCCTTTTGTTTACACTTCCGTGTAATCCAGCTTACACATACCTTTGATTTCTTTGAGAGTGTGATGAGATACTTTTCATACTGTTCGATGCTGAAGATCAAGTTAGGGATGGCTTTTGTCTCACGCAGAAGTTTCGCCTGTTGTGAGGAAAACAATAAAGTTCAGGAATGGATTCAATCAGAACTTTGTTTAAGGTTATTAGTTGCATCTAAACAATTTATTCCAATATAAACGATGAAGTGTTTAACTACATTCTTATAATCGATGACCTTCATCGTTACAATTAAAGGAGGCGAGCGTCCTTACAGAGACAGCTGTGTTGGCTTCAGTCTTTCTCTTTTTCTTCTTGTCATCTGCACCTCCATCACTCGGGTCTCCACTCTGACAGAAAAAAATAAATATTTGTCAGACCCCGACATGCCCCCTTCAGGGTGAAGTTGATCGTGCCATGTCCATTAAAACAAAACTCTGAACATTATAGAAGTGAAGCTGTACCTGTGCATATGTGATGAAAGAGTAGCACTGTGGAGTTAGGTGGGAACCAGAAAGTTTGACCTGCAACGATGGCAACAAGGAAACATCTGATTAGAATGACATTATACGATTCAAACAAAGCGACAGAGGCGCAGACTCACCAGCTTCTCAAACCGAGCAGGAAGTGCAGCGTGCTGACTGGTGGCACACACCTGGATGTACTGAAGATGGAAAAGAAAAAAAATATCACACTGGGTACTTAGAGTCGCGCACACACAGGGTTTATTGAGCTGAATAATACGCACATATTTGACCAGCGTGGTGAGGATGGTGTACGTGCGAGTCAGCTCTCTCAGCAGTGTAATGGTGCAGGTGCCTGGCAGGAGGGCAGTCTGGACCAGCTCATTTAACGCCGTCAGGAGAGTCCCAAGCTGAAGCGTCACCGCTTTCTCTACTGGATCCTGCTTGGCCCCAGTTTGGGTGGCGTCCGCTAATGTAAACAACAGGAATAAATATAAACTCACACCCCTCTCAACTGTCACCATTAATTCAGTGTAAAAGGACGCTTACCAAAACTCGTTTTTTCAGAGGCTGTCTGATTTTTCCTTCTAGCAATAAGCCAGTCTACTTCATCGAGCACTCTGTCAACTTGAGACAGGACCAGCAGCTGGGACGAGAAGTTAGAGGTGAGCAGGCTGATGTAAACGGATCATGAGAGTAGAGTGTAGTAAATGAAAGACTGGAGTTTGAACACATACTACTGTTGTTGTGGTAGTTTTCATGTTGACAATGGCAAAGTGTGACTGTTTTTCCACCTCCACATCCTGATTATAAAGAAAAAACAATGGAAATGACTGCAAAACATGCATGTTGTCACAACAAATATAATGTTAGGAATTTAAAACGAAGGTCAAATGGTAAAAAGAAAGGAACATTGTGTGTAAATTCTTATATTGCACTTAAATAACGGCTAACGCTTTTTTCTTTTTTTTTTTTTACTTTTAATTGCTAGTATTAACTGATGCTACTGGCTTCCTTGGCATAATAGTGCACACCTCATCGATATCTCCCAGTTGGCTGTGGATATCTTGGCAGAGCTCCCGCAGCAGGTTTACAGGACTCTCACAGAGCACTTGCAGGTTGAAGAGGAGTGACAGCAGCCCCTTACAGAAGGCAGAATCCTCTTAATAGAAATAAAAGAAAAAGAAAGAAACACACTTTAAGACACGCTTTACTGCATTAACATGTGCTCAAAGATCAAGTAAACTGACACTCACCAAAGCTGGTCTCCTTACAGATTTTCACAGTCCATGTGATCATCTGTACAAACTGATAATTAAACACGTTAGCAGAAGAAAACACCTTTCGCTTTGTCCATTCAATCATGTCAGAGTACTCCTACCTGCTGGGAGGAAGGCTTTAACTGGCGTGAGAGCACGCTCAAGATGCTGACCAGCAGCTGAGCCTCTTTGCTGTTGAATTCATCCTCACCTCCACTTAACTGTGTCAACAGCGCCCTCTATTGACGATCACAGAAAAATGTTTTTAGTGTGTCTGCTCTGTCAGAACTGAGATATAAATCATTGGTTATATCTAACACAAATGTTTGTGTTTAACCTCCGAGTCTGAGCAAACTATCTACAGATGCACCTGAAACTGTCGGATGTAAAAGTAGTTCATCTCAGTCACGTCGTCTTCTTCTGTCTCATCTTCTGCCGTGTCTGTCACAAACACACACACAGACAAAAAAAATAATGAAATCTGTCGCAGTCTTCTTAAACTGTGCTGCTTTGCAAGTGCTCGTCTAACCCATGGTAGAGAGAAGCTGGGCCATCTTGTCTGGGTAGCGCTGCTGGCAGGTTGTGAAGATCCTGAGCAGACCCTCCAAACACAGCTGGGACAAGCTGGAGCGCTTCTCCTTCTTCCCTGCCTCCTCCACCACACTGGGGATGTTTGTGTAACGCCACATCAGCACACTAGGAAGAAATTCAGACTTATTGTCCCAGCTGCATCAAACAGAACAAAACTGTGAACTAAATGCTGTCATTTAAGCCAAGGGGTTTCTACCTTGTCATGTCACAGAGGAAACGGAAAGCCCTGTCTGCGTTCTGTCCATCTGGACCGTCGGTGTGTCCAGTTTCCTCCAGCTGCTGGATCTTCTGTACGGCCACGCTTACTGCATAACGGACAAAATCTGCACTTGAGCGAAGAACTGTTAGAGCCTCCTCTCTGCTCTGAGTATTGTCTCTGGGGAAAAAAACAAAAACAAACGATAAATGTGGTATGCAATAAATGGTATTTAATAATCACACTGTCTAACACAAACTACAACGTCAAGTGAAGATAAATTGATTTTATCAGTCACACACAAGGACTGTGTGCAACTGATAAAATCAGTTTATCTTCACTTGTCAACATGTAAACAGAGTGAAAGAGAGGATTTACCTGAAGAGCACAGTGATGAGAGTTGATATGAAGCCCATAGAAAGTAAACTGCGGGGTGTCTTGTGCGAGGGCACTCGACCCTTTCCAGATTTCTCCTTCAAGATCTCAGACAGCTTGTGGTAGTGACTGAACAACTGAATGAGCTCCTCGAAGCAATTTTTACTGTAAGACACAGAGGCAAGCACAAGCATTAAAAAATAAATATTTAAATCACCATTGCCACAAAATTACTTAAGAAAATAGATGGTTCTTACTCGTAGTTGGCTCTGATGAACTTGTACTCCATGAGGACCTCATACACGCCCATCACCAGCACAGCATAGATGTTGTTTTTCACTCCTACACTGGATCCCATTGAAAACTCTGCTGACTTGTCCTGATTAACACATATACACTAATCAGGCATATCATTATGAATATTGTGTAGGTCTCCCTTGTGCCTCCTAAACAGTTGTGACTCATCAGAAAATTGACATGGGCCTTCTAAGGCGGGGCCTGTGGTGTCAGGCAACAGGATGTTGTTAGTGGGGGTCATGGGTCCTATGGGTTGAGGGTAGGGGCCTCTGTGGATCAGACTTGTTCCAGTGCATCCCACAGATACTTGGCCAGTTTGGGATCTAGTGAATTTGGAGGCCAGGTCAACACCTTGTGCTGTTTTTCGTGTTTTTTTGAGTTGTTCCTAAACTGTTTTTGTGTTTATGTGTCAAGCTGCATCCTGCTGGGGATGGCTGCTGCCATCAAGGAGTGTCATTGATATGGGGTGCCTGGTCTGTCTAAATAACATCCACATGAATGCCAGGTCCAACAATTTCCCAGCAGAATGTTGTATTGTCACAAGATGGTCAATGTTATTCACTTCTCCTGTCAGTGGTTTTAATGTTGTGGCTGATCACTGCAGGCACAAAGATCATGCATCCAGAGTATAGGAAGGAGAGTAAAAGTTAGGAATGAGGCATTAAATACACCTCTAAAATACAATGATTATTGCTTCTATGCTTCATCTTTGACATAAAGTCTAGTTATAGTGATAATCTTTTATAGAGTGTTATGTTGACTCCATACCAGTTCAAAGTCCTCCAGTTCACACTTGATCATGCGTCTTGTTGTGCTCTCCAAGATTGCTTGTAGGTCTGACTGGTATCCCTCCTCCTCCTCCTCCTCATCATCATTGTCGCTGTCGTCAGCATTAGCGTTAGCTGATTTGCGCGTGTTTTGCAACCACAGCAGACAATGAACAGTACAGCTCACCAGATGGCCCTGATGTGGAACAAACACTATTTATACAGCAAGCATAAACACAGATGCAATAAAAAGCTACAGTGCAGACAGAGTACCAGTGGCTCCTGGAGGAAGACTTGGTCTCCATGAGCAGTGATGCATGGTTCCAGCTTCAGTGGGGGTAGGAGGTCTTGTTCTGGCTCGTAGTAGCGCCTCAGCTGTAGAAAAGAAAAAACAAAAAAACACAAAGACTTGATGTATAGCTCTACTTTTTTAAGCCATTACCCCAAACTTGATATACACATACTTGTGAGAGGAGAGTCTGCATGATGGAGCTTGCCAGTTGAGAGTTGCGACGGAGAACATCGTAGAAACCCTGAAATATGCAAACATTTGACTTGCTCAGTATAAAACAAGTCCTTCCACTTATACAGTAAAGTCACAAGCAGCTTAACATCAACTGTTCTGACCTCATAGAGCATGAGGCGCACATCAGCCTGTTGGCCCAGGCAGCGACGCAAGCTGCTGAGGATCTCCAGGCAGAACGCTTCGTTAGCAGCAGAGTTATACCGAGAATGGACATCCACTTGGATCTGCGCGTGAATTCAGAGAGACAGACCAGTAGTTTCACAGCTGAAGATGTTTTCCAGCACACGTGTGCAAAGACCACATACAGAGTTTAGGTGGAACTGTACCTGGCTGGAGGATATCGCCTGGCTGCACTGACTCGAGGCCAAGCTGCCCAACACTTTGAAGTTCTTCAGCAGCAACAAGAAGCCGGTCACTGCAGACTTTCTGCCATCTAGTTGGCTGAACGGAAGTCATTCAGGGGTTAGAAACTGCCCTTCATTAATCTTTCAGTGCAGTGACCAAAGCATGATTCATTCAGTCTGCTGATAAAACCTTATCTGATTAAGTGCAGACAAAAGCGTACCTGGAAAACATGGCCTTACGCAGAACTAGAATTAAAGCATCTTTCAAGGACATGCTGACCTTAAGCAGGGGCTGGAGAGAAAAAACAGAAAAAAAAATGAACCAACAGAAAGCTGTGCACATGTACGTTATCTGTCTGTCTGTTTAGGTACCTGGACGGCTTTTAGCAGACCCTGGACAGTGGCCAAGGGCAGGTATGACAAGTGGTCAAATGTCTCTGTCAGCTTTGAGGATGACTCCAGGAGGATCATGGGAGCGGAGACCACAATATCGGAGTAAAGCTCTGGAGATTCAGAAATAAAAGTCAAATTCTAACCTGTACACTTATTAAACTAATGTCACTATCTAAAGGCTAAGTTACCTAAGTAATGACTGACGGGTGAAGCAGTCTTTGTGACCAGTCGATTCAAGACCTGCTCCAGTATTTCGCCTCTGATTGGCTCGTGAATCTGTTGAACACAAACACACCTTTCAGTCAGACTGTGTAGAATAACCATTGTTATAAAAATATCAAATGAAAAACAAATGTTACCTTAAAGCCCTGGAGAAGCACCTGTCCTCCCAGCTTACATGCCTGTTGAGTGGGGGTCCGAGCTACAGTAACTGACCCCTCTGTGGTCTTACCAAATGGTCCAGGTTTGGGTCCAAACGCGTCCATGAGGAAGAAGCCCAGCTGCACCAGTCCTTGGGTAACATGGTCCCACCCAAACACACTGAACAGAACAACATATGAAGAGTTTCTTTAATTTTAGGGCACAACCTAATTGTCTATTTTGTTGAGCTTTTATTTTGAAGGTTTGAGTTGACACACTACCTGTTCTTGACTGTGTCCAGTATCATCTTAGCCACACTGGAGTGCCCAGGCAGGAGATCTTGAAGGAACTTTGATCCCTGCTGCAGCTGCTCATCCTTGAAGTTCTTGATGATTGCTCCCTTTAAAAGCTCAAACACCTAGCCAAACAGAGAAGTTAAGAAAAAACAGTGAGAAGGAAAAATAAAATGAAAGAAATACAGGAAGTACAGTGTTGATTTCTGACCTGCTCTTCATAACGCTGGATACGTGCTACTGAGAGAAACAGAGCAATACTGAAAGGACACAGGTCTCCATACGATGTCTGCAGAAAAGAAGCTCAATGTTTATATCACAAGCTACATCACAAATCTACTTCTGATACTGATAAATGACATATACAGTAAATAACCTTAAAGCTTTTGAACAATTCTCTCCCGAGCTCGTGGTCCAGTCGCATCGCAAAGACTACGTGGAGGATAGCAGTGCCCTCCACATGCCTCAGCTGGTCCTGTGGAATAGACTCGACCTCTAGATCCAGACTCCTGAGGAAGAGTCAGTAACAGTCAGTAAATGAAAAGTATGCAATAAGATTTAGGATGGACAGTTTGTCAGTTGCAGTGTATGCGTCACTCACTCTCCACGTGTCTGCTCTTCCTCCTGGCGAAAGTCTTGCTCCTTAAAATAAGTGATGATTCCCTCCAGAACCTGCTTCTTACAACCCTAGCAGCCAAAGTGCAAGATACATACATATAAACAACTGGAAGAGAGAAACACATGTTTACATGTTGCTGGAAATCAACATGCTGCCACACACGCACCTTTGCACATAAAAGCAGCAGCTGGTAAATCAGTGGTGGGATCTCCTGCAGATCCAGCTTGGTGAACATCCTCAGTATTTTCTCCACCAGAAACTGCAGCTCCTCTGATGACAAGGGCACGTCCCTAAAATGACAGGGGCAGCTGTGGCTCAGTAGGTCAAACAGTTTGTTCGCAAACCAGAGGGTTAATGGTTCCATCCCCAGTACATGGACCCCATGCCGAATTGGTTTTGAACAAGACACCGTACTGGTCCATGAATGTGAGTGCGCTTGTGTGAGTGAATGGTAAAACCTTACCATAAAAGACTACCATAATACTTCTGTCTAAAGTTATTTTATAGTATTAGATGTTTTACCGGAGCTTCTCTCCACAAAAGAGAGCAATGTTTTTCCTCTACTTCCCAATCATCTCTTGCCATTCATCCCCTATTGTCAGATTATCAACCTCTTTCTACCACGTTTCCAAATTAACAACAATCTATGAAATTGACAGAATACTAATGAAAAGTGTTACCTAAACATGGTCGTCAAGTGGATAACACATTGCGGATCCCATCTGCATGAAAAAGAGTAAAATTGAAGCTTAAACTAGCAACTAAACAGCAGAACGCTGTCCAAAAATACCATAAAATGTACATCAACACATAGTTTAATACAAGACATGTTCTCACCTGCTTGAGCAGAGGCTGTTAATCAGCTGCTTCTTGTATTCTTCACCACTGAGTTCCCCTAAAGATTCAAGAAAGCACAGTCTTTTTAAATTTGCACCATGAAAATCTTTCATCACTGGTGATAATGTTGATATACGCTGATTATCTTGCGGCGCCTATCAGTGGGTGGGAAAGCAAGTGAACACAAAGGAATATGGTCATGTGGAAGGCTTTGAGAACTGCGATGACTAGATGACTGGGTCAGAGCATCTTCAAAATTACACATCTAGTTGGGAGCTCCCAGTTTTCTATATCGGAAGTGGCCCAAGCAAGAAAAAACAGAAAACCAGTGTGGGTATGAAAAACCTGAAACAACAGATGAGCTGATGTAGGTAAAATTTATGAAAAAGTTCCTGCCAGAGTCCACATGCTGATCCCCATCCACTGCTGAAAGCTTCTACAATGGGCACGTGAGCTTCAGAACTGAACTACAGAGCAATGACATATGGTTGGCCAGGTCTGACAAATCTGACATTTTCATTGTGTGTGCCCGTTACTTATCTAAACATATGGGACCAGGATGCAAAGAACCCCGTCCTTCTCGTCAACATGGGGATGTGCTAAGATAATCAATGTTATTTACATCACCAGTTATAGTGTTGTGGCTGATTAATGTATTTTTGACACCACAGTTAGTTTCTTAGCCATTACCTTTGCCGTAGGCCAAGGCTTCACAGGACGCCAGGGCAGTGAGAACCGTCGGAAACAGCTCCAGGGATTTCCCACTGCCCATTTTCCCCGTCTTAATGGCTTCAACAAAAAAAGACGCCAGTTGTGCAAGAGAAGGTCCAGGCAGCGCGTGAGTCTGTGTGTGATATTTCAAAGGCAAAAATTTTATAATTTAGACTGAAATGTGTGAATGATATGCCACCGCACTGGAATAGACAAATGAAGACAGGATAATGAGACATCTCTGAATACTGACATCTGTCTAAGCTAAACTAAAGTAGTCGGTTAAACGTACAAGTCAACAGCGTCAGCATTATTAACAATATAGTATTATATCAATTCATGTTTCACTTAGATATATTAGGATATAAAATAAATTAGGATTTATTAAAAGGTACAGGAAATATTGTATCTACAGTCACTGACAGTTGTAGATATTTCCTGTACATTTAATAAATCCCATTTCCAACTTATTTCTGTTTGTACACACAGACCAATAAATTAGGATGCTATTATTATTCATAGATGACAATTGCACAGGTTCTTTGGGCAAAAAATACGCAATTAAAAGCACCATAATCTGGCTTTTGTATTTTTTATACCTCCAGCATCAGCAGTCCAATGATATCAGCTGCCACCTCGGTCTGAAGGTCCCCGGACTCACACAGACTGATGCAGTGTTGGTATACAAGAAGTCTACGATTTGACCCTTCAGATGAGCTGGCTGGAGAGTCTAAACAAGAATGAGACATATGGAGATGAATGGAGAGGAACTGTGTTGGGATCTTTGACACATGTGACAGCACGCACCTTCTAATATCCTCTTAATCATAGCACCAGCCTTCTTGCCCTTCAGAGCACTGTTGGTAATTTTGGTGACAAGCTAGGAAGCAGGCAGTAGAGGAGAATATATTGATAGGCAGTTATGATAATGGCACAATGGACAGTAGGTCTTTTCGGGCAGCACTTCAAAATGAGTAGGTAAAATAACTTACCTGCTCTTTTGTCCATTTAGCTGTGCTGTCTCCATCTGACAGTGCAGCGATTTTATCTTTGTCAGTCTTCATGGTCCACAAACTGATGATAAACGCAGACTAGAAGCCAGTGCCGTTTTTTTAAAAATCTCAGCCAGCTAATGGATTACCAAACGCTACGTTTACTTGTTCACATCGGTTTTAACACTACATTTGGTGCCGAGCATCCACTTAAAATCAGTGAAATAACTCGTGTTAGTCATAAACAACACCGAACCTTTCTGTGTCCGTGGCAACGCTTTCGTAATGTTTTGCGAATTTCCCGCCAGCGGACACTTCCTGCTTTTGCTTCTTGGTTGCCATGTTCGACTCAAAGCGTCCCACAATCGCTCTATTAAATGAGTTGGCGGAACTTGATTTCTTCAGAGGCACTGCTATGCGTCATGTCCATGTTGGGTTGCCAGGTCTGCCGGTCGTACGCTTGAATTCCTTAATTTTTGGTAATTTATGATTATCATTAGTAGTAGTAGGAGTGGTAGTAGTGGCAGTCATCGTCGTAGTAGTAGTAATAGTAGTATAGCTACTAGATGTATTATTTATTTATATATTCTTTTCATGTTCGTGTATTTCCACCGCTTAACTTCGGGTCAGGTCGGGTCGTATCCTTACAGTTCCCAAGATATAATGGGATGAACTGTGTTGTGTAAACAGAACAGCAACAGCTTTAAAAGCATGAACAAACTACGGAAAAACACACGACATGACCGAATAGTGAACCAGGCGGTGGTTACACTGCAGGAAATCTGCTTGTTTTTCGTCAGTTGTTGCAGTGTCGGAGTTACGTAATAGCTTGCAGTGTATTAGTGCACCCCCCGCTTGTATCTCAGTAAAAGTTACACAGGGAAGTTTAAAAGGGGGAGTCGGGGCAGTTTCTCCAGCGCTTCCTCTTTGAAGAATTGTCATTATCCACTCTGAGGCCACCATGAAGTGCGGAGGAAAACAAACGCTTTTCTTTTTAGTAGCTTTTTGTGTCTTACTTCTCGGTGTCAGTGCAGACCTGCAAGGTAAGTAGGAAGAAAAACAGCATTTCTTTGCACATTTACATTGGCAACAACACATATTAGACATGATGAGACATGTAGACATGTAGTTGACTGCACTGTTAATCTGAATAAACACATCGTTATTGCCTGCTCTGAATGGTTCAAATGTAGGTCAAGGAAGTGTTCTCATTCTGATATTAATCTGGCTACTTACCTATCACTGGTCCAAAGGTGAACTTTGATAATAACTCTTGCTGGTAAACTACTGCAATATAATGCTGACTGCGTGGGTGTCCAAATGTGTGCAATTATCATTTGGTGCATTAGTTCACAGAGGTGGGAAGTAAGGAAGAACAGATCTTTGTTATTGTACTTAAGTAGATTTTTAAGATATCTGTACTTTACTTGTGTATTTATTTTTCTGACGACTTTTTACTTTTACTCCCTACATTTGTACACAAATATCTGTACTTTCTACTGTGTTCATTTTTTGTAACCACCACGGATGACACGACGTGAAAGACATGATCAGACATAACTAGAGCAGTGTTTTTCAACCTCATCTGAGCCAAGGTAAATTTTTTCAAAAATCACGAGGCACACCACCAACTGAAAATGTTAAAAAACAAAAAAAAAACAACTCTGTAGCCTATATTAACAATATAAAGTCATTCTCGTCAAAGTGTCTTGAATAGGAATAAAATATTTCTTCTCATTCTGTGTGAAACCTGGGCCTGTTTGAATGAACACAGCTCTTGGCCTATAGGTACACAAATATATATATATATATATATATATATATATATATATATATATATATATATATATATATATATATATATACACACAGAGACATTTCACAATGGCATATTATTTACAGATAGTAATTCATTTGTTTAAAAAAAAAGTTTTTAGACCAATTAGGTGAAATTGGATCATTTGTCACAGCACACCTGATGATCTCTCGCGGCGCACTAGTGTGCCACGGCACAGTGGTTGAAAAACACTTGACTAGAGCACCGGACTAGAGAGGGAAAGTTAATGAGGGACTGCACTGACAAAATGACTGGTCTATTGGTGATACCTGTTGACCCGATACTGATGATGAAGGTGCCTGTTATCAATTGATGGAAATTCACAGGGGACTGACAAAGTGAGCCTGGCACTAGATCAATCGCATCATCATGAAGCAAAATACCCTCTAATAGTCTCCATCAGCTCTATACACCAGTGTTCCTGTGTATTTCTTCTACTGGGTTCAACAGGCAGCCAGTTGATTAGTTTAACCTCAGCTGCCACCTATTGACTGGAGGCTTGTTAATCGTTCAAGCATCATTAAAGTCCTGCTGCCACTCACGCCCGCCATAACCCCACGATTTGAGGAGTACTGGTCTAATCTATAAAAAACAAACAGTTAATAAAAACAAATTCACAAAAAAACAAATTCAGGTATGGCATGGTTTCAGTTGCTATCATTAGCTTTATTCAGATATGGCTAGGTTTCTGTTGCTATCATTCGTTTTTTGAAAAAACAAAAACAAATTCAGATATGGCGTGGTTTCAGTTGCTATCATTAGCTTTATTCCGATATGGCTAGGTTTCTGTTGCTATCATTTGCTTTTTGAAAAAACAAAAACAAATTTAGATATAGTGTGGTTTCAGTTGCTATCATTAGCTTTATTCAGATATGGCGTGGTTTCTGTTGCTATCATTAGCTTTTTGAGCATTTTTTGGAAGCCAGTTTACAACGTTAGCAATGCTATGGGAACACATTGTTTATAGCTAACGCTACCTTGCTCTTGGTTTAAAAACAACAACAACCAAATAACACTTAATTTATTATTAAAATTATCCAGATGCACATGCAGGACCTCTGTTCAGTTCAGTCTAGATTATTCTGCTAGAACCTTTTTCATTTTACAAAATTATCAATGAATGAATTGTTTCATTAATGGCAAAATCATTTTTACTTTTAATTAAGTACGTCTCAGAGCCTGTGCCTTCATGCTTTTACTTGAGTAAAGGAGTTGAATCAGTACTTTTACTTTTACCAGAGTATTATTTTACACAAGTATCCATACTTTTACTTAAGTACAGAAAGCAAATACTTTTGTGTTGGATCAAGCTCCCACAAACTTGATCCAACACATGCCCTGCATCAGTGATGAAGTCAACTGACTATTCAAGAACAGAGGTAGGGGAGGTTGATGAGGAGCACACACACATGTGTGGTTTCTCTCTGAGTTGGAATCTGTAATTCTAGACATTATAATGACCCATTCTTTGTGCCTCTTCCTTTGATCAACCAGTGTTCACAAACCTTGAAATTTCAGTAATAAAGCAAAGAAACTAACAAATGTAAACGTCTGTTTAAAAGTAAAGCTACAACCATCTGTTGCATAGTTGTAACAATGTGTGTCTGTTACTGACTTTTATAGGGTAACCGAGTTACTAACCAGTGATGTGATATAATATGATTCTGACTGAGTTATGATATTCTGATAGCACCTGAGGTCCACACAAATCTCGGGAGCCTGAGAGGTGAGTATGTGAGTGTAAAGGGGAAGGAGACTGGAGTCCATGCCTTCCTGGGAGTGCCATTTGCAAAGCCACCCGTTGGCCCTTCCCTGAGACTGGCTGCACCTCAGCCTGTAGAGGCATGGGAGGGAGTAAGAGATGCCACCCACCAGCCACCCATGTAGGTTTTTTTTTTTCAAGTTTTTGTATTCTATATTTGGAGGTTTCATGTGCAGTACCTATTGATCTAGGAAAAAAATGATTTCCCAGGTGCATTCAAAATAAAACTATTATGGTGGATCTGCTTGATAAACTGGGTGGGTTGGTGGCTGACATGCCAGACATTTCAGAAGACTGTCTCTACCTCAACATCTACACGCCTGCAAACAGAGCTCACGATGCCAAGCTCCCAGTAAGAACCCTTTGCTTCAGATTTGGAGTAATGCTGTTGTGATTTAACTGTATTGATTAGTTTACTGTGTGAATTCTCTGACATGGTCAGCTCAGTTGGAAATTTAAAATGTCCTTTGTAATTATTTTACCAGGTCATGGTGTGGATCCATGGTGGGGCCTTTGTTTTGGGCTCAGCTTCTGTCTATGATGGCTCTGCCCTGGCTGCTTACCAGGATGTGGTTGTGGTTCTGATCCAGTATCGCTTGGGACTTCTGGGCTTTCTCAGGTAAACAGATGTTGTCAGACTGGAACTATTTCCTGTTGTGCTTCTTTTCTATTCTATATCCTCTGGTGTTAATGTACACTGTCAGACTGTAGCTTCATCTTCTATCCAGCACTGCAGATGAACACATGCCAGGGAACTTTGGCCTGCTAGACCAGGTACAAGCTCTGAGGTGGGTCCAAGAGCACATTCATAACTTTGGAGGAGACCCAGATTTAGTTACCATATTTGGAGAGTCGGCTGGTGGAGTGAGTGTATCCCTTATGGTAAGGCTTGCTCTTCGGGGAAAGTACTTCACACTTCTTTTTTTGTTTCACAGATATATTTTATATTGTGTTTCTTTCTGATCAACAGCTTCTTTCTCCATTGTCCAATGGCCTGCTTCACCATGCCATTGCAGAGAGTGGCACAGCTTCTATGGAGATGCTTTTATATGAAAATCCTCTTCCGTTCACACAGGTTAATTTCCAACATTGTTTTGCTATACACCTTTATCAAACATTTGTTTCTCTAAAATGCTGAAACCCATCCCTCACATCTGTCTTCAGGTGGTCGCAAATGTATCTGGTTGTAGCCTTGAGAGCACAAAGACCATTGCTGATTGCATGAAAAGCCTTGATACTGAAACTATAGTGACTACTGCACTGGTGAGATACTGACTGAAAAACAGATTCATGCTGTTGCTATGAGATCCCTTTACCCGTGCTGTTTCAACTTTTACTCATTTTATTCTCTCAAGAATGAAAGACTGAGATGTCCCTTAACTGTTGATGGACACTTCCTGACAAAACCTGTGGACGAGCTGTTCCGTAACCATGAACTCCTCACTGTACCATTCATGACTGGCGTTAATAGCGATGAAGGAGGATGGCTACTAGCCAATGTAAGTGCCCATCAAAGTTTCGTATAGTTTTCATTTTTGTGCATATGTGCAATGTTAACTGCAGCTGCATTATGTCTTTAGGCCTTTGGTCCTCCAGACTGGACAGAAGGAGTAGATCGGGAACACGTCACAAACATGCTGTCAATATTCTACCCTGATGTAAGATAAGACACGGCATGATTCTGCAATATTACTTTTCCTCAACCGCACTTAAGCATCTTTGACTGATGTGTCACTCACTTTCCCAAGCCCAAAGATGCCACCCTGAGGGATATGATGGTAGATGAGTATATTGGAAATGGTGACGATCGTGTGAAAAACAGAGATGGGTTTACGGAGTTGATTGGAGATGTCTTATTTAACATTCCAGCCATTAAAGCTACTAATGCCCACAGAGGTACCTTTTATGCATGATTATGTACATTTATTTAAAAATCAGTATATAATATTTACTGTCACACACGTTTAGAAACAAATGTAACCCCACCTGCTTCATATGCTAGATGCAGGTGCGGCTGTCTACCTGTACTATTATCAGTATCCTCCCAAGATCCTGCTGAACAAAAGGCCCAGCTTTGTTGGGAGTGACCATGCAGATGAAATCTTTACAGTGTTAGGATTTTGCTTCACAACTACCCATGTCAGATTGCCTGGTAAGTGCAATATAGACCAAACACATGTTTGGATTGTCTTTGTCTTTTATGGAGTGCAACATGTTTTACAAGATAATTATCATTTCAGATCCATGCCTTGAAGAGGAGGAACAGTTTAGCAGAACTGTGATGAGCTACTGGGGAAACTTTGCTCGTAAAGGGTAGGAATTACCACCTTATTGTAAGTTATAGTGTACATTAAGATACCAGAAACATGTTTGTAGAGTTACTTGTGTTTGCGTACGTGTGTGTTTAGGTCTCCTAATGGGAACGGTCTGGTCCATTGGCCAAAGTATGGAGCCGAAGAGAAGTACCTGGCCATTGATTTAAAGGCACAGGTTGTGGGTCAGCATCTGAAGAAGGAGAGGTTCGTCTTTATGACTCAGACCATCCCAGAGAAGAGGAAGCAACTGAAGGAGGATGTGGATCATGTTGAGCTCTAGACCTGTGACACCCAACACAATTTGTCTGTGTGTGCGTTTTTTTTGTTGTTGTTTGTTTTATACAGTTTAGGTGGAAAATGGTAAAAAATAAAAATAAAAAAATATGATCACCATGAGAGTTGATGATTGTCATGAAGATAATTATTATTTTTATCACACATGTTCTGAAAGTTTATGTTTAAGAATGAGAATGTAGATATTAGCTGGTTAAATGTGCACCCAGTAGCATTTCCTCTTTTTAGAGCAGAAATTTGAACGAAGGATAAAGTTCAAAATTCCAGTTTTGCTTTAGGCACATAATGTTGCTGAACTTAGACCTGACCAACTGCAGCAACCCCAGATCACACCACTGCCCCCACAGGCTTGTATAGTAGACACTAGGCATGATGGGAACATCACTTCATCTGCCTCTCTTCTTACCCTGATTCACCACTCTGCATCACTCTGGGACAGGGTAAATCTGGACTCATCAGACTATGTGACCTTCTTCCATTGTTCCAGAGTGCAATCTTTATGCTCCCTAGCAAATTGAAGCCATTTCTGGTCAGTTTCACTTAATAGTGGTTTTCATAGGGCTACACAGCTGTTCAGTCCTGATCCCTTAAATTCTCTTCGCATTGCATGTGCAGAAATGCTCTTACTTTCACTATTAAACAGCCCTGAGTTCTGCTGTTGTTTTTCCTTAATCACAGTCAATCAGAATTATTTTCTGACCACATTTCTTCATTGAAGACAATGGGGAACCATCCTTCCAGTTTTTAATAATTCGTTGGACAGTTATTAACCCAGTTGCAGTAGTTTCTGCAATCCCCTTAGATGTTTTCTCCGCTTGATGCATGCCAATGATTTGACCCTTCTAAAACACACTAACATCTTTTCAATGACCATTGGAAGTGTCTTGCAACATGTTTGTTCAAGAAATGAGAAACTACTCTTTGCATCAGTTAGGGTTAAATGACTTGTTGGCAGCTGAAAGATAATCGGCCATGGAGTGATTATCCAATAGGAAGCACGTATTGTGCCAGGTGGTGTATATTTCCTCTTAAAGGGAAACTGTTTTTTTACAACCTGGACCTTATATCTGGCATAAAATACGATCGTTTACTCACCCATATTATTTGGAGTCCTTTGGAAGATATTTAGCTCCAGTGGTGGGAGTGACTGTGACACCGAAATGCAGCCTCTAAATAATGCATTATTTGCCACGAAACTCACGTAATAAATACGTTATTTGGAGGCTGCGTTTCGGTTTCCCAGTCACTCCCACTATATGGATGTACGCGGTGCTCCAATGGAGCTAATATCTTACTCCAGACAACACCAAAGTTATATGGGCGAGTAAACGATCGCATAATGTCAGAAACAACAAAAACAATAGTTCCAGTTTAACTTCAGGTCAGGTCTTTCTTATCCTACAGTTCCCACGATAAATTTTTGTGTGAACAAAAAGGCAACAGCTTTACAAGCATGAGCAGCTTTAGGAAGATGACATGACCTAAGAGTGAACCGGGCGGTGGTTACAGTGCAGAAAATCTGCTTGTTTTTCGTCAGCTGTTGCTGTGTCGAAGTTACGTAATAGCTTGCAGTGTGTATATTACGTGCACTCCCGCTGTATCTCGGTCAAAGTTACTAAGGGAAGTCTTTAAAAGAGGAGGAGGAAAGAAGAGTCTGGACATTTTCTCCAGTGCTTGCTCTTTGCAAGAAACCAGTAGTGTCGTAATCCACTCTGAACCCACCATGAAGTCCGAGGAAAAGCAAACGTTTTTCTTTTTAGTAGCTTTTTGTGTCGTATTTCTCGGTGTCAGTGCAGACCTACAAGGTAAGTGGAAGGGGTGGGTGGATTCTAATTCTGGCATAGCTACCTCTTACCTACATATCACCGGTCCAAAGGTTAATTATAACTCACACTGGTAAATTGTCAAGACCAACCGTCATTTTTATAAATAAAGTGTAGATAATAATTATACAAAACAGTTCAGCTTTTTTAAGTAGACAGTTAAATCCTTACTTTAAAATAACAACACACTCAAAATGTGTGCAATTATCATTCAGTGCATTAGTTCGCAAACTTCAAACAAATTATATCTCAGTAAGCTCCCATGTGTCCAGTTTTTCTACTACAACTTGATCCAGCACATGCTCTGCATCAATTGACAATTCTAGACATTATAATGACCCATTCTTTGTGCCTCTTTCTTTGTTCAACCAGCATTCACAAACCTTAATACATAACAATATCAAATTAAATTTTAGCAATAAAGCAGAGAAAATGAACAATTCCTCACAATTTAGAATATCACACCAGCTTTGCACTGCAAACATAACTGTTATTAAATTGAAATTAACTCTAACACAGCTGCACACACCTCTGTCTGTGTAAAGGTAAAGATACAACCATGTGTTGCATAGCTGGAAGAATTGCATTGGGTAACTGAATTACTAACTAGGGATGTGATATATTATGATTCTGACTGAGTTATGATATTCTGATAGCACCTGAGGTCCACACAAAGCTTGGGAGCCTGAGAGGTGAGTATGTGAGTGTAAAGGGGAAGGAGACTGGAGTCCATGCGTTCCTGGGAGTGCCATTTGCAAAGCCACCCATTGGCACTTCCCTGAGACTGGCTGCACCTCAGCCTGTAGAGGCATGGGAGGGAGTAAGAGATGCCACCCACCAGCCACCCATGTAGGGTTTTTGTCAAGTTTTTGTATTCTACATTTGGAGGTTTTATGACCAGCACCCATTGATAAAAAATAATAAATGATTTCCCAGGTGCATTCAATATAAAAAACTTATGCTGGATCTGCTTGAAAAACTGGGTGGGTTGGTGGCTGACATGCCAGACATTTCAGAAGACTGTCTCTACCTCAACATCTACACGCCTGCAAAGAGAGCTCATGATGCCAAGCTCCCAGTAAGAACCCTTTGCTTCAGATTTGGAGTAATGCTGTAGTGATTTAACTGTATTGATTAGTTTACTGTGTGAATTCTCTGACATGGTCAGCTCAGTTGCAAAGCTAAAATGTCCTTTGTTATTATTTTACCAGGTCATGGTGTGGATCCATGGTGGGGGCTTTGTTTTGGGCTCAGCTTCTGTCTATGATGGCTCTGCCCTGGCTGCTTACCAGGATGTGGTTGTGGTTCTGATCCAGTATCGCTTGGGAATTCTGGGCTTTCTCAGGTAAACAGATGCAGCTTAACGTAGTGTGATTATTTCCTGTTGTGCTTCTTTTCTATTCTATATCCTCTGGTGTTAATGTACACTGTCAGACTGTAGCTTCATCTTCTATCCAGCACTGGAGATGAACACATGCCAGGGAACTTTGGCCTGCTAGACCAGGTACAAGCTCTGAGGTGGGTCCAAGAGCACATTCACAACTTTGGAGGAGACCCAGATTTAGTTACCATATTTGGAGAGTCGGCTGGTGGAGTGAGTGTATCCCTTATGGTAAGGATTGCTCTTCGGGGAAAGTATTTCAAAGTTAATTGTTGTTGTACAGATATATTTTATATTGTGTTTCTTTCTGATCAACAGCTTCTTTCTCCATTGTCCAATGGTCTGTTCCACCATGCCATTGCAGAGAGTGGCACAGCTTCTTTGGACATGCTTTTAGACAATAATCCTCTTCCATCAACACAGGTTAATTTCCAACATTGTTTTGCTATACACCTTTATCAAACAACATTGGTTTCTCTAAAATGCTGAAACCCATCCCTCACATCTGTCTTCAGGTGGTCGCAAATGTATCTGGTTGTAGCCTTGAGAGCACAAAGACCATTGCTGATTGCATGAAAAGCCTTGATATTGAAACTATAGTAGCTACTGCACAAGTAAGATACTGACTGAAAAACACATTCATGCTGTTGCTATGAGATCCCTTTACCCGTGCTGTTTCAACTTTTACACATTTTGTTCTCTCAAGAATGAAATGCTAAGATTTCCCATTAATGTTGATGGACACTTCCTGACAAAACCTGTGGACGAGCTGTTCCGTAACCATGAACTCCTCACTGTACCATTCATGACTGGGGTTAATAGCGATGAAGGGGGATGGCAACTAGCCAATGTAAGTGCCCATCAAAGTTTCTAATTCATTTCCTTTATGTGCATACGTGAAATGTTAACTGCAGCTGCATTATGTCTTTAGTTCCTTGGTCCTCCAAACTGGACAGAAGGAGTAGATCAGGAACACGTCACAAACACGCTGTCAATATTCTACCCTGATGTAAGATAAGACACGGCATGATGCTGCAATATTACTGTTCCTCAACATGCTCAAGCATCTTTGACTGATGTGTCACTCACTTTCCCAAGCCCAAAGATGCCACCCTGAGGGATATGATGGTAGATGAGTATATTGGAAATGGTGACGATCGTGTGAAAAACAGAGATGGGTTTATGGAGTTGCTTGGAGATGTCTTATTTAACATTCCAGCCATTAAAGCTGCTAATGCCCACAGAGGTAACTTTTCTGCATAACTATGCACATTTATTTAAAAATCAGTATATAATATTTACTTTCACACACAATGTAACTCCCCTGTTTTGTATACTAGATGCAGGTGCGGCTGTCTACCTGTACTATTATCAGTATTCTCCCAAGCTCCTGCAGAACAAAAGGCCCAGCTTTGTTGGGAGTGACCATGGAGATGAAGTCTTTGCAGTGTTGGGATTTTGCTTCACGACTACCCATGTCAGATTGACTGGTAAGTGCAATATAGACCAATATATAGATCAATCAAATGTTTGGATTGTCTTTGTGTTTTATGGAGTGCAACATGTTTTACAGGTTGATTATCATTTCAGATCTATGCCCTGAAGAGGAGGAACACTTCAGCAGAACCGTGATGAGCTACTGGGGAAACTTTGCTCGCAAAGGGTAGGAATTACCACCTTATTATAAGTCACAGTGCACATGAAAATACCGGAAAGGTGTTTGTAGAGTGAGTAATGTTTGCGTACGTGTGTGTTTAGGTCTCCTAATGGGAATGGTCTGGTCCATTGGCCAAAGTATGGAGCCGAAGAGAAGTACCTGGCAATTGATTTAAAGGCGCAGGTTGTTGGTCAGCATCTGAAGAAGGAGAGGTTCGTCTTTCTGACTCAGACCATCCCAGAGAAGAGAAAACTACTAAAGGAGGATGTGGAGCACGTCGAGCTCTAAACCAGTGACACCAGTCACAATTAAAGAACAAAAAGTGTAAAATCTGTGTTTTTGTTATACACTTTAGGTGAAACATGGTAAAGAAACGATGAGAGTTGATGATTTTCATGAAGATAATTATTATTTTTATCACAAATATTCTGAAAATATATGTTTAAGAATGACATTGTAGATATTAGCTGGTTAAATGTGCAGCTATTAGCGTTTCCTCTTTGTGGAGCAGTTATCCTCTTTAACACAGGATAAAGTTCAGAACTCTTGTTCTTGGGATATCTTGTTCTTGCACTCCATAAATCAAATTTTGGAATAAAATGTTATTTAAACCAAGCCTTGAAAGACGAGTACTATATGAATAACCCCTTCTGTAAAAGTGTTCCAGCTATAGATGGTAACAAACCCAGAACATTTTGGTGTATGTAAAAACTACTGAAGTGGAGATTTCTGGCTCTGCGTATGAAGAAAAAAAAGCTCTTTGAAGACATATATGTAAGAAAATTCCATAATGTGTAATGGGAAGAACAATTTGTGAAGTTAACATTGGAATAAAATGATTGTGACAGTTTGATTTATTCTTGACAGAGACACCTATAATTTCTCAAAACAAGGCAGAGACAGGAACAGCTGGCCAAAGTACCTCAAATAGATAACAGTTAACTCCAGACTCAACGGGGAATAGTGCTAGCTTATCAACAAAATATTGGTGAAATTAACAAGTTTTGCGGCAGATAATGGATTACTTAATGGCTGCATTTCAGTTCCCCACTCACTCCCACTATAGATGTACGCTGATCTAAATAAAGTCCAAATGACAAAAAATAACACCAAAGTTAAATGGATGATTAAGCGATTGTATTTTATGCCAGATATAAGGTCCAGGTTGTAAAATATGGCAGTTTCCCTTTAACTTTAGGTCAGGCACAGCTCATATCCTTCTAATCCTACAGTTCCCCAGATACTATGGAAGAAACTGTGTTGTACAAACAAAACAGCAACAGCTTTACAAACACAAAATATGAACCGACTTTGGAAAAATATATGACATGGCTGATGAATGAATCAGGCTGTGGTTATAGTGAAGAAAATCTGCTTGTTGTTTATCAGTGTCCGACTTACGTCACAGCTTGCAGTGTGTATTACGCACAGCTCCACTGTAGCTCGGTCAAAGTTACACAGGGAAGTCTTTAAAGAGGGAGTCGGGAGTTTTCTCCAGCGCTTACTCTTTGCAGAAACCAGCAGAGTCAGGATCCACTCTGAGGCCACCATGAACTCTGAGGAGAAGCAAACTTTTTACTCCCTCGTGACTTTTTGTGTTTTATTTCTCGGTGTCAGTGCAGACCTACAAGGTAAGAAGGAGGAAATCAACATTTCTTTGCACATTTACATTGGCAACAACACTCATAGACATGATGACATGTAGACATGTAGCCTAGATTTGACCACATTCTTAATCTGAATAACACATCTGTCGTTTTTGCCTACTCTGAATATGTTTCAAATGTAGGTCAAGGAATCAGTGTTCTCATTCTGGCATTAATCTAGATACCTTTTACCTGGATATCACCGGTCCAAAGGTGAACAATAATAAGGACTCATGCTGGTAAATTACTGCAATACAATAATGACTGTATTATGTATATGATAAGATCGACCCTCCATTTAATATTTTAAAGGTGCAGTAGGCAAGATTCTGAAGATCCAGGACTTAACCAAAAAATTTGAACATCGACAACTTCTCAGTCCATCCCCTCCTAAAGCCCAAAACGGTCTCCCAAGCCCCGCCCCCCACAAGGGAGAGCTGTGCACGATAGATCGCGTGCATATTGGCCCTGCAATACTGCGCACGAGCAGAGAACCGAGAGAGCGCGAGTAAACAAACTAGCATGGAACACACCGACGTATGAAGAAGAAAATAGTTTTTATGATACTCTTCATTATTGCTAAATAATTTGACCTATAGTACAACGACACAGTCGTTATACTTTAGGTCAAAATATTTAGCAATAGTCAACTTTAGGACAAAACCAAGGTTAGGATGATCCTGAAAGTAGCCTACATCGGTGATGTTTACCATCAGTAACAGTTAGACACATTCAGGGCTGTCAAGTTTTGAACTGAGTTCAGAGTGAGATTTTGGCGATGGCGGGGGGGGGGGGGGGTCTGATAAATGACACATAAATTCGCACAAATAAATAAAACACTGAAGGACTGCCATAAAATTGGACACCGCCATTACTGTCTGGCTTGTATCTAGATGGCAATAGAAGGGAATCGTCACAACTCGTAACTTCTTCTCGCATGTCGATATAATGATACTGACAGTCCTCGTTTCAGCGAGCGTCTGAACCGGGGAAATCTAAATCTTGCCTGGATACAGCAATCCTATTTTTTGATTGGCTGTTCAGTAGCTACATTCTTTTTGTTTGATTGGCTGGTGCGTGAAAGACGCATTCCGAATTCTACGGGAACAATAGCGGCGCAACTGACTTGAGAGCCCTGCACATTCATTGTGGCTTTTTATTCCACAGTTTAGATTTATCACTTTGCTATGTGGTAGATATATTACCGTGCACGACGTGCGCGGGGAAGGGGGAGCAGAGGACGCTATGAAGCGCGTGTCCATGAGCAGCGATTGATTGGTGCATCTGAGAGTGGAGCGGTGGATGTCTTGAAAATCGCGCTACAGGCAGTAGGAGGGGCCAGAGGAGCCATTTTTTTTTTTTTTTTCTTTAAATGACCTGCTTCATGCAATTATAGGGTCAGTTTCAACAAATATGACAGAAAGTTATTTTTGTAAAAGTTGCCTACTGCACCTTTAACAGTAGACAATAGTTAAAAACAATTATACAAAACAGGGAAGTTTTTTTTTTAAAGCAGGCAGCTTGTTCAAATCCTTTGTTTCACGTTAAAATAATAACACAATAACAATGTGTGCAATTGTCATTCGGTGCATTAGTTCACTATCAAACACGTTGTATCTCAGTAAGCTCCCAGTACATACATTGTATGTCCATGTTGTTCCACTACAAACTTGATGCAACACATTCTCTGCATCAATTGACAATTTAAGAACAGAGGCAGGGGGACGTTGGGCCTCATTTTTGATGAAGAGCACAAACATGTGCCCGGTTTGTCTCTGAGTTAGAACCTGTAATTCTAGACATTGTAAATACCCATTCTTTGTACCCCTTGATTTGTTCAACTAGCGTTCACAAACCTTGATACTAAAGGATATCAAAATTCAATAAAAAAAAACAGAAACTGAGCAGTTCCTCACAATTTACAATATCACACCAGCTTTGCACTGAAAGAATAACTGTTATTAAATTGAAACTTATTCTAACACAGCTGCACACACCTCTGTCTTTGTAAATGTGAAGCTACAACCACGTGTTGCATAGTCGTAACAATGTTTGTCTGTTACTGATTTTCATTGGGTAACTGAGTTACTAACCAGTAATGTGATATATTATGATTTTGACTGAGTTATGATATTCTGATAGCACCTGAGGTCCACACAAAGCTTGTGAGCCTGAGAGGTGAGTATGTGAGTGTAAAGGGGAAGGAGACTGGAGTCCATGCGTTCCTGGGAGTGCCATTTGCAAAGCCACCCATTGGCACTTCCCTGAGACTGGCTGCACCTCAGCCTGTAGAGGCATGGGAGGGAGTAAGAGATGCCACCCACCAGCCACCCATGTAGGTTTCTTTTTTTGACAAGTTTTTGTATTCTACATTTAGAGGTTTCATGTCCACTACCTATTGATGTAAAACAAAAAAATAATAATAATTATTTCCCAGGTGCGTTCAAAATAGAAACGTTATGGTGGATCTGCTTGAAAAACTGGGTGAGTTGGTGGCTGATATGCCAGACATTTCAGAAGACTGTCTCTACCTCAACATCTACACGCCTGCAAAGAGAGCTCACGATGCCAAGCTCCCAGTAAGAACCCTTTGCTTCAGATTTGGAGTAATGCTGTAGTGATTTAACTGTATAACTGTATTTAACTGTATTGAATAGTTAGACAGAGCCTTCTCTGCAGCTGGCCCCTCCCTCTGGAACTCTCTCCCCAAACACATCCGCGACTGTACCGACCTTACCACCTTCAAATCCCTGACTAAAACACACCTTTTTAAAATTGCTTTTAATGTATAGCTCAGTTTATTGTGTTTTTTTTTTTTTTTGATGTTACATTTCACATTGTTTTGTTAATTTGCTGTTCTTTCTTATGTAAAGTGTCTGAGTATTTTGAAAAGCGCTTTTAAATAAAATGTATTATCATTATTAGTTTACTGTGTGAATTCTCTGACATGGTGAGCTCAGTTGGAAATTTAAAATGTCCTTTGTTATTATTTTACCAGGTCATGGTGTGGATCCATGGTGGGGCCTTTGTTGTGGGCTCAGCTTCTGTCTATGATGGCTCTGCCCTGGCTGCTTACCAGGATGTGGTTGTGGTTCTGATCCAGTATCGCTTGGGACTTCTGGGCTTTCTCAGGTAAACAGATGCAGCTTAACGTAGTGTGATTATTTTCTTTTGTGCTTCTTTTCTATTCAATATCCTCTGGTGTTAATGTACACTGTCAGACTGTAGCTTCATTTTCTATCCAGCACTGGAGATGAACACATGCCAGGGAACTTTGGCCTGCTGGACCAGGTACAAGCTCTGAGGTGGGTCCAAGAGCACATTCACAACTTTGGAGGAGACCCAGATTTAGTTACCATATTTGGAGAGTCGGCTGGTGGAATAAGTGTATCCTTCATGGTAAGGATTAATCTGCAGTATTTCATAGTACTTCAAACTTTGTTTTTGTTTTACAGATATATTTTATATTGTGTTTCTTTCTGATCAACAGCTTCTTTCTCCATTGTCCAATGGTCTGTTCCACCATGCCATTGCTGAGAGTGGCACAGCTTCTATAGACATATTTTCAGCTGAAAATCCTCTTCCATTCACACAGGTTAATAATCACCGTTCTCATGTTTCTGGTGTACACCATTACAGTGTCAAACAATATTTGTCTTTTTAAAAGGCTGAAACCCATCCCTCACATCTGTCTTCAGGTGGTCGCAAATGTATCTGGTTGTAGCCTTGAGAGCACAAAGACCATTGCTCATTGCATGAAAAGCCTTGATACTGAAACTATAGTGACTATTGCACAGGTAAGATACTGACTGAAAAACAGATTCATGCTGTTGCTATGAGATCTATTTACTCGTGCTGTTTCAACTTTTACACATTTTATTCCCTCAAGGATGAAACACTGAGATTTCCCGCAACTGTTGATGGACACTTCCTGACAAAACCTGTGGACGAGCTGTTCCGTAACCATGAACTCCTCACTGTACCATTCATGACTGGCATTAACAGTGATGAAGGAGGATGGCTACTAGCCAATGTAAGTGCCCATCAAAGTTTCCTGTTGTTTTCCTTTTCAGCATCTGTGAAATGTTAACTGTAGCTTCATCTGCCCTTAGTCCTTTGGTCCTCCAGACTGGACAGAAGGAGTAGATCGGGAACACGTCACAAACATGCTGTCAATATTCTACCCTGATGTAAGATAAGACACGGCATGATGCTGCAATATTACTGTTCCTCAACATGCTCAAGCATCTTTGACTGATGTGTCACTCACTTTCCCAAGCCCAAAGATGCCACCCTGAGGGATATGATGGTAGATGGGTATATTGGAAATGGTGACGATCGTGTGAAAAACAGAGATGGGTTTACGGAGTTGCTTGGAGATGTCTTATTTAACATTCCAGCCATTAAAACTGCTAATGCCCACAGAGGTACCTTTTATGCATGATTATGCACATTTATTTAAAACTAGCGTATAATATTTACTGTCACACACTTTTATAAACAAATGTCACATCCCCACCCGATGTTTCGTATACTAGATGCAGGTGCGGCTGTCTACCTGTACTATTATCAGTATTCTCCCAAGCTCCTGCAGAGCAAAAGGCCCAGCTTTGTTGGGAGTGACCATGCAGATGAAATCTTTGCAGTGTTAGGATTTTGCTTCACAACTACCCATGTCAAATTGCCTGGTAAGTGCAATATAGACCAATCACATGTTTTGATTGTCTTTGTGTTTTATGGAGTGCAACATGTTTTACAGGTTGATTATCATTTCAGATCCATGCCTTGAAGAGGAGGAACAGTTCAGCAGAACACTGATGAGCTACTGGGGAAACTTTGCTCGCAAAGGGTAGGAATTACCACCTCATTATAAGTCACAGTGCACATGAAAATACCGGAAAGGTGTTTGTAGAGTGAGTAATGTTTGCGTACGTGTGTGTTTAGGTCTCCTAATGGGAATGGTCTGGTCCATTGGCCAAAGTATGGAGCTGAAGAGAAGTACCTGGCCATTGATTTAAAGGCGCAGGTTGTTGGTCAGCATCTGAAGAAGGAGAGGTTCGTCTTTCTGACTCAGACCATCCCAGAGAAGAGGAAGCAACTGAAGGAGGATGTGGATCACGTCGAGCTCTAAACCAGTGACACCAGTCACAATTAAAGTACAAAAAGTGTAAAATCTGTGTTTTTGTTATACACTTTAGGTGAAACATGGTAAAGAAACGATGAGAGTTGATGATTTTCATGAAGATAATTATTATTTTTATCACAAATATTCTGAAAATATATGTTTAAGAATGACATTGTAGATATTAGCTGGTTAAATGTGCAGCTATTAGCGTTTCCTCTTTGTGGAGCAGTTATCCTCTTTAACACAGGATAAAGTTCAAAACTCTTGTTCTTGGGATATCTTGTTCTTGCACTCCATAAATCAAATTTTGGAATAAAATGTTATTTAAACCAAGCCTTGAAAGACGAGTACTATATGAATAACCCCTTCTGTAAAAGTCTTCCAGCTATAGATGGTAACAAACCCAGAACATTTTGGTGTATGTAACAACTACTGAAGTGGAGATTTCTGGCTCTGTGTATGAGGAAAAAAAAGCTCTTTGAAGACATATATGTAAGAAAATTCCATAATGTGTAATGGGAAGAACAATTTGTGAAGTTAACATTGGAATAAAATGATTGTGACAGTTTGATTTATTCTTGACAGAGACACCTATAATTTCTCAAAACAAGGCAGAGAGAGGAACAGCTGGCCAAAGTACCACAAATAGATAACAGTTAACTCCAGACTCAACGGGGAATAGTGCTAGCTTATCAACAAAATATTGGTGAAATTAACAAGTTTTGCGGCAGATAATGGATTACTTAATGGCTGCATTTCAGTTCCCCACTCACTCCCACTATAGATGTACGCTGATCTAAATAAAGTCCAAATGACAAAAAATAACACCAAAGTTAAATGGATGATTAAGCGATTGTATTTTATGCCAGATATAAGGTCCAGGTTGTAAAATATGGCAGTTTCCCTTTAACTTTAGGTCAGGCACAGCTCATATCCTTCTTATCCCACAGTTCCCAAGATACTATGGAAGAAACTGTGTTGTACAAACAAAACAGCAACAGCTTTACAAGCACAAAATATGAACCGACTTTGGAAAAATATATGACATGGCTGATGAATGAATCAGGCTGTGGTTATAGTGAAGAAAATCTGCTTGTTGTTTATCAGTGTCCGACTTACGTCACAGCTTGCAGTGTATATTACGCACAGCTCCACTGTAGCTCGGTCAAAGTTACACAGGGAAGTCTTTAAAGAGGGAGTCGGGAGTTTTCTCCAGCGCTTACTCTTTGCAGAAACCAGCAGAGTCAGGATCCACTCTGAGGCCACCATGAACTCTGAGGAGAAGCAAACTTTTTACTCCCTCGTGACTTTTTGTGTTTTATTTCTCTGTGTCAGTGCAGACCTACAAGGTAAGAAGGAGGAAAACAACATTTCTTTGCACATTTACATTGGCAACAACACTCATAGACATGATGACATGTAGACATGTAGCCTAGATTTGACCACATTCTTAATCTGAATGACACATCTGTCGTTTTTGCCTACTCTGAATATGTTTCAAATGTAGGTCAAGGAATCAGTGTTCTCATTCTGGCATTAATCTAGATACCTTTTACCTGGATATCACCGGTCCAAAGGTGAACAATAATAAGGACTCATGCTGTAAAATTACTGCAATACAATGATGACTGTATTATGTATATGATAAGATCGACCCTCCATTTAATATTTTAAAGGTGCAGTAGGCAAGATTCTGAAGATCCAGGACTTAGCCAAAAAATTTGAACATCGACAACTTCTCAGTCCATCCCCTCCTTTCCGCTAAAGCCCAAAACGGTCTCCCAAGCCCCGCCCCCCACAAGGTGTGCACGAAAGAGCGCGTGCATATTGGCCCTGCACTACTGCGCACGAGCAGAGAACCGAGAGAGCGCGAGTAAACAAACTAGCATGGAACACACCGACGTATGAAGAAGAAAATAGTTTTTATAATACTCTTCATTATTGCTAAATAATTTGACCTAAAGTACAACGATACAGTCGTTATACTTTAGGTCAAAATATTTAGCAATAGTCAACTTTAGGACAAAACCAAGGTTAGGATGTTTCTGAAAGTAGCCTACATCGGTGATGTTTGCCATCAGTAACAGTTAGACACATTCATTGTGGCTTTTTATTCCACAGTTTAGATTTATCACTTTGCTATGTGGTAGATATATTACCGTGCACGACGTGCGCGGGGAAGGGGGAGCAGAGGACGCTATGAAGCACGTGTCCATGAGCAGCTATTGACACTCTGTTAGACACACCCCTGGCCTTGATTGGTGCATCTGAGAGTGGAGCGGTGGATGTCTTAAAAATCGCGCTACAGGCTGTAGGAGGGGCCAGAGGAGCCATTTTTTTTTTTTTTTTTTTTTTTCTTTAATGACCTGCTTCATGCAATTATACTTGAAGATAGGGTCAGTTTCAGCAAATATGACAGAAAGTTAGTTTTGTAAAAGTTGCCTACTGCACCTTTAACAGTAGACAATAGTTAAAAACAACAAAAAAGGGAAGTTTTTTTTTTAAAGCAGGCAGCTTGTTCAAATCCTTTGTTTCACGTTAAAATAATAACACAATAACAATGTGTGCAATTGTCATTCGGTGCATTAGTTCACTATCAAACACGTTGTATCTCAGTAAGCTCCCAGTACATACATTGTATGTCCATGTTGTTCCACTACAAACTTGATGCAACGCATTCTCTGCATCAATTGACAATTTAAGAACAGAGGCAGGGGGACGTTGGGCCTCATTTTTGATGAAGAGCACAAACATGTGCCCGGTTTGTCTCTGAGTTAGAACCTGTAATTCTAGACATTGTAAATACCCATTCTTTGTACCCCTTGATTTGTTCAACCAGCTTTCACAAACCTTGATACTAAAGGATATCAAAATTCAATAAAAAAAAACAGAAACTGAGCAGTTCCTCACAATTTACAATATCACACCAGCTTTGCACTGAAAGAATAACTGTTATTAAATTGAAACGTATTCTAACACAGCTGCACACACCTCTGTCTTTGTAAACGTAAAGCTACAACCACGTGTTGCATAGTCGTAAAAATGTTTGTCTGTTACTGATTTTCATTGGGTAACTGAGTTACTAACCAGTGATGTGATATATTATGATTCTGACTGAGTTATAATATCCTGGTAGCACCTGAGGTCCACACAAAGCTTGGGAGCCTGAGAGGTGAGTATGTGAGTGTAAAGGGGAAGGAGACTGGAGTCCATGCGTTCCTGGGAGTGCCATTTGCAAAGCCACCTGTTGGACCTTCCCTGAGACTGGCTGCACCTCAGCCTGTAGAGGCATGGGAGGGAGTAAGAGATGCCACCCACCAGCCACCCATGTAGGTTTTTTTTTTTTTTTTGTCAAGTTTTTGTATTCTACATTTGGAGGTTTCATGTCCACTGCCTATTGATCTAAAAAATAAAATAAAAAATAAATTTCCCAGGTGTGTTCAAAATAGAAACGCTATGGTGGATCTGCTTGAAAATCTGGGTGGGTTGGTGGCTGATATGCCAGACATTTCAGAAGACTGTCTCTACCTCAACATCTACACGCCTGCAAAGAGAGCTCACGATGCCAAGCTCCCAGTAAGAACCCTTTGCTTCAGATTTGGAGTAATGCTGTAGTGATTTAACTGTATTGATTAGTTTACTGTGTTAATTCTCTGACATGGTGAGCTCAGTTGGAAATTTAAAATGTCCTTTGTTGTTATTTTACCAGGTCATGGTGTGGATCCATGGTGGGGGCTTTGTTTTGGGCTCAGCTTCTGTCTATGATGGCTCTGCCCTGGCTGCTTACCAGGATGTGGTTGTGGTTCTGATCCAGTATCGCTTGGGACTTCTGGGCTTTCTCAGGTAAACAGATGCAGCTTAACGTAGTGTGATTATTTCCTGTTGTGCTTCTTTTCTATTCTATATCCTCTGGTGTTAATGTACACTGTCAGACTGTAGCTTCATCTTCTATCCAGCACTGGAGATGAACACATGCCAGGGAACTTTGGCCTGCTGGACCAGGTACAAGCTCTGAGGTGGGTCCAAGAGCACATTCACAACTTTGGAGGAGACCCAGATTTAGTTACCATATTTGGAGAGTCGGCTGGTGGAGTGAGTGTATCCCTTATGGTAAGGATTGCTCTTCGGGGAAAGTATTTCAAAGTTAATTGTTGTTGTACAGATATATTTTATATTGTGTTTCTTTCTGATCAACAGCTTCTTTCTCCATTGTCCAATGGGCTGTTCCACCATGCCATTGCAGAGAGTGGCACAGCTTCTATGGAGATGCTTTTAGACAATAATCCTCTTTCATCAACACAGGTTAATTTTCAGCGTTCTCATGTTTCTGGTGTACACCTTTACAGTGTCAAACAATATTTGTTTCTCTAAAAGGCTGAAACCCATCCCTCACATCTGTCTTCAGGTGGTCACAAATGTATCTGGTTGTAGCCTTGAGAGCACAAAGACCATTGCTGATTGCATGAAAAGCCTTGATACTGAAACTATAGTGACTACTGCACAGGTATGATACTGACTGAAAAACAGATTGCTGTTGCTGTTGCTATGAGATCTATTTACCCTTGCTGTTTCAACTTTTACACATTTTATTCCCTCAAGGATGAAACACTGAGATTTGCCGCAACCGTTGATGGACACTTCCTGACAAAGCCTGTGGACGAGCTGTTCCGTAACCATGAACTCCTCACTGTACCATTCATGACTGGCGTTAATAGCGATGAAGGAGGATGGCTCCTAGCCAATGTAAGTGCCCATCAAAGTTTCCTGTTGTTTTCCTTTCAGCATCTGTGAAATGTTAACTGCAGCTTCATCTGCCCTTAGTTCTTTGGTCCTCCAGACTGGACAGAAGGAGTAGATCGGGAACACGTCACAAACATGCTGTCAATATTCTACCCTGATGTAAGATAAGACACGGCATGATGCTGCAATATTACTGTTCCTCAACATGCTCAAGCATCTTTGACTGATGTGTCACTCACTTTCCCAAGCCCAAAGATGCCACCCTGAGGGATATGATGGTAGATGGGTATATTGGAAATGGTGACGATCGTGTGAAAAACAGAGATGGGTTTACGGAGTTGCTTGGAGATGTCTTATTTAACATTCCAGCCATTAAAACTGCTAATGCCCACAGAGGTAACTTTCATGCATGATTATGCACATTTATTTAAAACTAGAGTATAATATTTACTGTCACACACTTTTATAAACAAATGTCACACCCCACCCGATGTTTCATATACTAGATGCAGGTGCGGCTGTATACCTGTACTATTATCAGTATCCTCCCAAGCTCCTGCTGAACAAAAGGCCCAGCTTTGTTGGGAGTGACCATGGAGATGAAATCTTTGCAGTGTTAGGATTTTGCTTCACAACTACCCATGTCAGATTGACTGGTAAGTGCAATATAGACCAATCACATGTTTTGATTGTCTTTGTGTTTTATGGAGTGCAACATGTTTTACAAGTTGATTATCATTTCAGATCCATGCCTTGAAGAGGAGGAACAGTTTAGCAGAACACTGATGAGCTACTGGGGAAACTTTGCTCGCAAAGGGTAGGAATTACCACCTCATTATAAGTCACAGTGCACATGAAAATACCAGAAAGGTGTTTGTAGAGTGAGTAATGTTTGCGTACGTGTGTGTTTAGGTCTCCTAATGGGAATGGTCTGGTCCATTGGCCAAAGTATGGAGCTGAAGAGAAGTACCTGGCAATTGATTTAAAGGCGCAGGTTGTTGGTCAGCATCTGAAGAAGGACAGGTTCGTCTTTATGACTCAGACCATCCCAGAGAAGAGGAAGCAACTAAAGGAGGATGTGGAGCACGTCGAGCTCTAAACCAGTGACTCCAATCACAATTAATTTACAAAAAGTGCAAAATCTGTGTTTTTGTTATACACTTTAGGTGAAACATGGTAAAGAAATGATGAGAGTTGATGATTTTCATGAAGATAATTATTATTTTTATCACAAACATTCTGAAAATATATGTTTAAGAATGACAATGTAGATATTAGCTGGTTAAATGTGCAGCTATTAGCGTTTCCTCTTTGTGGAGCAGAAATCCAAACACAGGATAATGTTCAAAATTCCAGTTTCACTTTTCACTTCACGTTTTTATACGTTTTTTCGGAAGAGATTTGCGATATCTTGCTCTTTCACTCCATAAATCAGAAAACACTGGCAACAACACACTTTCAACATGTTATTTAGGAATAAAATGTTATTTAAACCAAGCCTTGACAGCTCTTTGAAGATATATATGTAAGAAAATTCAATAATGTCTAATGGGAACAATTTGTGAAGTTAACATTGGAATAAAATGATTGTGACAGTTTGATTTATTCTTGACAGAGAAAGACTATAATTTCTCAAAACAAGGCAGAGAGAGGAACAGCTGGCCAAAGGACCAGGAATAGATAACAGTTAACTCCAGACTCAACGGGGAATAGCGCTAGCTTATCAACAAAATATTGGTGAAATTAACAAGTTTTGCGGCAGATAATGGATTACTTAATGGCTGCATTTCAGTTCCCCACTCACTCCCACTATAGATGTACGCTGATCTAAATAAAGTCCAAATGACAAAAAATAACACCAAAGTTAAATGGATGATTAAGCGATTGTATTTTATGCCAGATATAAGGTCCAGGTTGTAAAATATGGTAGTTTCACTTTAACTTTAGGTCAGGCACAGCTCATATCCTTCTAATCCTACAGTTCCCCAGATACTATGGAAGAAACTGTGTTGTACAAACAAAACAGCAACAGCTTTACAAGCACAGAATATGAACCGACTTACGACTTACGTCACAGCTTGCAGTGTATATTACGCACAGCTCCACTGTAGCTCGGTCAAAGTTACACAGGGAAGTCTTTAAAGAGGGAGTCGGGATATTTTCTCCAGCGCTTACTTTTTGCAGAAACCAGTAGAGTTGCGATCCACTCTGAGGCCACCATGAACTCTGAGGAAAATCAAACTTTTTTCTCCCTAGTGACTTTTTGTGTTTTATTTCTCGGCGTCAGTGCAGACCTACAAGGTAAGAAGGAGGAAGACAACATTTCTTTGCACATTTACATTAGCAACAACACTCATATTAGACATGATGAGACATGTAGACATGTAGATAAATTTGACCACACTCTTAATCTGAATAACACATCTGTCGTTTTTGCCTACTCTGAATATGTTTCAAATGTAGGTCAAGGAATTAGTGTTCTCATTCTGGCATTAATCTAGATACCTCTTACCTGGATATCACCGGTCCAAAGGTGAACTATAATAATGACTCATGCTGGTAAATTACTGCAATACAATGATGACTGTGCGTGGATATGATAAGATCAACCCTCCATTTAATCTTTTAACTGTAGACAATAGTTAAAAACCATTATACAGAACAGGGCAGTTTTTTTAAAGCAGACAGCTTGTTCAAAACCTTTGTTTCACGTTAAAATAATAACACAATCACAATGTGTGCAATTGTCGGTCGGTGCATTAGTTCACTATCAAACACGTTGTATCTCAGTAAGCTCCCAGTACATACATTTTATGTCCATGTTTTTCCACTACAAACTTGATGCAACACATTCTCTGCCTCATTTTTGGTGAAGAGAACAAACATGTGCCCGGTTTGTCTCTGAGTTAGAACCTGTAATTCTAGACATTGTAAATACCCATTCTTTGTACCTCATGATTTGTTCAACCAGCGTTCACAAACCTTGATGCAATATCAAAATTCAAAAAAACAAAACAAAACAGAAACTGAGCAGTTCCTCACAATTTAGAATATCACACCAGCTATGCACTGCAAGAATAACTGTTATTAAATTGAAACTTATTCTAACACATCTGAACACACCTCTGTCTTTGTAAACGTAAAGCTACAACCACGTGTTGCATAGTTGTAGAAACGTGTGTCTGTTAATGATTTTCATTGGGTAACTGAGTTACTAACCAGTGATGTGATATAATATGATTCTGAATGAGTTATAATATCCTGGTAGCACCTGAGGTCCACACAAAGCTTGGGGGCCTGAGAGGTGAGTATGTGAGTGTAAAGGGGAAGGAGACTGGAGTCCATGCCTTCCTGGGAGTGCCATTTGCAAAGCCACCTGTTGGACCTTCCCTGAGACTGGCTGCACCTCAGCCTGTAGAGGCATGGGAGGGAGTAAGAGATGCCACCCACCAGCCACCCATGTAGGTTTTTTTTTTTTTTGTCAAGTTTTTGTATTCTATATTTGGAGGTTTCATGTCCACTGCCTACTGATCTAAAAAAAGTGATTTCCCAGGTGCATTCAAAATAAAACAATTATGGTGGATCTACTTGATAAACTGGGTGGGTTGGTGGCTAATATGCCAGATATTTCAGAAGACTGTCTCTACCTCAACATCTACACGCCTGCAAACAGAGCTCACGATGCCAAGCTCCCAGTAAGAACCCTTTGCTTCAGATTTGGAGTAATGCTGTAGTGATTTAACTGTTTCGTAGAGATCTGTGTTACAAAGCACTTTGTTCTATATTTTCTTTATATGAAAAGTGCTATACAAGCAAAGTCTGATTGCCTGATTTAATTCTCTAACGTGGTGAGCTCAGTTGGAAAGTTAAAATGTCCTTTGTTATTATTTTACCAGGTCATGGTGTGGATCCATGGTGGGGGCTTTCTTCTGGGCTCAGCTTCTGTCTATGATGGCTCTGCCCTGGCTGCTTACCAGGATGTGGTTGTGGTTCTGATCCAGTATCGCTTGGGACTTCTGGGCTTTCTCAGGTAAACAGATGCAGCTTAACGTAGTGTGATTATTTCCTGTTGTGCTTCTTTTCTATTCTATATCCTCTGGTGTTCATGTACACTATCAGACTGTAGCTTCATCTTCTATCCAGCACTGGAGATGAACACATGCCAGGGAACTTTGGCCTGCTGGACCAGGTACAAGCTCTGAGGTGGGTTCAAGAGCACATTCACAACTTTGGAGGAGACCCAAATTTAGTTACCATATTTGGAGAGTCGGCTGGTGGAATAAGTGTATCCATCATGGTAAGGATCAATCTGTGGTACTTCAAAGTACTCCATTTTTGTTTTACAGATGTGTTTTATATTGTGTTTCTTTCTGATCAACAGCTTCTTTCTCCATTGTCCAATGGTCTGTTCCAACATGCCATTGCTGAGAGTGGCACAGCTTCTATAGACATATTTTCAGTTGAAAATCCTCTTCCGTTCACTCAGGTTAATATTTTCATCAACGTTTAACAATATTTGTTTCTCTTAAAGGCTGAAACCCATCCCTCACATCTGTTTTCAGGTGGTTGCAAATGTATCTGGTTGTAGCCTTGAGAGCACGAAGACCATTGCTGATTGCATGAAAAGCCTTGATTCTGAAACTATAGTGACTACTGCACTGGTGAGATACTGACTGAAAAACAGATTCATGCCATTGCTATGAGATCCATTTACCTGTGGTGTCTCAAATTTTACACATTTTATTCCCTCAAGGATGAAACACTGAGATTTCCCGCAACTGTTGATGGACACTTCCTGACAAAACCTGTGGACGAGCTGTTCCGTAACCATGAACTCCTCACTGTACCATTCATGACTGGGGTTAATAGCGATGAAGGAGGATGGCAACTAGCAAATGTAAGTGCCCATCAAAGTTTCGTGTTGTTTTCCTTTTTGGCATATGTCAAATGTTAACTGCAGCTTCATCTGCCCTTAGTCCTTTGGTCCTCCAGACTGGACAGAAGGAGTAGATCGGGAACACGTCACAAACATGCTGTCAATATTCTACCCTGATGTAAGATAAGACACGGCATGATGCTGCAATATTACTGTTCCTCAACATGCTCAAGCATCTTTGACTGATGTGTCACTCACTTTCCCAAGCCCAAAGATGCCACCCTGAGGGATACGATAGTAGATGAGTATATTGGAAATGGTGACGATCGTGTGAAAAACAGAGATGGGTTTACGGAGTTGCTTGGAGATGTCTTATTTAACATTCCAGTTATTAAAACTACTAATGCCCACAGAGGTACCTTTTATGCATGATTATGCAAATTTATCTAAACCTATATAATATTTACTGTCACACACTTTTAGAAACAAATGTCACACCCCCACCTGATGTTTTGTATACTAGATGCAGGTGCGGCTGTCTACCTGTACTATTATCAGTATCCTCCCAAGCTCCTGCTGAACAAAAGGCCCAGCTTTGTTGGGAGTGACCATGCAGATGAAATCTTTACAGTGTTAGGATTTTGCTTCACAACTACCCATGTCAGATTGCCTGGTAAGTGCAATATAGACCAATCACATGTTTGAATAGTCTTTGTGTTTTATGGAGTGCAACATGTTTTACAAGTTGATTATCATTTCAGATCCATGCCCTGAAGAGGAGGAACAGTTCAGCAGAACCCTGATGAGCTACTGGGGAAACTTTGCTCGCAAAGGGTAGGAATTACCAAGTCACCAAGACACCAAGTCACTGTGTGCATGAAGATACCAGAAATGTGTTTCTAGAGTGACTTGTTGTTATGTTGTGTACGTGTGTGTTTAGGTCTCCTAATGGGAATGGTCTGGTCCATTGGCCAAAGTATGGAGCCGAAGAGAAGTACCTGGCAATTGATTTAAAGGCGCAGGTTGTTGGTCAGCATCTGAAGAAGGAGAGGTTCGTCTTTCTGACTCAGACCATCCTAGAGAAGAGAAAACAACTAAAGGAGGATGTGGAGCACGTCGAGCTCTAGACCAGTGACACAAGTCACAATTAATTAACAGAAAGTGCAAAATCTGTTTTTTTGTTTTTTTTAATTCACCAATGGAAAATGATAAAAAAAATTGACGATCCCATGAGAGTTGATGATTTTCATTTTTCATTTTTATTTCAAATTTTCTAAAAGTTTATGTTTAAAAATGTGAATGTAGATATTAGCTGTTTAAACGTGCACCCATTAGCGTTTACTCTTTCTGGAGCAGAATTCTGAACATGGGACAAAATTCCAAAAGAGATATGTGTTATCTTCTTCTTTCACTTCATAACCCCTTCTGTAAAAATCTTCCGGCTATAGATGGTAATAAACTGAAACTCAGTGTCTAAATAAAGCATTATTTGCAGCGAAACGCGTTCATTTCACCAATATTTCATTATAATACGCTACAGTGCTTTTCCCTGTTGAGTCCCGAGTTATCTGCTGTCATCATCCGGGGTCTGTGAATTGATCGATTGATCTACAGACCCTGGATGATTTCTTCTGACCCGGATGATGTCATCTCTAAGCGCCGCGCGCACAGTGACGGTCTGCTTGTTTACCTGTAATTTGCTCCTGCTCGTTTTTTGCAACATGGCTGAATATTTTTCAGATTCTAAGGTTATGGATGACAATAGCAGTAGCAAATTACAGACAAACAAGACAACCGTCGCGGGTATGCGTTATTTCGAGGCTGCTTTTCGGCGCTCCAGTCACTCCCACTATATGGATATACGCAGATCTAAATATCTCCTGAATGAAAGTTGACCCAAAAGTTATATGGGTGAGTAACCCCTCGTATTTTATGCCAGAAATAAGGTCCAGGTTTTAGTTCCCCTTTAAGATAAGTACTTTCTGTACTGTAAGTTTTATAAATGTTTGAAAATGCCAATCAGGTATTATCTAATAAAAAAGTTCTAGGTTACAGATATTTATCATAGACAGTCAAAACGTAATGGGTTAAATACAATGTTATTGTGTGTATTAACGTTGCTTTGAAGGCAGACAACTTCAGAGAATCATTTTTTATTAGCACATATAGCACAAAGCTAATGATCTGGAGCCCAGTAAAAATTTCATCTAGTTCATATTTCTGACTGTAGTATTGGCCTCATGTCTGCAGTCATTAGGAGTTCACAAGCAGGCCCTTTGGGTCCAACTTTCGACATGTAAACATGTTAAACTTAAGATGAAAGTAGTTTCTGTTGTGTGAACTGTGACAAATTGTATTTAATTATTTATAATCAGAATTTCAACTGTGGCACCGAAGTAAAATGGCAGTGGACAAAGGAAACCCTCTTTTTAAGTGACAGGTGAGAACATCTGGAACATTTGTCCTGTGTTATAATGTGATACGCAAACAACCCTGTAAGGGGGAAAAAAATAAAGAGATGTAACAAAGAGGTTTATTTTCCCTTTTTTTTTTAAACTTTATTATTATTATTATTATTACTGAGAAGAGCGCTTAAGCTGAAAAGCTCCCTGAAGTCTGATGTGAGCAGTTCAATAGGTCAAACGTAGTTCCCAAAAACTCAAGCAAATCGCGTTGAAAATGGTACAAAGCAACACTTTCCAAAGATAAATCATTCAAATAGCTGGGTGTACTGATAGGACAATGTATGAAACAAATACTCAAAAGCTGAATTAAAATGAATTAACTGAACACAAAATAAATCAATGATGCTTTAGGAGAGTCTTTTTTTTTTTTTTTGCAAAAGTTAGTAAAGCTGCAGTCTGATATAAAAGTGCTGGCCAGTGGTTATTGAATGATTGACTAGATCGCCCAGAAAAGTGCACTTGGAGTAGGAAAGCTACTGGGCAGCGCCATCAGGCCTTGATGAGACATACAGGCACCTACTTTGAGATGCACTTCGAGACGTCCGTTTGTGTAATGTACAACTAGCCTTGTCTCAAGTTCAAAATAAAGGGGGTGGGGACAGCATTACAGGTTTAAAGCCAGGCAAACACTTCGTCAGCCATTTGAACAAACAATGAACGCACTATAATTCAAAAGGTGGGAGACGTTTCTGTTTCACAAGCACATGAACGGTATAATTTTGATACTTTGATTAAATCCAGCTTATGTGCAGGTTACGTTATTCTATTGCAGTAAAATACATCGTTCCAGCTTACACAGTAATATGTTGGGTGTGGCGGCGTCAGGTGTATCTGATGTAGGAAAATGAGCCGAAGCGTATCTAAAAAAAGAAGATATCAACCGAGTTCAAAAGGGCTCTTGATACGCCAGGTGGTAAACGGTTATAAAATAGCCCGGTTGTAAAACTCACTCAGTATTTCCATTTTTTTTTTTTTTTTTAAATTAATACAATGAACGTAACTTGATGCATTTTTGTAATACACATAAATACTTAAGTCTAGTTTTCACTGACTTGTAGCAGAGGGAAAAAAAAACACCTGAGATGCTGTTTTTTTTTTTTTTTTTTTTTTTTTTTTTAAATAAAAATGCTTCTAAAGACACAAAATAAAATAAAGCAAGGCATGCTGCTTTATGAAAACATCATGTTCACAAAGTGGTTATGAGTGTAATGGAATTGGCTTAAATTAAAACGCAGCATGCAGTTCAATATGTTGGGCACTGAAATCAGTATAATACTATCATATAGTAGAATACACTGGATACCTTTATCTTCTTCAAGCACTACCAAGTACAGACATGGTTTTAGAATCAGAGGCACATACAGTTTGATCCATATTAACTGGTACAATTCGTTTTTTCTTTGTTTTTTTTTTACTGCAGGGAATAAATACATAAATAAATTTTTATGTGACCTGTTGTCATGCTGCACTGGAGGGATTAGGTCAGACTGAGGTGAGGTGATAAATGGTAACTGCAGAGGCCTTTCAAAGTGCTTGCACTGGAGCAGGCGCAGACGTGTGCAAGGTCAGATTGACACGTTTGATTAGCTGAAGTCAGGCAGTAAACTTGGAGAGTTTAGGTCATGAGCTGTCATGATAGTAGCGCCAGCGGAGGACAGAGGTGATTTGTGTGTAATGGTTGTTATTATGCCTTGTATTTTTTGGGGGAGGAGAATTAAAGCTGGGTGCATCAGGATGTCCAGGACTGCATGTTGCGCAGCATGGCCTCAAACCGCTCCATGTTTGGGGCGTGGGCGTGGGGCAGGTGGTCCGTCAGGCGACTGTACAGACTGAAAGACTTCAACTCCAGCCAGATGAAACCAAAACGGTCCTCATCAAACAGCACAAAGAGCCCCGGGGTGCGCTCTGGACTGGTGAAGCCATGCCCGGCGATCAGGCCTGTCCCATAGAAACTGAAAAAGACGTATCCCTTCATCAGTTCAGCATCGATATTTTAATAAATTTAATACTGCGCACAGAATGAATATACCATAGTTATGACTATTGTATATTAGTTTGCTAAATAATGACTTGTAATGATTCCTGAATGATAATTTATAATATATAATTTAAAATAATAATTTTTCTTTATGCATCCTTACCATTTCGTGCAGGTGCGAGGGTACACCTCGTTGCGAGCCATCACCCCAAGAGGCAGGACGAAGGGCTGGCTTTCAGGAAGATTGTTGGTGGTGGTTGTGCTGATGCTGGGGTCATGCTGGCAGCTGTCTGAACAAGCCCCCAGGTCTGCTGCCCTCTCTTCCTTCTCCTCCTCCTCCTCCTCCTCCTCCCTGCTGGCACCTCTGCAGGCACCTTCTGCTGCATGTCTCACTGTGGCGGAAGCGCCATTGGCCTGCTGTTCCATCTCCCTCTGTACCTGCTCGTGTACCCCGAGTACCAGCCGGGACAGCTCCTCGATGTTGCGCTGTTGCTCCAGATCTGGGAGGACCACCGGACGACTCAGGTCAACATCCAGTGTGAGCTGCCCTGCAGGAACGTTGGGGTCTCCCTGCAGAGAGGGGTAAAATCACAGTCAGCGAGAAGATTATCTTATATGGTTAAATATGTGAGCATGTTCAATTCAAAGGCAAACTATTAAAGTACTGTATTATTATTACTGTATATCAAAATGAAGTCAGTTAAGACGGCCTCCGAAAATTATTTTTCACTAACTTACAGTGAGTTTGGTGGCTCTCGCAGAATTCCCATGGAAACTGAGCATGACAATCTCCAAGCCGTGACTGCCATAGGTACCTTTGAATAGGCCTGGCTGCAGCAGGTCTGAGGGCTTTGCTGGAGGCAGGTAGATCCTCCGGTACGTCAAGCAATTACTGTCACAGAAAAGAATACAAAAGCCATCGGCCTGAGTGAGCCTCCGTCGACGCTTTCCATTACGCTTTCAACAAATTGACTGACAATTTCGGCAACAGAGGAAGTGCATGTAAGGAAGAGAGGCATACTCATATTGACTAGTGTAGATGAACTTCATCAGAATGAGCTCCTGCATGTGTTCATGAAAGATTTCTTCCAGCGTCCGGCCCCATTCTTCCTCCAACCACGTCCTGAACTCCTGCACAAAAATAAAAATAAAATGTTATCGTTGAAATTCAGCAGTGTTTAATTTAAACAGGCCATCAAGGAGTTTTAGGTAGCGACAGTTCCCTGAGTTTTACCCACCTCCTGTCTGCCTCCAGGCATGCGGTGATGATCAGTCTGGTTACACTTTGTTGAAAATTCATCCTTCTTTACCGTCTAAAAATATAAGAATATGACACATATTAGAGGACGGCCTATTTTTATGAGCTTGTAACCTCAAATTAAAGTAGGATCAGTGATCTGTGTCAAAAAACATCCTCTAAATCTCGGTGCACAGACTGCCACTGTGCGAGTGGCCTCTCACCTGTATGTCTCCTCTGTGGGGACCTTTGTGTCCATACATGCACTCCACAGTGGCCTTCTTGCTCTCCCACAAGTGAATACGGAAGAGCGGCCGTCTTCTCATGGGATCCTCCACGCGGGGGTCATGGGGTGGCAAATACATCCAGCCAATGATGAAAAGCCCGTCCACCTGAATAAAAAATATTTTCATTTAGTTTCCTGCTAAGTAAACACCAACACCTAGGGTTGGGCGATATGGCTGAAAAATGTATCACGATATAAGTGTTTCATATCAGTCGATATTGATAAAAAAATTTTAACCTATTACCCAGACTTCTCAACTGTGTTAAGCTGCGTCCGTTATTTCTTTATATCGCTTTGATGTTTTGTCGCGTGGCACTGCTGCAGTGCGCTAGACTTTTTCATTGTCTGTCATTTTGACTGACCGGGTCATAAAAATCCCATCATAACCCATTTTTTTTTTTTTTTTTTTTTTTTTTTAAATGATAACAATTACATTTTAATTAATTCAGTAGCGGTGGGAAAAAAGATTCTAGATACTGGCGATGTCCTACCACGTTTGATTGATAAGCAATAAACGGCACCATTCAAGCATTGCATCTCACTCGGCAAAGAAACAAAATGTACTACCCTACTTGACCAGCAAACAATACGCAGAGAAACGAAACTTAAACGACTCATAACCGCTGCTCGTGGTTAACCGAGTCATCAGCCACTCACTCGACCGGCAGAGAAACGAAACTTAACCGACTCTTATACTAATCAAGAGAGACAAGAGACAATTAATATGCTCACTCGCCACCAAGTTTGCAGACAACATCGGCCCGACTCATACTGCCAAACTGGTAACGTGATCTTTCCTTTTTTCATCTTTCCTATCGCGCTGTCGCACTCATATTCTCCTTTCGCTCCACGCCGTTCTTTTTTCTTGTTTTGGTTGTTGTTGGCTTAGCTGGGCCCTGATATATACGACGGAGTATTAGGGCAACACATTTTTGCCATGACGACATTAAATTGAACATTTCGAGAATAAAGTTGAAATATCATGTCGACTTTAATCTCGACGTGTCGACATTAAACTCGACATTTCGAGAATAAAGTTGAAATATGTCGAATTTAATCTCGACGTGTCGACTTTAAACTCGACATTTCGAGAATAAAGTTGAAATATCGTGGCGACTTTAATCTCAACATCTTCTGTGCATTACAAACTAGCTGTTAAAGCGATAAAGTGTGAAGGTGAATTTTTGACATCGTGCATCATCACTGGAAGTGGCCTGCAAATAACGTACGTATTTCCCTGACGATTCTGGATTCAGTGCGGGTATCCTGTGGAGCGGTTGCTCTCTCCAAACTATTTTGAACTAATTTCAACTTTATTCTCGAAATGTCGAGTTTAAAGTCGACATGACATTTCAACTCGACATGACATTTCAACTTTATTCTCGACATGTGAGTTTAATGTCGACATGGCGACTTTTAAATCGACACGTCGTTGAGATTAACGTCGACATAGCAACTTTATTCTCGACATGTCGAGTTTAATCTCGTCATGGCAAAAATATATTTTTTTTCTTCATGTGTGGCCCTAATACTCCATCATACGACGGAGTATTAGGGCCACACATGAAGAAAAAAAATATTTTTGCCATGTCGACATTAAACTCGACATTTCGAGAATAAAGTTGAAATATCATGTCGACTTTAATCTCGACGTGTTGACTTTAAAGTCGACATGTCGAGAATAATGTCGGCATGGCGACTTTAAAGTAGACACGTCGAGAATAATGTCGGCATGGCGACTTTAAAGTCGACACGTCGAGAATAATGTCGGCATGGCGACTTTAAAGTCGACACGTCGAGATTAAAGTCGACATGATATTTCAACTTTATTTTCGAAATGTCGAGTTTAATGTCAACATGTCGACTTTAAACTTGACGTGTCGACTTTAAAGTCGACATGTCGAGTTTAATCTCGTCATGGTAAAAATATTTTTTTTCTTCATGTGTGGCCATAATACTCCGTCGTACCATCGTACTGATGGGTCCAGAGGCTAAAGCCCTTCCTCTGCCTACATCCCCCATAATAACTTGCAGTTCTGGCGCTGGGATTTCTTCCATTTTTTCAATAAAGGAGTTCAAGGGACATTATCGAACATTCTATCGAAAGTATTTTCTATTGATATCGACCACGTGTCTATCGCGATATATATCGTTATCGTTTTATCGCCCAGCCCTACCAGCAGCTATATAGGCTATTGGTGCAAAGTACTTGTGATTGTGTTCTTCGTCTTGGTGCAAATTATTGAGTGAGAAACGCTACTTACCACAACATTGAGCAACCCGCCATAAGGCCCTATGTCAGGCTGCCATAGCCCCAAGATATGCCTGTATGGGTGAAGCACTGCAACACAAGAACACAAAAGCACACCACACTACTTACAAAGGTTAAAAACAGAGGCTTATGGTTAATGTCTTTCATGATTATGAGATGTAAACCCAAAGTGAAATCTGCATCCGTTCAGGCAATGCTCTAAAAAAAAACACAGCACACCAAACCATCTGGCCTCCAATTACATAGTTAATATGCAAGGAAACAGTGTTGAGGAGAATTATCAACACGTGAACAATTAAGATAGAGTGAGTTATCCTGTTAAAATAGTCTGCTTGCAAATTCAATTTTCATGAGTCCCATACACAACCCCTCATGCTCATGTACATACAGTGTGTGTACACGTCTTTATAGTCCATGTGCTCGTAGTCCGGGAGGAGCTTCATAAAGCGCCCAGACTTCACCCGCGGGTTGACACCTGCACAGGTACAACACAGGCATGTGTAGAGCAGCCACGGACCAAGGTGGGCTCAGTCCAACGCATGACTCTGATAAATGCAGCAATGTACGTGTCATAATAATTCACCTTCCCACAGCTGCGTCCATTTCGTGCGCCCGCTTGCATTTCAGGGAGGGAAATGCGCTCAAGTTTTTGCATAAGTAAATCTAAGTGGTTCACATTCACGTCAGGTAAACAGATTGCTTTCCTTCCGCTGCACATCATAGTCAAAATGTTCTTTACGGAGACAGATGCACAAGAAAATGCGAGGGTACACACACAGAATGACCAAAATGAGAGGGAATGAGTGGGTGACATGAGAGGTATCTTACTGACGTTTAACATAGAGGTCCTGGCTTGACACGCCTCCTGCTTCCATCTTCCTCAGGTCCTCCGTCATGCCAAACTCTGCAAAGAAAGAAAACGCGCAAGGGAAAAGGGTATGAATTAAGTTGTCATGGATGAGAATAGAGATGATGTCACTTTAAATCTTTTAAGCTAATTTGGAGAGAGGGCAAGGGAGATGGACAGTCCAAAGTTAAATTCCAATCAGCAGACCTAGTTGATCACATCCTGCTCATGGGATTTGTTTAACCACATGGACAGCCTGAGGGCTAAGCAAAATAAGCAGGCGTTTTGGGGCCCACAGTCACCAAATAAATGTAAAATGAATTTTTATCATTGTCAAATTATGTGGGATATGATGCTTAATTTCACTGTTAGGGCATAGTTACTATTAAATGAGTTACTCTGAAACAGTTTTCCAAAAGAAAGGATAGTTAAGTTGTTGTTGTTATGCATCACATACAAAAATACGGCTCTTTTGCTTAAAGTAAATAACTGACATCCTCATTTACTGCATAACTAACAACATTCCTCCTCTGGTATCTCACATGCAGTTTCAAGTTCCCTCGCTAACCGCTAATGTTTTGAAATTCAACACTCATGTAGTGGCTCAGGTTTATGTTAATGAATCAGTTAATCCACAAACGAGTCCACAAACTTGTCTTTAAGTTGAGGTTTGTGAGAAATGAAGCGCTATGTACAGTTCATACTGGGGACTTCTGTCTTATTTTCTCCACACAATATTATTATTCCACAATGAATATATTTATATTCACATTTATTTTAATTTACTTTAAAACATCTCTTTAAAATGATCTTTAAAATGATGTCATTACAGTTTAAGAATTACTAGCTGACATGTACTGCCATCGTGGACACAGTGAGCCGAAAAGAAACCAGGAAGTGCATCTCTTTATGTGTGCATGTCATTCGTGTCTTAATTAATATGCAGAGCCTTATTTGTTCAACCCTGTCATCCCTCCTAACTTCAAGGTTTTGAGGATGGTGATGATCACACTAACAATAACCGAGGCCCCCAAAAGGCAAGGTCCGGACCTACATCAACAGTCTTATCAGCCGCACAGAATGGCTGACATGGGCCTAATAACACAGAGAGGCCTTGAGCTGCTTTTTTAAAAAGCACTTACTGAAGATGCAGAGGCCAGATTATGACTAGTTGCGTTCACGTTCCCAGTACAGATCAATAGAAATGCTTTTAAGGGAACACATTTCCTCGAAACTCACGACCTGACAACAAGACATAATCTCGAATAGCCCGTTCAAGCATTAACACGTGACACCACGCTTTATTTGGAAGAATAAATGCATCAGCTGAAGTTTATATAGTGTACGTGTCCAGTAATACATTACCTTCAATGCACCTCCTTCTCCAGATTGTTTCTGTGTTGAGGATTTGTCTGAATTTCTTGCAGACAAGGGCAACATTTGGCAGAGCTGTTCCAGGAAGCAAGGAAAGTATTTCCACCAAAAGCTCCGGTGGCAGCTCCACTAACGACTGCGGGTGTGGAGGTCCCGTGCTTGTGCGATCCAGAGAGCCTCCTCTGTTCACATGACCGCAGCCATATTCACAAGCGTCACTCGGCCCTGCAGTGGCGGCGGCGGCGGCGGCGGCGACGCCGAGCTCGGGGCCTCCTCCGCTGCCACCTGCGTCGCCTTGCCGCTGGCCCACGATCCGCTCCTCTTCCTCCTCGTCCATGTCCGAGTCGCTGCCTTGATCCTGCTGGTTGTTCCGCTGTCGCCTGCGGCACCTCCGAGACTGGCCCACTCCGCAGAGCCTGGCGCAAACAGCCATTCGTAGTCACCAAACGGACAACATTACATCACTACAACACACCGATCAGCTGCAGTCTGGGTCGCCTCCTGTCCTCGCGAGCATAGGCAGAAGCGTGGTTTCTGACGTCACAGCACGTAAAGGACGTAACAACGAATTTAATTTTTCGCCAATATTCAGTATGTTGTTGCTTTTACGCAGGGGTGTCGAACTCATTTTAGTTCAGGGGCCACATGCAACTCAGTTTGAACCAGCCATAGACCTGATGTAAAAGAAAAAAATACCTTATATATAAAAAAAAGAAACCTTTTTTGAACAACCTGAAATTTCAAGAAAATAAGAAAGGTGCAATTTCAGCATATTACTTGACATCTGCTGTTTAATTTTTTAATTCTCGGTCTCAGTGTTTTCATGCCCACAATTTTGACTAAAAATGAACAATGGAATTTACCTTTACTGAAAGAATTGCAGATGTGGTTGCTCAGCTACTACTTGCTTCTACTGTATATTTTTCTGTCTACCAATATATTTATTTCTAAATGTCTGCTATATAATTTTGGCACTTTGCAAATAACATTTACAGTCAAAAATAACGAAAAAGACGAGCCAGCCAGGAGTCGAACCTAGAATCTTCTGATCCGTAGTCAGACGCGTTATCCATTGCGCCACTGGCCCGCTTGCAAATCGCGAGGTGAATAGTGAGGAATTTCAAGAATGTGGAAATGTGGTGTGGTGAGTCAGCGGCTTTTGGCTGGTAAGCTTACAGCGCCACCTTGTGGTCAAGTACTGTCATTGCAATGGCTGGCTGAATACAAACAGCAACATTTACAGTACTGTAGATGCAATTTTCTACTTTTGGTAAAGTAAATTCAGTTCTTGCTATGATGCATCTCCTCATTAACATACAGGCACAGAACATCTTTATTTTAAAGTACAGAATGTAAAAACCGAACCAGGCAGTGTTTCCATCATGTTTCAAGACTGCATGAAAAGCTTCGGGAGGCTCATAAAAGATCACCTGATTTCGAGACTCCCATCCACACCCTTACTGACCAAACTGCTCCACAGAGGATGCCATTTCCGCAGTGTCACTGACACTGGCACACCTGGAGGTGAAGAACACTCACGTGTGGATGCTGATTGTTGAGCTCGGCCCAGCATCTGGTTAGCAAATTGGGCCCCCTGGGTTTCAGCATCCCCCTTAAGCACCTGGGTCTTGGCTTCCTCACTGAAAGGCCCCAGGTGGTATCTCCAACACCATCTCTTTGAGCACCAGGGCTGTGCATTATGCCCACTGTTGTTCACCCTGGTGAACTGCTGTGCTAGGTGAAGCAACAAGTAGACCAGTGTGACACCAATAACTTAATTCTGAACACTGGTGTATAGCTTTGATAACAATAAAAATTAGCCTAAGACTAAAATGCAAAAGCCTGTATGTCCTGTGGTCTACTCTTCATGTTGACAATATGTTGGATAATCCACATTATGTTTATCCGTGTTCATACTGCTTGTTAATTGTCAGATGGGACTCCAAACTGCATGCCGCCGTTGCAGTGCTTACGGCTAATTCTTGAGCGACATTAGTGTCTTGCTTTTTTGTTAGTCTGAAGGTTTGAGCTTTTGTCTAAATAAATGCTTTCCTTGTGATGTGCAGCTGGAAGTCTTTCCTGCCACAAGCCATCATCTGTCAGCTCCTATATGACACTGGACTAATTTTAAACAGAATGTATATAGAATTTGAACACACATTCAGTTCATTGTAATCTACATTGGTTAGGCATTACATTATAGTGTGTAGGTCTACAGTGTTAGGGAGGAATTTATGGTGATGCCGATGAAGAAGACGAAGCACCAGAGTCCTGTATGCCTTACGCTGAAGGAGTTTATTTAGGTTCGATTGAGGAGAACCGAAGCTTTGTCATCATAACATAAGTGCATGAGTCCACCTCAATTCGAAGGCACAAACAGTAAACTCAAAGTCTTATACTAAAAAGGTGGACCGAGACGGGGGAGATGTTTCAATATCCAATTGGCTATTGTACATAAACATGAAGATAAGCATTCACGCAAGCTGTGTCTGTAGACAGCCAGACAGTAAGATGAAGACGCCAAAAGAGGGACCATGGCCTTGACATGTTCCTCGGAGAGAAAATAGGGCAGATAACTAACTCCAGCAGTAGGGAAGACAAATTATTCTCTATCATACAGTTCTGACTCATCAGTGAATGGACCTTCTGAAGGTGTCCTGTGGTGTCTGGCAATAGAATGTTGTTAAGGGGCTCCTTTGGGTCCTGTGGGTTGAGGGGAGGTGCTTCTGTTGTTCAGGGTTGTTCTAGTGTGTCCCACAGATAATTAATCAGTTTGGTATCTAGGGAATTTGGAGGCCAGGTCAAGACCTTGTGCTGTTTTTCCATGTTTTTCGAGTTGTTCGTAAAGTGTTTTTACGAAGGAGTGACATTACCATGGGCTGGGGGGGCCTGGTCTGGTCTAGGTGGGTGGTACATGTCTAAGTGACATCCCATGAATGCCAGGTTTAAAAGTTTCCCCACCGAACTTTGCATTATCACAAGATGGTCAATATCATTTACTTCACCTGTCAGTGGTTCTAATGTTGTGGCCGATCAGTGTATATCATAGCACAAACGAAGTTCATAATTCGTCATAAGTAAAAATGTTAGTAAAACTACGTATACACTCAAATTAGACTAAGATAATATAGCAAGACTCAATATTAAAAAAACAACAACAATGTAAATTGAGTACCCACAATCCTCGATTGCAACGTTTGCAAAATTGTAACAAAAGCAAAGTGAAATTACAAAGTTTTTTTTTTTTTTTTTTTTAATCTAATAATTATCTCCTGTTCGTTGGTTAACATTATTGCTGTTTAAGAGGTGTGTGTTTTCTGCAGTGGTGACTGGCAGCAGCAGACAGTGCCTGAGCTCCCCTCAATGTGTCAGGAACCCTCCATGTGAGGAACACACGAAGGCGAGGGCTCATCTCTCGCGAGGAACAACGCCGTTATCGGAATCGCTACAAACAACACGAGAATTCATCATTCACACGGTAATATAACCCAATCTTACACGGTACATGTGTTGTGTGCGAGCAATGGTGGAAAGAAGCTGAATCCAATTTACCTTTAATTGCCGCTTCTTCAACATTCAAGGATTCCTGCATTACGTTTTTGGCGGCCTTTAGGCCCGACTAGCATGCTAACTACCACGCTAGCTTACAGACCGTCTCCTTTGCGTTGCTTCAGCTTTAACGTTAGCACGCAAGCTTACAAATCGGATTTTGTAGCGCAAGCTAGCATTAGCCACTAGCTGCGCGATGCAGTTAAGGCTAGTTAGCTAATGCAAAAACTGCAGTTTTGTCAAGGTGTCGAAGTAAAAACGTTAGTTAGGGTACTACTACTTAATAACTATGAAATGCGTCAAATATAATCGTTTCCTCCGTTTATTTTCCTATGCATTACATCCTTTTGGGACCCCCGCCCAGATAACTAGCCGTAGCGATTACTACGGAGTACGAGTATTAACGCGCTTAGGTTAATACAATGCTTACCAACGCTGTGCGATGTGTAGTCATAGTACTAATAATATCTAGAAACTTATAAAAAGTGTTTTTGTCTAAATATCTGTACTATTCGGGTTTATTTTACATGCTAACTGCTGCCAAAGCTAGCAGATGCTAACGTTATCGAACAGTTTGAAAAAATGCTAACAGTTGTATCGGTGCAGTTGTAACGGGTAATAAACGGCCACGCTTTTAATCACGAGCATGAAATTGCTGTCGTGTATTCATACAGTTCAAACTCGAACGTGCATGTCCATGAATGTAAATAAAGTAAGTCAGGATACTGCAGACTTTTCCCCACCCCTCACACACAATATTGTACTACTTAGGTTCTGATGGTGACTCTAATGAGTACATAAACCATTGAATTACAATGAATGCATTGATAATCCTCTCACAAAAGAAAAAAAACGCTACTTAAAACACTTGTATTTTGGCAGTTTTGCAATAAGCAGACCAAAACCATTAACAAACAAGCAAAAAAACTGCACTGTAAAAACATTAAAAGCAAATACACCCCGAAGCATCCCCCGAAAAAAAACAAACAGTACAGTCAATGTAAATCACAACATACTACATACACAGCTCAAGATATAGGGAGTTGAGAGAAACCGGTGATCAGAGCAAAAGGAGATGATTGTTAAATATGTCGGCATATTGATGTGTTCAGTAGCAAAGCATACGCACACTGATTGCATGTGTAGTTTCCATGGTCCAGAGTAGTAGTAATATTAATTCATTCAACAATTCACAACAGGGTCAAGGGCTCTGGGCGTGCATTCCCTCACTGGAACTGTATTATGAAACTTTGGCTGCGTACATAGCTGGAGATTTATTGCCATCTGCAGAGAATATTTACTTTTTACTCTACACTAGGGCGATGGCTCCACACCAATACAGCGCAATATGGGTGTTACAAAAGTTGTGCCTATTATCTGCTTACCAGTGCACAGTACACTACTGGAAGTTGTTTGCACCACCCATTGCCATCTCAGTAGGCTGGAGGATGGTTTCGCATGTCGCCCAGTTTTACTGCGTCTGTAGTTAAACTGTTTCTCACACTCGGCAACACAGGCCGTATAGTGTGCGAGCAGCTGCTGCTTCAGTCCTCTGTCATTGTCTTCAGCCACAGTACTGCTTTGTGGTCACTGTATTTTAGCTGTGTTTAGTCCGGCACACTCAGCCCCTGCTGTAATGCATGTAAAAATGAAGAAAATAGATTTGAAGTCGAAAAAGTTGCCTTCGGCTGTGGTCATGTGTGAAAAATGTGAGTAAAATCCCACAGACAGCTGCACTGATTGAAATAGAAGTTTAAATATGCATTCAAATGCGAACTGGTTAAAAATCCTGTAGCCAAAGCTTTACTTGTTTTTAAAAAGGGATGATCATACATAGTTAAAAAAAAAAAAACATACTCCCACCTTTCTGTTTCATGGATTATGTCTTTTATGAAGCTTTCTGTCTTCTTTAGATATTATTCATTGAAACATTAATTTAAGCATACACACTCTTATAGTCGATGGCCCATGATCATTGGTTAAATCACTGGGTAGAAAAGTCAAGTATGAATCACTTTCTTAAACGTCTGTTGAACACTGAATAAGTGAAATGCACAAGACTTCATCTTATCAATAGCTCTTGCACAGAGCCAATGTGCCTCATAGAAACATGCCAGTAAATAAATATTTCCCTGCTGCTTTATTTCAGCTGTGAACAATGTCTGAACAAGAGTTGGATGAAATTGTTCAAATAACAGTGGAGGACTTCAGCCAGGAAGGCCACACAGGTAAGATATATAAAAACCTATTGTACTATGTATTCTAACCGGTCTACAGTTTCCAGTTGCTGGACACCAGCACTCTCTTCTTAACCAGATAAGGTTAGCTTCTCTAAAAGTGCGTCACATTTAATCAGTACCAGTTTAAATCTTATATGGGTGCTGTACATCTGTATCATTTCAAATCTGTGTATTAAACACCGTGTATGGAATTGGGACTCAGCAGATGTTTAATACTCGTGCCACAGATTGGACCAGGAGCACACCTTCAATCTGGACTTCCCAAAGTGAACTCTAACAAGAAGGCTGTCGTGTGTTTTGAGGGTGTCTTTGTATTTGATTCACATCAGACATGCTGGACAATCACGATCAGGATGATGAAGAAAGGCCTCAGAGGAAAAGGAGGAAATTAAGCAGCAGCCAGGAGAACAGCAACAGCAATCAAGACATATCTTTTATTAAGGTACCAGCTCGTTGTAATGGGCAGTGTCCAAATCCTGCATATTGTTCAGACATTTTATAATAAATTATTAATAAATTAATAAGTTTGCCCGCTTTCCAGAACCTGCTGATTACATTCACTGGCTCAATCAGCCAGCGACTGGAGGGAATTGAGTTGAAGCTTCAGTCTCTGGATGCTACATGCAAAGCTCTTGGGCGCAAACTGGACAGTATGGTATCCTGTTCCAAGAGTCCGATCCAGATTCCCATGGTTGCAGGTTCTCCTCAGGGGGCCACTCAAACGTGGAACAAAGTGCGATGGTAAGCTCCAGATCGTTGACAATTGGTACGTTTCTCGACAGTCAGCCAAGCAGATCAAAATGCCTGTGAAGATGTCACACTTTCAGTCCTTTAAATAGCTCTATTGTGAATATACAATATATGCAGCATTAATGAGCTTTGGAGGACAAAGCTTGCATAAATGGGAACATTTACCAGTGTGTTTTTACCTTCTCCCTCAGTGTTGTACCACAAACAAATGTGATAGTGAGCAGTGAACACCCAAAGCCCCCAAGCCAGGAAGACACTCCACTGGAGAACCTCCTCAACAAGTGAGTGGCTTACTCTCACTATATGCTGTTCTTATTACAGCTATTCATAAACAACACTGAAAAACTACCTGATGAAAATAAACCACACTTATCGTCTCACTTGCATTGACATTCCAGGCAATAGTATGAGTGTGCTGAACAATATATAACATATGGTATTTATGTCTCTTTGCAGCACGGTGGCCAGGAGGCGACAAAACACAATCCTGGTGAAGGTGCCGGGCCCTGATGAGAGTCAGGAGGAACAGGACAGTGGCTCAGAGGCCAGTGACTCGGTGTCCAATGGTGGCCAGTCAAGCAACGCACAAAATGGCCAAAATGTCACACTCATCACACTTAATGCAGAAGGTACAACTTTGCACCGTGGATATAGGCACATGCATCTTAATCCTCCTGTTTTTTTTTTTTGTTTTTTTAGTCTCCTAGTGGATATGAACGATATATTAACTAGGTTTGTTTAAGGATCAGTCAAATTTTTATTGGCCACATATATATTTACACAAACAAAGCACCAGTTCTCTGCTTTGTACACACACAGTGCCGGGTACATTTGGAGCAGTGGGTAACCATGCAAGGTGCCCGGGCAGGTGTTTGCTTTTGGCACCTCATCAACATAGAGCGGATTCGAACCAGTCCCAAAGCTGCTTCTCCACTTCTTCCATCTCTGGTTGAGTGGCTGGAAGAAAAGCTTCAGGTTTACAGGTTTCAGAATATAGTTTCTTTCTGCCAAAGGGAATGATTTACAGTAATTTGTGTTGACTTTGTCCCGTGACAAAAAAAACAAAAACACAACATTAACAAAACATGTTATTTACCATCAGCAGGCCTCCCTTTGCTATATCAAAGCAACATGCAATTCTTCAGGGCCCTTTCAGCCACCAAACTAACAGCAAAACAGCAATGCACATAAAATAGAGCGTGCAGCAGGGCCATCTGTGTCGCGACAGGCAGTACTTTCTTTGGGATTGCCCTTATTTAATGCGGCTATCGTGACTCTGTAGTCTCCACAGTGCATGGAAAGCAAACCGTGTCATGTTGATGTTCCTGTGTTTTTGGTACATGCTGTGAATGCTCATTTATGTTTTCAAAAATCTTTATTGAGTGGTTCTGGCTGCGCCCAAAAGAAAATACTTTTATTTTTAACAGCACAAACCTAAATGAAGTCCACATTGCTGTTAAAGTTACTGTGATTGTTGGTTGGGTTGTTTTTAGTAGATGGGAAGTGGATTGGTTATCTTCAAAGACAATCTATTATTCATTTATTTGCAGCTCTGGGTTACCAGTGATAAAATTGTGTTTGTCAGCATTTGTGTCTCATGCATTGTCGTACGTGGTACACTTAACAGCCGACATACGCGGTGAGCAAACAGCCAAACCACATATTCTGATTTATACCAAATTAATGACAGTTTAGCACAGAGTTCAGTCACTTCCTCTTTGCTGCCACGTGGGTGTGCTATTGTGTTACATGAATAATTTTCAATGAGCCTTTGTACCAGTGTAGTATCTGCAAATTATAGAATGGTTATGTTTTTTCTTTGCCTCACACCTAATACTTATACACAGCCTCAGTATTATTAAACCTGCAGGTTTACTGAAAAGAACTGTCCCTCTGTTCTTCAGATGACTATCCAGAGGGCACCTGGTTGGGAGACGAGAACAACCCAGAGATGCGAGTTCGCTGTCCAGTGTCTGCGGCTGACATGCTCCATATCACCACCAACTGCCGCACAGCAGAGAAAATGGCACTGACGCTGCTGGACTACCTGTTCCACCGGGAAGTCCAGGCCATGTCAAATCTCTCCGGGCAGGGCAAACACGGAAAGAAGCAGCTAGACCCGCTCATGATCTATGGCATTCGCTGTGAGTCCTGAAACCATAACTGTCTGCTAGGATGATGGGGATAGACCTGGTGGTATATGTTATTACGTATAAAGGTAGTTTTCTCTAAACCAGCTGCTGGAGCTGACTTCAAACCTCAGAGGCCCAGAGGAAATATTTCCTTTTAAGTATGCACAAGACCTGCCACATAAATCCTTGCATTTCTTTGCAGTTTGAACTAGTTTTTGACAACTTATTTGGACAAATGACCTTTTAGTAACCTCCAAGGCTTTATCTGCTGGCCACTTACCATGATTATTACATGAATTCCGCATCGCTAAAATTATACTGATGAATTTGACTCCCGGAAAGGTTTTAAAGCATTGCCCCCTTATAGCAGTAAATGAACTCTCTGAGACCTTCCCACATTTCATCCCGTTCCATTACAAAGCACCACTGAATAGAACACAGAAATAGACTGCAGGCTGTATTCCCAAGGCGGGTTACAACAACATGCATTCATCACTGCGCACAAGCATTAATGTGCAACACATTTTATAGCATACCAGACTGTAAATGACAAGCACATGTCTGGTAGAAAGATCTTAATGGAGTCACTCTCAATTCAGTGAAACCTTTGATTCTGGATTAACCAAAGTCAGGCTTAGGGTGATATATTGCTAAAGTTTTATAAAGTATTTTTAAGGTTTGTATTGCCGTGTTGCGGCTTTGTTTAGAGGTCCTCTGTTAGCTGCAGACTGTGCTAATGAGCTCAGTTTGTGCCCCTTGCAAGATTTTTTTTAAAAATTTTTATCTAAAGCCCTATTTGCATGGAATTACTTTTACCTGGGGACGTCATATGATTTAGAAATGACCCCTCTTTGCCTGTGTTATGTGTGCCTTATTCACACGAAATAAGCAAACTCTGTTTCACTCTCACTTACTATCCGTGGTTATAGATAGATATACAACTTTATTGATCCCTTTGGGAGGTTCCCGCAGGGAAATTGACAATTGATGTCGCTTCTACTTTCCGCCTCTCTCCACTACATGTCAGGGCACATTATATGTCCCAGGAGTGAATTTATAAACTACCTGGCAGTGTTTAAATCGGCTCTACCTGTACGGATGTGATGAAGACATTAATGCGTGACTTAATACAATCCAACACATCAAAACATACTGCCGTGCATGTCATCGATCTCATAATCCTTCCCGATTTCGTTCGTCGTTCGTTTTTTTCTGTGAATTGGTCAGGGGCACCTCAACACCGTAACAGCAGTCCAAACTTTGTTTTATGACTCAGACTTCTTCGGAGGAAAAAGGTCACAAAATCAAACAAAACTCAAATAATTTTTACTTTACAATTACAGACACGCTGATTTGCACGGGATTAAGATAACAGAGGACCTCTGCAGTTACTACAAATTACTGGAGGTTAAAAAAGTCCCGTGTGCATTGTCTTTGGGTTGTCTCTGTCTCTGTTTCTAACCAAGTGCAACACTGTTAATTCAAGAATTATGTGTTTATATGCATGTTTATATCCCTGCAATTAAAATCTCTTCCCTGCATTCCAGTTCGCCATATGGCTACATATATACATAAGCCTTTGTATACCTGGGTAGCTATATTTCCTTTCTGCAATATGGTTGTGTAATTTCATACAGATTTGGTCTGACACAGAGGTATGTAAAGGCCTCTAGCAAGGCCAGGTGACTTCTGGGTGACTCATTCTGCCTGACTAAAAAAAGCAAAAAGGAATGAGGGAGCACCTGCCTTGCCTGCCTGTACAGGAACCATCAGGTGCAAAAGGGTTCTGGGTGCTGTCTTCCCAGTATGTCCAGAAATCCCTCAGCTCCCCCTCTGTCTCATTTTCTGTCTTCAGTTTGTGGCCGTGTTGTTAACTTATATAGAAATGAGCTGCCAAGAGGCTCACTTCCTTTAAACAGTTCATAACTCTCGGGTAGACAGGGGTACAGCTGCATCTAGTCTCACCCGCACACATCTCCAGCGAAGGAGACCTGCGGTAACTTGTCAAAAGGAGTGGAAGACAAGTAAACAAAACAGTTGTTTCCTTCAGTTTCCATAAAAGTATACAATGGAAACAGATGAAGTGGCTGTATAGCAAACAACTTGTCCAATAGACATCTTAATTATGTCCAGCCTATATTTTTTCCAGGCCAGACAAAGTCTCTTCTGTAGATTACAATAATAATATTTACAAGATGCAAAAACTAGAAGTACTTTATCCATATATTATCCACTTTACATAATTCAATTTTAACGGGCAGTGCCTTACCAAATCTGCTAAGTCATGCTACGTAAGATGGAGTGAAAAAATGTAGAATGAAAATGCTGAAAGTGAAAGCAGATTACTGAATTTCCTGCAGTACTGAAACAGGGGACTCGATTTAAAGGCGAAAACTAAATGACAATAAAGCACAAAAAAGTCTTGGGACAGACTAATAGCAAATTAACTATGTGTGATTTGTGAATAATCTCCCTGTGTAATGACCTTTTGTCCTCCCCATGTCCTCACAGGCCACTTGTTCCACAAATTTGGCATCAGTGAGTCAGACTGGTACCGCATCAAGCAGAGCATCGACTCAAAGTGCCGGACGGCCTGGAGACGCAAGCAGCGCGGCCAGAGTCTGGCTGTCAAGAGCTTCTCCAAACGGACACCTCGCAAAGGTGCAGGTAAAATGCAGTGTATTAGCAGGGATTATAGAGAACGTAGGATATGATCTAGGTGGTGTGTATAGTAACCATAGCACTCATCTTAATAGCAGCCAGAATTACACACTCCATATGATGTAGCTGTGCATTTTGTCCCTGCTATTGAATATTTATCACAAGCAACGTTTAAAAAAAACGGCACTACACTGTTAATATATGAAAATTCCCCTCAAATTTAGTCCAGCAAATCTTTGGGCAAGGAATTTGGTCTGGCTTCTAGGCTAGCATGAGCCAAGAAGCATGGCAAAACACTACATACACTCACTTGCCAGTTCACTAGGTGCATAAGTGAAAACAAATTACAATATACCAGTCCTGCAGTGTCAGTTTATGTTGAAACGCTGTAACAAATTCTCTGTGTGTGAGCGCATGAGCTTTTTTTTATCTCTATTGTCTGTGAAAATGAATCCCGTCCTCCGCTCTCATATGTCTTAATCAGCTGATAAACATTGCTACATTCCTCTCGTTGTTCTAATTAAATCATATGTTGCTCTTTCCTTTACGGACAGACCAGTTACACCACCACTGTTTGTTTTGAGTTTTTGTTGGTTTCTTTGGAGCGGAATTAAATTGGAGCAGCATTTGTTAGCAACTCATGTTTAGGAAATTCATTAATCTTGTGCTGTCAGAAACCTAAAATCCAGTGTGCTGAAGCCCGAGTTGATACTGAACTAATATGAAAGTGGTGTAAGCTTTATAAAAGTTTAACTGGTTAATCTATCTAGACTTTTTTTCCCCATTTGTATTGGACAGGGGAAGGATGCAATTTGTGGCATGACCAAACAAGCACAAGTGCAAGCACAGTTTATACACTGGCTGCTTTGCACCATCAAATATACACCCACTTGTCCCCGTCGTGCTCTTAATCCTCCTTCATGACTGTTATAATGCTCGGTTTATTTTGAAACCGAACACGAAAGATGGTAATTGCACCGTATGATCATTTTGGAAGATGTACTTTGTGGCGCTGTTAGCTCAGCCCACTGAATAAAACGGGGTTGTCAAAATAATAGACACAGTTCAATCGTATTACAAACCACAGCCTCCAAAATGAAAAGACAGTTGAATCAACAGCTCTCTCGCTTATTCTAAACAAATGCTGAATACCACAACCTCCATGAAGCTAAGATTAGTGTTTTCACTAGTGTACCTGAACTAGCAGATGAGTCTAGTCGCATTTTTCTGGTTTCACCGCTTGTTATTTGCAAGCAGGGACAGAACTCTACCACAGTTATACACACTGAACTCCAGACAGGTCTCCTTTAATCAGCTGTGTGAAAGCCAGTTCAAGACGTGAACCCAAATGCAGATACAGGGTGTATTGCGGCAGATGTTTGCAATCTGCACACAATGCCTGCTGTCCTTCCCTCCCTGTGAGCCGTCACCTCTCACCTCGTACTAGGGAAAGTAAAACTGCAGGGGAAACCCAAATATCCTGTGTGCACACACCAGGGGTGGATATTCAGGCCCCGTCCGTTCAGCCCCCCCCCCCGCCACTCGCCCCAGAGAGTACAGGACAAATACTAATTCAGTTCATGCTATAGGCACACACCAAACAGCAATACCTTAATCGTGTTAATGGACAGGAAATAGGCAGCGCTTCGGCTTTTAGAACCAGCGCAGCGCTCAAACCAAGACGTCCGCAAGCCACCTGGCACTTACTTCCTCACTTCTGGAAAACAAAATACTGAGACGCATTTACATTATTCACTAAATATCTGTTATAAGACTAGATGGGAAACGGCTGTTTATCATAACTTCTGAGGATTATGTGCTTTCTGCTAAATGCAAATTAAAAAAATGTATCTTTTTTCTCAGCAGTGTTAGTATTTTTTCACTGAAATAGCCTTTTTATTGCTACACACTCTGACATCTTACGATAGAAGATGTAACTGTGTTTATTATGCAGCCTAAATCCACTTTCACTGAGGTTAGTTGTTGACTGCTGATAAAGTGTCTGGACACTTTTTGGGCTGGCGTGGATCTGTGCGGAGTGATGGAAGGTACACGAGGTCTCAGACTGCTGTTGTGATAGCGGGTGTTTAGACTGAAGCCTGGAGTTCGTGCCTGGCTGCTAGACAGTGAGTGTGTTTGGACTATCTTGGAGAGTCCTTGTTGTGTATTTAGGCATCTGATAAAGTATAAACACAGCATCGTGCGGCAGATGGCCGTGACATTAGGCAGGGTTTTGTAGCAGTTTGCTAAAGCCCCAGTGATTGGTCGTGTTTGTGCGTCTGTTCGGTTTTCATAAAGACCTCGTGCTTATTTATTTTGCGTGTTGAAATCAGTTTTGCTGTCTTCGTGGCCCACCTCAACTGTACACACGGGTGCCCCTGTGACCATACTGCTTTTTTCCACCCATCCAGAGGAAGGCCTTGCAGGAGAAACAGCCCACATTGAGACTGCTACCCAGCAGACCTTGCACTACACGCTGGCCAATCAGCAGGTCCAGTTCCATCGTATTGGTGAAGATGGACAAGTTCAGGTGGTGAGTATCTGACCGTGCATCGCCCAGTTTCTCCTAGAATCCACACGTACAACAGACAGAAAACTGAATCTTTCTGATTTATCAGAATTACGCAATTAACAATAACATTTTTCAACTGGGGCAGGTTACGCCCCACCCACCACACTGACACATGCTGCAATCTGGATGAATATAGTGCAACATATGTCGGTGAAGGAGTGAGTCACGCTCAGCTGGCCGTGGGTCAAAGGCCCACTACAGCGTTACGGGTGGGCTGACAGAGGAAGTGACAGGACGTCTTATTTGCCAAGAATAGCTCATTATTGATAAAACTGGCCAGATGATGTATAAAGATATCAAGGTTGAAATTACACCATTTCTGTGACATTTTAGGTCAGGATTCATTGTTGAGATTAGAGTAATTGTTTCCTTATTGTTCTTCACTTAATATTCAAACAGACAGATACACAGTGTTTGTCTTTAGGGGTTATCCTTGAGCAAACCATTATATTGTCTTTTACCAGTGCTGCCTGCGTCTGAATTGCAAAGTCGGTGTTAGCGAGTGAAAAAGTAATTATAATTATGACACAAAGCTTGATAATACTATCTGAACAACATTGGTTCACCTCCATGCGTGTAATGACAGTGCTACGAAGCTGTATGTCTTCTGTTAGTGCGTTGCTACACGATGCATGGGTTTGGCAGTCCTGACCATGGGTGACTTGCCTGAGAAAGGAATGAATAGGCATAAAAGATAGAGGGCGGACATGCAGGAAGGGAACTTTGGAAGAAAGTGGGAGAGGCGATGATTCTCAGGGGCTAAAACTGCAGTTACTAGCCTCTCGACACGCACACACACGAGTATTAGAAGGTGCAGCTAAGTCAAAAATTTATGAGCGCTGCTAATATTGAAAGAAACTGAGTATTCCTAAAAGTAATTCAACACTGCAGCTCTCACACTACTAAACAAAATGTGTTATTTCCAGATTACAGGTTCCTTTCTAGGGCAGCTTAGTTAATTATTTTAATCACATTCGGCACATTGCACCTTAAAGCTAAGCTAAACTAAGCTTAAAGTATACGGCCCCAAATGTTCAGTTCTGACTTTACATGGTATTTTCATGCTTTAATTAACAGTGAGGCTTTTTTTTTCTTTTTTTTTCTGTATTATCCTCATGTTGTTACTGGTCATTAAGATTCCTAATGAGATTCACTGCGAGGTGGATAATTTCACGATAATTGTAAATATGTAAAGATTCCTCTTCTTTATCGTATTTGTACCACTGTCTCTCATTCTTCTTCTACCCATCCTAGATTCCACAGGGGCAGTTGCATATTGCCCAAGTGCCACAAGGAGAAGAGGTTCAGATCACACAGGACAGTGAGGTAGGAAGAGGAAGTGTGTGTGTGTGTCTGTGTGTGTGTGTGAGGTAGTGGAAAAAAGAAAATCAACCACTCCTGTTACTGAGTCATTTCTCTTGGTAGATTACATTTTTTAGCAAACGAGACTCACCCCAAACCTCTGCTAACTTCAGCAAAAACTAACTAGCTCGGTCACCCGTAGTCGTCCAGCAGTTGATTGAATCATGCACGGTGGCCGTAGTTAGGCCTCTACTCATGCTGTCTATTACATTAAAGTAAAAGGGATCTGGCTATTAAGACTAACTGGGGAAAAATACTCCTGCACCAAAGTGACACCATCACAAAATAAGGCAAATGGCTAAACCACTGACAAAACAGAAACGAACAAAACCTTATTGAGCATGACCTGGGCATTCCTAAACCCAAAGTTCCACTCTCTAAAACATTGGCAAATAAATCTGTAACCTCTACGTTAATGACAGGATGTAGAAAAAGAAACAAACCTAAAATAAACTGGGGCAACTCAGCAAGAAGGCAAAACCAGACCGTAGTTAATTTACTCCTAACAGAAGTTATATCCAGAACGATCACCCGTACAAGGCAAGACTTTTCACCTCTATTGGGCTTGAACTGGTCTGTGTGAAAGGTAAGAAGACTGAATGGGTGGAGTGTTGTTTCTGCATCCTGAAGCTGGCAGTGGACACATTCTCTGGGCTGAATTGTGTGAAAGGAAGAGCTGGCACTGCGAGACACGCCGCACTAGATTCAAGCGCTGTTTTGTTACAGTTCATTTATTGCGTCCTATCTGTCAAATAAGTTTGATATGAATCATTAACATTAATGCGCCTTTGAGCCCTGTATGTTTCTGCTTGCCCATGCAAACAGTGTCCCACTGAAGCACTGTGCACCCAAGTAACACCTCAACACACTTGAGAGGCGTTGAATTCTACCCAAAACAAAGTTTCTAGAGAGACCGTTTATTGCCAGACTTGCGCACAAGATTATGACTTTTGTTTCCACCTAATGCCCAGGTGTCTCATGTTCCCTCTAGACATCCTAGAATGCAATGAAGCCTGCCAGTTCAAATCAAAATCTAACTCTAAACCACACCGAAGGAATTTCTGCATCAGCATCATTGCTAATGATTTTTCAAGGATGTGGGAGAGCGATTTGTTTCAAGGCGCCAGTCTGTGTACATGCATGCACATGCGATCACGTACTGTACATGATACACACCATACATGCATGACAGCTTGACATTTGTGCAAAAGCACTTGACACCTTAACCGAGTGTTTTTCTCATTTCCTATCCAGTTCTAGTGCTGAAGGGAACTCGGAAGAAGAAATGCACGTTTGAGTGAGAAAGACAGAGTAAATTGGAGGCAGAGAGGCTCTAAAGCCTTTCCTGCTCTTTGTGGCAGAGCCCAGATTTTTTTTTCTCTCTCCTCTCTTCCTATTCCACAATATTGTTTGTTTTTTGAAGTTCAAAGCTTAGCAACAAAATCCCACTTCTCCCAACTGCCACTCATAGAATATGTTTTCATTAGGAACGGGCCCCTTTCATGAAAGACATTGGTTTTAGCGTGCCTGAAAAGGAAATGAGCTGTTTGAGAGATTGCATTGGTCTCTGGCCATATGGCAGCTCAGACAGCATTGCATGTATACATGAAATACAATTAGCATGAGAAAAAACTGCTGAGACTTTTGCTGGATACGCCTTCTGTAAAATCCCCTCTCAAATGGCCTTGCTGATATCAGTATGATAAGCTTATGACTGTGCTATTTTTGTTAACTAGAAAAAAAGACCAGGACATTGCATTCATTAACTCTAGTTCATGCAAGCAGGAGCAGTTGGGATCATGCAGTTGGGACACTTCTCAGATATTGACACTGTCATTCTGCACATATGTGATCACAAGGCCTTTTAGCACTCTTTAAGTTATTAAATCAGTATATGGCGAGGTGGAAAAGATGACAAACAAAGTGGTCTGGATGTGTCTTTTTAATACCGTGCCTATAATGGGGAATCAGGCTTTCGACTGACATCTCATTTCTACATTTCAGGGAAACCTCCAGATTCACCAGGTGCACGTTGGCCAGGATGGGCAGGTAAGAAAAAATTAAGTTGGAAAGCACAAATGAATACATGCTGTTCTAGATAAAATTGTTATTAGCATTATTTCCTGCTTATTTTCCTCTTTCACTGCTTGTGAGTACTTTCTTTTCAAAATAGACAAGAGAGCAGTAGGGAGCAGTAGAGAGTTATGCTTTAAAAAGATGTGTGTCACTTCGGTAGATCACCTTACGCACATGTAATCAATAAATCAGGTACATAAATTACTAAACTGGTGAAGTTTATCTTTTTTAATCTTGTCAAATGGATGAGTGCTTATGGATGGATGTGTTATTGTTCACCGGTATACTGATTAGAAACATGCAACACACACATGCAGATGTGTTAGATGTTTTTAGTGTCCTCCCAGTGTCTGAACCCCCCTCCCTCCCCCTCCCCATTTCTGTCTTTGGACCGAGGGCCCTTCCTGTTTCTCTGTTCTTTCCTCTGAGATCCAAGTGAGTCTCGATCAAAGCGGAGGCGGCTCATGTATGACCATTACAGGCCACATGTGCAAGCCTGACGACAACCATAATTTCACATTCATGATTTCATCATGTTGGTCTAGAAGCAATGCTTTAGGGAAGGAAGTGCTTTCTCACGTTGCTCGTCTGGTTGTTAAAGTGTTTTCTTTTAATTTGTCCCAACAGGTGCTTTTATGTAACTGTCATTGAATTTTTATCTTCCTAAATGGGGGCTGCACCTATTCTCTTTTAGGATAATTACTAGAAAATGATATGTTCTTATTCATTTTCAAAGGCAGTAAAGTCCACATGACCCCTTAAGGGAAGTAGGTGGGTCACTGACCCTTTTGTTCCAGGTCATGCTGTGCTTCATCAGCCGCCACATGTCCAGTGTGTTGAGTGTTGCTTCTGACGCAAACAGCGGACGCTGCAAAGCAACCATAAAGTAGTAACATCCAGTATTGTAAAATTATTTCTCACACTAGCCTTATCGGATCATATTTCAATGTCTCAGCAATACTTTATACTAAACGCCCACACCAACAGTGCCTCTTTGTTTAAAGGCCCAGTAAGACCTCATTGCTGCTTAGATCCATGGTTTGTAGTAAAAATAGTCAAAAATAGAGTCTATAGCCTTAAATTCTGACTGTCTAATTTGCATTTGCCATTTTGTTGGCCCAGTCGTGTGCAATCTGCTCATAATTCAAAGTTTGTTGGCTTAAATCGAAGGCAGAATATGGAAAAGGAGCTTTTTCCCTAACTACTATGCCAATCAAGAGACTTGGGAAGTTTAAGAATGTAATGCAAGTAAAAACATATTTATGCAGTTAGTAAATTAATGCCTGCTTCTGATAGAGTTCATAGTAACGTGATTAAAATAATGTTTTTTTTTAAGGAATTAGTGGACCTCCAATGCTGCACTTGAAAACTAAGCCAATCATCTCTTCCATTTAATATGTCAAACTGGGGCAAAGAATGAAATACAAGCCACCCACTGACTGGAGCCATGTGCTTTCAGCTGCTTCTTCGTTTTATAGTCTGATTAAGACCTCAATTATTCGGTTCCCTCATAGGCTCAAGATGCTATTGGCTATCTGCATTCACACACATTTGTGATGTGTGAATGCATCTGCTTTATATGAGTTTTTTTTTTCATTGTTTGCATTGTTTTATTGGCTGTTTGGCTCTGTGTGTGTTTTCAATAGCTTGAGATAGTCACCACACATTCTCTTGCTCCTTCTCTCTCACACGCTCGTAAACACACATGCATGCTCGTGTCCTCAGACGACCTGACAGCAATATTCCTCTCAGTCTCTCTCTAGGATCTTGGAGCAAGTTTTGGCTCGGATTTGGTTTTAGAGTTTGCGCCACAACACACGTTTCCAGCAGTTATTCATGCCACTTCACAGCGCACAGAAAACATTCTTGCAGTTTTCCATCAGCTCTGCATATGCCTGTAACATGCACCAATGCACACATTAAAAAGTCGAAACTTCAGTTTTTAAAACTTGCAGCACTTAGTTCCTTTGTAAACAGACTCCAAAGACTCCCAAGATAAAGGAACTAAAAACTGCACAAAGGCCTCTATTCCCTTGGCAGTGTCTGGGAGCCTAGTCCAATAAAAAGCTTCTTTATTTTCCCTCTCTATTTAGCTCATACTTTGATTTGGTCTGTAAAATGATACGAGTGTAGTGCCAAAAGCAACAGAGGGTGACTTATTCTTTCAACCTCATGTTGCAGGTCGAGTTGTTCACACACATGCAGCGGCACAAAACAATGGTAGCGTCTCTTCACTTGCATGGTCTCCCATTCTCATGGACCGGAGGATGATCGAATCTTAGGTCAGCTTTAGCGCTGACGCAACCTATAAAGTTCATTGAGGCCCCCGAAGGAAACGGGGCCAAAGCAAGTATGATAGTAGTTATAGCTCTTAGTCAACAAGATAACTGACCTCCATCAGATCTGGTTGCATACAAATTACATATTCTGCTTTATCATGATTACTGCTGCGTATCTTGGACCAGAAGAGCCTCAAACGGGCAATAAATGTCAGGCATGATTCTGATGTGTTGTTCCTTAAATGTCTAATTTGTCTGTATACACTGAGGCTTACATCAAATGGGCTACGTTTGATGTCAGTGTTTTTGTAATCTGGCAGAATACTGCTGAGACTATGTTAGTGTAACCCAGCCTACGCATTCATCGCACACAAGCTATCGCTTCTCTTTCTTTCTTTCTCTGGGGCAGTGTCCTCCTCTTCATTTCCTTTTATTCCGTGTTGTGTAGTCGTGGTTACAACTGTTTTTTAAAGGCCACCTGCCACATCCAATCCAGTCGCTCGGCAATTAGCGGCTTCACACAGATGGTTTTTGTACTGTGTTGCTCCTAATGGGTTTCTTAATTTGTCCACATTTTCCCCGGTTGTCTCCACCTTGCTGTTCTTATGTCTATCTGCAGTATTTGTTACATTTGACTTCCACTTTTAATTCAGTTCTCGGTGATGTGTACGGGCGTCGTGTGAATTTGCATCTGGCTACAATCTGAATACCGGAGCACTACTCACAAAATGTCAAACTGCCGTGTCATGTTTCATTGAGAAGATTAGACTAAATCTGGCTTTGGAAGCTTCATCGTCCATGAAAGCGGTTCAACATTTCACTCTGCTGATTTCTATTTATCCACCAGGGATGAGTGCAGATAATAGATTGTTTAATTACTTGTGTTGGGGCCAATTTTTGATCTTTTTACTTGATCATTGTATCGTCAACACTGGTATGCCATTCTTGTTGGCTTGTCATTTTCGTTTGCCTCTGTTTATGCAGCTGCTTGTCCCAAAGTGCAATACTCTATGATGCTGTGCTTGGGCCAAATCCACACTGGGTTTGTGATACACTTTTTTACAATTTACAAGTGTGAAATTACAGGATGTCAGCGTCCTACCTGGACTATCTCTGTTCTACGAGTGGTGCTGGATTCTTGACCTCTGCAAAGGTTGCATTTCTGAACTAAATTTCTTATTTTAATAACCAAATCATTAATTACATAACTATTATAGTAATACTTTTGCAATTACTTTTAATTCCTTTGCACAGTTTGTCATGTGGTGTTTAAGTAAATTATGCTTCACAGCAGGTAAATTATTGGTGATCACACTTTTCCTTCCTTTTCTTCTAATATTCCAAAACAAACTTAAAGAATATTTTTGACATAAAGAAGTAAATGAGTGGCACTGGTAGATGATAAGGTGTCAAACCCTTCTTCTAGCTTTACTGAAGAAACTGAGGTGCCCTGGCATCTGAGGAAACGTGGCGCGTTAAAAGGTTGAGAAGGCTGCGCACTGTCTACCCTTAATCCATCTGTCATCCTCTGTTTTGCCACTGGAGACTGTCTGCATGCAACGAGCAGAGCGGCGTGCAACGCACATCTGACTGTTTACTTTGTGTGTTTGTCTAACTTCTCAAGTACACATCAAATTTGTGTAATGTGGCTGCAGATGTTTGTGTGTCGGCTCCCCGTGTGAGTTTGTGCCAGCTGAGCCCTGAACTTTGTGCGGCAGTGCCAGCTGAAAATATGAGCAAAACCGGTCCAAAGGGATCCAATGTTCCCGCTGGCCTATAAAAACCCTCTCATGCAGACGGAAGAGAAGGCAGGCCCATGAAACTATAAAATAACTAGTCTTTTACTGCACTCCCTGTCTGTCATGGCCTCTTATCTTGTGCTCTTCACTCCGCGCTGTGATCTTACCCTGCGCTGATGCAGACCAAATGGGGGATTGGAAGATGAAAGGAGCGACTGATGAGGAGGAGGGGAGCAAGAAAAAAAAATATGGAGAAAGGAAAGCAAAAAGGAGCAACCGTCTGGAAGACATTTTTGTTTTTGTTTTTTTGTCCTGTTGATTAAAAACTGACACCAGCTGAGCTGTGTATCTGACAAAAACACACACTCAAAACAAATGCATGGTACCAGGTGCCATATTAAAACATAGAAGGGGATTGTGCCCCCTGCTGGAGCATTTCCTGGTTCAAGCCAATACATTGTGCTCACAATGGCCTCAGATGACCTATTTTTTTATTTTTTATTTTTAGACATTTGTTTCCACACACTTAATAAAATAGAGTTTATTTCAAATGGAAAATAAAACAGAACTGTTAGATATCAGCTACCCTAAGAGGCTTCAGCTCTGTCTTGGTGACCTCCAGTCGTATCGTTTTTTTTTTTTTCAGTTTTTTTGTTTTTTTACCTTCATTAATCAACAACAGTGAAGATAATCAGGGATTAGTGGGTGGGAGAGTTGACGAATGATACGCAGAATATATATCCAAATAGTTTCCACCTTAAAAACTGACCTTGCCTTAGATTGTCCCTGGTTATTATGAGTGTAAACCAATAGGTAAGTAATAGGAAGTAAATAAACAATAAAACCTACAGGAAATACAACTGAGTAAGCTTTTCAGAGGACTCTCCCTGTTAAATAGCTTTAAACCAATGTCGTGACCATCTGAACAATGTGACACATCTCAAGAGACAACTATAAAGCTTTACCAAATTTACTGATCCTGTCATTATTTGACGATGATGGACCTGATCGCCGCCCATAAGGGGCTTCAGACGCCTTTGTCAAGAGTCTGAAAACACTCTCCCTTCCTCTTTTCCTCCCCCTAGTTGAACCTCAGCCATCCTGTCAGCACATGTTTTGGTGCATCTGTTGGATCATCCCAAGTGACACTGTTTCATGGTCAGTGTGGGAACTGGGTCACAGAACTGAGTCCAGCTCGGCACCGGTCCCCTTAGCTCTGCCGCCAGGACCTGTAAACAGAATCAGAAACAATACAAATGATTTTAGAGGGATGGTGTGGGGAGCTACAAGGGTTGGTAAATGGAGAGAACACGGAGCCAGACATGTAAACAAAGTCCTTAAGAGAGAGACTTAATATGTAGAGCTTTTCTGAACTGCTCTTGTGCTTGAGGTGAGTGCAAGACGCATCGGCTCTTTTGAGGCTGAATTAGTCATGCATAGGTCTGGCATGTACGTGCAGTGTCTTCTGGTTTGTCATTTCTGCACACAGAGCAGACGTCGGAACAACATGTAGACTTAACCTTGCAGACTTAGGGTGTGATATGTGCTGGAATCAAACTGCTGGCATGTGGCCTCAGTTGTCATCTTTCCCTCTTACTGCTTAAGAATGTTGTTTCTACAGCGTAAGGGGTTGTTGAGATTTCTATGATTCAGTGTTTGGGGAGAATACAAATGAGACAAAAAGATACAAACAAGATGTTTTACGACCGATGTTTAGTGTAAGTGGGATGTACGTAAGCATTCAAGGATTTAGAGGCCTAGTTGCGGATCATGTTTCAAAGGAGTAGTGGTCTGCTTTGTGTCCTTGTGGCATGGTCTGGAGATAAAAGGCCACTTATTGGGGAATCCGTCACGATGATGGTGTGGGTGTATGTTTGTAACAGCATTTCATAGTGGTGCAGACGAGGGTACCCCCAGTAGTTTTTTCTTTTGTCTTCGTGGGCAAAGTCAGGGCTGCTTCATGCGAGTAAAGGAAACCAGATGGTTTAGATGCATTTCTGTGTGACTCACCGTCAACACAGGCCTAGTACAACCCTGCCTTGCCAGTCCCCCAGCACCTCGCCGGGGATCCAAGGACGTGCACTGTTAAGTCTGAAGTTGTTCAGACAAGCAGCTGTCATATTTTACCTAAACGCTGTGTCACAATTACATTTAAACATGCCCATATAGGACTGGCAGGCAACTGGATGGGTCCCCAGACTGTTAGGAGGCCCTCGAGAGCTGCCATGCTTCGCTCCTCTGGAATGTCTCAAAATGTACCAACCTCAACGACTGCAACTCTCTTTCCCTTACACTGCCAGTCGACAATTTAAGTGACATCTCGGTAGGAAACGCTGCTAACGAGCCCTTCAGCATCTCATTCTCATCCCAGAATGTCGCTGTACTGTAACTACACCGCCTGATCTGAAGTACTTTTGGAAGCTAGCAGCTATTAGCCATTCCACTACTTATTTGATCACTGCATTGGTCATGTCAAAGCAAGGCACTAATAAAAGTCGAACTTCCGTTTGATGGCTTGATTTGCTCCTCAGGCTGCTGCTGCAGAGTGAGCCCTTGGGTGCAAAACCGCGGTCAAGCCAGATGCTATTTGAATTTTTATTGTGTTCAGGGTACTGTTATTATGGCAAGGATGGCCATGTGCAAATCTGTCCATTCCTGGCACGTTTTTAAAAAGCAGTGCAGCTCTAGTCCGTTCCAGTGCAGTGAATGTCCATAGACTCTGGGTTGATGTTATCCAGGTTAAGGTAAAACCATTTTTTTAGTTACAGAAACGAACATGCAACAACAACATTTATGTGTAGAAGTTTAGAAGTAAAAAAAAAAAAAAAAACAGTTTTGGATATTAGTCTATAATTGGCTAAGACTTATTGGAGGATTCGTAGATAACAGCTTAGTTACAGCGATGTTCAAAAACCGTGGCACGCTGACAGTTTTCAAGCTCATGTTAATTTGGTTTAATATGGTGATGACCATATAAATTAAGAGTAAAAACTCTGAAAACAAAAGTTGGGATGGTATAGATGAAGAAATTGTTGGGGGTGTGCAACATGAGAAAAGCTGCCCATATAAAATAGGCACAAAATACATCTTTGACAGCTGTTGGAAAGATGTCTCCAATTCATCCTCTTTACTGCGACAATTTTGTTAGTAAAGAACCTCATCCAGCAGTATAACAGAGTTTTGTATGTCATGGATCTGTTGCCTCAGTGAGTTAAAGGCTCCAGTGCGCGGCGTGCTGATTAAAGCTGACAGATATCTTTCACAGCAGATCTGAGACGTGAGAGCAGTTGCTGGGAACTTTCATTGTGCAGCTTAAAAGGTCAGTCGCGGGTCATTTGGACCTGACTAGGCTTAAGATTTTGTTCCCAGTGCATTTTCAATTGTTTATGATATTGAAATGGAAAAGTCAGAACAGAAAACAAAATATGATGTATCACTTGAGTTGTGTCATGAAAAATACATTTGATTTAAGGAATGTCTTGGCCCCCATCGCTGTGTGTTTGCAAATTATTACTCAATACTAAATGAAATGACTTGTTGTGATGGGTATTTGGTGCATTGTGATATTTTGCTAGTTGACTTTTACAACCTGTGTATATCATCTCATCTGGCGCTATTGAATTAAACAGGGTAATTGAAAACACGATAAAGTCATCATCTTAAATCATTAAATTTACTGACACTGTAAAAATGCCTTCGTATATAATCCAGGCCAAGTTTAGATTTGTGCTCGAGAACAGAGGACCTTCAGTGGAATTTTTCTTCCTTTTTGTTTTTTAAGCGGCCCCGATTCTTAATTACAGCTGTTATTTTTGTCACGAGTCCCCTTTTGATTTGCTGCACTGGATCAGAACTCGAGTCGAGCTGGTTTTGTTGTAAAAACCTCCCTGAGCCTTGCCTGAGTCTGACTCTGGGTCTGTTGGTGGGAGTTGTAAAGCGAAGGATGCAAGGGAGGGTTTGATTCGATGCAGGTGTTGGGCTCTGGTGTAGAAACAGTGTCATGGTGTGGGTGGAGATGGGAAGCCGTGGGTCACAAGGTCGTTTCAGCCTTCATAACAAGTATGTGTTTGAAAGAGTAATGGTGAGATGAGAAATTGATCCATCCTTAATGTGTGCTAATAAGTTTAAACATGTTTCTGGAGATAAATGAAAGACTTCACGGATATTTTCCTTTAAAATAATTTGTCTTACAAGCTCAGTGTTTTCTGTTTAGTCATATTATGAGCTGTGGCCCAGCTGAAGTCAGAATAGCCTTCAGACTCGGAGGTAATATAAAAGGCCTGTGTAACTAAGAGTTAATGACTGCAGTGAGACACATTTAGGCCAGTGTGTTCTTTTCCCCAGTCGACACAAAACAAGCACTCAGAGCACCGCTGTGTCTATGGGCATCTGTACGGCCAAGTTGAACCGAGGCATTAGTCTCACCACTCCTCCACTTTAACCCCACCTACCCACCCGGAGCTAGTGTTTCTGTTTGGACATCTGTCCAGAGTTGGCAGTTGCAGATGTTGTTGACGGCTGTTAAACTGGAGAGGAAGTTCCAGGCACTCCAAAGTCCAAATGTTTCTTTTCTCGTTTCCCTGTTTTGGTTAGTTTTTTGCTTTTTTTTTTTTTTTTTTTTTTTTGGTATCCTTTTGTATTTTTTTTTTTTTTTTTATCCAGATCTGAAAGAAGAGGCGTAACTCCTTTGGGAATGATAGGATCCAGATTTGTGTGGGTCTCTTTTCTTACAGCGCAGTAAGAGTGCAAATAGATTTTTCTTTTCTTTTTTTCCCCGTTTCTTATAAATGGGTATCGGGTGTTATGTGAGTTTCCAGAGTACTTATAGCAAGGGAAGCAAAATCTTTTAAAACTCGCTCAGACACAAACACACTCAAGCGGACTAAGCGGGGTGACTCATAGCGTTAACCGATGCACAGCTGAGCTTAACTGAGACCTCCTGTAAGCCTGGGAATGGATGCCAGCTTGCACCACGTTTGTGCACCGTGGAAGCTGATCTTGTGTTACTGTGAGCTGGGGCGGAGATGAGAGTTCAGAGGCATTGTTTTAGTTCTAGACGAACCAATTTATTTCTCAGAGCCCTTATTACTCAAGTTTAACTAGTTTCATGTGAAGATGGAGGAGTAAAATTCTCACACAAGCAGAGACGAAGACTGGGTATGAAGCCTGGTTTATCCAGTGGTTAGTTTCATACAGTCTTAGAGTCGTTTTTTGCATTGAGCTCCTGTTGTTTTTGTGTGTCTTTCCTCTCCCATTGCAGCGGATCTTTAGTGTCCTGGATCCATTACTGCATCAGGAAAAGATTTATTTGTTTCTTTCTCTTTTTTTTCCCCTCAAGGCCGTGGCAATTAACAAAGCCTGCAGAGAATTTGGGATGCTCTTGTTTGTTCAGTGCTCTTCTCCACTATTGTGCTGCTTTATTATGTAAGGGCCCCAAAACCCCTAGAAACCTTGAGGCCGAAGTCACAAATGCACTCATGATCCATTGTTTTGCCCCATGTTTCTCACAAACTGACCCCACTACATCAAATTTAATATAATGGACTGCATTTTAAGTGAGTCATTCCACCGCTTAGTTGAAAACTGATCCCGCTCCTCGGCGCCTGGAGACTCGCGCGCTCCAAGATTTTTATTTGAAACATTTCTCACCTTGTTTTATTGTACTACCAACATTGTTGATTCAGCCTAATCTACAAGCAGAATCATGTTTACCTCATAAAACATTTCCTTGATAAAGTATTATAATTGTTTTTGCATCATTGCCAACAAGCCTAATGATGATTGTGTCCTATTATCTGAATGAGAGGTAATTATCATCAGTACACAGTGTTTTTTAAGAATTTCCAACATCGAGGTAATTATAGGCAAGAAATTTGTAATTTTTGCTAATAGGGAAAAGTGCCATGAGACTGACACGTACACATCATTAGCGTCTTCATTTTCGATGGTCTTCGAACTGACTCATATTTTAAAGCCAAGCGTGACTGTCTTACGCCCAAGCAGTGGAAGCGAGTTGTCCTGACAAGGAAAGTCGTGGGACAGGATGTGGACCCGAGAAGTTCCTGTGTAATCGCTGCAGAGATCTCACACACTGTTCCAACTCTGTAAATGCTTTTGTGAGCCTCTGTGTGCTGCTCCTCACAGCTGAGAATGCAAACTGCTCTCAAATGGAGGTCGAGACTCTAATTGAGTGAGACAAGTGTTTACGATCTCAAATGTCAACCATAGCATCCCTGCAACCTCCGTAATTGTACACTTAATACACCAGTCTGGCGGCAGTGACGCATCATCATACACATTGACATTGAAGCACATAGATAACATTGCATGCGGACTAACACTTGGCAGAAGCCACATTTGAGTCTGATTTACTTTTGGGCTTGTTGCCTGTATTGAAAGACAGGAAATGTGGGAAGATTAGGGGAATGATATGAAGCGAACGGTCCAGTGGCCGGGATTCGAACAGAGGTCTGACACTCGGGGCACATCTCTCGGCAATTGGGTCTTGTTTTATTCCCAGTCCTAATAAACACAGTGGATGTCTGCCATGCAGAAACAATTAAGCAGCTGGTTGTATATTTGGTTTCTCACGGCTTATCATTGAGCTAATAGATCAATACGATTCATTGTGATATGCCGAATACACATATGCTGTGGCAAGAGCCAAGAGACACTTAGCTTGTCTTTAGAGCAGGTATCAATAGTGGAAGCAGGGTTCTAGCAAGGTTGGCTCCGTCTGGCTGTCTTCTTAATGCTAACAGGACGTTGTCTCTGGCTTCGCATTAATAGTACACAGTCTCTTGGTATACCCTTGGTATTTCTCAACATGCCAAACTATTCTTTTAACTGTCTAATTGTTGTTTACACCAGCCCTCAAGACTAATGTTCTAAAGGATCAGGAATGCTTTATGGGTCACCAAACGGTGCGATTCATTTGATCCAGCTGTAACAGTCTTCTGCTAAATTAGGACCCTAACTCACTCAGCCCTCAATCCGTGTCTGTTCTTGAAGTGTCTTGGTTGTCTGATCGGGTGAGTCAGACAGACTTCTTAGGCTAATAACTTCCAGCGGGCTGGCTGGGCCTGGCACATTATGGTGATGAGGCAGCAGACTTTGTGGTGAAACTGGCAAAGTGTCTCCCTGGTGGGTACTGCCAGAGGGGAAGGGGCGGTAACTGACGCTCTGGGGGCCCATCACCAACTCATTACTTCAAAGCAATGGCCTGACTCGCAGCTGGGACTGTGTTTGCCGCTCTAGGGCTGGAAGGGTAAGGGGGCACCAAACATCATCTGCAACTGAGGTTTGGGTTTTTCTACAGCCTTGCATGTTCACTCTTAAATGTTTTAGTGTCTGTAAAGCACAACCAATTCAGTCCTAGCACCAAGTGCAGCTGGAGACTCCACGTAACAACTTGCATGTGAATTCTGCCAGACGGGAGACAGCAAAAAATATCTGCGTTCACTCTGAGGCCATGAAACTATTTTAAAAAAACATAAATACGAGCATGATGTCAACTCAAGTATAAATACCTTACTTCAAGCCAGTAATCCCCCCCTGTGAGAAACGTATTGTTGAAATGCTCTGGGCCACACCGGAGGGCGGTAGCGTGGTCTCTGACCTCTATCTGGTTGAAACAAACCCGCACAAGTACAAAGTTGAGTGAATGTTTCCCTCCATACATCTTGGTGTGTTTGTGTTGACAGGATGATTGTATGTTAATTTGTATGCCTGTTGTCGCATGGGAGTTATGCTAGCCAAATTAACTGCAGTGCTCTGCTAATCTCAGAGCATCTGCGTATGCGTGTGTGTGACTGGTGGGGCGGGGGGCTTTGTTTTCAGTAAGTTGTGGGTCCCAGTTGGGTTATGGTTGAGGTGAAGGAGTCCCCTTTTGATTTGGGCACTTAGCTGAGATGGTTCGGTTTAGGGTAAGGGTCTAGGGAATGCATCATGTCAGTGGAAGTGTCCTCACAAAGATAGAAACACAAATGCGTGTGTGAAATCTTCTGCAAGTGTGAGCATGCGGATGCCATTTCCAGTGTTTGTGGTTACAGTCTATCTATAGGAAAAGCCTTAACAGACTATAGGAATACTCACCAACACTCCAGCTGCTCTGCTCCACTGTAATTAGTGTGTCAAAACCGCAGAGCTCTAATGTCGCCTGGCTGACGTTCAACACTGTGGGAAATTAAGATCCCCCTGCAATGTCTCAATAACCATTCTCTGCCAACATGTCTTGGTTTCCTTTAAATATGACTAAATTGAGACAAAAACAATAAAAAATGAATACTAACTAGCATATCGTGTTGTGGAGTACAGGAAAACAAAACTTAATTGAGTTGAATGCTCCATAAAATTCCTCTCCAACTTGATGCATAAACAAAGGTTGGTGGAGGAGTGAGAACAGTGGGGATGAAATATTTATTTATGTCACTCCGATACCACTGCATGGCTCTTTCCTTGCCGCAGAGTTTCGTGGTGTGTCCTTTTGTTATCTTGTATTCAGTGATGACTGTAATCAATAAAGGAACGTAAACACATCTGACTGGAAATGAGGTATTCTCCTGGTTGTTTTTATTTGGTTCTTGTTTCCAGTTGTGTGTACGGTAAATCACAGCCGTTTGTCAGATTGTTGATTCCTAAACCACATGAAGCTTATCTGGGGGTGTCAGAGATATCACACTTGTGGAAGTGAGAACAAAGTGACTCATGGCTGCTGATGAATGCTGAGAAAATCTCACGTATAGTTAACTATTCTTCTGCCCTCTCCCTCCTAGGTGCTGCGTGGAGCTCAGCTGATAGCTGTCGCGTCCGCTGATGGGGGAGCCACGGCGGTGGAGGGCTCCCCCCTGCCCCCTGACATCCAAGTGCAGTACGTCCAACTCGCCCCCGTTGCAGATCACACAGCTGCCGTACAGGTAAAGCAATACACAGCATGAAAAACGCTTCCAGGCAGCTGTACACAAGTACACAGCCTGGGAAATATTTCAAGAGCTTAAGCTGGAACAGACCCCCAGTAGTAATGCAGATCAGTTCCATTTCACATGTGTTTATTTTTCAGCCTGTCCACAATAAACAGCTGTGTTTCCCACTTCTTTTCCTTCAATTTAAACCACATAAATCAGCAATGAAGTCAGTGATCCGTGATGCCATTAATTTGTGCAGTACAGTATTTATTTATATCCTTTTTCTTATGGAAATTTGGAGTTGCACGTTTAATTTTGAATGCAGCTTCACCGCAACTCAAATGTGTGAGTCTGGTGCACTGATCAGGCATAACATTACAACCACCTGCCTAATATTTTGTAAGTCCTCATCAGAGAGTGGACATGGGCCTTCTGAGGGTGTCCTGTGGTGTCTGGCAACAGGATGTTGATAGTGGACCTTTGGCTTGTTCCGGTGCATCCCACAGATATTTGATCAGTTTGGGATCTAGTGAATCTGGAGGCCAGGCCAGTGCTGTTTTTCTTTTCTTTTTTCTTTTTTCTAGTTAGGAGTGTCATTGCTATGGGGTGGGGGTGCCTGGTCTGGTCTACGTGGGTGCTACATGTCTAAGTAACACCCACAGGAATGGCAGATCCAAAGGTTTCCCAGCAGAACATTGAATTGTCACAAGATGTTCAGTGGTGTTCACGTCACCTGCCGGTCATAATGTTGTGGCTGATCGGATTATGTCAAACGGAAACAATTAACGCTGTATTTATCAGCCTCATCAGCTGTTTCTGACAGCCAGAGCGAATTCAAAGTACCTTGTCTGTCCAAATAAACAAGAACCCGCCACATGTATTCCTAATATAAATAAGAAAACCCAAATATACACTGCACTGGAGTCTATTTGTCAACCGGTGACATGTCTAAAACTGTTTAGTTTTAATGTGGAGTATAAAAAAAATGACAGAAAAAGGAAAGCAAATGCAGTTTGATTGAGCTTACTCAGCTGCCATGCAGTGCACCTCTGAGCTCATAGTTATTGCCTGAAATGACAAACACAGTGTTCTACCTTTGGATTTATATTCATCACTCTTTTTAATCGTCTGCACTTGGTGACTCAGCAAAGGAGAATTACGTGCTGATCCAAAAATACGAACGTGCCGGGACAGCTAGTCACCTCACATCGTGTGTCTGCCTATCTGCTTATTTTTCCACGCAGTACAGTCATTGAATTCGTTGTGCTTGAGTCAAGCTCCGAAACATCTGAAAGATGTCTCAGAAGTTGGAAAAACATGCTCTGACACTCCGGATGTCCAGGAGCAAATGCACTTCATCCTGAGAAATTCAGCTTCAGCCACCTAAGAATTAAAGTTGTAGGAATTCATAGATTTATTTATTTTTTCCTTTATTAGAAATAAGGCTGAGACATGAAATATAATGGTTTGACTGTCTCCATAATGTGTCATGGAATATTTAATTTGAGATTTAATTTAACGTCCAAATGTCAGAAATAGTCCATATATGTTGCTCAGAATTTATAGCGTTTCCTTGATAAGTGCATTCTTGTGTGTCTTGAGTGTTTTGACACTAAACCTAAATCACACCAAGCAGCAGCTTTCTCTCCGTGCACTACAACTCAAGATTGTTGATTTCCTCCAATATTATCATCTGCAAACTAAACAGTAACGTTCTCTCCATGTCTGGTGATACAGACGCTCAACCCTGGGGGGGCTCCAGTGTAGAGCACCAGAGTGGAGGAGGAGGAGGAGGAGGAGGAGGAGTGCTTGCGAAAGCAAACTGTCTGCTATAAAGTCTAGTATTCAGATGTAGAGCGTGATACACAAACCCGGAGTGCTAAGTGTGCCACTGTTTATATCACTTACCGTGGTGTTGAAATAGAAATACGAGTGTAATTTCGTCAGTTTTGCTAAACTACTTACAAGTACAATGAGGCTGCTTTTCCATTTTTGTCATACTGTTGCTTCAATACAAAACCCTTAACTCTTAGTCATTATGGTTGGTCTTTGGACAAACAGCAATTAAACATAATGTCGTGGAGTAAACGGAGGGTAACTCGGAGAAGAGTGGTACTTAGTAAATACGCCCGAAATCCCTTGATGAGCGTTTAGAGCCACAGGCACATGTGGAATCAGGATGGTGTTCAGGCAAACGGTGCGCTAGCCTTTGAAGTGGTCACTTTAACTCCGCGAGGAACATAAAAGAAGCAGCACTTTTCCATTGTCCTCTCTGCTTTTGTTTTCCACCAAATATTTTGAATATCACATAGTCTCCTCAGTGCTTCTTTCTCTGAAGCGTACGCTGTAATGATTACCTTGGAGTTCTGATGTGAGTCCAGTCTCGGTTGCGTTGTTGTTATGGTGTAAGAGCGAACTTTAAATCATTTATAGCTGTATAAAATGACGCTCCAGTCTCGACGTGGATCTCTCTGAAGACTTTATATTTGCGTCTGATTATATTCACCTCTTTGTGAGACTCAGAGAGAGCGAATGTGCTGATGAGACTCGACAAACTTCCTCTGAGCCTCTCTTGTTGTCTTTTTTGTTGTCCACAGTTGTCTAGGTAATTGGTTCCACTGCGAGTGTGGAGGTAGTTAAAACATCTTGCAATAATTAAAACAATTATAGGCGTGGATCATACACAATCAGATGACCCTGAAATGCTTTTTTAAATTTTTTTATTTGAGCTGAAACAGTGATTGCCATTCCACATATTGTATTTCAAGATCTGTGCTCCATGTTGCTTGGCGCAGCGAACAATCAGACTGTTTGTTTACTCGACTGGTTTGTTTGAAACGACTTTTAGGCAGAAAAAGTCCCAGTTTTTGATCCTTGTGTTTGACTTTAGACAGATCTTGACAGAAATCAACAAAGTTGACACAGGTCTGAGCTGCCATCAGTGGGCCGTTCTTTAAAGCTGAGGTTTGGTAGATGCATATGGACATGCTCAAAGACGGATTGAAACCGCTTGTTAACAATATGGTGTCTATTGATCAAACTCTTTAGGCCCGAAAATAATATGTCACAATATATATTATTTTAGCGGCTTACAGGGTAAGGGCCTGGGTGGGAAGAAAACAAAAAGGCACAGAAATGCGTTGACTATTTAGACACATGGCTTGGCCTGCCTGGTACAGGGCGGGTTATTATCACAGTTGGGTTTTGATGTCCAAGAGTGTAAATAATGCTGACTTTCAGTTCGAAGTTCAGAGAAAGTTTAGAGCTGTTCTTTTTCTAAAAAAAAAAAAAAAAAAAGTGTTGAATCGAGACTTGCTCTCATCTGTTTCCAGACATATGGAAGCATTTATACAACTTACTGAAAAATTACTTAGGCTTTTGTGTTTATTTATCTCTCCTCTGTTTTTATTTAATAGTTTCCATCACACAGACGAAGTAGAGCGCAACGCAAAAAAATCATATTTTGTATTCTGAGCAGCGTTGCTACGACCTGTTGACACGCGTGTTTTGTGCATGTCGTGTATCCAGCCAGACTAACCAATAGCCTGAGTTAAGGAGATTTCTTAAAAGTTCGAAAAAAGCTGGTTCACAAACCGAACAGTTGCTGATCGACTTTAAAACAGTCTGATCCAGTTTGAGCCACTATTTCCAAATGAACTGCACCGTGTTGGCTACGAGAGTTTAACACGCACAGCGCCTTTGTGTCTTTATGAAAAACATTGATTCGTATGAGTTTTGCTTGGCCTCCGTAGCGCCTGTGCTTACAATGTGTCAGGCTCATGTTATTTTTTTGCATTGTGTGTTCTGCAATGGTGCAGCTGTGCTCCAGTCAACGCTGTTGTCTGGTGACAGCACACTGGGCTGAAGGGAGGATTAAATGCTGCAGGTGCGTTTGAGGGAACCTTTGGCGTGCGTTTGAGGAAGCAGTGAGTCACTCTCCGTGGTCATCATCCAGGACTGAATCATGACGCGCTCGTCTTTTAAGGGGGTTTTACCCGAACAATACCTTGGTCTGTCTGACATCCACCGTAGAGGCAGTCGGAGAGCATTAAAAAACACAAATGGCTCATCTCTTGTCAAATCTGTCTCCACCTGTCACTCTGCTTCTTTTCTCATTTCTTTCCCCAACTGTCTTCCTCTTTGTTCTCTGATATATCTCGTCTCTAATCTCTCTTGTCAGTCCTCTGGTCCATCTGTCTTCTGTCCCTACGTCTGTACCACTCATCAGTAACAGTACTTCTAGGCTTCCTTTAATTTAATGGGATTAAAAAAAAGACTAGGCACCCCCAGTGCTCGTTTTAACACGTGAAGCACAAGCGTTTGACATAATCTGATCCGCCGCAACATTAAAACCAACTGACAGGAGACGTAAGTAACATTGACCATCTCGTAAATACACTGTTCTGCTGGAAAACGTTTGGATCTGGCATTCGTGTGGTTACTGAGACATGTACCAGACCAGACCAGACCACTCCTTGAGCAGCCATCCACAGCAGGATGCAGCCTGACACAGACACACGCAAAAACTGTTTGGGAACAACTTAAAAAAAACAAAACATGAAAAACAGCACAAAGTGTTGACATGGCCTCTAAATTCACTAGATCTCAAACTGATCAAATATCTGTGAGATGCATTGGAACAAGCTTGTTCCACAGAGGCCCCTCCTCTCAGCCCACAGGACTCAAAGGCACTCACTAACAACATCCTGTTGCCAGACGGATGAGTCACGACTGTTTTGGAGGCCCAAAAGAGACCTACACAATATTAGGAAGGTGGTCATGTCATTTCTGATGTCCTTGGCGGTAATTTCTCAGGTTCACAGAACAGTGATGATGTTCCTGGAGCTTATCTTTGTGATGCTTATGACCAGTGCGGGAATAGAATTTAAAACCATCTCTTCTGGTTTGTTTAGGCAGCATGCTGCGTAATAAGCAAACGTTTAACACATCAGATTTCACTGTCTTCACCTCGTCCCTCTTCTCTTTCACGTGTCGCAGGCTGCTGAGCTGGCCCCAGCCCTGCAGGCAGAGATGGAGGTGAAAGAGGCCATCCAGGGCGCCATCCACGGAGACAACGGCGAGGTTGTCCAGATCGTCACCTCCGTGGCCACCTGAGGGCCGCCTGGTCCGACACAGACCTGCAACCTGCGCGACAGCACGGCCCGACGAGTCTCAGTGCAACATCAGAGGTCAACACAAGCAAACCAGCTAGAAAGTCTCTCAGCAAATACTGAAGGTCACCGACGAAACGGAGGAGAGAAACATTTTTCCTCTTTTTCCGTTTTCCCTCGCAAACTGCTCAACTCATTGCCAACCAGATGTCGAAAATGTGGAAATGTTCACAGAGGACTTGAAAAAGACCGTGATGCTCCAAAATCAACTGTGGTCCTTCTGGAGTTTTCATCACCAGGATGACTTGACCCACCGCAGAATACACAGTTGGATTATTATCTATCCAGGGAGGTTGCAGCTTATGCAGACCATCATCTTGCCACTTCATCAGCACAAATTTGTATTTACATCAACTTTGGAAAATGGTGGAGTTATTTGGACTTAAGCTGCTTGGCTAACCCCGAAACCCCTGTGAGGGTTTGCAAAACTCCCCGCTTCCCACCTCAAACAACCAGCAATGTGCTCCTTTTCTCGTCATTTGTCACAGTGGACTCCAGCGGAAAGTAGAATTGGCTGAGGACGGCTACTCTTTGGTTGTGATTAATTTGATTTCCTGTCACTTGCCATAATTCACTCCATACTATGTCTCCCGGCTGTGAGCCCGGCCTTCCTTTACTGTGTTCAGCTTGTTTTCATATTGCCTCAGCCGCACAGCTCTGTTTGTTTGTTTGAAATGTCTAATTTTAACATGCTGATTTTTTTTTGGGGGGGGGGGGGTCATTCATTTTTGAGGTAGAAGACCATGAAATAGAAAAGATGGTGCCAGTCGTAGACGGTACATGTTGCTGGTAGAGTGTCGAGGAAACCCTGGAGTTGTTTATTTCCCCAGTTTTGTTTCTGTGACAGATACAGTCATGTCAATAAAACATGTTTGTGGTTGCCATAAAAGTGTGCTTTCATATATACTTTTCTCTCAGTATATTGTCTTTGTTTCCATCAACTAAAAAAAAAAATGGCTTCAAAGCCTTCACAGACATAACTCTGCTTTCATCCACCGCAAATAGAAAATGGACGAGCCTGAAATGATAGTTTGGGTTTGAGGTCTTGTTTCATGTCAAGTTAATTTATTCGCAATTTTTGAAGTAAATATGTATCATGTCATCCTCAATAACCATAGTATTAAGCTACTGTATTGTCGACGATGTTTACAAAAGAGCCAAAAGAGGCTTTTACTCATTCATTGACAGGTTTTTTCTGTAATTAATGTGCTGTCGTCATTATGAACTGTAATTGCTTTTCTTTAGAACCCGTTCTGTACTCACTGCATTAGTCTGTTTTTCCTAAAACCTGAGGATTGCTCTTACTCAGAGGGATGCTCCGTTAATGATAAATATCCTGGCAGTAAAGAAGAAAGATAAGCAGAACGCTGTGAGCGCTGTGTGTTGCTTCGGGTTGGTTTTCCCATGCTTGGTGTGATGTAATAGTGTATTTTGGAGTCGGGATAAGAACCAGGCGACAAAATGAACTTGATAAAACAACATCCATGGTCTTGGCTGCTTACTCTTGTTTCCTTTCAGTCTGTTGTTGCTGTCTCTGACCTCGTTTTACGCTGCTCTGTCCAGTCCCCTCGCTGCCTCTCCTACGTATCCCTCCCATCCCTCCCACTCGGCTTGTGTGTTTTCCACTATCGCCTCAAAAAGCTGGAGTGTTAAAGTGCATTTACTCCCCGTTGAAATTATTCACTAAGCTGAGCTAAAATTTTGTGCGATAGTCTGGTGGGTCAATCTGTTCGCTATAGAGGAGTTCAAATGTTTGCCCCTCCACCCCCCCCTTTCCGGCCCTCCATTAAACCGCGGACTTGGAAGCGAATAGTCCCTCTTCTTCACTTTTACAACCCTGGGCCCCATCCAGGAGCCGGAGCGGTCGCCATAGCAACCGGCCCTCTCACAGGCTGCCTCTGAGATAACCTGCTGAAAACAGAAATGAATGATAGATGGAGAGATGAGCATGTTTTGGAAGCAGAATGCATGCTTGGAGAGAAGGAGTGGAGTGATGGACAGAGACCAGGCGGTGTATCTTTTCCCTGTGTTCTCCTGCAGTCCCCGCAGATCTGCTGGCATACGCTGCAGCGTGCAAGTTAAAACCTCTGCTCCTCTCCCGTCTCTGACTTCACTTGCTCGTCTTCCCGATTAAACTTTTAACAAGGCAAAAGGAGTTACATATTTATTGGAACAGAACTGTGCAAACAGATGTGTCTCCCGGATCATAAATCAACTATTGTTAATCTTGGGGAAACAAAACTCCCCACAGCAAGTGCTTTATCTCTTTCAGGTCATCAAATTACTCCAGGTTAGCCATGAAACGTCTCTTTCACTTGGATTCCGAAAGGTTGCGAGCGGGACATGCAGACTTTGTCCTTCGATTGCGTTTGCTCTTGCACGACGCATCTAGCTGCAGGATACTGACATTAAGTTCGGGGAATTCACGATGTTGCTGTGTCGTAAAATCGGGACTGCTGCAGTCTTAACGAGATTCAGGGCTGAGCATCGTAGCTGTTGTTACATGCATCATAAAAAAGACACTGGCTGTTCAATGTCATTTTTCTGGGATGTTGAAAGTACAAATATTGTAGCTATAGTCGGTAAATTATCCATGCCTTCGGCTGCCTAATAAAACATGACAAGTTGCTAAATGGCTGTCTTGATCATACACTACTTATGTTTTGCTTTGCATGGAAATTTGATATAGCACTCTGTTAAGTTCCACTCCCCCAGCTCTAGTAAAAATAGACACTATATGTTTTCTTTTATTTGCAAAAGCAAGAAGGACGAATATTTCAAGATGAAAATTTCCATCCTGATAAAGATTTATTTCTCTCCATAAACTTTTCTTGTTACATTTAAATATATTATTATTATGGAGGCCACAGTTTTTAGTCTTGATTTCATAAATATGGTGATGTAGAAATATTCTAATATGACAATAGATAAAGTAAACTAGAAACAAAATTGATGTACACCGCTAAAAGAAAACAAAAGGAACACTTTGACAACACATCGGATCTTAATGGGCTACTCCACTTTGAAGAAATGTAATTGCAAAAACTCAAAATGATACTCAATGGTTTACAGTATATGGCTTCCATGTGCATGTATGCATGCATGACAACGTTGGTGCTCCTAATGAGACAATGGATGATTTCCTGGGGTATCTCCTCACGGATCTGGACCAGGGCATCTCTTGGACAGTCTGGGGTGCAACCTGGTAGCATCAGATGGACCGAAACATAATGTCTCAAAAGGTATTCTGTTCGATTTGGCCGAGCATTGTCATGCACCATCAGGAATCCAGGACCCATGGCAGCAACGTAGGGTCTGACAATGGATCCAATACCTAGTGTCAGTCAGTCAGTCAGGCCTGTGCAGCCTCTGTGCATCCTCTGCACGGTCCAGGTATTGCCTCATGCTACCAGTAGTGATCCTGACCTGAGCTAAATGCAAAAGCTAATGAAAAACAGTCATTAGTGCCCCTCTGATGCACCTGTTGTTCATTTCATAAACACCAAAGCAGCTGAAACCGATCAACACTCTGCGTCTTAAATTCTTCCGAGCAGTGTATTTTCTTCTGCTACTTATCACATGCTGCATGATTTAAGCTCTGAATACTTACATTAGCTAGATCTTTCAATGTTTCCTTTAAATGGTTACATATACACCAATCGGGCATAACATTATGACCAACATTGCGTCCTAAGTCCTATGTCCTAACATTGTGTAGATCTCCCTTGTGCCTCCAAAACAGTTGTGACTCATGAAATAATGGACTCGGACCTTTTGAGGGTGTCCAGTGATGTCTGGCAACAGGATGGTGTTGGGATGGTTTGGGTCCTATGGGTTGAGGGGAGGGGCATCATCCCACAGATGCTTGATCACTTTGAGATCTAGTGAATTTGGAGGCCAGGTCAACACCTTGTGCTGTTCTTCATGTTTTTTTGAGTTGCATCCTGCTGGGGATGGCTGCTGCCATCAAGGAGTGTCATTGTGCCTGGTCTGATCTAGGTGGGTGGCTCATATCTTATACAACCACATGGTCCAAAGGTTTCCCAGCAGAACTGTCGGATGGTCAGTGTTCATCTGTCAGTGGTTTTAATATTATGGCTGAGCCATGTAAATCTGAGTTCTGACATAAATCTGCATCCTGCAATGACTAACATATATTTCATCCAGTGCTCTCCTCATTGGTCCTCCTCAGCTTTAGTAACTTTGACGCGCTAAAAGTGGGTGAGATGTCACCTGGAAGTATCATCTGAGTTAGAATAAATAGATGTATCGTTTGTTCTACATGAGGCGCCAAAGATGATAATAATAATAATAATAAGATAAGTATAATTCCCTCTGAGTGCGGAGGAAATCCTTCGACTACTGGAAAAGCGGTGCAACCTATGAGAAGTGGGTGCGCAGAGTCCATCTGAAGCTGCCTGGATGGGAGGTACTCTGTCAGTGTGGGGACCAGATGTGAGAGAGAGGAGGGGTGCAAGCTCATCCACGCAGCGGCTGTAAAATGTTTCCTGGTCAACGAGGTTCCTTCAAAACAAACCGTAAAAGTTGACAGCTCGGACCCTCAGACTGAACGCGTCTAATTTTGGCGTCTTGGGGTAAGTTAAACATCTTCGGACCGTCTGCGTAGCTGATATCAATGCGCATTACGTCGATGCCCTGAAGGTGAACTTAAGACGTGATGACGTGAAGAGAGGGGGGTACGCTCATTTCGCAGACTCGCGAGAAGATTTGTGATTAGCCTCTGCGTTGATTTGTTCTCTTCGAGGTGTTTACAGTGCGTTTGACCGCTGGCACTGACTTAAAGGAAGCCAGCTAGTGGCTGTCCATAGTAATGTGGCTCACGGTGAAAGTCACCTGACGTGTTAGCGTCCAGGAAGAAGCAGGTGCATCATGCCAAGAGCTCATAACCACAAAAGACGACAAACATGTAATTTGAAATAGTGTGTTAGCCTATTCTGTTAAACTTAATATAACATAGAGAAGGAAAATATATCAGACAGTTTGACCTGCTCTCATTAAACCCTTGAACTGAATTTGGGAATCACTACCTGTGCGCCACCTTTAAGGTAACGGGATAACTTCTTTTTATTGATTTATTTCACATCTTAGACACGATGTGATTTATTTGAATCAGATATTAGCAGTGTTTGGTGTTTGTGTTGTGGTGCTCGGAGAGGGGAGCGGTTTGCAAGACATTTCAGATGGCTCAAAGGCCTTTGCTGGTTTTATGAGCCACAGTGCCATAAACATCAAATCCTACTTGGAGATATTAAGTGTCTGAACCAGAGGCATTTATTCAATGAGCTCTGTGGTCTGTTTGAGCAAGTGACTGTAACACATTTTATTAGCGTTGAATGCCATTATGGGAAAATTTCATTTCAAGTTATTGAGGGCCCAGTGTTTACTGTAAGCTGCAGGAAACTTAATAAGACCAACGCCGCCTTTGTCCATGTAACAAAATTCATGAGGAGACTTTCATGCCGTACAATGTTTTTGTGGATTGATAGTGACTACTACACTGTATTTGTAGCCAGTACACAGAAATACATGCATTGCAGAACCTGGGTGTGAATTAGTGTAACAGTAATTTGACTTTTTAGAGGCATGTATTGTTTTTACTGTATTCTTCAGAGATGAAAAGGACTGCATCTCGTCGTATGTTTTTGTTCACACTTTGTGAGTTTTAACATACCAGCACGGTTCTTTGTTTTCAGAGACATTAGGGACTAAGAGGGGTTGTCGAGTTCGGGCCGAGGCCAGCTCTGGTTCCATGGGAGAACGAGCGCTTGTTTGTTAACGCCAGAAAGCTCTCACGTGATGAAAGAAAACTTCAGAAAATGTGCTTTTATTGAGCAGAAGTGCAAGTTCTTTGAGAGAGGTGGTTTGGTTTGCGTCCTCTTATCTTTGTTATGGTTGCAAATATGACTATGCCAGATGTGGCATGCAGTGCAAGGCTTTGTCTGGAGCCATAAATGGTTGATATCTCCGAGCATGTTTTCCTCCTCCCCGCACTTACCAGGAGGTTAGCCCAAAAAAACACAGGGACTCGGAGGTTTCTGGAGCTGTTGAACACCAGTGTCTGACACTGCATCCCACCATCTCTGGTTATATTCACACAGTAACCTATCAAGATTTGCTGAGTGTCACTCTGTATGTGTGGGGCTGACTTGCTCACATTAATTTACAGCGTGTTTGTGTGTGTGCAGGAAAGAGAGGCATGTGTTTTACAGTGTTTTCTGAGTGTTTATGAGGCTTCATAAACTGAACTACCCGCCTCCTATCGGTGTGTTAGCACAGACCTGAAGTCCTTTTGTTCGTGCCTTGTACTGTGAGCACAGACAGCAAAGCATTATTCGGTCTATCACCATGTCTCGGTTTAGGCAGCGCACAGAGATGTAACTAAAATATTTACCCGTTTCATAGAAATCAAGATACGGATTTCAGGGTATAGCACTGGTGTGATTCAGGAGGAGATAAAGAGCTCTTCTTGACACTGCGTGTGAGGTTGTTGTTGGGGAATCGAGAGGATCTTGGATGGAAGAAGAGTTTAAGATGGATGTTAATGGCCACAGAAAGAGTTACACAAGGAGATAGGGAAGAGGAGGACGGCTGGGCAAAAGAGTAATGTAAGCCTTACCAACTAACAGAAAACCTGCATGTTTACTGGTGAGGGCAGATGTTTACTTAACAGTTGACAGATGTTTAGCACAGACATACTTTTGTAACAAGCGATCAACCATTAAAATTCTCTGCTAAGTTAAAGTGACCAGTCAACGTCAGCTAACCGAAAAGACACAGGAGGGAGGGGAAAACGAGAAACAAGATGGGAATGAGAGTGGGAGCAGAAGCAACGGGTGAAACGGTTTTATTTTTAATGTATTGGACAGGCCCAATAAAATATGATCTTCTGCCTTCAAGGAAGTCATCGGTAGCTTGTGCCTAGGAAATGGCTTGTTAAATGATGGCTGCATCCTTACTGCAGAGAAAGGTTTGACAGGCAGCGTGCATCATTTCAGATACTTCCACTAGGGCGCGGTGCACTGACTCAAGTTGTTTCAAAGTGGACACGTCCAGAGGCCATCTAGGAAGTGAGGATAGCAACATTTGACCGGCTGATCTACCGAGCTAATGTTAGCTGTTGCATTTTGGCGGTACTCAAGTGTAGGCGTGAGGAAAGGATGAGTAGATTACTAGGGGTGGGAAAAATGGATCTAATTAATTCGAGGCTTTGTAATTAATTAATCTAGATTAATCGCATTTTAATCGCGTAACGATATTTGCCCCAAAATGCAATTTTTTTTAACTTAAATGGATTTAAGTTGATGACTGAATCAAATAATAGACGCAGTCATGAATATTGTAAACTCAAGCTACTTTAATGTCTGGAAAAATGCATTTAATTGCATTTCAATTCAAAAAGAAAGAAAATATCCCTGGCCGAGACTGAACGGGCCTGAAGTTCCAAGTACTTTTTCAGAACAGTATTGACACATCTTGCTTGTACTCAGACTGGGACTGCTAGCACGAACAGCTCCGGCGGTTTCTGTGCATATTGCATCATGCATTTTGCACAATTTGCACAAAACTCTGCTTTAAAATTTGCCTTCCATCAGTTCTAGCAAGGTGCTTTCATCAGATTCTTACGTTTTGGTAGCCGTTAGCTGAGCTCTGACGTGTGCATCAGTGTATTCGGTGCACTGACAAAAACTTTTTTAACACGTTAATTACAATTAATTGATTCCAAAAAAAAATTAACGCGTTAAAAAAGTTAGAATTCCAAACAATGCGGAACTTTTGTCAGTGCACCGAATACACTGAGTCCCACCCCTTTGATAGGCAGCAACATTGCACCACATTGCCATACTCTGAGTGCACTCAAAAAGGACAAGCCGAAGAATGCTACTGGATACCACAAGAGTCTTAAATAAACTTTCGGAAAGCGGTGAGCCTGAAAGATAATTGAAGAAATGCAGGTCTATATTTATTTATTTTTATGTTGTCTTTTTGTTTAAGTTACTACAGAGCAGGGACTTTTGCAGCCACAATACCAAACCTGCTCAATCCTGCTCAATAGACCGGTTTCGTGGCAATCACAGGTGAAACTAATTTAGTTAACAATCCCCATTGGGCATCACAGTAAGCCATGTACGTGAGTCAGCATGAATCAGGACCTTCGGACTAGTTCACTCAACTGGAATGCATTTGGTTTTAGTAATTTTTGCATTTAGTTGCTTGAATGGTAACAGGCGACAAAATTAATTTAGAAAGTCTGTCTTGGTTTGGTTAATTGACTCTGTCCTTTGTCCGGTCCAGACGTCCTATGTTACTGTTGCTAGGTTAGACAAACAATAACCATGCCGGGTCCATTACCATAGAAAAATGTTGGAAACCTGTAATAATAGTCTAGAGGCAGCGCAGAGGCAATACAGCTGATGTTATTGACGTTAGCAACTGTGCTAACGTTGGCAGACGTTAGAAACATTGCTAGTTTCTAAAGTTTTTCTGTGGGAGTGGATCCACGCTTGGCTTCTGTTTGTCTAACCTAGCAACAGTAACATAGGAAGTCAGGACTTGACAAAGTTTAGGCTCCCTCTGGTTGAAAGAAAGCCAACAAAGGGTCAGTTGAGTCTGTGGTCCCTAATTGTTTCTGCTTTGGCATCACCTCCATTTCTTTGTCTGTTGTTTGTTATTTGGGAGTTTGGCAGACCCCGACAAGATTACAACCACGCTGAGCTTTAAAGCTGCCATTCAGGGAAACTGCGGGTGGCGTCACGTAGAGTTCATCCATTTTTAAATGCAGCACACTGCATGGTTTAAACTTCCAGTCAGCTTAAAGCATCGGTTTCCTTTGCCTAATTTCTCAGCACCTTCATGTGCCTTCTGTTGCTCATCACGTGCCGGTTTCCTTAATGACCTCCAGAAACTGTGTGGCAAAACTGAAAAAACAACAACAACAACAACAAACAAGTAAACTAGATGCAGATCCTCATTAAATCTCCTGCAGTCGAAAAAATCATGTGCACTGTTTTATCTGGAGACACAGGAAATACAACGAAGATGTGATGTGAAACCTCTCGGCTCATGCTGTCTTCCGGTAAAACTGTCGATGTTTGAGTCCAATCATGTTCTAGCGCCGTAAGACAGACGGCGGCCCAGGGTTGTGCATGATTGTGATGCAAGTGGAGAGGGGAGAGGGGGGGAAAGGCGGGGCGCTCCGTTGCCTTCCAGCTCTGACAATTATGCTTGCAATCACTGCCGAACAAGAACCTTTTCATTTTCGAGGATGCACTCTGCCCACACCGCTCAGCTCCGCCGTGCTCACCCCGGGAAAATTAGGTGATTGTTGTCGTACCCAGCTGTGTCCTGGCTCAGCAATAGCTTAGCGCAATTAGAGAGCGAGAGACAAGATCAGGAAACACCCAAAGGCCGTGTTGTCACTGCTGAGTAACGTGATGAAGTGAGTGCGGCTGGCAGTGGCCCGTACAAGTCCCATTGAGGAATCAGATATAAACTTGAAGCTTAACAAAAGCCTGCACTGAGTGAACTCAGACCTCAACACAATGTCAGAGTCAGCCTGCGTCTTATAAGGACAAAAGCTATGATGAGATAGTTACAGGAGGCCCGGCCAAAACGATGTGCATGACGGCCACAGAGGGTTTTTGTACATCTGCGAAGAGAATGCATTTGATTATGTTGTATACACCAATCAGCCACAACATTAAAACCACCGACAGGAGAAGTAAATAACTTTGACCATATTGTGACAATGCAATGTTCTGCTGGGAAACGTCTGGACCTTGCTTTTGTGTGGATGTTATTTAGACATGTACCACCCACCTAGACCAGACCAGACCAGACCAGGCACCCCCGCCCCGTAGCAATGACACTCCAGAAACCGTCCCCACACAGGCACACACACAAAAATGGGTTAGGAACAACTAAAAAAAAACAAAACAAAACCAAAACATGAAAAACAGCACAAGGTGTTGACTTGCCTCCAAATTCCCTAGATCCCAAATGGATCAAGCATCCGTGGGATGAGCTGGAACAAGCCTGATCCACAGAGGCTCCATAGAACCCAAAGGCCTCCACTAATGACCTTCTCCTGCCAAACACCACAGGACACCCTCAGAGCGTCCATGTCCATTCTCATGAAGAGTCAGGACTGTTTTTTTGAGGCACAAGGGAGACCTACACAATATTAGCAAAGTGGTCATAATGTTATGTCTGATGGGTGTATTTGTGAAGTGTGAAGGTGATCGCGTTGAGCTTTAGCAGTTTGTTTGATAATGCGTTGCTGTGGTGTCAGATCAGTGCGTTTGCCGTCGTTATAAATGTGTGGGACGGTCAATAAAAAGTTCTCAGACATCTGGTTCAGCTCTTCTTGAGCACGTGATCAGTGGGTAAAGGGTTTTGGTTACAGTACACACACACACACGCAGCGTTTCCATCTCTTCACAGGACATTACACAGACTTTATATTCCTGGCAGCTTTCCCTCACCATAACCATAACCACTAGTTGCCTAACCGTAACCTTAACTTTAGCCTAACCATAACCATATTCTAGCCGTATACCAGGCATTCATTCTAAAATTTAATCATTATGGAGACTTGCTTTTTGTTCCTAAAAAAAAAAGGAGGCTGGCCCCCACATTATGCCTGTTGGAACAGATTTACGATTCCCTGTTTTGTGTTATTTTCTGACCAAGTCAAACCAATTTTCTTGTTTATATCTGTATTTTTTTCCTTTTTTTTCTAGAAATATTGGTTAAAAACACTTCCTCCTTTCTTAATTGGGCTAATTTCTTAAAAATTTCCCCTGCCTGCGTTTTTTTCACTGCCGTCCTTGTTTTCATTTATTTGTGGGATGTCATGATACTGCAACTGGTTTGAAATGTGCAGAATTAAATCACATTTCACAACAACGCGGTGCAGATGTTCTCTGAATCATGGTGATTCATCATGTCGAAGTTATTCAACAATATTTCTTTCAGCCCACTGAGGAGAAGTCGTAGTCATATTAAATTCATTAAGGTCCCCTCAATTGAACTTCATGTATCCGACAAGCGTATGCACTGTGTTTACCTGTACTTCCAGCTGCGGTATCTCCTGCCCTTGTCTATCTCCAATCACTCATCCTGTCTTTTCCGCCTCTACTCCCCAGCAACGCTCCACACACACGCACAAACACCTCAGAGGTCGCCGGCCTGCCAATAACATTACGACAGATGCAGCCCGAGGTGAAATCAGAAGGCAGTAAATTATTCTTTCAGGTTGTAAGCGCCGAACCCTTTTATAACGGCGATGCTATTAATGTTGCATAAGGATCCACTGCCGCTGAAGAAACGATAGGTGGATGTTCGCTGGAGATGAATGAGAGGTGAGGATTGCAGAGCTGGAGCCCTCTCTTTGTCTTGGCTCAGAAGCATTCCAGTTTACAATGCACGGGGTGCTACCTGAAGATATATTGACAGAAACATGACACTGGATTCTTGGGAATGTGTGCGTGCGCACGGCACTGGGTGTGCGTATCCTGTGTGCCGGAGATATTACCTGTGTTATTTCACATAATATTTTATCCGGAAAGTGCTGGATTTTTTGGAAAGGAAAAAATAGGATGTTTACCGATGCGCCCGAGGCCTCAACGTAGGCTGATGTTTATTCAAGAGCAGGCGGTTAATTTCCCGCTAGAAATTCTTAATGAACTACAAAAGGTTACGACCGTTGTCGTTATGTTTGTGAGTTGTTGTGTGGCTACTTTGCTTTATTTATGCTTAGTAGGTGTGTGCCATGCGTGCAAGGTCCTAGTCCTGGCTCATGATTGGCTGCAATCACCTGTGAATATAAGAGGCCAAGATGGCGGACCGTGGTGGCAGCATGCTTCTCCCAGCCGGCCACAGCTTTTGCTCGGTTGCTTGCTTATTAGTTCTGTTAGTTTCCTTTGAGTAGCAGGCGTGGACTGGAAGTTTTATTACCATCTCTTCTCCTGTTTATTTAGTTAGGAGGTAAGTGTTTTTTGTCATTTGTTTGTTTTTGTTAAGTTATCTGATTTATTTCTAGGTAGGATAGTTTTGTTTGTTATTTTGTCCCTAGTCCACCCCAAAGTTACCATCCACTCACTTCAAATTTGTTTCCTGTTTCTAAATAAATTGTCTTTTTTTATACTGGACCAACTAGCATCTTGGTGGCTACTTGGGACTCGGGGAAGATGGGGTCTAATCATGTTGTGTTCACTCCTAGACGCTGCATCACACAATAGTCCAAAAATAGCCAGACATGTTATTTTTATCAAATATTAGTGGCTGAAATGATAAAATGTCACTAAAATTTGAGGTTAACATGCTGTGTTATTAGCTAAGTTGCTAAATAAGCCAAGTTGGAATTCATGTCCCCGGCTGACCTTTCAATGTTTCTAGCAAACTAGTTTCAAAATGAGAAAACCTTATGAAAGTTTAGAAAAGATACTTAATCCTATAACATGTTTTTCAATTTGCCCCTTGATCGTGGTTGTAATCGCTAAAAGATAAGCAGTCAGACGTGCTCACGTAACAGCCGTTAAACCAGCACCCCCTCAATCCCTTCCTCATATTTTGCTCTCGTGTTGCTTTCGGTTGCAGAAGGACTACAGCCAGAACTCCCCCGCTAAACTCTTTGCCCTCAAACCACCTCATGTGGGAATATTCAAAACATGACAGGTCTGCTGTTGCTAAGCTGTAATTGGGCATGACTAGAAACACACATAAAACGGCGCTAGCGGCGCACCTGATGGCCCATCCTGTTGTCTGATGGGGCAGTTTATTTTTCCTAGTCCCGGGGATGACTGGGTAACTGAAAATGATCACGTCAAGACATTTCCGCTGAAGCTACAAACGATCAAAAGGCAATAAAAAAGAAAAAAAATGATAAAATCTTGTATTTTTACAGCTGCGGATATCGCGTCAAGGTGCTCATCTGGGAGTGGTGCATATGAATTCAGATTGGGACGAAGCCTAAATAAGTTTTTATCCCAAGATAGGGAAGAAAAAATATATTTTCTGTATATTATGTTTATATATATATTGTATAACAGGTTCTTGCCGTTGTGCCTGGCGGTGATGAGTTGATTTATAGACCCAGATTGTGCATAAAATGTGGTTCCTTCACAATGAAACACAAAGCCATACACAGAATATGTTTAACATAGGATAACATTTGATAAAACAGTCACATTAAACGAATTGTACAAACATTTGATAGCTGAGTATAAATATCGTGAATCAGGAACGATCCAAATGTTTGCACTGCTGCACCATGTGCAGATACCTCCTAGATAAAAGTTTGACTTGACTCTGTCGTCACTGTATGTTGATGGTTTGACACTAGAAAGCTCCTTTTAACTTAATTTTCAAAAGAGAACATTTGAAATATTCAGCGTCGTACCTTGATCCAGTTCAGTCTGCAGGCTCAATAGAAGCGTGGGTCATTTTTCCCAGTTCTGTTTTGCCTTTTTGATTTTGATAAGTAATATACTTAACGTCACTAAACACAGCAAACCAGGACTGTCTTGCATTACACACTAGACACTAACCGCAATGGAAGGGAATTCAATATACTTTGGCTCTGCAGCGGTTAACAAAACGTGGCACCTCTGCTGCCGACACAGAATTCAAATGTGATCTCTGAAGCCGTACATTGTGCTATTTGTTTTTTAGCTGCTCACATGGCACGGTTTAATGTGCAGTGATTGCACAGTTCTTGCCAAACTGCACCTTGGGAGTAAGATGTCATGTACACAAGCTTCTACCTTTGGATGTGAAGTACCACATATTGTGTAATATGGTTGTAAACCATTTGAGTTTAAGTGGGAGAGTTTCAGTCTGATCCAGGCGGTGGAAATGCCAACTGTGAGTCACATTTTCATGTAAGAAAAAAGTTAGTGGGAACCAGGCATACCCAAAATATCCCTTCCTACTTCTCAACAAGGCCAACTGTGACCAGTGTGACGTGGAAACCTGAAGCCAACACTGCACATACATAGTGAACAGACTTGTAGCTTGTGCATTTTGGAAACGCGACACATTTGCATACTCATTGACGTTGGACTTTTTCAGTTTATGTATTTCTAACCAGGTAATTTAATTTCTTCAACTCGTTTTTTCCCGTTCCTGCTTCTAATCCTGCTGGTTTATTGTTGATATTTCATGGTTTATTATTCTAAGTTGAGACATGGTTTGGAAGTGCATGCATGCACCGTTTGATTCAACACTTTATTGACTTATTTCTTGGCGGGGTAGGGAGAAAAAAATAAAAATAAATTTCCAATGAGAGGTATTGCAGTAACTGACAGTGATACTAGACTGGTCATTGTCAAAAATGGAGCCAGCCATCATATAACCCAATCCCGTGTGTCCCCGTGTTACGATGTGTAATTTGAGCATATGAACCATGAGTCATTCTTAATTCGTATGCCAGGATGGGTTGGTTGGCTTTGTCCCACGTGTTGTTTCTTGTCTACAGAATAAAAAATACATATTTAGTTGTTTTTTTTTAAAATCATTGCTGCATTGAGTTTCTGTGTGAACAGTAGTTTCGTCTCATATTTACTCCTCTGTATTATGACAAAGCATCAGATCCAGGTCAGGACCAGGACCCCTACTTGGAGACACCCGAGCCTATGAAGTCATTGCTTGTGCTGAGTGACCGTATTTTGATTAGACATCAGATCTCGGTCATTACTGATCCATCTGTGTATTAGTCCTATATATCATTTCATTTCTCGTTGCTGGGATTGCTTCCACATGTAAGGCCGCGGGCTGCTCTGGCCCCACACAGGGCTGTAGCATCTGCGGTTGCGTGGGGGGCTTGGGAGCCCCTATAATGGGCTTAGACTCTCGGGGTTCCCTCAGATATATGAGCGAAGGGGACACAGAAGCCTCCTGATGAAGAGGTCGGTGGGAGAATGTGGAGACTGTAATGGGAGGATAAAAGGGGCAGATTGGGGAAAGAAGGGGTTTTGGGCGGTCGCATCCATGGGCTACTTTGGTGCTGATGACAGAAATTTGGATCGTGTGCGCACAGATGAGCCGGAGTAGTACATATCTACGCAAACTTCCTCTGCACACTCACTGAAGGCATTTTAGGTATGCGCGTTTCCACTTCCGAACGTATGCGATTGTGTAGGAAAAGCGGATTAATCGGTGATGAGGGCGTATTCGATGGCGTGACATTTTTTTAGTTAATTCAGAAGAGCCCTTCGCATGATAACTCTTAAAGACAGGATATGTTTCATATCCATAATAAACACAGGGGAGCTTTGGTTGTCAGTTCTACCCCAGGTGGAGTGTACATCTGCCTAAATGATCTGTGTCAGGAAAAGCACAGGAGAAATGGGGAAAACAGCTGCGGGCGTCCGTGTACAGACAAAAACAGTCTCACCAGCATTTTCCACTGGCTTGCAGTATAATCATAAGACAGACAAACAGCTTGGCAACTTGTTCGGCTTGTCTCTCTGGCTAGCTGTCCTGGTGGTGGTTGGAATGACGGTTGTTTTGAGCCTGCTCCTGGAACCAATTGTTTTAGTTTATCATCTCTACATAATTCTACATGGGGTGATGCTACGTGTCATGGAGGCGCAGAGAAGCCCCGTACATCCAAGCCACAATCACTGCTTCGCTTTGTTATGATCATTTGTTCCTTGCATAATTGAGAACATTTGTTGGCTCGGCTGTTTTTGTTTTGCCTGTTACTGTTTTGTTAGGTCACATAGTTAACCCGGGGGATATCATATATTTTTTGAGCGGGGTCCTGAAGTATCCGGGATGGAGCGGCTCCGTTCTCAGATAACAGAGCTGAGCAGCCGCGCGGCCGGCCAAGACGAGCGTGTGAACAGCGTCACCCAGAACTGAGTGAAGGAGATATTCAATATTTGATTTCTTGGGCGTGAAGAAATAAAATCCCGGGGCTGCATTTTTCTGCCTCTGCAGTTCACAGGGACCTGAGAGTGATGCTCGCAGTGATTCGATAAGGACAAATTGCCTCCTCATGTGCAGCCTGTGTTTGTGCCGTTTTTTTCTTTCTGCTCCAGAGGTGCATCCTTGCGTTTGGACAGGGGGAAAGTTACATTATGTAGTACATGGAACCTGAAAGAAGAGGCACGTGGGCCTTTGAAAATAACAGCTTTCCACTACTACACACGGAGCGCGGCCGGCCCACCTTGATTCAAACCATGTGCATGAAACGAGATAATGCTTCTTTTTTTTTTTCGGAGGAGTCCGCAAAGACGAAAGTTTGTTCTGCGGCTCCTCGGTTGTCTTGTCATTATGAATTTAGATTTAATCAGTGTGGCCCGAGGGTCTGGCTTGAAAGCCCTCATTTTGTGGAAGGGAGAGGGGTGGGACGACCCATTTGGCCTCTTTGAATATTTAGATGGTGCGACCGCAGCGGTTAGGGGCTAACAGCGTCTGTTTGTTTCGGCGCATAAACATGTTGTGGGCAATCAGCTAAAGATCATACGTGACTGTGTGTACAAAATACTTAATAAACCCTTCACCTCTTATATCCACACTCGGTGAAGTTCATTATCATCCAGAAACGCGCGTCTGCAGTTCAGTAAACCGCTGTAAAACTCCAAAAACACCTTTTATATATTTAGCCTTTCTTTATTGTTTCCTCTTCTCCACCTGTTAGTGATCTGTTTTATGTATCTTACGTGTCTCTGTGGATAATCAGCCCTGGCTTTTTGGCACAGAGAGGCACGTTTTGCCTCATCCCTTGTTTGCCAGCATTTATACAGACCCCTCCTCTATAAGACGCTAGATGCACGCTGTGGCTTTTCCTGTGTACATATTGCATAGCTTGTATAAGTGTCTCAACTACTGTACTGTAATTGCCCAGAATGTCTTCCATATGGGCCTGCTGGGAAACTGAGATGTCCTGGACTCCCCTTCAGAAAACGAGCATCGTGACGGCCGCGCGGCGTCCTGGTTTCTTTGCGGAATCGAAAAAATAGCCCGTCCGCAGAGAGGATCCATCTTCTAGAAAACTAGCAGATGGTTCTCCGTGACTTTTCAACCTTCTGTCATATTTTATTGACCAAAACAAAGCGCTGCCCGGGCTCGTGTTGCATGTCGAGCCTCGCTGTTGACAAACCCGCGCCTAATTCGGTTAAAGCTAGCATTGACGTTTTCGGGCCGAGGAAGGGTTCGGATTTGCCCGTCGAACATAAATTCGAAAAGTAAAAGTTTCTTTGTTTGCGGGATTTGATTTGATATTCCTTTCTGTCGAACTCAGCCAGATATAAATCAGAGATTGTCACTCTCCAGCTGGAAAGAGTTCAGCTGGAATTAAGACTGAGTGTCTAGCTGTTCTCTAAAATGACTCATTGTCAGCATTTCCACTAATATATCACTCAATGCTGCGGGCTAAAAGAGGAGCACGCTTTTTTTTTTTTTAATCTTCCTCAACCCGAAGCTAATTCAAAGGACCCTGCAAGCTCTCACAAGTAACCGTCTACGCTGTCCGTGCAAGTCTTTAAATCTCTCTATTCTGCTGGGTTTTTCTCAGCGGGGCCGACTTTTACCGAATATTTTGCTCCTTTTAGCGAACTGTAAAACGCTGGCGTCCGTTTTCATACTGCTGTTTATTGCCGTGCTGTAGGAGTTATTGTCCTCAAGTAAATCTGTGAATAAATGAAAACAGCGATCGAAGTCCTTTTAAGAACCCCCCCAATTTAGAGAGTGGGCACCGGTTCAGAGTAAACAGCCAGAGTCATCAGTTCAAGCCACTGTGCTTTCATTGGCTCCCTCGCTTTTAGTTGAGCTCCTCAGTTTGATTGACACTGTATGGTTGCCATAGCTTTAAGCGCCGCTCCAAAAACATTCCTATCTTTTGCTTTTCTATTGATGTCGAACATGGAAATCATATTTATTTCATTAGCTGTCGCCGTGTTTCTAGCACACATGAACCTTTTTTGTGTGTGTCTTAACTAGAAAGATGTGATCCAAGTGTTAGGCATGCTGTTGCTTACCGCTGCAGTGGTTGGGCTGGGCTGTTCTCCCGTCACTTTCTTGATTGATAAGTATTGTTTCGCATTGTTTATCTTGCCAGGGATATTTTTCATGCAACTATTGAAGCGTGTCCAAGAGGCACATGCACTGAGGCAATCCTTATGTTTCATGGTTTGCTTTCTCATGGAGTGGGAAAAAGGGATTTCAGGATACTGAAGAGCTGCTTTCAGTTTTCTACGCTGTTATTTATTGACCATTTCTAAGGTGCCCCCCGCCCAGTTGCATCTGGAAAGTTGTTCTTGCAGTAATATCTTTGTTTCATATCAAATGTTGTGCAGTGATAAATGGCTTTTTTTTTTTTTGTCTGCTATTGTCTCTCATAGGAGGTTGTGACCAAGCGGCAGAGAGCAGTTGCTGAAGAAAATACATCTCAAGCTGAAACACAAACAGTAAGTGCACAGTTATAATTAATGTAGCACGTACGCCGATCAGGCATAACATTATGACCACTTACAGGAAAAGTGAATAGGATTGATCATCTTGTGACAATTCAGTGTTCTGCTGGGAAACTTTTGGACCTGGCGTTCATTTGTGTTGATGTAGCACCCACCTGGAACAGACCAGGCACCCCTCCCCCACCCCATAGCAACGACACTCCTTGATGGCAGCAGCCGCCTCCAGCAGGATGCATGAGACCCAGCACAAGGTGTTGACCTGGCCTCCAAATTCACTAGACCCCAAGCTGATCAAGTATCCGTGGGATGCACTGGAACTAGCCCCTCCAACATCCTGTTGCCAGATTCCACAGGACACCCTCAAAAGGCCCATGTCCATTCTCTGATGAGTCACAAGTGTTTTGGAGGGACAAGGGAGACCTACACATTATTAGGTCATAATGTTATGGCTGTTCGGTGAATACCTACTATGTATCCATAGTCCTATAATGTGTGTAGCCTATGTAGCACATATAAATTAACAATATCTGGAATATGTGTGTGTTATATATGTGAAATGTTAAAATATGACAAACATAGCAAATATAGCAAGTAAAAGAACCAGAAACAAGGTCATTAACGTTCAGTCGTATGATAAAAGCAGGAAAAATGTTTGAGCGGTCAAACACGTCTTATGAAAGAAAACCTAGTTCTGTCTTTGGCGTATGAAACGCACTCTGCCCCTCCCCCCACCTCACCCCCCAACCACCGTGTCCTGGAAAAGGTGACTTAAAAGTTTGACATTCTCTCCCTAGCGAGAGTCGAGGCTGGCTGCTGTAAACGACTTGGATTCACAATTCAAATGGATTCCTGTAGTGACCAACAGCCAGAGGTAAAAAAAAAAAATCATGTCAAAACATATTAAAACATCCACGGGAACTTCTTAACCCACTTATGCAACACAATCTGCTTCTTCACTTTTTATCCAGATGTTCCGCTCTCTTCCAGGCGATCGTTGCTTCACCATAAATTGCAAAATATCCTAATTCCGGTGAAACTGTAGATCTTTCAATGAGTTTGTGTCACAAACTGTCAAACTGTGGGTGCTACTGACACTCAATGATTTTAAATTACAGTATGCTGAACTGTATGGACTCGCAGTCCAAATTATAACGAGATGTCTTCAAGTCGTCAGCGTAGTACAGTCCTTCCAAACCTGACGTAACAATAATTAATACTGACGATTCAACGTAGCGACACACACGTCTTAAAAACACAACACTGAAGGCTGGGGTTATTGGTGTTATACTGTCATCTGCAGTTTGGTCAATGAATCCATCCAAGCCGTAATGGCAACAGGCTAAGTAAGGTATTCCAGATGTTCCTGTCCTGAAAAATGATTCCTGAGTCTTTCTCAGGCCAACTATGCATCTACCTGGGTTCTCCTCCCAAATATCAATGGGTAGGTGACCAGGAGGCCTCTGCACCACATCCCTGGACCACATTAATGTCCCTGTTCAACACAAAGGAGCAGTGGCTCTGTTCGTTGCTCTCTCCGCATGCCCTCACTGTCTCTCTGTGGCGCTTTGATCACAACCCAAGGTTCATGACTAAGTTTATCACTTGGTAAATCAAAAGCTCGACCTCTCCGCCAATCTGTGAACGTCATTACTGCTGATGCTCTACCAACCACTTGTTCATCTCTGGCTCCTTTTGACAATTGAAGAAGTAAATTTTGAAGAGACATTGGGATTGACACGTCTGGGGCAATTCCAAACATATGTTGATCTCTCCTGTCTCTGCTCCCCTGCTGATCACAACTTCTTGATCATAATCTTTTGTTTACCCTCCCCATCACCTCTCCCCTGCTGATCGTCATGCTACCTGAGGCCTCGTCCACACGTACGAAAACGATCCTTTTCCTATCCGTTTTCGCTGGCACCGTTTCAAGAATATCTGCGTCCAGACAGATCCGTCTCAACATGACTCAAAACGCTACTTCATATCCCAGGTCTATAGGCGGCGCTGTTTCGGTTTCAGAAATTCACCAAAAATGGAGAGGAAGGGGTGGCGCATGCGCATAAAACTTGAGCGCTGTTTACAAATCGGCTTTAGAAGAAACCAAACTCAAGGAAAATTTTTCCACCCTGGGACCCGGTTTCAAAAAAGTGCGTTTTCGGGGTATGCGTTTACGGGATTCGTCTGGACAATAGGCCAAAACGATGCAAAACATCTGCGTTTACGCCAAAATGCGTTTTCGTGTGGACGGGGCCTTAAGCTTGGTTTATAGTCGTCCGCATGCGTCGAAACGCAATGACGCAGAGCCCGCTGCGTCCTTGCGTTGTGCTTGCGGCGTGCTTGCGTGCACCTCCCCAATTTTTTAACTATCCGTCGTTTCGACGGAGTGCCGACGGAGACCGCATCACTCTGATTGGTCCGCTGGAATTTTACCTCATTTCCGGAATTTCATGTTGCCGGTAGTATTCCCTCAACACAACAACAACACCGGCATTTTCATTGAAGAATAAATGACGAAATGGACAACATCGAGGAACATGTTGCAGAGGAAGTGAGGAAGTACGAACACTTGTACAACTCTACTTTAAAAAATTACAAAGATGGCCAAATGGCACGCAATTCGTGGAGGGAGATTTCCCTTAATGTGGAGCTCTCTGTGGAAGACGCCCCCTATTGTTCTGCCGATGAATTGCTTTGCAACGTTCCCCAGCCGACGGAGAACTTCGAAAGGATTCGCCTCTGCGTCAATCCGTCTGCGTCATCACGCCGTACACCGTCGGAGAAGCGTAATTTGCCCTTAAGTGTCACTCCTTTGTCCTTTTGCCCTTTGTTCTGATCATGTCTGGGAGCCACCCCTGCCCCCTACTGAGTTCACCCTCCTGTGTGAATTTGCCCTCAACTGACCAATATACAGTACATCCACTATACGATCTAATCAGGAACTGTCTGCAACCACACCTGGGGACAGGGTTTATCTGTGCTCTGGCCCTACATTCACGGTCAGTCTCTGGGCTCAGACCCGCTCTGTGTCGGTAGGCTCACCATGACCTGGATCTCCAATAAACCTCCACCACTTCAGCAAAGTTGGAACTAGACTCGGATTGTTTTTCCCCTCAACACCATCAACTGTTAGAAATACACACATTTTCTCAGGTTGCACAGTATTTATCGTAATATAATTTAATATAATCTGCCTCTCGCGTAACGATGACCGTCCAGAGGAATGAATATAATATAATAAAATAACATAGGTGCCAGCCCTGCGATAGACTGGTGACCGGCTCTAGCAACCCCTGTGACTCTTCACAGGACAAGCAGTTACAGAAGATGAATGAATGAATGGATGAGTTTTTTTGCTCACTATGCACTTGAACGCTCATAATTTTGGGCCAGGTGTTCAAACTCAGTCTGCCACTGTAGTCCATATTACCCATAATGCTCTTGTAGTATTTAGTCCTAATGTAGCTTCACATGTCGCTCTGAGTGCTCTGAGCAGTGGTGGTCTGTGATGCCAGACCCTGCCACTAGGAGGCGGTGGTTAAGAGTGGTGAAATAGTGTATAGGCTTAGAGAAAAGATTGCCAGTTCCCAGAAGAATATTAAATGTCTTAGCTGCTACACGTGTTTTAAAAGCGCTGATTAAATTTAGTTGCTGCATTGCTCCATTTGACGAGTATTTGGAAAGAACTGTTGGCATTTTGTCGAGGGTAACTGATCCCCTGTTGAACTTTGTATCAGATTTTATGATTAGGCCCAATCAATCAGCCCAAGCAATCTGAATCTCTAAATTGCTACCAGGTACGATGTGCCCCCTTCTGCTCCTGTGAAAAAGCAGATAGCCCGCAGATTGCAAGTAAATACATAATTGATGATATTAAGTTGGAGGAAATCCAACGAACCGGAGCACCTGGTTTCAGATCAATTTCAGCATCTACTTCCTCCAGGCCTCCAGGTCTCTCTCGCGCAGTATCCAGAATATATTATTACAGTGCCCAGTGGGTTATCAAACGTCTTAAGAAAACATTACCCTCACTAGTTGTCAGGATTTCCTCAGAATAAAAGAAATGTGCAAAGCCATGTCCTTAGGAAGTTTTTCCCTCCTGCATGCCTTTTAAAAAAAATCCCTCGACATCAGTATTTCACTGCAGAAAAATAAATACTGCCAGTCATGTGACGTTTCGGCCTATGTGGAGGTCAGAATCACATTTTAAGATAATAACAAAACATGTAAGTTTTCATTAGCTGGATAATTAAACGATCCGTTCAGATCAACAACACAAGGGTATATCCTCAGGAGACCACTCAATCACCAGGCGTCTTAATAAACATCACTACAGTAATGGTATGCATTGCAATTAACATTTGATTTGGACTGTTTAAGATGTTTCTTGCAACACTCAGAATGAAGAAAGCGCGCGGGCCAAGCTTTGAATCGGCCTGCCGCATTCTTCCCTTCGTATGTTGAGGTTTTTGTCGAAGCCGTCGCGCAGAGACAATCACGTTAATGACGGCGCTGACGGACGCGAGGCCGAGGCTTCGACTGCTGCGGTGAGGCGTCTGAAAGGGCCACTGTACGTTAGAGGTGAGCTTCGCCTCACTTTCTCAATGCATCATTACCCCAATGTGTGCAGTGATTTATGAGCCGCTCTACAAATGCTGGGAGCAGTTCCTGTCTGGGGGCTGTCACCCGCCCACTGATTGCCTCTATTTGTCTGTGTGTGAGAGTGTTTGTGTGTGTGTGTGTGTGAGGGAGGTATGACAATGTGAGAGCAGGACTGCGGTAAAGGTTTGTTAAAGCTAATGTGAGCATGTCCCTTTCGGCCTATGGGTGGCTGATTGTTTTCCTGTCTGCATGTGTGAGAGCTGTGGTTTAGAGTTTCACTCCTGGTAACAGGATACAGTAATGTCTCACTCTGCTGGGTGCTGATGGGTTGTATTTTAAATGGAGCAATGTGACCTCTGAGTCCAAACAGCTTTGAGTGCATCGGTAAAACGCTACCCCACACACAGACTTTACCTTACTTTTAAGCTTCTAATGGTGATGTTAGATTTGAAGTAACCAGCGGGTGAAGACCTGCTTGGAGAGGCACCTTGGTGTTTTCCCAGAGTTGTTGTGCTAATGCGTTTGGCATTATGCCTTTTGTGCGGAGATTAGCTCCATCCTGCTTGTCTTGGGCGAGGCTGAACATGTTGTTTGGACAGGTCTGCCTTGTACTCTCGCCACCACGAACCTCTGCCAGCATCAGCTCTCATTCACTGTCACTTCTTAGCAGACTGTATTAACCTGTGACCTGCGTCTTCATGCGTTTGGGTAAAGCTTCGTGAGTCACCACTGAGTGAGGCATTCTTGAACGGGCTTGCACGCCCTTTTAGCTCAGTGCACACTGTTGCAAGGAGGTATATATATACATATACATATATATATATGTACTGTATATATATGGCAGGTGTTTTTCTATGTTTTTCTACTTGTGTGCATTTCATCTCTTATCGCGCTCTGGTTCTGCATGTGTTTAGACCACCCAAAAGGCTTTGAGGTCATAACAATAACAGGTCCACTTCCTTTCCAGTGCTGTGGCAGGGGGCTGCACAAGAGATATCAGTCCACATCACAGCAACAGCAGTCTCACTGTTTGGGTGATTCGTCACAGCTGTGTAGTAGGTCATTCCTGCAGAATCTCAAGTACATCCTGTATGTAGTGTATAAGAAATATGGTGTTCTTGAAAAGCACCAGCGTTAATCATTTTGCTAATCCATCTTTCATCAGATACACAAGTTTGATGTTGCAATTAGCGTTTTTATTTTTTATTTTTTCTGTGTATGTATGTGTGTGTGTTTGGTGTCTAGAAAAACAACCAAACTGCTCCGGGCTGTTCCTCCTGCTTTTTTGACCCTCGAATTCTGCGTAAACAAATTCCTCTGGTTAGGCGGCATTTTTTCATTTTTGTGATTCTTTTATTTTACGAGACTTTCTCCTCCTGGTGAGCGAAAAATACACTGTGGTAATTAACATGATAATATGTGTGGGGGTATCATTTTTTCCAGGCATCACTGGAAGCCATGCTAAATTGAGGTTTGAGTGAGGTTTCAGCTGGAAACACTGAGGAAAGGGCCTAGCACAGTGTGTCTCTCTGTCGGTCCTGGGCCAGTCTAAGAGGGGGAAATGTTTAGTTTTTTCGCTTTGAAACGCTTATTCCACAGCCAGGGCTATTCTTATTAGCTCTGATAACTGAATTAATATTTAGATCTATTCACCTTAGTGCAGAGTTTGCTCCGCCTCATCTCTCTTCATCCAGGAAGTTGGGGTAAAAACAACCCAAGATGTGCAGCAGGCACCGTATGGGAACCAAGCTAGATGGTAGCTTCAGCGCCATGATGATTTATTGCACCGCGCAGTTTAGCCTCCAGAATCAAGTGTGCTAATGGGTTTAATCAAAAGGGAATTCCTTCGCTGAGCTTTTTATGGTATGAAACATTGTTTTCAGATTACGCTTCAAATTGGTTCCTCAACACCCCGACGCTTACAGGCTGTTTATATGTGAGCGGCTGATTTATGTCGTTAAATGACAGTGGAGAACTCATCTGTGGTTAAACAGGGTGCAATATACTTCTCTGATGCCCATGGCTGCCAGCCCCCCTGCCTGTCTAGACGGAGTAAACACCAGGCATTAAAGACCTGCCGACTGGCAATCACTGATGATTGGGTTTGTGGGATATGAGAGGCCGGGTCAGTTAAAATGATTGACAGCGAGTGGCATTCCTCGTGTGTGTCTGGCAGGGCATCGGGGTGTGTGTGAACTGAGGCTGTGGCTTCATCGCTTTATGGCTGACATAAAGCACCTCTAGTAAAGAGAATAAGAAGGCTTAACCTCCACGCACTGTTATGAAATGATCAACACAAATTCTGCTCGTAAATGTCAAGGGAATGGTGATAGAGTGATAAACAGTGTATGAGGTATTTACACTATATTACCAAAAGTATTCGCTCACCTGCCTTTACTCATTCTATGAACTGAAGTGCCATCCCATTCCTAACTCATAGAATTCAATATGATGTCGGTCCACCTTTTGCAGCTATTACAGCTTCAACTCTTCTGGGAAGACTGTCCACAAGGTTGAGGAGAGTGTTTATAGGAATTTTTGACCATTCTTCCAAAAGCGCATTGGTGAGGTCACACACTGATGTTGGTCGAGAAGGCCTGGCTCTCAGTCTCCGCTCTAATTCATCCCAAAGGTGTTCTATCGGGTTCAGGTCAGGACTCTGTGCAGGCCAGTCAAGTTCATCCACACCAGACTCTGTCATCCACGTCTTTATGGACCTTGCTTTGTGCACTGGTGCACAGTCATGTTGGAAGAGGAAGGGGCCCGCTCCAAACTGTTCCCACAAGGTTGGGAGCATGGAATTGTCCAAAATGTTTTGGTATCCTGAAGCATTCAATGTTCCTTTCACTGGAACTAAGGGGCCAAGCCCAGCTCCTGAAAAACAACCCCATACCATAATTCCTCCTCCACCAAATTTCACAGTTGGCACAATGCAATCTGAAATGTACCGTTCTCCTGGCAACCTCCAAATCCAGACTCATCCATCAGATTGCCAGATGGAAAAGCGTGATTCATCACTCCAGAGAACGCGTCTCCACTGCTCTAGAGGCCAGTGGCGGCGTGCTTTACACCATTGCATCCGACGCCTTGCATTGCACTTGGTGATGTGTGGCTTGGCTGCAGCTGCTCGGCCATGGAAACCCATTCCATGAAGCTCTCTGCGTACTGTACTTGGGCTAATCTGAAGGTCACATGAAGTTTGTAGCTCTGTAGCAATTGACTGTGCAGAAAGTCGGCGACCTCTTTGCACTATGCGCTTCAGCATCCGCTGACCCCTCTCCGTCACTTTACGTGGCCTACCACTTCGTGGCTGAGTTGCTGTTGTTCCCAAACGCTTCCATTTTGTTATAATAGAGCTGACAGTTGACTGTGGAATATTTAGGAGCGAGGAAATTTCACGACTGGATTTGTTGCACAAGTGGCATCCTATGACAGTTCCACGCTGGAATTCACTGAGCTCCTGAGAGCGGCCCATTCTTTCACAAATGTCTTGTTTCACAGTCTGCATGCCTGAGTGCTTGAATTTATACACCTGGGGCCAGGCCAAGTGATTAGAACACCTGATTCTGATCATTTGAATGGGTGAGCGAATACTTTTGGTAATATAGTGTATCTCTGCTGTACTTCTGGGTAATAAGAAGTACCTTCCCCACAGCCAACAATAACATCCATAACACAGCTGATGAATCATACTGGTTTCAAGGCAGATAACAAAGGCCTTGGGACCTTCTCTGGGAAGAGAGTGTTGGTTTTAATTCACTCAGAGATCCTCAGATCCCGTGTCTCCCTCGCCGCGCTCGCTCTGCGGTGCGGTCGCTGCGTGACTTTGTAGCAGGCCGGGGATGTTGACGGTAATTATTCTTGTTATTTGTGTGTTTTGCTTTTGAATTTGCTGTGAGCTCTGGCAGGGGCCCGGTTCCCCCGGGGCGTCATAAAAACCCCTTCACAGCGCCGGTGCAGGTATCCATACCGCCATTATTACACAGACATTGTTTTCACCATCCGCTTTCTTTTAACGATTCAGAGCGATCATGCGCGTTATTTATTTATTTATTTATTTATTTATTTTAATGGTTTCTACTTTGCATTGTACAACGATCAAGCATAATATTATGACCACCTTCCTAATATTGTGTAGGTCTGTGCTGTTCGCCCGCTGTGCAACACATTCAGACTGCAATGCTTTTTTCCCCTCCTCTCCTTATTATTGATTACAGAGAATCCTTTGAGTCACCAAATGATTTTTACAAGAAGAGAGAGAGAGAGAGAGAGAGAGAGAGAGAGAGACGGGGACGGGGACTACAGCACGATTTGCCCAAGCCTGTGTGATGAATGGCACCACTTACATATCCGTCCTAAGAGAGAGGCGCTTTTAATTGCCACTGAATGGAATCCGTCTGTGTCTGATTAAAGCAAGATGCTGAAACACAAGATGGTTCTTCTTTGCAATATGGTATCTATTTTGTATGATCTGTGTTCACCACGACATCTGTTAAATGCTCGAGCTGCTACTCAAATGTCATCTGCTGGGGGAAAAACAATAAAGTACAGCAACTTAAATTTAGTTACCCACTGGGTGGGTAAATATGTGGGCATATTAAGATAGAAGATTTGCATTAGTGCTTTTTTTTTTGACATGGACGGAAAAGAAAAAACTGTTTTAAAAGTAAATCAGACACATTTTACCAGATGGCGAATACACCAGGAGGATTATTTGATTAATGGACAAGGCTCTGCCAGAGTGAGTGGCTGTGTATGCAACAGCTCTGAGATCAGAGCTTAACCACATCGCCAGAGGCACCACAGACTGTGTTGCACCTATATACAGTATGCAGGCCATATACAGCCTGAGGATGTAAACTCTCTGTGCGCCTCTCTCTCCAGTCATGCTTCTAAGAAACCAAATTTCTCCCAGCCCAGTGTGGAAATGCCTATCGGAGTTCAGGATCAGTTTCAGAAAAATCTCCTTTCCTGTATCCTTTTCCCTGGTGCTTTGTGTGCCAACCTCACTCCCGGTTAGACTGATGGGAAGAGGAAGTGAAAGCTGAATGAGGAAAACAGTGTGCATGACAGAGAGCGTGGGGGCGGCGGCTCTACTGTATTTGGAGTCTTAAGTTTGCACGTTTAGGTAATATTAGTGTTTTTTTTCCATAGCAGAGTGCTGGCAGGGCAATTGTTGCCTTCAGCAGGCCTTGTAAAGCTTCTACAGCCTTTTCACTGTTACTCTCACAAAGAGTGGAACCTCATATTTGTCTCATGTTAATAAAGATTAGCATGACAGCAGTAGTTGTCATAAGAGGGCAGAAGAAGGGATTAGAGGAGTCATACACTTTAGTTAAACTGACTACACTTTTTAATCTATGCCAGGAGTTTATTTAAAATGTTACACGGTTTAGCTTTAATCCCTTTCTTTTTTCTTTTTTAAGCTTGTCCTGCACCAAATAAATAATGAAATTAAAAAATACCTTCTTCTCTTGCAGAAGGCTATGCAATACCTCTTTTGCCCACAAGGGGGTAGACATTCGGCACATATGGCGCTTTCCTCACTGTCACAGCCTTGGATCAATTTCAGCGAGTGACCGGGGGACACACTGAAACCTGTCTGGCTGTGTGTCTTCATGCGGCGTTTCAGTTTCACTCCTGCATGAGCACTGACAGAAAACTCCTTGAATCGCGCCCCTCGCTCCCCCCGAGCTGCTCTTCAGCTCAACTCATTGTGACAGGGAGGCCTTAAAAACTCAAGAGGATCCGATCATTACCTGTAAGGGCCTGGTTATTATCCCATCAGCGACAAGTTGTCTTTTGTTATTTCCCCAGCCGTTCCACCTCCATTTCCTCAAGTCGCAGACGCGTACGGCATGCTTCTGATTATATATTCATAAAAAAGAAAAGAAAAAAAGAAAAAGTGATAAATGCCTAAAAGGATAGGTTGGGAAATACATCAATAACACCCATAAACTCTGCTCTGCGTCCACTGGTCACGCTTTTAAATACACAAGCTGTGATATAATTCTGAAATAATGGTAAACAACGCCGGTAGATGAATGGGTCTCGACTGTGGGGGATGTTTTGTGTAATCCTGAAGTGGTGTTTGAGCCTGAAACTCGCCAGCGTCACGAGGCTTCTCATCCAGTTTGTGTTTAACGCCTCTCTTGGTGGGAACCATGGCAACGCACAGGCATGCACACGCACACAGCACAACAGATTTAATGCATCCTATGTATACACTGTCGCAAAGCCTCGTAATGGATGACGAGAAAAAAAAGAAATAACCGGGGATTATCTTACGCATACACACATGCATTACCTCGCGGTTTCCAAGAAATTGCGCGGGCTCACCACCTCTCTGTGTGTCACATCCAGTCACTTGCCAGTTCACGGGGTACACTGGCAGTGGAAGTGAATGTGTTCTGATACAACAGCCTTATCTTCGTGAAGGTTATGGTATTCAGCATCTGTTTAAAATAAGTGGGAGAGCTGTTGATTCAACTGTGTTTTCATTTCTCTGTCTGTGTGTTTGTAGCGCTGTTGGGTTTGACTGTGTTGTACCGACACATGTTTCTATTATTTTGACAACCCCATTTTAGTCAGAGGGCTGGGCTAAATAAATAACGGAAACACCTTTTTGTTTAATTCAACGCAGTGTAGCAGCACCACAAACTGCATCCCCCGTAACGACCGTACAGTTGAATTACCGCCTCTTTGTGCGCTACTTCAACATAAACTCAACATTATAACAGTAATGAAGGAGGATTTAGTGCCTTTCAGGAGTGTACCTCATGAACTGGCAAATTGGCGTGTGCTTCACATGAAGAGTTTTGCACCATCTGCTGCAGGTCAAGTGAGTGTCTGTGTCAACTGCATTGACAGAGGAGGCGACCGGGCTTCCTTATGTTTTCTGGATGTATCTGTAGATTTACGAGAGGCCCTGCTCTTCATCCTCGCTCACTCATATTCAGAAGCGCCGCTGCTCTCTCCCTTCTTTCTCCCGGTGGTTATTCCTCCACCGAGATCCCACCAAACCGCCACGGCCGTGTCTCCGCATTGTGTATGATCCCAAAACATTTCTGTCCCATTGTTTTTCCCGGAGCCACAGTCCTTCCATTGTCCCCCCCTCTTGTCACACTTGTCCAACTTTCTCGTCTCAGGGGGAATTTGTTGGCTTCCATTGGCGGGATTAAAGCTTGCGTTGGCAGCATTGTCCTGGCAGTACAGTGGACTGTGAGTTCAAACCAGGGATGATTCTTGCGGTGCGTTGAGGCGGGCTGTTCCATCTCTTAAAATCAGTGACTAAGGAGGCAGACAAAGTCTATTCTTGCGGCTCTGAGCTCAAGATGAATAAAGTATTTTTATTCCCCGCCGGAGCTCTGCACTGATACAATCAAACATTGATATTTCCTATGTATTTTCCTCTCCGCTATCCAGCGACACTTTATAAAGCGCTGACCTGCTTTGACCTTTCTCCCATGACATCACCTCATATGAATCACCCGAGGCATGTGTTCGCTTTTAAAAACAGACTGTGGAATTTCTGCTACCAGTCCACTACACTTTGAGATTTCATATCCATGAACGAAATGTCATTACAGTTGACGAGAGACGCACAGCAGTGCATCACACATGTCTGAGTTTGCGTTATTGCCGCGGAGACACGCTGGTATGTTTGCAATAAGCCTAATCCGTCTTCATTTATGTTTGAACTCGCTGGACTCCATTTTCAGACTCAAGCTCCACTGATTCACACATCAGAAAGCCTGGACGAGTGCCATTCCTAATTCACTCAGCTTTTCCATTCATGGTCCCCATTATGAGCTGCTTTCATAACGTGATCTCAGTTAGGTACAAAAACAACCATTTTTTCTCGCTACCTGTCAGGAATGACGACCAGCGGAGTGTTTATTTTCAGAGATGGACGCTCCGCTGCACTCGGCCGTGCCTCCGTGTTTGCCTGTCAGTGCTGGATCAACACAGATAACTTGCTGTGTCTATTTGCATACAAGGGCATGTATATATTTTCTTTTTTTCTTTTTTACGTGGTAGCCGGGGTCAAGCCGTCGGCGTAGCTCTGACCCTGAGTGCGTTTGTTCAAGCTCATTTGCAGCAGCTGTGAGGCTGGGTGTTGGTTGACCTTGACCGGGGTGTGTTAAACCACTCATAGTTATTTGAGAAGCAAAAAGGGGAGATATGAGGAAGAGGGCTAGAGTTTAAAGGACAGAAAGACACGGCCTGGAAGAGAAAAATCGAACTTGAGAATTCTTGGTTCCTGTCAAAATTATTGAGAGAACCACAGGTGATTATTCCATCTGCAGACAAAATACTGGACATACTTGACTGCAGAGAGTGGATCGCCTACTGTGTTTGTTTTGGAGTGGTAAAGGAACAATACCTTCTCTATTCTCCCACCGGTGGAATTTGGAGTCAGGTTGGTGGCTCAGGAAGATCCAATCATTCCATTGTTATCTAGGACAACGATGGTGATGTAGTTGTCCTTGAAGACGGAGGAGGGACCACTGAGTGCACCTGGGCAAGAGTCGGCTCATTCCACAGCCACAGTCAGCCCGGAGGCCCCGCTGCATTTTTAGCAAATATTCCTGGAGCAAAATGACAAGAGCGTTATGTAAAAAAAAAAAAAAAAAAACGCGGAAGTAGCCTCAAGGGACGAATATCTGCCAGTGTGAAAATATTCACGCCACAATGCAGAGGCTGGGTGTGTGTGAGTGAGTGAAGTATGTTTGTCATATGTCAGAATTTGGACTCACGATAGACTTCACCGAAGCAAATATTTGGAGCGCGTTCAGGCCAGATGATTTTTTTTTTTGTTTTTTGCGCGAGCTAGGAAAATGGAAAGAGAATGAGAAAGAGACCAACACGGATGAAAGAGCATTCAACGGGGTCTTTTAATGTGTTTTCTTGTGTAACCATTTAGCATTAAAAGTGGATATCCATTTCCTCATCAGTCATATAAACACCCAGGCAGCACCATGGGTCTCCGCTGCAGCCCGTTCTACCGAGCGTGGGGTAAAAGTCTCCACACGTTGGTGTTAAATAATGAAGGAATGGAAAAATTACCATTTAACCAAACGACGCTTACATCCAATATCCAGCTGGCTGAAATGCTGATGCATATAAATGTCCGCGTATGCAGTTAAAATGAACTGGCGTTTCACTTTCAGTTATTCATTTTGTTCTTTCCTTTCGTCTGGGGCATGACTTGTGCTGAGGCTGTCAGTCGCGTTGACTTTGAGGGAGGCAGCTGGTGCGGGAGTTTTTTGGGGAAAGGGAGTGAGGGGGAGACAACTACATCGAGCCGCTATTCTGTCACAGATGTGGGTTTGGCAGTACACTGGACTCCGATCTTACACTCTGACATCATCCGCTCAGGAAAATAAAGCAACAACAACCAAGTGTCTTTCATTAGAATGGGAACAATCAGATTAATAAACCATCATGCCCATAATCTATCAAGTCAACCCAGCTCTTTGTTACTCTTTGTCAACACTTGGATTGGAGTGTGGATATGCAGACAGCGCTGCCACATGTAGGATCTTCATCTTCGGGGTCAGAAAGTCGAACGACGCTGTGTGAAAATGTCACTCAATAATTTCCGTCGCGCATGAACGACATTCTCATTAAATAGGTCTGAGCAGTCGCTCGCGGTGCTTGACGATGTTTGTGTGCGTCCTGTCGAGTGACACGCATCCAGACTGAGGCTGCTTTCATTCTCGGCTCTGCTGGAAAAGATCAGAGGCCCGCAGTAAACCCGGAGGTTTAACGTTCGCCTTCAGAAATCATTTGTGTGCAATGGCTGTGTCTCAAAGAAAGAAAAAGAAAAGAAAGGGGAAAAAACAGGAACCAAGCTGCTCTACAGTCAAGAACCTTTCTGACAAGCCTCGGTATATATTTGGAGGCAGCTCGGTTCACTGGGCCGGCTCAATCCAGCGTAATCTGGATTACTGTCAGCATCGTCCTGGCGCTCGTGGTTTGGTGAAATTCAAGGCTCCGATTTCAACTGCGGATGAATCATAATGATGTGAGAGGTGTCCTTGGGGCGCATTCGCTGAGGAAGCGGTAAAAGCGATCAGTGATTGTGAAAAGAACACGCGTGCATTTCCTTGCATTTGTCTCCCCGCTGACTGCGCACTGAACACGATAAGCGATCTCCGCTTTAAAAGCAGAGATAGTTTGATTTCAAAATTTATGAGCGTGTCCCTGTGATGAACTCTTGATGTGTGTGCGTGTGGGCAGGGCTACACGCGCAGCTGCTGCTCTATGTACACAACTGCTGTAAGAAAATAGTCATGAATGTGTGTTTTATCTCAGGTGCAAATAGCTGGTAACGTTGACATCAACTACAGTAACGGCCTGTGGCAAAAAAAACAGGCTGGGTGGAAAACGAGGACTTGTAGTATCAAAGTCAGGGCATGTTTCCGTTTGATTTGGATGTTTATCCAGATTCCATCATAGCTGTCACTGATGGAACACTTGTATCTGTTACTGAGCCGCTGAAACCGCTCCAACGTCTCATCACAGGTATTTTAATGTAATGTAAATAGGGACAGACTTAAAAGTGAAGTACAATTTAAATTCCATGCTTTTTTTTTTTTTTTTTTTTTTTTAATGGCAGGAAATTCGATATCACTGAAAAAAATTGTCTTTCAAGCAAAATCCATGTAATGCCGTGCTAGAACAGCAGGCTGCACGTCATGATGCCAGCGTTATGATGCAATCTAAATATTTTGGTAAAGGTTAACAGAACTAAGACTTGCTTATTCTGCATGCTGCATACAGATCCATGTGCCTGTCTAAGTGAGCTTCACCTGCGCTTGCCGTTTGCAGTCCACATACTCCTATTATTGTTCACTCGCTCAAGCACCCGTGGCACCTGTGGTACAACAGAACTGATTTAGAATGTCTTTCGTGTAAATACTCGTGGAGATGGATGTTTTTGCGTCACGAGTGTGCCTTAAATTTTCTGTGCGTGTCCACGGCGAGCGCGCCTACGCGGTTGTATGTGTGTCCGCAAGAGAGATGGATGATGGGCTTTCGGGGGGGGGCACATCTAAACAGACCCAACTCCGGGGCCATCGTAGGTGCATCTCTCATGCGCGCTGAAGTGTCATTCTTTGAAGATCGTGACATGCAATGCAATAACACCGGTCCTTTGCCCCGTTGTTATTACAGTTTTGTTTGGAATATCAGGGCTCTGCACATGGAAGCTATTACCCCGAGGGCTTAGGAGTGCTTTTCCATTGAGAAAAAAGGGGAGGGGGGGTGGAGACATCTATGCCCAGGGCTTATTTTTCCCTGAAGCCCCCTGCCTTCTTCATGGTGGAGGGGAAAGCTGGTTTCCTTTTGAGGCTAACCATGTAGAGTGTGAAATCTGGCCCACAAAATATTATGTGGAGTCCTAAAAGAAAATGCCACTTTAGGGTCTGCTAAAAGATGTAGAGTAGGATTATGTTTAAACGTCTTGTATGATTCAAAACTCGCCCCTTTGCATTAATACCACCAGGGTGACCTCAACCCACAGAGGAGGGAAGTCCGGTGCCGTCTTCGTGACCCTGTGCACATCATGTTTCCATCCTTAGAAAGACAGTTAAATTGATATGCAGCTGCCCTGACAGAACATCAGCCATCTCCCTGCCTCCCAATTAAAATCCGCCTGTGCTCTTCCCTGCCCATCCACAGATGATCCACTCAGCTCTGCCCGGCTGCTGGAATGACTGGTCCAGACTCAGCGAGCCTGTAAAGTAGGGGAGAGTCATAGGAAGCCCATCTGGACTCCATCAGGACTAGGTAAACAGGGCCAGATCCTACATGGAGCAGCAGAGCCAGGCCTTGGCTCCCACCCACCGGCACAAAAGGCTCAGGCAGTGGCTCAAGATACAAAATGATACGCACATTGCCATTAACTCGAACCGTGTGCAAAAATGCAAATGTGTTCAAAACTCATCGCGCACACTCTGTGTCTTGTCACATTTCGGTGAAGTTCTCCAGTGGAGTATTCGAGAACAGAGGATTTATAAATCTTCTCCAACCCTGGGTCAAGTTTTTTTTATTTTGTGTTCCATCATATTGTTTTAATAATGTTTGCTGCTTTTCTGGACGGTATTTTTTGGCAAATATCAGCTGCCCTCCGCCCCTCTGTAGTTACCATACACTAGCAGGTGCTTTCCCCAATTCTGCAATCTGCCTTCCATCAAAGAAATTGCTTTTAGTTCTTGAAGATGACACATGTTGCCCTAGACGTATTTATCCAAGACAAAATGAGATACAAGATGCAGCCTGTTTTTTTGCTCAAGACTCTGACATACCATCCAGTTTAAGAGACATTTATTTTTTTACACAATGCGCATATTTATAGCTTGACAGCAGATTTAATGCTGCTTTGATTTCTCTATTGTGTGTCTCCACCTTGACTTTAGTGAAGCTTACATGATGCTCTGAGGTTGTGTAAAAAGAACGCTAAAGAAGAATTAAGTAATACAACAAGCTTCCACAAGTGTTTGGATCTCATCCTTAGTTCTGTCCAACGCTGTTGTCACGTATACAACAACATTGTTCCGTCTCCCAGCTGCCAGTCAGTAATGGTGTAGCTAGGATACATTAGAGTTACCCAGCGTTACCCAAAACGCTTGTGGACCTAACCTTGCATTGCTGTCACAAAGCCATATCCTTCCACCGGCTCAGCGTGAACTCTGCAGTTCATTACTTTAGCTTTTTATTGACTTGATATGTTTTTCTTGCTTTCAAATGCAGAGATTAACTGTCCCGGCCTTTCACCCGCTGCACATTTGATCTTTTGTTCTGTGCGGTGATCGGCATTGGAAAGCGGACCGCTGGCCATAAAGTAGCGAACTGCTTTGCGTCCCATTTCTGGGGAGATTTATTGTAATAATCAGGTTGGAAGCGGTCACGGCTAGGGCAGCTACATATGGATATACGCAATGGTAATAATGATAATAGGCCTCCTTTACAAACGCTGACGTTGGGCCTAGTGTCTCATTAAAGCGAGCGGGAACCCCAGCGGTCCGTGTTGCAGACATCGTCAGCGCTCCACAGTTGGAGATGGAAGATGATGTGGATTGTGGAGTTTGGGGTTGACGCTGTTCCATTGGGAGCCTGCTTGCAGACACTGGAAACAGTTTGGGTCTTAGTGGCAGGCTAGAGCCTTAGCTGGCCTCGGCATGTTCCTCTGCTACTCTGAGTTTAAGAACCGCAAGTCAGACTGCTTTAATCTTCACAGTAATATGTAAATGGAAAGCATAACCGCTGCATAATACTGTATAACAGGATTTATTTATGTCTTTGAATTCTATAATGGTAAATCACTATATTGGAATGAAAAGCCTGGTCTGTTTCTTCTGGGCTTTGCGTGTTTAAACTACTACTGACTGGGCTCAGACAATGGGTTTCTCTTTGACGTCTGTTGCAAAGTTTCTGTTGTGCATGCTTAAGGTAACGGATTTAATGACGTTTATGGGGTTGTTAGTGGAAGGCTTGGTAGCTGTTAAAGGTGATGTTGGATGTTTGTGCTTCCCCACACCCTTGCACACTCACTTCCTGCCTTGCTGCACAGCGCTCACTGCCTCCTGCTCATAGGTGCGTGCTCTTTGCAAGGCTGGCGGTCCTCGCTTGTCCTGTTTGGACGCACAAAATAAAAAGACATATGCCGAGTTTAAAACCTCTATTCCAGACCTGCCTCTTTCTCCCATTCCTATGCAGGTTTTTACATTAAGGACAGGAATTCACAAAGAGTGCTGACAATTTAGATTATGAGTATATGAAAGGAGAAGAGTGTGGAGGAGTCAAGAAAACAGAGGGAGAAAGTGCACGAGCAGTTTTGTGCGCCTGTGCATGTGTGCACATATTCTTATGTGTGTTTTTAATTTTTTTGGTGCTGTGGGGATTCCATTACTCTTTATCAGGGAGAGCATTATGTCGCTTATGAACACCATGTGTCTCTCTTCCCTGTGTACATGGGAAAAGTTTATTAGATCTCCCTTGTTGAAAGTGAAGACGGCACCGCGTGGAGGTCTATCACTGTATGAAATAGACTAAAACTGAGTCTGCTGGTGTAACTGTTCTCAAGCATGTGAAATTTCACTCCTGCTGCGGGCCAGTCTGTGCCATGCCTGATGCAAGCTATGGATACACCGCTGGATGTTTTCGGTTTGGTGAGTTGATTATTGTTCTTTATTAAGAGCAGATGCATTGGCTGGGATTGGGTTTGGCTCAACTTCAAGGCAGCTTCAGATGGAATCCGCCTGATTTTGGACACAAAGTAGTACGTTGCACATGAGGTTTGCACCTTCGCTTAACCCTACCTTAAAATGGGTCATTTTATGCCCTTTTAGTCCAATTGTACCATATAAAAAGGCAGGGTGAAACCATCCATGGTTATGCCGCTTAACCAACACAGACTGTGTTGACATCTACAAAGAGATGCGGAGCATAAGTCAGTAATTATCTCGTGACTGTGATGGATAATTGAGCCTTTATTACAGAGCAAGAGCCATGATAGATTTACATTTCAGCAGCTTTGTTGATGATTTATATTTAACCATTTTTTAAAGAATTCCCTCTAGATGCAGGTAAACCCATTCTGTATATGTGAGAAGTGATAAGTGTTGGAATCCCACCCCATAATTTGAGTGTGTTAGTAATCTTAAATTCACCACACGCCTCTGTCCCTCACCACATTCCTGTGCCACCCAGACTCCAAATTACTGTAAACGAAACCAAAGCCACGCCATGGCAACGGAAAGGGTGTCAATTTGGACAGGAAAGAATTTATTTGAACGTGACTAGAATTTCTCTGGCTCAGCTCCCTGGTGGGGATGTTTAGAGGGTCTGTCTCTGGTTACCCTGTCCCTTGACGTGTTTGCCACATGCACCCCAAACAATAGTCAATTCATCCATCTCTTCTCTGTCTCTGTGTCTGTCTGTGGAAAAAGCCAACGGACGCTGAAAGGAATAAAAAAAATAAAAAAAATAACACCTCACCTCTCTCCTGAGTTAGAATATTTTCAAAGGAACATGCGGTAGTGGTTTACCTAACTGCAAGATGCAAAATCTGTTCCACCAGATTGGTCATGGGCCCAATACAGACCTTGTTGATGGATTGAACACTGGCTGGACAAAGGTATAATCAAGAATGAACAGAACTTGGATGACCCAGAGGCCAACTGTGAAGTGTGTCCTTGCTTTGAATCACTCTAAATTTGACATCTCATCATCTGACATCTCTCTACACTCACTCCCAATGAAGGCAGAAAAATAAACGGATAAACAAAACACTTGCACTGGATTTCTAATTAGTCCTGAGTTAAGGTATTATAATTGAGAGAGAAAACATTCCTGACTCTCAGACTACCTGGGATGACCTTAGCCGCCTGATTCTTATCAGTCTCATATTTCTGTGCCTCTGAAATATCTGTGAGGCCAAGCGATGGAGCTGCGACCCATAATGTCGTGCCCTTCAGATGGGGGACCCGGCTAGGTTTGTTATTTCTTTTTCCACAGTCCACTGCCCTGACACATATATGCAGCCTGTGAAGTTGTTTTTTAACGTAGGTAGCATAGAGAGGTAATTGATTCACAGCATCGTGCATGCGCCCATACTGTAGGTTCTGTAGACGCTGGGGCAGCTGGCTCGGGTCGCACTCTAGAATAATAAACCCATAGTGTTTTGATGTGTGTGAACCCTACTGGACAGTCGCCCCTTTTTTCTTTATTCTTCCCTTCCCCCAGTTTCTCCTCTCCAGGCCAGACCAAAGGGCGGAGGTGATGATGGGGCCCTGCGTTCCCCAGTAGGTCTCCCTTACTGGTCCCACTCTCAATGGGTGTCTGTTCCTTGACATCTTCGTCTCTCATCACCACCCCATCAATCCCATGCCTCTGTGACCATCCCTGCAGAGACAGGGCTCCGCTCTGTCCCAAAAACCAACCCTACTTCCCCGCTAGTCCCCCAACCTCACAGCCTCCCGCTGTGCATGTGGCGTGAAAGCTATCTGACAGCAGAGGCCCCTAAATGACAGAAATGGTAGCCAAAGCTTTCCTCTCTATACCCAGTGCAACAAAACATTATTTCTAGAAGCACCGGCATCCCCCAGCATACCAAAATACCACATGTGTGTCCAAGAGTGAGAGACCATCCCCCGCTCTGCATATACATAATGGATCACCTCTCCCTTGCTTTTATCCGCATCAAGGTCCCCTGACCTAGTGAACGCCTTCAGGATCAAGGCTCCCTCAGGGAATAGAGGTGGATGTTATCATAGCATTCCAGCCCATGTGAAAGTATGCCAATTAGCATAGCTGGAGAATGTTGTTTTGCTAGCCTCTTTCACTAAGCCCCCTGCCCAATGGCAGGGTAAGACCCATTTTTGGCTCCTAACTGTCACTGAAATTGCCACTGAAAACTGATACTCTGTGTTGCACTTACTCCTGGATTTATTAGACAATATGGAAGGAATATAAATTCTGCAATAGGTGGCAAGCAACCAGTCCTGTCAGAGTCAAATATAACCAGAGTGCCTCGACAGCAGTTCCCCCCCCCCCTTGTCTCTGAAAAAGCTTTCCCTAGCGTTCCCTGGCTTAGCGGTGCTCGTGCTTGCTCACAATGCAGTGATGTCAGCCGACTGGTGATATGCTTTGTTAGTTAATGGACCTGGCCAGCTACGCCGAACACATTTCCAGCCTTAAGCCCAGCAGTTTGGCGATTGTTCTGTGGCATCTCTGTGTGTATGCGAACAGCCGCAGTTTTATGTATTTGCTTTTCAGTTATTTGGAGCTTAAACGTTTGACTAAACACAAATTCTTCTACTTGGTTTGCAGAGTGTCCGTGACAGTGTAAGTCAGACACAAATACAAGATCTAGGGCAAAGGGCGGTTAGAGTCCTAGTGTCTTTCTCCTCAGAAGTGACAAACTGTACAGTGATTAAGTTTAACATGCCTGGTAAGGTACTTCTTCGCTGAACGAAATGTGTCGCAGCTCAAAAACCTTTGCTAATGAGCTCTCCCCTGTGGTTTGGGAAGGTGCAGCACAGGCAGGCTGGGACAAATTAAGCGCAATTATTGCACAAATTGCCTAAAATTTTATTTTTTATTATTGAAGGGAGTTTGCCAAATCATATCATCCTTCATGACCTCGTAGCAGCTAGAACGGGTCAGTCGCCTCGTAAATGGGGACCCAGAAAGTGTAAGACGCTAACATTTGTAACCTAATCTACAAAGTAAAGTCATTGGATTAAACAGCAGAAGAAGTGGATGTAGGGTCTCGATCATGTCACGACTAAGTTTGTGTTAAGTTTTGATCCTGGCTGAAGAATTTCGGGAACATGTCACAGTGTAATGTGACAAATGCAAAGCATATTTTTTATTTGAAGTGTTCAACACATGCTTCCTCAAAGCTTCTAATAAATGTTGACATTCACTATAATTTAAGAAGTTGTATCTTATTAGCCCAAATAGATTTAACATTCTCAATAAACGAAGAGACAACAGCTCTTAGGATGTGATTTTAATATGTACCTGCTTATTCTTTGCACAAGGGCCTGGATCAAGCATGTCCAAAACCTCAAATGGGTGAGTGATGAGGTATATATAAGACACGCAGCCTGTCTATCACAGGGCTCATTCACATGCCGACTATCAGTGACCACTATGTCTACATCCCAGACACTTCTGCGGGTCGACCTTGCTAACCACTGCATCATTCATCAGGGCGGACGATGCAGGTTGAATACTCCCAAAGTAAACAACGGAGAGATGCATAGCGTAAACTTTGGCATCTTTCAAACACCAAAGTTATGCAGCCTTCGCCAAGATGTGTCTGGAGATCTGTCACCGCTCGTGTTTGGGGAAAAAATGTGTATACATGTACATGGTAACACAGATGGATACTTGCTTAACAGCCTTGCAGGATCCTCAGTGAATATACCTTTTGGAGGAGATGCATGTGCAGAATTTTTCTGTCGGATTTTAAAGCAAAGGTGGGAGCAAATACATGCAAAGCATCGGAAAACAAAGGATTCACCTTAATGGGCTTCAGAGCCTCCGTATTTCTGGAGCTTTCAAATTGAGACTGCAGTAGTTCACAGTGTGCACTAGGCTTCTACTCGACCACAGGCCCTAACCTCAAACAATGTGCTGTGACTCAGAAGCATTGTTTCAGACACAAGGCACACTCTTAACACTGGTGCTCGGTCCAACCTGACCACGATACCGAATGCCTTCAGCTCCCTCAGAGATACAGCACATGCCTCCTCTCCAATTCCAACACACACACTCATCCTACAGCAAATAACCACTTGAGTACATTTGCAGTGTGCTTTGACTCCAACCAGAGCGGCTCCTCTCCTCCACTTTCCATTGAATACCGCTCCTGTAGGCGGAATGAAAACAGGCATTCCCATCTCACAGGACTTTAATGTGTTATTGTAGACAAACCTTCTCATAAATTTAATTTCTTGGCAGAAACGGTTGTAACTAAAAAGGAACCTCCACTTTTATGGTTGTTTTTTTATGTTTCAGTGCCTGACAAACAGTCCTGACTTGGAGGGGGTAAGCCATTATGTCCAGTAGCCAGAAGGGGGCCGGAAGGGGGTTCGAGTGAGCGGGTGTTTGCTGCTTTAGGGTGGAATAGTGATCTGCCAGAGAGGGCCGTGGTTCAACAAGAATATGATACCGCTGCTCTGCTGTCTATAAATCAGTGGACTAGCTGGTTTGGACTCGTTCAGTAGGACTCATTTTGTGGGTTCACAGCCAAATGATTTATTTGTATGCACCATTAATACTTGGGATTTTAGAATGAGAGACTTCTATGTCAACAACTCTGCTTCACTACTGGTAGTATTAATTTTACATGTGTTTTTTAGGCGATTTTATGCAGGTAAACAGTGGCGTTGTCTGGATTTTCAATCAATCTGCCCCCGAGCCCTCTGGGACCTGTGGTTAAGTGTAGGTTCCTGGCCTCCCTAGCTCTGCCGGTGGATGGATATATGATAGGATAGGTTGTGGTGTGGCTGTTGGTGGGTGTTTGTGTTTCTGTGCGGACTGCTGCCGTGTTTTTGTTCCTGACTAAGTGTGATCTGGCCTCAGGCTGTCAAGGCTACTGGTTTCAAGCGGGACGTCGGTTTGGATTACAGCACGATCTTGATTTAAGACGCCGGCGTTTCCTGCGGATTCACCGTGCACATAAACAGCACATCACGTTACTGGGTTTGTTTGTTGAGACAACATTAAAGTGTGCTGTGTAACCGGAGCGCCCGAGATTACTTTCAATATTTCTTACGTCTTTGACTTATTATCTGCACGGAAGCTGAATGAAGGAAGCTCAAATAACTTGCGCCGGGAAAGAATAGTGTACGCTTTAAAACAAAACTCATGCGTAACTTTTATATTCATGTGGACTTGTTTTTTTTTCCCCCCCTCTATGTCTGAGATTAATAGTCGTGACCATCACCTCGAGGAAGATGATGATATTCACACAGTTTTCAGTTGGCATTGTAGCCAGCAGAGGGATTGTTTAATGGGCTGTGTCAAATAATGGGAATACCTCACCTGTCCCGCGGGATAAATCACCGAGTTTGATAACCGTGCAGCACGGACTGAGTCAAAATTGTGAAAGCTACTCTTACCCTTAGGATGACTGTAAGTCTCCTGATCATAAATAACACGGATTATTTGGCAGGACGATCATGAATATGGTTCGTCTTCCAAAGCATTGATTTAAATGTGGTTTTCTGAGCCTGTTGATCAGAAGTCTTTTCATTTAGAGCTTCGTTTCCAGCGTGTTTCCAGTTATACAATCAAATAATTATTTGTACGCTTTAAAGGAATACTTGATTTTAAGCTGTGCGGCGAAGCAGCACGTCACAACCGTTCTGGGTCTCTTCTTGTTCTTGGCATATTCGTTCGTGATGCAGGTGGGACCGCGGGGTCTGATGCTCAGATGAATAAAAAAAAAAAAAAAAAAAAAGCTGGATGCTGACCTAATTAGAAACAGGGATCACAATAAGTCATGCTTATTTAGTCACGGCTTCAGCAAGTCAAAGAACTGGAATTATCCAGTTACATCTTCGTCCAATCATTTGAAGCGTAGTTTAATTTTCTACCATGGCTCTGGTTCAGGTCGACACTCCTCACATGTACTTGTGACAGTGATTTATAAGAGACAAAACTGAAACCCACCCGATGAATGGCTTGTTTGTTTCGGGCTGAGTGCACATTGTAATCCCTTATGTAAAACCTTGGCTCATAAAGTTTACCCTGATGACACCACCAGTGTTTTTGTTGTTACATTTCTAACATTAGTTCCTAATCCTGTTGCTGGGATGACACTCTCTCTGGGCTCTGTCTGAGTGTAAGGATTGAATGTTTGTGTGTAAATGAAAGAGACAGAGGGATAGCAACAGGGGAAAAGAGTGTTTGGATGCGCCAAAATAAAAATGTGGAATTAATCGTAGCGCTCGATCGGTGAGCTGCGGTCTGCTTTTCATTGCCCCTCTGAATGCCCTCTCTCTTATCACCCTACTGTCTTTATATAAACCTGTGACTAAAACCAGGAATCACAATAATGTCTGGGTTCATGGCACACAACAGTCACTTTGGATTTAACGTAAGACGCAAAGCCAAAACCATTTACTCCTTTCCTGTTGAGCTATTAAATCACTCCTTCCCAGTTAATAATAATTTCCTTAGTGTGTGGTCTAAAGTTGGATAACACATCGATAACCTGTCACGTGTGCAGCAATGTCATAGGAAAATAGTTTTTAAAACCAGGCTAGGCTTCTTGTATTAAGGTTTACTGCTGGCATGTAGGAACACCTGCGCGCGCCATGAAAATCAAGGCGACATCCGTAAAATCACGCTTACTTCTTTTGCGACTGAACTAAATAATTCGATTAGTTTATTGGATGCACTTTGGGTAGCACTTTAATAGCCTGATGTTTACTGTCAGGTGGATTAAAGTGGGTGTCGACAAAGATTCGCTCGCCAAAAACAAAGTATGTCACTTGGAATTGTGTATAAATAACACGCCGCTTCAGACGCGTGTTTTCACATGCCACGGCAATGCCTTTTTTAAAATTTTCGACTATCATATCATGAGCAGCACAGTGGAGAAGTGGTTAACACTGATGCCTCACAGCAAAAAGGTCCCGGGTTCGAATCCATGGGCTGACTAGGTCCCTTCTATGTGGAGTTTGCATGTTCTTGGTGCTTAAAGGAAGGGCTGAAAAGAAGGGTTTGTGGTCCTTTTGTTGAGACGCCAGAGGTTTCCTGTAGCTGGTTCCTGCTTGGCAACACCGTGCTGCACCTCACAGCAAGAAGGTTGTGGGTTAGAACCAGCCTGGGACCTCTCTGTGTGCGTATTTTCTCTGGCTGTCTGTTTAAGTGTGAACGGTTGTTTGCCTCTCAGCATTAGCCCTGTGATGTGATAGATGTGTTCGTGACTTGTGACCTGTCCATTGTGTATGCTGCCTCTTGTGAGCCTCCACGGGATAAGCCGTCACAGACTATTGATGGATGCTTTACTACGTTTTGCGACTGAAGTTATCACATATTTTTAGAAATTCAATTCGCATTATGTTTGCAGTGTGTTTGTGCTCTGCATCGGTGAAGAAGACCATCTGCGTACAGTCTGAAAATAGAGGTGCAGAAATACCAGAGAAGCTGCAAGCAGACTCGAAACATCCGTCCATGCAAACAACACATGGCTCCGCAACATTTGTGAAAACAACACGACTGACCGTCGACGGCTGTGATTCAGCTATAATAAGCCTGGCAACCTTTGCAGACGAGCGACAGGAGCACGGCCGTGATTGAGTGGTAGTTTGGAAAAATGTTGTGAAAGCGATCAAATTTAGAAGCGATGCGGCCAAAAAGAAAGCGAGCACCGCTAACACCTTCTCAACCCTCGCGAGTTTCCGTCTCATGTCAGCACTCCAAGAGACCGTTTTGTGCCAAAACTGTGTGTACACCAATAGCCAAAACAAATGTGCCTTGATGTTTACTGTCTTCATTGCTATGGAAAATAGCAACCTTGTGGTATTTTCTTGAGCCCCGAAGATTTCTATCTCTACCTTCTGGTAAAGATTATCATCAACAAAGAGAGTGAATGAACACAAATACAAATGTTATGGATTATATTCATTTTAGGCGCTGAATATCAAAATGTAAAAGCGGTACTGCATGTCCCATTAGGCCTGTTCATGAAAAAGTGAAATTCCAATGAAATGCTCCTTTATTTTAAGTTTATAGCAGTATTTTTTATGCAGTTTGATGGATTCCTTGCCTTCGCCTCACATCAGCGACTACGTGTCAGTAACTGCTGCGTTTCTTCCTCTTCCCACATTTTCACTTTTCAGTTCAGTTTTATTCATATAGCGTCAGTAACCATCCACATTGTCTCAGGACACTTCACAGAACCAAGAGCATGAAATGGTGAAGCGTGACACGTAAACATTTTAATGTGCGATCCATAAACAGCCAAAAGAGGAAACTTCGGACCTTTAGGCTACACAAAAAGAACATATAAAAAAATAAAACAGAGGAAGTTTTCTCCTGGTTCCATACAAATAAGGAAATGGGCTGTTATTTTGGTTCCTCTAAGAGATAATTAAAACTTTCCCAGGGAGTCAGTAAAATGAGATATGTTCTGTTGACTGTGGCAGCCAGCTTGCAAAAAGCAACTAAAACTAAGGGCTTGTTCACACATATGGTTTATTTCTCTGTGGCCATGGATTGTAAATCACCCGACTCTGTCAGCCCTTGTCTGGTGTACACATTACCATTTATTTTTGTTTGTGCACATGCAACTGCTGCACTTATTATTGTGATGCTTATCAGCATGCTCCCCCCTCTCACTCTGCAGAGCTGCCGTCGGTTTATGTTAGCGTGAAGTGCAAGAATGGTGTCAGGCTGTGGGTTGTGAAGCCGAGCAGAAAGTGAACTGGCAGCGCGCGGATGTATGGTGGTTGTGATAAAACTCTGAAACTAGGAGCGCAGCACTTGTCCGTCTTGGCAGGAGGCTCGTGACACGGGAGAGGGAGAGTAGCCACAGCAGCGGCAGCGCGGCCAACCGTCCTGCCAATCTCCCTGCCTCGCTCGCTCCTGGAAACAGGTCTTTTCCACTCTTTATTACGCCTGATTTATACTTTTTGTGAAGTATTCAGCAACACAGGTTCATGACATTATGAATGCTTTGGCTCGGGGAGGAGGCTGAGCGAGAGCACTCGAAGGGGCTAACCAAATAAAAGTGCTGCAAACAGAATGAAGGCAGCAAAAAAAAAAAAGAAGAAAAAAAAAGCCTGTACCGACCTCGTGCTTTTATTACCGTGCCAGAAAACTGTCTCGATCCAGCGAGAGACCGTTTCTCATTCAATTACGTGTTCCATGTGTGCGTTCCAAGGCTTCATGCACAGAGGCTTCTGAGCAGGCCCAATCTTTCACACACATCCTCATCTCCAACACTCAGCCCGTTGCCTATCAAAACAGGACTGCACAGAGTCTGTCTGGCACCTGTGTGCATGTATGCTTTGTATGCATCTGTACAGTGCGCCTGTGTGCTCGAAAAGAGATATTTCCCAGAGCGTAAATTTAGGCACGTGCCATTTTGTTTACTCTGAAGTCAGTTCAGTGCCGCATGACAGATGCTTACCGTAAGTCTTGCGCGGGTGTTTGAGATACAAGTGTCAATCATCTATAACCCCGTTTCTGTGAAACCAAATTATATTTTAAAAGATTTAATTTATCTTCCTTAAATTCAATTCAAATTTGTCATAGATAACGGGAAATACCTCCTGCGGTCTTGAGCTGTTTTTCTTTAAAATGCGTCGTCATGATCTGGTGCGTCTGGTAACCTGATGTAGCCGCACCAAACCGCTAAACGTCTGCGGGCTACAGATGAGCGTCGGAGAAGGGAAACTGATCGACGTGAGTGTCATTCCACTGTGTATTGTTTTTGTCCGGACCACCCATCTCTAACCGTGCCCCCTACCCCGGTTCTTCTCAGGAAGTCAACTGACAGGCCCTCAATTCATTCTGCAGCCTCACAGTGATCCCACACATACAGACAGAGCCATAAATAATTCTCTCCACGACTAAGATAAGAAGGACACCAGCTAGTACGGCCCCTGATCTCAGCATCGCTAACTTAGTCTGGGATTACGTGAAGAGACAGAAGACATTAAGACACTTTTGACCACAGACTAACTACTACCAGTTCTCCTAAACCTTTAAACCAAAGCCTTTTGGGGATTCTCAGAGTAACTATCCACCGGTCGGCTCCCACGGGAATTACACACAGACACCTTCCCACGGGCAATAGAAGTCCTCAAGTCACTTAATAGCAGCAACACACAATAACATCCCGTACAGGATGCTGGATAAAGCCTGGACTTCCCTGTCCCTGTTTTATTCAAATTTTAATGCTAAGATCTGTGTTTTAATTGCGATTGCCAGTTCTGCGTTCATGCATTTAACCGCTCACTGGACACTTACGTCACTCCAGTTTCTTCTTGTGCTGGGAAAGTACCTACTCTAAAATGTGCACTAAAAAATAAGATCCATGAAAAGGTTCTTGCAGGCGGCTGGATCAGCGTAGCTGCTAAATGCCTTTAAAAACTGCACTCAATTTGCTGGTTTTAAGGCAATCAATGTTCAGACCGAATATCGCGTTTCTTTTCTTAGTGCATTTCGTGCGTAAGTAACAGATAAAGACACGTTTTTATTTGCAAGCATCCTCACTTTTAGGCCTGTCCCCTTTAAAGGCCGGTGGATTCGAAACTTGCCCGTAGCTGCTCTATATATTCGATGCTGCTGCTGATTTATTTGTTTGTTTAGTGTGTGTCTACGACTTCTGGCTGCAAAGCCAGTTGGCCCGCAGGACCAAGAAAGATTTACCCCACTGTTTTATGATTGCTGTTCTTGCTCCGTCCTCCTCTAAATCTTCGCAGTTTACACATTAATAAGGCGCGTTTTTTTTTTTTTTTTCTCCTTCGCCCCAACATATTCATCTCAAAGTCCTGTTAAACGCTCATGACTGCTCTAGATTACATCTTCTGTCCGTCTGCTTGTTGCGAGACGGGAGTGTTATTAGAGTTGCCTCCAGGCAGGAAGAACAAATTAGGTAGATTGAGAGTTAATTATTTTGAATGCAAAAATTATAACACTGATCTTAACAGTCATCTGTGACCAGTATTCACAGTCTGCTAACGATAAAGAAATTGCCACTACTCTTTGATCTCAGCTCCTTTCCATCTACATCACTAAGGGATGAGGTAAATCTTATTTTACAGCTGCTGAAATAAGTGCTGTAGATTTCTGTAAATGGCCGGTGGATGACCTGGCTACAGCTGCATAACATATTTTCCTTTTGTGTTCCCTAGATCGAGATTTTGACCCGCACCTCTGCTGATTTGCCAGGTAAGAAGTGAAGCTGATATACACCGATCAGCCACAACATTACAACCGCTGATGGATATCGTGACAGTACAATATTCTGCTGTTTGGACATAGCATTTGTGTGGATGCTTCTTAGACATACACCACCCACCTAGACCAGACCAAGCACCCTATAGCAATCCTCCTTGATAGCAGCAGTCATCCCCAGCAGGATGCAGCCTGATACAGACTCAAACAGTTTAGGAACAATTCAAAAACGTGAAGAACAGCACAAGGTTTTGAGCCGGCCTCCATATTCACTAGATCCCAAACTGATCAAGTATCTGAGGGACGCACTGGAAAAAAACTGATCCACAGAGGCCCCTCCCCTCAACTCATAGGTCCCATAGACCCCCCACTAACAACATCCTGTTTCCAGACACCACAGGACACCCTCAGAAGACCCATGTCCAATTTCTAATGAGTCACAACTGTTTTGCAGGCACAAGGGAGACTTACACAATATTAGGAAGGTGGTCATAATATTATGTCTGATCGGTGTGCATAAATATTCATTCCCTCCGTTGTGGTTATCAGTTTAGTCCATAATTCCCCTCCTCTCCACATGCCACGGTGTGTGAATTCCAAACGGTAATTTCAATTGGGTGTTTTTTTATTTTTTTTTTATTTATTTACATGAAAGAGAACTTTAAAACGTTGAGCCACAACGCACTTTTACGCAGCAGGAGCCAGCAGCTTGTTTATGTGCGGACATGAGTTTTACTGGTCTGGACGGCGCACATACTATAAGTGATCTGCTTTCAGTGCGGCTCAATCAGGCCTGTAAACGGAGCAGGGCGGGAGACGGCAGGCTAATGAAACAGAGACTTTGCCCATTTTCTGCTGCTTTGATCCACATAACAGGCCGTGCAGGACTGCAGCATGTCTCTTCAGACCCCCCACCCCACCCACCCCAAAGACACACCCACACTTCAACCTCACAGCTAATCCGGGTTCTGGTTTCTCCTCTTTATTTTTGTCTTCCATTGCGGGACAGTCACTAGAAAATTAGCGAGCGGCATGCTTGGCCTCGTATTTGTCAGCATGCGTGCTTGAATACACAGTGTGACTGAGGGCGCGCATGCTTGTCTAAGCGTGTGTGTAATGTAGAAAAGGTCTTGTTTAGAGAAGTGAGCGAGTCCTGGAGGCTTGTCAATCCCCAACACTTGGTATCACAGCGGGGCCATTAAGGCCGCCGTGTTTTCCTGGAAACAGGCAGGCACACAGGCAGGCCGAGTGCGGTGCTGGGGATGGATGCAGTAATGCTAGGCTGATCTGTCCTCTAACTCAGAACTCAGACCCTGAGTCAGAGTCAGAGGAGCCATTAGTAGAGATAGATAAATGAAGGAGGGAGGTTGCTGAGTTCGGTTTGAGCTCGGCCGCTCTCAGATTGATATCTCTTCATCTGGGAATCACATCTAGCAGGAAGCTCCGGGGCCGGCCATGGTACAGGTTCATGGTGTGAAGCTGAGATTCAGACAGCCAGACAGATAGAGGCTTAACCACCTACTGATATGGAGGTTGCACTAAATCTGGCGTGAGCGTTTTTGGCGTTCGGACTGAGCCTGAGGAGGAGGATGTGAGGAGGGCGGGCTGGAGCGAGAGCAAAAGAGACGAGAGGGAGGTGTGGAGACAAGTCTGGGTCTGAGTGGAAACTTGAATGGAGTGGAAACTGGGCTGGAGGCCACTCAGCAGATCCACCTGAGCCCTGCCAGAGCAATCAGCTATCAGGAGTTTAGAGAGGGAACCATTTGCCCCCCTAAGTAAATTCAGTAGGGGTTTGTAGGGATTTGGCCCGCTCTTTGGGATCTAATGCGGGGATATTTTCGTAAGTGAAGTCCTCTTGTTTTCTGGAGAGGGTGCCAGAGCCTGTCTGCTTTTTAATGGGATCACAGCAGACACCCCAGGAACCACCGCCAGGTGAAGCGATTCCTCTCCCTGCTTCCAGCTGTGTAAACACTCATATGCACGCACACACACACACACACACACACACACGCACTGGCACGTACTGTACTATCACCTCTAATAAAAAACTCGGAGCTTCTCGCCGAGGGAAACTCTCATATTATCTTTTGCTCTCAAATAAAAACTAAAGCTTATTTTTCTGCTTTTGACAAAGTTATTTTTCACGTTAAAACAACGACTTACTCATAACGATATAAACTAATTTAACAAGAGCTGGTGTTGTCTTTTCTCAAGCTGTTCAGAGGAGTGTGACATTGTCCTTGAACTCTTATTGTCTCTGGTGCGTTTATATTCAGTCAAGTTAATTCTGTTTATTAGCTTTATTTTCCTTCTTTGCCAATTATTTTTTTAATATTTTGTACCTTTACAGCGTACGTATCTTTCTGGACGTTTCGCTTCCAGAAACGTGGCTGATACTTAACGTGGCTGATAGTGCAGGCTCCTTTCAGAAAAGAGAAAGAGGAAGTAATCTTAGTGGCCAGGCAGTAGCTGTACTGTTAAAGGCATTTGGAGTTTAAAGCTCCATTGTTTATGTAACCAGGAGAAAGTCAAGACTCCCTTATGGCCCTTTTGAAAAAGCAGATGCCGGAGATTTTTGCCTCTACATTTTATGGCTTATTTGCTACCAAGGAGATTCTGAGATCTCTAATGGGACCGAGTCTTTTCTCACTTTTCTCATGTCAGGCAGAAGTCAAGTCTGCGAGGGAGCGCCTCAGCTCTTAGTCTAACCACGCTCGCACGCAGCTCGGTCACCGTCCACTTTGAAGCCTTTTAACCGTGAAGAAGTGTCTTTTGTATCAAACCTGCAACCAGGACCTGTTAAACACTACATTAAAGCTCTAAACTCATTTTCCAGCCGTGGTGATGATTGCTTTGTATTATTTCTCAGCTGTTTTCACTTTACCATCAAGGCTGCCCACACTTGCAAAAAAGCATACCTCCTTAACAAGTCATTTAGTTTCCTATTCAGCCTAGAGCGCTTATTTTTCATTAAACAAGGAAAATATTCAGCCATTTGGTTGAAATAATTCCACTTGCTACGGCAGATTGCTGGTGTAGCACAAATGGTGCTACAGCACTCGCGCATGCACGCACTGGCAAACCGGTCACTGTCGGCCCTGCGGCTCTCCGCGCCACCATGCTGATCCTCTGGAACGGCGCGGCGGCCGTCATAAGCTCGGAGGAGCCGTTGCGCTGACAGAACTTTCATAACCAGATAGTCTTATATAAGTTTTGTGTCACAGATCATATGCTCACAGTGTGTGAGCATAGCTGTGTGTGTGTCATGTGTTCAGCCATGGGTTAAATTTCAGCTGGAAGGTGTGATGTTTTTAATTATAACTAATCCGCTGTGCCTTGCAGATACAGGGGGACGGTCCAACCTCAGACATAGCAGCCTAGCGGTGTCTTACGCCAGAGCAGGCAGACCTAATTTCAGTTCAGCCTGATGTGAGCCTGATATGTGACTCACCCTGTGGTGATAAAGTTTTCTGCAGCCTGCAGAAACTTGCACTGGAAAGAAGAGGGGCTTTTTAACCTTTGTAGGGAGTTTATTTCCGGCTTGCACAGTGGCACGGTGCAGAACATAGCGTATTGTGAACAGTATAATTAGATTTCCCACAACATGTAGTTTGAAGGAAAACAGAACCTGAAGAACGTCAGAGCTCTGGAGCAATTTCAGCAAACATAATCCCCTTAGTGTAATTTATTTTTATTTTTTTGCCGTTGTACCTGTTCACCCTCGTCAGGATTGCGCATTCTGGAACAACTTGTGAACTCCTGGCACCGTGGCCCTGCATTACTCCTTGTGTTTGCACAGAGCTCATCCTCATTAAAGCTCCAGGCTCAACTGTTTGCTCAGCTGGATGACTCAGGCCTCTCCCGGGTATCAGTCAGCTGCTGTCCCCCTGGGCGCACCATCAGGCCTCCGAAGCATTCGCTACTACTGTTGTGGTGCCTGCTTCGTCCACATACATCAATTAGTGCGACGGTTTTTATGTGAATATAAACTGCTTACGTCATAGCTTACATCTGTTTCATGCGTGGCGATGGAGAGACCTAATGTGGCGCGCGCCACATGATACGGCGTGGTGTTAATGTGCTGTTAATGCATATGTGCGTATTTATAGAGCAGTGTTCTCACTTGTTTTATGCTGGGCTGGTACGCTTACGTTGGTACTGACCCAAATGTGACGCCTACATCCTGTAGCTACTGAAAACTGGCATCAGTGCGATCTGTAATTTTTGTTTAGTTATCCTTTGATTCTGTGTCCATTAAATCAAAATTAGGACTTTTTTTTAATTTGTTTGTGTTCAAAGTTTGAGAACTATTTAATGGGAATTAATGCGTATCAGACTAAGGAATCGAATAAACAGTTTGAAGCTGCTGTTGTACAACGCAGACACAAATTGCCTACAATTAATCAGTATCAAGAACATGTTTATGTAATCTTTCTAAATATTCCTCTGTTTAATATTTGGTTCTGCTCCGTTTCTCTGTGTTACATCAATGTAAAGTGAATACAGTACACTGACGGATTTTTGACTGTTGTTGAGGCGAAACATTTTTAGACACCGCACCGGCCCACGTGGGACTACAAGAGACATTTTACCCTTTCACGCCTCCTCGCCTGCCTGTGCTGCATCAGTTTTCGGGGGGTTGTCATTTTTTTGGCACTTTTGTAAGCGACATTGCAGGGGGGGGATCTTCAGTTTTGGCATTAAAATTCATCTGGGCTTAAATACACTGATCAGGCATAACATTATGACCACCTTCCTAATGTTGTGCCTCCAGAACAGTTGTGACTTATCAGACATGGTCCTTCTGAGTGTGTCCTGTGGTGTCTGGCAACAAATGTTGTTAGTGGGGGTCTTTGGGTCCTGTGGGAGGAGGGGAGGGGCCTCTCTGGATCAGGCTTGTTCCAGTACATCCCACAGATACTTGATGAGTTTGGGATCTAGTAAATTTGGAGGCCAGATCACCTTGCGTTGTTTTTGAGTTGTTCCTAAACTGTTTTTGTGTCTGCGTCAGGCTGCATCCTGCTGGGGATGGCTCCTGCCATCATTGCTATTGGGTGGGGGTGCCTGGTCTGGTCTAGGTGGGTGATGCATGTCCAGAAGAACATTGTATTGTCACAGGATGGTCAGTGTTATTTACTCTCCCTGTCACCAGTCATAATGAACTGCTTGGATTTTGGTGTTTGAAGGTCAAAAGTCACCACGACCCCGCATGGCACATTTCATGCCGCAACTGAAGCATTCATGACGGTTTGTCACACTCACAAAGGCCCGTGGCACCTCAAAATCTCTGCGTGATTTCTGTCATTTTGTAGGTGTGACCTAGCGCTCTGTTTGCCCTGGCTGGCGACCCCCCTCCTCCAGCGCCTTTCAGAGCTTCCGCAGCGACCCGATGGCTCGCTGGCCCGTTGGATTAGTCGTGCAGTAAGCTGAGAGGCAGCTGAGTGATATATTGTGTGTGTAAAAGTAAAGGGCGTTAAGTGGAACACAAGCCAGCAGCAGTAAAAGCCACAATATATCTGGCAAGACGTGTCTTTTCTACAACAAATCCATCCTTGGTCTCGGCATGTATTGGTGTGCGCTTATGTGTGAGAGTGCACAGTGTGCACCTATTCCCTCAGCCGGGGTCTTGCCTTGCACGGTGACCCCATGAGCTGATTTATGTTTAGATTTTATTCCTTCTGTTATGCTGGACGGCTTTTAGCAGGAACCGTAAACCAATAAATCTCTCAATAAAATGTGTGTCATATGAGGCCTTTATAAGTCATACATTATACGCTATAGATTACTGGCCACTCAGAGTTCAGACAGCTCAAAAATGGCTTAAGAAAGGGAGTGAAAACATGCACGGGGCTGTGTGTGCAGGTTTGTTTGCCTGTGTGGTGGTGGTGTGTGTGAGAGAGAGAGAGAGAGAGAGAGGCAGCGGTAGCCTAATTTGTAGGAGATAGTGGAATCATTAAGCCTTGTCTGAGTAATGGAGAGTAATGTGGGATTAGGGAGACGTAATGACGTGCACTCGTCTGGAATGCCTCAGCAGCAGCAGCAGCAGCAGCAATCAGGGTGGAAAATGGAGTGATGTGGAATTTCTTTGACAACCTTTCATTCATATTCATAAATGGATATTAATGTGGAAAACTATGGGAGAGCAGCTTGCGTAGGGGAAATGCAGATTTGGTTTTGGAAAAATTATCTAACTTATCACATTGTGTCTGTTGAGGATTTAGAGTGCCCCTAATGTGCAGGAAAAATCTACCTAGCTGTTATTTTCACGCATCCCGAAACGATTCTTAAAAGTTCAGCGTGGCTCAGTTCACTCCACTTCACAAAAGTGGAGTGTTTTCTGTGTGCGCTGCGCCTCGAGTTACTTACTTGTTACCTCCACCAACGTGAAGCTTGGGTGTATTGATATGGCACCGGACAAATATCCTGGACATGCCTATGTTTGTCTATGTTTGAAGACTAGGACTGCCTCTGCCTTCACTTAAACACCAGTCACTGATCATTTCCTTGGCCGGTTCATTGAGGATCAGAATGAGTTGCCTATTTGAGGTTTTCTATAAATGACTGGAATTTTGGACAGAGCTCCTCAACCACCCCAATTTACCCCTCTGGACTGACCCTTCTGACTACGGATTGTGCCCCCCCTTTTAGCCAGGACGTCTTCAGCGGTCTGGACGCTATGTGACCACATGCTTTTCTTCTGACTGCTTGCATTTATGAATTGAGCTCTCTTCTCACCATTTAATTTCCACTTCTTCTTCTAAGTTCCGCTCTACTTTCCGTCCTCTGCTCTCCTTCCGTCCTGGTTTTCTTCCTAACCTTTGCTCCATCGTGCTCTCTTTTATATGCACCCTATGTTCTCCACCTGCTTGCCTCTCAGTCTTTGTGTGGTGTACACAAAGAGGAATGGGCTGTCTATCAAGCAGTACGTTAAAAAGACATATAAAGATAAACTGCACCTCTAATAGTAAAATAGTGAAACAATTATTGTCGATACAATAGGGAAAGAGAGAACGCTTGTCTGAAAAACAGTCCAACGCTGTCAAGGAACCATTCTTACATACATTATTAAAGCAGCTCATAAACGCCTCCTTGTTTTATTACCTTCTTTTCCTTGGGTGTTTTCAATTTGGTTTCATCTTACTGATATTTGCATGTACTGTGGATCAACCTTCAAGCCTGCAGCACACTGGCACATGTACTTGCAGTTAAAAAAACAATTGGTAAGCAATACACCTTGAGCAATGAGTCGCCAAGTGCAGTAAAACTACAGCATGAAACGTAGTTAAACACTCCTTATATAATACACTACACCACCCAAAAGCCTTCAACTGCAGTGTGCTGAGCTGCAGTCAGGCTCATTCATAAATCTGTATTTATGAATCCTTGGATTTGTACGTCGCTGCCAGGTTTACCACCCTATCCATTTCCTGCGCTACATCACGCTTATGACATTGATACGAGTGGAGCTGTTATGTCAACCAATAACACACCAAAGGAGATTTATTTTTGAAGATTTTTCCTACATGGCTCTGTTTTATTATTTTTTTTGACCGCTGCCAGGTCGACTGACATCCTATAGGAATGGAAAACAAACACTGACGGTGTGTAGTTGTGGGTTGGAGTCTGTCTTTGTGGATTTAAATCTGTTGCTCCAGATATTCCTGCTAAGATTAGAAGGTCGAAGCGCTCCAGTCCGTGCAGCGTGGTCTGACACTCAGCTTTTCATTTTTTAGATGTTTTATGCATGATCTGTGACGCTTCATCCTTCATAATTACATACAACGGAGGGTGGGTTTCCAGGTGCCATGCATGAAAAAAACAAACATTATCCGTTGATTGTTTCTGTATATTTCTGGGTGCATTACATGAAGTTACTTCAGTATACATGGACCAGGTCACATTAAAACCACTGGCAGGAGAAGTAAATAACATTGAACATTGATGTTCTGCTGGACTTGTCAATCATGTGGATGACATGTACCACCCACCTAGACCAGACCAGGCACCCCCACCCCATAGCAATGATGGCAGCAGCCATACCCAGCAGGGTGCAGCCTGACTCAAAAACAGTTTAGAACTAAAAAAATACAAAACATGAAGAACAGCAAAAGGTGTTGACCTGGCTTCTAAATTCACTAGAACCTAAACTGATCAAGTATCAGCCTGATCCACAGAGGCCCCTCCCCTCAACCTATAGGACCCAAACGCCCCCACTAACAACATCTTGTTGCCAGACACCCTCAGAAGGTCCATGTCCATTCTCTGATGAGTCAGAACTGTTTTGGAGGCACAAGGGAGACCTACACACTAGTAAGAAGGAGGTCATAATGTTATGCTTGATTGGTGCACGTTCTTATCAAGCAGATGGAAACCTGCAGGGCTGAAAAATAAAGCCATGAAGTGACAAAGACTTTACCTCCTTGAGAGCTGCTTGAGTCTACTCCCAAAAAAAATTGCCAATCCCTATACACCCAAAACAGAAATAAACATGTTTACAGCCTGGTGATCCCTATAGCTAATTAATCTATACTGCCCACTGGAATTATATCAAGCTTGTAAGTTCACTCACTCTCCACCTCCTTGACCATTTTTTCAATTAGCCAGAAGTTAGCTAATGGTACTGCCAAGATGGCGGGTTCATTCATCTTTATATACAGGCCATGCTTCAAATTAATTAAGCTTAAGAAAACCCTTATTTGTCCTACAGTGAGGAAAAAGAATTTTGCAGAAAATTAGCAGAGGATGGTTTCGATCCATCGACCTCTGGGTTATGGGCCCAGCACGCTTCCGCTGCGCCACTCTGCTGTGCGAATACAGGATAAAACAAACACGGCTCCCATTTTTGCCAATAACTGAATCCGTGCTGAAATAATACCTTTATTCTCATAATTCCTGTAACTGTAGTAAGATGAATAAATATTATTATTAATAATAATGAGTCAAATCTTTCACATGCACCAGAAACGGTTCACTCTGCAATGTCCATCAGCACGGTTTTTAAAATGCTGGAACACAGGCGCTCTCCTCATCTCGCACGTCTTACTGTTGCCATGTTGTATTGATTTCACTTGTCTGCAGAGATCGTATTCTTCTGGCTGCCTACCTGGGAACTTCTGTAGGATTTGGTGACTTGACCTCTGTGACCGGCACATCCGTGCCGACGGTCTCTCCCGTATAATGAGGGTGAAATGCCTGATGCGCTCAATTTATGAGGTGCAGGATTTTTAGATGCTGCGTCGTTGCATCATCCGAGAATCTCCGGGGAGTTAAAGCATTGTTCAGTTCTCTAACACTGCGTTCGTCAAACTGCAGAAATAATATTATGACACTGATGTCTCTCTTGTTTGAATAATGTCATTATGGCCAAAGAGGGTCTGTCGTCCTGGAGTGCCGGCGGGAGGCACGTGTTTATAAACTTATACAGAAATCATTGGCAGACAGTGAATGACATGTGCCGTGGGTGCACGCGTTCCTGTGCCAACGCACAGCTGCAGTCGTCTTGATCAGAAACATTGATTGCGTTCTTGCTTGGACCGTTGCATGGAGCATATGGCCTTCCCTCAGCTTGAGTTACTGGTGGTTTTCTGTTTATTTCACATTTTGTCGGGATCCTATTGGCACGTTTAAGTGTTTTCAGCACTTCCACCACAACATCAAAACTGCCCCGTGTCTTTCTCCAACTTGTCCCGTACTGTAGGCGCAAAAGGAATGATGTTAATAATTTTATTGCCGGATCCCATCCTGTAGGCCCATATGGTTTCATTGGGGTGGATCGTGATTATTTATTGTGCTCTGTTGCCTATGAAAAATGAAAGTGATACAATTGTATTACAGCAGCGTCCGGTGACTGATACTTCTTGGCCTGAACGACTGCATCAAGTGATTCTTTTTAACCTGTTGTGGGCTGTGATAGAAAGGTACGGTTTACTGCTCAGTTCATATGGTATTTAGATATTTCTTTTGCACTGAATGTGAATTTCTTTTGCCACATGTGCTGTAAACCTACGTCACTGCTTTGCCAGTATTCGTCCACAACACTGATCAGACAAACTTACATGTGTTTTCTTTACAAATATCGCAGCAGACAAATGAACTGATTGGCTCATTAAAGTGTGTAAATCCATTTACTTTGATCCTGACTGACATCAGTTTATCTGATTCCAGCTTGGCTCTCAACCCGGCATTCACGCACTCTGTGGGCCAGCAGCCTATTTCAAATGCAGTTGTAGAAACAGATAAACCTAGGACATCGCCCAGTTCTGACACTACGGTATTTGATTTGCTGTGACGGCCCATTTACATCATTGTGATTGGCCAGCAGTTTGAGAAGTATGACTTAAAGCCTGCCAAGAGCCATTACCTTTTTCTCTTTTCCTCTGCTTGGCTGTTGCTGCGCCGGGTGCATACTGTATATGCATTAAAGGAATGCCTCATTGCCTTGACCTAAAAATTTACGTTGAGTGAAAAGGCTAAAAGATATAACCTTATGATATGATAATATGTTATGATATCAAGTCTGTATTTTTGTTGAGTTTAAAGACTGAGCTGAACCTCAAATATGGCCCAGTCCTCAAAGAGTGCCAGTACTCACCAGTACGCAGTACTTACTGTATTATATTATAGTATTTACTCTTTGCTGTTGACATTTTTATGTACACTGGCACGTATCTCAGGTGCCGGCGCTATTTTCTTACCTCTCTACAGTACAGGGGCGTGCCATCGCAACAAACCAAACCAAGTAAGAGCTTGAAGTCCCGTAACAAAAAACAAATGAGAAAGGTGCCAACCCAGATCACTGCCTTTTGGTTTATTTTGCAATGACAGCTATAAACCCTCTTAAACATATGATGCCTACAGAGCATGGACAGTACTTAACTAACTCCCTGGTGCCCGAACTTCTATCTACTAACAGATTATGAAGCTGGGGTTAGGGGCTGGTCAGGGGCTGACATCTTTGCCTGGGGTTTCCCTCGGGGAACCTAGGAGAACCACTGCCCTCCCTGTCTACATCAGGTACTGTGGGCGACTCATAGTAAATAAACTGTCCTGCACGCTCACCATTCCCTGTTTTTGTCCCTCTGCATTTCTGTCTGCAGCAGCTGTATGAAACCTCATAATAATATTGGTATTATCTCCCAAAGAGCTCAAAGGCAACATGATCAGAGGCAGGCAATGACACAATAGAGCGTTCATTTGATTATGAACTAAATTAAAACCTAATCATCGGTTCCTTTCAAACTATCATCCTACATACTTGATCTTTGCCCAGCCTGGTTTTATGTACGACTGTCTCGTCACTGCCAAAGTGTTGCCTCATCACTCATGTCTTGTTGCCTCATTCATCCACAGCAGAGCCTCATGTTCGAGGTTGTTGCAAGTGTTGACCCCCCCCTCCCTCTCTCCCTCTCTCTGCCAACACGCAGTGTGTTTAGATAACTTGACCAGCCTTGTTGTACTTCTCAGGAAGCAGGTTTGTGTTTCTGAAGGCGTAGTGTATGATTAGAAACAGCAGGCAGAACCAGCTTCTCTGGTGCTACTTGTCAAGCATGGTGGCTTATCTACGGTACATTAATGTTTCTTATTTTCTAATCACAAAATGTTTCCATCAAAGTGTTTGTATGTGGTTGTCATACTAAATCGCTCTTTTCCTTCCTGCTCAGTGAAATGCTTTTCCCTTCTTCTTTTCATCAGTTTGCCTCCCGCTGGCACTCGTGTTACAACCCACGCCGACTACTGTATAGAAGTCGCATAGGTCTTTAAACTCTTTCCCCTGACGTCATGCCTTTGGTTTGTGACAAGTAGCAGTCCCTCTTCCCAGCGGAGCTGTAGTGCACGCTAACCGGAGTGAGGTCACCACAGTAAAACAACACAGAAAGTTTCCTAAGGTCGTAAAGGCTGGCCGCTGACTGCTTGGAGCACCAGAGGAATACGTCCTGGATAATTGGCGGGATAATTTCCGTAGCGGCAGCTCTGAGGTCAGGCATGGGCCTCCTTCCCCCCACTGTCCGCAATCCACACTTACAGTCAGAGCCCCTCTCTTGCCCTTCCTCCCATCACCATAACATTTCGCCTAATTGTAGTTTCTCCTTTTTCTTCCACAGTTTGCTCCAACTCTCGGCCACAATCAACTTGTGTGTGACTAATCTGGTTGTTTTCAGTGTGGAAATAAGAAAGTATAGAAACTCTTGACCTCAGTTGTTTAATATATATAAATCAATATAAATAAAGATGTATGCAGAAATAGCAAGCACAGAATAAACTACAAGAACACCTAAATTTAGAACTTGCAAAGAGACGGGCGGTTCTGGAGCTGCTGTGCTAATCAGTTTTTGTTGTTGTTGTTTTTTACATTTTTGTTTCAGATGGAAACAAGTTAGGAAGTGTAACAAGTAAGAATTTATTTTGAATTAAATCACGGGATTTTGAAGATTTCATAGTTTGCGCTGTGTAATGATTAGAAGATGCTTAAACTGCTTTAAATTAAGGATAAGTGTCTTTTGCTGATTAACAGCTGCGAAAAAGAAAATCATCTTTTCTCCAGTTGTGCGGTATACGCACAATCTGATCATCAATAATTTTTAACTTTCTAAATGGTGTTGGGATTTGGTAATAAGCTAAACTAATATTGGGCTTTCTTGGTGAAAACAGCTGCGTGCTGGTGATGAAGAAGTGATGAAACCGTCCAGACACCTGAGGGGGAAGTTCAGGGCCTGGTGATAAATGTCTTCTAGTTATCTCCACTTTCACACCAGGAACACAGAGTCATTGGATCCATTGTTGATCAGAGTATATAAATCTGCCTCGCTCAAAATAGAGGCAATTAAATTTAACAAGTTGCGTATGGATGCTACTTATCATCATTAGATGTAGCAGATTACCATTTTCAGCTCTTTTCTCCGTTTGCATGTGGACCTCGTTTCTTGTGTTTACCGCTCAATTGTTTCCTCGTTTTTCTTTATTAGCCCTCATTGGAAACCGTTCCTAACCTCTTCAACTTGCTCCTTTGAAGCTCCTCAAGCAACAGTCCTGATCTCAAATGTCCCCTTATGTACGTGGTGCACTGCCGCATGGTTCTCCGTTCTCATCGTCGTCATCTGTTGTTATTTACCTTATTTACCATCATGCTCGTCTTACGGTGTCAGCTCCAGCTTTCTCCTTCCAGGGCCAGCCGGCCCGGCGTGTTGGAGGCTTGCTCTGTGGGTGGGAGGCTTTTGCATGCGAGGCACACTCTGGGCCGCGTGCTGTGGGCTTTACTCCCCTTTAAACCTCTGCAGCGTCTCTCCTCACTCACTCCAGTTGACTTTTTTCCCCAATTTTTCTCTTAGTTCCTGCGGTGGGGGAAAATCTTACGGTGCGGTTTATTTATTCTGGTATGGTGTTGGTTCTCGCATGTCCTTGGCGGGCTTTTGTACCTCCATGACAGTAGCCTGGATTGTGAGGGATTATCATGATATCATGTCCACATGTGTGTCCATCGAGCTGTTCGCACTCCGTGCCATCGCTGCACTACTCGCTTTGAGGACAGAAAACTTGATGTGCAATTGTAACCTTGCACTGTTAATGTTGGAGCGGCCGTGTGCTTGACTGCCAGTGCATTTCCTTCCCACAGCCCTTTGGTCTTCAGCATCCAGAGACTCATCTTTCCCTCCCCGCTCCTTTCCTCTCCCTCCCCTAATTGGTGTGTCTGTCTTGTTTATGTTCCTCCTTAGAGGAAAAACCACGCCGGCCTTGTATGAACGAGCGCAATGTCTACAATTCAACTGGTGATTTGAGGGAATGAATGATTGGGGTTAAAATGAGGGGAGGGCTTGGGAAAAGGAGGTGGTTAAGTGAAAGGCAGTTTGGAAGCTGAGCTGTTTTCATCTGACTGTTTCCACTAATCCTAAATTGCAGCCACTAGAAGACAGTGACCACCTCCTAACATGTGTTCCCAATTAATTCAGCCGTGGTGTGAAAAGGCCTGTTTTCACCAGAAGAGGAAGACGAGACAAGAGAGTGTACTCCATTAATCAAACTGCACTTTTGTTACCATATTAATTATAAGCCTGTCATCTGTTTGCTTGTTTTTGTCAACTCTGCTTTGCCTCGAGCGAAAGAGGAGCGACATTTTGTTCTAACTTCTAATGTGAACCAAGCAGTTGAAATATTTCGCACGGAGTTCAAGCTTTCTGCGGCACAGAGAGACAGAGTGTTGTTGCTGCTGATGTACCAGAGTTTACTGAGGACAAACCGAGATAGAGTTCAGTTTTCAGTTAAAAGAAACAAACTTGTGTGTACTATTGGTAAATAGAGGTGGTTGAGTCGTATGCCTTTCTTTCCAGCCACAACTGGAGATGAGATATTCCATTTCATGTCCACAAATATGCTCTGTTGTTAATTAAAGGGCCAGCAAGTTGTTGCTTGGGTCAGCAAAAGCTTTGACACATTGGATCTATTTAGCGGTTGAGGACCCCGTCTTCCCCCCTTTCTTTTATTCTTTTTTTTTTAATGTATCCTATTCTTACTAAGATGAAATAAATGTGAGGATTTATGCTTTTTTCCCGTTATCTCCCTCGGATTTTACCTTCACCCTCGTTCCGCTCTTTCCTTTCCGTCCCCGCGGTGCCTCATATTGCCATATTGAGCCACATGACATTTGCCGTGAGTGGGAGAAAGAGCAGGGGACCCAGGGCGTGTTGACATCCAGATCCTCAGTGTGATGTACGAGACGCATAGAGAGAGGGGAGAGAGAGAGAGAGAGAAAGAGAGAGAGAGGGAGATGCAAGCCCCCTTCCAATATTTGGGAGGCACATAAAACATATTACAGAAGGGCCATAAAAAGAGCCAACATTAGTGTCCAAATTTAAAACAGGTCCCAGGTCTCTGCTGTCATTCGCGAAAAGATTTCTCCCCCCACCCCACCCCCCTTCTTTTCTCTCTCCAGAGCTTTGGCAGGGAAAGAGAATAGAGCGGTCCAGAGGGGGGAAACTGGCAGCTTGCGCGTTCCCAACATGCCGACTTTGTTAGTCTGAAACATCATGTGCAGTGTTTTCTTTCTTTCTTTCTTTCTTTTTTTTTTGTGCAGTGGTGTTAAAGATCGGGCACCGAAATGAATAAACGCAGAGCAATACGGCGGATGTGAGACTCGGGGAGGATATGATGGAAAAGCCAGGATGCCACTGTGATTACATAAGTGCATGTCGCCACAATTATGCCTTGTAACAGCTCTGACCCTTTTGGGGCATGGACATGGACCTTGTCTCGCCCCAGGGCACTGGCCGAAGGGTCCTTGGTTCTGTGGACTGGGCTCGTTCTGGTGCATATATCAAGCCAGGCTTAATCAGAATTGTATCTAAGAGTTTGAGGCCAGTTCAGTGCCTAAAGGTACGTACCCAGGAAGCTAGGAAGTACTGCAAGAGCTACTTTTAGATGGGGGTCAAGGAAGCTATTAAAGGGGAACTACTGTTTTTACAACCTGGACCTTATTTCTAGCATAAAATACGATTGTTTACTCACTCTTATAACTTTTGTGTGATTTGTAGTGAGATATTTAGCTCTGCGTATATCCATATAGTGTAAGTGATTGGGACACCGAAATGCAGCCTCTAAATAACACATTATCTGCCACTAAACTCGTTCATTTCACCAATATTTTGTTATGCTACGCTAATGCTATTCCCATTCAGTCCAGATTTACCTGTTATCTTCATCTGATGTCATCTGACCTGGATGATGTCATCTCCGAGCAGCGCACGCACCCATATCTGTCGGCTTGTTTACCTGTAATTTGCTCCTGCTATGGTTTGTCCACAATGTCCGAAAAATATTCAGCCATGTTGCAAAAAACTAGCAGTAGCAAATTAAGGGTAAACAAGCCGACCATCATCCAGGTCAGAAGACATCATCCGGGGTCTGTAGATTGACCTATAATGATAACAGGTAACTCCAGACTCAACGGGGAATAGCACTACAGTGCCATAACAAAATATTGGTGAAATTAGCAAGTTTCGGAGCAGATAATGCGTTATTTAGAGGCTGTGTTTCGGTGCCCCAGTCACTCCCACTATATGGATATTTGCAGATCTAAATGTCTCCCGACTGATTACATAAAAGTTATATGGGTGAGTAAACAACCATATTTTATGCCAGAAATAAGGTCCAGGTTGTAAAAAAAAGTAGTTCCCCTTTAAGAGCTTCACATGTCCGTACAGGTCTTTATCCGTTCTAGATGTCTTCATGTTAGATGTCTAGATGCTCGTTCGGGGAAACCTCTGACTCATTATGTCCCTGATTCATGCTGAATCGACTAAAAAGCCGCCAACTGGGGTCCGAACAGTGGGAGACAAAATAGGGGCCACCACAACAGACCGAAGCCCTGGCAGTGTCAACCGGCATTTGGCTTAGTGTGTCATACTCTTTGCCATGTTCCACAAGCTTTTCCTGAGCAGTTTTTACAGTGCGGCGGGAAGGCTGCTGCCATTGAGCTGGGCCCTGAGGATGTTCTTGGTCCGTATCAATGTTTAGATGAGAGGTTTGCGCTGAGGTAGGGTCCATAAGATTGCCAGGACCTAGAGCCTCCCAGAAGAACATTGCATTCGAATATAACGATTAATTTTGTCCACTTCATCTGTCAGTGGTTTTAACGTTGTGGTTGTGCAGCTACTGTTATAAAGCTATGCCGATATTTTTTGGGTAAACCTGTTGAGTTGTTAAAATGTCCATCTCTGATATTCTTAGCTGCTACCTCGGCACCGCTGACGAAAATGGAATTTAATTTGTGGTGCTCCAGTCATTGAGAAATGCTCCCATTTGTTTCTTTCTCTGGAAAATACACAGACCCCTCTGTCAGCAGTTTTCACTTGAGCTATTCTCTGACAAATAAAATGTTCATATGAAAACCATTGACAGTTAGGTCTGTAGATTATCCAGAGAAACCACGACATTATTTCTGGAAAGAGACACTATTGAGTTTTTCTAATGTGATTCTTTTTTTTCAATGCTTTGGGCTGCACAAGCAAAATTAAATTTGCCTGAATGCAGAGATAAAAATCACGCAGCACATCTGCATGGCCAGAGATTTAGTGAACTTGCCCATGACGAACTGTAACAAATTACGATTTACATTGGTGTGATGGCGCTCTTATTTTCACATGCGTTGTGTTGCTATATCCACAGTCATATCCACATTGTGTGTTGATGTAAATGTAAACATGTGTTAATAGGCGACTTTCACAGCGCCACCACCATTAGCATTAATGACACATAATGATCCGGAGAACATATTAAATCTATGTTTTCACAGAATAAACATCCAACACCTAAAGTGTGGTGCATTTTAATTACCGTCCTCATCATCAAAACCCCACATTCAGCCTTGCTCTGTCCCATGAATAAGCCATATAGACACTGAAAGTCCACCAGTCCAGGGAGCTTCAAGTAGCTAACCAAACATACAGTGGTATTCTCAAACAACATGGGTCTGCCAACTACAACACTCCTATTTATTTGTGTATTTATCTGGATTTCCTGCATACTTGTCGAGATGCTGGACCTTGTGAGCTTTGCTATCTGAGGCCCGTTTGACAAGGCTTGGCCAGCCCTGGTGGGGTTTTGCCATGTTGCATTAACGTTGGGTTATTTTTCCTGGGGTCTCATAATGACGCCGCTGTCCGTGTCCCTGAGACGTCTCTGTTCTCCCAGCTGCAAGGCAGGTTCCCTCTGACTCTCCCACCAGCAGCGTTGCATTGGACCTGCAGATGCATAGTAAGGTGGAGTTTGTTTTGAATGTATGTCAGTTGAAGTCCACAGAATCCAGGCATTGATGTGGGGTGATTAATTTGCATTTGGGTTAGTGATGCACCTGCAAGTTTTTGCCGTGCGCCATTCAAACCAAACCAAGAAGAAGGGAAACTTGGCGGGGGTGATGGCCAAAATGTTGACGTGTCTATTCTTCAGTCAGATCTGGAGAGGAGATATTGACCTTTTCTTTTAATATCCATCAACAGTAGCTTTGCTAGCTAATGTTAGCATAGAGGGTTAGCATCTGCCATAGCTGGACAATGCTGTCAGCAGCTCTGTCTCCTTGAAGACCCGTTTACATCATTGATTGTGAAAGTACAAATGTAATGTTCCAGATTTTAAATCCTACATATCAGGCGTATGTGATGTTAAACAGAGCAGTCCCGATGATTCTACAAATCGTTCGGGATTGTGCAAGAGTGCATCTGTACAATCTGTACGCTCGCATCAACAGATAGCTTGGGAAAGCTTCAGAACTGAGCGAGGCATGTGCCAGATTTCTCCACGCTAAAACAAGATGGCGCAAGCCACGGGCGCCCTTGCTGCCAAAAACGAGCAGGTTAGCATTGCCGCTGCGTGCGTGCCAGCGTTTACCTCTAAGCGCCAAATGCGCCAAAGTACACAGAGCCGCTAGCCCTGCTGCAGGCTGCACGCTACTCTGGATCACTTGATTAAATAGTATTCTAGTATTTGTTCTTGGATACATCTGTGTTAAATGAAGAAAATAAATTTGCCGCAGCAGACATTCTGAGCAATCACACACACTGCGTAACTGAGCACATTAATATTGGCTCCACTCGGTGCCAGCTAACCATGCCAGTGAGCCAGCATGCATAATACCACAGTGCTGGAGCTGGCACGCTTGAATGGAATGCAGCCATTGCTAATGTTATTAGTCTCACCTGTACTTACACTGTAGCTGCAATTGTCAGATTAGTCACAAAACACCTCTTAGTGTGTTTATTTGGATTCATTTGAGCGGCGCAATATTCGTTATCATCATCGTCATATGAATTACGATCATCAGCGATATTGAAATCTTAAGTTTTTGCACATGTGAGAAGTCATTTTATTTCTTTCTTGGCTTGGATTTAATATATTTCAGCCACATTAAGTATGATGTTATATAGAATTATGCAGTGTGTGTGTGTGCGTGCACTCAAACTCTCAAAAATGAAGCTTTGACGAGGCTTTCTGGTTTCAGTGTGACACTGGTATGTACTGTAGATTTACACTGAATACTTAAATGACGAAGGGTCATTTAAAGGACTCATTCTCATGGGTGTGAGCTTGTATCTTTATATAATTGTGTATACAATATGTATGCTTTGTAATTACAGAATTATACAGGGGAAATGGAAACCTTTCTCTAATTACTTGCAGAAGGTCACAACAAATACTCCACTGTGTTTCAATGCAGCTTTTTTATTTGTCTTTTAACCGAAAACACCCGCATCAGAGATGTCCGTACAGGCTTTATTGCCATCTGTGTCTTTGTGTGCGTAGAGGATAATGAATATACGTTGTCACTGAAGTCATCTGTAATCTAGGACTTTCACAGCTTCTCTTACTGTTATTCCAAACATGTTTCCTCAGTGACATCGTGGATCAAACCGGCCAGCTCTGTCAATGGGGACCCACGCCGCATCTTGTTGGACCCCTGCCTTGCACGTCCCAGCCAAAGTCTTACTGATTGATGCTGGCAGATATAAGCCTCATTTTGGCGAGTGGGGTGTTTGACAGTAAAGTTATATTGTTTCAGTTTTTACATAAAAGAAGTTAGATTCTCATACTATGGAGATTTTGCGAACTGACAACAGCTTTTTAACGTGCAGGAAAACCAAACTGTAAGATGCACATTTGTTAATTAATTAAGCACACGGACAAGCGGTTGTTGCTGATTATTTGCTCCTGTGGTCTACCTGGCAAAAAAAAAAAAAAAGATGGCGGGATGAAATAAACAGCCGTTGCATTCAGGCGTGTGAGTGAATCTAAATAAACATTTCTTTGCTTATCCTGTGGCTTACATGAGGAATGTAAACAGAGTGATTTTCCTCAATGAAAAATTGTTGCTTGGCTTTGGCCATAAATGCGGTTAAACATGCCAAAATGTATTTCATACCTCTCTCTCGCTATGGGCTACTGCCCTTTTCACATCGCAGTCATCAAACTTTAAACGCTGCGTTGGAGTAAAAGCCGAGGCTTTGTCCAGACAGATTCATTTGGTCCTGTTGCGTGGCGCAAGCGAAATCTGTGTCCATCCTGTTTGAACAAAAGAAGATATTTCAGAAAGCAGGCTTAGAAAAAGTGCCTTCCTTTGAATTGGTAATGAGATTTTTTCCTTGAATGGTTCCTTGAAAGAAAGACTCCTCCTAGCGAGAACAAAATCCGGTCAATTCCTAAACATGAATGGATCTGGACAAACAATACAAACAAGGAAATAACTAAAAACATATTTTGTAAACTTTTTTTATCAGCTGGAGGCTTTTGTAGTGAAAAATGGAATACACTGCTGCCTCTACTGGAAGTGAGACTCACTCTTTTGTGCATTGTTTACTTGGAAATTTCATTTCCCCAAGTCTTGTTGGTTCTGGATGGTGGGGGTCAGTAATTGTAATAGCTCAATGCAATTGTAAAATACTCCGGGGATAGGAAATCAAACAAACCTTCAGTGTGGTGTAGATTTACATATATAGTTGTTGTAGTCCTACACCAGCTTAATATAATATGCTAAGTCAGTTTTACACGCTTGATAATTGATTCTATATGTGCGCTGTTTGTACTGTGTTAGATAAACAAGATTCTGAATATGGCCCAGCTGCATTCATACAGTAAATGTAACTTACAATTAACGACTGGTCACAGCTTGGCTTATTTATTTTCTCTGGGTGGTGCGTTCTTGCAGCGATCTGTGTTTTTACACAGCCTCCAACGGGAGCACTAGAAAGCTGTAAAAACACTACCACCACATCACAGCAGTGCATCTTATGAACTAAATTTGAAATGAATTTGGATCACGGCCCAAATGTCTTTTTGGAAGTGTTCTGGTTTTCTTTTTAACTTCCTGCATGCGAGGAGGGAACTGAAATTTTCACATGCATGCCATTCACAAACGGCAGTATTTTAGATGGATTTCGACTTCAGTGTCAGATTGTCACTTTAGAATTGTGCAACATGTACTTTCTTGTTTTGCTCGTTTTTCCCAGTTCTGATTTGTTAGTGTAACGATTGCCAAGGCACAGCAAGACCTCCCAAAACACCAGTAAAATGAAATAATTAGCTGACTACTCTATGTGCGGGGCTAGATGCTGTGTGTGAGACTTCCATGTCTTCAGGAACATTTGGTTATGATGACGATTTATGCAAGAGCAAATCATGTATTTCAACGTAGAGGGCAGTGGGACACAAACATCGTATCACTCCTTACAGTAAGGAGAAAGAAATAGAGCAGCCCTAAAGGGATTCCAACCCAGTGATCCGGTGTTTATATAGACATAAGCAATACGCATTTACTGCATTAGCTCTCCTCTTGTTCTTAGGGCATTTTCCCAAGATATTTCTTTTGTGCGCTTAAGACCGCGTCTGGCCGTGCCTTCTAGAGCCAAGTGTGCTTCACGTGTGCACACATGGCCGAACAGTAGCTTGTTTGTGTTTCTGAATAATCCTTAATCAACAATCCAAACCAAAGCATAGTCTCTCATTATCCCAGGGAGCATGCCAGCTTGGCACACGGTGAATCCATGCCTGTCTGTGTACAACAGCACCGAAGAGGCCCTGACGGCAGCACAGTCAATCCATACTAATCTGCGCGTGTGCTGATTCTCACACAAACCACGCGCACACACGCTGATGAACGTGGAGGATGTGGTGGAAATCTGCGTGAACGGGGACGCACGTGGGCTGAAATACCCGACTACGCAGGCCAGAGCAGGCGTGTGTGCTCATTGCCCACTGTCGAGGCAAGTAAAAGTCGTAAAGAGAAAATAAACACAGGAGTTCACATGGACTGACTCACAGTAATGCGTGCACACACACGCACGCAAGCGAGTTGCATGCATCATTTAAATATAATAGTGGGTTATTGTGGCACAAATGAAGAATGTACAGAAGGATTATTAGGCAAAGTCCTCAAAAGTGCGCTGGATACTGCATGGAGCCATCTTTCTTTCATTAGGCACTGTAAAAACTACAACACTGGCCCTAAGGGCATTAATTACTCTGAAAGTAAGGTCTGTGTGGGCCCTACAGTAGGCACCACACATGGCACTGAGTAGCACATGTTTGCATCTGCTCATTATTGGGGCTTTCCTCTTCAGATCTTTCATCACCACCATTCAGCCCGGAGAGGGAATCCTGAGCTTCTGAAGCCCAGTAACTAACAAAAACAAGTATTATCTCTTGTTTATTCTCAGTTAAAGGCAGCTCCGGCGTTTTCGCCACATGTCTCCCCATCACTCACTCAGAATTTGCCTGGATATTCACTTATTACACACACGTTCACCCACGCGCACACCGTTTAAATTACTTGAGTGACACGCTTCACAGCTCTGACTTCCTTCCACCCAGTGGGAGGAGCTGTCCATTACAGTGACGGACTTGACTTTTTAAAAATATTATTTCATATCAGGCCACGGAGGTTAGAGAGAGACAGACGCTGTCAGGGAGTGATGGATGGGCCTCTTCTAAAAGGCCATCAGGGAAATAATGGACGGCCCAGCGAGCCTTGAAAGCGGCGAGCTAAGCCAGGACAATCTTCGCTCCCCCTCTCATCTCCACAACTGTCAGATTGAAAAATGACAGCAATTAGAAAGTATGGAAATGTAAAGGTGGTTTCACGTTTGATCTGCTGTATCCTGAAGCAGCAGTGGCAGTCGAGGTGATCAGAGGGGGCAGCAGTAGGAGGGGAGGTTAGACTCTGGACAGATGGTGTCAGAGTCAAATCCGAAAAGCAGGAGCAGGGTTACCTGAGATATTTAAAGTGCGTGACCCCCGACACTAGAGCAGTTCGCTTTTGCTGACATCCTTACAAGTAATATATCTTTTTTTACTCTATAGATAAATTTGTTTAATGTTTTTGGGAAATAAGATTTCAAATCCAATCATCATCATCATCATCATCATACGATGTCGTGATTTACAATCCATGATGTCACGCTATAATGTATAATGTCCTTCGTTCAGTTCTTTTCTTAAATGCACAAAACCACAAATGAGATAATCCTCTTTTGCTGGAGTAAAACCATATATGCATAAACATATAACAACATTGCACAACTCCCACTACTGAAGACTTGTGCTCGGTAGACGCAAACATGGTGAATGTCCAATAGAATAGGAGACCGTGGAGACTAAAAGGCATCGTTTACTTGCTTTAAATGGCTTATTTGATTAAGGCATTTTGACTGAGTGTTTCGTCTGACGCCAGACCTGGGACTTGTAATGGAGAATGAGTCAGAGCTGGAGAGAGAGAAGGAGAAAACATGAAGACAAGAAAGATGGAGAAAGACAGAGGCAGATTGGGAGCTTCTTAGTCAACACAAACACTGTCAGACATGCAAACCATGGGCTAACCATGCAGTTCTGCTTCTTATTTACTCGTAGCTCATAGCTTTAGGTCTGGGCTGCAATTTGCCCGAGTTCATTTTCATGAATAAAAATGTGCGAGTGTGTGTTTGACTGGTTGGGTGTTGGTGTTTCTCAACATCAACACAATGACAGCAAAACCATATCCCAACCATTCGTCTCTGGTTCTTATTTGTCTGGCCCGCAATTCGAATGACCCCCCTCCCCGAATGTGCTGAAAACAGAAGGCCGGCGAGGAGTAACGAACACAGTCTGTCCTCGCCTTTGGGTTAATAAGACGATTCAGGCTCTGAGGGAAAGTTCAGAATTCAGCAAAACTCGTGCTATTAAACGGTGACATCAGTGTGGTGGAACCATAACTCACTGGTTTTGAAAACATCTCGCTGGATCTGCGGGTGCTTTTCTAGTGGTTATTGAAGGGAGACAAATAGCAGAGCAGCGCTGTCCACACACACTCGTGGAGAAACGCACCAACACGGAGGTTCTGTAGCGCTCTCTGTTTATTTTCACTTTCTAAAAGTGCTCCACAGTGGAAACTGCTCTGCAGAAACGCTCACTTCAAGCTATAGAAAATATAGTGAACAAGGGATGGTTTGGAAATGCCACAGCATGCAGATACTCGTCTGTAAAGATAATCATTAATGGATTATCTGTATGTGACGGGAGGGGTCCCGTGATTTACCATTTGCTCCCTTGGCCGAGGATGCGTCTTGGACTGGTTGGGACACAGTGTGTTTGTGGGTTTGAGCGTGTTTTTAACTGCTGTGTGATCTTTGATCTAAATGCTGCTAGATTTGATTTAGTGTGCCCATAAGTCAGATTTTTCTCAGTTGGCTGAAAGCATTCAACACTCCAACATGAAAACCTCTGCACCTCTGGCTTAGGGCAGTATACCTGGCAGGAATAACGACCTCTTGAAGCCATAAATTAGTTTAAAAATATTTCTCATCGCGGACATCTTATGGTACAAACAGCACGAGGAATGGCTGTGTTTATATCCACTCTGGTAGCAGAAAAAAAAAGAAGTATTAAGATCTCTCCGTTCTGGGGTAAGAAGGGGAAACAGAGAGAGAACGAGGTTTGGGATGGATGCTGTGGTGTCTTGTGCCTTGCCAATTGACTCGACCACTGGCATGTCAGTCTCTGTCTCTTTGCCCAGACCAGCCATGTTAGGTTGTTCATCTCTCCAAATGAACAATCGCCACCACTGACTCGGGGAGAGGCATGAATGAAAACGGGGGGAAAACATAGGGGCGCCTCTCTGAGGGGATTCGAGTGGGTGTGGGTATTTTTCCTTCAACTTTTCTCCAGCACCACAGCTGATTGCTACCACATTGATGTTGGTTAGTTACTGGGAGAGTATACTCTAGAGCCCGGTGGCCAGACTGGCTTTTTTCCCCGTGGCACCGAGACTCTCATACCGAGCACTGTCCTTCCATCACCACGCCATCACTGTCACGTCCTTGGCTGCAAATCCACATCTCAGCCAGAGGTTTGGAAGAACCGTCAGCAGTTTTTGTTTATCTACTTTTGTGTTTTCAAGTGTCCACAAAGCCAGTAGTTGACAGTCAAGGAATGCAACTAATATTCTTTTTGGATGAATTCATAAAGGCTCTTTTGTTACATGTATGCGTATGACGGATCCAAATCAATTGTTTTCTTTTTTTTTCCCCCCAACCCCAAATCCCTCCACTTTCTCTCAGCCTGTCTCTCCACTCTCCCCTGTCTCATCTCATTGCACATGAGTTGCTTGCTATCAGCCTTCAGCAATATGTTGGACCCATTTTCCAGACCTCTCGAGTCTCCCTCTCTGCGTTTTATAAGAGCAATAACATTATACCCCTGTCTCCTGCAATTTAATCCAGAAATTAGAAGTTGTAAAATTCTGGTGTGTCGAGTCCAGCTTCACGATGGAACTAATTTTTAAAAGTGTGCATTAAACCAAACCAGATTCGACATCACCCCTTGCACTCTTTGTGTTTCTCCCTGTCGTACCCGTGTATGCATGTTCGCTATAGTTTGTCTCGAAACCGTTATTCGGATGTGCAATCACCGCGACAACAGCCACTTGACAGTTTTGAGGGGCCGTGTGGGCGTCTAAACACGGTGGCGAGTTTGGGAGCACAACATCTGCGTTTGGTTTTCGTATCCTAACGTATTCACCTCTGAGCACAGACACGGTCCCTGAACGTTTTCTCTCCCCAGACTCCTGCTTTCACATACTAACACAACTGGAATAACCATAATAACTCATTGTTGCACTGCAGAAAGAAAAAGCAGGACTTCCTACAGGGAGCCTCTCAGGGATAGAAAAAGCTGCCACTTGGAGGTGTGGTACTTGTGTACAGATATATACCATACTGCCATGTGACATTTATGAGAAGGTTTACTGCAACAACAATCAAGGAACACTGTTAGCACCCAATTAGTCCTGTAAAAGCTCTTGTACTTGCACTTTTCCCTCTCGGTATTTCTGACCAGTCCTCTGTGAAAAAAGGAAGAGGTTTCAGTCTTTCACATAATTGTCCACTAGGACGTTGAATAATTTCTCATTTGCATCTCGGTGTTGCGCTTAATCATTCATCCGATCCTAAAGGAAGGTGTATTTGTGTAACATATACGTTGATGTTTCTGTAACCGAGGCCACATATGCCGCACGTGTGGGGAGTCTGGTAAAAAACTGCTTTTCCTCTCGAAAACGAAAACACAGGAAGATGTTTATGGGCCACAGTTGAAGACCCAAGTTCATGGACTTTGGCTTGAGAACCTCGCACTAGCTGCGACCGCTCTCTCTCTCTCCCACCTCACTTTAGACATAGTTCACTTAGATTAAAAACAACGATGGCGATGAGTGGCGTAGAGAGAACAGCGGTGAGATCAGTGACCGTAATATATACAATGTGTTTGCCAGAACTTGAGGTAATACAGGGTTGCTTGTTTGAAGAGCAGAATTTCGGCTTTTATCGGAAGACCTGCCATAAATCTCGCCAACGCTGGAGCGGTGTTTCTTTGATACGACGGCGAAAGCACAGCGCCTGTCCTACGATGAATTTTTTTGCGAAATGAATGCAAAGTTTCTCTTATAATGCTTCTGGGACGCCGTCCAGCTCACTCTGAAGTACTGAAGCACTAAAGACGGCACTATGGTGGAGGGTCCACATTGCAATAGAGGTAGCTGCTACAGAGATTGATCTTTGTTCTCGGACTAATACGCTGCGTTATTATTAAAAATGAGGAACTCTGGTTACTGGTTCTTGTGGGACTTTGAGGGGAGGAAATTATGATGAAAGTGGTCCAGCGCAAGCCGCAGATTGGGCACTTTATTAAATGGACATGTCCAGTGGATGTATCGAAATGGGTTGCTGTAAAGAGGTATTTCCTCGAGGCCGTCAGACTGAGCTTAGATTGAGTGATGTGGAGGCTTTAAAGGGCCCGACAGGCTTCTGCACTCGGCTGTATCTTAAGGTTGCTAAAGCCTGCAGTTATCTTGTTTTTTTCCATGTACTCAACCGGCTCAGCGGGCTGCCAGTTGAAACCGCACCGCACAGCCCTCATTAAAAAAGGCAGAGGTTTATTCCCACATTAATATTTCTGAATCCGGCTTTAGTGCTTTCCTGTTTTCTCTCTAAGCTCTTTCAAAAAAGGTCTGAAAACACTGATTATTTTCATTGTCAACAAAACAGTTGACACAAGACACTGTCTCCTACCCAGAGCTGACATCTCCGTATTTCTTTTTTACAATCATATGGACGAACCAATAAATGACTGCAATAACTCAAAGTTTAAATCTGAGCTAATCGCTTAATCGTCTCATCCCTTCAACACTTCTTTAAAGTTGTGTCATCGGCTTTAACTTTACTCCTTCCCTTTTCTCCTTTATCGCTTCCTTGTGCCATTCTCCTTTTCTAATGTATAGCTGTCTATGTGCCGTCCAAGTTCTTCTTCTTCATGCTCCGGTAGAAAGTGATTAGGCAGCGTCAGGCATCACTGGTTATTTGGGTCTCGGGGGTTTCTCATCAGAGCGACTGTGTATGGGTGTCTTATTCTCAGAAGGAAGAGGCTTTATCACTGTTTTTGTTTAAACCGATTTGGCTTGGCTGATTGAAGGATGTTGCTCCACAGATGTGTGTGTGCATTAGTGTATGGGTTGAAGTTTTGTTGGGCGACGGTGGGCAGTAGAATGGCTCGACGTGCAGGGCCCCCGCTGTGTATGAGCTTGTGTTTGTGCGTTTGAGTGTGTACATATGTTTCGGCAGAGGCTCGTGTGTGTACGGCTGTATCCGCATCTTGCCCCGGGGGCGGCCTGAGTGAGGACATGATTGATGACTTGTGTACTGCCGAGAAAGTCTTTTAAATGAAAGCAAAATGGAGTTCAGGATGTATGACTTCATCAGACCTGCCTGGCTCAAAGTGAGGTTAATAAAATGTGGCAAACTCCTCAATTTCGGGCCAGGCCATGCATTTTATTTCACAATAAGTCCTTTGCTCAGCCGTGTCAGTGCACTTAGCTTTCAGTATTTTGAGTGCGCAGACACGGGATGGTCTGCTGTAACTGAGCTCATTGTTATGCCATTAAGGCCGTGAATTATCGATGCATTTTAGAGGCATCAGGCTCGTGTCTGATCTGTCGGCGCTGACATAATACAGTGCTACAGGGCAGATTTACAGTAGATGCAATAATGAAAGAGTATATTGCAATTTTACTACTACACGGTTCGTAAAGTTTTGAAAAGCTTGTTGAAAAGAAAGGCAATGTTCTTATTATAGAAAGGTCGGACTAGTCTGGGGTTGAAATGCATCAGTTCTTGCTGGGACTTCAACTGCAGATCATTTAAAATTTCTATAGATTGTCATTTTCAATGTAACTAAAGACTGTTTTTATGTATGCATCAGCAAACTGCTGTTTAGTGGCAAGCAAATCAGTGAACATGCTGTAATTCATTATTCTTGGTCAATGAAAATTCAAAATAGCTGCTTATTTTTTTCCAGTTGTTATTTTTCGGATTAGGCGCAGATTGAGTCAAGGTTGAACTGATTAGATTTTGGAGGACAAAGGTCAAATGTCATTGTGACCTCATAAAACAAGTTGTTTTTGGCTACGACTCAAGAATTCATCCACTTATCTTGACAAAACTTGGGCCACGAATGTCTAAAGATATGAAGACACAGAAAAGACATTAAAGAATGTTGCCTTTCGTCGCTTATGTCTCTGTCAAAAAAGTTGCACACAACGCAAAGACTACAGGCCAGCAGGAATATATGTTTTGCATCTGCAAGAAAAGAAATGATTCTTTGTACCAAGAGGAGGCAGCAGTCTGTATTTGTTCTCCGCTGCCGTTTCAACGCGATGAAAGCTGCCGACGGGGGTCGGCAACGGAGTGTTTGTTAGGTGACGCTCTACTGTCTGGACAGACTTAGAAGTAAACTGGATCTGAATCCAAACTCTTGCATAAAGCTTGTTACATACTCCCCAAGAAGCGAGAAATTTGTTCTCACTCACAAGAAGTTCAAGTGCTGAACAAAAATGATGTCACTTCGTTCTCGCAGCCCGAGGAGCGAGAACAAACTTATGTGACGTCCATAAGCGACATTTTGCTGCGGGACTGTGTATGTTGCAGGAAGAAGAAGTCAGATCTCTGCAGCGGACTGGTGCTTCACTTACAGTGTTTCAGCTCCAACTGCTCCAACCAATGCACAAACAAGAAAATGAGAAGGAATAAAATAAAATTTGGAATATGGTTTGGATTGAAGTCACGTCAAATTGTATTAAGTGTTGAAACTGCAAATAGTCTCCGGGACACACTGCTGGCCTTCTATCCCATCGGCTAGTTGTTTCCAGCTGCAAATCAGTCCTGTATCTGTTGCACAACAGAATGGCCGAGAGTATTTTAGGTTCTGATGAGTGCAGCTGAGAACCAAATCCTCCCTGGCCACCGACACCTGCTCTCTCCTCTTCGTTCGTAGCTTTTGCACGAATATAATTCCCGAACAGGTGATGGCCTTGACAGACACTGTATGATTATCTCAAGGTTATCTTTTGATTATCTTGCCCCTGGTGGAATGCAGAGGCCTCCTTTCAGCATTATTCGGATCTCTCAGAAGTAGAAATTCTTTCCTCACATGAAGAGCCGCATTATCTTGTGCATCTTTGCTTCGAGCATGCAAGCTGCTGACAACACTTCTCTAGATTACGCCTTGAATTGACATTTCCGTCTCCTCTCGTTTCCTGATGTTGCTAGGAGCTTCTTTTCCTTTTCCTTTTAGCTTCTGTCAGATTATTTTTTTATCACACATTAACATAACTTTTTTTTGTGTATCTCCAGATTTCTTATTAGCTGTTCAGTTTTATAGACCTTATAGAATATGGTGTACCTTTGTCAATCCGGTAATTGCTAATCGTGTGCGTTCATGTGAACCCAGGACTGTTAGCATGCATGTATGTATGCGTTGTGCTACCTCAGGTGTCGTATAATGTGGTAATAGTTCTCCAACCCTGTCAGGATTAGACTAATGAAGTCAATCAGGTGTGTGTAACGCCACCCTTCCACCTGCTCTGGACCTGCTGGGACAGGGGCTGGAGGAACGCACAGGAAGCCAGTTGAACCCCAGGGGTCTTCATTGCATATTTAGATCCTCCTGAACGCCTCAGGTGCGCGCAGGGCTCTGTTTGATCAGAAAACTCCCTGGCTCGATATCACACGGCTTCTGTATGCTAAAATATCCGTTCTGTGGGTTTAGAGCGCGTGTTTATGAGTGCTCATTTGCATTTTTGTGGAAGCTAGTGCACTCAGTCAAATCCTAACGCTGGATGAGTGGAGAAAGGCCAGCGTGATATTCCTGGACAGAGCCTGAGGGAAGAAGTTGGACGGCGGCGACTTCTCACCTCGCTGTTGAATGTACATCTGTGTATCCAGCATCTGTGGTTTTGAATGGTGTCTGTGTATCACGGAGCACGCGCGTGTATGTGTGACATCAGAGCCTTGGCCTGAGAGGTAAGCCGGCGGAGGTTAGTCTGTGTTATTGCAAAGATTATCAATGGCTGCCGCTGTGTCAGGACTCATTGCTCCTCATAAGCCCAGGAGTGTGTAATCCATCATGTGTACACCGATCAGCCACAACATTATGACCACAGAAAGGTGAAGTGAATAACATTGACCATCTTGTGACAATTCAGTGTTCTGCTGGGAAATGTTTGGACCTGGCGTTCATGTGGATGTTACTTAGACATGTACCCCACCCTATAGCAATGACACTCCTTGATGGCAGCAGGATGCAGCCTGACACAGGCACAAACACAAAAAACACGACAAACAGGTTGACCCGGCCTCCAAATTCACTAGATCCCAAACTGATCAAGTATCTGTGGGATGCACTGGAACAAGTCTGATCCAGAGACCCCTCCCCTCAACCCATAGGACTCAAAGGACCCCCACTAACAACATTCTGCTACACCTCAGACACCTCAGAAGACCCATGTTCATTCTCTGATGAGCCACAACTGTTCTGGAGGCACAAGGGAGACCTACATGATATTAGGAAGGTGGTCATAATGTTATGCCTGATCACTGTATTTAAGCCCAGATGAATTTTAATGCAAAAACGGAACCCCCCTCCTACCCACCCCGGCAATGTCGCTTACAAAAGTGCCAAAAAAATGACAAAGTTGCATATACATATGTTGCATATGTGCTTGCTGTTGCAGCATGAGGGTGTTTGTGTTTGTCCAGAGAGCCATTAAAGTCACAAACAGTTGGCAACGACTCAAATCATAAAGTGGGGGGATCGCAGGCTGATCTAAAACAGAGCAAAGAAGAATTCAAGATAAGTCCCTGTGAGAGACTACTGGAGGAAAGTCACAGCAAGACCAGCAGACGTATCCTCTGTCACTGTCCCCTGTGTGCGGGCCGGTTTTCGTTTAAGCTGAACTGTATGCGCGTTAGACTCTACACAGGTTCTCCGCGTGAAGCCGGCTACAATGAGGAGATTGTATGCGTCCAAAGGGTGTGAAAACATTCCTGTTATCACTATGGAAAACTCTCCCAGCTGTCATCAGATGGGGGGAAATATTATGAGTCAGTCTGCCGGCAAGTGTGTGTTACCCTGGGACAATCCTGCTATGTTTATTTTTTGAAACAGTAGACGGTTAGCTTCCACATCACACAGACCAGGATCCCTCAGCCACAGCATCGACCTCACTACTGTTTCTGCATGTGGATGCGTTCGGGGAACGCGAGGTGCCTGCGCCTGTGTGTAGGAGTGAGAGAAAAGAAAGTAAAGGTTATGTTTTCAAAAGGTGTGCACGAGGCATAGGAGAATGACTTTTAAGATTAGCAGGGGGATCAGAGAATGATGAATTTAATTACAACAACATGGAAGACCTAATGTCAAAACCACAAATTTGACAAGACGGCTGTTGTTTGTTTAGTCTAAAGCAGCCAAGGAATTAGTCATTGCCCAGACCTCACGTTCTGTCCTTGTAGGCGGCGGCCTGCGTTCATGAAGAAGCCATAAGTGAGCCAACTGTCAATATTGTTACAGCGTATATTTCTCCTCGCAGATTTCCCTACTTTCCATTGTGTTCTTCCAGTGTTTGGCCCAGATTCTCTTTACAGATTTAAGAAATAAATAAATAATACATTCATCAATCATTCTCAAGGCTGTTTACGTATTTCATCAGCATTTAGTTTGAACAGGAGGCCGTGTGTATTGATGAGATTAAATTTTTGATTGTGAGGCAATTTATTATTTTCGCCTCTGGTGACAGAATTTTCCTTTGTTAGACTCGGTTTGATTGATCAAAGGGACAGTAGTTGGGAGTCTGTCCAGCCTTCCAAATTTAGAAGATTAATCGTTGACAAAAAGGGGACGTTTGCTCTATAATTGTTTTATTTAAAAAGAAGCAAAAATTGCGGAAAATCAAATGACAAATAAAATACAGCCTTTGTTGGTTACTGTTTCGGCTTTGTTGATATTGGCCTTTGTGGTGAGAGATGGCGTCAGCACCGAGCAGCACTGCTGCTCTCAGGCCCCAGCATATGGGTGATCTATCTGGTCCCATCAAAACAAAACGACACAAGCCGTTTCCCGTGCACACATGGAAAGCATTGGATCGCGCTCAGAAGCAACACCCGCGCGCACGCACACACACATGCGTGTAAAAACAGTAAAAAAAAAAAAAAAAAGGTAAACTGAGCTTCCAGATGACTATCTGCCCAGGCTCTCAGGTTACAAGAACAAATTTTCCAAAGCAGCATTTTCATTTTAGTTTTTCCCCTCTGTGGCTTATTTGCCATTTGGAGACCTGTCGCATGTTTCCATTAGGCCTGAGTTACGCTTGGTCAATTTTCCTTTTTAAATCGTAACGCTTTAAAAGTTTCAACTCAAAGTTTTTACAGCAGTCTAACCTTTAGAAAGTCCTAAACTCAGTTCGTTAACCCTTTATAGGGCACCCATTGAAATACGTGGAAATAGAAAATCAAGGTCAGGGTGGAACAGTGGTGTCGTGATGAAGCCTCACAGCAAGAAGCTTCCAGGTTCAGATCCAGGCCTGTGTATGCGTGGGTTCTCTCCAGGTTCTCCGGCTTCCTCCCACTGTCCAAAGACATGCTCATTAGGTTAATTGGGGAGTCTAAATTGGTCGTGGGTGCGCATGTGAGTGTGAATGGTTGTCTACTGGTGACCTGTCCAGGGTGTCCTGCCTCTCGCCTGACAGCTGGGATAGGCTCCAGCCCCCCAGCAACCCTTCACACCTAATAAAACAGCTGCAGGGGTGGGCATTGCAGACCTTTCGCTGATTGGCTGCGTGAAAACCGCCAGCTTCTCAACCTCACCTGAGATGGTTCCTCGCCCGATAAAGGCTCAACCCTTTTTGACTTAAAGTCCACTGTGATGCACGCCACACGCTAATTCGTATGTTTTTAAATGATTACTTCTACCAAATAAGCATTAAATGTTCACAGCTCTGTGCCACCTTTCAATGACAGATTCACCACATGGCCTCCAGCAGACTTTCTCTATAATTATTAAAAAAACTAAATTTGACATGAAACGTGAAACAATGTTAAGAATATTTTGACAAAACATTGAGAGTAGAAATGTTCAGAGGTTAAGGGGTTAAGCTTTATTGCATGTGGAGGCCAGTGTCCTCTAACTAAACAAAGACTCAGTTACAGCGGTGCTGATGCCCCAGACCCTGAACTTTTATGAGTGTGCTGAAAGGCCTGCTGATGGGAGGGTACACAGATGGATGGTGGTCAGCGGAGGCTACTGGGCAGATGACAGCAAGCCCTCCTGTGGGAAGCAAGCAGTAATAATGAGCGAGGAGGCTTTTGAAGGGGAAGGCCATGACCTGGCTATGTAAGCTGTTGGCAATGGGTAGTAGATGAGTTTAGAAGAAGCACTACGGCCTTTGGTAGCGTATAAAGAAGCATATGTACCTGATCCCAAAGTGACTATACATAATATGTATACGGAATCGCTCAGCTTATCTTATTTTCATCTAAATTCTCAGTATGTTTGTGTTAAAGGTTGGCTTCTGTTCATCAGAGCGTTTCCTTTCCTGCTATGACTTGCTGTGTCATGCTGTGTGTGAAGCACCCATAATTTCTCATGCGTGCACTCGCCGTAACCCTGACAAACACACATATCACTCCAAAGTTACCTCGAGCCTTGGCTTCATTACACTCAAGTTCACCCGGACTGCCCTTTGAAGTAGACGAAAAAAGGCTTTCACTTTATCTGCTGCTTTATGTGACACCCCAGGGACAGAAAATTAGCTCGCCGCCCCGAACAAATCTCAGAGAAACGCAGGCGGACGCTGAGTGAGTGTGCTTACTCTTACGGAGTCCAAACTCCTATCGACATTCATCTCACCTCCCTGAATGTTAAACATTTTATACATATATATATATGACTCCTGCAAAAACACCTGATGGCGAAGAAATTCAAAATTTATGTAGCCAGGAAGTTTGGCAACGGATCTTGATATTCCTCCCCAGCTGCTTGTAATTGTTCCACTATCCAGAGTCGTTTCTCCAAACCAAGCGCCCATCCCCGCGATCACAGCCAGCGTCTTAACAGTAGCCATGTGTCCTGAAGTGCACTCCGTGGCTCTTGAGTTCACGTTCACTCAGACCGTATCTGCACGCGCTATATAAACTTGGACTCATTAGGACGGAATCACCGCAGGTCTTTAAGACGTTGGCTTGAAGAGAAAGGCTTTTGTTAACGGCGCGTCTCGTGCCTTTTCATTTATCACCGTGAAAAACGGTGCCCCTGCAACTCCTGCTGATTCTATATACATTGGTAATGTTTAAAATGTGTGAAACGTTGATTTAAATAGGTATTAGAGAGATATTTGATATTCACAACTCGCTCTCGGATCTTGGTTTCAGGGGGATTTGGGTGCATTACTCCAGGTTCGTTCCACATAGTTTTCTAAATTTTTCTCATGACTCTGCATTTAAAATGAGCTTTTCTTGCAGCCGCCTCTTAAATGCATGAATAAAATATGGTTTAAACATTAATTCTCCACTAATAAAACATGGGAACTTAAAATATGGCATTATCTTTGTGTTATCTTTGTGTAAGTGTTCTTGTCTGCTAATACGTACATGGAACTTAACAAACACAAGAGACGTGTGTTTAATCATATCCCTGATTTTTCACCACAATTAATAGCTGAGGCAAATTATTTATTAGACTTAACAGTGTTGAGTGTGTGTGTGTCTTCTCTCCCCTGTCCTTGGCTGTCACTGTGTCCATATGTTACAGATTAAACTCCTGGCGGAGGCAAAGGGGAGGACTGTAAGAGGTTGACACCAGAGGAACACTTACCTGACTTTAACAGCCTCTTTTACTTGCCTGCCTTAAGAAATAGTTTGTTTAATCAATTGTAATTGCCTTTAACTTTTCCTGCCAACTGTGAGAAAAAGCTCAGTAAGTTGTAAACCTATAGCTCAGCCTGTCTGACTGTGGGGTTGCTGCTGCTTTAGAGCTTTCTGCATGGGTTGCCATGGCTGAATTAAGGCCCGGTTGCCTTTAGAGGGGAAACAATGAAACGATAAAATCGACACCCTCTAGCAAAACCTAAAGGAGCAAATGAATGCGATTACAAATATCCCGACACTTCCTCTCTACTTTTATACAGTACCTCTCACGTACAGTGGCTTTAGGGCTGCCGTTAACTTTATACACTCTTCACTGCTGTGCTCTGTCATGTTAAGTATTTATTTATTTTTTTATATATTATTTTAGTAGCACTCATATCTTTGATTACTGTACCATCCTTGTCACGACCTGGCTCATGAGCCATGACAAAACACAATGGGACACGGTCTAAACGTAAAGGTAAACTGATTTATTTAAAGTAAAACAAAGGAACTAATGAGATTTGAGTGTGAGAATCAGTGTGTCTGTTGATGGGTGCATGATCATGTATGTGTAGTGTTGAAAGGTGTTAACAAAACAAACAAGCCGAAGCCAACAGAACCAAAGACCCAGGATTGGAATCCAGGCGGCAGATGAGAGAGAGAGAGAGAGAAAGGACTGTGACTTCCTGCTTTTAACAAGTCAGGGAGACTGGCCAGGTGCTCCCACTTGTTCCAAATTGGACCCGCCCACTGAGGTACCTGCAGGAACACACAAGACAAGACAAGGGGGAAAAACACAAATACAGGCCCTAGTGGCAGGTGGCCGTCACATCCTACATGGCTGTAGTTTCCACAATGTTCTTTCAGTGTTTAGAGAAATGTAATGACTACAAGTAATGCAGTTTTCTTACAACATGAGCATCATTTTAAAGTTATTTTTGGGGGGTTTTCTATGCCTTTTTTGTGAAAAAAATAAATAAAAATAAAAAAAAACTCATAGCACAGAGACACAACTGGTACAGAACATCAGACAACAAGGGTTCTATGGCTGGATATTACCAAGTCTGGAAGGAGGTATATGCTTGTAAATGAGAGATACAAAGATAGAAATGAAAAAAAAAAAATTATAATAATAATAATAATAAAGAAAAAAAGAAAAAAAATGCCTGAAGGAGACATTAAAAAAAAAAAATACAGAATAGTGTAGTAATATTATAATAATATATTGCATATGGCATAATATGAAAACAATTAATGCAGTAGTAATGGCAGGGATGGATGATTTGTATATGTGGTGTGCACACACAGACAAGTGCCTGTGTCCTTAAAGATTAAATTGTAGAAACAGGGAATAAGGTCCATTATTGGAGGCCTCGCCCCAGATTGGTGCAGTGGAGTTATTTTATTTTATTTTATTTTATTTTGATAGGTGTTAGTGGAGAGAGACACAGTAAGTGATGGGCCGAGCTTTGACGCCAGGCAGCCGCCAGTAAAACATAATAAAAAGCCTCCCTCTTCTTAAACTTCTTCATCTTCTTTTTCTCCTCCGTTTCTTTTGGCCGCTCTGACGCTATCCAGTTGCCATTTTGACGCTACAGGGGTGTAGTTTTGGTTCATGGCAGAGCTAAAAACAAATAACTACAAAAGATCATCTAAAAAATGCCTGGGTCGAGACGTCCGTAGCACACAGCGGGGATCGCAGGCTGGAATCTAAACTGCACCACTGCAGCGAGGACTATAGCCTCGGCAGGGTGTCGCATCATTTTGAAATGAACAATTTACAGATCACCACGACAATATGGGTATATTTTTTTACTTTTATATACAAATGAAAGAAACATCTGTTCTCTAACCAGTTCCTTATGAAGAAGCAAAGGCCTGTTAATGCTATACAGTCTATATGTCACCAACACACACACACATGTTCAACACGTCCTACTGTGTAAATATTCATGTTCATTCCAGTAAATTCTACTGTTATTTATCCTTTCTCTTTTCATTAATTTCACTTCATTTTCTGGCAATTAGCACCTTCTAATGTCAATGCGATTTTATCACCTAGGAGAAAATATCCAGGGCTCAAAACTCAGGACGGTGTGGGAGCGCAGCCGCTCGGAAAATGACACAGTGTGCCACAAAAAACACCGAATATCAAATGGAAATACAGACAGTCTTGTTTTCCTTTTTCGTGGGTCTCCTTTCTTTTATTTCTCTTTTACTCGATTGCTTTTATGCTATTTCGTTTTTGAACATGTTTCTGGCAGCGGCACGCTCTCTGACTGGAACAGATGTTGTGCTTGGATTTCAGTGGCATTGTTCTGGTGTAACTGCAACAGTATGTATGAATACGATCAGCGGTTTTGGCGAAAATGAGTCTCCATCCCTTCGGTTTCTCCTCCATGTGATTAGGACGGAAAGGGCAACGGAGGTCTCCAGCCCACCCTGTCTGTGGAAGGACCTGGCTCCAGCTCCACATCACGCTATGTGTGGGTGGGGATGTGCCTGTCTGTGTAAATACCACCTGTCCAAATCACAGTAGGGTCAGGAGGGGATTGTCAGGTGACTGTTTGATCACAAACTTATCTGGGATGCAGATGTTTCCCTTTACAAGAAATTCACTTCATCTGTTCCCTTTTAAAATCATAGTCATATACTAAAAATAAAATGCGGCTGAGAAGATTCAAATTAAAGCAGAGATTTTCCATTAACTGGATCTGTCCAACAGCGTTTGTTTCTCGCTGCACAGATGCGTTTTCGCGAAACGCTGCACCACGCTTTGATATTCAGTTTCGTGACGTGGTCGGATTTAGAGGAACAGTTTGACAGGCGAAGAAAAACATTGTGGTAACAAAATACCAATTAATTAATCTTTGTTTGATGTGAACCAAACCAGTGCACAGTTCCACAATGACAATTTTTTAGTTTTAAAAGGTGGATTACATGTTGGACAGTTCCTAGGCTGGAAGCAGATGCCAGGCTACCAGCCAAGAATCCGAGTCGCTGCACTGAGCCAAGAAATAATTTGTCACAGTCTGGCACATAACCCCTTGTAAAACCTAAATATGTCTTTTGTCATGCATTGGTTTATTAATGCGTTATGCAAATAAAGCTGGACTCAGGTCACCTTGGATAGTGTTGCGCGTCTGTTTACATTCTTTATGTCGCGTTCTTGTTTTTGTTTGTCGTCATTTCACTCCCTACCGGCGAGAGTTGAATCAGCCAGTCGAGTCGCTTAAGAAGAAGGTAATTACATCAGACATGTAGTTTTATGCAAAGAGGGGCAGCCTGTTTTTATGGACTTTATGCTAAGCTAACCGGCTGCTGGATGTCGCTTCATATTTACTGTACATGTATCTTTATTAATCTGTCATTTAATGCCAAGTCTGCTACTAGAGAGACATTATACAAAAAGATGAGGAGCCGGCTGACAATGGCTGTGTGTCAAACAGTCTCTGCAACCGTAATGGTAAAATGATTGGATATAATCCATCATTCTCTATTTCTGTCTTTGTAATCACTGTATTCGGACTATCGGGCTATCCGTAGTAACAGCAGTTTGTATATCAAGCCCCATCCACTATACACTGACTGCACTCATACAGACCACAGACTATACAGTGTACAGTATGCGGTTTATAGAGCTCTGATTGTAGCCCCTTTACTGTAAACTCTAACTCCAAACTTCTGTGGGCCGTCCTGACCAGATATGAGCACAGCGAGCAAGCCAATCAGCTTTGATCACATTGAAAAAGGCCAGGCTTTGGAGCGGACGAAGCCGAAGTGGGTTGCTGTTTGTCAGCAGTGGGGAGGCTGGTGCGCTGAAGGGTGGAGAGGAGTTTGGTCGGAGAGTTCAGTCATATCTTTTGACTTCCTTTGTGAGATTTATTAGCCGCAGATAAGGCTGATAGCCATCTGCAGCCACGCTCAGCATCACTCAGCCAGCCAGGGCTGATCCGCTGCCAAAGCACACAGAATGATACATTCCTTAATGTGTCTGGTAAGAGAGAGGAAAAAGAAAAAGGGAATCAGTGAGAGATTTGTAGGGGTCATATTATGGATCTTTTTTAGAAACCTGTTTCTGTTTCATGTTCTAAAAACAGCAGACGTCTGCAACTGAGCGTGTGTGTGTTTGCTAACGCGCACGCATTGGACCTAATTATCCAACAAGCGCACAGTGTGTGTGTGAAAGAGGAAGAGAGACGTGATAGCGTTTTAATGACAGGTAATAATGAGACTGAGTCCGTGAAAATACACCCCTGAGATCACTGGCGATGACACACACACGTACACCAACAAGCACGCGCGCACACACACACTGTGTTAAAGTAATTGGCCGATGGTCTGAATGAAATGTGGCTCGCTGTGAGCCTGCTCTCTGCTGGACAGATCAGCTACAGTGTGATGTGAAGTGTATGTAGCAGGTAGTGTCCTTCCTCTCTCAGCTCCTCTATCTAAACGAAGAGGATGGGACAAGTCAAATAAAGACACAGTCAAGGGCTTTCTTTCTTCCTTTAACTTGAGTATCTTTGCGTCCAAAGCGCCCTCCAGACTAAAGGGAACAAGGGATTTGGAATCTCGTTGACACAAGGCCGCAGAATGAACTTTACGCCTCAGTAAACGTGATCCAAAACACACACTATGCATTTACATTTTTTCCGACATCTGCAATGCATGTTGTGATTTCAGTTCCAAAAAATTGCCGTGCAGTTAATTTCATGTGATGGTTAGTATTACAGAATCCATCATGTTCTTAATCCCCTCTAGCCAGGATATCTCTTTTGCAGACTTGTAGAAGTGGCGTCTATAGCGTAGCTCTGGAGGATTTTGACAAACCGTTTTTTTTTTTTTTTTTTAACAAATCGATCTTTGTTGCAGCTTTGGAGTAACAATAGGTTTGTCTTTTCTCTAAGTAGAAACAGTCATGCAACTATCACAATTTGCACTTGCCCTGGCAAACCTGTGAATGCATAAGTAACTAGTTTATAAACTCCTGGAAGTGAGAGCTCACTTTCTGTTGCTTCTTTTATTGTTGTTGGACCTAAAATGCTTCCCCCGGCACTGACCTTAACCCCTCACTGGCACTTGACCACACGATACCCCTGTCTATCTATAACCCTGTGTGTGATGCAGAGTGAAACAATAAGGGAAACAGTGGGAAAGTGGATTATCATTGATAGAAATAAACCGCCCCTTTCATCTGCCACTCTGTTAGTCTGGGCCATAACAGAGTTTCCAGCCGCACAAGTTTTTGATGCTATGTTTGTGGTGAAGTTGGAAACTGGGGCCATATAACGTGAACATTGGGTATTAGATTCACATAAAACAATACAAGTTGGAACCCCTGAGGTTTCTTTTTTTTTCTAATGGTTATGGTTGGCGGTGGGACAGAGCACAGCTGGGAGGGTTTTAAAAGTGGGCATTTAACAATGCAGCCATAGACACTTTCTCCTCTTTCACCAGAAAGGTTTTCATTAGTCTGCTTTGGAAAAATGTGGCAAAGCGTTTTCAACAAATTTGCAAGGTTAGAATGTCGGCGCTTGTTTAAAGAAAAACTGGAAACAATTCAATTTAGTTCAATTCAGTTTTAGTCTTCAGTTCTATAACAATACAAATTGTCTCGAGGGGCTTAACAAAACCCAGCCTCAAACACCCCCCAGAACAGGCACAAAGGCGACGGTGGCAAGGAAAGAGTTCCTTTTAACAGCAAGAAACCTTGAGCAAAGCCCAGCTCATATAGAGGGACCCATTTACTTGAGATCGGCTGAAAAGAGAGAGAGGACAGCAACAGGAGGAACGACATAAACATACATCTGACTACAGCGTACATGATAATCTAATCGTGATAGATAATGATGGAATATAAGAAGTATCAAAGGCAGGTTGGAGAATGATGCATTCAGGTACAAGTTGATCACTGCAGGCCATGAAGACAGTGCAGGTATTGCCAGTTTTCTAGCAAATACATATCATAGGTTAATAATCTATTGTTATTGTTATATATTTTCTTTAATATAGCTTAGTCTCTTGGAGGCTTGAAATGAAAATCAAGAAACACTGCACGGCTTCATTGCCACCATTTTCTGCTTGTTTATTCTTCTAATGTGTTGCACTTTATAAGAAAAGTACCACTGTGATTCTGTGAACCGAGTGTTTTAAAAGATGCATCTGTGAGTGTTTTCGGCGTATTTAACAGAATGGCTCCTCCACGACGAGTGACCATTAAACGTACAGCGCGTTTACATTGCAGCCCTTTCTCAAGGAGTGTAAAGATAATGGCAAACTCCAGGGGAGGAGATTTACAAGGGTTAATTGGCGTTGCTAATGGCAATGCTACATGTTGAGCGCATAATGTTGAGGATGTGGGATTCTCCGGCAGAGATAAGACCACCTCCCAGGATGACACTGCCTTGGCTTTCTGTGGGAGAATTTTCATTTCAGACTCACTTTAGATACTTTATGTATGGAAGCAAGAGATGTAATGTATTTAAAGTGCACTCGCTCAACAAAGTATTAAAATATACAGTAGTAGACTAGCTATGTATAAAAGTGAGTATTACATCAAATCAGTGGTAGTATTGACAGTAATGCAGATTAAGTACCCTGTTTAGACAGCGTACAACACAATTTGGACATTTTTTTGGACATTGTGATTGTGATTCTTTCTCATGTGTCCTGTCCTCAATATCCCTCAATGTGGACACACCAGAGTCTTCCAGATAGTCGGGTTCAGAATCAAACATCATTACTTTACTCATGGAGGTCCGTCTCTACTTGTGGAAAGCGCCTCCACTGTTAACTCCTGCTTCTCTTCGAGCAGATAATCGTGGTGACGTTGATGGTCATTTGCCAAGAGCTTCAGCCATTAAAATGGAATTACTGTTTTATTACAACTTGGACCTTATTTCTGGCATAAAATACGATCGTTTACTCACCCTTTGGTTCGTCCACAACCTCAGAATCGGAAAAATATTCAGTTGCAAAAAACTTGCAGTGGCAAATTAAAAGTAAACAAGCCGACCGTTGCGGGTGCTTGCGACGCTCAGAGATGACATCATCCAGGTCAGAAGACATCGTCTGGGGACTGTAGGTCAATCTACACCATGTAGGTCAACCTACAGACCCCAGACGATGATAACAGGTAACTCGGGACTCAATGAGGAATAGCACTAGCGTATCATAACAAAATATTGGTGAAATGAACGAGTTTCACGGCAGATAATGCGTTATTTAGAGGCTGCCTTTTTGGTGCCCCAATCACACTATTACACTATATGGATATACGCAGATCTAAATATCTCACTATAAATTATGCAAAAGGTATATGGGTTAGTAAACTGTATTTTATTGTATCCTAAATTGTATTTTATGCCAGAAATAATGCCCAGGTTGTAAAAAACACTAGTGAATGCTATATTGACTCACTATTGCTACTTGAGGAACAAAGTGGTACGATGAGACTGGCTGTACCCGGATTAGCTGGTTTGCATGTTAGCTTCGCCAGGTGTCTCTGCAGTATAATGCATAGGTGTCCTTGACATAACATTAAAACTGTTATTTCTTTACCTTCTCCTGAGTTTTAGTACATTTATGAATGACTTGACTGAAAAACCTTGTGTTGCACCTTTAATTGAGAAGAAACGATGTTCCCTTTCCATTACTTGACAAGACCCAGACTGCCAGAAACCAGTGGGTTTTTATGCCCATTTAAATAACATTTATCAAACTAAGAGTTTAAATGCCGTATAAACAAACAAACAAGCAATCAGTGAGGACAATAAATGAGCTTCAAATTAAATTGAGTAAGGCAGTAGCAGCAGAAATAAACACGCGCACGGATATCAAACACTCCCGCGGCCGACTGTGCGCCGCAAAAATGCCACCAGCTTCAGGGAGACTCCTCAGTATCAGACACAGTGATCCCTCAAACCATTAATGTCACATTCACATCATTCATCACTGGTGTCTGTGATGCTGTGTACATTCTTCATGTAACGCAGGCTGCGATCCAGACATGTGGGGGAGAAGGGACTCAAGGATGGGTTAGAAACAGACAGAAGATAAGGGGGTTTGCATGGCAGTAGCAATCGAGGACGTTGTTGGTTTTGGCTGATAGACGGCTTGGTCACGGATCCTTCATGTTATTCCCAGCTGTCTGTTAACTCTTCTCAGAGCTGTATCATTTTAGAGCTTCATTTATTATTATTATGATATCTCATATGAGAAATTATTTTTGAACACTGTGATAACCAGTGAAGGAGTGAACGCTCACAATTAAAAGTTTTCTTTTCGCACGTTCAGTAAATACGACACGGAGTTCCCATATTACCCAGAGTTGTTCTGCAAAATACAAACAGAAATCAGAAAGGAAACTACACGAGTTGACCTGAAGCCAAACAGATGTCCCATACATGAAACGGTGGTTCTGGACACAGCAGGGGGCGGGGAGTGCTTCTGTTTAGCATGAAAAACAGACCCTACAACTTTGTGTAGAGGAGAAGAAAGGACAGAGTGAACAGAGAACATAATGATAATCAAAAATATTCAACAGATCCTGCAGACACGACATGACTAATAACTAAAGGCAGCAAGGAAAATTTCACAGACCTCAAACAGGTGCTTTATAGAACAGGAGTTTTGGGTGTTGGGGAAAAGTTCACCTTCGCTGCATCTGAGTGATTGAAGCAGGCGTATCTGAAGTACGCATTCGCTTATCCTGCATGGTTTGATATAATCTCGCCTCACTAATTTTAGTCCTTTCTCCACTCATGTGTGCGCATGTGTAAGAATGTGGCCTTAATATCCAGGAGACCCTGAGGAGGACAGAGGGTTAGGAGGGGCAGAGAGGAATTCAGGGCTGCAGGATAGAGCAGGGGGGCTCCACTCTGCAGACAGGTGGACAGGTAGAAACAGAGGCCTCATTGTCCACGGCTTAATCAGGCACACAGGTGTGCCGCCCTGCACTCACCTCACCGCAGGAGCACAGCGCACTCCTTGACTTCTTGCCTCTTCTTGGCCATCATTCCCCCCATCCAGTCTTATTTCTGTAGTTGAAAGTGCCTGCAGTCATGATTAGTGATATTAAGCTTGCTTTAATATTGTTGGATTAAAAAATAATAGTAGATGTTATTGGAAATCTTGCTACAGCATGAGGTATCAATTGAGTATGAGTTGTACATTAACTCATACAGCCAAGGAAATTAATGGGCTGGTGTTGAGTGCGTAATAATTTTTAATTATCCACAAATTAGTTTGGAGAGAAGAATTTGGTTCTGAAATAAAACAGCCATGGAGTAAAGATCAGAGTAAACTTTAAAAGCATGCAGCGTCAGGCGAAATAAAGGAACCAAACCAAAGCAGTTGATGCAAAGAGACGGGAGGGTGCAGTATATGAGCTAGATGCAGTTGCAGATATGTTTCAGCTCAAGCAGCCAATTCTGCCGAGCCAGCTCCAGGTTGATAAATCTGTCAGCGGTGCGGCCAGGCTGCACAGGTCCAGGTTACTGTAAGAGTTGACTCTGCCGCTCCCCAGCTGTCTTGGACCTCATCCAGAACCTCATACTATATTCTGGACCGGTTCCAAGCCTCTGGCCCGTTCTTATCCAGCCGCAGCTCACACCCCTGCCACGACCAGCCGGACGTCCTCTTGGCACCGTGCCTCTCAGCTATAGTCTCACTCCGCGGACTGCTCAGCTACAGCACTAGTGTCCACTGGCCTCCCTGCTTGCAGCGTTTGTTGATGTTAAAGGAAAGTTTGCAAGGATTTTTTTTTTTAGTAGTTGCTAATCATCCACTCCCAATGCTCCATGTTTTCAAGAATTTGTGAGAAGTGCATTTCCATTTCCCCTAGCTTCTCCAAGTCTTTACTAAGCCTGACCCTACGATGTTTGTTGTTTTTAGGAAGGATGACCATAGGAAGACCTGTGTCACCCGAATAGAAACTGTAAGTCTCTAATATAATTCAACTTTTGTGGTTTTCTGAGGTGTGCCAATATTTCAAAACAGTTCACCACTGTCTGTTGCATGTCCTTGAGATCTTTTTAAAGCCAAAACAGGATCGTGTCTTGGGGACTCTGGCTCTAACTTTTGGGATCTGCTGGTTAGACTTTGGTCGCACTCTTATTTAACCTGTGGTGAGGTTCTGGACCTGTTACTATCCAAGAGGCCACGAGGCCTCTCTGTGGTCCAGCTCATTGTGTTCTGGTGGTTTGCCGATCCCGGTCCTCACATAAGAGATTTGAGTGCAGTGCTGTTGTTTGTCAGGCCGCAGCTACATGCATGCTTTCACTCCTGCACTCTGTGTCTTGGAACAGTTAATGCTCTGTGGCAATTTGCATTTTATTTTTTTTATTTTTTTTTGTGTGTGTGCCCAAATGTATCCAACAGTGATGCAATGGAGATGCAATGCTATCAAAGCCCATCGCTGCAGAGCTGTGTGGAAGTCGATGTTGCAGACCAACGGCTCATTTACTGTGAAAAAAAGGCCTAACATATAGGGAATCATCGGAGAGAAGAGACAGCTCTGCAATGGGGCGTGAAGCAGAAAGAAGGCAGGCAATTCTCAATATGTTCACCTTACACTTTAACACTCTATAACGCCTCTGTCTCGGCTTCACCTCACTCATTAAAGCTTTCACTGAACGTTAAACAATTTTCCCTGAAGTCTGTAGTCTTGCGGTTCAGTGTTCTCTGTCTGGTTAATGATTTTTTTTCTTGATTATTTCCTCTTCCGTGACTTTCATCGTAAGTGCTTAAGGAGCCGGTGTTATTTGATTTTTCACACGATAGTTTTTAAATATTGACTACCACAATTGTTAGTTAAAGATGTTTTTCATGCAGAATGTGCAAGATGCACATTCGCCGGTTGACTGGTCGAGGTTCTTATTGTATTGTCCTCTAAGACCAGTGTGTGTGTGTGCAAGCTTATGCAGACAATACAGAACAGTGCAAACTGTACAAACAGTGCAGACAGCGTGGACGAACAGTGCCAACAGGAAAAGAACGAGAGACAGCACAGTAAAAGACAATAAAACCAATACAATACAGACAGTACAAAACACTTGGGAGACAATGCACGTATAAAAAGAAATTACACAAAAACGAGAGCAGTGCTGACTAATAAGCAGAGTATGTACTTAGACATGTACCACCCACCTAGACCAGACCAGGCACCCCCACCTCATAGCAATGACACTCCTTGATGGCAGCACCCATCCCCTGCAGGATGCAACCTGACACAGACTCAAAAACAGTTTAGGCTCCTCCCCATTCTGTTGCCAGATACCACAGTACACCCATAGAAGGCCCATGTCAAGGAGTCAAAACTGTTTTGGAGGCACAAAGGAGACCTACACAATATTAGGACATTAATATGCCTGATCTGTGTCAGGCATCTGTGACAGGATGTCAACCACCCACAGCAACACACCCGTGCTGCTAATGACTTTCCTGTTCTTAAACATCTAGTTAATTTTGTTTGCGGCACCGTGACCTCCTCTTGTCGCCTTGACACACCAACGCCACCAGGCGGCATTTGCCAGTGTCAGGACAGTCGCTGGCCTGTGGGCCTAGTTCTGGCTGTATGCCCCTCATTGTTGGCACTAGTTGGACCCCTGTCATGCTGAATTGCAGAGAGGACAAGTAGCAGCTGATCAGCTAGTGTACCAGAAGAGAAACAGATATGATGAAAGCAAGCAAAATGACAAAAATCACACGTTAAAGTCTCTTTTCCTTTTTTGTCCTAGTCTTATCTGAACATACTAGTACACATGTTAACTTCTCAGAGGTTTCTGTCCGGCCCCCAGAATATGACTGAATTCAGGAATAGCCTAGAGAGAAGGAAATGACAATGACAACCATCAACAGAGAGGGGTATCGTAAGTGCAAACGTGGCACATCAGGAAATAAATAAAAATGACATATAAAAGCAATAGCCCTTAGTTATTAGAAATGTTATTATTTACATCAAATTAAAGTAGCCTGTGAACAGATAAACACGGGATAAGTTACACTATTAGCATCGGTGTTAGCTGTTAGACTTAAAGTATTGCCCCCTAGTGGCTGGCTGCAGTACAGGTAATATAAGTCTATTATGTTTATTTAATTTATTTTTATTTTACTTTATTTTATGAGAACATCTGGCTCTCACAGTGTCTGCTGGGAAAAATTTGCTGGATTCAAAACAAATCAGCATGATTCAAGTGTTTTCTTTGTGGTGTGTTCAAGTGCAACTTTTAGATCCAGACACAGGCGGCGTGAGGCGACGTCACAGTCATGCTTCATTGCTGGTTGCATCCGGCCCTTAAATACGGTTATATTCTTTATTATATTGTTCAGTCAGTAGTTTACTTGTTAATAATATATCATATCCACAGATAGCGCCTCCGACAAGCTGTGGCTCAGCTGTTGTGTTCTTTCTCCTGCTGTTCGTGAGAATGGGTAACTTCACTTCCAATCACTTTCTACTCTGTTGGCGTCACACTTTTTATTTTAGCTCATGATTTTTTTTTTTTTTTTAGCTTTGTTTTGATATACTACTATGAGTGGCATTCTCAAGTTTCCTGTGGAACAGTGATGAGTAGCACCCCATCATTAGGAATGGCATTCTCAGCATGTTTTTTTCACTCTCTAGCTCTCCCTTGCAGAGAATTTGACAGAAAAACCGACTATAAAATCAGAAAACTTAAGAGAGGAAGCTTTCTTTTCATCATACAGACCTAATGTTTGTGACAGTATTGACAGTGTGACAGTTTTGGAGAAATCGCCCGATCCTCAGGCGCTCCACTGGGCCAGAACAGTTGTTGTCGGAAACACCTAATCCCCCTGACGACACCTGTCAAACGTAAGAAGCTATCCCAGGCTTTGTCTTGGAGATGATGAGTGTCTGCTGCAATTCACATTTAGTCATTAACTGGTCAGTAATTTCCTCATCTCCTTGTGTTGACGGGCACATGAGCAATATATGAGCACTCCAGGAAATAAAATACACACATCCATTGGCTTTTAAGAATCAGTTGCTGTAATGAGGACCAAGTGCTTGTTGTTTTAGGGATTTTCACTTTAGTCTGCGTTGCAAGTTGAATAATACAAATACGCCCTTCCAGCCTGAACGACAAATGAAGCATTAATAACCTCCAAGCTCTCTCATACGTCACACCTACGAGGTATTTAGAAGCAGCCTGTTCAATCACACTTTGCTTTGACCATATAGGGTCCTGTATAGTAAATAACGAGTTCTTTCCATTGATGTTTATCAAGGCGTCGGCCTCTATTTTACGACTAATTCGCATTCCATTAACAATCCCCGCAGCAAAGTATGTGCCTGAGGAGAAGACTGATGGGGCTGGTGAGAGGCAGTAATTGAATGGTTGCCTGAAAATGGGTAGGATAGAGCCGGTGAGTGAGGGAAACAAAGAAACGGGTCAGAAAAATTCACAGATTGTCAGCACATCCAAATCAGATGCCGGGCCCTCACCCATGACCTTGGCACAGTTGGATTTGCAGTTCTGAAAACAGTAGGTTCGTTGGTGGAGGAAAGAGAGATGGTCTGTCCTAAAACCACCGTTGACGTGTCACAGTGATTTACCTCGTGGCTCCAGAAGTCGTTTGAACTCTGCCCTCCAGTTTAATTAGAACGCACGCTCCAGAAATATACACATTACACTCGAGTTTACTTTGGATATATTTAAATGAGCTACGGTACATTTAGCTCCTTTTAACAACTGTTTTTTTTTTTTTTTCCTGTAGTGTTACAGTACTTATTTTGGCACTCGGTGCTGCGTGTATGAATGTGCGTGAGCTTTGTTGTTGTTCTCCATTTGTCTTCCCTGTGGTTTGGGTTTGAAGTATTTATTGATGAGGGGTTTTGTTTGTAGTGTTTTTTTTTACAGGCAGACCTGTCAGAGAGTAATATGTTACTGTTGATATTTCTGAAAGACCTTTAATATTGTTTGTAGTAACCATCAGGCTTTGGAAGGGTTTTTGCTCCGACGATGGATTGGTATGATTTTTGTGAGAGCTTCTGTTAAACGGCCACTTTGTGGCTGTCAACGTGTTATCATACTGCACCGTACCGCATTTGTGAGAACATAATCTAATTTTCAGTATCATAATGTTTGCTAATGCAAGGTCCCATGTTTTTTTGATTATAAAGCAGGTCTATGTAAAATAAAGAGAGGGAAAGTATCAAAAAGCACAATGCACTTGTTTTGTTGCTGGTTTCGCTATATTACCAGCACCAATCAGGCAGTCTGTCGCTATGCTAGCAAGCAAGAAAGACAAAATGATTTGAGGCAATGGGCACAATCGTTGCACGGTTTGAAATTAATAAACAAGGACCGGTTGTCCTGTACAGTGTTTGTGCTTCAGTGTCACTAGAACTTTAAATCTCTTACAGTCTGTTCTCATTTACAGATTATTTTGCTTTAGTAGTCAGACCAATGAAATAGTGATGAAATGGTGACGAAATGTATGACTATGTGTTAGCCAGCAGTCATTTCTTAGTTGCTGTTCTGCTCTGCAAAGTCCTGGTTTATAACGGCTAACGTCATCTTACCATATGTTTCCTTTTTTTTTTTTCCTGCCTGTCATGACTAATACTCATGGTGCTGCTATGCATTGTCCAAACCAACTGCTTGTAGATGAGATCATTTAGTACAGTTTGAGCCATGGCAGTCATCCAATCGTCAATCCATGACTGCATTACATCTCTATTTGATGTCATTTAGCACATCTGATTGCATTTATTATATATATATATATATATATATATATATATATATATATATACGGTGGGAGAGAGAGTGTCAGGCATGACATTATGACCATCTTCCTAATATTGTGTGGGTCTCCTTTGCGCCTCCAAACATGGGCCTTATGAGGGTGTCCAATGGTGTCTGGCAACAGAATGATGTTAGTGGGGGCCTTTAGGTCCTATGGGTTGAGGTGAGGGGTCTCTGTGGATCAGGCTACTCCTTGATCAGGTTGTGATCTGGTGAATTTTTAGGCCAGGTCAACACCTTGTGCTGTTTCTCGTGTTTTTTTGAGTTGTTCCTAAACCATAATTATATGTGTGTGTCTCTGTCAGGCTGCATCCTGCTGGGGATGGCTGCTGCCATCAAGGAGTGTCACTGCTATGGGGTGGGGGTACCTGGTCTGATCTAGGTGGGTGGTACATGCCTAAGTAACATCCACATGAATGTCAGGACCAAAAGTTTCCCAGCAGAACATTGTATTGTCACAAGATTGTCAGTGTTATTTACTTCACCTGTCAGTGGTCATAATGTTGTGGCTAATCAGTGTACTACACAGTGCCTACTGTTTATGCTTACCCAAGCGAATATTGTCCAACAGTGCCGGTAATTCTTTTCCAGATTTTTATTTTTTTTTAATACTGAGTCCAATTTTACAAATTTTTCAAACATGATTAGTTACTTTTGATGAGTTACTAGGAAAATGTTTAAAGAAATACAGAAATAATTTGAGGTCGAGAATGTGTGATCAAAATGTGGTACCATTTATACCGATAAAATAACGCAAACGCAAACAAGGCGTCGTTTGAGAAACTTTGAAAAGGCCAATTTCTGTTTCATTATTATTATTTTTTTAAAAACTTAAGATCAAATAAACTGTTAAATCAAGGCAATCAGGCAAACAATGGGTCATAAGATGTTTGTCAATTTTGGCTGCGGGGTCCTTAAAGTTTCTTAAAAGTGCCTTCAGATGTGTTGAGCCTGCATATTCATCCAAGATTTATGTCCGTGCTCTGCGCATTACATTCCTCAATGCCTTGGAAGCTGATAGCTCTCGTATCGCTTCTCGTCTCCCACGCTCACAGAGCAGAACATATAGAACCTTATATTTCACATACTTATTGAAGCCCTTGAGGGGTATATTCACGGCTGTGTGCAGAGGTCAGTTTCAGCCTTTATTGCCAAGGTAAAGAAAACACACAGAAGAATGTTTCGGGCCTAAATGATTGTCAGCTCTTACAGCAGGGTAAAGACAAAACAGGAAGGCCCCTGATGGTTTTTTATTAGCAGGAATCACTAACAGCGCCAGAGTTTCTCTCTAATAAAACATACTGTATACCCCTGCTGAATCTTCTTCAATAGACGGGCTGCCGCGTTGTCATCACCAATCTAAAGCTCCGCGGTCTCACCCCTCACATGAATAAGGCCCCGCGCTGCCGTTCATATCACATAGCAGCAAGAGAGATTGCAATATCAGTTTTGTAGCAGCCTGAGGTATACATGCGTGTTCCTCCCGTGTGCTGACGGCTATTTTGTCATTCTATTCATTTCACACTGTGATATCACTTAATGCCGTGCGCTGGTGTTTGTGTTGGCAGACGCTTGGTGGCTGATTCCTCTGTGCAGGATGCCTGCTTGTGATTTTTTTGGCATTAGAACAGTAGCTAAATGAGGCCAGCTAGGGCAGCCACAGCACAGCACAGCCTTGCACTCATGACAAGGTAATAAGAGCATTACAGAGATGTTTAAACACGGGACATTACTGTAAGTCATAAGATGAGATCAAGTTCCTGCAATGTATCTTCTAAAAGTCTAAAAATCTAGGGTATTGAAATGATTATATATCTCTGTACAGCCAAGCTTTAAGAGGGCCTTAAGAACTCTAAGCTTTGCATGGAAGCATAAAATGGCTGTTGAGTGTGACCATCAAAAACAATTCCTCTTATAAAGACAATTCGTCTGTGCTTTATCTGCTCATGAAGTGGTCCTTTCAGCCAGTTGTTTCAAAATCCAAAGAGCATAATCCCGTATTTCCTGTGATGCATGCTGTGACATCTGTTGAGCACTGGCAAACCATTTCAAGATGTACTCCGTTCATTAAACACCATCAATCACGAGATATCTTTATGTTTTAATTGTTGTCAGCGATTTCAAGTGGTTCTGTTTAGCCGTAATCGGTGAACCATGCGGCTCTGACCGCTCCGCGACGGGTTAGCTGGATAAAGACCATTATCTGTGAAGAGAGATTGATTTAAATGACATTAGCTCTATTTAATCTAATTTGCAGTCATTTGTTGAAGTTAAACGGGGTATGTGGAAAGAAAATATTTGAAGTGATAACAGGTAGCCTGCTGTCTATGCTCATTTTTCATCTCAATTTCACTGGGGGTTGAGCCAAGACACACACATCAGCCTCTCTGCCTGATTGAATAAGAAGTACACCCAGATCTGAATGCGCTCTCAGGGTTCCCACACTCCTGGAAGAGCAGGGAAAGTCATGTCTTTCTACAGTAGTATTTTCCAGGCCTTGAAGGCTTGTCAAAAATTAGCAATTAGGGAAATGTTTTAGAAATACCATCCAGTTTAAGTTGTATTCTCTATCTATTTTTTATTTTTTTTTCAAACAGAGATAAAATAACATGTAGCACCCACCCACACACAGATCAGATCAAGGCCTTTTTGCTAATGCAAACCCACCAGAGCACCATGAGTAGGTGGTGACATGTCATGTTAGGACTGAGAAGGTCATGCTTGTTATTTTTGAGAATAGCACTCCCAGTGTTACTGAGGCCTTACTGACGTCTTTTATATAGTACAGACAAGTCCCTCTGGTTTTACAAGCCTAAGCAACAAGACTGCAGTCGTCAGCTCAATCCCTCCAGAGCTACGGGTCTCTGAGCCTGGGCTGTGAAGGCCTCACAGGTCGCTCAGATTAGAACGACGGTTGCTTGTTTCTCTGCATGAGATTTTATAGTACGGGTATAATTGTGTGCAGATTCACTATTAACAAAGAGCTTTTGTCAAAAACTCGATCTACTCCCATTTTACTTGTGTCCACAGCCACAATAGTGGAAACAGCAATCGCATGACATGCACAAAGGCTCTGGCTCATTTACCTCGGATGTGGGAAGCTGGAGTTGGGAATGATGTCACAGTCAAGTTCACTGCTCTCCAGTAAAACGAAGATGTTATTAGCCGTCGTTAGCGTTACATGGTAGCGACATGTCCAAAATGTCCCACGTTTGTGAGAGACAAAAAGAGTGAAGTGCTAATTAAGCAGTATGTCACTACAGCTTTCACTATTGCTGGAAAATGGAGCCGCCATCTTGGATTTGGAACAAAGTTATAACGTTTTGTTTCACACTTGGGAAAGAATGTCAGGAGCAAAAGCGGCTCATGCTAATTCGCAGCTTGGGTTTGTGAGCTTGTGGGTATGACATGGGAAGTCGTGTACACAAAATGTTTGGCATTCAAGTGGCTACATTAGCAGTAAGTTGTGAAAACAGCTCTGCTAGGCAACTGTTGCCATCCAGCAGCCACTGAGGCTAACAACAAGCTAATGATGGGGTAAGCTAAAGGTGGGAATGCCAGGGCCATAGTGAAAGGATGACACTGCAACATTTTCCTCAAACCTAAACTATAGTACATTTTACATCAAAGATTTAACATGACTAAATTACAGTGACGCAAAAAAAGTGAATCCTACATGTGCAACCTATCCTCCCAATAGATGCCATACAAGTTTTTTATTATTTTAGTCGCACGCGGTCAGCTTGACATTTTGACTTTCCACATATGGAACAACACAGATGTTACTAGTAATGTTACTAATAATTACCATCATCTCTGTTAGTGTAAAGAGCTCCGGTAAGCCATTACAGAGTGTGGGTGAGTCATCGTGCGCGATAGCGAGACCCTGAAACCCTGACGTAGCTGAATGGAATTCAGTCATCATTAGTTTTATTGTTTACACCGGTGCTTTTCCAACTGTGACATGTCCAAGCGCCTGCTTTGAAAAAAGACCAAGACGTAACATAATTAAATCGTTCACACACCTACTTCTTTTGGGGCAGTATTTTTCTCTCCACAGTAATGTCCAGTAGAGTCGTGTCTTCATGCTACTTGTCATCAGTGGAACATAACATACTAAACATTGCATGCCAGAAATTTTTTCCCTTTTAGTGAGAAGCGACATCAGATAGCAAATAGGGACAAGACTCCTTATGGGTTTAAATGTTGCTGGTGGATGAGATAGGCTGAGGGGAGACTTCCGTCCCCCTGTATGACCAGGATGAGGTGGAGATGTGGAGTAGGAGGGCAGCGTGACGGATGACCTGAAAGATAGTTTGCAACAAATTTAAAAACGGTTACGGCAAACAGGTCGCTGGACAAGAGCAGTGCAGCTGAAATTGAGAATTAAGTGATTTTGAATTAAACCAAAGTGGACGTAATGAAGTGAACTGAGCAGCAAAAAATAGCCCACACTGACCATAGAGGGATGGAGACAAAGCGTGTGGACAGATCTTGGACTTTCGCTTAAGCTTCATTAAAATGAATGAATCACCTGTTTTAGCTGGAAACCACGGAGGAGAAGAAAAATAAAGCAGAAATGCTCCCTACTCACTGTTCCAGTTCCAAGAAAAATCTGACAGTCTGCCATTATTATTTAGCTCCTCTGCATCTCCGCAAGAGCGCTGCCAAGTTTCTCTCTCAGGGTGGGGGAGGAGATGCACGCTGATGACACTGTCCGAATCGTTGATGACAACAATTATGATGGCACGGTAAATTAATCCGGTCGGATTCGCTATCAAGATGACTGGCTTGTTTTGCTGCTACCGATCACACGCTGGCTTTATACTCAGACACACTGATTGCATTTACCAGCCCTTAAATCATCTTAATTACGGCCTTGCATAATGCACAGTGGCAAGGCACTGCAAACAGCTTAAAACTCTATTCTCATTTGATTTAGAGACACAGCAGAGGGGTGATGAGCTGGTAAACGACCCTTGAGTATTTTCTAGCTGCCTTTCCCAGCTTAATTCCTCTCCCTTAATTTCTTGCAGTGCGTGCCTCTCGCTGATTCATAACAAATTTGGCAGCCCGTAACAGGTGAGATAAGATCATGTAGCTTCTGCCGCACCTAGTGAGTGTTTTAGACAGTGTAACCAGAGGCAGCGATGCTATCAGGTGCTGCAGTGGGAAAGGCTCTACGCTTTGGCAGAGGTTAAGAGGATGCGTGGTGTGCCGACAAGCCACACGTCCTGCCTCACTCTTTCACGCTGACACACCTGCTCATCAGCTATTTGGATTCCCTTAATTTCTTGAATGAGCACACATGCCTTCATATTGACTGTCAGTCTTTTCCTCACGTGCACACACACACACACACAATAATTGGGAGCTGGTTGATTACAGTGTGTAGCAGAGGTAGTAGTTGTCGGTCTTTGTCCCGCATTGAGGTAGTGGCTTCGCTGGAGTTGTGGGTGGGCTCGTGAGATTGTCATGCTTGGCAGATGGTAATTTGGGGTTGAGTCTGTGGTTAGTATTGGGGTAAGGATATAAGTTATGGCTGATGTCGGTTTGACTAGGCGGAAGACAGTAGCGGGGACTGATAGCTTTGTGCCTCTCTCTCTTTCCCTCTCTCTCTCTCTGACTGCAGATTAGAAAGTTCTGTGGTTTCTTCATCTCTGCTCTTCCTCTGTTCAGTCCTCCTGATTTAGTTTGTGCTCCGAGAGTCTTCGGGGGGAAAAGGGAAAATGAGAAGGAAGTAGAACCAATAATAGAAGAGACGGAGAGTGAGACGGGGGGATAGAGAGGAGGGAACAGGACAGGGCAGGAACCAGGGAGAGGCAGTGTTTGAAGTTAAACAAAACTGGTCCGTATCCTGAGGAAGTGACTGCTGCCAAAGACAGGGATAAAGAAGGGACTGTTCCTCACGGTCATGATCACACGTGTATTGTGTGCGTGTGCACATGCACTGGAGTGTTTCTGTTTGATAATGCCACCATCTTTCAAAACAAACCCCATATTTCAGCTTGCAGCCACGGCTCATTTTCACTTCTCCTGCTTCCTGTCGTAGGCTCTTCGTGCCCTCTGCTTAGCCCTCCCCTAAGCCCTCGGGGCAATAAATTAAGCTCTTTAAATGTCTGGATTCACTGCATGTCTGCTCAAAGCCCAGAGGGGTGTTTTTCTTTTCCCTGGGCCCATTTAGGGGGACTTGATTGGGTGCTAACAAGGAACACTATATGGATTCAGATAACAGATAACATCGCTGTGCCTTAGTTGTAGAGGTTCAGGGTCTCCTGGGTCAGATTAGTTGGAGACATCTGAGAAGGGATGTAAAGTGTAGGTGTTCAAACTAGGTTTTAGGTTGAGGTCAGGCTAAGGTTAAGCTCAACATAAGGACAGATTTTAGGTTCAGTATGTAGTCTGAGGTTAGGGTTTAGGGCCAGAGAAATGTGTGCATGCGTGCACTGTAGGATGAGGTCATGAAGTTCAAACCTTTCCTGTGCTGTGCATCCTGACAAGACGGGTGTAAATGCATGCATGTGGCTTAGGTGTATTTGCATGTGTTTATGTGTACAAATATTTCTGGTGGGACAGCAGGTTTATGCAGAGCGCTGGTATTAGCTCTGCTGTAATGACATACAATGATGGAATACCACAGCCACCCGGATAAAACTCATCCAGCGTAGCCGCTCGGGGCACAACACACTCGGAGAATACACATTAGTGTGAATGCGGTTGCGGGGTGTGTGTGTACTCCCACCTCAGTCTACAGTCGTCTAGACTCTCTAACAGCCCTGTTCTGGAACAGCTAATCAACGCAGCTGATGAAGTGGTAGGAATAAAAGAGGGCAGCAAGGATAAAGATCACACAGCAAATTTAAGATTAGGAGACAAGAACAGAGCTGCTGGCAGAGACTGAGGTGCACAATGACCGGTGAGATGGATCTGTCTTGGAATGATTATCGATTTCCCTGTAGATATTTAAGTAGGGGTCGGCGCGGTTTGGGTCTGATGCATGTGGTGAAACCAGCAACATGGCTGTCCAGCAGGACGTGATGTGCAAACAACCAGCTAGAAGGTTTTTCTATCTGAATTTAAGGGCTTCGGGCCATCAGCACAATAAACATTGAAAGCAGGCCGAGCGCCAGTCAACAGTGACTCTCCTCGCTCTAGTTCTGAAAAGTCTTTTGTTTACTGGGAGTTGTCAGACCAACTTCATGCAGGCACACAGAACCGCATGCCTGACGGGATGAATAATAGGGAAATGATTTCTCAAAACCACATGTAATAGCTGAACGCAGTCTTCATTAGCCAAAACTTGATATGCTATGTGTGAAAGCTTATGTCTTCCTGAGTTATCTTTGTTCAAACCTGTTTTTCCCGTCACTGTAGAGCCTCTGCTGCCTGTTGTGACTCAGAGACTTGGAGTGGATGAGAGATTATGTCCGGGGCATTTCTAAATTATGCTCTCCAGCCACACTGTTGGTCATTCACACAGAAGCTGCTTGTGCGACCCACTTCTTGGTTGGCATGCTTGAACTTCTCGGGCACGCATTCACGGGCACAAACATTTTCTTTGGCACTCTACAGCCATAATGTTTTTAGAGTGTGTATTTTTTTTTTTTTTTTTGGAAAGGAAGTAAGTTTTTATCCTTATGTGCCCTTTGAGATACATTTGTTTTACTATCTGTCAGACAGACACAAGCTCTCCGTCTGATTCCCTGGCTCAGCTGCTCAGAAGTGTAAAGCAGTCAGACGCATCTGTTTGGACACATGGGAAGTCTGCTCATGTCTTGGGGAATAGTTAACACAGAGATAGATGGACAGTGACATCGAGGGACTGACCAGTGACGAATAGACAGCATCAGTATTTTTGTTCTGGTCTGCGCCTGGCAAGAGCAGCAGTACAGTCTGGTTTTTACTCCGTGTTTATGATTTTGGCCGTGTGGGTTGAGTGTTTGTGTCTGGATAACAGTAGGACCCAGAGGATTGAGTGCGATAGAGAGGTTAACCAAAGTATATCCAGTAAGATCAAGTCTGGGTTTGTGGACCAGATTGTAGTGATGGTTTTCATTTATCTGGACTGAGCTCCAGAAAGCTCACAAGATTCGACCAGAGCTCTTAGGGGGCTGAGAGACGTAGCCCTGCTGCGAGGCCTGCTTGCCTTTTTATATGACGAAGTGTCATGGACAGCTGAAAGAACTCTAGGAGTTACATAAACATAAAAACGCAGAAAACATTAGTTAATACCCTCCTGGAATGAATTAGACCTCTATCTGTTTCTGCTCTGCACGATAAGCAGAAACACCCTGACATGCTGCGGTGTTCATATTTGCAAAGGCATCAAAGTGTCTGACTTAAAGGTGCAGCGAGGTGAGCACGTGAACTTTTCCAGAGAGAGAGTATTGAAACAAATCGTACATTGGCACCAAATGGCCCGTGCATCTGATTCTGTTGCTTCACATGAGCTGCTAATGCAGCTGAAGGGTCATGGCTAGACCATGCTGATGGAAAACCTGTAGGGCATTAAAAGCCGGCGATTCTCCAGACAGTTGTGAGTCACTGGTGGTTGATTTGAAGGTTAACAGTAACCGTTTCCTCATGAGTCAAACATACTTGGCCTCACTTGGGTGAGATTATCGTTCATGGTGATATAGAGTTTATAATCGCTGTTTTGTGTGATTCAGCATTTCTCAATACGATGAGAAATAGACATTTGTTTTTGATCCGCCGGTCGACTGGGAAAGCCACTGACTATACAGCTCTCTGCTCTGGATAGGAGAGCAGAACTGGAAGGGTAAAGCCGAAGTCGGGACATCTGGTGTGGTTGTTTGTTTACATGGAGAGGAAGTGACAAAACTCTCTTCTTTCATCTGCTGGTTTTACTGGTTTATTTGTTCAATCAATACTTGAATCACCTCCCCTTTCTTTGTACCACTGTTTTCTTCTTTTTTTTCCATTCCAGTTTGCTTTTTATTGGAAGCTGGGACATGAACATGCAGCAGAACAGCTCATACTGTCGGAGAGAGGTTTGGAACAATACAACACCGCGCACACACCTTTTCAGTGAATCATTTCTCAGCAGACATGAGTCAAAGGCCTAAACAATCTATCAAATTAATTACAAGAAACTGATAGTGATAACGGCTTCATTAAATGTAGGTCAATAGTGCATTATTGCGGGGAAGGTACGGAGTTCAAAGTGTGTGCGTGTGCCTTGATCTTTCATGACTTTGAATGACTTGCTACATCATGCCAGAAAGTGAGTAAAGATTTTCCTCAGGTATTTGCCAAACCATTTATCACTTCTTCTATGCCTACCCTTAATGGAAAGAATTCGACTTCTTAGAACATACCTGTATCAGCCTTCTTGACAAGCGTTACATTTGTCGATTGGTATCACTCTCAGGAGTATGTATAGAGCTAGAACTGACATGCAGTAAACTTACTAATAAAGTAAGTGTCTGGGACACAAAGCCCAAGTTTAAAAGTTGATATGTCAGGCATAGCATTATGACCACCTTCCTAATACTGTGTATGTCTCCCTTCAACCTCTGAAACAGCTGTGACTCATCAGAGAATAGACATGGGCCTTCCGAGGAAATGTTGTGGAATCCTTTGGGTCCTATGACGTCTCTGTATTAGGCTTATTCCAGTGTATCCTACAGATTCTAGTGAATTTGGAGGCCAGGTCAAATATTGGATTCATTATTCATGTCACAAGTTTGCTCGCTATAAAGCGCCGATGCACTCCGTAGCGGACGTTGGATGTTGACACACATGCAGCTTTTTAGTACAATCGAGCACTCATAAATTCTTGGCTGCTCATGTGCATCTGCAGAGACCTAAGCAAACATGAGGAGATGATAAAGTGTGGTATAATTTTAGATTTGCCCTTTGCCTGCTGTGAACAAAGCCTGCGTTCTGACCTCTGATACACGGGTCCGCATCTCAGATATGTAACATACAATTCAGTTTGTCATATTTCACATTTGATAGGGGTCATGGAAACGTTTTGTCTCTTTAAGATATTTTGAACTGGTCCATTTTCACATTAAGACACTGAATATGCAGATACTCAGGTTTTATTATAAGACCACTCTTTAGATGTGTATATTAGAAATTGGAGTTTTAAGTCTGCCAGCAGTTACAAGCAGTACTGACATGTCAACGATATTATACCATGTAAATGTCTTGGTCACATGATGCTTTTCTTAATGAAACCAAAACCTGAATATTTTTTCTCTGGCCTGTTTTCGAATCTGTGCTTAGTATGTGGGATACGAAGAGTACATCAGCTTTGCATGTAATGTTGCTAGCTGGCTACAGCTACCTAAGTACATTGAGCCAGGATAAGACTGAGATCATACAGATCATGTGTTCAGCGGAAATGTATGCTGTACGTGGGCCACGTTGGGTTGTTGTTTTGGGGAAAGCGTGGGTGTTACTAATGACATAAATGATGGCTCTAATCCCCTGTCGTGTCCTAATTATCATGACAGCGAGCCATCTTGCAGAGATCGAGAAACCAGACACGTACGCTCCTAAATTAAGTGTATTCGTGTTGTTTTAAACCGTTTCTTTCCCCTCAATGACATGTCAGAATGTCTCCTATGAAAATGCATTAAATCACATAATCCTGCTGCAGTGGAAAATAAACCTGACATTGGCATAATCTCTGTCTGCAACATGATGTATGAATTTCATACTTCTCTTTTCATAATGACATGCAGAATCGTAAATCTCGTGGAAAAAATGAAGCAAAGAAGAGTAATTAGACTCTTCTGAATAGAGTGGTTATCCAAAGCATGATATCAGCCGAGTGAATATGTGTGCAGATGTTTTTTTTTTTTTTTTTCCTTTCTTGCTTGTGCTGAACCGTGACCCCTGGGTGTCCCTCAGCTCTCACGTTGACTGTTTAGATTGAGTATAGCACTATTTGGCCTTCATAATGCAGCCGCACTCCAGCAGGGCTTTCCCCCTGCCGAATTCATTGAGAAATGTTTACCTTCACACTCTTACATGCTGGGGTGGTCCCAGAGCAGAGGGTTAATGGGCATAAATTGCCAGTCCACAGCTGTGTGTATACTCTCCTGTAAACACAAAAACACAGAGGTCCAGAGGTGTGATATCAAATTCGGGTCAAAAAACTGTATTTGCAAGACACACACACGTATACATGCACACACACACACACACAAACAATAGAGCACAAATCCAAGGTTATATTTAACATAGCTGAGTGTGTTGTTACGTTCCACTATGAAGATGGTTATAATTCATACTGTAAGGAACCTTTGGTATGTGATACAATATGTGGCGCAGATGTTAAACAGCTCCTTTCAAAACGTGCAAAACCATTTCTTATGTCTTACTGTGTGTGAGTGTTTGGATAGTGTTTCTGAGAATGTGTTTGGTTCTACTTTGGAAAATAAATCTCGCAATTTTCTGTCATAATCGGGTGATTTACTCGGCATACATGATGAACTCTCATGCAGTGTGTGGTTACTGTATACACCGTTTGATCCTGGAACACTAATGCTTCATTACGTATTACTGATATCTTAGTCCTCAGTGTAGGTTGTGTACCTTCAGATTTCTACAGTATATAATTGTGCACTTCTACAACAAGGCCAAACTGAAACTGTTATAATTGACTCTGAGGTCGACAAACTGCAGCTTACATGTTTGTGAAGATTCTCGGTCATCCAGGTCATGGTGAATCCAAAAAGCATTTAAAAATGACAACTGGACTTACAGAGTTTTTTTTTTTTTTTTTAATCTGCTTGGGGAAAAACTTGTCCACCCCAAAGACGAAAACAGAGTAATGTAGTGTACACTGTTCAGTGCAGTGAGGAATGTAGAGACTCGTCATTGCGGAAACCAAACAACCCATCCACAAACGCACGTCACAACACAGGAGAGCCAGCTCATCGAGAAATGATTCAGCGGTCCATTTTACACCCGAAGGACAAAGGACACTCCTTTGAAGATAACAACGTCCAAATCTCAGCCGGAGATGGTTCGAAAGATGATTAAAGGAAGCCATCTATGTCAAATTGAGAAAACCTTCTCTAAACAGTGGAGGTGGACTGAGATAATCTGCTATCTATTTATAATGAAGAAGCTACTCAGATGAGTGGTGAAATGTCTTCTCAAAAAACTCTACAAGTCCAGTTGCCTTTTTTAAACACTCTTTGGGGTTACAACTTCTGTCCCCAAGAAGTTTCAACCCCATCCGCACTTTGAAACTGGAGCCTCTGAACGATAACGGGTTGTTAGAGCACCATTCGTAGGGTTAGGGCTAAGGCTAGGGTTTAGAGGACAGGGACAAACAGTAACCCCCTCAATGACAGGAAAGTATCTGTTTCTTAACAGACACTAGTTGTGCCAGTTTCTGGTTAACAGGAACTAGCCCAGCAAGTTTCTGATCGGTCATACCCACAGATGTTCCTATTTGTAGCCTCTTTGTAGCCTCTGAATGATAACGGGTTGTTAGAGCACCATTCTTAGGGTTAGGGTTAGGGCTAAGGCTAGGGTTAAGAGGACAGGGACAAACAGTAACCCCCTCAATGACAGGTAAGTATCTATTTTTGTGTGCCAGTTTCTGGTTAACAGTCTTCTCAAAAAACTCTACAAGTCCAGTTGCATTTTTTAAACACTTTTTGGGGTTACAGTCTTAACTGTCCTCAAGAAGTTTCAATCCTATCCACCCCTTGAAACTAGAGCCGACCGACAATTGGTCATTACAGCACCATTCTTAGAGTTAGGGTTAGGGTTAGGGTTAAGAGGATAGGAACAACCAGTACCCAACTCAATGACAGGTAAGTATCTAACTCTTAACGGACACTAGTTATGCCAGTTAGGGGTTAACAAACTAGTCAAGCAAGTTTCTGATCGGTCATACTCACAGATGTTTCTATTTGTAAACCTCAGCTTCCCACCAGTGAAGCAACTACTTGGATGAGTGGTGAAACGTCTTCTCAAAAAAACTCTAAAAGTCCAACTGCCTTTTTTAAACGCTCCTTGGGGTTTCAAAACAGTCTTAACTTCTGTCTCCAAGAAATTTCAGTCCCATCCACACCTTGAAACTAGAGTCTTTGACCGTCATTACAGCACCATTCTTAGAGTTAGGGTTAGGTTAGGGAGAGAATCGCAGGATGAGCACTGCGGAGGGCACGGGCACAGGGGGTTAGAGTTAGGGTTAAGAAGACAGGGACAACCAGCACCCCCCTCAATGACAGGTAAGTATCTAACTCTTAACGGACACTAGTTGTGCCAGTTAGGGGTTAACAGAAAAAGTAGCAGACAAGTTTCTGATCAGTTACACCCACAGATAAGTGGTGAAACGTCTTCTCAACAAAACCCTCCAGTTTTTGGATGTGGCTTACATGTAAACTTTTCTGGTTGTGGTCTTGCTAAACTTTATTAAAACAATGACAGCCAACATAAAAGTCTATATTTCTAGTTATCTACATCATGTCTCGATTAGGTTAATTTAATGGATGGCTAGGGTTGGACTCATGCTTTTGTTCAGGAGATGAATACCTTGTGGCTGCTTTGTGAGGAATCGGTGGCACAGTGGACTCACTGCATGTTCGGCATTAAGCGTGTTTGTGTGCATGCGCATTTGCATGTCTGGCTTTGAAGTCTTCTAAGTCTGTGTGCGACTGCCTCCTCTTTCAAAGTTTGGTCTTAGTAAGCACCCCGCGACGGTGCACGATCAACTCCTTGGTGGGATTCACAAGGAGGCGGGTGATGTCGCTTTGTGAGTCACAAGATTGAACATGGCGGTTTCCCAGGCTTAGTCAGCAGGCAGAAACAGAGTCAGATATTCTCTGCGGGGTTGCTGAGCTCACCTACACCCACGGAGAAAATGTGAGTTATATTATCCTCGTAAACACGCGACTGGTAAAAATAAACAGCCTTGCAAGTTATGACAGACATAACACACGGTGCATTACTTACAGTCGTCTCTTTCCCAACTGCCTTTGTTCTTTGGTCCACTTTGTGTCATTCTCTTTAACTCTCTTCAGGTTGATGCCACATGTGCTCTGGCTGAGCTTTGAACCTGTGTAGGATTAAGCGTGTCTGTCTGGTTGGATTCATTTGAAAACAGGGCATGACACTGCTATCTTTCCGTCTCTCTCTCTCTTAAACGAATGAAAAAGGTGCATCCGGGGCTGTATGAAAAAAGAAATTGCCTTGTCCTGAACCGTATTGCCTGGCAGCTCTGTTTAATTATTTCCAGCATGTGAGAGAGGGCCTGTAGCGGTAAACCCCTCATAGTTTTTGAAAGAATAAACAGAAAACATTGTGAAGAAATAAATAAAACTGTAATAAAACCGCTAAAGAGGAAGCTTTAATTATGTTGTTATTTTCTATTTTCAACTAAAAGTGGAACACAGATATCAAAGGCGATGCATGGAAAAAAACAAAACACTGACTTCACAAAATAACCCCAGAAATACCCTGATTCCTTTTCCAAGACCGCAGATTGACATTTTACAAACCCCATTTACCGTCCTCTTTCTCTTTTGTTTATAGGTGGCTTTTCGTGTCTCACAGAGGCTGACGACATATGACGCCGTCCATGGTAAGCACAGCTCATACCTCACCCCTTTATACGTTTTTAATAACCGAGGGAAACTGTACACAGCGTGTCAGAGTAGGTGCAACATTGCCGGCTGTGTGTTTTCAATTTGTCTGCATTGAGTCACGAGATTCTCCGGCGTTTGACATCAAAATTTCTTCTCCCGTGAGTAAAATTTCATCTGCATCCCTCCGTCCACCTCTCCCACACGTTAACGCCTCTCCCTGACCGCAGCCAATGGCGGATAATGCATGGTTGACGCTTTGCCCCTCCCTGTGAGATGTAAATCTTGTTTTTCTCTGCTGACCACCACGCTCCCAGGAAAAGACAACAGTCTTCCAAATGACACGGTTGTAGACTTCCGATTACAGCCCTGTCACTTACTCTACCAATGTGTAAACACATGATGGAGAGACAGACAGAGTGAGAGACACAGAGACGGAGAGAGGGACGGAGAGAGAGGAGAGAGGGAGAGAAGCGCTGGGGTGCGTGGGCTGCTTTTTTATTTGCCTCTAGACATAAGACCTTTGGTTAGGCCAACAAAGTGCCTTTAGTTAAGCTGTCTCTCTGCACAAGGCCTTTGGTTTTCAAGGGGCTGAGTGATTATCAAACAATAGACATAACTCATTTCATTATAGCGAGATGTCATCAGGTTGTCTCCACATCTTACTTCTTCTGTTTTTTCAGCTACATCTGAATACCTACTAATGATACATTTCTGAATTGTGGCCATACCAATTATTTTTATGATAACAACAGTAGATTGATTTTTTATTTATTTATTTATTTTTTGTCATCCACACCGTCTTTGTGATTCAGTGGCCTGTGAGAAGACAGTCCTAGCTCTGGCTTTGTCTTGGCCTCCTGACCAAAAGTGTGATAATTTTAGACTCAAGTCTCTCACATGGTCTGGAGCAAGGACGGCATTTGGAAATAAACTTGGAATTTAGCTTAATTGCAGTTTACAGATTTAGGAGGGGCAGCGTTCTCTTCTTTATTTTCTTGCATAAATAGAGAGTGAGCGGAGGCCAAAGACATGAGGTTTCAAAGCCACAAAAAGAGGTTAAAGAACGTCAGAGGCAGTGAGGACACTTTGAGCCTGGCTCCTTAGCTCTCCCTAAGTCTTAGCCATGCTCTGCCCCTAAAGCGAGATCCTTTTTCTCACTCACCAAATCCATCAGATTTAATATTCCTCCCAGGCTATCAGGTCCCGGCAGTAAAACTAAAAGCTTTTAACTGCTTTGTGCACGGACGAGCATACATAAAGCAGACAGATGCTAATTTTTGTTGTTGGAGGTACAGAAAGGTTCTAGCTCGGAGTTTCCCCCCCTTTTTTTTTTCAGCTGGATCTCTTAACAACAGATGAATCATCCTCTCAGGTCCTCAGAGTCTGGCAGCTTCTCTTAACGTACTGTTTGCATCCAGATTATTCCCATTACCTCATTACTATTATGTGACATCCCTCCCTGTCATTTCATTTTCATCTAATTCTTTCCAGTTTAGCAAAAAAAAAAAAAGACTCCCTCACCTGATAAAGATATTTTTCCTGTTTGCTAATGTCTGCGGGATGAAATAGTGTTAAACATAAATAACACGGTGACCCTGCGTTGAATAGTGTGACAGCGCTGCGTGCAATTTGTAACGTTGGAAATTATATCGTGGAATTCTCGCCAGGATTTGGGAAACAGGCAGAGGGAGCAGGAGTAATAGATGTGTTTCAGGTGGGGCAGCAGGGGACGAGACATCAACTTCGTAGCCAGTTTGGCAGCATCTCCTCGTTCTCTCTCTTGCTGGGTGTAATCATTCAGACCTCCCTCAAGGTAAAGTTTGCTTGTGCGACAGATCAAGATAAATGTAGCGTCGGAAAAAAGAAATTGTAACAGGGCACTTTAGGCACTTTTCTTGCAATATTTTACAGATAAAAACACATATGCACGTTTAGCTGTGCGTCGACATGCACGCACACCGAGCATGCGGGGAGGAGCAGTCCTGCATATGAAGCCTTATTCTGGAGACAAATAATGGGAAGACTGGAGATTAATGGCGTGCTCTGCTAGGAAGTAGGAAATCCAAATGGCAGAATGTCCAAGGTAGTGAGAATACATCATTGCCCCATAGACTTGGAAAAACAGTCACTTCAAAGAAGGAGGTACATCAAACTCAAGAACGCAGACCTCGACATGGGAGATACATCAGCGGAGGATGGTGGTGGGCAGACAGGTGGGTGGGTGGGTGTGTGCCTGGGTGGGTGATGAAGAGGCTTGCTGGGAAGAATAAGTAAGATTCAAGGAAGGCACACCGTGTCTCTTGTGATGGGATGAGCGTGTAAGCTTTTGAGTAGTCCCAAAGGATGAGTTGAAGGCAGTGTGCGATCTGGGGCTGAGTGATTCAGCGAGGAAATGGTGAGTGACTGGGGCCTATGGAAAAATGTGTTTAGTAGAAAAACAGGAAGACGGGGAGGACGGATGGAAAGAATGAGAAGTCAGTAGAAATTATTAATTTCAAGTGGAGGCAATGTCAGGTCATCTGAGGATGATGTCTTAGTGTAAAAGTTCATGGGAAGATTAGTGCTGTATTTGAAGCGTCTGAGCATAAATCGGTGCCTTTGGAATAATATTGTAACAGCGCGTGTGTGACTGAATTGTTTAATCGTCCCTGTTTTTTTTTTTGTTTTTTTTTAAATAGTTGATTTATAATTCACTTTGCTTATCTGCGGCTTTTCCCTTCTCGAACTCAATAAACAACTCTCGAGTGGAAACGGGTTTGCTTCCTGTCTTATGTCTAAAGCTGGTGTTTACACGTCACCCTGATATACTCCTAACCTAACCGTAGTAAAATGTTATAAATCACATATAATTAAGGGGGACACCTCATATATAAAAGAGAACTGGGAGAAAGAGGCTTATATTGTGTTATTAAGGAATGAATAAGAAGAGACTGTTGAGCTGCAGTGGAAAAGAGTTTGCCGGACAAATATTTTTCAATCCTGTCACAAAATACAAGAAGTAAAATGATTACATGAAATTGTGGGGTAGATAAAGTTGAAGGTGGAGTCCCTTTTATGATCGTGGTATTGATCGTAGCACTGATCAGCCACAACATTAAAACCACTTTCAGGAGAAGTGAAGAAGTGCCTGCAAATGATATTGACCAGTTTGTGACAATGGCACTTTTGGACATGGCATTCGTGTCAGTGTCACTTAGATGTGTAGCACCCACCTAGACCAGACCAGGCACCCCCACCCCAAAGCAATGACACTCCTTGATGGCAGCAGACATCCCCAGGAGGATGCTGCCTGATACAGGAACATACACGAAAAGAGTTTAGGAACAACTCAAAAAAACATGAAAAACAGCACAAGGTGTTGACCTGGGCTCCAAATTCACTAGATCCCAAAGTGATAAAGTATCTGGGATGCAGAGCTGATCCACAGAGCTCCCTCCGCTCAACCCATAGGACTTCTGGCTTTCCTCAGAAGACCCATGTCCATTCTCTGATGAGTCACAACTGTTTTGGAGGCACAAGGGAGACCTACACAACATTAGGACATTAGGTCATAATGTTATGCCTGATTGGTGTATACTTTGAGAAAATGGTGTTGAGACAAAGCAAGTTTTGGACATTAAGTTCCTAAATTTGAGGACTGGGTTGAAGATCAAGAAATCTGGGTTGGGATTCATTTTTTTGACTATGAGTTTTGTTTTAAAGTTAGACTTTCGATCACCCACAGTGATGATGATCGGATCCTCTCTACCTGTAGACATCATTAAGTCTTTGTACCACCATTTGCTTCCAGTTTACATTCTAATCCCTGCCTCTCCTTGTTTCTCTGACATCTCTGCCTACACCCAAAGCCTCCCAAGCTGTCAGTCCGCCGCAGCAGTAAATGTTTAACATCCAGAGGAGGCCCTTTTTTATTAGAGTCTGTTTAAGTTGCTAATAGTTGGAGTAATGGTGTGAGCAGTGAGTTCTGATACTGTGTTTGTTCTTCCTATTCCCTAACCCCCCCCCAACACTGTCGAGAGCATGCTGGGTGATTGACAGATAGGAGTGATTCGGGGGTCGTGGGGCGTACAGACCTGAGGCATAGGACCTAGTTTCATGATGGGACATGCACGCCGATTCTCCACTAAAGTGTTTGCTGGTGACAGACAAGTGCTCTGTTGGTTTAGAAAGGGTGTGGATCTCAAACCCACATCACACTCCGGTGCAGAGAGGAATTAACGACTAATCAGTTACATGTTCTCTTTTTATGAGCGGTAGCACCAAGATGAATGCATTAAGCTGGTTTTGTCATCAGGTATGTCAGGGAATTTATTTTTTCAAGAACTTTAAGAAATTGTTGTGAAGTTTTTAAATAAAAAAGATTTCATTGATTATACAGTAACAACAATAACATCCATGTCGCTATGTATTGACATCCCTCTGCAATCTCTGCTCTGCTGTTCTTTCACATGCAACAATGAAAGATCGAAGCAGCAGCAATGATAAGTTTGTTGACGAACAAGTTGCATGTGCAGAAAGCTTTTACCATATATCTGTAAGATTTGACAATCTGCCGATACGGGCAGGTCCCAACAGGCATCTCCTTCATCCCAGCAGATCTTCCTCAAGTCCTCTTTAAGTGGAATCAGACTGAGAAGAGGCTTCAGTTCTGCTGTGTGGCGATCCTGCCAAAATGCAAAACAAGCTGTGTATCCCAGAGATGACCCCTGCGCCTCTGCCCTCATCCTTATCCTACCCTTAGCCCCAACAGTGCTCCAAAGACTTCCCCTAAATTGCTCTGAGCTGAAAGTCAACTCATGCATAGTTTTACACCAAGGGTTAACCGTTAGCCATAAACTTAAACAGGTAAATTATATGTCTCCAAAATTACAGTCTTTATGCAGCTTTGATTTTATGAACTGCAAGATGACCACAGTGAGTAATACAACAAGGAGATCTGCGTTCTAGCGAGCTGCATGTAGCTTTGAATTCCAAGCCTGGTACGTTTGAAGAGGAATATAATGACTACTTGGACGTATATTACTCACTTGGTGCCATTGTGTTTAGATTTTTGAATGAATGTCATGTACCCTATGCTATATAAAGTTCTGGGGCTGAGACGCTGCCTGTTGACTCAAAGTCACCATGATTCACTCAAGACAGAGCGTTTAAAACGCTGCTATAGCTTCTTAACTCTATAATGCTGGGCACAAATGTTTAGCCATTTAAAGTGTCACTGTAGTATCTAAACAAACAGAGTTTTCTCCTTTTAACAATCTGTAATCTCTATCTTTACGTTAAACGTTATATACATTTGTGTAGTACTAAATCCTGTCATCCTGTAGCGTGGTACATCAGGGTTCTTTAAACAGTATGAGCAAGAGCTTATATTATTGTAGAAAGAGCAGCCATTACCCCACTTTTGAGCGACTGCTTTGAGTGACATTGCATGGAAAAGGTGAGCACTGCGAAACAACAGACCATAAAGCCTGCAGCTCAGGAGCCAAAGATTCCTGCTGAAAGTCACAGAGAGGGAGAACACATAAAGTTAATGACATGCAATGGTGGCATGGTTCTGTAAATGCATGTGGAGTGAAAGAATGTAGACGAGTATCCTGGTGATGAATAAGTAAGGGATGGTTCACGGTCAGCTGAGCCCGCCCCAAAGAAAGTTGTCCCGACCTGAAGCTGTGTTCTGGTTCCACAGGAGACGAGTCTGACTTGACTTGGTTTCACAAGTTAGACCGCAAAGTGTTCCTCTGGCATAATACGGCACATGAGATCTTTTAGATGGGAAGAAGCTCGGTCATTAAAGGCCTTGCCGTGCAATGAAAAGGATTTTAAATTATTTTCGGAGACTTGTTAGGATATCCTAAACCCTGCGCAGCGATGTGTTGGTTGGCGTTGATGCCTTTCAGCGAGAAGGCTCTGGGTTTGAACCTGCTGGCTGGCTGTAACCTTTGTGCACGGACCTTGCTTGTGTGGTCTGGCAAATTCCAAAGACGTGCACGTTAGGTTAATTGGGCTGTAGGTGTGAAGGGTGTGAATTTTCTTTCTGCGTTGCTTAGACTGGTGACTGCAGTCTAGTCTGGACAAATGCATTGATTAGTTGTTGTTTTTTTGCATCTTTCTCAGAGCAGATGATTCATAACTTTGACATGGTGTAAATCCAAGTGATTGCACATTTCTGTTTGTACTACACTGGCTGTATAGAATGAATCTCCAACCTCAAAAAAACATGTAAGTGCAAGCAGTGTTGTTAACAATGAGCGCCATTGTCCCTTTAAAAAAAAAGAAAAAAGATTCTTAAACAATTAAGCATATTTAGATATTACTATACATGTTCCTTTGTATTGTATACTATCATCACTTACAATATCACTTACCATGACCTTCAAACCCTCTTCGTCATGCTTTATTTTCTTTCTTTTTTTTCACTGTCATCCATCTTGTCAGATGACAGCATATATCAACAGCACCATCGATCCCAAGCTAGGGCTTGTTGTGGTATCCTTCTTTAACACAGAGTTTCAACCCTCGTCATTCTATATTGCTTACAGGGACAAGTGAGATAAGACCCTTTTTGCGCATACTTAAGGCTTAAAGTAACCACAGATACAACACACAACCGCAGGTATTCACACACGAGTCACTGTGCTGCATCCCAAATACAAATCAAATAACAATGCATATTTTCCTTTACAGTAAAGAACCACAGTTTGTCAAACAAAGTATTCACAGGTCATGTCTCTCTATGACCCTCTTCATATTTCCCTCAGGCTCTGTTTTAATAGTACATGATCACGACTACAAGACTGCTGAAGAACGTGGTTTTGTGGATTTCGCAGATTCAAAGGGTGATAACAAAGCAAGTGTGATGAGGACTTTCGGCTATATCTGACAATTAGTGTTAATGTAAATACCATGCTAATATTACCTCACATACCACCATGCCTCTTGCTGAATAAACACTCCTTCCCAACCATAAGTGCAAAGGCTGAAAACTGTGTTGCACATCAGATGTTCTGTGTCTGAACCTTTTAATGCAGTGCTTACATTTGTTAATAAGCACTAAACAACAAAGTGTATTGCAAACTGATGGAGTTTCAATATTCTCTAAAGTGCCAATTGTAGCTGTGCAGAGAATAATAGTTTTTACTTGTTGATGACAGCACAGGAAAGGTCAGATCACCAACAGAATCATTTTATTTAGTCCACATCATCTGTTAACGACATTAAATGGGCTTTAATGTCCGGATCACTCCTAGGACTAACGACCTCCAAATGGAAATCACGTCAGTAAATGAAAACAAATGATTGTTTCTTGAATCACTTGCAGAAATTTTCATTGTTAACCAATTTAATTATCAGCAGTTGGTTCCCAGCTGTTAAACAAGTTAAGTCCCATCAAAGACCAGAGGGGAGGTGTTCTACACAAATAAACCAGCTATCTCTATTCTCCGTCGTGCTCTTTATGTCCATACTATTGTGCTTTGAACCCAGTACCATTATACAACCCCAGATGGTTCTCTGGCGCCTCAGCTCATCTGTAACATGTTCACGGGTCCAGCCAGCGCAAGTGCATGCCGGCGGCCCTTTGATCTCCCCCTCTGGGCCTCCTCAAGCTGGTCCAGCCTGGATGCATCTAGCGGGATGTCCTCCAGGTCTGATGGAGAATGGAACGCTACTCATCAAATTCACTGCATCTATACAAACAGTGTGTCACTTCAGGATAAGCTATGGCGCTCGTATAGCTCCCTCAGGTTGAAAGTTGAAAGGCTGCGCGAGCACTTGTGCGCCGCGGGTTCTGTCTGTCTCCCTCTGGGCCCCCGGTCCTAAGGAATGCCAGTGGCTGCCAACTCCAGACGGCCTTTAACGTTTTTATTTCCAGTTATTCCTCTCCAAAGGCAGAAGAGCACTTATATCTATGCCACATGCTACACCTTCAATGCTCTGATATCAAGGCATGGTGTTACTGTGGTGGATTAATGATTTGTGAGATACACTGCCTGGCCAAAATAAAAAGTCGCCACACACTGTAATATTTCGTTGGACCGCCTTTAGCTTTGATCATTGTTTCATATAAGCTTCTGCAATGTCACAAGATTTATTGCCATCCACTGTTGCATTCATTTTTCGCCAAGATCTTGTATTGATGATGGGAGAGTCTGACCACTGTGCAAAGCCTTCTGCAGCACATCCCAAAGATTCTCAGTGGGGTCAAGGTCTCGACTCTGTGGTGGACAATCCATGTGGGAAAATCATGCTCCCTGAACCACTCTTTCACAGTTTAAGCCCCATGAATCCTGACATTGTCATCTTGGAATATCAGGGAAGAAAAAATCCATTGATGTTATAACCTGGTCATTCAGTATATTCAGGTAGTCAGCTGACCTCATTCTTTGGACACATAATGTTGCTGAACCTAGAACTGAGCAACTGCAGCAACCTCAGATCATAGCACTGCCCCCACAGGCTTGTAGAGTGGACACTAGACATGATGAGTGCATCTCTTCTTGCTTCCCCACTATCCTTCCAGTTTTTAATAATGGATTGCGACAGCTCTTAACCCAATTTTAGTAGTTTAGTTAGTCGTACCTATTTGCTTAGTTAAATCCAGGCGACTTCCTTTTTTTTTTTTTTTTGGCCAGGTAGTGTATAGTTAGCTTATGCTGAGAGATGTTTTCATAAGGACAAGTGGTTTACTTGGAGACAGTTGATAATGTGGCACCATGCACACTCTAAAAATATGCAGTGGTTTATCTTATGTGTGCATAAAATTCTGTCTGTTTTACATTTTGACATGTTTGTGTATTTGCTCTTATCTGTGTGTTATAGAGGGGGTAAAGGACAGTAAAATATTGTGCTGGCTGTACTCTGTTATGCTCTTGTCGTGAGTCTCAGTGAGAGGAGGTTGGCTTGACTTTCTTGTTTTGGATAATTGTACCCTGCCGAGGTCTGTGGTCCCCTTTTCTGTCTCCCTGTGGCCTCGGCTGCAAGAGCCATATTTAGGTTGCACGTCCTCCTCATCCTTTACTGTCTCATCCCCATCCTGCCCGACACGCCCCCAGAACACAGCGGGGAGCAGATAGAGAGGCTCATCCAAAGGCGGGGCTGTAGGTACCCGAGGAAACTAGGCAGGGGCATTTGTGCCGACTTCTCAGTCGTTTTCAAATGTTTTGTTTTAGATGTGTTTTGTGGACGTAACGTTTCATGGTTTGGTTGCATAAATGTTTTTTTTAGGGAATTTATGTAACCAAAAAATCCTCTAGCTCTACTAGCTGTTATTTTACTTTTGCAGGTTTTTCTGTGGTATCGCATTATGAAATGAGGGTAAGGCTTTCTTTAGATGGTGCAACTTGAGTGAAACTTACAGCCTGTTGTTTTTATTATGTATCCGTTTAGTAGCGACAGTAAGTCAAATAGTTGAGATAGTTTGCTACTAAAAAAACAAGCGAGATGCCTAGTGAAATAAATTTCAAGTAGAACAGCTTCACTTGTAGATCCATGGGTCAGATGGTTCATCAGTGACATATTAAAAAATGTATAACACAAGTGACAGGACAGTCACTCAGTTCAGGTTTTTTAATTCTCCACAGTTTTAATCGCCAGGCAGAAAAGCAGCTAAAGTTCGTTATTCACATTAGAAACAATGTGGGCCTCTGTTTATAAGAGCCCCCTGGATGAAGGGAAATACAGAGATAACGAGATATCTGCCTTATCAATCAAGGCCAGACTATATTTAAACAAAATGCTTCACGAAACTGTGTTTATATACCCCACACATTCCAGTTACTTTTGCCTTTAGTCTCCAGAAGCGACTCAACTAAGCCGTCTTCTGAACATGACATTAAAAATTACCATTCCATTAATGTTTCCGTTTACATCGTTCGGCATTTTTTATTTTTTAAACTTTTCCACCGATGGCAGATTTCTTTGCTTCTGTGCCAAAAACAAAATAGCCTCCCTCCGCCATTCCTGTAATCGCCCTCTGGAAGAGGTTGCTGCTGTGATATTTCCGCAACTCTTTCATAATGTTTAAGAGTTTATGTGTTTCTCCTTCAGACCCCGAAATGCAGGCTTTTCCTTTTTGGGCTTCCATCGCTACTACAGACTTTGGGTCAGAGCTGACTGTGAACATGCAGAAGGGCCTTTAACTGGGGTAAAAGCTTATTCTCAAAACCTGAATAATATCCTGCATGTCACTTGAAAAAGCAAATGCATTCATTGTCTCACTAAATGGCAGGCAAGGGACATCTACAGACTTACTATTTGTTGTGCTGCAGTCAATTTAAGTATTGAGATTGTCTCCGTCCGAGGGGGATCTGGCATCATTTTGTTTTTATCATGAACAAGATTGAATATCTGAAACAAAAAAAAGTCATATGCGTCTTATTTCCACGGTGTCCATTGCTAATATTTTGTCTTTAATGAAGATTTATGAGATACTGAAGATAAAGGATAGTCCATTATTTTAAATACATTTTTTAGGTCATCACCGAGTCCTAAAGATGGATGATGACAGTCGGTTTCTGACATCAGTCAGGTGAAGTCATGGTTGAACTGTTGATACCACGGTTGAAATCTAAATTTGTAGATGGTATACGTTCAACCTTGCAGGGCCGTCGGTGCGCTAAAAGCATGCTCTCGTGTTGATCTCAAGCCGCTGCCTGCATCGACTCGCATGCGCGTCTCCTACGGCGACTGAGAGCAGGAGCAGGTGTTGCTGCAAGCGGAGCCACATGGGAGAACTCTTGCTTTCGCTCGCTCGGTCAGTCAGTTTATCTTTTTCTTTTTTACGCCTCGATTCTTTCTCACATATATGTGTGAGAAATGCACCTCTTCGCCCTCTCGTTCGCCTTTCAGGTAAATCACCCAGTGAAAAATGTATCACCGCTGGGCTTGGATTCCAGTCATTATCTGCTGAAATCACCCATGTGACGCACATGCATGTTTTATAGCTAGAAGGCTTTATTTCTACTTTACCTACGCACTCTTTCTGAGATGTTATGAGACCTATTGTCTTCTTCTATCATTACATAACCTGCATACATTTACACCTGCTTCTTGTTTAGCGTATCTACACAGAGCAGGTGTTCAGAAGACAAGCAGGCACTCTAGACAGCACGAGACCTCTTGATACTACGCAGGGATTTTAGTGACTGGATAGGTGTCGTTCAAAGAGTGAAGTGGTGCGACACAAACTGAGAGGTTGTTCCTTCTGTAAAGAATTGCAGTTCTTGCAAACAGAAACTTGAAGATCAAACAAACTCTAAGGCACGCTGCTCATACATTTTCCAGTGTTTTCACTTCATTGCTTTCACAGGAATGTATTCCTGCACAGTGCCATTTTACTGCAACCTTACCGGTGATGACTAAAGGATTCTGGTTGCTCTGAATGTTTCCAAACCGCAAGCCCGAGTAATAAAAAACCTGCTATTTTCCTAATTTCCCAATCACTACCACCATCCTTTATGTTCTTTGTCATGCCCCCTGTGGATGTTCTCAAGCCATACTCTTGACTGGAATTGCAATACAGAATTTCCAGTCACTGTACTCAGTCCAGAGTCCAAAGTTTTCCCTCACTTCAAGTAGCCCTTTGGGATACCAGTGAATACAGTAAATCATGATGAACATAGAAATTATTCATTGTCTCGGTGAAGGGGTCATGACAGAACCCTCACTACCGGCCTAACTCCTTCCAGCCGGAAAGGTCCCCGTACCAGGGTAATTGAAAAAAGGTTAAGGTTGCCACGCAAGGCTGACTAGAATGGGTCTAGCATGTGTAGTGCTTTGTTTCTGTTGTGTTGGATTAGACAGTCTCAGAGGCTCATGAGGCTCGTATTAATTTTCTAATTTACAGCTCTGATTAGACAGAAGTATAAATGTCACATTTTGCTGCAGTTTCTTGAGTCTCAGTCTGGCCTGGTGTTAGCTTTATTGTATTTCGTAATTCTGCCAAGCCTTTTATCCATGGATACTTAAAGATTTGCAGCTGTCAGTTTAAATTTGCGGATGTTTTTTGAAATGGAAGTTTCACATCGTAGCCATCGGCTGAAGGGGTAAAGAAGATCTTTACCCATTAGGCTACTTCAGATGTGTTTCTGTTGTGATAGTCCCTACGTCAGATGGGGTTTTCACGGTCTCTCAAGTTTCCAATGTGACTTGGCCAAGACGCTCATCAGACTTCTGGTTGAACAGCAGCCAGCCCAATATGTTTGCTTGACATTTTTGTCAATTCCGTGTACCGTGGCTGAATGGATGGCATTGTTGGTTTGTCACTTGGTCTACCACTTTGTCTCAAGTTAAAATGTCTTACAAGCAGTAAGATGGATTTCCATGACATTTTGTAGGCATTGTTGGGCTCCAGTGATTCCCTGATCTTTCCTCTAGCACCACCGTGACACTTTGGTTTGAAGTCAGCCATTTCAGCAATGGATTTTTATGTTGTTGTTTTTTAAGCTAGTTATATTCGTGGTGTATCCTCCAGCACGTCAAAGTTACCACTACAATACAGCAATCAGCCACGTTCTAATGTTGTGTAATTCTCCTTTGTGCCAACAGTTGTGACTCATCAGAGAATGGACATGGGCCATCTGAGGGTGTCCTGTGGTGTGGATCAGGCTTGTTCCAGTGCATCCCACAGATACTTGATCAGTTTGGGATCTAGTGAATTTGGCGGCTAAGTCAACACCCTGTGCTGTTTTTATGTGTGTGTGTCTGTGTCAGGCTGCATCCTGCTGGAGATGTCCGTTGCCATCAAAGAGTGTTATTTCTACGTACTGGGGGTGCCTAATGTGGTCTAGGTGGGTGGTGCATGTTATTTACTTCTCCTGTCAGTGGTTGTTGTGGCTGATTGGCGTGTCTTTATGTCTACTCGATCAAAGTTTGTTTGACACTTGTTGTCCTCAGATGATGTATCCCAATGAGTGATTTCGTGACTTTTTCTGAAGTTCCAGCAGATTTATGGTTCAGAGCACCATGTGTCAGCTATTCTAATGGTAGCCATGTGATCTGATGTAACCCTTGAGGGTCTTTTTTGCTAATTAGCAAAGGATGTCAAACACGCTGATTTTCTGTGGTAATAGTATTAGTAAATGATGAAAACACTGACCATGATCAGATCAGAATGTGCAGAGGTGACAGCCAGCACCATATAATTAATGCTCCATGCCTAAATTATCTCATCGTTTCTCACAACACAGCATAAGATAACATGAAACCATTAAACACATGTAAGGAAAGAGATTCTGTACAGGATGTACCAGACAACATTTCCAGTATGTCAGTAATCATGGAATTACAAATGTCACCAAAAGCAAAGATTGATTGTTTTCGAACTGGCAACAAACATGCGGACATGCTTGTATTTCTGTTGGACAGTCGCACAAAACCATGAAGGATTTCAGACACAGCCGCAGACTGTACATGCAGACATTTTGGACGCCGGCCTAAATATGTGAACAGTTGTTAGGTCTTAACACATTAAGGATCCATGACAGAACTGAGCCCCTCTTTTGAAATTCTGCTGAATGAGGGAGAGAGAGAAGTGGGAACGTTTTAAACTAGACAAACGGGAATTGGGGGAGTGAGGGATGACCATCCAGCGGAGAGACTAGGCTGTGCCAGATTCTCAAAGACTACACAATGACTCATAGGTCAAGGCCCCCATCCCTGTAAACAGCATTTTTTCTCATAATTCAAGCACTGAATCACATACATAAACTCCACTTTGATTCAAGTCGTACTCCCTGGGAGTAGGGGAGAGAATGAAGCAAGGGACAGTAAAACTGTTATCTAAGGGAGGTAGAAGAGGGAGTGTACGTGTGAACAGAGTTGTGTGTTAAAGATGGGACTGATGATCAGTGTTTGGCGATAAAACTAGGCCAGGCTAGTAACTGAAATCACCTCGACGACTCTGGACTCTCATCTGGTCAGTGCAGGGTTGGGATGTGTTGTGAAACCTGTGATGAGTTAAGACCATGGTTATGGTGTCAGCACAGCTCTGGTTTATCTCCTGATCAGGTTACAAGACAACCGAAGGGCTGGACTGGGTATGCTCTCGTCCTCCGTGCAAGTGTCTGCAGGTTACATGCAGCAGACAAACATATTCTCGTGGCTCCAGAACGAGCGGCTGATGGTTTCTTGATTAAGTCATTTTTCTTTTCTCATTTCTCTTCCTCCCCTTCAGCGAGCCCCCCCAAGCTCTGCCTTTTAGCATATGCACTTGCCTCCCAATAAGCACAGAGCATTCCTCACATTCTGGAAAGACAGTGTCGAGGTCATTAAAACCGTAATGTGTGTCGACGTGTGTGTGTGTTCCAGCTGGGGAGGTCATATAAGACAACGTCACACGCAGCAGCCAGGCATCCGCGAGCCGAACCTGCGCATTTCTCAGAATCATCTATTAAATACCTTCGGCAGACCGTAGATTTATAGCCTCTCTTTAACAGTTCCTGAAACTAGACGACAGTTGAAGCAACACGGACAGCAAACTCCAAAAGGATTCCTTCTTTTTTACTTTACAGTGAGCTCCCTACCACACACACACACACACACACACACACACACACACACTTCAGTATTAGCAGGTGTGTGTTTCATCACACAGCTGCACACCAGAGGAGAGTGAGCTAAAGCTACAGTATTTGGATGGAAAGCACATGCTGTAAGTATACTGTGTGTGTGTGTGTTTGAGGGAGAGACAGAGACAAATCTGGATAAACAGTGAAAGACTGTTGACGGGGAGAAACTTTTACATTTTTGTGAGCGTCTGAAAGAGAAAGGAAGGCGACTTTTAAAGGAGAGAGTGGTTTACTGAAATACTGATTGGCAGAAACTCAAGAGGGCAAAAAAGTGGGTTTAGGAAACCTTTAAAAGCTGCTGGGGAAAATTAAACACCAGAGAAAGGAGCATGGTAAAAAAGAAATCAGTGGAAACAGTGCAGTGGTGAGAAAGTAAAAAAAAAAAAAATTTAGTGGAGCGTTCTAATCTTTTCTCTCCTGAGGGCGTTTTTTGAAAGCCTCTCTCTCATCAGTCTGGGCAGGACTCATTTGTCCCTCTATCCCTCCCATCCCTCCTCCTCCTTTCTCCTTCTGCTTTAGTTCCTTCAGTACAGTCTAACTAGCACCACGCGATGAGTACAGGTTGAGAAGTGAGTGAGTGAAAGGGAGACAGAGATCAAGGAGAGGAGAGACTGACACACGCCTCGCACACTGGAGTTTGGAGTCACTGTTCAGCCCAGAAAAGGTGAGCTGAGGGAGAACGTCTCGACAGTTTCTGAGCCTGCCCGGCGCATGTCTTGTGTGCATGTATGTTGGTGCGCCCCGTATGTAAACACAGCCATAGGTGAGAGCGTGGCCGTGATTGTGGTTCAATTGGTGCATTGAGAAAGCGGCTGTATGCGCTTGTGTAGAATTTTCTGTGCGTCCGCCTTGGTGAAAGATGCTATTCATATTTCAGTGTGTAAATCATCCTCGTGTCTGTGATTAGACTTTGAAGTGTGTATGACAGGTTTGCCTTCTCAAGATCACAGTTTGGTGCGTGTATGAATCACCCTGGGTTGCAGGGCAAAAAGACACATTGTGTGGCGCACACAGGTGCACATGCACACATCTGCACGTGCCTCCGTTTTGACCCAGTTCAGTTATTTTTCTTTCTTTCTTTTTTTTCGGTTACCAAGAGATCTCTAACGACAACAAGGGATTGTTTAGCTGGATCAGCAGTGGACACCCACTGAAGGACAGAGAGACCGCAGCAGAGTCAAGACCTCATCTGGCCACAATATGGGCTGCCTGCACATTGCTGTCACATTATTGGAAGTTGCTGGGCTCTTTTATTAAAAAAAAAAAGATTTGTATTTGCATCAGATATTATGACACTGACAAGAAATAGAACACAGCTGTAGTAGATTGATGTGATCTGTTGAAGTATGCATGCACCGTATTGTGCTTTTTAAATACCAAGAGCTAGCTGCAGCGGTGGTCTTGCCCATACCTGCACCTACCTGCTGCAACACTGTTTATAGTTTGCTTCTACACGCTCTTCATTCACACTTCAGAAATAGTATTTTTTGCCTCATCTTCAGAGTGATTAATCTGTGTATTCCCACTCTGCCTTCAGCCCACTGGTGACAGCTCAGAGCTGAGAGCTTGCAGGGTGTGGCAAGAGAGGGTTAGGGCTCAGGTAGAACTGATAGAGAGGTCACCGTGGAATATTTGAGATTCCTTTGTAGCACATCTTCAGCAGTGAATCTGCCCTGCCCCCAGCTTGCATGCCCCCAACAAACAAGCGTTGCCTTGACTCCCACCAGGCACCTCAGTTCACTTCAACCCCCCCACCCCCCTCTCTCGACAAACCCACTTTATCCTCTCTGCTCTCCAAGTGGAACCTGCTCAGTCATGCCAGTCTGCTTCTTTGTGCCAGCCTGACTACCACACTCATTTAAAAGGGGGAGAATCATCCTTCCCGCTGCCAGGTGTGGCATTCCCCCTGTAAGTGTAATGCAGGCTTTTGCCAGGTGTGCCATCAGCACGTCTGAGTGAAGGAGACAGCAGTGTTGTGGTATGTGAGTGGTTCCTGGCCTGGGGAGGCTTGGTTTTTAGCGATGAACGGCACAAAGCTGATCGTATCATTTTCTTGTGATGTGTTTGCATATTACAGACGTTCTGTCAAACACTTCCACGGTTCAAGATAATCATCTTAGATTGCCATGTTCCTCATCCAAGGGAAATGGGAAGAGTGTGTGTGCATGCGTGCACGTGTGTGTGTGGCGAGTGAGCAGCGGCGGCGGCGGTTTAACTGTGTGTGTTCCGACTGCACAGCCCAGAATCTGTCTGTTCTTCACTTGCGCTATCCCACAGAAAGCTGCTCCTCAAAGCCATGCATCCACCACTTATCCATATAGGAAGACATTCAGTCTCTTTTCAGACTTGTCCATCGGTCACGAATCAGAATCACGGTCCTGCTACCAAAGCACTAACCAGGTATGGGATGGGATGGGGGAGATTTATGAGGTCAGAGGAGGCAGCGAGATCAAGGTGTACAAGGATGCGGAATCAACGACTTTGTGTGGGATGCACGGCGTGAAATCAGTGTGCAGTGAGAAAAAAAAAAGTTGGCCGAGTGAAACAAAAATCCAAAGGTGTCACTGATAGCTGAGGGAATACAACCCCAGGCAGTTAGGATAATGAGTAGGGCAGATGGAAAGTGTGTCAGAGGAGGAAGACAGCAAAGTGAGGGAGTCTGCGTCAGATGTATGACAGCATTGATACATAAACCAGAGACCTGGTAAATGCTACAGCAATAAAACCATATCAATGCTGCACACTTTTTTTTTTTTTTAAATCTGACTCTGCTTCTTCTCCCCTTCCTGCTCTTCCACCTCTACCCCTTCCATCCTCAGCGGCTCTGGTTTGGCCATGGTATGGTTTTCATTAGTCAGTTACAACCCCTGAAGCTGGCCACATTTCTCAAACACTCTACTTTCCTATTTTTTTTTTTTCTACTTCTTACTAAGGTCCACTTTCACTCTGTTTGGTCCTGCCTTTCTTTTTTTCCTTCTTCTCAGATTTCACTAAGGATCAAAGCTCAGCCACTGACCCACTGCAGTACGTTATGAACTCAGTGTTCAATTATATGTTGTATCAGTCACCGTGACAGCGTTTTGTCAAGCTGCCAATTTAAGTTTGAAGTGTTTTTAATTTGACAGACAAGTCAATTTCAGAAAATATTTTTGGCACACACCGACCTCTTGCATCTGTATGTGAATGTGTATGAACAGAGCAGGATATACAGCACAGCCACGCGCTGGAAGGGCCAGCACACGCAAGTCCTCACTTGTTCCATTGCATTTACCGTTGCAGGCAACGTCCGTGAATAAGATTATCAAAGATTAAACAGAACTTGTGCAAAAATGAAAAATATGTAAGACATTTAAAAAGACAGCTTTGTTATGGGTTCTAGTAGAATAATAATCAAATTCAGTTTGTTTAGTGACTTGTTTTGTTATATCTGAAACATTCAAGGTGCCATGTTGCAGGAAGACACTGACACTGATGTAAATATATCTATACACTGATCAGGAATAATATTATGACCACCTTCCTAATATTGTGTAGCTCTCCCTTGTGTCTCCAGACTAGACATGGGCCTTCTGAGGGTGTCCTGTGGTGTCTGGAAACATAATGTTGTTAGTGGGGTCCTGTGGGTTGAGGGGAGGGGTCTCTGTGGATTAGGCCCAGGTGGATGGTACATGTCTACGATGGTCCAGACGTTTCCCAGCAGCACAAGTTAGTCAGTGTTACTTACTTCTCCTGTCAGTGGTTTTAATGTTGTGGCTGCTCGGTCTATACACTATATATGAAATGTTAGCATAGATATAATTTGAAATATCCCATCTGAATTGCAGATTAGTTCATAAGAACTGACCATTTGTATAACCATACAACAGCACTTGGCTACAATGCCAGCCACAAACTGCTGAAGGCCCTTTAACTCTCACTTTGTGTTTGCTGTGCCGGCTGAGATGTTAGAAGATACTGCCACTGGATGTTTGTTTCAGTTTCCTTCACTTGCAGACATCAAAAACACCATCTAGCTCTGGTTGACCAAATAAAGAGGCAATCTAGTAAACTTCAGGAAATAGGAAACAAATGGGATCAGGATCCCATAGCTGGAGCACTGCTGAATTATCAGTAAATACCACCAAATCTCACATAGGCCGTGGCTGAGCATTTCCTCCCAGAAGAGCAATGCATCACCTGGAGCTGTTTACTTTGATCCATCCAGCATGCATTTATATTAACCATTTAATGCGTTCATAGTTTTATTCGCCCCTAATGGCACCATCGACTTTTTTTCCCCACTGAGTCTACAGTCGGCTGCAGTTTAGAAATGTGGATGAAATACTTCATATTTTCTTGCTTCTTTTCATTTTCTCTCTCTCACTCTCTGTCGTGTTTTCGTAAATCTTCCCAAAGGACCTTTGTTTATGTGTTCCCGCTTAAGTTTCGAGTATACGTCACTGATTATACTGTAGAAATGACGCCAGGTTTCATTCCGTTCTTTTATGCTCTGGCCGCGTCACATGAAATGATTTTTTTTGAATTGCTGAGTAACAGCTTAGAAATGAGTTTTTTAAAACAAGCAAGATTGTCTACTTTCTAATTTCAGGGTCGGTTTTATGTGTTCAGCCTGCGTTCACGTCAGTTCAAAGCATAAATATGCTCACATAATGCACAATGATATAATTTTAGGGCCACTTATTTAGCTTTTAAGCAAATACAGAAACATAATTTGTAAGAAGAAATTGTATTTGCAGGTATGCAGCATTTAAGCTTTTAAGCCACCAAATTATAAACTGTAGTGTGAATCCCTTTTCAAATAAGTCTTTGAGTAGTGAGGAGAGAACTCGGGGGCGTTGGGATAATAACCTGCTGAAATCACCTGCAGTGATTCTTATCTCTGTTTAAAGCCTTTAACTTATCTTAATGAGCCAAAATACTGCTCAAAGCAATCCCCTCCCCTTTAGTGTGAAGATACTAGGGGTTGTGCCGACTAGTCAACTTCACTACTGCACCATGACCCTTTAAGCAGTAAGTCAACTGATCGCTGATCACGTGACAGTAACAAAACGTACGTGTCTGTGGGCTACAGCCGACAGCAGCCCCTATTCAAGCCACAGTTACCTTGCAGAAAAGCCTCCACGGCTTCTTTTGTGTGAAACGCTACGATACTGTATGCATTCAGGCAAGAATATAGATTGCAAAGCATTACTTTCTACAGTATTTTTTTGTGTGACATTTTCAACTAGTCGACGTCGGCTCAAGATACAGACTTGGACTGCAGGTTGCATCCCCCACCTCAGCCGATACGCAATCCCTCCGAGTTCCTAAGGCCTCCCAATAGGGAGGGTAAGCAGGGATGCCAAGAGAGGATAAGGCCAGAGTTAACACACACTGGGAAGTAAAGGACACACACAGAGCAGACACACAGCTGTACACATCCAGGCGTAAGCGTGAAATGTTGGACCCTCATTCAGTGCCCACCGGAAGACGAGACTCACTCTCATTCTCAGCCTCAGCTCAGGTCTTTATGAAACATGTTTTGCGGCAGAATACCTCGTTATTGATTAGCGTTTGACCTACTTCTGTTATGCTTTAATAAGTAAGGTACTCTCCCTTTCTTGTCTTTATTTCCACCTCACCATTTGTATTCCAACTAGACAGTAAATGGGCAAGTGATTCTATTTGTATCAGATGGGAGGAAACGTCTTCTCATTAGCGTGGTCGCAAAGGGAGTGTGCTTACTAAGCAGAGCTACAGCACGAAGGATGAGAGGAAAACAGCAAATTTTATCTTGGGGCCAACACTCATGAGTCTTCTGATGCTTCCTTGAGAGCTGTGAAGAAAAAAAAGCTGGATAACAATGCACAGAGCTATTTTGATCTCATCTTATGTTTATTCTTGTTGCGCCTTTCGAGATTGTGCAGAGATAAAAAAGTCTTTGAGAGTCAACACCACCAACGCAGTGCAACAGCAAGAAAAGTGTGTGCCTTAATGCACGAATAAGGATGAACTAAGAGGAATAAGACTTTAATAGATCCACAATATACTGGGAAGCCTTTAAAGTTAGCACTAAGACTTATTTCTAAATCTTACTGGCAGTAGGTAAAGAGATGATCTATTGAAGAGCCTTGGGGCAACATTTAGAGCAGTCTGTTTTGTTAAGACAAGAGTGTGTGACAATAATCTAAATGAAAGAATGGATTATAATCTTCAATACAGTCTATAATACCTGCATCATCCTTAAATTTCTGATTTGGATTTTTTCCCTAAATGGAAAAAAAGCTTAAAAAAAACACACAATCTGTTTCTTAAAATAAATGAGGAGGAAAGAGGCTCTAAAACAGCATGCAGTGGGAACCTATTATTGTCTTTTCAGTGACTAATATGACTTAAGTATCCTTGCGTGTGTGCCTGAGTGTATGTCTAAATGTGGGTCAGTGTGGATTTGCACCCGCGTGTGTGATTGTGTTTGTCACAACAGTAAAAGTCGCTGTGGTCACAGCTGTGTGGTCTCACAGACGAGAGGAACACAAATGTCACGCGCACGCACACACACAGATGATTCAGAACACCTCGAGGTGATTCCCCATGGCAGGGTACCGAGTGTGTCACAAAACCACACAGCTGTACATTCCCAGACTCTGAGAGTGGGTTTAGATTAGCAAAGTGGAACACTTGCATCTGTAGGCGGTGGCTGTGTGTTTGTCTGATTGCATCTGTGTGTTTATCTGCGTCTGCACGTAGCTATGGTCCACGAGGCTCGTGCCAGCTCAAGGTGTGTGGGAAGGAAAAGTCAGCGCTGGCTGCATTTTTATGACATTATGTCAATATTTTCTGGTAAGCGCTTGGAGATCAGCACTTAGCGGCCGTGTAAACGACTCTGTGTACCACATGTCTAGTTTAGCTGTGACACAGTTTGATGACTTTACTCTGAATGGATGGACTCTTTATTTGGCTTAGTGTTACCTTGGTAACAAAGGTGCTTATATGGTAATGCAGGACCTATTCACGTAGCCAATGCTGGTGCGTTGTCATTTAAACTAGTCAGCCCTGTGTGTTTTTGCCAGTCGGGGTAATTTTTGTTCCTACTTCCTGCTTCACTTTGCAACAGTTGCGACTGAAACTTCCACCAAAATTTTGTCGAACACAAGTCATTTAATGTCTGTACGTCCAAACCTCCTCAGTTAACCTTACCAATTATTTATTGATCCAATACAGTCAATTCAAAAATTGCGGAGATGGAGAAGCAGCTGGAAATGCTAAAGCGGAAACGCGCCACATACTTACATTTCTTGGGAGTTAGACGTCACCTATGGCGCCAGTCTCTGTGTAGGCGTCTGCATTATTCCTGTAGCCTCTGCATCAACTTAACACAGCAGCCTAAACCGCCTATAAGACACATTCGCGGTTGAGATTATAATTGTTTTCTTTTAAAGCTGCGAAATATATAGAATCTCTGCCCACGCAGGCTTTCCGTGTCCGTCCCCAGTCCATGTGCTGACGGTTTCTTGCTAAAACCTTCACAGATGAAGAAAGGCTCCGTTAGCTAAAAGAGGGAAATAAAATGCAGATAATAATGCCTTAAGTGCCGAGGGAGTCGAATAAAACAAATGAAGGTTGGCAGTAAGCTTGGGGAAAGGGCGGCACTGTCCCATTCCCATTGTGGGTGTTTTGCCTCATTTTGCTTACGTTGTGCCATACACACACAAATAGCACTGATGTTGTGTTAGCGAACGACCCAGTTCCTTTCTGCGGCTCTTTCTTGCAAACAAAACAAAACCAAGTCATACCTGGTGAGAGATGTTCTTCTTTATCATTGTGCCCATTTGTCGCTGTGGCCTTCCACACTGAATTTACTTGTGGTGGCGGTGGCGGGGTGGGAGGCCAGCGCACATGCAGCTACTGGTGCAGTTTAGAAGGGAAGTGTGTAACCCAGGTTACTCTCTGTAGCCACAATTTACAGACGTTCCTTAAACACCCTACACGGAGTAGAGTAGACTTCTAGACTAGCTTGGCAAGCGGCTCGGCCAAAATGTGGCCGCGTTTGGATGCAGTTTAGCGTTCAAAAAAACGCTGACAAAGAAGAATAACCAATCCAAATAAAAAATGTCACTCAAGGCAGCGTCAACAATCGGCTCCTAAAAACAACAATGAGCTCTTGTCACTTTTGAATGGTTCTCAGAAGAGAATGGAAACACGAGCTCCAGCTCCCCTCAAAGATCTGTAATTCGTATAATTAGATGTCTTCTGTTGGCAGGGGCACAGCTCCCCGTGGAGAACATCGAATCCAATTCCACTTCCAAATAAACCCCTTGCTAACTTGTGTACATTGTGAAGCATCAAGCAAGCTCGAACGGCTGAGCTTTTGTAATCAAGTAGAGCACAGGCATGTGGCCCAAGAAAAGGGGGTCATCTGCCATCTGTTTTGTGCATATACTTTATCACCAAGCAGGTGGTGTCCAGTAGCCCATAAACGCTTGTTAAAGCTTTAATAACATGGATTCACAAATGAATGACTGAATGAATTAGCTCTAAAACTCCAGCCCTCTCTTTTGTTCGTGGAAAACATACCACCTGATCTGTGGGATTTGACGGAAGAGCAAAACAGACGGAAAGTGTTTTTGTCTTTTGTGTCACTGCTTGGTATCAGATTGTCTCATTAGGTCAATGTCAAGCACGGACAAAGCTATACATTTAGAAATTATACCGCAGTTGTTGCGGTTGTGGCTGGCGTTTGTTTTTTAATAAGAGCCACTATCCCCCAAAGCATTTCGCCTTGGCAAAGGTTTCTGGCAACAGAGGGACCCAAAGTACAACTTCAAAACAACATATTGATAATGACATGGAAGGAAAACATGACATGGCAACATGCTGGTCACATATATTATTAGGTTTTCTTTTGCCCATACTTACCACAGATGCCTTTCATGCATACAGGAGATTAATGTTTGATACACAAATATCACTTCTGGGTGGAGTATCGTTTAAGCACATCTTGGGAAAAGGTGCTGATGTACGTGCATGTTGGGCACATGCATTAAGTGTGGGGTTGAGGTGACATGAAACATAATGTGGAGGTCAAGCACAGAGCGGTTGGGTCAAATGGGCTGAATTCAAGTCTGAACCATTGAAGTGACAGTTTAAATGGGGGAAAAGAACAACAGATAGGGTAGGGCTGGGGGATTGAGTAAGCAGTGATGTGTCGAGGGAGGAAAGAGGAGCAATGCCACCATCTGTTAGCCACATGCACACCCCACAGCAGTAACATAAATCTCAACCATGCTCAGCAATGCAAGGCTACATTCCGCAAGGCTAAACGTGCACTGGCTATCTGCAGCAACAGAAATGTGCAACGTACGCATCATATAGACCAGGTTGCATATTCCATACGCTGCACGCCGAGATGAAAGGGAGTGCAAATGTCAAGATCTGGTTGATTAATCTCGGAGAAGAATCTGGGAATCTTTTCTCCAACGGGGAATTGTGACCTAATCAACATCTTCCCAGTATGTAGAAAATTAAGGAAGATCTGGTGAAAGAGTTACACAATCCTTTTAAAACTTGCTACCGTCACAGTAGAACCCACGAATTGCAGCTCACAACCACTGGCGAGCAATGTGGAGGAAAAATAGTGCAGCTGGGCGATGGTTGGTTTAAAAGTTGTTTATAAAGGACAAGTTCTTCTGTTCTTCTGGTGTGGTCCCTTGGCCTTCCACTACACTAGGAACAGTAGATGTGCAAATACACAGGACTCACGCACACAAACACACACAGTTACAGGTCACCGGGGTTAATGGCAAGCTCAAGCAGGGGGAATGTGTGGATGAGTTGGATCTGACGTCGCTGTTCGGATGAGCAGGGCAAGGCTGATTCTTCCCACCACTAGTTTTGTTTTTTGTTTTTGTTTTTTTTGACAGTTGTTTTGCCTCAAATGTGTCCCCTTTAATAAGTAGAGGCTGCAATGGCAGAATGAGATTTGAAAAAAAAAAGTAGGATGTTGTTGGTTTAGGTACAGGTAAAAATACATTGATAAGTGGATGTATTTTGGCGATGCATGTGTCTTCTTTTCTCTTCTCTTCTCTTCTCTTCTCTTCTCTTCTCTTCTCTTCTCTTCTCTTCTCTTCTCTTCTCTTTGATGTGACTACTTGTGAGAGTGACCTTTGAACTTCATCTGCTCTCTCTGATGGTGCAACAAAGAAATTCCTCTCCATAAAACTCACCAAATGGTGTTGTAAAACTACAAGTTTTCCACATTATTTTGCACTTTGTCAAACACTAAGAAATGTCCTTGTCATGTCTAATGACATGTCATTGCAGCCATTAAACAAATTACCGTGTTGTGGAAACAATGCATCAGCAGGCCAGAAGGTTATTGACTTTTATCAAGGGGCAGTTTATTCCGTGAAATCTCCTCCATGTGCGACGATTGTCTGCGTTCGGCCTTCTGCAGAGCGTTAAAACGTCTATAGGATGTGGAGCAAACTTGGTCGTAAAAGATCATCTTTTCCATCTTTCAGATACAGCCACATTTTTTTGGCTTTTTCAGTCTGATTTCATGGAACTTTAGATCGATTGAAATCATTGCTGGTGAAGAAATGATATACAGTAATAACATAGTGGCCAGAGATGAGTCACCACTAATTTCACGTTCCCTCTCAAACCCACTGTTCAATTGTACCGTTCAAGCGCTGCGGGTGAACACAGCCCAGCCAATGAGAGAGCCCAGTCCTGACATCACCGCCATGCAGTGTGGCAGATGGATGAAGCAGAGCGTTCCAGAAAAAACACCAAAAAACACAGCAGCGAAGGCAGGGGCTGAACTCTTGTTTAATTCTTTGCCCAGCAATGATCAGCAGAATTGGTTAGAGGTGGGCATCCAGCCAAGAGGTCCTGCTTGCGAGGCAGGAATGCTGCGACACTAGGCTGTTGCTTAAGAATAAGGAAACCATAAAATAATCACAGCCCTGGAAAGTGCCATTGCTGCACGTCCCTCATCAGTCCTTCATCAGCCTGCTTCTTTAGGCTATGAGAACCAGGGCCAAAGTGGCAGCTTGCCTTATCCTGTGCATGTGCGGTAAATGAATGGGCGTCCTTCAGAATATAAATGAAGACCATTGTAGACTGTAGATCAGCGCTATTGTTTCAGCAGTTTTTGGAAGATCATTGACAAATCTCTGTATATTCCATGTACATGCACAAAATGGCCAGCTGATGAAAGCATCGGCATGCAAGGCTGCTGATCATCCAGGTGGCTGTGCTCCAACAACGCAGCCAGCCAGCTGCCCAGTTGTCAATTAATGCACGGTTTGAGCTTCTTGCAAAACTTAAACCTGTTTTACTGTTTCGAAAACTTACAGCGTATCGGAAATGCTACAGCTAATCTCTACGAGGTTAATAGCAATTAAACCATACAGAAAGTTTAATAATAATATAATGTGCTGATTATGTAGCCAGTCACATGCTCAGTCAGCTGCTGCAGCACAGCGACAGCTGTGACTTCCTGAATCTCAACTACCGACTCTGTTGCCAAGCCAGACTAATCGCAGCTGGAGCAGCGTCCTTCCAAATAGATATGATGCGGCTTACACTGAGTTGTTTAAAAACCTGGGCACATTTTATGACCTCGAAAATAGATGAACGATTAAATTGCTCGAAGCTGTATGGAGCATCTTTAAACATGTACGGTACAGCTTCTTGAATCTGTTCCAGGTGTTTAAGTATTCATCACGTGCATTGAAGCAACAGAGCGCTCCAGAGGTATTCCTTTAAATTATTCAACATCACATGGTGACATAAAATGAGAAGTAGAGGTGCATGAGGTGAGAGTGTGGACCTTTTTTCCCCCCTCAGTGCATAACATGAAACTGACCATGGAAGCAGCAAACGGATGAACACAAAGCACACAAATAAGATGTTCGTTATGCGTTTTAGGAGCTGGTCAGTATAAAGTTCATGAAAGAAACACTATAGTGTCGTACTGTCGCTGGCTATCCTGTGTGTCTGCTCCACAAAAGCACAAAACTTGTTCGTCTTCCCTTGCTCTATCTTTTTTTTTTTTCCACTCTCCTACGTCTTCCTTTCATCCTCAGCCAGACGTTTTTGGACATGTAAGATGTAAAAAAATGCAGGAAGGAGAAGAAGAAAGAAAGGACAGTTCTAAAGGAATATGGCTCATATTAATCTGAAAATATTGCTTTACCTCATCTGAACTAAATTACTGGTCTGAACTCACTGTCCTCGGAGAGTAGGCAGAGCGCCACCGGCAGCCCAGATGGGCAAGGAGTGGTCGGCAGCTCTGTCACCGTGACCACAGTGAGCACATGAACCCCTGGTCTGTTGAGCACTGTAGCTGTCCTTTTATACAGCAGATCAAAGGTGTGTCTTTGTTATTGTTGGGCCTGGATTTTATACTCAGGGGCAGTGTCTCTGGAGGAGAAGGCAGAAGTTTTGAGACTCCTTCCCTCTGTTTCTCTGTCCTCTTTCCTGCTATCTTTGTGGCTTTGTGTATTGTTAAGAGACCAGAATATAATCTAAACAAGGATGTGAAAGTTATAAGAAACAAACCTGTATCTGTTTTTTTTTTTTTTTTTTTAGTATATGACGTCATTTGAACAATTTTATGGGCAATTTAAGGACGCAGTCAAACTAATGCCTGGTTGTTGTGTGAGATCCCAGAGCCCACTGCTGGAGGCCATGAAATCTGTAGTTAGAGGAGTGAAGCTGGCTTATGGTGTGGCTAAACTTGCCAAGGCTTGCGGCTTTCACTGGTAAGAAGCAGAGGCAGCCTCACTGCTACTCTGAGGAATTTAAAGGTATGATCCCGCGTGCTACAAAGCCATCTGCTCTCTCGCGCCCGTAACCGAGAAGAGCTGACACATAAAAATTTCACTACTCTGTGTGGTGAGATAGAAGAGGGCACTCAAAGGGGGGGATGCTGAAGTGATAGATGTGCGACTGCTATGTCGCAACAATAGCCAGTGGCGCGGAGTCAAGTAGTGCTCGTCGCTGTGATTGCCGCTCCACCTGTGAGGGACAAGAGGCGCTTTGTTTTTAACAGAATAAAAGGTGGAAAGGTGCTCAAATGATGCACTCTCATCAGATGAAAGGCGTCACTGCTGCCGTCAGCCATGCAGAGAGGCTTTCTGGTATTGTGTGCCTGTCAGGCAGAGGAGGAGAATCGGGCTGTTTTTGTTCCTAAATCGACTCCAGTTTTCACTTAAAACTTTTTTTTTTTTTTTTTTTTTACAAGACAGAAACAGGCTGTGATTTATCTCCGGCGATGATCTTTCATGAAAGAAATCATAAATTACCTTGCAGATGCCCCTGACAACAGTCTCTAACAGGAACCAGCAGGAATGTAACGGTGGGCGTGAGTGACAACAGGCAAATAGGCTCAAGTGCTTTAATGCTTAGGTTAGAAAAGCACAAAGACAACTACACAAATGCCACATGCAGTGCACAGCACTTGCGTATCAGTCAAATGGTTTACCAAATAAACAATGGAGACTGATGAAATGAAACAATAAGATCATTTGATGAAGTAAATCAGATATAAAAGTGGGTTATAACTTAGTTAATATCCTTTAGAAGATGTACTTATTATCAAAAAGGAAAGACAAGGGCTGATGACCCCTGATCCCAATGTGAGTGTCTTTATATCGAGACTCAACATATACTGTCGATCTGTTGTTCATTTTTTACATTATAAAACTCGTTTAGTGCAACAGAGACAAAAAGAAACCTGTTCATTATAACAATATAGCTGGCACACAGCTTCCCTTTGATGGTTTCCCACACGCATATAACATTAAATAATGTCCATGTGTTTTGTGTAGTATTTATTGAGATGAGTCAGGGTACTATTGAATCAAGAAGACAGTGGTAGCTTTGGTCAGTTGGCTGCTGTTTGAAGTTGAGAAAACTCAGCTGAAGACCCTTTAAATGCAACACACCTGAGTGCCGTGTCGTGCCCCTACACCAGTGAAGCACACTAACCAATGCTCATAACGTAGAGACAGAAGACGGGTCACTAGCTGGGCTGTGTTGATGTTAGAGTCTGAATTTGATTTGAGCTGACCAGGACAGCTGGTGGGTGTGTGAGAGCATCAATTAAACGGACGAGCTGGGCACCCCTTGGACACTGGATGACTTGTGGCTTCAGATAAAGTCATAAGCTTTGTTTTTGTGAATGTCCTCCTACCTTTTCTGCCCGGTGGAACTCACAAGTCAGTTGACCAGAGAGCGACACATACCGGCAGCTATAATCACATGTCATTGTGGTTTGACATGTCAACTTCTTTGGATATATCACATATCACATTTCCCAATATGGCAGCAGTTTTATTATACAAGCATCCCAGAATGGAAAATTCCAGCTACTGTACAGTGACTACTTCTTCTGCCTTACAGTGTCAGCTGACCCTCTGTGTCACGACAGCTCTTTAATAACCTATATATACCATATGTGCCACAAAGGCATGAAAGATGTTGACACAGTCCCCTTCACTGGAGACATATATTCCAATCAGTGTGTCCCAATCATGTCTGTACATTCACCTGCTGCATGCAGCCGACCTCTGACCTCAGGAAACACATCCCCATGGGAGAGGGAAATATGCCTGTGAGAGGCCCACTCGTGGGCGGCAGAGTGGTTTTATGCACAGACTGGCATTATCTGCATCTCCTGCTCCACTCAAAGGACAGCGCCACTAAATATACCCTGCGAGGCCTTCCCAGGCTCCTCTGGGCTGGGGAGATGCAGCCGCTGCTTGGGCCGAAGGCCAATGACATGGCTGCCGACCTCCACGGAAAGTATTTTTAAGGTCAATTACAGGGTACAGTGCCTTTAGATGGCCGACTGGTGCTGAGGAGGCCTCATATTAAAGGTTTATGTGGAGAAGGACCAGAGGACTCTGCCTTAGCTCACCCTAGCTCCCATTGTTACCACACACCCACTGACACAGTGCACCCGGATGGGCTCCTGGGGTGATATGTGCACCGTGTGTGAGCGAAAGAAAAAAACAAAATTCCTTTTCCCCTTCAAAGACCTTATATCAGAAGTGTTCTTATAAGTGTTTGATAATAATCTTGAAGATGAGATGCTAGTGCTCGGAACTGTAACTGGAATGTGTTCCGATTAAATATCAAATTTCTTGCACATAAGAGTTTTTTTGGATATGTTACGGTAAGTCAGTGTAGGGAGTTTATCTTGAATATCTTGTGTATCCTGTTATTGCAGGTTATGTTTATGGTCAAAGTTATTCTAAATGATGCTTTGAGGATTTGTCGGGCAGCTACAATTCAGCAATTTTGAGATCACTTCCACAGAAGAGTCAAGTCCAAACTTTTTGCCATTAAAAGTCTCCTCTTATCTTTACACTGCATAAAGTGTGCAGGGCTGATAATTAAATAAGGGTTTCGTTCACATTTTGCCAAGTATGGGGATGCTTTTTCCACGGATAAAGTACTTAATGATTACACTAACCTGTAGCTCCTTCCATGTGCGTGCATGTATTGTTTTAAGGCAGCCTTGAACCAGGACTGTAATGCTAGCACATTGATTGCGGTGGCACTTACTAAAGCACTTTTCGTCCAGCCGGCTACACAATGGCGCACAGAACCACAGTCTCAACAGGGAAAATGTAGCACAATCAACCACACTGACACAGACAGATAACAAACACTGAATAACAAACACACTTTGTTCCTCATTAGAGGGCTTATCTTAATCTCCCACTCCCACACACGCTCACACTCACACAAGCCCCGTTCTCTCTCTGCCTGCACAGGGCCACACACGCAGACCCACACAGCTGACCAACACTCAATATAAATGAACATCCAGCGAGATGATTTTGGTCCTTTTCATGATTCATTCCAGCACGACTCGGCTCGGCCATAAATACAGGCCTGTCAAAATGTGTTCTACCCCACAGAGAGGGGAGTGGTGCAAGGTACAGTAGACACTATTCACTTCTCTGTGTGTTCGGAGGGGGCAAAGGGAAGGTTGGTGTTGGTGGCTTTGGTCTCCCTGAAGAGTAAGGTATTGATGGGACAAAAGTGAGGGGAAGGATTGAAAGGGCCATTTGTGCGGACGAGGGCCTGGCATCTTAGTGTTTGCTGTGCTGTGGCTCTGCTGCAGTTCAATGGGAGCTCTATCCGCCCTTCTCTATTTCAATCCAGATGCTTTAATATGACAAAATAAAGACACGGCAACTCGAAGACATAATGCTGAAATGCATTTTAGCGTTTAATCGAGTGGCTCTATCAGTTTGTTGCAGATTTAAATGACATTTTGAATCGGTTACCCTTCTATTACAGTTAACCACCACTAGCAGTACCTCCATCGGAGTTATTGTCGTGTTTTCATTTCCTCATTAAATCACAAGTTTTGAAAGTGAAAAAAAAAAAAAAAAACGCACTCCAACACACAGAAAAAAAATACGTTAAAGAATCCAAAGTTAAACAAAGTTAAACCAGGAAGCTATAATTATTGTGCAACGATGCGAAAACATTATTCATTATACACCTTAGAAATTTTCAGCAATGCGTTCATTCATTTCAACCAATGTTTGTCGCTCTTTGTGTAAACCTTAAAGCGGGCCTGTGCTTTTATCTCAGCCCAGCTTTTTAGTGGTAATCTCTTAAACACACAAGGAAGCAGTGTTGATACTGTCACAGTGTGCTATTGTTTGACTTTGTATTACAGCAGCAGGACGTGGCTTTATAAATAAAAAAAAGGATCAACGTACAGTTCAGTGAATCAGATGTAGAGGTTTTTATTTTGGGGACAAAAATATACGGTAATGCATACGTCATATTTGATAATGCCCTGGGTGAGCAGAATGTTTTAAAAATCTCCGAAAGCACAACCACAATAAATAACTAATATGTGGCATGATGCTATTTCCATCAACGCTGGAATGCCAATTTCGCTTATATCGGGCCTTTTACCATTTCTTCAGCTCCTTCTTTCCCCTACAACACCCCAATCCTACCCCACCTCCTCTCCGCCCAAACCCTCAGACGATGTCTCCCTGGGAACATCATCACTCCTGGTCCACATGGCGGGGCGAGTACACATCGCCAAGCTGCTAAGTCTACACTGGCTGGGGTGCCCCGTGTTTGCCCTTGGGGGAGAGCATGTGTTCATGGCCGCTGGGCTCTCTGGGTCAGAAATGGCACACCAGGGTGTGATGGGCTCTACCCGTCGCTGGTCGTGGCAATTGTAGGTGTGAAATTCCCAGTGCTTAGGCTGACCAGCAACTTCAGAGCCCCACAGTTGCACAGACAGAGGGAATGAATGTGTTAGACCTTTTGGTTAGCGGCCGCCACCTGCGTCTGAGTTAAAAACCAACAGTCTCATTTTTCCGGGGCCCCTTCTGGTTTTGAGCACGCGATACACCCGCAGAAGCAGTCCTTGTGTTTGTAATATACGGTCTTAATGTAATTGTTTTTATTGGATGTGTCATGTGTGTAACAGTCAGTGAGTCATGGAATATAGTCACCCCACGTAGTCGGCTCCTACCCTCAGCGCTCTGATTGACAGCTAAAGAAGCGTCGGTGACGGTGGCGATGGGGAGGCCTTTCATTTGGGGCTCTGGGTGTGTCGACAACATGACCTAGAATAACCCCCGGCGCTGTAAAATGCTAACTGCATCTGGGGCAACATCAGGTTGCAGATATCATTTTACAAGTTCTTACTGAGATCTTGCTGCGCTTTACTGAGTAGCAACACGCCCTGTCAGACTTTATGTTTGATCTCTTCTTTAGCAGCTTAGACACTTCGTTGTCAAGTCTAAAAAAAAAAAACGATACCATCAACGATAATGGAACCTCAGGCAGGATACAAAACGTGTCTCTTCCGTCCTCTCATTCGCCAAGAAACCGGTGCTACACTATAGATTTAGGGAAGGTGAAGAGAAGCATATTCATCCCGAGCTATATATAGTTTTAGGGAATTATATTTAGTAACTGTAATACCTGCATGACCATGCATTTTTAAAAGGTCACAGTTTAATTAGTTTCTTGACCCAGGTATTTCTGGTCCCTGAGGGGAGCTTAGAACATTCTGAGGTCATTAAAACACTTTATAAGTTTAACAGTGCTGGTTTTTATGATTTTTTAAAAGCGGCATAGAGAGAGGGGACCATTTAGACACCTCAGACGGTTGCTAGTGTGAAGATATGTGTTTAAGGGTCAGGCATAAAATTAATACCTTGTATTAACTTAGACTACTTGTTTAGACTAGTGACATACAAGCAGCCGGTGTTCTGAAGTGTGCAGGCCCCAGGACCAGGTTTAAACAATCTCCATATTCATCTTGGAAACACTGACAGGTCAAGCTTCGACTCCCTCACACTGATCCATCTCATAAAGGTTTTCTGTGCTAAGAACACAGAAAGTTCCCTCTCTTGCCGTCTGCATTGACTCTGCTTTCAATTTAGGCCATTAAGAGTGAAATTTAAATTTCCGAACATCTAATACACTTCTGCCTCCCATCCAGAGGTAAACCTCCGATGCACTGCATACACTTTGGCTCCCTTTACCGTGTTTGTTTCATTCGCATGTATAGGCGATGTTACACCCAAATATTCTTACATGGTTAACGTGTTTTGTTTTAAGTTTTGTTCTGAGCTATAATTCAATACTCCGCTTGGCTTATCCCAGCATCCCGGTGTTTTGCCAGATTTGTGCGGTGCCCGGCACTTGGGTTTTTGGCTTTTGAAATCCAATCACAGGCTGCCTGTTTCTTGAGTTCTTTTCTTTTCTTTTTTTCTGTAACCTGATGTTCCTGTGAGATTATGGAGTTGTTCTTCTTCCAATTTGTGTGAAGTAGCTCTTAGTCGTTCACCCGTATGTCCCTTTAACCTGGCATTTAGTGTTGCTCTTTTAGTAGTCATGTCATCGCCGGTGGTTTCAAATGCATATTTCACACAGTCGTGACGCAGACTGTGTTCACTTTTTTTGGGATTAATTTCTTACGGTAACAGCAGCAGACTTCCCAATGTTGGTGAACCACATCTGTGCTGCACCAGATTTAATAAATTGTTGTGTGGTGAGTCACAATTAACAGTAACTTCAGTTATCAACAGCCACTAACAGCCGTGTCTTCCCAAAAGTGTCCCTGAAATTTACATAAGTGTGTGAGAACTGTTGAGTAAAAGACTCAGGGCCAATGGTTGCCTCATTACTGTGTGCAATTGGACTGTATTTACATTACAGCCCAGTTCAGCCCCTAGTGGCTAGACAGGATATTAAGTCCTTCCACCGCAATCCTAAATCCCACATTTAGATCATGAAATAGTTTTTTTGCTCCAAAGTGTGACTGACAGCCTGTCATTACGCTTCGTATTTTCCTCATTATAAGACCACTCGGAGCTATTTTTATCTATTTAGTATTGTTGTGAAAATGACTACACTTGATTACATACTAGACAGTAAACAAACAACAGCTTTCAGATGTTGGATTAGTCTTTCCTCTGTTGCTAAAGCCCCTGATTAAAGACATAAAACACCACAGAAGGGGGTATCCGTGTCTCTGATTTTTGGAGGATTAGAGTTTCTTAGCAATAAAGTGCCTAGAAAGGAGAGACAAACTCATTTCCCCGTGGTGCTGTCCCTCCACCAACCCACTCCAAACGTCTTCAAACCCCAAGCCCAGACCTGGGCTTTCACAGCCTACAATGAAAGCAGCCCATAACCTTAAGTACTGTTTTGTGGACCTGTGTAAATTTGACACCATTATGCCACAGAGAGGGTCTGTGTGGGTGTTAATGTTAGTGTGGGAGATTGCCAGAGATCTGTACAGTCCCCGCTTACCCCATACTGTGCTGACAAAAAACAGAAGAAGCTCCTTTTTCATTACATTTGCGTTGATCTGTGGACTTTTTTTTTTTCCTGCAGCCTTCGAGCTTCTTCGTGATATTTTTATCGCCACCACTTCAGTTTGTACCAGCTGTTCTTTTGCTTATTTCAGTGAGCAATTAAAAAAAAGGCCGCTGCATCCTAGACATGTGTCAGCGCTGTCTCTGCGGAAACAAAGTAATGCCAGTCCTGGTGCATGTATCGTATTTTGCAGCAGTTCTAGGTTCTGGTGGGCCTAAGGCAAATGCGTGTGTTTTCTATCTCCCGAGCCTAAACTTGCAAAATGTGGGTAGACAGATGGAGCCCCGACTGGCGGTTTGAGGAATCAATGCACTGTAGGTTCTTCTTTTATTTTTATATAAAGGGGGTATGTGGTTGTCATTGCAAGAATATGGCAAAAGGTAGTCATTTATTTCACAGGGCCTCGAACAGTTGCTCAGTTTGCGTGCCCTGGTGTTGTCGCTTCATAATTTTCTGCAGGGTAAGTCTTCATCTGTCATAAACTGAACTGGAGCTTGAACTGCAGCATTTAACCAGAAAAAATACCTCCCTCAGATTTCTGGTTAATCACTACAATGAGCTTTAATTATTCCATGTCATGCCATGGACCTACAGTAGAGTTTGACCTCTAGTGCATCCCTAGCTGTAAGGTGTAAAGAAAACCGGTCCACCGGTCCACATACATATAAATAATTTGTCTTCATTACCGGCCTTGAAACCTGAAACATTTTGTCTTCCTTTATTTTACACTGCCCTCTCTGTGCCACAGCCCAGTTTAAACTGGCAAACTTGGTAGAGCTAGGCTTGTCTGTGTGGTGGCACTGGGGGCAGGGTGCAGAGCTTGCCTTGGCTGACTGTACCCAGCCCCTCATAATTACAGACAGTAAACAGCTAGTGCTTTTAGACCGATTTTCCTCCGTCTGATGGGGAGAGAGTTCATGTTGGCATGAGAAGAAAAAAAGGCGGAGAGGATGAGAAGGAGGGGACAGGCGCTCCGAAGGTGGACGAAAGCTGTCATCCTTATTCCGGGTGTTGATGATGGAGGCCTGGTGAGCTTCGGTTTATAAGACACACTAACCCCCAGAGACAGACATCTTCCACACTCCCAGAACTCAACACACACGCAGACCCACGCGCTCATACTCCTCCTTGACGTGGTCTTTCTTAGAGTAAGTCTTAATTAGAACTTCTGACAGCCCAGTGTTTAAATACGTCTCTTTTCTTTTTACTTTTCTCCTTGAAACTGTCAAACTGATCACCCATTTTACGTCTCTCTCTGAGTGTGTCTGTGTTTTTCTTTCCGTCTGCCTGCCTGTCTGTGTCCGTCCCTCTGTCTCTTCCCCCTCCTCTCGAGTGAAGTGCTACTGCCTCACACTCGGTCCAAATTGAATTCTCTTCCTCCTGTTTTCCTTCTTCATTTTACTTCGGGCTCATTTAACACTTTCGCCCACCACCTCGCACAGCGTCAGCCTTCCCTCATTGTTTTCAGGTGCTCCACTGGCAGAACTGTCAAGCCGATGAAGCGCACTTAGTATAAAAACAAACAAAAAACTGTTTGTGGATTCAGACCGTACGCTATTTGCCATCTCTCTGTTCCTCCATCTCCTTCCCCATCTCTCTCTGTCCCTCTCTGTCTGTGCACTGCATGGCACTGGCAGGCGGTGGGATGGGTGGTTTTCTTTGGCAGTCTGCTCCCCCTCTCTTGGCTGGGACAGGCCCTGGAGCGTGCTACTGGCTGCGAGTGTGGAAGGGAAGCGGGGAGGTAGTGAAGGAGGAAGGGAGGGGGTGAAGGCTTGGGAGGAGGGAGACTGGAGGGGTGGAGGCGTGGTCTGCAGCTGGTAATGAAGTCTTCTCTTTTCATCCTCAGAAGGCAGAGTGTGAGCGGACGGGCCGGGGTCTGCGCAGCTCCACAGCCTTCTCTGCCTGTAAAGTGTGCTGAGCGCTGCTAGACTCTGCGCTGCCTGTGCCTCTCGGCTCCCGTCTCCCACGGCCAAAGATCCCCAGACTGAGAGAGAGACCGCTACAGTCATGAGGCTTTCTCTTGTATCGGCTCCACAGCGTTACTCTTGAGGTAAGGCTTTAAACTGTCTCTCTCTCATGTCCTGCTCCTGTCTGTCTTTCTCTCAGTGCTCTCCCTTACTGTCTGTCTGTCTGTCTGTCTCTGTTGATTGTTGTGGTGGTGGTGGTGGTGGTGGTGGTGGGGTAGGAGGTGGGGGTGAAATGGGGGCTGTCCCGGTTAGGACACTCCCACTTTTTAACACGCATATGCGTGTGTGTGTGTGTGAGCACATGCAGTATGTGCAAGTTTTGGTATGTGTGTTTGGGTCTGTGCACATATAAGACTTTGTTTATGTATGAACACAGAGTGAGTCAGCTGTGCAAGGTTTATGTTGAGGTGATAAATGGCTTCAGCTGGTCAAGCAAGGAAGGGGACTTGGACATTCTTGAAAAAGGATGACAACTTTGGTAACAATCCAGAGGAAGTGAATATTGCTTAATAATAGTGTTTCATGAATTCTGGAAAATGTGAAATTACTGTTTACTCTCGGTCTGGGCTGGTGCTAATGTAATTTACAGCCATACAGTAATTCTACAGGAGCTGTTAAATAGGGTGCAGGGCGGTGTTACTGCGCCGGAGTGTGTGGGCACACGTGGAGATTTATTTGTTTACTCGCGCTGCTGATTGCCGGTAAAGGCGGAGGGGTAGATGAAACGGGCCACTGAGGCTCATCTCTGTAAATAAAGGAGGCAGTCTGTCCTCATCTGCAGCCCAGTGACACCAGGCTTTGAAGTGATTTCAGGGGATCTGTCCTCCTCCCCGCTGGGCAATTCAGATCCGGCCTGCGACTCACTCACTTTCATCCACATTCCCTTGGAAATCCATCCATCTGTATACTTTCACTCACCTCCTTCCTGGTCCCACTCACCCCACGAGTTCTTGCACCCTGATACCCCTCGCTGAGGCCTTCGCCTTCTATCAACACCTCCTGTATTCTCATGGACAGTATTCGATTCTCCATCCCTAAAAGGCTGACATGCTTCTATGTCTTTCCGATACCTCTCCCAGAAAAGAAAAAAAGAAAAGAAAAAAAAACTAAGCGACTTTCCATTAGTTTCTGCTGGGCCATGAGAATTATGGTTTCCCAAATGAATAGTGTACAGGAGCCTGGCTTAATTGAAAAAACACAAGCATGGCCTGCCATGAAGGAGACGGTCCTTGTGTCACTGTTGAACTGTGTGAATGTACTTTCCAGAGCTGGCGAGGGAGAGAGAAAGAGAGAGAGAGAGAGAGAGAGAGAGAGAGAGAGAGAGGGGGAGAGAAATACAAAATCACAAGGAGGAGGAGAGACAGAAGGCTGAAGCAAATAAAAATATGGAATGGAAAATCTAAAGGACTGATTGAAAACATCGTCGGTGCTATGCAATGTAGAGGAGTCATCGGGGGACACATGCAAATTGTGTAAAAATTCTTCTGAGGGAATACAGAAGGAAAAGAAAGCAGTGTTTGTGTGTGTGTGTGTGAACTTCCGTGTCATCTGGTCTCTCAGTCAGTGCAGTTTGTATAAAATGGGATTTTAGAGGGATTGAATGGCAGAAGGAGGCCATCATGGGTCTGTTTGCTGGTCATTAAGCCCTAAAGGGCAACAATAGAGACCACAGTAAAAAAAAAAAAAAAAACTGCTTGATTGCAGTCTAGCTAACAGCAGCATCTCTCCCATGATTTTCCCAACAGGGAGTCCTCATAACATGTAACACTACCGAAGCAGTCTGCAGTGTAGTCAGAAATACCAGGGAAGTGCTTTTGTTTTTTTTAAATCCAATTCCTAACATATCTTATTAATATCAGCCTTGTTATGTTTTATTGCGTCTGCAAACCCACCCCTCTCCTCCTCCTCCTCCTCCTCCTCCTCCTCCTCCTCCTCCTCCTCCTCCTCCTCTTTTGCGTCTCCGCACCCCCTGCAGTCTCTCACCCACCCTCTCTTGCTGTGTTTGTGTGGCAACCCCATATGGTGATGATTGAGACCCTGTCATTGGTTCAGATGGCACATTTGTCACACACATGTTTGCCAGCCGCGGCTGTTGCTAGGGCTCGCGGGGTTGCAGGGGAATGCATCTCTTGTTGACTTCCTCGCGGGGCGGTTCATTTGTTTGTCGGGACGCCGCGACCCCTGACCCTGCCAACCACCTCCCGTCCTCACTCGCCGCCCCGTTAACGTAACTCTAGACTCCCCCGGACGTCCCCGCAGACGCCCGCTCTTCCATCCCCGCGCTCATATTCTCATGAAATGTGAAAGATAACAAATCAGTGCTTCTTTATCTGCGGGAATCTTGTAATGAAAACACAAGCAGGCGGACGTCACTGTTATCTCGTAGAGTGTGTGAAGATTTAAGTGTGAAAAGGCAGATAACCTCAGGGAGGAGTGGCGTGAACTTACCCTTTTTATGATTAAGGTACATTTTATCTTCAGTGAGGAATATTAATCATAATCCCCCAAACCAGATACTGAGACCATGAGGCTATTAAATCTAGCTCGGTGTCTAAAAGGCATGATAATTTCTTTAAGGTTGGTTTGTTACCAGCTCAGCAGGTACTGCCCAGACCAGTCACTAAGGTTACATAACACTGGGGAGGTTATTCATCCCTTAATTCCCACGTTGAGTGATAGGGTCACGGCTTCTGACCTCTCTGGCTCACTGTTGAGAGGGCAGAGCTGACTTTAGACTTTGATAGTGAAAGCTGAACAGTGACCGTCGCCACGGTGAGGAAAAAAAAAAGAAGAAATTTCTCACGACAGCTGGTCAATTTGTAATTTTCAAGATTACAAGCACGCCGCGGAAGAAACTGGTTTGAAAAAACGACGAGCAAATGAAAATGCGACTGCGGGATGTTTGGGGTTCTGTGTCTGACAGACTCTAAAGCTTCATGTCCCCGTTTGAACCGGACTGTGTTTGACACAGCCGCATCATCCACGTTGTCATTCGTTGTCGAAATTCTAGCGAGAGACACCAAACACTCAAAACAAATGACCGCAGTCCAGTGTGATAATCCTTACATGTGCATCATTTCCCACGAATGTAATCAAAGTAGTGTCCCTGCAGTACCAGTAATCTTTTGACATGAAAGCTGGCATTGCCTCCCTATACAGCTTTTAATTTTGAAATGATGTGTCATGGCCCCTGGGAACGGCGCTCTCTCCAACTTTTGAATAAAAAAAAGAAAGAAAGAAGAAGAAGAAGAGCTTGGGTTCACTTTAATTTGAGCAAGAAAAAAGCACAGCTAAGGGAAAGCATCAGAAAAGAAATTATGTTCTTACTTCATATCCGAAGGGCATGCGTTTTGAAAGCTTAATGAATTATTGGACTTGGGTTTCATATAACAGGCTCCCCAGCTTTACTCCCAGTCATTAAAACTCTGAGAACCTTGCAGTTAGATGTTTATTTATTTCCAATGGACACATTAAAAGGCCAAACCTTAATTTCCAAGGCCGTATAATTTTCTGCTAAATTTAAATGCGTAATTGAAGAGATGCCTTTCGTGATTAAAAATCAACATTTTGTATGTTTGTCAACTGAGTGTGAGTGTAAATATAGGCCTGAGTTAATACTTGATTTATGGCGTTAGGAATGCGAGCATGTGACGAGAGTCCTGTCAGTGAGTGGAGGGATTAGCTGTAGTTGCTCGTGCTGGCGTGTGGTGTTTTCTGAAATGCACCTTTCTCTGTTTAAGATCCTCAGTGGAGTTGTTTCTGTTGTTATGTGTGACATCGGGACGCCCGCAGGATTGAACTGATTGAACTCCTCGTCTGACTCTCTCCATCTCTTTCTCGGCTCAGTTTTCTTGTAGCTCTCAAACATTTCAGGCAGAAAGTTAGGACTTTAAAGAGTCTGTATCATCAATCATCTGTGGTGCTCTCTTCAGCTGGTGGTGTACTCTCTTTAGTAGTAGTAGTAGCAGTAGTAGTAGTAGCATCCCTCACATCTATAGAATAAGACTCTCAATATAGCTGGAGCCAGACTCAGCACAGTGAAGATGTAAAACACATGACTTATCTTACCTTCCCCCTCTTTCCCCATCTCACCTCTCATTCCTCCCTATCTGTGTCCTTCAAACGGGACGCATATTTTCCGTCCTAACCGACGTCTCTTTTTGTCATGTCTCACCTTCCACCTAAAGGCCGCCCCGAGCTCCCACACAAATCCACCCTATGCATGTGTGTTATTGCACGCACGTGCGCTTGTGCATTGTGGCGTACACATTTTACGCAGCCGGTCCAAAATATCTGCGTCAGGCTCTAGGCGGTGTACTACGTGTCTGCTGACAAATAAGAGTTGGATCGGCCGCCGTGCGTTTATTAGACACTTTATCTAACAAGCAGAAAATTGGCCTGAATTTTTGCCGTGCACCCCTGCTCCTTCTGCGGCACGAAGGCAGGCCCAGCAGCTCTGATTGCTTCTGACACCGGCAACAAGAACAGGCTTCCTGAGAAGACTTTCTGCAGAACTTCACCTGTATCTGAGCAGAGAAGTCAGACGAGATCAAATCAAACAGTTATTGTTTTTTTTTTCTTCTCTGAACTCGATTGGACGTTCCCTGAAAGGCTTTAAGTCAAGTTCTGCATACTTAGCGGAATGATTGGCAGGTTTTTGCAGGGATTGTTTGTCAGATTTGTTGTAGTTTGGTCAACCTTCCCATGTGCTGGTTTAATGATATTCAAAAACAGATATCCCCCGTATTACACAACAGAAACAGTAGCACTTCCGTGTGATGCTTTGGTGTGCGGTGGTGACATCAGATCTTTAAGGGAAGAGGTGGGGGCGGCACGAGGAATCGCCAGTAAATTACAGCTCAGGCACATCCCCAGATGCCTTGGCCTGGGTCCTAGAGCTAAACAGCTTTAGGATTGCTTTCCCTTTTCGACCCCTTTTCCGCTACATTCCTGCTCTTCCCCTCTCACTCCTGTGTTTTGCTCCAGATGTGGCATTGTTTGGACACATTTGTTTTGGGCTTGGGCCGGTAGACCTGCGTAGGGTCTGATGTCATGCTCTATTTAAAGGGAAAGCCATGAGAACTGGGTGGAAAAGGAGCACGCTGCGGTTTCACTTCAAAGCCTCTGTCTAGGACTACTGATGACTGTCATCCGTGGCACAGCAATCTGTGTCATGGACAGATGACCACATTCATTTTAAGTGTTGACAGACATGTCATTTTGAAAAGGTTCAGAGAGGAGGCACAATTATTTTTTCACAAAAGCCAGGAAGGTGGAGTTTTCTTAGTTTTATCTCACGTCGCCTTCAGCTTTGACTGATCTCAGTTTCACTATTATTTGGGAAAAGTCTGCCGTTCCTGCAGAGAGCTCATTTATTTAAAGCTTTTTATGGTTCAACCTAGAGAAACTTGAGCCTCTGGTTGGTTCATAAAAAGAAAAGATGATGCCCTCAATTGAACCAACAAACATGACAGCTTCTTAATAGGTCAGAGGAGTCACATGCTGCTTAAACTTTCATGCCTCTCTAATTAGCTCTGTCAGTCAGTGAACCTGGCACCTCATGTCATTAAAGAATGGGATAATTATTCTGTCTGTCTCTCAGCATGCAGGGTGTGCGTCTGTGCGATACGTGTATTCTGTACCACTGAAGAAGGCATTGTGCTCAAGCTATACGGGAGATAGGAAGATCAACTTTTCTTCATCGCAGGGGGATCCTTTCCTCGATGACTGAGCTTATTGTGCCTTCTTATTTAAACTGTCAGCATAGTGGAGAGTCAGCAGCAGCAGCAGCTGACTCTGAGGCTCTACTGTCAGATTCCCCATGGGAGCTCTGCCTTCAACACTGTTTGGCCTTCAAACACATATATTTGTCAGGTCCTCTCTAGTGTCCCTGGTCCAAACAGCAGTAAGTTCTAACCGTGCCGAATATTTCCGGTTCAAACGGGCATGTTTGCTAGATCTCCATCCCTCACTGTTCTGTCTCCTTGCTCCGCGATGTTTGCTTAAGGAGTTCACAGAGGCTTCTTGGCTCATCGGGAGTTGAAAGCTGGAATAAATGGCACAAAGTGCTAGCAGACGATGTGTGTATTTCCATTCAGCCTTGCACACATACACATGTGCAGACAGACAGACAGAAGGGGAAAGGTGCGTTTGGGTAATTTAGTCATCAGACAGTCTCTCTCTCTTTATATATATTTGGACTCTCAGTGACCCACTTTGCTTTGCGTCAGTATAAGAGATACACATCCTGACAATGCTTAGCCTATCGTGTGCGTTTTGTTTTTTTAAAATGCGTTGCTTGACACGAGCTACGTGTAAAGATTCGTCAAGTTAGGAGGCGAGCCTGTCATCCAGTGAAAAAGGTCTTAAAAGCATTGCTCCCCTCACCTGTTTGGTATGTGGGCTTTCAGAATCCAGGTGAGCAGCTCATTTGTTCTGTCACATGTTTGGCCAGAAGTGTTGCCGCTTTATTCCGAAGTTATTTACAGAGCTCCTCTCCGAAGAAGTTGGCAGCGCAGAATGAGTTTTCCCACTTTTGCAGCACACACATATAATTCTGTTCCTGTATTTTGGGAGTTGTTATATATAAATGCAGATGTTTCTGACACACACACACACACACAAAAATAAAAAATATAAAAATGTGTGTGTCCTCTGTGGGCCTTTCTCCCTTTCAGCTTAAAGTTCACTACAGTGCATTCCCACTGTGGTCAACATCAAAGACTTGGACACAGGCGTGTTTACACATTTTCATGCACAGACATGCAAACAGGCCTTCGGACAAATTCTATTTACTTCCGTGTAAGAACATAAACAGTAAAGATGAAATCGTGAAACTTTCTAGGCATGTGCATCCTTTCTCAGATAACACCCTTACACATGTCTCTCTGGCGGCGGTCCAGAGCGACACCCTGTGTTTCCTACGCCATCCCGGGGCCGAATATTACACATAATGAAAGGATAACAGTTCAGCTCTGGGGGTCATAAGGTCAAGCACATCTAGGTGATCAGTGCTTCCGCTCCAGATTCTGTTTATGGCCGTGTGTATACACACCGTGAGGTCTGTCAGACAATTGTATACACCCCACACCCAACCTCAAGCTCACACAGCTGGCACGGCCAAACATTCACAGAATCTGCTTTAGTGAAGGGGGAGGATGTGTGCGTGTGTGTCTTTGTGTGAATGAATGTGTGTGTGTAGTTGTATTTCCCATGTTGTGGGGATATAAATCAGTTCACAGTCCCATTGTGGGGATTCGCCTCCCTTTTGGGGACAAAAAAACAAGTCCCCGTGACATAAATCAGCAAATTTTTAGAAGAAGGACTGGGTTTAAGGTTAGGATAAGGTTAAGTTTAGGTTAGGGTACGGGTTAGCAAGTAGTCATTATGCTGCGGGTAGGTCTCCAAAAAATGAATGAATGTCATCCAACTTGATTGAATACATGTGCAAATGTGTGCACGTGTATTTGTGTGCGTGCATGTGTGTGAGTTTTAATCTCCCACTGACACCCACACACTGAGGCTGCCTAAATGCCTGTGTCTTCTCCTCAGAGAAGCCCACGACCGTCTGCATTCCCCTCACACTCTGCGCGCATTTCCTCTTCACGTGACGGTGCATCCTGATGTGCTTGTGATGCAGATTTGCAGGAAATCAAGTCGTGCTGCAGGTCTGAATGTCACACAGTATGGAAAGGTTGCAGCGGGTTCTCTCTAAACGGTTCTCTCTCTGCGTTAAATGGGCTCTTTGCGATGCTAATATACTCTTTATAGGGCTAAAACAGGTGGCTGCGCTGTAGAAGTGGGAGGTACAGATGGATGAAGTGACAGGGTGGAGTAATGACAAACTTCAGTATACATTAGAGTTAAACATTGTCATTTGATGGGAGTGTCGGACTGGTTGAAATCTTGATTTGCTTGCTTCCTTTATTTTTTCTTGTTGTTTTTTAATCCTGTTGTGTTTTTTTAATCCCGCATTCTCCGTTTGCTTTTATACTTAAAAAGGTTGTACACCTGAAGACATAAAAAAGATTCAAATTCATGTAAATTTACCGATTGTTGTGAGTGGACATGCACAAGTTGTAAACAAATATTCAGCTAATCTCAGAAACAGGAAATCTCTCTCTCCGGGAGAAAGCTGTAATTTAAGCAAGGAAACAGCACTGGAGGCGAAGTGTTTACTTCCTGTCACACAGTAGCTGCAGTTTTAAATCACGCTGCTTCTTTTACCTATTTGACCTACTTGGGTTAGTCTCCGGAATAGTTATCTGTTTTGTTTGTTTGAGCGAGTGTTTGTGTACACGCACCTACATGTGTTTTTCGTTAAATGCCTCGCTGCAATTTCTTGTGGCTGTCAGTCGGTTATATCCCTGTCGTAGAAGGTTTGTGCCCACCCCTCAAGATTTAGCATCAGCACAGTAGTGTATGTCTCATTTCCGTGTTTGCATGTATGCCCTGACTGCCAAGGAGAAGAAAGTGATTTCTTATGTGAACCATGTGTGACTGCTGACGCAGATGGGAAAGGTTAAAGCAGCAGGGAGCTCAAAGAGTGTGGCTTCATCTGCCAATCTCCTTCGCTCCCCATCTGATGTCAGACATGAGACTGACAGTCTGTGAGATGCTATCAGCACCAAGGCAGCTACTGAGGCTGAAAATGACCACTGATACTGCAGATAAGTGTGTTTTAATCTATATTAGCCCTGTATAGGTTCGCCTTGAGGCCGGGATAGCGAATGTACATTTTAAAAAAACAAATATAAGCCTGCGGTGTACATTATCTCATACAGCATGGTCTCGTTTTTATCTGTAGGTTGTAGGAAGCCTGACCTTTGTGGGACATGGCGTTCAAAAGCTTCCTTCTTTATCCACATGAAGTGAGTGGGCTTGTGCAGCTGGGATAAACTAACAGTTCTCCCCGTGAGCCACAGTGGTATTACAAGTAAATACAACAGATACAGATAGTGTACTGTGGAGGAGGATGTATTAACAGATTATGGGAGTGATCCACTCACAGCGAGCTAACAATGGCCTCATCAGTGCGAGCCGGAGTGGGCTGGCGCTGCTTTGAACTGAGTGATGTTTCTGTAACCATGGGGAGGTCGTCCTGCTATTATGTGTATCACGTCGAGTGGTATTCAACACCCGTGCATCAAGCACATCAAGACATTAACTTTTCAACTTTACAAGTCATGTGGCTGCCAGTCCCACTAAAGGAATTCAGCCTGTGATTCCCTGAGATCCTCGCAAGATTGTTTTCAGCATTATGCACAGCAAACTACACAAATGCTCTGTGTCCCCGGAGCAGAAAGGCTTTTTCTGCTCCAGTTCTGAAAAGGGAAACTTTGGCCTTTCAGATTTCAATGGAAGGCTTAATAAGCAGATCCTCGTCTGCACCACAAATTGTTCTTTCTGTCAGCTACTTTCATTTGGGGAAGCTTAAACACATCTAAAGAGCTTAGCTGTCTTGTAGACACAGGCATATACCGGGGAGAGGGGCTCGGGAATCCCCTACACTGTCTCTCAGCAGAGAGTTGATACTGATGCTATCTTCTTCTCTGTCCCTTTCTGTCTTCTTTTCTGCTCCTCTTTCGCTGCCGCCCTTTCTCGACTGTCCCCGGGCATAAACGCAGCCCTGCCGCATCTGATGCTATGGATGCTGGAGGAGAACGCCACCCTGGTCAAGCCCTTTTTATATCCTCATAGCTCTGCGAGATGCTAGACCGCCAGTGTGGTCTAAGCGCCTCCTACACCTAGAATGACAGACTCAGAGGAGAGCAGCAGAGGAGAGGTATTACTATCAGGTTTCCCTCAAATTACAGCAAAGACTGGGTCGGAGCCAGCCCTGCCATAAGGCTCTTCATATTTCCAAAGGCACTCATGTGCCTTCTGTTTATGAAATAGCATACTTGGCCTCGGCTATTCTATTTCACAGAAGAAATTCACTATTATTGCTGACATTTTGTTTTCCATGGCTTTCCTAATGACTGAGATGAAGGGCAGGATAAGAGAGAGTGGGGGTGGCTGTGTTTTGGTAAAGCAGTTGGATGCATATATTTCTGCGGGAGAGCTGATCCGCTCAGTTGCGCCATCTGTTTTGGATAAAGTAACATCTCCCACATATATACTTTTACGTGTGATCAACAATTAGCCCAAATGTGTTCCGTGTTTTCCAAGTTCGGCTCCCAGTGCATCAATAAAAGAGACTTGAGAGGGAGCAATTTGAAGTGGTTTGATGTACTATAACTCACCAGAGGGCTCTGTGATTAAATTTCATTTTCTCCCTGAGTTTGTCTTTATCACTTCTCCTCATTTTCAGTCTGCTTTTACAACAGCTCCCTAGCACTCTGTGCCCTTTATTCAGGCTCCATTGTGAGAATATCATGAAAGTTCGCGGGGGGGTAAACGGTCTACGATCTTCAACCCCAGCTGTCAGTCAGAAGCTTCCAGTTTTAGAGCTTAATCTTCTATTTATTGAGGACGTTTGTTTTCAGCCGAGTTCCCAGAGTTCACTGGTCAGGCTGCGACTGCGGGCCATTATAAACCCTTCAGCAGAACAGCTCTCTGTCACTTAGTATTCAGTATCTGACGCAGAGCTTTAAGTCATGATGGAGTTTTAATGAAAGATTTCCTGCTCGCTCTCTGCCAGGCTCACTACCACGCAATATCACTCCTTCAAATTAAGGGTGAGGGAAAAGCAGCCATTCTAAAAACAGAATTATTTTCAAAGGAATGGGCCCATATTCAAGCAAAGTAACAGGAGCTGTATCCGACTTTAGACCCCAGTATGGGTCAGTGAGAGTAGGGCTAGTAAAACCCAGAGGACCATGTCCCCCCTCTCCCCACCTTTTACTTCACCAGTTCAGGCCAGGGATGAGGTGATCCACATGCTAGAGGAAGTGTGTGTATATGTGTGTGTGTTTGCAGAGACAGGAGGAAAAAGTCAGACTCTGGTTTTAGTCCAAGACAGGAAAACGCTGAAGTAAGCTCACCCGTCACCTCCCAGACTCCTGGATAAAGCTCTGGCCTAATTATACCTAATGCCGTTGTGTGACTTATTCTTTTAACACTCTTTTTAACAGTGTGTCAGAAAGCATGTGCTGTGTGTGTGTGTAAAATCAGCACTAGTCTAATGTGGTAGTGTCGCTGAGAAAAAGGGTCATGCGAGGAGAACTGCACTGAGGATGAAATGATGTTTTCCTGCAGCAGATGTGTGTTTTCTGACAGCTTGTTTTTTTCTCCCGTTGCTTGATTTGTGTCAGGAGCTGAGACTCACCCATTTCATGCTTTACAGACAGAAGAGATCAGCCCCCACAGGCAGAGGAAAGAGTTCAGTCTGTCGAATGATGTCAGTGTTTGGAGAGGATGAGAGTGATGGTGGCGGGGGTTAGATGAGTCTGGGAAGCGGAGAGCTTGTGTGGGGGAGGAGGAAACACGAGATCCCCCACAGAGATGCTAAACTCCATTACGGAATAAAAGAGAGGAAAGACAACTCTTTACAAGGATGAAGAAAAACGTTCCACTTTTAATCTGTGCGCGGTCTAAAAATAGCCTCCCCTCTCTGTCTACTGCCCACTGGGGCAGGCTTGTTAAAGAGTCTGTCTCCAAAGTGCTGCACAGGACCAAACAAAAAGAAGGGAGAACGGAGACGAAAAGAGGGAGGGATTAAAACTGAAAACGGAGAACGATTGGGAGGGCAGGGTAGCGGCAAAAAATGCAAAGAAGGAAGAGCGCTTGGAAAGATGTGGAACAGATGAATCTTCAAGAGACTGAGAATGAGTTCATGAGGCCTTAGAGACTGCTGAGTGGATCAGACTCCTACGCTGTCAATTGTTCCCCCTCACCGGCCCAGTCACTGAGCCGGACTCGATGCAGTGCCATTACAAACCTACCAGTATATCTGGGCCCACGGCTTTTGCGAGTGTGGCTGCGGCAATAAAAGCACCTAGTGCTTGGAAATGTGGAATAACAGAGTAACTTTTACAGGGCTCGGTGGCATGGCCTGTCTCTGAGAGGTTCACCACACAGGCGGTGAATCACACACATACCAAATAGTCACCCATTCTTCAAATGCTTCCCTGCTTTCCAGCCTCAGCGTCTGACTCACAACTTGCTACTGTACCGCGCTAATACAGCGAGCTACTCAGCCTGATGTGTCATCCTAAACTGTTACCCCCCGATTTCCAGGAAAATGAATGGAACGGGACAGTGTTTGTTTTCATTTGTGCTAAAGACGTAAGACGCATCTTAACAGCTTCCAAAAATACTAGACGCCGTCTCGGGGATGTTCCGATCTTCCCTCGGAAACTAAAACAATCTTTGACCTTAGTCTTTAACTTCCATCTGTCTGAGAGGCCTGCATATGTGCACGTGGCTGGTTTTGTCGTTTTGAGGAGTTATGAGAAAATCTACCTAGCAGATTAATTGTGCTCATCAAATAGCGCAACTCCTGTATGAAGTCGCTTCTTTTCTGACTCTCAGTTTGTTTTATTTCGTCGTTCCACTGTGAAACGGGGCTATTAAATACTTCCCGTTATTCACCGTCCAACTTCAGTTTCCTTCCATTCAGTCTCGCTGTAGTTAGACGTTGGACACTGGACATAACATCAAGATCATATGGAACCTTAAGAGCAAGATAACACAAGATAGCACTTTTCCTTTCTTTTACCACTATGCCGTCATGTCTCCACTTAAATCCCCCTACCACCATTACTTTTTTTTAACAACGGAACATCAGCTGGGTGTCTGTGGAGAGATTGCATCACTGAAGTTATTCTAGCCCGTTGATGAAGTAGCAGCAGTCTGGGGGAAATAAAACAGCCGGGGCCCTAGCTGAACAGCCTGACCAAACCAAGCAAACACCATTCATAAATTTCTCCTAGATCACAGCCCGGAGCATCAGACCTGGCAACGTGTTGACTGCTTTAAAGAAATGGCGGCCAACTTCCTTGCCATAGAAAGGAAGGTATTCCAGTGTGAGATAAGAGCGTGTCCTTGGACAGATTTTCCATGAACATCTCCACCGCTAGTTTTCACTGACCTTTCAAAGCTCCCCAACAGAGACTTGCGCTTTAGCTTCGAGGCATTTAACATTTCAGATCCTCTCAAACTTTACGACCGTATATTTCATTTTAATTGCCCTCCGCTCCTCTGCCTGCATGCTTGATAGCAAGGTGGATAAGGGATGCTGAGAATCTACTCTCTGGAGAATACAGCCAATCAGATGAGAATATGTTCATTTGTTATTCTTTCCTGGAACTGCAGCAAGTGCTACTCCTCCACATAGTTTTCAGTACATGAACTTTGAGTGTGTATTTTTGCAAAGAAAACAAAAAAAAGAAGCGGCTGTAATTCTTTAAGCTAAATTTGTAGCGAATGAAAGGACAACCTTGCATTTATGTTGCGTCTGTGATCTGCGGCGCTTGCATGCAAAGGCTTAACCGATGCACATTTAATATGCATCAGACATAGTAAGTGGAAACAGAACAGGAAAACAGCATCAAAGTCACATTCAGTAATCACGTTTTACATTTGAGCAGCTCTTATTTATTTAGCATTTCTGGAGATTTAAATATTTATATATATACGTACACTTCCTAAATGATTGCTCCTATTTCTGACTAAATCTTTGACCAAGATCAGGGTGTGTTTTAGCAACCAATGGTCCTCACATGGCCCCTGAAGACCCACTAGTCCTAGATTAAGGGCTTTACTGCTACTCTAGAGATGCAAGCTGTGCCAACATAAATGGCAGGGCACGCAATGCTGCCATGACAAATTGAAGCGAGGGCAAGAGGGCAAAAGGCAGACCACAGCCCGGACTGACAGCTTTAATAGTGGGGGCTACTCGAAGCAGTATTAGGGCCACAACGCTGAGCTGAGAGGTCAACGGCGCAGGGTTACAGGCCCTAGCTTTTCGCTCCGTCTCAGCCTTTTAATGGACTGTGACAGGGCTTCCGATCCCAACAGTCTGGCCAAATGGTTTACACATCAGAGCAGCTCATGGGTGCAGCACCAGCACATTTCGTGTGTACAGACTTTGTCACATAAATTACAGTCTGCTATCCGTACCTCATCTTGAGCAAATGGAAATGTTTTCGTCTGATGTGCATAGTTGGCAAAGTGTGCTGCAACACCCACAGCAGTCATTTAATATGAGTTATTGATAGCGCGTTTATACGATGTCAGAAATGTGAAACATTTATCAGTAGGCAGAGAACCGTATAAACAAGCGTTAACGTTTAGGAATCTTACTTCCTTATTTATTCTCATCTCTGGTTTCAGGAAGCATTCTTGTGCCAGTCTTGAGTCACACATGCGCTGGCCACTATCAAAGAGTTCGGCCGGCTTGGAGGTGCGTGTTTCTGATCTGCAGAGTTGCGTGTTTCTCGTCCGTGATAGTGGAAGTGTGAAGACCTGGATCTTGAATTTGAGAAGTTCTGGTTGTGCAGCAGCTGCAGAAATAGGAAGAAGGAAAGCGTGACTCACATGAGATGGAGGACACAATTGCTTCAGCTTGAATGCATTGTCTGGCTGTACCATGAGGCTCCAAATGATGTGCCTGAACCTGGCCTGACTCAGTGAGAGATTGATTGCAGGAATGACGAGCGTTTCTAAGCTGACATTTGTGACTGAAGGCATGGTGGTGAATCTACAAATATAGTGCCAGCTCTTTTTTTTCATGATGGACAGTGTGCTTGTAGAATTTTTGCAAGCAGCAGTGTGTTTTAGTTTACTAGGGTGTATTTTCTGCCTTAAAGCTAGTGCGCCGAGCTCCACTTGAATGAAAAGCACTTTTGCTCATTTAATGTTTTTGGCCTCTGGTGTAGCATCGTCGACGGACTTGGAATAAATCACGCTCATTCATCTTACAGTATAACCTGAAAAGTTAACATATCACAGCAGGAAAAACGTTGTTATCTTTGTCAATTTTACGTAAATAGTCTATTAAGGGTTCCTGAAGCAGTATTTTTTCCATAAGACACGGGTTGTGAAAAATATTCTTAAGTACACAGCATTCTCTTTGGTTCACTCTTTGGCTTGGCCCGGCCGCCAGCCTCACACGCAGGTATGTGAAGCCAGAGAGGCAGGGCATGGTGGATGCACAGAAGCTACTTTCTGTATTCCAGTCTCCAGCACTGGTCTCCAGTGAGCCTGAGCAGGTCTGAGGGGAACAACATGAGCCCTGCCAGGGGCCTTTGGTTTGTTCCACTGCCTCTAGTCAGCACCGACCCATAATAAGGCCTCCTGTTCGACATGGCAAAAGCAATGGGGAGAGTGCAAAAGAATTTAGGAGTCAGGGTTTACTGAGTTTGTTAATCAACCAGAGATTAATCCTGTAAACACAGGTTTACTTCTGTTTTGGCCTCAGTCACAGCTCAATAAGTTATAACTGTTTTTGACAGGCTGCAGTGATTCAGTTTAATATCTGGATGTGCCTTCTATCTGCGCAGGTGTTGAGCAAACTGAGCACAACCCTGTAGACGTCCGTCCCTCTGGCTGAATCAGTGGTGGTGTTGTCTAACTTGGTGAGACGCTGCAGTCATTCTAAGAAGTGTCGTGCTGTCCTGCATGGGCTAGCTCAATACTGGTGTTGTGTTGGGACAACAGTGACGGGATCAGTACTGGTTCTGTTCTAGCCACCATGGGTCAGTGCTACACACTCTCCGTGGTCAAGTTATGGCTGCATGAATGGCTTCTTGCAATGGCCGTACAGAGCGTCATTCTTCTCACCCTCATCTGAGGCTGACATCCGAGGGGGAAGCCCAGGGAGCCGGCAAGCTAAATGTTTTTCTATCCCCCTGGTAGGAATGGACGTATCGGGTGCTGTTTTAATGCGTTTAAAGTAGAAAAACAAGGCAGTGTCCAACGGCCGAAGGTAGAAACGACAAGGACAGTAGTGAAAACAGACTGTAGTTCAGGCCGTTTGCCCTCCCGTTGCAATATGCAGGGGGGAAAGCAAAAACATCCCGGCCCAGTGACAGACTCATCATTAATGCTCTGGGTTTGTTTGTCTTTAGAGTTACTTGCCCACTTTGCCATTTCCCCAAGAATCTTAAATACCCCTGCCCCGTTGGCCCTCATATGGTCCTTGTGTAAATAGTCCACTATCCCTGAGCTCCTACCCGCCGTACCGTTGCCAGGTCTAGATGGGACAAAGTGAGCATTCCAGGAATACCAGCATGACTCCAATACCTAAACCCACCTGCTCCCGTCTACCTCAGTCTGAGATTTGTTTTCTTTACCCTGCACCTTTTACTGTGACTGTGGAGTTCCCATTCAATGACTCATTAACAGCGCTCATTTTCCCTTTCAGCTCAAAATGGGCGTTTTTCTTTTTTTTTTTCTATGACACTTGTTCCTCTCTTCCACTTATTATGTAACCAGACAGATGCCAGAGGTGTGGCTGAACCGACCGACAGACATCGTGCAAATACTTGACACCGGCGCATTTCACCTCCCCAGTCTGGGGGCAGCACTGACACAGCTTGGCCGTCGGGCACCGTTGAAAAGAGGGAATGAGCAGTTAGTTAATCTCAGTTCAACCGAGAGGGGAATATTTTTGAATTTTAAAATAAAGCTACGCTGAGGTTTGGTTGTGGAGAAGTGGGGAGGAGCTTTGGGGAGAGGATGAATAGGGTCCTGTGCTCAGCCCCTGGGTGTACTGAACCCCTCTGTTTGAGCTTTTTTCGGCCTTGGCACACAGGGCCGCCTGTGAGGAGTGGGTCGGAAGCAGGAAGTGGTCGTGTAAGGCGATCTGCAGATGCAGCACAGAGCTTCTTTTCAACAGCAGACCCCTTGGTCCTATCCTACACAGCGACACATCGGGTAGTCCTCCTACTGCACCCGCAGCAAGACACAGGCCACACCCATGCAGGACCAACAGAAGGGTGAGATGAGAGGAAAAGATAGAAAAGAGGACGTAAAGCTGTGGAACCAACAAAATGATGCGGGATGAAGATGGAGTGCAGGGAACATGGGAACAGCTGTAAAACAAAGTGATGCAGAGGACTAAATTTGACATGGCAAGCCCAGACTGCTTCATTTTTCCACTGCAAAGTGAGGAATTGTAGTATAATGAATGTGACACATAAAGCTGCAGATGTGGGACACGCTCCTTTTAATGGCACATTATAGAGGAACCCGTTGAACTGCATCAGTCTGCTGCAGAAATGCTACTGTACTATCCCATCCTGGATCTGAAGTAGATTGGCAGTCTGCACTCAGAGCCCTGGGAGCTGGAATCCGTCTCCTCTCTGCTTGACTTCCCTTCCTCTTCCTCATATCTCCCCTCCCTCCCTCCCTCCCTCCCTCCCTCCCTCCCTCTGCCCATTGAGACTTTTGGATTTCCCAGGCAACATAATTGTTGTAGGTGAATTGCTGAATTGTGTTCTATCAGATATCAGATCCTGTAACAACCCAAGGTCATCACCCCCTGCTCCCTCCCCCGCTCGGTATTTATAGATAGTTTTTGCAGCTGCAAATAAAAAGGGCCTCACTCACAAAGGTGGCCGATTGACAAAACACTTAGTTAAAATGCTTTGCAAGAATGTGAGGCACTCCAACTAGTCCATCATGTTCCCCTTCATTTTCTTTTAATTGTCATGCCTTTTCCAAACCATTACTATAAAGTGGTTTTGAGCAGGATGCATACCACCTTGTCTCCCGCAGTACCAAACAAAACAAACACAGTAACGCGATAAAGATAGAGTGCTGCTGAAATCTGACAAAGTGACACCTTAGCGGAGCTTCACTTGAGTGTATGAATAAGGCTTTTGTTCTAACAAGATTCATTGTTATTGTTTCCACTGAGCACCGCTTTAAGTGCCGCTAAGCTGGTGAAGTGGACCAAAGTGTTACGACACCAAAATAGAAACAATTTTTTAATGGTGTTTGTTCGGGCAAGGCAGCTTTTGTGTTTGATGGCACAGCTCAGCAGCAGTCTGACTGTGTTTTCTGCGTCGCCCGAAACAGACAATGCTCTCCGCGCTATTGTGACACAGATTAAGCAGTGATGAAGTGGTCTGCTCAGATCCGCGTCTCTGGCGGATCGTTTAGCTCCGCTGAGCCTTTGAAGGTCTGGCCTGTCCAAGAAAAGCCCCGAGAGCCGAGACACAACAGAAAGAAACACAGACACAAACAGAAACCAGCTCGCTGTCCCACCAGCTAATAAAACCACCAAGAAAAAAAAAGAAAAAAAAATGAAAAGCATACTTCACCGCCACTGCTGAGATCCTGCTGTTTTGTGACTGTGTGTATTTTTGAATACCATGTCATGCATCGACACAGGCTACTTAGGAAAGCCTGAGTCGTAATTAGGTCATTTGGACATTTCCTTGGGATATTTAAAGGGTGGCAGGCAGGGTGAATTTGGAAAATGCTGGTACTGACTCACGCACACTGTGCCTGGAATTCCCTCTTTACCATTGGCCAGGGGACTACTGATTTTGGCGTGGGTGCAAATTGGACTGAAGAATTAAAAAAGAAGAAGAAAAAAAAGTATTACTCTGTGTTTTTTTTATTTGTTTATGTTTTTTTTTTTTTTGTTTTGCTACCCTTTCCGCCCGTCTTGGGCCATTTGTACAAAAATAGAGCCGAGGAAATAAAGCTACTCGGGCTCACCCCAAAACCCTCGACTCCGAATAACCTCTTTGAGTTAGCCGTGTTGCTTCTAGCATTAAGCCATGACTGTCAATCATGCCTGCTCCACTGACGCTCATCCTAAATCTTCAACAAATGTTTTTGTTTCCTCCCAGTACCAACCCCCACCTGCCCCCCAGTTCCTGTGGCCTGATGCCAAACTGAAGAGATCTCCTTTCATGTGGGTGTGGGCTGGAGACAAAAAAGAAAGTGCAAAGAGAGACAGCAAGAAAGGCAGGGTGAAGAAATAAAGTTAAGAGGCATGATGCTGCTGCATCTGGCATTGTGGTTTGAAGCAGAGGAGCCTAGGAAGATGAAAGTTTCGTGATGATGGTTTTCAAGCCCCATTCTTTCATCCGTCCCACCCTGCTGGTTATTATTTTGAGCCCTTTCTCTCAGCGCACATCGCTTTTCACCTGGTTCCAGGTCTATAGGAAATTAATCACTTCCTTTCACAAGTCTGCTCCCGGCTTGATTTAAATGCCTGTGTGCCAGTCTGCGACCACAGGGAGACACCGTGAAATATGGCTGAAACACTTCTACTCTATAAAAAGTCACTGCTGAACTCTGAGCGTGTCATTTGGGCCATGTATACTGAAATTATACATGAAAACACTCGCATGCTTAAATGCAGCACAGCCCCTGTCGCGGGGATGCACACATACAATTACAGCCATCTCAGTGTGCAAATGTTCTCACGCATTCTTGTAGGAAGCCTCCCCTACCAATTGCGAACAACAACTCAGACCAAAGGTTCAGTCACAAAATAGAGCTTTTGTATAAGAGTCGTTTCTCTCTAGACTCACAGGAAAAATCAGTATTTCGTGAAAATTGGCTTGTTTTATTTGGCATCGACGTGCGGCGCGTTTAGTACGTAGCGCCACTTTCCCAAGGTTTAAGGGAAAACCCCCTCTCACAGTCACGTGTTGGAACTCGACTGACTGTCTTCTTGTCTGTGGATGCATACAAACAAACCTCCGCCTAAGTCTTACAAGCAAAAGTCTTACCCGAAGGTGAAAGGTGATGAGTGTGGCCTGCAGGCACACTGGGGCCTAACATACTTTCTCCTGAAGTTCTTTGGTGGATTTCTGCCACTCCCGACCTCCACAAGTCACACTTCATTATAACCCTTCTCTAATGTCACTCCAGAGACAAAGAGCCCATCAGCACAGGCTCATAAATGTGAAACACATCCAGAAAGTCACATGCAATTTAACAAAAGTCAAACTTTATATGAACTTGTTCTGTACTTGCGACTTGGTTACTTTACTCCAACACACGATACACTTTAAGTTGCAGATGATGGTAGGTTACAATAGAATATAGGATTTCTCGACTGCTCAAAACATTAGTCGTTCCCGAAGCGCCGACCTGTAAAAACTATTATTGAATGTCGGTAATGCTGTATGAAGGGAGGCATTGCAGAATAAGTGCAAATAAAGGAACGTCAGGATCTAGTAGCATGAGGAGGCAGTTACCCGTGGCTGTGCCTGTCTGTGCACGCTTGGCTTAGGTGAGCCTGGTCATTGATTCACGGGAGAGAGGCTGACAGGTCAGTTAGAAAGGCTCAGTCCCTAGAGGCCATTGACTCTTAAGTTGTAACTCTGTCTCTGCAGGCCCAGTCTCATCTCTGGACTTTCACCTATGCGGTGGTGGTGGCGGCCCCAGACTCCTCTTGCTGCCTCTGGCTTCCTTGAGCCAGGAGGATATGGAAAAACATGCAGCTCCTATATAAATAAAAGGCTTCCTCTGTGTCTAAAGAAGCATTGATCAGTGGGAGCCTGCTAAGTAATCCTCTGAGAAACTGAATGGTGAGAATGTGAACCAGATTAGTTTCCCTGTTGTTGTTGTTGTTGTTGTGTTTCTGCTGGTTCAGTTCCTTTCTAGCCATTTAAAGGGCAATTAAAACTTAAAGATTTATGATTTCCTTGTGGCTGAGAGAGTACATGTTGACGTTGCCGTGTTTCATCCCTCGCCTCATGTTTTCTTGCGTGGGGGGTCCATCCGCCACATCCAGTGACCTCCTAAAACATTCTCCCTGTTTACCTTTTAACTGGAGTTTAATTAGCTCAGGATGTCTCTTATATGATAATGTGACCTGTGTCCTTTACCTTATAAATATCCAAATATTTAGAGCCAACAGCGAATATATTCGTTACTGGTAATCTTCTCAGTGTGCGTTCCAATATTAAATGTTTTTCCACATCCTCTTATTAAATGTCTCCTGGTTAAATTCGCATTAAAGTGCTAGAGCACAGCCTCAGACATCACCGCAATAATTACAATTGAGGTTACAGGAGAATGTTGTCAATGAGTCCATTTCATCCCAAAGGTTCTTTTACAATTAATAAAACTTTAATGATTTTGAGAGGCAACCAAATACGTTTGCCCAGGCAGTAGAAAGGTCTAGCAAATATTGATACACTAAAAAAGGAATGCGGGAGGAATAACACCCCCCCCAAAAAAAGAAGGATTTTGTCCGTTAAGGATAAGGTTATCGCGGTTATAAGCAGGAGTCAGGAAATTTTGTCTAGCTTGCCTTTTGGCTAATATCCTCTCCCTCCACTCAGTCATGTTTTGCAGCCGATCACACTACACCTATTACTTTCACAGCCACACGCAAGTAATATTCCATGGACGTGCAAAAATGCGGGTCAAAAAGAGGAAAAAATAACCGTTAAAAGCTCTAAAACAGAGAGAAGGAGCGATTCCATCATGTTTGTGGAATGTTGTGGTTTGCAATATGGAAACAGACCGAGTCCAGAATCCAGTGGTTAGAAAAAAATAAATAAAAGAAAAAAAAAACACTTGTCTGAGAAAGAGGAAAAACTTGAGAGGGGGTAAGGGGAGCCTCTGGAATTACACACCAAAAGCCCCCTAGACACGCAAATGCACACACACACACACACACACACACACACACACACACACACACACACACACACACACACACACACACACACACACACACACGCTCCTTCTATCTCCTCCGCTGAGCAGTTAACCACATTGGGTGAAGGGTGGGGGTATAACAAGTCTCCTTTAGCTATGTGCTCACTGTTTCTTTTGAAGTGCTCAGACGGTGGCATCATTTTAAATACTGCGAGCACTTCTGGCGGAGCGTCATCGGCGTTTAAGAAGACAGATGACTCGTTAATTATCCTCTGTAAATCATAAATTGAGAAATTAAGCTTGTGAACTACTGACAAGCCGCTGCTGTTCACACATCCACATCCAGGGCTTCTGTTTTAATAACTGTGCGGTGCGAGGCTTGTGAAAGCACGCCGGGGCCCTCTGTGCATCACTGACATATCTCCCACCCCGGCCTGCCTTTAAACAGACATAAGCACAGAGATCTTAAAGGCAAATTGCTTGCATAATGGATGTTTCCAAAAATACAGAGGAGTAGGCAGGCACGCTGACCGAGGAATTGGCGGCGCGCCCCAGCACAGGCCCTGGGCCAGCCGTTCTCACTGTGCATTCCCTTCGCTGGACCAGTCCTGCTGGGAGAGGTGTGAGGAGAGCGGCCAGACGGCTTTTATTCTGCCACCTGATCCCGTCCGCCCCCCCGCATCCCACCGATTACACAACCTACTGGGCTACGCAGCACGTAGAGCAGCGTACCCCCCACCTACCCACCCTTCACTTCTGACACTCATCCCTTTGTACGTTTTTTTTCCCCCACTCTTTAATAGCAATCCCTGCTACGGCGCTAATGCCTCTCCTCTCCTTTCCACCACCCCTGACCTCATCGTGTCTCATCTTCATCTGTCTCCTCTCTCTCTCTCTTTCTCAGTGGTCCTCGGGTCTGTTGTTTGATGATATTTCAGTGTGCAAGCATCTGGAAAAGTTGAACAAGTTGGGAAATTCCTGGTAATGCCATCTATTGATTTACCTTATTATAAAGCAATCCGTTGTTTGTAGAAGTGAATTGCTCGGTCTGCCGCTGCCCTTCACTTTTCCTCTAATAATGCTCTGTGTCCCTGGGGAGTCTTCGTCTCCGGGATCCTGCTGTTTTGTGTGGCACGGTTGTGCAAATGGTAGATGGCGGCGCTGTTAAGATTACCTATTGATAGCTGCGGCCTGCTTTTCCCATTTCTTTCAGCCAACTTGGGGTGCTCTCCTGTTACACACGTCAACTGAAGTGTTGAGTAGCTCCAAAGAAATAGATGCTGAGCGTGTAGTCATTTAAGTTGACTGCCTTTGAAAGACACAGAGCCTAATGTGGGCTTTCGCGTCTCGGGAAGTAGGAAATTGCAGAAGCAGGTACGCGAGGCGCAAATGTGCTGAGTTGACAAAGTTTTTCACTCTGCTACCAGCATATGGTCAAACCAGCACTATATACATCCTTCACCAAAATGACAGGAAAAGGGCTTTCAGGAAATTGAGTTTTTATTCATGCACCTTTTAACCATTATCCCTTCCCTCTTAAAAACCAATACAAACCCATGTGAGAGCGGTGAAAAAAAAAAAGTTTGTCCACTTTTGTTCTAGTTATGTACTTGCACACGCAAAAGCACACATGGGATCTGCACCACAAATACACCAACACTCAGCACTCTCAAGCATCAGGGTGGTGTTGTGGTGAAGCCATATGGGGCGCCACCGCTTGAAACTTGGTGATTTGACAGGAGGCTTCACAAACACACACATGGACGCACACACAGCCTTAATTGACTTGTAAAACTCCTCTAAAACACACTTTTATGGAACAAATTTTAGACCAGTCGCACAGGATTTGATATCAACTTGTGCCCAGCTTGCAATTCCGTCCCCACCGCACTGACTTTATTCACAGTCCAACTGCAATTTATACTTTTCGAGATAAAAAACGAATAAGCCGCGAAAAAAGACGCCACCAAATTGGCAGCTTAATAGACGTGTAGTCTCTGAATGAAGTAATTCTGGTTTGTGTGGAGAAGACTCGTGGAGTGGATGAAATACGGAGCTGCGCAGGGGCCGAGGTGGAAGTGGACAAGGCATTTGATAGGGTATAAATGATTCCACGCTCTTTGTAAACTGACAGCTCAGGCGTTGGTGCTACTTCTGTAAGGTCCCTGTGATCCTCATACTGCTCTTTCTGTTGCTGGAGGCATTCATTCTCAGTCCCAAACCGCAACAGCCAGTCTGGGCAAATACAATTGGGGCTATGATGCATGATTGTGACTGTTGACTCTGCAGAGCTGGATCAAGTGCTGCCTGGTGGAGAAGCTGGCAGGCCCATTCACTTCGGTTTCCCCCGACCGGTGGCAGAGACGGCTACAGACACTCTGGCTTTCAGATTCTGTGGAGCTGTAAAGGGGATGTGATTTTTCACAACCAGGCCTAAACTCAGCCAGGTCGCGGCTTCAAGCCTCATTCCCAACCTGTTAAATGCCTCTGGGGGGTTTACCAGAGGATGAGACAAGAAAGGGATGGCAGAATGTGTTGACCTGTAGGTGAAAATGTAGGGTCGTATCTAACTATTTCATTCGTGAGATGGTATCTGGACACCTTGGCTACCGATCAGAGGATGTAAACATAACTGATGCAATGCTAGAGGCCAACTCGTCTTATCTTATATCTTAAACTGAAAAAAAATTCAAACCTTTTCTGACCTGTCAGGTTCTGAGACCTCACTTACACTGCAGAGCAGTCGCTTTTACTATTAACACGACAACAAGACATAGTCCTAAAGAGATGCTACACATTTAATACTGAAAATGTCTTAGATTGGAGGTGGTTTGCTTATTTTGCCCGCATTCACGAATAATTCATCTGTGTGCAGCCTGTCAACAGCTTCCAGGTTATCATCATGTGATGTCAAACAGTCTTGTCGGAAGCTTACTGCCTAGATGGTCAGATAAGATCTCTAACGAAAGGAATTTAAATGTGTTGCAGAAAAAAATAAAAATAAAATAAAAGTCCAGTTTCTGCTTGTATTTAAATCTGGGTGGCAACCATGCAGTTCCACAATGCATAGCCCACCAGACTGATAACAGTACATTCAGGGTGGAAACGTAACGAGATGCTCGAGATCACAAAATGACCCTGGAAGGTTTTAAAAACACAACCTCATGAGAGATTGATGACGATGGACATATTCATAACATCTTTGTACATTTTACTAGTCTCCATCTGCTCTGAAAATTTATGGCCAGGGTGCAGAGGAACAAGTGCATCGTGCTGCAGGGGTGTTTGAGAGTCTTCTTGGTAATCATAGTCACCGCCTGAAGGGGAGGCCCCATGCAACAGGGCTCACATGCCGCACGTTTTATGCAGCAATACTGGGATTTCATTATGCAGCTTTTCCTCACAGGTTAGGAACCTGCCCTGTAAATCTCAAGAGTACCCCTTTAAAACTGTCAGGAGTGTGTCTTGCTCAAGGACACTTCAGCACCGTGGATGGAAGCCAAAACAGAAGCTCGCAATTCCTCCTGCTAAAAGGAGGTCTCTCCTACCTTAATCCACCCCCATCGCTGGTGATAGCCAGGAGATGCAGACGAGGAGGTGGGATAGGCGTTTGGTTACCAGGCTCAGAATTTACATTTTGGTGCTAACTCCAAGTTTCATCTGGTCTGACCTCAAAAGAAGCTTTTAGCAGCGGAGGGCCAAAGTAAACTGGGACCTGAGAAGCGGTGTCTGGGATGCAAACGTCAGTGTGCCCACAGTTTTCACTGTCTAATGCCGGGCTGACTAATCCTCAATATTCCTCCATGATCTAAACCTGAAGCCCTCTGCAGCAATAGAACACTGTGGCATTGTGTCCCAGCTTTTCAAGGAGTCTGTGATTCATTTGCTGGCAACGCGTTTTGGATCCATGCACTATATTTTTCTCATCCTCCGAACTGTAGCGAGTTCCATCATTACAGGACTGAACCGGTTTCTTTGTGCGATTGTTTATTTTAAGGATGTTGACTGTGATACACCAGCCATTCACTGTTGTCAAGCGGGAATCCGACACGCAGATGAAATTGCATTTACTTGTGTCTTTTTATTGTTGTCAGGAGTAAGGAATTTAAGTGTTAGCGGTGTCTCCAGGACGAGTGTGAGACGAACTGAGTTTGGCAGTATTTTGAATTTCTCCATTGATCACACTGTGAGTGTGTGTGTGTGCGTGTGTGTATGTGTTGACAGCACTGCTATGTGGTGCTGCAATAGTGCTCTCTGCTGGCAGATGAAGGGTACATTGTAATTGTACTTAACCTTTGACATGAAAGAGGATGTTTGAATTGTTTATTTAAATTCTCTTCCACTTTTCTATTTGCAATTCTGTGCCCGGACTTTCCTAGCCACACCATATATTCCTTTTATAATTTCTGTAATTGATCAAATTAGACAATAAAAGCACATCTGATCGTCCCTGTTCTCTTTTCCTTCCAGGTCTGCTTTGCTCTGGTGCCACATCTGCAGTTCACAATGAGGGTGAAGAGATGAGCGTACAGCGAGCAGCCCTGTCCCTGCAGTTCCTGCCTCTGGACTTTTACTGATTCCTACAACCCAGATGATGATGATGATGTCCCTGTTTCCCAGATAGTACTTCTGCGGATCAGGCCTTCACAGCACGCATTGTGCACCATGGCAGGAGAGACTCAGCGAATGCATGCAGTCAAAGAGCTGGACGCTGAGTCCAAACTGCAGGATGAGGGGACGGCCCTGGAACAGCAGAGTGACAAAGCCACAAAGGAGTCATCAGAGCACTTTTCAAGCACAGGCACTGAGACCAGAGCCAGCAGCAGAGGGGCCAGAGTTGAAAAACTAGAGAAGGAAAGGGACTGTCCTCAGCAGCGTGAGGCTGTGATACGGCCGCAGCAGGCAGGGAAGATTGACTTCAGATCGCTGCAGAACCGATCGAAATTTGCCACTGAAAGGACTTGGTCGAGTGGCAAAGGCAGTCCCCAGTCCCCAAGTGGAAAGGGCCGCAGCCGAGAGAAGGGGAAGCGGTCAGGAAAGACAGAGCGCAGCAACCCGCAGCAGCTGTACAGACTAAGCATTACAAATCCACGCACCGTTGGTATTGCCTACCCACAGCAAAAGGTTTTGCCACCCAAGAAGTTGGAAACCAGTCGTGGCCCAGTCTCGGGCAGCTACAGATTCCACGTTCCTAGTATACCAGAGAGAGAGGCCGAACTCCAGCAAGAAGAGCTCAACTACAGCCGCTGTTTCCAGGAGGCTTCTTCTAACCTTACCTCCCCAAGCTATACCTCACAGGCACTGGGTTCCCTGTCACAGCAGCAGCCGACATCGATGGAGAACAACTGTGCACAACCTGGTAGCCAGCTGATTCTGGCTGACTTTCAGCTGAGCGGGTCCAACACATGGCCGTCTCCTGAAAGAACTTTTAATGGTGCTAACTATGGGGTTTCATCACAAAAATCCACTGCCCTCTCAGAAGCCAATAAGGCAAGTGCCTTTGCACCTGGTCCATTTCATTATGGATATCATTTAATGGAAGAATCAGCCTCGGACTCTTTTCCCTGTGAACAGAACCCCCAATCCCAAGACTTTACAAACCCCTCTGTAGGTTCTGCTCATGTGACTCACAGCGCTTTTTCCTTTACACCCGGAGACGGGCAAACCATTGCTCAGAACAGCACGCAGTTCAGCAAAGAACAACAGCAAGAGGATCGAAGCTCTTATCCTCACCCCCCACCATCGCAGTTTATTCAAGGGGTGGCATCATCCATCCAGTGTCCTAGGAATCTTAGTGAGGACTCAGCCAGCAGTGACAGCTCTGGCTCCAGCTCACAGCAGTCAGAACAAGGGAAGACTGCCGTGCCTGAGAGCACAGAGACTATTGGACAGGCAGACAGCAGGGATGTATCCATCACCTCGGGGAATAAGAGAAACTGTCACCTCAGAGACACAGCTGCCAGCCAAAGAACTCTGATTCAAGGAAGTGTGCATGCAAGAAATATTTCACAAGGTCCGGGCTCCCCAATGCACTTTCCCAACAAAACATTTAACAACCCCCCAGTCAGTAACATTCGCACTGGCCCAATGCCGTTTGATAAAAATATCAACAATAAGATTCTGAACAGGTTACCGCACTCATGGGAGGGGGCTAGTAAAACATATTCGCCAGCTGATCAAAACACAATTCAGTTCGCTGACATGAATGATAAGTTTACGTTTCAGAACCAGCCAGCACTTGACCAAAGGCCAAATTCATCTAAGAATAGCAGATTGTCCTGGCAACAGATACGGCCAACTACTGCCATGCCAAACCAGAACAGAATTGAGCTATCCAGGCAAATAAGCAATCAAAAACTGGCTTACATAGTCTCTCCCTCTGACTGGCAGGACGATAGTAAATCACCTAAACATAGCTCACTGAAAACCCCCGGCTCATTTCAAAACAACAGAACTAGTGATGGGTTCTCTGCCCAAAGACAGGAGACAGTAAAGCACAACAGTAATACAGTCTCAACATTAGTAGAGATGAGCCACGCACAGGTGTGTGAGTCCAAAAATAAGACGGTATTCTTTGGGCTTAACCAGTCTCTTCCAACAGCACCGTCGAGAAATTATAGCTATCCACCCTTACAGGTCCCGCCTATGGGGCTTATGATGGTGTCACCTTATGAATCCCCTTTGCCCTCCCCAGTTCATAACCCCGCATCTAGTAGCACCTGTTCTTCACTCTCGCCGGCGTCCACCAGTCCCGTTAATATCAGTTCGGAGGACAGCCAGATGTCAAAATCGGCCCCGCCCCACCAGTTCTATCACCAGGCCCAGGGTAAATCGCAGTTACCGTCAGATCACCTGAGCACTCACCCGCACCAGTTTCATTCGGATGCTTCTCGAAACCTCCCCTACGCGCCAGACAGAGCCAAAGATGACATCATGGGCTACCTGCAAAACAGCACACATCCAAAGACAAGCATGGACGGGAACAAAGGCTACATGGACAGCTTTGGGGTGGAGCATCACCAGCCGCCACCGCCGTACTCTGCACATCAGCTGTTAGCCAGCTCGTTGGCCACAGCAAACCTGGACCAGTTAGACGTACTTCTGACATGCAAGCAGTGTGATCAGAATTTCATCAACCTGGCTTCGTTTTTAGGCCACAAGCAATATTGTGCTCAGCACGCATTTGCACAAACTGACCTCAAAGACATATCAAAGATGGAGGACACCAGGAAGTTCCACGCAGAACCGGCCAAAGCAGTGTCATCTGTGTCAAATGTTTCCATGCCAAGGTGTCCGTCTGACCTTCACCTGTCGTTGTTGGGCCTTAATAAAAATGGAGAACTGATACCTGACAGTGAAACGAAAGACAGTAAAGACGATCCAATGAAACTCAGCTTGTTCTCCGGCTCTGGTAACCTCCCTGTCTCTCTGCCTGAGGAAATGGAAATGGAAGATGCCAAATTAGACAGCCTAATCACAGAAGCTTTGAATGGACTTGGATATCAGTCAGACAATGCAGAGATAGACAGCAGCTTTATTGATGCGTTTGCCGACGATGACCTCACCACTGTCAAAACATCATCCAACAAACAATGTCTGAAAACCAAAGAATCCCTGGTCTTTGAGAGCAAAACTAAGCAAGCAGTTGAAGACAGGACTTTCACACAGGGCAAGTATTTTTATGACTCTGATGCTGAGAGCCCTGAGAAAATGTCTCTGAGTTTGGAACAAGATGAGAAAATTAAGATAAAAAAAGAAGTCTCTCATAAAAATTCAAGAATCGCCACAAGGGAAAAGACGTGGGAACAAGACAGCAAAGCGAAAGAGGCGAGGAAGCTGTGCAAGAGTGAGGACACGAGCACACAAAGGTTTCTCTTATCCAGCAAGTTTTCTGAGCGATGCGGTGTTAAAAGCTTTCAGGACAACTCTTCACTTCGAGGGTCAGCACCCTCGCAGGCCTCCACATCTCCGATCTCGAGAACGGCGGTGAAAGAGAGCAAGAGGAAAAGTACTGGCGGAGGCACCTGGAGCAAAGAACTTATTCACAAAATAGTTCAACAGAAAAACAAGCTCCATAAGCTCCATGTTAAAGGTACTAAAAACCTTCAGTTTTCCTTGGTGATGGAGAGACTAACTCCCACCGTGCAGAACCCCGCCTTTGGAGAATATGACTACGTCTCAGACTCGGAGGACGAGTGTGAGCCTGTAAAGATAGCAAGCCAGGGTCGACTGAACCAGAGTAGTCGGTGTAAATACACATACACCAAAGAGTGCAAATGGCGAGCGAGGAGCGAGAGGGACCAGGCAGCATGGAGACACGAGTCAAAGGAGTGTTTTGAGATGAAAAAAAGCGAGGAGGTTTCTCTCTCGCCAGAGAAACACAGTTCCCACCAGAGACTCAGGAGGAGGGGTAGCAGGTCATCCACAAGCAGTGAACTCAGCACATCTGTGAGTGTTTCGAGTGATAGCATCAGCAGCCCCAAAAGCACTGACCGCACTGACTCAGACTGTGAGAAGAAGACAGACAAAAAGAAAGAGTCCGTGGACCAGAAAACGCATGAAAGGTCCCCGCCGCAGAAGTTGTTTAAGGAGTCCAGCACACTAGCACTGACATTCACCAAGTCTGTCAAGAAGTATAATACTGACAAAACCGCGCTTTCTGATAACAAAGAAAGCGCAGAGGATCCAAAGAAATGTCATTCAAATCCAGAGGTTGCTGATCCCGCGCCATCCTCCCAAAAAACAAAAGACACTATGAAAAACTCGGAAAAAGGCAGAAGCTCTCATGCAAAATCACGAGAGAAGCTCGCGTCTCACAGAAAGGAAACCAACACAACAGTCAGTTCAGACAGAAACACCCTACAGAGAGCAGACAATCTGTCCCACAAAGAAGAGCCAACACAGTGCAGCAGTGCAGATAACAAAACGCTACAGTTTGATTCACACTCCCCCACCATCGCCAAAGAAACTGACTTCAATATTGACAGAATCACAAAGGGCAAAAGAAGAGAGGGGCCTCAGGCCGCACAGCCAGAGCTATCAGACAGCAGCACATTTGAAAAACAGAGTGACAGCGTCTGCATGGTGAAAGAGGCTATTACTTTAGTCAGTGACCTAGACACACACAAGCCTGCATCCCTGTGCACCTCTCTGATGGATGAGGTGTGCCTATCTGCAAGTGAAAGCCAAAGCCCGCTCATACAAAAAGACACGCTCCACCTCATGCCCTACCCTCTGGATCAGGAGCAGGGGCTCATGAAATCCCCTCTTACATTTGACACCTCATCAATGTTTGGGGACCTCACAGGATTTGACAGCGGCATTTACTCCGAGATGCCGATTCAGAAAGAGGGTTTCCATTCGATGGAGAACACGGCTGATAAAAAAGAGGAGTTTGTGTCATCTTTCTCTCCCTTTCTGGAACAAAGGGACTGGAACCTCATCGTTAGCCCTGTGCTACCAGATGAGATATCTCAATACAAAGGCACCTCTGAGAAATCAGATGAAAAGAAGCCAGATTATAATCATGTTCCTTTGTCTCTGCCAGAAAAAATAATTGACTACAGTGCAAATCTCAACAGCTGTGCATCAGAGGATGAGCTAGAGATAAAGAGAATAGTGAATGAGCTCGAAAACCAGCTGCAGACAACTAAGCTGGAAAGCCCATCGTTACTAGCTCAGGATGTTACCAAGCAGCTGCAAATGAGCAAATTTTCACCTTTGCGGCTGGGCGATGAGTCAGAGAGCGAAGGTGCTGGTTTGAATATGAAATGCCCCTTGCAAACAATAGATGCACCAGGTTCAAGTGTGCCTTCGGGGCCTTTCACAGAACCGGGACTCCCATGGCCCAGTGCATTTCAGTTTGAGCTAATGGACGAACCCCACGGTCCCCACTCTCCAATTCACTGTGAACCAGGGGCACTTGAAAGTTTTTGCGAGAAAGAAGGTCACGCAACCAATCTGATCCCCGCTGCTTCGCACGCCGAGCACCCACAGCTCCTCCGCGACCAAAAATCAGACGAGAGAAGTGCTGCAAAAGAGACTCCTGCCGAGACAAAGGAAGACATTTTAGAACAAAAGAGATACACAGAAAATCTCATGAAAAGCCTGGAGGTGATTTCCGACTCTATATTCAAGAAAGAGCCCATTATATCGGCACACACGCAGCCGAATGTCAACTCTCTCACAAATCAACAACATCAAGAAACTGAATGTCAGGCAAGTGAAGCGGAGGAGAGGGAAGATCGCACCGAAAAGGAAGCAATTACCGGAAAGGAGAATATATTATCACCTGCAAATATCAATGAGCGGAAGGATGAAATTGAATTCATTCTGAATGAGTCACAGCCCTTGCTTTGCAACAGGGCTGACCCCACCATCAGTGAAAGCCCACCAAATTTATCACAGCCAAGTGAGCCCACAGAAAACAAGGATTACATGACAGAGACTAAAGTCACATCAGAGGAGAGCGTCACTGAGAATAGCAACCCGACTCAGGCTGCTCGCTGCTCCAGCGTGGTGACAAACCGCCCGCAACTGGCTGCGGAGTCCTGCGGGAACAGTAACGTGGAAGACATCGTGAAGCGGTTTAAAAACAATAGTGACGGCCAAGAATATCTAACTACAGACGGCTCCGAGGAAGCAGAAGCAGTGAAGGGAATCCCTGTTCAATCTGACTGTAATCTGTCATCACCAGATCCAGCTGACACCAGTTTGGACGTTGGCGAGAAAGTTGCAGATGTGGCGAACGCAGCTCTGGAACAACAGACCGCTGATAGCTGTGATAATCCTGGAGGTATTAGTTTCTCACATGCTGCTGAATCGAAAGTGGAATCCTCAGACATCTCAGCTGAGGAAATAACTATTGAAGCATCAAAACCAGATCATCTGATGGTGCTTTCGTCCTCTAAAAATGCCAGCCCTAGAGAGGCGTACAGTGACGCTGACATGTCAGTGGAGATAGTCACCGGGGATAAACCCTGCAGTCCAATACTGGTGGAAACTAACGCAGAGAATACTACCTGCTGTTCGCCCTTCCATGACACGCAAAGCAATCTGTTGATCCTTACACAGACTGATGGCATCATTAAGAGCGAATCCTGCAAGATTACTCCGTTTAATGAGTCATTAAAAACTGAAACCGCTCTTGTCTTTGAGCCTATTCAGAAACAGGAAGAGATTTTAAATGTTCAGGACATCAAAGAACACCTTCCTGTTGATTTCATGGCAAGTCAACAGAACTCACCGTGCAGAGAAGAAGTGGAAGAAAGTCACTGCATCTTTTTAGACGCCGCTCCGCCAGTCAGTCCTCTTTTATCAAGCTGTCATCAAAGAGCCATTCAGGAAACGGACACGGAGCATGATTCATGCACGTCAGACAATCCATGCAGTAATAAATCTACAGATCAAGGCTCAATTCAAAATGCAAAATCCCCTACAGACGGAAATGATAGCCAAAATGTCAAGGAGGCTTTAAACAGCAATGGATTAAACAGCACAGCAGAGGCGGAGTATTCTTTGATAAGCCCTCCTCACCTGGACTTGGGAATAATAGAGTGTAAAATCCCCAGCTCTGAAACCGCCATCGTCTCTCCGCTTCCAGCGACCGGCACGTCAGAGACCCCGGAAGTGTCGGATGGCCTTGAGAAAAGACATCTGATATACGATTTCAAGCTCAGCCCGTTCAACTACAACAGCATCTCAGATGATCCTCCGCAACTTAATCAATATGACTTCATACCAATATCACCTGCCAGCAAACCTGAGGAGAATCTAGACATCAAGCAGCGACCCGGAGACGACTGTGAATCATGTGACCTGAGCGTTAACCCTGCACTGATTTTTAACAGAACTGAAACAAGCGCAGCAGTATCACTGAGCTCAGATATTGCAGCTAAGCTACAGGTATCAGATGAACCGCTGGTCCTCCAGCCAAGTATGAACTTCACATGTTTTTCACTGGGTCTCCCAGCTGAAATCAAAAGAACAGATTCTTCCCCAGCTAATATAAAAACAAAGTTGGAGGCTTTCCATGATCCGGTGGAACCTGTTGAGCACTTGCACATACACGCTGACCTCGTGAGCAACGCGGGAACAGAGAATTTAGATTCTCATGGGGCTTCAGTCGAGGACAGAACACTTCTTAAAAAAGACTTTTCAGATGGTCCGCCCACTCCTAAGCCACTCATCATCTGTGAAACTGAAAAAATGCCTCTTCCAACAGTCCCATCAGAGAAGCAACCAACAACAGAGACTGGCCAGTGTTCAACAACGCACCAAGTACACAAAGAAACAACACAAAAGAAGACACAGAACAACGCTCCACAAGGCAAAGTGCTCTGTGAAATCTGCTTCATGTGTTTCAGGACTGTGCCGGGGTTAAAGAGGCATAAGGCCATGAAACATTTGGTCAGAGCTGAAAAATCCGTCGCCCAGCAGAACACGGCATCAAGCCATCAAGGGACTATGCTTATTTATGAGGCATCCCAAACTACAGAGAAAAAACATAAAGATGATTCACAGACCTGTTACCCAACAAAAATAGATGGGCTGGCTGAGATAAGAAGCACTCTACTATCTAAAGCAGCAGAGACTGAGTCAGTCCTGGAGGAAATTGTAACAGAGACAAGTGCGGCGGTGGCAGCAGATGAAATGGGCCATCAAAACGCTTTGCAGCCAGCAAAACCAAAGAAGAACAACAAAGCCAGAAAGAACAAGAACAGTGAGGTAAACATAAAGCCTGACCCTTTCTCTGACGAGCTTCTGAATATATTAAAAACGGACATACTTCAAGCTATAACCCCTGAATTCAAAAGCAGTGCACCACAAGAGCGCAGCAAATCTCCCAAGGACCAGGTGAAAGTAAAGGACAGAACCGTCCCTGGAACAGACGAATTCCCTCTCGATGTCGTTTCAGATCCCGCCTTTGACAGCGCATCCCGACCTCCGGCAAAAGAGACAAATGTGCTTCGTGAGACTGTGGAGCTGAATCAACTCGCCGACACGGAGGAGATTAAATGTACAAGTATTACAAAGATGGCAAATCTGGAAGTGTGTGCCGATAATAATGTGGAAGGTGCTATATCTGTAGACGAGGAGATTATCGGAGAGTGTGACGAGCCCAGGACGAGCCTGTGCGCTTTGGAAGACGCGTGCGAACGGAGAGAATCGGATGAGAGTCTCGCCCAGGAGATCCTCAGGAAAGTGGCAGTTGATATAAAATGTGAGAAAAGCAGTGGCCCTTCAGATGAAGTACATCCACTCTCCTGTTTGAATCCCTCCCCTCTCAGTCCTCCCAGTATCAGTCCCGACCTGAAGGCCTTGCTCGACGATGACACCACATTCTCGCAGCTGTTTCCCAGAGACGAGGAGGCCAAGAGAAAGAAGTGCCCGAGGGTGTACAGCAAAAGAAACAAAAGGCAGAAGCTATCGCCCCATTCCAGTGTGACTCTGGACTACCTTCCCCCTGAAACTTTCATGCCAAATAAAGACCAGTATATGGGAAACCAAGCAGAACAGCCATTCGCCGACAATCAAGCCAACCACTGTGAATATGAGACAATCTCCCTCGATGATGCCATCATGCTGAACATGTGCCACAACAGCTCATTGAAGGCCGACGCTAATCCATCGTCAGATGTTAAACAGAGCGTTCAGGAGGGCGGTCACGAGGATATTAAAGAGCTTGACAACAACCCCTTAAATCCACTCGAGAGCACTGTTGATAAATCATCAATTGAATGGAGTGGCTCCGGTGACTTCAGTGGCTTTAATGCCGGCTCAACAGTGACCTCTGACCCCAATACTTGTAAATCAGAAGTGCCATCCACACCTTGTCCTCTGCCTCTACCGGCTGCCCCTTATAATATCCCTGAGCCCTGTGTCCCAGAGAGCGTCCCGTCCTTCCACAGCATTGACATCCAAAACATCAACACCACATTTCAGCTCCCTGAGATTCAGTTCTTTGACTCTAACAAAGATATCTCAGTAGCTCCTCCCATTGCAGCCGCCGACACGGAGAACAGAGACGACGAGAAGTCAAAGAGATTAACAGAGCGGCGTGGCAGGAAACGACAAGACGGAGGACTGAAGGTCAAAGATAAGCAGTACAAGTGCAAAGTGTGTTTCACTTGGTTCCTCACCCTAGGCGAGCTGAACTTTCACAAACTCTCCCACAACCCCTCTCCGCCGCCAACCTGCTACATGTGTGTGCAGCGCAAATTCAGCTCCCGGGAGCAACTAAGAGACCATCTGAGGGAGAAACACGCCAAGAACAAGACGGGTATCTGGACCTGTGGAATGTGTTTGAAGGAGATATCAGATGTGTGGATGTACAATGAGCACTTGCGTGAGCATGCCACTCAGTTTGCGAGGAGGGGTCAAACGCAAGGCTCTATGTTAGGAATTCCTGGCTGCTTCATGCAAGAGACAGCAGTGAAGAACTTTATCTCTTCGATCATGCAGCATCGCCCCAGCAAAGCCAACAGGGAGTCCAGCAGATCCACTAAAGAGCAGGGAAAAGCTGTTGCTGTAGACAGCAATGTGGGAGAGGGGAACACAGCGGACGGGGCTGAGCCAAAACTTCTCAAAACAAAAAGCAGCAGTGGAGCAGGTGGGAAGCAGAGCACATTAACCCCACTCGAGGTCCTGCACAAAACAGAGGCGCCTAAGAGTGTGGAGATGCATCCCAACTGCAAAGATCCATCACGAGACTGCCACCACTGTGGGAAGCAGTTCCCCAAACCGTTCAAACTCCAGAGACATTTAGTCGTCCACAATTTAGAAAGGATCTTCCTGTGTCACAAATGCCCCGTCTCTTACCAGGAGGCCCAGGAGCTTAAAGACCACCTGAAGAGAGCTCACGAGGAGGTGGACGAGCTTGATTCAAAACACACCACGCTCTACACGTGCGAGCTCTGCGCTGACGTCATGCACGTGATTAAAAAATCCTTCATCTGTAGCACCTGTAACTACACGTTCTCCAAGAAAGAGCAGTTTGATCGTCACATGGAAAAGCACCTGTCAGGGGGCAACAAAATCTTCAAATTCCGGGGCGTCCTCAGGCCTGTCAAAGTATCGGCGTCCAAAGACGACGACTGTGGTTCGCCTGCGAGCAAGAAGAGGAGAATACTCTCTGACAGCCTGCAAGAAAACAGCTCAGACAGCGGCATCGCTAGCGTAAGCTCGCTGCACTTAAATCAAAACTCCGACACACATTCTTCAAAACCTTGCGTGTCCACGGCGGACGACGCCACGCAAACCATCACGAACGATTACCACAGCGACGCAAACAACACAAGTGTCAAGACTGAGGACATCGTCGAGGACTACTCTGAACTACTTGTGGAGCTGGAAAAATGTATTCACATGGGCTCGGAGTCTGCTGCGCCCAAGGAAGAGGACATTGACCTGACTTCCTCACCTAATCTTGATAAAGAGAGTAATGGAAAATCAATTACGGAGCCATGTGACGTGAAAGAGGAGAATGAGTCAGTCTGCATTAGAGCTGAGGCAACTTCATGGTCAGCATCCAAAGAGAGTAGTAATGCGGAGGAGGAGGCGGTTAGAGTTAAGGAAGGCTGCGCTCAAGGTGACACTACTGAAACGGAGGGGAAAGCAGATTTACTTGCACCTAGTGAGAACTGTTTCATCGGCTTAAGAGAAAATTTAATCATTGTAAAGACGTCTGAGTCTGCAAAGCATGAATTAGGTGCTGACGACCAACACAGGGACAATGAGCAGTGGCATCACACGTCCAAAGCCTCTAGTAACGACAGCCAACAGCAGATGTTACCTCACGTTGAGCAGGAAAGTAGCAATCAGATGAAAGACAAAGTCGCCCCAGACAAAACGACTGACAACACGAAAAACAGCACTACAGCTAACAGCACAGCACCCGTCCTCAATTCCAAGGTTTCCCTCAACGCCTCGGTGTCAAGCGAGGACAAGGAGTCTCCGAGACCACAGAAGAAGAGGAAGGATGTGAAATCCCCTCACAGCCTGCAAAGGGTTTCCTCTTTAGTCACTCAAGAGAACTTCGGCGTCGACTCCAGGGCCAAAAAGAAATTTCGCCCCAGCAAGTGTGCAAACCCCTCGCTGCAAAGAAAGTCGGACGGACCCAACGAGTACCCCGTGCTGTCCTCGGTGCGGGACGACGTCGTGAGCAACAAAATCGTCTCCAGGTGCAAGACTTTAAACTCCAGTTTGCAGGCGAAAAGAAGTTTGCTGGATAGCTGCGCGCAAAAGAAAGCTGAGATTGTTGCACCTCAGAACGGGGATTTTAAAGCCAAAAAGGGACCCCTGGGGAGATCGCTGCATTCTTCTATATCTAAAGTGTCCCCAGTTCCCATGAACAATACTTTAAACAAATCCAGGCCAAAGATGGGGGTTCGGTCTATGGAGAGCCATTCCTACCGGACAGCAGAGTCTCAGAACAACCTGCTAAGCCAGCTGTTTGGCCAAAAACTCACTAGCTTTAAGATTCCTTTGAGGAAGGACACGTCAGAATCTATTAACTGAGGGGGGGTTGAGAGGGATCTGTGAATAAGAGACTGTAAATTTTCACAGTTATAAATGTTTAAGACAATTCATTATGGTGAATGAGATTGCACAGCTCTTTTCTGTGAAATGCTATCTTTAAATACTTACATAGTCACTTTATGTCTTTGTACATGTGTTTTTATTACACAAATGTGAGGACGAATGGCAGATATGAGTTTTGGGTCAAAAATGAATATGCTACATAGGTGGGGAAATCATTGATTTTTTTTTTTTATTGATTTTTTTTTTCTTAGAGATTATATTTCATTTACCAAAACAGGAGGAAAAAAAAGAATACTTGAAAATACAGCATATACAAATACAACATTTTCTTCTAAGAAATGCATGTTCATTTTGCATTCGTAACAGAATTCTTTTCAGTTTAAGCCTTACTACAAAAACGGACCAAATGACGTCGTTACTGACTCGGACTATCGTCTGTGCACCTTCCACACATGCTTCCAACATATTCATTTTTGTATTATTGATTTATTTTTTTTTATTTTTTTTTAACTTTACTGTACTGCATTGACATTCACCATATTACCCTTTTTGTATAAACATTACCTGGTGCTACGTTGTGTTTAATGTAATGTGAATGCCAATGTCCTCGCGAGGGAACATGAGATCTGTAGCAATTACAGTACGTACATCCAACTGTTTTTACTGATCCTCTGTAGTTTATTAAAGATACTGTGTAAAACATCCAAGCAATTCATATGTAGGCTGATAGAACACAAAATTAGGAAAGCTTCCATTGTATAAACTCAGGTGCATACAAGGACATGATAGTCCCGAGACCTGTATTTGGAGTTCTTCCCATGCACTGATAATACCACACACAAATTACAAACTCAATCATCTGTGTCTGTAACTCCAAATGTTTAATTATGAATAGTATTTACTAGGACAACAAAGGTGCTTTATCTTGTTTATACTGTATGTATCTTCTATTGTATAGTATTGTAGGTAGACCATTGTTTGCTGTAATGCTTCATGACAAAGTTTTATTTTAATAATGTGCAAAAATGAATCCGATTGAGCAGAAAGGAAAATGCAGTTGTAAAAGTTGCAAGTTGTAAAGTGGTTCACTAAGTGCCTCTTTTATAGTTGGTTATTAAAGATCGGTACAGGTCTCTCCTTGCTCTTTTCTTCCTTTGTTCATGACACGTTTTGCAAATGTTCCCGCTTCCATCCCCGCGGACCGCAGCTGTCACCACATGCATCAAACAGTGGAAGCGGTGGAAGCTGCTTGTGCCTGGAGGCGAAAACAGGTGCACACACAACAAAAGTCTGACTTCATTCCCCCCCCTTTTTTTCTCCCCCCTTCTTGTTTTCATATCGGCACTTGAGTGAGCGAGCTCACTCATCATCTGAAAGATGAGCATAAAAGTGTCTTTACTACAGGGAAACGTTCAACAGAAGACAGGTACATTTATCCCAGCCATATGTTCCACATGCGCTGATGGGGCCCGGCGCTGAGGAGCTCTCACTTGTGTCATGCTTTCGTCATGTCGCTCTCTCACCACATGTAAAATGGCTTCTGTTCCTACATGAACATCGTTCAGCATCACATAGGAATAAAAAGCCATACTACACGGCGGCGCATACGTAGAAACAAGGGAAATACAAAGAGGTTCTCTCGTCTTCCCCCGTGAAACACGTTGTCATCTGAGAAAGGGAGCAGTGAGAAAAGAGGGAAGGTAAAAAGGAGGTTATTTTCGCTGCCAAGGACGGAAGCATTCAGCCGTTACAAATTACATAAAAGGTGGAATTTTATCTGTGTAGTTAAGTGCAGACTGACTGGAACTGAGATGTGACTGTGCTGGCGATTTAAGCAATTGAACTTCCAGATATATGATTAGTTATTCTTTTGTGAAGGCACAAAAGGATGCGTTTACAAGGTCATATTCACTGGAGCACTTTTTAATAAGGGCTTAAGGAACGCTCTGGTGTTTTCCGTAAACATAGAAATCAGTTCATGCGTTGGTTCAGAAGAAGTGTGAAGGAAACGGAGCCACGGCGCTGCTGAAATAATTTCTCTAATTGATTTAGAGGGAATACTGGCTTGGCAGCAGCCACAAACACCATATTTTTGGACTCACTGATGACAACTGAAAATAAAGCGAGCGTAGCTGTCGGGGAATTGCAGACCTCAATCCCTGCCTGCTTCTCCACTCCGCTCCACGCTCTATCAAAGTTTCTCCTCCAGGATAGGTTTAGAATTCATGTTATATTCTGACCCTTGTTGCAGTACAGTAAAAGTCATGAACAGCATATTAAATATAGAAATTCGCCCTCAGTCTCCTGGACAGAGCTGCTAAGATGAATTTTAATCAATAATTCTTGGAGAAATCACGTTGTGCGTTTATTAAGGCTGGATGAAGCCCTTAGAAACAAGTGAGGTATTGATTTTTAGAAACCTGTTGTACATTTAAACACAAGTAGAGGTGAGCTCACGGTCAGACTGTACAATAGTTTTGAGTTAATGATTTTTTTTACAAACTGAGTCGTGATCAAACTGTGCTCAGTGCAAATATACCATGATTAGATGTTGGTTGAAACATTTTAAACTCTTCACCAGGGTAGTTTTTGGTTGAAATGCACAGTAAATCCGCCTTGAATACACTGAATCTTCACAAAATTAAAAGATAAAAGTATGTTTCGTTATTTACATTTAGCACAGAAGACAATAAGTCTTCAGTTTTAAGAAGACTGTACTCTAATTAGACGCACACCCTACTGTCAGACATCCACTCATTAGAGTCTAGTCTTTTTTTATTCTCTGTCTCCTTTGTTGTCTGCCTGTAAGAGCCTAACTAGGTGAAGGGAAATCCGATATTGCTAATTATTCGCAGCTAATTTCTTAGTTGCCCAGTTCTTTCTTAGCGTACAGAATATGTTGCTGACATCTGACACACTGAAATCTCTTGATTTGTTGTTTCAATGAATTCATCAGATTAACCAGATAAAAAAAAAAAGAGCCAGAGTGTGAAACTGGGCGACCAGCTGTTGATGAAATCTTGAAGGAAGCTCTGGCTCATATTAGATTATGCATGTACCGTATGTGGATAATGAAGACTCCAGTAATATCCAAATGATTGCTTAATGTTGCCAGAGTGTTACTAAATTAAATCTAGCTGCTGATTCAGTTACACGGAGGATGCACGCTTCGTTCCCCGAGCTGGCTTTGGATTCATCACGCTGCAGGAATCTTGGCCAGTGGCTGCAATGATTGATGACATCGGTGACGTCTGAGGCGTCAAGACATGTGACTCAAAATGCCAGTGATTAACATGTCAAACTGAACGATTATAATGGGAGCTAACAAGTCTGACATAAAAAAAAAAAAAAAAAGTTTGCTATTTCCGTGTGCCAGTTTCGGATCTTTCGCCCTGGTTTATTGGAAAACACAGACGCCGATGCGTTTAAGCACCTGTTGTTTACCTGAACCTCATGGTGCGCCTGGTCTCTCTCTGCGTCAGTGAGTCTCCTCCCGGGCCGCCAGTCAGGAGCTGTGGTTGATTAAGACAAAATTAAAGTAGAGACCTCAGTTTATTTTGTCACGCTTTAGCCCAGAATGTGTCACACCGAGTGAGTAGGAGCCCCACACACCCCACTGTCAGGCATCCTTTTATCATCTGATCTATGAGGAAATTCTCCAGAGGCACAGTCATGCAGGAGCATGACAGGAACGCTTTGCACTTTGAAGTAGAGTGACATTATCAGTAAGTATGGTCTTGAAATAGCATCTCTTCTCTCTCCTTCTCACTCCATTTCTAAACCCCCACCCCCCCCACCCCCCCATCCGCCTCATCTGATCTCCGACTTTCTTCCCTCCATCTATTTTCCTCTGCCGCCACCCTCATTTTCCTGCTCTTCCTCTTTGCTTTTCTTCTCTCTTCACCATCAATTTCTAATCCAGCGTCTCACCCTCTCCCCATTTGTGCCTCTGCCTTTCCTTATTTCCTTCTTCCGCCCGTTATCTCAGCCATTCACCTGCTTTTCCCTCTCACATTGTCCTCCTTCCTTTGTGCAACTCTTCCCATTTTCTCTCTTCTTTCTCCATTCCACCCTGTTGCCGGCGCCCCTTTTCCGCCCACACTTCCCCCTTGTTTTCCCTCCATTACTACCTCCTCACTTTCCATCCTCCTATCTCGCCTTTGCTCCCTCCCCACTCGCCGCGGATGTGCTGTTTGGCTGCCTCTCGGGGAGGTCATGAGATCAGGGGCAGATAGAGATGGGCTGCTGGTCAGCGGTAATGACACACAGGCTGAGGGGGCACTCGGGTCACCTCTGTTGGGGATGTGAGATTTCAGCCGCCACAGAGAGATAAATAGATGGATGGATGTGGATGAGAAAGGGGATGGGGATGGGGAGGAATGACTGAGCATCCCTTTCTGCACACACAGGAGCGAGATCGTGATGAATTTCCACCGGGACGATATCTGAAATCATTTGCGTTCGGCAGTGAGAGCGTGTATGAATAATTCAAAATAAACATGTTCCCCCCGCTGGGAACAAAGAGGGCAGAGAAATCTTTGAAATCAAGACATCCATCCAGTTTTGCCTGACAGCCATCAAAAGACTTCGTGACGCCTTAAAACCCTCAAATATGGGTGAGAAAAGCTACACATCTGCTCCCACAAGACTACCAGAACCTGGAATAGGAGTCAAAGGAACTAGGGCAGAAGTAACATCAAAATGAATTACCACGCAAACGAGCAGATAAAAATATATCATGGCGGGAAAAAGGGGCGATAATAGGCGAGGAAACGCTGAAGTGATGCCAAGCGCACTTTGGATTTCCTAATTAATGGCCGCTACCCAGGAAGTCGTGGTCCCTTGCTGCCAATAGAGCCTTTATCAGCTCAGCCATTTGTCATTCCAGTCAGCAGCAGGGAGAGAGCAGTCTGTACACAATGGCTAAAAGTACCTGTTTGATGTTCCAGGTTTACAGAAATAAATGGGGTTGCTCTGTAGGGGCTATGCAAACAAATGAAAGCCCGTCGGTGAGCGTCTGCAGCGACTGGAACGCTGCACTCAGGCGCAGGTGTCTCCAGCTGGCCTCACAAGAGACACACGGGCCAGTTTAAAGAAAATCTGCCCGCGTGCACGCAGCACAATGGTCTTGCAGGCTGAATTTGATGCATATGCAAACTATTAGAATGGCTGGATGTCTGTGCAGATTCCAGTTCACAAACTCAGAGGCTTCAGAACAAATCGGCGAGTAATATCTGTATGCAAGAGGCGACGAGAGATCAAAATCTGTTTCTTGGTGGCGGATTCTGCTTCATGGCATTTTGCAAATTGACAAAACTGCGGTTGCAAACTCCCAATATTGCTCATAAAGCCAACATCATATACAAACTGATCCGTAGGGATTCCTTGCCCACCTCAGAGACTCTCGCCGGCCAGCCTCCCCCACCTTTTATTACTTCTCCACTATAACCTCCATCCCCCTCCCTTCCTCCTCCTCGTCCTCCTCCTCCTCCTCCTCCTGCTCCTCCACCACCACCACAGTCTGCTCCCTCGGCTTCTCCTCCCGCTGCCTCCGTGGTTATCACGGAGAATCTGAAGGATCTATCCTGACATTTGATGTGACACAAAATTGGATTTCCACTGTGATTCTCTCCCCGAGCCCCTCGTGGCGCGCAATCCACGCTGTGACTAATTGAGTGACATGCCAACAGCCTGAGTGTGTAAATGGATGGTTGCTGGTGAAATGTGTCTGTGACCTGAGCTTCTTTTTTTCTTTTTTCTTTTTTTTTTTTCCTGACGGCCTTTGAGTTCATTAGACAGAGGAAGGAAGTCACGCGCAGACACACAAGTCCCTAGCCGTGCAGGACCCTCCGGTGCAAATTCACGTTTCATCCTTTGTCAATGTCATGTCTTGTCGTCGCCTGCTCGCATTGTTATCTGAATGTCCGTCTGTGACATTCATGACTAATCTCAGCAACAGAAAATCAATTTTCCTTGTATAATAAGCAACATGCGCTGTGGACCGGTTGAACCTGTGTGATGGGGTGACATGAATTACCGAGGTTTGACATTGACAGTACAGCGTGTGCATAAGCAAAACCTGTAATCCAAAGTGAGAAGCAGAGGTGTCAGAGACAGATGTTACAGGATGACTCACCACAGCTATGTTCCCCCTCTGACCACCAGCATCCCAGAAGGCTCTGCTTTAACCTGGCAAATCCCTTATGCAGACAGGGGAAGAGCTCAATAACAATGACGCAACACAAGAAAGAAAAAAATACTTTCCACGTCTATGGGTTGTCTTGGCACAAAATCCCCACAGTCTAATCTCAAATCTCTGTCATGCCCTCTGCTCTGGAGACTCCGCATCTGATTTGGATTTGAATAATTGAAGCGGTTTTCCTCCCCGGAGGACTGGATACACCAGTTTCCTCTTCATTAAAAACTTTCCTCTAATGTGTGTGTGTGTGTTTGTGCCTCCTCATACTCTCCTCCCAAGCCCCCGCTTAAAATATACACGCCCACACAAATTCAAACACACACACACACACACACACACACGAGACTGGGACTGGGATGTAGAAACGTACGCTGAGCACACGCTTCTCCGTGGCACGTTCTGAAAACAACGGTGATTACTTTGAGCAAGTGAGTTGCTGGCAGCGGTGTGAAGCGTAATGGCAGGCGGCACGCACAACAAAAGGGACTGACTGATGAATGAACTCATGGATGGACGGATGATAATGTGGCATATATATATATATATATATATATACGTACCTGCAAGGATTTCATTCACCAGACTCCCCCTGCTCGCTTCACCCCTCAGTTTGCCTCTTACCCTCTCTCTCTCTCTCTCTCTCTCATCCTCTCTGTGGATGTGGTTGTGCCAGTCTGTTTCTGGAGGAGAGAGTCTTCACACTATCGAGTCGGGGACCGGGGCTCAGCTGCAGAGACTGACATCATCCCTTTCAGAGAGGAGGTTTTCCCCTCCCGCTATCTGCACCCTCTCTCTCTCTCTCTCTCCCTCTCTCTGTGTGTGTGTGTCTCGCTCTCCCTATCTCTCTCTCCCTCTCCCTCGCCCTAACTCAGCCACTCACTCTGTACAGTAGTATACTCCTCCTATCTCTCCCTCCCCTTCTTCTTTTTTTTTTTTTATATATCTTCTTATGTCTTTTTTTTTTTTGCCTCACATATCGCTGCTATTTTTCAAAGCCACCACAGGTGAGTGACGCTGGCTCTGAGACCGTGGCTCTATATACAGTAACTAGTGCTATTAACAGCAGCCTGGACTTGTACTGTACTTTCCCCCCTCATAATGAAGCATGTGACTCTTCCATCACTGAGGAAACTTTCCAACTAGGAGTTTAGCATAAGGGTTTTATTAATAGATGTGTTTGCCTGCAGGCTTTTCGCAATTAGCTTCCCTTCTACCCCTTTCCCCCTGCATCTCCTTCTTCCCATTCCGGGTAAAGATCAAGGACTAAAAGGAGTACATCAAGACTGAAGCCTAATGGGCAGCCCGCTTTCCCCTATCCAATTCTTTTAGATCAGCAGGAATGAAAAAGGAAAGGAGCTAAGCACATGGAGCCTCTGTTAGTCTATTGAGATGGATGCCTGCTGTGGTGCCTGCGATGGTGGAGATCGGTGTTGCTGTCCATGGTGCTGATTACAGTTGAAGGAGACATCACTAAGGACGGCAGTGACCCTGCAGACCCAGAGAAAATAGCCTTCAACAGAGCTGGGAGGAAAAAACCTGTTTCAGCCTCTGCAGAAACCTTAATGAATACACATGCGCAGGCTCGCACGGACACACACACACACAAGCGTACGCACAGACAAAGACAAACACACACACGTATAGAGACTTAAATCTACCTCCCAGCCTCCTCCTCTGTCTCCCGCGGGCATTTCTCTGCGTCTCAACTCATTTAGGCTTACATTCATCATTGTAAGGTAACTGTGGCAGGTGGGATTAAAATGGATTAGCCCTATTAAAGAAATGTGTGGTGCATATTACACCAGAGCCAGCCACTACACACACACACACACGTCGACCACAGAGCCACACGCGTTGAGCCACAGAGCTGCAGACACAGCGACCAGACTCGCGCGAGAAAAAAAAAAAAAAAAAAAAGACAAATGCCGGGAAGTACATTGAAATGCACATGGGTGTGAGTACGCAGACAAACAGTCGGGGAAAAGGCAAAAACCACGGGATGAAAGTAAAACGGCTGACGGTGCGGCTTGATGATGACATTCACGACGGCAGAACAGGGGGGAGAAGCATAGACGCTGTGTATATTGTTGCTTCTCTGCCACTCACACAGTGGACTCCTTTTTGTTGTCTTAACTCTCGTCTCAAGAGGTAGCTTTTAGAATCTCGCCTCCTTGTTTCCATAGTGACACTTTCCCTCCTTTGTGCAAGAGAGTATGTGTGTATTACAGAGACACACAGAGAGGAGAAAGACAGGCGTAGGGAGGGAGAGAGGAGGGGGATGACAGCAAGATAACTTGGTTGACTTACATTTATTCACTGGGAAAGGAAGAAAAAGGGGGGAGGGAAAGGGGGCCACACAGCCGCTTATGTACATCAGGGAAAGTCTCATCTGTTCACTTTTCAGTGGCCGACAGCAATAAGTTGCTTTGAAAAGAGCCGAAAATAAAACAGTTGTTACTTTAACTGTGATGCCCCACAATAGTGCATGCTGATTCCTCAAAATACATTGTATGACTATCACTGTGTGAAGTGCTGCCGTTCCTTTTAATAATACACTGCTAGAAAAAGAAAAAAAAAACAGCTTTTGATGGTAAAAACATTTTTTTTTCTGCACCTTTTAACACTTTTTTTTTTTAAACTGAGATTCAGTTGCGGGGACATATTCCACCCGAGACCATCTGGCGATCCCAAATCCTGAGTGAAGACACAATTAGGCAAAAAACATAGTAAACAAGCGTCACAGTTCCTCCTTCGACTGTTTTTTTCTTTTCTTTCAGCATCTTCCCAAGTGCTGTCACTCCATCACATTAGAGGTACATCACTGAACCGATATTAACTCACGAAGGTTAATGAAAAACATCCGGAATAACCTTGAAGCGTACAACTGTTACCTAGATAAAATACAACCTAATCTAAATCTGTGGCGCGCTGTGTGTAATAAATTACTAATTATGGATTTTAAATGGCCGAATTTATCACTTTCAAAACAACATGGGTGGAGCCAGGAGATTGATGGCGGGAAGAACAGATGTGTGCCGTGCGCACACACGCACCCGTGCGAGAGCGTAGATGCGAGAGTTTAAATCTCCTCTCGTGGCCCAGTAGGACTCTGCACAGAGAAAAGACTTAGCCGAGGAGCAAATCCCTTCTCCCCATGCCCTCCAACATCTCAGCCAACTGTGTTCCACATCAGTGAAGCTGATTCCGGAGCAAGGACGCTGGAGGCTCGGCTGAGACGCAGGGTTGACTGCACATAAGGGGATTGTCTAAACTGAGACGTCGGCCATCTTGAGCTGTCACAACTCTCGGGTACGAACGAGGATACATATGACAAACTTAATGAAATGATGGAAGAGGTAAATGGATCCTTTTAGAAAAGCATCCACTGTCCCGATAATGCAACATCCTGATTTAAGACACCTATAACTTCTAACTCTAACCCTAACCCTACTGCTGTATTGTTGCTCCCTACAATGAAATGCGCAATACTTCGTAAAATGCTACCAGCACAGCCTCAAATGAGTGCAATGGCGGAGTGGTTTCTACATAAACTGCAGCTGCTCCCCATGAGTAGTCGCAGGTAAGTGGTCGCTCTTGACGTCAGTTCTGGTTTCGTTTCAGAAAGAAGGGGGAAGAGCCAAATAAGCAGCAGAGGAAAATGCAGAAAGTAGTGAGATGAGACTGTTCGTGTCAGCCGTCTGTCGGCTGACGCTTGAGTGGCTCTGAACTGCTCTCAGCAGCAGGTTGATGTCGTCGTAAGCCCAGTAAAGCTCAGCGGCTCCATCAAGCCGCGGTTCTCTCCATAAAAAGAAGGTCCACCTTGAAGGTGGAGTACTCGATCTCTCAGCATTTCAAATTACTGTAACCTGCCAGCCTTCGCGCTTACACAGGAGTGAAGCCGCGTTACCTTGTAAGGATTTGTTATCACTGTTATATTGAAGTTGCTCGTCCATGTGATTTTGAATCTGTGTGTGTGTGTGTTGAGTGAGACTCCAAGCAAGTGGCGCGTGGCCACAGGATGACTGTGTAGACTTCTCTTCACTTTTCTATTTTGTCTTGAATCAATCCCCGGAGTGTAACAATACCTATTTCTCTCTGTATAATTGGACTGGATGACAGGCACATCTGAAGTCAGCGGATGAAAGCCTCTCCTGACAATGGAGTGTCTGGCCTGTGACATGACTTGAATGAGGAAGAGATAACGCTGACACACACACACACACACACGCATACACACACACATGCACACACATACTGTAGGTGCCAAAGGCGTATATAAGCAAAACGGCACAAAAACTATACACACAGATTTATTTACTCATTCATTTACCACGACTGAGTAAATGTCACGACCGGAACAGTGAGTGATCACACATAACAGGCATATAAGAGATGAAATGATGTAATTTGTGTCCTGATCTCCGGCCTGCCCTCCAGTAAATCTCCTCTGTATAAGCGAAAACTAAGTTGCTGATTGAATTTATCGCAGTCCACGGCAAATATTTGCCGTGGGATTCTGCGTTCTGCTTGCTCTGCACAACGCTACTTTGACAGACTGTAAGTTTGAATAGCTGCCAGTGAAACAAATTATTATTCAGTTTCCCCTGTATTCTGGCGTGCCTATTTATATCCGCGTGTGAGGGTGTGAATGTAATATCCTACATCCTGATGCATATAAACCCACGCGAAGGCGCACGTGGATCACACACACACATGCTAGCAGGCTGTGAACAAAACACCGCGAATACGTCTCAATAAGGCACTCAAGGAGGTATTTGTAAAACCCGATTCCCCACTCATGCCCCCAAAAAGCACAAAATGTCTCTCTCTTAGCGTATTTGCTGTACGCTTTGTCACCACGGAAACCACCATTGCCCAAATATCCCCAAGCTGATGGACACTTACATTAAGTCTCTCCCTCCCTCTCTCTATCTCTCTCTCTCTCTCCGTTAAGCCCCTACCTTTGCCTGAGCCTTTTATCTCTCTCCCCTGTCATCACTTACCATCATGTGGTCAAGCAAGTAAACATCTCTCAGAAACTGTTACTCTCGCATCCAGGGTTTTTTGCTCTAAGCGCCAGTTCTTGTAAAAGAAAATAAAGAGCAGGTTTAAGAAGCCAAAAATAAAATCTCAGTGTTCATTCATTCATTTGTCTTCTGTAACCGCTTGCTCCTGCAAAGGGTCGTGTGGGGGCTGGAGCCTATCCCAGCTGTCATCAGGTACACTCTGGACAGGTCACCAGTTATTATGTTAAACTAAAGCCATAAACCAATAACTTTACAGAGAATGAGTGTGAAATGTTATTCCTAACAATACATTTGTAAATCTACCCCATGTTACTTTCATAATGCCTCTATGTCACATCATCCACTATGACACAGATCTGTGTATATGGATGTATGTAATAGGCTGAGAAGTGTATAATAGAAGCCATAAATCAATATGACACAACGTCCAAAAGTGATTGGTCTTCTTTTCGTCCTTCAAATCCCCTTCACAACTTGAGCGTGGCCTCCTGGAGTATGTGCTCCTCCACCCACAGCGCATAATGCGCCGCTAACTGAGCGATGATTAATTTTAGCCACAATGTTCCGCAGCAAAACTGCAGACTGGGAAAATATTTGAGAATAAAATGATTAATCATGAGACAATTCAAGAATATGAAAAAGGACCAACACAAACAGAGAGCTAATATGTTTTTCCAGAATATTTTGGGTTGTTTTTTTTTTTTTGCACACGCTGCCGTCGGCTGGCATCAGATGCTAATCCACATCTGAATTTGTTCCAAACAAATACAGTGGTGTTTGTTGGAATCTACAGCCTAGGCAGCAATAATCAGCGTTTTTGTCATAAACATTTATGAAATTACCGTGTAAGGTGAGAGGGTTCGCTTGTATTCATGCACAAACACGGTTATGAAGATGCAGTCGGTTTCAGTGTTTTAGTGTCTTTCAGTTTTTTCAGTCTGCAACATTAATATTGTTGCACAGTCGAACTGCGGTCATTTTCAGATGCAGTATTCAAACTCACACTGTATGCACTAAACGCCAAACTGAGAGACAAAGACAGTAAGTAACGATCTGGTGGAGACCAGATCAGAGGTAAAAGGGTAATCAGTAGCAGGATTTCATTCATAAAGTGGACGTAAGATGACCAGTATGATGCTAATGTGGTTTCCTTTATTGTTGTTGCTCATTGCTGTGAAGTTGTTTCCTTCATGTTTTCTAGTACAAATAGCATTATGTGTTGTCAGGCCATTGAATGCTGTTAGCTGGGTCCTTTGGGTCCTATGGATTGAGAGGGGGGTGGGGTCTGTGGATCTGGCTTGTTCCAGTGCACCCCACAGATATTTGATCAGTTTGGGATTCTTAGCTGTTCCTAAACCGTTTTTGTGTGTGTGTCTGTGTCAGGCTGCTGCCATCAAGGAGTGTAATTTCTATGGGGTTTGGGTGCCTGGTCTGGTCTAGGTGGGTTGTACATGTCTAAATAACATCCACATGAATGCCAGGTCTAAATATTCCCCAGCAGAACATTGTGTTGTCACAAGATGGCCAATGTTATTCACTTCACCTGTCAGCGGTCATAATGTTATGCTAGATCGGTGCATTTAATAATATGTCAGCATTAATATTATATCTTGTTCTTCTTTCACCAAATTGCTAAAGCCGGTTAATGCTACTCAGGCTGTACGTCTTCACTGAAATGAATGGATGTGAGCCTGAGATGAGGTTAGGACGCAGAGAATGACACCGAGACATACGCGTTGTTGATTTTGCTCTTTTTATTTTATCAGTTGACAACAGTAAACGCAGAATAACGTCAGCCTCGTCTTATAACGCGTGATGCAATCCTGCTCAACACCTCCCGCAGCACCTGGCTGTCGGTATCAAGCTGCCGTTTATTGCAGGGCTTTGATATTGATTGCATTAGATTAAAAGTGTCCGGCAAATGATGTCCGGTGTTATGTATGTATGGGAGGGTTTGTGCGTTATTTTAATGGTGGGGAGCAGAGGGAATGATTTAATGAATTCTCCCACAGCTTAGTGTATCCATCATTGTGTGCCTCTCTGACACACTGGTCAGCAGCAGCAGGTGGTATCATGTGGCTGCAGTGTAAGTGGCTTTCACAATGCCGGATAGCCTGTCAGCCAGAGGCCCTTAGGGGAACAGCTTCACACCATGCAGAATGGCCTTTACGCACTCCTCCCCCTCTTTTGCTTCACTCTGTGGATGTGTGTGTGTGCGTCTAAAGTTGACACAGAAGCTCATCTCTCTTGTTTTGTGTGTGTGTTAAAGCAAGTGAGGCAGAGGATGTTAGTGGGTGGGTGTAAATCTCTGTCCGGCAGCACGTTGGGATGGGTGTTTGGGGACTGGTTGGAGAGCTGGCTCACAGGAGCTCAGATTGATGAAGTGATGGTGATGGATGGAGGTAATAAAGGCCTGGATGTCCTGTCTGTTGCCAGTGATGAAGCTAGTATGAATCACCCGTCTGGGGCTCCGGAACATGATGCTGCTCAATCCCCAGGCCCTCCAGTCTGCCACCCGGCTCCACCTCTGTCCCTTTATCTCTCCGCCGTGTGACTTACCATCATGATGAGGAGGAGAATGCAGCGTGAATGCTACAGAGCATAAACATTCAACATCATGCCATTACTGTATCAGTCTGTGCTGATGCATACTTTGGAAGATATTATGAAGCTTGTTTATTCATCTCGAAACACAGCATGCACCCAGTTCAAAGCATTGCACGCTGTTCATTAATTTTGTGTCCAAACATCACTTGTTGAGTGATTGCAAGGCATGCGAGAAAAAAAAAAATCCAATCAACTCAGCCAGCCACTCCTTATGAACAGGGTCATTTGAATAAAGAGGGGCATCTGAAATTGCAGTGTTTGTGTCAACATAACAAGTTAATGATCTTAGATGATAATTGGTAGTTGGATGCCGGAGCGCTGTGTTGTGGCCCGTGAGGTTCAGTGCCAAGGACCTCCTGTGATAAAAGAAGCCGCATGAGGGCTTTCAAAGTGGCACGATGCTGTAGGCAACACAATTCATCATCGTGCCATGAATATTCATCCGGCTCTCCGTTTCCTCCAGGGCTGGTGAAAACATGTCTGTATTAAGTCTCTTCTATGTGTTGCGGTGTGAAGACACCTAAACCTTCTGGCCTCTCATTACCAGACTGCGCTCTTGCTGCCCTGCACTCAGCTGCCTGCCAGGGAGGGAAGCCACGCTTCATTAAAATAAAAAGGAAATTCTCTCGCTCCGTGCACTAACAAGGCAGAGGTCAGACAGTCAGATGATTGTGAATTCACCCCTCTGCATATGCTCACAGGGGTCAGGGCGAGTGATTGTGATTGAGCTTTCTCCATATAGTGTGCACGGGACAAGCGGGCTGATGGACTCGCCAGTCTGGGCTCTGTGGTTTGTGTGCGTGAAACCAGTTTGAGGCATGTTGTAAGCAATTTAGAAACATTTGCAGTGTCTTTTTCGCCCCCGACCTTCTCTCTGACAGGAGCCCAGAGTAGCATGGATTGGTTTCTGGGGCATCTTTTCAGCGCTTTATCAGACCTGCTGGCTTCTCAGTGCTGTCCCCAGATTACAGTTTAGGAAGAGGGTGCTTGACTGACAGGCCTTGGCCTTGGCGGTCCCCAGGGGGAAGAGGAGGGGGATTTGTGATGGCTGCACCGACTCGTACTTCTCTTACAATTTTCTCCAGGCTGGTTTCAGACTGTCAGGCTGAGAGAAAGCTCTCTCTGCATAATTCATTAGATCTCCTCTCTTTTTCACTCTTGGCTGCTATGTGGCAGGCACCGTAGCACCATTGTTTAGGAAGACAGAGTAATGGAGCTTGTCACAATATGTTAACATAGTTTATTGTTCACAGCAACAGTTTGGAAACAACTTAACTTCCTTTGAAACAGGCTATCCGGCACATCCTGCATAGAATAATTATTCAAATGAGCTATTAGCACAAAACAGCTAAAAAACACTTGCCTCTTTTAATTTATAATTGGCAAACTGCATGAAAATGATCCATTAACAATAATTATAACTGTCAGCGTCGATAAACACCTTTGCCCATAAGACCGTAATCCGAAACAGGATATAACTAAACAAGCTGCCTCTACCCCAAACATTGTTTTGCAGCCAATTACCCCAGCATTGCCTGCATGTGACACATACACAGGCCTGTCCTTTTGAAGCTTGTATATTGTCTATGGCCATGATCGAGCTGGCATTTATTTCCCGGAAAATCTGCAAGGGAAAAATATCTCATCTTTGATGCTACATGACATCCCCCTTCACAGAATATGACTAAACAAGCACATCCTCCAACACAGAATGCCGCGCGTTGAAGCCAGAGGACAACTTCTGTCACTAGAGCAGTAAATAAGGACTGGTAAGGCAGGGCTTTTCTACGAAGCCGTGCCACTGCAGAGCCACGTTGACCTCCATTACACCCCGCGCAGATATATTATAATGCGAGAAACTCCACAGAGATATACGTTTCCACTGCTGGAGGGGTTTTTTAAGTCATATATCAAACATAGGTACAAGAATCACTAGATTCCCTTCACAGCATTCGGTGTTCAGGCAAAATTAAAAACAAAAATATTTGGTAATTTGAATAAAATTAAACTTTGTTCTGTCGGACATGTGTTTCTGAGCTAATTTTTTAATATATCCACTTACTAATGACTAGCAGACGCATATGAGATGTTAGAGCTCATGATGAAGGTCACATGAAAGAGAACAATGGAAAGATGACATCTTAAGAACAGCAATGTCCTCTTTAACACTGTATATCTCCCACAGGTATGCCTTCCTTTGTAGTGCATTCTTTCAAAAACATTTTCTAAACCGTTACCGGTTAGCCCCAGAAAGATAGATATAAATTTCATTGACCATGAGTCTTGTTTTACGCGACAGAAAGGTCACAAAGCAACCGCAGCAAGGAGCTGAACATTTTTGCTTCAGAGAGAGAGAGAGAGAGAGAGAGAGAGAGAGAGAGAGAGAGGGGGGGGAAACACGTGAATTGAACAAAACATGCCCTCGGGGGAAGTTCCAAAGACATGCAAATAGGAAAAATAAAAAGCTGAAGCCAGAATTTGCACATTAATATGAAAGTGAAGGGAATTTCTTTCAAGTTTATAGCCTGGTTTTAGTATTCTGATGCTACAGGAGAAAAAAAAAAAAAAAAAAAAACACCCCTGGCTTCTCATTCAAAGTCAAGGATCGCATTTGCTGGCCGAATTAAACGTCTCTGGTGTTGTTTTTCTGTGCTGCTTAATGCTAAACATGAGTAAATTGGGTGAACTTTTACTAAATGGATTCAAATTAAGTCAGTCCTAGTCAGAATTAGGGGTGTCAGCATGATCCTTGAATCACCCTTTGATTAATGTGGCTAATAAACTGCAGATTGCTTTAGCGCAAAGGGACAAACCTGTTAAAAGGTCTAACATGCGCTAATTTTAAACCTCGCGCATTATCGTATTTACAAGGTTCATGTTTCACACCAGGCCGCTGTCGTTGATCTGTGATCGTATCGGAACAGACTGTGCATGTGGTAACATCACACTAACATCACTATTAAGAGGGTTGTAAGTGGAAAATGTAACACGACTGAGGGCAAAGTAGGAAATTTTTGTGAAGGCGATAACTCATATTGCAGAGTCATGTTTAAGGTCGCCCAGAAAAACAGTGAAACACATTTATAATATATTGAACAATGTCTTTTTTTTTCTCTCCAGATATTATTCATTTGTATCTGCTAGGCTTACATACTTTATAGGACTTTTATAGGTTACATACAGTAGGTCTACACCAATCAGCCATAACATTATGATATGTGGGGCTCCCTTGTGTCTCCAAAACAGTTGTGACTCATAAGAGAATGGACATGGGCTTTTTGAGGCTTTTCTGGTAAAAGGATGTTGTTAGTGGGAGCCTTTGGGTTGAGGGGAAGGGCCTCTGTGGATCAGGCTTGTTCCAGTGCATCCCACAGATACTTGATCAGTTTGGGATCTATGGGATTTTGAGGCCATGTTTACATGTTTGTGTCAGGCTGCATCCGGCTGCTGCCATCAAGGAGTGTCATTGCTGCGGGGTGGGGGTGCCTGGTCTGGTTCAGCATCCACACAAATGCCAAATCCAAACGTTCCCCAGCAAAACATTGTATTGTTACAAGGTCAGTGTTATTAACTTCTCCTGTCGGTGGTCGTAATGTTGTGGCTGACCGGTGTACAGTATATAGATTGCAAATGAAGCTGATTTAATTTGGTAATAAAAGACAGTGAAGTAAGGTTGAATACTGGAAGTTAATCCATTCAAAATGCAGGATTAAATGCAGGCTGTATGCACCACTATTGTACGTCTGTTTAAATTGAATTGTTTGTTAATTGTCTTTTAGCAAAATTAGCTAATATTGACTCTTTTGCTGTTTATGGACAATTTGTGTTAAACAGATAGTCTTTGTTTTGCATTACGTGTCAGCTGCACACTGCGTCCTTGTCTTTGGAATAACTTGAGTTCAGAGTACAAAGTCAATATGATGGACAGTAAATGTGATTATGGCTGCATGAACAGGTTCAGTGCGATGCGGTATTACCGTATTAACTAGACGAGGATATTTAGTTGAAGCTAAATTAATTAAAAATTTGGGGATTTGCTCAAATTAAATGAGCCACCTAATGAGTCACCTTTTAGGACATTTAATATGAAGATTACACTTATTTCATTATGGCTAATATGTTCACGTCATTTTCACTGAATCTGTGCTCTTGCAAACTTAAATGATATTCATTAGAAAATTATAATGTCCCTGTAATTAAGTATATTTAGCGAGAGACAGTATAACACAATCGGTTATAAAAACCTTTTCTGCCTGCTTTCTCCTAGTGAAATTACACTTAATTCAGTTTGAAAACTCAGATATATTTCATGAAGACACAGCAGACTGATCGTGTCATGTAGTCATTTCTTGTCAATCCATCTCACAGAGTTGGAGCATTTCTGCTCAGAAGACTGGCGGACCTTTATTCTCTCTATATGAATATATTTAGTTTATTTTTAAAATATACATGACTTGTAAAAGCTGAAAATGACAGTCTGGAAATGAGAGTAGCTGGAAAATAGCCAGTTTATAGATTTTATGGTCCAGATAGAAACAGACGTGGCAAAGTGGGTGAACAGTGCCACCTGCTGGTAAAGGACTGATGTGATCATCGAAGAGTGGAGCATGAAAATAAAACGCATGGCTCTTTAAAACAAAAATGTTATTTCAGGCATTTATATTGCCCTACATTAGTGTGAATAAAATGATTATGATCACATTCCCCAGTTTAATGTAATGTGGAGCAGCAAATTGCGTCATTAAGGCTCAATTAATCAGCGATATGAAGAGAAAGAGAAACAGAAACAGAAGACGATAAGAAAGAAAAAGGTTGGTTCCTCTTTTCTTTGTTCTTTATTACACATTAAATAGGAGTGGTGAGATTCATGGCAAAAAATAGACTCATTTGAGATCAGATCACCACTCTACACTGCCCACAACAGGTATGTTGTAAAGTGGTCATTCATTCACTTCCCTAGACCTGGACCCAACCACACACTCTAGTCACATACACAGAGCGGAGTGAAACTCCATTAAAGCAACATTCATTTAGACACACCAACGAAATGAAGCACAATTTACAAAATATGCACCTTTCAGTATCACAACTATACAAAGGTTGTTAAAATACGATCCAGGTATAAATGATACATTTCAGAAATCAGCTGTTGGCACACAATAAAGGAAGAGGAACATTTCAAACATTACAGTAAAACTACTTTTGAAACAGTATTGTTAACAGGAGGGTTCCATAATTAAAATTGCATTAACATTATTATTCTACTTCATGAATAAAAGAGGTAATAATAAAACTGGGTCAAAAATCCATTAATCCTGAAAACAAACATCTTTTCCTGGATTTTTCTGTGAAGAACGTTACTCCCCTTAAAACAGCCTCCCGTGCATCTCTCGTGTACACGCAGGACAAAGTAAATGCGGTCTCAGCTCTTTCTACTTTCTAAAAGTAGCACCTAATGCAAAGATAAGAGGCAAATAAAAAAAAATTAAAAATCCCTAGGCGCACAGATTGTAAATACAAAGGTGAAATATGGGTGACCCGAGAAAGAAACTAGGACTTTTTTTTTTTATATAAATTCGGTCAGTTTTCTCTAAAAAAAAAAAAAAAAAAAACTATTTTATGGCAATTACTGCCTCGTTTAAAGATCTGTTCCAGTTCCATCGCCATGAAACAAGTTTTGCGAGAGAAAATGACAAATTATTTAGCTGGACAATCATTTCTGTTGAAAGGCAGGCCATGGAGCAATTTCAACACTTAAGCAAATGAATCTAATAACTCTTTCAAACGCAGACGAGAAAGAATCTGAAAATCCATTTGGATAACATTTTGAACAACCTCTGTGACTTACACCAAATAACGCATTCTGCTTCCTGGACAGTTGCTAGCAAACAAAGTTGACAGCTTAGGAAAATGTGCAAGAATGACACCTGTATGGCTGGCTACTAGACATGCGAATCCTCAGATTTTAGCCTCAACAGAACATATTCTGTTCAAATATGTAGTCATTTAGGAGGCGTTGTTTGTAACAAATAGCACTGAAATGACTATCGTAAGGATGAATCAAAACGATCCCACAATCGAGCCTAAAGGAAAGCAGAAAATTTGACTCAAATAAGGCATGAATCCCTGCAACATAAAACGACCAACACCAAATCTGTCTGCTAGTCCACATTTCATTATTACAAAATGGGTATTTTTTTAAAAAAAAACAAAAAGAAAATCATCAGGGATATTTGAATTAAATGGCAAAATTCTTTTTCACAAAATATTGACAACTAATTATAAACCTGAAAAAGCAGACTGTTTGAGTTCCTCGTTGCCGTCTCTGTTAAATGTATCAACCAGAGGCAGTTTGTAATGTCATCTCGGACACAACGCATGCAAAAAAAGAAAAAAAAAACATCTCATGTAGGCAGGAAATCACTACCCACACAGTACAAAGCATCGACAAATCGCAAATTAATTAATAGCTAATTAGGGTGTTAAAAAGTTCAGAGAAGAGTAGGAGTTTGCATGCATACTTATCAGTGACATAACCAAGTCATACCAAGAGGTCATTAGAGATGGGAACATTACACAGTGGCTGGGACATTATTTGGATCTCATCTGGCTGAATGTTGGTCCTTTCCTCATAACCGTTTTAACTATGCGAGTGGGATGTAAATTCATTCTTTGGCATCCCATACTTAAAAAAAAAAAAAGCTGCAAAAAAACGTTGCAGAATGTTTGCAGGCCGTGTCTTTTCAAGCAAAGGGAAAAAATGTACTCAAATGTGATCCGTGATACTATTAGCTCGCAAGCTATGCAGCTATGTGAAATTATCCTATAAAATCATCCGGCTGTTGGACCAATACATGTCGGCAACTGGCACTAAACTGAAAACAAAGCTTATCGGTGTCCAAGTAGCAAAGAACAGAAAGGCAGAAAATTCAGGTCGGGTTTAGTATTCAGTATGGTGGGTATTCAGAAAGAGGCTAATAATTTAGTGTAATGTACAAAATGTATTACTTGAACTGTTCAACATTTTTTTTTTTTAGTCTGTCTTGAAAAGGGGTGATTATTCACATAAGTGTACACTTTGTCTTGGACTTCTTTTTCTTCTTTTTGCCCTCCTTGCTCATCTTCTCCTTATGCTTGCGGATTTCTCGCACTAACGTGTAAAAGGCATCATCAACGCCCTGGAAAGAAAGCAATAAAGAGAGAGCTTTGTTAGAGGCATTGTATTTGCTACTGCACGGTACAATTTAAAAGCACAAAAAATCTCCCAAAAAAAGAAAGAAAAAGAAAAAAACAATCTTCATTTCTCAGGCTGCGTGAATAAAGTACAGGTCAAACGTGTATTTCAGCAGTGTTTGCACTGACAGCAACAAAGACAGTAGCTGCAATTACACAAGCCATTTTCTCTCCCTCAGAATCAACAGGTTTTTGAATGTCCTGTAAATAAAAATCACAGGACAAGCTGTCCATGTTTGCATCTCTGTGTTGACTGCATCAACAAAAGCTGTTGTTGGTTTGCAGCGATGCAACACTTTCAGAAAAACCTTAGTTTCTGAACAGTTGGTAAATCTAATTGCCACAAAATTGATTCTGTTCAGGAATAGTGTACTAAGAAAAGAGCACCACTCATGAGCAAGAGATGGCGTCACATCTTCCTTAGATCAACGGATTTCAGTCAAGTGAGCAAACCTGTGATACTCTCAAAATAAAAACCTGAAAGAGTGCATAAAGAACTTAAACCACTACTTTCAAACCGATTAGATCTTTCAATGTGCCAATTTCTTCCGACCAAGGTGCTTAAATGTGGCCTTTATGCTCTCTCTCGAGCTCTTATTCTGATTATGGGAGAATACCAGGCTCCATGGAAATGCAGCTAGTGTCGAGGTAAGTACCTGAGCACCAGAACAGTTTGGATAGTGCAATAAATGTGACATTAATCTGCAAGGAGCTGTAGAGTAAAGAGCCTGAGGTGACTTCAGGTTGCGAAGAAGAAAGATGAAGGGATTTTTATCAACAAGGAGAAACGTTTTCACCCACAAACACATACAGTCATTTTGCTGACAACGTACTGGATCTGTGTCGTAACACACTCCTCCTCCAGGGAAACACTTCAGCACATGATTTAGTCCCAGGTACACCAAAATTTCCTTTAATCACATTGACGGCTCAACAGCCCAAACCCCCTTTATTCATGATGATTTCAGCACATAAGGACACTTTCACACTGGTAGTTTTAGTCTGGAACTGGGAATGCTTTGCCAGGAACTTTGATTTTCTAGGAACGCTTTATCAAGTCCACCAGAAGGTGGCGGTCTCGTTGAGGCACTTCTTTACTAGCAAGAAGGTGCATTCTAATGTTTAGGGATATTTGCATTAAAGCAGAAAAATAAACTACTTACGCCATCTTCAAATGGAACGTGTAGTTATAACATGGCATTCAAATGTTAACGTCGACCATAAGTTGTAGGCAACCGTTGGCATCAAAGAGCCACGGAGGCTAACAGTTAGCAAGCTAACATGAGCGTAACTCATTGGAGGAAACGTGTCATACTGAAAATATGAAACGGTTGCATTGTTGTAATCATATATTTTTTTAAAGCCATTTGTAGAACTATAATATATTAAATTACAATTTACTTCCATCATTTCTGAAAATGCCAGCATGCAAGAGAACGTGGTTAACACAACTCCATTTGAAGGCAGCATTGTTCTACATTTTTAATTCTGCACTTGAGCTATAGCAGGTTGTTTGTTTTCCTACATTTTTTACTGAGTTAAGATGGCGGCATTACCTCAGCTGAGTTTGTGCAGCTCTGCCCGTTTGTACATCAGTCTCGATTTTTTTTCTCCGACACGCATCTAAACGTGCACCGTCGCCATTTCTCTATGGAAACGAGAATCAACGTCTCTACCTTCGTGAGGAAAGAATAACGCACGTGTACCCCCGACGACCAAAGAAGTGTGAAAGCATACCAGCTGGGGTCAATCGAAGTTATGATCAGACTCCATAAATGCACCCAGTGTGAAAAGGGCCTTAGATAATAATCAACCACGATACAGAGAAACAAAAAAAGGGAAGAAATCAACAGCCGTTTCAGCCTCCTGTTAGAGCCTCACCACAGCCCCAGTAGAAACCAGCAGGTTAGCTTTGAGAGCATATGAAGCACCAGCTCTCATTCTGTGTTCTCTCCCAACGCCTTTCTCCACAAATTCCCACTAACAACACACACACAGAGCTGGCGGGTGCGCGGCTGCATACACTTACCCATTTCACATCACAACACACTTTTTAAGCTTGACACAGCGCGGAGTCTTTTCTTCCTTGCTGAGCTTATTGAGCCGGTACAGCCTGATCTCCCGTACCAGAGTGTAAAAGGCATCTTCCACTCTCTGCAGTATGAAACACAACTTTCCTCAATGCTGAGGAACACAGGGGGGGACATACTGTGCGTGCATGTGTTATGAACTCAAACAAAGGAGCGAAGCCTGTTCTGCGTGCAATGTCTGGCCTTTCTGCCTCGTCATCGAAACATCCTGATATTCCAAAATCTATATGGTGATTATTAACACTCACCTCCTGCAGGCTTGGAAAGAGTCTCAATTTCTTTCCTCTCCACAAAGAGAGAAGGTAAGATTGAAAACCAAATGGTGACAAATTTTCAAGGAAGACATTAATATCAATGCATGCAATGGGAAAACATTTTAGATTCAGTATGTCCTCCAAAAGGACTGCTATCATGTAATTCGAGACACTTTTATCCCCTTTCCACCAAAACATACACAGATGTTTTATTGGTAAAATTAGAAATAGCGTGCCAGCCTTAACTCCTGTTACCAGGGTTACGGCAGATGGCGGGCTAGCTGTTGGGTCAGCTAACATTATCGAAGCAAGCTCCTGATTTCTCAAATTGATATTGGGAACTCCCATTGTTGTTGGACTTGTTGGTCACATTAATCCAGTCCCTTGGCATAAACTGTTCCAAAGTGTCGGTGCCAACATTTTATTTATTTATTTGGCTGATGAAATGGGAACAACTAGATCACAGTTGTTCAGATCTAAATCAGGCCTTAAACGGCTTTAGTGGAAACAGGGAATTTGAAAGCTCTGACGAAAGCAAAAAAAGTATTTAGCTCTACTCTGGCCGACCACCTGCGACATACATGGAATACTTTGAGGGAGAGGTGGCTTGCGGTGAATTTTTGCATCTTATTTTACATATTTAGAAAAATGTCTCTGCTTGATTACATTTTACTGAACTTAAGTCACTTTCCAAGCCTGCAGAGAATGAGTGGCACTGAAATACTAGGATGGCGCATCATGTTAATCTCTTTAGCCTGACATAAAAGAAAAGGGCATTAATTAGGAGAATATTTTTTGATTCCTGCATTACACATCTGTGATTTTCCAGGGAGGTCAGATGAAATCATTTATTTGAGAAGAGATTAAGAAAGATTGTCTTCAAGTGACCTTTGGTGGCCCAACAGAAACAGCACCCAGGGACAGTGAATTACTGCTACACTCAGCAGGTACAATAGAAATAGGTAAACAAAGCTGTAAGAAATGAGTCATTGTGTCATTAAATTTCCCAGCACCAGAAGGAACCGTGATTCGCCCAAGGTCAGATAGACGGGAGGGGGAAGAAAAATAAAGTGTTTACACATCACTCCATCGGCCAGTCAGCCGCCTAAGGCCATGTTCACAACACACACCATTGGATGTGACACCACGGCAAATCTTCCAACTCCCAGTCACGGTAACAAGTGAGCAGAATCATTAACCCCCTGAGTTATTACCAACAGATTGTCCTTTCATGCAGGCTCCTTGGCACAAATTTTATTGATTGGCTGGTTATTTTTACTGCACAATGCTTTGCAGGTGGGCCTAATGATGATGCAATTTCACATATCCACGACAAAGTAGCATGCAATGATTACATGATCACCCATAAACAAAATTGCAATTAACCAAAGAGGACTTGCTGATGCACAACACATTGTCTGAGAAATTTCCAACATTATAATTTTAAAAAAAGAGACCATTAGAGACAGTGAACATGACACAAATCAACCACACCACATGACGCGATCACATTTTCTGTGATTATGAAGCCTTTTAAGGACACATGTCAAAATTACAGAGAGCGCCCCAGAAATAATAAAAAACAAAAACTGACAAAGAGAATTTTATGGGATGGCTGCCAATATCCCTGAGATCACATGCAACTTATCACCCTTCGACATGCTCTACAGAGCTGCAGCGGGATTCCACTGCAGTTTAGTGCGGACTTGACACGTGAATTGTTGTAGACTAAAAGGGTGTGGCCGTCTCTGGCTGGACTCTCACCTGTCTGGTTTTGGCTGAGGTCTCAATAAAGGGAATGCCGTAGCTGCGTGCTAAGTCCTGAGCCTGCTTGGTGTCCACTGTCCGGGACGGGAGGTCACACTTGTTCCCCACCAACACCATGGGGACGTCCTCAGAGTCCTTCACCCGCTTTATCTGTTCTCTGGATAGACACAAAGGATTTTTTTTTTTTACCATGACATTATTTTGTCACAATAATAAACACGTGCAGATGACATAAATTGTTATACTGATTTATAAGCCAACCTTTTTGCCTGTGAAAAGGTCACACTCACATATCCAAAGGTCAGCCATGAACAATATAACCATCAAACCAATATAAATAAAATTCTATGTTAAAACCTTCCCAGCTAGACTCAAGGGACATTGTCACTACATGGGCAATGCTTTACCTCTTTATGTCACAAGGAGACCCCCAAATGTTAGCTGTGACACACCGCATCTACACGAGGTCCACAGACTGCCGACCTTTAATCTCTTAGCTCACCTATAGTGGTGAATGTCCTCGAAGGACTTGGTGTTGTTGATGGCAAAGACACAGAGAAAGCCCTCCCCTGTCCTCATGTACTGATCTCTCATGGCGCTGTACTCCTCTTGACCTGCAGTGTCCAGGATGTCCAAGAGACACGTCTCTCCGTCAATAACTACCTGCTTTCTGTAGGAGTCCTGGAAACGGCAAGAGATGGGAACAATGGGATTGAGTGGAATTAGTGTCCAAATACGAGTTTAAGAGAACAATCAAATCACAGAGTTTAACCATAATTCAGTTTTAGTTCCTGTTAAGTGATGTTGTACACGTGTTTTTTTTTTTTTTTAACAAAGAACAAAAATGATTTTCCAAACCAGTTTCTATAATCTTCAACTTAATTATTAACTGAGTTTTGTACGCCGTTTCTATAAAACTTGACATAAAACATTAATGTGATTTTAATCAATTGTGTCACAGGACGCCAGTTAAATATTATCCTTTCCAGGTATAGCAGGGCACTTCATTTTCCAACAAACCTCAAATTACACTGAGGTAATTTGAGGCGTGTCACTTCGACTGTGCCAAAGGACTCCAGCTTTGTATCACACTGCATCACGGCTACACTTGATCTGATCCAACACAAATGATTACCATGTGATCCAGTGAGCAGCCATACTTTCAGATACCATCTTGTGTTTAAATTATCTGTTGCCGCTCTAACCCGCAAAAGCAGATCAATAATTGATTGACATCGTGATGAGACTTACTCTGCGATAGCCTGGCCCTCTGTGAAGCAAGGCAGGCAGACATGCATGGAAAGTTCTTTAAAACCTGTTTGGTGTCTTTTTAAAACTTAAACCAGTAGAGCCTGTTACAACTTTAAAGGAGTTTCTCCATATTCTGTCCCCCCCATAACCTGACACTTACAACTACGGGGATAGTCGTGAACACTATTAATGCACACAAACATTTTCTTTACCTCAATTGTGGGGTCATATTCGTCCACAAAGTGATTCTGGATGAGCTGAATAGTAAGTGCGCTCTTGCCAACGCCACCAGCTCCTACCACAACCAGCTTATATTCTGTCATGATTCACCTGCAGGACAAAGAAAACGAATACATGTTAGAAGATAGGAGGGTTCATCTGGCACTTCCAATGGGGCACCATCAAGTCCTGGAAATGAATAGTGCATTCATCAGATGATTAAACCTCTCTGTTGTGGATGGTTAAAACTCCTCTGAGTACTGAATCATCACTTAAAATAATTTTGCCATCCAGCTCCATTTACTGCTCAGAGGAAAATCTGCATGCTCAGGATTGAGAAAATGTTAATGCACGAACATCACCTCCAGATCACGTCCAGGGAGCAACTAAAAAATAACCCAACTGTAATTTTAATCAGTGGAAAATTTGATTTCACGCCATCAAGTTTATTTTATTTTCCACTTAAAAAAGTCCATTCTAGTATTTGAGAAAACATCTGTGTTAGAAACATGATATTATGTGCAAATGAGGGAAAATAAACACTGAGGGGGATAAAGGCAACTACACTCATAAAAACAAGGTGTCAAAATCTGTAAGACAAGTGCAAGAAGCTTCATATCAGAAATAGTCTGTTAAAAGAATAGGAGATAAGATCGTCTGTGTATGTAATCAAATATCTGAACCCAGCAGCACATTCAATGGCATTTTCTGAGTAGCAGCCACACAACAGACACTAACCGCAGGCAGAAATCCATGACGTTACATTAAGGCTCCAAAATTGACAAGCAACTGGGAGGCTCTCTGCTGTCTGGCTGCTGTGTGGAGCAGCACCCATCAATAGTGGCAGCTGGCCTTTTCAGAAGTTACAGTACGCACCGCTCACGGCTCGGCACAGCCAGTAGCCAGGGAGGGGTTGCACTGAATATTACTGCCATGTCTAGACAAACAAAAACCAGAATGTGGCTTGATGGGTATTTGGCTGACAAAGGTACACTTGTTTGTGTTCACAACATTTTTTTTTTTTCAGTGCTCCCTTAAAATGATCAGCTGCATGTTATACATTACGCCCAGCACGGTCCGTGATTTACACATGGTACGAGTGAGGCTGTCTGTTAGGAAAGAGTCTTATCTTTACCCGGGTTGATAAGGTTGGACTATTCCAGAAACTCGCTGTCAGGCTCACACTTACATTAACTTTCGTGAACGCCGTCAATTTTCAGCTTATTATTCAGTGAAAGTGGAAACTGGATGAGTGAACGCTGTGCAATTTGTCAGTGGTGGGATGCAGCGGGTAAATTCAGATTTCTCACGCTTGTTTGTGCAGTGGCATTTCGTATAGATACTGTTTGAATTGCACTGTGTTGCTTCAAACTGCGAGAAAGTTATCATGTTGTGGAATTTAAATTTCATTCCTGAGTAATCACTATGCCCCTCCTGGTTACTGCCTGTCTTATGTTGACACCATCTGGCTGACACAGTGAATGTGTATCTTATTTCATTATTATTATTTACTAAATCACTAGCAGCTAGGTTATACCCTATGGGAAATAAAAATGAATGAACGTGAACCCCGGTGAGAGGACTAACGGGGGACTCATTAGCAGCCATTTAAATAACAAGCTAATTTGTAACAGTTAGCCACTTTCGTGAATTAGCCGAGGTTAAAAACACATCTCCCCGCTCATTTAAATGAAACCCCCTGTGTTTTTTTCAAGCGGGTAGAAACACCAAGAGCTGGCTTAATAGTCGAAAGGAATTTGATTTAAATCCACGGCTGTGTGGCCGCAGGGTTGCCAGGACGGTTGTGTGGAGCCGCTTTGCTGTTAGCTAGCTTAGCATTGGAGCTCACCCACACACTGCTTTAAAAGTAAGCTAACTAGCCCATTTCAGCTAACCTAACGTGTTTTGGGTAAAAAGTGTAATTAATTTCAGCTTTGTCTGAGCCGTGTGCCGGCACACAGCAACTATCATTCATTCAAAAGGGGAAGGGGGCAGATTTTGAAGCCGCCATTGACAGGCTAACCCCTCCGGTCTGCATTGCAGGGCCAGACGTTGGGTTTAACAATTGGGCGTAGTTTGCACTAAAAACGAAAATGAATATTTCCACCATAACGGTATTTTTCAATGTTTACATAGCGGACACCGTGGCCCCCGTACAAAAATTAGCGAGCAGTCCGTGGCAGGAAAACGCCAAAAGGGGCCACACATGTAATAATCTTATCCATTTGTTTTACCTTTTAGCGAGTGGAGTTCCGCGTCCGAAGTAGCGACCAAATAAGTCAAGCTGATAATCCTCCCGTTTCACACGATCTCTGCATTTCCTATTTCACACCAAAACGCCCGCATTTAAGTCGGTCTAACGTCGTCTCAGAAAGCAAGGGAGAACATGCACAAAGAAAAAAAAAGTGGGCAAATTAATCGATTGAACTTTCCATTTGATCCTGCGTCCGGGCCTAGCTGCTCCGTTTGGCCTCCTTTACGCGAATATGGGCGGATACCAGGGCGCACTTTACCCAGAAAGCATAGCTGGGGATTTTAACCGGTCCGAGGCATATCACTCAAGAGTGTCGCAATATTAAGGAGTATAGGCCTATATAATGCGCTTTATTCTTCTAATTTGTGTACACACTACTGTTGCTTCAGAGGCATTTATTTTATAAAGTCAAATTTCAAACTGTATATTATCAATAAACATATAAATATGCAAATATTACCGGATTTATTTATTTTAATTAAAAATACATTTAAAACCATACAGAGAGATTCACATGGATACTTTAATAATCACATAACAATCTTGTAAATATATAGGTCATCCTGCAGTGTCAGTTTCAGGACGTCTCCTTCCAGCACCATGGCTGCTGCTGCTGCTGTAGCTGCCTGCTGCAGAGTCAACAAAGCCTAGGGGGCGACTCCACTATATATAGGCTCTAAATATAACTGGAATGTGCTGGAGGGACGTCATTCCCAGGCAAGGAAATGATTTGGCAATCCCTTGTCAGTTTTCCCAAGTGTTCACCGGGGTGCCTCCTGCGCAAGGCAGTGCGCATAAACACAGCGTCGGTGCCAAAATACAGACGCAGAAGCCGATGTTGTGCTGAAGAATTTAAAAGAATAAAGTCAAGGAAAAGAAAGCATATTAATGGTCATTTCGCGTTCATGTTACATATATGTCATTCATTTCAGGAGGCTGCGGTGTTGTCTTGTGTTAGAAACCTTACTAAAAGTAAATTAAATAAATAAAGGAATAAAAAAAAAAGTAGGTGTGAAAGAATAAAACACAACAAATGGTCGATGCATTACTTTCACTTTACACAACAGACCCACTAGAGGTCAGTGTGACGTCTCTCTCTAAACTGCACTGCGTCGATTTGACCACCAGGTGGTATATTTATATCATAAAAAAGGCCAACTTGACTTACAAAGTTTTCTTGAAGACCTTTTACTACTTTGCAATTCTAAAAGACTTTTTAGTAATTATCAGTAGGTTTTTATTTGCGACATATATGCACCGTGCCCAGCATGACCTGGTTTTGTTAACAACCACATACTCATCTGCAATTATAGGATATTGTTCAGATTAACGTGGGTGGTGTCTTGATTTAAACAGGTTTCTGGCTTTAGCTTTATTTTTTTTTAGCTATACCTTGACCTAGAAAACCGAAAATCTTCACAGACTAGGTGGAGTAATTTTAAGGGATTAGCCTGGAGAGATCACACGTGTTCGAGAACACTGGGCAAGGTCAAAAGGTTAATAGGTTTTTATTGTCATTTCAGCCTTTATGGCAGGCGCAGTACATAGGGACACGAGACAGTATTCTTCCGCATAAGGTGTGTGTGCGAGCTCGTCAAGACAGTACAGCCAGAGCAAAACAGTGCTAAGACACGAGACAAAACAAGGACAGACAGTAAAAAACATACAATACAAAACCCTCAGGAAGATAAATGTACTTACAAAAAAACTACACTGCAACAGAGAGCATGGCCAACTCATAAACAGACTTTTAAAGTATGAGTGAGGATTTTACTAAAGAGGAGCAGTAAAATGGAGATAAAAGCAGTTTATCAGAGTAGTATGTGCAAAGATGCAAGAATGGTCCAGGGTAACATTAGAGCTTAAAGAGGCAAGCTATTCAGACATAATCACATCACACAATCATATTCCAAGATTTTAATAAGTAGCTACTGTATTGTGCACAAAAAAATAAAGAAATAAAAGCTTTTTATATAACAAGAATTTTACATCAGTGTGAAAAGGTACCCAACACTAGGGACTGGTTATGTATAAGCACCATAAATAAATGTTTTTAAACATGAAAGGAAATATTCTTCACACAGTCTTCACCTGCATAAATGTCACTTGAACAAATATTAATGCCTGTCTACAGTGGCTTTGCATGACTCTATCTTCATTTAAATATATTGTACAGATGTGACGAGGTCTGTATCTGTCAGTTACAGTTTGCAGAAGTGAAAGTTAATCTGGGACTGCAGGTAATTGCTGCAGTGATGGGCCTGTTCCCTATACTGGTTTACCTGCAATACATTACCAAAATGTAGGTAGAAAATATTAGCCATAGAAAACATAGTTAGTTTATAGTTCTCATGGAGTTTATTTGAGAAAAAGAGTTTTCGAATTTCTGTCTGAGGAAAAACAACAGATAAAATGCAAGCAGTGATTTAATAACGATAAAACAATGGAGTATTTTCCACATGAAATTTCCCCAAACAGTTCACAGCTGCGTTTTTTTTTAATAGATCAGTTTTGGTGTTACTGTCAAAAGTTGATTTATTGACTACTCTACTAACTGAATACATACAAGACTCCTGTTCTGCCCCATGGCCATTTCTCACAGTGTTGTCTGGGGCTGAATCGTGAGGTCTTAAATCAATACACATGCCCCATATGAACCTATACAAAATAAAATAGCTAGTATAACGTGGCCACATTTCTTACTGACAGGCTGACAAAATAAAATAAAATAGAACATTTATATTTGACATGGTGGCCCACTGGGACATTTTAATGCTAGACCTGTTGGTCACTCTAGGATAAGATGTTTGCAATGATATAGATCTGCTGTGCCACAGCTTTAAGACTGATTTGACAAAGATATTAAAGTGATTTCTCTGCATGCACTTTTGTTAAATGGTGCAATATGACATGCTTTTAAAGTCCCGATTAAATCACTGTTGGTTCCTGGAAAGCCCAGTGGATTTCTGAGAAAATAAAATGTTATCCAGTTGATGTTTTGTTACAAGAGGAAGGGCTGTTCTGTCACAAGAGGGCAGTAAGCCTCCATTTGTACATAGTCACAAAGATTTCATCTGATGCTGCGACAAGGTTTGTGTTTTAAGTCATCCACACATTTTTGCAGGGAACATCAATCATTTATCAATTTTTAAACATATAATATGGAAATATAACAGCCTGCCTATTGTAGAGTGACTTGTTTGCTAATTTATTTCATAATAGTAATATTTCTTAATATTCCTAGTCTGTGAAGGTTCTCAGTCATCCAGGTTATGGTATATCCAAAAGCTTTTTAAAAAGGGCTACTGGATTTGTAGAGATTCTTCAAGATGCTTCGTCACTTATCCAAGGAGCTTCTTAATTTTAGAACTGAAATAACTGTCATGGTCAAGTTTCCTTTCTTTGATAATTTTGGATATTGTTTACTAGATTCATCAGGGTGTTTTCATTGTTTTTCACATGTTTTGCTTCTATTCTATAGGCAAGGTTGTCTTTGTTGTAAACCTTTAGACCGGGGTGTAATTTATATACATTGAGTTTTTCTATATTTTTATTTTTAGATTTAGATGTTGTTGTTACATGTCAAAATATAAGTAAGCATAGTTTCACACTACGGTAGTATTAAGGCTGATACTCCAGGAACAATACAAGTGAGCTGCTCATTTCTGTGAGATTTCTCAAGGTCTGGGTTAGATAATAGGACTCAGCCTGCGTGTTTTAGATAGCATCTTATCAAAATAATAAAAGTCTCCACGGCATCATTCTTGTGTTTAGAGGTCCTGGATGTGTAAAAGTTGGTCGAAGGCATCCTCCCCCCTCAGAGTGTGTTGCAGCTTTAAACAGTCCACAATGCCTTGCGGTGTCCCAGTTCCAATGCGATGTATTTACCAGCAGGAGTAATGAAACGGGGGAGAGGGGCATTTTCCGCAGCTTATTGGTGAGACCGCAAAACGACTATTGCCTAGGGAGGACAGACGCAAACTTTCGGCGAACGAACTGAAACGTCTGTTGTCTTGTTCCTCTCTGTTTTTTTTATTTAATTTTTATTTTTTTTATCGGGCTCGGGTAGCCCTTCTTGTTCTGTTTTCCAAAACGTGACTTTGTCGCAGTTCGTTGGGAAGTGATTTACTAGGCAGTGGTGAAGGAAGAGGAGGAGAGATTTTGCGGAATTCACGCCTTTTACCTGTGTTTTGCTCCCAAACTTCCATCTCGGACAGAGAGCACCGAGTTCAATCCTGTTTGTTCCTCAAAGGTAAGACCATTATTACGCGGGCCTAATTATAGCGGCGGTGTGCTGCGGCTGAGCCTCTTGTAGTTGTAGGGCTGAGATAACGGAAACATTTCTGTAGTAGTAATAGTTGGGCTACTCTCTGAAGCCACCACAGCCCATTCTCGCCATTTCTAGAGCCTCGTCCCACTCGACACCAACTAAACGAGACAGAGGTCCAACTTAACACTGAAAGGTGCTCATGTTTGTTGTCTTTTTTTAGGATGTTTATAGTCGAGTTATCACCGTTAAAACAGCCATATTCCATTAACTTAAGAAATACTATAATTTAAAGTCATTTCACGTGTCTTCTGTTGACATACTTTGAAGGTTCATCTCAAATGTCCCTTAGTCTCTTTTCCTCAGTTCTTTCCCTCGTCAGAAGTTGCATCATTTGCAGTTATTTCAAGCTTTATTTTTTCCCTAAAGTCTCTATGTATCATTAATATAAAAAGAAACTTGCCATTAAATCCCCCACTGTTTTTTCTACCTACAGACCCAGTCACCACTTTAAAGTGACCTGTTTTTGCACCTATTATTGCAGAAGCAACCTGTGGAGTCGTTGCACTCACAAGTTTTAGTCTCCTGATGGTTTGTTTAAGTTTAGAAATAGAATCGTATAATTTGGTGGTCTTCGCTCCGTTCAAGTGTGTCATAGCACCATGAAGGACCAGGCTTAAAACACCCACTAACAGACTGGAAAATTAAATCTGGCCCTTTCTGTTTGTGAGCGCCCGTCCCAGCTGCTCCTGTAAAACCCATTTTAGTTTTTATAAATGCTCATACGCAGGAGTGTGATTCAGCACCAGAGGATGGTTTCACAAACCGCAGTAACATGTATAAATTGGCCAGAGGCCTGTCGTTGCCCCCGCTGTGTTGCCGCTTGAGCCTCTGCCCTGCTGCAGGAGCCTGCTGCCTGGCCTGCTGGCTCTCCAGAGCTGGCCAGTGAGCAGTGAATATGGCAAGGGAACAAAGGCGGCATTATTGCTGGCTGAACGTGCCGTCCAGATGTTTCGAGATTCTGCCAGCGCTGACCTCCCAAATGGGGGAGGCTGCCTCAGCTCCTAATAGTTTAATATCAACCAGGCAGAGAGGAGGAGAGAGAGTTGGAGAGCGAGGGGAGACTAGCTCCGGGGCAGGGGCCACTGGAGAGCTCACAGGAGCTGTTGGAGTGTGTAGCGTGACTGGACGTGGCTTTAATCCCACACACCCTCCCATCTTCAGGGTGAAGAGGTCTGAGTGAAGGGTAATATGTGGTTGTTGTTGTCTTTGATTTGGGGTTACTCTGGTGCTTCAGGTTGTTTTAAAAAACCTTCTTACTCTAAAATACGGAATACAACTACAGCTGTCTTATTGCAGATGTTTGACACTGCCGTCGTAGGAGCTGGTTATGGAAAGAAGAAGAACATCATTACAGCAAGTCTGCTTTTAAGTAGCATCATCTTGATGAAGGCACTTATTTAGCATCTTTCCAGCGGAAGTTTCTTCATTCTCTAATGATAATCCGAAACGGATGCACTTTGATGTGTCACTGCATCACTGTTGCATGCTGAGCATAGAGACCCATAGCTTTCTTATCTCTTAGTCATGGCCTGTTGCATTCTCACAGCCCAGGAATGCATACCCTGGATGTTATCAGTTTCCACTCTACAGGATCAAGGCCTGTCTCTGGTCTTTACCATGCCCTGTAATGTTTACACTCGCACTGGGCATTGTATACACACCAGGCTGGCATATTTGTGACAAGGGCCTTCTTTATCTTGTTATCAGCCCTGGACCCTTAAATTTTAACCACAATGGTTCCGTCCTGTCAGCGTGTTGTATATTCATTGCAAAGTCCTGCCTTTTTAAAGTGATTTAAGCAACAGGGGTCATACTTGTTTCTGTAGTTGTAGAGCTTGATGCTTATCTGCAGAAAAACCTGAAAAGGAAACGGAGATGTGTTGAGTTTGTTCCAATCCACTCACCGACAGTGCCTCCACAATAAACCACCGTCTGTCTCGGGGTGCTCACAGAGATCTATTTCACAACAGATCTGTTACCAATTACAGCTGAGTATAAATTGCTAGTAATTACATGCTGCTCTGCAGGGTGTGCAATTTGAATTAAGTTTGCTAAGCAATAGCCAGGAAGATTTAAGCACCAGAGAAGATGGTGTCGCTCCAGTCCATAAGAGCTATCCTATTGTCTTTAATTAACAACTCTGTGTGGGAGTGTTGATTGTCAGGAACCTTCTATTATAAATTAGTTTTAATCATCTGCTAGGATATAAAGTCCTTCCAAATTACAGCGTCTAAACTGTGTTCCATAAAATGGCTGCATTGTTTTCCTCCTTGGTGAACAATGGTCAGCAAATTTGGACAGGAACCAGAGTGAAACAGCGTCTGTTCGAGGAGCTAGTGCATGTGGAGCTTTCGTGTTTTCCTGTGAGATCATTTTTCTCCACTTGCTTCAGCTGCTGCCCTCCAGGCTTTCCACGGAATCAGCTCAATCTTGGTTTTGTTTTAATGTCATGAATGCCCATTTTGTTTTCCTCAAATACCCCGCTTTTTCACCCAAATGCTAAACTACACGACACTTGGGCCGGTACGTGATTCTTGAGAAGTCGTAAATCCCTAAAAGGAGCAGTTCCATATTTTCTTCTTAAGTAAGAGACGAAAAAAGTCCTTGCGGTATTTCTTTAATGTGGATGTTACTGGAGTGTGTTGGTCGTGTTGAAACACCCACAGGAGCATATGGTAGCTTGTTTACACCAGCAGCCAGTTGAAGCCTTCTCTCTGCCAGCCTGGTTTGCTCCTGTAGGTCTGGAGACTTGTCATCAGCAGCCGGGCAGGCAGGCTGCTCGGTGCTGCTCACTCACCTCTCTGCTCAGAGTGGAATACGTCTCAAGTCGGTGTTGCTCAACCAACACGAGAGTGAAACAAATTGACTCTAAAGTCATCTGGGTTTGGGGTTTGTGCTGCAGTTGATCATCTCTCAGCTGAGCTTAAATAGAATAAGCAGGAATTGAAATGCTCTTCTCTCTCACGAAATGCCTCTGTTGGCAGGAGACAAGCTGCACAGATCAGGAGGCAGGCATCTCCCCAGGCTGTGGCTTTGACGGGCCAGAGGAATGGAGCTAGCAGAGCTCAGGATGGCACTCTGCCCTGCACCGCTGTGCCTGTATCAGTTGGGTTTTCTAGGTTAACGTTAATGAATACAAATGTTACGAGCCTGGACCAAAGCAAGTGACATTTGTAAAAGCCCCGCTGAGTCTTCTTTAGCTTGTGCAAGGAATCAGCCTGCAACCATTTTTAATGCCAGGGCTATATACAGTGCAGTATTCCATGGAGTGCTCTTTATAAATCCCCCTGGCTTAGCTGCCATTAGTCTTAAACTTTTGCTATACTTATTATTCTTTCATCCTTTCCCCGCCTTCCCTCTCCGTTGTGTCCAAACACCTTCTCCCCTGGCTGATCCGCTATGCCTGCTTTGCATCAAAACCCACTGGGTGACTATTACTGTTTCCACATCTCCCTGGAAAAGGGGTTAAACAAAATGGTGACTGTGTTTTGGGTCACTGCAGAAGAATCTTTCAGCGTACTTCTGTGTGTGTGTGACTGTTTTCCTCTTCCTCTCCATCCTTCACTCTTTTAATGCCATGTAAGGGCAGTCTGAAAGGAAGACAAAAGCACGTTCACGCCAGCTGTGAATGTGCCAAGAATAGAGTGATCCAGCGGCCGACAAAGGTGACCTGGTGCCCATACGTATGTCCAGACTATAGTTATTGGATGAATGGGAAGAGGTGCGCATACTCAACCCATGTTTTAACAAAAGTAACTTTTAAGTTTTGTTTTGATTGTAGAGCAGTAAGAGCATTTTTTATAAAGAAAATGAAATGTAAATATTTAGTTGTGTTTTTAAAGATGCAATAGATCATCTGTTTGCATGTTTTCATTGATCCACTGAGGAAACTCATAGAATAAACAACCAAATTCATTTCATATTTTAACTTGCAGCGCTGCTCAGTGTCTTGACCATATTTAGCAAAGCAGTTGTTAGAGGGTAGGACAGGCTGGTGTGGATGACTTTGTGAATGTGGATAGGGAATATGTGGGCTGGGGGAGGTGTAATTGGTGGGGGCTGGAGAACAAAAGGACCTTTTGACTCGGTGGTGTAGGTGCAGTGAAGGTTAGATCCACAGAGAGTGCTACAGACCTGCAGAGAACCATTCACTCTGTCCTTGAAGAACATGTTGAAGGATCCCTCTATGCAAATGCATGTTTAATTTTCTGTGGTATGTCAGTAGTTGTTTACATTTTAAGGTGAGCTCTGTAAATCATGTGAGCAACTAGTTTACGTTTGCGCAAGCTGACTTTCTTAATCATTTTGTCTTCATGGAGACAAGAATGTCCTCCATAACGATGTTAAATATGCTCTCCTCCCTTGTCTTACCATTCTTCCAGCTCTCCCTTTTCTTAAATTACGTTTTCATTCCTTCTCTGTTTTTGTCGTTTGTGCATAACTGAGTTAATCTTGACAGTTTCCTTGTAATTCTCTATACAAAAGCAGGAACTGAGCTTGAGAATGTCTGCTGGCAGATTCTTCCTGCACCCCCAACAGACATGTACCTATTCATAGAGAAGAACAAAACAACAGCATTATGGCCAGCTGGTCCTGGCATGTGCGGCTCCATGAGTCTTCTCTACACTGGTGTATTTGGTACCTCAGTCTAATGCTTGAGCTAAACAACCTGCCCGTGGCTTGTATTAATTTTTTCTGCTTTATCGTCCACTTATGTTAACGGACATTGCCTTATAATTTTGGCCTTGAGTGCATCCTGACTAACAGCTTCCTGTTTCCGCTTGTGTTTCCTCCCCAGTTAATTAACCGAAGAGGCTTCAGCTGCCCTGCACCACTAAAGCCTTCAATAATGTTGGGGCCAGCACGACACATCCGGCTCCCTCGCTTCTGACCCAACATGGAGCTCAAGGTCTGGGTGGATGGACTCCAGAGGGTTGTCTGTGGGGTCACTGAGGCAACCACCTGCCAGGAAGTGGTGATTGCTCTGGCCCAGGCCATAGGTAAAACAATTCCTGGTTCATAAAATAAGCGCTTGATTGCGATTGGATCACGAAGACAGGACCTTAGTGCACTTTCACCAGAACAATTCAGCATAATGTTTCCGGCTCTCAATTAGAAATCAATTAGCGGAATTTATAAAAACAGGAAATGCTGCACCGGTTTGAAGCCATTAATAGTTGGGTAGTAAAAAATAAAGTCTGATTTCTTTGAGTGGGCAAACAATATGCACTGGCCCAGTAGTTCGGATCCGTTCATCCTGTGTATCGTCACGCTTTTAGAAATCTGTGTTTAGGTCTTTCCCTGATGTTACGTTGGTTTTAGTTAATTGAGAACAAGTCCTCATGCAGTAAAAGAAAATGTTGACTCTCCTGCCTACATGTTAAGCTCCTGCTGAGATACAGTGGGTCATAGGCTTTCTTGGATCTAAGCACCCCCTCTTTCCCATATGGCTTCTTCAGGAATCGGGCCACTCAAGCCTAATGTATTGACATCACTTCCCACAAAGCACTGGTTGGAGGAGGGAAAGTCTGACTCATCTTTCAGTCGCCTGCCAAAGGGAAAAGCAGCACTTCTTAGCCCCCTCCCCTGCCTTTTAGATTAAAAACATATACACCATGTTAAGTCATCAGACATCAATATTGATTTGGTACTTTGCTGCTTTACAAGCAGCTCTGTTTACACACTGCTGCAAGTACTCTGTCTAGGTTTTCACTCAACAGCATGAAGCAATTTATTTCAGTTATAATCACTGAATCAAATGTAACGTGAAGGAGTTGCTCGTGTTTGAGACTTAACGCTTTCATCCCACACATAAAAAGATCAGTGATTTGTTTTCTGAACCCACATGCACATGAGTCGGTTGAAAGTTTTCAGTTATTATGCAGTCACAGTAATCTCTTTGAGATGATAATGTCCATCTGTGTCTGCTGAAGGAAATAAGACCAAGGTTTGTTTTCCAACATGACCCTCTCACATCCCTTGTTTTTTTTCTGAGTTTATTTTAGAGGTTGTCTTCCCCCTAGTGGTCAAAATTACTTAAGCATCTTGATTGTACTTTTATTTTTACAGGTCGCACTGGGAGATACACTCTAGTAGAAAAATGGAGGGACACAGAGCGTCACCTAGCCCCTCACGAGAGCCCTGTGGCGTCTCTGAACACCTGGGGTCAGTATGCTGGTGACGTCCAGCTGATCCTGCATCGCACCGGCCCCTCACTGACTGAACGACCTCCCTCAGAAGGGCCGCCTCTCAGGGGGCCTGAACGCGGCCTGCATCGCCAGAGTCTCCCACCACTTGCGAAGCTACGTCATCCCAACGACCGCTCCCTCCGCCGACGTGAACCTCGCCGCAAGTCCCTCACGTTCACCGGCGCACCCAGAGGCCTTAGGGAGATACTGGGCGGAGGCCGTGTCGGTGAGGCCGAAGCCAAGAGAAGGCTTCTTCTGGGAAATGGGGGGAACCATCAACACGCAGGACCAGCCATGGGGACCACATCCCCTGGCCTATGGGCTTGTCGCATGGAAGAACTGGTCAGACTTGTCGGTCTACAGAGAGAGACTCTCAGTGTGCTGGAGAAGAAGCTGGAGGCCTATGAGGCTGAGCTGAAAGTTTGGGCTGAGGGACGAGGGTTGCGAGGTGGGGGGTGCATTGGGGACCAAGGTGGAGGTGTAGGGTTGGTAGAGGAGATCCTGAGGCTGGAGAAGCACCTGAGGAAGAATGAGGTGGAGATGGAGGAGGAAGAGTTTTGGGCCACTGAGCTGCAGATCGAGTTAGAGAGCGAGAGACAGCTGGAGGAGAGGCTGCAGGAGCTTCGTGGGCGTCTGCAAGGGTGCGAACTGGAAATTGAAGAAAAGTTGGCAATGGTACAGGTGTGCTATCTGTGGAAAGATTTCATGTTATTAAACTATTGAAAAATTGTTCTGTTCATCATGGTTGAGACTGAGGCATTACAATCCTCCAAGGAATGTTTGCATATGGTAGTTTGTGGTTTTGTCCTTGTTTTTCCTTAATGCAGCTCTGTTTCCTATCAGGGTGTAGAGGCAGGCCTTGAAGAGGAGAAGCTGCAGAGGGAGCGACAGGAAACCCAGTGGGTCAGCGAGGCTGAGGCTCGGACTCAAGTCCTCAGGTTCAAAGCTGAACTGAAAGCCCAAGAGAGGCAAGCTGTCCAGCTAGAGAGCAGCTGCAGAGCTGTGGACAGATCACTTGGGCAAAGCAGCAAGAAACTGCAGGTGAGATACATGAACGCACTGTTATACTCTCTGAGTTATATCTAAATAGTACTGCAGTTAGTATCAGGGAGATGCAAATATATGTATTTCTTATCTCTACCTGCATCTGTCCACCTGAATTGTTGCTGATCTACAGATACAGTAGCTTAAGATGGATCTGCACTGAGTTCACTGAGTGATATGAATCATGTTTTATATAAATCCCTCTTGGACTCCAGAGGACAAGATCACGTGCAAAATCTGATAAAGACACTCGGATAAGGAGGAAGACTCGCGCTTTAAAATGAACAAATGTGTGGGTGTGCAGTTAAAATGAACTGAGTGGTTTTTCATCTCTGCTTGGGGCAAGTTGACAATCGAGTAACGTATCAGATTCAAGAAGGCACAGGAATGCACAATTTCAGAGAGACGTCCTCTAAATAATCATTTCTGTCTGTGCTTTTTCGTTGAAGGACATGCACCATGAGCTGGAGCAGCTGACTAAGGAGCTGAGGCAGGTTAATCTGCAGCAGTTCATCAAGCAGACCGGTACCAAGGTCACAGTGCTGCCGGCTGAACCCACTGAGGATGAAGCTTCCTACAGCAGTCATGGTATAGGTAGGAATCTCCTTCATAATTTTAAATTGACGATGTCATTACAGAAAATTATTACTAGAGGTTAAAGAATTCTGGGGTCAAAACAAACAGAGTCAGGCTATAGTTTGCACTTTTCCGTCAATCGGTGAGCAACCACAGTTTTGTTTCACTCAGGGTGAGTCTCTAAATCGCGCTGCATTTCCTGTGACCGTTTTTTAATAAACGTAAACTATGGTCACACCAGTTCCATGATTTTAAGGTTCATCACTGCATTCGGCCTTCATCTCCAAATATCTGTTCTTAAAGGTAACATTCATACTAACATAATACAAGATTTTTTTTCTGGGAATGACATCACCAATTTGTAATAATACGGTTCTTAATATAAATATAAGTACTTGAATTAGAATGGCAGAGGGTCCATCATGTCTGTCTTGCCCCATTACCCCAAGATAGACAGTGAATTAACACACAGTTAACTTTAAATGCGTGGATCAAACAAAACCACTGACTGTGCTTCAAGAGCACAGTCACATATTGTGATGTGTACGCCGAGGTCTCCCCTGCTGTCGGCTCAAGTCACGTGTAGGGAACTGACGTTGTAGGTACAGTATGGAGCTGATGGCGCAGGGGTTGTTAAAGTCTAATTGATCTACTCTGGTCTGACCCAAGACGGGAGTTAATTGAATGTCAGAGTGCAGACGCTGGTTGTCATTCACACCGGCGACATGTGACTTATTTTTAAGTGCAGAGAGTGCAGTTTGTGTTTGAGTCTGCCTGCACGTTGCAGAGGTCCTTCTGTTCCTCCAAGGCACTTATTACTTTTTTTGGCCTCCTGTCTTGACAGCCCGCTGAGAGAAAATGACTCAGCTTTGTGTTCAAGCCTATGTGTTTTTTTTTTGTGCGTGTGTTGAGACTTTGTGATGGAGAAAATGGGGGGTAGAGTACAGTTTTAGTTTTTACCCACTTCAGTGGCAGTTATAATCTCCATGCCAACAGCTGCTTGGATACAGGCAGATCTGGCGACATTCATTCACCTTACTTCCTCTGTCTGTCCTTCACTCCTTCCACCGCGCTGCTATCACATGCTCAGCAGTTTCTGTGATGGGCTTATTGAACCAAAACTCTGTCATCCTACAGCAGATCAGCAGAGGGGATGTTGACAGAAGAAGGCACCAAAGCACTGTGTCCGTAACCGTCACCAGCCGGTTATCAAAAACCTTACGCTTCTCAATTACCTGCCAGCTTGTAATGATACCTTGCGATGAAGAGATCACAGATTTTTTATAGGCAGAAACCAGAAATCATGTTCAACTTAAATATTCAGGCTTGTAAGCACAGATGTATGAAGAGAAATGTACAAGCACAAACAGTAAATTATGTGTTTATTGTGTAAAAGTTGCATATAGTATGTCGAAAACCTCAAAGCACTTTTACTAAAGGAACAGTTTAGTTATCTGCCTCTTATAATTTCCAACACAGCTTCAAAGACCGAGTTCACTTGAACGTCTCAGCGGATATTTTCCTCACTGCATGACAAGCACTTCATCATTTGATAGTTTATAACACTGGGTCTCCTAATTACACTTCACGGGGGTGGTTTTCAATTATGTAAAGTAATAACTGAGTGTTGATGATCGCCTAGTAACCTTCCGGTACGTGTGTAAGTCAGCCAGAGCTTTGGTGGCCGACCATTAGATACCCTGCGTTGGCTGATTCTCTGCGTGGCTCAATCATGCCCCCTGGTGCCTCCGTAGAAAAAGTACATCGGATTACATCATGTATTTTTTAAAATATATTATTTATCAGGAATTTGAGAATATATTGGTTCTTATTTGGATTTGAAATGAACAAGTGTGTTTGTTTTATCAGTGCTATGAATAATAATGATTCCTCACCGCTCAAGTTTTTTCTCTTTGGTCAAATTTAAAAATTCCATCGGTTCATTATAGTGTTTCTCCTTTTCTGTCTTTCTCATTCGTCTTTGGCAGATTTAGTTCCTCTGACCGGCTCGCTGAAGCGCCCGGTGTCATCCCACGCCATGTCCAGCCATCTGCGGGTCCTCCACAGCCCGCTCACCTCTGGCCTGAACCCAGAGGGCATCTACGTGTGAGGCATTTTGACTTGGAGGGAACCCATCTTGTACCCCCTTCAAGAGCCAAGTGTTTCACACCAGAACTGATCTGTAAGTGGATATCTTAGTACAGGATGCCCCCCCACCCCGTAGCACACTACTATGCACTGTTTTCTCTATTACCTGAAGGCGTCCTTTAGCGTGAAGGCATAATCTTTAAATGGAAGTCATGGAGCACTTGGTGGGAATGAAAGATGGCGTGAAAATGTAACACGGTGGCAGCAACAAGCTGGTTCACAATCTCTGAACTTGTTACTTTTGATCAGGCGGGTATGGACTTCCTTCATAAACATATCCGCTCGATGTACGTTACACTCCCTTTATTACCTACTGAATGATTTGTATTGTTTCCTCCCTAGCATTGTGATTAGAAACTATTGCCTTTTGAACAGTATTCTTGAGAATCTTGTCATGTGAATCTACGAGCTGTATCTCTAAAATCATTTGTAATTCCTCTAGCGACCAGCTCTCGTGTAAGTGAAGGATCCACCCTCGTGTCTGTTGTGAAACCGTGAAGAATCTGTCGTTTTGCATATCAGAATCCATTCCTATGCTTTGTTTGTTGGAGGTAAATCTATGCACAAATGGTCAATGGTTTTGTTACGGAAGAATGTTCCTGTTTGTTCGTACCAAAACGATCGCTTACTGTAAATACGTTTTCTTACATTTCAGCTTTATTTAGCGAATTAGTATATTTTATTACAAAGCGGTGCATTTGCAGTTACAAAATAAATGCAGTCCTTCATTCCCGCAGTGATATCTGCAAACAGTGTTGATCATCCTCTTAAGCTGATTTATTTTTGTCGTCAAATGACTACACAGTGTAATCTTTGTTTTTTTGTTGTTTTTTTGCCAAATGTATTAAGCTTGTTTTCTTAAGGATCAGGCGGCCAAAGATTAGCAGGTCTTGTTGCATGATTGTCTATATATGAATGTGCAGAGCAATCGCGGTCCAGTAAATCGGTTAGTTCAGTCTATAAATGGTGGCATGTAATAACAGAGTGGATAGTTACAGCTACAGCGTGTGTTAGTGTGAATGAGTCACTGAATCAAATGGCGTTTGTCTACATGTGTGCATACGAATAGCCGGGATGGAAAGCTCCTCTTAGGTAGTAGAACGGTTATGTGTGTGTGTGTGTGTGCATGTGTGTGCATGTGTGTCTGTAGCCAAGGTATGAAGCCTCTCTTAGGTTGTAGCTCAGCTGCTAATCACATTGAAGTGCCTTATATTCATTCCACAGTTGGTGTATTCAGATGTACAGTTAAGATTTAGTGGTGACATCGAAGGAGTGATTGTAGATGAAATGCCGGCGTCGAACCGAGGGAAACGGCGGTAGCATGGCAATAAAGAGGAAACTATAATTACTGTCTGTGATTTGAATTGGACGAAAAATAGCGTTATTGGTTCCACTTTGCTGCTGTGCCGTCGTCACCGTGATGATACGTGCTGTAAAATGTATTAGCATACGATTTATTTCTTGTCATGCAACACATGTATACTGTAGTTTGGATCAGTACTGTCACATAGTTATGGTCACTGTTTACAACTGCGTATCTTCTAGAAAAACCGTAAGATGTCGACTGTACATAACCCGTTTTTTAATTGTTTTTTTTTGTTTTGTTTTTCCTGCCTTAATATACTGCAAAGTGTTGACACATGTATGGCTGTAACAGGCTGCGGATATGACATGGATTGCATGGTTCAATAAACCATCTGACAAAAGTGGATGTGTCGCAACTGGTGCCTGATTGATCAGAACTGTCTGTAAATGTAAATGACGTTGTGACGGCTTTCCTCCAGTAGATGGAGACATTTACTCATTAATGGTACAAATCTGATCTGTGTATGCTAAGAGAGAGTCTAGAGGACTGTTTTAATTTTTTATTTTTCTGCAGGGGAATGAAATAAGAAGTTCAGTTAGTGTATGAAATCCAAGTTAACTTCACAGTTTCGATTATGTTACTTGGCTTCAAATGGGGTTCATAATAAGGTGACATATTTGCTAAACCATAAAGCAAAATGTGTTCTCTCTGTGCCTGTGTGACCTCTCTCCTCCCACCGTCCAAAGTCATGTTCATTAGGTTAATTGGTGATTCTAAACTGGCCATAGGTGTGAGTGTGAATGGTTGTGTGTCTTTCTGTCCTAGCCCTCAGATAGACTGGAGACCTGTCCAGGGTGCACGCTCACCTCTCGCCCTGTGACAGCCGGGGTAGACTCCAGCTCCCCCGCATCGCTCCAGACGACAAGGAGTAACGAAGGTTCTCAGTCATCCAGGTCACGGTATACCCAAAAGAAACAGTTAAGACTCAGACTTGTAGAGTCCAGTTGCCTTTCTTAAACTTAGTTTTTTGGATTTAGGAAACAAAAGTGACATTATGGTCACATATATATAAACTCCTTCCTAACCTTGTGTGTGGATTTACATGTTCCCAGGATTACTTAAAAACTCAAAAAAACAAATTGTGAGTTTTGAAATTACCCATAAAGGTTAAACTGACCTTGCAGTAAGCTCAGTTAATGTCAACGGCAAAGACTAATTTTGATCCTGCTTAAAGCTTCTGACAGATCTATAGGAGGCCCCCTTGTTTTTTCCATCAGACTGTACAGACCGACTGTAATCTTTTATCACATGACATAAGCCTTGGCTTACTGTACATTCCTCCACTGTGACCTGTCAGCTGATTGCAGTGTAACAATACATTCCATCTGCTTCTGGTATTGTTTACTCACGAGTGCCATTCTTCATGCATTACTCAGATCTCTTGGCCCGTGTTTAACCCGGTGTCTTATTTTCTTTCATTTATGCCTAAATGACCTAAATGTAATAGTGGGTTAAAGGTCGGACCACGCTCGCTGAAGAAGTCCTGCATCTGAAGACGCGAAGGCACAAGAAGAAGAGCGCAAAGTTTAGTTTTTCATGTTTATTTTACAACTCATCAGCAATAATTTAGAACAGCGTATGTGTAAAGCATTAACGAAATGTGCAACAGTTGCTCAGTTAAATCTTTTTTTTTTCTTTTTTTAAAAAAAACATAGACTTCTACAACATTGACAAAGACATGTTTACTTCATGGTATATTCACAAAGAGAGAGAGAGAAATAAAATAAACTATTTACAAACACACATGCCACTTTATAGAACAGTTGATAACAGATGGGAGGCAAAACCAGCTGAGAGAGAACTACAAAAGCGATGTCATGAATGCAAGGGGGGGAAAAAAAGCAGAGCAACAATACGCTTGCAGGAGTTAATCTGAAAAAGAGGCCGAGATAAAGTTCCTAAAATGGCCATGGCAACAGTTTTCTTTCCCGTTTTTTTTAAGTTTGTTCATGTTTTACATACTGATAGCGTTTAACATATAATCATGGATGTTCTGGTGTGTTTTTTTTGTTTTTTTTCTAATTACGACTTTCCAATGAAAGCGTTGAAGAGCAAACAGTGTCTCTTCTCTCCTACTTATGGATACTTAATACTTTTCATATCAAGGCGATCCAACACAATAGAAAGCTTTGAAGAGAACTACAGTGGACTGACTTTCAAAATGTTTTTAAAGTGACTGCTGGGGGGGGGGGGGGGTAAAAGCAGAAAAAAGTGCACTTAACGTCTCAAAGAGTAAAGATCGTCCTACATACAAACTTTAACAGCTGGGAAAATACAGGTACATTCAATATCAAAGATCTATAAGGTGCTATCCTACAATGTTTCCTGGAGGTACAGGAGGTCAACGCTGAGCAGAAATGCTTCCATCAGGACGGGGGGCCGTACAATATGCTGGTCAAGCAAACACTTGTGAATCAAGGGTTTTGTCTTTCCATTACTCTTAGAATGTTTGTTTTTGTTTTGTCTTCCCTCATGAGAACAACCAAGCGAAGAAAAGCGGAGTAAACCTTTCTAAAGATGAGAGGGAATGTTTGATTGTTAAAATAGGTTTTTTTTTATGTCTGTTGTAAATGTTTAAGATGATGTGTGTGTTTACAATTCATTTCTTCTCAGGGAGGGACATTAATGTTCCTCCCTGTCTCCCTAAAGTTGTGGATGAGGTACTGTAGGCGTTACACTTCCAGGAGCACTTCGTTTATAGGCCCGTTTAGTGTACATTTACATGTTAATGGACCAGACTATCTTTTAGGTAATAATATTTACAGTCAGAGTGAGCCAAGTTGTGAATGATCTTGGCAGAGGTCAGTTGCAACTTCATATACATCCAAAGAGACTCACTGATTGGGATATTGCGTACTGTTGCAGTACTCAAAGTTTTTTTTTTTTTTTTTTTTGTTTGTTTTTTTGGCACCAACGCTGCCATGTCAAAATATTTTTTTTATCAAAGAGGATAAAAAACTATCTCCAGCACAACACAGCCGTGTAGTGTCAATCATTGTCGATGGTCATTCAGATTTTAGTTAAGTGCAAAAGGCACACGCTGTCACAACTGCCCCGTTTTCGCCAAGATATTCTGCACGAGAAATTCATCGGTCAAAGCCCTAGCCTAATTAAAAAAAAAAAGAAAATAAAATAAAAAATAAAATGAAAATACACAAACTCAATGCACAGAAAGGTAACGCAGACTAATTAGCTCGTCTGACAAGCTGCAAACTGGTCGTGTGGGCTGATCTTGCTCTCGTGGGACGCGTCACCCACGTCATCTTCTTCTTCGTCACTTGCGGGACTTTCCTCGCGCTCCTCAGGTGAGGCCTCGTCGGCCTCGTGTGACCCGTCGTTGTCTAGAGAGAGGGAGTCCTTGGCCTGAGAAGAAGCTCCAAAGTGCGCAGACAGGCCGGGGAAGGCGGCAGCGGCGGCCGCGGCGGCCGCTGCTGACGCGTGTGCGGGATATAACCAGGGGAAAGGGGATGCGAGCGCCGCCGCAGCTGGGTACATGTACTTTTCAATGTTGTTTTTATCGAAAAGGGGCATGTAAGACGCCGCGGCTGAGGGGTTGATGAAGTAGAAAGGCATGCAAATTGGTGTCTGCTGTCCCACATTGCTTATTCCCATCAGAGAGTTCATTAACGCCAGATCGGGCCTGGAGGGGTCTGCGCCCCCCAACCCGTTCACAGGCCAGTTCATCTTTGGTTTTTTCGCAGCTCGATCATCTCCAAACTCTTGCTTGATCTTCACCGCCTTGGGTCCCTGCGCCTTGTTGCGCTCACATTCTTTCTCTTTGCCTTCGCTCTTTTCCGCCTCGCCCCCGTATCCACTGTCCGTGTCTGTGTCATTCTCGTTGAGCTCCCCGCCTTGGGTCCTCTGGATGACCGGGACACAGTTGGCTTGGCTGTCGGATTTCTGCCCGTCCTGTGCGTCCCCGGCGGGTAGCTGGTGCTGGAGGGGCGGCGCGCCGGGCTGGAACTGCGCCAACACCTTGTGAAGGTGGTTGATGAGCTGCGCGCACCTCTGCTCTCGTGCCGTCCAGTTCTCAAACTGACTCAGGTACTGCAGGACCTCTTTGGCACAGGCCTGGAACCCGGAGTGGAACGCGTCCAGATCAGCATGAATGGAAGACTTCATCGACCGGTCTCCTGCGAAGCAACGAGTTCAGAGAGTAACAGATCATTGTTCTGCACATCAGAACCAGCGACAAGACAAGGCGAGTGTCTGCAGACAGCACGTTTGCATGTCTGCATACTCAAACAGAACAGATCGGCTTTGAACTTTATCAAGTATTCTTAAAATGCACCTTGCTCCATGTCCCAGTTACTTTGTTACATTCATGTATATTTTCTGTTGTTGTGAACACGAGACTAATAAAGTTTCGCAAACCAGCTCACTGATAAAATCTAGTTTCACATAAAAAAAATTACCGAGACGCACAGTTTCTTCCAAAACTTGTACATCAGCATTTCATGTCATCACCTTACCATTCTGCAAAGCGATGATCTTCTGGTGCTGCTGCTCGGTGACAGCAGTCAGGGCGTTTAAATGTTTCAGCGTTAACTCCAGGACTACCGCTTTCTCCAAATGCCCGAGCGTCTGTGGAGGAAAACCAAGACCCGCGTCAAATAAAACAGTTCGGTTAAAAAAATACAAAAAAAAGCGCGTGAAACCTCTCGAACAGTGTCGTGATCTCACCGAGAGCTTGAGGTGTTCGGGTAACAAATCCTTTAGCTGGCCGATACATTCATTGATTCTGTCTCTCCTCTTCTTCTCTATCAACCGGTGTGGTAACTTGTATGCGTCCTGATGGCAAAGAAAAATATTAAAATGCATGCATGTAACGGGCTGAAATGGAAATAAATTAAATCGTGTTAAGTTTGATGCACATACAAATGTTGGTCAATCCAAGCAAAAAAAATAAAAAAAATTGAAAATATATATTTCGTTTAAAAACTTACCTTTCCACCATCCTCTCGTTTTATTCCTCTTTTAGATTTGCACATGTAGAGAGAGGGGTAGTCCACCCTAAAGTTTAAAAAAAGGGAAAGTGTCCGATTATTCTCTAGGCTGTCCAGGCAGTTTGTTAGTTTGACAGAGTTTGCCAAAAGCGACATGCACTCACCCCAAGAAATCTGCGTGCTCCATGAACTGCCTGTCCTGTAAATGCGGTATTCTTTCATCCATCACTTCTCTGCTGCTGCTTCTTCTTCTGCTGCTGCTGCTGCTGGTTATCCGCTCCCGAGCTTCTTTGGGGAATGTTTGTTATTCCTCGACCCACACGCGAACGGCTGAGGGAGATGGTGCACGCTGCGTGTCCTCCAGTGGAGCTGCGCTTCAGACTGATGTCTATAGTTCCCTGAGCTGCCGCTTTGCAAAGCCGTCGGCTCTGTGGTTAGAGCGCACGCGCGCCTCCGGTCGGGAACGGCTTCCGACTCACGTGTAGGCTGCACCAGCACAAAGTCCGGTAATTAGACCTTGTCTGTATTGTAACAGCGATCGCTGCTGTTCCTATAGCGATCTAGTCCAAACCGTTTTGACCTGGTTGCCGAAACGTGTTTCATGCGCAAAAGGCAGCAGAGGCACACGAGCGTGGAGAGGCAGAATATTAATCCACAGAAGCAGCAGCTTCGCCACAACAGCGTTTTTATTTATTTATTTTTTATTATTTGCACCCAACACTATTCTCTCCAAAAGTTACAAGTGAAGTGAGGGGCTGTTTTGTGACGGGATAGGTGTGTTCTGGTGTGACATTCCACATTCACAGATTACAAGGGCCACGCACGTCCTCCCCTCTTATCTGCCACGATAATGTTTGTTTGTGTTCTTTTTAGCGCTGAGCCCGAAAGTGGTGAATTAACATTTTCCGAATCCGCGCGGTCAAATCTTCGGCGTAAACAGAGAGGTTTGCCGCGGAGTAAACACGGAGCGTAAACACGCAGGGACATCTGTCAAGTATATAAAGTGCGCCCGCCCGTGCGCGCCCATGCAGTCTGTCGCTTGCAAGGTAACCTACTCACACAGCAGCCCGTCCAAAGCTGCGTTGTCAGTAACCATGGCACCGGCCCAGCTGTGTGCTCAAACACGTGCGCGGTTCTCGGCGTTGGAAACGCTCCCCCCACCTTCATCTGAGTGTTTTTAATCATTTTTGTGACTTTTTTTTATTATTATTTGTCTGGCGTGCTGAGAGAACTGCTATCTAAAAAAATTGAATCACGTTTTCCAAAAATAATTCAAAGTCACTGAATTTGTTTTATTAGCCCACCATATTGATAAAAGATAAAAATCAAACACCCCGGATTTTTCATTAAAATATGCTATCACACATTGCAAAAGTTTTATATGTTGGCTCCAGGAAGTTAATGAGCTCGTAAGTGACACCTGCCCCCCCTCCTGTGAAAAGCAAACTGTTCCAAAACAGTAAAATCTGAGCCCCTGTAATGCCCTCATATGCCTCATGATCACATTACTCCTTCCTGTGAGTCATGTGACTTTTTTCTGGCTGGCAGCATATGGCTCTCTTGTGTAACAGTGCTGACAAAGAAAGATCCAGTCACTTCGACTCTCTAATGAAGTGTGACCTCCTCTGTGCTGGCTTTTCATTAACTCATACCTGCTGATTCTGTACTTTCCCTTTCTTCTCTTAAATGTGGCTACAAGAGAAACGATCCCGGTGTCGTGTGTTGGAATCCCCCCTCGTGTCCTCCCGCCTCCCTTCCCTCCGCTTCCCTTCCTCCTCAGTATGCTGCCTGCTCTATATGTGGCACTGGAGCCGCTTTAGGAATCCGGTCCAAATGTTTTCCATATTAGTTCAGAGCCTTCTCTGTTTCCAAATAGCAGCCGAGCTGGGCTTATGGTGAGGGAAGGCGGGGAGGGGAAGAAGCGAAAAGGGGAGCGAAGACGACAGCAGACAGGCTCGCCCAACCCAAACACTGCAACAGTAAAAAGTCGTGAGGAAAGACAGGGGAAAAGAGTGTGGAGACAGGAGGAGAAATGGGACAGGGGCAGAAAGGTTCCTCAGACAAGAAGGAGGGCGAGAAGAAGAGAGATGACAGCCCAGCACCGGAGGACGGCGGCCATAAGTGCAGAGTGTGTCGCTTCCCTCTGCTTGTCGCCCTGCTCCAGCTGCTGTTGGGGGTGGCTGTCACGGCCGTGGCCTTCCTTATGTTGGCCGTCAGCCCCTCACTTTTGGCCAGGGAGACGCCACACTGGGCTGGGATCATTGTAAGCTCCATCCTTCTGCTCTACCGTCGGCCTCTCTACTCACTTGTTTGCATGGGACCCGAGTCTCCTGTTTCTGTTACTCCTGCATGACCCCCAGCTACACCCCTCTGTGTGTTGTCCTTCCTCACCATACTGCATGTCAGCGCGGGCCCTTACCAGCCTGCCTCAGCCAGACGCACACTGTAGGCATGGGAAATCACTGCCATTGTCATGTTCTGATAAATCTCCATCTGTCACATTCATCCGAATGCATCTCCAGTCCATCTCTGTCACACGAGTCCGCCTGCACCTTCTGTTGTTTGTGCTTTACGCCCAAGACGTCCTCAACATCTGGCGAGGCGAGACAAGTCCTCCAATCACAGCATGCCGGTGTTTTGACCTTTGAGCACCACAACGAACACGCGGCAGTTTAGCTTTAAAATATGTTGTTTTTAATTAGGTTTGTGTGTGTAAAATGTGGAATTTCAAAATGAGAAAAATTCCTGTGCAGCATCAAAAGGAGCTCAAATTTGAGTTGAAGTGAAAGAGACTAGGACGTTAAAGTTTTGTGGTCGTTTTTTTTTTCCCCCAAGAGAAATTAAAGATTAAAGATGAGTGTCAGTTAAACAGTAAAGACTGAAATTTCATTTGAAGTGGAACACAAAGCTGCAGCTTGTTGACGGTAACGCATATCACGCTGGAAATTAATGAACATTCAGTTAAAGTGCACTTAAAATTGAAGATGCTTGCTCTCTGAAATTAGTAATATATAATAAAACAACAACAAAAAGGTACATTTTACTTGTCAACGTGTGGAAAGAGAGCACGGGTCACATTTTAAGGACAGAACACAGTTGTTCGTATTTGTTCTCCATCCCGGGCCTATCAAAGATGCCATCTGCTCGCGAAAAACATGCTCGGACATCAGCATCCCGAGTTAGATCCTCACGAGATCCAGCCGAGTGAAAAACACTGAGGTCATCACGAACTTTCCAGAGAATCCTGAGTGCTTAAGAACCTGGCAAAAACATTTAAATGAGATCCTGCACATTAGTCACAAGACTCCAATCACGCTGAACCGATAGAGATAGAGAGTGTGAGTGTGTCTGTGTGCAAGAGAGAGAGAGAGAGAGAAGACAGAGTAATGTAATCAGATGGGAACTTTCTGCTGAATCATGCAATATTAAGAAACATCCCTGCAAAACCTTGGCGGGAACAACTTACTCTTGTTCGTGTAATGCAAACACAAATACATAAACATGCACTGTATACTATGGCAACAAGGTACAGTAGAGTTGAAACTCTATCATCGCTGGAAGGCATGGGCTTATTCCAATCTTTGTGATGCAGAAATTGATATTTCATGACGTGTGATTGCTGTATGTTTTCTGCTGTGTTGTTGCAGCTGTGTCTAGTCTCCATCCTGGGCTTCATCCTGTACTGCATCACCTACCTCCCCGATGAGAGGACATCTATGCAATTCATCGTTAAGGTGGGTTCACGATTTCCCCAAAATCCCAAGTCAAAATCCCCAAATCAGTCCAGGGCGAAGCTCTTTAAGGCCAAAAAGAATCTCAGTCTGCAGTTAAAGTCGTGATGAAACGGGTCAGTTTACGTCCCAGACACGAGACCTTTTTTTGCAGAGAACATTGCCTGACACGGTGCAAGGGCTGTGCTCAGGGAGCCGCAACTGTCAGGGAGAAAATCATTTTAACTCCATTCCTGCTTTAAAAAAAAGGCTCTACAGGGATCCCTGCGAGTGGAGGAGTGCTTTCATTAAAGCCACTTGATCGTTAATTAGCCGCACAATGTATGCAGCTGGAATTTCGAGGCAATTAAAATCAGCCGGCCATTGTTTCCTCGGAAGCGGCACCCACTGCTCTGTCTGCATAGCAGGTTCAAAAACGGGCTCAAAAACAGTATTAAAACGTGTAGCCGGTTGAGGTATGTTAGAATGCCACTGCTTACATATATTGTTATATTCACACTGATGAAGAATTTATTATGAATTGTTCCTTATTAAAACACAGTAGCCCAAGATTTCCCAGTGTAATACAGCGCTACGGTGTGCACTCCAGCAATATGTGTCTTTTTTTCCTCATTTCCTCATCCATGATTTATCAGAAGTAAGGCCAAATAAAGCATTTTCAACAAAATCAGTTAATAATGCGTGTTTCAGAACAGATGCAATTACTCTGCCCGTGTCTCTTTCTCCGGCCCTCAAAACAAATGGGCTTTAATTTATTAATGTCAGCCGTTCAAACAGCTTGATGAACCCATGGCTACACTATATGCTCCCTCAAGAATTTATGGCTTTGCGGCGAGCTCATTTATTTATTTCATTCGCCTCTGGTGCAAATGGGGTGAGCGAAAAGGAAACGTGTTGTAAATGGAGATGTTGCCGGGCGATCAGATGGGAGCCCCGGCCTCGTTTCTTCATGTCAGAGCACTTGGGCGGGTGTTTCGGGGCACCACGTGGATGGCGATAGTGTCCCGCGTCTTCGTCTTGAGCTGCTCGGTGCACTTGTTGCACACACACGGCGCACCGCCCCGCAAACCGACTGTTCTCCGGGCCTCGCAGCTGTTCCACAATTAACACAAACAGCATTTCAAAATCAAGCACCACTCATCACTTGCATAATTCCATAAGCGAGCGTGTAACTGAAAGCAAAACACCAGTGCCAGCGAACGAGGCCTCGCGTTATATAAGCGGCGGATTAGGATGAAGGTTTAGTGCTATTTGAGACTGCGCAGTTGCATAAACGACACAAAGCCCCCGTCGCGTATTTTGCAACAGTATTTTTAGTCGCCCTCCATTGTTCAGGGCGCTTGCGCCGGACGTGCACTAAAGGTGGAAGGCGAGTGCAGCTGCAGGGAAGTGTAACGTGCACGGTGTCTCCTACTCTGAGAGGTCAGGCCTTGCCCTGTGGTATTGTGGGTAATCTCTTTGAACTGAGCATGCCATGGGCACCGAGCCAACAATGTCTGTTTCTAAGCTCCAGTTCTGGCACGCTGGGGTGATCATGAGACAACTGACTAAAGAGCAAGAGCCAGATTATAATATGAAAGAAGCAGCTGAATATAAAAAAAGTAAAGAAAAAAGTTTTTCTGATCAAAGTGAAAGTGCACGGCCTCACGTTTTTGTTTCTCTCTCTCTCTCTCTCTCTGCAGCTCCTGTACTTTGTCTTGTGCACGATTGGCCTGGTCATATCGGTGCTGGTCACGGCGTTCGCTGGGCACCACTACTCGCAGACCAGCAGCTTCACGTGCAACCAGGAGGGAAAGGACTGTGTGTGCACCCTGAACCCCGACGACCCGATAGCTCGCACCTTCACCTATGAGGGGGTCGACGACTGTGAGGTCGTCACCGGGACTCTCCCGCTCTACTTCCTGCTCCAGATCGTGCTGAATCTGGTCCAGGCCCTCGTCTGTGCTGTCGGTGCCTTCATCATGTGGAAGCACCGCTATCAGGTCTTCTACGGCGGCCTGCAGATTGGCTCTCCCTACACCCAGCAGTGGCAAAAGGTTTAACGCCTTTTTTTTTTTATGCGTGTGCCTTACGGGCAGATTTGGGTATATTAGCATTTTGTGGTTTTTGTACTGTAATGGCTTTTTACACAACTTTTGTATACCTTATAAGTGACTTTAAGTGTATCCAGTCACCTGCGTCGGCAGATGTGAAGATAACTGGATTATGTTTTGAAAAACACTTAAATTACTTGTTCGTTTTGTAGCTTTTTATAATGTGCTTGCAACAATTCCTTGGTTTTAAGTCACTGAGATTTGCTCCATATTATTAATATTAGTTGCTCAAGAGATGCTTCAAGTGGCACACTGACTCATTTGCAAGTATTATCACGCTAACACTGCTTCCAGCTTTTGAAAACAGTCGCTGCACAACGAAAAGGTCAAACGTTAGCAGCAAATGTTAGTAACAGACTTCTCTCTAATCATGATTTAATTAAACGCTTTGTAAGTTTTGCTTTGCGACTGTAAATCGCATTAGTCTGGAGGTTTTCATTCTGCACTGTTTGCAGCTCATTTTCAGGTTATTTGAAACAAGAAAATACACCTTTTTTCCCTCTGAGGAGGAGAATTTAACTGGATTTGTTTCATGAATAAAATCAGGTTTGCCTCAATTTGCTGCTACGTAAACACATGCAGCTCGGTAAACAATGTGAAAAATCCCTTAATCAAAAACAAAAGGAACGTTTTTTGTTTTATTTCTGAGAAGCAGAACAACCTGTTAAGACTGCACTTCGCGAGGCCTGATCCAGACTGAACTGGGCTGTGGCTTGCGAAGGTGGATGCCAGGCCAGTAGCCAGCGTGACTCAAACAGCCTGTAGGAGTTGAACTACTGCAGCCACAGCAGGGGAGGAGGAGGAGGGGTGAACTGGGCCGCGGAAAGGGGGACTCAGACAGGCAGCTGGACTGAGGCAGCCCGATCATTTCACTGAGGTCGCGTTGAGTTATTTTTCACGCGGGCAAGACTGAGAGAAGGGGAAGAAACGAGCGCAAATTACTCTCAGCTCAGGTGCAGACTGCAGCCGCCTACATTCTATACATGCTGAGCAGGTGAGCGGCAAACCGAGAGCCGTTTCCATAGCAAATTATAAGAAACATGAGCCCAGGGGGAGAGTATAATAGTGCAATCTTTTCCAATGAGGAAAGAAGGTTGATTGACTGAAAATAATACAGACCTGTTATTTAAAAGCGGTGGTTCAAAGTGTTTCTAGTGGATAACAAAAAGATTTTAAGTCAGTTAGTGGTTAAATCTGCAAACCTTTCCTTCAGTTCACAGTTTTGTGAACACGTATATACAGATATATAATATATATATATATATATAATGGATACAGTTCAACAGCACTACAAACCACTGCCTCCAAAATAAGAAACAGTTGATTCAGCTGCTCTCTCAGCTAAACAAATGCTGAATGCAACGACCTTCGTGAAGCTATGATTTCCTGCGGGGCTGTTCTATTAGAATACATTTCGCCACAAGTGTACCTAATGAACTGGCAAAATTTGCATTAGCATCGCTACAAGCTGAGTAGAGAGTAGACATCTTTAATTGTGCCTCCTGCAGACTGCACCCATTTTAAGGCTTCTTTAAATTTGTAATACTGCCCTTATGTAGTCCAGCATGTAATTGAAATGAATGGAAAAGTATACATTATAAATATGCAGTCCATACTGAACTGTAATTCTCAAAAGTAAAGCCATGCTGTGACTAAAGTGGAGCTGGAGACAAAGGTGTCAGGGGTCAGATTTACTGTGGCCTGTGTTCGTCTGTGCAGCCCGGAGGTCAAATCTCATTTCAAGACATGTAACAAGCTCGAAACGTGACTTCAGAAACACTTTCACAATCATTTCAGCGTCTCTGTCACGGGAATGGTCTGAATTATGCATTTCACACTTGGTTCTCTGCACAGCTTGTGCGACCGCCGGAGTCCAGACCTGTTTGCAGTGTTTTTCCACGCGCTTCTTCTGTGCTATAAGGCGTTCGTGCATCATGTGACTACAAAGGCTCACTCTAGCAGCCAGACACAGGAAGTCACATGCCAGTCATAACGGGGGCAAGTTTATTTATAAAAATGACAGTGGTGGGGGTGGGGTGGGGGCTTCCATTCTTTTCCTTACTAAGCAACAGCCTTCTGTGTGGTCAGCCTATCTTTCGAAGGCGTGTAACACTGAATGATAACCGATTCTGTTGGCGACCGTCGCCGCTGTGAGTCTTTAAGAGGAAACGGCAGAAGACAGAAGATCAATGTGCGAATTGACACGAATCACGACGACTTTCACTGCAACACGAAAACAGACTGAACTCTCGTCCTGTTTTTGAAATATTACCATCGCACATCTGCACCGGATCTTGTTTATGTCCTGTGATCGATGCATATAGATTTATGTTATGGTTTACACTTCAAATATAGACTGATGTCCTTGTCCTCAAGTCAAACCGCTTCCAGCCACAGAGGTGTTTGGGACGTTGCCTTGTATCTACTGACCTTCTCTGGGTGTTTTCTCGGCCTCGCGCTGAAAACACACATGAAAAGCATGTGACTCTCAAGTGTGGTTTGCAAAGGGATTCTAAAATGATCTAAATGTGTCTCACATAGTAAATAAAACACTGCTCACATACACCGAGCGGCTTCAGAGTGTACTTAGAGGATGAAAGGAAGCACACTGAAATTTGATTTTTTTTTTTTTTGTTGGAATAAGTGGGACACGAAGTCAAATGTTTTCGCTTCATGGTTAAAACATAAACTTCAGGGGATGAAGCGGTCTGTTTAGTAGGTGACGCGAAAGCCGAAGCAGCGCCATCACAGCACGGCAATCAGACTTTTTTGCCAGACAGTAATGATGGTCCTGATATTATGGCCCCCCTTTCCTGTCTGAGCGTGATACATTCTAGCGATGCTGCACTTTACCCTCCGTGTCTGCGCCGTGACAGCTGCTCACCATTATGGCGCTGCGTGAACTAATTTTAATGGCTGTCACAGGCAGCAGGAGCAAATGCGGGGCCCTGCCAGCGTAAATACTGAACTGAAGCCAAGAAGGATGGTCTTCTCCGTAGAGGGTAAACGACAGGAGGGGATAAAAGATAAATACAGTACAGCAGCGCAGACACGCAGACAAACAAACAGTAACGCTGAATTATCTGCTGTACATCCACAGGTAAGGAGTGATGAACTATCAGTGTGGATGATGGGCCCCAAGATTTGTCACACAATAATTCACTTGTCTGCCCATTACTATTGATTTCAGCCATATACTTATTTGTTTTTTGTCCTTCTTTTTCTGACATTTATCCATTAATCTCCTTATCTTTAGATTTTCACTCATTCACTCGACCCATATTAGCTGTTTAGACCTGCTTGCATCTACTTTTAACATGTTATCAAATGCAACATGAACAGTAGCGTTCAAAATTCTTGCTAACTATGCAATTTTTTAATTTATTATTTCATGAAATCAATATTTAAGGTTGCTCAAATAACAAATAAGTACCTCCTGGAAACTGGAGAAGTTCTTTTGACAACCAGTGGATCAGAATGACGTAAATACAGTCCAATAAATATCTGATATGACGCACAACTGAATGCCATGATTATCTATTAAGAGCTGCACAGTGAGGCCACAGGGATAATGCATGTGTTAATACTGCCTTTACTATTAAACGACTGCCCCGTGCTGCACAAGCTGAAACGGAGACAGCTCTTCTCCCAAGGTCCCGGGTTCCCTTCACGGACAAGCACAAGCAGTGAGTAAGTTAACACTGAGCGCGTGGGTGGCTCCGTGAAGAGGGGGGGTCAGGGTGAACGTGTGGGAGCGCTCATTCATCCCCAACAACAAGAAACAACGACGGCGAGGACCGACTCAAAGTCTGCCAGAAAGCTGCTGACTCAAAATTCTTGTTACAAATTTATTATTATAACATCTGAACACATAAAATACGTTTTCTATACAATGTGTTCTAACCGAAAGTGTCACGGGACAGTTACCATCAAGCGGACGCGCTCGTATTCTCCCACTCGCTCGTGCAAATTCACAACACTAGTACAGACTTGACAATCGACCACAGTCCGAGAGAAAAAAGTTGAGATGACTCACGTTAAAAAAACAACAAAAAACTTTAAGAGACAGTAGAAGATGATGATTTGAGAAGACACAGTAAATATTACAGTATTAGCTGACATCTCTACAGACGGGAGGGTTGCTCATATCGTAACAAAGAACTGTGAGCTCATCATCTACAGCCGGGACTAGCTCATGTACCAATATAAGATTTAGGCTTAAAAATTTCAAGTAAGTTTTGCACAGGTAATCATTATTTTTAATTCACATTTATGTTACTTACAATATATACTCTGCAGGAATCTGTAAAAAGGCAACTGAAGTGGTGCAGTGAGTGCATATTTAAACACAACGCAGAGGATTCAGAAATAATATCCCAAAGGAACCTATGTTTCCAGTTACTGGTTTAAATTTCTTTCTTAAAAATTGCACACTTCCAGCAATTGCTATACGGCGTCCATAAAAGTTAATGACTAAAGGCAGCATGACTCTTTTTAGCACAAAAAAATAATACTCCAGTTATGAACCGTTCTCATAAATACCAAGTAAAATCTAAAAGGTACAGGGAGCGCGTGTGATGTTAGATTGCACACGCTTCCCCTGCAGGTAAATCATTGACCTCTGTGAGCCTGGCTGATCAGCACCGTGACAGTGGTGGATTTCAGGCCAAGACATTGATGTCCACGCACTTTTCCCAACACTAAACCATTAACACCTAACCTTAAGTTTTGCCTCGATCTCTGTCTGGCACAGTAACACCACACTGGCAGATGTGTGCCGATGCCTGGCCAATCATTCACAGAGCGCTTCTGTATACACACGGCCTGCAGAGCGTGGTCAGTGCGGCTGAGTGGGCGCATAAGGCACAGTTTGTATCCAATAAGGCGGTGTTTATGTCTTAGACAAGGCGCTGTGTCAAAAATGATGTGTCAACACTCACTGGCCTCTTGCAGTTCGACACGGTGGCTGTAGGTGTACATCTGAGTACATGTATTGTTCTTAAGGCTGGAGTTTGTGTGCACGCGTTTCTATCTGTTCCGAGATCGCCGCGCTGCAGTCGAGCAGCTCGTCCCCTTCGAGCCTTACGGTCCTCAGTGAGCCGGGATGTGATGGTTGGGCTGAGGAGGACCCAGGAACCCGAGCCTCTGCTTGTTCTTCCTTTGTTCTGTCATCTGTGGAGAGCAGAGACGACACATCCAGGAGTGACTTTTAATTTAACGTGTAGAGCATACATGATATGCAAACCCATGTTTGTGCTGTTATTGTTACAGCGGACACTTTATTAGGTCAATTAAAGCTTTTCATACCCAGAGCCAATGAGGTTCGTTCCAAAAACAACAACACCTCCTTTCAAACTGCAATTTTTCAAACCGTTATTCTGCAGCATTTTTTAAAAAACAAGCTTAAATCTCCCTTTGACTAACACGCGAAAAGAGAAAATCTCCACAGGTGCATAGGTGAAAATAAACCTTGGTCAACATGATTATGACTGGAAACTAAAATGACCCTTTGGAAACTTCATTAGAGGACACAGTCATGCGTGGGCGTGTTTGTGTGGAGATGTGGCGATACTGCGTAATTGTGTGTGCGTGCGTGCGAGTGTGGGATGTTCGAGAAGCAGAAATTCTCGGTTTCTCACATTTGCAGCGGTTGCGGCTCTGACGTCACGAATGAGGTCCGCTGGTCCAATAAACCACAAACTGTACATGCGCATCAGATGAAATTAAGGGGACTGTGTGGAATCCTAAATGTCGCCTGGCCAAACAGAAGGACACGTATCCAAAACCTGAGCCGTGACTGTGGGAAGGGCTGAGGTCAGCGGAGGTTGAAATGAGGGCAGGCCTCCCCTTCTCGACTGCAGAGCTGCGGTTTGGCCTCACCTAGTTCTGCATAAATACACTCAGCCCTTGCGGTGCGCACTGAAATATCTGTTGATCATGAATCCAGTAACATCCCTGCTAAACCTCGTGACTCGCTATTAGTCAGTAAACACTCCAATAAACCCAGATTAGAGCGGCTGCCTGCAGCTGAGTCAAAACAGAGTCAAAGAGTCAACGCTTCTGTCTCAAGAGCGCTTCAGCGGCACACCAATTTGGCTGCTGGAACGGGTTACATGTGGAATCCCAGTCAGCAGGGAACGGCTTCACTGCTCGCAGAGGTCGACCTAGGTTGTTGTTGTTTTGTCGACTGGAGTGTGATCCTCCCTCAGTAGGAGCTGTTTTCACACATCTGGCAGAAGAGGAACAAGGACAGGCCTGTGACTGGAATCACATGCAGAGGAGGCAGGTGATGAGAGTGATCAGTCACACTGCAGCAGCGGAGCCAGTCATCCACACAGCCAGAGGCTCGCTGGCGGACCTCAGCCGCTTTGACTGCTGACGTGACAGTCACCTGTCGCGCTGCGTTCAATAGCATCAAGGGACTGATAGATGCGATCTATACAGCTGAACCCAGTAAAGAGACGGGTAGTGAAAGGAAACTGCTGAAGGCAAGCTCTTTCATGTGGCCTCTTCCCCCGTGGGTGTTTCTAGGTGAAAAAATAGACCTAAGACCTCAGGTAGCACGTGGATCGACTAACCCTACAGTCAACTTTAGCAGCAGCCGAACAAGGCGTCATTGTGAAGGAGACGTTCTCAGAAACAGCTGCATTTGGCTTAAAAAACACACAGTGAAAAAGTGTCATTCTACCTGTTCCTTGAGCTCAGAGAGCTGGCCTGAGAGCAGAGACACCAGGGTGACAGTGCTGTCCAGCTTCTCCTGCAGAGACCTCATCTCATTCTGCTCATTGTCTCCCTCGCTGCTCACCAGAGACATGGCTCTCATGCGGGGGAACCACTCCAAGTTCTTCTCCTGGAGGAGGAAGGAAGAAAGGAAGGAAGGAGAAACTGGATGTGAGACACACACACAAAAGGAACGAAAAGGCTGGAATAAAGCTGGTTTAATAGGTCAGAGAGACGGCGGCAACAGGAGGCTGGCGCAGACACCGGTACAGGTGTGGGGAGCGCTGAAGCCAGGCTGCAGGGGGAGGGTAAACAGGGAGGTAGCGGTAACTGGAGACAGGAGGTTTAATATTAATCATCTCATCAGAATGGAAGCTGCTCTCTGTTTTGCACTTGACAGAGTCGATTTTTTTTTTTTTTTCTTAAGTAGCACGGCTGTCTCTTGGATACTGCAGATAGCAATAATACACTAAATGAACAGTAACTGGCATTTCAATTCTCACCCACTCCTTAAACACCATGTTGATGTGGGGATGAGTCACTGTCGTTTATCAAGAACACAACTGGGAGTATAGTGTGACTTCTGTGTGCGTGTCTGTGTGCGCACGCTCCCGTGCAGAAGAAGTTTAGTTTGTTTTTCCAACAGCGCAGTGGACAGAGAAAAATCATCCGCGGCGACGCCACGAGAACGCAGTTAGCAAAACAAACCTATAGAATTATATAATGGACTCCGGTGTGTCCCTGTTTGTACGCGTGTGGGTGTGTGCGCGCCGTTTTCCGTACATCTGCACGGTCACGCGCGGCGAGTGTGTGTGTGTGTTTGCTGCAACATGCGTGTCCCTGTGCGTCTCTGAGAGTGAGGTAGGTTTCGCAGAGACAGACTGCCATCAGCTGATCTTATGTAATACTCCTTTGCCAGTTCTACCGATAAAAATTACTTAGAAGGTGCCGAGAGTGGGATTTGACTGGCACCACATTAAGTCCAGTAGGAGGAGTGAGGTATTCTCCCACCTACTCTTATATAAGAATAGACTGCGGGGAAGGAAAGAAAGACTGATCCGAGTGTGAGACGCCGAGGACAAAGGAGAGGACTTGAGGGGAGAGCAGTCCGAGGGTGGACGGGGTGGCGGGTTATTCGTTTTTGCTTCTTTAATTAATGAGTTTATCACACTTTACTAAGTGAGACATGAATATCTGCAACGTATCATCCAAACTCACTCATTCAGGAACAGGAAAAGAAACGTATTAAAAACTACGCTGATCTGGCGTAACATTATGACCACCTTCCTAATACTGTCTAGGTCTCCCTTGTGCCCCCAAAACTGTTGTGACATGGACCTTCAGAGGGTGGCCTGCGGTGTCTGGCAACAGGATGGTGTTAGTGGGGGCCTTTGGGTCCTGTGGGTTGAGGGGAGGGGCGTCTGTGGTAGTTTGGGATCTAGTGAATTTAGAGGCCAGGTCAACATTTTGTGCTGTTTTTCAAGTTTTTTTGTAGTTGTTCCTAAACTGATTGTCTCTGAGTCAGAGTGCATCCTGCTGGAAATGGGCGAAGCCATCAAGAAGTGTCATTGCTATGGGGTGGGGGTGCCTGGTCTGGTCTAGGTGGGTGCTATGCAAATTCCAGATCCAAAAGCTTCCCAGCACAAAAATTGCATCAATGTTATTTACTTCTCCTGTGAGTGGTTTTAATGTTGTGGCTGATCGGTGAGTAATTATTCATAATGAGCACCAGAAACTGTTGTTTTATTCCAAAAAGTAATTAAAAACACGGAAACTGTTTTTAAAATTGTGACACATTTTGCCTTTGGCTCTAAAGGCTTTCAAACCCGTGTGCTGCAAAGCTGCCTCCATCAGTTATACGAATTAAAATAAAAAACAAATATAAAAGGGACAGAGTTATTAGAGTCCTGTAACGTTCAAACTGTGGATTAGACGAAAACTTGCACTAAAACTACAGCCTGCTTGTTATCCAAATCAAGTGTTTCCCATCCGTGCATCATCAATCCAGGACATCTCACACTCTACAGCTTTGTTCATCCGTCTGACCTGTGAGTGCATTCTTCATTCTTTTATCTTATAATCTATCAGCTTAAGCGGCATTTTCTCAGCTTCGGCTGTATCAGTCTAATTATAACATTAGCAACACTACCGCTGACACGTTAAAGTTCTGCTATTTTCTGCTTTTTTTAAAAACGCTCATCGTGCGGTGACATTTAGCTCAAAGTTCAACTTAGGCGTAGACATGCAAAAACAGAGAAATGGGCCGACTCCACGTTACTGTTACTGAGCTGCTTTCCGGGATGTGTGTTTTTTTTTTTTTTTTTTTTTTAATTATCTAAAAATAGGCCAAGCTTCATTTACTGAAAGAGACTTTAATTAGATGATGTTCTCAATAATTTTAGCAACTGATTAAAACTTTTTATCATATACATCTCACTCACACGATCTGTAGCTGAAGAAGTGTGTAATTTCTTTACTGCTTTTCTTTAATTTGGCTGTTCTCTTTTGACTCTTTGCCCTGCTGACGACAGAGGAAGCAGTTAGACTGACGGAGCTACGTACATAGCATGAATCGAGCCATTCTGCAAAAGCTTGTCTGAAAATCTTCGGCTAATTTGGGCCTCTGGCGCAGAGGGGACGATAAAATTAAAAAGAATAGTTTCCTTTCTCATAATTTCTATAACACACAATGAGGGCTGTGTGAGCTCAAAGACAAAGCTTCAACATGACTGCAACTGAGGACTATCTGATCTGCTCATCCGTAGCTGATGGATTAAGTAACCTCAGAGGCATTAATGCAATATCCATGCTGTTTAGAGGCGCCCGCTCTTAAATTAAGAGATGAAGTTAAACATTGACTGTACAGAATCTGAAGAAGCCACCGAGCTCAATGTACAGGAGTTCACCGTGTGCCCGGCTGCGCTGATTCGATGAGTCAGGGCTTTAGTGCAGCTTCATTGATCAATTTAAACACCCCAGTGAGCGTGCATTTACAGACGTTCATGTGCTTCTCCCTCTGCTGCCGTCACCAGAAGACTGTAACGTGTACATACTGTACTTTGGTCACGCAGACGACTACAAACTAAACAGGAAAAGTCAGGTCGGTGCTGTGAAAACAGAGCGGGAGCAGCCTTCGGATGTCACTAGCACCGGATGCTCCCGCCGCATAAGAGCACGACTGGAAGGTGCAGGTCACAGTCTCGTCGTTTTGTTTCTTGAAGCAATGGCGTGGAATTTATTTTATGAATTAATCGGACACATTTTAAGAAGTTAAAGCAGTCTGCATCATTAAAAACTCATGCTCTAAAACCCATCGAGAAGTCTATACATCTATATATTTATATAGATCGATTTGGCATAACATTATGACCACCTTCCTAATATTGTGTAGGTCTCCCTTGTGCCTCCAAAACAGTTGTGACTCATCAGAAACTGGACATGGGTCTTCTGAGGGTGTCCTGTGGTGTCTGGCAACAGAGTTTTGTTAGTGGGGGCCTTTGGGTCCTATGAGTTGAGGGGAGGGGCCTCTGTTGATTATCCCACAGATGCTTGACCAGTTTGTGATCTAGGGAATTTGGAGGCCAGGTCAACACCTTGTGCTGTTTTTTTTTTTGTAGTTGTTCCTAAACCGTTATTGTGTGTGTGCCTGTGTCAGGCTGCATCCTGCTGGGGGTAGCAATGGGGTGGGGGTACCTGGTCTGGTCTAGGTAGGTGCTACATATCTACATCCACATGAATGCCAGGTCCAAATGTTCTTCAGGGCTGTTGACTAAAACTATTGTAAAAATAGAAATAATTTACTTAATTTAAATATTTCTGCAGTTGTTTAAGATACTGGTCAACACCTCATATTTATTACTTAAGGAAAGTGTAATTGTCAAATGTATTTATTGTGAAATGTGTTGACTGTGACTAAGGTGTTGCATGATACACAACACTTGTAATCGACAACCACTAAAATACAGAAGTTTGTCCAAAGATGCAGTGACGCGGCACACGGAGATTATCACACAAGTACACAGATACCACAGTTGCCAGACACACAAACAAGTCCTTAAGCAGTTTATAAAGAGCCCCAGCCGTACTACATCCCATTAAGCAAAATCTGACCTCTGCTCTCACTTTACATCACAAACACAGGTCATTAGTCCACTTCTGTTGCTGTTTTTATTGCAGACAATGTGTCACACGTGTGTTGTGTAGTAAATGAAAGGTTCACAGTGTGACAACGACTGTGTGTGTGTGTGTTTGCGCACGAGAGACGGAGCGAGAGAAAGGGACAGGAGAGCACGTGCCAGGCAGGGCTGAGCTATTAGCAGGCCACTTGAGATGGGTTATGTAACAGCGCTGTGGCTGCTGCAGTACCTGCTAGGCCTGTAGTCGCTGTCATAATTTTACACACAAACACCCGCACACTGAATCACATCCATGCACACACACACAACACAGCGACAGAACAGACACTCGGCGTAACAAGATCCCTTCGCCTGGCACCACATCACTTGCAATTATTATTAGAGCACGCGTGTGTCTGCGTGCACGTGTGAGGTCGTCAGATTTCAGCTCTTTTTAAACACGGGGCAGGCCGAGTCACGGAAGCTGTTACAAATGTCACCCTAAAATTGTTGCACGGTGGCGCAATAAAGACAAAGCAAAACTTGCTCTGGGGCTGCAGCGTGGAGGAGGCGAACGGAGCGCGCTGCTGCAGAGATCAGCACCGTGGACTGCTATCAGCTGATCGTTTACAGCTTAGGTCAGTGCACCGGCGCTCTCTCATCAACAGTCATTTACTATGTGTGAGCTGGCAAGCGATTAAGTATTGCACCGTCGGCAGAAGAAACAACTTTTTTTTAAGAATGGGCATGATGCAAGCAGGTCCACATGGCTGGATCCTACTTTGTCAACTTTAAGTTTTAATGATTTGAGTAAAAGTTTTAATCCAAAAAACTTTGCTTTCACTTCTCCATGCACCTCACCTGGGTACCATCTAACCACAGGACTGCCTCTTTGGTTTTTGTTTCCAGTGTCACAGAAAAGAAAAAGTTGTTTATTGTGTGTGTGTGTTACTCTCTTTCTGCGTCTCCCTGCTCCTCGGCATATTAGGAGGTGTTAATACAAATTCCTGACTCATCATTGCCTCATCACCCAGCAATACCTTGGCCCAGCATCACAGAACCGACCTGTTGGAAGACCTGCTGATGCATATTAATTCAATGTCTATCACCTGTTTGTTATGCAAATTGCTCATTATAATTGCGCCATTCTTATGCCCATCACGGCCGAATGTTAATCACAAAATGTGCCATTGTACTCTGAGGCTTCATTTGAATCCATTAACCTAACAGCAACACCTTTAGTCGCCCTTACATCCTTCAACTTCTTGTCTGTGTGTCAGTGCAGCAAGTTGGTGCATTGATGATAATAGGGCTGGACTGGGTTTAATTACTATTTAACCACACTGTGTCCCAGCAGGTTAGGAGCTCAGTATACTGAAGACTACCTGAGCACCGAGAGCCATCTCTCTCTCTCTAGCATTGAGCAGGAAGGAAAATAAATTGGGATGCCTGGCACAGGCCTAGAGGCTCAGTCTCATTTTTCGATTGCTCGTCTTCTGTAGAGGATCACGCTTTCTGCAGCACACTGTGCAAGTCTGCTAACTAAGGAAGGCTGTGAAACTTTTAGACTCCAGCACTAAGGCATCTGTATGCTCATCTGCTCAGTACAGCTTGCCAACAAAATATGAATTATGGGGTGAAATGAATTTGTTTGTTTGTCCATATGTTCCTGGAATAATAAACAGATGCTTGGCTGTGTTTAGGTGCTTGTGTGCCACCTTAAAAACAGTGCAGTCTCATGTTTTCTAAATGAAGACACAGTGTATGAATATTTGGTCTACTAACTGCAATCATCTGGGCGACGTAGCTCTCAGGGCCGGTGTACTCGGTCGGATCTTTCACCCTCACCAGAACCAGGAAGTAAAGGTAGTGCCACATGTTGTGTTCGGATTTGATATGCTCCTCGAAGGACACGGTCTTGTTGTCAAATTTGTCTCTTTCCAGCCCTGAAAAACATTTTAGCTCCATTTAATTGAAATTCTTCCAAATATACTGTTCCATTTGGACGCCAGCGACCACACAGGTGTACGCACCGCAGATGAAACAGGTGGTTTTGAGGATCTCCTCCTTCCTCTGTTTTTCACTCCTTAAGTCTGCAAACGTGTCGATGATGACACCAAAGATGAGGTTGAGAACGATGATGATGACGACGAAGAAGAACAGGAGGTCGTAAACCACTCTGGCCGCAAAGAGAGGCTCCTGGAGACGGGATAGGAAGTAAACGAATGTCCTGTTTGTATTGTTCCAGTCAAAAGGAAAACATTTTCTAACAGATGCACAAACAGGTTTCATTTGGTAATTTCAAGGTTGTCTGACCTCTTTGGAGGGTCTCCTCAGAATGTCTCCCACACCTCCTCCATTACGCAGTCCCTGATTCAATACAGTGATTATACACATGAGCAGAGTGTCACAGACCCGCTCGGTCCCGTCATCGTCGTCTACAAGACACACACAGATCACCATGTTAAAGGAAATAAAAGGACACACAAATAATTCAAATGAATTGGTTCTGCTCAGTTGAAACCCACAAGCGCAATAAAATTTTCATACCTTTAGCGTAAATTTAAATAAAAACTAAAGTCTACTACTCGCAGCAGACACAGCTTGATCTATTTCGAAAAATTATCACTCAGCTGTCTCTGACAATAAAACATCTTCACCCCCTTTGCAAATTTACACGTGAGAATGGACAAAAAAGAAAAAGAAAATGCTATTAATCCGATACATGGACTGCACACTGGACGTGGACAAAGCCACGCACAGCATGACGGCGGAGAAAAAACAGGAGTTGAAGGATGTGGAGGAGAACACGTGTGTGCCCCTATAGTGCAGGTGATCCATGGAGATGCAGGAGAACAAACAGGAGTGTGAGTCACCCCCTCTGCCTCATCAAGTTTCTTTGTGTGTACGCCTCATTGTGTGGGTGTGTGTGCCTGTATGTGCACATGTGATTAACCTTTCAGGAACTGACTACTGCCGGAAAGGTCACTAACACGCCCACAACCCCGGTCAAAACACAAAATCTTGTCAGCTCAACAATGACTTTCACAACGGGTTTAAAAGTTTAGGCTAAACTTAACCGTGGAGCTTACCAGGAACTGACTTGGGTGTTGAAACAGGGCAGTCGTCTTTCATACATGAGTCTTTCACTCTGCTGTTACTAAACAAATCCCTTTTTTCTGCAAAAAAAAAAAAAGAAAAAAAAATACAATTTAAGATATTTTAATTGCGCACCAGAAATAAAACTTCTTCCTGCTAATTCTCGTCAGCAATGATAAAATAAGCCGGAAAGATATAGTCAGACATTATGTAAACCTAGGCAGCAGCTGCTGGGTGGGCGGTGAAGTGCTGCTGAAAAAAAACCTGAACAAATCATTTGCACATCGGCAAAGCCCTGGGCAGCAGAGGAGCTGTACCGACTGAGTGTGATCAGCCCCAGTAGACAGGCAGAAGGAGAACTGCACACCTGGGCCACAGAGTCACCAAAAGGGCCTACTCTATTGACAGCCTGTGGAGTACAGAGGGAAGGACTTCGAGACAAAAGTTGAAAGGAAGCAGAAGAAGAAGAAGAAGAAGTGTGGACAGGACAGGATGTTTGAGAAAGGGCACAGGGGCCACAGCTCAAAGGCGGCAGCGGTGGCGTGAATCCGGGGCTCCTCGGCTTTGATGGAGCTGTTCCTCAACTCAGTCGGCTAACGTACAGACAGGCGTGCGCCCAGCTGGTTACATAACCCACCACTGCTCTGCTGTGTCTGCTCTGCTCTTTTCAGCAAAACACAGGATGGCGCGGCCACCAGGTTATGCAACAGGTGCACATGTGCTAGCAGGATGTCTTCCTGACCGTCGGTGCCGGAGCTCATTAACACACCCACACTCTCCACAGTGTTTTCAAAACATGTGTCTGGGTGTGTATATACAGGATGCATTCAACGATTTTTCTGTGGTGATTCAGATCGGCTAAGGTTAAGATATAAAAAGGATTTTTGTTCAATTTATAAAGTATAGACCTGAGGAAATTAAAGGATATGTGTAGACGTGTATGTAGAAGATGGCATATGTACAAAAAACTTTACTGGAGGAGGTTGTAGTTAGATTTGGTGGTGAATCTTTCCCATTGTAGAAAAGCTTGCATTAACGTTCAGTAACCGCTGGACAGGAGTTCAGGTCACGGTAATGGCCATGAGTTTTAAAAACAGTTAAGGGCCCTCTTACCTGGTGAAGGAAGGCGATCCACCTCCATGCGGAAGTCGTCCTTGAGGAAGAGGAAGCCGATGATGGAGAAGAAGTAGACGAGAAAGATGGCTAGGACAGCCGTCAGAATAATGGAGCGGCCGTTTCTGGTCACACTCTTGATCACGTTGAGCAGCGTCTCCTCTCGGATCACCAGGTCAAACAGCTGCGAGGAGAGATCGACACCGATGAATTGCCAGCGTCTATTCAAAACAATCATTTCTCTTTCGCACGGTGCTGACGATCAGCCGATCAAAGCAAAGGAGGGTTCTCACCAAAAAGCTGTAGAAGAACTCGTGAACAAAGAGGCCGAGGACGCAGATGATGGCGTAGCCCAAATGGTAGATGAAGAGCATGTCCATCACGACCGCTTTGTAGCCTCGAGTGAACGTTCCTTGGTTGCCCACGAAGCTCACGAGAAACACTAACTTGTTAAACAGCTGAAAAGAGAAGAAATTAAATTACTGACGCAGGAATGGCCCTCAACCACACCGGGTCAAATCCTCCTTTACTTACATTGACAGTGCCCAGCAGCAACAGAGCAGGGCCGAGGCCCATAGTGTAGATGGCACGTAAAATGAGAGAGACCAGGAAGAAGAGGATGCCCCACGGTTTGGGCAGGACAGGAAGTAAGACGGTGAAGACCCCCAGCGCCACCCACAGTAAGATATTCCAGAGCGGGGACAAGGTGCCTGCGAAGAGGAATAAACTGCTGAACGAGGCACGACACATCAATGCTCGGAAACGTGGCATTTCTCTAATGAATTATTCACCTGAGCTAAGAGCTTAACTTAGCGCACACTGTCAAAGGCAACACTTTAAAATGTCAAACAGCAGTCCATAGGGACCACATCACTCAAAACAGCCGTCTCCTTTTCAGCTCGCAGAGTAAACCAACAAAGAGGAGCTCACGATTGCACGGCTTGTGACGGGTTATTGAGGAAGACGGTTTTCGGGGAAGTGCTTTCAGTTTTCTCCACTCCACAAGAACCACATATACAGCACACATGGCGACTAACCCGCTCATCTGTGTGATTTATAAAATCAATACGCTGCCGTTGTAGATGTCTGATATTCTAACACACACAGATGTAAATCCAACGTAAACAGATGAAGTGGGACACTAGGAACACGTAATACATGTTCGTTAAAGGCTCTGAACGCCCACTGTATGTGTGTTTTCACTTTAAGCTCTCAGGCTGAAGCCGGGTGGAGTTACACAGGTAATAACATGAAGCCTGTAATCTCGTCATGCCAATAAAGATGATTAAAGTCCAGGTTGTCTCACCTCAAAAGGTGCAACCAGAGAGGCTTTCACTGAAGGACATTTTGTACAAGACCATATTGTCCTGGTGCCTGATTACGCACAAAGGAGAAAACAGCAGTGGACTATAGATGTGCAAGACCTTTATGTAATTACAATCTCAGGTGACACAGAAGCCATTTTCAAATGTGAGCACACAGTAATAATCAATAATAATTAACTGCCCAGGAAAAATAAATTGCGGCGCGTTATATAAGAGACTCTTTAATCACTCGAAATAAATAAATACAAAGTGAACTTTTGGGAAAACACACACATACATAGAGTTTCAGCAGTCAGTAGGTTGTGAATTATTTAACAGAAAGGCAGGAATTTCTTTTGGCCAAGGGCAACGCTATCAAGGTTGTTCAGTGTAGTGAACAGAGAGACCTGTACATTACTAATTCTTAAAAAGTTTGTTTGGAAACACATAAAATTACTGGACGCTGAAGTTAGCTGTGCTGCAGTCACAGCCCGTTTAATAGCAGCTTATGTTTTATGTATATACTGAAAGGCTGATGTCGTATAGCTACGCTTAAAGTAATGTAAAGTGTCAGGACTTGACATATCTGTTAGCTGTTATTCTAGACACTGACAAACTACTTTTAAAGCTGGATAGACAGTGAACTGTGTATTTGACTAACTCTTACTTTCCATTTTGCCTTTTTTGGAACTTGCAGAAATAATAAAAACGTATCAAACTTTAATAATAACTATATTTTCCTAGTAAAGGAGCTACTATTTTTTACAACCTAGACCTTATTTCTGGCCTAAAATACAATTGCGTACTCACTAATGTAATGTTTTGCCTTGTTTCCACCAAGCAGTACAGTACAGTTCGGTTCAGTTCGGTTCGTAATTATTTATGTCTCCATGGTGAGAATTTTTGAAGAGTACCCAAATAAGCGTACCGAACCGTACCATTTTATGGCACCCTTATGTTGGGGTACCAGTTTGTGGTCCGGTTTAGAGACACGCCCATTGCTGTTCAGTGATTGGATGAGGGAGAAGTCGTCATCGTGCGCGTGCGGTAAAGTCCTCAAACTATAAACACTGGCGCCATTTTGAGCGGGTCTCTAGAGCGGTACCTTTTTCAGTGGAGACACAATCTGTACCGGACCGCACAAAACCATTCCGTACCAAATGGTTAAGTCCCGAACCGAACTGTACTGTACTGCTTGGTGGAAACAAGGCATTTGTGTATTCCTTCGGAAGGTAATTAGATCTACTTATATCCATATAGTGGGAGTGACTGGGGCAGCTTCTAAATAACGCATTATCTGCCACAAAACTCGTTAATTTCATCAATATTTTGTTATAGTACGCGAGTGCTATTCCCTGTTGAGTGCGAAGTTACTTGTTATCATCATCCGGGGTCTGTAGATTGACCTACAGACCCCGGACGATGTCATCTCTGAGCGGTGTTTCGGCAACCCAGTCACTCCCGCTACATGGATATACGCTGATCTAATTATCTCCTGAAGGAATACAAATTACACAAAAGTTATATGGGTGAGTAAACAATGTTATTTTATGGCAGAAATAAGGTCCAGGTCGTGAAAAATAGTAATTCCCCTTTAAGTAGTGAATGAACTGTTCACTTAAAATAAAGTTGTTTTTGTATTTTAGCAGCAGGAGCCGTCAGTACGTTAATCTGACTTACACAGCTGACTGCCTTTCACATGATTTATACATCCATGTATAAGATGTAAGATAAAGTGCCAGATTTTTGCATTCACGCCACTATTTGCTGACTCCTGCTTCAAAAGTTCTCTCAGCTATATGTTTCTCTTCTTCAACGGTAATCCATGTATTTGTGTTTGCTATCGACAGCTTTCTTTTTTAGATGATACTCCTTATTCTGAAAGCTGAGAGTTGTTTGTATCTGGAGAATAAGAAACATTTCTTGTGTGCTCCCTAGATTTTATTTTTCATTCTACCTGCACACCAGAGATGTTGAATTCATAGAACCCATGTTACATTCATAACTTTTGTTCTTCAACCATCCCTCTGAATCTTTCTCTCCCTCTATAGTTGTTCCCCTCTTCAACTCTGATAAACAATAGTTGCTGGTTAAAAAAAATACATTAGGAGTGGTAAAATACTGACATTAATCAGCTTAATTAAAATAGTCTGCATTCATTTAGTGAGAGATTGATTGTACAGACGATGAGTAATATGTAAAAGTCCTAAACTATACCTCTAGATTTAATTCGTTGGTCCATTTACTTTACATTTAAAAAAAATATTTAGTGCTCACCTTCATCTCCATCATCACCAAACGGGTAGAACACCGCCACGGCAATGTTGAGCAGGCAGGCCAGGTAGAAGGAGATGCTGCCCCAAAGAGAGATGTGGCGCGAGAACCAGAACATAGCCTTATTTTCTGTGAAAACATAACAGGACGCATTAGCACAAGAGCACAAATGCAGCACGCGCACAGAAATCACTGCAGCGTCTTCAATTTACTGCAGAATAACATAACCAGAGACTCCGGATGGCAATTGTGATTCAACATCCTGCAGCCGGCTTCTGTTGCCACCATCATTATTTTTCTAGCACTGGTTTCAGGATGTAAAGACTTACTGCGGATCTTCTTCTGCCACCTCATTTCATTGTAGAGGTTGTCAAACTGCTGGAAGAAGTCGTTAACCTTGCTGCCCTGGTCGTCTCTTTCGGTGGTGGTGAACACGCGCACCTTGGACTCCTCGGTGAGGTACTCGCAGATGTTAGGGACGGGAAACACTATCTGCTCCATGGTGCGGTCATATCGCACGATCTGAGAAAACACAAGTTTCAGGTGTAACTTTTTATGGAGATAAGAGTGACTGAAAAAAAAGCTTTAGCATAAGCGAGGATAAATAGAGAAAAAAAAAACAATGTTACGGTTTACCTCTATCTGAGCTGTGTGTTTTGCATAATAGTGAAGGGCGTCATCCTTCTCGTTATCCGAGTCCATGATCGACCCCGAACCTAAAGACGACCCCGGCCTCAGACTCTGCTGAAGGATCTTGTTGTGTCTGGCCAACTATGAAACAAGAAGAAAATACCTGGTTTATTTTAAAGTGCAGAGAATTATAAACCATGAGGACCATCACTAGAACTAGTTGTAACTTTCTAGTAATTTAAATTATGTCGATTAGTATAAACAGATCCCCAATGAATACGGCCACAGCAGTGGACAGAGGTTTTGGTTAACCAATATTCTGGTTTCTTCCTTTATTTGGTAAGTTTTCATTTTTTATGTGATTTAAAAGGGAAATACATAAACTAAGGTGAGTTATTTAGAATAATATAAGATAGATAGATAGATAGATAGATAGATACTTTATTAATCCCGGGGGAAATTCAAGAAACAAATAATATCCAACGTAAAAATAAAGACGACAATTAACCAAACTGTTCATTTTAAATGTGTTATTGTGAAACAAAAAGAGTCCCACAGTTTGGCAGTCACTCACCGGATGCTTAAAGTGTGTGTGTCATGAGTGAAAATGTGTGTATTGTTTTTATTTTTCGAGGTCAAAAAGAAATGTCAAAATATGAGAAAACCCCTCTTTCCTTGTCATGGTGAAACTAGTCTGTTGGGTGGACAAAAATACACTGTCTGACACATGGCTCTAAAAAGGCAGAAGTGAAAACCCGCTAGACCTGGCCTGCTCTCCCCGACTTAGATAAACTGCAGTGAAAGACTGACACACATAAGTTGTGCTGTGAGATACACACTCACAGCACAACTGCTTTCACAGAGGCTCAACACTCCTGTCTTATTCTTTCATTCTGGATACCCTGGACAAGGCTAAAACTAAATTTTGCTTTTACGATTCACTCTACCCGTCTGGAGAAGCAGGGTCACAATCTGAAATCTAATTTTAGGACTCTTTCAGAGTTCATTCATTCAGACGGTAGCAGTCTTCCATCATTTACCACTCCCGCAGCAGCCCCAGAGGTCAGCAGAAGATCAGACAGACAGAGGAAATGCAGAAAAGCTCCGGTCACAGGCAAACACTAGCTAAATCACCTGGTGCGCCAGGATGTAAATGTTGTGTCCGACGTCTCTGGGTTTGATCATGTCTCCCACGCTGTCCTCATCCTCCTCACTCTCTAGACCCTGGGTGTAGGCTTCCTTCATTACATCCACCTGAAGCACGAAAGGTTATGAAAAGTCATGAATCATCATCCGTGGGTCACGTCTGGAGGAGGTCGGCGCTCATGCACGCACTTACCAGTTCTGTGGGCCTCATCTTGAAGAGAATCTTTTCTGCGTTCTCGCTGTCGTGGCGGCTCTCCATGATAGCCAGTAAGAGCTTGGAGGCATTGTTCTGCAACATAAGGCGCCGTCAATGTCATTAAGGAGCTGATTTTAGCTTTAGTTTCAACCTAGATCATCCATACAGTCGGGGAGCCATCTTTAACACATGACGTACCCCTGTGTTGCTTTTCTATATATTGTATTACTGATAATATTACGACCACTTAATGAATTTTATACAACAAATTGTAGGCACTGCTATAATGAAGGCTGTGCGTCATAGTGGGAGACCTCTCAAGGATCTCAGAGAGACACCTGCTGCTCACCTTGAGCTCCAGCACCAGGTCCAGCCGATTCTTCCCCAGGGGGTTGATTGAGTTGACAATCAGTGCTATTATAATGTCAATGCCATTTGACTCATGCTTGGCTATACAGGTCTGGAAAAGCACATGAGATACAGTTAGTGTCGAGTACAACGGGCAAAAATCAAAATCCATAAGGGAACTGGTGCGTGATACTGGATGTATCACTAGCATATATAGACATATTTTAAAGAAATAATTTACAACAAAAAAAGCTTTCTCTGTGTTTATCTTTTCTTATTTTAATGATCTTTTACTATAGTTATTAAATTCACTATCTAACAATCTGCTAGTTAAGGCATTTCCAGTCTAAACAGTTATCTCCCTACCTGGTTTTCATGGCAGGGTCCCTGGCAATACTCTGTGATGGTTTCCAGGGTTTGACGAACCAGATCCACATTGCTCTCATTTATATAAAGTCCAAGCAGCCCTAGGCCTCCGGTGGTGCTCCCGCATATACAGTCCAAGAACTGAAGAGTCTCACACACCAGGTTGTAGTTAGTCTTGTTGTTCTGGTTGCGCAGGAAATTCTGGAGTCGGAGCAGAAAACAAAAGTCAGCCAGCAGTTAACAGCAACGGGCTAGACGTCAGGGTTTGTGAACCGTTCGGGTACCTGCAGGTCTGAATTGTGGTTCTCGCAGAGCAGCTGTAGGTAACGCAGGATTGGTTTCATGATTGTGATGGCAGGGCTCATCTGAGTTTCTTCTAAAGCTTCCTCAGCCCCAGTGATTTCACTGTTCTGGCCAAGGCCTTCAAGGTCAGGGTCCAGTTCCTTCCTGAAGGCATTGAAGGCCTTTGAGGTCGCTGAGGAGGCCTCCTTTAGCTGCCCTCGCATATCCTCCCTCATATGCAGCATCAGGTCTTTCCCTAAAAAGCAAGTGTCCAGAGAGTATTACAACAAATTTTGCATCCCAGCCATCTCCCATCTCCTCTGGTGTACCACAAGGTTCTGTTCTCGGTCCAGTCCTCTTCATCATTCATCACCTCCTCCCCCGTGGTCACATATTCCATCAATACAATATTCACTTTCACTGCTATGTGGACGACACCCAGCTCTACCTTTCCTCTAACCCCAACTCCAGCCTCCCTCCCACCTCCCTCTGTGACTGCCTCCAAGAAATCAAGACTTGATTCTCCTCCAACTTTCTCAAACTGAACAGTGACAAAACTGAGGTTCTTCTCATCGGTTCTAAATCCACCCTCTCCAAAGCTAACAGTTTCACCATCACCACTGACAACTCCTCTGTCTCCCCCTCCCCTCAAGTCAAGAGTTTGGGTGTCGTCATGTGTCCACTCTCACATTAATAACATTACCTGGTCCGCATATTTCCATCTCCTCAATATCAACCGTCTTCACCCGTCCCTCACCACCAACAACACCGCCATCCTGGTCCATACCCTGGTCACCTCCCGCCTGGATTACTGCAACTCACTGGTCTTCCCCTCAAGTCCCTCTGCAAACTACAGCTTGTGCAAAATGCTGTTGCCCGGATTATCACCAGGACCCCGTCTTCTCATCACATCACCCCTGTTCTCCAGCAGCTTCACTGGCTTCCCATCACCCACCGCATCACCTATAAAATCCTTCTATTAACACTCAAAGCCCCCCACAACCTCGCCCCTCCTTATCTGACTGAACTTCTGGACAATACAGAAGATGACTGGATATTGTTGAGCAACTGCATATCAATGCCATTCTCGTCAGACTATAACCACTTATGTGCCCCTGGACAAGTGGGCCACTACTGAGTGGGGTTCTGTAGCATGAAAGCACCCACTCTTGATACAATGGCCTTTTGATAGCTTGCGATGTGGGCCGTCACATGTCAGAGGCCATGTGACGGGGAACAACAGTCTGCACAGAGGTCAGTGGATCAGCAAAGATCCTTCTGGATTTATTCGTCATTACTGTTTTAAGACCGAGCTGAACGTCAGGACCTCACACACTGTAGAAGCATCAATGTTTTCAAGTTGTAATTGAGTTTTTATTCACTCCAGGCCTGATACTCTGGAAATGTCTGTACTGTACTCAGGTCATGACTCGTATGACTCAGTATGTCACTTTCAAATGCTCGTCTCTGTGCACCTTTGACATAATTACAGACTAGATTCATTTGAAATGAACTCTGCCTTTGTACTTTCAGCTCCATTCTGACATTTTGACACAGTGGTTTGCTGCATGTTCCAGACAGCAGCGGTAACAAATGTTTTCTGGCCACACTTGGGACTCACGCCAAGGAGCCAGCGTGAGTTGGTTATCATTCAATAAATAAGATACAGAAAGGTTAAAATACATCATCACTCAACTGTACCTTTCTTGAACCTGACGTTACTGGCATCACTGTCGTCATCCCTTTTTCTGCAGCTGAGTTCAAACATGTTGACAGACACGGTGGCTCGAATCTCTTGCTGGGCCAAACGCATGCGGTCATAGAAAACCTTGAAGAACCTCTCAGACTTCTTTTGTTTGTACAGCTGGCTGTAGAATGAGTTCTGGGTGGGAGGCAGAGCTGTGGTGAGTTTAAAATCACCAAATTGTGGAGGTAAATAAGATGTATGAGCATGTGCACCTCACCTGTATCTGCGTGTTTCCACCCTGCAGCAGAGCAATGCCCAGCAGGATGCTTTCCTCAAACACCCGGTCATTCTTGGTGTTGACAATGAGGTCAATTACCAGCTCTGATGTTCCAACATTGTCCAGGAGACACTGGATCTCCATCACACTGCTGTTTGGCTTGTCAGAGTCCAACATGGTAGAGCCTCCTGCGGAGATTTAATATAAACACTTAATAAAAATGTTCTGAAAAGCTTCAGCTACACACTATATTGATATTTTTTTTCTAATCTACTATTTTTTTCCACATCTGGGTAAACCTAGTACTTATTTATGTGGTGCTTTAGGAATCGCCAGATTCAGAGTCTGGCAGCGATTGTCAGACAGCACGTCTCCTGAGTAGATGGGCTGTCATGTTAGCTACTGTTGTCTCTTTTTCAGCCAGCAGTTATTGCAGCGTCTACAGGGTTTATTTGGGGTTCTCAGTACCTCCAGACGATGGCTTGACAAAGCCGCCGGAAGAGCTGTTTCCACTTCCAAGCTCTGATTTTGAGTGGAGCTTTTGATTTCCAAAGTAGCGTGTGAGGAGAATCTTCCTTAACTCATTTCCCTGTGGAGGCAGAAATCATAATGTTAAATCCATATCGAGAGTCTGACAGAGTATCAGGCCTAAAGTAGAAAATCGCATTTTGGGAAAGTTTTATTTTTGTGAGCCATAAATGATGCCAAAACGAGGGACGGATGTTAATAAATGTCCCATCCTACAGAACTGGGGAGGTTCATTCACTGGCACGAAATCCACCCTATCTACTCCATTAAGGCTGAGCAGGTTTCATCTCATTTCACCTAATAGGAAATATCGCCACCATCCCATGATACATTTCTGTCTGGATGGGAGTGATGGCAAGATGACAATGCTGTTATCAATAAAGAAACTGGAGCTTCAGGGAGCACGGCAGTTACCAATAATTTGATCTTAACAAAGGGATTGTTGATGATTATTTATTTATTTTATAATTAGAAATGTCCTCTACATAGCTGCTTTTTGTCAACTTTGAACATGAGATATTCAAAGTTGACAAAAAGAAAGTTTTCCCTTTAAATCCGTACACGCTACAACCACAATGTGCCACTGTCATACACCGTGCACGCGCATTTAAGTGACGAACGTGGGAGCATTTACACAACGTGAGCATTTTCTGGAAAAAAATAAAAAATAAAATGCCAGTTTCCTTCCAGCAGCACGTTTATTTAAGGACCATGTTATTTTCTTTCCATCTAATAAACATCTCTCCACGTCTCTCGTGACATTTGACGCAGATGAGCCGAAACGAGACGGAAAGATTCATGGAGATAATCTCCCTACAGTGATTGTGTAATCAAAGTGCAAGTGATTGACAGATAGACGGCTCACATTGTGTTTGCCACCACCTATTTGTACCGTGCACGCGTGGGGGGTGGTCACAGGACAGATACATAGATGAATGGCGTATGAAGTACGTATAAACACTAAAGGTGGTCAGCATCAGTTTCTATGGAAACGCAACAACTCATAATGGCCTTGATTCGATGACACCTCACCACTGGTATTGATCATGACGCTGGATGGATGGATGGATGGATAGATGGAGAGAGTTTTAAGGAGATTGAGGGAAGGGTGGAGCTAAAATAGTAAATGGACCACAGGGAGCCCCCTGTCGTTACCCTGGAAACATGTTAGCAGGCCAAGCAGCCTCCCGTTAAGACACAGGTGACAGAAACACGACAGCTAGGCAGTGGATACGGTTTTTAAGACGTTTATCCACACAGCAAAACTTGATTGAAGTTGTCAGTTTTTATGAATTTCCTCAATCAGGCATGTCGTACGTAAAAAAAAAATAAAATCAAACATCCCTCTGACTTGTAAATTCAAAAACAAGCAATAGGCCTACAAAGACATACCCAGGCCAAGTGATAGTAAGAATGAATCAATCACTAGCGCCGTTTTCCTAATTTGTAAAGAATATACTAGCAATTCAGCAACATTATTTGGCCTCTCAGTTCTCAGCTCTAATTGTGAGTTTCCTTATTGTGGCTGCCATGCCTCTTCTACATCTGACCCATACTGCTAATTGGTATTCAGCTTTATATGAGTCATTTGTGTGACTGCTTATGTAAGTGTTGTTCACACCCGTTACTCCTTACATTAAACTGCCGGTGCATTCAAACGTAGCACGACACAGGGAAAAAAAATATATAAAAGTGTTCGACCACGTCACCAGCTACACCCCGACAAAGACAAGACGACCAGAATTTAGACGGATATATCAGACGTATCAGTCAAATGAGGCACTCTAATGCCTCGCCACGAAGGCTGGCCAGGCGCAGTCCAGCTAAAGATCCTCAAAGTAAGCGCACGGAAAAGCAAAGATGTGGAGGAGCACGTGTAGCTGATGCTCCCTGTGTCAGTAAACACTCCATCTCATCTGCAGTCAGCAGAGACACTTGTCTGCCTGCACTGTCTGGCTGTCTCACAGACACACAAACACACACACACACACACACACACACACACACACGAGAACACTTTTTCAACTGAAGGTGAGGATCCATTGAGCCAGCTTCTCTCATTTCTTCACAGCAATACAGATTCACTCTCAGAGCAACTACAAACTCAGCACTGCACTCAATAAGGCGGCACAACCCAATGCACGCTCTTTGACTGATTGCAGATTGAATCATGTCTGACTTAACATTTCCTCTTTTCTGACAGAGGACGTGTAGGTTTTGCTACTCTCAAACACCAGTGCAAAAATAAATAAATAAATGCTTCAGCGAGGGGAAGTTGAAATGGGGTGAGGGTGACAGGTTTTTCTCTTTTTCGCCTCCCCTCTGGGCGATGCAGTCTGCTGGCTGGGTCTGCAGAGAGAGAGGAGAGGAGAGGAAAGAGGAGGCAGGATGGCGGTAGAGGAGAGTCAGCCCAGCCTGACTCATCTGCTTGCTGCTGCATTGACGAGAAAAACTCCAGTCAGGTGATGTAAGAGCCACGAGAAAGAAAGAGAGATAGAAATAAAGATAGGAGAAATGACAGAAGTAAGAGGAAGAGGGGGCGGGGGGTGCAAAGGACAGGGAGGAGGAGAGGAACAAACAAAACCTAGCAAGGAGTACGGTTTTAAAATGTGCACCGGCACGCCACACTGCGGCTGCGGTGTCCAAGCTGGGGATGCGCTGCCGATCCCCACCTCCGGCATCCTCACACCCTGATTTCTCCCCTCCTCCCTCCCACAGACCTCTCGCAGCTCTGCTGTCTGCAAATCTCTCCGACTCCTCGGAGAGGCATGGATAAAAAGACAAAGACACAGCATGCCCCGTGCTTCTTTAGGTGGTCTGAAAACTCATGCAGGCAGCGGATGGCAGCACCAGCTGTAAATCAGGACAGACAGTGCCAGGAATGAGAGGAGAGGCTTGAGTTTTCTCAGTTCAGATAAGGTTGACTGTAGCAGACCCAAGCCACAGAGGTGGACAATGTACCCCAAACAAGGTTGAAATTGGAGTTCTAGGTGCAGAGGGCTAATAGATTTCTTGTCTGTGTTCCTTTCTCCCACAACAGAGGGATTGTCTTTTGTAAACTGTGGAGATCAAGTACACTGTGATACAGCTCAGTTTCCCCACTGGACTTGTGAGTTCAACAACTTTCAAACTGAAACTCTACCTTCTACTGCTGCATCTGATCATGTACAGTGTAAATGCAAGAGTTGCTGGTTATCTAATGAAAATGTCTGTTGTCTCTGTGGTGAACAAGCTTAACGTCAGAGCCTTCTGTAATGTAATACATATCCATATCAGTGTGTTTTGCAAGGTTTCTTCATCAAGAGTCTTACTTCATAAATAGGAAAACAATAAATAAATCACATGCAGTCACATTAGCGTTTTAACAATACAAACAGGAACATAGGGGGTTACAAATGGTCTGTAGCTGATGATACCGAGATCATGCCATCTGTATTTTTCTGAGAATATTTTTTAACTCGTGATCTAATGAACTCCGGATAGGCCTGGATGGGCTTAAATTAGCATTGCTGCTACCACAGAGTGAATATAAGGTACTTACTGCTAATAGGCCCTGCTAATTTATGTTTATTGGGTGGTGTTAAATAAAGTTGGGGTTATGCAAATTTCTATCTACATCTTCCTTCTTCATTCTGACTTTTACCCCTGTGGGTTATGAAATGTCTATATGCAACTCTGCAGGTTTGCGTCGAGGGCCTAGAGTCTACAAACCGTTCGTGCATCTGACGATACCGTGCAAGAGACGCCAGCATCACGAGACACTCTGCAATGTTTCCGAGCTGCAGTTCCACAACACTTTAAACGCTTTTACCCAACAAACAAGCACATCAGCAAAACAAATTATGCCCACATGTGAGAGCAATTGGTGAGACCAGTTCAGGGAAATACAAGACTTGCAGTGTAAACAAGCGTCAGTGAAAGGTCTGCTCAGCAAAGGCCCGATTGTCTTATTTGCAGCCGTAAAGAACTGATTGTGTTTATTCAAGGGCCAGCATGTAAGATTCTGGGGGCTCTATTAGTAGAAATGGTGTTTTCATTTTCTAAATAACCTTAGAATGAGCCCCTCAAACGGGGCACATCCACAATGATGCATGACTATGTTTCTACAGTAGCCCAGAATAGACTAAATAACAGTGGCTCTGTAGGGGGCCTTTCACATTTCACTCTGAACTGGCTGTCAAAGATTCTCCCGGCTTTTAACTGCAACCTTACTGCGAGGTGTCACTTAAATCTGCCTCCAAGAAGGCCACAGCGTTGAAGGTAGGTTGGCTGGCGTGCGAGAGTGTCTCACTGGAACTAAAGAACACAAAGTGGGATGATACGAGAAACACATGCTAGATCTCTTGCTAGGTATGTTTGTCTTTCTTAGTCAATCGGTTCAACACCTGGGATCAGCTAGTTGACTAAAGATGGCCGTGTGCTTGTCATTTTGCACTGTCGTAGGCCAAAACCATCACTTAAATAAATGAATTCAAATGCTGCAGTATATGACAGAAGAACTAGGATTACAACAAGGCTCTGCTGTCCTTCGTGTTTAGCGCTAATTAGCAACTGTTAGCATGCTTACGTGTTAAATTATCACAGTGGACATCTAAACATGAGCAAGTTGCAAGGTCGTCACTGTGTGCACGTCAGCACACTGACATTACTGCATAGCTGAAGGACCACTGTACCTAGATAAAGCCTCGCAAGGCTGCTAGCTAGGCTCTTGCTCTCGTTCCTTGGTGGAGTAAAATGCAGCTGTGAACGTGAATGCCGTTTTGCAGCTCTAACATCGATGTGACTACATTTCAAAAGTCAAAAGCCAGTCTCAACAAAATCCAAGTCCTTATTTAGTGCAAGACCCCTGAAATAATACTCAAAAGTGTTTCTATTATTTTGTCCACCGGCTGTTTGCATCAGCAAAATAATAATAAAAAAAAGGCTCGAGGCAGTCAGTCCCAACACAAATTGCAATTTATATAATTCATGCTCTTGCTCGTCATGTGCCTCCCTGAGCACAAGTGACTTAACTCACATGCAATCCGATTCAAGTAACACGCTATGAACTGTGTCAAAACACTGTTCACACTGACAATTAATCTCTTTCATTCGGGCCCTCAGACACATGAGACTCTGAAGTCAGGACCTCAAGACATTTTCCGCGATGAAACAAAGAAATGAAAGAAAATCTCTTACTTTAGGATGATGAAATTTTAAGTTTTTTTTTTTTTTTCATCAAAGATAAATAACCTTTCAAGAGCCACATGCACCAGGTAATTTAGCTTGTTTCAAGGTAACTGGTATTGATTTGGCTTAGCCGGTCTATTTTCTAGCTGACAAAGGCGTGGGGTAGTAATTTAAAGCATCTAGAAATAATTGCTTGTATAATGTTAGGCCTAAATCTAAGCATTCATTTTCAAATTAGTTTTGAACTTTGGTTTTGTAGGGGCAAGATTCTTTTTTGCCATTTCTATGTGAAGAGTTCTTGCAATGAAAGTGTTTTTCTTTTTTTCTTTTTTACAAGATGTCTCTCTCTCTCTCCACTGCTGCCACTTGGAGCTAAAGAATTCAGCAAACACCGTGCTCCACGTCTGAAAGCATTTCTACACAGGTTACACAGACTTCCTGTGCCCAGTCACGGCCAGACCAGACAAACAACAAGTGCTAATCCCTCATCACCATGGAAACAAAAGCATAATTCTTCCCTAACAGACACCTGACTGATGGATCGAGGTGAGTGAGGGCAAGGAGAGGCTCCTCAGTACAAGTCCATGTAGTAGTAACAAAACATTTTCAACAAATAGATGTTCACGCAAATCTTTTTTTTTTTTCTTTTTTTTTTGGTATTACATGAAAAGTTCAGAAATTGCAAAAGAACTCCAAAAGGCTCCTGATTTGGATTTCCAACTTTCTGACTTGACTCAGGATGCCCGGTCAGCCAAAGGTCAAACTCTAACTCTCCGCCCGTCTGTCTGTCTGTCTCCCTGCCACGCTCCATCCAAAAAACCCAAGCCACAGTCCACCATGACTCCCATCAGCAGACAGACGACCAGGGAAAACCCTGCAGGATGAGCTCACACAGGGACAGCCAGCATGGCACTGCATGCCTGGAGTGTGTGTGTGTATGCGCGTGTGTCTACATGTGTGCATGTGATGCGCTTAGCATTGAGAGGGTGGTAATCTGTAAATCTGCTTTGCCTTGGGCAGGTGGTGTGAAACTTGGCGAGCAAGAAAGAGAGGGAGAGACAGACGATCAGAAAGACAGACAGCGTGTGAATGACAGGGATGAGTGTGAAAGAGAGGGAGGAGAAAAAAAAGAAACCCTGTGAGAGTGGTTTATATTACATAACTGGCTTTGTTCAATCGCCCGTAAACAACGAGATGTGCTTACATGTACATACACATGACGGCAAATAACACAAATCTATTCAAAGAACTAGAATAAACACTAGTCTAATTGTGTGAGAGATGATTTTTGTCTCAATGTCAACAAATCCCATGAAACGCCTTCGATGAACTGATCCTATTTAAAAGCATTGTCTGTGTGGCCGAGCCTTGTATTGTCTTATATTAACATTTCTCCACTGCTGCTTAAAAAGCATTAAAACCGGATGACTGGCTGACATGTTCTCACATTATAACGGCCACTGTAGTTCATTTTAAGTCACCGTCAATCACAGGTCAATCAAATGTGCACACTTGTTTGAGTGTCCCCGCCTTAGATATAAAACAAACTCCTGTGTAATGCTGGCAAATAGTATCTGCATGCATCCTCCATCACCCGAGTCATCTTCAGGACAAGTGGGAGCTCAAACATTCACAAAGCGTCTCTTATCTGTCAGCCAAAACAAGTGAAGTGCAGGGTTAGGAGGCAACGCGTCTCTGTATTGCGAGCTCAGATCTTGCCCTCGCTGCCTAACCAGCACCCCTTGGCATGATCCAGACAAACACGGAGCAGGGGCCTGGGTGGAAACGAGGGGAGCGAGAGATGGAGAAAATAACTTGGGCGGGCAGACAGAATGAGATAGACTGAGACAAAGCATAGAGGAAGCAAAGGAGGAAGAGAGAGAGGCAACGAGCGGACAGGGGAGTGAGAGTAAGGAGGGAGGGAGGGAGGGAGGGAGGGAGGGAGTGAGGCAGAACGTGATGGTCCACGTGACGCTGGATCAGCCACTGCAGGCTGTTACGTAAGCGCACCCCCTGCCCTGTCTCCTCATGGACTGAGCAGACTCTGCTTCTCTCCAATCCCTCACCCTGCAGCCGCTGCCCACTTTTTTTTCCCTTCCACTCACATGGCTCCTCACATGGCTGCCTCCCCCCGCCACCCCCCCACCCCCAATGACTCTCCCTCCATCTCTTTCTCTCACTCTCCTCCACCCACTCACTGCACCCCAGGGGAGCCACCAACCTCTGCTGCCTATGCTGTCACTCTGTCTCTCTCCTTCTGTTTTTGTCTGTCTGCCTCTCCTTCTCTCATTATTTCCATCAATCGCTTTTCTTCTCCCGCCCTCTCTCTCTCTCCCTCCCTCGCCCTGTCTCTCTCTCTCTCGTGCAGCGAGGCTGCAGCTCCACACTCAGGGCTTCAGGGATATGACAAAGAGACGCCACAAATACATGCTCGAGCACACTCATGCACACCTACACAAACTGACATTTCACATATCGTTACTGCACTGTCTGGCTTCTCGAATGCGCCAAGCTGCTTTTAAAAAAGTGACTGTTTTTCCCACTTTGAATTGCTCTGATCTTGCTCCACACAACTGTTGAATCATTTGCCTTTCGGAAAGAAAAAAACAAAAAAAAAACAGCTTGGCTGGCTGAGACAAGACGCAAACACAAACAGGGAAAACAAAACTCTGACTCCTCCAGCAGCTGTAAGTGACACTGGTTGCCACGCACTATTTTGAGAAAGGCAGTCTTGACAGTATCGCTAATGCAATTACACTGGCAGAGAAGGTTAAGGCACATGCATACTCATTCATTTTAATAAGCCGTGCACTGGTGCAACAAACACAACCTTTAGCAGCACGACACTGGGAGCCAATATTTATCATATCAGCATGAAATTCCATATTGTTAGAGTACGGGGCGCGTGATAGTACTCGTCGTGACAGCTGAGCTCCGATCAATGTAAAACCAAGGACAAGTCTTGTTAACGTTTCTCGTGCGCACTAAAGTTTTTGACTGAAGCAGCAGTTTCAGTGTGGATTTCACGGTGACACGTCCTCTCACCTGGAACCAACTCTCCCAAAATCTGATTACAGACTTTCTCGGCCCTCACCTTCCACTACCCCGGTGAGCGCGCACACAGCCGACTCCTCGAGTCTCCTCTAACAACTCTTGTCATTCACTTTTCAGGCGTCTGGCCGAGAGGGGGTACAGCAGGACACGGGCTCCTGTACCCCCCGCTCACTGCAGTATTGATTTGTTTGTTCACTGGTTGCCCTCATCCTCCTCCTCCTCCTTCTCCACCTCCTCCTCCTTTCCTTACTTCCTCCTTCCTATTCTCCCTCTCAGTGTGAGTGTGTCCTCAAGTGCCTTCCTGGCTTATGTAACATAGAAAGGCCCGCAGCATACTGATGAAGGGGAGTCTGGGCTCTGGGCCGACAGACCTGGGAGAAAACAAGGACTCCGCTGCACTGCTGATAGGACTACGGCACTGCTGGCACACGAACACAAGGCTAAATCAACTGTAAACACTTAGCGAGCAATAGTTCCACCTAATGAACGTGTTTTGAACGCAGCAGTGATTAGGAGACACTAAAACCATTTTCTTGGAGAATCTCCTTTTACGTCTAAAATGGCAAATCATTTCCTGGAGGGTCAGGTACTCACGGACTCCTGAAAGCATTCCTTCTTGTCCAGCATCTCTCTGAGTGTCTGCAGGATCTTGATACACAGCTTTTCCTCTTTGTCCATAAGCTTCTTGGTGTGTTTGATTAGCCTGGCAGAGCAACAAGAGAGACGGTGTATCTTTTACAGATGTTTCCTGCTAATGCAGTCACTGGGTCGTGAAACAAAACAACACCTTATTGATCTCCACAGGTAAAATCTCCTCAGAGCAACCGTGAAAGTTAAAAGACATATTTACACATACCCAGATACAATATTTAGTTGATATATTACTTTTCCTGTACTGTACTCACCTCCTGAATAAGTTCAACAATAACCTAACAGTCGTGGAGAAGTGCAGATTTAAGTTGGTTTTGTTTTGTTTTTTGACCTGCCAGCGAACTTAGCACCATTTGAATACGTCAAAAACTCCACTATATCGGCCATGCTGCTAATCTTCCCCGTCACCAGACCAGCGCTTTAATATGCGGCCTCCAGGCCTTCAATAACAGGAGATGTGCACTTTGTTCTCGACACATCTACTTACTTGGACATGAAAGCTCCACTCTCACAGCGTAACCGAGCGGCCTCTGGAAACAGGAGCTCAGGGCTGTGAAGGACGTCTACCAGCACAGAAAATTCTGCTTGAACCTTCGGACTGAACTGCTCCTCCAGACAGGATACAACCCCCTGCAGAGAGGCAAGCATAAAAGATGCTGCTAGTACTACTACTGTAATTTTGTTCGGACATTCATGTTCTCTTGTAGGGAAAGAAAGTCATAATTTTGACTTTGTTCTCTGATTTTTTACATTTTTTTTCCTCATGCTGCATCCACGCTAGCAGCAAAACGGTAGAGGCTGAACTTATCTCTCAAAGTTGGCTATATGAAGTGACAAACCGATCTTAAACTAAGTGGCCAGCGTGATGCTCTACTCTGAAAACTTCAACCAGTCATATGGGTTTGTTTCACCAGTTTTCTAACAACACAAGAATAAGTAAAAATAAGAATAAAAAGAGCACCTGCAGCTTCTCAATGATGTTCTTGTAGTCCGGGCCCCCCAGAGGCTCCTTCCGAGGCCGCGTGCGGGCGGAGATCCTCCAGTCTTTGGCTGCCCGCTGCACCATGTTGCTGTGGACCTTCAGGGACAACGTGTTGACCTGACTGTCCAGATCAACTGGGATGGCTATGGCCCGTGCCTTAGCTGGGGAAAGATGGTGTCAGGCAAGATGTCGGTGTGAGTCTAACTGTGACATAACCTGATATCAAAGTGTATGAAAAAGATTTTAGAATATTTAATAGTTTATTGATGTTGTGTATTTTTGTTCTCGGGCATGGCTTATTATGAGATATTTTTACACTTGGCGAAGGTTGTCTGGCACCTCAGGGATGCAAGCCTAGTGTTTCTGTGTTTGGTTGATGCAGTCTGCTTCCTAAGGAGGGGATCAGCCCATTTAAAGCAGCTATGTCAGCATTTAGAGACGAAACATCCTTAAAGAAGTTTTAGTGAATTAACCCTTATTCCTGACTAAATGCTGGTGCAACTTTAACATAATCAATACATGTACTGTTATATATTAATTGACATTTTAAAAATATGTTTAAAAGGTCCCCGTCAGTTCTGGAGAAGTGGAGAAGCAACACATACCCACGTCAGCCAGTGTTTTGATGCAGCTCTCAATGTTAGTCTTCTGAGCCGAGTTGATCCAGGTGCAGTTGTATAACCTAAAAGCCGACTGGAGCAGCTTGATGAAGACGGACTGGTTTGTCTGAGAAAAGAGAAGAGAGAGCAGCGGAGGCTGTTTTTTGAAAGTGCATAAGTGCAGAGAAATATCCAGATAGGAACACTTCAATGCTGCCTCTGACAGCAGACATTAGGACAGATAGCATAAAACACCTCAAGCAGCTACTCAAGGTTCAAATGTCAGCAATGAAACAAGAGGGTCCCAGGTGAATATGCAGTGAATCCTGCTGTTAAATACTTCTCAGATGTAAAGCAGCAAAAAGTTGTCAAAGGAGTTGGACATGCTCTGAACAAGCACATTTTTTAAGTAATGTGGCACATGTCTCCGACTTGTCAGTGGTGAAAAAACAATACCTGCAGGTTGGAGTGATTGACGGAGAACGGTGAGCTGAAGAAACCCTTGACAATGGCCATCACCGTCTCTGTCACATACTTCTCCAGAGCCAGATCCGCGTGGTTACGATCCGTGGTAGTGTTGCACACCTTAAATAGAAAAATAAAGTCGAGGTAAGGCTCTGATCCCTTCTGTCACTCTCTCTGCACATGCACTAGGTGAACAGATTCGGCATATAAGTGAGCCATCGTGTATCTCGAGACACACGGTGCCTCATTAGGGAAGAATAAGGGCTGCATGCGTGACCTTTCAATCTGACAGAGACTTACACTGGACATGTCCACCAGGAAGTTGTCAAAGAGCCTCCAGATGTGGGGGGAGGTGTAAATCTCCTTCATTTCTACTTCTGTGTCCACATAGCAGTGATTCACAAAGTTCACATAGGCAGTTTTCACCTGGGAAATGAAAAATAAGAAATGAGACAAAAGGGTTAATGTTTATTTTACTTAACGCAGCTCAATTTATATCTCCAGTCATCTAGCGGCCACTACCTCCGGGATACAGTTGACGTCTGTGACGACTTTGACAATGTCGTCCAGCGGTAGCAGAGAGTTGCATTTCAGCTCGGTGTAGACATTCTTGCCCTCGGTGCAGGCAGCCAGAAGCTCTACGAGGGTGTTGTGATAAGCCAGAGCTCCATCTTCATCTGTCCGCTCCCGCTCAGAGCCCATCATCTGGAGCAAGACGGAGAACGACGAGCGGTCGTTGTAGAAGACCAGCACGTCCTCGCCACCGTTCACCAGCTTGACACACAAGGAAATGAGGTTTGGGTAAAATAGCGTTAACCAAGAATATTTCTTCCTATACTGCAAAGATATTCACCTTCTACTAGGAACTTTGGAAACGACTGTAAAAATGCTATGTTTAAAATAACAGTTCATAGGAATAACGCTGGTAGGAGAACACGGGAGCTGGTTCTACGTGGGCCTGGATATATTGTTTATCGAGACTAGTTTTAATGTTGCTGCATGGTGCAAAATGAAAATAAATCAATTCTTACCTCTGTCATGACTTTGTCTTGACATTTCTTCACGTACTTCCCATCGGCTTTCACGATGGTCTGCAAGAACTTGAGGTACAGGACGTGTTTTCCATGCGTTTCAATGCAGTGGACAAAATGGTGGACCACGCGGTCGCTGATCTCATTGCACAGCTGGTAGTTGTTCATGAAGATGTGACGCATTGTCTCAGCCTCTAGCAACTGGGGAGGGAGGGGGCGGGTGTTTAGATTAGTTTGGAAGATGATGGAGTGATTTTCATAATGCAAAAATCCGCAAGACATATCAACCAACCCCTGGAGTGAGGAAGAGGTTCAGGTGTTTATGTAGCAGAACTTGATTCTGAGGGTTTCCTCTACAGAAGTTCTGCAGAAATGCATGCGCCAGTTTCATGATCTCATTCATCTTATCATCACTCTGTGGAAGGTCAGAAGCAAACAAATAAAAATAAATATAATTTGAGAGTCCAACACAGCAGATTTAAGTCATCCAGTCAGTGCATGTCCCTCACCTTCTCATAGGGGATCTGCAGTAGGTCCAGCACCACAGTATGAGCTCCCATGTTCTTCAGCAGCCTCTGCTGCTGCTGCACGCGGCTCTTTTTACTGGTGTAACACAGCTTGCTGAGCCTCACTAGGATCTAAAGATGAGACGCAAATCATTTAGAGATGCACGGCAGTGACAACTAAACAAGAATGAATGAAAGATGAGCAGCTCACCTCTCTGACTATGTTATAGTTGTTCGCCTTGTTACTGTCAATCTGAGGTTTATTATCACCGTCCTGCACTGGACTCAGAACAACCTCCTGACAAGGGACACACGTGAAGAAAGACCACTTAGTGTTATTACTCGGTTCAATTTTTTTAACTGTTGATACTGCAAAATAAAGCTACACAGTCCTCATCTTGAATATGCTGTATAACAAGCTCTAAGTTCAGACCCTAGGAGATAAAGTGAGAGAAAACAGGTCGTTCATGAGTCCTTTTCATTGAGTTAGTAGAACAATAAAGACATACAGACTTTATATGTTACCTAATAAATGCAGGTTCCTGTGCCTTATCTCTAAGTGTTAAACTAAAAATCAGTTACCAGTGTGTGCTTCCATCAGCTTAGCAAAACAACAGCAACAAACTAAGGATCCATTTACAGTGCAGCAGCATGACTGATGGGACGTTTAACACAAACATAATAACTTCCCATAGAGCTGTAAATATGAAGTGTTAACTTCACTTTTAGATGCTAAACGTTTTGCTATTAAACGTCAGAAGAGCACCTCAATGTTCGGTTCTTTGCCCTGCCTGACCCCGAGGTCTTCACCGCTGTAGACTACGCTCTTCTCCACCCAGAGCTCTGACTTCTCGACAGTCAGACGCAGCTGGTCCAGGTCTGCCTTGATCTGCTTGTAGTTCTCCACATCCTGCTCCGACACCAGCAGCTGGACCTGAAACGCACAAACAGAAACACCGGAAAATAAACCAGAGATTTTAAAACAAATGCACATCTGTGCGATGTTCAAACAGAAATATGTGCAGTTTTTCACTCCAGAACTGGGAAATAACTCTGTCCAAAAGCGTCTGTTGGCTCTCCTAATCCAAACTGATTACATCAAGTCAAAAATCACTTAAACCAGGGAGTGCCTCGTGCCACGCTCAATCAGCTCACTCAAGTGTCAAACGTAACTGTGGCATTGCTAACCTGCTTGAAGGCCTGCAGCACCTCAGCTCTCTGACTGAAGTGTTTGAAGATGAGCTGCAGCGAGCCAGACACCAGCGGGGGGTAATCTTGCATGATTAGATGGATCAGAACCCTCAAAAACGTCCGGCCACCCTCATCGTCCAGCTCCACCGCACTTAGCTCAGAGCTGAAATCATACACGGTTCATATCTTTTAAGTTACTCTGGGTGAATGTTTTGTATTAAAACCTCTGCTCGATGAAGTATGTTACCATACCTTCCTGCAAACATGCTCTCTGCTTTTGTTGTAATCTCGTCAATATCCGGTTCAGAAGCTGAAGAAGAAATACAAGTAACAGGATCGGTTTAGAAAGCCAGGCTGTAAAGATAAACACCTAACATTAAAATAAGTCTTCTGTGGGTCAGACAAAAAAAGAGTCTCACGGGTTATTATAGGCATGTCAGCCAGAGAGACAGAGTTGTCTGTTAATGTCCTGTCCCCAAACTCTTTCTTGTAGATGGACAATAAGTACGTGATCCTGTAATCCAGCCTCACACTCAGGATGAACTGGCAGGGAGACAGAAAGCACACAAAAGGAAATCAGACACCGCAATCAAACCGGTGAATAGTGAAAAACAGCACGCCAGATACGACCACAACATCATCTTTGGCAGCGGTGCTCACTTGCAGGATCTCAATGATCTTCAGCTTGGTGTCCATGACCATGACGTCCTCATTGTCTGGCATGAAGTGTCCTTTCCTGTACCGCAGGGAGGGAGGAGAGTCGGGGAGGCTGTGCGGCACACCTCGACTCATCACCATCTGAGTCATCATTTCGCCAACGCCGTGGATTGTTCGCAGGACATTGTTGCCTAAAGTAAACATCCATATTCACACATTTTTTCATTGTGATGTGCATATTATAAGCCATGATATAAATGTTTGAGTTTCCTCTGCTTTTTTATTCACGACTAAGAGCAGATCTGCGTTCGGTCTGCTGTTTTTTTTTGATCAGAAACTATCCTAACTATCCTCTGCTCAGGCCTCCTTAAAGCTGAATTAAATGTATGTTGCTTATGCAGTTTCACCGAACTAACCAGCTTCTGGGGTCTTGCTGAGCTTGTTCATGAAGGACAGTGGGTGCTGGACAAAATCCAGGATAGCCAGAAGGGTGCGTGTGAGACGAAGCAGCTCACTAAAGCTATAGAAACCAAAGTACACCAGGTTTCGAGCCAGATTCACCACCTGAAAAAGAGAAACAAAACCCAGAACTTATCAATACAACTACAGGGGACAGAGGTGCTACGTCCTTTCGCATTCTTGTTTGATTTTTATTTTACCTCTAGTGTGAGTTCATTCTTATCTTTATCCCCAAATGGAAAAGATTGGCTGACCACGTCTTTAAGGTACTCTTCCACAAACTCCATGGTGGGAGCGAACTTCCTCTTCATCTCCTCTCTTGAGGTGTCAGTCGACTCATACTCGAACCTGTGGAAACAATCCACATCTAGTCGCGACAATTCGAAAGGTACACTGGTGTGTAATCGAGTAAAACACGGACGCTCACTCATTGATGGTGATCTTGGAAGGAATCTCGGTCCAGAGGCGGGCGTAGCGCACGGGAACCACAGACTCCTGCGGGTCACGGTCCACGTGCATGTGCAGCATGAGGCGGCAGAAGGACGCTCGGAGGTTGTAGGGGAGGCAGTCGTCGAACATGGAGCGCAGGATCAGATCGACGGGCAGCTGACTGGAGATCTGGTTGATGGCTAGATACTGGCGGTCGAGGCACATCTTAGCAAACAAGTTGAGCTGATACCTGCAGAGGAGGCGACGAACGTTTAAATAAGGGGGCAGAAAAGATGCTTCCTGCACATTGGGTGGACTAAAAGCGAGCGTGCCACCATCACCTGTAGTAGGTGATGATATCTGCATCCATCTTGTTGTTGCCCTTAGAGTCTTGGGCCAGGTGGCGGATGGATTTGCCGTGGGGCTCCTTGTGGCTGTCGATCCAGTAAAGCCAAACCTCCTCCTCGTCCACGTCATCCTGCATCAGAGAGGGCTCGAGGGTGGTATCGGTGTTAGAGATGAGTCTAGGGGAGAGGGGTGAGTGTGACAAAAACCAGTTACTAGAAAAAAAAAGATCTCTGATGTGATCTATTGCACAAGAGGCAGATAGTTTATGGGGGAGCAAGAACTCTCTCGCATGCCGTGGAGAGTATGCGCATGTTTAAACATGTTTTTAAAAAGAACGCCTGAAATATGACAGGATCAAGCAGGATGTTTTAAATATAGATGCCAGAGGGTGTGACTCACTTGGTCTGGATGAGGATATCTGCGTTGGAGGGATTCAGCATGAATTTACAGATAAGCTCCTGTGTGACGGGGATGGCGGTCTTGTTGGACACGCAGAGATCAGAGAGATAATCCAGGAATCTGAAAACAGACAATGATTTAACTACACAAGGTTTGTAGGAATATATGTACCTGTGATCATGCATTTACGAGTAACACCAGAAAATGTGTTGTGTTAATGAGTATGTCAATTAATCATTAGACTTTTCTTGTCTTTTTTTATTAAATTGTCCCCTTGAGAGGTGCCTATGTCTGACCTGGGTTCTCTGTTGCGCCTCAGCAGGTTGACAAACGTCTCGATCTCTTTGGCTGTGATGTGTTTTTCCAGCAGCTTGCGGTTGTTGTGCAGGAGTGCAGTGATTGTGTCCTCAGCCAAAATCTCATACCCAATCTGAGACTGCATGATTGAGAACTTTTTGGCTATATATTCCTTTACGGCAAAAAGGGAAAAAAGTCAAAAAGTAACCATGGGTTAGAAAGAGCTTGTTGAACTAGAAAACTTCCCAGATTCACATTCATGAAGTTACCCAGTTACACTTGAGAGCTGCCTGTCACATCCACACCCTGATAGTAACCATTATTTATAAGCAGTTGGTGATTATACAACGACTGTGGCTGGGAGTCATTTAATCAAGAGTTTGGGGTCCTTAAGTCTGGACTATGGACAATTATTTTAATTAACTGATTAATAATTTAACTTATAAAATGTCAAAAATAATGACAAGGACACTTAAAGCCCAATGAGGCTGTGCATTTTCATTGCTGACTTGGCCAAAAAACAAATATTCATTTGTAATGTTAGGAAAGTGATCAAACGTGCATATTTTATTTTAATTTCTTGAAACAAGTTCTGCTGTTTTAATTATGTCATTAACAGGTGAACGGACCAGAAGGAAAGGAAGTGAGGTTAAATAAACCAGTGTCCCCTAGAAAGGTTTTGTCTGCTTGCTTCTTTTTTTTATTCTATTTTTGCATTGAACTATATTAAAAAGCCATAGCAGCAGCAGAACAAGAAGTTCAATGACTAAGCTGAAAATCAGTTGTGCAAAAGTATCGGTCTATAGTTTATAGCTAGCAAGAGCTGGTACAAGAGCTGGTAAGAGCTGGAGTGACCAAGAAGACATGAGCAGAAAAATGATAGACAGATTAAATTGATGCATTTTAGTCATTATCACAAAAACCTTTTGATTCAAATAAGAAAATGTGTTTATTTATGTCACCACAACCTAGTCTCCACCATCTACTTCACTTTAAGTCTGTCCGGACCCATGTTATATGTGCATGTAAGATGTTGAAGGACACACATCGAATCAAAGTGCTTTCACAGAACATTATGACCCCCCTTTGTCTTTTTGGACATAAAGTGTCATCACAGTATCGTAACTTAAACCTGTGAGATTTGCTCCAAATATTAACATAATTAGCATTAGCATTTTACGCTGACATATTGACATATCTTTGAACACCAAACTCTAATATCTTCCTCCTTAAATCCAACTAAACATCTGCGCTTAATATTTTCAAATTTCGTCACGGTGCTCCTGAGATTGTCTCCACGAGGATTGGATAGGCAAGTTGAAGTACTGATGACTAAAAAAATATACACACTTGTCATAAATTATTTATGTTGACCCGCTAATTACTTAAAAGACCACTAGAAAACTACTTTGACTACTTGATTAGGAGCATTACAATAGATTATTCCAGATCGACGGACAGAATCTGAACCTATAAGCTTCTTATCCTTAACTACCTCCCATCCTAGATAATGAACATGTTAATGGACCCAATGACAACTCAATGAACAGTAAGTATTACACTTATATAGAGGCTGAAAACATGCCTGGTTCTTGCGATAGTCCTGTTGCGAGTGTCGTAGCACCCTGTAGCAGAGTCTAAACATGTACTTGAAGTGAGCATAGCGCTGGTCTCCCAAATCCTCCAACCTCAGCATCTGACCTTCGCCGTGGTCATCAAACGGAGCCTTCAAGATGCCAAATATCTGGAGGAACAGAAACCCACATGTGTTTATTAAAACCTAGCCGAGCACTTGCAGACTATAGCAGGCTACTACTGTGGTACAATATGCATTAGGCCCACTTGTCACACTTCAGACCAATCAGGATTTGTTCCCAAATTAACTTCTTATATATTTTTACTCAGTCTGACCTGAGCGAGGATGTTTTGTTCCCTCATGAGTTTCTGCCTCTCCCGGTTGGGTGTAGAGGTGACCACAGACAGAACGTCCTGTCCGTTATTTGGTACCACACACACAAAGAAAACAAGGTCTTCCAGAAGCTTAGTCACAAACCTGAAATATACATGTGAAGGCATAAAATAAACCATTAAGTATGCACACAATCTGGTGGGACATCTGTGTCACCGTGCTCTAATCTCTGTACCTCCTCTCGTTCTGAGCGATGTTGGCATACTGGAGCTTCCTCACGGTGGACTCCAACACCTTGCTGGCATCGTTAGCGAAGTCCAAGTCTCTGACCTCAGACAGGGGAACAGATACGATGGCAAAAGCCTCTTTGTCTTCTTTAGTGGGACAGGTGCCAATCTATTGGGACGGACAAAAAAAGTTTGCTGGAATACATTTGTGCTTGTTTTACTTGTGTGAGTTTGTGATTGTTGTGTGTGTTTCTGTAGACCTTGAGCATAACCGGACGCTCTTCATCTGCATCGATGGGGACGTTGGTGCTGGTCACCCACGTGTTGGTGCACAAGTGCCTGAGTCTCACGTAGGAGTTTCTGAGGAAGGATGGGGAAAAAATGAGTTTATAAGAGTTTTAATTGACTATATTGTTTTTTGGTGCTGTTACCAAATTGAAAATGATCCATATTTGTAAAGTTGGAGTCAGACTACAGGCTTTTATACTCCTCCAATCTGGATTGCCAACGGCCAATCGAGTTTTAAGGAGAAGAAGAAGAACCTCTATACCGAGCTAGGTCATGATTGGAAGGATAAATATGGGAATAAATCAGCCTGAAACTTCTGAAGTCTAAGTCCAGCCTAGCAAATAACTTATATATCTATTCTTTTTTGACTTTGAGGATTTTTAATTCTTGACAACTCTTCCACGGATTGCCTTTTACTTTTTTTGTATCACACACTTAAGGAGAAACTTCACAGCATGCACAATTGGGAGATAAATTAGAACAACGTGCAAGATCAAGGAGCACTGAACGCACCACCTCAAGTGGTTAAGGACCGAAATGGTGCTGCGCTTGGAGCCAGCAGGTGGCAGTAATGCACGTGCAACCTGGTTTGCCACTGACAAATCAAGATAAAAGAAGAAGACGACCGTCTATACTGATCTAGAGCAAGATTAGATGGGTGTTAGTTCCGTATCTATTCTTAAAATGGCTCTTGTTTGGCTTTGGGGGGGACACTAGAAGCACAGTGTTGAAGCATGAACATTTGTATTGACTGTGATGGTCCCCAGATGATAAAGCCTTCAGACTCTGGTGATTCCCTCATCACTCATCTTGGCCCACAATCAAGTTAACATTTCTAATTCTTGACAACTCCTCCATGGATTGACACTTTTGTACATGCATGAAATCCAGTTCATGTCCTACTCTCGGGTTGAGTCATACTAACTTGTAGTAACTCACTTTCACTTGCTGGGAAATGTATCCAGTAAAAATGGCAGCATATTTCAAATTAAACAACAACAAAAAAATGACACTAACCTGAAGAAATCTCACAGAAGCAGGTGTTTTGGAGCCAAAATAAAGTGACATTATCTCACCCTAATGGCAGATTTTCTGACATGAACTGCTGCCGTGCTCTGTGCTGTGGAAAATCCCTCCTGTGGACACAACTACGGCTAACTTGTTTGTGTTGGTGTAGCCCCCCCACCCCCTTGTGTGAGTGACTGACCTGGGCACAAGACAGTCAGCCCGCTGCAGTGTGGTGGCATCCAACTCAAACAGGGAGGCAATGTCATTCCCATGGGGAACAGAAACCAGGGTGAAAGCAATCTTCTCTGCCGCTTGATGCTTCCTCTTGGAGAACACGGTATCCGTCTCATTCTGCAGCACAAAAAAAAAAGAAAGAAAAAACAGCAATATAGTGGGTGCAGTCTAAAAGTTTATGCGGCACAGATATATACATCATTTATCAATACTCGCGCGGTTAATTTCCATCCCAACAGTCTTTCAACAGTTTATATCATAAAAAAGATGTTTTAGATTGGACATGTGCCAATTAACCACAACTAATTATTACTTTGGTTATTAATTATTGTGGAAATTATATTCCTGGACTGACTAAAGAGGTAACCGATCACATGGGAAATTCAAAGAGGTGTTTTTGACTTTTTTTCTGGCACTGTATGATAAATGATTACTAAAAGGGGAAAAAAAATTGAATTATGAAGTATAAATGTGTATTTTTATACTGTAGCTGGCATCCAAAACATATTTGATACCTATTATGTGGTTACACAGGAAATATCTAGCGAAACAAACGCTTCAGAGATTATTTTTCTGTCCAGTCACTGATTAATTAATATACAGTTTAGTACTGGAGTCGGTGACCGCAGCAGTAAACACTTTGTCTTCACGTACAGCCGGCCCTCTAACAAACCCACCCACACCTAAAAGCAACAATTTTAAACTGCACTGAAGCGGCCCACGTGGACGATATAGATCTCGTTAGATTCTAAAAATTCAGTCACACACAAGTGGAATGATCAGCACGGTACGTGTTAACGAGACTGTGACCGAAAAGCGGAGTGGGGCTGCTTTATCTTTGCACGCATCCTCGTCGAAATACTGATGAATGCAACTGAGGACAGATGGATTTGAGCAAAGCTATACTGTCTCAGCTACACTAGTTACACTAATGAGTTATCAAATTAAGCCGAAGTGTAGCCAGAGAGCCATGACTTCTCTGTGGTCGACTCTGCAGTACGTAGGCTGCTACAGTGTGCAGATGCAGCACATTATGGCGAGGGTTAATTTCACCCGCTGTTCTCTGCATGTCAATGGGAAGCTCCCCAGAGCTGCCTCTACGCCTCAGCTTCTTCTCTATCCTCCCACTCCCCTCCTCCTCCTCCACCCCCCCGCCGCTCTGCTGGTGACTCACTCCACCAGCTTAGCACAGGCGAGTGGAGCAGAGCAGACAGCACGTCTGCCTCCCCTCCATCCCCTCTCGCAGGGCACCCCCACACCCAGACGTTATGTAAGGAGCCCCCTGTGTGTCTGAAATTCAGCATGTGCATGAGAAAGTGTGTGAGGCCAAGAGAGTTTGTGTGCGCTGTGTTGTGTGTGCAGCATTGCCAGAATACAAATGTGCAAGGTAGCAAAGAGCTGAAAGAAATGTCTGGATATAGATTCAGAGTTTGGCAGAGTTCGTGTGCGTGCGTCTGTTGTGAGCACAAGAGAAGCTATTGCATAACCAGAATAGACAGTGACGGACCTAAAGTTTGAACTCAGATCTGCTGAGATAATTGTTCCTTAACTAAACACTCATTGTTTCATAATTACTCAGTTTATCATTAACTCATTTTCTCGTAGCGGAATCCAACTCATCTATGGTGCAAACATGTCATATTATTAATGGTGACAACGTCTGCATGAGATAATGTGAAGTATCTGTAACAGCGAGTGTGACGCCCGAGTCTGAAGTCAGGTTTTGCGGATAAATGTGTTTGTTGGACCTACTCACCTCTCCTTTAGGTTCCACTGTGTTGTCTTTGAATTCAGGGTTCACCTGCGGAGAAATTGACAGCTCAGCGGTCTTAAATCTATAGAAAGCTCTGATGACAGCCCTTTAATTATCATCACCATCACCCAATCTGAACTATTCAGCAGCAAAGGAGGGATGGTGGTGGCCAAAACAATGGGAATACTGCCACCTACAGCACGTAATTTAAAATTCCCTTTGGCTGTGCTCCTGAAAAGTACAGTAGATGATCACAGTTTAGCAGTAAAGGCTGTTAATGCCGTCTAACAGCAAATTAAACACAAACAGCTTCAATATCAAACAGGTGAAAACGGATGCTCTTACGTCACAAGCTGAAGAGAAACTCACCTCCGCTGCGAGGTAATTCCCCGTCGCCAGGTGTTTGAAGCGGAAGAGACTGTTCCACTGGCCGGCTCCACCCCTGCAGGGGTCGTAGTGCACGACCTGCCATGAAGATGCAAAGTAAAGAGCATTATTTTTGCAGAGGCAACGTATTTTTCAAGCATTTCTGGTGGTTTTTCCATCTCTCGCAAGACTGCGGTTTAATGTCAATCTGTGCCTGCCTCCAGAGGACCTGATGTGGACTTTCCTGAGTGAGAATGGCAACACTGCAAGTACATTTGGTTTCTACTAGGCAAAATAATGTCAGATGCTAAGTGAAACAGGGATGCGTGTTTTCGCTTCACGCCGACCAAATTTCCTTCCGTCACTGCAGTGATACAGTGAGTCAGAACGAGAGTCATATTTTAACGTACGCGTAACAGAACTTTTGGCAACGGTGCAGCAATGTGTCAACAGCAGATATGGTAACACTAGCACATTCTGACACAAACAGTAGAGGGAGAACAGGAACTTCGATTTAGTGCAAGCTGATAAAGAGGAACGTGCGGAACAATAGAGGGGATTACAACTAAAGGTTAAAAGAGGCTAAAGGGCAGACGTTAGGGGAAATTAAGGCAGAAATTCATGAGAAACAGGCAGCGATTGGGACAAAATTGCACTCAGAGTGTTGTTTTTTCAGCTTTAGCACAGCAAAGTTGAGGATTTAGGTTAGGTAATGCGTATTGTTGGGGGAAGCCCTGCCCCTTCCAGAGTACAGCACTTCAGTGGTATGGTGGCAGTGAATGGCAAGGCTATTGTTTGATCCTGTTGAGCTGCTGAATTATGCATACAGGGTTTGTCCAAAAGACAAAGTACCATTTAGTTCTGTGCACAAAATACACAGGAGAAGTAAATAACACTGATCATCTTTTGACAATACAGTAGGAACATTTTGGACCTGAACATGTACCACCTGCCTCAGACCAGACCAGGCCACCCCCACCCCAGCACCCATCCCCAGCAGGATGCAGCCCGACACAGGCACACACACAAAAACGGTTTACAACTCAACAAAAAAAAAACACATGAAAAGCAGCACAAGTTGTTGACCTGGCCTCCAAATTCACTAGATCCCAAACTGATCAAGTATCTATGGGATACACTGGAACAAGCCTGATCCACAGAGGCCCCTCCCCATTAACAACAGGCTGTTATCAGACACCACAGGACACCCACAGGAGGCCCATGTCCATTCAGTCATGAGTCAGAACTGTTTTGGAGAGAGATCCATACAATATTAGGTCATAATGTTACGCCTGATCGGTGATCATCTAAGCAACACAGCTTCCAGGAATGAACGACTTATTTTTTCACCATTAACTACTGCACATATTTTATTTTATTTTTTCAAAATAAGTTTGCAGTGTTTCCTGGAAGGGGCGGGACTTCTATGTTTGAGACAAGGTCGTTTCTGCTCAAAAATGGCTCAGGAAGACAATGAATAAACACGACACCTTTCAGTTTCTAAAAATATTAATAAAGAAGCGTCAATGACATTTTAAAAACTTTGCTGCTAAATTTGCTCACTGCAGTCAGCGTCTTACCTCAACCTCCCAGAGGGCCTTGGAGCTGGTGGCTGAGGTGGCGGACTGCCGCAACGTGGTCCTGAGAAAGACATGCTGCTGCTTCTTGTACTCGTCACACGTCAGGAACTTCTCCTGCTCGGCATGAAACAGCCTCACCACGTCTCCCTGACAGAGGACAGAATGCAAACCTCAGACTGCTGCGTGTTATGTTGCTTTAAAGACGGACAAACCGCATGTGGGCCTGTTAAAATCACGCACCGGATAAACATACAATCAAAGAAAGAGCATACCCCCTTCAACACATCGTCCCTGTAGTCGCTAAACTTCATGAACAAGGTGACCTTCCAGCTGGTGTTACAGTTAACAGCATTAACCTGGCGGAGAGAAGATGAAACACAAGACAAATATGGGTTTAATGCAGCCAGAAGTCCATCTAATGTTTTACAACCGATAGGAACAATACAAATAGACCAGTCCCACCTCTTTGCAGCCGAGATTATCTAACAGCTCGATGTTACTGGCGTGAAGAGGCTGTCCGGCATTCACTGGCATTAGCACCACCTTGTCTCCAACCACCACCTTGAAGCCAGTTAGAGACAAAGTCAAACTGCAGCTGGGGACACAGTTTTGTGAAATCCTGCAGTTTTCAAATGGATTAAACAGAAAGTGAAAGTGCATCCATGCAAGAGGTTCATCAAACATCCCCATTTTTTTTGTATTTTATCTAAGGGTGCTGCAGCAACAAACAGCAAAACAGATTAAATCACACTGTAGTGTGATTATAATAATGCAGCATACAAAGGCATGGTGGCTAAACCGTACGCTACCTATTATTGAATCAGTGCCGGTATAATGCATGTAGTAACAGACTTGCACAGTCAAATCTTTCTAATCATAAGCAGCCACACACACAAGCACACTGTGGCTTCAGAAATGGGTCACGCTCTTTTTTTCTTTTTCTTTTTTTAATGCTGTGCTGGACTCTTCAAAAAAAAAAACGCTTTAAATGTAATGAAGCGGTTTCTGTGGCAAGGAGTGAATAGAAAGCAGACGTTATTTAAGCTCAACCTGAAAATCTACATGCATTCGAAAGAGTGCCGCATCCATGCTTGTGTCATGATGTTCCGTGTGTGTGAGACCTGACGCACAAACACCATGCACACGCAAGAGCAATACCTTTAATCATAGGATGCTAAAGCCAGAGGAAAGGACAAAATCAGAAATGTTACTGGACAAACAATGAACTGACGGTCCAAACAGAGAGGAATGGCTAGTTGTTGTACAGTACTTCATTGCTACGTAGGGGTTGACGTCAAGCGGAGGGAAACGTACATTATCTCCTTCGCTGCGGAGCTTCCAGAAGGGCTGAATGTAGAACCAGGAGCCCTCGTTGCCAGCTGGGTCCAGAGAAACCCGCATGGCGTTCTTCTCCAGGAGAGCCGGGAGGCGCTTGTTCACCGTCAGGTACTTATTGCTCTTTATGTGCAGGAGCTGAGACAGAAGAATGTTTAGATACTATGAAATATTCAGATCATGCAGTAAAGTAAAAGTACATCTTTCATTTTCTACAGTCCTTAACGACCTAAATGTGATTTGAGAACATTTTCCTCAAGCAAAACTGATAATCTTTTGCTTGGAAAGTGATGTGAACAACAATCTTAAATAGTTCCCAGTTCATTTGGCCAACTGTTACACTTGTATGTTCTGCAGAGAAGTCAAATCTCCGACAATGCTTCATATGTTTTGGGTGCAAATATCTATAATATTCTCCAAGGTGACTTTGTGACTTCAGCTGTGGATACAAAAGCGCATTGTGTTTTCAGTTGTTGCAGAGTATGACATAACTTCACGAAGCCTTATTTGAAGAAGAGAGGCGGTGCACTGTTTCAGTGGTCAGTCGTGGCATCTGGTGAAGGGTGTGTGGCGGCACACAATACATTTCCTGATTCTACTGAACAAACACGCTCCTAAAATCCAACCCAAACAAATTGCTTTTTATTACAGCGGGCTTACTGAGGCAAAATAAGAACGGCTGCTGCCTTTACCACGCCGTGCAACAGCCGTTATTACGTACTTTCTCACTTCAGCCTTGAAGGCATGAGTTCAGTACTCAGAGAAACAAAACACAGTATTAGCATTCTTCTCAGGGATTGGATGACACTAAGGCAACCTTTGTAAACAAGAAAATAGAAACAAGGCTTTGGACTGTGGACAATCCGACACCACGGGTGTTTGCGGACGAGAGGGCCTCTACCTGGATGACGTTGCTGTATTTGACAACTTCTCCGAGAAGCTTCTTGTTCTCCGTCTCGTTCTGCTTCTGCTCCAGTTCTGCTGCATGCTAACCAACGAGAGAGAGAGCTGTTAATGATCTGGAATGCTTTAAGATGACGATCTAGATTCAGGCGGAGGTTAAAAATACCTGCAATTTTTTAAACAGGTCTCCCTGTGTGTTGTTATTTCCTTGTTTTCCTTGTTTTGCCTTCCAGAACTGCTTCTGGGCCGAGTATCTGTTCATGGGACACACCTTGAAGAGGCAATCTGCAGAGGAGGAGAGACATTCATGCTCAGAGGTGTCACTATCTTAAGGGCAGATCAAATGACACCTAAAGGGGTCTTAATGTGGTAAAACAGCACAGTGAGGTTAGTCGCTATTTGTCCTACAGAGGCCTGTTTAGCCGCCTAAACACATAAAAGCTTTTCTAAAACCACAGTGTTGTGTCAGACAACACTGAGCGTAGACAAAGTTGCGTGACCTCAAACCAGTGGGACTGGAAAAAACGTACGCACCTCTAAACTTTTTGGGCGGATTGGCAAGGTCTCCAGCATCGGGCTGGACCACACACCTGTCATCGACAAGCCTGCAGAGAAGAGCAGAGGAAAATCTTTTATGCAATCATCCCATTAACCTCCGTATAACATGCCTTGAACATGGAGCTTTGCATAGCACGGACTGTACTCCAATGCTGGTATCACAGTTACATGCAAATACACAAAGTCAAATCTCACACTACTACTGAAACCAGTCATTTGAATATGAGGATCAACAGACTGACTGGCCACAGTGCAGGGCAAAAATCATCATAGTCATCTCTTTAGAGCGCGTCCAGTATCCGGAGTGATGCGGGGCTTCGGTCTCCGTTTTCCAGCTCACGTGGAGCTCTCCTTAGTGTTTAGTTTGTAAGGAGATAAATTGACTACAGCGTTTTTTCCGGTGAGGACAAACCACACAAACAAGACGTCAACGCAATGAGTGTAAAATGCAAACTAAAGCTCCGAGAGTGAACGCTGTATTGGTCATGGAAGAGCGGGCCTCACTGTCATGTCGTGTAGATTACTAGAACACAGCGTGGCCACTAGAGGAAACCGTGTGGTTTCTGTGCAAGGCTGATTAGAGTGCTTTCGAAAGGTGTCATCCAGTCAACTACGGACTCGTTTCCCACATTCTGGCCTTACAGAGGAGTTGTGAAAAGTCGCTGACTGCTTTACACACCAGAGATGTTTCATTGACAGCTTCGGGGACGCACACCAGCGCAACTCACACACGTGGCACATTCGACGAGCAAAATTAGGAAGCTGATGATGACGGCGGATAATGGAGGAAATGCTTTGGTTCAAAGAGCGAAAAATACGACTAAATGTGCACCATATAGGCAAAGTTAAATTGTAGATATGCAGTCATATCTGTCACATCACATCCCAGAGCAGACACATGAGCAGTATCTGATAACGAGTGATTATGTGCCGGTACATCCCAGAGCTGAATCTGTAAAGGATATTTTCAGTTAAATGAGATCAAAGTAGTGGGCACTGGGAAAGGTAAGGGTGAAAGAGGCCATGAATGTTGTGGAACCAATGGGGAAAAATAAGCAAAACAACAGCGACAGAAAAAGAACAGGTTGTCGAGCAGAATACCTACTACATCTAAGCGATCGGGTGGGTGCGCGCTTTAATTTTTACGACCAAAATGACCACAGTCCAGTTTGTTCCTCTCAGGGAGATGTTGTAAAGTGTATGACCTGAGGGACAAACGACCTCCTCAGCCTGTGCGTGGAGCAGAACGGAGACTGAACAAGTTGCTTTTATCTATGTCCCTGCCCAAGCCGTGTTGTTAAGCGGATTTAATTTAAAGAGACCAAACAAACTTGGTTTCATCCTGCAAATGAACTTCATCATAAATCTGTTTACTGAGGTTAAGACAAGACTCGGGGGCATTTTGCAAAAGCAAATTAGAGATAATGTAGATAATCGTGTTGCCTGTAAAGCCAGTGATAAGTGTCTTTGAGGTTTTCTTGTCCTTTGTTAAGTGTTTGTAGGATGTTGTAGCTCACAGCTACACAGTAAATGATGGCATTAGCCTAGAGAAATGCTATCATTTCAAACCGCTGAAATACAGTCTCTACCACCAGCTATGAAATCCCATAAGACTCCATATCATCCCATTCCACTTATCCATTCGCACCACAGTTTGAGGTGCACAAGCACATCCATTCATCCCGTCCGCTGAGGAGAAACATAATGCAACGGACAATTCCTCCAATTCATACAAAGCTGGCAGGCTCGCTCAAGTGAGCCGAGCCATTTCCTATTTATGCCACAGCTCTTGATCACTGTCAATCCAGAGGCCGCGCATTATTTCCTCCGACTCTTTATCGAAGGCTACATCTAAATGAGAAACAATAGAGCCCAACAGGAAGCATTATCAAGTATCTAATGGCCAAACAGGAAGGCTCAAGCCCATAAATAAGTAACCATAAGTCTGAAACGAGCCGGGCGTTAGTACAAACAGTGAGGCTTGGACAGTGCCTGACACTCTGTAACTAAGTTAAACATGAACCAAAGATAAATCCTCCAGGCTGGCCACAGACAAGCTAAGAATAGCCATTGCTTATGTTGAGCGAACTGAGACAACAACGCATACGACGGCGTGTAATGCAGAGGAGACGTGGGTCTCATATGGAGGTGTTTTCTAAGGAACAGGCAACATCTGAATGACTCATCTGTAAGGAAAGTGTGTGAAGGAGTTTATCACCAATGCCTCATACTGCATGTTTAGGCTTGCTGATAAAGTTGCACAGAAATTCAAACCCGACTTCCAGATTTCCTTATTATTCATATCCTGGGATGGTTTCTGGCACACACACAAAATGCCTAGTTCAAAAAGAATATGTCACAAATCTGCAAAATTAAGCTTTCTGATGATTAAAGGCGTAAAATCTAAGAGATCAAGGTCACTGATGGATCTCTAATGTCAGCTGCCTTTCAGTGTTTGTAATTATAGCTGTGTGAGGAACTCACAGATTTAATGTTATCCTAAGCAAACACGGGCATGAGCAGCCTTGGGTGGCCGAGGTTACATTGTGACTCAGGGAAGTTCCTGCTGCAGGCTCTTTGCTTTAGATACTGCCATTCGCTCCGGGCCGTGGCGAGCTTTGGCAAAGCTCAGCTCTGATAAAATACTCAGGGCCCCTGTCAAACTACATGAGTTATTAAAAGGCAGATAAGCATTTCATTGCCTTTCTTCACAACAGCACGAGGTATGAACAATCGCCACTGCGACGTCTTGCGTTCCCTGCGCATGCATTTGCAATATCACAGGCCTTTAGAGCTAAGGGAGCGTTTGAGCAACAGAAAGGGGGACATCTTCGCTGCCATTTTCTCATAAGACCTCCACGGGCCGTTGACAATCTCATGTGAATTTGCAGCTTGCGGGAATCATTTAAGGCAGGAAAAAAAAAAAAGAAACAAGAGAGAGATTGAGAAACAGAGTGAGGAAAAGGGAGAGGATGTGGGTGGGGCAAACTCATTCCTGTCAATCTTTCCACAAGGCTCACAGGCCAGAGTGCACCCGGAACCGCTGAGGCATTTCACCTTGCACCGAAGCTTTCGCCGTAGGAGGAACGTCAGGCCAACAAACTGCTGGTGGCTTCTTTTCATTGAGAACGACACAGTGAATGGCAGTCGCACCTACCCACAACCTTGAATGATAATATGATGAACTGACATGTGACTGTAAAAGAGCGTGAGCTGTGACAGTCAGCAATATGAACACTCACGCTTACAGTTTAAAGCTGTGGTTCTGTTTTTTGTTTTTTTGGCAGCAAGATGACACACTAATCATCGAAAAGCAGTCGCACACACTGCACAGATCATTTCACTGACCGGTGACTAGAGAGCCGTTCTCAAGATTCAGACAAACTCTTGTGCAGTTGTCCTTTCCGTCCCTCATCTGATGGCCTCTCAGGCTGATCTTGTGACCCACTGGTGGCGTCTCAAGCCTCAGGCTGGTGGCCAGTGCTTTAAATAACGAGCCATGCTGCCTGAATGACAAGAGTTTTAAGTCCTGAATCAAAATGTCTTGTCATCAAAGCCTTGGTTGTTAAGATACTGTCAAAGCTTTTATTGGCTTAAATAATTACAAAATTGATGTGCATGATTGTCAGGGGAGCATGGTGTGGTGTCCTGGTGTCTTTAAACTCTCATACAAACACAACACAAATGTCCCCAGTGGTTTAAATGTCTCCAAATGTCTTGTTGGAGATGATTTGCGTGAGGTGCACGGCCCACATTTTTCATCCTAACATCAAATGAATGAAAACAAGAGACATTTTACACCTCCCTCATCTAGCTCAGGACCCCTCCTGACACCTCCTCCTGTCGCCCTACCGGTCCCCGAAACTCTACTTTCGGGGTCACGGCGAAAAAGATCCGCTCGCCACTCTGTGTACCTGTGCAACACACGCCGCTTTGCATTCCTGTTACATTTGCGCAAACGTGAAGAATTTCCTGCAGTTTGCACGCTGACAGGCCTTGGCCACAAGTCGCACTTTTAACTTTTGACTCGAGCGCTTTAATGTGAACGTACAGAGGTACAGATGCGCCAACTCGTGTCAGATGAGAAGTGAAAGCAGTTAACAGATTACACAGGAGTGCAATGATATATTTGGTCTCGTCATGAGAGCGGAAAGTGAGGCAGGAGGAACATACCCCAGAGTACTGATGAAGCCATTCACCGATCCTTCCGCGTACAGAGACACAATGTCTCCAATGTGAAGAAAACTGGATCTGTGCTCTGACATTTTCACTGAAGTCGCGTTTTAGACTCGTTCTGCTTTTCCATTTATGAACAAATGGCACTGCTCCTCGGGTGAAGTAATCCACACGTTAGGGCGCCTCCAGTTCAGCAGCAGACCCCAGATTCACCTTCATACTTCCACTTCCACGGGTCAGAAAGTCGAGCGAGGGGAAAATAAGGTGAAAGTGCAACAAAACAAACTGCAGGCGGATTCTTTAAAAAAATAAATAAAAAAGAAAAAAAGCTCTGTGTGTTTGAGACTTATTCAACTTCTTCCTGTATGCCACACAGACCCGGGGAGCGCTCTTCTTCACATCCACTTCAGGGGGCGGAGACTGCTGCTGTCAGGGCTGTGAGCAAATTCCGTTCAATGACATGTTTTTGTTTTTATTCAGAGCTGGCGCACTGAAAAATGCAAATCATGAAATAAAATGGCAACTTTTGGAAGAGGCCGAAAAGACAACGTAAAAACAAGCGATATTCAGTGAGATCAGATTATATATCATATTTCACATTGGAAGATTGATAGAAATCATAATTTTACATTATAGAAATGTTAATTTGAGTAATTTTAGTCTCATCTGAGTAATCAAACAACTCTGGGAACACTTCAAACTTCTGGCTGCGTTACACGTAACATCTGGACCGAGCACGCATGGGCAGATCCAAAATCTGTTTTTTCAAACTACGCCGTAATGGACACACAGGGAAGTACAATTTAATTGAATTCCCACGAGGGCAGGTGTATTACGTCCTCTGTTTTGTCTGGTTTTGTGTGTGTGTGTGTGTAAAAGTTCATCCAATTCATGGTGTATTATCAAAACAGGGCTAAAGAAGAAGCAGCTGAACTTGTCTGGCTTTTCACCAAATCCTGTTCTTCAGGCTCCTTCAGTTCTAAATGACAGAAGACATTATTTTTTTATGACGTCTTCAGTGGGAACATCTTTGGGCGGTGCCCACCCGAAACTTACATGACAAGGGTCTGTTAATGACCCAGTAGGTTGGTTTTTGTGAAACCCACTAAACACATTTAACCTATCAAGTCTGGGTCCTTTCACTAATGACATGTTAGTAAAAAATAGTGACTACCTGGAGCCTCTTTGGGGTCAGTTTGACCCCATTCATTGTTTAACATCTATAAATATATGATTAACATTTTTTTTATTGTTGTTTTTACTTCATATTTAATGACTTTTCCTGATTTAATGGGGACACCGACACAGACACTGGCCCAAATAATATATGTTATTATTCCTGATAAAAGTTGTGATGATAGTTTTTCATTTCAAATGTTATAGAAAATAACAATATGTACTTGCTATAATGCCACTTAAACATATCTCTTTCCAATTGAAGGTCACTCAGTGAGATTTTTTGGTGATCTGCTTATTTCTCTATAGTTGTATAACAGGTATTCTGGATGTATATGTGGAGATCTTGGGAGCATTTTTTTAATTGTAATCATTTTTTGATTACAAGTTTAAATTGCTTGGGTCAAATTGACCCCAAGGATAAAAAAAAAGCGTTAGTAAAATTGAAGGTAATAGGAGGGTTACAGAATGAGACTTCTGTTGAAGACCCAGAGATGACTCGCAGATGACAACATACTTTTACAAAGATTATTACGAAGATTAAAGAATGATTAAACTTCAGGCCAGCATTGAAAATATAATTTAAAATATGGTCAGGAACTTTGTTTTTTAAAAATTTCCCCTCTGTTTAATCTTGTCACGACCCTGTCACAGTTGTCTTGTGACTCTTTGGAGGGTCACAGCCCTCAACCCCTGAACTAAACTAACAAGCTCTGTATAGGATAGTTAAAACAGCTGCAGATTGTGTCAAACAATCCAGCAGCTGATAATAAGTTGATTATAACTGACAATGACTATAGTGATTATGTTTATGATTATTTGTTCTTACAAAATATTTGAGCATGGTACAGACTGTAAGTTCCAAGTGAATGTCATCTGGTGCTTTAACCAGTAATTTTGATGATTTATTAATAAGCTTTCACCTGTGCTGGATGATTTAAATGAGCTGCAACGGAGCAGAAACATTCATTCATTCATTCATTCATTCATTCATTCATTCATCTTCTGTAACCACTTGTCCTGTGAAGGGACGCGGATGGGCTGGAGCCTATCCCCACTGGTATTGGGCAAGAGGCGGGGTACACCCTGGACAGGTCTCCAGTCTCAGGGCTAACAAAAGGAGACAGACAACCATTAACACTCACATTTACGCCTACTTCCAACTTAGAGCAGAAACAGTTTCTCATTAATAGGTTGGGGGTGGCGTACCTCTTATGTTAATACACCAGGGGGCGCTCGAGATCCAATCTCAAAAAGTGCAGTCTCAAGCGTCACACCGTCTGCCTCATTACTGGATCTATGTCGCCCCTCAGTGTTCACTTCACTGAATCTACATGAACAGTAAATCTGCTGCTCTCTGGCGTTGGACCGTGTGCTAAACACAAACACACCACAAACTGTTATCTCACACTGGTTCCAAAAACCTGTTCCTCAGTGTGTGCTGGTGAGATACAGTGACACATATTTAAGAAAACAAACATTGACAGATTTCAGAGATTGCTATAGATGACTGTTTGATGACAGACTTTATGTTGGCGCGCAAACTAGATTGTTTTTGGGTTTTTTTATCAAAGTAAAACAAAGAGAATATATCTAGCAAGTTAAAACTGAGACCTATTTATTTACTCTTTTGTACTCCATCTATCAGTATAAGAATACTTTATCAAATCTACAAAGTGACAGTTGCAAGGTGACAGAGTCTAATACGAATACAAACTATTACAACTAAATAAAAGTAAGATGCTCAAAAAACAAATATTGCACAAAGTACAATATACAGAGGTAAGAGGTTACAAACAAATTAAAAAAGAGTCTATGTTAGTTGAGTCATAAAGTTTGATTGCCACAGGCAGGAATGGTCTTCACACTAGCCAACATCGTCCTCTCTGACGCAGTGTTCAAAGAGTCCAACTCCACCCCTACAACATCACTGGCCTTGCAGATCAGTTTGTCGAGTCGATCAGTATCTGCCACTTGAGGTCTGCTGCCCCAGCATGCAACGCTGTACAGGAGCGCACCCGCAGAACATCCTCAACATTGTCCAGCAGATGTTGAAAGACCTCAGTCTCCTCAGAAAGTAGGGACAACTCTGGCCCTTCCTGTAGAATGCTTCAGTGTACCAGTCCATTTTATTGTCAGTGTGAACTGCCAGATACTTGAAATCCTCGACAATGTCTGCATGGGCCCCTTGGATGGTACCGGGGGTCACTGGAGCCTTTTTCCTCCTCATGTCCACAACCAGCTCCTTTGTCACATTCAGCTGCAGGAAGTGGTTCTCGCATGTGACAAAGTTTAATACCACAGTTTTGTACTCAGCCTCCTCATCATCCTACTACCGCTGAGTCAACAGACAACTTCTGAAGGTGACAGGACTCTGTCTGGTAGTTGAAGTCTGTGGTGTAGATGGTGAAGAGGAAGGGGGAGAGGACTGTTCTCTGTGGAGCCCCAGTGCTGCTGACCACCCTGCCTGTCACGCTGTGTTTCAGCCGTATATACTGCAGTCTTCCAGGGAGGTAGTTATCAATCCAGGACACCAGGGGGACATCAACCTGCATTACTTTGAGCTTCTCATCCAGAAGAGTCAGCCTGATGTTGTTAAAAGCACTCGAAAAGAATGTGACCCTCACAGTACTCGCCGGTTTATCCAGGTGAGCACTGTTGAGCAGAAAGATGATGACATCCTCAACTCCAAGTCGTGACTGGTAGGCGAACTGGAGAGGGTCCAGTGTCGACCATGTCTTACAGCTGTACCAGAAAAAGTCGCTTGAAGGTCTGCATTATGTGGGAGGTTAGGGCCGTGGTGTTTTTGGAACGAGGCATGGTGTCTTCCACAGCACAGGTACCCACTGTAGATGCAGGCTCATGTTGAAGACTCCACACATTTGGGTGCACAGGCCCTAAGCACTTCCCCGTATTGAGTCTCCTCAGCCATCTCCTCACCTGGTCAGCTGTGAGGCAGGTTGTCTGATGCCACTGACGCATTGTTAAATCATGCTGTACTCTGTTAACATGCTGTATTTTGTCTTCACACAATAAGGATTAAGGGTCTTACACGTTTGTCCATTAGCACAAAATACTGTAGCCTACAGTGTTCACTACAGCCTCGGCGATGGAAAGTAATCGGGTATATTTAAATACTGCTTGTTCATTTTCATCTTTCTGTGTGGAGTTTGCATGTTCTCCCTGTGTCTGCGTGGGTTCTCTCCAGGTACTCCGGCTTCCTCCCACCATCCAAAGACATGCTCATTAGGTTAATTGGTGATTCTGTATTGCCCGTAGGTGTGCATGTGAGTGTGAATGGTTGTCTGTCTCTGTGTTAACCCTGCGATGGAATGGCGACCTGTCCAGGATGTACCCCTGCCTCTTCCCCGATGACAGCTGGGATAGGATCCAGCAGACCCCCGTGACGCCTAACAGGACTAAACGGGTATAGAAGATGACTGTATCTATCTCTGTGACCATTACTTTTCAGTATCCAATAAAACCCAATAAACAAATTGCTCTCTCTCTCTCTCTCTCTCTCTCTTATATATATATATAGCCTATGTACTTAAGTTCAGTTTCCATCCACTACATTATACTATACTTAAAAACACATTATTTTAATACACATAAAACATTTACATAATCTTAACTCACTAGCATAATTTGAAGTATATATTTATTTTTCAAAGGGAAATCAATATTATATAGTTCATATACTCCGTGACCCCTAACAGGAATAAACGGGTATAGAAAATGACTGACTACTTCATATAATAAATGACGCAGTGGAGAAAATGATATTTCACTTTTTTTATTATTGCATATTTCACCATCGTGTCCTACTTAACTTTACAAGTATGCGAGAACTGGGTGTGTGCGCACACTTAGCGAACTAATGAGACAAGAAGAGATACACGGTGCAATAAGGAAATAGAAATAATAATGGCTGGGGTGAGCGCCATATTCTGACAATGGAATGTACCCACAAAGATAGAAACACAAGTTTGCGTGTGTGTGAGAGAGAGTGTGTGTGTGTGTGTGTGTGTATGTGTGTGTGTGTGAGAGAGAGAGAGAGAGAGAGAGAGAGAGAGAGAGAGAGACTGGCTGTTCCCATGCACCAGACGGAGCAGCAGTCGCACCTTACCACCAGCCCCTTCACTCCCGCTCCAAACAACCCGACAGACGGACCCGTTGCCTCACTCTTGTGAAAGCTAAACAGCTTAGAGACTTTTGTGCTTTCTAAAGTAATACGTTTTACATACAGAGGTTTATTTTCCTCCTCCGGCACAAACTGCACTGGGACTCTCCATGGTCACACTACGCCGCCACCAGCCGTCGGTATTTGTAAGTAAACCGCACTTCTTCTCATCATTTCCACGCTAGTTTCACAAATAAAATGTGTTTCCTCCATTATATCCATCATATTTAGTTAATTTGTTGCCGCGGAGTTGCGCGTGTATCCCTCCTCGTTCTCTTTACCTTTGTTGCCTCGCGCATGTGTTAACAGCTCGCGCGGCTTTGAATAAACAATGGAATTCACCTGAATTGTGAGAAAACACATGGGACAGCGATAAAAATCGGAAAGTCTATCAGTGTACACTCTCTAGATCAGACAGCAGAGAGTGGAATAAAGAGTTCAACCTCCACACAGTCTAACTAATGATTATTCTGCACTGTTTGTGTACAGTTTGTGTGCTGTAGCATCATAGTCCACCTGCAGACCTGCCTTAACTAACATGAATGTAGTAGCAGCCATTCAATTGTAAGCATACTCTGTCTTGAATGGCCTTTCCCTGCCAAAGAACCATTTAAAATCCTCATCAAATCCCCTTTTTAGTAGATTAAGAGGTACGTTTGTGCCTAGCTTTCGTTGCCTCTCAGTACTGACACGTTTTCTACTTTTTTTTCTCTCCCAGGAGCTTGAGACGGTGTGAACAGTGTTGGAATGCAACGGGATTATCATCTGACGTTAACTCGAAGGAGGGGAAGCAGTCAGACCCTAAGACTACACATTTTCTGATCTTTGTCACACTAAAATGCCTCTGAGGTGACAATGTCTACAATGAAGCAAGTTATTCTACAGGACGAAGACCAGGGCAGTGAAAAGAAGCTGGGCTGGAGCTACATTGAATGGGCTGAAAATGAAGTTGTCACGACTGGTGTGGGTGTGGTAAATGCTGAGACACAAACAGACTGGGGGCCCTTTGAGGACAAGGGAAGTCAGACCAGCAACCCAGTGATAATGCACATAGATCTGAAACGGACACATTCCAAGCTAAAACAGTTGTCTCTGGCAGACACTGACAAACCTTTTTTTCAGTTTGACCGCCAGGCTCCTGGCCGCATTTCCACGTCTCCCACCTTAAGGAGGATGAGGAGCACCAGACGTTCTATAATTGATCCTAACAGGATGGGGAGCACTCAGGAGGAACCTTCATCCACCAATTGCGTGCAGTCCCCTGTGCCCAAATTGAAGACTCCTCTTGCACCAAGCCCCCTCTCTGATGGAGAGATCAATCACAATCATCAGGCAGTTTCATCCTCAGGCCGACAGAGAACCAGATGGCACAGATCAAAGACTTTAGACAACAGTGTCGCTTCCAGCAGACGAGACTGTCGCAGTGCTCACCCTACTCTTGTTAATAATTTTGGATTTGCTGATGGTGAAGTGCAGGTGCAGGTGAGTATTTACCCAGATTATGTGTACATTTAATTGAAACGTGTTTGTATATATCGTCAAGCAAATGTGCAAAAAAAATAGTTTTCCTAATGTTCACATAAAACCACAACCTAATTTTCCCGTAGTCTGCCGTGGATTTTTATCCAAAGCCTATAAATTAAATGGTCACACATTCCTTTCACGCGCGAAACCTTCTCTCCCTCATTCTGCCCTGCCTCCTGCAGTGGTCACTCACAATGCGAGCTTTTGACAGCAAATGAATCAGCAGTTACATGCAATGACAGCTCTAACCAAGCCCACTGCCTGGAGAGCCCTGGGAAGTGCTCTCCTTGGGCCCCTATTCACCGCAGTCAGCAGTCACCCAATAATGGAGGGGTCAGTGAGCGATGGAAAAAGATAATGGGGAGATCTATTCATCAGCTCGCGGTATTCAAGCGGGCACATTCTCAATGGAGTCCCGACATTCTCCTCCAATATCAGAGGCTTTTGAATGCAAGCGACCACTTAAAACACCGATTCAAATTTGGTTGTCTTTGAAAGTGATATAGTGGTGTTGGTGGCAGTAGGAGGTCTTTGCACCCTCTACTCTTGACGCTGTGGGTACAGTAGGATGGTACTAATAGGGCATCTAAATAATATAACTACTGCCATAGAGACACCACTAATGACAACTGTTCTTTTCTTACAGGAGAATGATCCCTGCCATGATAGGTGAGTTTACCATGGGTGGTTTTGCATGTTGCCTGTGCTCCCTGTGTGAATGTATTTGCTTATCAGGAATGTAGTAAAACTTTTTCCTGTTGTGGATACACTGCTCACGCTTGCTTCTGCATCTCCAGCAAATTGTTTCATTTGCAAAAAAAACAGAGAGAGGTACCTTTAACTTGAGTGCTTTCTCTGCAGGCCCGTGAGCAAAATGAGATGATTGGAGTTTGGTTTAAGGAGCCCCATTGTGCATTCATTGTCATTCATGTCTTTGTTAATGGTTCATAAGCATGGTGGGTTGAGTTTTGAGAGTCCCATGGTTATGCATGGGCTAGACAAACCCTCATTAAGGGTCTATTCCCTTACTGCCCCCATCACACCCCTCCTAATGAGTGACCAGGCTCTTCCCCTCACTGGATAATTAGGCAGCTATTGTCCCTGTAATTACACCCTGGCACTGTGCCTCTTACAGTGACCGGGCCTTGTGAGACCATCGGTTGGGACAGTTTTGTTTTGGGGCATCATTATTTCTCTTGTTGCGCGGGAACAAAGCACCCATTTTCACCAGTGCTCTTGGTGGCAGAAGGGCTGACAGAGGGAGCTTTCTGAGCGGCCACAAAGCAACAGGGTGTCATTGTGAGGATGCTGTGGAATGAGCTGCAAGGAGGCACTGACCTGGTTTAGGGGCGTAATGGTGCCCTTTCTTACTGTCCCATCAGCACTTGTGGTGCTCAGGTGCCGTTATCTGTTTTACTGTCGATTCAGCAGCACGGCCCTCCTATACATTGACCTGGAGTCTGAGGCTGTATCAGTTTACCGGGAAGAGCACGGACATGCCACTAAGACCAAAGAACAGTTTGTGCTGTCAGGGAAAATGAACCACGTTACCCTTGTTCAACTGCAGACAAACGTATCCTCCGAAATGTACAGCTTGGCCCTGCAGCCATGTGTCCTACATGTTCACTTGAGTTAAGCTAATATGCTGCTTGTGCAGCCGGCAAGAATGCAGCTACTGTATCAGTAAACCAGTACCAGCATACTTCCCCTTGCTTGCACTTCTGCTCCAGTTTACGGTATTGTTATCATAAACAGGGATGTTAGCCTTCATTTGTAAGACAAGCTTCCTTATGGTCCTGATAACCTTTACAAGTCAGGTGTCTTTTGATCTACCTGACTGAATGAGGATGCATTTATAATGATCCAGTGATGTGAAAGGGATTCTATAAATATGTAATTGTCTTCTCCACCTTTGTAACTTCTTCTTCCAGCCACGTCTGAACTTTTCGAAGCCGGGACATTAAAATATTTAGAAGCGAAACTGTAGAGTGTTGACATGGGTCACTGACTGGCAGTTGATCAGTGTGAGCGTGCTGAAAGTGAACCTTACCTTTAGCAAAACCAGCCTGTCTGGTTGCTGTACACTTTATTCTGCTGACTGCAGCCACGCTAGCAAGCTTCGTGCTAGGATGGACACAGCTTGGGTTGTGATTGTTTGAATGGCGCTGTCTCATTTTTCTAGGTTTAGACCCTTTTAAAGTCCCATGCCCTTTCTAGACATTTCAGTGTGCATGCTGAACGTCAGCTTCCATAACAGCATCTGTGAAAGTGTTTGGTTTTTAAGTTCAACACGTGAACCTCCATTTTTACTTTCAGCTCAGTAACGACAGCGGAGGATAAGTCAAAGCACTTGAGAACAGTGGCTGTTTGAGCTTGGCCTGAGGCAAAAAGGCATGCCTGTGTTTTTCCAGCAATGCCTCCATTACTAACTATGAAAAGGAGACCAAGAGGATTATAACTGGCACACACTGACAGCTCGCCTCCTTCCATACAAATGGGGCGACGTATTAATCTATCCAGACACATAACACTTATCCTTTGTAATTTCTCCTTCTCGTGTTAATCGCCAGTTTGCTGCACAATACAGATGGTATTTCTGTGGTATTTCAGCCACGTAAAATGACAAAAGGAATCCAGTTATTTCCTGTGGCTCACATTTAGCCTCCCCACAATGCATTTTAATAGAATAATAATCCTTTTGATTCTCAGATGTCTAGTGAGCTGCTTATTAACGGTTTGAAGAACTGTTTCTAGTTCAAATCGATGAAAGTTTTAGGTGCGGTGTCATGTAAAGACGGGGTTCATCTATCTGCTTCTGTGTCCCCAGGCTTCAGGAGAGGAGGCGGAGCTCCGTGGTGGTCAGTTTGCCTGGACTGGATGTTTCGCCAGGAGACCTTTTTGTATCCAACGGAGCAGCAGACATGTTAAACGATTCAAACTACTCTGGTGAAGGTCTGCGTTATATTTCTACATATTTTTAGTTTCTTGTTCTTTCAAAGTTTCTGATTTAGCCCCCGCTGACTGTTACCTGCCTTCTGTTGCGTGCACATATGAGAGGCCTTGATCCTTAAGAGCAAAAATAACTATCATGCATTGCTGTCGCCCATGCCTTCTTGCTGATATGGTGATCCAAGTCTTTGCCACAGTTTTGGCTATGACTCATTTTCTATAATAGGCAAAGAGGCTGTAAATAGTTGCCTTTGTTATCTATTGGTTATATTGCTTATATAAACAGCAAAACCACTGTAGGTTTAACCCTTGATCCCTTAGACAGAAGAAACGCTATTAACACTGCTCGCCTTGAGAAAACATGAATTAAAGATAAACCCTGAGCAAACATTTGTTTCTGCACTTTAACCTGTATTATTTGCAGTCGCTGTTCTATCTGCGGTTTCTCTGAGTATTATTACAGTACTGACAAGTTTATTTCTGTTCCATAATGAGATTTTATAAGCGATTTATTTTCTAATTAAAGATCTGCGTGTTTCAAGTCCAACATAGTGACTTTTTTTTGAAGGGGAGCGTTAAATTTTGTTTCAGCTTGAGGTATAAAACCACTAAACTTGTTTCGACGTAATTTAACTTTTGTAACGCTGTCCTGTGTGTGTGTGTGTGTGTGTATAATCCCACCTGCTTTTTTTTCTGTTAATAACCAGTATTTTATGTTGACTATTTCTACAGATACTAAGAAGTCAAAGTGGCCTTTTTCGAGGCGTAGCACGGTACGTGTATTGTCCGCCTGTTAGCGGTCGATGTGTGTGACTGGTGCCAGTGGTGCACTTGTGATTTGTTTTGATGTACTTTGTTTCAACAGTTGGTTTGGACATTGTTCTCTGACCCACTTCCCAAAGCAGATTAGAGTTGGTTCCTCTTATCCCTCAACGATTTTGTAATTGGTCAACACTCCAAATGCAGAACTGAAGCCAAACTTGTTAATTTAGTTTTTGTGGGTGCTGGACTGTTAGGTGGACTGATAATAACCAGAGCAAAACAAGAAACAAGCACACATGTCCCCTTTCTTTGCCAGCGCGTACCCATAACTGAAAATCTGTGTGTGTGTGTTTTGCTTTCAGACTAAAGGGAAGCTACAGACAGGCACGGTATCAGATATTGAAAAATATCTTTCAACAGCACAGATTCAAGACTGGCAAAACTCGGAGCTGCAGAAATATAAGGTGAGAAATGAGTGCTGTCAGGTGGTTAAGTGTCCGTACAGTTTGTTTTGTAAATCATTATCTTGGTTCTGCTTTGAACAACTGAGAGATGCAGATTTCCAATCCAAATACACATCAGTGTTTAACAAGTGGCTCAGATGTGACAAAACTGCATTTAAAGCAAAGCGCCTGTGATGTTTAAATGACACAGGTTGTGCAAGAACCAGAATTTCCAGGGAGTAACCTGTCGGGTTGACGCTCAACACGTGTATCAACAAACACTGACATATTCTTTAGCCTCATACTGGTGTCACGCTGGCAATATGCAGTATTTTATACAAACAAACTCTCTGAGGTGTCAAGAGATACAGCTGTCCTGTTTGAAAAAGTCATAACTTCTAATCGTCTGTGTGCAGGACTACTCTCTGGCCGATTTCCTGCGTGACCAGTCCTCCCAGGTGAGCGCTGACTCTGACCCTCAGGGCTTCAAGACTCAAGAGGCCATCTGGGAACTCTTCACCAGCGAGTGCGTTTACTTCCTGGATCAGCTCATGGTTCTCAAAGAGGTGCCTCACAATGCACACGCACAAGCACACACAGCACCACAAATAAATAGACCAAACCCAAATGAAACCCAACACCTGAAGCTTTGTGTTTTTCCATCTTCTAACTGAATTCCTAGTCTTTGAGCGCAATCGGGAAAGTCTGTTCAGGTTGTTCCATTCTTCGTGGATTTGAAATTCAATCCTAGCACGGCAGATAGCCTCAACCTATTCTCCCTCCCTGTGACTTCTTTGTGCCCTTCAGGTGTTTTTGGCTACGCTCACGTACCTGCAACATAGGAACTGTCTGACAGATGTTGACTTGTGGAGGCTGTTTGCAAACCTCAGTGAGCTTTGCCTGGTGAGATGCAAATCAGTTGCTAGTTTCATCCACTATGTAAATAATGCTAAATAACAGTGGCATTCATATCCCTGAAATAGATATTTATGGTGCAACACCAAAGAGCAAAAGAGAACAACGGAAACAGTCTGTGTAACTAATAGTATAAAAAGTTTTGGCTTTTATTTAACATTTAAGTCAGTGTTTAATTGTCCAATTGTCAATGTTTGTGCCTCTTTCCCCACAAATACCAAGGTTTACCTCGCGTATCACGTTGTTAAATAACTAACAGTGTCTCATGGCCTTTCAGTGACACTTGACACTGAGTGTTTTCTGCTGCAGGTGAGCTTTGGTTTCCTGAACAACCTCCTGCGCGTCATCAGGGACACGCTGGAGATCACAGAGGGTGGCGGGCCCACCCTGCTGGAGTTGCTGAGCAAGGCAAGCGTGACTCATTTGTCAACACACCGACTCTGACAGCAGACATCACTCATGTTACTTGGGCAGTTGTTTAAAGTCCATCGATAAGACAAAGGAAGATATTTTTAAAATTGCTCATGAATAACACTGATCGCCTGGTTACAATGAAATGTTTTGCTTCTGTACCAGGCATTCACGTGGATGTTACTTACCCATCTGAATAATGTTGCCGATTGCTGGCTTGTCGTTTATTGACATGTGCACAGTGTAGAAACATGTTTCACTGTACAACGAAATTATTGTTTTGCCGTCCACCCAAATACCTAACAATATAAAAAACCTTAGAAATAGAAATATAATACAAAATACAAAATAACTAGTGCAAGTATGTGCAAATTCGAATGTGAACAATAAACTGAAAAAGTGAACAGTGCATTGTAGGCATGAGTAGCCCCTCATTCTAGTCTATAATCCTAGACTCCTGTCAGCTGTAACACCACAGCAGACGCACCACAAAAAATGCTCAGGAACGGTTTTATGAACATGAAAAGGTAGATCAAGGCATTGACCTGGCCTCCAAACTCTACACTGGAGGTTTTAATGTTGTGGCTGATCGCCATATGTCCGCACTACATGTGTATTTCATGACTGCATCTAAGATAAGATAAAATATTCCTTTATTGATCCTTTGTCGGGGAAATTCAAATATGACAAACAGAAATATAATGAAAGTATCAGTAAAGAAAGGAATTGTTAAAGTGTGTACTTGTAACATCACCGCTATCTTCTTGATCTCACACCACCACCAACAGCCTGAAACACTGAGAATAGAAAACACGTCGTCAACGTTTGATTTTATATTAAACCAGTTTCAGTTACAGGGTGGCATGGTGGTTAGCACTGATGCCTCACAGCCAGGGTGTAACCCGCCTCTCACCTGATGACAGCTGGGATAGGCTCCAGCCCCCCAGTAACAGTTTCAGTTACAAAGCTTAACAGAATTTGGAAATTGTCACAGGTTAATAAATGAAGCATCTTCATCACAGTGTTAGTTTATACATCACATGGAGCAGTGTACTTTAGATTTTACGGCTGATGTGACCCGGTACTCTGTATCCCGGTGTTTGTATAACTCTCCTTTCTGCTGACAGGTTTTCCAGGAGGGGATATGCCTCTGCCTTGAGAAATACTGCCTCAACTACACCACAGCTCTGCTTTATCTGGACAACCTGAAGGCCAGAGATGACTTTGGATCGTATGTGAAGGTACAAGAGGGAACTCAGTAAGGCAGCTAAACTGTGCGTGCCAGTCAAAGCGATGGCAAGGACACTGTGTACCTGGTGCCAACTATAAGAGACAACACATGGCAACACTGCTGCATAAACAGCAACCAGTTCAGAGTCACAGAGGCCTGGCAATGACAGGAATGTCACCATTTTTTCCCTGCGTCACCTTCCTTGCCATGATGCTTATGTGTCTGTATCCGTTCTTAGACGTAATTCCTTTTGTTTGGAGGAAACCCTAACCGAGCCTTCCTCTCGTCGTGTCCCTTCCCCGTCTCCTCCTCTTTTTCCTCAGTGGTGTGAGAGGAACGAGCAGTGCCGACGGCTGCAGCTGCGTGATCTGTTGGTGGCGCCACTGCAGAGGCTAACTCGATACCCGCTGTTGCTGCGGAATATCGCAAAGAGATGTCGGGTCGAGGAGGATAGCAGAGGCCTGCAGATTGTAGCGGAGCAAGTGGACACGTCTATATGTGAGCAGCATACACGTTTTAAAACCAGCAGCGGCGCCTCCTTAAATTTTAAAAAATGTGTTGACGCAGAGAAGATGCTCTGTGGCTTATCAGCAGACTCTTACTGATGGAATAAGCATGGGTTGTCACAGTGCTAAAACTTCACACAGCTTGTCTGCTGCAGATGACAAACTGAACCTCAATCGTCAGATAACGTCATTCACCTGATCGGGTGTTTCTTCAGCGTGCCTACAGAGGTGTTAGCCCGCAGGGCGTTTTGCAGACATATTAAGATATAAGAGGCGTGTTTAAGTAGTTGTCAGCTAGATTATCTCTGACAACGCAAACAAACAGACGAGTTCTTCTCATTTCAAGCAAACGTATTGCATGCCTTGGACCGCAGCCAGCAGGCCCTGACCGTTGAGTCTTCACAGCATGCCTCAGCCCGCAGACCTGTTGTGGCAGTTTACTATGTAACTAGATGGGCAGGCTCTGGGAAAACACGGTGCAGCAATTCACCTCGATGTCATGTTGTTGTGTCGAACAAATAAAAATAAAAAATCAAACTGCGCCGCGCACGGTAATGACACACTTTCCCGGAGCCATTGAATAGGTGTGTTTTTACCACACCTCTTTAATGGTTATGACAGGTGACGTGGAGTAACGTGGCTGTGATGTGCGGGCCAATGTCCTCTCTGGGTGTGGGGAATATTTACTGGAAACGCTGTAATCTGGTCACACCCGTGTTTGGAACAACTATACATGAAACCATAGCAAGACAATAAGGTGTATTAAGTACAGTGTAGCATCAAATTAATGTGACACTTGAGTAGTTGATTTATTTGAAGTATGCAGAAAATTGGTGCTAAACGTGTGTAATAGCTGCCTAACAAAAGAACTTTTAAATTTGTTTTTTGCAATGGCTTGAGCACACGTCATTTCATGTCTGTTCAAAGGTGATTTGGAGGGAAAGGTCAAATGGCTGGATAACTACCAGAAGGTGAAACAGCTGAGAGATGCCCTGGTGTGGCTGCCTGTATGGGAGCGAGACAAGCGTGCCTTCATCCCTGAGGTCTGTCTGGTTTGTGTACATGTTAATATGTCTGTGTCTCTCTCTGGTAAAGTCACAGATGCGTTTTTTTTTGTTTTTGTTTTTGTGCAGATTAACTGACCCTGTCCTTTACCAGGAAGTGATATCTGTTAAATAAACCTATTGTAAAATATTGAGTGTGTCGTTAGCTCTTACTTTGGTACGAGTTCCAAAGTGTCATATTACATGTCAAGAGGTGACAATTTTCTTTCCGCTCTTTCAGAATTTGAAACATCTCATAAAAGCCGTCACCCTGGAGAATCTCATTTCTCACAGAAGCCTCCTGCACGAAGGGAAACTGGTGCTCACAGGTGTGTGTGTGTTTGTGTGTGTGTGTGTTTGTGTGTGCGTGTGCGTAGCTGACGTAAATCCAACACCTTGTACGTGATCGGTGTTTTGATCTGGGAGAAATCTTATCGCATCTCTCTCTGCTTCATCACCAGAGAACACAAAGCTGATCGATGTTTATCTGTTCCTGTTTGACGAATTCCTGCTGATCACAAAGATAAAGAGAAGCAAGAAGGTACATCTCGTGGTGCTCCCACCAAGTCCTGGATCAGTGACTGGTATTCAGTGAAAGGCTGTTAGTGACGTGCTCACTTTGCGCCCTGACGTTCTGTGCAGAAGTCCGTGGGTCCAGAGCAGAATCCCCTGAGGCTGCCGCAGAACCTGGAGCTGGATCAGCTGCTGAAGGAGGGGTGCACCTTCATGGTCCTGGACCAGCCCGTCTCTCTGGACCGACTGCAGCTCAAGAACATTGATCAGCTAAACGCCTCCAGTAATAATCATTTTTAAGACATGCTTTCTGATAATTTTCCTTTGTAATTTTAAAGCATTTGTTTATTTCAGGTGAGCGGTTACCAATCACTCTCTCTGTGTTCGCAGCCAGTGTTGCGTGTTTCTATTATTTAATCAAAGACTGTTCTGCTTTCGTTACAGCATCTGGCCTGCCTCATTCTTTCATAATAATGCACCACAACCGCTACCAACAGTGTGTCGGCGCATTCGTCCTGCAAGCTGCGTCAGAGGCTGTCAAGGTACATCAGTTCAAGCGTGAATTTATGAATTTCAAAAGACATAGAGTTCAATAAGAGCAGGAGGCGGAACGCGGATTAGTACATACCACATGGATATGTCATATAAACACAGTATAAACAAACACTGCTGCTTTTCACTGCAGGCCACTTAAAAATGAAGGGAAATTAGTCCTGATGCTAGGGTCCTGACTCCTGGTGAAATCAAATTATCATACATTTTCTGTTACATCTGGTCCAACTACAAGTACAAATTTTGTATGCGCTCTAAATAGGTCGTTATAAAAAGGACTTAAAAATGGAGATGACTCATTCTGCACTCAAGGCGAATACTATTTTGGTATCCAGTGAAATGCTTTCTCAAATTATAATGTCCCTCCTCCTGCCTTTGTCTGCCCTTCGCCAGCAGGTTTGGTCCTAGGTTTAGAAATCACCAAAGCTATACAGTCAGATTCAGAGTCAGAGTAGACTGCAGCACCCAGCTTCCTTTTGTACAGGAAACACTTTTCTTTTACTTTGGGTGCTTACATTTTTATTTATTTTTTACACATAAAATAGACAAGAAACCTGCTGACCAGCATTTACCTGATGCATCTGTTCCTGAACACCTCGTGTGTATTTGTGACTCTTTCCAGAGGGCGTGGATGTCAAAGATAGAGGGCGCTGTGACGGCGCTGCTGAAGCTGGACTCTCAGCAGCCGCGAGTCAAGGGCTCCTCAGCGTGGCTGGAGTCTTCACAGATATGAGCCGTCAAACAGCACTAGGAGCCAGAACCTGACATGTCTCTACTGTCAATGTGCACTTCACTGTCCCCTCAAATACCTGTACAAGCACTAGGATTGTTTTGTTAAGTAAATGTGTGCCTGTAAAAGGCAGCTGCTGCATTAGAGTACAATAAATCTGATTAATGTAGTAAACGTTGAGTGTTTTCTGTTTGACTTCCATCCAGCAAAGCTGTGAGTAATGGTTTGATCACGTTTGAGATACATCTGAACTCCAGACATACAAACCTGGAGGTGAAATTATTTTGGCAACTATGAATTCAAACACTTTTTAAGAACAAAGTGTCTCTCATTTCTCTATGTCACATGGTTTGATGAGCTGTAAGAGTCGTTCTTTATGCGTGGACACAAAAACACAGCACGAGAGGAGTAGAAACATACTGTAGGTTTTAATTAAGTCATGACAATGAATTAGAAAATCAACTGGTGCGCGTGAACATAGTACATTACTTCCCTTCAGGTGAGCAGAGGTCACGCTGACTCTGGTGATGCATGGTGCACGGCCGCTGCCCACGGTGAGCAGCGACGTGCAGGACGCCGGCCTAAGGCACACCTTCACAACCCCAAAATATGATGACTAAACATGGAGAACACGTGTGAGCCACGGGGCCAGTTAAATCATCATGCATGATAACTGACGGCAACGAGAAGCGAAAGCCACATTTCAGTGTGTACAGGTCTGTGGTGATCATTTTGTAAAAATGAGTAAGACACTGATGAATCCACACAGTTTCACTGTTGTCATTATTCCACATCCACAAGTGTTATAATTTTTTTTTCTCTTTCATTACAAACATTTACAAAGATAATTATGACAGCCTTAGTATTAATGAGCAGTTTTAAGTACAGTGGGGCCTAGAAATGCTGAAGCCTGTATAAACTTGATGGTCCTACGTTAGTGGCTGGTTCTCATTCTGACGAGGCCCAGGATACAATAAGGTGCAAATCATCTGTCTAGATTTTAAGGGTCTGTACAACATGATAGAACAGTCACAAATCCTTGATCAAAAGCAGGCTAAGATACAACATTTGTGATGTCTGTCGTTTAGAAATAGTGCTTTTTCCTGTGCCAATCTGAGGTAGACATAACGAAACCAATGCAACGCAAAAAAAAAAGAACAAAAAGATCTGTCCAGAGACTGTAACTGAGACGGACATTCTTTTGCAATGAGCAGACAAGCACGAAGAGATAATTTGGTAGTCTGAAACAAGCTGCAAGATAGCGTGCACTGTCGTCTTTCTTACAGTGTTATCGCCTGCTCTGGACAGTTCCACGAGAGGTCTTACCATTATCTGTCGACTATTATAAATTAAAAAAAAAAGAAGAAGCAGGAATGAACTTCTACAGTGTTCCCAGCTGCAGGCGCATTGAGCCGAGAGCCGACAGTAACTGCCGTACCTGAAAGCAGCAACGCACAGAGAGATGCAGAGGTTCTGAGCAGCCAACAGGCGCACAGCGCATCTCTGACGTACACAGCAGGCCTAAACACTAACACGCACACGCACGCACACACATACACTCTCTGCTAGGGTTATTGCTTCGAAGCAGAGCACGGCACATCTACAGCAGTAGTGAGTGGACACAAGCAGCAGGAAAATTAAAATAATAATAAAACATGCAGGCACCTTCAATGACTGCGAGCACCACAATCTGTAGAATATAACACACGAAGAGAAATGTGGCACGGAAAGAAAATAAACCGACTGTACATTTAAAAAGCCTCTCTGATCGCCATGCACGGCCCTTTTCAAGATAAGAACGTCCGACCCTGTGAAGTTTTTTTTTTCCTTTTCTCTTTTTAAGGAGACGCTTAGAAAAATACTGAAACACGCAACCAGCTCAGGGCCTTCACCTCGGCTGTGTTCCTGCTGCAGACATTCTTTGGTCATGAATTAGGCTGAATACATTAATTTCACAAACACTCTGCCGCACAAAGGGAACGCACAGGACTTGATTTACAGAAAAGTAGCTGGTGCACGAGTCGATCGGTTGAATTGTTCTCTTTGGGGAGGTTTTCCTTTCAACACTTGTACGGTACGCAGTTACTGAAAATCTAATGCGGCTGACCTGCGAGTTAAAAATAAAAATGAATGCATACTCTTTAAAGGTTAAAATCATTTATATGCTCATGAAACTCTGCACACTAGCGTCAAATTAAAGCTTTAGTGAACTTGTTTTGGGGCCAGATGAACCAATTCAGAACATCTACACATGACTTCTGTTCTTGCACTTCCAGATTACTTGAGTTTAACTTTTCATGCTGTGAAAATGAGAATAGTAGTTTGTGATCAGGTTGCCTTTTGACTTCTGTACAGAAAAAAATATATATATAAAACAACTGCATTCACCTTTGTAAGGCAGATTTTCAACATCACTACTACAATACTCACTCTTGCAGTGTCACACTGACCCGACACCTCCAGATGCCAAGCGTTTCACGACACACAAAGCAGCAAATTAACAGTGCCAAACAACGATGGAGAATACGAACTCAAAGAGATGGGTGGTGTTTAGTTATCACTGTTATCACTCCGCTCTCTGGCAGTCCACAGGAGTAGCAAAGGCACAAAAACAGATACAGACAATCCCAACCAATCCCATCCCATCGTATCACGTGACTCTGGTCTCCGTCGTTTCCCCTTCTTCCACGCCAGGGCCAGGGCCCACGTGCAGGTGGGAGTCTTTGCACTGGAACTGTCCTTTATAGTGCACATTAAAAATGACAAAGACATGCCTTCTCATTGGAACAATAGGGGAAAGGGGACGGGAGGGGGCGTAAGGGGACGGGCGGGAAGTCAGCCTTGGAGCTCCTCGAAGCACGTCTCGCACACCCGCACCGGCTTCTTGGAGGACGGCGTGAGGGCGTTCCTCGACGAACACTCGGCGCAGAAAATGTTCCCACAGTGTCTGCAGTGGTGCTGGATATTTAGAGAGGAAGAATTAACAACCGAGGTGTCCGACCGTCAGCAGAAAAACCTGCAAGGAAGCATCACACTCACCTTCCTGACGGTGACGGTGAAGCCTTTCCCACAGGCCATGCAGTTCTGCACTTCGTGATCCTCAGCCCACTTCCTGGTCAGACTCTGTGACTGTTTGATCTGAAGGAAATCAAGGAGTCTTAACTTAGTTGTTTAACATTTAAACTTGAACCCACTGATTATATTTATTGTCTACTCAGTCTTTAATGCTCTACATGTCATGTGATCTTGTGTTCCTGTTTCTTTGTGGTTGTGCTGCTGCCGCACTTGCAACATCCTTTCTTGACCATTAAATATCCTTCCCCATGCAAAGTGAAATTAAATTTCAAAGTGTGAATTTGAAGTTGAGTGCAAAATGCGCCTGAAGCAATGCTCAGCCGCCCAGTAAGACAATGCAGTGACTCCTTTTCACGGCGGACTCTTGCAGCTGACCTGAAGCGACTGGTTCTCCCTGCCGAGCTCCTGCATGGCCGCCGTCGTGTCGTCCAGCTTCCTCCTGAGCTCCACCACTTTGGCCTGCAGCTTCTCCATCTCGCCTTCACCCTTCACACACCTGAAACACGACAGCCGCAGAGCACCGGTGATTTGTGTGCGGTTCACGCAGTTTAGCGGCTCATTAAACCTTTGTTCATTGAATATTTTTATATCCACAGCGCTCACGGGAAAATACCGACTAGTACTCTGTGCCGCAGGGCTCAGCTGATAACGTGTGTACAGTGCAAAGCTTTTAATTATCTTTCTGCTTTTCTACTTTTATGTGGCAGGTCTGTACAAATACATGTTTTCATTAATGGTGCTTTTAAAAGCTTAGTTAGGGTAGTACATAAAGGAGGAAATTATCTAAGGTCTTAGTCATCACTGTGACAGCAAGTGCAGACAATCAGGTGATGCAATGCCAAAACAAAAAGAAAAGGTCTTCTTCCTACCACATTCAGAGTGTTTGGTTAGCTGTCACTTAAGTCACTGTTGTGGACACTGTGTCCTTGTACCTCTGAATATATAAAGAGTAAAGTAGCGCTCTGTGGAGCACCGTTACACTCGTCCCTTTTTGACAAGTCCATTAAGGCCCAGTTTGCTCTGACAGACTCAAATTAAAGCGGTCCTTCAGTGTGATTTGGTTCCATGTGGGCCTAGATGGCCCTGAAAAATCCATTTATTTATCATTAAAACCAAATCAGATGCCATCTAGTGGTTACTGGTGGTATTACTGTGTATTACTGAATCCTGCAGCAATGTGACTAATGCCCTATTCGCATGAGACTAGTTTTACCTCTGGTAATTTATCATAATAGCAGAGGTCGTCTGTGATCTTAGTCCCGTGCAAATCAGCTATGTCCATAATTTGTAAAGTAAAAATTGCACCGAATAGTACATTCAGTCCCCTAAAGGTCATGTGATAATACTAATCCAATGCAAATCGACATCTCTGTGATTTAGGGGTGCGTTTTTACTTTTTCAAGACTTTAGTTTGATTCACAGCGTTTATCTGCCTCTTGAATTCCCTGCAAATAGGGGCTAATGTCTAATAAGTCTGCAGTTAATTTACTCATAGAACAGGCCACAATCATCCTCTATGGGAGATCTGAGTGAACAGTTTCTCCAAAACAGCAGGAATCGCCCTGAAATTTGCTTGTCGGCAATCAAACGTGCACTCAAGCGTATTCAGATTTTAATGTGGAGAAGCTAACCTACTAGCATGGTGGTAGCTTTTAAATAGGACATAGTTAAACCTGTCTGATTGTCTATTCAGTCCTGTGTGTGACACATCATAATGGACGTCATCCTGCATGTGATGTGATCGTGAGCCGTTGTGGTTGTGCTGCAGTGGCATGTGCAACATCCTTTATGGACTCGTTATGCAGAGTAGGATTAAATTATCTAAAAAAATCAAATGGGTGAATGTGAAGAAATGTTCAGCAGCTCAGGACGATATTCTTGTAATTAAGCCACATTTAATTTAACACAGATTATTTGTTTTATTTCCTGGAACTGAGTGTCTGGATAACAAAACCTTAGGCATAAGCTGAGTGCACATGAACACAGTCGTATATTAACGCGCCATAACCTGTGGGGAGGTGTGCTGAAAGGAAAGCTACACCAGACTGACCTCTCCAGAAGAGCCCGTCGCTCGTCCTGGTTGTTCTGCACGGTGGCCTCCAGGACGGCGATCTCCCCTCTCAGCTCATCCGTCTGTTTCTCCAGTTCGCTCACTCTCCGCTGGCTGCCCTGCCACTCCCTCTTCAAAGTGGCCACATTTTCATTCAGAGCCGTCACCTGTACGCTCAGCTTCGCTTCTGCCTCCTCCCCGCGCTTCACCTGCTCTTCTCTGGCCCGCTTCTCGGCCGCCTTGAGGAGGACGAATTAACAATGTCACAAGACAAAGAAGAAAAATGACATTCAAACTGCTAATACTTGCAGGGATTTGGCGAACGAGCCTACCAACTGATCCTGGACATTCTTGGTTTGAGCGTGTAGCTGCTCCTCTCTCTGAATCCTGCCGTCCTTGGTGGCCTGGTGTTCTTTCTGCTCCTGCTTGAGGGCGCTCTGAGCCGCCTCCACCTGACCCTGCATCTCCAGTTTCTGCTGGATCAGCAGCTGTTTGGCTTCCCGCAGCTCACCCAGCTCCTGAAAAGCAATACGATACCGTCAGTTAAGCACAATGCTTGGTTGTTAAAAGGCCCACGGAGTAGGAAGGGGTTAAAACTTTGAAAATGCTTGAGCAGTTATCGCTCTGACAGCTTCGGACGCAACGTTAAGGCAGCTTAAAAAAATGCAGACTCAACGACGCTCAGCTATGACTTTGAAGAATGTGACCCAACCCTATTCCTAAATCAATCCATTTACACATGCATGGGAGACTGTATAGCATGATGACCAGTGTCTATATTAGCAGAGACTCTGAAACCTTAAGGAAGCGTTATTATATATGACTGACCTTCTCACTCTTCTCTGTTAGTGTTTTTATGTCAGTCGTGAGTTTGGCGTTTTTCTTTTCCAGGACGCCCTTGGCTTTGTTCAGCTCTTCCACATTGCTCCTCTCTTTCTCCAGCTCCTCCTTAACTTGACCCTGAATGAACAGACACGATTTACAATATGCTACAACGTCAACTCGCATAATGGTTAGCTTCTCGTGTGTCGTCAGTTCGTCTAACCTGCAGCTTCTGCAGCTCCGTCAGTGTTTGCGCCTGCTGTTGGAGCTTCTGGTCCCGTTTGGCGAGCTCTTGCTCCAGCGATCCCCGGCTCGTTTTCAGCTCCTGGATCTGGGCCTCTAAAGTCGCCTGGTGGGTTCGATTGGCAGCCAGCTCCTCCTGGGACACACTCAGCTTCTCCTCTGATGTCTGCAGACAAAAAAAGCTTAAAAGGTAAATACTTAGGAGGGCGATATGAGAAGGATAATTCATTCATATTCATCAGACTGAATTTCTCAAAGTTGTAAATACTGATCACACAAGTTAGTAAATGACTGAGAATTAGTCAAAAGTTCATTAACACAGACCACCAATGTTGTTTGTCATCTTGAAGAGTTCTTAAAGAAGAGAGAGGACTGAGGGCAGACATGGATGTCACCCTAGTGTTCTTGTATCTGTGGAAACGTCTCTGTATTTATTGACTACTTCTGAACACAAGCCTGGGACTTTACAGATAGTAGTAGTGTTACTTGTCCTCATATTAGCTGTTCCATCTTGTCGAAAATTTTCTGACTCACTTGCTATCTTGCATTTTTTTGATTCTGCCAGGTGTGGTCGCCTGTGGCGAAAGTTATTTCTTTTGATATTGCGTTGTAGAGATGCTGAAGCGGGTGAGACGCAAGCGCCGCCTACTGCTAAAACTAAATAGTACAATACAGTCAAGTGCAGGTTCAATGTGTGGGCTATGTATGTAAAACCGACTACGAGCCACTCCTCTCTTCAGCTCTGGCAAAATATTGCCATTTAAACTTAAACCGCTACCGGTGATCCAGTGTGGAAACATTGGCACAGGCACCAGATTTAAAACTCTTGTATACTGCAAAATGCAACCGGCATTCATTGTCAACCATGTTCTGCAATAATGTACCTTAAGGTCTTGACGCAGGGCAGAAACCTCAGACTCCTTGCCGTAGAAGTCAGACTGAAGCTTGGTGAGGTTTGCCTGGCTTTGCTCCAAGGCCTTTTGAAGCTCTGCTGTCCGGCTCCTCTCAGTTGCGAGCTCCTTGTTGAACTCTGTCACCTGTGCCCTCAGATTACTCTCCTCTTCTGCCTGGAGGTACAAGACATCAAGTAGGTTTTAAGATGATCATTGATTTCTTAACAACAACAACAACAAATACTGTTAATGACAATAATAATTAAAAAAATCTATTTATAGCTGGAAACGCTACTTACTTTCTTGACACCAACTTCCTGTAGCTCTGACATTTGGCCCTTCAGTCTGTTAATCTCCTCTTCTAAGGACCCCTGGGTCGTCTTTAATTGCGCCTGCAGCTTCTCCAACTCGTCCTCCTTCTCCTTCAGCATCCCCTGAGTCTTTGATTGCTGCTGCTCCAGCGAGGTCAGCTTCAGCCTCAGCTTCTTCTCTGCCTGACATTTTCACACACACAACACATGTTTAGGTGTTGTATTTCAAACAGCCACGACTGATCTTCCTATTTTTCTTCCCTTTCCTCAGAACCTCACCTCTCTAATCTGCTCCAGCTGCTCCACAGACTCTTTCATTGCCTCGTTATTTTTGAGAAGCTCCTGTCTCGTCTTTTCATTGGCCTTTTCCTGGGGATTAGGACAAATTAATATGAGTTACAAGCTGGTATTCTAGGCAGGTGGTCGTTTCTTAATCCTTCTATGAAAACAAAACACTGAGCTGCATGCGGGCCGCCCACCTTCTCCTCCATGGCTGTTTTATGGTTCTTCCTCTCAGTGTCCAGTTGACTCCGAGTCTCTTTCAGTGCCTTATTAGCCTTTCCTAGGCTCTCCTGAGTAGAAGCCAGCTCCTTCTTTTGTGCATCTTTCTCCTGTTGGGATTTTTGAAGGTCTGCTGCCAGACTCTGAGCTTTCTTGTCCAGGTCTGCGTGCTGAGCTTTTCCCTCCTGGGTCACCTTGTCTAGATTCACCTTCAGTGCAGCGACCTCCTGCTCTCCACGCTGCAGCTGCTGCTGAACATCACTCAAAGAGGCTGTCCTTTTGTTTAATTCCTCCTGCAGAGCTGTAGCACTTTACAGAGGAAACACACATAACTTGAATTAGAAAATACTCTACAGGGGAATAAAATAGTTGCTAGAGGATCACTTAAACATACGATCAAATGCCAAATCGATCTCACCCTGCTTTTTCAGCTTCCAGGGACCGCTGTAGCTCCTTCACTTTCAGTTTCACCTCTGAATTCTCCTTCTGAAGCTTCTGCACTTCCTGCTGCACCTGGTCCCGTGTGGCCTGCGCCTCCCCTACCTGTGACTCCAGTTTCTGTCAGATCAAACGCCATATTCAGTTATCAAAATGGGTACACACCAGACATCAGAGGCACTACAAATGAACGAAAAATGAACGGTTCTCAGCACAAACCTTAGTGAGCCCCTCCAGCTGCTCTGTGCGCTGTTCTGAGGCCAGTAGCTTGTCTTTGCATTCCTTCAGACTGCTTTCCAGCTGACTGCACTGCTCCTGTCTCTCTTTGAGCCTCTGGGCCTTCTCCTCCAGCTTCTTTTGAACTTTATTTAGCTCCTACACAAGGCAGCAAAGGGAAGACGCAGGATGACAGCGATAAAAACATGAAGAGGAAAAGGGGAAAAAAACAACAACAGAGAAGTCAAAGAGTGACTCGTTCCAACGGTCCCATTTTTAAAAGGAAATAAAAACATTTCCGCACAAGGGAAACTGCAAAAGGTTCAACAACTGTGGCACAAAAAGCAAGCTGACCTGCTGTTTGTCCTGCAGAGCATGTTGAGCCGTCTCCAGGTTGTTCTCTAGGTTGGCCTTCTGTGCAGCCTTGGCTGCCTCAGCAGACAGTAACAACTCTGTCTTTGCCTTCAGCTGAAGAAAAACCAACCAAGAAAAACTGTTACGACCACTGGTGAGAAATAAAAACCTGCAGAGCAACATGATGTTCGGATCAGCTCAGTCTGTCAAACATTATCATTCAGAGGCTTACCTGAGCATCCAGCTGAGCTACTTTCTCCTTGCTGTCAGTGAGCTGGGCGGTGAGTTCAGAGACCGAGGTTTCCAGGGTGTGAGCTCGGTCCTGAGCTGAGCGCAGCAGAGTCTTCTGCTCCTGGACCTGCTTGTGTAGGTTATCCTGGGCTTGCTTGTTGCTCTCTGATTGGTTCTTCAGCTTATCTGTCAAGTGTGTCACCTTTGGGACCAACATATAAATAAAGGGTTATAAGCTCAGGCACTGACGAATAGTTCATTGATGTGTCATTCAGCTTTCTATAAAAAAGTGACTTGTAATCTAAAATCTCCAAGAATCCACCTGTTCCTGTAGTGCATGGTTTTTCTCTTTTAGCTGATTAAGGACGGCTGTCTCTCCCTCCCCAGCCTGGATCTTGGCACACAGGTCCTCCCTCTCTGCTTCCAGCTGGCTCACAATGTCTTTACTCTTCTGCAGAAGTGCTTCCAGGTTCTGAATCTTCTGGTCCTTATCCCCAATCTGACGCAACACCTGCTCCAGGTCATTCTACAACACGAGAACATTTGGTATTTTGTCCAAATGATTGGACTGTTTAACTTTTCCATAAACACAATATTACAGCCAGATGTGTAGAAAGCATAAGATGAGCCACAGTGAATATAAACGATGTGCAGTTTATTAGTGAGTAGTACCTGAGCCTCACGGAGTTTGCCGTTGGTGTTTTGCTGCAGTGCCTGCAGCTCCTGGTGCTGCTGCTTGGCTTTTTCCAGCTGGTGCTGCAGGTCTGTGTTCTTACTGCCACTCTCCTTCAACTGAGGCAAAACAGAGGCGTTTATTTTACTCTATCTGCGCCCCCTTTTTCAAACCATATAACCAAACAAGTTCTCCACCATCATTCTATAGGAGCTACATGACTCTCTTTATCTTTCCCCACTCTCTCGCTTTAATCATCCTAAATCTGCACTATACGTGTCATAGTACACACTTAAGGCTCAGACATATTTATGCACAGTAAATGATATGAGCCGGTGCCTACCTGTTCTTCCGCACGCGACAGTTTGAGCTGCAGGTCGGCCGCTTGCTGCTCACGGTCCTTCAGTTTCTCCCCAGACAGCTGTCTCTGTTCTTTCAGACGACCTTGCACCTCACCCAGCTGCCTCTCAGCCTCCAACAGTTTGGTGTGCAGCTAGAAGTCCACAGTGACAGGGAGTCAAGAGTAAGACGGGTGATTCCATGAAGAAAACAGATACCGTGTATTCACAGTTTACTAGTGGGATAATGTATTTCTCAGAATGGGATTTGGGATTTGATAACGGATCAATATTTCTCATCATTTAAAAACATAACCATTAAATGGAATACATGATATATGTACATGGCTCATTCTGCTTTGTATATGTATTTTTGCATTATGAATCATGTTCAAATAATGTGGCTGGCACTCTAAATTAAATAACTGAATGACTGAATGGCTGGATTTTGTTCACAGATGAGTTTGAAAAATATATAAATCCTTCACTTGACATGAACCTCTCACCACATCTATACCAAATCATCCAGTCGGGTCCAGAAGCCTGCACAAACAGCTTTGAGGTTAGGCAACATTTTACCCTTTGCCTGCCTTACTCACCTGACTGATCTCAGACTGCTGCTGCGCACCTTGGCTTTCTTTCTCCTCCCTCTGCTGTTCCAACTGTTTCCTCTCCACCTTCAGCTCTGCGTGTTTCACCTCCAGCTCCGCGACCTCATTCTTCAACTTTCCCACCTCCTCAGCCCTCTCTGTGAGCTCCGCCTGGGCCTTCTGCAGGGAGGCCTCAGCCCCCGCGGCCCGGGCCTGGAGCTCTTGTATCTCCGACTCTCTCTCCCTCAAGGTGTCTTGAAATCCCTTCTTGGCAACTTTCTCAGCTCCCACATGTTCCTCCAGTTCTTGATACTCCTTCTCCTTACGTGCAAGCTTTTCGGATAGGCTCTGTGAGGAGAAAAAACGAAGAAACATGAGGCTGACATGGACTGGCTATAATGGGGGAGTTACAGGAGTGAACAAAGCCAGAGCCCAGTTTGACAGTGTCAAACTAAGTAATTTAGTTCTGGTGTTTCGTGCGTGAACAAGATCTCATGAACGAGGAGAATGCCTGACAATGTCTGAGAGGTTATTCAGCTATTGTTAGAGTCACTAATTAAGCCACTCTGGACCACAAGCCATTTGTCTTTCTAAATTAAAACCGTTTGCGTGATAGGAGCTGCAACAAGTAACCAACACCTCGTGTGATATGAGCAATGGAAAAGAACAGTCGCTTGTCAAGAGGCGAGAACAAAGTGTGATATGCCATTTCTAGAGGGCGGTTTATGACACAAGTCTGTGCAGCACTGGTCCTGCTGTAAGCCTTGCCAGTAAACTTGGCACCAGGGTGATAAAGAACAAAATGTTGTTAATAGCGCAGCATGCCGCTAACTAGGGAGTGTGACAGGGCACCTGGACTTCACAGATGTCCCATAAACCACTGCAGCTGAAAAACAGTAACAACCCTCTCTGGAGACTATGTCCATCTTCTCCTTCTCACAAACCTGTTGCTGTTTTTCTCTTGTGTTATCGTTACAGGTTCACGCTGCGTCTCCGCTTTCTAATCCTGGAGTTACAGACCAATGAAAACCCCCCGCTGGTCGTTCACCTGCCTGTCCTTAGTCGTAAACCTTTGTATCTCGCTCCCTGCTCCAGCATTTTTGTTCCTAGCTCATGAGATAAGCATATGTGTCAGGTGTGTGGGTATTATGTTGCGAGGAGAAGCGGCAGGCAGGGGCATCGCACTGGGGATCCAGTACTGTAACCCTCCTTTTACCCGGAAACCCACTTGGCTGGGAGACCATTGGCGCCCCTGATGTGGGAGGATTTAATCTCTGGCAGTTACCCTGCGCTACATTCTACTGTTCCCACTGCACCAATGCCATTACCTGTGATTGTATTTCACCCTCAGTGATAGAGCTGGCACTGCAGCGAACCCCCCTGCTGGTTTAATTATAGTGTTGCGTGTAATTTTTGTCAACATGTCTCGGTTGTCAGAGACGGCTGGTGACAGCAGGAGAATTGTGATGGGACCTCATGCTGAGCAACAGAGGAAGGTTTACAGGAACTGAGGGGCAGCTGGTAAAGATTGTTAACAGTACTCTAGTTAAAGTAAATCCTGCACATTCTTATTGTGAAACCGATATCACAGCGGACATGTCTGAGCCTACGGCACTTTGTTCTGAATCAGAAAACTGCCACGTGTCTGTGAAGTCACCAGTTACCTGACTTTGCTGCTGCAAATTATTCAGATTGCTCTGCAGCTCGTGGATCTGCTGCGTGTAGACGGCTGCCTCCTGAGGACCCTTCTCCAGCTCTGCTTTTAGTTGGGATATGGTCATCTGCAATACAACAGGCACACGCGTTAAGACTCTGTCTGAAAAAGTATTTAGTGTGTATTCAAAAATACAAAAATAAAAAATAAGCTCCACTAAGAAGAACGAACACCAGAGAACACAAAAAACAGCACAGATAAGTAACAACCAGGCTTCACTTGCATAAAAACAACCCACATTACACAAAAATCAGAAAAGAGGAGAGAAGAAAAATAAAATCTATTTCTGAAAATCAAGCAAAAAGTAAATCTGGGGCCAAGCTGAAACGGCGTGTTTTACCTCCAGCTTACGAATCTTGAGTATTGTGAGTGTTGCAGATACAGTGTAAGAGAAGCAGAAGAAGAAGAGGAAGAGGGAGGAGGGAAGGGAAAGAGACACACAGGTAAGTCGTGAAGCAACAGAAAGCTGCCAGTCTGCAACACAGAGCTGCTGGGGTCAGCATCTTGTCAAGACAATGCACAAACCTAAAAGCAAATGTGGTAGTCGGAGGGTGCAGAAGTGAAGAACTGTGTACAACCACAGCTTAAAAACTGTCCTTTTGAGATAATCTGCAGGCAGGGAAGTTCAGGGCCAGAAGCTACCTTATGCAGCATAAATACTCCTCTCCTTGTGGCATCAAAATGCAGGATATAAGGCTGAATTATTTGCCAGTAGTTGATATACTAGGCTGAATTAGGCACAAAGCCAAATTTTTGCTGAGATTTGCCTGTAAACTGAACTCGGTTAACTGAGCAAATGGCAGGTCAAACGAAAAGTTACATTAGAATATTCAGTTTTGTAGATGACAAAACTGTGGAGATTAGCGTGCACGTTCTGATGTGCGATGTGAGGGACCGGGGAGTGGCGGCTCGTATTGCAACAGGTGTTTTGGCATCCTGACCTCTGAGGTAGTGTAATTAGCCTGCAGCTGTTCGTAGTGGTTTTTGAGGCGTTCGGACTCCTCCTCCCTCTCACGGGTCATATGGTCCATAAGAGTCTGGACCTGCACCAGCTCCTTCTGCAGAACCTCGACATCCTCCACTCCCGGTCGCTGCAGCTAGGGGGCAGAGCAGAGGCATGGTCTTAATCTGGTGAGGACTAAAAATTATAAAGTTCACTGTGTAAATTTGTTAATCAGTTACAAAAAAAATGTATTGTCCTAAAAAAAAAATATTCCATACTCATTTAGTACATTTAAGATTGGAGGTTTTGATTAATGTGAATGCTGCGTATCATGCTTGGGAACAGAACAATGATCTGTGTCCGAGTCTGTTTGGAAGAGGTGGACTAGATTTAGAGGCATACTCAGGATGAGGAACACATCAGGAGTAAAAGCCAGCTGTACTAAAATCAGGCAGTATACTGCTGATAATGATAATAACGCCAGCATTTGCTGATTGTCTGTTAGTTTATAAAACATGGCCATTGCTAAGGGGCTGCCCTGTTCCCAAAATGAAACTGAATGTTCACTAGATATTTAGTCAGACTCTAAAATCAGTGAAAAAAAGGCAGCAGGAGGAAGTCCTTCAGTTAAATGTGGTGCACATTTTTCCTGTGTGTTGCACACAAGGGTCACATGGATGATGATGTTCTCGGATATGGACCATTAGCGGAGGAGCTGACAACAGAGGTAAGCGTACAGAGAGCACTGAGATCAAATCACTCATACCTAATCACGCACACCATTAGAGTGTGTTTATGTACCAGTTCTGTTTGCAGTCTCTCGTTCTCCTGCTTCTCTTTCTGCAGTTGTTCGGACAATTTGGCAAGCCTCTGGTCCGCAGCCTCTCGTAGGCTTTTCTCCTCGTCATAGCGCGACTTCAGGTCTGCAGTTTTCAGCAATTCAAAAGAACAAAAATCACATTTTTTGATTTGAGGAATGTGAAACCTTGAAGAATGAGTAACAACTTGACAACTGGATAAACCCAGTGGATGGATAGTACCGATAGTAAAACAGTACTTCAGCTTGTTAAATGATGCAGACAGGCACACAGGCCTCCCAGTTTTGCGGCCCCACACTAACCTACTATCTCCGTGGCCAGCTGGGCAGCCTTCTGCTCAAACAGGTCTTTCATCTGTTTTATGTTGAACTTTTCTGTCTCTGCTTCATTCAACTTCTTTTCAAGGGCTGAGAAAAAAAAAGGGGAAATTAAAGACTGAAGACTGTCCGTTCATTTCAACCAATATTTTAAATATAATGTTCAGTACCTGAATCCTCTGAGACCACCTGCCCATCGTTCTGTGGAATCAAGAAAAATAGAGGAATATAAACAGTAAGATAATCATAAGCATCATGCTTTAGGAACTACTTTAATTTCAGAGAGCCACATCTTTACTATAATACATGTTAAATATCTTGAAGGATTTACTTGCTTCAGTTGTCCTTGCACTTTGTCTAATTCCTTCTTCAGCTCTCCAGAGAACCATCTTTCCTCCTAATCGGGGAAAAAAGCACAGACGCACAATCAAGTCTTTGCATAAACAATCACACACCTACACAGATCAGAAACTGTACCTTGAGAGAAGCATGCAGGTCCTGAACCTCTTGCCGCAGCATTGTGAGGTCTTCTCTAAAAGGAGGAAATAGTGTGTTTCATTCAAGTGCCCTTAATAAAAGCATCAGTCAAAAAGCACAGTGAGGTCAGACGTGTCAAAACAAGTCTCACCGAGTCGGGGCCACATGAGCAGGGAGGTCTCCGGTATCGTGGAACAGCTCATAGTGCTTGAACAGCTCCTCTGCAGAGTTGTGAGATTTCATGCATTGAGGACAGATGAAGCCCTGCACACGGAGACACAGTCATCAGAAAACAATGTTACATCAAACAGCTTCGGTCCCGCTGTTCAACTTGCACGTCACAAAAAAAAGAGAAAAACAAGTTGTCAGATGAGAATGCACTTCACCTCAGAGGTCTGATCGTGGTTGAGGTCGGTGCTGGGCTGCTCTGACTCTGCATTCTGGGACCCTCCCTTCCCAGGGGTCTGCAGAACAGAAAATGAGGCTTCATTAGTATAAATGTACACTATGCAGTATGTATTTTTATTTATATCCATCGTCAAATTATTGTAAATTAGAAACTCTTTAGAAAGTTTAACACTATATCCCAGTTATATCTACAGTATATGCACAACTCTGACTACTGTCTTTTACTTATATCTGGGTAAATGTCGGATGAAGAAAACATTTTGGAGGCAAAAGGCCGTGCATGTTTCAAAAACAGCTACACTGGTTGTGACTTTTCAGTTTTAGGCAAATATTGTGGAAAAGATAAGAGCCAGCCTGTTTTTGCGTATTTAAGACTGTCATATCATGAAATACCAACACTGTAGTATAATTAAACTGTACCGACAACAGAATTTTTTTGTTTCCATCCTTGACCTTACTTTCTTCCCATTACTTTTCAATAACCATGTTGTTAAGTCTTTTTAGTGCATTTTCTGCAAAACAAAATGTTCAATCTTCCAAATAACTGTGTCAAGAAGTTAAATCTTCATCTATTTCCAAGGTGCAGTTAGGGAGGAAAAGAAATCTGAAGAGGTCATGACTCGAGCAACACTGATGCGTTTTGGTTTGTGGTCTTTCTGGCTTGACTCAGATGAAGGCCGCGAGCGGAAACGTATCTGCCAAATAAAGTTGTTCCATGTAATACAAGCGTCGCTGGAGTCCTGACATCTTCAGCTAACTGTTTAAGTGCAGGGGTTTATGCTGCATTTATGCTTGACTGTTAAACATTATGTGGCTATTACAATAAATACGAAGCTCAGGGCAAAGTTCAAGAAGTCAGATCTCTTCCTACAACTTCCGTCTAGTCTATTCCTCTACACTCAGTTCGAGCCATTTCTGCTGTTCATTCTTTTAATTACTTCCACTATCCCACATAGTCAAAGTCACTTCATCACACTTTCCCCGTCACTCGGCTCGTCTTTAAATTCACTCCAATTCTGTCTCTGCCTATAAGCCCTCCTACTCCCTCTTCTCCACCTGAGGCCGTCAATATCCTCTACCTTAATGTGGGATTTAGCTCCATGATGATACTTCTCATGTAACTCCCAAAACATTTAATGTCATAAGCTCTTCTTACTAAACAGATTTCACTCTGTACTTCTGAATGATATAACCTTGTCAATATGCTGTAATTCATAGGGTGGCTTAGAGTGTTTACACATGCATTGCTCTAAATATTATGTAGACATGTGACAGGCAATTGGCCTGTTTATATTAACCAATGCACTGTAATTTAGACCCTTACAAGGAGGGAAGTGGAGGCACTCTATCTGGTGCTTAAATATAAAGTATTGTCGGGAGGCCCTCAGTTTAAGCACGTTATAGTAGGTGGATGCACCCACCACAGGTCCATTCACAAAATGGTTTTGAGCCGGTGGTATCTATATCTATATTTATATAGATGGATATAGATATAGATATATAAAACGTGCGCTTGAGTGGCTGTGTCGACAAATAAAGCTGCATCATGGTGCAACCTTTAACCCAAGTCAAACACGTTTCAAACATAAACGAGCTACACTGCCTTTGACACAGTGAAAACAATATTACTAAACCCAACAAGTAAAATAAACTATCTACTGGTTAAATGTGAACAAAAAAATAAACAGTTACTCTTTCAGAAATTTATTATACTGTCTTGAATATAGTGATTTTTCCTATTCCCTATATTATTATGCTAAATTATTCTGAACTGCCAGATTAAGTACATACTGCCTAATGTCTGATATTAAAATACGTTTTTGATAATGATTTAAATATGTACAGCTGAATCTCAGTCTGATCATCTGTGACCTAAATAAACGTGTCAAGATTTTGTCCATGACAAACAGGCCCTAGCTTCAAAGGGTACACAATGACGCGGTTATGGTAAATGTAGTCCTAAGAGGAAGCTAGCCAACTAGCTAACCTCTGTTCATTTCTCGCACTTGTAACTTAAATGACAAGCATACAGTTTATCCAACCACGGCGCCACTAACATAAGGATGGGCTCATTTCATTTAAACGCGTATTTATTTCCATATTGTGGTCAGGAAGCTAAAACCGGACTTCCCTACAGTGAGCATGATGCTAACGTCAGCGTTAGCATGTGATGAGTAGACGATGAATTAACATAATGCTGTAACAAAGCGAGCTAACAATGGAAACAAGCTATTCCAGTGGGCAGCAACGTTAGCTAGCTGAGCTGTTCACTGACAGACGACCTCTGTAAAGGTGTACACATTAGCTGCAAATATATCAGGTGCTAGCTTCACCTCTGTAGCATCTATCAACTGAACCAAGTTAGCGGTGAATGGCTAGCTGTGTCAACCTAACACAATAGCGCTTGATATGTTCACTGCGACCTCACGGGTGAGCGGTGTTGTTCCCGTCCAGGAATTCCCATTAGCTAAAAATAAGCAATACCCGCCCATTAGCGACGCGTCGTGTTTCAAAACACGCGTCCCCGTCATGAAACCAGACATGAACAGGCCCGTGTCTCCCAAGGAAAAACGACTAGATTTAAGCAAACAGGCGCGATCATGACCCGTTTGTTGGCCGTTAAACTCACCATTTGAAGTATCCGTCTGAGCATGGCCTCGACTGGGTTTGTCCCGACCAAAATAAAACCGAATCAGCTATCCAAATGCAAAGTTTACGACTCTGAACAGCGAACACCTGACCAGGCTCAGACAGCGGCGGCGGATGGGCGGGTCATGGAGGGAGAGGATGGCTGAGCAGGACACTCACACGAGCCAGTATCTCAAGATTAAAATAACGGCTGCAACAGTCGAGACAAAAACAACAAACGGGAATTTATAAATAAAGATTTTATTATTATAATGCTTATATACAAGATGATGGTTCACGGCAGAATACTCCAGTCACACATGCAAAAATAAAAAATTATATAATAATAAAATAAAAACACATTGAATGAACTTTCCCCATTGGCAGTTAATGAAGCTAGAGTATCACACAATTCCGTTACAAAAAGCCTGGCTCCACACTGAGCATGATTTCCTGTAGTAGTTTCCTGTCCATAATGGGAGGGGTGTATTTCCCAGTGAATCGCAGATAAATAAAAACGAGTCAATCCACACTTAATAGCGTACATTTAATAGTGACAACAAACCCAGAGTTCCTTTTACAATCTATTTTTGCAATCTAACCAGAGCTGATTAAATATTAAAGGGTTTGTGGAGCGGTGTGTGTGTGTGTGTAAGGCTGTTAATAGTCATAAACCAAACACAATACTGTTGTGTTTGTGAAGGCACTATCAACTCTTATAAAACACCAACGCCCCCTTACTATCTTCTCAGAAATGAAAAAAAAAAAACACTTAATAATAAGAATAATACACTTTTTTTGGCTGATTGCTTTTCTATCCCACAGTACAAAAGCTGGTGTTTACTTCATCGCGGCTGTAATCTGTAATTTGCTCAATTTGACAGTCGCACGAACAACACAAAAATACAAATTAAAGGGCATCTGAAGGAGGAGTATTTAAGGCTTTATTCCACCGTCGGGGATGGTTGTGTGTGCATATTCTCCAAGTCTTTATTACAGAGTTCGGCATTACCGGTGATTAGAGGTGATAACGTGTGTGAGGTGGTGATTACAGGCATAGCACTTGTTTCTCAAATTTCTTTAGGTGAAATTTAAAAAAAACAAAACGTTGTGCTCTGACACCAGCTATTAATGAAAGAACTGTAATAATAATAATAAAAATATATTAATCATAAATAGCTATAACTCTTCAATACACCTCACAGAAGAAAAGTTTTTGGCACCGACTCACTGTGGGAATAGGACTTCCTCTAAGAGCCAACATTTCCCAGCACCGGCCTCCAGGAAACCACCAACACACTGCGTGCACTGCCCGTTAAATATTCGACTTGTAAGACAAGAAAAAAAAGCACCTTTGCATTGCATAAGCAGCACACAGATGAAAATCCATCTAAAGCTGAATGCTTTAAAATGGACATGTTTGTTCTAGCAGCTGGTGATGGTTGTTAAAAAATACATATAAAATAAAAAATCTTACATACATTTGTAAAACAATTTGGCACTGTTCGGCCCACTTCATATGAGTTTCTGATCAATTTCAAGCAGTTCATACTGTACATATGAAGAGGCTGCGTTAGTAATGTAATCAATCCTCATGTCCATCTTGGTGTCCTCTCGAAAGAAGAGCCTTCTGCTGCTGCTGGCGTCCCTATCTGCTGACTAGATCGGAGCCCTGTGTGGAGCAAACGACGTAGTGAGGGGCACTGTTGTCCGTCACCCGGGAGCTCGGGGCGTTGCCGTTAGTTGGGCTGCGCACAGGGCTGCAGGTGGGATTACAGGTGTCTTTGAGTCTGTGTAGATACTCTGCATGGACAGGCTTGTGGCTCTGCAGGACCCTGATGGCTTCATCAACCTTGAACCACTTCCTCTTCCTTCCTGTGAAAACATTCAAGAGAAGTTCAATGTTGTGCTAAGTGGCTACATTTATTAGGACGTTAATACTTTCAGTAATACCCCAGTCAGAACAAAAATGCCCCATGTGACTACCTCAGTTGAAAGAGTGTGGTCTTATCTGAAGATTGATCAGTTTGGGATCTAGTGAATTTAGAGGTCAGGTCAACACCTGCTGTTTTTCATGTTTTCTGAGTTGTTCCTAAACAGTTTTTGTGTGTGTGCCTGTGTCAGGCTGCATCCTGTTGAGGGTCATTGCTGTGATCTGGTCTAGGTGCCTGGTACATGTCTAAGTAACATCCATATGAATGCCTTAAAGTTTCCCAGCAGAAAAACTGTTTTGTCACAAGACAGTCAATATCATTTACTTCTCCTGTCAGTGGTTTTAATGTTGTGGCTGACCATTGCATTAGCTCCTAATAAGCATGGAAAAACTTCATCCGATCATTTCTGTCTGGTGAGAATAAATGAAATATATTCTTTTTGCACGTTTGCAAATTTAGCAACATGACGAGTTTCTGGGGACGACAGAAATGCAAAACAAGAAGTTGTCAGAAAAAGTCTTTAAAAAGAAGAAGACTGATAAACTAGCACTGATAAAATAAATGAATTCAGTGTCAGTGTCAACGTTGTGGGAATAAAAGGCTTCTTCTGTTATATTTCCATCAGATTTGCTGTTCCACAGCGGTTGCTCTTTCAAACGTTTTGTTTCAATTGACATCTTGGGGAATGTAAATGCATATATCTTCATTTTATTGAGCGTACATGTAAACAGTTGGTATCTAGTATTGCTCATAAATGTGGCAAGCGACACCTAAACACAGTCCATGCCGGGTGGTTCCCACTTAGGACTGACCCTGTGTTTTTGTGTCCATCTGTCCATAATTCTCTCTTCAGAGCTTTCCTCTTAATCAGATTTAGTGTAAAAGTTTTAGTTAACAAGTAATCTATCAAATTTCAGAGTTCATTTTTCATGTGTTATCATTTGTGATTTCCATGCCTATGTCTGCAACACAACTGCAAAATGCAACATAGTAAATGCATGATCTCGTTCCATCTTACGTCTCTTATGACACATATTATCAGTTAATTTCATTTAAATTAAAATTAATTTGAAACACCATCCTACATGACACTGTCCACCAAAGCTTTCTGTGAGCCTGACTGAACGGTGACTGAATGCTCAACACCAAAAAACCTGACTTTGATAAAGCACAAGGTTATGTAACACACACAAGAATAAACTGTGCAACACATGTTGTGGCACCAATGTCAGAGTGGACATACTTCAGTTAGTGTTTATGAAGCTCTTCCTAAAAAAGACTCCTTCCTTCCATAAAAATGTCCAGCAAACCGTCAGCTGGAAGTTATTTATACTTTATTCAGCCTCATTGTCTCCTCCCATTAAATTCCAAACAGCACGTTGCTGGAAGAATTCATCGCGGCCTGTGATAATCAGAGGATGGTGCAAGGGGGAGGCTTCGCTCATTTTATGTTGCCACCCTGAGGGAAACCACCACACTGCTGCCACCGCCACCAGTGGCTTTCAACATAGGGGGGAGAATGAATTAGGCGAACGGTGCCGAACCCTTTCTGCTCAGTTACAGCTCCTGTGCAGGGCAAAAGAGGACAAGTGAAGGGTGGGGAGGAGGGGTGGGGGGCCTGCGGTGAGTGATGATAACTGGAAAACAACTGGGCACAGCAAACATTCCTCCCCCTTGTGAATAGGCTGGACTCTATTTCTGTGGGCGAAGGGAGTAAATGATCATAACCACATTTCCCACTTTACAAATAGTTTACGTTATGAGTTAAATCCCTTGAGGGGTATTAGTACTATTTTTTTTCTTCACAATACGTATTCTTTCTGTACGCTACCTTTGTTACAGGAAGCATTTTATTTTTATTGTATTTTACAAAAAGAAATGGCAATTTTAGGGCTGCAGCCAATTAATCCTTTCATTATCGATTAAGTATTCGTCGGCACAGGGTAATGTTTGTGCGGACAAAGTCAATGAAATGGGACAAACTGTCATAGATGGCACAGACAGTCAGTGGTAGCTGTCAGTAAAACATAACTTATGGGTGGAAGCAACATTTCGGTGCATTTTTTTCTGTCAGTATTTTGACTGTAGACTGTAAGTGACGTGCATTGACTTCATCGACGTACACTATATTGCCAAAAGTATTCGCTCATCTGCCTTTACACACACATATGAAGTTAAGTGACATCCCATTCTTAATCCATAGCGTTTAATATAACATCGACCCACCCTTTGCAGCTATAACAGCTTCAACTCTTCTGGGAAGGCTTTCCACAAGCTTTAGGAGTGTGTTAATGGGAATCTTTGACTTCCAGAACAATTTGTGAGGTCAGACGCCGATGTTGGACGAGAAGGCCTGGCTCACAGTCTTTGCTCTAATTCATCCCAAAGGTATTCTATCGGGTTGAGGTCAGGACTATGTGCAGGCCGGTCAAGTTCTTCAACACCAAACTTGCTCATCCAAGAACAGGAAGGGGGCCATCCCCAAATCGTTCCTACAGAGCTGGAATTTGGGGAGCTATGGAGTAGCTTGGGGGCAGAGGGGTCAAAGGTTCACCTACCGCCGTGTCCATGGCCGGGTAAGCATCTAACCCCTAATTGCTCCCTGGGCACAGTCCTGAGAGGCCGCAGCCCACTGCTCCAACTGTGTGAATTGTTGGATGGGTCAAACAGCAGGAACTGAAAGTTCCACATTGTGGGATAATTAAGGGTTACAATTTAATTTAATTTAATTTAAATTTGTCCAAAGTCTTGTCAAAGAGTTCCTTTCACTGGATCTAAGGGGTCACCATAATCCCCCCTCCACCAAACTTCACTCTTGGCACAATGCAGTCAGACAAGGCAACCACCAAACCCAGATTCGTCCATCAGATTGCCAGATGGAGAAGCATGATTTGTCACTCCACTGCTCTAGAGTCCAATGGTGACGTGCTTTACACCACTGCATCCGACGCTTTGCATTTCACTTGGTGATGTGTGGCTTGGATGCAGCTGCTCGGCCACGGAAACCCATTCCATGAAGCTCTCCAGGCACTGTTCTGAGTTAATCTGAAGGCCACATTAAGTTTGGAGTTCTGTAGCAACTGACTGTGCAGAAAGTTAGTGACCCCGCCTCAGTATCCGCTGACCCCGCTCTGTCATTTTACGTAGCCTACCACTGAGCTCCTGAGAGCGACCCATTCTTTTACAAATGTTTCTAGGCATGTCTGCAATTATTTGGATGGCTGAGTGAATACTTTTGGCATTATAGTACATGTACACAATATGTCTCAGATTCTCTGTTTACAAAGTGGAGACTGGAGGACACAACAAATTTGAGCATAAGTTTGAATGCCGACTCGCAACTTTTGTAGTGACAGTAGTGCTGCAGTTTTATGCTTAATCGCACATTTGAAAACTTGCTGGTCTCAAACTTCTAAGTACTGATCTCTACATTTAATTTTATCATCCAAAAGATAAAATAAAAAATCCATTAAAACTAGCTTCTGCATCTTTTTCATTTACACAGATGTTTTTACTAGAGTTAAACCTTTAAAACGTACGGCGTTCAAAGTTTCTGAACCCAGCGTAGGGTAAACCAATTCCACTGATCAACACAAGGTGGCAGTAACGCACAAAGAAGAGTAGCAGTGCACCATTAAAGAGCAAGGAAGAAGAAAACTGCACTCTGGCAAGCCTGCTGAAACTGTTTTATATTTTACTAATTTAGAAATTTAAATTTTATTGTGACTTAGTGTTTTTCATCTTTCCAAGACCTAAAGAGTTATGTAAGGATAAATCATAGAATTATCTTAAAATATGTAAGGCTAGATAGGATAAAAATATAGTTGTGGATATTAAGGAGTCTGGGTAAAGTTTTGTTTTTAAATCTTGAAATCTTGAAATGTGAAGAAAAGTGTCCAAAAGCGGAACGGATTTTAATCGACTGCCAGTTTGTCCATGGTTAGTCGGTGAGGCAAATTCAGTCCAAGAGCAGGAAGAGCTAAGGATTGGGTAACATGCAGTCATTGACACATCACATGATTGCTTCAAAGCGTGCTTTAAGACAACATGAGGCCACCTGTCCAAAAGTTGAAGTTAAACCTGAATTAAGTTCCCGAGCACACGAGCAAATGCATCAAGGAATGGCTTGTAAAGAAGACACAAAGGGTAGTTCAATGGCACCAGTGTTTTGTGGAGCTTTGAAATCAGCAGTATGTGTAAGAAAAACCATCAAACATCTCACACCTGGAGGAATTTTACAAATTATTAATTACCATTATTTTTGTACACCACCTTTATCTGTAGGCTCCGTTTCAAAGAGAATCAAATGTCTGCTACAAAGCCAACAATTTCCATGGGGAAGTACTTATTTTCCCACATTACCATAGCATTTAGCATTTGCTGAATACACTTTTTTTGCATCAGTCCATGAATGAAGCAAAAAAATAGGGATTTAAAAGAAAGGGACGTACCAATGTTGACAGAGTCCTCCCAGTCTTCCAGCGTCTCGGTGACTACAAGGGTATAGACGTAAGTCCTGTGCTTTCTGTCTTGATTGTGCTGCAGAGGTTCAGATGAAGAGGAAACCAACTGTGATTGACTTTACCGTTTCTTTTATAGACATTATATGAACAAAACAACTGTTCTGACTATTAACAAGTCCTGAAGGGTGACTGGCAGGATTTTCTACAGCGTTAAATAGTGTAACTTGAGCGTTTACTATAATTTTCCATGACAAACTGACCTCAAAAATCCCAAGCAGTCTTCCAAGCCTTCCCTTCACACCAGCCTGCACACATGACGAAAACAGTCACTACATTAAGCACATTTATTTAAGGGAACACACATTTTACTGTCATTTAATATTAAGCCTACACGGAATATTTCAGAATATTTCACTGGTTTATTATGTGAGATTCATCTCATCCTCATCAATCGCTACAAAGCAGACAGAACCCTAACCCTAGCCCTCATCTCTGTCCTGATGTGTGTGCATATTCTCAGTTTAATATTTTTTCTAATCTAGGCCAGGAAATCCTGAGGCTCACTTTAGCACTGCCACGTGCCTGGCTGTGAGGCAGCGCGGCAGGGGTTGACCAGGTAGACCTAAACATAGTCAGAGCGACAGAATGAGGAGCTTAAATAAAATATATATTAAGGTTAAGATAAAGGCTACTTAATCATCTCACAGAGGAGAAAAGCAAAGATTAGCCCAAGATAAAGCAAACATGAAAACCAAGTCACAAGGCACTCTGGCTGTTGGACCTACACAGACTGGAGGGCATGCTTCTTGGTCACAAACACTGAGATAAGTAGAGAGTAAATCGAGGGGAGTGCTAGATTGCAAACTTTCTCTATCACAACAGAAGTTGGCAGCCACTTTATGACACGCTGTAAGTCAGTGAACACTGATGGCTGACGTATTTCAAAATTGCTGTCGCAGCCTGTGGTCTGTTGTTGGGTGTCGGGGCGGCACGGAGGTGCATTCCAGGACTTTGTGGCTCAGTTTAGCAATTCTGTTGCTCTTGTTGTGTGGCACATTTCAGGCTTGGCCTCTCGTTTTAGATTTGTAAGGATCACTTTGTCGGTGTGTACACTAAACACAGGAAAGGTGTTGAGTGGGCATGTATAGATTTAGCTATAGGGACAAACCTGTCATGCCTGCAAACGCATATTTGACATGCGTACTCAAAAAAGACTAAATTTAAAGGCCAGTGGATGCGACGCTGATGTTGGCCGATGTGTTGAGCTTTTATACCTCAGGGTATTACACCTTACAATCTGAATTGTTAGCTTGCCACAGAAGTAGTAGTTTTGCATCTCGTCTATATCCAGGTACACGTCTGGTCTTAGCGGGACGCGGGAAACTGGAAACCCCTTCCAAATGTCATTGCCATACATCAAGGCTGTCAGCACATTGCTATCCAGGGCAGACGTTCATAGCTGGCTTCCCTGTAAACATTCTGGCCAACCACCAGCAACCTCGACTACTAAACCACAGAACAATTAACTGACCCTTTATGCATCATTGCCAAATATCTCCGTCCCTCATCTGGATTCGGCACGTACATAGCTGTGGTCCCCGCTGCGAGCGCTGTTGACACTGCTGACAATGATTTGCTGTATTCTCCGACCGTTTACGATTCTAATTTATGTCTGAGGAGTTAATACATAAACTATTTTCAGAGTGGATGATGTTGAACTGTTTATTAGGATGGCTGCAGTTTTTGCTCGTGTTAAATAAATTAGAGTGAATGTTTAGCCCGCTTCAGATCTGTAGAACGTTATTTTAACATGGCAATGAACTGCTGACTCGACTTTTTGAACAAGACTTTGGATTCTTCTTGCTGTATGTTACACTTTAGTTTTATGAGAGTGTAGCCAGTGCAACTGATCAGCTGATTCACATAATTCACACAATCAAATGGGGACATGTTTGTCATCCTTATTATTATGTCACAGTATTATAATTTTGAATTAACAAGCAAGTTTCAAGTCTGTGAAAGTTGTTTGTCCATATTGTACTGGCATAAATAATCCAGGACAAGGTAAATCAACTTAAATTCATAGGTTATTCTTTTTACACTTAAGTAAACCCTTCAGGGTAAACGAGCTGTTTTGTGTGTGTGTGCGCAATGACCTCACCTCTTCGTACACCTCCCTGACCGCTGCTCCACAGGGCTCCTCGTCCGGCTCCATCCCGCCTCCGGGCACAATCCATTGGTCTGGATGTCGGCTGCTGCTCACCAGCAACACCTGCCAAAGGAAGAGAGGCCCCCGTCAGGTCCTCTGCTGCCAGAATCGGGGTGTTGAAAACACTGCAAAGGTTCAGATTCCAGCCCACGAGTTCAGAGTCCAGAGTCCAGAGTCCGTCATCGCTAAAGCTCCCCCGGTCGCAGCCAAGCGAGGTGCTGTATATTCAGCGTATTGAACATCTCACATACCGTGCCGGTCATTCATTTCATTTACTCGATGTCAGTGTCGTACGGATCTGGCTGTTCCGCACGTCCATTTGCTGCGTTAGTAAACAGGGGAATGAAAATGTGAAGCTTTGTCTGCTGGTCTGTTGATAGTTGTTAAAGCAGGAATCCATATTAATTAAAAAATGCTGAATATATTACAATAACAATAACCTCAAGCTTGAACACAGCTAAAAGTATATTAAAGTGACCACATCTGGGTATTTCTGGTAAAACCTGCCAAAAAGAGACTGCTCAGCACTCTCATCCAAAAAAATCAACATAAGGCTCCTCTCTATATTTAACTGACCCGAGACACTTTTAGTGTGGTGGGGTTTTTGAGCACGGTGCCCCTCTGGTGATGCAGTCACTTGACCTTAAACCCCATCTGGCATCACTCTGACCCACATTAAGTTCACGTGTGAGTAATTTCTGCATCCTGCCGTGAGCTAACGAGACACGTGCGGCCAGCTCTTTCTCCTGCAAAGAAGGCAACTCTCTCAAGGCAGCAAAGGCTTAAACCGGGAGCCAATATCAGCTCTTTTCATTGACGTTTTACACTCCAGTGAAACGTCAAATGTCCCAGCACAAGTTTCCCAGTTTTAAGATGCATCTGCATTCCTGCTGAGACCGGATACTGAAAGCAAGCCAGATCTACGACGATCATTAACGTCTTCCCTGCCGTCAAAGCCAGACTCGGTTGCACAGAAACAACCGTGATGAGTGACCCTTTGCTGTAACTCATTCCATAACCAGGTCAAACAGCGTAAGATAAAACCCAGGAGAAATCTCAGGCCTGAGAGACAGCTTCATTCTGAGAGTCTAACTGCTGGCTGAGCTTTCGGTTTTATGGAGAAGTGGCACACTTTAAAACTACAACTCACAAAAGAGGTCCTGTTCACCTGCAACACAGGCTTCGGCTCATTATTAACAGATGCATGAATGCACGCGGGTGTTGCTCTGAATCCATCCCTGCATTTACAAACTTGCTGGAGACCATGTGACTTATTTTTAACACTGGCAACTCTGTCAGTATTTAGTGTGGATGACAGGCTACATTAGAAGGTGTGAGTGATTTCACAGTCATCGATGACCTGAATCTGGAGGTCACTAAAACCTGCAGAACAACATTTCCCACTCTGTTTCATTACTTCTAAATACGAACATCATGAAAATATAAAAAAAATAATAGGAAAATATATAAAAAAAGACATTTGCTTTACTGCATGTAACAATTAGGACTTAATGTGCAATTTGACAAGCTTTTATATTCTAATCACAGCGATTTTCTAGCTGTTCCACTGTATGTAACATTAATACAACACCGTATGATGAGGTGCCACATTAAATGAGCAGCGGTGAGTGTTTGTGCCAGGCCGAGGTAACTGTTGATGCACCGCCGCTTGTCTCTCTGACAACCCACACACACAGACACACATGCATGCGCAATTTCACACGGACGCCCTGTGAAACACGTAGGCACTTTGACGCGCGCACCCTAAAGGCTTTTCAAAAACCACTGGATCAGCAGTTGTCTTTCTGTGCGAGAAGAAAAGAGCTTAGTGGAGGAGGTTAACGACCCCGGCGGGCACCAGGCACACCTCGGTCAGAGCGAGGAAGGGACCCCAGAGTGGGGACATGCGCAAGACCTTCACAATCTGATTGCCACTCGTCTGACAGTGTTATATTTGTGTGTTAAATGAAGGGGCCATGCTGAGGCGAGAATGCATGTTTGGTCTTGTGACCACGTGAAATTTAATTTTTTAGCTTTTACTGACATTTTTGTTCCAAAAACGTTTAGAAATTTTACAATGAAAATGAATTATTTTGAGATGATCTACACCAGAAACAAAGAAATTGCTTTTAGTTTTACACATGCCTGATGACAAGACTGATGTTTGATGTCAGGCCGTGTTGTGTTTGGTGCAAATTTAGAGACACTAAAACAGCCCCAGAAATAATGTCTGTATAAATATTCACTCAGGCATGTATTTATGATAAAGCTGTTTTTCCTCGTACTTAAAAGTGAAAGCAAACACTTCTTCTTTTTTTTTTTTTTAATGTGTGCTTGAAGTGAAGTCATCCTGTTATCCTGCACTCCAGCTGACATGTTCAGGAAGCGACAGTAAACCAGGCACGCAGACTGGATGGATAGTTTACCACATGAAGTGTGACACACGCAGCGAAGCAAGGACGAGATCAGTACGCCGTACGACCGTTCCATCATCCTCGGACTGTTAGCTTATGTCAGCATGTGTGAGACACTGATGAAAAGCAGCAGCAGAGAGAGAGAGAGAGGTTGCCAGCACAAGGAGCAGGAAAGTAAATCTGTCAAGGGACAGCAAGTGCCTGCACCTTGTTTCTATAAATTGCAGCTGATAGGTCACTCACGGCGTTTAGCACACTGTGTAACAGCCACTCAACCCCCTACTCCTGCTGTCACATGTGGCCCTGAGCTGGGCTGCCGTCATCAGGCAGATACCCCCTGCCCTCATTGTAAAACTACTGTAATGTAGTTTCAGTCTTAATATCAGATTAAGTTTAATGCATATTCTACACACTGCTGATCTTTGAATGTATGTTTTACAGCGGGGATGAATAAAATGGGAAACAATGCAATTCAGTAGTACAACAAACCACAGCCTCCAAAATGAAAGCGCAGCTGAATCAGTGCCTCTAAAAACAGTTGTGACTCATCGGAGAATGGACGTGGGTCTTCTGAGGGTGTCCTGTGGTGTCTGGCAACTGAATGTTGTTAATGGGGGGTCTTTGGGTCCTATGGGTTGAGAGGAGTGCCACGGATATTTGATCAGTTTGGGATCTAGTGAATCTGGAGGTCAGGTCAACACCTTGTGCTTTTCATGTTTTGTTTAGTTGTTTTTGAACCGTTTTTGTGTTCGCTGTGTTGCATCCTGCTGGGGATGGCTGCCTGCTGCCATCAAGGAGTGTCATTGCTATGGAGTGGGGGTGCCCGGTCTTGTCTAGGTGGGTGCTACATGTCTAAGTAGCATCCACATGAATGCCAGGTCCAAAGGTTTCCTAGCGCATTGTATTGGCACAAGATTATCTGTGTCGTTTACTTCTTCAGCAGCAACAGGGTGCAGGAGTTGCACCGTGTTTCAGGTTAGTGACCTGCTACTGTACTAAAAAACCACATCAGCTGATCCCCAGAGCAAGTCAGAAAACAAACTCCAGCTCTTACAGTGAACGCAGACGCAGTATTTTTATACTGACAGGAGGCATTTATAGGCTAAGGTGTTGTAATGTAAGACGAGGGTTTGCAATTTTACACACGCAGTATTAGTCTTGTGAAACGAGTCCGAGGTTGGGGAAATTCGTCATGAAATAAATCCTCTACTGACAATAGTTCAGAACAGCCTGCCTCGTCTTTATGAATTATGAGTTATGTGGATTCCCTCCTGGACAGGAAATGAAAATGCGGGTCTCCTGCTGGCTGCTCACAGACTGCCCTGCTGTTTAATGGGTCAAATATTTGGCCCCCCAGCCAAGTTATGTTCTCCTCTGCCCAACACACCAATTATCAGACACGCACTCAGGCATTAAACAGAAACTTGGTGTATGACAGGTCTGTGCCCTGATAAATCATGCTACTGTACAGTAAGAGTCCTGCAGTTAAATCGGGACTGCGTCAAAAATAAAACAGGGCATGTTAGTAAATGCCCTGTCCTCCAGCAGCAAACAGTTTAACTTGGGCCGTCCACAGACGCAGCTTACCTCGTCCTCCTCCTCGCTTTTGAAACACAAACACGCCGCTCTTCTCTTAAAGCCTTCGCCGTCGTACGTCCTGGTCTGGTTGGGTTTAAACTTCATCATAAATATATGCGTATATACTTTTGTAACCGTCGAGTGCCAGAAAACGAAAAAAGAAAAAAAGTCAAACAGAAACAGCTGTGTTCAAGCAAACGCTGGAGAAATCGTCCCCCCGAGAGACTGTTGAGAGAGCGGTGTCTTCTTCAAACTGCGGTCCAAGTTACTGGAGTCTGTTCATTCATCCCTGCGCTCCGAGACAATGTCAGGCTGCATCTGGTCGCGTATTGTACCCACCATGGTGGTTTTAGTGCCGCTGTCAACACGCATGATTCAACAAACTCGCTCACATCTGTGGTCGGTGGTGAGCTGCGACCAGCTGACCTGAGGGCTGCGCAACAAGCTGCCCGTCGGCTCCCACGTTACGCTGCGCTTCACGCTGATCCATGAACACGGTCGGTACCCACACGCACACACACCCACACACACACACACGCACGCACACGCACACACACGAATCGAGTGTCTTCACAGAGATGACAGCTGGGCACACCTTCCGCTTTCAACACGCTTGTTTAGTAATCATATGTAGATATATCTATAAAAAAATTGTCGCAGGCGTGAGTGACGCGCTTTCTACAACTGATGGTGCTTTCAAGTGCTGCTCTGGAAAAATTTCAACTCCAAGCCAAGATGTGTGAAGGTACGTTCAAAGCGCACAAGACATTTGTGTTAAGCTTGTAATGAAGGTCAGGGCATTCAGATGTAACACGTTCCTTTCTTCTGGCTCAGAAATGAATTCACGGAAATGGTTTAACGTTTCCACACTGGCATAGATAAAACACACAAAAAGCAAATGCATCACAACTTGTCAGTTCACGCGGTCAAATATAACAGTTTAACACATCTTAGCTTCGTTTGTTTAAAATAACTGAGAAAGCTATTGATTCAACTGTTTTCATTTTATTTGATTATCAATCCTTGGTGACTAAAATCAAAGGTACATTTACATTAGGATTTTTGATGAAAGAAAAAAAAACATGAAAAACAGCACAAGGTGTTGATCTGGCCTCCAAATTCACTAGATCTGTGGGACGCACTGGAACAAGGCTGATCCACAGAGGCCCTTCACCTCAACACATAGGACTCAAATGCCCCCACTAACAACATCCTGTTGCCAGACACCAAGATCCATGCCTGATGAGACAGAACTGTTTTGGAGGCACAAGGGGACAATATTCAGTCAGACGGTCATAATGTTATGTCTGATCGGTGTACAGCAGCATGTGAAGATGAAGCCTTCAGTGAGGGTGTAAAAGTTATAAGCTCAGGGACTCCCTCTAGTGGTAGAGGACAGTTATTCATCAACTGTAGGGGTTCACAGCAAAAACAGTTAAAGGCGTTAAAAAATATCAGATATCCTCTCATTGCATCCATGACAGCTTGCCACTGACCTCTGATTCAACACATTCTGAATTTAAAAGCAGCTGTAGCATTTAGCAGACTTCATGCATGTGTCGCTTTAAGAAACACGCCCAGGTAAGTATTTATTAATCAACAAAATTTATTTACAGAACATAAACATATGAAGGTGGACTGCTTGATAGCACTCTGAGAGCAGGAAAACGATTCCTCTTCAGATTAAAAATGAACAAATTTACAGACAGTGAACTGAAGACCAATCAAGGCCTTAGAAACCCAAAGCCTTCATCGGTCTTTTGGAGATTGATCCCTTGACAATCCAGCATCTCTTCTCAAATACGTCATGCTCCCGAAAGCTTACACTCCCTTCGTCAAACAACCGTCGGCTCAAATGTAACAACTGCTTTGTTGAAGTAAATGCCTTTGGGAGCAGGTGGAGAGAAAATAAAAAGTCTAGTAGAAATAGACATGAGGCAAGGAGCAAGTTTTGTTAGTAACATTGAAAGAAAGATTCACATATAAGAGTGGATATGGTAATAACACATAAGTGCTAAAAACTAAAGGAAAGGTCCACGATGTCCACCGTACCCTTCAAACTTTCTATGACATCACCCACAAGTCTACAGAGTGGATGTTGAGGTTAATGTGACGGTGGCAGGCTCAGTTTGTATTTTTAGTCGTAGCAGTTTGTATTTAATGAGGTTACTTGAAGCAGAGTACAGCAATGCTTGTTTACTCGTCCTGCTGGGAAATCTACGCAGGACACGACCCTCTCCAGGCGAGTGTCTACATATAGTAGTTAGCTGCTTTAAAGAAACAAACCGGGACACGAGAAAACATTAAAAGAAACATTAAAAGTATATCATATTGATCACACCTGGACAGTTTCTCATGCCCACTCACGCGTGCGCTGCTCTGCCTCCACCAAAACGCACATTCACCCAAAACTGTGGGACGTATGTAGACGCCCTTTCTTCCGTGGGACAAACAAAGCCAGGTGTGTAGATCTAAAACCTCTGCCCATGCATTTGAATAGTAGTGAGTTAGGACAATGACAAGTCATTTCATTACTAGTGAGCATTTAAATCACCACGTCAGCAGTGTGTATATATACAGTACACACACACACACACACACACTCACCCATACACACACATAATAAAAGACTGTGTCCTTTAATGGAGTTGAAGGAGGTCTTGGCAGCACATAAGTTGTGTTGACACTTGTGACTTCCACGTGTGTGTCCGTTTGTTAAGGCTGCTTTACACTTCATTTTTGCTTCCAGCATAAAGCCTGGTCCATGACTTGGCTGTGGAAAAAAACAACCATTATATGATTATGGACATAAATCAGCAAAACTTTACAAAGCATCCATGGATAAGTGTTTAATACATGTATGTAGATGTGGAAATGTAAACATATGCATATTTACTGAATACGTTGGTGCAAAATAACAGAAAAATGAACTGTGGGTGGACTGGTTCAGTCTGTGTCCCACCTTAAGGTACAGGAACACCAAACCAAACAACAACAAAAAAAACTACCAGCAACAAAGGCCAATTGTGACGTCGCTTGTTTCTGGGTCTGGCTACGTTCTGTGCTTTCTTTAAAGCAGACAGCTCTTCGAAACCAGTAGGTGGCAATAGTCTGTATCTGTCATTTAATAGGGGAAACTGGAAGAGTTACTATTAGCTGGGAGGCTAGAAAGTGCTAAAAAACGTGGTGCTGAGCTGGCCTCACCTGAATCATGCTGATCATTTAGTCTGTACTTTATCTATTCTACATGATCATGATGAAAATATTTCTGTATTTGAATTTGAAGCTTTTGTGTATGGTTTAATGTTCATTAAATAGTGTTTCACAACCAAGGTACCTGAGGCAAAGAGTAGAAATGACATTGATAACTAATAATAATGGATGGAAAATGATGCAGTATATTCAAAAATCTTCTTTTTTTTAAGGATATTAAACCACAAAATCTTTTCGGTTGACGTTCTTTGTATACATATTTCTATCTTTCTTTTTTGGACGGGTATTTCAGGCTAGTAATTGACTGCAGCAGTAAGCAAGAGCTGTGGGAAATGTGATAAGCCTTCTGCTGAAGCAAGCCAGATCACGGAGCAGATCTCTCACCTGTTTCTATGGCTTCAGCTTCACTGGACTTCCACTTCTCTGCAACGTCGTTTGCTAGGGGATCGTCAGGGTTGGGTGCACTTAGTAAAGCCTGGATTGATAGCAGCACTGTACGAATCTGCAGAGCTGGTGACCATTTATCTGAAAAACCACAAATGCACACCACAGAGGGAGAACAGAGTGTAAGACACTGAAAAGAAGAAAAAAAAACAGAGAATGATGCATCTCTTCATTCTGCAGTAACAGAGCAGTGAAGACATTGGTGATATGCAGCAGCAGTGGTGGTGGCACAAAGCTCCAGTCAGGGTGAAAAGTATCACGTAGGAGGCGTTTGATCTTTTGAGCAAGATGAAATTGACAAATCCCCTCAGTTCATTCACAAGTCAAACATCACAGCACACAGTACATACAAGCTGTCCTACAGTAACACGACAGGACAAAGACGACAGGAGTGAATGTAGCGTTGCTTGGGAAACACAGTAGCACCAGCTTACCTTTCAAAATGTCTAGACATATTCTTCCCAACTTGTCGACATTGGGGTGATATATTTTGGTCATGAAACGGACTTTAGGAGCTGCCATGGGATATTCTTCTGGTAAAAAGAGTTCAAGTTTAAATGTGCCTCCTTCAAAAGGCGAGTCCTGAGGCCCACAAATGACAACATGAAAGTAGCGTGCATTGCTTTCGTCTGGCTCTGCCTTGATGCCTGGGACCGGCTCTGCGAGCAAGCGCTGAGTTTCCTGGTGAATAAAAAGAAAAAAATATCTACATGTTAATGTGTTTTACCTGAGAGGAACATAAATTGCACTGTCACTACCATATAGCCCAGTTCAGGCAGATATGTGTGGTTTTAGGAAAACACTTTTGAACAGCGCTGACACTCAACAAATCTATGCAGAGCCTACGCCATACACTGTGCTGGTGAAAACATTTATACCTGTGTCCAGTGCTTGTCTAGTCGCTGAGAGACGTGAACAAGAAAATGCCTACTGGACACACAGCTGTTATGGTCTATATCACCACAAAGAATAATTACATTTCTGGGAAGGTGCATGTCTATATGACTATATGACTATAATCAAAACGGTTTTGCTCCAGAGCCATGGTGTAGAAGGGATGTGCAACCATAAATTCTTAATGAAATGCTGCTAAAGAAGATACGGCACAGAGCACCAGTCATAGCACACAGGTGAAACAGTGATTTAGACAAGAGCGATCAATCTTTGCCTTTGAACACAACTCGTCTCTCTCGCATAATTCCTTCAGGTTTCTAACAACAATTTGCATATACACTATATTACCAAAAGTATTCGCTCACCCATTCAATTCCTTCAGGTTTCAAGACATTGTAAGCCGCTGTCAGGAGCTCAGTGAATTCCAGCGTGGAACTGTCATAGGATGCCACTTGTGCAACAAATCCAGTCGTGAAATTTCCTCGCTCCTAAATATTCCACAGTCAACTGTCAGCTCTATTATAACAAAATGGAAGCGTTTGGGAACAACAGCAACTCAGCCACGAAGTGGTAGGCCACGTAAAGTGACGGAGAGGGGTCAGCGGATGCTGAAGCGCATAGTGCAAAGAGGTCGCCGACTTTCTGCACAGTCAATTGCTACAGAGCTACAAACTTCATGTGACCTTCAGATTAGCCCAAGTACAGTACGCAGAGAGCTTCATGGAATGGGTTTCCATGGCCGAGCAGCTGCAGCCAAGCCACACATCACCAAGTGCAATGCAAGGCGTCGGATGCAATGGTGTAAAGCACGCCGCCACTGGCCTCTAGAGCAGTGGAGACGCGTTCTCTGGAGTGATGAATCACGCTTTTCCATCTGGCAATCTGATGGACGAGTCTGGGTTTGGAGGTTGCCAGGAGAACGGTACATTTCAGATTGCATTGTGCCAACTGTGAAATTTGGTGGAGGAGGAATTATGGTATGGGGTTGTTTTTCAGGAGCTGGGCTTGGCCCCTTAGTTCCAGTGAAAGGAACATTGAATGCTTCAGGATACCAAAACATTTTGGACAATTCCATGCTCCCAACCTTGTGGGAACAGTTTGGAGCGGGCCCCTTCCTCTTCCAACATGACTGTGCACCAGTGCACAAAGCAAGGTCCATAAAGACGTGGATGACAGAGTCTGGTGTGGATGAACTTGACTGGCCTGCACAGAGTCCTGACCTGAACCCGATAGAACACCTTTGGGATGAATTAGAGCGGAGACTGAGAGCCAGGCCTTCTCGACCAACATCAGTGTGTGACCTCACCAATGCGCTTTTGGAAGAATGGTCAAAAATTCCTATAAACACTCTCCTCAACCTTGTGGAGTCTTCCCAGAAGAGTTGAAGCTGTAATAGCTGCAAAAGGTGGACCGACATCATATTGAATTCTATGAGTTAGGAATGGGATGGCACTTCAGTTCATAGAATGAGTAAAGGCAGGTGAGCGAATACTTTTGGTAATATAGTGTATATATCTGGATATTTATTTTTTAGAGTTCAGTCTGACTCCCAGCTATATCAATAGGAACTGTAATAAATAAAGGCACCATATGTCCCTCTTTTGACATTTGCAAAAGCATTTTAGGCACCTGTGACTGTAATGTTGTACCACATACAGAAAGATTCAGACTCATTCACTTAATTTGAACCATTACATTTAATTAAACTGAAATATGAAGTATAACTGCATTAGCCTTTATATAAGAGCTGCAAATAGTTGTGCATCATTATCATTCTTGAAGCGAGAAGAAATAACTACATGGCTGTTGTCCTTACACGTAGAGGGGAGGGTGTTTTTTACTGCATTGGTAGCTCCAGACTCTGTGCAGTATGAAACTGTCTTTTAGAGGTGACTCTGACTCAGCCACCCCACCACGGGGGACAAGTACTCTTGCAACCATCAGCCACTGCAGCAGGCTACTCCCGGCTCTTAGTGACAGCCAAGCGACCTGCAGAAACACCTGACTGTGAAAGAGGAGCAGGTATCTGATATGGTTTTTGGTGTGCATGAAGTAGCATAAGTCACACATTTCAAGGAAACTCACTGCTTATACCGGCTCTTTTTTCCCTTCTCAACCAATCACCATTTCTTCCAGGTTATCTGTTTTAGTATTGATGATATAACTCAAATGTACTTCCTTTGTAAAGCTGTTTGACTATTTTCACAATCCAAAAAAACTTGGATCCTGTTGCGACAGTTTGAAATGCACACCTGATTACAGTAGAACAACACCCGCCACCCTTGTTTTCTGACAGGCTTTTCCTCTATGAAACTGGGAGTGAGATTCCTGAAATGCTTCAGATAACCCACAGACAAAACCGTGCAGTGAAAACACAGACAGAAGAGGGGCTCCCAGTCCCAGTCACACGCTCTGAGGGCTCAAGGGCGAGGCTCGCAGTGTGCTGTTCCCAGCTGCAGGCTGTAGTCTACTTCCTCACACACCTGTGTAATATTCACTAAACACCAGTCGTATTCCTTTGTGAATGAAGGATATTTTCTAATACATCTGTGAAAATTCACAAATATAAAGGTCATAGTATCTCCATATACATAACACCAAAACTTAAAAATAAAGGCAACTTCAGCAGAAGGAAAATCATCTTAATAGCGGAGTTATTAGGTTGAAGTTAACACACATTTGTATTAAAAATAATACAGACATGTATTATTTGCAACCTTAAATGAAACCTGCCTATACGACAGAGAAGGAGTCCGCCAAGAAATCACAGTATCCATTAGATGGTAGGAACCTCTTTATTAATCTGATTTATGTCATTACTTTCATATTTTCATACTCCCGTGATACGGAAAATGCACACAGGGCATTAAGCACACTGTGAAAAACAAATGCATACCACTAAATCTTATCTCCATGAAGGTTATAGCATTCAGCATTTGTTTAAAATGACTGAGAGAGTTGCTCCTTCATCTGCGTTTACCTTTTTAAGGCTGTGGTTTCCAGCACTAGAGAATTATTTGGTGTTTCATAATTTTAGTCAGTGAGTTAGGCTAAATAACAGAAACACTTTTGCATTTAATTGAGTACAGTTTAACAGCACTTTCTCTAGTGTACCTAATATTTTAACAAGCGAGTGTGGGTTGGGATTTGGTGAATATAAGACGACTGACTACCTGTGACAATGCTGAATGAAGTTGTTCAGGTCAGTGAAGGTAAATCCTTAAACAGCATCATCACTATCATCAGGATGCTGAGCAAAACCCCCAAACTGTCCTCTCAGCTCAGACAGCGAGCATTATTTGCTGATGCTACAGTCGGTGGTCATGCGGCAGAAGTCTGCAGTGGCGGAGTTAATTAACTTAGACGTTAGCACGAGCAGTCAGGGTTCCTTTATTAACGTCTATTAACGTTCAACTGCAACGGTTACTGAAAACTAAAATAAATAAAAAAGTGAATAATAAAAATACCAGATGGATTTCATTGACATTTCACGTCAGTGTTTGTTGGCAGTAAAAATATTAGGCAAATCAGACTAGCGTAAGCTTCTTAACTATTCCCGTTTTATCAAATAAAAGCAATGCTAACAAACTAGCCGGGGCTAGCAAAATTAGCCTTATTATCCTGTCAACTTGACAACCCAACTGAGCATTCAGAGTATATTTTAAAAAAAATACGCAAGGCACACAGCAAATCAATACATGCGCCATCTTTTCAGAGCGTTGATGTATTATTATTATTATTTTTTTAACCGGCAGTGCCTGTGTGTGTCTAGGCACAGGAATGAAACGGAAGTTACTTTACCAAACTAACGTTAGCCGGATGGAAGCTAACGTTAGCGTACAAAACTGTTAACCGGGACGGACCAGCGGAGCGTCGGGAAGTTTAGACTGTGAATGCAGGGACTTTCGCCATTAGAAAAAATGTCATGCTAGTTGTTGTTTTGTGAAATTATTACCTTAATGATTCTGCGGGGCAGTCCTGCCATCTTGTCTTATATGCGGGCTTTTAGCTCTCGGAGTGCCTTCTCTGTGGCATTGACAGCAACAAGAACACGTCTTCCGGGTTCCCTACGTCATCATTGTGGATAGAGGGACACGAGCGTGGCTGACAGGTCATAATAATAACACACTTGTTTGTCTCCAAATGCACCTTTAACAACACGGAAGGAGAAAGTGTGAATCATCCTTTCAATGGTTGTTTGTTTTGTGTTGCTGTAAAAACATAAAATATGATTATCATTGAAGGAAAAATGTAATAACTGACCATTCATGTAATAAAATACATATTAACCTTTATTTTGTATGGGAAATTGTACACTCACAAAGCTGAGTGGTAAAAAACAAGTCAATCTTGTTATTATTTATCACTGAAAAGTATATACACAAATCAGGCGTAACATTATGACCTAATATTGAGTACGTCTCCCTTGTCCCTCCAAAGCAGTCTTCTGTGGGTGTCCTTGGTGGAGGCCTTTGGCTCTGTGGATTAGGCTTGTTCCAGTGCATCCCACAGATACTTGATCAGAATTTGGAGGCCACCTTGTGCTCTTTTTCATGCTTTTTGGAAGACAGAGTTGTTCTGAAGTTTGTGCCTCACACTTTCTCTCCCCGTTTTAGACAAAACTTTGCATCGCTTAGACTTAACACATCCAAGGACCAATAAGGTTGCGCAGTGCAGCTGCATTTTCGTTCTTACTTGTTTTTTCTGCCCCACAGACTGAATAGAAGCTGTAGATTGGAAGGGGTTTTTGGAGCTCCTCCTCCTCACATATCCCTGTGGAGAAAAAGCTTTGTCCTTTTGGGTGTCAGGCCTGTTACGTGGACATTAGCCCAGCAGCACTCTCACAGGAACTTTATTTAAAAACGTCTGACCAAGAATTCATCCAGCATGCAATTTCTGCCCGAACGTAGCTCTGCAGGTGGGTTTACCATTTTTGTGAATGGTTTATTTTTTTTATTTTTTTTTTATTGAATACGGAAAGCGTGTCTATTTTTACCGTTTTACCAAATTAAATTTTACTGTCATAAATATGTGAGCCTGCAATTCAGTTGATTATATGCATGATTTATTTTATTTTGCTGTCATTCAAATGTCAATTATTCTCATTAAGTACATATGTCACACTGTGATTATTCAAAAATGTTAAAATGTGATTTTAAAAAGTTAATTTCATCCCTAAGGTGAGAGAATCTGACTCTTACAGCTGAGCTCATGCATTTCCTGTGAGTGGCCTAGTTTATATTCGTCTCCTATAAAATTTGCATTTTACAGAGGAAACAACCAAAGTGTAAAACATGAGCTTACACTGTTGTGTCGCTCAGGGAACTCTCTTCAGACAAATGTGTCCTTCTGGGGTTTAAAGTTGATTTAGCTTTGTAGAAGTATGAAAACACATTCTCAGTCATTTCGATTATAAATGTAGAAGTGTACGATGTGAGCAAAATAAGTGCTCGTAAATATCAAAAAACAGCAAGTTCCACAAAACTACAACCATAATATTAATAGATTTGCTCATCCACACTTCCAGCTAATGATTCTCTTGTACTTTGCAGTGGTATCTTTTAGCCTTTCTCTCCCGCCACACCTCACCAGCCCTCTGAAATTTTCCATTGTTCAACACACACAGGAACAGATGAAGCGGCACCTAATGTAGTGCACAGGGAGAACGGGCAATACCAGCCACATTACAGAGGCTGCTGCTCACACTGAGCGCCCGATTTGAAGATCTATGTCAACAGAGTGTAGCCAGACTTCCTTATCAACATGAAGCACTTTTTATAGAGGAAGCGGCGTTCGTGGTGAGCTTAGTCTGATACACACACGTCTATATTAAAAGAAACAAGACTGATTATAGTATGAAGATATTTTCCTAAACTATAAATATGAAGCTATGCCAGCAGTAGCGTAGCTTACTGGAAATAGTGAAACAGGTTGCTGGATTCTGTCTGACAAAACCAGAACCATCAAACCAGGACCAAAATGCTAAGCCATTAGCATTTACATATAGTCAGTTTGCTTCAATTTGCACCAAACCCTTTAAACAAAAAGCACAAAATGTCTATTCTTTACGTTCGGTGACCCTTAGGCTTAGATTGTGACCCCTCTGAGCCCGATGTTGGGACGGGACAGGAATTCAAAAATCAGTGCTTTCATTTATTTGGTGTTGTTAGTAAAGGAGACTTGCAAAGTAAGTATTTCATTGAATCTGTAAATGCTTTTACAAAAACCTCAAACTCAGGACCTCTAGAGCTGGCACCTCTTTAACAGTAGGAAGAGAAAAAAACAGGAAGAGACCTTGAACAGAATCCGGCTCATATGTGCAAGTAGTGGAGCTTGAGTCGTGGAGAAATAGACAAAAGGAGGAAGGAGGGACAGAGGAGAAAGGAGGGAAGGAGGAGAAGTGAGCAGGAAAAGGAAGCAAATTAATTTATATATCTGGATAAAGAATACATGCAGCGTATAAACATGGTATGAAGAAGAGCACAAGATACTGGGTGATGCATGACACGACAGATGATGGATAAACAGAAAAGACAGAGCCAGAATTCATCAGAATTCAAAACTAAGAAACTAAGAACAAAACTAAAAATCAGAAACAGCCCCAGGATGTATCAACCTTCCTAATAAAGTCTCCCACTCTGTCTTTTACTCATGTATGTCACTTTTCCCACTTGTTTTATAGCTCACCGGAGACCGCACTACTACTACCTGGTGTGTCTGTTCATTATGGTCACCTACTCTGGCCCAGTTTCCCCCCTTCATCCCCCTCCGATGTCACCAGGTGTCCGCTCTGCTTTCTCCGCCACGCAGACCAACAGTGTTGTGGGCGGCAAGCAGAAAGCGGTGACTTTCAACAGGCTCTTGGTCAACATCGGCGGGGACTTCAACCCGGACACCGGTTACTTCCGCTGCCGCATCCCCGGGGCTTACTATTTCTCCTTCTCCGTGGGGAAATTTCCCAAAAAGATGCTTTCTGTCATACTGGTGAAGAATGGAGAGGAGGTGCAGGCCATAGCCTACGACGACTACCGCAAGAAAGGAAGGAAGGTTCAAAGCCAAAGTGTAATGATCAGTTTGAAGAAAATGGACACTGTGTGGCTGCTTTTACAGCAGAGCCCTAAGTATGCTCTGTACAGCAATGCCGGGCCTTACATCAGCTTCTCTGGTTACCTTGTGTATCCTGACATGCCGCCATCCGGCTACGGCAGTAACCAGGAGTCCTCACCAGCACTGCCCTACCCAAACTGCCCACCTCAAACTGACCCCTGGTCCAGAGGTCAGACGATGGAGCAGCAGAAGTCTGCCTTCTCAGTGGCTCGGACATCCGCTCTCATGGGCCAGAGCGGCACGCAGCAGGGCAAGACACCTCTGAACTTCGATGTGGAATTTGTCAACATAGGAGGCCACTTCAACAAAAGCTCGGGCCTGTTCACCTGCCACTTCCCCGGAGCTTACTTCTTTGCCTTCACAGTGGGGAAACACCCTTGCAAAGCAGTTTCTGTGAAGCTGATGACCGGGAAGGGCGTGGTGCAGGCGATGGTGTTCGATGAGGACACGTCAAAGAGACGGGAGATGCAGAGCCAGAGCTTGCTGCTGTCTCTCCGCAAGGGCGACAGCGTTTGGCTGTACAGCCAGCAGGACGAGCGTTATGCCGTTTACAGCAACCAGGGGCGGTACACAACGTTTTCTGGCTTCTTGGTTTATCCTGATGCAGAAACACCTCCCAACGACCAGGACAGAACTCACCTATAAATATCTCAACCCTTCATAGAAGCTAGATTTATAGTAAGGCTGTAGTTTATTTGCATGTGGATGGATCAGAGGCAATCTGTGGTCAGGGTAGTGTAAGTGACTTGACTGCTTATTTGACGGTTTTCTGACTAAATAACATAATTCCAAAGGTAACATGTGTCGGTTATTTACTCCACAAGATGGCGCTGCGGGCAAGCTTTTCAATCAAGTGCAATTAGCTGCAAGACACCACATATACAATGTATGTGTTTAGATAACCAGCTCTCAGTGAAGTAACAGTTTTTGTTCGCAGATATTTTTTACAATTCTTTGTATTTAGACTTTGTTAAATTTAAGTTTTTGTACTTTTTTGTAAACTGTCAGGTATAGCTATGTAAATGATGTAAAGTTTATTAAAATGTGTAACAATGTGTATGGAGCTTTTGCGTTGTAGCTAGATATGTTTAAATGTTGTGTCTTCATAAAAAAATAATTGAATTTCCCCTGGGATTAATAAAGTATCTATCTATCTATCTATCTATCTATCTATCTATCTATCTATCTATCTATCTATCTATCTATCTATCTATCTATCTAATAAAGTTTGTATTTCTTCTCAGAAAAATTAGCAAAAGTATGAGCAGCTAGCGTAACTGATAATAACTTCATACAAACGTGCAAACAGCCAAAAAGGGGCTAAATATTTCTTCCTTCTTGAAACATGGATCCTGTTACCAGTAGTCTGGATGGTGATTCATCTTCATATGGGCATTACAGCATCAGGAACAAGAAAGAAAGAAAGAAACTGGAATCACGAGACAATGAATGAAGGGCTCTGCATTAAGAATAGTCAACAGCACTGTTAAATATTCTTTATTAACCGTCTGAAAATTAAACAAAAACACGCAAAAAGCACGTGTTTTTGTCTTTTAATTGAGGCGATTTGTTCTCATGTTAACTGGGGGCATAAATAAAAAGTATAATAAGAAGTCAGTGATTTTCTGGGGTGTAAATTGTGAACTGTACAACGTAAGACTGCATCCTGTTTCATCATGGAAACATTAGTGTTTCGCAATTTCTTGTTCGTTTTAACAAGATACATTTAAAAAGAAATATAAAAAAGATAAAATTATTTTGCAGATGTGCCAGGTGTTGCTTCTGCGACAGGCTTGGAAAAAAAAATGCCCCCTCATAAATCATTTTCCTAAAAACGATTCCTTTGGCGTTTATCAAGGCGGGACATAGGACCACCACGGTTTACTAATAAACTATGAATAAATGAATGCAGGGAAACTCTTTTTATGAGCACCATCTTGGCTTTGAATAGGTTCCAGTGTTTGCACTGAAAAAAAAAAAACATGAACACAAACAATACTAACCATCCACAGAGTCAGTGCCTGCACCTAAACCCCCCCAAGGTCAGGCTCAACAAAGTCTTTTGTAGGATTTTAGCTCCTCACATTCTGCTGCTCGGGGCCACTTAGTCTTGCAAATGTTCTTCTTACTGTCGCCTCCGTCGCAGCTCCCTGGACGCATCACTGCACGTCCCAGATCTCGCAGAGCAACGGGGTGAATTTGTGGTCATTCATTCTCCAGGACGAGAGCATCTCGGTGTGGTAGTGGTTGAGAGTCCTCAGCTCTGTCAGGCGACCCAGGAGGCGAGCGAAGTACTGAGGCTCCTGCGGGTGCTGCAGGACGCACAGCTTTCTCAGCACGTCCAGCATGGGCTCCTGAAGTTTCTCGACAGCCTGATGATCCTTCACGTAGGGTCGATCTGGAGAGGAAGGCAGAGGGTTATATGGCTAGATTATGGATCCTGATTTAGGAAACCCTCCACAGTTCGACCTAACAAACCACTTTGGGATTACTGCTAAGGCTCACCTGGCGTCAGGATGGTTATGGCGGTGAGGAGAGCCTGTTCCTCCTGTATCATCTGCAGCTCACCGATGCTTTTGTAAAAGTTGAACATGGGTGTGATAAACTCTTCTGATATACCTGCAGAAGAAAAGAGTAAAATATTCTTTATTTTAAATGAATATTTTAGATGTCATGCATCGGCACAAACTGGCTCTCAGTAAAAGACAAGATGAGGTGCCAGGTTTTTATATTTTTTGTTTCGTATTTATCTATTTGAGCTATCTATACCTCACATGATGAACTAATCTGATGAAAGGTGCAGCATAGATGTGCAAAACAAAAAGAAACAGCAACAGGATAGATAACAAATGTGCTAAGAGCAAGTACACTCTTGTAGTTTTAAGATGCACAAGAAGCAGAACGCAAAAGGATGAGGAGGAAATGAATGGAGGGCAGCAACAGTTGTGTCTGATCTGCATCACTACAATCTACAGTATACCTGGTCTACCTGTATAAAACCATGTAGCCATTTCATGCATAATAGGTTGTGAGTTTCATACGGTCGAAGTCAAACAGACTGGAATGAAACGTTGATGTTAAAATCTCTACCAGATGCCAAAAGCTTTAATGCAAAAATCAATAACGCCGCCATAGCCAGTCAGCCGTGATGAACGCTAAAAGGTTCAAACACTAACTGTAACAGTACAGGGTACAAACAGGGTCCTAAGGTGATCGGTGCTCTTCTGTGTGATGAAATGGAACAAGACACTGCTCTACGGTATGTTCTTCAAGGACTTATCTGTTTTAGATGAACAAGTAAAGAAGATTAAAGTAAGTGAATTTTGAGGGAACATCATTTTGCAGAATGTGAACATCTGCATCTATGTTTTCCTGTTAAACATTCGTACAAATACTTAAGTTCCACGACGACAGAATCTGCTTCCTTCATCTCTAAATGGCAAAACTTCTGCAGAGACCCTCAGCACAAGAATATCTAAAACTGCTCTTTATGAAGTGTTTTTTGGCTCTTGCACACCGGCGACTGTTCCTTCTTTTTGACGCTCTTCAAACTAGTTGAGGGGCTCTGTCTGCTCGGACACATCATCGAGCTTTCAGAAATGCCACTGGGGCTCAGAGGGAGAGAGGAGGACAATGGCACTCCTGATGTTTTGATAAAGAACAATGGTCTCTCCAGACAGCTTTGCTCCCTCATTCTCCCAGACTGGCCTTTAGTGTGAATATTTCTTATCCCCACCATTCACACCACAGCAGCGCCAAGGGACTCTGTGACGCACTCGCGCGCCTGCCATCGCCGCTGCTGTCTGTCTAGCTGTCCGGCCTGTTGACAGAATGACACCTCACATACATTTAATTTGGTTTTGAAACCAGCAAGTAAATGACTTGAATATATAGGCAACAGGACACTTGAGTCACTGTGGGCTTTAATACATTAATCCTTACGGCACCAAACAGCCTTCATCTTGCGAGCATGCACACACACTTTGGCAGAGTGAAACTATACCCAGCGAAGGTGTGTGTGTGTGTAAACGACACCGAGCCAAAGATCAAGAGGTCAACGCACATCTCCCAGCTGCATCGCACAGATCGGCGAGATCAATTATTAAAGGAGGATCTGACTAGACGTGACTTGTTGGCTGCTGCATCTGGCGGAGCAAAAGATGGCTGAAGGTCATGAATCAGGCATTAATGTGTTACTAGACTACTGCTACTTTATGTACGGAACAAGATTAGGGCCACTGTATAAATAAAAATAAAATGAAATATATAATATATATGTTTTGGGGGTTATGACTTTTGTTTCTTTATGAGAATGAGATTAATCTCTGCCGGATTGATCTCAGAATTCTTAAAATGGATTCCACATTCTTAGATTAAAGTCAGAATTCTCAGTTACAGTTCGAATTCTAAGAATAAAGACAGAATTAGAGAAAAAAAGCACTGGAATTCTGAGATTAAAGTCAGAATTCTCAGAACAAAGGCAAAATTCTGAGATTAAAGTCAGAATTTCAACCAAAACAAAAAACAAAAAACGACCAAAAACATTTTTTTCCACTTATCCTTCTGCAATTATGTGATTTAATTATGGCATCTGTATTCCAGTCAATAAAGAAGTCAGATTAAAACCAGAGAATAATCTCGAAATTCTGAGATTGGAACAAAAAATTTGAAAAATCCAACCAAAAACTTTTTCCCTACTTACGTGATGAGAGTTTATAAAGTCACATCTATGTATACTCGGTTAGTTAGACTATCTGTACTTCAGTCAATAAAGTGAAATTAATGTCAAATTCTTAGAGCAAAGTCACATTGTGAGTTTAAAGTCACAATTCTGACAAACCTGAAATTGTTTTTATACAGTGGCCCTAAAACGCTATTGTATTTATGTGATGAGAGTTTAGAAAGCTGCACTCGTTTGTAGACATCGCCTGAATCTCAGCCAGCACAGAAGGCTCAGACTCACCACTCTTGCGTATCCTCTCCTCCAAAACTTCGGTGTGTCCGTTGGGCATCTTTTTGCTGAAAACCTGAGCCGAGCGCAGAAACATGGCTTCTACAGCCGAACCCTTCAGCAGAGCGATCTGATCTTCATGATCCAGAGCCAGGAAACCTGCAGGAGGCATAACACAGCTCGTTATAATGAGGCATAATAAGAAATAATGTTGTGTTTTTTAATACACTTCAGTGGGTGTGTTTTCCTTCGTAAAACATCTAAAGTACAAGATTTCCAAAGTGAGCAGAAATACCTGGAATATTTTTTGTAAACTCCACCAAAACTTGAACTTGACTAGTTGCCATTTCTGTCAATAGGAGAAAGTTTTCCTCTGCACTGTACTGTTCTTGTAGCTGAAGGGGAGAGAACATCAGTAAACAGCAGAGAAACAGATCAGACCTTCTGGGAGAAGCCATGAACAGCTCCACCAACATCAAGGCCGAACCAGTCAGATGCAGACTTCGCTTCAGTCAATAGACAGCTGTGAGCTCAGCCTGTGTATACGGCTTTGTGCTTGTGTGCTGCACTCTCCAGTTTTCTCTTGCTGGATCATTTATGGTCAATAATTCATGCAGTTAGTTGAAAGAAAATATTCCAAAACGGCAAAATACCAGTTTTTTGGCAACATCTTGGGGAATCTGATGTCTGTTGTAAGCATCTACAACGAGTTTCATGAGGGCCTGCTGCTCCTTGGTGATCTCAACCTTCTCCTGGATTCAGAAAGACATACAATAAATAAATAAGTAAAAGATAACACAGATGGTTTCAGTTCATAAGGCAGAATCAGTGAGGTGAAGAGAAATGCGGGGCTGTTTACCTTCGACAACCTGGTGGTTGAGGTGACCTGTTTGCTGTCTGCGTTGTCTACCCCCTCCGTCTCGTCTCCGGTGGACTGTCCCGGGGAGGCCTTGGTGTTCTTTCGCAGCCTTTTCGATTTACACTGGATCTCTGTCAGCAGGCCTGTCAGCATCGACAAAAGCTTTCTGTGTTAAATACCTCAGAGTAGTTTCAAAGCTTCATCTTCACCTGAATAATATCTATGTAGATCTGTGGTTCTTTTAATCCCTTTTGATTTATACTTCAACATCATATATCCACTTTAACAAGCGGTGTATCGAATATGCTTGAGTGTTTATGCTTTTATTTGACATGACATTTTCCTTTACATTTCTAGTCATCAGCTGCATGAAATTAGTTTATTTAAATTTCAGATAACTGAAGGAGGATGGAAACGGTCAATCAACGAACAGAAATAAAACAACCTGTCAAATCACCATCTTTCTCGTCCACGTTATGACCGGAAAAGTCCAACCCATCGAGCTCTTGTTGCCTCCCACCCTGCAATATTCATCGCAGCTTCCCTGCACTATTTATGAGCCACAGGAGTCCGGTCTCTCCTGCTCTTTTTGGCTGACAGCTTTTTTGTATAGAGCCCATAACTAATAATCCTCCACAGACCCAGCTTCAGACAAAGTACGTGTTCATATCTTTTAGTTCACTCGTTCACTATGAAAAGAAAAAAAGCTCACAAATTCCTCTCAGTGACAGCTGCCACTTACAGGGTGAGCCTTTTAGTTTTCTAAATGGAGCTTAAGGTTTCTGTTAAACTGCTTCTATTCCTGTACCAGTAACAAAACCTGGGTCTTTTGTATTGTGTGATATGCAGCGACACAGAATCCCTCGGTAAAATTCAACAGAGCATGTCAGAATGGAAAATGAGGGCTTACCTTTGACAGCCACTCGTGACGCCACTGAACAGAAACTACAGCGTTTGCATGTACAAATAAGTTTGGCGTTTGTCTTTAATCTGTTTTCCATTGATTAATAGCTATTTTGGCGTCCCGTCAGCGTGAACGGGAGCCAGGAGGCTCTTGACATGCAGCCATACTCACACTCTGCCAGCATGCCCATCTCCTTGCACTTTCTCAGTCGGCACTCTTGGCATTTCCTGCGCATGTACATGTCCATCTCGCAGTTTCCACCGCTCTTGCACTTGTACACGGCATTCTTGGTTATGCTCCGTCTGAAGAAACCTGAACATGAAATATAGAAGAAAAGAATAGAAATATGGCATCAGTAGGGAAAACACATATACACAGAAAGGGTCTTCTCTTGAGGTCCAGGGATAGCAGGATGCAGATGCAAAATGGTACCTCTGTAGAATAAACCATGATGGATTATTTAGGGTTATAAAGAAATCTGCATTCATAAGATTGATGTATAATGTATTATAATAATAATTTCTCTGTTGCAGCAGCAATGTTATTCTGAACATTTTAAGGCTTTTTAGTAAAGTAAACAATTAGGAGGAGATGAAAATATATTGAGAGAGAGAGTTAAAAAAGCACGTAAACAAAAATTCTTGACATTAAGCATTCCTCATGAATTTCTCTGCTGCAATATTTTGTTGCTGTTTTGACTGACACTATCCTCCAAAATCTATCAGACGATAGATTGTTGTAGTTACTTTTATTGCCATATACCTTTTATGATGCATATTACATTATGCGACTCGGGTTAAACTGGTTAAAAAAGAAGAAAAGCTCATTCTTTAATACTACTAATAATCACATAATAACATATAGAGTGTTTGATATTGTCAAACTTAGATTTCTGACAATTATTATTTGAACTTTTGACTATTTTTCATTAATATTGAGGGTCTTTAAGCAAATCGAGGCTCTGTTATAATTCCTCTCCTGCTCTGTAATGAGATATAAATAATGACTGCTTCATAGTTTGCACACTGTTCCGATAATGTTGCAGAGACACCACTGAACCCAGCTGGCTCCGATCCAGACATCAACAGAGGGAACTACACACAAACACATGCACAAACACATGCATGAGCACACACACCTGCACAAACACACACACATGCACAAACACACACAGACATGCATGAGCACACACACCTGCACAAACACACACACCTGCACAGAATAACTTTGGAACAGTTACTAGACATTCTGACATCATTAAGCACAATGACATGCATTAGCGTAACTCATCTCGGGTTGCTCGTGCATTGTACAGCAGAAAGCTGAGAGGGAACCCAATCTGGCAGCCGTACCAGGTAGACCTGAGCCTATTCTCAGTCAAATGGCAGGACAGGTCAGCCGCCGCACTCCTGGCATTGTCCGACCTCACAGTGTGGAATTACACTGATACTCGTTCACCCCGTCGTTTGGCAAGAATCGCACCAAATTCACAGTGCCATAAAAAAAACACGGCGGGGCACGGCCGAAGGCCACAACTTTGTTGTCCCAAGTTAGCAAAAAGTTCAAGGAGAGTGGCTCGTAAAGTGTTCGCTTTTACTGTAACATTGCAACATTTTATTGTTTTTGTTCTCTTAAAATCAGCCTCAGTCTATCCTTCAGAAATGATTGTATGTTTTATGGTTGTGTGCATTACTGCCTGTCCCTGGCAGGTTATCAAGCATGTAGTCAATACACAGTGTACAGCAGTAGTAGAAAGTATCTGCACGGTTACAACATTTCTGGGACGATTCTGCCAGACTGCAGCCAGATAAGGAAACTGTTGCAGCGTCAGAGTGTAATCCCCCCCCCCCGCCTCACAAAGACAAAACCCCTCCTCCATAGTCAGAACTAACATGCACAAAATTCCCCAAAAGGGAACATCCTGGTGTTGAGTAGTGCAGTAGATTTTAATTTCCTCATCTTTTAATTTCCTAATCTTCACACATTACTCTTCACTCTGGTAGGTTGTCATGACTGACCCCTGAGATTCAAGAGCTAAAGAAAATACCATAATGTTTAGTATGTGGGCCAAATGTCATTCAGCTGATAAGTATCAGTTATAGACCATAAACTCCTGGAAGCGTAGTCTTAAAATCCCTCACGTGGCTTGGATCTGATAAATATACAGTAGGCGCATCAAAATAACTAAAAGCAAAAGCTAGCCAAGCTCAGACGTAGCTGATAATTTTATACATTCTTAGGATATTCATCTGCCGTTTACCCCTTTATTTGATAGCGGTAGTGAAGAGAATGAAAATCATGGGATGAGAGAGAAACAAGCAGAAAAAGCATCTTTTATCGACCAGGTGAGCGTGAGGTCAAGCCCTTTCTAAGCAAAATGCCACCTGGCTTTCACGTTTGTGTCTGTACCCACAGTGACAGGGACACCTGTCATCTGAGTGGCATGGAGTTGACTTTGTTTACAACAAAAACACGCCCCATAATAAAATTCCAAATGGCGTGTTACCAGATCTGATAAGAACTGAAGAAGTCTGGTTATGTCGGACTAGCGTGATGTATAAATATATTAAATACGATTACATTTCACCAGATTTTCAGAGAAACACAAGAAAATAACTAGATGATTGCAAACAGTCGTTAAGGGGTCCATGCCATGGAAAAGTTGTCCCTGAGCAGGACGCAGAGGCATTAGTCACCAGCAGCGCCCCCTATAGACCGTATTGCAAGAATCCATAGATTATTATTCAAGCAGTCTAGTGTCTACAGGCGGCTGTGGCACAGTAGGTAGAGCAGGTTGTCCTTGAACCAAAGGGTTAGTGGTTTGATCCCCGGAATGTGCCACATGCTTGAGCAGGACACTGAAAGTCATATAGAGCGTTTCACCTGTAACGGCCCCATAGACGTAATGTCATGCAATTTGATGGGCGTCTTTTTTTGAGATATTAAAATGTTGCTTTGATATAAAAATTACAACAAAATCAATAGTGGTCCTGTTGCAGCAAAGGACCCCCACAACAACGTTGCAGGACTAAAAAACAAGACCACAAGAAACTGCCTTGTTTTTCTTGTTTCTCTCCTTTTTCTCCCGTGGATCAAGAGGAGCGAGTCAAATCAATAAGGTCTGCAGCCATTTTGATGGACAGGCCGGTTCTACTGCCTGTTTATTTTGGGGTATCCGTGTTTAAACCCATTTCCAGAAAGAGGCCATGTTCTGAGTGATAAAAAACAAATGAATCATATGTGGGGAAATGTATACTTGACATACAGTATGTACACTGCACATGGAAAAGGCGGTGTCATTGATCCATCCCATGTGACTAAGCACAGAAAACCTCTGGGAATACAGTAGGTGATAGTCTTTAAGATATAACTTGTGATAACACGTTTAACACACGTGCTCCCTTATAATACAGTTGACACGTAAACATATTGTGTGTTTTCCACATGTGATGATGTGTGGAAAACACAGGGACATGATGTGGTTTTTCTAGAAGAGTTGTTAGAGAAAAAAATTAATGTAAAATGTGAACTATGTCCATGATTTGTACCTGTGAACGTATGAAACGTTTGGTTTGTGGTGTGAATGTGAGAATCAAGTGACAGCAGCTCTTTTGAATTTAAAGCAACAGGCGCTGAAACACCGAAACTTAAGCTATTCTCCTGTATCTATATTTAAAAATCACCCATGACTGCTCTCAGTGTTCTGTCCTCTCACCTTTACACCCCTCACAGGTGAGAGCGTTATAATGGTATCCAGAGGCCTTGTCTCCACACACAACACACAGTTCCTCCCCTTTGACCCTTCCAGCTTGCGACATGTGCCGGGTCCTCTTGCACACGGCCGGCACAACAGGGGACCCCTCGTCCATCTCGGTGTCATAACTGCCCTCCAGGGGTCCTTTCCTCAGTTCATATATCCCCGTGTGTGAGTACCATTCGTCCCCATTGTACTGGGGGTAGTAGTTCTGAGTGGAGTAGTATGGAGTGGAAGACATGTTTGGCTCCATGGACGGGTACTGCATGGTGGGGTAGCCGGTGAACGGTAACATATCAGGGTCCTGTAGGAGAGGACTGCCTTGATCTGCCAGGATATCTGAGAGAAGAAGAAGAGAACGTTCTTTAAACAACATGCCCAGAAGAGGACATTTAAAGCCGTATCTATTGTTTTTAGATATGTTAGAATGACACATTACCGCCCTACAAAAGTGAACATGTCAGCTAGAAGTTGCAGACATGAAGCCACTTTATCTCAACCAGTCAGTGTTTCTGTACAAAAAAAAAAAAAAAAAAGTTGTCTCCAACTGCAGAGAGAGAGAGATATCTGCCCCTACTCACAGCTAATCACTAACTATATCTGTCTGGGCACAAAGTGTACAGTGTGTACACTTGTAACCTCTTTCAGCTAAAGGACAGCTGAAGATAAAGACGCCTGAAACAAAGCATCGAGGCAGAAGGTGGAAATCTCAACTAACGAGTTGAAAGGTGTTAAAAACATTCAGTGGAGCTGAGAGGAACTACTCAGTCTGGAGATAATTATCTGTATCCTCATCGCCGTCAAATGAGAGGTGTCACTTGTTGTGATAAAAACCAGATGGAAATAGGAAATGATTTGTTGCGTAAGTTCTATGAGTAACACTGGTGGCGCTAAAGTTTGAAAAGCCGTCCATATACAGTATATGTATGTATAGACATAATGTGTATGTCTAGATAAAGACATGTATAAGTCACATTTTTGCAACATATGACATCTACTTTAATTCTTTACTTCTAATTGCTTGTTAGAGAAGGAACTGACTCTGCATCAACTCACACAGCATATAATATAAAACCATAAATGATTAACAGCCTGCTTGCACAGAGCACACCGTGTCTTTTAGAGTGACATGTAATGCCGCCACAAACAAGCTGACACGAAGTTGAAGATATTAACAGGATCATTGTGTTGTTTCATCTCAATTTCCAGAGTGAGTCAGGCGTATTCACAAGCTTTCGTTTGCTTTAAAACCCACTGAGTGGGGGTTGACTGCCCCTTTAACGGCAGTGTGCTCTCTCAGCTATACTGAAATATCATCAAGACTGAGGATCTGACCTTTAATCAAAAACTACTGCTTAATCCTAATATCTGTGAAGTATACCATAACACTGACCTCTTGAAGACTTGGTCTGGACCATGGCCATCTCCCTGTGACCCAACACGCACAGACTATTCTGAGCCTTTACTCTCCTTTATCTCCCCCACAGTCTGCCCGTGTTTTGTCGCTCAGTCCTTCCTGTACGTCGAACCCAAAAAATTCACCTTCCATTTATTTCTTTTAACCGGGAAGTCGTCTCCCACAGATATGAGAACGGCACCGAGCCACCTGCCGCTTGCTTGAGAAATCCCAAGAGGAGCAAAGGTTGCCACGGCTACTCATTAACCACACAGTTAAATTTCTTTACATCATTACAAGTAGCTGGCTAATGTGTTATTTGCAGACTTGGGCACCGGTACGAGGTGACTGCTACTGTACGGAGATGACGGCGGTGGATGACGGTCACCTCCCTGCTTGTTGTTTACCATGTTCCAAGGTGGACTGATTTTAAATTGAATGTTACATAACACTTTAATCTCACAAAGTAAGTTGTACATGCTGTACATTGATGGGGACATTGTTGCATTTATTTGTTTTTACTACAGTGCAACAGGATATGATGTTGCAGCGTTGAGGTGAGAGGTTTCTTGAGCCTGCAAATGCTGGTTGATATCCAACCTCATACAGGCATGCACCACTGAGAGGCCTGTTAATCATACACACTTCAGCAAAACTGAAACGGTGTAATGCGACAGGTATAAATCATCAATAAATTCCACCCTTATGAAGGTTATATGGTTCATGGTTTTGTTCAAACTCGTTCAAAGCGTTTAATGCAACTGTACGCCGATCCAGTTTAAAACACTCCTCTCTATCATGGATTTCTCTCAATATCTATTGCTACTACTTGTTAAGTAATAAGGTTTATTCTTTAGGCCTTTTTTGCATGTTTTCTTTCAGGTTCAAGACAATTTTCCCAGTGAGGAATTAGTGTTTGGCTCGAAAGCAAATCTGGAAACATAACAAGATGTCTGAGTGAAGGTGCGCTACAGTTTAATGGAGGTGGGGTTGTTAGATGCACATAAATGATTCAGTGGGATCCCTGTTGCTCTCTGTGGTTCTTGAAGTTGTGACAAACCCTTGTGTACTAGTAAGCACTAACCCATAGGGTTAGAAACACTATAATCACTTAGGTTAGATGTTGTCAAACTACCTTGCCTCCGTTAAAAAAGATCGAAATTGGAAACAAACTCAATTACATTTTCTTCGCCCCTAATCAGGATTTATGCTTCTGAGTCGGCTCTGCGTTGCAGCTACGGCGTAGCATACAGCCTTATGTGCATTTCCTGAGAAATGAAACTACATGTTGAGGCAGGCAGCAACAACCGCGTTTGGTCCAAAATGGATTTCCACATCTGTGTCTCTCAGTAGGACTCTGGTAGGCTTCAACATAGGTTCTTTGAGAGAGAATAACCCAAGCTCCACATGTGCTCCATACTAGTTATCTAACATTATCTCACAGTCTCATCTTGGACTTGCTCAGGCCGAGCATACTTACCAAACAGGTGGGTGCTCTCTGAGATGGAGAAATCATCGCTGGGTGGGATTTGCAGTGGTCCCACCACATTGATGTCGGGGCCCACCCACTCATTCATTCAGGATGGTTGTCTGTCGGCACCTCAGAGACAGCAGTAGTAGTCGTAGTGAGCCTTTGTTGACCTCTGTAACGAGCATGAAAAGGTCTTTTGTGAACCATAATGAATATCGGCACGATAGTTTGACACCTGCACCACGGTGCAATTAAACATCATCCTGTGAGTCCCCACGTCAACACACCTGACAGGTCTCCTCTCCCACACAGGGATGAGATGCTCAGAAGCTGCCTGGAAGGAGGAGGGGATGAAGGAATGAGTCGCAGAAAGAGGTCTGTTGTGCTCTGTTATGTACTTAGCTTGTGTGACTAAGGCTCAGTTGACGTTGAATGTTAAAAAAGATCAGTGCTGACTTTCGTTAAACATGACATAAGCACGCATTAGTCAGTGCAGTAAAACCTGAACTCTAGATGGGATCGAAAGGCGTCCACAGGCAAGCTACCATGTTACTTTCTGCTGTCGAGGCCACGCAACACAGTCACATGTGAGGTATTACTTCTATAGACATCACCAGATACGTTTTTTTAATTAACTCAGTGTAATTTCCCTCGAGATGAAAAAAAAAAGCAACCCACCAGGATTCAGAAACCTCCAACCCACACAACAGCCAGCCATAGCTCCCCAGTCGTATAAAACAGCAACACGCCACTGGCTCATAAGAAGTCATCTGTGATATATGTTCACACTCCATCTCACGCTGCTTACCTTTTCCCCCGGTCTGCTGACGTTAAATTCCCGACCTTTTTGTGCCTTTTTGTGCTCTGATATCCACGCTGTGAGCTACAGCTCCATCAATATTTGCTAACGAACATTAAGCTGCCTGTCTGTGGACCCCAGTGAGAGCATGTGCAACCAGTGGAGGTCAGGGAGAAATGGATAGTGGTTATTAATTAAACTGTCCATTCCTGTCTATGTCAGCCCCTCCAAACACACTCAACCCCCGCCCCCAAAAAACTCTCGCTTTATCTCAACAAGACAACAGGCTGCCTCATGAATTCCCACCCACATACACAAACATCACACATGGATGTAAAGCACATCCAGCCGTCATTAGCGCCACACACACACGCACACACAAACACACACACACACAAAAGATATCTACAACTTTAAATGAAATCAAAGCATTTTGCTGTATTTGGGTCAGATTTTTTATGTATACAAGAAGAAAATAAGGCTATCATAGAAGGCCTACGACATCAGCCTGTGAGGCAATCAGCCGTCCTTGAACTGATCGAAGTCATTTGATTGAGTCACCGTGGTGTCCAGTACCAGCTGACACGAATTTGTTTGTGTAAGGACTTTTTAGACCGCGGCGTTCCTGCCTTATTGTCTTTGTGTCCTCTAAGATGAATATGCACACAGAAAATCATGTTCTTCTCGTCTTTATAGTCCTTAATTTGCCCAAACAGAGAAGTTTAATCATTGATGGGTTGTTGCTCCATCCAAAGAGGTCCTTCTGAGTCAACAGACAGTCTCTCTGGAATAAACAGAACCTTTGCCATTGGCTGTTGTCTGTTTGTGGACTATCTGGTCTGCTTGTGAGAGCATGTGAGGAATGAGCTGGCAGCCTCTCATGAGGACTAGAACTTGTGTGCATTGCTTTGGGCTTTTGTCTTCTCTGCAACCTTGATGTTTTGTGATGTCATGACTCGAATACACAATGGAAAGTTACCGATCACATGTCCACCAGGACGTCTGAGCACTACGATGATGACCAGCCACAAAGTCCACAGCCTTGAATAGTCTTATCACCACACGAGAGAGGGGAAAAAAAAAATCATTAGACATTTTGTAGCCAAATTCACATAGGCGTTATTTATGTGTTTTTCAAGCAAAATCAATTCATACAAGAGAGGCCAACGCTGGCGAGGAATATCCTGTCCAATAATTATCTTCAGTGGTGAAAATGAAACAGGCGGACAAAGAAAGATAAGACAAAGGATGTTTACAGTGTGAAGGGAAACAGGCCGGTCTGTGGAATATTTAAGAATGTGTCATTGAGCACAATGACGTAAAGAGGAACTGAGAGCTGTCCAATAAAGAGCCTGACACTGAGCCTTATAATACTAATTAGCAAAATTAGCCGAGGCATTAGCAGAAGCAGAAACAAATTTAACTTACTGAGTACGTGCCTCTGTGTCAGTAAGTCTAGTTAACATTTGGTTCAGACACTCATGTTCCCATCAGGGTGACTCGTAAAATGTTTGGTGGTTTTTTAAATTTTAATTTAGCAACATCAGCATATATGAATTTCACTTGTTCAGTAGCTGCAAACCAAATGAGTTAGCTAATTAGCGAATGGTAGCATGCTAACAGGCTAAAACGCTAACTAACATTATCAGTTAACAGCATATTAGCAATATTACTGTGATCAGGAGACATACATACTTATCTCAGTTCATGCTCTCTAAAGGATGAAGTCTACTCTCTTTTACGGTAACTAACTACCACAGTGAGGTGGACATTGAGGTTTTGAGTCCATTACCGGATCTATTGCCCTTTGATTAGACCTTTATGCTAGTAAATCACCTCTGTGAGTCAAAAGTTCCCTTTTGCAGAACTTTAATTTATGACCAAACAGCTGCAAAAGTAATGACATTTATGTGCAAATTAGCAAATGATAGTATGCTAAAAGGCTAAGTGACCAACATGATTAACATCACGACATGTACATGCTAAACTTGAGCATGTTAGCAGTGCTATTGTAACCATTTGGCGATCTCTGTGTTAGCTCAGAGACAATTGTTTTCTATTACACCAAATAAGCATTCAGTTTAATGATAAATAGCCTAATAATTATAGTTAGTTTGGGTGTGTAAAGGATCATGAAGGGCTCACTAACATCATGCACGTAGTCCACATCCTGAACTGAAATGTTGTTTGTGTGGTGTGTTCATTTGCAAATCAAACCGCTCTCAAACAACAAGATTATTTACTGTACAAAACTTTTTTTTGAAGTAATGATAAACAGTAAATTTCCTATATCCTTTTATGATTAAAATGCAACTTTACAGCACATTATTTTGAGAAACAAACTGGGTCTCCATGTATCAAACATCGAGATATCTGCCAAAAAAAAAAAAAAAAAAAAAAAGCATAACACCAGAAGAATAAATAGTTAAGTTAAAAGCCTCAACAATGAGCTCCCCATCCATTTTGTCCCATTGTGAGCTGTATAAATAATAAAGCTGCATCACAAACCAATGGTGAAGTAAGACCCGGTCAGACAAAGGGAAGTGAGCTAAGCAGTGCAACCATTCAGCAACAGCAAATACTGCACATACAGGCAACAAAAACTGTAAGACTCTTTACATTAACACTGTCGTCTCGTGTCGACCCCGTTATGACATTCCAGCGGTACTTCTCTTTTCACGTTGCATAGCTGACACAAAGCATTTCAAAAACTCTTCACATGGAGTAAAGTAAGCTAAAGTCCAATAACCATTTGCTCGCACAGACTAATAGAAGAACACGATCAGCACAGGTTGTTTGAAAGTTGTGTTTCTTTAACACAGCACTATTTGGTCCATGAATGTCAATCTGTTGTTTCCATTTTACTAAATCTACAGTATATGTTAGCATAGATTAGATTTACTATTCAGTCTCTGATATGATGTTTCATTCACCCTTATTTTGTTCCAAACTTTAGATTTTATCATTGACATTTTTGCTGACAATATCGTACATCACAGTTAAACGGGTGTATTGTCCAAAAATGAAAAAGGGCAGTTTTGAGGTACATCTGATGCTTCTTCTCCACTTCGACATTTCCACAGAAGCAAAATCAGACCTTCTGCTTATTTTGGAAGTCCTTTACCCTCCGGGGCGTCTCATTGGTAGCTCTCCTGATAGTCCCCGTTCCCATAATGTTCCTCCTCTTGCATGGTGACCCCTCTCTTCTTTTTCCAGCCCAGTTTCCGACCGGACGAATTGTCCGTTGTTCCGTAACTCTTTTTGGGAGCCCCCAGGTTGTCGGTGTTGAGCTCTGACTCTTCGGCCAGCTCGTCCTCATCGATGATGCCACATTTGTCCTCGCTCATGCTCTCGGGGTTAGCCCAATCCTGCTGCTCTCCCGAAGCAAAGATAGCGTAGAAGATGACCCCTGAGTAATGCACCATGGAAGCAATGACAAAGACATTCTGCCACTCCAGACGAGTCTGTGGGGATATGAAGAGAGTCAATGAATTTCCTGCCGGAGGCAGACTTACTTCAGGGATGTAGCACTAAGGTAATGCTATAAATCCACTGCCTTACTCATGGCTCTGGATATGTTACAACTACCATGTGTGTAATCAATTTTACAGTGCTATAAATTATTAACACTGGCCTTTGATAGGTGCAAGATTACATACAGCCTCTCAAATGGATTTAAAAAAGCATACCTGCACCAGAAAAGGAAACTACAGAGAGGGTTACTGTGATTTATATATATATATTACAGAATAGGAGAACTATAGCAATTAGTATTCAGTTACTTTAAAAAAACAAAGAGCCAGATATTTGAGCTTAACTATGAGTTAAATAAACAGAAACAGTCTAAACACAACATACCTTGTGCTTTGTCAAAGCTCCAACAATTAGGGGACACACCATCCCAGACAGCGTTCCCACCCCATTAGAAATGCCCATCAGGATGCTGGCATAGCGAGGAGCAATGTCCAGGTGATTAACATTAAAACCTGATGACGCAGCACAAACAGGAGAGTTTGATTATTTACACTGCAACACAATAGTACAATAAATTCTCATGATATTTTTTTGTTGGGGCTTCAGAATTGTTAGTAATCTCTGTTTAAAGCCACATGCATTCTTAACATTTTTGGTTGCCTTGACAACAGTATATAAAATATTCAGTAGAAGTGCCTCTGTGAAGGCTTGGCAAGCTAATGCATGTATACTGCATCACACCCAGAGGAGGAGATGTAGTGTATTTCACTTTTTAGGAGAAAAAAAAAGGTTTACGTGCAACATCCAGAGCAATTGTTTTATTTTGCTTCATATTGACAGTCATAAGATGGTCAAGTCTTGGAAGGCATGGATGCACCAAACCGTTGTCAAAGAGCTAAAACTAAAGGCAGACTGTGGCGTTAACTCAGGTTGCCTGTGTCTGGACCAAAAACTTGGCCTTAAAGTCACACATAGTCAATCAGAGACAGGGGTCTGGTGTCACTCCTTTAGATGTAACAAAAAAAATTTGTTTCTGTGGTAATACCTGATATGGCAAACCCGCTGAAGCCCACAGCCAGCACAAGGAAGGAAATGGCGACCCCTCGAGTGTGAGAAAATCCAACGACCAACAGCAGAGTAGCCTCCATACCGAATCCTGTGACAAAACAGCGTGTACATTATAAAACTCTGTAAATATCCACTTTATTTTCAATGTAAGTAAAAGTGAGGCAGTGTTTATAGACAGGATGGCAACAACCAGAGACACCAACTTTGAGCTTCAAAACCAAGCTGTAGAAGAAGCCATAGACAACGCCTTCACTTCTTGTATTCACAACTTGTCGATGTTAGCTTTGATAAGGGGTGTTCACGAGTTGTGACTTTTTTTGTTTTGCTCAGAAATGATGGAAGTGAATAGTAAACAGCCCCATGTTTTTGTTATGCCTTTATATTTCCTACAATAAATCACCTGGTGGTTAGCTTGCTATCTGTTTGCCTTGGTGGGACTTAGATGCCAACAGTTACACAGCTTCTCACGACTTACGGTTGATGTTACCCTTTGAACACCAAGCATTTTGTGTACACGACTTCCCATGTCGTAACCACAAGTTCAAAGGCAACATTATATAGTCAGTGCTCAGTATCAACACATATGTAGTTCACATTGTACCTGTTAAGATAAAGAATGGCCAGACGTGTTTATTCAGACGTACCTCCGCAGTTCATGAGTTTCCTCACATTTGTGGTTGACATGATTTTGTTGGTGCGTAAGTAGTCGGCCAGCTGTCCTCCAATAGGAACTACAATTGTCATCACCATGTGTGGGACAGCAGACAAGATCCCCACCTGTAAGTAGCTCACATAATCAGGAAGAGAAGCAACACATCAGAGCAAACATGAAGAATCTGTGTATATGGATATTTGCCAACCTTGCTGATGGGGAAGCCAAACACTTCCTCAAAGTATGCCGGCTGGCTGATGAGGAGCAGGTAGAAAGTCCAGCTGCGGCAGAAGTTGGCCACAATGATGGCGTAGACGGGCATGGAGGTAAAGAAACGACGCCACGGGGCCTTGAATTTCTGTGATTTGAGGACAGAATTCAGTTTATGCTCTGTGTGTGTGTGTGTTGGGATTTTTTGTGAAACCACTTGCACACCTCAGTCACGCTCAGTTGGTGGAGGTTTTCACCAATGGTGAACTCGATGTACGTCCTCTCCTCGTCTGTGATTGTGGGATGTTCTGCAGGACTTCCATAAGCCCAAAGGAGCCACATGATGTACCACAGGATCCCAAAAACACCTGAAAAGATAACAGCGAGTGAATGCAATCCATGTCGAGATGTTAATCTTTGTAGTGAGTGAAGGCTTTGTAAAGTATGAAAGTGAAGCTTGAGCGCAGGACAGATTAATTAAACCATGCCCAGACCTTCTCTCGACCACAAGAATTTTCATTATTAAAAATGAAACCAGTATGAGACCCCAGACAGGAAAATGTTAATTTACATCAATAAATCATGAGATTATATCGCATCAGAACCAGAGTAGGGTTTTATTAAAACATGTTTGCCAAAGAATTAATTTTATGTGAGCATTAATCGTTTTAATCAAAACTCAAAAGCAATTCAGATAACGCTTATTGTGCAAGCAAAGTACAACAGCCAGAGAGCAGCGTGGCAGCCAAAGGATTATGAACATCCCTCTTATGTGTGTTTAATGACTCCGCACCTGGTGGACATCATTTATGATTCAGCTGTGTTCTCTAATAAAAATAATTTGTAAATTGAGTTCATGAATACTTGATATTCTAATAACTTATTGAGTTTAGTGGTCGATTCGAGGGACTTTATGATTAATAATGAACAAAAATGATTAAAAAGTGTCCTTCTAGATGATAACCACAACCAGAGGACTTTTCATAATCTATCATCAGCCAATAAGTGTTCTTATTAGAGTCTTAAAATGTTTTTTATTAATGAATTATTAACTATTGAACTATTGAATTTTTTTTAGATCATTCTTAAAATAAAACCATCAGGAATTTTATATTTTCTAAGCATAAAAGACATTCTGCGTCTTTATTCAAATATATTTTGCATCAAAATGCTCTGTCAAACGTGAGGCTTACCATAAATGTAGAAGACTGAAGACCAGCCAACGTACTGAACAAGGATTCCTGCTAAAGGCATGGCGATCACTGCTCCTGCGTAGGATCCTGGGAACAATGGGGTGTCTTAAATCAGTGTCAATAGGCAATAAGGCTGGATCTCAGTATATTTATCCATCATAAAATATGGTGTGTCTTGTTTCCTTTTCTCTTTTTCACATGTTTGAATAATACACACACCTGAATAGATATTTTAACTTAACGTGCAGCGGCCTTTAATGGAACAAAAACCACTCTGCACCGTGAAAAAGTCTTAATACGAACAAACACATCAAAGAAACACATTAGTTTCATTGAAAGCTGTCAAAATGAGTCATTAGCACTGCCATTACAGACAGGGTGTTTTAGCGTGTCTTCTATTATGTGACAGATTCATGAACGCCGTTGTTTTGAATGGAGCAGGGAGCGAGAGAGTGCATTTGGACTGTAAGCAATGTGACACTTCATTTAGGTGAATAGAGGGAGAAGCTCCTTCAGACTACGCAGGTGAGCTGTGTTCATTTGCAGACAATGTCAAGAGGGTTTTGATGCACGGGTTGTCATGGTACCAATTAAAGAGCCACATGGTTATTTCAATTTCAAAAATAAGCTCTCTCGCATCCATTTACTGAGCGACTTGTGGGGTTGCGTGAACTGCACAAACAGGTTTGCATCGGTGAGGAGCTCTACGTTTTTGGGTAGATGGTCGAGCATTTCGGTCTGAGGAAGCAGAGGAGTCACTCACCACAGAATGACGTGGTGGCCAGTCGACTCCGTTCAAGCGGTGGCGCCCATTTTGACCACATCCCATGGCATGCTGGGTAAGTGACACCCTGATGGGGACATAGTGTGACAGAAGACAGACTTGAGGAAAAACTTCATCTGACAAAGTAGAAATGCTAACTTGACATTTTGGGAAATACATTTATATGTTTTCTTTCTGTACATTAAATATGGAGCTACAGTCAGCAACTGCTCAGCCTAACCTTGGTTCCTGAAAAGATTATTAATCTGCCTAACATGTGCCTAATATTGTGTAGGTCTCCCTTGTGCCTCCAAAACTGTTGTGACTCATCAATGAATGTACATGAGTCTTCTGAGTGATGTCCTGTGGTGTCTGGCAACAGGATGTTGTTAGTGGGGGTCTTTGGGTCAAGGGGGTTGAGGGGGTTGAGGGGAGGGGCCTCTGTAGATGAGGCTTCTTCCAGTGCATCCCACACATACTTGATCAGTTTGGCATCCAAGGAATTTAAAGGCCAGGTCAACACCTTGTACTGTTTCTCATGTGTTTTGAGTTGTTCCTAAACTGTTTGTGTGTGCCTGTGTCAGGCTGCATCCTAAAAACTGTGCCTTTAGAGACGTTATTTTTTTTGCCATTGCCAGTCACAGAGGGAGTGAGAGGCTAGGCTAGTACCTTGTATCAATCTTCTCATTTTATTTTCTGTATCTCTAAAAACAAGAAGAAGAAAAAAATAAAGCAAATTTTCACAAAATCTAAAATGATTCCCGTTCAGAAGACTCCTACCTCCACCAAACCCTGCAGTATGCGCACAAACATCACGCAGCCATAGTGCACCCGTGCTGCTGATGGGATGAACATATTCAGCAAGGATGTCAGGAAAATGGCCGCTCCAAACACCCTGTGAAGAAACCAGAATGTAACATGTCTATCTGAATCATCTCATACTTTTAGGTAAATACGCTTCCACAAGGCTTTAGCCTAGCTTCGCATGAAGACACATAAACGACTGGCTCCGATAAATGGTGGCTAAAAACTTGTTTTTATTATAAGATGGAAAAAGAAATTCACAAATTAGTTGCCTGATAAGCTTTTTAACAATTGACACGTGTTGGGAAATGGATTTCGTTTTAGCAAAGACTGTAAATAAAGATGGATGGAGGAACAACACCTCAAAAGTGAAGCTAAAGCAAGTAGAGCTCCCCCTGGTGTCTGGGTGATATTGGAGGCAAACTAAAACACTAAAACAAATGTCAAATAAAAAAAATGAAGGCTGATTTCTGTCATTTATGGTATTTAATATAATACTGATGTATATTAGAGTGTCCATTATGACATGTTTTGTTTTAGTTAGATGTTGCTATAGAAACAGAATGTGACATCATGATGACTACAAGTTGCCATGCCAACTGCGAGAATTGGAAATAAATACATAAATAAGTACAGTGTGTTATCGAACATTTCCTTGTAACTGGTGGAGGTAGAGCAGTATTAGTTAAACGAAAAGGCGCGTCAGTCTGCGGAAGTGTGGGCGAGGCGTGGATAAGATGGCGGCGCCCGTGTACCCAGGAAAATAGCAACCGTTTGTCCAATGCAAGGAAGATATCCATATATATTTTTAGGCTAAGAACTCAGACTGCTGTTGATTTAATTTAACTATTTTCCAAATATTTAGTAATACACAGGACAAGATGTCCACAATCCCTTGTGCCAGGAGGCCCTACCAACCCTACAGTCATGTGATATGACAATTAGCCTATATTCTACATAAAGTAAGTAAAAGCTGCTGGCTTGTAAGCCCACTGAGCAGCAGAGGATACTTCAAACATTAAACTGTTTCCTTAAATTCTTTTTCAGGGGAATGAAATTTGATATTAGTCAACAAAGTCAGAACTTGTGAAAACTTCAAAAAGCTGCTGGATATAATTAACTCTATGCCTTGTCCTACTTATCGATTTATCATTCTACTTGTCTGTCTAACCTAAACAATACAGAAATTTTAGAAAATAACTAAATAATTCCCGAAATAATAGCTTGACGGATATGGTATTTTGTGCCATTGTCCAGATCTGTCTGCAGCAGTTAAAGACACAACAAGCACATGCCACCCAGTGTCTGAAAGCTATTGTGGATGTCTAATATTGGCAGACAGCATATCTCCAAACATCTGACGGTCGAAGCGTCTCAGTCAGCCTCATAATGAGGCAGATCTCACGCCTCTGCCTTTCACAGTCTCAGATAAAGACATCCCATTCAAGCCCCAAGTTTGTGCCTCATCGCAGCGGTGCCGCCGAGCTCCCTCCTGTTTTCTACTTCACTTCGTCTCCCCGTCCTTCTCTTTTTCCAAAACAGCATGTAAGTGACACTTGTAATATTCCAGTGGCTGGTGTTTCAGAAAGAAATCAGAGGCAGGATCTTTCATTATTAACTCTGTCAGTGACGTGTCCTCTTTTCCTGTGAAGCTTTTATTACAGGATTGCTATCTGCTCTATCAGCTACTGCTCAGCACACCGTACTGCTTTAACCCTTTAACTGCACGGGCTCAGGAGGCGCACCCCCTGAAACTTTACTATTTATTTATTTTAATATTCTGTGTGATCCTTTCTTAACGTGACCCTAATAATAATCCTCGGCATGTAAAATCCCAAAACCATCATCTGTGGCTTCACACCTCACTTAGCATGTAACTTTCAACATATTTTCTCATTATTAACTTCATCCATGTGGCTCCAGTGCTGATAAATCTAATGATTAATTAAAGACGGAAATGTTACCATGAAAACTGCAAATGATCATGAAGTGAGTAAGTGCATCTGACCTGTTGGCAGAAAGCTTGTTGGAGATGAAACCACCAGGGATTTGAGTCACGATGTAGCCCCAGAAGAAGGAGCCGTGGATAAGTCCCACTGTCTCTGGGTTCCAGTTAAACTGGGCTTTCTGGATAGAGACAAACAAGTAGATTTTAAAATCTGAAACTATTAGTTATTAAAAAAGATTCTCTTAAAATGCAATGCTTTTGAACTGTCTTTTATTATTTACTGTTATTCTATAGTCACAGGAATTGCTGGCAATACTGCAGATACATCCCAAACAGAGCCAATTAAACTAGTGTACCTCATGATCGTAAAACAGTCTACCTGAAGCACTGGAGTCCCATTAATATAGACGGTGTTGTTGTTCACCATCTCTACAATAGCCACACCAAGGTTGCATCGAATGCCAAAGGAGATGCAGAAGCCCAGGCCACTGAGGATGGCAATGATATAGCGCTTAGGCAGGCCACCACAGCTGCAGTCCAGCAGCGGGGCAGGACGCGGAGCTGACGCCACCGGGCGTCCATCCTCCGTCAGTTCGATGTTGTCCTCTTCTTCCACATTACTACCGTCTATTTTCCTAAGGATGCATGTAGCAGTTGTAAGAGTTCAGCTTTAAAAAATATGTAAATAAATAAATCAACAAAAGTGTGGAAAATACAACGTTAGCAAAGCAACAGCCTGCAGAGGAAACATGAACAAAGGTCAGTGAACTGTGGCTATCAGGTTGCTTTCAGGTGTATCACCCTCCACACTTCTTCCACTTCCCAGAATCCACCTCTTTCTCTCATCTCCTTCTGCTGTCAAGACATCAGCTTTAATTATACGTGTGTGTGTCCTGTCATATTGTTATATGTTCTATGGAACAGTACAATAAGAATAATATAGCATTAGTCCATGTTAGAGCAAGAATTATCAGTTTAAAAAAGACGTGTCGCTTGTTTGATAGTAGGATTAGACCCCAATTGTGCAGAATAAGAGATGTGGAAAAACAAAACATTAATGAAAGTCACTGGTACAACAGGGTTGAAAGTACCTGATCAGGCAGGTTGAGAGTCAAAAAAATGCATTGTCATATACATAATTTAAAGCATTTACCAATCCAAAGTTAATGAGTGTTATGCCTGAGTATAGGTTTTATATCTGTGTACTACCGTGTTTGCTGGAATGAGATCCAGCTTAGTGTCAGGTAATTAACACCATAAAATGTAACTTACTAATTCTGTATTTTTCTGCTTGAAAAATCTCTTTTATTATCTTTTTTTTTTCTATGAAGATTTACACTTCACACAAAGGTAATTGTACTGTAAATTGCCTACTTAGTGTTTTATCTCTTTGAATGACTTCAGCATTCCTTATACATATGGAGGCTCCCCCGCCACACGCGCCGTCTGTGAAATATGTATCAGATATGAAATATGTATCCGTGTCTGAAAATAAAATCTGCGATTACATCACTGGCATTGTTCGGCAAGCACAAGAATCAAATATTTATTTATCGCCGGGATCTCGGAGAACACGCCGAGCTTATTGTGTTCGATGACAGCGTCTCCTTGTTCCTCTGACAGCAGGCGTTTTAGTCCTCTTAGATCAGCCGCCTTACAAAGTTGCTCCAAAAATAATATCACAAACACATTATGTGGAGGATGTGCGTGTGGGAAGACTGGGCTTCTTGAATGCAGCCCAACAACATCTACAGACTGGAGTGTGGATCAGCCTCACCTTTGTAGTTTTCCTAGAGAGTCCCCTACTGTGTTCTTCACTTCCTCCTTCCCAGGTTTAAGCACCTGCTCCTTCAAACCAGCTAAACCAAAAGGCATTTTTCTCTCAGTCTTATTTTCTCCTCTTGTTTCCCAAAAAGGTGTCTAGACACCTCACTGGCACTCTCTGGTATGAGAAAGGACACAAAAATCTACTAGACGATGTTCCTCATCCTTCCTAAGTTTGTAGCACTGGGGATTGGCTCCACCTTTCAATGGTGCCAAAGGTCCCTCAGACTTTTCTCCTCCACTTCTCAGAGAGGAATCAGTAAAGAAGTGGAGGGGAGGGTGATGTTAAAGTATCCTCCAGTGTCCAAAGCACCATTCAGTCAGAGCCTCTAGACTGTTTAATCCCTAAAAGATCCATCCACGATTGAATGATAAGGGAAGAGCAAATGGAGGTGTAGAATCCAGTTTTTAGTCTCTAGTCATTGTGATCCCACCTTTGTCTGTGCAGCTGCACCGAATGAGCCGCTTAGATCTCCTCTCCATCTCATAACTCATCCATTCCTAGAGAGGAGGGGCAGGTGTGGCTGCCTTTCCAAAACCCAGCCCCTCGCTTTTACACATCACCATCACCATCATCATACTCGCAGCACCGCCCCTTTACTTCGTTAGGTTCATCTGATAGCAGCCCGGTGGACTATTAAATATACATGAGCTTGACAAGGTGCATTGAAGGGAGACGGGAGTAGCTGGGCTGCGGCGGTTTAGAACGGGAGCAGGTGAAACCTTAGACAGAGCCATCGAGTTCCAGGTTTACACTCCGCGTCCTCTGCCAGCTTTACTATGTCTGCTCTCTACATTTTCTGCGTGTGAAGGATTGATGGAAGCATAACTGCTCCAAAAAAGTGGAACACCATTTCTCTAAACATGTGCCATTCCCCCCTTGCAGCATTTTAAAGCATAGACGCTGAGATTTTAAAATTTAAAAACAGATAACTGAATGGCGTTGGCCGTCAGAGTTAGTGTTAATGGTGGGCTGCTGCAGCTCAGGCTGGTGTTGGTACACTGTCTGTTTATGTAAGGTTCTTCATCACTTGAATCATTGATAGACTGGTTCAATGTATGCCCCTGTGTGACCCATTACTACAGTTCCCTGTGATTCGGGGCAGATTCGTGGTAGCAAGCATTTTTAATTTCATCTGATAAAGGATTTAAAAAGTAAGGAGACTTTATAGAGGGGCCTTCTATAATCAATAGCAAGTCCCAAATGTAAGTATGAAAGTGCTGTACTACTGATATTGTATCCCATCTGATTATGAAGGACAGTGTGAGCAAGTCCTCCCTATTCTAAACTTGTCTGCCATCTAGTGTTAGAATAAGGAAGTGACACATTTGTATTAGTGAGATTCTGCAGAGACCAAGCCCAAAATGTAGTTACCTGAACAAATTAAAACAAATATTAAGGTAGATCTTCAAAATGCATCACCTACTACTCCTCTATTAATGTATGCACACTGACTTCAAACTTCTGTGTTTATCAGACATCACTGGATTAATAAACCCGTTTAGACATGAATAATAAATATGAAAAGAAAATATTTGGCTCAAAATAAGAACATCAGGGACAATGAGACTTATCACTGAAATGCAAATAACATGCTACATAACATCAGATTAACTGAAAATTAAGACTATTAGATAGATAAGTGTATGGACGTTTTGATATTCAAAACAACCTTTAATTCCAAACTTAACAGCAAGTTTGGAGACTTATTTTGTAAGTATCTTTCTTATGTTCCTTTGTCAAAATTGACCCGTGACTTAAACCAGCCTGCTTGTTAGCCAGTTTTGTTTTTCACCTTATATCTTACATGTTTTGCATTCATATCCATGTGAGCATTGTATTAAATGTTATCTTTTTAGCTCATTTTAGACCTTTTATCTTAGAATACACCACTCGTTTTCACTTGAAAAAATACTTAAATTCACTTCTTATCTTCTTATCTTAAATAGAAAACTGTCCTGCTTAATTTTAAAACTGTATATATATGTCCTGTATAAATATAAAACAATAGAAAGCAGAATATTCCTCTTGTAAAAAGAGAAGTGCGACAGGAAAAGTGCAAACAGAAAGTGTGAGGAAGACTTGTTGCTTTGACAACCAACAGTACCTCCTGCTGACAGCAGAATACCTGGGAATAGGTTTACCATAAATGTTCATATAAAGCCACCTGTTGTTCATTAATGCCATTGACATATTACTATTTTTGATTCTCAGTAACACGGGACAAAGTGTGTCATTGCAGCTCAATACGGTGGGCGTGTACTTTTGTTTGTAATAGTGTAGTTCAACTAGTCAAAGCCCTGACCTAAATCCAAAAGAAATGTTGTGGAAGGACTTGAAGGAAGCCGTTCATGTAAGAAATCCCACCAACGTCTCAGAACTGCAGTGGTTCGCTACTGAGGAATGGGCTAGAAGTACTTCAAGCTGCTGTGGATAACCGTTCGGTAGTTGCCAGAAACATTTAACTGCAGTTATTGCTGCACAAGGAGGTCACACACTTTTGCGACAAAAGATTAATAAATAAAAGCACAAGAACAGTATTTCTGTTCATTTGTGTGATTGGGTTTTTATTGTCTACTTTCGGGACAAAAATGTGCTGTTTTTTTTTGCGAAATGGTAAAAACGCTAGAAGAGTGCAACTTTTAAATTGCATTTGTGTAAATTCAAATGTGATTAAAACATTATCAGGCAAAACAGTGAATTTGTTTATTATGCTTTTGTTTATTTATGTGTGATTTATGAAGAAGAAACTTGGGTGGATAGTGTGACAGAAGATGAGAAACACTCACACCAATTTAGAATCAAAAATAATGGGCATGTTTTTGGACGGTGGGAGGAAACCGGAGAACCCGGAGAAAACCCACGCGACACAGGGTCAACATGCAAACTCCACACAGAAAGGGCCATTCGGAAGATAAAGAAGATAAGGAAGAACAGGAGAGAACAAAAAGAAAGCTGAGAAACATTCATAACAATTTAGAATGAAAAAATAAACCGCATGGGCATGTTTTTTGGACGGTGGGAGGAAACCGGAGAACCCGGAGAAAACCCATGCGACACAGGGTCAACATGCAAACTCCACACCGAAGGGCCCAGTCGGAAGATAAAGAAGAACAGGAGGAAAAGAGGTAAAGTGAGAAGGAAAACAAAGCTGAGAAACATTCACACATTCACACCAATTTAGAATCAAAAATTAACCCAATGGGCATGTTTTTGGACAGTGGGAGGAAACCGGAGAACCCGGAGAAAACCCACGCAGATATAGGGAGAACATGCAAACTCCACACAGAAAGGCCCAGTGTGCCCGTGGGCTGAGAAGCATACCTAGAAAGGAACAGGTGCTACATGTTGCAAGTCACAGTAGGACACTATCAGGTTGCTTGCACAGTCCCACAGAGGACTGTATGAATCACAGTCAGAAATCAGTGTGGGTGCCAGGAAACTGGAATGAATAAGAGAACCCAGAGTAATGGCACCCACGGTCAAAGCTACTCTACATACCCTTTTAGCATAGCGACGCCACAGACTTCTGGTCTTACCCATGAATGAGGAAGTGTCGTCATGAGTTGTCTCTTCTATCTGAGGTTCTACAGCAGATGTTTCTGATGACAGAAGTTCAGGTACAGGATTCTCTGGGTGCTGAGTTTCTCCAAGCTGGTGGGATTCCACTGCTGGAATTTCCAAAGGGTTAGAATCTCTGAGTTGTTCAGACGTAATCTCAAATAAATCATCTCTCTGCTCGGGAGTCTCAGCAGAAGTCTCCAGCTGGAAAGGTATGGCAACTATGAAGCTCTCATTGCTTTGCTCGCCCTCCGTCTCCAACAGGCTCTCAGTTTGTGGACTTTCCTCCACTTGGCGTTGAAGATCAGATAATGCTGCCCTCAGAGCATTAGTCTCCTTTTGCTTTTCGTTTGCTTCATTTTCCAATTGGGCAACCTTAGCAAAGAGATTTGTGTTCTCTTCATTCATTGCCAATACCTGTTTTTCTAGCTCAGACTGTTTCAGTCCAGACTCGGTATCCGGTTTACGGAGCTCCTCTTGTAAACTCAGATTCTGTCTTTCATATTCTGTCTTTTTGGCAGCTTCCTCCTCCATCTGATGTTGAAGATCGTGCAAAGTTGCCCTTAAAATGTCAACTTGTTTTTGCATTTCTTCTCCTTCACTTTCCAGTAGGCCGACCTTAGCACGTAGACATGCTTTCTGTTCATTTATGACTGAAATCGTATTTTCCAGCCTAAGTACGGACTTATGGTTAAAGTTCTTCCACATAGATTCCAGTTTATGGATCTCCTCAGCTGAAGTCAGACATTCGTTTCTTTCATTTTCCAGTTGGGCAACCGTAGCAAGGAGATTTGCATTCTGTTCATTCAGAGCTGATATTTGCTTTTCCAGCTCAGACTGTTTCAGTCCAGACTCGGTATCCAGTTTACGGAGCTCCTCTTGTAAACTCAGATTCTGTCTTTCATATTCTGCCTTTTTGTCAGCTTCCTCCTCCATCTGATGTTGAAGATCGTGCAAAGTTGCCCTTAAAATGTCAACTTGTTTTTGCATTTCTTCTCCCTCACTTTCCAGTAGGCCGACCTTAGCACGTAGACATGCTTTCTGTTCATTTATGACTGAGATCGTATTTTCCAGCCTAAGTACAGACTTATGGTTAAAGTTCTTCCACATAGATTCCAGTTTATGGATCTCCTCAGCTGAAGTCAGACATTGTTTTTCAAACTCTGCATTTCCAGTCTTTTCCTCCTCCGCTCCATGCTGAAGATCACACAAAGCTGCCATCTGAGCATGAGTCTCTTTTTGCATTTCGTCTCTTTCGTTTTCCAGTTGGGCAACCGTAGCAAGGAGATTTGCGTTCTGTTCATTCAGAGCTGACATTTGTTCTTCTAGCTCAAATACTTTCAGTCCAGATGCAGAATGCAGTTCATGGAGCTCCTCTTGTAAACTCAGATATCGTCTTTCATATTCTGCCTTTTTGGCAGTTTCCTCCTCCATTTGATGCTGAAGATCATGTTGTTGCATTTCATCTCCTTCATTTTCCATTTGGGTGACCTTAGCAAGGAGATTTACGTTCTGTTCATTCAGAGCTGATATTTGTTCTTCTAGCTCAGATATTTTCAGTCCAGATTCAGAATCCAGTTCATGGAGATCCTCCTGTAAACTCAGATATCGTCTTTCATATTCTGCCTTTTTGGCAGTTTCCTGCTCCATTTGACGCTGAAGATCATGTTGTTGCATTTCATCTCCTTCATTTTCCATTTGGGTGACCTTAGCAAGGAGATTTACGTTCTGTTCATTCAGAGCTGATATTTGTTCTTCTAGCTCAAATACTTTCAGTCCAGATGCAGAATGCAGTTCATGGAGCTCCTCCTGTAAATTCAGATATCGTCTTTCATATTCTGCCTTTTTGGCAGTTTCCTGCTCCATTTGACGCTGAAGATCATGTTGTTGCATTTCATCTCCTTCATGTTCCATTTGGGTGACCTTAGCAAGGAGATTTGCGTTCTGTTCATTCAGAACTGATATTTGTTTTTCCAGCTCAGATATTTTCAGTCCAGATTCAGAATCCAGTTCATGGAGATCCTCCTGTAAACTCAGATATCGTCTTTCATATTCTGCCTTTTTGGCAGTTTCCTCCTCCATTTGATGCTGAAGATCATGCAAAGTTGCCTTTAAAATGTCAACTTGTTTTTGCATTTCATCTACTTCATTTTCCAGTTGGGTGATCTTAAGGAGATTTGCGTTCTGTTCATTTATGACTGAAATCGTTTTTTCCAGCCCATGTTTAGTTTGTTCTGACTTGGACTTAAAGTCCTTCCACACAGAATTCAGTTTATTGAGCTCCTGAACTGAAGTTAGATATTGTTTTTCATATTCATCCTTCTCAGTCCTTTCCTCCTCTACTTGAAGCTGAAGATCAAGAAAAGCTGCCCTCAGAGCATCAACCTCTTGTTTCTTTTCCTTTCTAAGATTTTCCAGTATAGCCACCTTTTCCACAACATTTTTATGCTTTTCATCTTCAGCTAATTTGAATTTCTCAAAATCTGAATACATTTTCAAGAGCTCTTCCTGGGAATGCTGATAACGTCTCTTATATAGGGTCTTTTTGTTAATTTCCCTTTTCAGTTTCAAGTGAAGCTCATGAAGTCTCTGTTGAGGGTTCGGTGGCATATTCTCCTCTAAGACATATAGTCTACGTGATTCTGGTATCTCTGCAACAGGCAGTGAATTGTCAAAATTATTTTGAGACATGGCTTCTATTGTGTTAGCAATACAAGCGAAATTGAAATGGTTGCTGTGATTTGCGATTCTTCGTCCGATTTTCTCAAGCCCAAAAAAGTCCACGGAGATTTCAAAAAGAAATTTGTGTTAAATCATGTCCTGTATAAGCTCGTCATACGTCTTTTTAATGTGACGTCACAGGGTGAGTTCAAAGGCTGTTGTTTTCCTTTGAAGATGTTGCCTAGCAACGATAGCATCTTGCGTTCTTTGCAAGCGGCCAGATCAGCTGAGGACAGATATTTTGGCTTTTCTGACTTTTTCAGGATTTCAACATCCCCAGTGCACGTCCCCAGAGACATGCTCGGTGAGTCTGGAGCAGATCGGACTTGTCCAGAGACGTGAACGACACACATGGCTTCCATTCCCTTAACATTTGGTACACAAGTGGGAAATACGGCCTAATACACAGTCTACTGCATTAAATCTAGGCTTCATGAAAATTAAAATGTCCAGTATATTTTTGAAACAATTTAAGACAAATGTTTATTCTTGTGGTTTCTGTTTTGTAGTCAAGACATACACCTGATGAAGATCCCATAGGATCGAAACGTTGTCTGTCTTTTATAAATAAATTTCACTTGGAGCATACTCAGTGTGCAGACCTTTTTTCACTATATGTAGTCAAGCACACAATTATCTGTTGCTTTAAATAAAACATGCCTTGGCAATGGCAAATGCCCTTTACCCTTGAAAACGCATGAAAACAGTCCATTTATTTACCTAATTTTATATTCATGTTTTACATAATATAATATCCGGGCTATATATTATATTGAATTCATCTGCTGGGAATATAATGCAGGTCATATTAACTATTTAAACTATTTTCAATAGACGAGGAGGGAGCACAGACTGTGGGAGAAGCTGTGGCGGTGACTCCGGTGAACCGGTAGGAGGAGACTGTGCTCTGTCTTCCGTGTTTACTCGAACACTGTCCTAATTACACCGCACGATTGTACCTTTGTGCACGTTTCTGTGCCCTCGTCCACTTTCTTTTCATCCACGGAAAAAACATAAGTAAACAAACGATCGCTCTGCATTTTGCGGCTCCACCACAACGTGTCCGGTTAACACAGCGATATCTGGGAGTGATCGACTGCCTCATCCATGCATTGGAGTCCCGGGCCCCGGCACACCGGCTCCGGCTCCAGCCATGTCGGCCAGGAATGTAGCGACTGGCGGCGGTGACAGAGCGGGAGGCGAACCGGCAGGTAATTAAACAATACAAATGTATTCAACTTCAATTTAATGTTAATAACACATGCTGAGGGACGGTGTGGCGTGGCGATTTACCAGAAAGAAGGAAGGAAGCGCAGCGGCGTTTAGTGGCAGTTTCTCACCGGTTAACTTTGCGCTATCCCAAAACTAGGTCAGTAGATCAGTGGAGCAAGCTCGCCCTCTAACGCTACGACATTTATGTAACCCCGCACGACGATGTTTGTCACACCGCCAAAATTTGCGAAGAATATATATACGTGTGCAGTGTTATTTGTCAACAAGGAGAACATTATTTACACGTAAACGGTTGTGTTTAATTCTTGCTAATGTTTACACAAACGGATAACCTAAATGTTAGCTTAGCAACAAGGCCTGGTTACCGGGGCAATGATCCCAACAGCCAGAGATGGGTCTATTAGAGGTAGTTTTATAGCCCAGGACAGTAAATTACTGTAAATATATTTAACAGTTTGGTAGTCTGTAGTATGCGATATTAAATAGCAGCTATGTGTGTTGCTGTGTATGCTTTCCTAACGTTTTAATCGGCCATATATTAGTTTTTGTGTTAGCTAACAGCCTGTAAGTTAGCTGTGCCTTTTCCTCTCTTTACACAGTGACCGTTAAAATAAACCCCTTTGTTTGACCCGATAACAATAAATTAGGTTGAACTTCCTTAGTAATAAACGCCGTCATTAGGTTTGATTTGAACAGTTAAAATATGTTAAAATGCATGTCCTTTTTGTGGTCTCTAACTAATGACTCATATCTAAGATTGTCAAACAGGAAGTGTCCCTCTTATAGACTGTAGTCTGTCTGCTTAAATCTAGACATTGAAAGACCATTTAACAATAAAAGACACACAAATCGTATGGCTCAAACTGAGGAGGGAAAAAAATAAATGTGTTAAATCTGTTTTTACATAATCAATAGCAGTTTCAACTATATATATACAATTTCAGACATAAAGAATATAATTGATAATGCAGTGTCGAAATATTCTTCCTGTAAATAAAGGTAAGATTATGTATCTTGCATTGTTATTACAATGCCTACTGGTGTTTGTGTAGCCAGCGAGTTACATATAATGTAGGTCAAACTGGATCATTACTTTAGTTATTTCTGGCTGGTCGTCGGATATCCTAGATTAGGAATAAAACGCAGTATTAATGAATATGAGGATTTGTGATTTGGTAGAAAAATGGACACCTATTAGATATAAGGACTCCAATCTGGATTGGATAACCTGGAACCTTTAAGGAAGCAAGGCTTTTGAAGATCAGGTTCAAAAATAGTGCTGGTTTTAATCATATAAGACAAAAACGTTTTCTAAATAATGTGCATACTGACACATTATGATTAAATTTATGTTTTAAAGATGGATGGCCTTCACAGAATCTCTGAGCTGTTGACATGTTGGCATGTTGCATTGTAGGTAATGACAAGGTAGGGCAATTTTGCTGAAATAAATCCGATATTATGTTATTTACCTCTTAATATTGGCTGCGCAATCAGATCTGAGTGCTTCTAGGGTGCATGCACATCCATACAAAAAGGTGTTAACTTGGAACAGGAGAAACATTTTTAAGCCGGGCATTAATATGACTAAAGTGTGTTCTTAGTCCACTGTATGTATTTCTTTCTGTTGCTTGGACAGCTTTATCGTGCTGCTTCCTTTAGTTGAATTTGATTTGTCCAAACTTTGCAAAGCAATCTGACACAGAACCTGCAATACAAAACCGTTTAATTTTCTGTCAGGTAGAACGTCCTAGTACTTTCTTTATCCATTTTCAGGTTTCTTCTATAGGTTGCCTTTTTTCTCTGCCTACCAATATATTAACTCATGTTCAATTTTGATGCTGTTAACTTTGTGCCATAACAGCATAAGTATTTGATGACAGCAACAATTAAAAATTGAAGAATGAGGACTCACTGGGCAGATCCCAGGGCACTGCGTGATTCATTTTATGAATTTGGGTTTGGGTGTCACATGGTAGCCCATGACTTGTTTTACCACATAGTTTGAAGTCTTGCATATTGTGCTTGTTTTTTGTTATAAATATTTCTTTGGCTGCTTTTGTCGGTTCCTTCAAGTGCATAATATGCTCATTCAGGTATCAGGTGAATGAAATATTTAACGAAAACGCAAACTTTAACTTGAGAGAAGGGTTGTTGTTGTTATGGGCCTTATGTCCTGTCAACCACTTGCCATCTTTGTAACCCTGTAATCCAGTAGATCTTGAGATTAAAAGTCAGGTCGCTACTGATCTGTTAATGACTCTCTGGGTCACAGGGTCTGTGGAACACAGTTAAAAATAAGTGTCATGGATATGTGGCCTGTTAACTTTTGTTCTTTCATGTTTTTGTCTTCACAAAATCATAGTCATGGCATGAAAGGTCATGGTAGAATAGATATATAGGAGGCAGTAGAGGTGCATGTTGGTAGTCTCATAATAGCTCCTCCACAGCAGTTTGAGCTTCAGTGGTCTTCACCAACACATGATAGCATCTGTTCAAATAGGTACAGAATCTATGGATAAGGAAATACTGTACATGCAGGCACTGTGAGCATCCAGATTTCAAGTTGCATTCTGTGCTTTCGAACCAAGCGGTGATGACTCACTGAGAAGCTCCTTGAGACTTTATTTTCTCTTGGCGCTCACACCGCCAATAGGAATAGCTAAGTGACGTACTTAGGAGTTCAAAAGTCCAACAGTGTAATTGATTGGGTCCTTGACATTGACAATGCATTTATTCACACGTAATATGTCAATGCAATGCAGTGTCTTAGCTATACCGAGGGAAATTCAGTGTCCCGTAGCTTCATCACATAAAAACCGATATGAAAGATCTCTATAATACTATTTAAAATATACAGTAGTATCATCACTGACCAGAGTCCAGTTGGTTCCTCACAGGGAGGCATTGTAGAGGCCGTGAGGTGCCCTTCTTCGTAGTGCTGCCTCACCAGCACACCACAGTGTAGAAGAGGGCACTAGCGACAGTAGCCTGGTAGAACATGCCCGGCAGCTCCCACAACCTTAGCCTCCTGAGGAAATAGAGGCAACTCTGATCTTTTTTGTATACTGAGTCTATGTTAGCCAACCAGTCCAGTTTGTGATCCAGATCACCTGTAAGTCCCAGGTACTCATAGGTCTGAACCACGTCTACACACTCCCCATTGATGTTTACAGGCTGAAGTTGGGGTCCGGACCTCCGGAAATCCGCTACCATCTCCTTGGTTTTAGCTGTATTGATCAGAATACACTTTGTAAAAATAAAAGGAATTAAGACAACTGCACAACTGAATTGCACGGCAGCCCAAATTCATTGCGAGAGACTTTCTGACCTCAAACTGAAAAGTCGGCAGTGCAGTTATTTGGACTATTACAGTGTGTTTGTTTGATTCTTTGTTGGTAGCCAGGGAATCGTTGCCGTGCCCTTGTCTATTGTGTTTTTGACAAGACTTCAGCGACACTCCCTAGAGCAGATACTTATGGCTAGGATGACGACGCTGCTTTCCAGTGCCATTCTAAGCAGTTTGTTTATGTTGCATGTAAACAACTTTCCTCCACCGCATAAATCTTAACTTTTTGGTGAATGCTGTCATAAGGTAAAGGTTAAAGTTTGGGATAGGTTTTTTTGTTTATAGATTCTACGTTAAAAGATCTTATTTAGAGAAAAAGTTGAAATGTAATTGGTAGAAGTTAGGGTTATTTGTTTAAAGTACACAGGAAGGTATTTCTTTAAGAGCAGGAACTAAGAAAAAGTTACCTATAGCTCCTATATTGTTGGAAACTCCAGCACTACACCATTTTGCCTTAACAATCTGTGTCAACCATTCATTGCTGGCTGAAAGGATAACTTGATCTTGGTGTCTGCTGTCAGTTTCCATTGCGGCTAAGATGACGACAGCTGTTTTCTTTTGCTGAAACTCAGTTCAAAGTAAAATCATCTGCTCTAGTCTTTGGCTGGAAGGGAAACAACTACCCAAACGTTTTTTTGTACTCTTACCCAACTGCTCTACCCAGTCTGGTTGCGACTGCACCCTTGACTACCCCTGATTCTCAGTCTGTGAATGTAGTGAAACACCAAAAAGTTGTGCAGTCTTCACCCAGAAACATAAACTCCAGATCCATCCGTATTGACATACTGAATTATGGCAATATTGCACATATGTAGGGGCAAATATGTTGACAAATTACCAATACTATTAAACAGGTTAATATGTAGATTGGTACGCCAGGTGTTTGACTGCTTTGCTGTCCCCTAGAATCTGCTCATCAGCTGTTTTTGAATATCATAATAAAACCGTTTCATACTTTATCACTTGCGTTACGAAGTTGCTTATCTGTACACCTTAATCCAGAAGTTCAAAGGATGTGCTAATGCGTGAGAGCCTATCATTTATGACCAGCTCTATGGTGTGTCGTGCGTTTCAGAGGATGTGCTGGTTGAAGAAAATCAAAGCAGTTCTGTGTCCCTGTCCAGCTTGATGACCGTGTCCTCAGCTGCTGGAATGTCCTTGAGCATGGAGATGCCTCGGAAACGCAAGGGCAGCATGGACAACCAGTAAGCACCAGAGTGATAAAGTTAGGAAAATCTAAATCTAGTAACCTGATCTGATACAAGCTGGCATTTATGACCTTTTTATGTTTTCCAGTGATACAAAGTCTGTTTCAGTCCTTGATGCAGATATGGAAGAAGACCAAAACGGGTACTGTGTGCTAGTTAAAGGATAACTTTTAAGAAATATTAACTCTATGTGGCACAGAGGAAGCTAAATAAGTCTTCATGTAAGCTGTTGCTTCCGGTAAAAAAAACAACAAAAAAACATTTTGAATTATCTTCTGTTTTTCTCGTACAGGTCAGATGGAGATGACCAACATGTCAAAATTAAATGTTTCAGGTACGTAATACTTGACGCGTATATATCTGACTTCTTATCATTGAAAATGTCCTTTATTAAACTGATTTGCCAGATGCTCTGTAAAGTTAAAGCAGACAAATTAAATCGTGTCTCTGTAGGGAACCACATAGCCAAATTGAGAAGAGGAGACGGGACAAAATGAACAATCTCATAGACAAGCTGTCGGCCATGATCCCGACCTGTAACCCCATGTCTCGTAAACTGGACAAACTCACTGTGCTCAGAATGGCTGTGCAGCATCTCAAATCTCTCAAAGGTACCAAGTCAACTGAAGCCTACCGCTGTTGCATATAATCTGCCCTTATATTTATTTATGCGTTCACATCTGTGCTGTTTTTTGTTGCTTTTTCCATCTTTTTTTGGCCGATAATGCATTTATGTAAAACAGCGATCATTATGGCTAACCTGATGTTTTTTCTTTTTCCTTTTCCATCCTTCTATTGATTGGCTGTTGCCAGATTTTCCTAGATCTCAGCAATCAGCATAAAGAGTACTTATGGTTAAAGCTCTGACTGCCCACATTTTCAGGTTCATCAAGTTCCTTCTCTGAAGCCAACTACAAACCGTCATTCCTTCCGGACGAGGAGCTTAAACACCTCGTCCTTAAGGTAAACCTACAGTTGTATGTGTAGTTAACATTTATCATAAATACTCACTTAAGTCACTGCGTAGACTGGAAGAAGTGTAAGATTGATCTACAATAGGTCATGATGATTGAGTTATAGATAGATGCAAAATAAATGTATAACTAGTTTAAAAATATACTCACTGGCCTCTTACATTTGTCTTGACCATGTCATCACATTGGTTCCCCCTATTCTCCCCCGTGTTTCTTTGTTGTGCAGGCTGCGGATGGGTTCCTGTTTGTAGTGGGCTGTGATCGTGGGAAAATAGTTTTTGTCTCAGAGTCCATCACGAAGATATTAAATTATAGTCGGGTAACACTTTTACATTTGTTACTGTGTCTGCAGCGTCTTTGTTTGTGTGGAAAGAAACCCCGGAAACACCAGACGGACTGTGTTATCTTGGCACCAACACCAATAGATCAGAATCCACAAGCTCTGCTCTGTAGCAACATGTTTGAGTGCACAGAAATACAAAATTGATGACTACTGTATTATGTGATCACAATGGCACCAAACTTAAAACCCAACTTGACACATTCCTTATAATCTGATCTGTCCATACATGATCCTAATGATACAATAACTACAAGCTTAAAGTTCACACTCTCAGCTTTGATTCAAGGGGTTGAACAAAAATGTCTTGTGAAATATTAACATTTGAACCTCACTTTTATGGGCTCAAATGAAAATGATTCTCATTCAATCAACTTTGATAGTTTGTTGAGAATCATTAGCAGGCAACGACTGGCTAAAGCCCGAATCCCATGGACTTTACCATCCAGTGTCCTCCCTCCTTCGTAGCCTTTACTACAACTCTCTTTGGTTTATGTTAGTATGGCCTTAAAACTTTGGCTTTGGCTCCAGGAAGTGAAATGACTGCTCCTGTCAGGTTTAGATTAGCTAACTGACTCGGGCTGCAGAACAGTCCAAAAAAAACAAGTGGAAATGACACCGACTGGACTTGAAGAGTTTCTTGAAGACGCTGCTTCAGTCATCCAAGTAGCTTCTGCAGTTCTCAGGCAACAGTGTTTGAAGACAACAACATCAACATTTTAGCCAGAGAAGACGGACTGTTTGAAAGAGGAAAAAATTACCGTAGTAGGCAGTTTTTTGATTGGCAACAGCCACAGGTGATGCTATTTAAACCCCATCTCTCTGCCAGTCCCTTTGAACTGAAGAAACTATTTGTCTTCAACAAACTCTTTAAGTCCAGTTGCCCTATTTCAGCTTGATTTTTGCCTTGGGTGACCATGGACTATGTCTGGGTTGCTTTCACAGTATGTTTTGAGTCATTATCCACCTGTACTTTTAAGCGCTGTCCTATCAGCTTTGCTTTATTTGGTTCCTATTTAATTCCTAAACCCTTTGTCCAATTTGGATGTGAATACCCTTAAAATTAAATCTGAGAGTTTAATAAAAAGATATTCACAGACTGTCACATACAAACATTTAAGGCCCCATAAAGTACATTTTGAAGCCAAAGCATCTGGCTCTAGGTACATACATGCTTCACGCAGTGTCTGGTGTGCTCCCGGGGAACAGTCCACAGTCAGTGCACTTTGTTTAATTTGTCGTCAGCAGGACTTTACTTTAGATGCTTTCAGCATTTCTTTTTGTCACCATAGGATCCTTGATTCAGTTCTGTTTGATCAGCTGTTTGTTGTCTTCTAGGCGGAGCTGATTGGACAGAGTCTGTTTGATTACATACACCCCAAGGACATGGGAAAAGTGAAGGAGCAGCTGTCGGCTTCTGAATTATACCCTCGAGAACGTCTAATAGATGCTAAAAGTAACACACTTATTTTTGTCTCCGTCTGTTTGTTAACGCGTATGAGTGCACTTAACACGCCGTTTGTGTCTTCAGCCGGTCTCCAGGTTCAGGCCGACCTCCCAGTCGGAGCAGCGCGGTTGTGTTCAGGCGCACGCCGCTCTTTCTTCTGTCGCATGAAGTACAACAAAGTTTCTGTCAAAATGGAAGAGAAGGAATCTCAGGCCAACACCTCCAAAAAGAAAGGTGGGGAAAGCAGAATGCTTTTGTGCATTCAGGTTGGAATTTATGACATGACAGGTTTTTTTTGTTTTTTTATTGTGTGTATGTCATATTGGGCGCATGTGATTATCTCTGTATTTTGCTTAAAGAGTCGCAGAAGTACTGCACAGTCCACTGTACAGGCTACATGCGCAGCTGGCCTAGTAGTCAGATGGAAGCAGAGGGGGAAGGGGAAGCAGACAAGCAGGACAGCTCCCACTTCAGCTGTCTCGTAGCCGTGGGACGTGTCCACTCCCACTCATCTCCGCAGGTTAACGGCGAAGTCCGAGTTAAACCCACAGAGTTCATCACACGCTATGCTATGGATGGCAAATTCACCTTCGTTGACCAACGGTAACGTTGACTTTCAGTATGGTGGTGATGGAGGGTTGATGTTTAATATGGTGATGGGTTCATCTTCATGGAATAGCAGAGATGCATTGGTAGTGCATACCTTGTACTAATATTTTAATACTGTGAAATATTATACTCTAGCTAAATGCCTAAAACTAATATTTCTGTGCCCCGATCTCATCAAGAGTTCAACTTTTACACATTACCACTAATGAGCATGTACTCAGATTGAACGTCTTATTTTAGTGAAGGTCAACAGGTCATGTCATGTGTAAAAGTCCCATGAATGAGACCTTCAGTTAGGAAAAATGTAGATGCTATTCATCCCCATTGCATTTCATCTCCTGGTTCAGACGAATCTCCCATTGCAATTATGATTTAAATTACAATGTCCAATGTTTCTTTGGTTTTTTCCTTCCACAGAGCAACAACGGTTCTTGGTTACCTTCCCCAAGAATTGCTTGGGACATCTTGCTACGAGTACTTCCATCAAGATGACTTACCGCATTTAGCAGATAGACATCGAAAAGGTATGTTATAATTTTTTTTTTAGCAGCCAAATATAACTTATGTTTCCTCTGATCAGTAAAAGGGAAGCTTATATGTACCGCCTGTAATTATGCAGCTCAGTTATATATACTCTTGAAACCTATAAATGAATTACCATTTCTGTTTATTCAAGGAGGTGCCCTTCCAGTTTTTTCTCTCACTCACCATCTTACTGTTTTCCTTCCCCAGTGCTGCGGAGTAAAGAGAAAATCGAGACAAACTGCTATAAGTTCAAGACAAAGTATGGCTCCTTTGTCACGCTGCAAAGTCAGTGGTTTAGTTTTGTAAATCCCTGGACCAAAGAAGTAGAATACATAGTGTCAACTAACACCGTCATATCGTGAGTATATGCTTTGGTCCCTGTGTATGTCATTTAAATATGTGTGTAGGCATCTGTTCATCAAATCTTCATCTGTCTTCTCATGCCATAACAAGGCATGATCACAGTCGGACGAGTCGGTCAGGAAACAAGTCTGAACAATCAAGCAATTCCAAGGCCTCTGAAGGTCAGCTCCCTTTTAATGAGAAAAATTGCATAAAGATAGTACATTAGTAAAGGCTGTGGTGTTGTGCGATGCCTAAAGGCAGATTGTTTGGTAATGGCACTGTTTTTTCTCTGCCAGAAAACTGCAAGAAGTCCCTTCCAATCATACCGGGCATCTCCACCACACCTGGAACCATGATATATGCTGGAAGCATAGGGACCCAGATTGCCAATGAGCTGCTGGATTTCAACAGGTGTGGCATCATGCACATTATTTCTTCTTCTTCAGAGAAACTCATAATGTTAATAGACTGCTGTAGCTACTGTTTTGATTTTAATGAGATCTATAAAGATAGTCTAATTAGTTGCTGTAAATGCTGCTTGGAGTTTTAAGTTGATCTGTGTGCGTTTCTTTAGGATGAATTCGTCACCTTCCAGTGGTAACGTCAGCCCGTTCAGCCTACCACAGGATAAGTCTCCACAAACTCTCAGTCAAATCAGCAACAGTGTAAGTCTTTCTACAGCCCACAAACAAAAATGATTACCTTCTTGAAATTTTACAGACTTGGCCAGCCTAGTTTAACATGATGTGCCGGAAGATTTGTTAGACTGAACCTTTTTAGAAAGTGTTTGAAAAATGGAAGGCTCTTTTGAAAAAATACTTGGCAGGGAACTGAATAAACCATCAGTCTGTCGTGGATTAGGTCCAAAAGTCTGCCCTCTGAAAGTCTTTGAAAGCTATGAAGCAGTTAACTTGAGGAAAGAAACTGCTCTGAAGTCTGGTGTTGAGGCAAAGGATACCTTTGTACCGCTTACCACATGGCGGCAAGGTGCGCAGGCTGTGGCTTGGTTCATGTGGGTCTTCCTGCTTTGATATTTCTTAAGCGAGTGAGATTCATCTTTGAATAGGTCGATATCTGATGTGGTGTTTCTGTTTTGCAGCCTATTACCATTTTCTTTTACATTCAAAACCCCCTGGGGTTGCTTTCACAGCTATGTCTTGGGTCCTTTTCTGTCTGTGAAGTGCTGTCCAATCTACCTTTCAGTCACATCATTATTAAACACTAGTAAGTGCCACTGGGCCCGGGTCATGCCACTGGGTTTTCTGTGGATTATGAGCCTTCTCCATACTTATTCCTTCTAGCTACTCTGGTGCAGGCTTATCTTAGTACAAAGGATGCTTCTCTAGATGTCGTTTCGCAAAGATCAATGAACGGTTGAACTCGCCTACATTCTGGAGAGTATTCTTCACTTGGCAGGGAATTGAATAAACCATCAATCTAGCATGGATTAGGTCCAAACATCTGCCCTCTGAAAGTCTTTGAAAGCTAGGAAGCAGTTAGATTGAGTAAAGAAACTACCTTTCAGTCATATCATTATTAAACACTTAAACACCTACATATTGAGAGTGTTATTCTGGGTACTGATGATAGCCTAATTATTTTCCTGGTAATTGGTCACAGCCATTGCTCATCATCTTTTGGTCTCCAGGTGCCAAATGGAGAAACATCTGACATTGAGATGCCTGGAAAGTCCAGCTCAGACGATGAACCCCAAGGAGCTGCGTACTCTGCAGGAGAAACACTTATGGGTACCGTCTCTGGTCCTAACTGTACAATTTATAAACTACTTCTACTTTACTCCATCACCTCTTTTCTCTTTGACTCTTCCTCAGGGGAGAATTCTCAGCTGGATTTGGACAGCATGGTCGGACCAGGTCTTGGTAGTCTTAGCAACGATGAAGCAGCCATGGCAGTGATCATGAGCCTCCTGGAGACGGACACTAATCTGGGAGAGACTGTGGATTTTGAAGAGATGCACTGGTCCTTATAGAATCTGCGTTACAGTGTGACATGCGACACTTGGCAAACAAAACACGTGGACCGTCAGTGTGATGATGGCAAGAACTGCATAATGCTCACTCCAAGAAACAGCATTATATATTTTTTGTTTTTTTTAAAAGACTTTAATTTATTAGTTAGCCTTTTCCACATAAGCTGTGTTTGGGTGGCTGCTCTATCAGGTGCAGGATCGACGGAAAACAAGGAGCAACTGCTTTCCCTCTTCAGAAAGAGGACGTGCCTATAAAGCCTTATAGCGGTTTGCCTGCCCTGACACGCTGTTCTTCTCCTCTGTCCTCAAGTCTACTGTCTAAATCCTCACAAGGTTGAAGAATCAATGAACGCAAAAGACATAAATCATGATGGCTCTGGATTCCTGCTTCTATTTCTCTCTTCCACCTACATTTAAACAAAGGTTGAGAGTGGTAATGCAAAAAAAAAAAAAATTATAAAAGAAAATTTGCACTGAATAGATTTAACGTTTTTAAACGGTTGTAATTTCACTAGGTACTGTACTTTTAATTAAAATGCGACACCACGACAACCTGGCCCATGTCTGCGACCCCTCAGGATCCAAACCGCTGGTATCCAGTGTACCACGGCAGACCACACTTCCATAACCTCTGCTCTTTGAGAGCCGCCTGACGACGTGGCGCTCTGAGATTTTCTCTTAACTTGTCAGTATCTGAACATTGTCAAATGAAAACAGTCTATTAACCTCTTCTCTTGTAACATGCTGTATATGTGTGGAGATGGTATGCTTGCAAACATCAGTCTTCAGGCCAAATGTGTCTTAAAGGGAGAGTTTGCATAGGAAGCCGGGGATTTTATTCGTTTGACATTTCGTGGCAGTAGAAATATACACCTCCATAAATTTGTTGAGACCTGCCAGTTTCGGGCGGTTGGCCGAGCACTCACTGCTGTGTATTTATGAGCACTACAGTATGATGTCATGAAAAGCTAAACGGCACTTTAGAGGTGCTGAAATCGAGGTTTGGTTGCAGCGGCGGGACGGCAAACCCATTTCTCATCTGTGACATTTTCTCAGTACATGTTCGGGGCTTGATGACGGACGTGATAACTCAGGGAGTTATCCAGTTTAAGGTTTTACATACTTCCCTGCGTACTGTTCGTTGGTATGTGGTGTAGAGAGCCTGTTCCTGTTCACCTGCGCATCTGTGTTCATATTGTGAGCTGTCGTCTTTCAGATAAGCCATAGCTTTAGCTCTTTTTCTTTTCTTTTTTTCTGTATTGTTATGCACTGACAGTCTAGAGACACGGTGATGTTTGTAGTGCGTGTTCGAGTCACGCAGCTTTGCCGCGCTCGCATTTGTTAAGGGACTGTGCTATGCAGAGCAATCATTCCATGAATTCTATGTTATTTTTCTCTCCGTGTGTTAAGGTCACATGCATGACTCCTAAAGATATGAAATCCTTTGCTGTCTTGTAATATTTGATGACATTTGGCAAGAACTTGAACGAGTCAGTGTGCGGTATGGATCCCGTTGTTATTTACCTCATAATTTGCCCATGGTTAAAACTGCACATTATAGCTTTTATTAAAAAAATAGAAAAAGAAAAAAAAAATACATTGATTGCAATTATGTGATGACCTGTTTGTTTAGTGATCCACTGCTAAGAGTCAAGTGGTTGTGAGTTGGATTTATTTTATATAATTACCAAAGTATAACAAAGTATAACTATTCTATTGGCTGTTGCACTTAAGTATACTGATCCCGATGAAGCAAAAAAATAAAAAAATCTCAACATGTAGGGAATATACAATGTATTAAAGACAAAAATAAGAAGATATATTTGGACCTATGGAACATTCATTTTGTATTTTATCCCCTGGCGACTGTATGTTGCATTTGCCAGTTTAGGTTAGAGAGTACAATAGAAAACTAACCCCATATCTAACCCAGCTACACCCCAACATTGTGAGGAGCGCTTTTGATTTCATGTCACGCCATTGTTCAGTGTCTCCTGCCACGACTTTTCATTCTTGCGGACTGTTAAGGATATTTCCAATAAGAACTCTTGTTTCAAGGACGGAAGAGGTTGTTGAGAAATATGAAGAATTCTGTCTTTTCTCCCTGATGCTTGAATTATTAAGAGCCAGTCGACGGAGGAGCTGAACTCACGAGGACCCTTCAGTCTGTGTCCGAAGTGCCTTTGGACATTCCTGCTCGGACACGCGTGGAGGCTTTCGGAGGCCTCCTCCCACGTGGTCGCCTCGGGCCGACTGAAAGGAGGGCTAAAACGTATCATTGGATTAACTTGACCCAACATGGCGAGCCGTGCTCATCCTGTATGAAGTGGAGGCTTGTTCAGAGATGAAATGGAAACTGTACATGTTGGCTTCGACACTCACTACCTAACCAAACATCTTGAGCTATGGAGTCGTGCCATAGATGCAAAACTGGTCATTTTTAAAAGGCAAAAAGGACATTTTGTATTACTGCTAATAATAATACTACTACTTTGTTCCCATTTATTTTGTTGAATCATTGCACTGTTGTGGCTGTCATTTCCCCCAGAAAGCTAAGGTATTGCTCACACATCTTATTTGGTAACTGAGTGATGAACCCTTTTAAGAAGTCACATACTTTGCTTTTGTCTCCATGTGAAATAAAATAGTTTTGGTAACCTGGGGAACATTATTTTTTATTTCATCCGATTCTTTGTGATTCATTTGTTGGATTTTTTCACAATATTAGACCAAGAAAGTTAAGACTGCAGAACCTTAGAACCTTACATATCGTCATTACTCTGTTATTCCGCTCTTTATTGCTGTATTTCTGGATTTTCATTCGATTTTACGACCTCTGAGGAAATAATGCAGCAGACAAACATAGAAATTATCTCTTGCTACTGTCAACATTGAACGGGGCGTCTTCCTCTATCAGGGATGTTTTCCCAGGTTGTCATGTTAAATATTAGTCTACTAAAGGAACTCTATCAATATTTTGGAAATATATAAAGTTTTTGCGCCAGAGTTTTTTTTACATTTCTTGCATAAAAATGACTCAAAACGTCAGCGGTTTTCACACGAGTCGGAGATATACGTGTGCTTTTATTCATTCAACTTGTTGCAAAAGCACGTGAAATCTTGTACAGCAATAACAGGAACTAAACATTTCCGGCAACTGCTCGGAGGAATTTTAGCCCATTCCTCAGCACAGAACCACTATAGATGTTGAGACGTTTTCCTCACATGAACCAAAACATCATTTTTGTTCTTCTAGCCGTCACCATTCTCTTGTAGGACAACCTGTGTATGCCTGTTTCTCTAAAGATTCAGCTCCCACACAGATGTCCTGACATTTGTGAAGCAGCGCATTTGGTCCTAATAGCACAGAACATAGAATTAAAAATGTTTAATCAAGCTTGTGACAGTTTTCAGTCTGCAGTCTTGTATCTCTTGGTGCAGTACGTTGAGAGCCAGTCTGCCTCTTTAGTAATTACATTCTCCTTCTACTGCCCCTATGTACAGCTTTTTTATTCCCCCCCTCTGAGGAGATTAGCTCAGAGTAATTTGTCAGATGTGATAAGGCAGTGGTGTGTGCAATTAAGAAAGTATGGCCTAAGCTGGGATTTGGTGTGTATATAAAGTCAGTGGAGGATCGGGAGCTGTTGCTTCTCCTTTGCAGAATGGGCCAAGCTGCTACGTTGCCATGTAAGAGAGGGGAGTCTTATGTTACGGAGCTGTATCAGTGGTTCAGGTAAGACTTTAATTTGACTTTCAAATTACCACAGAAAGCAAATCCAAGCTGCTTAGATGTATTCAAGAAACTCGTAAGTAAATTAAAGGTGGAAAAGGATAGAGTGAGGAAATGTCCTATTAGAGCTCTTTCAACCTGCAGAGTTTCTGTATGTTTTAAGCTTAAAACTGCTAAATCTTAAATATATATATATATATATATATATATATATGGTATCTGCCTGTAGACATAGAATTTATTTTCCATTAAATAAAAAATAATCTTAGCAAGTTTTTATTTTACCTTTTTGCCCTGGAAGCGTGAACCTCATCTTCATTTCCGTCACTGCTTAGCTTAACGCAGCCATGATGCAGTAAATTAGTCCAAAATCATTTGACCTAATTATCCGAGCACTCTCTCAGGGTGTAAACAAGCTTTCAAACAAGTGTAATCTCTGCAGGCTGGGGATGTGCTGACCTTAATTCTTATAATTCTCAGTTTAAAAGACACATTTTCTCCCGCTCCAAATCAGGGCCTGTAGCCAAACTGATAGCATTGTGTGTATTTTGCACTTAAATGCATTTTCTTTTGTGACAGAAAGTTCATCAATGAATGTCCAAGTGGGCTGATCACTCTTCATGAGTTTAAGAGACATTTCTGCGAAGGAACTGTGGGCAGTGAGTCAGCAGAGTATGCAGAACAGATTTTCCGCACATTGGACAATAATGAAGTAAGCAGCACATTTGTTCTGCAGCAACATAAACAGAAAATACCAGTGTAACAACAATGCACCAGTACAGTCAAGCTGAGTGGTAATACCAAGGTGCTTTTCTTCAGGACGGGGTGGTTGATTTCAGGGAGTACGTCATGGCCATCAGCATGCTCATTGAGGGTTCAGCTGTTCAGAAGCTACGCTGGTCATTCAAGCTCTACGACAAAGACAAGGATGGCGCCATCACAAAGGAGGAAATGCTGGAGATTATGGAGGTGTGTCTGTCTGCGCGTGCTTGGCTACACTGCACAAGTCCCAGATGTTGCATCTTTTCCGTTTGGCTGATGTGTGTGTGTGTTTCCTTGTGTTCGCAGGCTGTTTACAAGATGAACGTAGCCGCTGCTTTGACCAAACCCAACCCACTTACAGCTGAAGAATGCACCAACAGGATATTTGTGAGATTAGATAAAGACAACAACGGTGAGGAAATGTTTGCCCTTTTCTGCTGAAAATCGTAGATCTAACAGGGATGCCACACTCACTACGCTCACTGCCCTCAGTGAATTGACCTCAGTGGTGGTTTCTGTAGAAGAAGGTAAATATGCCAACATGCCATAATGCAAGATGTTTTCTAATTATTATGAGAACCTACAATAAATCAAATGTAAAGAAAATCTTTCAGACAGTTGCCTGAAACTCATCTGAAATGTTCTTTCTCAAGTAGTTATAGACTGGGATTGTGTTGTGATCAAGTCACATCCCTGGAGATACAATGCAAGCTTATGTAAAAGACGATATAATACAGGATAAACTAAAATAAAACATGAAATCGATGCTGACTCCTCTATCTAAAGGATAATGCTGAAGGACATTTAGCACAAGTGTGGTGATTATGGAGGTGTGTTCCCTACAAGGAGCTTGAAGTTGTGCTCTTTTCTCAGTAACAGTAGATTTGTGATAGATTTAATTACTCATAAATGTTTTATGAAAGCATCTGCAAAATATTACAACTAATCTTGGTAAACTAAGATCTTAGTAATACCACCATATAACAGGAGGGACCCAAATCAAACGATATTAATAGAGTCTGTCCTCTCTGTGTCTAATCACTGTCCGTCCTTGTTCTGCCTGTAGCCATCATCAGTCTGGAGGAGTTCATAGAGGGAGCGCTGGACGATGATTGGATCAGAGAGATGTTGGAATGTGACCCCAGCACTGTGAAGGTGGAGAGGCCCCTGGGGAGGGATGCTGCTCTGGGGACCCACAGTTGACCTGAATTTGGGGTCTTACTGTACACTATATAGTGTGTAGGGAGAAATAAGCCAGTTCATGGTTGGACTTAAATTTCCATGATCCAGATAATATCATCATCTGTTGGACAGCTTTAACAAAGAAAAATAAAAAATTTAATGTAGAAAATTCATATATTACTTTATTGCATTTCTTGATTAAGTTTACCCATGTTTCTGTGCTGCATCATTTGACATTGTTTTCTGTTTTAAGTTTATGTCCTACTCACATTACATTGTTAAATACCCATTCTGCACCTGTGGCCTGATTAACTTTCACAAGGTGACATATCTTGAGCAACATTTGAGTGGCCTAAAACATGTTGTAGCAATCTGTGCCTCCCAGAATACCTTTGGTCTTCATGCTGTCCATTTCTGGGCCTTTTTCTGCATGCTATAATAATTTAAACTTGCACTTTACTCAGATATATTCATAATTATTCACCTGCTACACTTCATATGGAAATGCTATACTTTTTATGTATTTGTAACTCAATTCAAGCTTGTATCAATATAATGCAATGTTGTTGAAATAAACTACAAAATACAAATATATGTTATGGATCTTGGATTGACCACAACATTAAAAATACTATTTTAGTTACAGTAATTAATTAATATGTACCACATTGAAGTTATGCATTTTTACAAACTGTTTCTTTAAAATGAACTTGTGGAATTTTACTTGAGGTATGCGGAAATATCTGCACAGTATTGTTGTTGTTTTCACCACTGACACTTACAGACCACTAGATGTCGCCTGTGCTTGTTTAACACTGAGACAATGTGGACGTCGTCACCCAGACTTTAAAGGATATGCTGCCTTCTGGTTCCAGTAAAAAAGTACGAAAAGCTTCCTACTATACTGACACGTATGTGTTTAATGTCGTGACCGCTGTGCCTCGAAGTGACTCACTATTGTTGCATTTTTAATAACTACAAAGATGAAGTCATACACGCATCTTGTGAATTGCTTACCTGTGTAGGAAATGGTTATATCCCAAAGAAAATATCCATCTCCCATTTTTGCCACCGGACACCGAACGCACCAGGACTCCCATTTTATGAGACAGTTCCTGCTTCCAGGCCAATCCCGGCCGGAACAGGGGGCGGGGCTTTCCAGTCGTGACGTCCCCAGTTTTCCAGCGGCCGTGTCACTTCGACATCATGGCGTAGCGATGTGGACGTATGGGGGGTAGTACTGGTGGGCACGCAGAAGTTAAGAAACCAAAACCCGGTGGAGTGTTTTTTAATAAATGAGAAAGGACACAAACTAACGGAAATTTTCTGATTTATTCGAGCAAAGTTTCGGTAAGTGAGACCAATGATGTTTGTTTTTAGCTGTGATTTATTTTTTATTTGTTTTTACCGTTTAGTGGACACAAACTGCTGCGGTGGCTCGCGCAAATTAATGTACACGTTTTACCAACAGTAACGTCTAACGGTAACTCTTCAGCTTTTCAACAGTTTTTAATAAATTAGCGAGTTTAATTCAGTACATTTAGACTTTCAGACGTGTAATTTTAAACAAACCGGTAAAACAATATGTCCCCCTTTTTTTTTTTTTTTTTACTTTTTTTGGAACGTAAAAGAAAAGTGATCAAGTGTTTGTTAGATGTACATTTCTCTTTATTTACTGTAACGTCTGCGGTCATGTCATTAGCATTAGTTACAAAAACGTACTTCAACGTATTTCCAAGTGTCTGACTTGAGTTTTACTTTGATTTTCTGGACAGTGTGGTTACTTTTTCCCACCGTGTCTGCGGGCACCTTTTTTTCTGTGTTTAGTGTTTCTGTTTTAATGTTGCCTTCAGGTGCTGCTGACTGTAGGAATTTTGTACCGATTTTTGCTATCCAAGATAATTTGACCCGTTATTGCCTATCATTTGTTTCTATAGCTATGAAACTCGATCACATTTTGCATTGTCCTCGACTTGACCTCCAAAATAGTTTTGTCTGCCTTTCAAATGCTTCTCAAAACAACAGAATTGTCTGCATATCACACACCAGATGCGCTCAACACACTAACCCTGCAACAAGTACTCACTAGAGATGTGGGGTTTGTGCATTTGTAATTCTGTCATGTGCACTGCATCCGACTTAAAGCATTATTTGATGTCTTTTTTATGATTAAGCTGTGGCTTTTTTGTTGTGGAAACTCCCAGGGTTCTGATTTCAGCTTCTTCCTGTCTGTACTGCTGCAAAAAATGCTAGGAATTTATTAGAGGAGAATGCTTCACAATTATTTTTTGTGATACCGTGAAGTCTTGTACGCAGCGAAGCAACTGTATGCACCAAAACCAAACGTCTATACAACCTGTGTGTAGTTCAGTCTTGCATTTGCATTAAACTACAACTTGTGAGTAACATGAGAAGAATGTGTGCAGGCTGTCCAACACAAATGAACTTCTTCTGCTGCTTCTGAAAGCATATTGTACTGGCAGGAAAATTCTTGACGATTTTATCTCATGAAAGCTCTTTAAATCAAAAACTAAATTTCCATCTTTTGTTTCGCCGTGTTTACATTGCATCTGTGCCTATCAGCCTGTTTATTTTTTTCCCAGGCTGTCTAAAGATAGTGTAAAGGGATCCCTCTGCTTTACACACATCTTATTTTCTTATACGCCTTGTTGTTTGCGGGTATAAAATTAGTGATGGTGTATTCTGCCTGCTCACTCAGGTTGGAAATAGCCGCAGGTTATATCTGAGTAGAGTTTTGCAGACAGCCGCCAACCGGTGAATACCCCAAACACGTCTACACCCAGTGAATCACGGGAAACACAGCCTTCTTGTTGCTTTGCTCCATTTATATAAAGCTTGTCAAGAATACCATGAACAAGTCTTAAGCTGAAATCGCAGCAGATAGCGGTATCATAGACCCTAACTAAATTTTTAGATACCTAAAGTAAGCGGTGACAATGAAGTAGGTAGAAAAACACAACTAGCAGATCAATTTTCAAGGTTTTCAGTGTTCCCACTTCGAGTTTAAACAGGATGAGGCATGCAGACGAAAGTTCAGCTTTCCTCTTGGAAACATTTTGTGAACGTGAAGAATGAGTCAAGGTCTGCATGAGTCAAAGCACAGAAAGTGTCCTTATGTGAACAGACTTGTATATATCCTGCCATGTCCACAAAGGTCATCACGGGATAAAAACAGAACAAAAACTAAAGCTGTGGGATTCACTCCTGGTTTGTAAATTCCTATCCTTTTACCACCCTGGCAACTCATCTCGACACAGCCTCTTAAAGTCAGTTGTGTGGCAGCTGTAAACACTCAGAGAGAAGACAGTGACCCTGAGGCATCTGTTTTGTTTTCTGTTTCCTGTGCATGTGCAGAAGCATAGTTTAGTGGCCATTCGGGACTGAGGAATTACAAGATCTCCCTTTTAGTCCCAGGAATAGTTTCTGTAGAGTTCCCTCTGAGGATCGGTTATGATGGCTCGCTTTGCCTAAAGGGAGCGAAGCTGAAGGATTTGAAAAGCAATTATTGTGGTCCATTCTCCCGCTTGTATTCATTGTTCTCTGCATGCCTCTGTGAATTATATGGATGTTTTCACCAAGGGCCATGGCTGCTTTTTGAATGCATTTTTCTTTCTTTCTCTGTTTAGTTTTGAGGCTATTTGGGAGAACATGCAAGCAGGTGCTGTTACGAGCATCTAATGTACTGTAACATCGCAGTGTCGTTTTTTTCTGTCTTTGTCTTATTCCTCTCAAAATACCGCGCTATGATGAACAATAGCCCCCTCTGTGTGTCTTATGGCTGGTGTAAGTGGTGCTTATAGAACAGCAGACAGTGAGACTTTGTTTTTGAGAGCGATGTGAGCCTGTTGGGATTTTTGAGATGTCTCCTTTGATAGCGGACTTGCACAGATGGAGCAGCTAATGCAGGTACATTCTCCTTAAATCCCACAGAAGAGTGGAAATGATTAGTCAGTTTTAGTGAATGATGTCCAAACATGCAGTATGTGAGGATTTGTGGTGTAATGTGAAGATGTCCCCTTACTTTCTCAGAAATTAATTTTCATTTTGAATGTGTTGTCTGACCTACAAAACCTAAATGACATTCAAGGGCTTTGTTTTGTCAAGGCAGCATTTGTTGAAGTCGCCATTGTCTAATTGCTATACAGCTCTCTTGTGTTTACTTATGACTGACAGACCATGGAGGCTTCCCAGGACTTGAGGACAGAGCGTCCTTCTTTGTAATTAGGCATTCTTTGCGCTGGTCCATCTTGGATTCAGGGTGAAACCGTGGAAATGCTCACACTCCGGAAATCCTCCGTGAACATGGTCTTTACACTTGTTTAGCTTTAGCTGACACGAGGAGAGCAGCTTTCAAAGCGGCATGTCTGTTCTTGGCCGGTGTGTTTGAAGTGTGTTTGCTGAAAGCCGCGTGTTAACCGTACCCATATTTGCACATCTAATGTGAGAGAAAAACCTACCCAGGTTTTTGAGGGGGAAGCCCCACATGCCCTCATTTCAGTCTGAGTCGGCGCGATTCAAACTTTGATAGGTGCTGAGCATGCTGGATGCATGACAACATGTTGCTCGAGTGTAGGGAGTGGCTGATGATGCTCCTCTTGTTATTATTTTATTTCATAATAGTCTGTTGTAGCTGAGTAATTGGCCTTCTGATTGGTCTGCTAATCAGCAGCCAGAGGTCTGCTACTCTTTGCAAAGTCCCGACCTCATCTGTTTGTTTTTTGCTAGGTTAAATAAACATTAGCAATGCAGGGGTTCATTCCCATAGTGAACTGTAACCATGCATAAAAAATGGTGAAAAGACTTTCAGTTTCAGTCAGCTTTGGCTTGGTTGCTAACGTATTGTAAACATTTTTCCATGGGAATGGACTCTGCATGGCTGTTGTTTGTCTAACCAAGCAACAGTAACATAGGAGGTCGAGATTTGGTGACAGGGTTGGAGCCCTCTGGTTAGTGGTCGGCAGTCAGAAGGCCAGCAAAAGGTAAATTAGAGTTAGTGGATGGTGTATGGAATACACCCATTTAAATGTAATTTCTTGATATAATCTAAGTGTATCTTTACCTTGCTTTTATGTAAAACTTTGCTAAATGGTGCCAGAACATTGTGTCTCTTGGACTCAAGGACCAGCTCCTGTGTTCTTTCATAAATAAAAGTAAAAGTGAGACAAGCAGCTACCGTAGGCAGCCACAGAACAGCTTTTTTACCAGAGTTTTACAGTTGGAAAGCACTCAGTAGTTTACTGTGGAGTGATGGCATGCTGGTTCCTCTCATCTCTCCCAAGCCTGCTGTGTGTTGTGACACATAGTATGTTTTAGTGCATGCTTATTTTACACATAATGGAAAATGTGACCACAGAAATGCTGAAATAACAGTGCTGGGTCTGTGGGTGGTTTCCATAAAGTTTGAAAACGGTGCTATGTCCCAGCGTCGGGCACTCCCAGGATCTGAGGCAGCTTGTTAAACGAAGAGGTGTGTATCCGTGCTCCAGTGCAGATGAACGTGTTTGTGCGCTTGTTTAAGCATAAATGAGTATACAGCAGAGTCTTTTGATAAAACGTTCAAAGATAAAGGGGCTGCTGTGCTCTTTGGGCAGATGTCCAAGACTGGGATGGTAAAATGTATCTTCACTGAGCTTCTAACAGAGTGTCCAATGTCCTATTGGCAGGACATTCAGTTCACCAATATTTTAGGTAAATGGCCTGATTGATATTCTGAAATACATTATTCATTAGTGTTACTCTGACAAAATCTACATAACACTGCTTCAGCATTGAGCTCAAGAAAGTGTGTATTATTTAACTGGGGTGGGGGTGGCTGCCATAGACTCCTGGTTTGTCATATAACGATTTAGATGGAGCTCAGCTTGACTGTTTTTATTCCTGCATGCCCATCTCGCTCTAACATGGTGTTTTACTAGCCAGAGTCCCTTTTTAGGGTTGAGAGGATGTAGTGCAGTTGCTGCCTAATTCCTGGGTGGGAACATTTTTATAATTGTATGGTTAATGTCAGTGTTACTGCACTTTTTTGACTAGAAAGCTGAGCACAACAGAAAATGCATCGCAGTAAAGTCCAATGCAGGGAATGTTGGGAATAGTTTTTATAAATAAAGCATTATTTACACGCAGCGCTTCTTTTGATTATTAATGAACGCTCATCAGTTCAGTTTTCAAACTCGCTGAATGCTTTCAATGTTCCTCAAAGGTTTACAAGTGACTGAAGATGATGTCCGATGCCAGTGACATGTTGGCCGCCGCCCTTGAGCAGATGGATGGCATTATAGCAGGTAAAGTTCTCTGACTGCATTAAGCGGTCATGTGATTCGCTGAGCAGTTGTGTCGGAGCATAAAAGTCTCCGCTATGATTCTTCTAGGTTGAGTCAACACTGGTAAGATTTTATCTGCTGCGTTGTTATGGTTTGTTAGTGAGCCGACATTTTAGACAGCTGTGATGTCTGGCACTCCATGTTTGTCAGACTGTGTGGCTCTAATCACCTACGTTACAGTGTTGTTGAATTCATATAAATATTATGTCGTATTGTGTATAAATGGACCACTTAAGGCAAACCTGAATATTCTCAGTAGTACGTTAAAATGTTTAAAGTCATGTTTGTTTCATGTAACTCAGTGAATCGAGGTGATCGTTCATCCCTAATAATTTCACTTCTTCTATTGTTCCACCTCACCTCAGGCTCCAAGTCACTGGATTACTCCAATGGTTTGTTTGATTGCCAGTCGCCTACGTCTCCTTTCATGGGTAGTTTGCGGGCTCTTCACCTTTTGGAAGACCTGAGGAGCGTCCTGGAGTTGATGGACACAGAGGAAAGGGAGAGTCTACGGTGCCAGATCCCCGATTCCACAGCTGACAGTCTGGTCGAGTGGCTTCATGGTCACCTGGTGAGAGCCCTGCATGCTGCAAAGATGCATACATTAAAAAAAAAAAATGTCGATCACGTTACGTTGATTTAGTGATAAAAAGTCAGTCATAAAGTCACACTGATCTTGTTGGACTCTGCATAGTAGTATAATCTGATGGTTGATCACTTCCACTGATAATGGCACATAACAGGTTTGTCTGTTGATTTTATTTTTTTTACCGCATGAACGCTTAGGTTTGCGTTAAGAATCTGTTCTCCAGAATCAGCGTTATGTAATCATGGATAGCTGGACAGAAAGTGCTCCAAACAACCAATGCTGCATTTGGTTTCTGTTTAATGTTGCCCTGTCTGCTAAAACTATTAATGCAGAACAGCATGGGCAAACTATTCTGTGCGCAAGTGTACTGCTGACTTGTTTGCTAAGTGAAAACATGACTATTCTGTTCAGCTGAGTTCCCTGGGAATGCGAGATAAATTGCTGGTGTTGTCAGTGTCGCAGCCAATGACCAGCAGGAAAGACGCTGACTTCTTGGGAATCAGAGTGGTGTTTGGAAACGCGATGGGCTGCAGGCCAGACAGAGTTTTTGTGTAGTGTTGTAACTCACTCTGTGTGCAGCGGTGTGAATGTGAGCTTTCTTTTCAGCCATGTAAGGTTTTGTCTGTGCAGGGTAAAGCAGTGCAGCCAGTCACATATTGTTTTTGTGAAGAATTATTATTATTAGACCCGACATACCATAACATCAGCAGAGTTACTTACCTCAACCTGAGCTACTCTGCACCAAAAAAGTCTAATAAAGGCCTTTTTATTATACTTTGTCGAATTCATGCTTTCTTCTGTCTCTGCAGTCCAATGGACACATCTCTCTGGGCAGCGGTGACCACTACCAAGAAAGGCTTACCAGACTAGAAACCGACAAAGAGTCTCTTGTGCTTCAGGTTGCCATCCAGCAATACTTACATCATTTTACCAATGCCTGTCACAAAAAAAAAACAAATTCATATTCATGTCTAGGCTAAGTAGACATAAAACTATCTTTATAAATGAGTAACGCATTGGTTCCATGCAGGTGAGCGTGCTAACAGACCAGGTGGAGGCTCAGGGAGAGAAGATTCGGGATCTGGACTTGTGTTTGGATGAACACAGGGAGAAACTCAACGCTACTGAGGAGATGCTGCAACAGGTGTGTGCGTGTTTGCTTTTCACACAAAGTAAAGCCAGAGTCAACCTGTATGTACACAGGAACCACCCAGCAGTGAAAGTTATACGAGTTCATGCCCTCTTGTCAGTAAACATCTACTGTTAAGAGATGCAAAATTACCAGTGTGCTGCTGGTACAAGAGTTGTGTTTACCAGAGGCTTCTCCTTGTATATGTCATTTGAGATATATATATATTGCTGACTCCTCTCTATATTTTTCCAACAACAATGGCCATACAACCACCGTTGTTTACGCTGTCAATGCTGTCTGCATGGCAGCCACAGAGAATGTTTTAGACTGTCTTTGTTTGTCATCGTAGGAGCTTCTATGCAGAACAGCACTGGAGACCCAGAAGCTCGAACTGATGTCTGAAGTGTCCAACCTCAAGCTGAAGCTGAACAGCATGGAGAAGGAGAGACTGGACTTCGATGACAGATTCAGGGACAGTGATGTATGTGGAGCTAATTCTTAACATAACGAACCTTTTTGCTTCAGCATACTTCTTTTGGTCTCACTAAACACATACATCAAACAAACACCAAGTAACGTTGTCTAACACCTGTGTGGGAGAGGGTCTTATTTTATTGTCTGTCTCAAAGCAGTTGTGTGTTAAGGTTTCTAGTTAAGCAAACATTCGCGTTCACTGAATGGGAATAATTCATGTTATATTTGGCGTGATCAATATTAAAAACTTTATTGCACAGAGAGGTTTAAATTAGTTTTTTATGCCTTAGGGTCATCTGGTCAAAGACTTTATTAAGCTTAAATTGTCAAGCCATTTGTTTATTAGACAAGCGGCGATAGCTGCTTCCAGATGAACCATGCAAAAATGCTTGGATAGCTTTCAAACACGTCATGTTATTGTTGTTGCAAGCGCGGTCGTCTCTTCCACTCCACTGGAACAAAAAGCTGCTGTCAATGTTCCGCCTCACAGCACATAAATCACGTCTTCTCCACAAGCAGCTTCCTCTCTTTTTATCGCTGCTGCTGCGTTTAAGCTTTCCTCTCGAAGGAATTCCTAACAAGCAAAACAGGAGTTGCATCAATATTTCTGATTCTGAACATTATTTTAAGTGCATATCTATTTCACTACCGCTGTGTGACGTAAACTTCCTCTTCTTTTAGGATTTGATTCTTGAAATTAATGAACTGCGGTACAGACTCACAGACCTGGAGAGTGAAAAACTACAGTACGAAAAGAAACTTAAATCCACAAAGGTGAGTCGTCACAGGCATGCCTCAATAGCTGTCCTTTCAGGGTTACCTTTTTGCATATAAGCTGATAAAATTCACTTCAGAGCCAGTTTTCTATTCCTATGTCCTAAAATTAAATCTATCTACTTCTTTCATGATCTGGATTAAGTCATTTATTTCACCGTTCTGTCCCCCACGATGTTCTCTGTTGTACTCACTTGCTGTTCTCTAGAGCTTCCAGTAAAATGAGTTTATTTGTGATTCAGAGATTCTGATTGATGTTTTAAGGCTTTGAATTTAGAGCTGAAGTGGAAATAGAAAAAAGAGCACCAGCACTGACATTTATTGCTGCTCTATGGTTCATGTACCAACGAACAACATGTTAAGTCTGATTAAGCATTAGGGTTGTGTGTTGAAAACATGTTTTTTAAATGCACTATGAGATGGTGCACTGTTGCTGCCATACACATCCAAAGGAGAGGACGTGGCCTGGAGGCATAGATCTACCTGCTCCTATCAGTCTGTTCTCACTACAAAGAGATTGCTGAGACCGGTCTTTGCTCTGTTGATTTGCCCCAGAATGTAGGGCGATAGCTGAAGCATGAAGCACCCTGAAACTGGAGAACCTTGATCAGTGTCTTACTTTTAATGTACTTTACACTTTTAAATTATCATTGTTTCTTGGCTATTCCACCTTATTGGCCTCTTTTATCTTCACGTCTTCTTCTGTCTCTATTTTCTTTTTTCTTTGCTGTGCCTCTCTACTGCTAGTCGCTAATGGCCAAGCTTTCTAGCCTGAAAATCAAAATGGGCCAGATGCAGTATGAGAAACAGAGGAAAGAGTACAAACTCCAGGCTATGAAGGTTTGCTTTTCTCAGGATGATTGTTGTGCTTGCTGTATGATTATGACTTCTGACCCCTGCTTTTGGCTCCCCTTTGTTTTGTTTTTTCTTTTTGAGGCAAAAAAGGTTATTAAATCAAGTTGGGTGCATTTTTCTTTTCTTTTTTCTTTCTTTTTTTTTTACCATTTTTAGCAAATTATGTCATTTTTTGCAAACAATGAAATCACTTGGTTTACTTAACTGTGCAAAACAGTAAAATGTAGAAAGTAAAGTTCAAACTGAAATACCACTTCCTTTAGCTGGCATCTACAAGGCACTAGTTTTAGCAAACACTCGCTTTTTAAACCACAGGTATGCTTTAATTTGGGGTTTATGTCAAGAGTTGGCAGACTTCTGTTTTTCTGTGTTTTTCTTTATCCCGTTTTACACTTGTTCCACTTATTTCCTTTTTTTCCTGACCCTCTCCATTAAAACCTCTTTCCAGTTTAATGTGTCTGCCTCCAAGTTTAAATCCTATTCTGGTCACTTGAGTGTTATGGTTTTATAACAGCTTGTATATATGTTATTACCACAGCCCTCCCTGCATCAGTGCTTTCCACCCACCTCACGCAGATTACCCTTGGAGCAGGTGTGGCTTGTGTGTGCCTGTATGCCACGTCAGCGTCTGTGAACATTTGTGTTGTGGTTTGTTTGTGGGGGTGGGGTGGGGTGGGGTGGGGCGGGGGAGGTGAGGTGGGGTGGTCTGTGCGGAGGCAAATGTTCTCACTGTTGTCCTCTGTTGGACAGGAGGAGCTCGCCATACTGAGGAGGCAGCTGGAGGGCAAAGACGGAGAGATGAGGAGACTACAGGACGAGACAGGCTTCAAAGCTGTCGCCTCGAGCGGTGTGGATCCCACAGAGAGAGGTGGGAAAGTCAGTCAAATCACAAGCCTCACTGGAGATGATGTGTAATCTTTCTACTTTATGAAACGTGGATGAGTAGTAATATCTATGTGAAGTTAGCAAAGGCTAAAGTTCTACAACCAGTTTTTGTTTCATAATTTTTTGTCCTGTTTAGTCTCTCATCCGGATGAAACTCTTAGAAAGAGGCTGAAAGAAAAACGTAAGGGGGGTTTTTATGCTCTTATGCTATGTATTTATTACTGCACTTAATCATTGCACCCACCGCAACCCCTGTTTGCATGAACGAGCATGAGCCACCTGAACTCTGCTTGTCCAGTATAACCCTCTGGAGTCTTAGCACCTGACCGCAGAGCACCAGGTCTCAGTTTAAGGTTTTTTATTTTGAAAAAATCCATATCACTTGTGTTTTTAATGTTCCAACTAAAACAGCCATAGAACATGTTTGCTTCGTGTTTACAGCAGGAATGAGGAATGAACTGTTTGTCATAACCATTCAGGCTGCTCACTCATCCTTCTGACTTATGTCCTCAAACAATAATCACCTTCCGTATCCCTCGATACCTCTCCTAAAAGTCCTCTAAAGCTCCCCCTGCTCACACCAACAACCTGTGTGTGCACTTCTAACCTGTACTGTGTTGTCCTGTTCAGTGTTGTTATCTTTGTTGTCTACATATCTGTGCCTTTTCCCACCAGTTATATTTTTTACATATGCACTGTAGAATTTCATCTTTCATAGCACACACTCCCTCAACAGGACTCTGCACATACAGCAGTCCAAGTTCCTAGCCGTTGTAAATATCCCTGACTCTTATTAGATTTAAAATATGGGATTTAATATATATGACACTGGCAGTAAAAAGAACTGGAATGCTTTGAAGCTTGCAGACACATCTTTCACATCTTTTATGAACACGGCTATCAAACATTCACAGTGCTGAAAAAAAACTGAGTCAATATTGTATTTAATATATGGTCAAACTCCTGGCAGCAGTATCCTCAAACTATCATTTCTGGTAGCGTGGTCTCTGGTTCTTATTAAACTGCTTCACTTCAGCTGTAGTCTGCTGTGCCGTTGAGGTCGTTCAGCAGGATCTCTGTTGGGTTAATGTTTAGACTAATCCACAACAAAGGGAGGATTTCGTGGTGTAGATTTGCTTTTACTTTGATGTCTAGGGTAATTGACCTCCCTCTTCAACCTGCTTCCCCCGAGTTTCTGCTGGTAGACAGACATAGCGTCCTGACGTGATGCTGTAAAGATAACCTCAGTTACGATGTTAGAAAACTGGGAATCTAAAAGGACAAATGATTTTTCCTCCTCTTGCATGCAGAACATCATGTCCCGTACTGCTTCAGCTGACATTCCAGTATTTTTGTGGAGCTTAAAGATGCTCATTGGCACTCATTCGTCTTACATTATGTCTGTTTTTACAGTATTTACAACTTTTATTTGCTCTCATCTTAGCTATTAGCTATTAACAGATCTCTCGGATTAATTTGGTACAATTTCCGATGAGCAACCTCACAATGTTTGTGAATGAATGTATTAATTAGTATTATGTGTAGCTAACTGCATATACACTATCTCAACACCGTCTAAAAATTATTCATAGAGGGAATCAACTTGAATTACACAAGAGTAGATGAGGACTGCTAACAGAGCCTGGTGTTAGAATGTGTGTTCTGAAATGTGAAAATGTTTTACCAAAGATACATATGTGAAGCACCTGTTCACACAAGAACGTTGTGTATTAGTTTGAAAGAAAAAAACGTGGCTGCGATGCCACTGGAATGACGGTAATATTGCTGTGTGAAAGGTCTGAATGTATTTAATCCCCCAGTTGCACCTTCTGTGTATCCATCCATGCACTGCACTCTTTTCTAACTTCACACCATCAACACCTTAGTTCTTTGTCTGAAGTCATTTTCTCCCCTCACCAGATGTGGAAGTGCAGAGAATGAAAAAGGCAGTGGAGTCGTTGATGGCAGCAAATGAAGAAAAGGTACTTTTGACTGTGACTTTGCACCGCAACGAGTTCAGCTCACTACCTCAAAAACTAACCTCATCTTCTAACTTCATCGTCTTTCCTTTACAGGATCGTAAGATTGAGGAACTGAAGCAGTCACTTCTGCGGTACAAGAAAGTTCAAGACATGGTGATGTCTGTGCAAGTAAAGAAAGGTTAGGCTTTGCTTCTACAGATTAGAAGTGACGTTAATAGACACAAGCTATTGAAGTAAAACCCCACCGAAACAAGTTTTAACTCATTTACTATGTTGTGTCCATTACTGCCAGCTATATTTCACACCATATTCCGTATTTTTATAATGATTAAGATTTTTTTCTAGGCAAACACTGTCTCAACTTCAGTACAATATATAAATACATATTTTCTTGATACTGCAGCTTTCTGTATCAAATGTATGTCTGGGGAAGTTAAAGAAAATCTTGTCTTTCTTAAATTGTCCTCTTCAGAGAGAACAGATAACGAGCATGTCGAGAGTCTTGGTGATGGATTCGTCACAGCCTTGCCTGCCAGCCCGGCATCTGTGGACACAGAAATGCAAGAAGTTACAGATGATGAACCTCCACAAAGGAAAAGCCCACATGAGGTTTGTATAACATATTCTGATACTGTGCCAAAACTGCTTACATGTATTAGTTTACTACAAGAGTCAAGACACAATTTTAGTGTTTAAAGGGTAACATAAGATTTAATTATTTAAGAAACCTCAAATTTAGTGGTGAGAAAAGCAAATTCTCATAGACTATGACTTCACATTGTATTAAAATCATGCTCCATAAAACACCCACATTAATCTCACACTTTTGAAATGAGTGTTAAAGGGCCTGACAGCTAATTAACTGAATAACATCTACCGTCAGTCCTCTCTGAGTAAGCGTTTAAATTCAGACGATGTTTTAAGAAAGAGCAAACTTTACATTTTTAAAACTCTGTCTTATTTTTATGCGTCTTCTTTTCCTCATCCTCACACATCTTTAGGCGGTGAGCTTCAATGGAATAAGTGATGAGCATTCGCCTTCACCCAGCCCATCTGATCCTGAGCCAGTACCAGAGTCTGCACCGGCAGAGGCCGAAAGGTGAAATATGAAAAAGACTGCACCTCACGTTTACATTTCAGTGTTGCTGATGTTATGCAACGAGTTTGACTTGCAGCATATTATTGTCCTCTGTCTCTTACCTCTTTCTGTTTTACTGTCACACTCCCTACTCTGTTATCTTTTCATCAGTGTATTGTGGGCTTAAGTGATAAGACATCTGACTATTCGTCCCATGGGATTGTTTGTTCAGGACTGGATGATAATTAAATGGGGTAGTGAATAAACGGTGAATACACAGTCAAGTTGCCAAGTTATTTTTTTCCAGTGAAAAATAAGAAACATACAACTTGGGTTTAAATACTCACCGTTTTAATGCAATACTTACTATATTAGTAAGTACTGGAACTGTAAAGACAATAATATTTTGTCCAACCTACACACAGTTCACATTTGCAAGTACTTGATACACACTGCTTCTCTGTGTGAGCATTCGGACACATGTTTTGTTCATTAGCGGCAGTCCTCAGTCAGAGTGTGAGGAAGTGTCTCAGAGGCCTTTAAGGTTACACATCAGAAGAATGTGCGTGGTTGTCATGTCCTTGTAGCCTCACACTGCTGCTTCTCGGGAACATGTGAGACAAGCTGACAGATCTCCGCTACGCTGCAATAACTGTTTTAACTTGTCAATTCAGCAGTCAGGATACCACCAAGACTGTGAGCCAGGACCACCTGGAAGGGAACAATAATGAGAAGGTAAGGGGGTAAAAATCTTTATCAGCTGACAAAGTACATTTTTAGCTGTAACTCAACAAATCATGTAATAAAACAATTAAGGGCTGACTTTTACGTTAAGAAGTTCAAAGGTCACATTGAATTAAAGTGTTCACTGCATAAAAAGTGCTTATAAAACAATAAATGTACAAAAAGTGTGGTATGATTAAGTTTTACATAATAAAAACCTTCTTATTTTCATACCCACTGTATCATACGCATCCTACACATACTATACAACACACATCCACACGGTTTGTGTAAATCTAGACACTGTGTATGAGTGACGTTTTTGTTTTTCAGGGTACAACTGAAGAGATCAGTAAGATGAGTGAGAAGCCACCCATGGGTCCCTCTGCCACCTTACCTGCCTCCACAGAGGACGACAGCTTTGGCTCCAGAAAGGCTCGCTCGTCATTTGGAAAGGGTTTCTTCAAGATCCGTGGGGGCAAGAAGACAACCAGTACCCCTAACCTCGGTAGGAGCAAACTCATCACTTAGGGCATCACATTAGGTTTAATCTAGCTGGGGACGTGATTGGCTCTTTACTGGAGGGTGAGTTTTTCTCTGAGGGTTTTCTTCCATTGAGGACATTTTATTTTCCCAAGCCCCACCCATGGAATATATTATATGGACCATAATTTGCAGCCCACACGAGCTGTGGTCCCCATTTAATTATGGAAGTCTGTTTCTGAGCCGCTGTATGGAGATAGTCCCACGTGTCTGTGTGCGCGCTTTTTTGTGTCTGCTGTGCTTAAATGTAATGTCTGTGTCCCACCTCTCCAGCCCCGGTTTATTTCAATCATAATTTCTGCCCTCTTGTTCTTTTTTTTTTTTGTTGTTGGACCATGTCGTGTGTTGTGTGTACTTTGTAACACATGAAGACCGCAGCAGGAGTGCGAGTGCGCCTATGCTAGGTACAGTATAGACCACAAGTCATTGTAGGGTTGCAGTAGTTCTCTGAAGAAAGCACAGGAAACTACTGAACATATCCTATATCCTAGTGCGTCTATGCCTCTTCTAATCTCATCCATTCTTTTTTAGTAAATCATGTTCCAGTGCTTTAACATCCACAACCACATCACTACCCTTTGTTACACACATGTTTCAGTCTGTGTATGCTGCGTTGTGTATGTTGATTTGCCTGTGTGCCTGCATGTATTTGCTTACACCTGAATGTTTCTTTCAAAGCCTTCCACAGACACAAATCTGTGTTGAGATCCACATTATTTGGATCTTGAAGGTCTCCTACTGAATATCTAAAACAAAACAACTAATGAATGAAACCTTTTTTTTTATTATTCTTAGTCGGACAGCAGCCTGCCTGATGCATGAATACTATAGAGCAAACTGCTTTTAATGCTCACTGCCATGACCTCTCAGTCCGTCTAGTCGTCATGTCTCTATCTCACTGTTTCTCTTTACTTCTGCGCTGGTTCTGTGCAGCAGCTCTGTCTCCACCGACAAGTGCGTCTCTCCGACACTGTCGTTCACGAGGCTCATGATGTTTCGTGTGCGTTTGTTTATACAGCCGAAACAGAGCGACAGGGCACTGATCACCTGGATCTGGCCGGGCTTACCGCAGAGGTCAGCGAACAGCGACAGCACACACACTCTCCCTACAACGCCAGAAAGCAGGAAGAAATCCAAAGGAATAAAGAAACTCTTTGGGAAGTAAGTAGAAAATGAGAATTTTTAGTGAAGTAATAAAAACATTGACAAGAATGTGAACTTTCTGTGAGGGGTGTTTTAACACTTAGAATTGAACGTTTTTTGAGGTTAAAAAGGAGCCAGTCGACCACATTTAACCTGGATGACAACCTACCGGAGGGTGAATTCAAGCGGGGTGGAGTGCGCGCCACGGCAGGACCCAGACTGGGCTGGTCTCGTGACCTCCACCGAGTCAACAAGTGAGTCTGTTCATTCAGCGTGAATAATGTGCGGTTGCTTTGATTGGAATCTCTGCGGTGCAATGAAAAGCAGAGATAATGAAGAGATTTCAACAAAGTAGTTTTTGTTAGATTAACAAAAGCATGAAAAGAGATCTCACAATCAATCTTGTATCTATTTACTGCTATTATATCTCTTTATATTAATACAAGGGTGTGCCTTGTTACCTCTAAAAGCCTTGACTCTCCTACTCTCGCTCAGTGACGTGGATGCTCCTTTTGCACGCTGGTCCAAGGATCAGGTTTGTGACTGGCTGCAGGACCAGGGTCTCGGTCTCTATACGAACATGGCTCGTGTGTGGATCTCCTCTGGGCAGACGCTGCTGCAGGCCTCTCAACATGACCTGGAGAGGGTGAGATGAAGCTGAAGAATTTAATAAGTGAACTAATGCTTGCAGACAGGCCATGTATTCTCATGCAAAACGTCCTGTGAAGTCCCTGGTGGGTGTTGTGTCTGATCTTCTCTTGTCTCCTCGTGGATGTTTAGGAGCTGGGCATCAAACACCCGCTGCACAGAAAGAAGCTGCAGCTTGCTCTGCAGGCCCTCGGCTCAGAGGAGGAGGATAATAAGGGGAAGCTGGACTATAACTGGGTGACAAGTGAGTACTAGCTGACAGTCTTAGTTATGAGTCATATTAGGTCTGCTCTGTTGATCAATTAGTTATTTTTTGTATTTATTTATATATTTCTAGTTATATTTTATTTGGCCTGTCAAAATTAAGAGGTTAATAACGTCCGTTGTATCAAAACTACCACACCTTGTGAAAGTATTAAGAAAGAAAAGCAGAAACGGATGAACTGAGTTACCACCACATCAAGCTAAATGTAATAGAGACGCCTGGACGACAATATTCTGTGTCAACATTAGCTATCACAAATCATGTGATCCGTCATGATTAAATATTTGACTCTTATTTTAATATTATACTTAGCTGTGACGTCGGTCGTCTTGTTCTTTGTGCTTCCTCTCTCTCAGGATGGCTGGATGACATCGGCCTGCCTCAGTATAAAACTCAGTTTGACGAGGGGAGGGTGGATGGTCGCATGCTGCACTACATGACAGTGGTGAGTGTTAGCAAGGGACACGAACTCAAAACCACAGACCCTGCGGATAAGTGAGCCTGATGGCTCCAGTGCCATCTCACATTAGGATTATTGCACAAAGGGTCTGGTGAGCTTCACTGGAGATGGCCGCCTCTCACCCGCTGTGATATTTGTGGCAACGCTGAAGGCTCTGCTGCTGTACAAATTGTGACTTCTTACGTATCCTGCTGTATAAATTCAATCAGTTGTTAGTTGTTTGCTTGAATCTCCCAGTAAGTCACTGATTGATGCTTTGTCCCTCAGGATGACCTGCTGTCTCTGAAGGTGGGAAGTGTCCTGCATCACCTCAGTATCAAGAGAGCAATTCAGGTTCTTCGACTCAACAACTATGAGCCGAACTGTTTGCGCCGTCGGCCGTCAGACGAGGTTTGTCAACTTTAACAGTCAGCAGCGAAATGTTTTCACGGTTTTACGTTATTTGTAAACGTAGTGTCTGACTCGTAATCTGTTCATCCTCTTTCCGTCTGCTGCATCTACAGAACAATATTACACCTGCAGAGATTTCCCAGTGGACTAACCACAGGGTCATGGAGTGGCTGCGGTCTGTGGACCTCGCTGAATATGCTCCCAACCTGAGAGGCAGCGGCGTACATGGAGGCCTGATGGTGAGCGCTCAGTGTTGAGTTTCCTTTAGAAGCGTTTGTCTTCACCGAATGTATCCGCTCCTAATACGTCACCTTCCTGCTCAGGTCCTGGAGCCTCGGTTCAATGTGGAGGCTATGGCTTTGCTGCTGAACATCCCGCCCAACAAGACTCTGCTGCGTCGCCACCTTGCCACACATTTCAACCTGCTCATCGGCTCAGAGGCCCAGCAGCTCAAGCAGGAGTGTCTCGAGAACCCAGACTACACTTTGCTCACCGCCACCACTAAGGTCAAGGTAATACGAGAGCTCCTGAGAACAGACGGATTTAGAGATTCTTCTCTTAAAAAATATGTTTTAGACTTGTACTTCCCTGTGTAAGCATGTGTCTTATTCTTTGTCTTCTCTCTCCTCGTTCACGCCAGCCAAAGAAACTATCATTCGGTAACTTTGGCAGGAAGAAAAAGCAGGAAGAGAGCGAGGAGTACGTGTGTCCGATGGATGTGGAGATGCCAAAGGGACGAAGCTTTCAGAAAGGCTTTGAGCTCCAAATCTATGAGGATGATCTTGATAGGCTAGAACAGGTGAGGCTGCACTTCAGAAAAACATTTGAACCCTTAAAACATGGACAGTTATACCCAATTCAGCTCAAAGACATGTTTGGAGGAGGATTTATAAAATATTTACTCTAAATATTGTGTCAGCTTATGCAGCTATAGTCTGTGTGTATTGAATTGAGCGTCTCTGATCACAGATGGAGGACTCTGAGGGAACCGTCAGACAGATTGGAGCTTTCTCTGAAGGGATTCAGAATCTGACGGTGAGAATCTAAAGTATCACCAGGACACTAAGCACTTCATACTCTTGTTTTGGTTGGTATTACACATTTCTCTGTTTTCCCCTTTTTCCAGAGCATGCTGAAAGATGACGAATTCTTTAAGGAGGTTTCAAATTCACCAAACCTCAGCGTGACAGATGAGGAATCCAACGCGTGAGACGGTCGGCCCCAGAGCCGGTCCTAATGTGAATGAAACTCTGTGCCAACTCTCTCCACTTGCACACAGACCTGTCTCAACGAGCCCCAAGAATGCTCCCACATTTCTTTTTTAGTGTTACATTAAGACAAGAGCCAAAAGTATTACAGTGTTGTTTTTGAACGATGGTGTTGTGAAAGCCTCCAGTCCAGCGGCCACCATTACTCCTGAACTTTGTCTGCATTACTGTGGTCTGATGTCAGAGGGAACATTTAGGACGACACCACTGCTTGAGCGCCAGCGGGCTTCTGGAGATGTTTTCTTCTCTGGCATGTTTTTGTTTATTACAGAACTCAAGTGTCAACCAGCAGAAAAAGAAAAACAACATCCAGAAAATGCCAATATAGATTTAATATATGTCTTCTGACTGTGGAGAAAGAGATGGGCTCCGTAAAAAGCAATATGCTGAGAATACTGTATGTTCCCATGACTTTGAAGTTAGTGTAAAGTAATAACTCCGAAACAGCTGCTATGTTTTCTACACAACTGAACCCTGCTAATTAAATAACAATGGTCTCCTGTTTTATCCTTTTCTAGAGATTTTTACTCATGCATTTGCACGTATACAGGCCTAATGAATATCATTGCATGGTATTGAAATCCAACACGTTCATATAAGAGCTTGTCTTTTGTTTTATTTTTTACCATAAAATAATTTTAAATGGAAACCTGTTGGCTGCTTGGAGTTGTTTTTGGGAAATATTCACCTCAATGAAGATACGAACGTCTAGTTTTATTTTTTTTTTGCATCTTTTCACTCCTACAGCACTACATTATGACTAGTCTAGAGGAAACGCGCTGTAACTTTGAGTGGGAGGGTTGGTGACCTTTCATGCACTCAGGTCTGAGTTTATTTGTGCCATGCAGCCTCTGATTAATAGGGAATAAAATCAAATACTGAGGCGAGACACAAACTCTGAGACAAAAGACATACCACTGAGTGAAAAAGACTTTTTAGGAGGTTTTCTTTTAGGTCATTTTTTTCATCCCGACGTTTGAAGCCAAACCGTCGAAGCAGTTCCTGTTTTTTGGCTTTTTCTCACTGTGACGGCTCGTTCTGGCTTTTGTTTCATCTCTTAAATCATTTCTTCTCTCATCATCTCTCAAAGAAAGAGGAGGAGCAGCAGTGACAGTTATGTGTTGTTTTGTCTCTGTTCATCTCTTCTTCTCTTCCATCTATTGTCTTAACATGAAAAGATTCCAGTGATCTTGTCATTTCTCTTCTAGTCTCGTATCCTTTCATCTTGCCGTGTTTCTTCCTTTCTGTCTTTGTAAAACTGTAATTAGACACAAATGCACTTTAACAACATCCTGCTTAGAGATCAACAACAAACACATATGTATGTATGAGAACTGACCTTATTTTTTTATACTACTACAGTATATATTTTTTTGAATGGGATCTCTGTTTATTCTCCACTGATGGTTTAGTAGGAGTTACCTCACATGTGCAGAGCCTACACTATGTAAGTGTGCATACTGCACAGACTGTACAGCAAAGTGTCCACAGCAGAACTAAATCATGTTTCTCCAAGCAAAGTACAGTATGTGAGACAATATCAGACAGACGTTAAAGACAAAACTGACATATAGACAGAATAAACCATGAGGAAACTGCACGTTGTTTTGACAGTGTTTGGATTTTGCAGTCTGACAGAGGTGTCAGAATAAACATTAAATGAAAATGTAGCTCTGAGTAGCAGCAGATATAGGGTCTGCATTTGTAACTTAGTTTTGATTGCACAAAATAAAGTGAAATGTTTCACAGGATGGAGTTTTTAATCTCCCTGAAGTGAAAAAAAAAACGTTTAAAAAATCAGAAGTCATTAGTTAAGTTAAATGAATCTGAAGTTGTGAAACCAGGAAGGATATCCCGCGTCCTGGGACAAAGCGCCCTCTGGTGGCCGAACCTGGACTTTAACTCAACTTGTTCCAGCCCCTGCAGGGTATTAAGTGCTGGGTGGAGACTGGACCGAGAGCCAAACCTACTGTACAAGTGAGTTCTCTATTCTAGTGTGAGCTGAAGCAGTGGACACTATCGATCGGTATCATGGCTGCAAGGTGTGTATTCTTACCTTCTTTTTGTCCTCACACTAAACTAAAAATCTTGACAATCTTGACATTAAAGAGGAGCCCAAAGCTCAGTATAACTTGTGTTTTGACACTTTCTAATGTGTGATATGCAGGTCCTGTGGTTTCCTGCTCCTCGCAGTGTTCCTCAGTGGGCTGGATGCATCAAGGTACCGTTTCACATATTAAACTCTCACTATGTTTGTTTCCTGTACTTTCCTGTCAGAACGTGTCAGCTTCTCTCTTCCTGACTCTTTGTGTTACAGACCAGCTCTAAACCAGGAGCTGTCCAATATTTTCAATGAGCTGTGGAGGCTGGATGTGAATCGCATGAAGCCCGGGATTGACTACACCCTCTCTGTTCAGGTGTGGCACGTTTTCCTTCTTCTTTTTTTTTTTTTAATCAATGCTTCCTTTGTGTTTTTACAAAGGTGCGCCCTGTGTTTGACCCCTCCAGGGCAGGGCTGGATTTGTGAGCCAGGGCAGCAGTGTTGTTCAGGATCACGCCTCACAGCCTCTGTTCTCCAGCGTCGATGAGAACAAAATGAAGAACATAACCACTTTCTCCCGTAAGTGTCTCTGAATGAGGCAGGATTTGTTTAATGCCTTCTGAGTAGTTCACTGTAATAATAATAACTTCTGACGCCCTCAGGCTTCATGAAGCTCCTGGACAACTATGAGCGGTCTACAGGCGTGACAGAGCGAGTCACAACAGAGGAGCTGACTGAGATTAATCTCTTCCTGGATGCTGTGTTAGAGACAGCAGTCATGAAGGTATATCTGACATGACCAGTCGCATATTGATTTTAACGCCCAAGTTTCTTTTGCACTTTGCTCTCTGCATCACTGATAGGAGACGGTGTTTATAGCTTTATATAGTTTTTACTCTAAGATGTTTTCCACCGCTTTCTTTTGTTTCCTACGTTTTGTGGTTTTGGGGCCACAGCTGAACTCCAGAGGGAGTTTAATCCCTTCCTGCCGTACCACACTGAACACTTTAGTTCATGATGTTAGAGTGGGAGAGAAGAAAACATCTAAAACATCTGTGTGCAGCTGTGGAATGTGGCTCTGGCCTCAGTGGACTCCCCAAAGGGGATAAATGGAAAAAAACATGGACATGCTGTACTTGCTGGATTTGGAAGAGAAGCTTGTTTTGTCAGACGGACCTCGTGACTGAATTTGACATCAGGACAAATGTCCGAGTATGATGTCAAGAGGACAGCTGCATAGTTTAGTATTTAGTGTCCCTCTAAAATCAAGCAAAAATAGTTTAGCTTTAATTCTAAATTGGTCGTAGGTGTGAATGTGAGTGTGAATGGTTGTCTGTCTCTCTGTGTTACCCCTCCTCTTGCCCTATGACAGCTGAGATAGGCTGCAGTTACCCACGGCCCTCTACAGGATGAGTGGTAATAGATAGATACTCATAAACTGAGCAAAGTTCACGGATTATTTAATAGAACCAAACTAAAGTTGAACAAAAAACATTTCTAAATTATGGCATTTGAAAGGAAGTAGAATTATATCTAATTAAGGTCTTAATAATTCCTTAGATAAGATTTAATCAACTTTATTTCCTGTCACCAAGAAAGTACAACGTGTACTGAACACTATATACAGTAATTATTACAGTTATCTGAGCACTTCTACTACATTTTATTGTTATTTTGAATGTCACAAACCTGACTTCTCCACAGCGGGCTCATAAATATCTCGTGAGCAAAGGAAAGTCCAGCTCTGACCTGAGGTTGTTCAAGAATCAGCTCAACTTGATCTGGTTCCACCTCTACCACAGGCTGAGAAACGCAGGGTGAGTCTGTCTGTTAAATGCATCGTTAAATCGAAATGAGTTCTGGAGACGTACTACGACTGTGTTCACGTGTTGTCAAGTAATATTTTCTTTTGTGTGATATTTCTGAACTCATCGCCAGACTGGACTCGTCTGGGTTTGAACATGTCTTTGTGGGTGAGACAAAATCTGGAACAGAAATCATCGGTTTTCACAACTGGGTCCAGTTCTACCTGCAAGAAAAGAGCAGGCACCTGGACTACAAAGGTTACAAGGCCAGAGATCACGACTTGGTAAGTTTACAATTTCATCTGAGACGTGAAATTCTTTTCTGTCTGCGCCAACGTGACCCGTGTTTCGACATGTTTCTGTCTGCAGCCTGATCAAGACGACCACGTTCTGAACCTCCAGTTCACCTGGCACGGTGTAGTGAAGCCTGTCGGCAGCGCCTTCATCGGGACCAGCCCTGAGTTTGAGATGGCCGTCTTCACCATCGTCTTCCTCATGAACACGGACAGAAGCACCACGGTGCTCGTCAACATCGACCAGTGTCAGATGGAGCTGATGGTCGTCAGACAGGGACGCTCCCTCGGGACGGCGTACCCCAAACTGCTCAGCAGCAACAGCAGACACGTCAGGCAGCGCTCACAATGAGTGTCTGGCTCTGTTACTGACTCAACAGTGGTGCTCGTCTTTACTTGAGAACATGTGGTTTCATTAATAAGGCACATACCTCTCATTTTAAACTCAACATTACTAATAAAATATGCCTTTTAAGTGAAATATTTGGTGTTTTTACATCATTTTCTAACATTTAAAACACATTTGAATCACTTGTAGTGATGTTTAGTTGTGCACATATGGAAGAAATACTTAAAGGTAAAAGTGGCAATGATGCATTACATTATGTTATTATGCACTGTCCTAAAATATCCTCATGTATAAAAATAAAAGGATTAATTGCACGTAATGATTACATCTGTTTTTGGAGACACAAGTGCATCTTAGCTGCCATCTCAATATTTCGGGTGTCTATACCCAGTTAATAATATCAAAAACATGGACAAACTGAACTAGAGTAAGCCAGAAAATATATATGGTTTCATTCACTTTCATTTAAATGTTTTTGTTTGTGGCTGACAGATGAACTGGCTCTTTATTTTAACTGGTAAATACAGAAGTAATAAAATAAACTCAAGTAGCAATGCTTCAAAATCACAATTCTTGCTTATAATCTCTGTTTGTGAAACTACACACATATACTTGTATTTTCTGTACCTCATAATTACTGCAGACGAAGTATTCAGAGTTGTTTTCATAACATTTTCAACACCAGAATCACATATTCATATTTATAATAAAAACGGAACGCTTTCTTTGGTTCCGCCCACACGGACATTTTACGGCGTAACGCAGATGAGGGACGCACGCTGGAGACACTTCCGACACCGTGTATCAACAGTGACAGTATTAGTAGTTTTATGTGTTTACTGCTGAGCAGTAGCTTTAGCCATGGAGTTGTTGGGGGGAGAGTTTGGTGACATGTCTCCTCAGGAGCTGGCGGCTCCTGTCAACACTGTAGCGGTGAGTTTGGAGAAACGAGGACAGAAAGTTTCACACCACGAGTCCAGAGAAGGAGCTAGCATGGAGGCTAATAGCTCAGCTAAACATAACAGACCGCTCTAGATGCACAGTGGAGGTGAAGATGAACTGAAGCTGCAGCTAATATATAAGCTTCTGTCATTTTATTGTTGGAAAATAGTTTATTTATTTATTCACTCAAGTCAAGAAGCCGATAAGAAACATTGCCCTAACTGCGTTGATTTATATGTGCAGATTAAACTGTGTGTAATATTGCTTTTTTCATGTTCTATTTCATCTTTCTTTGCAGGAGAAATGGAAACTATTACCAGCCTTCCTTAAGGTAACAGAAAACACCAGCCGTCTATCTCTAAATAGCTGCAAAGCTTTAAATATACTACTGGCCAGTTCATTAAGCACACTAGTTAAAACTGATGCGTTCCACTATAACAGTGCTGCACTAAATCTTCATGCAGGTTATGATATTCAACATTAGTTTACAACAGTGGGAGCCATTGGTTCAAATGTGTTTTCATTTTGGAGGCTGTGGTTTGCATATTATTGAATTATGTTTGTGTCTATTATTATGACAACCCCATTTTAGTCAGTGGCCTAAATAATAGATGCACTTCTGGGTTTTATTTCACTCCAGGTTAACAGCACCACAAACTACATCCTCCTAAATGATCGTCCACTTGATCACCTTTCTTATAGGGTTTCAATCACAGAGAGTGATTTGGTGCAGGACTGTTATATTAGGATGGATTTGTTTTAATTAGTGTACCTAATGAACTGGCGAGTCTGTGTATTTCTTTATTTGTAGGCTGCAAACTGTAGTGGGGAAACAAGTTCAGAAATATTCTATGGTCTGTGTGGTATTTTACATACTGTAATCAATTAATCCAGAACCGGTATTTAGATATAAACTATGTCTTTGTCTAATAAAGTAAATTAACTATATCATTTATTCCAGTATTTCCTCAAAAGGATGTTGTTAATTGAGTTAGACTGCTGCATATCACCCTGATTTAAACTGAAATTAACTTTAAAATTTTGACTATAATTAATAATGTTGTCACATTTAAATAACTTGTTTTTATTTCTACTAAAATCCAAATGCCTTCATATTAAAATATTAAAAACTAAATGAACTAAATATTAACTTTACTTACTTTATTGACTGATCAGTTCAACACATCATACGTCACACACTACATCTTCTCTCTGTGTGTCACCTCCACTCGTCCTTCAGTCTTTGACCTGTTGTGCGTTTTGCAGGTGAAAGGTTTGGTAAAGCAGCACATCGACTCCTTCAACTATTTCATCAACGTGGAGGTAAAACACGACCCCCAGCGTGAGTGTTTGTCGTCGCAGGTTCAGTCGCAGCTGGATTTCAGTATCGATGTCTTGTTTTCCAGATAAAGAAAATTATGAAAGCCAACGAGAAAATCACAAGTGATGCTGATCCCATGTGGTACCTGAAGTAAGTCAAGCCATCACCGGGCTTTAGTCGTTACTGACACTCTATTATTAATTATTTATTTAGCCATCATAGGAAGGTACGGATATAAGTCTCTTATTCCAGATAGTGTGGCTTCAGATGAGAAACAAAAAAATAAAAGGCTTCACAGAGAAAAACAAACAGTAGCCATACAGTATAACACCTCAAAACACACACGTCATTAAGGGAAGCCTAATTAATTATAAATAAAGGATGGCAATGACACACAAGTTAAAAGCAAGAACGTTGTTCTGTAAAATTGTGGTGCATAATAGGAAAAAGCAGATCTACCCAGTTTAAGTGTTGTTAGTCATATTTATTTAATTATTTAAAACCGTGAACTGAGTGTTGAATGTTGTTTCGTCTTGTTTTCCAGATACCTCAATATCTACGTTGGCATGCCAGACGTTGAAGAAAGCTTCAACGTAACCAGACCGGTGTCTCCTCATGAGGTGAGCTCCGTGTGTGGTAGCTTGTTATTACTATGTTAGTACTGTGAAGGCATCTCTTAGAAGTCTAGGGACGTATGATGTGTATTTTCTATTTTCTATCTCATTTATAGACACATTATACATAAATGAACCTCCACCCATAATATGAGTGTTTGGTTCATGTATTTTCTTATTGTTTTAGCTTACAGTGTGTTTCAGCATGATATGAAAAGGTGGAGAGACCATTGTCTGCACATTAAAATAGCTTTATAACATTTCCGATCATATTAGTTAACATTATTTTTGTTATTTCCACAGTGTCGTCTCAGAGACATGACCTACTCAGCACCCATCACAGTGGACATAGAGTACACTCGTGGCAGCCAGAGAATCATTCGCAATGCACTGCCCATCGGAAGGTGTCTATTTATTCTTTTTTAATTACATTATGTACAAGAGACTAAATCTGTTATCTCCTTGATTAAAACCTCACCAGCAAACATTATTCAGAAAATGTTTCCATCCTTAATAAACTGACTTTCTTCATGTGTGATTACAATCAGCAACTTTATTGAATTTGTAATTATTTGTTTGTTATTAATATCTTTAACCTTTTTCTTTGTCAGGATGCCAATCATGCTGCGAAGCTCAAACTGTGTCCTCACAGGAAAGACTCCCATGGAGTTTTCAAAACTCAATGAATGTCCTCTGGATCCAGGTACGTGAGTCGTGAACACTTTGTTCAGTAAAAATAAAATAAAAATAAGATGTGCTGCTGATTCTTCTCCGCCTTCATCCCTTCCCTTTTGTTCACAGGGGGTTATTTCATCGTGAAAGGTCAGGAGAAAGTCATCCTGATCCAAGAGCAGCTGTCCAAGAATCGAATCATTGTGGAGCAGGACAGGAAGGGCGCAGTCGGAGCCTCGGTCACCAGGTGCTGTAGCAACGTCTCAACTAAACCAGAGGATCGGTCTGATTTTAGATCAGACTAAAAAAAAATGCTGTTTTAAAAGATGAAGTTTATCTCAGTTTACATAAAAGAAGATTTGAATGTGGTCTTTGGGTTCGGTTTTGGCTTCATTTGATTTAACAACCATGTAACAAAAGGTTAAAAAAGACTTACAGGTGTTGGTAGGAGTCGAATTTAAACCAAACAAAGTAGCTTTTCTACATTTCATAAATATAGATTTTAAGCTTTTACTGAATTAAATGTCATTAATTTAATTATCCCTTAGTGAGATATTCAAGTGTTAAAATGTGAAGTTGACAGAACAGACTGATTAGAGACCAAGTCACTCTTTAATACCTGAAACTCCAGTTTTACTTATATTAAATTAGTTTTCCTGTCCCGTTTGTTCCAGCTCCACTCACGAGAAGAAAAGCAGAACTAACATGATTGTGAAACAAGGTCGATTCTACCTGAGACACAACACGCTGTCGGAGGACGCGCCCATCGCCATCATATTCAAGGTAGAAGATGAGTTTGGATGAGTCCTGACACTGATCAGTGACTCTGTGTGTACAGTAGGTGGTGCTATGACACAACTATATGAGTTCAGGTTTGGAAAAATAAAAAAAAGCCCTCAGATTGTTTTCAAAGTAGCTTGATCTGATTCATAAGATTCATTCATGAAGACATAAGTAATAGATACATGTAGTCAATCAGTGGTTTCAGTCACTGTTAATCAGTTTGAGCTCATGATGAAAATGTCACTTGGACAGCTGGTATCATGAACTTGTCTCCCCTGAGAGGACAGACTTCTCCAAACACGTCACCTTGTGAGCGTCATGTGTCATCACTACACCCAGTTTGACACCAGTTTCAATGCTCGCTGTGTTTGCTTGGTGCTCGTCTACGTCCCTGGTGACTTCTTCCCCCGTTTACTCGTTTGTTTGGCAGCGGCTGCGGAGACAACCTCACATCCACATCAGTTCCCACTGCTTCACATTTCCATAAGCAAATGTCAGACAACCTTATGACTCCCAGTTCACCTCTCCCTCCATGTAAACACACCACCTTATGTCTCGTCGGCTTGATCCAGCCGTGAGGTCCTTATCCGGTTACACAAACTGAAAAATAAAAAATATATTTTTACGTTGAAGCACACGTTTTCTCCCTCGTCCTTTGCGTCTCTTCTCAGTTCACATTACAAACTGTCTTCATGTCATCCACGCAGGGTATGGGTGTAGAGAGCGACCAGGAGATCGTGCAGATGATCGGGACAGAGGAGCACGTCATGGCCAGCTTCGCCCCGAGTCTGGAGGAGTGTCAGAAAGCCCAGATCTTCACACAGACTCAGGTACCTCAGTGATCAGTGACGGCCAGAACGCCATTATTATTGGATAAAACAGATTCCCAGGTCAGTTTATTAGTCTCAGAGGAGCTGTGATCATGTTCAGGTGGGAGATTTAAACATGTTTTATCTGGGATTATTAAAGACGATGTAAAAAATAATGTTAGAATTGAAACTAAAATGAAGAAAAACCTAAAAACTCCAACTATGTCCAATCCAACTTTTCTCCATTGGTTCACGTATATAAATGTAAATGTTTACGACTTGTTGTCCATACGGTTTACACGCTATTTAAAATCTTGTTTGCTTTACGTTTATCTATGACCCCGATAAAGCCCTATAGCTGAAACGTGTTGGGCCGCCCCAAATACTACTAGAATTTCTTAGTATTTTGACTTCGCTTCGTATTTCCATCCTTCCTCCTTGCTTCCTCCTCGGGTTGGAAGTCTCCTCAGAAATGCAAAGCTGGACGAGGACACCGGTGCCGCTCTCGTGTCTGTGCAGTAAATGTGAAGCGACAGCCAGCTGATGGTTAGCTTAGCTCCGTCTATGAGCGCCTCCACAGCTCGCTAATTGGAGTCCCTGCACGTTGCCGGGCAACCTCACAGTGACACCAAGACTCAGGAAGTCGCATAACGCCCCATAAAACCGCCCCGTGTTGTTTTTCCTCCTTGTTTTTTTTCCTTTTTACACATTTTTGCAAATGAGTTGTGACGTGTTCAGTAGTTTATAGGTGGATTTTGTTACTGTTTTCAATGGAAACTAAACTAACCTCCTTCATTTGTAGTTTATATGTTTATACGTCTTATCATGATGAAGTCACATTTAAAATGATAAAAATAAAACATTGAAGAGTTTATTTTCTTAGGATTTAAATAACCGCTTATTCACAAAAATCAATAATTAATGATAACACGTTGAGAATACGACTTAAAGTCCACAAACAACTGTATTGATTCACTAATGCGTCCATTAAGTCGTTCTGAAGAGCAGGATGTGGTCGTTCAGACGGCCGCTGTCTGTTGACAGAAGGTATTTTCTTTGTCGCTCTGTGATCAGATGACTAAGCTTTTGTCTTACCGGCCAGTTAAGTAACGCTTTCCACGGGTTATTCAGGAGGCCCACGTGTTTTCTTTGACATCTACAGATGAATGCAATCGGCCAATTTGTTTTTCATAAAGATTATGTCGTTAGAGGAGCCGCTGATGCATTGATGAGGCCATATTTGCTTCCTAGCAACCGGCCGCCGCTGCTCTCATGTTCCTGTGTCTGCCAGCCTCCATGATGTCTTTTCATGGTATTCACTGGGTCATTGTATTGTGCACAATGAGGCCTAAATCTATATAATTAAAGGCAGATAAGGCTTAAGAAACATTGTTATCAGATTATGATAAGTAATCTGCCTAAACTAAATTTGACTGTCATCTTTTTTCATTCTTTTTTTTTTGTGTGACGTAGACACCAGCATCTGAACGCAGCTGATTTCATCACATCATTTGTTTTGATTCCTCTGAATTACACAACAGTTACGTTTGTTACACAGCTGCCTTTAAACTCTTTGTTCATATATATTTTTATATATTTTATGCACCAAGGAGGGGAAGAGTGGGTGGTCCCGGAGAAAGTCTTTGTCCTCATTAACCTTTGACCTTTGCTATAGTTGTGTTGAGGGCTCCAGTTGAACACTGACTCAGGTGTGTGTGACTGTCTGTGTGTGTGTGTTATGCTCTTTGTGATTCACTTGACCGACCATAAGCCTGATACGTGTGTTGTTGTTGTTTTCTGCACATGCTCGTTTTACTCTTTAGCATCTGACGCCAGATGTCTTTAAGTGGTTAGTTAAGTGTCAACCAGGATGGATTCACTTTGTCTGCGCCAATAATTATAGAAAACTGTTAAAAGTTTGACTTCGGGACCTTTGTTAAACATCCTTTACTCTCTTTTTCTCATTGTCTTTCACTTTTCAGCTGCCGTCATCAAATACAGAGAACTGGCTCTCAAAATATAATAATTAAATACTATGTGTTTTCATCAGAGAGCATGATTAATAATAACTTTTTTGGTACAAAGCTGAATCTAATTTCAGATTTAACAGTTTACACGTGTTGATTGTCTTTGTGTTTTGCCTGGTTATCAGATTATTGGACTAAAATATTCTTTATTCAAACCCAGTCTGGAGACGTTTGTTGTTCTTTACGAAGTCTTTGAGGATTGTGAGTCATCCGGGTAGTGGTAGGTTTAAAAAAGTCTCTTGAAGATGTTCCGGCTGTAGCGGTAGTACTTGCTTCGGTTTTCATATTTTCTTTTTTACATTTGTGACCTGATGTGTGATTATTCTGATTTGGAAACGTGCTTCAAACCCTAAATTGGTTGACTTGAGTTGGATCGAGGAAGCACATCAGGCTCTGTTTTAGAAGATAAGATGCTCTACACTTAGGCGTGAGAGAGGCTGAAGAGGCGCCTCTTATTTATATGTTTCAAACTATAACTTTGCTGCACTGCTGACGTCTGCTGTCAATGCTGCTCTGTGTTTCAGGCTCTGAGGTTTCTTGGGAATAAAGTGCGGAGACAGCGCATGTGGGGAGGCCCCAAGAAGACCAAGATGGAGGAAGCCAGAGAGCTGTTAGCATCTCTTATCCTCACACATGTGCCTGTGAGTAAACACACAATTATCCTCACTACAATAACTCGTACATTCTCAGTTTCTACTTGAAAAGAATCAACATTTACTATTTTATCTTCAGGTTAAAGAGTTTAACTTCCGAGCCAAGTGTATTTACCTGGCTGTGATGGTTCGGAGGGTGATTCTGGCTCAGGGGGACAACAAAGTGGACGACAGAGATTACTATGGCAACAAACGTTTGGAGTTGGCCGGACAGGTAAACCTCAACACGCCATGTGGTTTAATTGTCTTTACTTAATCCTCTATTGGGATGCTTTTATATTATGAGACAAAAACGAAACTCTAAATGAGCCAGATCTGACGTGACAGACCCCTAGTGGTTCATTTCTGTTACATGAAAGGTGTTTATTACCTTTTCTTCACTCACAGAGCCACTGCAAAACAAAAACACGCGTAATAATAATAATAATATGTGTCCAGAAATACACCACTAACGCTCTCATGCCTCTGAGTGAATGGATCACAGCGCTGCTCCGGCGGACAGCAGCGACTCCAGCCCTGATCTCTCACCTGCATCTTTGTTCCTGCCACCTTCTTTTAATAAGACTCTCATTATTTTCCCTCAGCTTTGTTTTTCCCTGTTTTGTTTTCCTCCCTCCTCCCCCCTCGTATTTCAGCCTGGCTTTGTCAGGAGAGAGATATGCGGTGGCACCAAAATCCCGAGGCTGTGGAAGCATGGGGATTTTTCAGCACCGTGACAATAGAAATGCTGCCTTGACTGGAGCGATTGAGCTAATCCGCAGGGCCCGGCTCTGATAATGTAATTACTGCTGTCTTAAGGCCTTTAATTTCCCCCCCCAACCTGCTCTGTATAAGGAGCAGGAGATGGGAGGGGTGGGGGTACACAGAGCCTTCTTTCAATAGGGGGCTTACACACTAACAACGCCAGCAATCTCCTCACTCTCCAATTATGGTTCCCTGACATTCAACTAATTGGCCTGGCTGCGCAACGGAAGCTTAATTTCTTTATTAATTTCAAGCAGCGCTGCCTGTTTGTTTTGATGTATGCTAATGCACAGAGCGGGTGGGGGTTGTGAGAGAGGTTGCCTCCTGTAGGCCCGACGGAGGAGGACAGGGACCCGGGACGGAGGCCAGGTCAGGCTTATTTGTAAGCCGCCACACCTGGTTATTCAAGCCGCCAGTAAACGCACCTCAGAGCTGATTAGAGACGCGAACAGATGCGGCGTTGCATTAGACATGAGAGTGAAATGATTGTTCCTCTTCAGCAGACTTCAACAAATGAACGAACGTCTGAAAAGTTCCCTGCGTCTGTTTCAGCTCCTGTCTCTGCTGTTTGAAGACCTGTTTAAAAAGTTTAACTCCGAGCTGAAGAAAATCGCCGACCAGATCATCCCCAAGCAGAGAGCAGCTCAGTTTGATGTGGTCAAGCACATGCGGCAGGATCAGATCACCAACGGCATGGTCAACGCCATCTCCACGGTGAGTGTGAGCAAGTCAGAGACAATAATGTGAAGAGATAATTGAATTGAAAGCGTGCAGCGCTCTCCCCTGGTGGAGCCGGGTTTAAATCCCCGTGCCAACAAACATCTGGCCTGCAGAAGAATCTGTGAGCAGTGAGTCTCTGCCAGCTCTGTCTCTGTTGATTGTGTTGGATCAAACACAGAAGTAATTATATGTTTTATTCACTTTTTCTTATCCTAAATGTCATTGGTTTCATTTACATGTGCAGACACGAACCAAAACTAGTACAATATGAACCAAAGTCTGTTTTTCTTTAATGATCAGAGTCATTACATGAATTGGATTCGTATTGCCATAGTTCCTAGATATAATATCATAGCACAAGCGTACTCGTTACAGTTGTATTTTCCATCCACAGGGGAACTGGTCACTGAAGAGATTCAAGATGGACCGTCAGGGCGTCACCCAGGTCCTGTCTCGTCTCTCCTACATTTCGGCTCTCGGCATGATGACCAGGATCTCCTCCCAGTTTGAGAAGACCAGGAAGGTCAGCGGGCCGCGCTCCCTGCAGCCGTCCCAGTGGGGCATGCTGTGTCCGTCTGACACCCCCGAGGGAGAGGTGAGTGGGCTGCAGCGGCCACACCTGAGCTGAGCCGGTGACACAATCTGGAGGTTAAAGAGAGACCACCTCTGTGTGAACACAAACATCTCTCTGTGGTTTATTGCTAAAAGTATTAATGGAACAATGATACGTGTAAAGCAGACTATGATTAATTATTATTAATTTATTGAGTAAATGTTCTGTACTTTAGTCTATAAAGCATCAAAAATAACAGTCTGAAACACAATAATCATATTAAACAATGAACAAATCTACATATTTCAGAATGAGAAGCAGGAACCAGCAACAATATTTGATAATTAGGATAAAATGTGGTTTAAATATTGTGTTACCTGGCCGTCCAATGAGTTTAGCCAGATGTACAAGGCTGTGAAAAACAGATTTCAATATCTGGTGTCTACTAATAACAACTTTTTACCTTTTCGTATGCTGTGAATTTACATATGTGCTGGAAAATTCAGATTGTTCTCTTAATGTCACGTTTAATGTGTTTAAAGTTTGATCAAATTTCACTGAATCATAGTTTTCTCGTGTGAAATAAAATTAAGAAAGTATGAGAATGAGCAAATATTGTAAGTTATTTGCATCCACTAAAATCCATTAAACGTTCACATTGAAGATCTGATGTCATTTCACTCCTGTCTTGGTTAAAGTGTCCAATCAAAAAAAACAAGGGGAAGTTATGAACAGGAGACCCTCTAAAGCTAAACTTGTTACAGCATCAAAGCTCTTGTTGTGGAGGACTGAGACTTGAAAGTGCCCCATTTCACAAACTGTGTTCCTTTGTGTGTCCATGTTCGTAGGCCTGCGGTCTGGTGAAGAACTTGGCTCTGATGACGCACATCACCACCGACATGGAGGACGGCCCCATCATCAAACTGGCCTTCAACCTCGGGGTAGAGGACGTCAACCTGCTGTGCGGAGAGGAGCTGTCCTACCCGAGCGTCTTCCTCGTCTTCCTCAATGGTAAAACTCCTCCGCACCAGTAGAGCTAATAAATAAATAAATAAAAAATAAATAACCAGAGAGAGAGAGACAATTAACACTGGATGCTGCTGCTTTAGATCACTTGAAAAGAAACTCTAATCCTCCGTGTTTTGAATGCATTGCTTATGAACATGAAGGGGAAAATATTCTGTTTAGTTTACAGAAGGTAATTTTGTATTTTGCAGGGACGCTGATAAGTCGTTAATTTCATGGCAGCAGTAGGTATTATTCTTGAGTCATAACTCGGGCCCTTAATTACTGTATATGTTTGTCTCGCCACTGATAACTGTCAAATTATATTAGCTGCCATAGCTTTTAATTAGTTGCTAGCAGCAGGTGTCAAAGCCCTTCAGAGTGTGTTCGGTGCACATGTGCCCTCACACAGGCAGAGCACAGTGTCTCCTCTGTTCTCCAGTCATTTGTCTGTCAGGCTTGATATGAACAAACCCCTGCAGGCAGTTTGAGCTCGGCTTTCTCCAGTCGTCCAGGTTCAGAGTACACTGCTGTGCTTCTAAACCGAGTGTTTGAGTAAAAAAATCAGCTGTGATTTTGCGCACTCAAACAAAAATGCTCACATTCTTAAACTGTTCATATGTACGGGATAGTAAACAGAGTATTTGATGAGTTTAGCTGTAGGCGTTGTCTTACATTGTGATGTAAGTAGATTAATAGAGGAAGTTCCTGACATAAATGTGAATTACAGTCATTAGTTGTTGCATCGTAGTTCCACCCGTCTGTGTTACGTCCACAGGTAACATCCTCGGTGTGATTCGAGACCACCAGAAGCTGGTCAGCACTTTTAGGCTGATGCGCAGGGCAGGCTTCATCAACGAGTTTGTGTCAATCTCTACCAACATGACCGACCGCTGCGTCTACATCTCGTCTGATGGAGGACGCCTCTGCAGGTAGGGAGGACTTAAAAAAAAAAAACGCCCTGTGGTTCAGGTTTCTGTCTGAAAAAAACATAGAGGTGCCCGTGTTGTTCAACACTGCTCTGCTTTTTGTTTGTGCTGTACAGGCCGTACATCATAGTGAAGAAGGGACTGCCGATGGTGAAAAACAAACACATTGAAGATTTGTCTCAGGGCTACAGGTGAGGCAGAGGAAGAGAAAATCCAACCTCAGCCAAAAACACAAGAGAACTCATTAATTCATTATTTTGTGGTCAGATAAGACGTAGGAACTTAAGAAACATCTAATTTGATTATTTCCAACTCCAGAACCTTTGAGGATTTCCTGCACGAAGGCCTGGTGGAGTATCTGGACGTCAACGAGGAGAACGACTGTCAGATCGCCCTTTATGAATACATGATTAACAAGTGAGTGATTCAGCCGACGTTAAAGGGGAATCACTGTTTTTTCACAACCTGAAGCTTAATTCTGGCATAAAATACGATTGTTTACTCACCCTTATAACGTTTGTGTAATTTGTTGTCAGTCGGGAGATATTCAGATCTGCTATATATAGTGGAAGTGACTGGGGCACCGAAACACAGCCTCTAAATAATACTTTATCTGCCACGAAACTCGTTCATTTCACCAGTATTCGCATTTGTTACTGCTAGTTTTTTGCAACATAGCTGAATATTTTACAGATTCTGAGATTGTGGGCGAGCCAAAGCAGTTGCAATTTACAGCCGCGGTGCTCAGAGATGACCTTATCCAGGTCAGAAGACATCATGATAGTGATAGTGGGTAACTCCGGACTCAACGGGGACTCGCACTAGCATACCAAAACAAAATATTGGTGAAATGAAGATGTTTCGTAGCAGATAATGCGTTATTTAGAGGCTGTGTTTCGATGCCCCGTTCACTCCCACTATATCGATATATACTTTTAACATCTTCATATGCTCTAAATATCTCCCAACTGACTACAAATTACACAACATTTATATGGGTGAGTAAACGATGGTATTTTATGCCAGAAATAAGGTCCAGGTTGTAAAAAACAGTAGTTTCCCTTTAAATGATGGGAAAAGAGCCTCCTGTTTTATGTCGCTTTTTCTTTTACATTTTGTTTCTCTAGAGACACAACGCACTTGGAGATCGAGCCCTTCACGCTCCTCGGAGTGTGCGCCGGCCTCATTCCCTACCCCCACCACAACCAGTCGCCCAGGAACACATACCAGTGCGCTATGGGCAAGCAGGCGATGGGTAAGACTCAGCTGAGCAGGTAGCCTCAGTCAGCCCGTTAAACTGTGAAGATCTCCAATCCTTTCTCAAACATCCTCCACACAGCTGCAGCGCTTACATCTCTTCACACTTACAGTAGTTTAATCTCACACGAACACTGCTTTTAAGCCTCCTAAATCTGCTGGTTCAGAGTTTTATTTGCACGAGTTAAAATCATACAAAAGGGCATTAGAATAACAAACGGTATCGATACAAGCAGCTTGCTGGTTCGTCTCCCCCCAAAAAAAACTCTGCTCCTGTGCTACTTCTTGTCAGAATACATTTGTATGTGTGATTGAGTGTTTGTCTTATATGTGTGTGTGTGTCTGTGTGTGTATGCGCACGGACATCAAACATGGGGCGCTTGCGTAGGTTCTCCATTGTGCTGTGTGTGCGGAGGCCCTTTCCCTGCCAGTCACCCAGAGTGTCATTAGCAATTCATTGTGTCTGCTCTGGCTGTGCTCAGGGGGTCAGTGTGCTCAGCTGCAAAAGACCACAGAGTGTGCACCCGAAAGCTCCTTGGTAACCAAAACTTCCCCAAACGGCCCTGCTAACATTCGTAAGGGCCGCGATCACCCCCACCCCGCCGTTTCACCTCCGTCCGTCCCCTCTTCCCCTCCCCCTGTCTTTACAAAAACACAGACTGGAACTATATTTGGCCCAATATCCTCTGCCTTGTCTGTTTTGTGTGGACAGCCCTATACATGTGCTAATCTGGCTGTGTGGCCCGGGCCTATTATCACAGACTCTGTGCTTGTAGCCTGATTGTCGAGTAATAGCATCTGACAAATGTCAAGGCTTCCAGGGAGGCCAGGCTTTATGCCATAACTCGCCTCGTTCCTGCACTGCTTTGCGACGGTGCATCCAGACAGGACGATAAATCAAACAAGCTTTAAACATAATATTACATCCCCGTGGAAATTAGTCTTTTCTGCAGTTAACATATCTCAAGATACAAGAAAGTAAAAAATAAAAAATAGAATAAAAAATAGAAAATAGAATATGGCATACAAATGTGTTATGTACATTCATCTCTCCAGGAACCATCGGCTACAACCAGAGGAACCGCATTGACACGCTGATGTACCTGCTGGCGTATCCTCAGAGGCCCATGGTCAAAACTAAAACCATCGAGCTGATTGACTTTGAGAAGCTGCCGGCCGGTCAGAACGCCACCGTGGCCGTGATGAGCTACAGCGGCTACGACATTGAGGACGCTCTGATCCTCAACAAAGCCTCGCTCGACAGAGGTGCTGCTCTGAAAGTTCAGATGGTGTCTCTGATTTAATAGATTTCTATGTGTGTGAAGTGTGTATGTGTATGAGCAACCAGTCCACGTGGCAGAGAGAAGTGTCTGAACTTGAATATGTTTCCATCCAGGATTTGGTCGGTGCCTCGTCTATAAAAACGCTAAGTGCACACTGCGGCGTTACACCAACCAGACCTTTGACAAGGTGATGGGGCCCATGCTGGACGCCGCCACACGAAAACCCATCTGGAGGCACAGCATCCTGGATGCTGACGGCATCTGCTCCCCAGGTGAGTAGCAGTAGGACTGGAGGAGGCCCAGCATGCTTTGCTGCTCGTCACCACACTCTAAAGCTCTGATTATATCATAAATAATTCACAGGATTTACTTTTCACTGATGTGTGTGTGTAAACAATCATTGTTAACCAGGTCTGCAGACATTTAAGGACCCCACCTTATCTAATGTTACGTAATTCCTGGTGAAACTTTAAAGAGGAGTGGGTTTAAAAAGAGGAATATATTTTAGAGTTAATGTTGTGGTTGCGTCCTGGTGATAGATTAAGTTTATGACCACTTGTTTGACTTAAGAGTCATAGATTTACATGAAAAGGAAGGAGCCATATTTATCATGACTCTGTTTTGACATACAACTAAATGATGAACAGTACCATGGTGCAGAGAACATTTTCAGCTAGATAGTAGGTAGTAGTGCTTTAAAAAGGGGAACTACTGTTTTTTTTACAACCTGGACCTTATTTCAGGCATAAAATAGGATTTTTTACTCACCCATATGACTTTTGTGTAATTTGTAGTCAGATGGGAGATATTTAGATCTGCGTATATGTCTGTCTGCTACTGCTGAGGTTCGTCCACAACCTCGGAATCGGAAAAATATTCAGCCATGTTGGAAAAAACTAGCAAATTACAGGTAAATAAGCCGACCGTCGTGAGTGCATGCGACGCTCAGAGACATCCAGGTCAGAAGACTTCATCCGGGGTCTGTAGGTCAATCTACACACCAAGGATGATGGTGACAGGTAACTCTGGACTCATCGGAGAATAGCACTAACATGTCGCTAACAAAATATTGGTGAAATTAACGATTTTGTGCCAGATAATGCGTCCTCTATGTGGATATACGCACAAATAAATATCTGACTAACTAACAACTAAAAAACAGTAGTTCCCCTTTAAATTAAAAAAAATATATATTAGAGGGACGCGTTTGTCCCTGATCTTTGTTCAGGCTGTAATCCAGATTAGGAAAAATAAACACGAGACGACATGTGTAAAAAAAAAACATCTAATGAACGTTTGATCTCAGTTTGATGTATCTTCTATGGCTCAGGTGAGAGGGTGGAGAACAAGCAGGTGTTGGTGAACAAATCTATGCCAACTGTCACCCAGACACCACTGGAGGGCAGTACCCAGCCAGGCCAGCCCCAGTACAGAGATGTGCCCATCAGGTGAGTGTATTTCAACACCACACCCACCCACTGTGACCTCAGCTCCACCTACGTGTATTTGTTCGGCTCCTTCTACATATAAAGACAACCATGATAACCGTCTTCCTGTTTGCAGCTATAAGGGCTCGACAGACTCTTACATCGAGAAGGTGATGATCTCGTCCAACGCCGAAGACGCCTTCCTCATCAAGATCCTCCTGAGGCAGACCAGGAGACCAGAAATAGGAGACAAATTCAGCAGTCGACACGGACAGAAAGGTGCAGACGTCAGCGCACCTGTCAAACCTGCACAGAGGACGTGAAGAGTTACATTAACGTTCACCACTTCAAAGTTCACTGCGCCACTTCAGATTGAACCTGTTGCTAATGATTGTGAACGACTAGACATAACAAAAAAAAAAGAAAAAGAAAATGGTCGTCTCTGTGCTGGAGCATTTGTTGAGTCAAGTCCCAGTAGCTGTTGCTCTGTCACTGCCCCCTGTCCTCATCTTTCAAGAGCTCTTTTCAATTAATTGGCTCTTTGTCCTGTGCCAGACTATGCAAATTTATTACACCCCAGCAGTATTCTGCTGCTGCTGCTGGGGAAAAAAGTGTTTACAACCTCTATTGTTTTGCAGCACCTCCCCTATAGAGGGCTTGTATGATGTTTTAATCAAAAAGCTAACTGGCGCCATGCATAATTTACTCTCTTCATTAACACGGTGGGCACTGGGCGGTCAGCTCAGGATGGGACAATGTCTTCTGTCTCAGATAGTGACGGAGGGAGAGGGGTCACGGTGGGGTTAGCCGGAGGAGATCTGGATGGAAACGCCCCAGATGTGCAGCAGATACTTTTTAATCTGAGCTCTTTACCGTTACGCTGAGGTTTTCGTTCTCTTTAGAGACGTGTAGAAACAACATTTTTGATCCGTCGTAGGATTAAACACACTTTCTAGGCAAACGCGGTAAACAAATGCTAAATCAACATATATAATAGTTTAATTAGAAGTGAATTTGGCTGCAGTGATGGATTTCCCTGCTACTCATGACTAGTCTCATAAGTCCTGGTCAGCAGAGCAGAATAAGTTAATTATTTACCGGTCACACACACACACACACACACACACAGCTGTGGAGGTGGGGGAAGAGGTGGAGGGGTTGTCAGTAGTGGGGGCCTATTGTGCAGGGCCGCCACTGTGGAGCTATATGAGCTGTGATGGAGGGCTCTGGACTCTGGCTGTTGTCTTGCCTTTCTCTGCTGATTTCATGCCTCTTTTATCATTCACTTTCACACAAAACAAACAACACCGAGGATGTCTGTTGTTAGGACTAGTGTCTCTCTCTCTTTCTCTCTCTCTCTCTCTTTCCCTTCAACTTCTCCAACATTTTCCACTTCTTTCCTCCTCCTCTCGCTCCTCTTTCATCCTGTGTTCACTCTGATATTCAACCTTTCTCCCTTTTTATTTTCCTCTGGCTCGGCCTCACTCGCCTTTTCTTTTCACCTTCTTCCTGCTGTTGGATGACTTTCCAGTAAATCTCTGCACTCGTTCCCAGTCAACATCCTGTTGCAACATCCTGTACGAGGCATCAGCAGTCCGCGGCGCGCTGCATCTCCCGACTTGGTCGGCTAATAGTGAATTTTTCCCACGTGCACTGATTCAGTTTCCCCTCTCCAGTTGATCCCCTCCACTTCCTCTTAGTTGAGCTAAAAAGTCATGGGTGTGTAATCCTGGTCTCCCTGTCCAGCTAAGCACCTTTCTCCACTTCCTGCTCTCCTTCTCCTCACTCCTTTTTCTTCTTTCTTTTTTTTTCATTTGCAAATGGGCCTACAATCTGTTTACCCTGGCCAGGGAAGAGTACTTCGGCCCCTCGGCAAACATTTGCGCTCACACTTAAACTCCAGGCTACCAGGGTGCTTGTCCCCCACGTCATGTGAGTCAAAAGAGGACCCCGTCTGTCCACATGAGCATGGAAATGTCATGCTCCGACAGAGGTCCACACAGAGCCTCCCAGCACAAACACAGACGACAAAACAGTTTTACTAGATGTCAGTCCAAACTGCTCAGTTTAGTTTAGCGGACGAATCATTTAATGGTGAAAATGTAAGATGGCGGCGCAGTTTATACACCGAAAAACTGATTTACATGTCCTGACCAACCGACTGTCCAAAATCAAAGATATTCAGTTTGGAAGAGTTAAAAAAAACAGAAAGGTTAGCCAAGAAAAGTGACAATTATCTGAGTTTATGTCCGTTTATTGTTTATCACGTGTCTGTAGAAGCACCGTTAGCCTGCTGTTGATGGGTGACAGATTTTTTTTGTCTTTGCCAGATGTGTGCATTGACTTAAATGTGTTTTTTTCCCCCCTATGTTTCAGGTGTTTGTGGACTCATTGTCCCTCAGGAGGACATGCCGTTCTGTGACACAGGCATCTGTCCAGATATCATCATGAACCCTCACGGATATCCCTCCAGAATGACGGTACGTATTGTGACAGCTGTGCAAGGAGATACCTCACAGGCCAGCAGATTAATCTGTAGATTATTATTTCAACCAAACATTTTATTTTTCTGCCATAAATTTTTAGAAGAGAATGTAAAATATGCAGAGATATTTTATTTATTGTTTCATTTATAAATGAATTAATAGTTTGATGTATAAAATCTAGAAAATAGTAACTCATTTGTTTAATTTGATAGCACTACAACTTTTTTCATATATGCTATCAAATGTGAGCAGCTATTTATTTATATTTATTTATTTATTGGCCTTTGTTTTATTAATAATAACTCATCATTTCACATTTGGAGAATAGTTGTTGGTCTGACGGCTAAATCCAGGACATGTAGTCGGTCATTATTTGTGGTTCTTGGCCGTGAGTTCACTCTGAATCACCTCCGTGTTGACTGTCGCTCTTCATAAGTTTGTGTCGGCTCTTCTGAGACAAAAACCCTCATTATGCGCGCTCCTCTCCTCTCTGGGTTATCATTGGCTTCCAGAGCACACGTCCATTGACGCCGTTAAGCGGCAATCTTACTGTTAACAAACGGATATTTGTTGCTGCGGAGACGGCTGCCAGCGAAGCCGCCGCCTGTAGCGGTGTGTGTGGAAGTTTTATCAAACATACTCGGTACATCTGAACTGTAGGATGGTGCTGAATGTGAATGACATGAGACTTGGCCCCGTTTCTGTCCTGCTTTTTTGTCTCCTACACTGTAAAAACCTGAATGATCTTTACGGCGGAGGTTGTCAGTGCCAGTGTGTTTGCCGGCTCTGGTTGCCATGGAACAGTCTCAGCAATGTTGGGCTCGGGAGGATGTTTCTGTGGCCTGAGAGTGATATGAGAGTAGGTGTTTCCTTTTATGTGATGGGGTCAGGGGTCCTCTGGCTGCGACCTCGGTGGAATTGTTGAAATCAGTCATCCTTAGACTGCTGTCCCTGACCCCGAGGGGTACATGTGTAATCTAATCTCACCCACAATATCAACATTTGGTGCCAGGAGACGATTTAAATCATGAAAGAGTTATGTTATGAACGGAGACGTTGTTTTGTTTCCTGGACTTTATCAGGTGGGGAAGTTGATCGAGCTGCTGGCTGGGAAGGCGGGGGTCCTGGACGGACGGTTTCACTACGGGACGGCCTTCGGAGGCAGCAAAGTGAAAGATGTGTGTGAGGATCTGATCCGTTATGGATACAACTACCAGGGAAAAGACTACGTCACGTCAGGAATCACGGGGTAATTAAAAGATTGTGTCTCATCTCAGAAATGTCACATTATAGGTCAACATTCACACTTGTAGATTTGTTTTCTTAATCATTTTTTACCACCAAGGAAAAGATCATCCCACACTTTTCTCAAATTAAGTGTGATGTAGTTAGTTCTTTTAAAATGATCACACTTTGTTATTTTCTGTCTCTCCAGGCTGCACATGTGTAAACATTCATGGGTTTCTCATGACGTGTGTGTGCTTGTTTTACTATTTTCTTGTTCCATAAAAATATCTTGCCAGCCTTATATATTGAATGTAGGATGTCCAACATCCCCGAGACGCCTGAACGCACCATGATAATGTTTTTAAAGCAGCCACAGCTCAGTAGTGCAGCTTCTCTTAAAGTCTATATTATTATCTGTGCCTTTTTTATTATGGTAAATTATTTTCTGCATCTTAAAATATTTATATTGTATTGTTCATTAGACATTTATAGATGCTTTGACTTCTCATTGTCCTCAGAGAGCCTCTGGAGGCGTACATCTACTTTGGACCGGTGTATTATCAGAAGCTGAAGCACATGGTTCTCGACAAGATGCACGCCAGAGCCCGTGGCCCTAGAGCCGTTCTCACCAGGTAACCAGGAAATAGTTTCTAAACTCGGCTTCTCGAACAGAGTGACCACAACTATTACTGTAAATCTGATCTTCTCTTTCTTTCCCGTTGACAGGCAGCCCACGGAGGGACGCTCAAGAGACGGAGGTCTGCGTCTGGGCGAGATGGAGCGTGACTGTCTGATCGGCTACGGAGCGAGCATGTTGCTCCTGGAGCGCCTCATGATCTCCAGCGATGCCTTCGAGGTGGACGTGTGTAATCAGTGCGGCCTGTTAGGATACTCTGGGTGGTGAGTTGAACAGCTGATCTGACAGTGGTGCTTCTGCTCATCAGCTTTTTTATGGACACTAAACAAAAGTATGAACTCTGAGCATGTTTCTGTGTTACAGGTGTCACTACTGTAAGTCGTCCTGCCACGTTTCCTCGCTGCGGATCCCGTACGCCTGTAAACTGCTGTTCCAGGAGCTGCAGTCCATGAACATCATCCCTCGACTCAAACTGTCGCGCTACAACGAGTGAACAGGACAGGGACAGAATCAGTGTGTGAGTGAAAAGGTTCAGAGATATATAAGTTAATGGATGTGGAAAACATTTAGTTTGAGCTTTAAGGGACAGAAACGAGACATTTTGGTTGATGTTTTTCCTGTTGGTCATCTTTGTTGATAATTTGTCACCACTATTCTTTTTGTATGTGTACATAATAAACACAAAACCATCATTTTGTATTCAGCTGCTGTCTGTTGTAATTAATTACAGATATTAAAACGGATGCTCGCTTTGATCATTAATAACACATGATGAAAAGTAGCTGCACCTGTAAATACGGACACTCGTTTTATATGATTAAAAGATTAAAAATAGGACTTTAAAAAAAATAAAAAAATGCATGTTATTTCCTCTAGATCTTCATTTGTTAAAATAACAAAAGGGGTTATTTAATGAGCAGCTGAAGTACAAACTGACTCATGGTGCATTCATGTTCTCCTTCAGAAAGCTCCAAAATCTCAAAATCTGATATTTGACAGCAGAGATTTGTTTTAAATTCCCCCAGAAGACAAACCGAAGGTAATAAATTAGTTTTTGTATGTAAGAAAATCTAAAGAGAGAGAGAGAGAGATGCTCAAAATCCTTCTCATGGTATTAAGATGAGAGAAAATAAGTGTATTTTTGGAAACTGATGTACTAAAGACAAGTATAAGTACATAGATAAAAAACAGTTTATTATACTACCACATACTATACGGCATAAAACTCAAACTGACGTCAGACGTTGGTTTTTCTTTGATTATTTTTCTGATTATTGGATGAAACATTACTCATAAGGTAAAATATTTTTGTTTTATCTGATCAAAATTGACAAATATTCAGTTTTAAATTCACGTTTTAGAAGCTTGAATTCTAAAAAGTGTCTGAAAATGATTCCTCAGTTATATATAATATCAAATCCTGAACATAAATACTAATACTTAATACTGACCGCCAGCTTGATTTAATAACATCAAAAAGAGACTTCCTGCTTAGAAAAGCTTTATATTCTGACTCGATTTGCGTGTCTCGTTAGAGAGGGGACGACTGCTTTTATTTAAATTTCACGTGACGAGCACAGACAGCAGCGTATGGTGGCGAGGCCGAAACGTTCGCCGTTGGCCTCGCTGGTATCAGCAGTGAGGAGAGAGCTGCTTTGAGTCGTGAGGTTTCCTCTTAGGAAGCGAAGCCTTAATGCCACCAACATGTCGCTGTATGTAGCGTAACCATACCCCCCACTCGCGCATACACACACAACTCAATTGGGGCCTTTTCACCAAACAAAGGCAGAACACATCCGATTGTGCGGGCAGAGTGTGTGAGAATGGGAAGCATGGAAGAGGCTCTTTTGGTGGCTGCACCTGTCCTATTTTATGAGCTTCTAATAAGCAGATAACAGGAAAAAAAGACCGGTCCACCTTCTTCCTATTATTAGTCTGAAATTAATTAGATCCTGCGCTGAGGTCACGGCTTTGTGTCATGAGTCGTTAACGTGTAGTTGTAGATTTTTTATTTTTTTTCACGTGAGGTTTTGAATGCATGAAAAATGATGTTTGTTTTGACCTTTCACTTCTTCCAGCAGCTTGTTTTCTTTTCTTCTTCTTCCTGTTTGTCTCTGAAGAAGCTAATGCCCCTTCTAACAAAGTGTGACCTTGTGCACATGTGATGTAGCTGCCGCCCCGTCCCGCCCATGCTCACAGGTGCCCCGCACGCTGCGTGTTGGTGAGTATCACCAGCGGTGCCCACGCCTGCGCACTGGAAGAGAAAGTCCTCCTTTGCTATCCGTGGTGTGGTGAGTAATTCAGCCATAATCCGCCTTTCTCCTCTCCCCTCTTCTTTCCCCTCTCCTCTCCCCCTCTCCTGCGGTTCCATTCATATTCTAATCACAGCTTTCCCTTCTCCAGCTCTCAGGCACTCCATCAGAGCCCTCCCAGCCTCGGGCTTTGCACTTTTACTTCCCCCCCTTTGTGACCGTTCCCTCTTCTCAGAGGCACACCAAAAATAAGGTTGCCACAGCATAAGAGTGAGTGAAAAAGAGGCGAGAGCTCCACCAGAAAAATTCACACTGGTGCCGTTTTAGCATGTTAGGACGACGGGTGCGAGGAGCTGTGGATCTGTGGAGAAAAACTAAAAAAAGTTATCACAAAGATGCTTTAATGGTGGAGCGGGATGTGGTGAAGCCCCTGTGTGGCAACAAGTGTCTGTGGGATGTGAAAAGGGAATAAAAAGCAGAAGTGAACGCAGGATCGGCGGTTGTGGAGGGATGTATGTTTATTTGGAGCTCGGGGGTGTATAAAAACGTATTAAATGCCATAATGGAAGACGGGGAGGCCACAGTGTTAGGACTGCGTAGATCTAAGCCTCTTTTTTTTTTTTCGTTGGGAGGGAGCTTTTCTTATTCAAAACAGCCCCACAAAAGACTTCCAGTGAGCCTTGCCACATCCCCATCTGACTTGGGGCCATTCATCAGCCTTCCAAGCCTATCAATGACATGTCCCCATCAGGGCTCCTATAAAATCAGCCCCTTTCCCATGAAACATCAGCAAACATTTTGACGGGTCTGGCTTTCCCCCCGCTGGATTTCTGGAGTCTCTACTCCCCCCTTTCCACCCTTATTCCCACCTCCCCCTCTCTCCTCCGCCAACACCACCCCTCTCTGGTCGAACCTCAGATCCTCAACATCTCCTGTGACGGGCAGTGGTCACGGAAACACACAGCGAGACAAGGGGAGCGCCGCCGAGGAGGGGGAAACGTGCACTAAGCCATTTTCTTGGAGGAGCCAGTGTCGTTGATGGGAAGAGGATGCATTGTGGGCTGCTGGAGGAGCCTGATATGGATTCCACAGGTCAGTCCTGTTAAACTCTGCTTGTCTGGATGTGTTGAGAATATCAGCTTCAGTTCAGTTCAGGAAAACTGTGCGAGCGTCTGCCGCTGCACTCCTGCGAGTCTCTAACTTTCTCTGTAGTCGTTCAGAGAGACTTCTGTCTAGATGCTCAACTGTTGATTTGAACCTTTTAAACCTCGGATGAAGGACTGTTTTTGTTCATGCACATTTACTGGAACGCCGTTGCAGGATATTGGTTATAGAAAAGCAGGTTATAGACATTAAATCTCCAACACTGGCTCGGTTAGGTGGTTTCTTGCTTGTTTTTTTTGTTTTGCACTGATCATTAGGGAGTGGAGAAATAAAAACAAGTGCACATCATGGTGCACCTGCTCTTTTGAGCTAATTTACTGAGTACAAATCTAGAAAACCGAGCTGCTGATTCAACTAAGAGAATTTCTCTGTAAAATCTTTTCTGGTTAAAACTTTCGGAACCATTAAAGATTAATGTCCAGTGGGATTAAACTTTTATGTAGTAATCTGTCTTAATGGGAAGAGGCTTTATTTGGCTAAATTAAAAATGACTAAGTTTGGTTACTTTATTGTCATTTAGCTTTTTTCTTTCCTTTTCATTTATTTTTTGTACAGTGTGGTCTAGTTTCAATGTGTGCTAATAAATGAGTGAACATCCGTTTCACTTGTTGATCGAATTTAATCCAATTATTTAGATCCCCAACTTATCTGTTCTCGTGGCAAATGAAGCTTGAGATCTGAGCCTCTGTGGAGAATTAGCTCCGCTTCAGTGAATTTACTTTTTCATTTCCAGATTTCTTCTTCTAGAAGAAAAAAAAAAAAAAGAAAACGCAAACACCGCCAGAAAAAAAAAAATGAGCGAAGCACCAGGAGGCTGTCAGAGGTGCTGATTAATTCAAAATCCAATTTCAATTATTATTATTTCTTTTTTTAACTGAGAAAGAAGAACAAGTAAAACATCGGTGTTGTTACGTCTGTTGGTGTTGGAGAGGAGGTGATAATCACAAACATAATTGTTGTTTCTTCTAAAGATAATTTTTGTGTGACACAAGCAGAAACAACTTTCTCTTCCAGTGTCAACAGATTTTATTTTTTTCCCCTCGACGCGACTCTCACTTTGACCTTTCCTGTCAGCACGTGCCGACCATCGTGGTGCAGAGTCCTCATCGAATGTAAACTTCTAAAACTGTTCAATATCTGTGACCTCCTCTGGATCTCTTCCCCCCCTTCACCCCACCCCACCCGTGAGCTGCACCAACAGGTCGTCCTGCCAACAGTCTGTCCTAGCAACAGCTGCTATGGTGAATGTTGTCAGCTCACATGCAGAAGAAAAAGATTTACACGATTTCGGGAAAGTTTTTATTTGCGTTGAAGAGGTCAGAAGTGACTGGTCGTTTTCCTTTAGTAGTGACGTTAATAGTTTTATATATATAATGGAAAACAACCTAACTTTTATTAATTATTACTGTCCAGTTTAGTGCACAAATGACTAAAGAACAAGATATAATCGTAGATAAATAAAAATACATTTGTGCACTCAGATGTTTCCATCCATCTTTCTTTTAGCTGTCAAACAATTTTCCCCGAAACAAGTGAAAGCATCTGAAATGGATTTCCACTCTCAGCCTGCTCCTACATGAAAGCCTGGGTGTTTTGCTGCTGCTCGCTCACAGAAAGCACACCAGTTGAGCTATTTCTATGTAGAAATTAAAACAGGACAATGGCCCCTATTCCACCAGACTGCTTCAGTAATGTGCGCAGGCTCTTTTAAGCAAGTGTGTATGCTCGTAGTCTCTTGGGAACAATGCTGGATTCCTGCCGTCTCGGTGAAAACATCTCAAATAGAGCCATGGCCGCACTGCCGGCCGTACAATCGATTGTTGTCAGCTCGGCCTGTCACATTAGTGACATTTAAAGTGTCCTGTATAGGCGGTGATTTGCACTGTTTATGTAAATACGGCTTTGGCTCTATTCTGCTGCAGGATATTAGGAAAAGAGTTTGTTAATGTGTCAGTGAAAATGAACAAAAAAAAAGAACAAAACAACTAAAAACTGAGGTTTTACACAGAAAAATAAAAGGTTTTGAGAATTTCATCATGAATTCAAAAAAAAAAATAAGAGCAACCTAGTTATTTTTTAGTTGCACTAAAAGGTGGTCTGTGTGTCTTTTCATAGAGAGCTGGATTGAAAGATGCCTCAATGAAAGTGAGAGCAAGCGATATTCCAGTCACACGTCTCTGGGGAACATGTCCAACGATGAACGTAAGCAGGACGAGCGCTGTCACTCTCAGACTACTGAGGAATCCTTTAAACTGTGGTGTTGTCTGTGCTTTCTACACATAATGTTTTATTTTTTTTAACTTTGTTTGTTCAGAACAAGTAAGATCATCTTTAGATAATGAATGTCTGTGTTTATGGCTCAGTTTTTTCACTTAGTACCTTAATTCATCCCTGCATATGTTGTATATTTCAGATGAGGAAAAAGAAAATAATAGAGCCTCTAAACCTCATTCAACACCGGCTACTCTGGAATGGTAAGTTGTTGAGAATTATTATTGTTTTCCTTTATTTTGTGCCTGAAAATAAATTGTGCAAAACGTGGGAACAAATAAAACTCTGATAATGATTTAATTTATCATTAAATATTATATAATTAACGTAAATGTCGCTCTAATACAGTAAATAATACAGTCAAAGTTACAAACGAGCCCTCCAGTCATCTTGTATGAGTCCGTTTTATTTTGAAAGGATTAAACATGTAGATTCCTGCTCTGCACTGATAACTTGGTGGCAAAGTCTTATAATTTTTTGTCATAAATTATAAAACTGCATTAACAGAACAGTTGTACGTGACACATGCGGGTGACCGTGCATGAATGAATATTTCTCTGCATGCTGGAATTTTGTATTTTCTTGTATTTTAATTCATGTTTTTTGCATCTTTTGTTTTCTCCAAACCTTAACCTTGCATGTGGTCATGAAAATCTGATCAGATCTTTTTTCCTGATTTATGTTATTGTGCTTTGGAAATTACGAGAAACACACTGACAGCCTGAAAAAGGGAGAGCAGCTTTAACATGCATCACCTGTTATGTGTCTTCCTGTTGCACTGCACCATGACCAGTGACACCTAATAGCGTTCAAACTACACGTGGGCTTCAGTGAATATTTATACTGATTTAACCTGAACTGTGAGGATATTAATGAAATGAAATTAAAGTGTAAAGAGAGGCGTTACATAGATAAATATGGGTTAAAATAGCTCCTGTAATCTTTTATCCACTGTGGAAATTGACCTTACTGTAATAGCGACTAATCATCGTAACTAAATACACTGAAAGGGGATTATCAGGTCTAGTAATGTTGCAAAAGTAATCCAATTTTTGCTTAATTTTATCACAATGACCCATTAAAAGTGAATAATATATATGTTTACATCTGTCTTTCTGAGAAAAAATACATTTGGGCGCATGACTAACTATAATCTGCATCTTATCGTCAGAAAATTGGGCTGCTGTTCCACTGAAAGCATTTACAGTGACTGTAATTCTTTTATGAGTCTAATTAGAAAACAGTCCACAGTCTTCTGGGTGAGTGAAAATGTAAGTCATATTATATAGGCTCAGGGAAACAATAAAAGCACAGCCCATAAAGGAACCAGATTCGTACGTACAGCAAACAGCCGTTTATAATTCAGCATATTCCATAAGAATAAAATGGATTGTAAAAAAAGAAATGTATTTAAGACTAATAAATAAAATCGCAAAAGCTCAGGAAGACATAGAGCAACATACAGATCAAGTGATGGAGCAGACACATAGTAAATTATTCTTATAGCACAGAAAACATGAACAGATGTTATATAAATAAAACTTCTCTTAGTGAAGTTTGTGAAGGTCCAAATATTTTTTTCTGACTTGCACAGAAGTTATTGCATCAGTGCAGCGTTTTTTGCTTTTAATGCTTTTGTTTGTCGTTGAAACACTAAGGACTAACATTACATTTATTAAAACACCTTAAAAGCAGGTGATTTCCTGATGACAGAGTTGTTCCAAGTATTTTAAAAGCGACACAAAATAATTCGGCTGCAGCATTAATCTAGTTGATAACCAAGCCTGTTAGTCGTCCTTATTGCAGGATTATTCTATCTCAGTATGTTTTCAGCTCTTATTTGCCTCTGACGTGAATCAAAGATGTGTTTTAGGGATAGTCATTATTAATTTACAATAACAATAATCATAAAAAGCTCTTGGAATGAAAAAGTTGACAGTAAATGATTATGCTGGTGTACCTCAAGGCTCAGTTTTGGGTCCTTTACCTTTTTTTTCTTCTCTCTTTTGTTTTTACTAAGGTTGTATGTTGGATGACTTTTAAAGATTCATATGGGCTGTGGTCTGAATTTCTTAAAATTATGAAACACATTCATATATTTTAGTTTAAGAAGAGGCTCTAATGTTGTGCCGAGGCATTCAGTGATTTATTTATTTTATTATTTTTTGAACCATTAGAGGGCAGACATTCTCCCAAACAAACTCAAATAACTTATGTCTCTGAAAACCTCATGGATTATGTACGTTCAGCTTCCTTCCGCCGCCAAGCAGAGAGCCGACACAGCCCATTTAGAAACTCTGACGACTGGTGACACCTGTTTGTCATTATGAGTATTTTAATTCAGTGCTATTATCATAAGTATTGCTTTACAAACATTTAAATATTTCAGAACTGTGAATATTTTACTGTTAAGCGAGTGTAAAGGTGTGACGTATAAGTATTGCTTTTCTAAATTCATAAAATTTAGTGCGACGATATTTTGTCCACATATAAATGATTTAAAATCAGCCTGACTTAATCGTACAGAACAACATTAAAACTGTGTTATATGTATATATATTTATTTATTTATGTAATAATCCAAATTAAGTTTTGGATACATGTTACTGGGGTTGTCGAGCTTAATTCATGTAATGTTGTGTGTGTTACGGATCATGTCTGATGCTGTTTGGTGCTGTCTTGGTTTGTGTTGTGTGTTTTTTACAACGCTTCAAATGCACAAATGGCAAAACCTGAAATATATACACTCAGTTTTCCTCCACTAAAACAAACTATAACATCATATAATTTGTTTATTTCATAGTTTTGATTCTTACACATTCACACAGTAAATTTCTTGAAGTTGTGAATTTCTCATTTCACTCATGTCACTTTAAAAAAACGTACAAGCTTCCACTTGTGTCCTGTTGTGCGCTCACACGGTTCCCACTGTTGTTCACAGGCTAGAAGAAAACTACGAGATAGCCGAAGGTGTGTGCATCCCCCGAAGTGCCCTGTACATGCATTACCTTGACTTCAGTGAAAAGCATGACACTCAGCCTGTGAACGCAGCCAGCTTCGGAAAGGTGAGATTCAAACTTATAGTCATGAATATATTTTCACTAATGCTGCAGGGAAAAGTTGGAGGTTTTAACATTATTTAAACATGCTCTGTTTAAGGTTTAAAGTAATCAACAGATACTAAACCACAGTCGGGTGTTATAACAGACATAAAGGCAGTAATCTCATCCCTTCAATCAGCCGTGAGCATTAGTCTGACCATTTCATGCCTGAGCTGGTTTTGTGCTGCAGCTCTGGCTGCTGTGTTGAAGTTATATCAACTGCAGCTCAGTGTGAAGCAAAGCTCTGAACACATAATCTAGAGCCAAAGGAGATGTGCTTTCGTCTGTTCCCACAACCCCAAGAAGTTGCTCAGCCTTCCTACCCCCAGCCATCCCCTGTACCCTGGACTCCGGCCCCAACCCCCAACCCAGGACCACCCCCCCCCGCCCCCTCCGCAGCTCCTGTCGGAAGATATTGAAAAAGAGAAGGGGCCTGGATTAATGTGTAATTAAAGGAAATTTGGAAGGGTGAGATGTTGCGGAATGTTAGATCAGTGGCTGGAGCAGTGTGGGGTGTCCTTTAGGAAGGCTTCATTGATTCAGGACAAAACAACGAGAGAGGGCCCGGACTGCCTCCCTGTCTGCTCATTTATCAAGCGGGGCCTGACAGAAACTTCACAGCTTGGCCTCTTTTTTCATCCCACACAATGGAGAGCTACACTGTTTGCTAAAGTTTCTGCACCAGGAGCTGGACCGAGGAGCCAATCTCTTTGGACAAAAAAAAAAAGAGAGAGAGAGAGAGAGGAAGAAGGAGGGAGCGGAGATGAGAAAGAGGAGTGAGGATGTCTGGGTGGATAGATGAGAGTCGGTGGTTGATATAAAAAAAAGAGAGAAAGTAACACCTGTGGATGTCGTAAATGGATAGATGTCAATGCTTGTTTGGAGACAAAACTACTGCAGCATTTTCTGTTAAATAATCTATACTGCATTTACTCTCTCTAACTAAAGAAGTCTTATTTTTCTCCATGTCTTACCTCCTTTGCTTTTTATTTATTATGAATTACTGAAAAACTCTGATATGCCATGTATAAAATATACTAATATATATCATTGTGTATGTAAAACACATGGCTGACAGATTTTCTCTCCTTCACTTAACAGATCATAAGGCAACAGTTTCCAGCTCTGACCACCAGAAGGCTGGGCACGAGAGGGCAGTCTAAGTAAGACGTTTATAGTTTTATTCTCCTTTAAATCACTTATAAATAACATGTTTGAATGAATATTTATTAGAAAAACCACCAAAAAGTATAAAAAACAAAAGACTTGCATCCAACAGGATTATACAAAATAAACCTTTAACAGCAAATCACACAAAAATAGTAAGAAATGCTAAAGTTTTAGTTAAATTATTTCCCTCATGATCCTAAAATCCAGCGTTTAATACACGTAACTTCATATATAATCTTTTAGTAAAGATCTTTATCAAACTATATTTGAATATGTAATCCTTTTAACTGTTACTTAAATGGATATGTGTAGTTTTTTCTGTTCTATACAGGCGCCAGGTGTCATTATTCATCTGCTCCCCGTCTCTGCTCCTCAGGTACCACTACTACGGCATCGCAGTGAAGGAGACCTCCCAGTATTATGACGTGATGTACTCCAAAAAGGGAGCGGCGTGGGTGAACGAGACGGGCAAGAAAGAGGTCACGAAGCAGACAGTGGCGTATTCACCGCGCTCCAAACTGGGGACGCTCCTGCCAGAGTTTCCAAATGTCAAAGACCTAAATTTGCCTGCCAGCCTGCCAGAAGAGAGGGTAAACAGGAGTTTTAAAAGTCCATCCTTACAGCGCCTCCAATCACCCCCCTCCCCTCCCTTCCCTCCCTCTACAGTCTCACCATCTCTGCGCCCCCTCTGGCTCTTTTATCTGCCCCGGGACCTTCCCTGCGTTTAGAGAGGGACCTTGAGGATTTATATGCTGGCTCCTCACTAACTCTTAATCTTTTGGGGGAGATAATAAGATCTAGCAGTGGACAAAGGACAGGCACTAGCTGTCCGGCTTTTAAAGGGGGGCCATGATTTTAAATGGTTTGTGTTTTGCTGATCTCTAAAGCTCGTTTTATATTACACTGCTCCAGCCTGGACCTGTAACATGTATTTATTGGTTCACATGCTTTGTTGAAGATTTATTTTCTTGTTTTTGCACCACTTTTTTTCCCTCAAAGAGAAAAAAAGCTGTTAAGTTTGTGATGAAATTAGACTCTAGAATTTAACGCTCTGTTGTTGCCCGTAGGTGTCAACCTTCATCATGATGTACAGAACGCACTGTCAGAGGATACTGGACACTGTGATTCGAGCCAACTTTGACGAGGCAAGGTTTCCATTAGTCCGTGTAGACTCTGCCTCGACTGAATCAGTTCCCGTAAACTTATTCCTGTGATAATGATCTGCAGGTCCAAAGCTTCCTGCTGCACTTCTGGCAGGGCATGCCGCCCCACATGCTCCCTGTCCTCGGCTCACCCACAGTGGTGAACATCGTCGGAGTTTGTGACTCCATCCTCTATAAGGCCATTTCTGGGGTGCTGATGCCCACCGTCCTGCAAGCACTGCCTGATAGGTGAGCGTGTGTTCTCGACTCCACTCTTAATATTACTGTCGTTTTATTCAACCCTTTTCTTAATAACATGTTAATAATGGCTTAGAAAAGTTCTTATTAGTCACCCTAAAATATAAAAAGTTCTGAGTGCAAAACCTTAAAAGCATGAAAGTGAAATGTCTGGGCTGGATTTTTAAGCGCCCCTTCAAATAAATTATTTAAATGTGACGCTTATTTAGCCGTCATAAGTCCTCTGGCTCCGGCTTCAGCATAAAAATTCATTTTAGCATAGGATTTTTTAATTTTATTTAACCTTCATTTAACTGGGAAGATCCCGTCGAGATTAAGAACCTCTTTTTCCTGTCCTTTTCGAGTCCTGACCAAGATAAGCAGCATTAAATACACAACACGATTACAAAATGACTCAGTTAAAACACAGGCAAAAACATAAATGAATAAAATAAAGAAAAAAAAGATAAAATTTTACAAGCAGATTATAAAAAAAAACAAGTGCACAAGTGTGGAGTAAACTATTCTTGGTTTGGATTTAAAAGCTCAATGAAATTAGTTTCCAGTCATTTTGCAACATATTCCATACAAAGGATTGTATGGTTTCCATTACTGATCCCAGAGTTTGGATAACTTGTGTTAAAGCAGGAGAAGGGATAAGACGGTAGAACACGAGATCTTTGCGTTTCACCCGATACAGACAAAAAAATCACAGCCATTTTATTGTCAACAAATTCAACTCCATGACGCTCAGATGAGACGACGTTGCTGTTATTCTTCAGCCCATCACTGCAGAAAGCCCACCACAACAGTTTGATTGACACAGCAGATAACAGTTCCCAACGGAGAGACTCTTCCCGACCAACTTTCTGCCACAATAAATTTGTGGGCGGGAAAGTTTGTCTGGCTTTCAAACTATACAAGATCTGTGATAAATTACAGTACAAAGTGCAGAAGGATCATTTTTATGAAGATATTACACTTGAAAAACAGAATTAATTTGTTATTTGATGAAGCTTCAATAGAAAAACATTATTAATCTATTATCTGTCCTTCATACACACAGTTTGACTCAGGTTATCCGAAAATTCGCCAAACAGCTCGATGAGTGGCTCAAAATAGCACTTCACGACCTTCCTGAAAACCTGAGGAATATCAAATTTGAATGTGAGTGCAAAATACACCAACAAATACCTCTCAAAAACAAATGGATCCCGTGCTTTTGTTCACCTATATGTTTTTCTCCTGTTTTATTTCCAGTGTCGAGGAGATTTTCTCAGATTCTAAAGCGGCAAACGTCATTAAACCATCTGTGTCAGGTATCTGTCGTGGCCTGAATGTTTTTTTTAATAAAATCCATATGAAAGAACAAAGCCGATAAGGGATGCGGGGGTTCTTGGGTACGTCATATTGTTGATTTATCTGTCCCCAGGCGTCTCGGACAGTGATAAACAGTGCCGACATCACCTTTCAAATGTTGGAGGACTGGAGGAACGTGGACTTGAACAGCATCACCAAGCAGACACTTTACACCATGGAGGACTCACAGGAGGAGCACAGGCAGCTTATAATCCACTGTAAGTGCACACAGTTAAACTGATTCCACTCATCACATGCACAAATGACACTTAACGCCCACATAAACAACACGGCGAGGGTCGGCGGGGGGGCTTATCATTCCCACGACCAGCAGAGTCAAAGCATTAACGACGGAGACCAAAAGGTTAAACAAGTTCACTCTTCTCTGAAACACCCCGGGCGTCTTCGATTCACTGCAGCCTCGCTCCTCTGAATCAGTCCTGACAGGATCACAGGTCACGGGCACGTAGAACCTGATGCATGACGATCTTGTTTGCACCCAAAACTTAGAAAAATGTAAAACACTAAATGTGAGCTGTCCATCCTGTTATAGTGTATCAGGAGTTTGACCGTCTACTGGAGGAGCAGTCTCCAATCGAGGCTTACATCGAGTGGCTGGACTCGATGGTGGATCGCTGTGTCGTCAAGGTCAGACACCTCAAACTTCTTTCAGTTATTTGAAAAAAAAAAAAAAAAAGGGTTTCTTATCTGACTCAGCATTTATACAGGTACATTTTAAGATTATTTCCAGAAGTGGTTTGACCTAAATGTTTGCAGAGCAGAAGTCCGATAATCTTCCCCTTTTCTGCAAAGACACCTGCGGCTGAAAGCCACTCGCCTCTGCATGTCTTCCTCACACAGGGGCCACTTACGTTGCAATCCTCCCAGTTAATGATGTCTTCAAGCTTCCCATTTGCGTCCATTATGTGCCAGATATGGGCTTGTAAAATTTGGTCGCCCCGGCAACGTCCTGGACCGCCCAGACAATAGTTCAATAGGAAGGCGTGTCCCTGGGGGCAAATTAAATAGTTGACTTGTTGACATGTTTTTCGTTCCTGAGGGTTAAGCCCCAATACGCACCCAGGGGTTAATTCTACCCCGGCGTCCCCACCCTTCCCCCTCTTTTCTCATGGAAATGTTCTCTCTAGGTGGCAGGGAAGAGGCCCGGGTGCCTGAAGAAGGTGGCCCAACAGTTCCTGCTGATGTGGTCATGTTTTGGTACCAGAGTCATCCGGGATATGACCCTCCACAGCGCGCCCAGCTTTGGTGAGTTACTGATGCTTTGTCATCATTTCGGGATCTGATTTATTGCCACGTACGCTCAGCCGTGCAATGAATCTGTCTCTGTGTTTGGAGCAAAAAACACTGTAAGGAATAAAATAAAACGTTAATTTTTTTTAGGGATGCACTGAAAAATTTTCAGACGAAAACCGAAAATGCCATTTTCGGACTTCAAATTAATCGCAGAGACAACACGGCCGAAACACAATGTTGTGATGATGCGGCCGCAGCAATTCATCATTACGACATCCTGTTTCATGCGTGTTGTTTCGGCGATTAATGTTTAGCGGAAAATGGTCCAAAAGTGCGTTTTTGGTTTTTCAAACAAAAAATTTTGATGCATCCCTAATTTTTTTCACATTGAGTTTTGTCCCTAATCTTAAACTCTGCGAATATAATTATTTTTTTTATTGAAGAACTCATCAGTTCTGCTTATATCTGCTGCTACTGCTGCTCTAAGGTCATAATACTCATCACTGTAACACTATAACAGAAACTGGATCATAAAGATTACCCCTCCCCCCACTAAAAGACCCAGTTAAAAAAATGTCCTTCTTGATTTTCATGTCTGATATTTGGACTTTTGTGTCCCGCGTCACGTCTGACTTTCCACCAAATAAACATTTCAACATTCCTCTTCCTCTTCGAAATCCTAAGAGAGTTGGAACAAATAAAATGGCTGCTGCTTTAATAGCTTGCAGTAAGGGAAGAGCAGTAAAAAATAAAAGAAAAGAAAATGGCTTCTCTTTCCTCTCCTTGTGTCCTCTGGCCCTGTCTGTGAATATCAAAGACACAGCTGGTTGCAGTGTTTTGATAAAGCAGGTCTCTGTGCACAAACAGCTAATTAACAAAAGCCGCCCCTCCCCTCTCCCGACGTGTTTGCCTGTCTTTTCCATTTTATGACCGGTCAGTGTTACACCCCGCTCCCCCTGAATAGCCACAAGTGTTTATTATGCGCACGGTGGCGGCGGCGGCAGCAGCAGTGACCGGCACAAAGACACAATTGTGACACTCCCTCACACGCCACGGGCTCGTCTTCCGTGCGACCCCGGGGTCAGCTGACATATTTCTGGCACTGAGTCGGTACGCGGAAACGAGCGCTTCTTTTTAATATGGTCGGCCGTTCAGGATGTGATGTCGTCACGCTCCAGTCTTGACGCTCAACATCTTTTTATATCATGGGGGGAAGCATTTGTTTTTGTTTCTTCCACCGGCTGATGCTTCTGACTCAGTTAAATTCATATAAAACACAAATAATCTACGTTAGATCATAACACTTGTTTGTCCCGTTGCTTTGCAGGCTCCTTCCACCTGATTCATCTCATGTTTGATGATTATGTGCTTTACCTGCTGGAGTCCCTGCACTGCCAGGAGAGGGCCAACGACCTCATGAGGGCCATGAAGAGCGAGGGCAGCACAGGTGAGGCCGATACCTGGAGGTCCACATGAAGACTGAGCTGAAACAAACAAAAGCGAATTAAATGTTTACAAGTGATTTTTTAAGTAACTCTCCCAAAGATGTGTCTACTTCCAGCTCATCAGTTGTGAGGATTTGTTCATAGTCTTTGTTTTATGTGATGATGAACTGATGTGCGTCAGATTTATTAGTCAGATAACATAACTTAAAAGCTTAAAACATCACCTTTGGTTTTCAGAAATGAAGGTGATGTGTGTTTTTTGACATTTCTGGAAGTGTCCACTTAATCAGTAACGAAAAGAATAGCTCAAAATGCTGTGTTTGCTTTGTTAAATATCTTAATATCATGGTTTGTTGACCCAAACGATGTAATCACTGACCATAAAAGCCTCAGATGAGCCTTCCAGATGAAACTGGAAAGTGAAAATGCCATTAGAGGTGTCTCTTTATTAAGATGGTTTATATACTTTAAAAATATATGTAACTCCTGTTGCAAACATAAAAAGATAACCGGAAATGTTTTTCACTTTGGAATATTTCTGAATCAACCTTACATCTTCCTACGTCAGCTCTCTCTCATCATAACAGATAACAGAAGAGTAACTTTCCGTTTGTTTTGATTTGTTGTGACTGGCGTCCCTCGTGTATTAGATAATCCAATAACCTGTCGTCTCTTGACACCTTCAGCGGAGAGAGAGGAGGAATTCCCGTTGACAGAAACCACTCCCACCTCCCCATCTCCGGGATCCTACTCTCCCGCCCGGTCCGTCCACTCGGTGGGCGTCTCCTCGGCCAGCTCCCCCACAGCAGCTGTGTCCCCGGAGTACCCCGGAGTCGCCGCTGCTGCTGCCGCCACCACAGGTGAGACTGAACTCACCCGCAGTGAGTCAGTGAAACGCCTGAATGAGCAGAGTTTAACAGGCTTCACTGCACACAGTTCCTCTGCGCCAAAACACTTGTCTCTGTGTCTATATATGTGTCTACCAGGCGCTGTTCAGTCATATACCTGGTCCCTTACATACACAGTGACAACAGCAGGCGGCTCCACTCCAGAGGCCGAACAGCAGCTGTCCTGTATGAGGAGCAGCGCCCCTGTCCCGCCTCCATCTTCTGCCCACAGGCTGCCAGTCTACACCCACAGAGAGGAGCATGGGTAAATCATCACTGTTCAATTCCAGAGTATTTTTGTAATCATTTAAATGTGATTAATAGTATTTAATTCATCTTCATTTCTTAACTTCATTCTAGGTACACTGGTAGCTACAACTATGGCAGTTACGCCGGCCAGCATCCTCACTCCATCCAGAGCCAGTACCCGAGTCTGGCCCATGAGCCGGCGATCCCAGCCCCCCTTCACTACTCCGCCTACCACCGCTCATCTGCACAGGTCAGCCACCCAGGACGTCAGTAGTGCTTAAATAGAAATTAGTTCAAATTAAAAATCAGTTAAAATAACTTTTTTGATTTAATTAGTGTAACAGATGTTAAATATTTAATTAAATATATTAAATGTGTATCATATAAGTATATAAGTTGAACATATACATTTTTATTTTTAGATACATTCCTCTTTTTATTACTATTTATATAAATCACTTTGTCACAGTCATTTCATGAGGAGAGGTAAAACATGCGGATGACTTTGTTCAATGTTCTCTGACGATAAAAGAAAAACAAACTTAGAAGAACATCCAGAAATGATGCTGAACACAGAGTTCAAACTGTGATCTCAGCTGTGGCAGATGAGGAGAAAGGACAGCCCTAATATTCATTCAGAGATCACAGTCTTCTGAAAGTCCTCAAAGGTCTAGCACAGAAACATTATCAGTAGATGTTGTTGGAAAAGTAACTAGTAAAAATATATGTCAAACACATTAAAAAAACAAAAAAAAGGAGCTGTAGTTCTTATCGAAAATGTTGAAGCTGAAGAAACACTTGAATGAATGTAAAATTAGATCTTAATTTTATTTAATCTGTGTAGAGGGATGAAACTCAGTGTCACACAGTGCTGTTGATGGGATGTTTGCAATAGTAGTGTAGTGTACATGTAGTGTAGTAGTGTGTGTTTACATCAGCACTGTTTCAGCCGTTACACTGTGAGAAACAGTATGGGATGTGACTAAATGAACATTTCATATCAAATAATGTGCTCTGCTATGTTAAGATGCTCTGCAGCTGTGGCATGAGAATATGCTCAGACTGTCCACGTGTGAACTGTCCCGTCAAAGGATTTAAACGTGAGAAAAGAAGGTTCGCTGTGATGACATGGAGTCCCTGATGTTGCTGCTCATGTAGCGAGTGGTGTGAGTTTACTCTTTTGGTGGTAATTTCCTGTCAAGGGTCCTCCAGCCTCCGCTGCCTTTATAGTGGGAGGAGATCAGCTGGGCCTCAACGCTCGCAGTGTTTCTAAAAGTCCCTGAATCACCCTCTCCACACAGCGGAAGCAGACAGTGAAAGGTGGCCCGGCCGGGGCCAAGAGGGGCCCTGCTCTGTTACTCCTCTTTCCAGCTCTCAATAGTCTCTTCATCTGTTTGAGCCAGTAGCCACGGAGCAGGGCAAGGGGGCGTTTATTAAAATATTGTTATTCAATGGTCTCTTTTCTGCTTGTGAACAAGAGGCAGCTGAGCCGTCTGTTCTGCACTGACTGTCTTTTTCCATGCCGTGATTTCTCATAATGGGATCGACTGTCGTGTTTATATTTAGTGAGAAAAGGGAAAAAGCTCCTACTTCCACTTTTTTTTTTTTAGACTCGTCTCAGCTTAAATCGGGCACAATGCCTGCACTTTGTCAGTGCGAGAGGTTGAACAGAGAGCCGAAAAACTTTGTCCGACTCCCATCTGTTCAAAATATTTTTGTCCGTGCTGTTTGTGGTCAGTCACCACAGGCAACAAAAATAACACAGGAAAAGCACTTTCTTCATGAAAACCCTAATTTTCTTAAGTGGCTTAATTTTCTATTTTGACCGCAACTTGTGAAGCAATTTCCTCTGACAGGAAATTACAGTTGGCAGGGTCAGTTCGCACCCAATGCTCCACGTTTAATACGGCGCTGAATACGATATCAGCAGAGCCGTAGGCACCTTTAAGGAACGCTGAGGTTATGTCATCTACAAAGGAGAGTTTGAGGATTTGTACCAATATTACTGTTTATTCTTGGCAGTGAAGAGAGTTTCTTAAAGGAATAGTTTGCAGGTTTTATTTGTCAATGCATCCCGCGCTATCGTTCATCTCCGTTTGAGGCTACAGCAGCGGGTTAGCTTAGCATAAAGACTTGACACAGGCCTGGCTGCATCCAGAAATAACTAAACCTGTGTTTTATATCCCATTTTAAACATATTAAAACTCAAAATCATTTATTAAATAAAGACTGACTTGTTGTTTCCCCCTCTTGCAAGTCTTTATGATAAGGGAAGCTATCTGGTGCGGTACCGTTCTTCTCATTTAACTCTGTAAGGGAGAACATGAACAAGCCTATTACGCTTGTATTCCTTATATTAAGTGAATACAAATTTACAACAATTAATGATAAAAAAATGTGTGTATTTGGGAAAGTATTTAAATTATCTTTATTGAAAATAAATATGCTTGTCAGAAATTTGTAATTTTTTCTTTTTTATTCTTCCTCTAGACTTTCTTGACATACATAGAGAAATTTTTGACGGTGTAAGTCCATTTTAAGACTGATGTATTATTGCACATCTGCAAACTGGAGACGTATATATGTTTAGAACAGATCAGTTGCAAGTAAAAAAGCTACGACCACAACTTAAATTCTGAAAAACTTGTTTTGCAGCTATAACACATATTCATTTGTATTGAATCAGATTGGGTGGGCAATTTGCAAAACACCCTGGTGTTGCCACATAATTCAAAATGTTTAAGTAAAAACATTTTTCAGTAACTATGCTCTCAAAAGTCTTGTTTGGTCTCTTCATCTCTGCATGTATCCAAAAGAAAACAGCTGCAGCTCTGGTCTGTGTTTCTCCCAGTATCTCTGATCTCTCTGCATTGCATTAACTTCTCTCCTCCTTTTTTTCTGCTCCACAGTACCAACTCAATGGCCAGATGTCTCGAATGGAGCCTTGCTTGATGGGCAGCACTCCTCGGTTGCACCCCACACCTGTCGCCCCCCGGTGGCCAGATGTGTCCCCTGCTAACAGCTGTTACACCAGCCCACCTATGCATTCATCCCGCTATGCCACCTCCGGGGACATGTACTCTCCCCTGGGGCCGCGCAGAAACTCTGAGTACGAACACTCGCAGCATTTTCCCGGCTTTGCCTACATCAACGGAGAGGCCACCACGGGCTGGGCCAAATAGCCTTTATACAATGCTTTGGACATCCGTGTACAAGCTCCAGGCCTGCCAAGCCAGGAGGATGCAAAGTCTCTGAACACTTCCAATCAAGTGCATCAAAAACGGAGGAGCAGAGAGTAAAAAGTACCAATGTAAGGTAATAGGAATCATGGTATGGACGTTTTGACAATTTGACTCATCACACCAATCGCTCTGATGATTGTGGTGTAATTTGTGCGGAGGTTTATTAAAAATTTCTTCAGCAATTGATGGAAGAAAAAGTATTAAATCATATAGATTGTCAAAAAAAAATTGCAGCAAAATCATTTGGAGAGTGCAATGCTGCTGCCAAGCTGTGCCTTTGTTTTAAGGAATGTATACACCTCTGCCAGAGTTTCTGTCAGTCTCACAAGTCAGCGCACGGATCAGCCCACCAGCAGACAGTCAGTAATGTCGGTGGCTGATGGCTCCGTGCGCTGCGAGCTGTTACTGACTCCAGTACAATCTCAGTGACACCACTGTCTCCTCTTGTTGCTCAGCACTGTGCAGCGTCCTGCCGTGAGCTCTTTGCAGCAGATTCGTCTGGGACGATGATGAACTGTCCTGCCTTAACCTTCACCTGGGACACCGGTTACATTCAGTGGCACATAGCCAAAACATCACAGGCGACAGACTCGCGACCTCGATCGTCGTGTTAAAGTGTTTCTATCTGTTTTTTTTTTTGTTTTTTTTTTAAATGATTGAACGCTGTGACTCAAAAACATCGAACGTATCCTGTCGCAAGCTTTTCTGCTGTTTTTCTGTGACTATATATATACATATATATACATATATATGTATATATATATTTATATATAGTATGTATTTTCTGTAACTTTGTAACATGGTGTATTCTTTCATTTCTATGTTACAATTGGTACTCTGTTCTCTGTTTTGTATGGTTAGTAAAGGACGCATTAACCTAGGGTTGTGTGTTTTATAATGCACTCAAAGCTACTGAGGACCTATTACCCTATGGGTATTTATAAAAAAAGGGAAAATATCAAAGTGTACAGTAACATGAAGTCTAGTCACTTTTGTGTAAATAAAAGCACTGGAAACCATCTGTGGAGAGTGTTAAACTGTCACAGCTGATGTGTATGTGGGATATATGTGGCCACATAAACAATTTCACAATTTAAAACACTGAATCATTCTTGTCAAATGTCTTCTTTTTTACTCTCTTTCAACTTTCTTTATTCTTTCTCCAGACAAACAGTCTCTAAATGTCCTAACATTAACACAAATATAAATATTTAGCAAATATGTATTAGCTTTCTCTCAAATTACATAATTTTTCAACATTTCCTGAAGCTGCCTGGTCAGATTTTTTCCTTCTTTGGGAGTCATGACGCAGTGGGGGTTGGGTCCGAAGCAGAAGGGCCACACTGCAGAAAGAATTACATTTCTAAGGGGAGAATGTCCTGCTGTGCTGGGGTCATTGCACCTCAGTCCCGTGACCTTTGACCTCTGACCCCTTTCAAGGTTTGTATTTATTACCGTGTCGATCCTCTGAGTTACATCCCAGAAATCCTGAGCAATTTACAGCTGAGACTTTGAATGCAGAAATCTTGTTAAAGCAAAAAAATAAATAAATAAAAAATCCCTTCACTGCGATTTAATCAAGAGACCTCTGAGTGTCAATATCAATATCCGCTGAAGATTTCAGAAGAAGATGTGTGATCTGGTCGTCTGTGAGATATGCGCTGTCAGAACTTTCATCTTTGATATGATCTAAATACAGAGGGTTATAGCATGCATCTTTATTTTTTAGTTATATACTTATCCAAGGGCTTTGAAATGTAAAATAACATTTTAGACATATTATAGTCATCAGACTCATCGTATTTGTACATCAGTGCATTATTAAAAACCACATCACAGAACACGTAATAAATTCACATGCAGGTGTTCAGTTTCATTAATAAAAGGGTAAAGAGTAGTAGTAATAATAATGAATAAAGACTTCTAAATAAACAGATTGAAAGAGACAAGAGCCAACTTGCAGAAGACACTGGTTCACCCGGAACAACCAACCACGCAGCAGTTAGTCACAGAGGTTTACTTCCTCTGCAGAGTCACTTCATCAGGTTTGATGACTTTATTCATCTGACTGATATGTGCTGCAAAATGTTGTTGTTGTTTTTAAATCTGTACAAAGACATTTTAGAAAATAAACATGCAAAATCTTCTACATATTCTGCAATGTTTAGTGGTTATATAGGTATGCTTTCTCCTCTGGCTCATTCAAATTAATTAAATGAATTAAAGTCAGTTTTTAAGCATTAATAGCTGACATAAATCAGCCCTAACACTTAATAATTACAGATCGCTGACTCTTCATAGGTTTGCTTCCTCTTCAGATCCTTCAATCATTATTATAAAAAGTAATTATTCCATTAATGAGCTGCTTTGGATCTTTGCGAAATATATGTTTTTGTTATCAAAATCTAAATGTTTAATATAGCTGACGTGTGTGCTTTCTGACTCTTGTATTTATGTGAATATCTCAGTGGCTAAACTCCTAATCTGCTGATCCCTGCTGGGATGGAGACAGTCAGGGGAGTGTCCCTGTTGACAGCCGCAGACTTGACTGATACACCGAGTTAGCCTGTCAGCTAGCAGGCTAGCTAGCTGCTCAACATCCACTGGTAACGTCAAAACTAGGCTAACTATCCGTGTTCCTCCGCTAGCCGCCATGGATTTGAATACCGTCTTGCCTCAGCTTGAAACTGACGGAGAAGATGAAATTGAGAAGCTGTTGGGGCAGTATAATCGAGAGGTGAGTCGTGGTTTAGTTGGTTTTTCTTCAACCAAAACAAACGGAGGCGCTAACGTTAGCTAACTAGCTAGTTAGCTAGAGGGCTAGCCGCGAGTTAGCTACAGAGCTAAATAGTCAACAAAGCTAAGATGTTGACACTGTCTAGTGGTATTTAATGGGGCGTCTATGCACCTCGGAGCTATAATGATGAATGATGAATGAATGAATGAATGAATGAATGAAGCAAACTGGACCATGATACGTAGAGCTGATAATGCTAACGCTGCCTGCTCACCGAGCACCATGATTATACAACACTATTAGCGACTTGATTAGTTTCTTCCAGGTCTTTCTGATCATTACATCCGCTTCTGAGGTCTTTGTGGTTTATATATGGTAGTGAATGTTAATACGTGAGTCAGACCGAGTTGCTGGATGTCAACAATGAGCATCTTCTGTCTTGCAGAACATTCACACCTTCACCTTTGACCAAAAAGAAGAAACCCTGCGGCGTGTAAGTATCTGTTAACTCTAGCAGGTCGTTATTAGAGGATGAAAATGGAGTCTTGCTTTATAATTACACGGTGTTTATTATTTTTTTAATCATTTCAGAAGCTGTGTCAGAGTGTCTTGATAGTGCTCGGGAGGCAGGTTCAGCCCAGCTGTCAGAAGACATGTCTGGAGACCCTCCGCATCCTGTCCAGAGACAAGCGCGTCCTCGCACCTGTGGCCACCAGGGAGGGCATGCTGATCCTGGGAGGGATGGCGAGGCTGAACGCTGGAGAGGAGGCAGGAGACAACCAGGATAGCTCCCAGGAACAAACACAGTCTGAGGAGGAGGAGAGGGTGGTGGTGGAGGCCTTGAAGTGCCTGTGTAACGTGGTGTACAACAGCCCTGCAGCTCAGCAGGCCAGTGTAGATGTTCAGCTGATTCATGGCCTGTGTGCCAACCTGCGCACCGCCCGCACCTGGCACCACGAGGTGGGCCTCTTCACACTGCGCCTTCTCTTCCTGCTGTCCGCCCTCCGACCTGACGTGAGAGGGGTTTTGAGGAGAGAGAAGAACGCGGTGAAGCTACTGACAGAGGTGCTGGAGCACACGCTGGATGTGAGCTGGGTCGGCCCCTATGAAACCGCCCGTCCAGATCCTCAGGGCGTGCCTTTGCCTGCGGAGGAGAATGAGCGAGCGATGGAAGCGCTCAAAGCCTTGTTCAACCTAACGCTGTCTCCAGCTGGTGGTGAAGTGAGTACGCTGTGGTTATGTGACGTGGCTCATTGTTATGAGGAGATATGGAGTGTTAAGAGCAGGTCAGCAGGTTTGCATCACACCACATGTGGTTTAGGCCGTCATGCATTAATCATACATCTGACTACAAGCCTGTTAATTATATCACAAGGCCTGACACAAGACTCTCTATCGAATTTGCTGCTGAGACTTAAGCACATTGACATGACACAATTAGAAACTGATTACACATCATAAAGTCACGTTTAAGTTCAGTTAAATCTAATAATCTGAGTCTGAACACTGTCTAGAAAGAGAATCTCATCTTTTATTCTGCTAAAAGTTGTACATTAGTTTGTAACTGCGGATGATTTTGGAAATTCACTGTCAACCTTGCTTACGACATTTTGAGCAATTTGCACTGGGAGGACACACGTCTCCGAAAGGAAGCATCTAACACAGTGTAAGTCCTAATGACGTTTAGGCTCATATTCACGTCAGAGTGTCCCCGCTTCTGTAGCCCTTTAGTCGAGCTTCAGTGCCTCATTAAAATTTAAGGATCCCGCTTTTGGGGTTAGGTCTTTGCCTCCAGCCTCCCGTCCTCGCTTAAGTTATAGTTGTTATCTGTATTGGTCTGTTCAACAAAAATGTCTGTTTGGAGTCAGCGTCTCCGCTTGTTTCCGTAGGACGACGACCACCAGTACAGAGTCATCGCAGCCATCCTGCGTCACCTGTTGATGCTGAAGACTGAGACGGAGGAGAAAACGGAGGAAGCACACAGGTGGGAATCTCCTCCTCACTGCTAACTCATACTGTACATCTGTCTCTTTTTTTTTTAATAAATTACATTTTGCATTCGAGAAAGTTCGTTTGTAGAAATCAAAGTCTTTAATGATCCGTGAAACAAATCACACACAAAAACCCTGAAATAGCTTAGTCCCACAATGCTATAGTAGCTCACAGTGTGTGAATGTAATTTGAAACCAATTTGCATGGACAAACGCACAGGCAAAGTGCACCCGCCACTCTGGAGATTAACTAGATCTACAGGAAAATAACCTGCCACGCTTTTCCTGGAAACACCCTCTTCCACAAGAAGTGAGTGTTTCTGGCTGATGTGTTGTGGGAAACACTCCAGGTTTGGGTGTTGGCTTGTTCGACGTGATCTCAGCTGTCGTGCTCCGGCGGCGGGATCTTCTTCATATGGTAATTTAATGCGGGAATGCCAAGAATGTGAAGCCGCAGCCTGAAATTTAAACAGTGTCATATAAAAGTGACTGATGATCCTCTTGACCTGTCAGACTGGTGGCTGAACGGTCATGGGAGTTTGACCCAATGACCAACATAATTGGATGTTTGAATGCGTGTTTTTGGGACAGAGCAAGGCTGGATAGAAAAGAGGCACATCAAGGAGAAAAGTTTAAGTCATTAGATGTTTCCAAACTGGAGAATTTTAACCTTCACAGCCTCACAATGCAAGCACACCCCTCACACTCATTTATAACATTAGACTTTCCAGTACAGACTTTCCACTGTGTTATTTAGAGGTCAGTACATATGAAAAGCAATGCACTTATTTAGGGAAGGCCTGCCCATGAGAGAGGGATAGAGATCCAAGAGAGGAGCTAACCTGGTTCACTTTGCTGAACAAGTAAATGCTGGCTTTAGCCGAAAGGTGTCAGAAGTGCAAAGTGCATCGCAGTTTGTTTTGCATGGAGCTATAGTGACGCAGATCAGTCAGGGTGTCCATGCCGACTGCTGCATCACAACTGAACCACGGAGCAATGGTAGAAGGTGACCTGGTGTGATGAAAAGGAATACCCTCTTGCCGTTGTCATAGGTGGTGGTACGTATCAAAGTAACATCCACATAAATGCCAGGCCCCAGATTTCCCAGAAGGATGTGACATCATAATGAGATCAGTGGTTGGTGGTTTTAATGTTGTGGCTGATTGGTGTATCTTGATGAACTGAGATGGTCGTGATGACTCCCAGGATTAGATTTGTCCTCACGATTAGTGATAGCTCGGCTAGAAGCTTAGGTTGTCTTTGTGTATCTGTCAGAAGCCGTGTTAATGTTTTAAGCTATTTTACAATTAATCATCTTCTTACTTATTAAACTTCTTTTATTTTTTTCTTAGACTTTGACCTCTTTAACCCGTCCGTCGCTTTAGTAGCTCCATCTCATCTACTGAAGATTTTATCCCTGTCGTGAAAGATTTCCATAATTAAAGTAAAGCTACATGTTTTTATCTCCAGCCATGCTGTCAACCTGCTTAACAACCTGCCTGTGTCCTGCCTGGACGTGTTAATTGACCTGCCCGTCCAGGGAGGACAGGAAAAATATGGCGGGAAAAACATGGATGTGGTCCAGGTGTTGCTAGACTTCATGGAGAAGAGAATTGACAAGGTAAAGCCGCTCATCTTAAGACGCTTTTGAGATTATATTAGTGCAACTACAGAACTTAGCATCAGCTATTTAAACTTACAATGCAGGTCATAGTTCAGGTGCCTGACCTGTTAGTTTTGCTTACTGCATATAATTAAGTCCCTTATCTACCATCCTGTCTTTAACTCATTATCCTTTATATTATATATATATATCTGTGAGTGTGTTACCGTCTGATCAGACCGTGAAGTGTCTTTGGGCTTTGTCACTCCAAGCAGGGCTCCAACTACAAAGAGGGTCTGACTCCGGTGCTCAGCCTTTTGACCGGAGGGTCCAGACAACACAGGGAGATCCGCAGATACATCAAAGCTCAGGTAAAACAACTGCTGCTCTAAGATTAAAGGCGGTTGGGATAAAATATCCCCCATTTTTGCAAGATTATTTTTAATTTTTAAGTATTGAAAACGTTTTTGTTTTGTTTGTTTGTTTTTTTCAGGTACTTCCTCCGTTAAAAGACGTGAAGATCAGGCCAGAGGTTGGCACCACCATCAGAAACAAGCTGGTCCGCCTTATGACACACGTAGACATGGGAGTGAAGCAGACAGCTGCAGAGTTTCTCTTCGTTCTCTGCAAAGAAAGCGGTAAATGGAGATGATGTGAAAAATGTGACTTTTCTTTGTGCTATTTATCTCATACGTCAACATGTGAATGTGAAATCACACCCTTATATATTTGTGGTATCTTCTTGTAGTGGACAACCTGTTGAAGTACACAGGATATGGAAACGCCGCGGGACTCCTGGTGGCTCGAGGGCTTCTCGCAGGAGGCAGAGGAGAGACCGAGTACTCAGAAGACGAAGACTCGGACACAGAGGAATACAAAAATGCCAAACCATTGTGAGTACTCGGCACAAGCATTGGACTCGAGCAGCAACAGTGACCTGTGTGCATCAATATCTGCTTCTTTTTTATTTTTTCCAGCATCAACCCCATCACCGGTCACGTGGAGGAGCCGATGCCAAACCCTATTGAAGAGATGACGGAGGAGCAGAAGGAGTATGAAGCGGAGAAACTGGTCAATATGTTTGACAAGCTGTCAAGGTAAATCACCAAACTAGGAGATGGAAGAACTCTTCTAGGGCCTACGGGATATTTTAGGAGTAGAAAATGCTCAGAAATTTGTAATCTGATCATAAATTGTGATCATGAACCAAAAAAAAACAGCACAGTGTATTTAAATATATGACAGGATCGTGAAATACAAGTCTGAAGGTTTTAACAGCTGAGAATCGCTCCACTTCGAAGTTGAGCTAATCTCAGACGTTTGATGCGTTACATTAGATTGATATACGATGCAATCACCAAACATTCGCCATGAAGAAACAGTCACGACTTTGGTTCCCATCCCAAATTAACCGTGCAGATAGCGGGCTTGGAGCGTGGAGTGACCCCTGATGAAGCTATGATGCCATTAACGAGATTTTACACCCATCGTTATCGTGACGTTCTGCTCGTTTCACTGAAACATTTGAGGTGGGAAATATACAAAAGCGTTACCCAGGCAACCGGAGACGGGACCGAGCACTAGTGACCAGATGTTAGACCAATACTTAGACATCGCTTAGACACATTTTTTTCAGCCGTCATCGCTTCCTATGTGTACTGTGCGTGTCTTTATGGTTTCAGCACTGCAGGACTTTGCAGAAGACGTCAGAGACAAGTTGTATCCAGTAGTTCTTTTATGCAGAACTGTCTGAAAATAGAAAATTCAGTAGAAAACAAAACACGCACAGAAAATTCCACTGAACTCTCTAGTGACTAATGAAATGTAACTTTTTGTAAGATGATTACCTTTCTGTTTGAACAACAGTTCCACCACCAGCTCATGTTATTCATATTATTTACAGTTCCCTCAGAAAAGGGTGCTGCTGTATTTATGTTGACCTTTACTTAGTGAGCAGAGTCTTGCGTTCGTCGCACAAACACTGAGCTCGCTCCCTGCCAACCGATTCATCATAGGAAGAATCTCTAGCCGTTAGATGCGGCTTCAATTAGGGCCCGGGCTTCCAGCGCGCCTCCGCATTCAGCTGGAGTAAATGGGAGCTGCCGGCACGCCGTCGCAGCATCATTACCGCCGCCCCGTTAATTATCACCTAATTGGCGCACACAGTCGACTTGTCGGTCCTGGTTCCTTTATGTGCCGCATTCAGGTTTTTAATAACACATGTCCTGACTTTATTCTCCCTTGTATTTGAGGAGCCAATCACTGGCCAGACAAGGGGTGGACTGAGACAGAGGCGCAACTAGACAAAGCAATTTGGGTGGAACGTAGATGAAGAGGAAGAGACACACGGGGTGAATAAATGTGCGGACGCAAGAAAGCCGACCTCGTCATTGTCGAGCCGAAGAGGGCATCGAGCCGTAATGAGGCACGTGCGCCCAGAAGAGGAAGGAACCTTTCCAGGGCTGCCTGCTCTTTCTTCTCTTCCTCAGTAAAGGGGATGCGGCGATGACAGAGAGGTGCTTCCTCCTTACCGGCTCTAAGGAGATCGGTCAGAGCTCTACAAGAATGTGCTCCTCTAACTGCTTAACTGGTCCTCCAATTAGCACATACTCTGCTCCCCCACCCTCTTACACCTGCCAGATGCCCGGCCCTCTGTAGCCGCTGAGGGGAGAGAGAGGTTTCTTCTCTGCTCTAATTGGCAGAGATGATGTTACATGTTTTTGTTTGTTTTGTTCTGCAGGTCCTTATTGTGCCTGTTGACTTTGACCAGTGATATGAGACTGACAAGATTTCACATCAATGCCAGAACACTTTTATTTTTATTTTTTTTTTGGGGGGGGGGGCTTTTTCCCTCAGTTGGAGTTTCCCCCGCAATAAATTTAATTTAATTCCAGGAATTAGTTGGAGTTAAACGGCCATTTAAATTTGAGTCTGTCAAATGAATGCAAATCGGTCGGTTTTATATCCTAGATGGATAATTCTCTGATGAATCATCTTGGAGGCAGTGGTGACACACGGTGCAGGTATAATTGGATTAGGGTGAAGGGGCAGTCGTGGCTTTGAGGAGATTAGTCGGAGCGCTGATCCCGTAATTAAACTGCCACGGGGAAGGAGGGGAGGAGAGCTGAGAGGCAGAGAGGATGGCCAGACAGGGGCGAGTGTCCGTGAATCGGGGGGGGATGGGGGTTGTTGAGTGAGGGTCCTTGAGGTGTGTGTGTGTGTGTGTAAGAGAGTAATCACGTACAAAGCCCTCTTTAACACCGTCCACAGCTCCGAAGGGTCCTGAGCACAGTTTTGTCTCCATATTTTGTGGAACACAGTCATTCAGATGTTTGCAGCTTTCCTGTCTGACGTCCTCGTCTCTGTGCCCGCAGGCAGAACGTGATCCGGCCCATGGGCGTCAGGCCCGACGGGACGTTAGCACCTCTGGAGGAAACGCTCCGCGATGCGCCTGTGGACGACTCGGGCTCAGACTCGGACTAGGGCGCTGCCGACTAGGCCACGTTTTCCAGACTGAGCCCACATCGAGAGCTGTGTCCTATTTCAAGGCCTGGATACTTTGATGGATTCACAAAGGTGGGTTGTGGAGCTGGGCTGAATCTGCGCCTCCATCCTGGTAGAGACTAGTCTGCTGCAGAGTGTAGAGCTGTCTCCAAAAAAAAAACTTCAGGCGCTGGATCAGAAACTGAACACACAAGTTAAACAAAATGCTGCATTCACAGCTCCCTATAAATTATTGCTTTTTTATTTTGTTTGACTTAAAAGCTTGTTTGTGTTTGTTTATTTTAAGGCTAGAGTATCACCAGGAAGTTAACATACGACTTCTATTTATGTCATGACACCGTTCAGGGTAATTGATAATGCACTTTGATGTCAGTCAAGTGCTACTGACCGAATGAATCAGTATAAAGTCTGACAAATACAACATGATAAATTTATAACCTGCCACGCGAGTCGACTAGGACGTAAAAGTGCCATTAAAAATTCAACCGGTGTGCAGTGGATTGTGGGATATGGAGGGCTGCTAAGAATTTACAGTGGTTTAAGAAAAGAAGTCTTACTTTCTTAGCCTCATTCAGGCCGTTTTTTTTGTTTTGTTTTTTAATTGTTGGACTATTTTCAGTCAAAATTAAAGCTCTGATGATCCAGTCCTGAAGTGGGACACAGCTGAGCATTTCACAGGAGACTATAGAGGCCTGGTGGCGGTTGTAAGCCTTTCTCCAGAGCGGATGCGGACTGATGCGTAGCAGGAAGACTCTAAAGAGGCATTGCAATGCACTGGAGGCCTTCATGGTTGCTGTTGCACCCTTTATTTTACCGTTGGCTGAGCTGAGAAGATAGGATAATATAATGTTTTGCTGGATCACGTGTTCCTCACCGGAAACACTGTCGTCCTGGTTTGTTTAAAGTATATCTGAGTCTGAATAATCATTCCTTCACCTGTGGTTTTTTCCTTCATATTGTTCACGGTTTCTTCTCTGTATCGCTAGATCACGTGCACATTATACGCACAAATTTAAACATGAAAATCATAGCAAACAGCAAAGCTTCGCCTTGGTTAAAAATCATGGGGCCTGTCCAGACTAGAACACAGGAGTGATGTTTAATTAGAAAGTCAGACCGTGCCTGAGCACTGTTTAGATTTGGTTGTGTAATTATCATGAACCCTGCACACCAGTTAGTCGCCAAGGAAATTTTCTGAATTCAGGGCATGTTGGCTTGTTCACTTTATGGTGTTTTTCATTAAAAAAGTAAGACTCTAAATGGAGAGATGCAGCGCTTTCCTGTGGTGGATGATAGTAAACTGATTGTTTCCGCCTGTTGTGGACTCTTAATGTGTAAAGCCTCCAATGATTGTTTTGTAATCAACTTTACTTTTGCCAAATCTGCATGACGTCGAATCAAGAAATGTGATTTTTTTCTTTTTTCTTTTTCTAGATTGAAAATGTTGATTTTATATAAATCCACGTGTGTGTGGTGTGTGTATATAAACTCTCTTTGTGTTGGTGCAGTTTAATTTAATGTAAGAGCCGCCAGTTCAGACACATCTGGCTCCAACTCAAATCCTGCTCTGGGTGTAAAGATTAAAAATTAAGAGCACACTTTTCACTACTACTTCCTGCTCACATGAAATAATAAGTACAGCTTTACATGAGCACAAAAGACCTGAGTGAACATTTTGAATTGCTTACCTCAATTGCTTTGTTTTAGAGAAATAAAAAGATATACAAAGAAAAAGCACCAGATTCATCGCTCATTGTCAGATAAATAAGTCTGGTGCACAAAATCTTCATACGTGAAACAATTCATTGGCCGTTTGACGTTTCTAATCTCTCCGTTTTGTCGTCAGCCGGTTCACATACATGTCTTTTTTGCTGTTCTGTAAATGCATTCATTCACAAATATGGTGACATACAATCACATACGTTAAATCATTTTGTTCTTTTCCCCTCCTTCTTATACTGTAAATGGCTCCATACTTGTTTTAAATAAATAGGTTTCCACTGAAAAGTTAATAAGAATCATTGTCTTCTTTGGACGTCTCGTACGTAATCATAAAATACAGGAGCATTTCAAATTATGTAATACTTTTTATTAAATATGTATATAATACAGTCATATAAAACAAGTTTATTAATTAGCCTCAATATAAAACATGCTAGGAAACATTTACAGAGCATTTTCTAGTGTTTGGACTATGTTTTGTGAACTTGATTAACTTTTTAATTTGTACATATGAACACAGCATAGACATCCTACCTGCTAACTCTCAGAGGAAGAGGTGAGACTCAACAAAAACAAAAGAGATTATACGTGTGCACAATTTACAGAACGGTCTTAGTGTGGAGAGACAAAACCATCTCTTAACTTTTCCAGTGTTTCCACGTTTTAAAATCTGCAGCATCAGTTGCTCGGGCTGGACGATGCAGAGCTTTTGCTGTCTGTCTCCGAGTCGGTCTCATCGCTGCCACTGCTGGCTCCTCTCTGAACTCCTGGTTTGGACCTGGATGTCTCCGTCCTGCCTCGAGGCTCTGATGTCTCTCTGCTCTGTGACGGAGGGGCGCTTACCATTGTAGGGACGCTCTGCAGACAGGATGTTTTTGCATGTTTTAAAATAGAGCCCACTGCTATTTTCAACACTAATTTCACGTCTAATGAATGCCCTACAAAGAGCTTTGTAATTGTCTTTCAACTTGGAGCCTACCAGTGTTTCCTGACTCCTCATCAGCTCTTCGATCTCAAGGCTCCAGCCGAGCATTTCAGCAAACCTCCGGACTGTGTCCTCCAGGTCACCCAGCTCCAGGTGGTCTCCTCTCCGCAGCGGGACCTTCTCGAAGGGCCCCACAGCGTGACGGTTGAGGAGCAGACGAGGCACGGTGGAGCGCACTGTATTCACCAGGCTGGCGAATGGCTCAATCTGAAACCATAAACTTGTGAGCTCAACATGACAGGCTACTGAAATGTTTTTTATTTTATTTATTTATTCATTCAGTATTTAAATGTTTGGCGTTTACCTGCAAAGACGTTCCCATAATGATCAACAGGTCAGCTTTTGGGAAGTCTTTAGTGTGGAGGAAATATTTCTGAGGGAGGTCTTCTCCAAAAAACACAACATCAGGTTTGACTGTTGCAGAGCAGAATGTGCATGTGGGGACGTTGCCGTTCATTATGGCAAACTGTGGAATAAATAAATGCAGAAAACATTAGAGTGGCGTCAAATACAGCGAATTAGTCCAGGATGTCTGACTAGCTTCGGGTGTCGTACCTTAGCCTCCTCAGCGGGATACGGAGTGTAGCACAGGTGACAGGACGCTGTAGCAAAACTACCGTGAGCCTCCACGAGTTTGTCATCTGGGATGCCACACACTGTGAAGAGGGTTGTTGAATATTATGATGATATTATGATTAGATTAATATATTAACAAACACAAAAAGTACATGTATTCACTGCATTCCTTTCAGTCCTCACATTTCTCCAGTCCATCTATGTTCTGGGTGTAGAGTCGGAGCAGCAGGCCTTTGTGATGAAGCATGCGGATGAAGTAGTGTATGTAGTTGGGGCGGTGGATGCCGGGATACAGAGCCTTGGCCAAGGAGAAGAAAGGCTGCGGGTCGTTGGAGAAGTAGTCAATGTTGAAAATGGCTTCTGGGTAAGGGAGGTTGTATTTCTCCACGTTGGCGTAAAGACCTGTTCCTGGAGTCCTGAAGAAAGTGAAGGTGCACACATTTTGGTGGAATTAAAGGATTTGCACTCTCCAACAACGAGGCCAGAACTATTACGTATGTAGTTTCTGTGACCACTTCACAGCTTTCTTTAAGGAAACATTCTGATTCATACACCAGTAGAGAGACAAAGACGGGATTGCAGAGAGTACAAAGACTCCAGAGACCAACCTGAAGTCTGGGATACCACTTGCTGTGCTGATTCCTGCTCCAGCCACCACCACCACGTTCTTGCAGCGGCCAAGCTTCACCAGCCGAACTACGGAAGCTAGGCCGCTGCGGGACGGTGACTTAGCAGCAAATGTAGACGGACTACCCTGATGAGATCTGGGCTCAGAAGACTGACATGACTGCACAGGCTCACAGCTAACTTTTCCATTACTGTAGAAACAAGACAAAATTTTCATTTTAGTGACTAAATCCTGCACAAATATATATATATACGTCTGTAAATGTTTCATTTTTATATATTTTAATATCTTGCTTTAGCCTTTTCCTCACATCTATAGTATAAACCCTGTCCTCACCTTGTAGATAAAATGTCCTGCCTGCTCACGCTCATCTGGCTGAGGTCCTGGGCCAGAGCCGAGTCTGCCTGCTTCCTTCGTTGTTTTCCATACAGGCCCGGGACAGAGTCCTGGGGCTCTGAGGGGTTGGGGTGTCTGGCCTGCGAGCTGGAGCTGCGGGTTATTCTTGTGACTGGAGGCTGGGGGGCTTTTTTATTCCAGCTGGACCTGGACTTGTTCATTACAACACCTGTAAACAGCAGGAAAAGAGAACAAGACAAGACATCAGTTACTGTGAATAAAGTTTCTTTTCCTCCGCGTCATCAGCTCGAAGCGAGATTTGCTGAATCTCAGAAACAAAAAAGAGCTAATATTTTATTTTCTTAACAGTGCATGTCTTGATTCTCTCAGTTCACCATGATCTAAATGTTCAGCGTCCCATATTTAAAAAGCTGTTACACTGAAATCATTGTGACATCCTATTCTCTTTAGTGGCTTTGCACAGAGAGGAGCTGAAATGTTTTAAAACCGTCAACTGTTGAACAAAAGGTAATGGCCACAATATATTTAGTGCCCCCCACCCCACACACACTCCTCAGGCTATGCCAATACAGTCCACAGCTGTGGCAGCTTTACTGTTCAGGCTAAGCGGAGGGTAGAGCTGAGAAGTGGGGGATGAGAGTTAAAAAAAGAGGGGTGGCAGAGGTGAAAGAGAAGCGTAGATTGACTGTGTGTCAACAAACCCAGCTGGGAGAGAAAAGAGGATGCCCCCTAACGGCCCCTGCGAACTGAGAGAAAACGGGGAGGAGGGGGTGTGTGTGTGAAGAGATAAATGATACGGAGGCGGGATTCAATAAAGCAGGAGCAGAGGAGTATAAGAGGAGGGGGGGGGGCTTCTCCTCTAAAGCTATTCTAGGCCTTCAAACAACTACCATGAGGGATGAGTGCGAGTGATCAGGGAGAGGGGGCGACCAAGAAAACAAAGGAGCTACAACCCATAAAACATGACTGTTTCAGGGGGCAGCAGGAAGATAAGACACACTTTTCTCCAGAAGCACCTTATCGCCCTCCGGAGGGGATGGAGAGGAGGAGAGGTGGCTCTGGAGGTTTACCGAGCAGCAACATGGCGTAGCTAACACAAACTTACAGCTAATGCATAGTTTAGCCTTTGGAATCTCACATTCTCTCAGCGCTTTTCATCTTAGTCACGCATCGTCTTTTACTTTTCTTGCATAGAGGCTGGAGCCCTCACATTACTGTAGTTTGTTTCCCCCTCTGCACATCCTAAAGAACTATTAAAAACAGCGGGAGGCCGAGGGTCCCTGCTTTTGTCTGGACCCCCCCCCCCCCCCCTCAGAAACACACTGCTGAGTACAGGCAATAAATCAGCGCCCGAGTTATTAGGTTGGTGAAGCGTAGCAGCACATGACACGTCAACATGATCGCAACCTCTCACGGCGCAATCTCGTCTGGAAAAGTTGCGCTTCACGACAGAGTCAGCTGAACAATTCGGACACTTCAGCAACAGTCTGAAACTAATTGGCTATTTTCATGAGATCTCACCGCCTTCCAGTGTTTTAAATATTCACTTCTCCATCCGATAATGGCCTAAATGGGGCACAGGTGACATTATTCTTCTTTGATGACAAATAAATCCCTGTATAAATGACAAAGGGCTTTAAAAGGATTTGAGAGCCCCTCCCTTGCGCTGGCTTTCACAATACTTGCTCTCCCTAGTCGAAAAGCTGAGCCCAGTGTGTCCCAGTACCGGACCACCAGGAGAGTAGCTGCTCACATGAGGGTTACAGTTTATCTAATTAGGGATGTCCCACGACAACACTGCGAACACATCAGTGATCACAAAAAAAGTCAAGCTGATTGATAATCCTTTTTAAAACATCACGGGATGACACCAAAGGCCAAACACCAGCCCAGAGAAGCAAAGAGAGACGGCACCCACAGCTGAACAATTACTGCCAAGTTGTCGAAAAGAAAACAAAAGAAAATGCAGACAAACCAAAGCGACAGTGCGATAATTTCTACTTTGTGAACAGCTATAGATACACGGATACAGATTGTATACAGTTCTTTGGCCTCCAAATCAAAACAGCCTATATGTTCTTAACATTTCTCAGACGCCATACCCCCGAGTAACATGTCGGCTGTGTCTTAAATGAGATTTGGTTAAGTTTAATGAGGGGCCTTTTCCTGCAACCCCACCATTTAACCCTCCACTTACAGGCACGTTGAGGACGGCCGACTTTGATCTCTCTGCTGCCCCCCCCTCCCCGACACAGGGACGGCAACGGCAGCCTAGTCACCATGGAAACCTCTTCATTACTTAGTTGGAGAGGCAGCAGCTCAGTGTTCTCCCTCCCCACCTGCTCACTAATGACATATCACTCTGTGTAGCATCTTTGTTGGACTCTCAATTGACACAAAGCAGCAAGTCCTAATTTGTGTTAATGTATTGTTTGCTCACACAGAAAGGAAGGTGGGTGGTGGAGAGCTAAATTTGCACAGTGGGTCTATGGCTAAGTAATGACTCTTGCCCGGTTCATCTCCGAAGACGAACTGGACCTAAATTAAGAACCAATCAACCGTCAATAAAACTTCTGTAAGCGTTCAGGACGTGAAAGCAGTTTCAAGACATCCTGTTTGAAATGGTACGTCCACTATGGACTGATCTTTGAAATGAAATGCAACACCATTACTTATATACTGGACATTCAAAGCAAGCAACTTGGAAGGAAACAATAAAAGCTATTCAATTAATAAGATCGCTATAATTAACATAATATCCATTTATTTAGTCTATTAAAATGCATTAAAATGAAGGAAATTACAAAACAAGAGTCAATTTTGACCGATTGCGCCAAACTAACTAAAAACCATTTACCAAAAAATAAAACAAATCAGAGTTAGTGAATACTCCTCACATTTTAGACGCGATGTCTTTACAAATGACTAAAATGAAGTAACTAATTGAATTGATTAATATGTAAACTGTTCCCTGCATCAGTTCACAGTGAGGTTACACTGCTACCTGCTGGAGCCTGTTGCTTATTACACATGAAAGCCATCAGTCCATTTTAGAAAACCATCAGTGTCTCAGGTCACATAGGTTACAGTCAACATAATATTTCTCCATTGGTTTTAGCAGTAGGGCTAGGACATAAGGACACATATGGCACAAGCATCTTTCCCTTCCTGTTGGATTAACTGTGTGCACGGACTATAAATGCTTTTTTCTGTTGTATACCACAGCAAACTGAGCAGCAGAGTGTTATTTTGAAGCAGTTCATACATTTTATTTAGAGAAAGTAATTAAAAAAGACTCTCTTATCACTCTTGACAATACTGTACACATAAAATAAAGGTACACCTCATCTTATTTCATTACATCTAAAGTTTTTAACTACTACAATCCAGATCAATGATTATATATGCTCACTTGCAAGTTCATTAGGTGCACTTTTTTTCATTTTGAAGGCTGTGGTTTCTGCTACAATTGATTTGTGTTGATCTGTGTTGTACCAACACACGTTTGGATGTGTTGTCATGTTATTTTGACAGCCCAATTTTTTGGGCTAGGCTAAATAACAGACACGCTTTGGTGTTTAATTCAAAACTGTTCAAAAGTGTGTATACACACACACAAACTACATCCTCCTCAATGATCACATGGTATAATTAAGGATCTTTCAGGTGGTGCTTCAACATAAACTGAACAGTGTCACTTTGAAAACAGCCCTCTAGTGTCAAACTGTCAAACGTGCAGGAGAACTCATACACAGCAGCTTTTCAGTGTTAAAGGAGAAACACACTGGTTTCTTCATTGTCTATTGTAGCATGAAGCATACGCCAGATGGCAAATTACCTGGGGATTGAATAAAAATGTAGGAGTTTATTTCGCTGGAAAAGACACATGGACTCGTGAAATAACAAAATATCATGGCAGCTTTGTTTAAAAAGCGCTTGAGCTGAATTAGCTCCCGTCTGCAAGGTAGCATAGACCTTTAAAGATCGAAGCCCACTGATAATTAACAATAATGGCATTATTGTTTGCTACACTGTCGTTATCTACCTGTTTCTTTCCGCCTCTGGATGATGAACACACGGCGACGACAGACTTCAGACTTTGCCGGGCCACTCGGGATGTTACATCCGAAAGGAAACCAGCTGAGCTTCTTCCAAGCTAAAAATCTGAGTTTAAAATCCTCCGGCTGCTGCAGGCAAGTCTGATTTAATATCATATGAAGCGCCTGGTTCTTCTAAAATGCAGCTAAAATAAATCTGCATGCAGAATGTGCCTTTTTAAAAGCGGGAGCTGTCACTCTGCTGCTGTTTCCGGCTACTAAATAAGTCATTACGAATACAGGCGGGAAACAAACCCGGAGTCACGTGACGCTGTTTGTTTCCGCTTTCGAGCAGCGATAGACCAGAGGACAAAATAATAGAAACATTTTATTTATTTTATATATGAAGAAGCACCATGTCAAGAATTCAAATCAGTAAATGTAGAAATTATATTAATTTAGGAACATTTATTAGACATAATATATATATATATATATTTTTATTTTTATTTTTTGTTGCTGCCAACTGAAATTACACTACTCGCCCAGGTGGTGGCGCTATAAACTTATTAGCCAAAAGCTGCTGACTTTCAAGCAAACTTTATCCACCTATCCACTGGGTCAAATTAAATTTTAAGCCTCAGTTGTTCGAATATCAGATTAACCAGAGATCTATAACTAAATTACTTTTTTCTTTCTGAATACTTTCCAGTGAGTCACCTGCTGAGAACAATATTGTTATGGAAATTAAAGAAATCAAAGACCTTTGCTGAGCAGCGATGTATGATGAGCCTTTAAATCAGAGTCATGGGGAAACAGTTCATGTGTTATTTGCACATTAAACTAAATAGTGGAAATAGTCTACTCATCTATAAGATATGTTAGTCCAGACTTTTTGGTGTGTTCAGAGAAACTTTTCACTTTTCTGGGACACACTGCAGCCAAAATGTCCTGTGAACCAAATGTGGGTCAGTATTTCAACATACCAGAGGCCTCTAGTAGCCCTCTCATTAAGATCCTGTCTTAAGTAGCAGCCAGATCACAGCAGTTATTTCTAGAGAAGAGGCAAGAGGCAGCGAGTGTCCTCTTAGAAATGTCATCAGTGTCTGGTGCTGAGGATGAACAACAGTGTGTCTACAGACATGCACATGCAAGAAAAGGTTTGATACACCACAAAGGGAATGTAATGAGCTCAGGGATGACAAGCAAAGGCTGTTTTTTTCCATCAATGAAAACATTAACACTAATAAATGTATATTTTTAATCATAACTGATTCAATGATTGTAAGGCAGACAGTAATTATGCTACATATATAGAGACTTTTATAGTATGTTTTCATTACGCAACCATGTTATACATGCATCTACACTTAATTAGGTACACTAGTGGCAATTAATGCATTCTAATATAACAGTCCTGCAGTGAATCTTAGCTTCATGATGGTTGTAGTATTCAGCATTTATAAGCATTTATATAAAATAACTTTTAGAGATTTTTATATAACAATTTGAAGGCTATAGTTTATAATACTATTGAACTGGATTATGTTGTATCAACACATTTTTCTTCACTTCTTATCTACAGCCCCATTTTAGCCACTGGGCTTAGATAACGAACAGGAAGTGTTCACTTCAATACAGTTTAAAAAGCACCACACACCATACCCTCCCAAAGTAGTTTAGATTAGATTAAACCTTGTTATTGTGTACAGTTTATGCACAGTGACAATGTAATACAGTGAGCATCTAACCGGAAGTGCAAAGAAGATATTATTTACAGTAAGTGCAGATATGTACGGAGGTGGCAGTACTAGAGTTTAAGTGGTGCTATGTCCTACATTATCTACACAGATGGAGAAGTATTTGTGTGTGTTATGTACAGAATGTACAGACTATGGAGTGTATGTGAATGATTGGGATGGAAACATTTGAATAGCCAGATTACATATACATATGTACATGGAGGTAGAGAGCAGTGCATCCATTTCAGTGGTGTAATATGGATAGAGTTAAACATTTTAGTCATTTCAACATGAACTGAACATTATAACAATCTGGGGGGGGATATTGCAGGCTTGTTATATTAGAATGCATTTCACTAGACTGGCAATGTGTATTTCAATATAATATCTCTCAAACCTGGTGACATTGGCCATAAAAATGTGGGCTGGATTACCATCCTGCTTTGAAGGGGAGAAGGACTTCTGTTGACAAGAGACGATCTATGATACCAGAGCCTGGGACGTACCGTAGTGTCAAACATGTACGTAACTTCCGCCTTGAAAAGAGGGGACGGTCTGGGACATTTTTGGATCAGCGTCCTCTCCCGCCATCAAGAAGTTACGTCTTGATGCTCTGAACATGGTAAACAAACAAACAAACAAACAGCAAGCGTCATGTGTGTTTCTCATTATCACAAAAATAAAAAAAATATATAAAGTGTAAAAATAAAATGCATGTATTCAGATATCAGAAATCCACCCTGGTAGTTAAAAACAGTATCTGGTGCTTAAATTTAATAAACTGAATTGAAATATTGAGTCTTTTTTCTCCCACACATATGAGTGTGTGTTTTTGTAAACTCTGTAGCAGGAGCTCCAGTCTCTGGACAATATGTACCTCTGTGTGTGTTTTTATGGGTGGAGACTGAGGTCCTCCTCCCAAAAAACAGTCAGAGACAGACGTAAGTCAGCTTCACCATCAGCAGCCACATTGCCACAGGCTTTTGAAGCTAAAAATAAACGTGTTCAGTTCAGTTTTAAATCAACACGACATTGGATCTGTTTGCTAGCTAACGTTAAAGCAAGGTAAGTGCTAAATTAGCTAGTTGGGCTTCCGTTTATGTAACGACTGTCAGTTATGGAAACTTCTGCAGAACCTTAAGCGTCACATACGGGGGAAAAACATCTAAATTACCTTAAAAGACAGCTCCAAATCATACTTATTCGTGTTTTAGATTAAGCGGGATGGATAGTTTGAAGCTAACGCAGACACAAGTCGACAGTTAGCCGTTAAAAAAGAAAAAACCGTTAAAAGTGGTGTTTAGGGACGAGACGCTCGAGCTACAAAATTCAAAATAAGCTTCGTGTGGCGTTCAAATAACCGCACAGGCAGGCGGAAACATCACAAACACCACCATGAGCGGGTTTAAAAGTCACGCATTTTCGTTGGATCACGCAGCAATTTATACAAAATCTGAACTTTTAATATCAAAGCATCTACAGCTACCTGGTTTGTGTGCTAACAGTGGCTAAAATTAAAATTTAACGCAGGTAAGCTACGTAGCATAATGTTACGCTATGCTACACACTTGTTAGCGAGTTTTATGATATATTTGAAACAGGAGGAGTAATGTTGTTAACTCATAAGTCAGCAGCTTCCTGAGAAACAGTTCCTTATCTTAACCTAAAAATAAGTAAACACTGTGACTGAATAACTGTCTTGTTTTATGTATTGTACAGTTAAGCAAAGAGGCCGTAACTTTTTAAATGTCACACAATGCTTCCACATCTGATTAAAACATCAAGCTTCAATGTGAACTTAATTTGTTTAGTCTCCTAAAACATACTTTATTATTAATTCTCTGCTATACTTCAGCATAAGCTGTTTAAGTTTGCTCTCCTTGCCTTTTGTATTTTATCATGTCGTTCAGCTGTTTGTCAGACTTCAACAGGTCTGCCTTGTTTTAGTTTGAGCAGCACACCCAAAGCAAGCTCCTTTATTTTATTTGCACACTGTTACGCCAGTAAACCTTTCCCTGTAGGATGTCCCGTGTAAGTTGTTATCACTAATACTTGTTGCCCTTTGATTACTACAAGAAAAAACACTCAAAAAAAATGTGCTCTTAAAGAAAACCAACTAGGTATAGCAGCATTATACTGTTAGACAGAATCTCAGCTCGTCATTATTCACTTCTTCACTTAGTGTCTTCTTGGTAATTGTGTTATTTATGTTTCCAGAGACATGAGTCAGGCGGAGCAGGTGCCTGAGGACATGCCTGCATACCTCACAGATGAGCCAGTAGCTGCAGGTAAGTGTTGCTGCAAATGTCCTTCAACAGTGACATGTTTCTGTTTTTACTCAGTGATTAGGTGTTTATGCAGTACTGCAGTTTTGTTAAAATGTGCACATTTGATTGGTTGGTGTGTTCTCTTAAGGGCAGACTTGTGTACTGCCTTTACCAAAGACATTTTACCGATGAGAGTTTTTATAAATCTCCAGGCTTTTTGCCTTTGCAACTTTAGTGTAAACAAAACTGAGATCTTTACACTCACAGGTCACATGGTGATAGGGACAGTCTGTTGAAGGCAATGCTTGCTCCTGGAGTTTCCTTCTGTTAGCAAAACACAGTATATAGAAAATCAGATCGACTTCCAGCTTGTTACTGACCTTGAGCAGTAACATAGTGGTACTCTGTACTCGCATGTTTTTGAAGAAACACACTTAGTTTTTATGCCTAACCTAGGAAAAGTAAGAAGTTAGGACAAATGGTAGGAACCCTCTGGTTGGTTTTCAGCAGGCCAATCAGAATGTCGACAATTGGTCAACTGGAAGATTAACTCATAATATAACTAATAATTGGTAGGAGCCCTTCATTTAATTGACTTTGACATCTACATATCAAATATTTAAATGTTTCATTTGTTGTTTTAAATCAGACAATAACAAGGACCACCCACAGACACAACCAGGCATGTTCGGAAGGTTGGCGGGGGGTTTGTACGGCGCCACCAAGGGGGCCTTAGGAGCGACGGTGGGTGGTGTGACCTGGATAGGAGGAAAGAGTCTGGACCTCACCAAGACGGCTGTTTGCTCCGTAGCCGCTGTGCCTGCAATGGGAGTGGGGCTTGTGAAAGGGGGAGTGTGTGCTGTAGCTGGAGGAGTGACGGCTGTCGGCTCTGCAGTTGTCAGCAAAGTCCCCATAGGGGGAGGCAAAAAGAAGGACAAGTCTGACTGAGGAGCACAGTGGACAAACACAACTGAAGTGTATGGATTGCAATGTAGTTGGCTGTTTAAACATTCATGAGCGGGAAAAGAGCAACTAAGGACTCGAAATTCACATTTTGGTGTTGGTTCTGTGCTTTTTTTCTTTAGTTTCTGCTTTGTATGTGACTGTAAATTGACATTCTTACATAGCAAAAATGTGTAAAGCAACAACAAAAGGATTGCACAGTCACTTGTGCCTGAAAGTTCTTCACATATTCAAGAGTTTTGGTAATAAGGCGCGACACCGTTTCACCTGTAAACGCTTGTATAACTTAGTATTAAAGAAAAACAGCACAGAAGTTAAATTTCGCTTGCAAGACAATCGGTGATCAGTTATGATCTAAAACTGGCAATGAGGTGTGTTTTGGGGAGTGTAAACATTTCAGTGTCACCTAACAAACACTTGTATGGATCTGGATGTGTCTGCAGTATGATTGCCATTCATTCTCTTCAATTAATCATATGTGTTTGATGCATCCTAATCAAAGAAGTGAATTTAAAAGTCTGGTTTAATATCTAAACTACGTGCTGGCCGTTTTCACCAGCGGATTTTTGTGACCGTTTTGAATCACCGCCTGGTGGTTACGTTCTCGGATCTGTGGAAGGCATCCCCTGCTTTTGTTACACAACAATCATTGTGTCAGGTATTGATGGCAATAAACCTCTTTCCTTATTTTATATTTAACACTCTTTTGACAAAGTTCTGTCAGATGTCCTCCTACAGAGAAGCTTCATTATGGCGTACATTTCTGCTGTACTGTACAAAACCAAGTTTGCAACTTTAACATTTCCAAAATCTCCTTTTCTTTGTGTTTATTGTTGTGTAGTAGATACAACTACAAGTGAAAACCTGTAAAAGTGCATGATTTATTTTGCAATGTTTTTGTTTGTTTTTTTTGTTTGTTTTGTTTTTTGTTTTACTCTGCCTTTACTGTTAAGTACCAGTCAAGCCTTGTATCTTACAGGACTAAGGTTTCAGAGCTTTTGTTATACCAGTGTTGCAGGACATTTGAAACTATTGAAAAATGTCAACGTTATATTCAAAATCTGTTTAAATAAAACAACTGAACTTGTTCCAAGTTTTATGTTTTGTCTGTTACCAAATGAGTCCTAATCTAAAACTGCTATGAGTAACTTACGCTCAGATTATTCAGTTTGTTTGTCTAGAAATTTCTGCAGATGTTTGATTCCAGGACCCGTTCATTATCTTCAACAAAATAAAAACAACAACTTTGATTTTAGTGTATTAACTGTATTACCTTAATGTAGCTCTAGATGTCAGACGTCTACATTATAAGAATACGTTTCCAAAAAAAGATAAATATGTTTTGGAAGATACTTGTATACCTCAAAAATATTCACTTAATGATTTATCATTTTAACTTAAAATTAATGATATTTGTATAGTGAATTAATTTGAATTAGTGAAGTAAAATTCTACATGTTTAAAATACTAAATATAAAAATACCAAGTTCGCATAAAGGTTTCATTTACAGATATGTTTGCTGAGAGATACGATATGTGTATAATTTCTAAACACTTCTAAGATTCTAAGATTACGACACCTACTTATTTACAGTGAGTATTTATTGACATGGATTCGGCCCCAAGTGGCTATTTGTAGTTTGATTATTGATTTGTTTTAGGTGAATGTCGTTTTCAATGAATAAAAATATACTGTACACAAAAATAAGAGATAACCAGAGATAATACTATATTTTTAATATAAATCTGTGTACAATACTCAGTTCAGATGCGTTTCCTTCTTCCTGCAGCACACTTTATGTACTTTTGTTATAAATTACAACACATTAAGTGCCATTTCCATTTCATACTGCTGAACAATGTTCTCAGCCTTGTTCTTGAGCTTGACTATGTTTACTGCTCAGGGGCAACCATGACCACTTGTCCAGAAGAAACCACAGTCATTGTTTTATCCTCTCCGTGTTCTGCAATAGCGACATGTCTCTCTGTGGACACACAGGAAAAACACAGTCAGATTTAAGTATGTTGTTTCTGAATTGTGTAGATGTGGAATACAAATTCATCTCTTACTTTTCCTGTAGCATGATGGTTCACAGCTGCGGCCAGTCGCACTAGCGCACACAGCTGTACTACAATGTATGTACACCTGTGCAAAGAAAACAATGTTGGTAGAGAAATACGACAATATGTGATGCAGCAGTGTGATATCAATTCATATACTGTATATGTGTGTATATATTACATATTCTCTCAGGGGCTCAAATGAACTGGGATCCACGAAGGTGAACATTTTGAAAAGGAAACGTCTGTAGCGACCTGGGAGGTCGACACCAGTGACTGGAACCAGTGCAGACAAGTAACGATCATCCCTGTATGGACATCTGGGTGGAGAGAAAATTAAGTTAAGGCAATGGCATTTGAATGTCAAACGGAACCTAATTATACACGAACATGGCACAAAGCATCGTCCAGCATCAGCTTATCAGCATTATTGTATCAGCAAATATTTTGACAAATAACAATCAAAATGCATTAAATAGATAATAATTAGAAGCAGTATGACATCTACACAATGCAAATAAGTGACAGAACGATGTGAAGTATCTTGGTCTCAAGACTATAAGCATCTCAAAAGAAGGTATTTTTTTAATTTCTGGAATATCTATACTAAGATTGTCTTCAAAATGTATAATCAGTTGAATTACAAATAGCCACTCGAAGCTGAATCCAAAAACAGCTCAATCTTCCATTTCATCTGTTTCGGTTTCATACCTTTTATCTCATCTCATGAAAAATGTGGTATATATGCTAAAACCACATCAGTCTATCTGATATCAGCATCGCTAGCTGTCAGACTAGGCGCCAGTCACTTGTCTTTGCTCTACAAACACTCCACCTCCCTGAGTGTGGCCATCATACTGTACAAAGGGTATATCTGTAATGTGTAATGTCAGTGAATGTTTCACAAAAGTCTAACATGTCATAACCAGGACAGTGTGGACTGGTATTTTACTTACCCATCTATGAGTATATCCCACTGGGGCAGGCTGTGAGGATAGGGGTTTGTTGTTGTCCAACAGCGGCCGAGAGTCAGGACAAGTGCTGGATCTGTCATTTCAAGGAGCTCAACCTCCACATACACAGGATCCCTCAATACTTTGGCCACAGGGTAGTCTACCTCCGTATAGAAGGAGGTAAATGCTGCTTCCACTGTGAAAGCAGAGACACCACTTATCATGGCAGCCAACATTATGAAATAATCTACAAACAGAGACCTCATCTAAGTCAACCTGTTCTTACCTTCGTTGCAACCCTTTGTACTGCATTCACCATTGGCCAACCTCATTCGTACTGCAATAGGTCCTGGAGCAGCGACTGGTAAAGGAGGATTATCTAATGGGGCTACTTCTATAACCAGAGCTTCAACAGTGGTACCAATGTACCTACACTGGAAGAGCACACTGAAAAAGAGAAATGGTATTAGTGTGCTTGTTCAGACCTTTATTCTGATAATATCATCTGATGATCAAAAAGGATCAGCTACTCATAGAGGGTGTCTCTGGTAATGACTCCTAATGGTCCAACCAGCACTTCATATGAGGAAGACATCCTGTTCTCATAGACTATAACACCAGGCTCCTCCTACAAAAAGACTGAATTTAGCACCTGGAGTAGTAATATTTAAAAAAAATATTGTTGAAAAGAAAAGGAAACTGAGGCCTTACCGTGACGATGGTACCACAGGCGGTAACAGGAAACTGGTAGATGGCAAAGTTTGAATTGGAGTCAACAGGTGTACAGCCTTCACCTTGTCCCAAGAGTGTGATTGACTCAAGATCAATGCTGGGTAGAGTGACATCTCTAGCTACTACAACAATGAACTGGGCGTCCTTGGTGCACTGGACTGTCACTGTAGGGAGAAAAACCAGGCAGTGGGTTAAAACATAGCATATTGTTGTCCAACCGAACATGCAGTTTGAACGGTACATTTTAATCAAATAATCTAAAGCAACCTGTGAAAAGATCATTTTTTGTCAAAAACACACCTGCTCTTCCAAAGTAGCACTGCTGGCTGTCAAAGCAACAGTCTATGGCCTCACATCCAGCTGCAGAGATATCTGGGGCACCGCATGGTACTCTTGCTTGTCTTGCCACCTCACATTTCTGAACAGGAGGTTGCTTTGGTACACTCGGCGTCTTAGGGTATTGAGGAGTCTGTGGTGGTGGTGGTGGTGGTGGTGGTGGTGGAGGAGGCTGGTACTGTGGTGTCTTAGGGTACTGAGGAGCCTTTGGTGGTGGTGGTGGAGGAGGCTGGTACTGTGGCGTCTTAGGGTACTGAGGAGCCTTTGGTGGTGGTGGTGGAGGAGGAGGTGGAGGAGGCTGGTACTGTGGCGTCTTAGGGTACTGAGGAGCCTTTGGTGGTGGAGGAGGTGGAGGAGGCTGGTACTGTGGTATCTTAGGGTACTGAGGAGCCTTTGGTGGTGGTGGTGGAGGTGGAGGCGGAGGAGGCTGGTACTGTGGCGTCTTAGGGTACTGAGGAGCCTTTGGTGGTGGAGGAGGAGGAGGAGGTGGAGGAGGCTGGTACTGTGGTATCTTAGGATACTGAGGAGCCTTTGGTGGTGGTGGAGGAGGAGGCGGTGGAGGAGGAGGAGGCTGGACCTGTGGCTTCTGAGGAGAAGAAGGCTTCTGCCACGATGAATCCTGAGCTTCTACCTCTGTCCAAACTAAGCATGCTAGCAGAGCGACTGCCACCAAAAAGGTGGCACTCCAGCACTTTGCCATGGTTTCACAGCTGTCTGACCTGGACTGTCCCCAAGTGCACAGTCCTGTCACATTTATATGTTTTAAAAACCCCACCCCACTATCCATGTGTCCTTATTTTAACATCATTCAGGTTCAGCTATATGCGTAGAATCATGTGTCCTATCAGATCAGGTCAGTGTGTTTGACAACACTTTGACATTATTTATTGACAAATCCAACACTGGGTCATTGAAACCTATAAAGGTCTCTGTAGCCTCAAGATTTATCTATCACCAAATGTTTATTTTGCTAGCACATAATGACAAACACATTAATCTTTTAGCCGAACCTGCAAATAGGTTTTCCGTAATATGCACTTCAGCCCAAACTTATGTCTGTCCATGTTTTTATGCAGCTTTGCAACACACTATGATCCTATTCATACTACTGTCATCTAAACACAATCACACAGGAGTTTATTCAACAAACAGGTCCAAATTAAGTACAAGACAAACATGCTACAAAGGTTATGCAGTGAAAATACATCTGTAAGTCTAATAGGACTTCTGTAAACATACATGTATATACAGCTTTATACAACTACCTCAGCTATGGAGGAACCAAGTAAAAGTCTTTGATAATCATAATAAAATGTGATGTTATTTTAGCTTTTTGTTATATTTTATGTATGTGGAATGCCTGTATATTGCTGCTGCAACAGTAAAATTTCCCAGTTCGGGATTAATGATAGATAGATAGATAGATAGATAGATAGATAGATAGATAGATAGATAGATAGATAGATAGATAGATAGATAGATAGATAGATAGATAGATAGATAGATAGATAGATAGATAGACATTTCCATCGCATACAGCACTGTCAGACATACATGTACACGACGAACTATAGACCCAAATACCAAAACACATACATATTGTTATTGCACTTAACTATTACACTCATGTTGTTGCAGGTTAGTTAAAAATGTTATGTCATTCAGTCCCTTTCCTTTTTGTCCTCCTCCCCCCAAGTGAGTGTTGGTTATACAGATTTCTAATAACAAATAACAAGCTTTAACAAAAAGAGGATTAAGAGTCTAATAGGAACCTAGAGAACAGAAAAAAGCTACAATGCTAGGATAAGGAGACACAGGTGAAAACAACTGCACAATAACAAGGGAGATAACACGGAGACTGTGTATTAGTTTCTGAAAGGAGAAAAAAAAAATCTTTTCTGCATTGTCATCATCAGTTTTTAAATCAGTCACATGTGCTTTACACATACTGTGTGCAAAACATATACATAATATTGCAATAATGACACGTAGTCACACAGGATAAAAACCATAAAATGACCATAAACCACAAGCTAACTTTGTAGCAGCACTGGGTGACTAAGGTTTAACTTCAGCATGACGTCTTTCAGGCTACGCAGATTGTTTCTCAGTTTCACTGAGATCATTTTTTCATGAGCAGAATAGGACCGTGTTAACAAAATAAGCCTGAGCTCTGATAATATCCAGTGCATCAGGCAATAGCACCTTTGGTCTGTGAAAAGCACACTGTTATATGTAAACCAAAATGAGATATGATTTTTTAATTTATCCCACAGGGTGAATTTTGGAGGTCAGGTCAACAAATTGTGAAAAACAGCACAAAGTATTGACCTGGCCTCCAAATTCACTAGATCCCAAACTGATCAAGTATCTGTGGGATGTTTTTGTGTGTTTGTCTGTGTCAGGCCGCATCCTGCTGGGGGTGGCTGCTGTCATCAAGGAGTGTCATTTCTATGAGGTGGGGGAGTCTGGTCTGGTCGGGTCTAGCCTAGGTGGGTGGTACATTTCTAGACAACATCCACACAAATGCCAGATCCAAACATTTCTCAGCAGAACACTGTGTTTTTTTAAGGTATATATGTGCAGAAACAATCTGTTTACCACCTGTGGATGTGCTGGAAAGCAGCGCTCTCATGCTAGCGATTAGCATCTGCTCTTGAGTCTCTGTTGAGTTCATTTCTCAAAAAGAACTGATGAGAACTGATGACTGCTTTGAGTTACTGGTACTATTGCAGCCCTCTGCATGATAAAAAAAAATATTGTGTCTCCCAAGGGTCAGGGACTTTGATGAATTTCCTCCCTTTTGAGTCTTGGGTTAGGGCTTTTTTAGTCAACATTGCAACGTATCAATGTATTTTAAGCAAATCTATATATTTATGTCTACAATTCATTACAGCCTTACGGCAACGACACTTGTATTGGAGTTTGTGAACTCGGAGCTAATGAAGATTTCCACTTACACTGAGAAAATACACATCTGGCCTTTGATACAGCTTTTACATCCGGAGTTGTGTGTTTCTGTCCTGAGGAGCTCCATACTACTCATTTGTGATCCTGGTGTTATCTGCTCCTTCCTGAATGCGCCAGCCTACTTATGGTGTCTCTCATATGCACGCTACAATCTTCTTCTCTCTTTTTTCCTGTCTCTACCTGGCAGGCTTTAAACAGATAGGTCCCTCCATATGAGCGTGTTTTTGTTCAAGGTTGCTTCCTGTTAAAACGAAAATGAATGAAAAAGTTTTTACCTTGACACCATCGCCTTCAGGCTTGGCTGGGTTTTGTAAAGTGTCTTAGATAGATAGATAGATAGATAGATAGATAGATAGATAGATAGATAGATAGATAGATAGATAGATAGATAGATAGATAGATAGATACTTTATTAATCCCAGGGGAAATTCAAGTCTTGAGACAATTTGTATTGTTACTGATGTTATATTAATAAAACAGAATTGAATTAAAGCATTTTAAGGCACCATATGTCACGGGAGCTTAAGTACATAAATAGCTGGGAGTCCACGAGGTAGCAGACATGAAATCCCAGAATCCCAGTGTCTAGAACAGCTTAGCAAGCAAGCATCTTTGTTATTTAATGTAGGGAATGCAAAGGCATAATGAACGAATGAGGCGGTATAAGTGTCAGCATTTCCTTTCGTATCACAGTTTAATTTATTATTATCTTCCACCGCTGAAGTTTCTCAAAACTTCACCAAACAACAAATACCCTTACAACTGGGGTGTGAGTACCACATGAGGGCTACATTCATATGGACTTTTCAAACTCAACCCTGTTTAAAGGCAACATTACACACGGTATGTATTACTTATAGTGATAAGTTGCCTGTATGACACTGTCAGTCAGTTAGCTACTTTTTACCTTCTCTGGTATTGCAGGGACTGTCTCCACAGACACCAAGTTTGCACAGACTTTCGTGCAGTTTCCTCATGAGGGGACGAATTGTGATTTAACTGACATTTACTGAAGTTAAAATAAAAATTGCCACTTTTATGCAACAATAATTGTATCCACAGAGCCGTCATTGTGACTTCTTTTGTTTATTCGGCCCTTTCAACAGCACTTTGATGCTAATATTCTGTTGTCCTTGTTTTAATTATTATTTCACTGTGTGTTAGCTAAGAAATATACACTCAGGTGGAAAACATTTCATTTTAGTGTCCGCATTCTTATATCACATCACAGTATTTTATTGTCTACTATTTTTGGGGGAGGGGGGAGTGGACTGACCTATCCCAGCTGTCACTGGGCGAGAGGTGGGGTACACCCTGAACAGGTCGCCTGTATAAACGTGGGGCTCCCCAGAACCTTCTTGCTGTGAGGCATCAGTGCTAACCACCACACCACTGTGCCGTCTGGAATAACATTGATTTCACTGTATATAATTAGATACATCAGTGCAGACAAATGTGCACGTATATACTTTATTTGAGAAGCATGAACATTTTAAGTGACACGTTTTGTTGCAATAGTTGACGTGACTCCATGGTGCATATACAGTGCTGTAGCTAGCTGTAGTATTATGCTAAATTTAGTTATACTGAAAAATGTGTGTGTAATGTTTACCTTGTTTGAGTAAACAAATACTAACAACAGAAACACCTCAATTACAAGGCAATCCACTCACATATCACCAGCTAACATTACTAGTTAAAATGACAGCTTGCTGACTTATGAATAATATCATGAAGCAGATCCTTGTAAGCTTTCAATGTATTTATTCATTTAAATTTTATAATATGAGCGTTTTGCGAGCGTTTTGCGAGTTGTTTTACAACACACGCATTTTTCTTGTTCTCTCTGGACTTTTTGCAAAATGTACAAATACGTACATTGACATTTTGATTTCATACAACTAACAACTGTACTATGTTCCAAATATTTTTTCTAAATGTTCTCAGCTCTATTCTTCAGCCTGTTGCTCCTCAGGGGCGGCCATGATCACTGGTCCAAAAGAAACCACAACCTTCGGTTCATCCTTTCTCTGGACCACGGCATCGAGATCTCTCTCTGCAGACAGACGACCGACAGATTTATGAACATGTCGCTTCAGAATTTTAATTCTTAAATTTATATAATAATAATAATGATAATATAAACTCATCTCTTACTTTTCCTGTAGCATGATGGTTCACAGTTACGCCCTGGTGCAGCAGCACACACAGCTGTACTACAGTGAATGTACACCTGAGAAAAGAAAACAATGTTGGTAAAGAAATACGACAATATGTGATGCAGCAATGTAATATCAATTAATATACTGTGTATGTATGTATATATTACATATTCTCTCAGGGGCTCCAATGAAGCAGGATCCACAAAGGTGAACATTTTGAAAAGGAAGCGTCTGTAGCGACCTGGGAGGTCGACACCAGTGACTGGAACCACTGCAGACAAGTAACGATCATCCCTGTATGGACATCTGGGTGGAGAGAAAATTGGAATACCTTTCATTTTTTTAGTCTTTCAGATCAAATGAATTACACTGTGTCAGCAGACAAATCCATAAAATCTGAGAATGATTAATCACAAACAAGATGGTGTAAAGAGGTATTACCCGTCCACCAGTATGTCCCACTGGGGCAGGCTGTGAGGATTGGGGGTCGTTGTTGTCCAACAGCGGCCGAGAGTCAGGACAAGTGCTGGATCTGTCATTTCAAGGAGCTCAACCTCCACATACACAGGATCCCTCAATACTTTGGCCACCGGGTAGTCTACCTCCGTATAGAAGGAGGTAAATGCTGCTTCCACTGTGAAAGCAGAGACACCACTTATCATCAGTGGTGGACAGTAACGAAGTAAATTTACTTGAGTACTGTACTTAAGTACAGTTTTTGAGTACCCGTGGCCTTATCTCAAACCCATGTTTGAGATTTTTGCCACAAAAAGTGATTTGTTTCATTTAAAATATTTGTTGTGCTTACCGCGAACAAATTATATCATGGCCAGCTCGTCTTCCAACATGAAAAAGCACGTCGCGGTATGTAAAGTAGCTGCTGACGTTAGCTAGCTTAATGTTTGATAAATTGCTGATGAACATTTTAAACGTATTTGTATGAGCTTGTAGAGAGAGAGAGAGAGAGAGAGAGAGAGAGAGAGAGAGAGAGGATTATAAAGTGGATTGTATAATGACAAAAAAGCTACGTCCCTTTCCTGTATTTCCTGAAATACTTTTTAAATACTTTTACTTAAGTATTTTTTTAAGCAAATACTTTAGTACTTTACTTAAGTACATTTTTGACTAAGCTACTTTTACTTGTATTGGAGTAATATTTGACAAGGAGTATCTGTACTTTTACTCAAGTAGTGAAGGTGTGTACTCTGTCCACCTCTGCTTATCATGGCAGCCAACATTGCGAAATAATCTACAAACAGAGACCTCATCTAAGTCAACCTGTTCTTACCTTCGTTGCAACCCTTTGTACTGCATTCACCATTGGCCAACCTCATTCGTACTGCAATAGGTCCCAGAGCAGCGACTGGTAGAGGAGGATTATCTAATGGGGCTACTTCTATAACCAGAGTTTCAACAGTGGTACCAATGTACCTACACTGGAAGAGCACACTGAAAAAGAGAAATGGTATTAGTGTGCTTGTTCAGACCTTTATTCTGATAATATCATCTGATGATCAAAAAGGATCAGCTACTCATAGTGGCTGTCTCTGGTAATGACTCCTAATGGTCCAACCAGCACTTCATATGAGGAAGACATCCTGTTCTCATAGACTATAACACCAGGCTCCTCCTACAAAAAGGCTGAATTTAGCACCTGGAGTAGTAATATTTCAAAAAATAAACAAATAATTGTTGAAAAGAAAAGGAAATCGAGGCCTTACCGTGACGATGGTACCACAGGCGGTAACAGGAAACTGGTAGATGGCAAAGTTTGAATTGGAGTCAACATGTGTACAGCCTTCACCTTGTCCCAAGAGTGTGATTGACTCAAGATCAATGCTGGGTAGAGTGACATCTCTAGCTACTACAACAATGAACTGGGCGTCCTTGGTGCACTGGACTGTCACTGTAGGGAGAAAAATCAGGTATCAATGGATTCAGTGTTTTGGCAAAATGTCCGTGCCAATCCAGCAGTCAGTTAAGACATTTATTTTCCATAAAATTTTTGTTAGTCCAATTAATTGCCAATAGATTTCAGTTAGTAAATTGATGTATCAGTGAATATTATCGTAACAATGAAGTTGTATTCCTCAAACTTTTAGATAGATAAACACCTTTAAAGGACTTTAACAATTCCTTCTGGTGAAGACCACAAACTTAGGTGACCTCTTGGCTTCATTAGCAAAATTCCTGCAGCATAATGAGCGGGTCATGAAACTCACCTGCTCTTCCAAAGTAGCACTGCCGACCATCAAAGCAACAGCTAATGGCTTCACATTCACCAGCCGAAATATCAGGAGCTCCACATGGGACTCTCCCGCTCCCTACTACATCACAGCTCTCAAAAACTGGGGGGCTGGTCCGCTGCGGGGTCTTTGGTGGAGGTTGGGGTTCCTGAGGATTCTGAAATGATCGAGGATAACCAGTAAACCCTGGAGCTTGAGGTGGCAAGGTTTGAGGTCGGGTCTCTGGCCTTTGTGGATACTTCGGTGGTGGTGGTGGAGGCGGTGGAGGAGGCTGGTACTGTGGTGTCTTAGGGTACTGAGGAGCCTTTGGTGGTGGAGGAGGAGGAGGTGGAGGAGGCTGGTACTGTGGCGTCTTAGGGTACTGAGGAGCCTTTGGTGGTGGAGGAGGAGGTGGAGGAGGCTGGTACTGTGGCGTCTTAGGGTACTGAGGAGCCTTTGGTGGTGGAGGAGGAGGAGGTGGAGGAGGCTGGTACTGTGGCGTCTTAGGGTACTGAGGAGCCTTTGGTGGTGGTGGAGGAGGAGGAGGAGGTGGAGGAGGCTGGTACTGTGGCGTCTTAGGGTACTGAGGAGCCTTTGGTGGTGGTGGAGGAGGAGGAGGAGGTGGAGGAGGCTGGTACTGTGGCGTCTTAGGGTACTGAGGAGCCTTTGGTGGAGGAGGAGGAGGTGGAGGAGGTGGAGGAGGCTGGTACTGTGGCGTCTTAGGGTACTGAGGAGCCTTTGGTGGAGGAGGAGGAGGAGGAGGTGGAGGAGGCTGGTACTGTGGTGTCTTAGGGTACTGAGGAGCCTTTGGTGGAGGAGGGGGAGGTGGAGGAGGCTGGTACTGTGGCTGGTACTGAGGAGTCTTTGGTGGTGGAGGAGGTGGAGGAGGAGGTGGAGGAGGCTGGTACTGTGGCTGGTACTGAGGAGTCTTTGGTGGTGGAGGAGGTGGAGGAGGAGGTGGAGGAGGCTGGTACTGTGGCTGGTACTGAGGAGTCTTTGGAGGTGGAGGAGGAGGAGGTGGAGGAGGCTGGTACTGTGGCTGGTACTGAGGAGTCTTTGGAGGTGGAGGAGGAGGAGGTGGAGGAGGCTGGTACTGGGGCTGGTACTGAGGAGTCTTTGGAGGTGGAGGAGGTGGAGGAGGAGGTGGAGGAGGCTGGTACTGTGGCACCTTAGGGTTCTGAGGAGGCGGTGGAGGAGGTTGAAAGGTCTGCTTCGTCTGCCACTGAGCGTCTACATGAGTCCCAAATAAGCAGCCTAGCAGAGCTATTGCCACTAAAGGGGTGGTACTCCGGCACCGTACCATGGTTTCACTGCAATCTGACCCGGACAGTCGCCCAGTGAACAACCTCTGAGTGCTGCATCATTTATATGTTATTAAAAAAAAAAAGGACAAATATCAGCCAATCATCTGTCTCTTTATCATTATTCTGTCTAACGTATCAGATCCAGATCAGGTCTGCTTGTTGGCTGACAGGTTGACATTAAAGTCTTTATTTACAAAGCCAACTTCGGGTCATGAAATCCTTTCCAAAAGGTCTTTGTGCCCTCAAGTTTTATTTGCCACCAGCTGTTTATTTTGCAAGTACAGTTCACAATGCACAGGACTTCTCACATTTGGCCTTGCTGGTCATTCACATGAGGAATGTGACTCAAAGCAAGGAAAGCAACGTGTTTTCTTGCTGTGGCACAATTTATTTAGTTTACACATAGGAAAATAATAATTGGGTTACAATAGCAAGGCGAGGTGGTTAGCACTGATGCCTCACAGTGACAAGGTCCCGGGTTTGAATCTGGGTTCGACTGTTCTCCCTGTGTCTGCGTGGGTTCTCTCTTGGTTCTCTGGCTTCCTCCCACCGTCCATGCTCGTTAGGTTTGTAGGTCTGAGTATGAGTGTAAATGTTTGTCTGTATCTCCGTGTTAGCCCTGCAATAGACTGGTGACCTGTCCAGGGTGTACCCCCACCTCTCGCCCGATGTCAGCTGGGATGGGCTCCAGCGACCTTTAACAGGAACAAGCTGTTACAGAAGATGAATGAATGAATAGCATGTTATGCTATTGAACAGGTCAGGTTAATGTGTCATTTTCATCCCCCGGTGGAAAGTCAGAAAAGGCGGTTAGTGTTGCTGTGTTAAGAGAGGGGTTGTAGTGTGTTAAAATTTAGCCTTAATTTTAGCTTTAGCTTTGTGTCAAGCTTAGTAGCTGTGAGACTGGAGGAAGAGTTAGCCTTCAAGATTATGAGTTAGTACAGTAGCTGGTTATGTTTAGAGAGTCAACTGATTTGTTGGGTTGCAGCACACAGTATTCTTTGTTTTTTTACTAATAAACAGTGAAGCATATGGTCATGCAAGACTAATATAGTATTAGCCTATCTTAATGCAATTAACTCTCACTTTTAGGTCAGAGTTAAAAACACACTTGTTCAGGCTGGCATCCCACACGTAGCCACTAACGGGAACTGTTGCTTTTTTGTATTTTATGCTGGCTTAATTTAAATTTTATTTTAGTAGTACTGCTTTTATTCTTGTTTTACACTTGAATGCACTTTGTGCACCTTTTTGCTGTGCAGCTGTGTCTTAATTATGTTTTAGTAATATTGTTTTGTTCTTTGTAATATTGCTTTTATTCTTGTTTTTACCCTGGAAAGCACCTTGTGCACCATTGGGTGCTGGAAGGTGCTATATAAATAAATATTGATTGATTGATCATCAAAGCTAATTACCTTATATAGAAATATACAATGTAGTGTATTCAGTTCATTATTTAGCAAAAAAACATTTTTTTGTCACTTGGATTTTAACCATCCTGATGTTTGTTGTCTTTCAAATCATATGTAGTCTTTCTTTAAGAGGAAACAGGTAAAGGTAAAGAACAGGCAGAGCAAACAACTGATGCTCCTAAAGCTGCAACTTGGAAAATATAATTAAACTCAAGATTTAGACTCTTGCTGAACCTGCAGACTCACCACTATAGGACTAAAGTTTTAGTTATCTATGTCTTGATTTAGGGGAGTGTGTGTGTGTGTGTGTGTGTGTGTGTGTGTGTGTGTGTGTGTGTGTGTAGGTGTGTGTGTGTGTGTGTGTGTGTGTGTGTGTGTGTGTGTGTGTGTGTGTGTGTGTGTGGTGGTGGTGGTTGTTGGTTAAACAACCAATATTCAATGCCACACCTGTGTTTGACCATACTGTGGAGCTATTTACCTATGTTTTATTGCAAATTGGAGGAAGTATGGCAATAAAATGTGTCCTCAGAAGTTAAAGTCATGATTAGAGGACACACAAAAGAAAGACTAAATGTGATTGCAAAACAAAAGAAAAACAAAAACAAGAGAGATGTATATGATCTAAAAAAATATTCTAGAGATATGCCTGGTGGTCAAACATATATCCTGTTAGAAATGCTTTAGGCCTTTATCTAATAAGACGATTAAAACAACGTCAGAAAACAAACATATAAATATTACAAATAGCCTAAAAATAATGTGTTAGATCATAATATAATACATATCATCAACACGTTATAGAAATTGGTACCAATCAAAACAAATAAAAGAAACAGATGTATAACAACTGAGGCCTATACAAACAAAACACAGCAGCATTTACTTTGAGCCAGGTCACAGATAACGTTTGAGACTTTATACGACCAGTCAGCTCCGTGGTAATTAGGTACACTGACTACACGGTCTTATATGAATTCAGTTCATCCAGATGTAGAAAAGAAAATGCCCACCACTGTTAAAAAGCTCCCAGTTATTTTGACTTTGACTCATCGTTTTTCAGACAGAGATTATCAGGAACTGATTTTTCCTATCTGCAGCCCTCCCCTTTAGATTTTGCACCTGGAACTGGTCACTTTCAGCTGTTGTCAGTGTTTGTCAATGGCAGCTTTTGAATACACAGACTTTATCATTCAACTATATGTAGTAATTGTCTTTTACACAAAGACACTTTATACCACTACAGGGGATCAACAGTTTCAGTATATCTTGTACAAAACACTCTTTACTTAAAGCTCTATGAGATGATCCTTTAAGAAAACATTTAGTTCTGAACATTTAGCACTACATGTTGGTTACATTTATCTATGAGTTAAGAGAAAACCCTACAAATAAACTCTGAATTATTTGATTTGAGAACATTTAGTCCTAAAGAGCAGTTTAGGACTAGGACAGTTTAGGACTAGGAAAGTTTAGGACGTGTGGAAGTCTTTGAGAAGTTACATGAGGTTCAAAGGAAGACGTCAAACCAAATCATGTAGGTAATTTATGAAGCTGTTTTGAAAGAAATACAATTATACAATAATGATTTTTTTAAAGTAATACATTGGATGTAATCCTGTCATTAATGAAGCCAGCTGCCCCATCTCAAAGATGCACTTTTCATTCTCCCCACAATAGAGTTCATGTGTTTGTGTGTGCATAATGAATGCTTTTTACAGGAGGGGAGGATCTTGATCCCGGTCCAATGGTCTCTGTGCCCTGAGGGTCAAATTAACCTGTGAGCTGACCCTGCAGATGAGCAATGATCGATGCTCAAAATGGTACATGGTTAATAAATAAAATATAATAAATAAGTAAAACGTGTGGAAAATATTCAAATTTATACCACAGCCTTGCACATAACAATACAAAATGATTACGGCAGATGAAAACACATAGAAGTATTCTAAGTAGTTTGATGTAGCTGCACTCCTATGACATTTTAGTAAAAATAATCCACTTAAGCTATATAATAATAGCCTCATACACTCATATGCCAGTTAATTTGTTACTCTAGTAAAAAACTAAGGAGCTCTAATAAAATATAATAGCAGTCCTGCACTTAATCTCCCCTTGTGACTGTTATTGTGGTCAGTTCATGTTGAAACATCAGAAAGGTAATTCAACTGCATGGTAATTTTTGAGGATGTAGTTTGTGGTACTGTTTCTCAATGGTCTTTTTATTGATCTCAAAGTATACATGACACAATCACTGTACAGGAAAGTAAGTTTGTGGTGCTGTTTAATAGTAATAAACAATCATGCAGTACAAAGTACATTATAAACAGACAAATAGTACTACAAGCCACAGCCTCCAAAATGAAAACACAGTTGAATCAACAGCTTTCTGTTATTTTAAGTAAATGCCAAATACCATAGAAAAGTTCACACAGTTCATTATACCTGCTAACTCACCTGTAATAGAACTAGTATTGTCACTGACACCTTTGTGGCCCTGTGATCTTGTGTATCCCTATAATGGCAACTTTATGTACACTCTGTATAGCCATTAGGAACAGGACGGAGACGATTAAGGAATTAACTCTATCCGTTCTATCATAATCAGTCTTTCCTGCAACATGCATCAGCCATGCCTTATACTCCTCGGATCATGATAAGATGCTGTATGCTTTAGTTTAGATGTATGTATCATCTTGTTCCTCCTCTTGTGTTTTCTGCCACTTTTTCTGTCTCTACCTGACCGGCCTCTACCTGAGCTGGACTGCTCTTCTTAGTGCTCACTCTGTGGGTTTCATGCTCTGGGTTTTGTAAAGTATCTTGAGACTTGAGTTTTTATTGTTACTGCTGATAATGATGAAATTGATAAGATTTAGCGCACAGCTGTTATACACCAAAGAAGTTGTTTCGTTACTGGCAAGTGAGTGCATTTTGCTGCTACTTCTACTTGCGCTACAGTTATATAATACTCACCACTGTTAGTTAATAGAGCCTTAGAACTGAAAACTGGACTGAACATATACACACACTCACTCACACTATGTCTGACAGTGCTGTATGCGATCTATCTATCTATCTATCTATCTATCTATCTATCTATCTATCTATCTATCTATCTATCTATCTATCTATCACTTTATGGTCACCCCCTTGTATTATACTTAGTCTTCATGTAGCTCCATTGTCTTGGAGGAACATCCTCTCATCTCACTTTGTACTGCACCTGCCACATATGACTGAAATGATGACGCATACCCCTTTGACCTTTGACTTTTGAAAAAACGGAAAATAATGGGATTAGTTTATTTAAGTAGCTCAGGAAGCATAGACTGATGCACGAAATCAGAAACTCAAAATTAAATGCAGCCATTATTAATGCACCAGCAATGACATGAATAATATATTTCTATAACAATTTATTTATATTTTTGAGTGTGATTTATTGCGGCGGTTCTCTTTAAGAAGCTCCACTGCGTTTGCCTACATTTCCCACAATGCCTGAGCGCCGTAATACTCAGTGCGTTCGCTCACTGCGTAGCAGCGACAGCGGCGTCCCGGGAGATGAACGGCTCGGACTGGAGCGACTTGTGAAGGTGTTTTGTTTATTTATTTCACCGGTGGAGATGTCTCTGTCCTCCGCACAAAGCCCGGACACGACCAGCCGCAGGAGGAGGCCGGCTGAACACACGCAGGGTGAGCGGCCCCGGCTCTTTATTTAGCTTTAGTGAAGAGAAAAAAAAAACTTTATTTGTATCAGCTGACTGTGGCATTAACAGCGACGTAAATATAGGCTCCATTTTAAATCTGTCTTCGTGCTGTGTGTGTTTTTGAGGTACTGTACAGGAGGAGACAATGCGGCTCGCTGTGGACAAAGTTATTTCGTGTTTTATTGGACAGTCACGTTGTATTAATTAAGAGGTGGTCCCCCAACGTGTGTATATGTGTGGGTGGGTGTGTGTGTGTGCGCCATCACTCTAGATGCGTGTGTCCATATAAACCTTTAGTAAATAACATTTGCTTCTGTGAGACACCAGGTAGTTGTCCAAAGTGTGCTATTAATTTTAATTATTGATTAGTCTGATATAATAATCAAGTTTATATCTTCAAAATGACTTGCAGCCCAACACCCACACAGTTAATCCAGCGTGAAACTTGAACTAGGGAATAAACATTTATAATTTATTATAAATTTAAGATAAAACTTTTGGTCTAATTGGTTCAGCCTCAGTTCAGGCGACTCCATCACTTATTGTCTGCATCACATCTGAATCTTGAGCTGATTTACTTCTGATTTATTCTGATTCTGATTTAACATGTTTTTTTTTAAACAGAGAGACAGATGACCGTATCTTATGAGACTCGTGCTTCACAGTCTCCTCAGAGAGACGAGTCAAAGAAGGCAAATCAAAAAGAGGAACAAAACAATTAAGTGTTTTGACTGCTATGAACTGTTGAAAAGGGGGAACTCGCCCTCCCTTGTTGTTTGTATTTATTTGTATTTATTCATTCAAACTGTATCTTGGTGCCTTTTTATTTTTTGAATGAATGAATGAATGAATGACTGCGGGGCGTTTTTTAACCTTTAACTTAATTGCAGTCATGCTTCTGGTCTGCCTGCAGAACAAATGTGTTCTGTGTTCCAGCTGTTGTCCCGCTGTAATTAGTTTAAGGACAGAAACACGTTATGTCCCTGAGGGGAGCTTTGTTTCCTCTGTGTACTGTAAGACCTTACTCATATACATTCAGTGTATATAAATTAAGGAAATAGCTATTGTAATGATAATGTGTATTTAGAGCCGCTATTGTTTTGAGAGTTGTGCAGCTGCTGTGTCCTGCATGTGATGGTTTTGATTCTGAAATCTTAGAGGATCTGAATCTTCTCAGTGGTGCATGTGATATGTTTTAGTTTCTTTTGGAGAAATTCTTGGTGGTGTCGTGAACATTGGAGTGAATGTAACTCGGCGTGACTTTGCCTTGTAAAGGAAGCCCTACAGGCACAAAGCAGCAGCTGTTTTCAAGACAAAGACTGTTTGTTACTTATTCCCTTTTAAGTGTGTGCATTATTAGCATTTGAAATTTTCATCAAAACAGCTGAATCACAGGTTGAGGTATGATTTAGCGTGAAGGTTGTCACATGTTGAGTGCTATGCATTAGTTTCCCCTACATACTGTACAGTGTGGTTCATGTGCTTTCCTGTATTTTATTTCCTGTTTGGTCACAGAGTCTTCATGCGAGCTTGATCCTCAGCCAGGTTGCAACCATGAACAGCTCCATGACCGACTGTGTGGCACTCAGCAGCTCAATGCAACGCACATCACCGCTCCGTCATCACATCACTGCTTATGTCCTGCAACAAAATGCCTGTCTGCACACACATGTGAGTACAGCGCATCAGCTCGTTTCATGGTTTTATTAACAGCAGAGCCGACACGTTTGCCGACACTTACTGCTCGCCTCGCTGCTTGTCGTTTTAGGCCCGAGCCATCACACCTGTGAGGACAGCTGGGAGGAGATCCAAAGCAAGAGGACGATCAGAGCAGAGAATGAAGTGGAAGCCAACAAGCTGGTCAACAACTACAGGGTGAGAAATTGGAGGTTGACGCTGAAAGTTGATCGCGTTCAAACATTGTCACACCCATAAATTGGCGTTTGTGTGTGTGTGTCAGTTTGGTTTTAGAAAATGGAAGAGTCACGTGACAGAGCGGCCGCTGGAGGACCGATCGGAAGTTGTGAAAGAGCTCTACTCAGAATTGAACGTCATTAAACCCCACGCAGGTCCAGGTACAGATTACTGCGCTCGCAAAGATGGATGATTTCAGTTCATCACATCTTGAGGCTTATTCGAAAGATGTTGGATTTTATTATGGGTTGCTATGGTAACAGACATTATTGCTGAGGAACAGTACGTCATACAGTAGGTACAACAATATGGAGGCTGTGACAACGGTCCAAGGACATGAGGGGGCCCGAATGCAGACACGACAGGCGACAAGCGAGGCAGTTTAACAGGACAGGGAAGAATGAAAGGCCCTGCAGAGTGGAGCAAGGTTAACAAAGAAAGTAATCCAGCTAGAAGGGCACCGTGTAAATCCAACAGAAAAAAACGTAATCCAAAAGGAATCTAACTGACGAAGGACAATAGGCCAGACTGTACAGTGTAAATACACAAAAAAAAAATAGTGGGGAAACAAGGCACAGGTGAAACCAGTAAGAGAAGCAAACAATCACTAACCGAAAGATTAAGACTGTATGCAAGCGAAACACAGAATACCCAGAAACATTCAAAATAAAACTGGGAGGATGTAAAAGTCCAAAACTGAGTTTGAAAAACAGAGGGTAAGAGGTAACCAAGGTGAGCACAGCTGAGTCAGTCTGTCACAGTCTGGGTATTAATTCTTATTTGTTCTTTGTTTTCTCTTCTGATTAATGAATTAGTTTAAAACCACTTAAGTTTCTGGCCCCTACCTCATTTCATCATCTCAGGAAATTAATGTAATGAGTATGCCGTTATTATTAAACACAATAATGAAATTGCCCCGCGACCCTTAACAGGACTAAGCGTGTACAGAAGATGAATGATAAAAATGATTCAGCCTTTGACTGACGCTTTTTCCTGTTTATCCTCCTCATTTCAGGTCAACTCATCACTTGTGGAAATGTAGCGTATGTGTTCCTCTTTGGCTGGTGGGTATCTCTGGCGTATTTCCTGGTCGGCATACTTATGTTCATCACGGTCACTGGGATACCGTATGGTATGTTAGCTAATCAGCAGAAGAGAGCATATTAATTTAACGAGTTGGTCCCATTACTAACTTTTTTCCTGTATATATGTCTTCAGGTAACCTTTGCTGGAAGCTGAGCCTCTACTTCCTGTGGCCGTTTGGCAACTCCATCCATGAGGTATTGTCTGTTTGGTTTCACAGTGCCTCTCGTTGCCTCTTTTTACTTTTTCTACTCTCTAAAATAAGATTGGTCCTCAGTTAAATGTGTCATTTCCTCATAGTATCTCACAGACTTGTGGTCATGAAAGCAGAAGTGTGTGACGCTACAAAGCATTTGCAGCAACTCGTTCTTGCAATCCGTTGAAGATGCATCCGAAACTTTGGGCGCAGTTGCCTCAATATTTTTCTGCTGAAGACTGTGGGCTTTGTTAAGTTAGTTAAATACAGATTCACTTTTATATCAGTACACGTGGCTGTGTTGTTACTGCACAAAAACATCTACTTGCATTTTCAGCTGCTCGTGATGGAGCACAGAGCTTTAAACAGGTGTCTGGTGTTAGGAATTACTTCTCTTTTAAGAAACCAGTGTTCTTGTTTCACGTAACAAACTCAAATCTACAGCATCTGAAATGCATTTTTATAAACCTTAAATACAGCCATCACTTCATTATACGCAAGTTTTAAATCTTTTTGACCGTTTTCTTGTGTTTAATCTCATTTGCCCTTTTCATTTTGTAAATATTTCTGTAAGTATATATAGCACAGTATAAACACAACATACTGTTAGCAGGATTGTGACATACATCTTCAGTTTTCTGAATGACTGTCCTTCCGATGTGTCTCTCCAGATAGGAAATACGTTGAGGAGATGTTGCGAGCTAGCACCAGACTGTGAGTGCAACATAGACACAGCAGAGGACATCTCCCGGTTCTGCTGCCTTCGCCCACTGAGGTTCTCCTCCCAGAGATGCCAGAACGACCTCAGCGCATTCCCTACTGGGTAAATAACCCCACTTACACAAGTAGAGAACACTTTTCGATCCGATGGGTGTTTTTACTCAGATTATAAAGCCCTGATAATTCAAATATGTGATAATAGGCTAGATAAATAATGCTGACAGATACATATGCATGGATATCGTCATCTTAAATGTTCCTGTGTTACGTAGCATCGAGTCTCCACCTACGTGTGGCTGCTGCTGGGATATCCTCCCCTGGTGGTCGTTCACTCTGTGGTCTGCTTCATCTCCTGGATCCTGGTCTTCACCATCCCGGTTTCCAAGATGAACGCACAAACTCTGGGCGTCATTCTTCTCTTGGCTCCGGAGGATGTCTCTGTGTCCACCAGCTCTAAGAGGAAGGTAAAGAGGACATTTGGCGTTTTAGGAAGCTGCAGCACATAATCCTGGAGACATACTGATGTTCCTGCTTCTTCATATCTCTTAGCACCAAGGCTACGAGACCAGAGCGCTGCTGTGCTGCTACCACGCTGCAAACTGGTACTACTACAAGTACACTGTTGATGGGATCAACGTGTTTGCCGTCAGTATCCTTTACCATTATAATGTGTGTGTGTGTGTGTGTGTTGGTGTGTGAGTTTATCATATGAGGACTTGTTATCACCCTTCACTTCCATCTCAGACCTGCTCCCTCTAGTAATAGTGGCCTTGGTAATTGGATATATAGACAGAGAAAACCAGTACGCCAGCTCTAACGTCAAGTTCGCCATAGCCATTTGCTCCATCATCCCTCTGTCATATTATATTGGCATGGGCATTGCCAGGTGAGCAGTTTTTTAATTATCTTTAAAAATAAATTTAACGTCACCATATTCACGTCTGATCTCGATTGTCCATCATGTTTGCATTTGCAGCATCTCTGCCCAGAGTAATTTCGCTGTAGGCGCGGTGGTCAACGCCACCTTCGGCTCCATCACAGAGCTGACCTTTTACATCACGGCCTTGCTCAGAGGACACCAGGCAGCCAACCCGTGTTTGCAGGAGGTGGTTAAGGCAGCGCTGACTGGCACGCTGCTGGGATGCATCCTCTTCATCCCTGTGAGTCAGCTTATGTCACATTTTTAAATTTAAAAAAAATGTAAAAAAAAGGAACATGGCAATTGTGTGTCAGCGGGACGAATCCAAACAAAACAGAGATCCACTAAGACACTGACTCAACAGCACAAATACAGATACACTGTTATTTGTTAATGTGACGAAGGCAGTGGAGCAGCAGAAATATCCTGTAATGTAAATATATAAAGAAAGAACATATGTGTACAGATTTTTGCCTATTACACATTTTAAGCTGCGGTCAGAGTGAGACTCAAATTACGTCAGAGCGTGTGAACAAGGCCTCTTGTTTTTGTTTTTTGTCAGGGCATCTGCATGATAATTGGAGGCCTGAGACACAGTGAGCAAAGATTCAACAGTCGCTGTACAGGAGTGAGCGCAGCGTTGCTTTTCATCTCTGTCGGAGGCAAGTATTTAGAACCATATCATGTACTGTATGAAGACTACGTCATCATTTAGAAATGTTCATGGTCGGAGACGACAAGATGCGTCACTGTACGCAACAATTTCTCAATCAGGAGCAGAAAACCCATTTCTCCTTTCTTGTTGCAATGAAACTGGATGTTTGCTCACAAACTAACCCGTCACCTCAAGACTAGGAGAAGCTGTTAAATCATTCACAGATGCAGTGGGTTTTCTATGTGAATACCGATGACCAATTAAGACTTTAAAAGCACATACAAAAATGAGAGAAAAAACTACTAGCAATTCTAAAACACCTGCTCTACGACAGCCAGTATGGATTCAGAAAGAACCATTCTACTGCTATGGCCCTAACTGAGTCTGTGGAAATCATCACTGATGCTATTGACCAAAAATTGCACTCAATAGGAATTTTCATAGACCTCAAAAAAGCATTTGACACCATTAACCATGAAATTCTTATAGCCAAGCTGGAAAGATATGGTGTTAGAGGAGTAGCACTGGATTGGGTCAGAAGCTACTTAAATAACAGATCTCAGTATGTCAAGATGGGGGAAAACACATCAACTTGCTTGAATATAGTCTGCGGGGTCCCGCAGGGGTCAGTATTGGGTCCAAAGCTGTTTATACTGTACATAAACGACATTTGTAAAGTGTCCAATATGTTGAAGCTAATACTATTCGCGGATGATACTAATATTTTCTGCTCGGGGGATGACTTGAACCAATTAGTTGAAACAGTCAATACTGAAATAGCAAAGCTTCATGTGTGGTTTAATATAAACAAATTATCACTAAATCTGGGGAAAACAAAATACATGCTTTTTGGGAATAAGGGACGCAACAACAGCGTTAACATTCAAATAAACGGAATAAATATTGAAAGGGTTAACGAAAACAAAGTGCTGGGAGTGATCATCGATGATAGGTTAAGTTGGAAGTCGCATATAAAACACTTAAGAAGTAAGCTGGCCAGGAGTGTGTCCATACTTTGGAGACCACAGACACTACTAAATCAGAAAGCACTTTACCTCTTGTATTGCACACTAATCTCTCCACACCTGCAATACTGCATAGAGGTGTGGGGACACACGTATAAAAGCAATACACATCCCCTGTTAATACTCCAAAAAAAAGCAGTGAGAATCCTACATCATGCCAAGTATAGGGCACACACAATTCAGTTATTTAGCAAATCAAATATACTCAAATTCAATGACTTATCAAACTTTCGAACAGCTCAGTTAATGTACAAGGCTGCAAAGAATAGCCTCCCTCATAATTTGCAGTTACTATTCCAAGAGAGAGAGACGAAACATAATCTAAGGGGGAAACTGATATTCAAGCAAAAAATTGTACGAACTACATTAAAATCCTTTTCTGTAACTGTTGCAGGGGTTAAGCAATGGAATGATTTGGATGATGAGGTCAAGAATTCAGTGAATCTGAGTGTTTTCAAAAAGAAATATGTTAAATTAACCATGGACCGTTACACAGCGATACATAGTTAGTGCTGATAAAGGTCAAAGACCTGTCAGCAGACACCTTGTTGAGACGGTATGAAAAGTAAATAAAAAACTCAATGTACCCAAACAGTGAAAAGGGAGAAAAGAAAAGCGGGTTCGAGGTCAGTGTCAGTTAAAAAAAAAAAAAAAAAAAAACCTTGGGTATGACTGATGATATTAAGCCACGCTGTAATACAATTGTAACAGAACTAAGAGAATATTGAAGAGCTCGGCTTGCAAACTGACACCGCTGACGAGAAACAACTGGTCCACAATGGAGCTGTTAAACTGGTCGCTGAACGCAATTGACAGAGTGTTCTCAACATGGAAGGCGGGTTCTGGTGAACCCAAATGCCCGGATGGGACTTTCCAGGCGGGCTACATCATGGATGGATGGGAAAAGTGGAGAGTCCTGTGCCTTGCCGTACTGGATGTGGAGGATGTGTACCTGTTTGTGAGTACAACAGTTGGAATGCTCGCATTGGGATTTGGATTGTTCATGCTGTACCGGAAAGTAAGAAAGACGAGCGATTACATCTATGAAATCTACAAGGATATGGCAAGCATGCGAGCCGACGGAGCCAAAGCTCGGGAGGATTTGGCAAAGATAAGCTCTGAGATAAGCAAATCGGACATGGAGGGTTAAATGGAAAAAACGGGCTCTGACACCATCTCAACTAATATATAAACATGACAATTGTCAATTGGACGACATGGATAATGGACTATAACACGCCAGGCGACTAGAAGAGACTGTTGTTCACTTATGACGGAAGAATATGGCGTGCAACACACATGTTATCTGTTTTTAATGTCTCAGCGAACGCAGCGCTGCAAAAATATATATTTTGAATTTGTACAATGGGGCGGGACTAATAAATTGCTTCTCCGCTTTCCTTCGGCCAGGTCACTTGTACATGTTGATGTTGATGTGTGATTTGAATTGACTTGCCCGAAATGAATGAATAAATAAAATAAATAAGGAGAAGCTGTTAAATCATTCACAGATGCAGTTTTTCTTATATTTAATGTTTTTCTATGTGAGATGTTAATGGTGACAATTAAGGAGTAAAGTTAAAGTAAAAGTACAACACAAAATTGAGAGCAAAAGAGAATCTTATTCAGCAATGTAAAAGTCCCTCATGATCCTCAGTTGATGTTGCAAGCTGTTCACTGTCTTCATTAATGCTTTTCTCTCACTGTCACTGGCAGGCGTGTTTGCGCCCACACTGTTCTCCAAGACTTACGGGAATCTGGTGTGCGACGCTTGCACCAACTCCCCTGGAGGAAACAGCACGAGCAACAGCAGCGGACCGTTTGTCTGCCACAACTGCCACTATGATGTGGTCAGTATCCAGGAGATGTTCATAGATGTTTTAAACTCAGATTCACATGCTTTGCACTGTACTTAATGTGATTTTTACATTTTCATTCAGCAGCACAACGGTACACTGTTCCACAACCACGTCGAGTAAGACCATTTTCCATTTTCTTTATATGCAACCTATAGATGCTCTAAGGCCACTAGTATTTTACAAAACCAGTGTGTTTGTGTGTTCAAATGGTGATTTCAGGAAGCTATTTCACATTCACATTGACTTATATTTTTTAACAGGTCACTTTATATTAGGGATGCATTGATCCGACTTTTTCAGTCCCGATACCGATACCGATGCCTGGGCTTTGTATATCTGTCGATACCCGATACCGATCCGATACCATTGTTGAATTAATAATAAACTGCATACCTTCCACCTTATACCTTCCTTCCACCATGTAGAAGAAACTAAAGGCACTAGACTTTCCTAACTAAACATTACTTTCCTCACTAAGACAAAATAACATAGATGTAATGTATTGAATACTTATTTATTTGTTATTTAAAGAACAATTGTGCATCCAAATCGAAAATAATTAATGGCGGATCATGTCTTCACGACATATACTGCCAACCAATGGACTACTATACAGGATCTCCAACTCTTTCCAGCCTGCGACACACGTGCTGCTAACGAATGACGTAGGATCTGCTGCGACAGAGGAAGAAAAAAAAAAAACTGGATTGGCCCGTGGATCTGTTAATTTTTCCGATCCTCCATCCAGCTATTTTGTCAATATCGGGGCCGATATTCGATCCCAGTATCGGATCGGTGCACCCCTGTTTAATATTTTTAACATAGTGACTTTCTATTTTTTTTTTATATAGCTTTTGTATCGTATGTTCATTGTATGTTATTGCTGCTGGATGCTTGAATGTCCCTCGGGATTAATAGTGTGTCTATCTGTCTATCTATCTACGAATTTCATACTTTGGATAATGTTATCTTAAAAAAAACAGTTGCCTGCATTTATTTAATTTAAATTTTCTAATTTGCACTCTTGCCACTTTGGTCTTTTGAAGCCTATTCTTGGTGCAATTAAGGTGTGTTCAAGTTATTGCACCAAGAACCATCATTAATCCGTACCGGTCAACTAGTGACCAGTACAGAACTCAAAGTAGTTTTGTCATTATGTGGCTCTTTGAGTTTCTAAGACTTGGATAGACAAGACAAGAAATAGAATACAACAAATAGAAGTAAACACTAACTGTGTGTGATGTTGTTGTTAGGCCCCTGGTATACACGGTTTCTGTCCTCTTGCCAGTCGCCTACATCATTGGACTGATATTTACTCTGAAGACACACTCCCACATTTACGACATCCATGTTGGAGAAGGACAAGGTGAGAGCTCTTAATAAAGAGTCGTATTGTGTTGCTGTTTTATAGTGAACTTTGAGAACACGGTTGTCCAGTGTTTACACTATAATGTCTCCGCTGTCTGTGCAGTGACTGGACATCAGGGGGCCGTGGTCCACTGGTCTCGGTGGAGGTCTCTGGTCATCCTCATCATGGCCACTGTGCTCACGTCCGCCTGCGCCGATCTTGCCACTGAGCACATCCAGCCCATACTAAACCAGCCCAACATCTCTCAGGTGAGGATGAGCATCTGAGCGCGCTCGGGCAGTTAGTTCATTGTATCCTCCAGCTGTGTTTATATCTTCTCCTCCTCCAGTATTTCATAGGGGTCACAGTTCTCGCTATGGTTCCTGAGATCCCAGAGATCGTTAACGGGATCCAGTTTGCTCTCCAGAACAACATCAGCCTCAGGTATACCTTACTTTATTACCTGAAGTACTTGGACTGTTTAAAAAGATACCTGTATTTAAATTGTGTCTCTTTTTTCAGCTTGGAGGTGGGAAGCTGTATTGCCGTGCAGGTCTGCATGCTACAGATACCAATACTGGTCTTATTTAATTCCTTCTATGTAAGACGCCGTTCTCTTTATTGATTTATTCACTTAAATAACACCCGCTGTTATGTGTGTTATAGCTTTTTATAATCTCCTTGCTTTGTCCAGGATGTGGGGTTTGTCCTGTTATTCAGTGACCAGCATCTGTGGGCTAGCATCTTCAGTGTGATCCTGGTCAACTACATCTTCATGGACGGCAAGTCCGATTATTTCCAGGGTAAGTTTGGAGCATTTAAAGGCTTTCAAAGTCAAATTTGAGATATCTGATTCATTGTTGGGAAATGAATGGAAACTGTGTGCTGTGCTGCCCCCTTGTGATATATTCAAGGTATTTGAGTAGGTTCTTTATTTGAGGTAATCAAATACAACAAAGTTTGTTTTACATGCTGATTATTGTATTTACTGCAAAATTAAATGCTCAGTAGCCACCTCTGAGGTTTAAACACCTTTTTAACAAATCAAAGATGGAAGAGGCTGTTTCAGTAATTTGTTAGGTCTTTGCTGAATTATTAAGATTTTTTTATCTGACCTAGACTCCAGAAGGTTCTGAGTTTTATTTAGCAACTTCATCCAGATAACTCACTAAATATGCATCCTGTGTGCACTTTAACAGTTTAAAGGGACGTCTGTAAAGATTATATATCAAAACATATCATATCAAAAATAAAACTAGGCTCCTGGACTTGTTTGACTTATCTTGAGGACGATTCACCCCCTCATCCAAAAAGCTCCTCCCATCCTGTTCAGGTCTAAACTAATGACCCGTGATGGATTAATTCAGGCCGTTAAAAAACTCTTGAGGTTGATGTGCAGACCGCTCTTGCGTGAACAGAATTCAGTTCCTGTCCGAAACTTTTTAAAGATTCTTCCTGTTTTAGCTGCAATAATAGTTCTGTCTGAGAACTGAGACAAGCTGATTCAGTGCAATAAAATGCCCCATTACCCAGCGACAAACTGGAGTTCACAGCTTTAATGGATAACAGTGTTCTTTAGCGAGGGATGAATAATGGACGTCAAGTACGGGATGAATGGGGAGGTCGTCTAATCAAGTGGTGATTAGGCGGAGAGCAGGAGGATCTGTCTCAGGTAATGGCAGAGGAGGAAGAATGTGGAGAAGAGGAGAGGCACAGTATGAGAGGAAGGGTGGGGACAAACAGCTGGCTGAGTTCAAATTATCTTCACAGGAAGTTAGAGAAGTGGTTTAGGCCTGCTCCTGAGGTTTATGATCATTTTTAGATTAGCATATGTGATCCTGTTGGTGTTAAACCCTGAGGACATAAAAATCTTGTATTGGTGTTTATTTTTTTTCTGCAGGTACAGCTCTGGTGATCGTCTACCTCATCCTCCTCGCTCTCTATTACTTTGCGCCGTCTCCAGCTGGCTGTTAAGTGTGGGACTCTAATTTCCAGCCACTGTTACGCTCCTTTTAAGCCTTGAGGAAACTCACTGTGGGCCTCATCTTATTTTTTTGAGAGATTCTGACTCTTTAATGACGTGAAAGGACATTTTAAGTCTTCTTTTCATGTTGTTGTTTTTAAAATAATAACTTATTGTACAAATGTATGGCTCTGGTGTTCTTAGATGAATTTATAAGTTAACATACAAACAGTTTGTCGTAAATGGCACAGTAAAGAAAAGCTGTATTTTTGCAATTCAAAAAGACTTTATGCGCCAAAATATCTGCACTAACAGTATTTTAAGGTTCTACTGTGATCAAGTTTGTATATTTAACTTTGTGATAAGTTACATTTTAAATGAATCAGTGACACTCTACAGATGGATATTAACCAGGGGTGGCTGGCTGTGCTGAGGAAGAACAAAAAAAAATATCTGTCAATACATTTTTGGGGAAAAAAAGAAAAAAAAGAGCAGCTGCCTGTTTTTTTTATTGATGTACAGACAGATATTACAAAACGATGTACACTGCAGCCATATTTGTCCTTGCAGAGGACATTCAGCTTTTCTCCCACGGGTTTATGTAAAGTGGCATGCACACCATACCGACATGCAGGAGATCATTTCACTTTGAAAAATGACGCAGATATAGACATCTTGCACGAGGCGGTACGTTCACCAAGTTTGAGCACAGCTTCGAAATAAAATATAAATAAGGCAGGGACGTGTCAAAAGTAGATAAGGTGTGGTGTTTTAAAAATAAAAATAAAAAGGATAGCGTTCCGCTTAGTATTGTACCAACACAGTCACAGTGAAGATGTGAAATAAAATGCTGGAAGGCTCTCGTTATGAGGCGCACACCAACGCCAAAGTGTGTCTCGGTACCAGCAGCTCATCACAGTGTTAAGAAACTGCCGGCGTACCTAAATCTGGTTCCACCAAAATGTCTGAGCCTGCTGACATTTTGACGACCGTCTGCCTCAGACTGATCACAGTATTTCACATCCTGGGCCTGCACACACACGCCCTCGACCGCAGCTTTATAAAGTTCATAGAAAAACTGAAGTTACAACAAAAAAAAAATAGAACCTATGTTACAGTATAAAAGGGTTAAAATGGAGTCATAAAGTGAGAACTGAAAGTGACAATGAGATCTGTGGGGCGGGCGGGGGAACAAAATACAGGCGGGTACAATTGAAGGATTTGCAATAAAATTAAACAGCAGCACAGTAATTATAATAAATAAGTGAAAATCTCCTGATTAATAATGAGCAGAAAGGATCAGCAGTGGTAGGGGTAGGGGTGGGGGGCATGAACACACTACTGAGAGTAATTAACTGATTTGCAGAAATATAAAAACAAGGTATGTGACGATTAAGACATTTCGGAAGGCACCAAACGAAAGAGGAAAAGGGTTCGAGCATTACTGTGGCGCTAGATGTGTAAAAATGGTGTAAGATTCATCTTTCCAAAACGAAGAAATATAATCATAGAGGCACGAGCAGATTCACAGTGTTTCTGTGTCACAAAAGTTTAAGGAGAGCCTTCTGATCAACAAGCGAGAGGGAACACTCTCAAATTTGAACGATAGAGTAAATATCTGCCAGCCATCAGCAACAACTACGTCCTAAATAATTGACCTAATTTGACTTTTTAGGATGGATCACCATGGTTACAAGTTTTTGCTTCATCAACAGCATCATTTTTTTCTTTTCTTTTTTTCTTAAAGAGGATCTGACTTGCCTTACAAGCTGTAACGGCAACAGCGTGCAAAGCGTCGTCACGTCAGCAACGGTGAAACGAGCCTATTTCTAACTGGAAGCTAATGTTACACCACAACTAGCAACATTCAGTTTTGCCGTTGGGAGTGTTCAACTATCATGCTCCACGAGTTTCTCTGATCCAAAAAGAAAAACTTAAAAAAAAAAAAAAAATGAGCAAAGCACGAAAGAACAGCCAGTCTGCCGTCTACACCTATCCATAGCTTCAGATAGACGCATGCAGATGCAGATCTAACGTACACGGAAACTCAAAACATTGCACTTGAAATAAAGCACACGGTTAAATAAAGTAAAAAGGCATTTCCAAGTATTTTCAGAACTATCTGACATCTTCAGGTTGTCCTTTCAAGATCAGCTTGGTGCTGTCCACCACACACATCGCTCTGTTCAGTCTTTGTGCTGCGCCTATTTGAGCCGCTGGATTAACGAGTGCGTCAGTCCCAGGCTGAGGAGCTGAAGAGTGGACAGCTGAGCTAAGTGAGGGAAGGACTTCAGCAGTTTCTCCCAGGTCAGTTCCAGCAGGCTGGGCACCACCAACCACACCTTATACAAAGAGGCCGTCCGTCGGTTCCCCAGCATGTTTACGACACCGCCGTGGACATACATGCAGCCAGCCTGAGGGACAGAGACAGTTACTGAGTATAAAACCTTCTTCACCTTCTGAGGGAATCTGTTGAAAGTGCAGATGTGAGTGAACGATGATTTACTGACCGGAGTGACTGCAGCACAGTGAAAGTAGGCTGGTTCTGGCATGACAGCAGGGAGCTTTGTCCACTGGAATGTCTGCAGGTTGATCTTCCACAGGTCGGACAGGATCTGCTCTCCATTATAACCCCCACATATAAACACCTCTGGATGAAGAACAAGAACAAGGTGTCAAGGAACTGAAACCTTAATTCAAGTCCAGTTGATGCTGTGTGAAATACTCCTTACCATCTTTGACCTGCACGCAGCTGTGACATCTGCGGGCAGCAGGATATCCTGTGATGACAGTAAACAAAATTCAGCGTGAGGTTTTGGATTCTTTATTTAGGAAAAACATGTAAATATTAATCACTAACCTATTTTTTCGTGGGGTTTGGTGACAATTTCATCCCAGTAATTTGTCTCCAAGTTGTACGCGTGAATCTGATGAAGACAGACAGTGTTAAATGGATAACAGGCACAACACGGATTGTTCCTTCTTTTTTTTTAACATCAGATTTAGTTTCTCACCTTGTCCAGTGAATATGATGTCCAGGAAGTGCCACCTCCAAAAATATATATTCTCTGTCCGTCATGAGCTAGCTCGTGTCTGTACCTGTATATAAAAAAACAAAAAAAACAGACGTCAACATTTATGGCCTTTTATACAAGCTATAGGACGTGTGGCTGTAACTTAAATACGCTGACTGACCTCTCCTCGGGTAGATCCGAGGGCGCGTTGTTAGGTTTGAGGTGGGTCCACTCTCTGGTGGTGAGGTCCAGCCTGTGCAGGTCGGTGCTGTAAAGGTATCCTGTCGTCCCTCCAAACACGTAGAGGTAGCCATTTATGATGACCATCGCCTGGAAATGTTTGTGGATAGAAGACACGGTTATGTATCGCAGCAGCAGAGACACCGCGGCAGAGAGCAACGCTTCAGATACGAGATGCCGCTTTTACCTGGCCGTAGATCTTGTTGGGTTTCTTCCCCCTGCAGTTGAGCAGGTTCCACCGTTTGTACTGGACATTGCAAACATGAACGTCATTGCCGTTGTTTTCCCCGAACGGAATTCCAGTTCCACCGAAGACAAGAAGGTTGTTTCCATGCAAGACGGCTGAAACAGAAAATCAAGAAACTCTAGAGCTTTAACGGCAAGTCCTGGCTGGCTCAAATTATTACACGGGGACATCATCTGACCTTAGAACATGAGATAATCAAGTATTTAAGAGGAGCATTGAATTTATTTGAATATTCTGATGAGCGGTTCCCCGCGTTGTTTGCAACACATGCAGGATGTAAATGTTTGCCTCTAGCATGAGGATTTGTTTGCCGTCTGGTGACACTGACGGAAATTACGCACACATTATAAAATGTAAAAGAGAGAAGAGATAAACAATTTCAAACTCACGACTGTATGCCTCGAACCAATGCATGTAGAATAAATTAATGCAATAAATGTGTTTTTGCAGAGCATCAGGAGGTCTCTGAGGAGGAGATTCATGTGAAACTGATGGTGCAGGACTTGTTGAATTAACATGGGTGAATGTTTACAGCAGCAGAGGATTTAGAATCACTTAATCCTTGAGTCAAACTAAACGTCTGACCCAACTTTAAGAAGTTTCCTCCTGAAAAACTGAGCTGACAAGCCAAACACAGTTGCATTCCTCCACCAACCAGCCAAATTGCAGCTCACATCCATGTCTGTGCAGACTCGTGGTAAATGCAGCGAAGACATTAATTTATTGAAAAGTATTTTCAACCAAAAAGGAAGTTAGCGTCATTCTGGCATGTGACCAGCTTCCAATAAGAAACACGCTGTCTTGACTTAGAGACTGTTTTTGCACGAGTGCAGAGGACTCATCAAAAGGTCCGTCACATGAAGCTCAATATCTGATGAGCTTGTGGTGTAACACCAGAGCCACAGGAGGCCCCGTCTCCTTGTTATCATGTAGGGAGGGTGGACTACTGTTAGACATTCATATGAAACGTTTCACTACTAGGGAAGCAATTATTGAGTTAAGGCCAAATGAACAGACATGTGATTACATAATGCCTCAGCTGCCTCGAATGCAATGTCGTAAAAGTTTCCTAAAACTTCTGACATCAGACCAGTGTAGGGCAATTGTTTAAGTAATATTACCAATAAAAATAATGTAAGCATTCCTGATTTTTTATTTTTTTTTGGCAGTACTGTGTCTCAATAAGTTTAATGCACTTTGTTAGATCTGAGAAAGACTTTAAAAATATCCTGCACGCCTCATTGATCATTTGCATATCAAGCCCTTACCTGACATAGAGGCCAGTTCTGTGGGCATGTAACCCTCGGTGCGGACCTGCTGCCATGTGGCGGTGGCAAAATGGTACCGCCATAGCTCCCTGAACAGGGGGTAGTCCTCGTTCTTTGACCCGCCTGCTTCCTCAAAGTCTGGGTTGTAGCCTCCAAACACATACAGGTTGGCGCTGTCTGCAACACAGCGGTGTCCGCTGCGAGCCGGGGGGACACAGTGACCTGGGGGATGAGTGAAAATGCTGTAATCTTCGAGCTTCAACGTGCAGCACGGAGTCAATCATCAAGTTCTTTCTTTGACACTAGTTTTCTTGTTGTTAGAAGAGATAGCACTCAGTCATACTAGTTTTATTGTCACTGTAGAGTCGTTGGCAAAGAGTTTGACCTGACTCAAAGTTTATTGTCCCACTGGGTTTTGTTCCAGAAACAGGACACAATGATGAACAACTCTTTAACAAGAAATGGAGACAAGACTGGTGCCTTCCAATAATTTACTGCTGAACATGTGCAGTTTTTTTCTTCTGTCTTCCAGCCAGGAACCATGAAATGACATTTTTGGGGTAGCAGCTCAAACCGGCCCCTGAGTGGGTGGTCCTTCAACTGTACTATAACTTGTCCGTCATAAATAAACCTGAGCTGGCCCTGGCCCCTCCTTGAAACATTACTGGCATCTCTGACGAGTCTCCCAAGTCTATTCTCACTGGAGGCAGTAAGCCTCACAAACCAAACAGCAATACTAAAACCTAAAACAGGTATTAAACTAAACTAAAATAATGTCATCATTTCAGTAGAGCTGCATTTCCCGACTAAATAAAAAAACTGATGTGCCATCCACCTGTGAATCCAAAATGTCTCCCACATATTTGTACCTCTCTACCAGTACTATTTAGTGCCTTTAGTGGCAGTATGAGTGGGGTAAAGTTTCCCTGATGCAAGACACCACTGTTTTTACCTTCTCTGAGAAACCTGTTCGGGATCCGCAGGTTGGGGCAACCGGGGCCAGTGAAGAGGCGGTGAGCCTGAAGCCATCGTGCTCGCTTCTTGAAGCCTGCAAGTCAAATAGCAAAAAGAAAAACAAGGGATGACACACAGAGAAAAGCACAAAAATGTGCAGCTCATATGCATTGTGTATTTTGTATTGCATTTATCCATGGTTGGACCACTACTATACCCGGACCATCCACATGTGGCTCAAGTATGGCAAGAAGCTGAACCTGACACTGATACCGACAACCTCTACTGCCACCAGTGGGTTAATTGTGTGTGAATGAGAAAGACTACGAAGCGTTTTGAGTTCTACTAAAGCGGAAAGGCACGATATATGTGGAGATTATATTATGCCACTCCAAATTTGTGTTAAATCAGTTGTATAATTTATACGTAAATAAGTTTAAGGGTGATAAATGCAACAAAAAGTCTTAAAAACTTTACCAAAAGAGAAAAGTTTTAAACACCGGTGTGAATGTGTTAACGGGCAGCTTTTAGCTTTGCCCGACCCCCCTCTGGTTTTGTTCTCACCAGCCTCTCACATGTTAATCTATATTTAAAGTGGACATTAATAACAGAAGGTGCTAGAGCCCTGTTAGGCTCCATTCACTGACTCCTGACTACCTTCCGTAGCAACGTTAGCTAACGTTGGCCTGTGTACTATAACGGCTATGCACCAAAGCTAGCATCGTTAGCTCACAGATAAACCAGAAGGACTTCGTATCCTGTCTAAACAAAGACTAAATCAGCGCACACTAGCGTTGCCGGCAAAATTAAGCTTGAGCTCTCTATTTGCTTTGCAGATTGTGTGGCGGCTTTGTTTACAAACCTGAGTCGCGAACTGAGGGCCTCCACGACAGTTTCTCAAACTTATTGAGCTGACTGAGGGTTCCGTCTTGTTTGGGCGACGACATCTTAACAGGACACACACACGCGGAGGAGAGGGGTTTCACACCCAGACCTGGACAAGAACCCGCTTCGGTCTAGCCAAACGTCGTGGCATGGGACGGCGAGCTCTAGCTTCTAGCAAAATAAAGAAATAAGTCTAGCGACCGTCCACAACTGCTGCTGCCTGCCGCGTCACGACCAGCTGGTCTCAAGTGACCAATCAGAGAAGGAGCAGCCGCTCGGGTCGCGTTCAAGAGCCACACGCTGTTGTTTATAGTTGTTTAATAACAGTGAGGGCCCGCAGCACCCAGCATGTAGAGGAAGAGGCGTTTAGATCAAGTTAAAAGGCTACATAATCAAAAGGACTTAGGTATTAGAGTGAAAGCACCCAAAGAAAAATCCTTCATGAAGGAGAATGGTCAGTTTGAAGATCTCATACAAACACTTGCCAAATGTGCTGCATTTAAGCTTCATGATGGTTATTCAGCATTTGTATAAAATAACTAAGAGCTGTTGATTCATCTGGGTTTTTATTTTAAAGGCTGTCTGACATATGTTTCTATGATATTGGCAAGTGAGGCTAAATAACAGAAACACTTTTGTGTTTAATTCAGTAAAGTTATCATGTAATTGTTTTTCAATGTTTTTACAAGGTTTAGATATCTGTTCTCACTGGTGCACCTAATGTACTGGCAAGGGAGTAGATGCAAGCACAGGTGAAGCTTGGCATTTCTGGATGTCTTCCCTACGACGTCTCCCTATGTCTCCCTATGTCTCCCTACCACTCAATGCAGCCTGCTTAGGATTCTTCTGTTCCCCATGCCTTATTCTTGCTCCACAGTCAGAGCCAAGGTCTGCCAGGTCTTGCATGGCCCGCTTCCTTTTGTGGCCTGTTACTCCAAGAGTTTTTAGGAGTCGCTGTGTGGATGCTCCAGTGAAGCCCCTGTACCCGACTTCCACAGGGAAAGTGAATACCCTCCACCCAGCTTGCAAGCATGAAGCTGACAGTTCTGTGTACTTCTGCTTTTTTCTCTCTTGTGCGACCTCAACTGCTTCTTCCAGTGGGACAGTGAGTTATATCATGATGACTGATCTGGACAAGAGCACGAAGTCTGGGTGCAGTGATGTCATGGTGATCCCTGATCAGCCCTGATCTGGATCACCAAGTGATTTATCTGCCTTCCTGCATGTCCTTTGTGGGATGTTCTGCTCCTGCTGTGAAATCTGCTGGGAGGACTGGTGTTCCTCTCCTGGCTATGATTCTTCCTTGTCTGACCTGCTAATGCTGTGCAAGTTTGCGGCTGGCTTTTGCCAACACACATTTTGCCTTTCCCTGGTGGATATGCAGACCGTGGTAAGTTGTTAATTTGGACCATCCATAGCTGCATTGTCTTAAGATCCTTTGGTTGTTTGTCCTTTCCGTTTGATACGTCACCGTGTTGTCTCTCCAAGTTGGTCCATCTCCCACACTGCCTCTCAGAGGACCATTTGGTTGTTTTCTTGTTATTCTGCTTGTTGTTTGCGCAAGTAGGGATCACTACTTTGACATGTGATGTGGCTAACTAGCCCGGCCACCCCTGGTGCAGTCTTTCCATCAGTCGGCCAGTCCTCCCTGGCTGCCCTCCAGTCTTTCCTGGACGTCAACTGACCTCTTCTTGGTAGTCACTGGCATACCAGAGAAGCAAGATATAATATAATAATAAAAGTATCCAGAAATTATCAAATTTTATAAATAATCAAATGGAGAAAATTCACATCAGTTTTTGTAATCAAGGGGGAAAAAAGGCATATCCATTTGCAGGGATTGATATGCCTTTTAAGACTTATTACACATACTGTATTCACTGTGTCTTGCATCTGTACTTTGCAAGTCACTGTCAGTCTGATACTGTATGAGAAACGTCAGGGATTAATTAACAGCTATGAATGTGAAATACAGGTTTTAAAGGTCTTTGGCAATGCTAATGTTATTGCATAAAAAGCCTTGATTTCAAGTGTATAGTAGCATTTGCACATGTATGGTGTCTAATGTCAGAGCCTTTCTAACTGTGATTTGTCTGTTTGCTGATGTAAGAATTAAGTCCAGATATATGGTATATTATATATTATTATATATATATATATATAAAATCTTTATGTTTATTTAGGATGTGACAAAAAAAAGGAAAAGAAATGATGATAAATTCTTGCATAAGATTTAGAGTATGACATAACCAAGAGAGAGAGATTTGATTGCATTAAATGACTCCTTTGGATGTACTGTACTAAGATTCAACCTTTAGCCCATATCTTCGGGGGCTGCATTGCTGACATGTTGTAATCTGGATTTGAAACTCACTGGGAGGAGCTGAAGATTAATCTCATGAACAGCTACCAAGAGTGTTTTTCAGCAGACAATGGTCATGAAAAGCACTAAATCAGACAAACGGTTTACACACACACACACAAACACACACACACACACAAAAAAGAATACTTTAAAGCAAGACTGAAGTTGTTTTTGTTAAAATAATGTTTTATAGAAACTAGTACTGCCAGTTTAACTTATATTTGCTTAGATGACCACACAATGTCGATTAATCAAATAGGCAACTCTTAAGCATCCACCTGCTCAATCGGGAATTTCTCTCTGCAGTTTAACTTCATCATAACAGGCAGGAAAAATGTTAACCCGGCCTTTAGCCAGATCACCTGCCAGCAGCCTCCCGGACACGGTCGCTCTATTCGCGTAACACGCCCTCGCCGAATGATTTAACAAGACAGGAAATTAAGCCAATCAGTGAGACAGTGACAGTGAGACGTTCCTCAATAACGACCCGCAACCAATTTAATGTGATCAAACAAGGGAGTCAACATTTTGCCCCATCCAGTGATCAGCTCATGGATTTACAGTCAGAGGTCAAACATCATCCAAATGACAAAGTAAATATCATGACTGAAAGATGAACGTCATTCACGCCCTTTGTGTGTTCATGCACGAGTGACTCAAAGTAGATTACAGGATTCTCCTTTAGTGGATGTTGTCAGAGCCTGTCCTAATCTAACATTTAATTGTTACTCATGTTGTTAATGGGTTGTCTGAGTTGTTCCTAAATGTTTTTTGTGTCAGGCTGCGTCCTGCTGGGGATGTCTGCTGCCATCAAGGAGTGTCATAGCTATGGGTTGAAGGTGTCTGATCTGGTCTAGGTGGGTGCTACATATCTAAATAACACCCACACAAATGACATATCCAAAAGATTCCCAACAAAACATTGACTTGTCGTAGTATGGTCAATGTTATTCACTCCTGTCAGTGGTTTTAATGTTGTGGTTGATTGGTGTATGTACATGTGTGCAGCTGGGGGAAAAGTCATCTGCTAGATGTTCTTAAATGCTGCAGTTTGCTTGGGAGACAACATTAAGAATAAGGTTGCCTAGCAGTTGAACAAGCTAGAGAGAAAGGCTGGCTACAGTGGGGGCAGAGCTGGAGTCTTTAACATCTTTGGCAGAGGAGAGGACTCAGAAATAAACTGATATCAAGCATCAACGTCTGTCACCTTTTGTACAGCACTATTAATAGAGGATCAGTGGACAGAAGACATAACTGTGTCTGAGTAAAAGTGTCCGAAAAGGCTTTACAGGACCCACAGTCTGAAACACACAGAGCCTTTTATATATTCTATATGATTATAGTTCTTCATACTTTATATCTTTATCTTAAACTGGTACTTTTATGGATGCCGATTTGTGTTTTTTTTCTGTCATAATACAGGTGTACCTGTCTTTCTAACGGTAGTTTAGGATAAAAAGCAGTTGAAGTTTATCAAAGAATGTGTACGTGATTGTGATATATAAGTACTGGTCAGTCCACAAAAGAATATCTGAGCGAAATGTGATCAGATTTGTAGGAATAGTTTAGAAGTTAGTGTATGTTTGGATAGGTTTGCATGTTTACATGTTGTGTGGTTTACGTAGTTTGTGTATGTGTCTTGCATGCTGTTTCTGTTGAAATCCAAATGGTTCTTGTCTTTGTTATGGAAATTAGGAATAATTCTGGTACTGTCTCTTTTACCGCAACTTTCAAACTTCACAGATGAGTCTCTGGCCTTTGCACCAACAGTATCTGACTTTCTTTAACAGGACTGAAAATATGCCTTTTGAGACAATCTTTGGCAGAAATTTTATTTAAAAAAACACTTTTTTCAAACACTTCCGAGATCTGTGATGAACTTGCATGAGACAATTTGGGTTCTTATTAAAGTGCAAATGGTCAAATTAAGAAGAAGAAGAAGCCACTAGTTAGTGAAATCCAGTTTCCGTTTTTTTTAGTTAAACTATGAGAGAAAGTAGATTCCTCTCTGCCTTTGGACACACAACCTTAGAGTTTAGTCACATGACATGAGCTAAAGTGTGACTTTGTGTTTGCATTAACTGAATCTGTTGTCATTCGTAAGCAGTTTTGCTGTGTGGTTAGTATTGTGGCGCACAGATCCTAACAAGGGTGACACCATTTTACAGCAACCAACCGATGCTCTGTATACACAAACACATTGAGATACACACCCAAAGAAGCATGGGTGTAGAAGTGTCAGCTCTGAGAGAACAGAAAAAGAGCAGCTGGTTTCAAACTAAGGTGCACATCATCTTTGCCAGTTAAATGTGTGGTCAGACACATTTTTCCACATCCACGGTTCTCCTCTCGGCTACAGAGGAAGATTTTTGAGAGGAAATGTCCTGATTCGTTAACACATGTTGGTTAGCTGCTCGTCTTATGACATGAAGAGGTAGTCATGGGTCATATGAGGCTCATGTGTCCGGAAAGTTACTTTTTCACAGATCTTGAATGTGTGTCGACCTGCCTGCATGAGAACATTTACATACAAATACTGTAAATGTGGGTTTTGTCTGCTGTAGTGGGGCTTTGGGAGAATTGAACCTAGTTATATATGGAAATTTGTTAATTAAATTATAATATCCTCCAGTGATACTAGCTGCCAAGAAACCCTATTCTTAAAACAATGGCATTGTGAGAGATGAAAAACAAACCTTCACTCCTTGTTCGGAGTAAAAACGAATGCTAAAATTCAACTAATGTGAGGCCTCTGCATTTGGAGTTACACAAACTTAGGTTAATGAGTTTTAGTACCAGTTTCGGTCTTCTGCGGCCTAGCATGCAAACAATGTCTGTGGGAACAGAGAGAAAATGTTGCTCTGAAACAATTACACTTCCAGGACAAAACCGCTGGATTTGATTAACTCAGGTGTCAAATTATATTCAACTAAACTTTGGATGGCCACATCTTTTAACAAGCTTCTGTACTTGAGACTCACTGTAATGTCAAATCTAATTTTATCAGTGCTGTATTTTGCCAGTCCAGAGTCGCACATTTACACACAAAGATTGTTATTATGTGTGCAACCAACGACACTCTCTGCGTTAAAATGAGGGCAGAGTGGAAAAACCACAGGAAAAGTACGGCAAACTCCACCTTCGCCCACGCAAGGATGATCTTAGAGGCACAGTGAGCACCGTGGCCTTTGCACCTAGACGCGTATGACAACTTTTAATGCTACTGCAAAATCAATTTAGCTGAATGTACATTTCTAAACATAAATTCTACATTCAAACTGTGTTCTGTGTGAATCACAACTTTGTTCAGATCTCCTTCAAAAGTTTTCTCCATGATTAACTCCCATGAGATATTTAGGTTCTCATGTGCAACAGGTCAAAGTCGAACTATGAGAACTGAAGAAGCAAGTAATGTGGGTTTTTGTAGTTTATTGCTCTGTAGTGAAGATTTGACCTGAATCCATTGGATTTGGTTTATGTTATTACCGTTAAATCATTTACAGTCGTTATGTGAGATAAGTTTATTTAGTGCTAGTTTGTTTGTTTCTCCTTTAACTGAGGAATGCATTCAACAATAATGTAAAGCAGCGTTTGAAAAGGATGGTGAAATGCATGATCCATACACTAAGCTGCCATTTCATTAGGTATACTAGTAAAAAGGAACACATTTAACACTCCTGCACTAAATCTAAGCCTTACGAAGGTTATGGTATTCCGTTTTAAAATGCAGTACTATTGACTTGTATTGTGTTGTACCAACACATGTTTCTTATATTTTGATCAATGGGCTTGACTAAATAATAGAAGCTCTCAATAAACATTCAATACAGTTTAACAACACCAGACTACCTTATCTAAAATGATCATACAGTTGAATTGCCATCATTATTGCACTATTTTAACATAAAATTAACTTTAAAACAACCATGAAGCTAATATTTAGTGTTTGACTGTTAAATTAAAATGCATTTTTCTTCTCTAGGGTACATAATGTTGTGGCGACTGTAAATCATGTGCAGAAACAACTTTGGCCTCATGTGCCTGTTTCAGCCTCTTAATGAGGCGATGTTAGCATAGAGCCACATATAATAGAAAAGCACACATACATTTTATAGTTGAGCTCTTATTACGTGGCCTCACAAAAATAACACTGAAGTAAATGTTGTACTTCAGTCTAACCCTGAATCTTTGCAGAAATGAGTGTGACTGTTTTATTCAGTATCGAAGACAACACACCACCAGTGTCAGTCCTGTTCCTGCAGTGTATTTCTATGCTTGGGCCCCTCCTCTGCTGGGTCTGGTCGCTGGAGGTTGATGTCACAGGCAGAGAGTCTTCAGGACAGGACACAACTAGGTAGAGCTGGACAGAGAGGCACTCCGGATCCACTGAGAGCAGAAAAAGTGGGCGATGTTGCAGCTAGGATCTTGTTTGTGGACCCTGTGGGAAGACTGTTGATACAGTCCAGAGGGCTTGTAGGTATTTCCAGGCTGAGAGCTCGAGGTAGCGTTATAGCCGCAGTATTTTTAGATCACTTCTTGAAAGGAATACAAAAAAATGTCGTCTCCAAGTCCGGGCAAGAGGCGAATGGACACCGACGTGGTGAAACTGTATCCTTTACAGTACATAAACAAGACGAAACGGCCAAAGGGAAACCTGCACGGCTTTATTTCTAATAATTGTCAGCTGTCTGATGGTGTTTAATTACATAATTTGCTCCCGATGGCTGCTGTGAGGATGTGTGTTGAGTGGCTACTAGCTATGAGAGATTTAATAGATTTTAGTTTAAAGTGTGATAATGGACAGCTCTGTGTCTAACGTTAGTGTGCGGGTTGGCATACGTTAGCTAGTTAGCATAGCAGCGAGCAAGCCGTTTATTTAACGTTATATGTCTGAACTCAGTTGTCTTGTTTTCTACCGTTAGCTTGCTAGCACGTTAGCAATGGTCGTCCTGTTTGTATCAATAGAGAATTAGCAACGGAAACTGTCGCAATAGAACGTTGGCTGATAACTCAGCGCTAGCTCTGAACATTGTTAGCATTAGCTCGAAGGCGTTAAGTTGGCCAAAAATATGCGACCCCACCGCACTGACAACACAATGTGAAGAATCGGCGAGGGTTTTTTTACATTTTGGAAACACTTATTCGGAAAGTCGCGTTTATTTTATTCGTGATTTGGTAACGTTAACGCAGCAGGAGCTAGCATCGTAGCATGCTAAGAGAGAACAATTAAGGTCGATGTAGAGACGATCTTTGACAAAAGCAAAAGTCTGCAGCAAACTGTAATCCAATTTTAACGTTGAACAACAGACGCAACACTTTGATCGTTTTTCTTATTTATTTATTTATTTATTTATTTTGCTCTTTGTTTTTAATCTGTGCTAAAAGAAACAATAACCCAAGGAGATAAACATATCATAGTTTACACAGATAGTGGACAGGTGACACAACAAATAACGCACATTATTAAATAAAAAATTTGTTAAACAAAAAATATCTCAATTTAAGGAAAACCTGGACTTGGTAGTGTCCTTTCCGTAGTTAATTTTTGCAATAACAACAATCTCCCTTTGTGATGTTTAAATTTGATGACAGCTAAGCAGGTTATTGTTCTTGTTAATATATTATTTTGTGCTCTTAGTCGTTATTTTTAGATATCCGCCGAAGTTTTTGCATGAAAGGTTTTCTGACAGCGTGAGCTGAATTGTTTTGTTTTTGTCCTGCAGCTAGATGCTGCTCTCTGATTGGTCAGCTTGTTACCATCCGGAACATGGCGGAGGGCGGGGCTTCACACACAGCTGATCGAGGAACAACAAGCGTGCTGTAGGGGCACATGCAGGGATGGGGGCTGGGAACATCCGTTCATGGCAGGGCTAAGGCAGTACACACTGAGGCTGAGTCGGGGAACATGTTGTTTTTCCTCCCAGAAGACACGGTGGCGGCCAGTCCCGAAACTGTTAGATAACTTCGCTTAATTAAGTTGTTTAACTCGTATATTGTTTTTATAGTAAATCAAAACAGAGAAATTAATTAGACATTATATATACTAAATGATTAATATTAATTAGCATTTTAAAAAGTGCTTTAAATAATAACCAAGAACAAAAAAATCCTTGTAGGTTATACTTTTCATTCTTTAGGGTAATATGCAGTTATAGATCATTAGTTATAGATACAGTTGACCATTTTTATCAAATTTGACTTTTTCTCAAAAACAGGTTTTGACCAAGTATTTAACACTTGTCTGTCTCATTTCCACAGTTAGTTTTCCATCGCGTTAGCAGTTGTCATCCCGTTTGTATCAGCTTGTTTAAGTACTTGGAAACACTTAAAGCATGACAGGTATTTTAAGTTTCTTTTTCGGGGCGCATATTTAAAGTTCAGTGTTGTGGCTTTGACTGTCACCATCTCACCATCTTGACAGTGTCTGATGAGGGCAAAATGACAAAATATGCAGACAGGTGGAGGATGAGGGCAGCTTAAGTATCCGGATGATGCCTAGGCTAGCAATCTGAGAGACAAACCAGTCAATGAAAGCATCTTCTCCCTTCTAATTATGCATAACTTGAAGCCGTAATGCGATTACAATAGGGTAGTTATATAAAAAATTCACCCCATACAGTGGTCTCTTGTCCCTCCATATGAGCTGGGTTCTGCTTAAGATTTCTTCCTGTTAAAAGGGAGTTTTTCCTTGCCACTGTCACCTTCAGGGTTGCTCTTGGGGTTTCAGGCCGCGTTTTGTAAAGTGCCTTGAGACAATTTATATTGTTATTGACGCTATATAAATAAAATTGAATTGAATTGAATTGAAAAAGTCAACCAAGCTGTAAACCTGTTTATTTCTATTTTAATGTTGAGCATTTAAACATGGAGATCTATGGGGACTGAACCAGCCTCAAGTGCCTATTCAAGGATAGCCTCTATAGTAGCCAAACATGGATTTTATTAAAATTAATACTTTAATTATAATGATGTTTTTAACATAGTGTTAGATGACCAGATATGTAATAAATATAAGTTGTCTTACCAGAAGATACATATTGTAAAACACGGAAATGTGAATAGATGTAATGTTATAAAATATATAAAATGTTATTCCAAAAATGAGTCTAGGTGTGCTATGCGGTGATCGTTACCTGGTACACTAAGATATCAGGAGTCATTAAGCTAAAACGTGTAGATCCATCAGTTCTTGTTGTTGATCTTGTTACACCAGTTTCTAAACATCAGCTAAGCACAAGTGTGTAAAATACAATTCCATACATAGTTTAGCGTTGTCTTTAAATCAGATACGAGGTTGAACCACTGTGATATATAATTTGATCTTGGTTTGCTGGTTGTCATTCCTTCTCTCAGATTTCACAGTCGACAGATACACGTAGTGTAGGTCAGGCTGTTCTATATGTTTGAGTTTAATTTAATTGCACATATGGAGATGGAGCAGATATGGTCTACGAAACAGAAATGGCCTAAAAAGCCTCTTTGTATGTAAGGATGCTGCACTGTGAGCTTGTGTCAAGATAAAGGCTTTCCCTTGTGTAGTTACATTCCTCTTGGAGATCATATTCTTGGGTTTCTATGGATAACCCTTAGGGAAAAGCGAGAGATGCACATTTTTTTTCTGCACAAATGAACATTCCTAACAAATTTTATTTATAGGTCCCGTTGCCTCAGATCACATTCAGAGTTGTTCTGCCTCCTTGGTCAGTAGCAGTCAGTAACTTTTTACTATTGAGTGTCAGAGCTTCCTTTTCTGCTCTTGTGGTGCATGATAACAGATATTTTGCCTCCTGACAGTTATGTAATCAAGCCGTCTTGTGTTATTTGTGCTCCAGCAGTTTAACTAAATTAGCATTTGAATGTTACTTTGTTTGGATTGTCGGATCGGAGGTGACAGAAGGATTTATGATGGGATGATGAAACTGGGCGCAACAGTTACTTTTGTGGTTTTTGTGTGTGTCTCTTTTCCCCCTATCTGTCATTGTGTCACACTCACACGGCCGTTCAGATAAAATACACTCCACCTTTCTGTGTTGCTGTCAGACAGATGTCTCTGGCTGCCACCACATGCTGTGATCATTAACTAACCAGAATACTTGACTGATTTAGTTTGTGCGAAACTGCTCATGTTTGCAGCTTTTTCCATCTTCCAAAATGTGAATGTTTTTTCTTCTGTGCCGCCGTTTGTGAGCTTGTTTTGTCGTTGAGTACAGCTGTTTGTTGAGTTTGCCTTATTGATCTCATTGCCATGTCTGACGTTATTGATCCCATCCTTGAACTCCGGCCGGACGAGTTCACACAGAGAAAGAGGGTTTTTTGGCTGAACTAAAAGTCCTGTTTTTGAACATGTGTTTCTTGTTATGTGAGCGTTAATTTTCCTAAACCAGTCGCCAGCATTGAGAGCAAGCACGAGGTCACCATCCTAAGTGGACTCAACGAGTTTGTGGTCAAGTTCCACGGACCACCTGGAAGTAAGAGCCTCATAGTGAATTTGATCCTCTCCATTGTTTAACAGTTTTTTATTTGTGTTTTGTAATGTAATCACAGCATTAATTTCTACATTTATGTGGCCACTAGTTGCATGACGTAACTTTGGATTCCATTGTGAGGCGTGTTTCAGCTGAGAGAAAAAAAGTGGATAGTCTTAATCAGAGCGACAAATTATGTATTTCAGGCTTCGCGAAGGATTTAATCGCTGCCGACTCTTTGTCCTTTAACGTGCTTTGCTGTCAGTATCTTTTACAACGGACTTAGCAGACTCACTTCTACGATGGCAGCCATTTTGTTGTGAACAAAATCTACTCAGTGGAGCTCATTCTTCTGTCCATCACCATAGAAAGCCTGTTAAAAAAAACTGATTAGCCGGACATGTCAAAAACGTTATTTGCTGATGTTTTGGGCAATATAAATGCAATTTTATTCAGCATCCACGTGTAAACCATTAAATCTGAATTTCCAATTTGAAGGATTTCAATCAGGTTGAAGAAATGTTGTCCGTGTACACACAGCCAAAGTTACGTGTTTAATCATTTTAACGTCCAGGATCACCTGTACGTGATGTAGTTATGCAGTGTGTTCAAGTATTTTAATGTATTTCTGATTTTAGCGCCATATGAAGGAGGTGTGTGGAAGGTTCGAGTGGATCTACCAGATAAATACCCCTTCAAATCCCCATCAATAGGTATAAAATATTTGTTGAATCAGAAGCTTCACAAGTGAGTGGTGCCTCGTCAAGTAGTGTTGTTAAAACCCTTTTTTCTTTCAGGATTCATGAATAAAATCTTTCATCCCAACATCGATGAAGCGTAAGTCGGACAACTTAAGGCACACAGCATGTTTTTATTGAAGCAACCAATGTGGTCATGTATAAATGAATTTAATGGAAAAGAATCATAGTTTAAATGTATAAAGCCGATAGGAGAGTATTAATCCAGTCTTATATTGGCTCATATTTTGCATCATTCATTGATAGTGTTGTCTTTTTCTTCAGGTCAGGAACCGTGTGTTTAGATGTCATTAACCAGACATGGACAGCTCTCTATGGTAAGTCACATTCACTGGTCGTTAACGTGTCTGTCAGTATTGGCCACTAAAAAGAGCAGCTTACACCACCTCAGTAGTGCAACTTCAGCCAGAGTGTCTCGGTTTAATCGGCTTACATTTTAGTGATAACTGCTGCTTGTATTGAGGTCATGTATTGAGCACTGATAGATGAGATGTGACTGAGAGGTCTCTAGCAGACTCACCTGTGGGGGATTCTTCTCACTTCCTTCAAGTTGTTGTTTTAGCGATACCACAATTAAACCAAACTAACGGCCAGATTTAGGTTTACACTGATAAACATGAACTCTTTTGATTTGGTCTCGCTCCCAGAAAGCCAGCTGAGACCCAGGTTTTGATCCAGAGCTTTGTTTGTTTTCTGGACACATGCTGTGTGCGTGAATACACCCTGATGATTACAGCGTATCAGCGTCCCTGGGTGTTGTGACACCGGTGTGAGGAGAGCTGAGCACGGATAATGATCTTAAACTGTGCAGCAAATAGAACAATACAGTCCATAACCTGATGGAAGCATTATGATCTTATTAACATTTAACTGAAAGCATGTTGAATAGAGTGTCAGTATTTATTTCTAATATACGCAGTGCTTGTTCTTAATGTAGTTTTAGTCTGACGGACCGAAAGAGCTCATCCTTCCTGAACTGCTGTTGAATCTTAATGTCTTAATGTCCTTGGCTGCCCCGAAACACACAAGATGTTTCCTTGATCTTCTTTATAATTACAGATTTACAGTTTACCGCATAGGCTGTGTTTACATGGGCTAATAATAGAACAACAACCCCATCTAAACCAATACGCCTCATGATACTTCCTTAAAGGGAAACAGACTGTCTTGGTGTGAAGCATATTCAGTCATATTTAGAGGGGTGGTGTAACCTTTGATCATCATTAGAAAAGTTAGTTAATTGAGTTCTATGTATTGCTCAACAAGAGATGAAGTTTTCTAAATATACGTGTCAGTGAATTAGTGAATTAGGTCTTTATTATAGCAGATTTCTCTATTTCTCTGCAGCTGTGGTCTTTTCTGCACTGACTCGTGTTTCTCCCCTCTTCCACCAGACCTCACCAACATCTTTGAGTCGTTCCTCCCTCAGCTGCTGGCCTACCCCAACCCCATCGATCCTCTGAATGGGGATGCAGCCGCCATGTACTTGCACCGGCCGGAGGATTACAAACACAAGATCAAAGGTAGCGCACTAATGCTGCTGTTATATTATACAAGCAGCTACTGTGGCTGTTTAATCAAACAGAATTAAAAATGTCTTTCTGTCGCACTTGGTTGCAACTTAAATTCAAGACGCAGTGTCTACGTGTCATGGTTTATATGAAGAGTTTCTTTTAGGTTTGGATGATAAAAGTCAAACGTACAGATTTGGACTGTTTTTACAATTTAAGGTTGACACACCAAGTTGATAGTCAGCTGTTACGCTAGTGTCGATCAGCTGCTGAAGTGAACAAAACATCACACTTCATACTGCTCTATTTTTCTCTCATTTTACATCCTTATCTCATCTGATGACAAGTGCTGTTACAGTTAGTAGCTCATCCTAGCCTTCCAGCTAATAGTAGCTTTCCCCTCTTGAGCGATGAATGCAGATTACTGCCAACTGCTGTCAAGAAGAGTTATTTCCTTTTATGAAGGCTCTGAATGTATGTGCCAGCTGGCCATTGGCTTTAGTCTTTGCAGTGTGTTCAAGTGCAAGTTTTTGGCCGAGACACAGGCGTCAAGAGGCAACGTCACAATCTGTCTTTGTTGGCGATAGTCTTGTTGTCACTTTGTGTGCGTCCAGGCCTTCAGATCTGTATTTTAATGCTGGTAAATGATCACACATGTGCAGATGCTGTAAATTTCTGTGTGCCATCAGGTCGACATGAAAGGTTGATTTAATGAACTCCAGTTTTTTGTGAATGTGACTACAGGTTAAAATACTGGCGTACGTGACATAGTCAGAGTGTGAAAGTATGAGAAGAAGTAAAGTTGCCAAAGCGTCACATGGATTCAGTTGTCCGTCTTTTCCCCTCCTTGTGTGTCTCTTCCAGAGTACATCCAGAAGTACGCCACAGAGGAGGCTCTAAAGGAGCAGGAGGAGGGAGGTGGCGACTCCTCTTCCGAGAGCTCCATGTCAGACTTTTCGGAGGACGAGGCTCAGGACATGGAGTTGTAGTGAAGGCGGAGCCCCCTTCACCTCACAACAAGACTGTCATTTCCTAAAGAGCAGAAACTCAGTGCTATATTCATATTTAAACGAGACAATTTTTTTACAGCAACACAAGGATTTTTATTGCTACACAAGGATTTGCAGTACAATATTGCAGAATATTAACTTAAAAGTTCATTACCACCGGCCCCTCCTCTTCATCCCGAGAGCCTGTTCAGATCAGAAAGGAGTGCTTCTTTATTTTCTGGCTTTTTTTTTTTAAACACTGCCTGAGTCTAAACTGAGCAGTGAGGCCGCCACAGGTGGACAGTCCTCGACGCAAAACAGCATTTGTACCACAGGTCACTCCTCAAGCTCTGTTCCCCTATTCAGCGTTTTACTGCGTCGTTAGGCATCTTTTCCTCGCCGACAGAAGACTGCAGGGTGACAATCCACGATTTCGGTCTCTATTTCAAAAGAATGAGCGAGCCCCCATTTTGTTTTGTTTTTTAAATTTAGATTTTTTTTTGACACTGCTGCCATGAGGAGTTGCCATTGCTGTCGTCACTACCAAGAAGTCCCGAAGGCCTCAGTGTGTTCATCGTGTTCAGACTGCGGACGGCCTCTCCAACAGAACTGCCCTCTGTGCAAACCTGCAGACACATCGCACACGATCAAACAACCAGCACATCAATCATGACAAACGCCACAGCATGTGTGTGTGTGTGTGTGTGTCTAGGTGTGTGTGTGTGTTTGTACGCATGCCTGAATGTAATCCATTGATATCTTGTGTTGTATAACCGGCCCCTGGATGCTCAGCAGAAGACCTGAAGAGAGGGTTCTTCATCCCGGTCCCTCTCTTCTTCAGCATCCATCTTCTCCTCCTCCTCTCCGTTTTAGGAAAGTGTTCGTCATTCTCTGAGTATCTTTGTATATTGTGGCATGACACAGAAGTAAAGTTTGTGTAGGGCTTTCTTTGTGGAGCTGTATCGCTGTAGACATGAAGAGGACGTTTCTGTGAGCCAGGCTGGGTTTGGTGGGGATTATCCAGGTCCTTGTTGAATTGTTGAACTTCTTAACTCTGCCTATTGCTTGTGTTGAACTATAATAGGTGTTTGACTTGCGTAGGGATAGTTAGTTTCTTTTTTTTTCTTTGCGGGTGGTGAATCCTATCATAATGTATGGTTTAATACTTCTATAATACACTAGTTTAAAAACTACTTGTCCTGGTAAGATGAGTAGAATTACACCTTATCTTTATCTGTGGGATGACTCTTTGTTGAATCCTCCAAAGAGATTTTTGCACCCCCTTCTTCTGTAAACGTTTCCATCAAAGATGATTTATTTTGTTTGAGCCATTCGGCACAGTCACATTTACTTTTTTTTTTCATGCTGTTTATGGCCTGTTGTTTTTTCCAAAAATGGTGGGACCAAAATCTAATGGAGCTACAGGCGTTAGTTTCATGCATCCCAAAACGAGCAAATCCTCAGAAAGAGTTTACACTGATGCTGAGTTGATAATAATGTTCCTCAAAGGGTCAAACTCTCTGATTAGTTCAAACTTAAGATCAGGCACACGTTGATTACTCTCCAGAGGACACTCTGTCCTTGTTTACCTCCCAAAAATGTTCATGTGCCTGTTAGCGACAGTGTGGAGGAGGTGTTTCCAGACCAGATCTCCTGACGGTACACCGCTCTGTATTTTTTTTAGTGACTTGAAGCCTAATACAGTACATGTTTGTAACATGCTCTCATTACAGTACAGAGCAGATTGTGTTACTTCTGTAAGGAATCAAAAACCAGAATATTACCACCACCTCAAGGGTTTGTTTCTTCTTGTCTGAAGAGAAATTGATTAAAATCAAACATGTAATGACTAATCCCTTTAAAAGAGAAAAGAGAAGAATATCTCATCCATTGTGTCTTTCAAGAAGGTGTTGACCTTCATTTAAACTTTAACATAGGTTGGTAAAGCTGGCATGTCACAGTTTATTGACATGGCATTAAAAATGTATATGTTAAATAGCCTCATTAAAATGGCTCTAATTAGCCTTGGTAACCAAATATGTGTTGGTGTAAGTCAACCCGACGTCTCAGTCAGTTTTCATTTACAACTAAAACGAACCACTGTCCAGCCTTGTCCATCATCTGGATTCTTCATTGTATTATGTATTTTTTTTTTTATTATTAATGAAACACATATATTTGATGCCTATAATTTGTTTTAATGCTTTTTATTTTTAATCGTTTGAGCCCAGGATTACAGATCAAGATATCCCAGATTTTTAAAAGGCAAAAAAATGAATAAATGTGCTTCCCTTGTAACTCGGAAAGAGAAATAAACGAGAGAGAGAAAAAAATAAAATAAAACATACAATGTCAGCATCTTGTTTCAGTGTGTGGCAGATGATGAGGTACGGTTTATGTTTTAGACATTTCCCGATTTGTCTGATTAATTATCTCTGTACTCTGGACTGGTGAGTTTAAAGTGGTGAGCTGGAATAAAGTAGTGTTACATGAGGGAAACTCACACTTGACTGAGTCTTTACAGCAACTGTGTCTTCTGTCCACTAGATGGCAGTCCACACTACCTGTCTTATAAAGGCTGACATGTCTTCACAAGAGGTTGGACAATTTGTAGATGACAAATTTAAGTAGAATAAAATAAAAATGTTCTTGTTAGTTTTGTGCCTCTTATATCAAGGGAAATCAGTTACACTGAATAAAAAACATCATTGCTTTATTTCAATACCTGAAGATGCTGTTCAAAGGTGAGATAAGGTTATCCTTTATTTACCCCACGGGGGAAATATTTGCACGGTTGCAGCAGCACACAGTTTAAAAACAGCTTACACATAAAAAGAACATTAAATAAGTACAAAAAATTGAAAGTCAAGATCACTTTGCACATCAGGGAATAAAGCATATGAAAACACAAGTTAATAAAGAGGCATTAAGGTTTTATTGTACAGCTTCACATGCTTTTTTTTTTTAGAAAATACTTTCTACTTCCGGTCATGACATTATTACAGCCATAAAACGGTTTCACAACCAGCTGGAGCAGTTTTATTCTCTCTGTTAAGGCCTCTATTGTCTTGGCATGTGTGGATTATTTTAAATAAATAAACGAATGAATGGAAGGAGTTTCTCAGATGATCTGACTGACTCAGACCCAGAGTATAATGATCTTATGAAATATTCATCGCTGTGTGGCCACGCAGCCTCTTTCTGAGCACGGTTTCCCGTTTCAATATCAGTTTAATTTGGCTCGACTGACACACTCAAATAACGGAGATTATTAGGTTTTCGGCCACTGTCAGTATTTTTACAGAAAGTCATTTTTTATACTTTTAAAGTACCGTGAATGATTTTCAAAAAAGCATTTCGGATTTTAAGTAATATTTATTCGTGGGAATCTGGTTCACCTCACTGATATTATAATATTTAAAACATTTGTTTTGCCAAATCCATTTAAATTCAAAGACAAATGTGTTTTTTTTTATTCAACAAGGAAGTGAAGTGGAATTAATTTGAGGGGGTGTGATGAGAGCAATAATATAATTTAAATAAGAGTGAAGTTATTTCGGAGTAACTCGAGCAGCAGCAGGAGAAGAAGCAGAAGGGTGCTGGCCGGCTGCGCCTGCTTCATAATGTATGGAGAGGACAAAGAGTTCACGGGTGGATTTCAGCGTCAACCTACAAAGAACCGTAACCCAAACCTGTTCTATCCGACTCCGGTGGATTCACATCAACTGAAAGGATGATGCCTCTTTTTCCACCTGCAATCTGTCTAATAATCACCGACAGCAGGTAAATGAGCCCCGGACAGACCTTCGGGTGCTCGTATAAAGCGAGGGACAGAGGAGGCCTGGACTCGGAGAAACTTTCAGACCTGAGAAGGGATGGGAGAGCGGAGCTTCAGGCCTGTCTGCAGCAGGGTGCCACACCCGAAGAGATGCTGGTAGGTCTAACTGAAAACAGCGGGGTATGATTATGTAGCAGGTAGAGAGTACATTTAAGAAATGAAAACAGTTAGATTTTACTTTTTTTTGTTTGACATATCGTAAATCTTAACTCTTGGGATTATATGAGGAATATATTTTAAGTTTAGATTAGTTTGAAGTGTGCCAAATTTATTTGGACAGCATTAAATTACCACACCACTGCAGTGCGCGCTCTGTGCGTAAAAGGCGCAGCGGAAATGTACTCCAGGCCTGCGTATGGAGGCGGCAGAAGGAGAGGGAGGAGGGCGGTTTGGATTACTCTGCTGCCAGTGGGTTAAGATGCTTACCAACTAATTACCTGTCCACTAGAAAATCCCCTGCTATACAGCCCAAAACAAGCAGCGAGTCGTGAGGGACGGAAGAGATATGGAGAGTAAACTGATTCTGTGTGGACCCGCGGACTGAAGAGGTGTTAAAAAGATAAACTTAGCTCTCCGCCACGACAAGCAGCTCAGCTGATCCATGTGAATGACCGGGCAAATTATTTCCACCTTTAGTATAATTTAAGGATGGCTGTTCTGGGCGCTTTTGAAGGTTTGGGAAGAAGCTTCTTGTCAGGTCCTAACTAAAAAGTTTTTGTGCGCATTGAGGATATTGGATCATCTTTATAAGGTAAGAAATGTAATGTTGAATCTGAAAAGACAGACACTAACCAGGCTACTTATTATTAAATATGTGTAAATTAGGAAACAGGCTGCTATGATCTCACGTTGTCATCATTACAAAAAAAAAAAAATTGTTTGTCTTTGAATGTGATGAGTACATTTCCACAGGTTACTACGAATAACATGATGTGAAGATTTTAAAAATATATCTCATTCAAGAAAGGAAAGAGTGCGATGGATTTAACCTTCACTGTAGTAGTGATAATCTTAATTGAAGGACTTGAATATGTTTAATTCACTAGATGACGGGTTACTTCATCAGATCTTTTGTAAATGCGGGGCCTTATAATGGGGGTGTATTAGGAGCAACTAAAAACATCCAACTAAACAGAGCAACTTGAGGAGATTTAGATTTAGATGCTCTCTTTCTCTCTCACCCTCACCCTCTCCCTCTCCTCTCTCTCTCTCTCTCTCTCTCTCTCTGAAGCTTTTTACTCTATTGATCTCTCCCGGAAACGGGAAGATGAGCCCTGCTTTGGGACCCATTTGGAGCATCTCAAAAATCACTTAGCGCATCATTCCCTACAGCCAAAATCAATCCGAGCAGCAGACCTGCTCCTTCACCACGTTCAGGACAGCTCTCGTGGAGCCTCCACGAATGTGCCAAAATGCTAACCTTAGTAACATTTAGAGAGTTTAATCAACGCACAGGTTTCTGGAGACTTTCTGGGGACATTATGTGTGGCCCAGCAGCAGATGGAATCGCTGGACTTACTCGCCATCCCTGTGAGGTAGACAAAGCAGAATATGAGGGGAGGACGCCATTGATTCTGATACTGTCTGATCACTTCTACTCCGCACAGGACTCCAAAGACACTAAAACAAAGCAACACTTCCAAAAGACGTCAGCGGAGGTTTTACAGACAGACATAAAAGCTGGACTATATCTCCTCCTGTTCTGTGTATGGCACTGGTAGAATTCACTGTCACGGCACACTCTCAGTGAATTACCATAGGGCCATAAACAGAGTAGAGACAGAACCACACTGCCGGTGTCCATGTCCTAATCCTCGTGTAGATTCAAGTGTAAAACCAGCCAACGCGTCTACTTCCAACCAAACATGTCAGATCTTCTTTGCCTATTTTGGCACTAGCACATTTTTGCTTTGTTTCTCCTGGTTTGAGCAATCATGTGTAGTGCCAATATGGGACAAGACAGACACTCAGCTGCGTGTTTTACTCGAGCGCCATCAGCTGTTGCTAAATATTGTTGTGTATTAGCTTTGTGAGTGGGAGAAACGAGCAGAGAGGAGAGGGAGAGACAAGGAAGATCAACTATGAATCCTTATCGATCGCGACGTCCCTCTCAGATGTCAGTAGTTGCCATGGAGGCTCATGCTCTATCTCTGAGATGTCCCTCCATGTAACCTGAACTTCAGTCGTCACACAGATCTGGTGGCGGTGACCGGCGCACTCTCCCACAGTGTTTGGCAATGGTAGAACTCACTCTGGTGGGCTGGAAGGATCCGGTGGTTCTAGACTTGCCAACAACTGACTGAGAGCTTTGACCCGTCCACCCTCCAATGACCCCGGACTCTCCACAGCAAGAGTATTGTTTCATTTTTAGAAATGTGTGTTAGACATGTCAAAAGCCATTTTTTGAACGGGGTGGGCACAGGTGTTTGATGTGTGAGTGACTGCAGGCGGAGCAGTGAGGGGTTAAAATCCACCATCCCCCCCTGAGCGTTCTTGCAGTCTCAAAGCACCGTAGAAATCTGCAAGGACAAAGAAGGTCTACAGTTTCTTCAAGGAAGACACACAGACGGGAATACATCACAAGTCCAGTGAGTGTGGTCGTTGTGAAAACATCCATACAGATTATAAATCGTCTTTGTCCTGCCTCTCCCCTCCTGCAGATGTAGGATTCCACAGTCAGTTGATCATAACATCAAACTCTTGTGTAATCGTAGACTTTAAACACTAAAGGCATGAACCAAAGGAGGCCTTTGATTATTGGGCTGAACACATACAGGCCATTAAGCTCCTAGTTGACTATAATCCCCCCTGATCAATAAATCAATGGTTGCTCGTGTGTTTGGCTGTGAACAGAGCAGCTGAAGTTGTGAAGTTGTAAATCTTCAGTGTTGGTGTTAGCAGCAGCAGCTACAAGAGCTCAGCTTATGGTGCAACCTGATCTCAGTCAGTCACGAAAGGTCTTAACCATGAGGCTGCAGAGGTTCATGGCAAATAGAGTTAGTGCTGCCTTTATATCCCACAGATGCTTTGGAAAGTGCATTATGAAAAAGTCCTCACTGAACCCACGGGGTCGTAGAATCGACTAAGAACATTACTCACCACTGTTTAAGGAGATTTGAGGAGTTTTTAAAGACATGAAGTGACATTTACAGTCTACAAAAAAGGCACATGATCAGTTTTTAAGGAGGATTCTGATCATTTACAGGCTGTTTTAGGTCTAAACGAGTTTAAGTAAAGAGATTTCCTGCGTCTTTACATATTTAAAATAATATATTTTCGCAGTTTTTAATATTGAAAACGCAGGAAAAGATTTTACTTGTCTTTGGGATAAAAGTGGGTTTTCACATTTGGATGAACACGTCCAGATTTATTCTTTGCATCTTCAAATATCTATTTTATTTTATTTATTTTTTAACATATTTTTAGATTACCTGAAAAAGATAAATAGGTTAGCTAGGCCTGTAAAAATTTTAGGCGCTTGAACAGGATTTATTGCAGCATAAATGATGAAACAAGAGGTTATGTGCCAGGAATGAGGGATACGCTAGAATAAGGTGAAGAAAGAGACAAAAATCTGTGTCCCTAATCTATCACATTACTGTACACTGGCTGCAGGTCTCGCAAATGTACAGACAGATTACTGGTAGAAGTGCATGCTGGGATAGAGCAGTCAGAGCAATCAGGAGCTGATAAATGTTCATCATGTTTCAGTAGGAACCCTGTGAGAGTCCATTATGGCCGACTGCAGAGGCTGCGAGGTTAAGTGGTGCCAGCACAGAGGGGAAGGAGGGAGGCCGGTACGCTGACAGCTGGTACGAGTGATTAGACCGTGTAGTGATGCAGGGAAGGCATCAAAGCTCTTTAGGGAGAATCCCTAACTGGGGGGGAAGGCAAGGACACACACTAACACACACACATAAAATCCTGATACACAACTTCCTGGTTGCTAAAACTGCCTACAAACTGAGCTTACAGGTCCGACAGCATATAGGCTGCACAGGCCATCTGTCTTCTTCAGATGTACCAATGACCAATGGATTATCAGCAGCTCTGCCCCAGGACACACACACACACACACACACACACACACTGAGATACTGGTAATACTGGAGAATGAGTTGTGTCATTAGATTAGATAGGGTGTGGAAGTTAATGGATGTCCTCATTAATCTCATACACTAATGGTTGTTTAATTGCTATTGTCTCAATTCCTCCATCGTACTGTATATCATGGTGTTAGTTGTCATGCTGTTACTTGTCCGTCGCATTAAAGGCAATTTACACTAATACCAACAATATGGTACGCCTCCGTTCATTTGGTATCAACGGGGGATTAACCGAAGCTGAAAAGACAGAAAAGGGTTTTGGGGAAAACACTGAAGATGCATTAGCTGATAAACCAATTTATTGTCACCAAACGGTTAGAGGATTGTCCATCCTCTAACCGTTGGGAATGAGACATTTAAATACATTCAACTTAGTAGTGGGTGGTGTGTCTGGTTTCCTTCAGTGACGGGTGTTTCTGTCCTGTAGCATTAGTGACTCACCTTTAGTCTGCTGCCCCAAAGAAACAAAGTGTACAGTTCAATGAGGATCTTCAGCCAGCCCTCGGTATAAACACACAGACACACACACACACTCTGGATTACAGTAATCCAGGGACTGGGGGGTATTTTTAGGACTTCATGACCAGAGGCAGACAATCAAGGAAAACAGATTGTCATATGACCAGCTGGGTCTTCTTGGAACTGAGTTAATTACGTAGCGTCTAGCAGGAACTCAAAGTAATGCTGGCAGCTAAATCTGTGTGTAACGTTATCAGAGGAGCAGGTTTGCTTGTAACACTAGTGAAAACACATGTATTAACAAATCTTCCTGAATTTTTATATCATTTATTATTTATATTAGGATTTCTAAACTAATATAACCCTGTGGCAAGTTAGTACCAGAATTCAACTGTTAAAATTTTGGTGAACTGAAGATGAATGACGTAAACTTGATCATACTGTTTTATCCATGTGAGAAATTGTCTGCCAGATAAATCTGGCAGACAGATATTATTGATTATGTGTTAAACTGTCTTGGCATACTACACCACCCACATCATTAAGTACAATAGAGAAAATAGTGCATTCATATGACAGTCTTGCACTAAATCCCCCTTAATGTTTAGTTTATGTTGAAACAGCACCAGACAAGTGGTGATTGAACTGTATAACCATTTTGTAGTTTGTGGTGTTTTTAAACTACTGAATTAAACACAAAACAGTGCTAGTTATTTTACCTAGCACACTGATTATTTTCATTGTAAGCATCTAAAGGCATCTAAATAGTTTGAATACTTAAAAATATGAATTAAACGTCCTATTTCTTGGATGTGGATCGTGATCGCAGTGCAGCATTAGTATCCCAGAGCCTTTTTTATTTGAGCTTTCATGCCTTTATTTTTAATAGCTAATAGTGGAGAGAGAACAGAAGTAATGAGGTGACAACAAGCAGCAAAGGACACAGGCTGGAAGTAGGCCTACATCACCACAGTGAGGAATTTCATCTATGGTGCTGGGCCCTCCCCTCAACCAGGAGATGTACCAGGGCATCATATTTTACCGTTATTCATTCACAGATATGCAGGCTGGAACATATTGTCTAACTTATAATCATTCATTACGTAGTTTGCGTGTATTGCAGTAGTCTACATAAATAATTAATTTCTGCAAGTGTGCAAGTTCATTCCTTCATTCATCTTCTGTAACCGCTTGTCCTGTGAAGAGTCGCAGTGAGGCTGGAGCCTGGAGCTGTCACGGGCAAGAGGCTGGGTACACCCTGGACAGGTCACCAGTCGATTGCAGGGCTCAAGTGTGTAAGTTAATAAGTGAAATCTATATATGTCATTAAAGTCATCTACAAGTCTCTTCATTATTATATCAGACAGCTCGCTGAGGTGGGTTGACCTCCTCACCATGTTGATTTGATGGTGCACCCATATACCTCATGTTTTCATCACTTCAGAGGGCATACATTAATTTCTTGTGGCCATCAGTAATATCAACATTTAAAATGATCACAACTTGTCAAACCCCAACCTTAAGTCAAGTCTCTTAAAATAAAAGGTGCAACTTATAGGGACATTTGTCTTTTTGAGGAGTCCTCACGTTGCGACTGAGTGAACAGGTTTATGTCCCCACAATGTGAGTAATAAAAGCACAAACACAAACATTCAATAACATACTGAAACCATGCAATCATAGCAGGATAAACATACTAAAGCTTTTAATAATGAGAAATAAAACTATAGGGACTGTTGCTCACATTACCAAAAGACAACAGGACTCTTACGCCCCCCAGTGGCTAAAAAGTGGTCATGCGTGTCTGTAGAGAGGCTGGATGAGCTACTGTCAAACAGAAGGCCCTAGTCAGTACTGCCCTTCATCCATGTTGGTAATAATTACTGGTATGAGTATGTGGTACAACCTTAATCTTTGTTATCTTCAAATTATGTGGCAGTAATGCACAAAGAAGCTGCATTAATTTCCTTTTACTGGTTGGTTTTATTTCAAGCAGAAGAATAAAACCCTCCAAAACATCCCACTCTGTTTCTCTTTATTTCAAATATTTGATCTAGAAATCACTGGGGTTACATTCAAAATTCTGTGAACATTTATAATATAGGATGGTGCAACACATAAAACAGATGCAACTTCATATACATGGATTAATCAGTGAACAAAACATTGAAGGGTACCCTGTCACTCAACAGTACTTGGTGAGCTTCAGACTGTAGAGGGCAGCAGTGCTCCGTCTGTCCACAGTGGCACATCTGAAGAGCTTAATACCTATTCCAGAAATTATTTATTTTAGAAAAAAACAAAAACAATTTGGTTTGGTTATGTGTGTTGTTTGTGTGTAAGGGAAAATTTGCCATCACCTGTAATAGTTAGGTTTGAAGGGTCCGTGCTTGCTGATGCCGAGGTACTTGGCCTGGTCATCAGTCAGCTCTGTGAGGTGAGCCTCAAACGTCGGCAGGTGGAGACTGGCCACGTATTCATCTGAGATTAGAAATCTTTTAATTAGCCTGATGACAGTTGCAATAAAACGTAAAAGGTGTTTCAGGTTATTAAAGGAAGACTTGCCCATCTTCTTTGGCAGCAGGTAGACGTCCTGTTTGTATCGTCCCTCTGGAGCATTGTACAGCTCTATGAGAGCCAAAGCCTGAAACACATTAATGAATATTAATTACTAGCTGTACTAACTACAAATGACTACAACCGGTCTTAAGACAGAGATGCTGAAACTTTATTTGTGATAGATTTGGAAAAGATTCACAAACTGAGAACAAAATTGTCTTTCATACCTGGGTTGTGGCTGTGACAGAGAGGACAAACGTAGGCACAGTGGAGCAGCTCAGATTCAGCAAACGACCCTGAGAAAAGAAGAGAAAATACTAAATTAAAATTATGTGACAGCAGACAGTGATGATAATCTGGAGAGTTTCAGAAAGCCTTTTGATTTGTCTCAGTAGGGAAAGAGTGTTATTATAGGACTTAGTGGAACATTTAATGGACCTGAACCATCATTAGTACCAAGAGTATATGCCTTCTTTACTGTGTCAAAATGAACCAGGCCAATACAGGAAAGTGTTTGCCAACTTCTCTGCTAATGCACACCTGACTGAATTAATCTTCGGTTAAATCCTGCTGCTCCTCTCATCAGTACTAAGCACTTCATTTTTCATTCTGCATCACCCGTACATGAGTAAAATTGGAAGACTGAGCTGGATAACCATGAAACAATTTAGCTTTGATCTGCTTTATTCCCAAACCTGCGCGACCGAATCTATCTACAGGACCAGTGTGGTCACCAACGTGTTAGCAACAGTAACTATGAAAAGGAGCCCTCTGGTCAGTGCCAGACCAATTAGAAAGCCAACAAAAGATCAGTTCAAGTTTTCCGCTTTTATGAATCTAAAATGTCAACGCAACTTGGTTGTACACTGTTTTGTTTTGTTTTGCATTTTAAACATCTTTGAACCAACATTTTATTGGAAACTATAAACCTCAATATTTCACTAGGGTTGAAGAAATGTCTTTTTCCTAGGTGCTTTGGTTTCCTTCAGCTTTCTGACTTTAACTCAACATCCTGCCACCAATCCTGGATTTTAGACCTTATTTCAGAAGAGTACCTCATTTTCTCTCTCATGCTCGGCTTACTCTGGTTACGTTGACCTAACAGCAACACGACATCTGTGCCTGTGTGGTTTTCTCTGTAAGCCCATGAAGGCTTCTGGGGCTTTGACAAGCATGAAAACGAGGTAGGTCCATCTTCAAGCCTTTGCCACACTGCAGCCAGGCATTAGCCACATATTTCATCGTCAGTTAACAATCTATTATCATCTAAGTTGATGGCGTGGTTCTTGTTAGTGAAAACAGTAAGAGTGTCATCACCTCAGCCAACAGGACGATTCTTTTACCATCAGGCCAGATGACGTGGTCCACCTGAGGCCTCACCCGTTCCCACCTCAGCTCTGTAGTCCGCAGACTTGCCTGAGACATAAACATGCAGTCATACATATCAAAAGGTCTCTACAAACACACACACAAAACCAACATGCATGGCCACACACAAAGAATCTATGTCTTATGTCTTTACCAAATCTATCTCAGTGTTTGAGTGTCCCATGTTGCAGACTATGCAGCCATTCTTCATTTTGTCCAGATGTTCTCTGACTACCACGTTTTTATTACCTACAAAGAAATAGACTGGATCAAACCTGCATCCACATAATGATCTTTGTAAGAGCATTCATAATCAGAAAACAGCAGCTACCTGTGCAGGTGATGACCATGTCCACCTGTCTGATTATCTCACACAGTTTAATCACCCTGAAGCCGTCCATGCTGGCGGGAAGATTGGATGAGAGAACAAGGTTAAAACTGTTTTTCATTTGTTATGCTGAGGCTTTGGAAGGAGGGCACACACTTCTGTGCTGATAAAAGCTTCCTCTATTCATACCAGGCCTGAAGGGCACAGATGGGATCCACTTCTATGACGTACACAATAGTACCCAGCGCTTTCAGGGCAGCGCAGCAACCTTTACCGACCTACGAGGAGAAAGCAAAGCATTGGACAGAGTTGACTGAATGTAGTAGCTTTTTTCTCAGATAGATGTTGCATTTCTGTTACACACTGACCTCGCCGTAGCCGCACACCACCACCTGTTTTCCTCCAAACATGATGTCAGTGGTTCGCTTCAACCTGCAAGACGAGTTCAGCACAGTGAGGACACTGCTGTACCTGTGACTGTACCTGTTACTACAGCAACAATGATTCATTACCCGTCCAGTATGGACTCCTTGCAGCAGTAGAGGTTGTCAAATTTCTGCTTGGTCACTGAGTCATTAACGTTCATGGCAGGAACACACAGTTTGCCAGTCTTTGACAGCTGGTACAACCTGAAACACAGGCACAAACACAAATATGAGCTGGAGAATAACTCAAGTTATACAAACTTTAGTTTGTGTGAAACCAACCGATAGACGCCTGTAACGCTCTCCTCCACGATGCCTTTAATGTTCTTGAACAGGCTCGGATATTTCTTATAGATCCAGTGGGTCAAGTCGCCACCGTCATCCAGAATCTGACAAGAGTGAAAAAAAGGAAAGTTTATTGGTATGAAACGTTTAAAGTATATTTAAAACAATAGAAAGCTGGTAATTTGAGTTTGATTTGCTGAGATATTACTTGTTTAATGGATTTTGATGCTTATTAAAGTATCTATTTTGAAGGTATTTGATATGTTTTTACAACATTTTTACTCCTGTCTACTTAATTTTGCACTTAAACAAACATATCTAATAAAACAATTTGAGTTTAAGAGCACAACAATACAAGTCTTCTTGAGCTTAATGCACCACCAGTTGACGGTTCATCAAACCTGAATTACATTTCAATTTTTAAATGAGTTTCCTTTTTATGTCCAGAGGAACGCTATGATACATGAATGGGATTTCATCAGCGTACCATGTTGGGCTGCCAGGTGTCAGCACCAACACAGCGGTCGATACACCACCAAAAGTCGTCCTCTGACTCTCCTCTCCATGCAAACACGGCAGTGCCTGAGAACATAAAGACTGCATGATAATCGCAATGTAAAACCAAAAGCTAATGAGTCAGGCGGAGACTGTACCTCCTTCAGCCAGAGCGGCAGCCACAGCGTTCTGAGTGGAGAAGATGTTACAGGCCGCCCAGCGACACTGAGCCCCCAACGCAGCCAGAGTCTCAATCAGCACCTGCAAGAGGCCGTAAACACACAGAGGCGACTTTTATTTCACATCTGTATTTCAAATTCTGATTTGTATGATGCACTGAGGATAATTCACAGTAAATGTTCAGTATATCATTTAGAAGACTAAGATGAGAATGTCTTCCTCCTGAAAGAAACTCTGATCTGCCACTCAGTAAATGTAAAACACTCACACACACAAATGGCTTTTGTGTGTGTGAGTGTCTACTACTCTTGTCCAGCTATCTTTCTGAGGACCAGTTTTAATTTCACACCATCAGCGGTGAGGACGATTGTGCAAAGTGAGGACATTTTGGCCGGCCCTCCCTTCTTCACAAGGCTATTTGAGGGTTAAGACTCGGTTACATGGCTAGGGTAAGTAAGGGGATAGGGAATGCATCACCACCCTCACAAAGACAGCCATACAAACATGTGTGTGTGTGTTTTGAACTGACCGCTGTCTGTGCAGTGATGTGCGTGCAGCCCACCACTTTGGCTCCAGCCAGTGGTTTCTCCCCACCTGCTGTTTTCCTCAGGATCATCAGCGCTGGCATCTCTGCAGAACATGACATATTTTATATTTTGTAGCGTTTGTCTCTTCATCCACTTGTGTGTTGCTGTTCTTTTGCTGCATAAATTCATAGATTTGCCATTATCACTTCTGAAACCTGGCTGTTTGTCGCACCTTGTTGAGCGATTTCTATTTCTCTGCGTCCAAAATCGGCCTTTTTGATGTTTTTGATGCAGAAGTCTGACAGGCCTTTGGTGGTCGTTTGAAGTTTGTCCTTGGGAGAAGACTCATCCTCAGAGCTCTCGCTGCACACTGCAACACACACAAAAAAAATAATCAGCTGGCTTCATAGAGTAACACAGAGGCACGTGATTAGTTGGACAGTTTATAAAAGATTTGACTTAATTGTTGTTTCTGATACAGTGTTAGGAATCAGACTTCAGCTACAGTAGGTGGGTCTTTTCTCCGAGCCTTTGAAGTCTGTATAAACTCTGTCAGCGATTGACATGTTTGAGAAAGACTCCCAGAGCCGATTAGGAACAAATTAAAGAGGCCTAATTCTTCAGAAGACTTTTCCTTTTAATTAAGGTTTAGCTGTAGGAGCAAGCCCAGCTGCTAATCTAATCCTCTAGGTCTGTAGTTCTTGCTCCTGGGATAAAAAAAATGCTCTGTTAATATATCAAAGACATGTGAGCAGACTTAACAGCACATGTGTTTTCTTGCTTCCGTACCTGAACTGAAGCTATCGGTGGATGACTGTGAGATGGATCGAGACAGAGTGCGATGAGCAGTCTTGGTGGAGCGTTTGTTGAATTCTTGCTTCTGGTCTGTGAGCTGTATTTGCTGTGGAAACAAAAAAAGAGGAAAATAAATTGGGTCAGAAAGAGGAAACTCTGAGATACATCAGCGCTACCTCTCTGCAGGTCATCAACCTTCCTTCCTGCAGACAGACCTGATCACATCATTTCTATGTCTGCTTCTGCATAAACGAAGTGGAAACATGTGATAGGTGAGTGTTTCCTAGAGATGATAGGTGAGAGGGGTTCAGGAGTTCAGTCAGATTTCTTCATATTATGCAAATGCTGCCCCGCTGGTCAAAGTCTTTAAGATGCTGACTGTGTAATCACGAGGATCCCGGTCCAAATCTGACCATGGATCTCTGTTAAATCTCAACATAGCGTCAACAAGTGCAATGTGTCATCCTTACAGATCACATATCTGTCTTACAGCTTCTCCTCTCTCATCCTTGTATCTGTTGCTGTCTCACCATCCAGTGTGGCTGTTTGAAGGCTGGCCTGCTGCCACAGGAATCCCACTTGTCCGCCATGTCCGCTTCCTGGCTGCTCGTGCTGATTCTGTCTGAACCTCAGGCTCTTTGAGGGCTTTTCTGCCTCCGACTACAATCTCCAGCTTTTATTGATGTGGACTTTTCTGCTTTTGTTCTTTTTTCTTTTACCCATGTGACATGCACACACCCACCGACACTCACACACACACACACGCTGCCCTCCACTACAAAAAAAAAAGAAAAACTTAATGTTTGCATAAAATGTTTGAAGCTTTGCGGTTGCAGGAGAGGATTAGTTGGCAGATTTGCTCTCAGAGAGGATTTGCATCTGTATTTACAGTACCCTGTGGGCATATTATACTTTAATACAAATACACACTGTTGGCTAATATCTTAAATGTACTTCTTGTATTCTGTACAGATACGTTTTCTCATAAAAAGCACTAGCCAATTGATTAAGACAGTATATCTTGTTGTGTGGTCCTGGCAGGACTCTGTAAAGTCATCTGGGTTGTTGCAAGCTCAGAGACTACAACTTTTTAAAAATAAAGGCTTTAGTTACATACACTGGGTGTTTCAGATGCAGATCCAATGCAAACTGTAATCAAATTGCATTTGCTGCACTGTGACCTTCATACAAATCTTTCACAACAAAGTCAAACTGTGAAAAAAAAAAGGTGAGAATTTAAAATATGAATGAAGTGAACTGAGCAATAAAATGGTATCATTCATTATTCATTTATCAGCAAACAAAAAAAACCATAACAAAACAAAACAATACATAATTGTACATATTGTAGAATAATGAAGAATGAGCGCTAATATTTATGTCTTTAATGATTTGATGTTTGTCCATGAGGAGTCTTTCGCTCTGCAGTCACGAGTCTAAGCACACAGCCGGGTCACAAAGAAATACCTTCGACAACAAAAGGAATACAGCCAGTACGATCCATGGACAGAGCTGTTTATGGCATTACACGAAGAGACAGAAGACACTGAGACAGGGCGTACACTCCCCCAGAAATGCAAGTTACGGCGTCTAGGTCCGTAAGTACTCTAAAAACACCTAGTGTACGACATTGTTGGTGTTTTTTGAAAGAATCTTTGTGTTGTAGGCTACTTTTAGTCTCTGCAACCTCTGCACAGCACTGTAAAACTATTGCTGTATACAAATGTCAACATGATACAATAGTAGTAGTTTAAACTCAGTGTGGATGTCATATCATGAATGTCTCCATATCCAACTGACTGGAGTCTGATAATGAAGAATGACATTCAATCCAGCTGCATTAGAGAAATAATTAGGAAAAAGCTTCACTATCAGTGACAAGGATTAGTTGAAGTGTCTTTCATGTGATGCTGCTAATCAAACTCCTCAAGTGCTTGTTTGGAGCTTAAATGTGAGATGCACTGATTTAAGTGAGATAAGTGAGATAAGAGATGGTAGTGGAAAAGTTTATCAATAAAATTAAAAAGTGTAAATGGATGAAAAATGACAGGGAATTAGCACATCAAACTTGTGTCAAGCAACAAGGACGCTATAATGATGCTGGGATAAATACTGAATATTCATTCATTATTACGTCATGTTTTTAGTTTGTTTTAGTTTTTACTGCTGCTCCTTTCATCAGTTCATTAGTAACGCTGCTAAACTGGAGAATTAGTGCCCAACTTTTAGTATCCGCTTAACTATAAAAATGTTTTATTTTTCTGGGAAGTCAGTCAAAATTTAAGCAAGCAACAAAACATGTGATAAGTGAGTGTTTCCCATTGATGACCTACTGTCTGACTTCAGTTACATTTCTTCCTGTCACATGTAAAGACTGTCCCGGTGGTCAAAGGCTTTAATATGCTGACTGTGTGTAATCATTAGGATCCTGGAGTAAATCTGACCATGAATCTCTGTTAAATGTCAACATAGTGTCTTATTTCCTGCCAGTTACACGCTAAAAAAATACACTAAAATGTAGAGTAAGTGTCCAATTTATCGTACAGCTAAAAGAAAAACAACAAAAAGTGAATTTCTTACCGTGTGATTTGGGATTTTTAACATTTTCCAAACAGATGAATCATGGTTTAGTGTCTTTAAATTTATTTTTATATCTATAATCCTTTTTTAAATCTAAATTCACCATTGCTGCGGAATAAATCACAAACCTAACATACTGTACTATAAATCCATAGAAAGAATACAATTAATTCACCTGGAGTTTAAATAAAGCCAGAGCTGCCATTTCAAAGACGTCCTGCGGTGAGATATTTGCTCTGAGCAATCATCGCTTGAATAAAGTCGTCGTGAAACCTCCTGGCACTTATTCAAGCGGGCCGCTTAATCTTTAACTCAAAAAGACACAGAGCTGTGAGCTGGAGCGGGGTGAAAGTTAACTTAATGATGTCTAACAGGGATCCGAAAATAGGTTTGAATTCAAGCCAGCTCATAACAGTTTTAGTCAAAGTTTTTTTGGGAAAAAGCTGTGAGCTAGAAAGTCCAGATCATTCAGTTTTTACGTTACTTCTCTGCCTTTGAAATCAATAAAAGCAAAGGAAATCCTCAGCTCTAAACATTTTGACTTGTAATTTATTCAAACACCCCCTTTCAAACAGCTTATTGCACCTATTTCACATGAAGTCGTAGAAAACCGCAGAAAACCCTCTCCTATAACGTAAGACACAGGACCACAACAATATAAAAACAGCAGTGATAATACCTTGATACGGATGGACTGCACGGCCTCCTGGTCCCTGGCTTTAGTTATATTCATTAGACTGTACACTTTCTTCATGTTGGCAGAGAGCTCCCACGGCAACAACCCTGATGCTGTTAGACTGATTACAGTTCACAGACTTTCAGCCACTCCCTCCTCGAGCTAACAGGTTCCTTGAGAAATGGAAAATAAATAATAGAGTCTTTGTGGAGCTCACAGCCGGGAACTATGGGAAAATGTCGAAAGGAGACACCTTGAAGATGAAGAGAGAGAGATCTGAGGGGGCACTGTACACACATGGACGTATATTTATGACAGAATGAGAGTCCTGAAAGACCAGAAGTGGCCAAAGAAGAGATAAATTCATCACGATGCATTCAAGGACACAGAGAGAGAAATTGTAGATTTATGACAGATAGTCTTTGTTGGAAAGTGAGACGTTTGAGCGTTGGACGTTGTTTTGGGAGCTCGATGCACATGAGCTGGTGAAGCCTCAGGCCTATATTACCCACAATGCAACTCAACCACCAGTACTCACACATTCAGTAGGGTTATATTAGTAAAGGCTAATCCTGGTAGCGTCAATAAGAGAAGAGGAGCAGGCTACAGAGATCTAGTGACTTTTTACGAGACTTTACATGCCAGACTTATTATATGCCTGCGTGGACGTGACTTTTCAGAGAGTCAAAGTGACAGCAGTGTGTTCTAGTCAAACATTTAGAGTCCCGTACACTGAAGCTAAAATCATTAACAGCCTGAGCAGATGCAGATTCACGCTTCCTGAGGCTTGCACATGGACAAACTATAATGTGACGTAGACAGCACTGACAAACTCACCATGTCAGTCTTCAGAGCTTCAGTAACCAGCTCTCCCGTCTCCAATGCGTTTTCCCTCTCTCCCGTCAAAGACTCCGACAGGTCTCCCCTCTCTCTGTCCCGACTCTGATCTGTCCACCTGCTCTCGGCCGCCTTCAACATCTGCAGCAGGTTGGGGCTGCATTTTACCGTCTGATCTTTGGCACCTTCGTCCCCCGCCTCCCCGTTCAGCTCTTCTCTGTCCTCCACGTACGGCCCGGGATACTCGGGAGGTGGCTCCAGGTCCTCTGAGTAGACGCCGTTCTTTTCCTCTGCCATGACTCCTCTGGGTGCTGGTAGTGAAGTGAATTGAATTCTCAGGTGTGCCATCCCCGGCCCACATACACCTGATACTTCCTCGTCCACTGTTTACTCCAAACAGCAGCAGATCTTGGGGTTCTTTGACTAAATGTAAAGCAGATAATTAGTCTCAGAGGCTTTGTTTACAGAGTAAATACTGACCTGAGCTCTGCCTTTTTTGACACAGAGTTAAATGTAACCTGTAAAGGTAGGTATGTAGCTAATTCCTGCAGTAGCCAGTGAGGTAGATATCAGTTTGTGCCTTCATGCTGCCTTTCATAATAGCATAGCTGCTGTTTATACATGAAAAGGAGCTCTTAGATCCAGTGTCTCAGGATGCTATGACACTTCTTGTTTTTGTGTCGCCTTTAAAAACATAAACAGAGACAAAACGTGCAACACGAGCAGGGTGTTATATTATAAACAAACAGGCTGGGTGACGTGTTTACATTAAACCCCACCAGCATCAATAGGGGCCTGATGGTGCCCGACCCCCACCCTTCATGAGTCTGATGCCACACAGAAAGATGAGAAGTGACTTACACGCTGGTGTCTGAGCATGCCTCAATAAATTATTATTCAACTGGAAGCACAAGGATTTCTGAATGTTAGCTTATCACTTGAAGTTTCTTCAACACTGATCGGCCACAACATTAAAACCACTAACAGGGGAAGAATCAGAATCAGATTTTGTGGCCAAGCATGTTTGTACATACAAGGAATTTGATTTGGTCCTAAAGAAAAGACCATGGCCCCGCTCCTCTGTGCCATCTTAGGAAAATTGGGGGCCGGAAAGGAGAGGAAAACAAGAGGAGAGAAGAGGGAAAAAAAATCAGCTCCCAGACTATACTCCTCTGGGGGAGTACAGTGTAGGACCAGGAAGAAACCCTCAGCAACATAAGCACATATAAGCACACTTTGCAACTTAAGAAGTCAAAAACCTGTGACAATTCAATGTTCTGCTGGGAAACCTTTGGACCTGGCATTCATGTGGATGTTACTTAGACATGTAGCACCCACCTAGACCAGACCACGCACCCTGACTCTATAGTAATGACACTCCTTGATGGTAGCAGCAGACATCCCCAGCAGGATGCAGGTACAGGTACACACACAAAAACAACATGAAAATAACACAAGGCGTTGACCTGAACTCTAAATTCCCTAGATCCCAAACTGATCAAGTATCTGTGGGATGCACTGGAGCGAAGCCTGATCCACAGAGGCCTGTCTCCTCAACCCATAGGAGCCAAAAGCCCCAACTAACAACATTATGTTTCCAGACACCACAGGACACCCTCAGAAGGTCCATGTCCATTCTCTGATGAGCCACAACTGTTTTGGAGGCACAAGGGAGACCTACACAATATTAGGAAGGTGGTCATAATGTTATGCCTGATTACTGTATGTATAAGTTGTCAGGCTGTTAGTGTTTCACCATCTTTGTGTTTCCGTGCTGATTACAGTGAGCATGTACATGTTAATGTCTGGTAGACTTGAAGTAACTGTGAATGTGTAAGATTATTTTTGTTTGAAGTTACACCGAGTGAAAGCGTTTAGGGTAAAGATCAGCCCACTGGAAAGAAGAGGTGTCACGTAAACGCTCTGAATGTTTAACGAACGCATGTACCAAGAGGATGGAGTTAAAAGTTGTCAGGTTTCCGCCACTCAGCCTCCAAGAGTCATCGACGTAATGCTTTTATTATCTGTGCCGGTGCACTGGCTCCCATTGCTGTGCAATGGGAGCCAGTGCACGCCCCTGCAGGCAGGCACAGCCTGCCTGCAGGGGCGTGGCACATATATTGTTATTGCTCGCGTTTAATATTCTTATTTTTCTTCCGGACTTTTTTCGGTTCGCTTCTTCTCCCAGAGTTTTGGAGACATATAGACGAATTTATATGGAGACGTGCGCATTGATTGGGACAAGTGTGCTATGTCTCTCATAAGCGATCCGTCCAACGGGCCGAGAATAAACGGCGAAATTCCCGCGTCTCGTAACATGGAAGTGAATGGAGAAGCCCTGAAAAAAGCGGCAACATTCCAAAATGGACAGCTTGGCTTTGCTGAGCGATCACTCAGCCGTGCTTTGGAGTAGAAAAATGCTTTGAAGTTTGTACGAGGCACGGGAAGTGTAGCTTCGTTTGTCTGAAAACGGCGTTTCGATAGCTTTTACGGTTTGGTCGGGGTCGCAGTTTACGTTTTGGTGACATTTTGGAAAAAAGTTCAAAAATCGTCGTTTATAATGGGGCTCTATGGGCGCACTCTAGCCGCACTGTAGGTTCAGAGTTTCGTCGAAATTCTGAAAAAAAAAGGTTTCAATCTCACGTGGCGGCCACAGGTTTTGAGCTACAGAGATAAAAACTACATAAAAACGTAGGGATTTTTGTTGCCTTTCAGATGATGTGTTTTTTATTCACGTGGGACGTACGGTTGGGACAGCAGGCTCCTCCGAGCGAGGAGTGCGCCGACAGCTTTTCGAATTTTTCCCCATGCGTGTGTATGTGGAAACCGAGAGGGATTTTTCGACGATTTTTCGAGTCGCACACTTTCTTTCCAAAACGACTTCGGCCACAATTTTGGCAGTACGCGCGTGGGAACAACACTAAATTGTAGAAAACCCTCGGCCGACGCTCACGATGCGTTCGTTTTCCCGATAGGACTTGTAGTTTTTGATTTATGACCGTTTGTTCGGACCGGCCGAGCTGGGGTTCACTTTTTTGGGGGGGGATTTTCTGACTCAGGCAGAGGTGAGAAGGAAAAGGAGAGTTCAGCAGCAGGTGCCCCTGGTGACCATGGCAACGGCCCCTAACGAGCATGCAGGAGGAGAGGAGCACATTCACACAGACGCAGAGTGCCATAACATTATGAACACTGAACCGATCCTGATGAACAAACACATCGCAGGTGTGCACACAGAAGGCTGAGGGAGACAGAGGGAGATTATCTGCCATAACATTATCACCCCCCCTCCCCTTCCCACTATAGCATTACAGACACAGATTGACAAAACATTAGGGACTCTCCTCAGTCTATTACAATGGGGAGGCATAACACCCCATGACCCCCCCCCCACCCCCCCCCACCTCCCTCCCTTTCTCCCTCTCTCCTTCCCTCTCTCCCTCCATCTTTCTCCCTCCCTCCCTCCTTCTCTCCCTCTCTCCCTCCCTCCTTCCTTCTCTCCCTCTCTCCTTCCCTCACTCCCTCCATCTCTCTCCCTCCCTTCCTTTCTCCCTCTTTCTTTATATATATAATTGCCGCCCCCACGCCATTTTAGCATGACAGTAATAGACTGCCAAAACATTATGACCACTTAACGCATTACAGGACTATATTAGGGTGCCAGAACCTCACACTATGTCCCCCCACGTCATTTTAGCATTAGAGTAAAAGGCTGCCAAAACATTATGACCACTTCTCTCATTACAGGACTATATTAGGGTGCCAGAACATGACTCTATGACCCCCCCGCCTCCCTCCACTCCATTTTAGCATGACAATAATAGACTGCCAAAACATTATGACCACTTCTCTCATTACAGGACTATATAATGGCAAATTGACCTGACTCCATTTCAGCATACAGTAACAGCTGCCAAAACATTATGCAATTAATGCATTACAGACACATAGTGCCAGAACATGCTATGACCCGCCCCTCCACTCCATTTTAGCATGAAATATAGACTGTCAAAACATTAGACCACTTCTCTTATACAGGACTATAGTAGTGCGAATCTGACACTGCCCCCACTCCATTTCACTTACAGAACCTGCCAAAACATTATGACCACTTAAAGCATTACAGGAGCATATTGGAGTGGCAGAATTCTATGACATCAAACTCGCAACCAACATAAGCACGCACACATCACCGGCACAGTCAAAATTTCCGCAGGAATTTTATTTTATTTTAAATCCACTAGAGGGCGCAGCAGTCCTCAGCAGGAGTTTTCACACTGAGACACAACAAACCTTCTGTCCTTTCTCTCCAGAGTGTGAAGACTGTGGGGGGTATGTTTATGGCTCCCAGTTCAAAGAGGAATTAGAGGAGGCAATTAATACCCTAACCTGTGTCTGTGTCTGCGGCCAAATCTCTCACTCTGAGCAACATTTGCTTTCAGCGCGGGAATTTCGGATTGTGGTGTTAAGTTGGTGGAGGTGTCAAAATGTCCATCTGAGTGACATGCCAGGTGTTTTAGGGGCAGGTTAACATTAATGGAAAAAGGTGCTTCTGTGATTATTACTGCTGAGCATTTAGTCGGTTTTGATTTTAATTTTTTACTTGCAACGATCAGGCATAACATTATGACCACCTTCCTAATATTGTGTAGGTCTCCCTTGTGCCTCCAGAACAGTTGTGACTCATCAGAGAATGGATGTGAGCCTTCTGAGGGTGTTCTGTGGTGTCTGGAAACATAATGTTGTTAGTGGGGGGCCTTTGGGTCCTATGGGTTGAGGGGAGGGGCCTCTGTGGATCAGTGTATCCCACAAATCCTTGATCAGTTTGGGATCTAGTGAATTTGGAGGCAGCGCTCAGTGGTTTAACCATGTGATGGACTGCTAACTCGTCCGAGGTTTACCCTGCCTCCTGCTGAGGTCTGATCTCGAGCCCCATGCCTCTCATCATGACCATTATGGCAAACAATACTGACACCATAGTAACCGTTCAGTCACCACGTATTTATTTACAGAAAACACGTAGAAAGAGGTGAAGATGTGGATAAATGTCACATTTAGACTCGTTTCACAACAACAGGGATCACAGAGGCCGTTAACGTCAGCTTAATACGACTCTAACAAGACAGGAAACACACACGCCACATATCAGTTAGCAGCTGCTAATTCTCTTTTCTCTTCGTGATTCGATTTGAGAACGGCTCTTCATTTAGACAGATTTTTCAGTTTCAGTTGATTTTCCTCGTTTTCCAGCTCAGCGTTGACGCTTTAAAGACACGGTGTCCGTTTGAGGACCATGATATTGTACTCGAACTTTTATGCTGGGGTCAGACTCACCGTTCTGGTCACAAAACCATCACATTAACCACAATTTCAACAACATCATACAGCACAAGATTATGTAGAAGGAGCAAAAAGGAAAACGTCTGATTAAAGTAAAACCCAGTGGAAGTTCTACTATCGAGAACACCTAGTCTATTTTTCAGCGAAACATTTCTAGTGTAGTCATATTTCTTTACAAGATGCATCACATTATTTCAGCTCCGTCACAAACACTTGGTTGAGCGTCTGCGCCCTCATCGTGCCGTGCGTATGTTCTTGTACTGGCACAGAAGCAGGTGCTTGAAGGTGTTCTTGAAGGTGGCGTTGCAGAGGGCGTAGCAGGCCGGGTTGATGGTGCTATTGATGTAGCAGAGCCAGTAGCCGATGGTCCAGAGGGAGTTGGGGATGCAGGTGGTGCAGAAGGTGTTGATGAGGACCATCACGTTGTACGGCGTCCACGTGACGACAAAGGCGACCAGGATGGCCATGATGGTGCGCGTCACCTTTTTCTCCCTGGACGAAACGCCCCTCCTCTTCCACATTGCCACAGCGCTCTCGCTCACGGCGCGCTTTGTCACCTGAAAAATGAGAGCAGAAGAAGAGTAGAGTGTAATTCATTGTTAGGACTTCATTCATGCACACAACACCCTATTTTTAGTTACCTGCATACGTCCAATTAATTTCTGATGTCAAACTCTGTATGTAAAGTGTCATCAAAGGACAGTAAGAAAAGACAGTGAATGAAGGAATTCCCAGCTGTAATTATGCAAACACATGTGTGAGACGTCTGTTTCATCACCCTGCAACCAGGAAAAGATGCACCTAAGGTGATCAGTTTCTTTTTTTTTGTCTGGAGGCTCTTTCTTTCCTTCTTCTTGATTGCTGCAGACTGTAACTTCATTAAACCTTTGATAGAACTATTCATAACACTTCTCACTGCCTCAGCCTCCGCTATCCTCCTAGGTGCTGTCGGCTGGTCCATATCCGCTGATATGATCTTTGGCTCTGGCGAACAGTCACTGCCGGCTGACGTGAAACTCATCGTTACACCAGCGCAAGAATGTCAGCACAGACACAGATTTTCTCTCTCTGCAGTAAACTCTTCAGGTTTACTGCAAAGTGCAGAGAGGTCTACATGGCGTTCAAAGTTAATTTATGTGCAAAAGTCACACAGTATATCTTGCTTGTATGGTGTTGAGCAACTCAGGTAACATGTACAGCCATGCTAATAGCTATTTGAACACTTTTTTTACCATTTGTTCACCATCTTAGCTTTCTCTGTCTGCATTCAACAGCTGCTAATTTACACAAAACCTCAAAAGATTTACAGATATTTTGGTCATAAACCAAAGACAGTGTGAAGTTTGGATGATGGTCGCAGGGGAAATGTCAGAAGAGGATCTCTGCAGTTATTACAGTCAGTTCTCAGTAGGACATGAAGGTCGGCACCAAATCTCAAGGCAAGTTCTTCAATACGAATCAAGACTCAAAAGTGCAAATGTAGATCTCATTGCTTTGTTTGTGATTAATTCTTAGGAGGCCATGACTGTATATCTTTATAATTATTGTTGAGGTATTTGAGTCTGGAGGTAGCAACACTAACATCCCTCGACTGCTAGACCTAAAACAACTGATAGCCATCAAGATGGTGAATTACAGTTTTTGTTTTTTAACATCTGAAACATAATAGTAATCTAACTTACTTTAAACAGTGTCCTTGCGGCCAGGCTTTGCCGGTCAACCTCTGAGTTCTCGGTGGACGGAGGCTGCGTTTGTGTTTTTCTGCCGTTTGAGCTCTTTAGCGATGAAACAGGAACCGCAGTGTCCTTAGATGTTGAGGCTTGGATGGAGTCTGACTCCATCTGGTTGGCCTCTTCTTCCTTGCACGGTGCACTTCCATTCTGCTGCTGTGGCTTCTGCTGCTGCTGCTGCTGCAACATCTCCTTCTCCTTCCCGTTTCCAGCTTCCTCCTGAGCCTTTTTCCCCGCGATGCAATTGTTCTCACATCCCTCCTCCTGGCTGTGAGAGGGACCTTCTGCCAGACTTGTACCTGAGGTCTTCCTGCTGTCCCTCCTGATGCGGCTGCGGCTGGCCTTGGAGATGCGCCAGTAAAGGTGGATCATGATGGCCACGGGCAGGTAAAAAGCTGCTATGGCTGTCCCAAAGGTCACCGCCGGGTTGGAGAAGAACTGGATGTAGCACTCGTGTTGGGGCACGGTTCTCCCTCCCACAATGAACTGCCAGAACAAAATAGCAGGGGCCCACAGGATGAAGGACAGGACCCAGGCGGCTGCGATCATCAGGCCCGCCATTTTGGTGCTGCGGCGCACCGGGTAGCTGAGCGGCTTGGTGACGCAGAAGTAACGGTCAAAGCTAATGATGAGAAGGTTCATGACTGAGGCGTTGCTAACAACATAATCAACAGCAAGCCAGAGGTCACACACCACCGCTCCCAGGGGCCAGTAGCCTATCACAATGTAGACGGTGTAGAGGTTCATGGAGCAGACGCCAATTATAAGGTCTGCACAGGCCAGACTGAACAGGAAGTAGTTGTTGACGGTCTGCAGGTTCCTGTTTACCTTTAGACAAACAAAACGAAGCAGGCTGTCAGATCCTAATCTTTTTTTGTGCTATGTGATGCATGCTTTCTCGTTTCTATTAGATTACCAGTCTGCACAGGGATCCACATCGTGTACTCTTATCTCATGGCGTGCCATTTAATGTGCCTAGAGATGGATGCTTCAGTCATCAATCATGAATGATCAAAACAAGAAAACCCCCCAACCTTTATAGAGAGCATGACCAGGATGTTTCCGATGACAGTGATCAGACTCAGGGATCCAGCCACCAGGATGATGAGCACTATCTCCACCGTCGTGTACGGGCTCCCAGAGAAGAGGCCCGTGTTATCGCCGCCGCTGATGTTGGCGGCGTGGGATGAGTTCAGAGTCTGCATCCTGTCTGATATCCTTCTCACAGATGCTTCAGGCGTGATTCATATCAACACAAAACCTGAAAGAGATGATAGAGGAATCAGCGTCTTCAAGGCTGCGTTTTCCTCGTGGGTGAAACATCTTTGTGTGTACAGATGCAAAATCATGTGTGCTTTTTGGGGTGTAAACAACTGGCAGGTGTTTTTGAGCTAACAGCTTGGCCCAGGTGTGAAGAATGGACAGGTGAGCGAATAAAGGAAGCAGCAGCTGTGTTTACAAATGAGCAGCAGCATCCCACACAGTCCTGTCAGGGATAACACTACAACTGGTTTCAGGTTAATATGAACGTTAAAAATCTGCAACTGTGTTAGTGTAATTATCCTGTAGATGTAATTAAATTATATAAACTGAAATTGACTTCTTTGCAGCTAGTAGTTTTTGTCCAGCGCCTCTCCTCTCCTCTCTCTCTCTTCGCCTAAATCTGAAGTGACCTGGAAGTCCTAAGTGACCAGATCCGACCTGACAGGTTGAACAAGACCATGTAACGAGGCCACCTCCACTTCAAGAGTTCATTTAAACTCCCATTCAGCCTTGAAAGTCACAAAGTGCCCTTTGAGAGCATCTAATCTGTGCCTGAGAGCCGATTCAAAAATGTCAAGTTGTTATCTTGACCCTGGGGGCATCATGTTCTGCTCCTGGATATGGAATAAGTACCGCCTGCACTCGGGAAACGATCTAACTACGTGTGTGTGTGTGTGTGTGTGAGCGGGCATTAGTGAGTCCATATGTGTGCTTTTCTTTTTCTTTTTTTGACTCTTTGAGCCAGATGTCTGAATAAACTGTGACAGAAGCTGCAGACAGATTCTCTGAGGCAAAAGAAGGGTTATCTGCAGAGAACAATGTTCTCAGTGAGAAACTCGCTGAATGATCTGCGTGTAGCGGGATTATTCTTTGGCAAAGGAACTGTTTGCTCTGTGTGACTGTTTGGGTGAGTGTACAAACAGATCTCCTCTGGGACCACCTACGCTCAAAATCCAGGCACTCATGGTGTTATTAGATGCTTTGGATAAAAGCCTACAATTAACAACATGTGATATGCATATAGAGATGCCCGTTTCTAATGGGTCGTGTATTAAAAACGACCCGGGCAGTTAGACTGACAGCAAAACATCATAATTAAGTATCTCCATGCAGTAAAATATCACGGAGAAATGTCAGGAATAGAGTCGCAGCATAAAATGTGATTTACTGATGTGTCCTGATCGGGAAATCAATATAAAGACACTTAGTTGAGACCAAGAAGCTTGTTGCATACTGCTAAGACCCTGTAAGTGACTCCATTAGGCTGCATGATAACATCATACTGTACCTGAGAGATGTTTCCTTCCTGCTCTTACAGTCAGATGAAACTTCATTACAGCATCTCTAACTCTATCACCTACTCATCAAAGACCCATTCTGGGCCTTTTCTGTCACAGATGAGAAAGAGCCGTCGTGTGCATAGGGCTTCAGTTTAGCTGTAATTCTCAGGACGCAACCTTAGCAGTGAGGTTAGGGAATACGTAGGATTTGTACTGATGTATGAATCAAAATGAGGTTAAGGCTAGAGTAAGGGTTAGAGTTCATATCAAATGAAAGTATTAAGATTTGGTCATTGGTTAAGGTCAGGTGTAAGGTCACAGTGAGGTGTCCATCAGTTAACAGCAGAAGGTCATGTTTAAGTAAAAGTAGCAATAACGTAAGGTAAAAATACTCATTTATAAATATTACTACTTAGACATTTGTAAAATGGGCTGTAGTTGAGACAGACGTATTTATATTTAATTTATTACATTTTTATATTATATAAAACATTGAATTTTTCTTTTTCTTTTGTAAAATTGATCTTTAACTACACATTGCATTCATTTAATGTATGTTTGGCTTTAAAAGGGAAACTCCACATTGAATTCAGATTGCAGGATTTGACCAGTACTGCTGCATATGTGACCGAACTGTAATGACAAAGTGACTTTAGCCACTAATGTGTGAGGGCCCAAACAACATATTCATGCACAAGGCAAGCAATTTATACTCAAGCGAGATGCCGCCATCTTTGCTTCGGGATCCTGTTCTGTAATATATCCAGGACAGTAATGGAGCGTACCATTTAAACCAGGAAAACAACATATTCGAGCTCCCGGAGAGCCTAACTCCAAAATCAGAATCCAAGATGGCTGCTGCATCAATGACTTAAATGCAAGCTTTAAAAACACATTGTTTATCAGCACTTCTGTTCATCTGAGCCATGTTAAATTTGTTGTGCTCAAAGCAACATCCATCATTAGTCCAGCTAAAAATAGCTAATAACAACAACTTCCTGGTTTCCAACGTAGTTTCTCATCTTTGACTTGAAGTTTCATTGTCCATAATTTGGCCTCTGTGTTACGACAAGGAAGACGACTGTGTGGGATAATAACAATAATAAAATAATAAAATAATAAAAACTCTGTCCCTGTTATACGAGCACAAACTGCTGAACTTTATTTTTAATGCTGCTAGGTTTTTAACCAACTGTGCTCTAGTTATTTATTGTTTTTTTAATATATATATATATATATATGCTGTATATAGGCTTTTACGTTTTATCTTATTTATTTATACACTGCTGGACCTGGGAACCAGTGTTTATTCCTTGCTGTTTTTTACTTGGTTGAATGACAATAAACAAAACTTGAACCTTGAACCCTGAATAAGATAAGATAAGATAAGATGTGTTTATTAGTCCCACGTATGAGAAATTTCCTTGTTACAGTAGCATGTAGTTTGTCAAAAAAAGATATATGTATATATACAGAAAGACACTGACAACTGACAACTTAGAATAAAATATCAAGTAACAAGTCGTCCAATATTTCTTTTATAGTAGTGGAGAAGAATTAACATAAATATAAATACCCCACAAATACAAGACTTACAATAAAAAGCTATTCATTTGTAGGTAGATGAATTACTTACTTCACCTCACGTTCTGCCAAGACGTGAGGTTAATACTATCCTCTGCCTGGCTGTCACTTTTGCATCACGTACTCTAACAAGCTGTCAAATCTGCTTGTGTGAAGATGTTTTTGTGCAATGTATGAATGGCTGGGAACAGACCAGGATATCGATGCATGCTCACGAGCCTGTCCTCACTTTTTCTATGCATGCAGACTAATAAGACCTACATTACTGGACCTCCCTAATTGGTATTCAGGGCTACTGGAGAGAGTCAGGGAGGCAAACAGTATTTCTTTGACAGGCACAGAAACAGAGTAATTAGATCGAGCAGACGCTGCCTGCAACAGCTGTACCGGTAATATGCTCCTAGGATATACTGTAGTAGCACTCATATGGATGGCTGAATATGGATTTAAAAAGTCTGCATTGTCTTTGATATCATGAACAACATGGCGAGCCAGAGAGGGAGGGAGGGAGGGAGAGAGAGTAGTTACTGGTAAATAAGAGGTTGAGACAACGGGCTTGTTTGCAGAGACAAGAGCAGATGTGGGAAAACATCTGTGACTTCAGACGCTTTATCAGGATTTAACAACCACAGGGTTCAAAGTAGTTTTTCATGAACAGATTTTTTTTATCTCGTAACCGTAACTCATTGTTTACTCTGTCTTTTCGGGACAAACACGCGTCTAACTGTAAATCTGTAGAATCAGTTTGAACAGATGGGATGTCAGCTCAGTCAGCAGCTGCATACATTTACATTCAGGCATTGTTTGAGGTCACACACGGTTTAATTTGTGAAAGTAACATTTGACAGATGTGAAAATTGATTTATGAAACGGTATTTATTTTGTAGCACCAGCACAGGTTCCTGGTGTTACTATAAGTAGGTTTGCTGTCATTTCAGAGAAGTGTGCCCTGAATTGGAAGAGTGGGAAATTTCACATGAACCTGAGCTTTGGCCTCACACAGCAGTGTAACAAAGAAAAACAGCGAATGCCCAGAGCAACGCTGCGACTGAGCCAGAAAGAGAAAAGTGAAGAGGAGAAAAGAAGACGCACATAACATTGGGTATGATGGGCAACAAAGTAAAACAGTTACAGAGGAAAGAATAAAATATTAAAGAAACTGGAGCACTGCACAGCATACACCAGGGGCAGGAAATCAAACAAACAAAGAGTATTTCTAATTTAGTACAGTTTTCTGGGAGGAGTTGAATGATAACATTTTACTCTGAAACAGTATTAGTGTTTAGTGGAAAGATTCCTCGGGAGCAGGGAGACCGGGGAATCCAGGAGTTGGGATCAGACGCTGGTAGCTGACAGAGCCCTTTCAGGTCAGGACAGAAATTGAGACAGACATTTGCAGAACAGCCTTATGGGAACTACAAAGCCCAGTTTTGGTTAATAATGAATCGAAGCTTCCCCAGGAACCTGAACCAGTATACAGCTGGTACAAATTCAGTATATTGATTGATCGCATTATATTCCTGTTCCTTCCTTTCTGTGAATTGACAGGGTTGTCTTCATTTAATGCCCCTATGATAATCCTTCATTTGACTTTTACAGAAGTCCTGTTTGCAAAAATAAGACACTGAGAAGTGCTGGAACCTAATTTGACTCTGTTGGTGCCTCAGCAAGCACATATCAAATCCTGTTCAGTGCAGCTGTTGCATAAGTTTGAGTAAAAACTCAGGTGTTGTTCTTACCTGCAGCAGATAGAAGTCCACAGAGAAATGTTATCTTACCTCGTCCGCAGGGAATGACACGGATGAGCTGTTTTATTTTCGTCCATGTTACTCTCACCTCTGTCGACACACTGGAGCACAGAGGGAATCAGAAAGTGACTCGACGCTGATGCCGCTCCTCCTCTGACAGGAGCCAGTGTGTGTGTTTGTATGTGTGTGTGTTGGAGAGACTGACAGACAGAGAAGGGAGGGTTTACAGAGGGCTATTAGTGTGTTGAATCCCTTAAGCTAGTGCAGCAAGTTTGAATAAACAAGAGATGGAGACAGACAGACAGACAGACAGTGATGTTTGTTTCAGGACCTCGGAGAGCACTGGCCAACCTCTGCAACACAAACACAGCTTACGCTCCTGCATCATAAAGCTGTAGCCAATCATTCGGAGAAAAAAAGTATGAATGGCTGTGGCAAAAAATAAAATGCACTTATTAATATGAGGATAAAGGGAAAGGGTCGCACAGTTATACCGTTGCTGCAGGACGTTAACCTTTAAGTTGTTTTGACCTTTTAACCAAACCGGTGACGCAGTCTGCCCCAGTTGGTGTATGACCTTACTTTGATGGAATTACCACTGAAGATAATGGTCCCACTCCACAAAACAATACGGCAAACGAAACAAGGAGCGTCCCATCAAACAGGCCGAGTCGGGCATGTAGCAAACATGATTTGCAACGAGGAAACATGAGCTGGTTTATTGTGCTTGCCCTGATCCAGACTTAAAATAATCGACATTGCTCCTTTAGCTGGATATAATGTAATGTAAAGACTACTCGCACATCTTCAATGTTCAGTGAGATTTAAAATCTTAACATCACAGAAATATTATTTTGCTGTTTTTATTTTCATGTGGCTGCAGTTATATCGTAGAAAACTGCACTGGTGCTTCTGTGGCTACAAGCTTTGAGTTTACTGTTTCATCATTTGTCATGAACACAAATCAATATGAGACTTTGACGACACTTGTGTGTGTTTGGTTTCGTGTGTCTTGGTTTCCTGTCTCCTTGAAGCTCCCTTTTAGCCAGTTTCATTGACACTCAGGCATCTTTCTTAAGATATTATTTAAAAACATACTATAAGTGGTATTTACTTTCTCCATTAATGTTTCTTTGGTAATGGTACCACGTCGTACATGTACCATATGCATGTATATGGATGGTAAAATACCCATACTGCTCGAATGGGGTCATGTTTACTGTGTTCACGAGAAACACAAGGCACATTTGAAGGCAGCATGAGTTCACAGAGTGTGATATGTTTGCTGGTGCTTAGAGAAACTACAGAGATAGGTGGCAAGTTCATATATTGTGATTTACTAGCTTTCCTTGTGATGCACCTTGAACAGGATGGCAGTCCATCGCAGAGCTAACACGGATGAACAGACCATTCACTGTGTGTTGATATTGCCAAACTTTTCATCATGCCTTTGTATTTCTTTGTATTTGCTATTAGCACTTTGCAGCCAGCCATGTTCACAAAATGCTTGGCATTCAAGTGGCAACATCGACCATGAGTTCGCAGGAAAAAGCTGCTGCAACCGTTGGCATGTATAAACCACAAGGCTAGCAGTTTGCATTGCACTTAGTGAAGGAAATGTCACGGCATAGATAGATAGATAAGCAACCTCAAGACCTTTTAATCAAGCCTTTAATCAGGCCCCTCTTGAAGAACATGACCCAATTTGAATGGAGCTCAAGTTCATGAGTTGTGACGTGTTTGCTAACGTCGTCAGGTCTATGACAAGTAGTCTGCTGTGAATTAGTCATACAGAGTTGTCTCTGTAATTTTATAACATGTTCAAGGAAGATGTTAGTACAGCCTCCTCATTTCATTATGCCCCTCCATTTCCAAATTGTTACTTTGTTGTTTGCTTGCTAAACCATTAGCCTTGCTAGCATGTAGACAGCTTGTCTATGTGTGGTCTTCTCATAAATATTAACAGCTAGCCTTGTACACAAAATGCTTCACGTTCAACTGGAAACATTGAACATGAGTCATGAGAAAAGGGCTGTAAGGCAACTACGCTATGGTACAGCATGCTAACTTTGTTATCTCGGACCAGAAGATGGCTAACTTTCCCTGTGGTTTCCAGTGGTTGTGCTATGCTAAGCTAACATGCAGATTGTGGCTTCAAATCAGTTGTGCAAGCATGACAATGAACTTTTTGTGTAACTCTTGAGATAATAGATAATAGAGATAATACTGTCATTTAAATGCTGCCCCTTTGAGTCAAATGTAATAGAAATGTATTCTGCTAATTCAGTTAGCATTGGATGCCAACTATCTGATTTAGACTACGCGAACACTGGATACGAGTTGTCTCCACAGCAGCTTGTAATTTTATGAAAAAGTCAGCTCATACATGAACCGAATGATGGCGTGTTTTGTGATCTGTGTGACTCCAAATGAAATGTCGAAACATGAGTAGAAAACCGCTGTCGAGATGCCTCCTCTGGGCAGCGGCTTTGTGGTTTTAAAGCTCGTCCCTGAATGTATAATTTATAAGGGTTGTACAGTGGCGCCTGGTCCTCACTGGCCACTGGCGCTTTGCTTTGCATGTTTGTGTCATACAGAGGATTCCTCATAGGGGCAATGAAATAACATCTGCATATGTGTATGGGCTTGTTAAAGGTCTTGGATTCATCAAATGCTTCGTCCTTGGTTTCACCATATCAGATGGAATATGTTTCTTTCCTGTGGAGTTACACGCAAGCTGACCTTCGTTAAAAAGCCCCACACCGACTGTCGTGTACGCATTCATGAAAGTGTTCAGAGTTGAAAGGAGGACAGAAAGTAACTATAGTGTATTCACTGCTGTAAGGCATATAATGTACTATAGGTTATTACACAAGAGCATGGCTGATAAAAGCCACCTACGTTTGCACACACTCTTTTCACGCAACCACCACCCATACTGTATTTTCCAAATTTCTCTTTCCTTCTCTTTTACCAGCCTCACTTGATAACTAATAAAAAATTATTTAATGGTTTTGCAGTAAGAGAAACATCGCCCATTCAGAAGTTGCTGCCCCATTCCTTGTGTGAGGAATAAATAAAAACAGCAAACAATGAAGCTTTCTCCTTGTCACTATATGAAGAAAAGCCTCTAGGCTGCAGGGAAATTAGGTCATCTTAGCTCAAGCACTAGCAGCTGTTTGAATGGAAAAAAGGCTGCATACACATCAAGGCAGCGCTTTATATTTTGAAAATTACTGGTGCATTCAGTTAATAACAAAGAAGAAGAATTTATAAGACGGAAAGGGGGAGTTACAGAAGGAGAAAGAAAACCTAGGAAGGGCATGTTCTCTGGATAACAGTCTACTGCATAATTTACTATTAAAGTTGAGGATCCGTAGACATTTAAAGTAAGGCTTCTTAGAGCCTGAAGCAAAACGTGACATGCTAATCTCTTCAGACGTTTCATTAAAGACCATAATTCATCACTTTGTTAAGGACCTAGTTTGGATTTGGTCGGGTACTGTCACGGGAATTGCGTATGAATTAGACCCTGTTTGTTTGTCTTGTGTGTTACCGCTAGATTTGAGTCACAGTTACACACTTTGCACAAAAACTGACACACAGCCTTTATAAAACATAAAAAGAAATCCAGAAAAAAATAAATGTATAACCTGACACGTCTTTGCTTGCTCTATATTAAATATTTTTTCATTCATTCATCTTCTGTAACCGCTTATTCCTGTTAAAGGTCGCAGGGTCTGCAGGAGCCCATCTCAGCTCTTACCGGGCGAGAGGCAGGGTACACCTTGGACAGGTCGCCAGTGTATTGCAGTGCTAACACAGAGAGACAGACAACCATTCACACTCACATGCACACCTAAACGGCTAATTTAGAATCATCAAAATCAATAAAAACATCAGTACAAAAAATATATTTTTTTATTTATGTTATTTCTGACAAACTTTAAGGTTGATTAGTTAAATATGGGGCTGATATAAATTATTGCTGCATATAAATTGGTTTTGAAGAGGTTTAAACCGGAACATTATGACTTTAGAGCTTCCAGCATATATTTTTAGATAAACGCTCATATGTATTAAAATAATATCAGGATGCTGAGCAGCTCTACTCTCACATGTCTTTTTTGTGTAGATGCTGTGGACTTAATCCCACTTAATGATAAATTACTAAACTTTGTGTTTTAACATTTACTGCTTCATAAAGGATGATAAAAAGACACTTTGCTGTTTCTTTTCTGAGTTTATAGATTAATTTCAGTCCTTAAATGATAACAACAGGACACAAATGGAGGGCAACATAATCATATTGTACATTTAAATACATTACCGAACTGGCGAATATGTACGGGCTGAAGTCAAAGCTAATTACACCTCCAATTATAGTCAGTACGGTCCGTATACTGTACTTCAACATCGGCTCATTTATTTTTACATGAATTCTTCTACAGGGCCGCACAGTGTCGAGGTGGTTAGCACTGTTGCCTCACAGCGAGAAGCTCCTAGGTTTGAATCCGACTGGGCCTTTCTGTGTGGAGTTTGCATGTTCTCTCTGTGTCTGAGTGGGTTCTCTCTGGGTTCTCCAGCTTCCTCCCACCATCCAAAGACATGCTCATTAAGTTAATTGGTGATTCTAAATTGGCTGTAAGTGTGAGTGTGAACGGTTGTTTGTCTGTCTATGTTAGCCCTGCGATAGACTGGAGAACTGTCCAGGGACCCCTCCTCTCACCAGATGACAGCGGATGGTCTGAAATATCTATAAAGTCTGATGGGAAACTATTTAGTTTTATAAAACTGGAGCGCTAACTAAGTCCGTGTAGTGGACAACAGACACAAAACACACATTTTGCAACTCAGTTCACTAGTACATATCAATAGTATTTTAAATCCCTCACACACACTTTTTTATTAGAATATTAAATTAAATTTCTTAACCACCACAGTCAGAACCACCTTCTTATAATGTGAAAACACAGATAAAAGTGAGTTTTCATTGCCCCTACTTCAATCACCAGTTCATGTCATGACTCTGCTGCCACCTGGAGGCCTAATGTCTGTTTCTCAAACTGCTCCTCGGCCTCACAGGACTGCAGACAGGCTGTGTAGAGAGTGCACTCCATTCACCACCGGGTGAATTTTTGTGTCAGAATTTAAACTACAGCTTAAAACTAGACTCTACACTTTACCAGATTTAATCAAGACGCTACAATCAGACACAAGTAAACGCTTATTTATGTGTGTGTTTTATTTTGAACAATTCACAGAGAGTAAGCCTATTTTGTGGTTTCATGTCACACATATTAACAATATGATGCAGATTGTGTGATTTATGTTTCACATGTTGGCAAAATCTTAATTCAAGGTCAACTTGCAGATGATGGACTTGCTCCGTTGTCATGGAGATGGCTGTGTTGCCATCTTGTAAGGTAGGTATGGAGCTTAATTGATGTGTTTCTCTTACTGAATGATGGTCTTTGGCCTTTATGAGCTTTCTCTTTCTGCTCTGGTTGATGGCATCGACGTCTTCTTATCCGAAATCCAATAAATGATGCTTTCAGATTGCAGACTGAGCTGAGGAAGGATTAGACAATAGCAAAAACAACAGGAAGTGAATGTTTTGCATCTCTCTGTGCAGCAATGGAGAAGCCTGTATACACACACAGACACAGACACACACACACTAATAGGTCCCTCTTGGAGTCCCTTGTCTCTGTGGAGCAAACTGAACATCAGAGTGCTGACAAGCTGCTCCGCCGTCTCATCGTTCATCTTGCACACATGAGGCTCCGTCACTTGAAAGAGTCAAAACATTTCCTGTTGCTTGGGGGGGTCTGTGACGTTGGCATGACAACAACGACACACATCCGAAACTGGCACGTCCTCCTTTGAATTCCTGGGTTGTGTTTTGCCGATGGTTATTAAAAGGGGTTTTGTGCTGTTGACCTCGTGCGCTGAGATCTTTCCAGGTTCATTTAGATTGGACTGGAAAAACCATGGCACTAGTTTGCATGATGGAGAGACCATCTGCAAAGGAAATCGTATGTAAAGTGAGGAGATGAATTCTGACCACATCTCGTCCATTTTCCATCAGAAGCCAATTCACATTATGATGGCTCACCGGAGGTCAATTTTATTCTTGTCATTAGGCGAGAACATGAATTGCTATGGATTTCGGTGCAATATTTTCACCATACATGTCTACAGGCATAAGCATAGAGTCATTCAAATTAACTGACCAATAAAACATGTTTAATGACATTATGTAAAAATTATTCTTTCATCTGTTTGTTTTTTTTTCTTCCACCAGCTGTGTATATTTCAGGTGCTCACAGAGCTAATTTGAATTCCTGGATGTGGTCACTGGCGAAGCTCAACCACAGGGTGTAGCCCTCATTTGTGAGCCTCTGCTTATCCTTGCACCACCTCACAGCAGCACAGCAGGATTTTGCCACCAAGGCAGCCCTCCTTTGAAACCTGTGTTGTTCAAATCACTTCTAAATAATTAACTGTAAAATGTGTCCCTTAAACCAGTGCTGTTTCATTGGCATTGCTGTTTGCTGTAGCCCCTGCCTTTTTCTACACAGCGTCATCTGTAAAGTCTGTTATTTGTTAAAAGCTACTTAATTAAAAGCTACTAAAAGTCTCCTCTAGTATATTTAGTACAATGTATATAATCTGGTGGTAAGAGGCTCTCATACATTTTTTTTTATTTTTTTTAATGTTTTTATATGCTGGTCCTGAGGAACTACAATTGTCTATACTTCGCACAGTAGGCAGAGCAGATGTGCAAAGAATGGTGGTTCATATCAGTTTTGTGTCCCTGTTAATCATTATAGTGAACCAGTATACATCCCCAACATGGCAACAAGCAGCCCTCCTAAAAACACCCTACTAAAACAACACATTTTAAATTAACATTTGACTGTGATATCATAAATGCTGTAAAAGAAAGAAGAAAAAATCAAAACAATCAGCTCTCTTTCTCGTTTTAACTAACTAGTCCTATGTCATGTTCTCAAATGGCTGAACTGTTTTGCACTAAGAGCATCTCAGAGCAGTTTTTCTTTACAAGCTGCTCATGCAAACACACTACTGAGCATTGGCAGCTTCTGTCAAAGGCTTGCAATGCAAATCAGCACTGACAGCACGGATGAAGTGTGCATAGATCTCTTTCCCACATTGCTGTATGTGTTTTGCGACGTTTCCCAAAGCAAACATGTGCCATCCGACTGCCGCTGATTTGCCTTAAATATCACTTAATTGTCTCGCTCTCCACAATATCTTACAGCATGGCAGGGAAACACAGCTGCCGCTATTTTTAAAAACCTGACATGGAGTCGAGAACTGATCTGTGAATAATAATGTCCAAAATATAATAGATAGGGTAAAAATAACACCAGTCACGGTTGGTTGAGTATGAGATATAGCAGAAAAATCAGACTAAATCAAAGTTAGGTGCTACAGGAGTGGGACAATTATCAGTTAAATCAAAATTAAGAGATATCATTAGTCTACTTAGTCATATCGGCTTTCTAATTCAGAGTATTGAGCTAGAAAGTCAACATTATGTAATACCAAGTAGCTAAACAAATCAGGACATACTCAATCACAGATTTCATGCACGTAATGGAAGTAAATAAAAAAAGACACTGAGTCAGGTGTTTCAACTTCATTAAATGACATTAACTTAAATTTGTGACATATCTTTTAACATGTACACTTATGATTAACGTTTTGATGAATTAATTCAAGGTTCTACTTCAAGTAAGGATTGTGAGGACTACTGAATGAATGTTTTGACTTGTTAACCCAAATTAGTGAAATCTGAAGTCAGAAGTTCAGAATTTAGGCAGTGATTTGTTGATATTTTCCACTTGCTAAATGAAAATAATGCTCATGCAAAGTCAGAAATGTAAATGCTTTATAATTTTGACTTTGTGTATGAAATGCTGTTTGTGTTATGCTTCATTTGTGTGTTACTGTAGAATTTGACTTCATTACCCCCCCTCCCTGCCCCCTCTTTAAATTAGCCAGCATTTTTTAGAGAAGCTTGTTGCTTTGCCGCGCATGCGCAGTTCGCATGTACGCGTAAAGAACAGGAAGCGAACATTTTGAGAGTCCGCCGCAGATGCTGTCGTCTGCTCCGCTCTCTGTGAATGACACTGGTTTGCTAGTTGAATATAGTTGAACAACGCAAGCGGTCCCTCCAGATATTGTGAAGGCCACATTTTGTGGTTCGCTGATTTTTTAAAAGTCGCGGCTGTGAGATCGGGAGCCAGAGTGCGAGGTTAGGGCGTGTTTGAATCTCAACTGTTGGAGAGACAGACTGCCCCCTCCTCCTCCTCCTCCTCACTGGATGCTAGCTCGGTAGCCTTTGCATGTCGTTGCCCTCGTAGAGTTAAAGTTGTGTTTTAGTCTGCGCTTATTGTATTTATTCGGAGGCCAGGAAAGAAGAAGAAGAGGAAGAAGATGGGATGTACACTGAGTACGGACGACAAGGCGGCGCAGGAGCGGAGCAAGATGATCGACAGGAATCTGCGGGACGACGGAGAAAAGGCAGCCCGGGAGGTCAAGCTGCTCCTGCTCGGTGAGAGAAAGATGGATGGACCAGGGGACCGGGGTCTCGGTCCATTTGCTGGAGATGGACTCTACTAGTGCCTGGTCCAAACTTTACAGCAAACCGTTAAATTATGTTTATGTATTTTGATTTAATTTTAAGTTTAGTCCTGCTGCGCAACTCACGACACAACCGAGAGTTGGAGACATTTTGGGGCTTCTTCTTCTTTTTTTTTTTTTTTTAATGGCTGTGGTGGAGGTGCGGTTAGCTTAAAAAAAAAGTTTGAACCTCATGAGTTGTTTTCTTCGCTCCCTCAACAAATTTAAATCAGCTCAGTGTGTACGGTTTATTTACCCGTACAGTGATTAGGTTAGCCCCCACGGTGGCAGTCCGCCCTTACCCCAGCAGTAAGTCAGGAAGCTAATTTAACTAAGCCTTTAGCCTCTTAGCTAGTTTAGCCAATCGGTGCTAGCTTGGATTAGTTAGCTAGCGGAAAGCATTAGCGGTGTTCGAGGTGTTAACCGTTCAACGAGTCCGTATGTCCCATACATGTGTACAGGTGTCGTTTGTCAGGTTACAGCCGTTTAACGTAAATTAAATCACAGTAGCTAGCTAGCCGCCTTCCCGTTTAGCAGCCGTTCGTCACATTACATAGAAAGTTAACGTACTTTTAGGCCGTTTGACTCCGGCTTGTACACAGTCTGAACACTGTACCAAAGAAAGGAAATAATTTCACACTTATTTTAAATCACCGACAAACATATAGAGCAAAAGTTTGTGTATGTAAGTATGTGTTATTGTTTGGGTGGGTTAATGTGTGCTATGCTGCTCAACAAGTCTGCTCCTTACTACAAATCTGGAAGAAAACCAAGAGGAAATGTTTCCTGATTTTTTTTTTCCCACTCTTGAGGCGTTGTATAGTTTTTTTTTTTTTTTTTTTTTTTTTTTATAAATCAAATATTAATAATAATTGGATCATTTATATTTGGGGCTGTGTGATTTCATACTTTATGTGACTTCTCCGGTGAGGTATTTGAAGGGTCTTAGAAAAGTCACGGTTTATGTTAAAAACAAAAACTGCAACTGGACTTAAGCTTTACTCGAACATCATACATGTAGCTTCTTGGTGGAGAGTTCAGGTTTTCATTTGTACGAAATCTATGGGTGGTGCAGAAATGAAACTCACATGACTATGGTCTGATAACAACCACATATCCAGATGCAATTACAGGATGTTTTTTTTTTATATACTAGTTTACTTATTTGAATATGGTGGTCAAACATGAAAATATGTTCAGGAAATCGTATTACTAAACTGCAGTGAAGGTGATATCACTTCTACATCTCTCTGGAATTGTTATGGCATTTTGAGGAAAACTGCCACACCTACTCTTTCTTTCTTCTTCCTATTGCTCGTAGCTGAAGACCACTGTTGGCTGTCTCAGTATGGATAGATGGGGTAGAGGGTTGCATAGCAACCCATGCAGCCTGGCCAACAGCAATATGCATCTCTGGCAACTGTACACACACACGCACGCACACACACACAACAGAAACGGCTAGAGCATGCTAACTGCATGTCTGCCTGAGCTGTGCAGTCATTTCGGAAAATGCACCACTATTCTGCATCTATCGGTTGATCTGTCCTCTGGCAGGTCTGTGTATCTGTGCCACCACTCATTCTCAGACATGTGACTTCTCAGACACAATACACCGTTCAGCTGCTGCAGTCGCTTCGTGTATGTGTGCACGTCATTTGAGAAGAGACCTGATTTGAATTTTCATGGTTGTTTTTTTTTGCCTAACACGATTGCCACAAGCACCTGCACAAAGTATGTGGCAGTGTTTTGTGGATTTATCATTTAAATAGGATCTCGCCCGATACCTACAAACGCACAGATGTGCTTCAGGTCCACATTTGTGACGTCAGGTTTTTCTTCTACCCTGTGTGTTTCTGAGGGAGACGCGCGGATATGCAGCTTTACATGATCTGCTTACTGCAGTTTACCGCTTTGTCAGGCTTCCCACTGGGGATGTTTGCATCGATGCAGTAAATGGCACGCTATTGCAGCAACTGTTCTGAGTGGGAGAACTGCCTCAAATATAGACTATTTACATACTGCACAAATACAAATGCTAGCCTGATTTTGTGTGGTGGCATTTGTATCTAGAGATGCAGCACTGATGAGTTGTAGGGACGGTGTTTACTATTATCTGCAGAGATATCTTTACTTTTTGAGCATTGTTCAGTCAGTGTAGCTCTGTCAAATACAATAGTTCACTGACAATCATTTTCTAGTATTTCTAATATTCTCCACAGTTGGCTTCGATTAAGTCCTTCATTTTGAGCGGCTCAGTGAAGCACGAGTGTGTGTGTGTGTGTGTTTGCAAATTAAATCTAAGCGATGTTTTCAGTGATATTAGCTCTGTGCCGTGTGCCTGTTTATCATATGGGACGATGAATTGGTGAACAGCCCTGCTCATGGGGGAGCTGAGTGTCCCTGCAGAGATATGGTAATTAAAATGTTGTGTGCTCAGCTCAAAACACGCCTGGATCTCAGAGGGAGCAGGAGGACTTTATGTGACATGGTGCACCTAACACTTCTGTGGCTAACTCAGATTGATGTTCAAAGTATTTTTGGGTATTATTCACCTGTACGTCTGCAGTGACACCATACTGCAAACGCGGCGTCGTGTTTTGATAGAACATAAATCAGATTCCCCCTTGAGACACATTTCACAGCTTCAACCAGCCTGATGCCGCATGAGCTCCTAACCCTAGGACGTTTAAGCTGTGTCTAATCCCATTGACGAGAGGATGTAGTTGATTAATCCAATTGGACTGTGATCTGACTAAACCGGGCCTTAGACACCTCACTGCAGTCTGCCGTAACGTGGCCGTTGTCAGAAACTGGTGTTGTGTTTTAATCTAAGATTTAAGCTCTCATCATAAACTATTAACTTTAATTAGCGTTTTGACTATAGACCTCTACAGTGGCCAAAATAATGATTGTTAATTAGTTTGGCGTTTAAAAGCAAATAATTGGCACCTGCAAAGTCACAGCAACGTTTGTGAAAATGCAAATTACATTAAATAATAATCGCCCAAACCAGCTATGATTATATCTTTTTAGGGACTATTTTCTTCCCAGGTATCACATCTGTCATGAAATGAAAAGTGGAGAAATGACACGGTGCGGAAAATGAAAGCATGCGTTTAATGTAATATATTAGGGGCATATTTTCAGCTTCACATGGCACCTAAATAAATGGTTGAAGAGTCCTGGGTAATTTGCAGTAATCAGAATGATCATTCATGTATTATGAAGCGTCAGTTCGGAGCAAAATACGTAATTGACATAAAGTAAAGAACTGTGTATGGATTTAGTGCATTACATTTACACTAGTCTACAATAAATGTGATTTTAGATGTTGCAGTGAGTACTGTACCTACTTGTCTGTGGTGTAAGTTTAAGTGTTCTGTCACTGTATCAACCACAATTGAATTTTCTGTCCCATCTGTTTTGTGTTTCAGGGGCTGGAGAGTCTGGAAAAAGTACGATTGTTAAACAGATGAAGTAAGTCTGAATGATCAGTAACACATTTAACAATAGATCCACCATGGATGAACCAGGGAAACACATTTTGTTAACCGAGTCTGGAGCACACAACATCGTTTCAGTTTCATTTGACCTTCCTCAAATGCAAAGAGAGCAAATGACCGTCTTTTATATGCACCAGATCACCTGAACCAGACATGTTTACCAGTGATCAACAGGTTAGACACAGTTCAGCTCTGTGGGAGGGAAACCACAGTTCACTCGCTCATTGTTCCCTACATAATAGACCTTTATTATGACTTCAGCATCTTGTGTTCTCATCGGTTCATGTTCATCTAATATCTGGACATTAAAACGGTGTCTTGTTGTTGTTAAACTAAAAGTTGAAAATATATACAGTGAAAGAAGATCATTTGGGACACAGCCATAGATCAGTAAAGGCTTTGATGTTAGGAAAATAAATGAGTAGATCTCATTATTGCCTGATAGAATTAGATGCAAATTAGTTAAAATATGCTATAATTAAATTAAGTAACAAGTTGTCAAATTTCTTGACTCATTTTAAAGCAACTGTAGTCTGTATCCTAACAGTGTTTCACCAGACAAGAACTAGATCTCAACAGCTGTGGAAATTCATATTCAGATGCCATTGCTAACTAATTTTTGTAATCCTAAATACGGCTGTTAGCTGTCTAAATCTCTCTTATCAAAAGAAAGTCTTTGGTCCGTGCATACGACATTCACAACACTCCTGACTGGGCTCACCTATGAAACAGGAAGTGTACCATTTAATGCCATTAGTGCTGTTGTTAATGCGTCATCTTTGTGTTGGCGCATGTTTTGCTTTGTTTCTGCTGGCTGCAAGTGGCACAATATATGTTTGAATTCAGTATTTCACTTAATCTCTTCCAAGTATGAATCGCATTTAAAATGGCACTCCTCACTCTGTGTTTCTCCATATTTAATTTTCTGGGTTCAGCTCACATACCACAAACCTCATCCTAATGACCGTATTTTTGTCTTTAAACAATACAACAAACACTTTTAAAACAAATCTGTGATGAAGCTACTTGGAGACAACACTTAACGTGGTCTCTTTTCGTGCACCAGGATCATCCATGAAGCGGGCTACTCAGAGGAGGAGTGCAAGCAGTACAAGGCCGTGGTCTACAGCAACACCATCCAGTCCATTATTGCCATCATCAGAGCTATGGGACGCCTCAAGATTGACTTTGCTGATCCAGCCAGAGCAGTGAGTGAAGGAAAACAAACATGGCATTTACACTGTTCTTAAAACATTGCAGGTTCTATTTCTGTGTATAGTTCAGGGCAATGAGGGCGACAGCGGCTTAGTCATTCGTCCTGCGGGGCAGCTTTCTTTGTATTACCTCCTTCTGCAGCAGGTCATACAAAGCTGATCTGGCTGACGTATTTAGAAATGATGGTACATGGGCGGTTAGTTTATATAAAGTAATTTACTTGTAAATAAAAAATTCCCTAGTTTTATATGTCTCATAACATCTCTCATTTCCTAAATTAAGATACTAACAACAAACAGCTGTGTTCACTTCTTCACATGTTGTCATTATGAGCTCACAAGTTCCATTTAAAGGCAGCATGACACAGGTGCATCTAAAGACTCGTACAGTTAAAAACATTCTTCATCCACCTAACTGGATGCACCTTTCACGACAATCTGACAATAACTGGGTTTGTCTCATCAGGATGATGCGCGGCAACTGTTCGTCCTGGCGGGTTCAGCGGAAGAGGGCTTCATGACCGGGGAACTGGCTGGAGTCATCCAGCGGCTGTGGAAGGATGGAGGAGTTCAAGCCTGCTTCAGCCGCTCCCGAGAGTATCAGCTGAACGACTCTGCAGCATAGTGAGTGGGACGCAGTGACGCAGGAACCGCCATCAGTCTCTCTCAACTAATCTTTTTTTTCTTTTTCTTTTTTTATCTGTCGTCGATTGTTCTGTTTCTCATCATTTGACTTTTTCCTCTAAGTTACCTAAATGACCTGGACAGGATATCCAACGGCGCTTACGTTCCCACCCAGCAGGATGTGTTGAGGACCCGAGTGAAAACCACTGGTATTGTGGAAACACACTTCACTTTCAAGGACCTGCACTTCAAGTGAGTTCAACCACCGGCCATTCAACCCTGTTTACTCGATGACTAGTGGCGCGCAGTTGTTGTTGCTCTGTTGCTTACAGATGTTTGGTGTTTGAGCCATTTAAAAATGGCCAAAAAGACGCAGGGCACAATAAATGTGAAGTGTGTTGTGTCAGCTCCATAGTGTGTCAGTGAAACTGGCTCAAAATACTACACAGCATGTACAGGATAGTCACGTCTATGCCATAATATATTTATGTTCTTCATTGTTTGGTATTTGGTCCCTGCTACGTAAAGCTCAGATTGGTCACAGTACAGTGTGTCATCTGTTATGTGTCTCAGCCAAGTAGTAACATACATTTATGGCTCTATATTCGCATAATCTCACACAGTGAGCATCGTATTACTTGAAAATATAATGTAGTTTGAACCCAGAATCTGTTTACATTAGCTACAGTAATTTGCTGCTTCTAAAAAAAAAAAAAAAAAAAAAAAGACGTATTTTCTGAAGAAATGTTCTGATCAGCAGATGGAAGGGAAGTCAGCGAGATGGAAACATGTCAGAGTGTGTTTACTGTGTGGTGCATTTGTCTAACAGTGCGCCTCTGTGTTCTCAGGATGTTTGATGTAGGTGGACAGAGATCAGAGAGGAAGAAGTGGATCCATTGTTTTGAGGGTGTGACCGCCATCATCTTCTGCGTGGCCCTGAGTGACTATGACCTGGTGCTGGCTGAGGACGAGGAGATGGTAAGACCCGACCGGCCCCTAACATACTCTCCCCTGCGCTTTCTACTCCTCTGGTTGGTGAGCGTCGTTGTGCGTCTCTTCTCCCCTTCAGAATCGAATGCACGAGAGCATGAAGCTGTTTGACTCCATCTGCAACAACAAGTGGTTTACAGACACCTCCATCATCCTGTTCCTCAACAAGAAAGACCTGTTTGAGGAGAAGATCAAAAAGAGCCCACTCACAATTTGCTATCCAGAATATGCAGGTAGGAGAGTCGCATACACAAACACTCCTATGGTCCTTGGTGTGCTGGCTGTGCATAGAAAACAGTCCAGCCACGTTTATTTAGAGCTGTTAAGTGACTTGGCCCAATTTTGAAAGACTTTCTATTCTTTATAGTTTCATTTGTGCAGTCTTAACTCAAGGTCTTTAAATGTGCTTTAACTATAATTTAAATCGTGGTACAGTAATGCCCTGAGCCTGACGGTGAATAACGTGCATGAAGTCTAAATCATTCTGTAATAGCGTTGATTAGAATAACGCTTAAAAATGCACATAAAATGTTTTTCTTCTTAGTAATGCTTACATTGAGGCTCTTACTTGCCCAGATCCAGTCCTCCTTCCTTTTGTGTCCGCTCAGAGGTGTGGCAGTCTCTGCTGAAGATATTGTTTTATCTCCCCAGCTCTCAAACTGTGTGGGCTGCTTCACTTTTAAACAATATGTCCTTGTCAGCTTGGACAGTAATTGCAGTAAGCTGACAACACACAAAGTTCCTTGAGTGATTTTAAGATTGCATAGTCAGAGTCGGCCATAACGCTCAAATGCAGTCACAGGAAAAAGTGAACAACATCCAGTATGTTCCTTCAGTTAGTCACAATAGCACATATCAGACGGTGTGAAGACAGAGTTAACTAAAGGCTCGGTGTGTCACAGCCAGTCACCACTGAAGGGTTGCTCAATCCCTCCTTAACATTATTATCAAGTCATTGTGTGTCAGATGTTAGTTTGTTGCTCCATAACGCCTGCTTTCAATGAAGATGACTTGTACACGGTTGCTTTTTCTTCCTGTATTGTGAACACAGCACCAGGTTTCTGACCCTGCAGTGCTCATATATTAGCCTGGCATAGCTAGACTGAACTCTTATTGGAATATGACTCTGGTAAAATGTCAGAGGGGAGTTGTTATTTGGAACAGCAGCCTACTTCATAATGCCCGTGCCCATTTTCACGCAGCGAATCCTCAATAAAACAGATCAGAGCATCTGGACTGTGCTCGGTCCGACACAGACTTTGAATTGGAGCAGTACTTGAGTAGCGGGTGGTGACGTTCCTCAACAACACAAGTACAGACAAGAAAGCGTATCGATCAGCACCCAAATTATACCCCACTGCCCTCAGTTTATTTGTATAACTACGCCGCTGATACTGCCCAAAACCTGCCCAAACAGTCTGATTGACCCAGGCAGATCTTTGCCAGAGTGTGTCAGGCTACACCCTCTCTGCTGCAAGCTGTGGAGTTCAGCCACTAGAGGTCAGCAAAGGCAAGACATTCATACATCGTTCTGCCATCCCAATCTGCTGTATAAAACCCACAGTGACTCCAGAGGCAGCTTTGACAACATGAGAGAAAATTGCAGTTTGGTGTTTTCAGGAAGGAAGCATCTGGAAAGTCAGGGGAGCTAAACAAAGGTAGCTTTATCGGAGTCGGTGTGATTCTAAAGGGCCTAAAAGTCAGGATATCTCAACACTGCTGCTTTATTTGCTTCTACAGACTTAGTACTACTATCAAGCAATAAGTAGCCTACGCTTCTCATTTGTTTTTTAACGACTCGTCTTCTTTGTCATCTTGTTTTAGGCAGCAACACCTACGAGGAGGCAGCAGCTTACATTCAGTGCCAGTTTGAGGACCTGAACAAGAGAAAGGACACCAAGGAGATCTACACCCACTTCACCTGTGCTACCGACACCAAGAACGTGCAGTTTGTGTTCGACGCCGTCACCGACGTCATCATCAAGAACAACCTGAAGGACTGCGGCCTTTTCTAAAGGTAACAGCTTCACCGTTACTATGAAAACCGCGTGGACTCTGGCACGTTTCTCCCCTCTAACCCTCGGCTTCTTTCCTCCCTTCTGTTCAGGCTCCCCGGTGACCGGCTAAGCGAGTGACTTTATTCAGGTGGAGTCTGGAAACTTCACGGACCCTGCTGAGAATGTCACTTTTAACCTCTTATTAACTTATGTTCATCTCTAAAAGATTTAAAGACGGTGTGTAGAGAAAACATTTTGTGTAAAATATTTGTACAACTGTCTATGGCCAGGGATTTTTCACAGTTTTTAAAATGTGCTTGTTTTACCTTTTATTATTTTTAATTTTTATATAAACAGGGGGGCCTTTGCTTTGCTTTTTTTTTTTTTTTTTTGTCCATGAATGAACACTTTGTCTTTTTGTTTGTAGTAGCTCGTGCCTTGCATGCTTTAGTTGCAGTGTCTTCTTTTTGTTGACTTAGGTTTATGTAGATGCCACCAGTCAGCTCTTTCCCTGAGTCCATATTATCTTTTTTTTTTTTTCTGGCTGTTGCATTATCTTTGCCTCCTTGTTCAAATCAAACAAGACCAAGTCACTCTGTAGACCAATTCACTCTGACGCTGACATACTGTGAGCTGTGTAGAAACCTGTTCCAATGTGTGATTTGCATGCATGCTAAGAGTGAAAGCTTTGATTTGGTCGAGGTCAAATGGCCCTGTGAGTGAGTGCGTGACTGAGCGAGCGTGTGTGCGAGCGAGCGAGCGTGGATGTGTACACAATATAAAACAAAGGGACTTTATTCCTCTACTTGTCATCCTCTTTCAAAGTTTTATTTTTCTAAGCGACCAAAAAGAAGCTACTCTCTCAAATTAACGAGTGCACGTTGTTGTTGTGCTTCTACAAACATTCCTGAGTGAATCACGGCGGAAAAAGAAGCTTTGAAAAGATGATGCCAATGGTGGCCTTGTAGCAGACAGTAGGACCATATTTAGATCTGTGTTCAGTGCATTAACAGACATTCGGCTGGTCTAAGTGCACTGTTATTGATTACGATCTGTGATGGTTTCACGTTACATATCCCCCCCTCTAGACCCCACCCCTCTGTTTCCATTGGATGGGGACGTAAGCAGACTAATCTCCATACTTTTGCTAATAAAAGAGTTGCCATGGTAAAACCATGGCAACTTATGCAACAACTGTGTTTTTGTGGCCTTTTTTTCTGAAATGAACGAGACATCGAAGCTGTTTCTGAGAAATACTTGAATGAATACATGACAGAAGTAGAGCTGAATCAGACAGTTTATTAGATCTGCAAGTCAAGATAAAATGCAAAACATTTAGTCAGCATTAGTGTTCCTCAGGTTTCTGTTGATGCAGAAAGCCTTTTATTTAAACAACTGTTCTGAAACCATTAGAAGATAGATTTAAATCTATCTTCAGATTTAAATCTATCTTGTGGCAAAAAAAAATATTAAAATATTTCCTTGACAGAAATCATGACCCTGTGAAAAGTGGCAAAGCAGTAGAGACTCTTCTCAAATCAATTGTGTGATCCATATTTTGTTATCCAGTTCATAAGGTACACTAGGATGCAGTCCTGCACTAAATTGTTCCTCAAACTTGTTCTTATGTTCAGCTTATGTAAGAATGGTAATTTAATAGTTTGATCATTCAGGTGGATGTAGTCTGTCTTCTTTTCACTCTGTATAATCAAATGGCTTCATTTTCAATATTGTAAATTTACATTCTTATTGAAGAAAGATATTTGGCTGAATTTTCAGAACATGGGTCTAAATTACAGCAGAAATTCATGCTCAGGTTAAATGTAAAATAATGAGTGTATGGAATTAAACAGTGTGTAGTTCCCTCTAGTGGACACTGTTAGTAACTGAACGTAATGACCAAGACTGATGGCTACTCTATGATTGTGAAGGAGACAAACTGAGGAAAAAATCTAATCACCAGTTTTAATATAATTAACGTAGACTGTTTCTGACAAAGACGTATTGGCCTCTCATATGAAGTCTCCACTGGAAATCCCCCAAGATTAATACTAATTAATCTTGAACTACAATGAGAAAGTGATTTCCCACCAAGCTGTGGTGATTTAAAGCCCAAGCCGAGGCCCAGAATCATTGCCAGCATTCATGAGCTGATCAAAGGAATTAGTTTAGAGATAGCGATAGGATTATCAGAACAACTGTCATATAACAGCCTTTTATTTATTTTTTATATTTCATAGACATCAAGACCATGGCAACCTACAAATGGGTCACAGTGGTGCCAAGGCTGACTCCTGTCTCGCAGACTTAGCTAAGCCATCACCGCTCGAGCACAGTGATTAGGCATTAGCTGAGAGGACACTATTTTTGGGGAGGCATTGTGTGATTTAAAAGCTAATTGAAGAGTCATGTGCCTAATCCCCAAAGCCTTCCCAGCAAGATAAAAGAGTTTGAGTATGAAGCATTTTCCAAAATGAAGGTGTGTGTTTGAGTGAAATTATGAAAAAGAAAGAGTATGATGAAGCTTCTGTTAGTGATCAGACAGCACATCATTGCAGGCTACAGCTAAGTTAAAGCAGAAGGAATTCAAACAACGCAGCTTGGCTAAAGAAATCAGGCAACTGAGGAGATTTGAAGTGTATGTCAGGCTCAGGTTAATGTTTCAAACAAATAATCCCTTTATTGCTTCATTTTCAGGTGAAATTGTTAAAAGAAATAGATAAATACTCTGGGTATACTTGCTTATACTTTATAAAAGGTTTGATGACAACACAAATCCTTTGTTTATATATTGAATATGTAGCTGGAGTTCATGGCCGCTTAGCTTAGCGTAGCATAAAGACTAGAAACAAGCTAGCTGTCCAAAATCTAAGGAAAGCGGAGCATACTGTATAAGTCAGCCAATTTTTAAGTCTTTGCTTTTATATTAAATAATCAAATGTGATATGCAGATTAATTAGTGAGCTAGAGGTGTTGCTAGGCAGGTTTTGTTACCGCTAGACAACACCAGGCTAGCTACTAAGCTAATCATAAAACCGTTTCATGTTAGCATTCAGATTTACTTGTCTCTTTGAACATAAACTGCAAACTGAATACAACATGGCATATTATCAAATTTTAGGTTATTCTTTTAGGAAGAAAAGTTGTATATAAACTGTCTGTTAGCGAGCAAAATTATTACCATATCATTAATTTGAAGGTAGTAGGTTGGTGTTCACACTATATATCTACAGTTTCTTTAGAAAATTATTAATGATGGTGATAACCAGTGATGATGGTGAATATTGTAGGAACTATATTTTATAAAAGTTAGACAACACAACTCCAATGTTTTTATGGCTGGAGCAAGCAGTCGAGCTAGCTTAGTACAAAGACTGGAAACAAGGGGAAACAGCTAGTCAAATAAAAAGCTAATCAAAACTAGAAACAGCCATAAGCCAAGTAAAATAAAAAAAAAAGGTGGTTTTGTATGAATAAATTAAATGTGACATAGACCAAGAGATTAATCAGTGAGCTGCAGGTGTTACTAGGCAGATGTTTCTTTCGACTAGCTACTACATCAGGCTAGCTACTAAGCTAATCTAACCCTCTAGCAGCAACTTCATATTAGCATTCCCATATGACAGGGGTGTCTTGTCAGTTAAATGTCATCTAGGAAGCAAATAAATGCATTTCTAGTATTTCCCCATGAGGACAAATCAGTGAGCTTTAAACTGAATACAACAGTGAAGTAAGGGAAATGTTCACTCTCCTTTTTGACTCCTGAGAAACATTTTAGCTGCTTTATGCACCACAGTGTTCATCAGTATAAAAAGCAAAGATCCCCACCAGACAGCTAAATCATGAGCTACAACTACTGCATGTGTATTCTCTGTTATCATGAGCACATTATCATCATAAAACATAATTTACAGCAGCTTAAATTTAGTTTTTCAGGGTGTAGCATTTCTGTCTTACTTCTGCTCATCTGACACTGATGCTACCTCGGGTCTGTGGATGCTAATGTCTGCTCAGCCCTGCTCGTTTTTTCAGCCTGCCGATGATGAAGTCTGTCTGATTTGGTTCGGAGTCAGACTACGTTTTGTTCAGGTGTACTCTGCCATCACATGTTTCGCTTCATAATTAAATCTCATCGTGAGCTTGGAGAAAAAAAAGCCAACTTGGTTTGGTTGCCAATTCCCTAAAGCCATCCAGTCTAATTAACTTATTCTGTGTGTGTGTTGCATTTATGTGTGTTTGTGTGCGCGGAACAGATTTTTAACTCAGTCCAGCACACGCCTGGGTCTGTAATTTTAAAGTTGAAAATGTCTTCTGAACACTGTTATTGTCTCAGCAGACGTTTCATGGTCGTTGAGTCTGTTTCCTCTTTTCCAGCTCTCGCACAAATGTGGATAAAATAAAGATGATAAAAGCGAGAGGAGTATGTTCACCCTGTTGAGAGTGTGTATTAGTTTGTGTGTATTTGTGTGTGAAGGTGACCGCCATCCCCCCTCCGCCTTGTCTTTGCTGAGCAATAAAAACAACTTAGTGTGCATTTCCTTCCCCAACAGCAAATGCACAAAGCAGAGAGTCAATGAGGGAGGCAGTGAACTAAATCCATATAAGCTCTATTGAAATTCTCCCTCTGAGTGCGCAGACTGCCTCGTGTTATTGTATTTTTGCCTTCTGTTGTTGGCAGCCTACTTTAGGTTGCTCATTACTTTCTGTCCATAATGATGATATAAAGTAATATCCTTATCTTTCTTCTTCATCCCCCAGCCAGCGTGCGCAAACACAACCACAAATAAATTCGCAGACAGTCGAAAGGAGCCTCCGTGGATGCTTTTAAGAGTGCAGCTAATGCCAGTATTTTATTTTAATCGTCAATATTCTGACAGAAAGTGAAAGATTCGAGGAATAACAAAGCATGTATGCTGTTTTCAAAGCAGCTCCTTCAAAACAACATTGAAGCCAAGCTACAGTGCTGTTGGGTGCTCCTCTTCCCAACACTGAAGCTGAGTCCATGTTTCCACATGGCCATCCAGACACCAGAGAGATTCTGTGGTGCTTCAGCGTCCTGTCAAGAGAAAATCTTAAAGTGGGCGAGTTGTTTAAAGTGACTCTAAATTTAGACGCTCCGAACGCTCAAAGCTTCGACAGCTGACGGCTTTTCTCTTTGTTCTTCTTGTCACCACTTCTGTTCATAAAGAAAGGTCCAAAATAGTGAGATACTCTGATCCAGATATAGATAAATGAGCACAGGATGGAAAAATTAGTATGTGATTCATCTTATCCACTCGACAATTACTCCTTATGCAACAAAAAAATATATACAGTGTGCCAGATTCGTGTTCCCTATGAAGGCACATTTTTAAGTGACATGAAATGTGTTGGAACGATAACATGCATAATTCCTTAACTCTGAGTGTGGCATGTTTCCATCCAGGCCACAAGTCCAGGCCTTAACGCTGCAGTTCTGACATCCACCAGCAGAGGAACAAATCAGGCAAAACTGGGATTCATTTCTCCTCTGGGTGTATAATCTCCTAATCCAGCCAGTTTTCTGGATTATAGCAGAAACTACTCATTTTTTTTTTCTCCAATGTGCCGGTTAGTCTTTAAAACGAGTCCATCTCATCCCCTCCTTAGAATTAGTGTCAAAAGTATTTGCTATATAACCCAAACAGTATGACCTACATGCCAAGACAGTGAAGTAAGTAAAGTGACAGCAAAAGCGAATCCAGTGCCCTTCATGGATTATTTACTTGCCGCATATACTCAGGGGGCTGTGTACAGTAATGTTGTTTTGTTCAGAGGATACTCACGTTACAAAAGCACATGTATGCCCTTAAAACGTTCACATACACACATACGCTCGGAGGCCAAGAGTGGCAGCAAGAGAGACCGTCATCCTCAGCAGGTCTTGAGGAAGACGCTGTTGATTTAAACGTTGAATATTGAATGAAACTGTACTTCGCCCGCTTCGGAAAGCTGTGCAGCCATGAAAAAGTAATGGCAACAAACAGATTTGTCATTTTCCGTTGGCCTCTGTTGGATTTGTGTCATCATAGCAATTACATAAATGTGAGCACCATGAAGAGAGGAGTGCATTTGAAAAATCAAGAGATAGATGTGTTCGCTTTACAACAAATGAGTCAATGCTCCGTGTTTTTACTCACTGTTATACACTCACTCTCCAGTTCAGTGGGTACATTAGTGAAAACAAATGTATTATTATAACAGTAATATAACTGCACTAAATCCCCCTTCATGGCCGTTATAATGTTTATGTTGAAACAGCATCAGAAAGGTGGTAATTCAACTGTATGATCAATCAGGAGGATGTAGTTTGTGGTGCTGTTAAACTGGATTGAATTAAACTCTAAAGTGTTTCTGTTATTTATTCTAGCTCACTGACTAAATTGGGGTTGTCAAAATAATAGAAACATTTGTCGGCGCAACATAATACAGTTCAATAGGTTTTACAAACCACAGCCTCCAAAATGAAAACACAGATGAATCAACAGCTCTCTCGGTTATTTTAAACAAATGCTGGATACCATAACCTTCATGAAGATAAGATTTAGTGCAGGACTGTTACACCGATCAGCCACAACATTAAAACCACTGACAGGTGAAGTAAATAACATTGACCATTTGTGACAATACAATGTTCTGCAATTCATGGCATTCATGTGGATGTTACTTAGACATATATCACCCTCCTAGACCAGATCAGACACCCACACGCCATAGCAATGACACTCCTCAACACTCCTCCCCAGCTGGATGCAGGCTGACATGAAGACAGCTTAGGAACAACTCAAAAAACATGGTGTTGACCTGACCTCCAAATTTACTAGATCCTAGACTGTTATCTGTGGGATGAAATGAAAGCCTTATCTACAGAGGCCCCTCCCCTCAACCCTGAGTGTCTTGCCGACACCACAGGACACCCGCAGAAGGCCCATGGCCATCCTCTGATGAGTCAGGACCGTTTTGGAGGCACAAGATCTACACAATCTTATAAAGGTGGTCATAATGTTATATCTGATCAGTGTCTATTAGAATGGATTAGTTTTCATTAGAGTACCTAATGAACTGGCAAGTGAATGTATAGTACACATGTGAAAGTGGGCCGGTGGATTTAGACCTACAGAAAAAAGACTCAAGAAATTAGCGTCACCCAAAAAAAGGCGGGCTTGGAACTGATTTAGTCCCCTATTCTTGACAACTATATCCGCATATTGGGCAATTCATTAGCTTTATGTAGCAAAGAAATTCTGTCCAGAGACTAACTGTGACCATAATGTTAAGTAACCTGTGTTTTAGATAACAAATACCCTGATATTTTGCCTTAACCATAGGCGCAATGTACAGTAAATATTCTATAAAGTGAAATATGTTGACAGCGGAAGTGAAAGCTGGGCATGTACAAATTTATGCAGAGAAATGTACCATATAATTACAAAAACGGAAATTAAAAACACTTTTAACTTAGACCCTATCACAAGATGAGTCCTCAAGATAATATTGTTGGTTGTGCCTCAAGGCTTCTATATCATTACACTTTTAAATATGCCAAAATAAGAGTCCATGCAGCATTAACAAACACATGTAATTAATTTACGGTAATTACGACATCCTGGTGAACCTGCACCCCCCCTGGCCCCTGAGCCCCCCCCCATAAACATAAAGTCGGCTCCCCCTTGCATACTAGTCGATTCATCTCTAAAAAGACCTATGAAGAGGTGTTTTATGTTGTCTCACATAAGGCTGCATGTAAATCCTTTAAGTTCATGTGTCGTGCAGTTGTAAGTGTTGCTCGTCCTGCTTGTCATCGCCTGTGTGTGATCACACTGAGCCTGAGGAAGCGCCCCTGGCAGTGTAGTAAGAGTGAAGCGCCTCCTGTGTTATTTCCCCTCCTCTCCATCCCTTTACGCCGAACCAGAACCATTCATCTCTCCCCTCCTTCAGGCTTCACATCCGGGTCATCCGAGAGGATCTGTCTCTTGCGTCTGTGTGTCTGACAGGGTAATAATTATTTCAACCGCCGCCGTGCTGTACTGCAGCTCTCTGCCCGACTGCGCGGCTCGCCGAGCGGACACTGCGCCTAGCGTGCACCGGTGATGATGGAGCCACGAGCGGCGTGAAGCTGCAGCCGGTCGCACAAAGGCAGGGATGAGACGGTAGGAGGCTTTTGTATGGGCTAGCCCGCGGTGATTAACTCGCCCTAAACATGTCGAAGAGCCTCAAGAAGAAAAACCACTGGACCAACAAAGTCCACGAAGCTGTGATAACCCGGGGGAAAGAAGGGGAGCTGGGGTTCGAGCTGAAAGGGGGCGCGGAGAACGGCCAGTTCCCCCATTTCGGCGAGGTGAAGCAGGGGAAGGGGCTGATCCAGAGCGGCAAACTGGCCCAGGATGAGCTGCTGCTGGAGGTCAACGACATGCCAGTAGCCGGGCTCACCACCCGGGACGTGCTGGCGGTGATTAAACACTGCAAAGACCCGGTCCGCTTCAAATGTGTCAAGCAAGGTGAGCTATAACGTGAAGGGGGTACAGGAGAGCGGAGAGGAGTGCGTTGGATATGTGTGTGTGTGTGTGTTTGTGTGTGGCTGGTTTGATTAAGATGTCATTTGTGCAGTCAAAGAGAGAAGCGGTGTGTTTAGGTGGACCAACAAAGGCCTGTTTGTTGGGGGAAACGTAATTACGAGCCGCAGTGATGGGTTCAGTCCACCAGGATCAGCAGCTGTAACGATTGGAGCCGCCGTTTGTTTATCACAGTGTCGCTGGTTCGATGCCACAGCCAGGAGGGGGTGTGTCCGCTTCGGCGTGATGCCACAGCCTGCGGTTTTCTCATTATTTTGGCCGAGGACAGGTCTCGTTTCACCAAACAGGCCCTGTGCCTGTGGATCCAATGTTTTTCTCTTTGCTGCTGAGCGACAGACAGACATGCTTCACTCTGAAACACACTGAGACTGCTGATGAAAAGCCTGAACCCTTGTAGCTTCCCACAGATTTCCTCTCTAGTCAACTCTTAATCCAAAATGTTATACACATAGCTACGGGGCATATTTTTTGCAGGTTCCCTCGCAGTCATGAGCGTGAGTGTTGAGTGTCAGCTGCTGCATGGTTTAGTATAATTATTGTGGCCTCCCGAGCAGGAGGGTTGTTGTGATGTTTCTGAGCACAGCGGTGGATTTATGACAACAGAGTTGACTGAGTGACCTGCTTCTGTCAGCCAGCGTAAAAGCACAAAGTGTCTCCACGCAGTTAGAACATTGGGTGGAAGTGGAGGAGATAGTATAGCCTCGCACCCTCGGTTCAAGTCCCGATAAGTGGTTATAAAAGGCTGTGTCCTCAGCCATGAAATACGCCTTATACAGTGGTTTGTTTCTGGGACATGAGGGAAGCAAGAAACTCAACCGGTTTTCGTTGCTGGTCATTGCCGAGTTTGCACACAGAGGATTTGCCTCTTCTCTTCACACGACCACGCCTGACTGCTCCCTCTCAATCTCTGTGTTTCCATGGGTTGCGTCAATGTGATTGATCACAGAGTTAGAGCTGCTGACAGAGTAAGAGTACAGCCTTGTGATGTGTGAGGGGTTAAATGCTAATGTGTACATAACAGACATGTCTGTTCTCTCCCTCCCACCTTTCTCCCATCCATTTAAACATGAGTCTATCCGTGTACTGAACTCTCCACCCCGCCGCTCTCCAGACAAACGTGGGCATCGCTCAGAACGTCCTTGAGCACTGTGCTGTTTGTGCACAGCTTGTTGTCTCCTTCGCTTTATATTTTTCCTTTATTCGCCGCGCTCTCCTCTCCCCCTCTGCCTCTCCCTCGCTCGCTTCCTGTCACATTACTATTTGACTTCCATCCAGTAGAGAGTGGAGTGTATTTATGGCGTGCATACTGACACACTCACGGCCCGCTGAGGAATCATCCAGAAGCAGTCGCTCGGCTCAGAAGCCACACACTCGGATGTCCTGTCTGAGTGCACAGTCTCGTCTGACTGCCCATGCAAACATGTGCACGCTTACACCTTTTAACAGGCTATTTTCAGTCTGGTGTGATTGTAGGGACCCCCGTTACGTCCCCGAAGGAGCACATCACCGGCAGCGAGGCCTCACGCCGTGACCTCCTCTCTCACATGCCGTTTCATCCGCACTCATCTCAGATTTTAGGAAACACGCAGCGCACAGGCGCGTTTTCACCATCCAAATGCGTAGGACTGAACACTGTGCTTTGAAAACGTGGCACCATCACTCTCCTTTTACTGGAACAAACCTGTTTATTTGCGGCGCTTCTGCATCCTCAGCCCAAATCTCGGAAAGTTTCTAGACGGCGCCGCGAACAAAGAAGTTTTCACAGCTCCTGTGTTGGCAAGTTTTCTTGTGCATCACCGCTTGCAGGTGTGAGCGGTTGTGAGGATGAATCAAGTCACCTTATAATAGTTCACAGACATGTTTTGCTGTGTGACTAGCAATTAAATCTATAGGTGACAGGTGGCATAGCAGTAGTTTTAAATGTGATAGTAGTGTTGCCCGGAAGGAAACATAGTTCGAGTGCACATCCCAGGAGGGCTGTTATTTATTCCCCTGCTGTGTGTGCGTGTGTCTAAGTGCTTCAACTTTCTCGGTTTTCCGTCTTGTAAATGGATGTGCTGCAAATGTATTAATGGCAGTATAAGAACGGGAAAAAAAAACAGCAAACTTCCCCGACAACTTTTATAGTCTGGGACCGTAAGACGTTTTGACATGTCAAAGGCTTTAAAGGAATTGTTGTCGAAACTTAGACGATCTACACAACATTAGGGATGTGAAGAAAAACACGCAATTACAGATCTTCTTTTAAATGAAATATTGTCTGCGTCCATGTTCCCATGTATGTAATTATCTGATACACATCTCTCGGGCCGCGTTCCATCTCCTCATCAGCAGCGAGCACGAGTGAAGTGCAAACGGCTGCTCGGCTCAGTCAGGCAGATTTATTGAAGTGCCATGAAGATCATAACCGCAGAGAAGTGTTAGAACAGTATGGTGAGGAGGGAAGTGTGAAGAAGTATGTGTGTGTGTGTGTGTGTGTGTTGTGACACAGTGAGAAAGAGAGGTGGAGTTTTAAGAGGAGAGTACGGCGAAGGTGTGAGGAGAGGATACTTGGGGAAGCAGACAGAAACCATCTTGTGATTTCTTTTCTCCTTCCAGATAATCTCTGACAGATTCTTCATTTTTAGGCAAATCCAAATCTTTTTCTAATGATGTTTCTAATTGTATTTATAAAATAAATATGTATCCGCCCTTTTACTTGTCTTAAATTGGCTCTAATCTTCTAGCATAAATAGCTATGAAGCAAAATCAGCAATGTAAATAATGCTGTCAGCTATTTTGGGAGTTTTATTTTTTTCCATTCAGATTACAGTAGGCCCATGATCCGAGGCTGACTCCACAACAAATGTTGCTGCGATTCACAGTTTACAAACAGAATATCAGAAATGCGATTTTCCCCACCTGAAGGTGCTTAACTCCGGATAAGAAAAGCAGAGGCGAAGCCACAAACATGTCACGTCTGGCCGAGAAATGCAATTTGCTGTCTTCCAAATATATGTTGGGCTTGTTTGCCTCTCAGGAGATGAGTGTGGAGGTGGAAGAACCCCGGGATGTTTCATCCAGTCGGTTTTATGAGAACAATGTGTGTGTGTCGCTTTCGGAGGGAACATAACATGAATTCAGAATGTTAACACGGCCTTTAACATCTAAGTGGAGCACAGCCTGTGTGCGCTACACTACGCTGCAGCTCTTGCCTACTGCGTACTGTACGTGGGGCAGGCCAGCAGGCTCACGTTTTACTATTGATACTGTTAAGCGGAATTCAGCCGGAAACTTTAACCTTTTTATGTAAAAAAACAAACAATCCTTCCGTCCCACTCACTGTGGAAAGTTGTTTTGTCAGGACTACTGTATGTAGTTATGCCCTTTGACTTGTTACACAAATATGCAGTTTGCATTGATCATGATGGATGATTAGATATTAAGTTCTTACTAATTCTTGGAACAACAGCTTTTTAGTTTGTTGCAGAGGGAAACATTTCTCACCAGGCTCTGTGGACGGTGGCAGAAAGAACAATAAAGTGCCAGCAGATTGTATCAAGTAAAGCTAAGGGAACTAATGCTAAAACCCTACAACTTTTCTACTGCTAACGTTTCCAGAAGGGGAATGCTAACAAAGGGTTGTAACATGATCAGGCATAACATTATGACCACCTTCCTAATATTGTGTAGGTCTCCCTTATGCCTCCAAAACAGTTGTCACTCATCAGAGAATAGATATGGGCCTTCTGAGGATGTCCTGTGGTGTCTGGAAACACAATGTTGTTAGTGGGGGCCTTTGGGTCCTATTGGCTGAGGGGAGGGGAATCATTGGATCAGGTTTATTTCAGTGCATCCCACAGATACTTGATCAGTTTGGGATCTAGTGAATTTGGAGGCCAGGTCAACACCTTGTGCTGTTCTTCATGTTTTTTGAGTTTTTCCTAAACTGTTTTTGTGTGTGTGGGTGTATCAGACTGCATGCTGCTGGGGATGTCTGCTGCCATCAAGGAGTGTGGTGGCACCCATGTGCATGTCTAAGTAACATCCACACAAATACCAGGTCCAAAAGTTTCCTAGCAGAACATTGTATTTGCACAAGATGGTCAATGTTACTTACTTAGATAGATGGATAGATAGATAGATAGCTAGATAGATAGATAGATAGATAGATAGATAGATAGATAGATAGATAGATAGATAGATAGATATCAATAATCCACACAATAATGACTATAAAGGCTCATTTTAGTTAGAGGAAAGTTACCAGTGTACGCATTGAGCTAGTTAATCAGGCATGTCAAGGTTTTAAGTTTAATTTACAGCAGATAGACACGCGTGAAATCAGTTTGTGAAACCATTCTGTTGTATTATATTGTTTTGGGAGGGCTTAAAAAAGGACACAGCCTTTCAAACTCTTGAGATTTTGAATACTGCATGTACAGTGCTTCAGTATTTGGAGAAATCCGGAGCTTGGCATGCCTCCCATGCCTAGCTGTGGTTGCTAAGCTCAGTCTGAATAATCACTGTTTGGAGGCGTTGTTTTGCGAATGGTCACTAAGCATAAATGTCAAAGCTACTGTCCTGGTTGGGTTATGTTGGAACTGTGTATGTGAAACGAAATAAAGCTACAGTCACGTTGCTGAGTTAGTGTCCATTTAGCATTTCATCTCAATGAGAGACCTTCAGGAATAGTTTTGAAGTTTTCTGCGTGTCCGAGTCTTGCCAGTCCTCTTAATGTGTGGAGGGACAGATGGAGCAGACGACCTTCTTCTGCTCCCGTGTCGATTTGTTGATGAGAAGCTTGAAGAATCAGTGCATAACATCCTGTCTGCTCCGTTGGTATTAATAACTCACCAAGAGATGAGTTCTGTCAGAGGCAGAGGAGGATTTTATTGAGGCTAGAAGCTGCTGGAGCTCGGCTCAGAGGCTCAAACTCAAGCTCAGCCAGCCAATGACCAAACATCTAACTGGTCCACTTAAGTGAATTAGGTCAATGTAATTCTCCTCACTGTGGACACACTTGCATGGGACAATCTGAGACTGTGCTGCAGTATGTGTTTGTGAAATATAGATAGAAATGTTTTTTTGTGTGTGTCTAAGACGTTAGTGAAAACCATTTATGCGTAAATATCACTGTACTCCACTCACAATAGGATCAGAGTTCCAGCTCATCAGCGAGTTTCCAAAAGCGCTCAGTTATTTTAGAGTCAGTGGCTCGTGATTGGTTGCAATTCTCTGCGATCGGAGATTTTGACTCAGCAATGAAGATGTCATTTGAATAAGTCAAAAGACATACGTTAAGGTTTGCTGTGCGTTTTTATAGAGCCCCTAACAGCACCAACCTTTTTAGTGATGGATCACCACGGCGATGTGACTTCATGACGCAGCGTGCAAGGTCGTATTTTAGAAAAGAGGACATATTTCACACTGGCTGAGATAAACACCATATTTTTATGATTATTCATGATGTAAGTGAGAGAGAGGGAGAGAGAGAAACAGTGAGAGAGAGAGAGAGAGAGAGAGAGTATATTATGTTAAGAAAAGAACAGAGAACAAATGTGTGTGTTTTAAGTGTATGCATGCACATATTCATTACAGGAACAATAGGAAAGCGTGTGCAACATTTCAGCACCGAATCACCTTTTTTCATGAAATAACACGAACATAATATGAAATATATTCCAATAAATGGCCGCGCATTGCTTGTCTGTTGTTGTCGTTAGTGTTTTGTGGCAGCCACGTTTGAGTTCTTTAGTTTATGACCCGTCCTGCTTTCTCTAACTCCGGCAGGAGGTGGAGAAAAACCTAAAATCACCCGACTGATTATCCTGTCAAGTGCCATTTTTAGGACGTAGCCTACATTTTGAATTTGACATTGTTCACAGCATTGTATTTACACTCACTTGCCGAATCATTAGGCAGGCTCAGGAAAGTGAATGTTGAAACGAAAAGAAAGGTGGTTATTGAACTGTATGATCATTTTGGAGGGTGTCACGTATGGTGGTGAATTTAAGCACATATGTACTATACACTCGCTTGCCATTTCATTAGGTACATATTATGCAGCAGTCCTGCACTAAATCTTTAATTCTTTCTCTATTTGTTTAAAATAAGTGAGAGAGCTGTTGATTTAACTTGTTTTCATTTTGCAAGCTATGATTTGTAGCACTATTAAATTACACCGGGTTGTACCGACACATGTTTCTACTGCTTTGACAACCTAATTTTTGTCAGTGGGTTAGGCTAAATAATAGAAACACACTTGTGTTTAATTCAATACGGTTTAACAGCACCATAAACTACATCCTCCAAAATGATTATCCAGTTGAATTACCAAATTTCGGATGCCCTCAGAAAACCTTAACAAATGTCATCTTCATTGCTGAGTCAAAATTGACACATAAATGGTTTTCACTAACGTCTTAGACGCACACAAAAAAAAACATTTCTATCTATATTTCACAAACACATGCTGCAGCACAGTTTCAGACTGTCCCGTGCAATGTGTCCACAGTGAGGAGAATTATGTCAACATAAACTGAACATAATAACAGTCACGAAGGAGGATCTCGTGCAGGACTGTTATATTAGAATGCATTAGCTTTCACCAGTGTACCTGGCAACTGAGCGTACACCTCTAGTTACCAAGTAAAGCATTACCTTTGTGCTAACTGACATAGAAAGTAATGTAATGTAAGCTGAGGTGAACGTATATGTTCTCTAGTTAAATAAATGTTTCAATAGGACACTGCAAGTGCTGAATCTGTTAGAAATACTTTGATTGTGAGTATATAATATATAATTAATAATCACTGAAGCTTTTAAGTAGAACCTTAATGTCTAAATGTATGATTTTTATGAACTGTTAGATCAGTTTAGTATGTGAAATCTCACAGAGACTGCTAAGTATAGCTTTTAAAATAAAATTAGGGATGTGAAAATTGAGTAAATGTAATTAGTTGTCTTCCTTCTTCCATGTGTAAGCTCCTGTCTTTTTCTCTGGTGTCAGTGAGGCCTGCTGTAGCTGAGAGCCACAACCAGCTCTCACTTCCAGAGGTGAAGGCAGCTGGGACGTCTGACTCGTCACAAATGCTGCTGCTGCCTTCCCTTGCACTGACAGTCATTCAGTGTGTGTGTGTGTGTGTGTGTGTGTGTTCCATCTGTTTTCACGGTATAAGACACGAGGTCTGCTTACAGCACGACACCTCCTGTATTTAGAAAAACTTTCTGAGCGTGACAGGGAGCCAGGTCTGTGCTGAAACAACGGGAACCCTCCCACTCCCACTGAATCATATCTTATTCAGTCAGGCACGGCGGCGCAGAAGGCAGCGGATAGTTTTCATTCAGTGACATAGTGTGTAGATTAGCCAGCAGCGCTAATCTGATAGCTTCGCTGTGGGCTTCAGATCTGAATGAGGGGGATTATAAAAGCCGACGTCAGGAGCTGTTCCAGCTGCAGCGCTGAAACTGGTGGACGGCTACCAACAATATTGTGTGATTTTCTGAGTTTATAAAGTGGCTCGCTATGATTCCTGCATTAAATATCTTGGATATGAGCCAACTCATATACATAGTATTATATACAGAGTGTACACAACATGAAGGGAATTGAAACAATATACCGCTAAAGCTCCTTTACACAATCACTCCTCATGTGGTTCAAAATCCTCTTAAGCATCTGCATCGGTTCAAATACATGTCACACTTTGTTGTATAGTTTTTGACTGCAATCAATGAGAGATCATAGATGTCACATCATCAGTGTTTCTCACATAATGGTTTAGTGTCAAAACGTCAGTCCATGTAAGACTGGGATTTAAAAGCTTCGTTTAAATTCCAGCGCTGACTTAATCGTGTTCATTGCAGCAGCCGGAAGCTTCCTGTCTCAGCAGAAGGAGTCTCAGCTGATGTGTTGAAGTGCTTCATTTAGATTCAGGATCATTTCATCACTGTAGTTGATGCTTCCTGCCAGTAGAGGACAGTAGCTGTCTAATCAGTTAGTGCTTCAGAGAAGGAGTTCTTATCTGCTGTGACGCTCTCACAGGAAGTTTATGGTCCTTTTGTTCACTTCACAAGGAGAGATACAGTATTTATCTGACAGTCTGATTATATCAATAATGTAACTAGAGTGTCTCTTTAGCTATTCTGGGATAATGGCACACTGTCTGTGACAGAAGTACAAGTTTATGTTTGTAATATTAAACTTGACAGTGTTATAAATCCTCAACAATAGATGGAATCACCTTTCATAGGTTTAGATGACCGGGTAAAAAGCTGCTAGTTCAATCAGTAGAGACTTCTGTCCACGTGAACTGAACAAGTTGTGCTAATCAGCAATGACAACCTGATTAATACTTTGTAGGTCTCCCTTGTGTCTCCAAAATAGTTCTGACTCATCAGAGAATGGACATGGGTCTTCTTAGGGTGTCCTGTGGTGTCTGGCAACAGAATGTTGTTAGTGGGGACATTTGGGTCTGTATGGGTTGAGAGGAGGGGCCGCTGTGCATCAGGCTTGTTCCAGTGCATCCCACAGATACTTGATCTAGTGAATGTAGAGGCCAGGTCAACACCTTCTGATTTTCTTTCTTTTTTTTAGTTATTCCTATGCTGTTTTTGTTTTTGTGTGTGCCTGGCTGTGTGTGTCAGGCTGAATCCTGCTGGGGTGGGGGTGCCTGGTCTGGTCTAGATGGGAGGTACATGTCTAAATAACATCCACATGAATGCCAGGTTCAAACTTGTTCCAGCAAAACATTGTATTGTTACAAGATGGTCAATGTTATTTACTTTACCTGTCAGTGGTTTTAATGTTGTGGCTGACTGGTGTAAATGACTGATTGATATCGTATCAAAGTCTGAACGGTTAAGCAGAAATCACCCTTATCAGCTGATTAGTCTTCCAGACTGAGCTGACAGTGAGCTTCATATCATGTATATTTAAGCTATGGACGGCGCACACACACGCCACCTAAAAGATGAATGTCTTTAATATACCATTATCTATCTATAACCAGTAGTGGGCCGCAGGGGGTGGCTGGAGCTTGTCCCAGAGGCACGATACACCGTGAACAGGTTGCCAGTCTATTACAGGGCTGACGCAGGAAGACAAATAATCATTCACTCTCCCATACACACCTACCTACGGCCAATTTAGAATCACCGCTCACGTAACATGCATGTCTTTGTACTGTGGGAGGAAGCCGGAGCACCTGGAGAATACCAATGCGGGCAGAGAACATGCAAACTCTGCACAGAAAGGCCTTAGGCATATAACTATAATAATGAAACGTAAGTGAAATATTAATTTCACTTGCTTGGCTTCTGCAACACAGGTAGAGCGCTGTCAGTGCTATGCAGGTTTTTAAGATGGACCAGGGTTGGTTTTCCTGAACAATCCTCCTCATAGATCGTCACTTTGAACTTGGATTTCAGGTAATCTCAGAGAAACTTGCAGCAGATGACCGACTTCTAGTGAACATCATACTGCACAGTGCTTGCATTTGCATTTGGACAGTCCTAAAACCTATTCAACCATTCTGTCAGAAGCAAATTCAACTCCACAGTGTTCCAGTGATGTGAATGACTAAGCCGCTGTTACTCTTAATTGTCCAAAACATCTTAAATATGTGTATCTTAAATATCTGCCTCCAACCTTCATGAAATAATGAAAAAACATCATGAAGAGTATAGGTCTTTCCAGGAGTGTTGGTTATCTTAAATAATCCACAGAACACGGTGTCGGGGGTCTTTGTCAGGAATTTGCTACACTTTGCAAGTATTCACATTGTATTCACAGGGACAGGCACACTTTCTGTTAAAAGGTCCTGTAAAAAAATTGAAAGAGCCACAGACAGAAATCTATTACAATCTTTATTGTGATAGGCGGTGAAGCAGAGATCTGTTTGAACATCTCAAACCTCGGCAAATAAAACTTGGATGAAACAGTCGTTCAGTCCCTTCATTTTTTATATTCTGTGGGGTTTTTTGTTTTGCTATTTTTTTAAGGTTGATTCTTAAACGGAATTATCTGACTGAAAACAGAGCGTCCCTCTCTGCTTTATGGCATTACTTCCTCTATTCTACTTATCTAACAAAGATCATAATAATTAGAAGGTTAGGTTTGTTGCACAGTGCTGTAATGGTAGTGTCCCATACGTATTTTGTTAATATGGCCAGTGTATTATGATTGATTATGATAATTAGTTGACTATGTGAGTTTTCATGATAATAATAAAATATATGGTGACGATTTTAATAAAATGTCAGTCACTACCGATGAGTCAGAGCACCGTGCAGTATTTTCCACTCGGCTTGTTAGGATGAGAGTTACGGCCCGTTCTCGCAGCTTTTATGTGCAGTGTGTGTATTATACTCTCGTTCATATAGTTCATTCTGGTCGTTGGAATGGAGAAAAGAAAGGGGCAATCAGGTCAGTGTAGTTGAGCTGAATTCAATTCATTTTAGTTTGGATTTAGCAGCATGAAGTGCCCCTTAATCACTACAGACAGGCTTTATTAGACTATCAGACCATAGCAGCCAAGTGATGCATTGGAGAGGAGAATCATTACGGTGCTCAGAAGGTGGCCTTCTCTCGGCCACGATTATTAATTTTTGTATCGAGTGGGAGCAACACCCATGCTGGTTTTAACCCCTCAGGTTATATCGACCGGTGCACCCCCAAAACTAGGAGGCTCCTTCCTTCATGTCCTCTACTTTCTTTGTCTTCTCTCCATTATTTTTACTCAACCTTATACACCAATAAAACTTTTCCATTACTTTTTATTTAAATGTATCCTGCTTGTTGTTCCTGACAGAGTCTGTGGAGCACGGGTGGAAGTGAAGAGTGCAATCAGGAGTGATACACACCTCCATATATTGCACAAAGACCTCCGCACACACAGGCACACACACAGCGTCTTGTGTCCATCAGTATTTATCTAATCAGCATGTGTGTGGTGAGGTGAGATGAGGAATTCATTTGCTTGCAGCGGGAGGAGGAGGATTGTACCAGGAGCATTAGGGTTAGCATTTCCAATAACCTTCCTCCTTTAATCTTGAAGTCTCATTCGTAACGCAGCCTTGTTTCTCTTTATAGTGACTCAGAGGTTGTAAATGTGTGTCTGGCCTTGATTACGGTACTGTAGAGGAAGACATGGAGGAACGTCATTAAGACTAGTCTCAGGATATGGGGGGATCAATATTAAGACCTTTAGGAGAGAGGCTCTGTCATTTGCTATTAATAATGGGAGAAGTCGCCTGCTGTAATAACGCCATTAGGAGAACTGGAAACAAATACTTCATCCCCAGCTAAATGGGCTCACAATACAAATGCATGTGGAAACTATTGGTGCATACAGTATAATTCACATATACATGTTTCTCCGCCTGTCTCTCTATATATCACTCTTATAGGTCGTCCCAGGCCAGCTCGAAGAACCTGTCCCTTATTGGGATTATTATACAAGACAAAGTAGACCAAATTGGATCAAGTTCTGAACGGGACCACTATAAAGGAGGATGAAGCAAAAAAGAGAAATAAATTGGGAAGATGAAATGTCAGATGGGACAAAGTACATACTATATGTTCACATAAATATTATCAAATAGAAAAAACAAAGGAATGTGTGAAATGCTAAAAAATTATGTAAATCCTGGCTATTGCTGGAAGTTGCTGAGCTTTTATTTTGGTTTACTTTTATTTTGAAAGGTATGCTTTTAACGGAAATTGATGGTGTCAGTTGAAAGTAACAGTACAGGAAAAGGAAAACAGCGTTTATCTCTGTACAGGTGAGGAGCGACATTATTTCACGTTATATTATAAGTACCGTCGAAAGTGACATGAAGTTTGGTTTAATTAATTTATTAATCTGACATGCTATTTCAGTTAGGGCCTAACTTAAGTAGCATATGAAATGAGTTAGCTTAGACTGACGATACAATCAACTAATTGCTAAGTGTTTAAGTCTAAGCTAGCTCTTGCTGCTTGTTTGCGTTAGTTAAAATGTGTATTACAGTTAACATTTCTTGCACATCTCACACCCAGGAAAACACAACTGGAAATTATTTTTTTAACCCTAACGTTAATTTAGTTGTTTGTCGCTCTCATGCTAATCCTACCTTTCACATTGTATCGTCCCAGCATCAGGTGCAACTAATAACAGTAATGTTTGCATTGCTATTATTATTGTTTAAAAGGCTAATAGTCTGGAGTAAATCACGGTCAATTGTAATTTAAACCCATTTTAAACGCTTTGTGTATAGAAGAAGAACTTACTAAGGTGGTACGCTCCAAGTAACATCCACACAAATGACAGGACCCAAGGTCTCCCAGCAAAATGGTGCTCAATGTGTCACACTGCCACAGCCAGCTCTTCCTTTGCCATAGTGCAGCCTGCTGCCAGGTATTGTCCAAGTAAGTGACGTAGACACACATAGTCATCTGTGTGATATAAAAGAAAATGTGATTCATCAGTCCATGACACGTTCCTCCATTGTTCTCCAGTTCTGAAGCTCACAGGCACATTGCAGGTGCTTTCGGCAGTGGGCATTGGCACCCTAAGTGATTACGCGGCCCCAACTGTGATGCACTCCGCGTTCTGACACCTTTCTATCAGAACCGGCATTAACTTTTTCAGCCGTTTGAGCCACAGTAGCTTGGCTGTTGTATCAAAACAGCAAGGGCGCAGCCTCACCATGTGCATCAATGAGCCTTGGTCATCAGTTACACTTACTGGACCACTTTTGATTGGTACTGAACACTGTAGACTCTGACAGCCCCACAAGAAGTTTTGGAGATGCTCTTGCCCTTGCTGCTCATTTCGCTGTCTGCTGCTAAGATCAACGCCAAAAGTGTTCTGCCAACTGACAGGTGCCATAATAATCAGTGTTATTCTTGTCACCTGTCAGTTGTCATAATACTATGGCTGACTGATGTATGTTTCTGGTGCTTGATGGTAATCATTGTTCAATGGTTCACCCTGGTTATATTTACTGAAGATGCTTCGGTGTTTGTCCAGAGAGTCATGAAGGAAACTTTAGTATAACTACATGAGGGATGAGGTGAAGACAATATTCCTTTATTTACTAATGCATGTGTGAGTGTGTGTTTCAAAGGTGCAGCTATATATATGCTGACTCCTGCACTGTAGTTTTAGACTCTGTAACCTATGCGACCTGTTGTGGGAGTATGCGAAAGTTATCGATCACAGAGTCTGTCTCCGAGTCTTGTTCTCCATGACAACCGCTCTGGTAGAGCACTACTTCACCTCAGCTCTCCCCAGACACCCCCGAACATCAGCTCAGATTTCAGCCTTTAACTGGCCTTTCACTCTACTCGGTATGGTAGTGTGTGCGTGTCTGTGTCACTGGGATTTGTCCAGGTGTTTGCATTGTGTCACTATTCCTTACGTATGTTATGGCGGTTTATTTGCATGTCAGCGTAAACATGTTGTCCTCGTATTTGTGTACGTGGATGTACAGTACGAGTCTTGAGTTTACTTGCTGGCATAAATTCCTGAAGCGTGACTCCAGGGTTGTTTGCACTTAAGAGGTTAGCAGTTAAACTTTGTGAGGAGAGAAACTCAGAGAGTCAATGTGGCAAGACTATGCTTCCCTCCTCTATCGGTCTCCTGAGAGGGTGGGTATGTCAGGCCTAATTATGCCTTCCCAAATCAAACAAAATGGCTCCTGTTGGTTTATGCTCCTTGCCTTGTAGTAGAAACTAGTACTCAAAGAGATGTGTTGCACATAGCAATGGCGAAATCAAACCATTCTTATGTTTTTAACCGGTTTCGAGCTAATTGATTAAGAAATGTCAACAGTCAGCAGAAAATCATTGAAAAGATTTGGTAATTAGATTTTTGGCCTGGCATGGAGTTCCTCAATTATGAGGATTTGTATTCTCCCTGTGGTGTAAACTGTATATTTGTGTCTTTGGAACAAGAGGCTTGGAGTCTAGGGAAAGGACGAGAATAATGGAAACAATTATTATTCAATCAAAATATAAACAAGTGAAAATGTGTTGTTTTACAAAGATAACATCATAAGAAAACATCAAAATATAACTTTACTCAGGCAAAAAGAGAATATTGATACGCTGGCAATATATGTTAAAGTATTATACACACACACACATATATATATATAAATGTATAAATGTATGCTGGAGAAACTGGTGAGTTTCCCTAATGAGATGTTTTTTGTTTTATAACTCCTGCCTTCTCATTTTTCTCTGATCATGTAGTTTGCATCCTGGTTAGCTTGACCTCAGGGTGGATACTATTTCTCGAAAGGCAGCTTATCAAGATAAATGACAGGTGTTGGAGTGTGAGCTTTACTTGCTGAGGGCATTGAGGGCAAGATTAGCAATTCAGTTAGCTGCCTCTTGGAGGAAAGCTGCATTATTATCAATCCTGCTGTATTGCAACTTTGATGTTCTCACTCAGTAGTTTCATCCATATATGTGATTTCACAAAGACAGAAAGATCCAGGAATATGTTTATTATTTAAACCAGCATAGCAAATGAGGAGTCGTGTTTTACTCATTTTTGAGGCATATACTGTATCTATTAATGTAAAATCAGTGATCCGTCAAAGGTAAGCCTGAGTTCTTATTCTTCTTTTCATCTGAATCTATAAAACAAAGGAAAATAAAATTTGCTGCTAATGATGAAAATAAGCCATGAATTACAGGAACTCTCTCCTGAATGTGTGGTATCTATTTACAAGTGAAGCGACAAGTGATCTGCGGTGACTTTTATGGTACATTTGGAAAACGGTATTGTGATGAACTGTGATGAAATTAAATTAATCTCTTGAACTCTTGCTGCTCAGCGATAACAATAGTACCAACAAGTATGTGGCTCAGAGTAAGGACTTGATTTGGTGCTATGCCAGAGACATTAGTGGAGGAACAGAACCTTATTTTCAGCAATCTGCTGTTGAAACTGCACTGAACTAAAGTTAAGATAGAATAACAACTCTAAGTTCAATCACATCTGAATCTTTTCAAATGCTTTATTGATTCAGTTTAGACCTATGAACAGCTATTGTACTGGAAAGAAGTGTGAGTGGAAGAGTGGAGGCTATTCAATTAAATGAATCAGTTTTCCATCTTCAGAAATAAAAGGAGCTGAGTTTATAACATCTTGATCTTGATATTGTTGTGACATACTGAAATACTGACATTAACAGTTTTTGGAGGCTTGGAGACAGAGCATGTTAACCAAAGACAGACTGATGGAACTGCTATTGAATTAATAGAATTAATATTAATGGACGAGACCTGACATACACCTGCTAGTTCATTACGTACACCAGTGAAAACAAATTGATTCTCATTTAATAATCTTGCACTAAATAAAGAGTTCTCTGTTACTTTAAACAAATGCTGAATTGACTTAAGTGCAATACTCTTACACTAGAATGTATTAGTTTTACAGGTGTACCTAATGAACTGGCATATGAATGTAATCCACTGCTGATGCTAGCCAGGCGCAGGCTGTCCCAGCTACATTCTTCGTATGTTCAAAATTTAAAAACTTATTGTCTCTGTCTTTATCTGCCCTCAACCATCTATTGTCAAGGACAGACTTGGTTATTTTTTGCGTTTCTCCTTTGCGTTGTTATTTTTGGTGTGTTTGAATTGGCAGTACCACAGCTTTTGTCAGTGAGGTTTTGTGTGAATATTTCTTGCTTTTCTACCGCACGTTGCTTTGTCATTGGACAAAAGACACTCGAAAATATGCTGATTTGGGGGCATTGTGGAGGCAAACATCATTAATACTAAGGTTGGAGTCTGGCTGCTGTGTTTTGTTACTCAAAGTAGTAGTATCTAATCTACATTTTCCTTGTGAACACACTCAAATCAAGGAGTAAATATTTATGATTTAATGTTGTTTCTGTCTAGTATGGGTATGTTAGGTGTGTTAGGTGGAAATCAGCTGCGTGAACAAATCTACTTCTTTTGTGTTGCTAAGCAACAAAGACATTAGATTATGTTGTGTATGCCATCAACCATCTATACATGTTGTTGATTTACAGACTTTCTTTTGTAAAATGGAAAGCTGTATCCCTGGTTAAACATATGGATATACTCTTGTTTGTATTGTAAAGAATCTGCTCTCCTCACATTTGGATTCCTAGCAACATACTAAACACTCAGCAGGAACTCATTTAACTCACGCAGCAGTAACAGAACAAACACATGTTTACGAGATATTGAACATATAAATTCGGCACACAAGCCCATAGAGACCCAAACTGTGCCTGAAATCATCTGCATTCCTTCACTACTCCATAACAATAGACAGTAGTGAGTGGTTATTGTCATCATTTTGTATCATCACTGATTGCTTCTGAGTCCCTGAACCGCAGTGTTTGCATCCATAAATTGCCTGGCATTGCACTGCGAGTTGTGCACATGTCATGGACTTGTTTGTTCTCTTGTGGATATTTTTCAGGGCAATGAATATAAATAAAATGGAGGACAGTAAATGTATTGCACATCATAAATCGGGAGTGATATTGGATACATTCCCTGTGTACCATCACATAATAAGGTGGAGACTGCTGTAGTGGAGTTAGTGCTAGCAGCTCAGCATCTGTAACAGTAGCTTGTGGGCAGCAGGGAGGAATCTGACTTCCCTAAGCAGGAACTGCACTCATTGCTCTCTGTGTTGATGAGTCTGTGATTAATCAGGATGTCTTCTTGTTCCGCTGGATGTGTTACAATTATTGTAAATCTGTAAATCCGTTTTGAAGCAGTCAGCCACGAAACAAGTTGACTGAGATGAGAGTCAACAAATCTGAGATTGCCTAATTTGTCCTATTTGAACAATTACACCGATAAAGCATTTTTAAATATACCCCTCCTCCACACTGTACTGTGCCTTGGGCTGAGTACTCATATCAGGATCGTGTGTGTGTCTCTGTGTTGGTGTTTGTTTACGTCTTCTATTTTGACCAAACCTTGCTCAAGACGCTCAAGGCATCTTCACTGGCGTCTGCAGCTGTGAGCTCATCAGCCCTTTGTGTGCGTATGAGTGTGTGTTTGTAACCTCCGTGTGACATATGCTGCTGCCGCTGCGTTTCACAGTATTTCTCTGGAGTCTTGTGACGTTAACACAAGGTCAAATAGGGAGAGCATCTGGTGGGCGAGATGAAAAGTATTTGAGGAATGTCGGGGAGCAGCTGGATGCACTCACACACATGCAAAAATATGGACACACGTCTACAAATGCTTTCACATGCATAAACATTTATTTGCTACAGTCACACTATGTCTCTCTCTCTCTCTCTCTCTCTTGCGCTCACTTCCTCTCACATAAATGCATTGCAGTGTAGTAATAGAAGCAGCAGATAGGGGTCGCTGTAGGACTGTAGAAGCTGTCTGGCCAATCCTCTGGCAGATTGTTTGGAGCCCGGCTTCCCACTGGCACATCTCCGTCTCCTCTTTTTTCTCCCGACGGTCGTCGTCTCTCTTCATCTATTCGCGTCTTTCTACATTTCCCATCCCCCCCGTCCTCATCATCTTCTCTGGGATTAAAATTGGCTGCAGCCGGTAGCTGTGTGCTGGAGCAGCATTGGAGAAGAAGAGGCAGGAGGGAGAGAGTGGGGTCTCACCGAGGCAGCGGAAGATGTGCGGTGGTTGGTTGCAAGGCTAGAGGACGCTTGGGAGGACAGGCGGTCTGTGGATGTATACCTGTGGAGAAAGGACTGCTTTTATCAACATCTGGGCCAGCTGCTGATAAGGTGCCTGGATTGCACTGCCTTTCTCTGTGCTGTCCGTCTCCCTCTCTCTGAACATGTATTGGTTTGCATGTATAAATATGTGTGTGTTGAGATTGCATGAAAGAGATGTGGCCTATGCCTGAATACAGAGCTGTGTGATAGGATGTCTACCCGTCTGAAACCGCAGCAGTCCTAATACCGTTAATCAGCATTTCATTTTGTCTTCCTTTGTTTACTGGCTCCTCTCCTTTCCTCTCCTTTCCTCTCCTTTCCTCTCCTCTCCTCTCCTTTCATCTCCTTTCCTCTCCTCTCAATTCATAGTGCTTCACAGCTTTGCTAAAATGGTGTCAGTTTGCATAAGATGTCATACCAAATGGATTAATCATTTCAGAAGTCACCCGTGTCAGGGACACACATGCTTGTATCTGCACAATATGTGCAGTGGTGTCCAGGAATGAGTTTCCTCTCCAGTGCGATATGTTCTCTTTGACAGGTAGGCACTGCATTAATCTTAACTGGTAGGCCGAGCACTGTCGACTCAATTTGGCTGGAGGTCACTAGAGTATGCATCAGTGAGAAGACGTGTTTGTCATTTGTAAATGCATGGCATGTAACCTCATCCCTCCTGCTGTCAGATGTGATAGTTTTGCATAAGGAATGTTGCATGGAGAATAAGATCCCCTCCTCTCATCCTCCTGGGCTTCTTTTGGTTTGAGACGGGAGGAGAAACTATTCATGGACATTATCATATAGTGTGTGCTGCACAGATTTGTTCCTCATCCTTAGTCTTTTGCCTGCACTTGTGTTTTTCATTTATTTTACTGTATTTCACTTCACTGACTTAATGACAAGAAAGATAGCTGGTACAGCAAAAAAAAAAAAAAAATCAACAGACAGAGGGGCAGAGAGGAGGAGGTTTGAGTGTCCTCTGTAGCCTTTGTCACTCAACCTGCTGACTCCACATATTTAGCCCCAAGGGGATCACAGGTTTACACAATTACCATGATGTGTGTGTGTGTTTGCATCAGTAGCCTTGGGTATTTGGCTTTGGTGTGAAAATCATTGCGAGCTTTCAACCTGATTAATCCATTTTTGGAAGCTTATTGTTAAAATCATCTTCAGTGTTTTACTTAGAGTTGTGTCTTTGGAAACTTTGCGGTCTATGCTACAATTTAAAAGTTTTGTGGGTATGTGGAGTATAAGGCTATGCAGTATGAGTGTGTAACCATGAGTTTAATGGTCAGACTGCTGCTTGTTCTTCTACTGAGTGAAATCTTTCTGGTTGTTGCCTGTGTCACCTGAACCATGATTCATGCAGGAACGGTTACGGGATCCAAAAACATCTCTTGTTGTGTTTATGTTATAAATTATGAAACACTACTCACTTCTTTTCTTTGCTCTGTTTGTTTTTAGGGGGGGTGGTTGACAAGGATTTGCGGCACTACCTCAACCTGCGCTTCTCCAAGGGCTCAGTGGACCACGACCACCAGCAGATCATCAGAGACAACCTCTACCTCCGCACTGTTCCCTGTGAGTCCACATCCCCCTCTGTCCCTCTCGCCTTTCCCCTCTGGCCTCCATCATTTTCACTCCTTCACTCCTCTTTGATCTCCTCCTCTTGGCTGCCGCACTTTCATTGTCTCTCTCAGATATCATTTCCCCACCTCCCTCCTCACAGCTCTATTTCCTTCTCTTTTACTTTTTCCTCCTTTCCCTCCGGGATGTTGCCCTCTAATTTTTTCATCACACACATGCTCTCTCTCTGTCTCTCACCGTCTATCGCTCCCTCTTTTCCTTCAGTCGTCCGGTTGCCGAGCTCTCAGCCTGAGGTTTCCACGGCAACCACCCTCTTGTCTCGAGGCTTGCGTTGTCGTGATGCCCTACCCCCTTCAGCACACGCTATACATGCACAACGCACACAGATATACAAAGATAATAACACTTTACCCTGTTGGAAGATGGGACTGTGTTTCGTGTGTGACAAATTTTTATGTTTCATACAAACCTGTAGTCACTTCGTGTCCGTGGTTTACTGTACACATTGAACATGAATTGTGCTTGTGCCTTTTGCCTGTTGGGAACGATGTCATTGCCGTGATTGACTTTGAGGAGATATCACCCTCAGGAGGCCCGCCTTCTGTCAATACACCGAGCAAGTCGTGATTCAGCTCTGAGGCTTGACTCTGCAAATTACATGTTACTCCTTTTATGCCTCACGTGGATCGGTGCATAATTGGAGGTTTTATTTGGGGGCAGGCTTTGGTATCTTCTGTTATAACTAGGGATGCAAATTATCGAGTAATTCATTAATCGATAGTTGTTTCATCTTATCGATCGATGATCGATTAATTGATAAGCGGCAATTTTTCTGAGAAGCTGAATTTCCCTCTGAATAGGTTCTATCTACTGTATACGTAACATAAAATGCAATCTTCCTTACGATGCGCTGTCTCTTAGCAGCATAATAAAAATAAATAAAACATATTCTGAAAAGTAAATAAGGTGTCACATGTGGACTATTAGCAGCATTTATAATCCCCCTTAAAATTGGGAAATGTGACAATATCACAATAACATTAGTAGACTGGGACTGGACAGTCGTAACTAGTTAATTTAAATATAGGCTGCCTGATGACAGATGTGTCTGTCTTCGTAAAACAAAACAAAAACATCCCTAGTGCTCCTCATTGTATTGTGTTTTATTTTATTTTTATTCTATTCTTATTTCATTTAAGCTGTACTTTACTAGAGAGAAAAGTTACTGGAGTCAAATTCCTTGTATGTGTACATACTTGGCCATTAAAGCTGATTCTGATTCTGATCCTAATCCTTATTGCATAGCTAGACTTATCTATTTTTGTTCAAGAATGTCATATCAACATGGTCAGCTAAGTCGTGTACGCAGCCTGTTAACAGTTAGACCAGCTGCTGAAAATACACGCTCAGAAGTGACTGACGTCTGCTGACGTGCCTGTCCGTCAACGACATTTATCGGCAGCATGTCTGTAGTCACCATGTATGTTACATATACACTGGGTAATGCCCTCTGCTTCTGTGGAATCACATACTCTTCGTCCTAACGCTGTGGTGATTGTAGGCCACAGTTACTCATTGCGCGGCTCGTCAAGCTATAACTGGCGGCTCGCATGGTAGCTTACAGTAACACACCACTTGCCTTTAATTGCAATCCAATATTTACCGGCAATGCCAAAAGTGGCCATGTGGCATTGTTTACAAAACTTGACCGCAACGCACGGTTGCAGGCTGGCGACGTAAGCTCCGCTAGCTAGCGTAAAACACAAAACGGACCGGTTTTTAATAAAGCGACAGAAACGAACTCATTAAAGTAAATCTGGTCTTAAATGAAAATGTATTGGCCGTGTTGTTTATTTTTTGTGGGATGTCCAATTTGTATGTTGTCGTAAAAGTGGCTCGCCTTTTGATTTTGCACTGCCAATGTGGCTCTTGTGAAAAAAATAGTGAGGATCACTGTTGTAGGCTAACCACTCGCTGTTTGTAGCATGGCTGAATGTGACATATTTAGGTGGTAATTTAACGAAGTTGTGGAGTGGTTGTATTTTAAAATACTTCCACATGCACGTGCATTTGGCGTTATTGTCGTCATTGACCAAATTAAAGTGGCTCCATACTGCACTCCGTTTTGCCCTCTTCATCTTGTCAGCACCGCTTCTCGTTTGTCTGTTGTTGTCATCAGAGCCCTGCTTCGCTTGTGTTCCCACGTGTGCGTCAAGTACGCCTGGCGTCAAGCGCGCCCCCACGAGGACGAGCGAGGAATTACGGGTTCAAAATGCAATTAATTGCAATTAATTAATTTTAATCGAGTAATTTCTTATCGACAATTAATCGATAATCGATTAATTGCTTGCATCCCTAGTTATAACCCAATTCACAGGTAGAAAAATTGGCTAATTTTGACGTCAGAGATAGTTGTTTTTGCATTGGCCGAGTGCTTCTACTATACTAGATGTCTTCGGCTGGTGTGTTGGGCCGCTGACACAGAAGTGATTGTTTAATACGATCCCACAGCTGCACAGTCCTTGAGCCTCCCCCTCTCTCCTGTCTTCTTCATCTCTTTACTTTCGCTGTCTCACGTTCCCCTTGACTCTCCCTGCTTCTCTGGCTGTTTGATTTCATTTGGTCACTCCCTCACTCCATCGCATTTTCTCCCTTGTTCAATTCTAACTCCAGACGGCACCTCCTTGCCTCTGCCTCTCCTTTTTGCTACCTTTCGCAGACTGCTGGCTGTGTAATAGTGCAGTAAAGACTGACTGACAAGGTGACGGCTGAGGTGATAGGGACTGGCTGAGCTTCAACACTTCTGTCCTGTTGAGGCTGAAGTATGGCACGTGGCTGTTTTGGTAGTGCAGACTCTAGTTTTGTAACCATGTTTCTATTATAGCCGCCTTCCAGACATTAATGCGAATGGAAAGACAGTTACTCTGATGTGTGAGCAGTTATGACATCCCTATAATTAACTGCCGATCACTTAACAAAGCTGATATAGTGTAATGAAGATTATAAAAAAAATAATCCAATTCATAGCCCGCCTGCGCAGCAGCTTTTAATCATAGCCTGAATATCTGAAATCAGTTAAGATACAGTTGGGATATTACAGTGATTTCCAACATGTCTCAGTAGGTCACCTGTATGGCCTGTGAGGATGTTACATGTTCACTGCATGACTTTGTGTCTGTCTGAGACCCCTATACGCAGGCATTGCCCAAATATCAGAGTGACACAGCATCAGGATACTAAAAAACAGAGATGATGGTCCTGGGCACTGTGCTGCTCGTGCCCGGCGGGCTGTTTGTTGTTGTGGTTTGGAGCGTTATAAAATCAGTGTTTTTTTTCCTTGTCTGCGGCACTCTGACCATGCTGTCAGTGCGGGTCTGTCAGCTTGACAAGCAGACGCCACTCTGCATCACAACATGCTGTCAAGGACGTGGGAGGATGTGTGTTTGTCTGTCTGTGTGCGTGTCTGGCTATGTGTGTGTGAATGTGTGTATTCATACAGCTCGAAGACTCACATGCTGACATCAACTACTGCATCCCGTTACATCATTCAGCTCCAGGATTGGCCTCTCCCCCCTCCAAAAGAATAATTCAATGTGATGATTTGCTGTCTGGTGTTAATAACTTGACTGTATTTTGTGTGTATATGTGTGTGTTTTCTGTTGTTGTAATTTATTTATTTTTATCTCATATTGTCACACTTTAGCAAGCGCTTATGCCAAATGGTAGAAGGGCTACCACTACAAGGACATACATATATTTCCAACAGGGACAAAAGGGTCATTGAAGAATGCTAGTTATTTAAATTAAAAGCGATAAAACACATTGTGAGAGAATAAATCAATAGTTGGAAAAAATGTCAAGCAGGGGAAATCCAAAAAAGGCAGAGGAGGAGAATTATGGATGTGAGGGGAATAAACCTTCTGAAACCCAGAGAGGTATCACAGATTTCAGGCAAATTTTGTAGTGTAACTTCTCAAGCCTTTGAGCTTTGAATGTTTTAATTTAATTTAAAGTGATAACTTGACTATGTCAGAATCTGGGAGAGTACCTACTGTAGAGGAATTTAGAGAAGAGTTTTTCGATGGTTGTGTATAAGGGGTAGAGGGAGTGAAAACATCTGGAAAATAGAAAGATGTGATGGATGTGGATATGAGCAAAGAGGCTCTTCAGTGAATTGGGAAAATGGATGGAAGACAGGAGGAGAGAAGGTAAAGAATAGGAGAGCAGCGGGGGAAGGATGGGGAAGGAAAAGTGGACAGAGGATGGAAAGTGAGAAACAAGAGTCGATGTAGGAGGATGGGTAGAGCTGTGGGGAGCAGAAGGGTGGACGTGCTCTGAATGGGGGTAGAGGAAGATATGAGGGAGCCTCGTAAGTCATTCCCGGGAGAACCATCTCCTCTCCTCCACTCTACTCAGAGGCATCAGTAAAAGGCTCTATAAATAGCCTCAATAGTGAGCAGCACATTTCTCTACTCAGATAGCCTATAAATACATGCAGCTTCTGTCACTTCATATCCGTTGCTCTGGACGCATGCTACCCCGCAGCTTCTCAGCCCCCGACAGGGATTCCTCCTTTATAGGCTACAGAGGAGGAGCAGATAAAGATGTTGGTGAAGCACATGACCAAGATGCTTGGGATGGTGATGGTGATTGGGATGACGGATGCCTCTGATAATCGTAGTAGTAATGAAGAAGGCGATCAAGATGATGTGAGGAAATTTGTGGAAAATGAAGAACTCATCTTTAATGCACAGTCCTGTTAATGTAAACCAGACTGACGCTGTTAGAGACACATGTTGATGGAAACATACTATGCTCTTATACGGTATTTTTACTAAATTTTAAGGGAAAAACAAATACATACAAAATACCTGCATCGTTTATTAGGTATACTAGAGAAACCGATGTATTCTGATACAACAGTCCTGCACTAAATCTTAGCCTCATGAAGGTTATGGTATTCTGCATTTGTTTAAAATAATGAAGAGAGCTGATTCAACTTTAATTTTGGAGGATGTGCGGCTTGAATTGTATGTACCAACATATTTCTTTTATTTTGACAGCCTCATTTTAGTCAGTGGGCTATGCTAAATAATAGAAACACTTTTCTATTTCATTCATTCATTCATCTTTTGTAACTGCTTGCCCTGTGAAGGTTCGCGTCAAGGCTGGAGCCTATCTCAGCTGTCATCAGGCGAGAGGTGGGGTACACCCTGGACAGGTCACCAGTCCATTGCAGGGCTAACACAGAGAACCACAGACAACCATTCACATGCACACCTACAGCCACTTTGCTGTGAGCCGTCAGTGCTAACCACCAAGCCGCTGTGCAGCCTATGTTTAATTCAATCCAGTTTAATAGCACCACAAACTACATCCTCCAAAACTGATGGCAGAAGCCAACCCCAGCAGGATGCAGTCTGACTCAGAGAAATCACACAGAAATGGTTTAGGAAAACTAAAAAAAAACATGAGAAACAGCACAAGGTGTTGACCGGGCCTCCATATCTCTGTGGGATGCACTGGAACAAGCCTCATCCACAGAGGCCCCTCCCCTCAACCCATAGCACCCAAAGGCCCAAACTAACACCACAGGACACCTGTAGAAGGTCCATGTCCATTCTCTGATGACTCACAACTGTTTTGCAGGCACAAGGGAGACCTACACAATATTAGAAAGGTGGTTATAATGTTGTGGCTGATTGGTGTATAGCTGAGTGTAAGGGCGTGCAGTAAGGGCAACACATCTAGTTTACTTTCTTGTCAGTAGTTAAAATGTGTAACCATTCTGCTTTTTCAAAACTAATTAACAGTAGTATGACTCGTTAATGTGTGTGTGTGCCAGCTCAGTCCTCTGTTTTCTCTGCTGCTTTCACACTCTTACGACCTTTTGGCTATTGATAATGTGCAGTCAGATGGACACTTGCTTTAAATACACAGTGACTAAATCTGCACCTCCAAACGGACGTTCTGCCCATTCATCTGCAAAGATTTCCTGAGGAAATGAGGCTGTCACTGCAGTCAGATTCTCCCACTCCCATCTGTGTTTGATTTTTAATTTGACTGTTCTGAAATTTAACCAGGAATAGATTCACTATTTTTGTTGTTGGAACAGACTCGTTTTAGTTGTCCATAGTTAAATCCTGTTTATAGATTGCTGATTTAATCATGCTTAAAGGGACGTGCATGTGCCTCACATCTAATTAAATACTGTGACTGATGATGATGAGGCAAAGGAGGAGGAAGAGGAGTAATGCCAGTTACTGGAGGATGTTTGTCATGATGATAAAAGTGAAGTTCAATGAGGTGATTAAGATAAGATTCACTCTTCGGGGAAATAATTGTGTATGCACAAAAGCACACTGTACTTGCATGAATGTACGTATGTGATTATTATTTATTTTTTCCACCCCTGCATCGATTATTCTGTTTGTGTGTAGGGATTTAATAGACTGAGCTGATAAATGAATCATGGGAGTTTTAGATCCTGATCTCTGTTAGTCTGTTAGGATTGTGTGTGCTTGTCTTTATTCATATATATGTATGTATGTGTGTGTGTCAGTGAGAGAAATACATATCCCCCAGGGACTCGCTCCTTAAAGGCATGATTTGCCTACTGGCTTGCTCTTGTTAAAGGACTGGCTGACATGCTTTGATGTGGTTCTGTGCTCCCTGCAGTTTGATTGGCACACTGGATTAATGTTGCTCCACAGATGAAAGAAACTGCAAGGGAATGATATGAATTTTATGAAATGAAAATAGCAAATATTGAACATGATTAATGAATTGGTTATGTTTGCAAAGTGCTTTCCATGTTAAGCTCTGGACAGGTGTCATCTCCTCTCAGTGTGATCCTCTCACTCAGCAGCTAATCACAAAATGAGGTTTCTCTGAAGCCTTTTGTATCAATGTTCCTGTCTGTAGTTTTACTTCTCCACCCTCTCGTCTCGGTTTGCGGTGTTTCTAACATCAGAGTAATGTGTGTGATGAGCCGACTCGTCCGGTCAGCGAGCACTGACACCTCGGAGAGCTCCACTGTTTACTCTGCTCAGTCTTTACCCCTCCACACAAACATACACACACATACAGCCGCCTGGCAAACTCTACACACCAACTCTGCATGCGTGGCTCATTGTGACCCTCACTGTCGTCCTGCGTCAGTCAGCTTTGCGGACTAATAAAGGTGCTTTTCAGCCTATCACGGCTGATTTCCATCAACACAGGAAACACCTCAGTACAGTGGTAATTTCTCAATGTCACTCAGGCACCAGCTCCACCAAACGCTGATCCATCAAGAATCACAGTTGTCTTCTCATCCTGAATGTCAGATACTTCATGGAAGAAACTCGATTCAGCTGTTTAACCTGAGGAGTGCTGGAGTGACTCACCATCTTATCATTAAAATAGCAGGTTGTAATGTCTATTCACAGAACTTTTCAATGATGTTCTCCAAATGTCCAAATATGTCAAGCTGACATCAATACAAAAATGTTTCAATGGAAAAAATGCATTTAAGGAACTAGATACTGTCATGGTTAATGTAACGGAGACACATTCACTCACTCACTTGCCACTTCATTAAGTACACTAGTGAAAACAAATGCATTCTGGTATAATAGTCCTACGCAAAATCTCCCATCAAGAATGTTATAATGTTCAATTTTATAACATACAATTGAAACTATGTAAGAAAGGTAGAAATTCAACTGTATGATGATTTTGGAGGATAAAGTTTATGGTGCTGTTGAACTGCACTGAATTACACATCTAAGCATTTCTGTTATTAAGTGTTCCTAGGGTTGTTCAAATAATGGAAACATGTGTCGGGTTTGCTGCAAAACCAGAGCCTCGATGATGAAAACACAGCTGAATCATCAGCTTTGTTATGTTAAACAGATGCTGAATACCATAACCTTCATAAAGATAAGATTTAGAGCTATTACATACATTACTTTTCACTACTGCACATAATGAACCAGCAAGTGAGTGTAATTCAATAAGATTCATATGGACTTGTCTTAAAGCAAACAGCCTTACAAAAACCTTTGTCTAAAAAACAGGAAATTAACAAAAATATAATAAAATCTATTTTATATATCAACTAATCTCTGGAAAGCTTCTTCCAATTAATTGGTTATTAGCTTTGGCACTGTCAGTTTGCTTAGTTAAATGAAAGAAAATTACATTTCTAATCCTTAATCACATTGTTAATTTTATTTCATTTGTATAGCAAAAATGCCAAACATTTGCTGACTACAGCTTCTCAAATGAAAGGATTTGGTCATTGCAATGGTCTTATTTGAAAACACACTCAGTATCTTTGGGTTTCAGGGTATATCTATATACATATTTACAAGAATATATAAGTTAAATGTAGCCCTGAATTGGTCAAGTGTAACATTATTAAATACATGATGTTAAAAACATTACAATGTCCTACATTTTGTTGTTTGCCATATTTTGGTTAAATAAATACTTATTAGGATACGATTTTCCATTCTAAAATGATCCTCCTTGTATCTATGTTTTTAAATAGATGTTATTTCCTACATTTTCATAAATAAATGTTTGCTCTTGGAATGTTTTATGACTAGCCTTGCCATGCATGGCAGCATTTAGAGTTTAAAAATTGCAATGATAGAGAAGAGCTGGGCAAAAGCAAAGCCATGTGCAAGCTGTAGTAAATCATTGTGGAATTACTACAAATCTCCAAAACTTATTTGTTTTGTAACTGAAACTGATTCTTAGTCCCGCATCTATAGTGCTACAGTCTTTCAAAAACTTTTTTAGAGATGAAGCGTAGCATTAGTACAGCCAGGGCACTGAGTCAAGCTCAGCTCATAAGCCCAACTCATCGGGTGATAACTTATCGATGAGCCCGACCTTATCAGCTGACAGCATCATTGGTACATCTCATTCAAAGCACCTATTTAAGTTCCTTAACCTACCCTCCCTTGCTGTTTATCAGCAAGCTGATTTGTCATTGCTGTGTCATTGAAGCTTGCTCTGTTCTGTCTTGGGTCTGTGCCGTTGCCCGTCTCCCTGCCTTGAGCTTTCAGCGTCGGCTCGTGGAAGCGCAGTGAACTCTCAGAGTAGAACCATTTCACCAAAAATAATTTACTCCCAGTGCACAAGTTCTTTCACCAAAGTAGTCCTGAGTGAGGTGTTAATATTTGTTTTATTTCCTCAGCGTTAGATGAGAAGATTGCTAGTCACCTTAACTTAGCATAACGACTGTAAGTCTGGCTCTTCCCAAAAGTAATAAAATCCACCTCCCAGCAGCTCCAAAGCTCACTAATTAACAAGTTGCACAATGTTTGTTTAACATGTACATAAACCAGAGTGTGAAAACAACAGTCCTGGGGGTTAGAGGGTTGGGCGGCGCGGATGTGCTGGGCTGTTTTTTTTGCGGAGACCAGTCACTTCTTGGAGTCTCCACTGGTTGCTTGGCAACTGATCTTAACCAAGAAATAGCCTGAAACAAACCCCCATAATGCCGTAACAGTTAAAGTTATTTTTTCACTTTATGTGTTATATGTGAATAAACAAACAGGACAGGTGAGGTTTATGGGTGCCGGGGGGACACATTTTGGCATGTATGCATTCTGCTCACACGGGAGAGCTATTAATCGAGAGCTTGAACGTTATGTTTTTAGACTTGAGGAGAAAGAATATAAACACAGTATTTGCCAGTGCATTTCATTTCACAAGCTTATAAGAATTACAGCTAATAATAAAGATTAATGGACACTGACATCTTTTATGGACTTCGAAAGATCAAGATAAAGGATTTTTATGAACTAAATGACCAGATGTTGTCCGCAGTAGACCTTTATCAGCTCATTCAGTTATGAAGATGAGTGATTGTGATTGCATGGGCGACAGCGTGTATTACAGAAATCTGCCTTTAACGCTTACAATTGGTTTATCTGTGACTGAGCAAGCAGCCCAGTCTCACAACCGTCCCACACACAGTCCCACTCCTGACTGCAGCCAGACTGAATCTGTGGAGCAGAGCATCCTCCAGCCCCAAGAAGGACACTAGAGAGGTCAAATCCATGTCCCCCTGTCCCTCCAGCCTGCAGCTTCTGTCAGAGTCAAACCTGCTTACACACCAGTTGAATTGCTCTGAGGTAGCCAGGTGTGACAGTAATTGATTGATGAAGTGCGAGTCAGTGACGAGTACAAACCAGCAGCTCTGCTGAGCAAAAAGGCTCCAGATGAGAACCTCTGAGACTGTAACCACAAAAACGGCTGTGCATGCAAAATGGTGTGTCATATCTGACATAAATATTATTTTTGTACAGCTCATGTAGATGTTGCTGCTTGTTACCATGGCAAGTCCGCGTTGCCAGGCACTGATGTGTTGTCGTGGTAGCAGACGCTCCTGTCGGAGTGTTGCCATGTTGTGTCGCTGCATCTGTAGCCTGGGCTTTGTAGTGTAAATAAGGATGACTGTGTGTGTGTGTGTGTGCTCAATCATACCTCTCCTATAGACCTGCTGTCACACTTCACATCTGCCAACCGGGAAGGAGAACGGAGGAGGAGGGGGATGAGTGAGAATTTGACACATGAGACAAAAGTACGAGACAGAGCTTGAAGGAGAGTCAAAAGAAGAGAGGTGGATAATGAAGGGAAGGGGGAATGGATTAAAAAAGACAGAGGGCGTAATAGGGACAGAGAGCACAGAGGAACAAATGGATGGAAGAGCGATGAGGTAAATTGGAAACAGGAGGACCTAGAGAAAGGGAAAGGATAATGGCAGAGGCCAATTTGAAAAGATGGATAGATGATACATAAAGAGATAGATGGATGGCTAGATAGACAGCTGTATAGAGAGCATGAGTGAGAAACAGCAGATTCAGACAGTCCTGACGCTCCTCTGTGCTCTCTTGGTGCTGCGTTGCTCTGCTTTCTCTGTGTTGAAAGTTTTCTGGGTAAACAAGTTCAGGGTTTTTTCAGGACACTGTGACTCTGACTCTGTATTTTTTGTTTATACCGTTGCAAGATGGTGTCTTCAAACCTAATGTTCCCTTTAAATTCCCCCTCGGCTAAATTCAGAATTAGATTACATTTTTATAGCTGCACAGCTAAATGGAATAGGAAAATCTTAATTCTCATGCAAGCCTTCATAGATTTTAGTGTTAAATACCGGGAATAGTTGGATACCTTTGTGTCTTTACTGGAATCAGGAATGTGCTCTGCTCCACAGTATGCTTGTTTCTTAATAGATCTATCAAACCGTCCAGCAGGGTCCAAAAGGTAAAACAAACACACCACTTGCCAATTAAGTTGAACAGATGCCCATTTAGACGATAAATGCCTGGTTGAATACATTATACCCAGAAGACAGGTATGCTAGCACATCTGTACCCGTGTGAATCCTCCTTATCAAGTCCGTTTGGGGATTACTGTGAAAGCGTGTCATGCCTGTTCACCTTTCAGAGAGTATTTTTAGTTACCGTTAGATTTGGTGTTACATCAGTCTCGTAAGAAATTCACTCAACTCCCAAGGCAGGCTGGTGGCTGAGATGGATGAGACGCAGAAACCAAGAGGGGTTTGTGAGACAAACACAATCGGTATATATCCGCATAGAGACACAGAGCTAGAGGCTCAGCTGGGACCATGTGCATCTAGTTTCATTCACCCGGGTTTGTTGTTTAGTCCAATTACTGTGCAACTGTTGCATGTATTATAATGACAAATGCATTATAAATACCATAGCAGTATAAGTCTCAAAGCTCTGGAGAATACAGAGATATCTCTAGCTCTGTGCCTATAGATTAAAGTATTAGCTGTTAATATAAAAGACACATATGCCGCCCCTCCCTTCACACCCACGTACCTCCTTGTTCCCACACATACTCACACTGAGACCGTATCATATGACCACCTTCCCCCACCCTTTATTATGATAATCAGCCTATCTGTCTTCTATTTTTAGCTCTGCTTCTCCCTCTCTGTGACTTCCTGTCTAATTATACAAACATTTGTATCAATACATGTGCGTATTCTCAAACACACTTGCAGGCTGCTGTGAATGCATCGCGAGGTTAGCCAGTCAGACCTTCTCGCTGTCTCCCTCTCTGTTGCTGCCTCTTTCTGCTTTTTTCTGCTTGCCACTCTTCTGCCGTTGTATTATTTAGCAAAGGCCTTTGTCCTCTTATCATCTGACACCCAGCTGAGTTATTTCAGTATATCAGCTTTTTTAGCTTTAGCTTCCAAATGGACTTTCCTTGTTATGTTTGTACGTAATCTCTCCCTCTTTCACTTTCTCCTACCAATGTGAAAATACTCTGTAGCGCTCAGTCGACGTGGTTTAAGGCAGAAATTGTCTTCACCCCCTAAAGTGGCAGCTCCAGAGCTTTTCTTTGCTTTTATAGATTTAAGTCATTTAAGCCATAAATCTCTGTGCCGCTCATACTGCTACTCGCAGCGTCGCCTCTGAGAGGTTTGGCTACACTGGCTGATTTCAATGCAAAGACCCTTTTTGGCTCACAGTTGACTTTATCCTTTATTAGCGAGAGCATGACATCCAATCAATAGTCAACAGCAGTGGTGCTTGAACGTTACTGCCTGGTCTCTGTACATTTTGCACCTGTGCAGTTTGTTCTGCTGTGTTCAACTCATTTATTAAAGTACTGTTTGTGCGACTGTGTACAAAAGCCATGAAGTGAAAATCCCCGAACTGAACTGAAGACATTTCAACTTCCATCCACAAGAGTCCATCAATAATAAATAGTATTTTTTATCATTTTTTGGCCTCTACCTGGGCGTTTTCAAGGATAAGAAAAAGGAAGTTCGCTAAATTTAAAGATAGATGAAGATAGAGGAAGGTAGCAACGGGAGCAGAAGGAACAGAGTATAGATTTTTCTGTGAACAATGTTAATAAAAAGGTCTGCTTCACGGGTATTTAGACGGAGTGGGAGGGAGGAGGAAGAGCAGATAGCGAGGCAGAAAAACAGGTAATGTGCTAAACCACTCACACATGTGTGAAAAGGAAGGAAAGGAAAATTGAGGGACAGTCTCCCTATCTGCCTATCTCGAAGCCAGATAGTGGATCGATATTCCCAGCTCAGATCCAACAAACACTCTCTCCCTGCATCTCTGTCTCTCTCTGTCTCTGCCTGCTTGGCGTGTCCAGTGAAGGAAGCTGTGGGAGAAGGCCATCAGCAGGTCATCAGTATTCCAGCAGGCTCTGCCTTCTCTGGTGTGGGCAGCAGAATAATTTCATTCTGATCTTACAGATCAATAGCTGTACCCAGCAGAAGGCGACTAGCCCCGCCTGGCTGGCTGAGCCGCTGCGGTGTTCAGAGCTACACTACACATGCAGGAGATGGCTGCTTCAAGACATTTTAGTCTATAATGCACAGTAGTTTTTAGACTGGGTTTCAATGTAAAGGTCTGCGAAATGCCTTGGAGCATAGCCAAAGTAGTCAAATAACCTTTCAATGTACACTATCTTTCTGGAGATTTGGTGTTAAATATAAGGACTGGGTTGGAAAAGAGATGAATCAACTCCTTCCGATCCAGAATATGAACCATAAAAACTATAGCTTGAAAAATCAGTACTTAAATCGATACTTCTGACGATGGGCAAAATAATAAAGCTCGTATTTACTTGGTTGTTTTGGGGGATCATTACATAATACAGTCTAGACAAAACAATAAAGAAAAATCAGTAATGTTTTTTTTTGTTTTTTTTGGTTGGACCTGTAAATACATGTTGATGAATAGTAGTTTTCAAGATGGCAGCACAGTTGTCCTGAGGATAATGAGGATCGTGCATATAATATGTTCTTTTGCAATTTGCTTTTCTCTTACATATATACGTCCCGTAAGTAAGTAAGTGCATTTTCGTACTTCAAAATTACTCCCAACACCACTATAGATCTTGCAGCCAGATAAGAACAGCCTGCAAGGAAAACCTGACCTCCAACCTCCACTTTCCCCACGAGCCATAGTCTTACAAAACCCCTTAGGAAACACTGGGTTAACTCACTGAGGAAACTATTCATACATGTACAGGTCAAAAACAGATCCTATGTTCTAAGCTTAAAGTTCTGTTCAAGGTTAATGTACAGACACATCTTCATCTTCTGACTGTGGTGTCAGTTAAATCCATAATAATAGTTAAATATAATGAGCAGTTTAGCACTCTTAATAAGTGTTACAGCCATTCACAACATATTCAGCTGAGTGTTGATCAGAGTCAGAGTACATCAGATAATGGGATTCAGTCACACAGAGTTACACACACATACAAACACACACTCATACCTGTGGTGTGGTGGATTTACAGTGTCCTGCTGAGCTGTGATCAGCTTGGAGAGGGGATTACTGCTGGCACATGGGCACTTTGCCACCATTTAGACCAGGGGTGTCAAACATACGGCCTGCGGCCTAAAATCGGCCCGCCAGAGGGCCTAATTTGGCCGTGGCATGAATTTGCAAAGTGCAAATTGCGGAAATTATATAGAAGACTATTAGTATTTAGGAAGGTTCATTAAGTATATGGAATGTCGTACGTTCAACATGGCTCCTGAAAGCACTATAGTCTTATGGTTAATGGTATGGACAAGTGTCAGTTTGTTTAATTAGCCAATTAGTGATGTTCAAGTTAACCTACTAGGTTTACAAGTGGGTGGAACCAAGAGGAGAAGACGGAGCTCAGTGGGAGTCTGTTTCCGTCTGAATCCTACTTACTTGATGCTAAACCGTTACCACACTGTGGACTGTCGCTAGTTAGCTCCGTGTGCTAGCGGCATGAGAGACTTGTGTTTGGGAAACACTTGTTGCACCAAGCTGCTAAAAACCTATTGGATGCTTATGAACATGGACAGAGCCCATAATGTATTTCCTTTTAACAAGTTTGGGCCTATGGGGTCACAGTGGTTTTATTAATGCATGGGAAGCTGAGCTCTCATGTGTATGAAGCTAGCCGGGTCTCTCTGCGCTCTAGAAGGAGCCATACATTCTGACTGCTGCTATACACCCATCCTCAAATTTAATACTCTAGTAGACCGGTCATCTGCTCACCTCTCAAGCAAAGAGTGATTACTCAGAATAGCTTTAACCCTCCTGTTCTCTATAATAAGAGAACAGAGTGCTACAAAGTAAGTGCTGTTCCTAATTTGTCCTCTGTTACAGTAAGAGTAGCGGACAGAACACAACATCCATAACTAAATGGCAGACAGAAATAAAAATTGCACTTTTTTATTTTTAAAGAAATTCCAGGTTTTAGGATCTACTTGTACTTCTTTGTACTAAAACAAAGGGAAACTTGTAAAAAATATATATTATTTATAGGTTATTGTACTATAATATTTCAGGCCCGTCCCACTTTAGATCACATTGAGCTATATGTGGCCCCTGAACTAAAATGAGTTTGACAACCCTGATTTAGAGTCATATAGACAAACAGTGTGTGAGTGTCTACATGTGTGTATTGATTGAGATGAGTGGAAACACACCTAGTCAGAACACAGCATGGCAACGTTGGACAGTTTTACACACACACTGTGAATGTCTTATGGCCTGCGTATCGCTTGCTCATTAGGTGTTGCTAAGCTTCCGTCTTTGCTCCCAGTAGCGAAGTAAATACAGTTGAGCATGTTCTGTAGATGCACTACAGGAGTAAAGTGGTGACAGACGATCAATAGAGATCTAATGATTAAGATATCACACTCTGGGGAAGTTAGAGGATGCTGCAGTCCCCTCTCACTCTCTCTGTGTGTGTGCCATGTGTGAGAGCACAGCACATCATCCACCTGCTGTTTTAATCTCCCACAGCTCACACTTGTGCTATGATACTAGCAAGTGTTTTATACCCTCCATTCATACCTCAGCATTTTGTTGTTTTATTTGACTTTTTGCAACTATGTCAGAACTGCTGATCACATTTACAGCTTAGTTCACTTGGGCCATTGGATCCTAAATCTTACACTACCTGGCAACTGTTTGGCCAGATCAATCCGACTTAGCTGGTAACCATGTGGGCCTGTTTCATGGGAGGAGCTCAGAGAGTGGGCTCCCTCTTCACACCAGGCCAATGACTGTTTTCAGGCGTGATCGATAGAAAGCAGGGATCAACACCAGCAGACTTCACTGAGCCTGAGCTTAAAGTCCACTTGGCAGAGACACAAACACAGCACCTCATTAAACTCAAAACTCCCATTGCTGCCATCACACAGCCGAGTCTCGCCGCCGCAGCCCTGATGGAGATCTCCAGAGCGTTGATGCAGGAAGGCTCTAATTGCTGCATGGTAATGTGGTGCCTCTGCATTCCTGCTGTTTCGACAATAATCCAATCGGCACAGTATTGTGTGCTGTGTAAGGAGGTTTGAGTTATGCTGGATAAAACTACCATATTGATTCACTCATTACTAAAGCAGCACCAGATGGTCTTGAAGGGACTGAATGACGGTGGTTTGCTGTTTGAGCTTGCCTTCCCTGTTCCTCTCTAGCTGTCTCTCACTGTCATTCATGCACATTTGTGTGAATGGATTTGGCTATCACAAGTGATGACTCCTCCGTCAGCCTCTTCTGTTCCATTTCCCTTCGCCTCCTACTTCCTCTCATACACTTTATGGCCTCAAATCTGCCGTCTTTTTCTCTGTCCAACCCTTATTCTGAGTTCTTTCTCTGGCTTCCTGCCTTTTCTTCTCAAGTGCCCTATTTGGCTTGAATGACCTCTCTCTTTCTCTTCCTCTTGGGTTCCGCAGGTACCACCAGGCAGCCTAAGGAGGGGGAGGTGCCAGGGGTGGACTACAACTTTGTGAGTGTGGAGCGTTTTATGGAACTGGAGCAAAGTGGAGCCCTGCTAGAGAGTGGAACCTATGAAGGTGAGCTCTGGGAACTGTGCAGGAAATATTGTATCCGGTGCAGGTGCTTGGGGAGTAAAAATGGGTCTGTATGTTTCAGTAGAGGTATTTTGCTATTTTTATGCTTATTCTCTCTTCTTTTGGGACTGTGTTTATCTTTATTTGATTAACCGGATGTGTCAGGTGATGCTCTCATACACAGGTCAAGTAAACAAAATGAGTCTTTGACACCCATTTATATTAGAGCTTTCTCTTGAGCCTGTTGAACGGCTGGTTGCTTATTTCAGTGTGTGTACATGTGAGCTGGACGAATGCCATTTCCAAGTCATGTCAAGTCTGTGCATCTCAGCTTTGCTACACAGGGATACATCTACAGATGGGGGATTTGCTGGTTCATTTGCCTAGAAGCAATTTTTGTAAGCATGTACGGCTGAACACACTTACACAACTTCTGTGTGTGAATGTGCGCGTGCATGGATTATGGGCACATATATGTGTCTGTTCCTGTTGTGCATGTGTGTGTCCCCGTTGTGTGTGTCTACAGCAGAGCTTACTTGTGCCCACTGGGGAAAGTTGTCTCTTTCTGGGTGGCTGCACTGGAGGTGCTGCAGCTCTTTTTGTGATGCATATTAATATAAGAGAAGAGGAGAAGACGCAATGAAAGACAGGACGTAAATTTAGAAGTCAAACTTTCTGATTCATATATTGAAGTCATTTGTTTGTAAATGAATTTATAATTGGATTAATTGAAATGTTATTGTGCAGTGATAAATGCTGCCATTTAGTTAGGAAGCAGTCGCTTTCACTGGTGTACTTAATGAACTGGCAAGTAAGTGTTCTTCCATTTCTGTCTCTCTAACTACACTAGCGTTAGAGTTGTGACAGCAATGTAAGCTGGAGATGCCCTCGCCTGGGATCTTTGTCACTGTAACACACAATGTCTTTGTTTGGCAAAGTACGACTTTGATCAGACCACTATTCTGTCTAAAAGCTTAGTTTGAACCAAAAGTGGCAGCATGATAGATTGTGCCAGTATCTGAGCCAGACGCACACGATGTAATTGATCAAGTGTGTCTCAGGATTCAGTTTCTGTCCCAATTCAAAAACACAACTAAAAAGCAGCTGGCTGCCTCACCTTCCAGTTTCACCCCCTATCACAAAAACTGGCAGGATGAGGCGGCAGAAGTTTTTATCCACAAAGACATCCATTTACTTCACCTCATGTTTTCTAAGATGCTGTATTATCCAAAGTACAAACCACCCAGCCGACAGTATTTTGTAGAAGTAGAATTTGCATGTTATTGTTAAATAGCCGATGCCATGTGTCTTCTGTTGATGTTATAATCATATTTAAAGGGGTAAAGTGGATAGTTTTATGAAAGGAAACGGAATCATAGTCTGGCTTGTGTTTAAGTAGAGACAAAAAAAATGTTTCAAATTGTTTTTCCCTGAGACTGAAAAAATAGGAAATTAAGTTTTTGTCCTAGATGGGAGTTCATGACACCGAAATCTGACAGATAGTGTGGGGAAAAAGTAATTTTATTACTTGTGGGTGTGAATGTTAGTGTGTACAAGACTTTGTGCACAAAAGAGCGTACATATGTATGTGATGATGTAGGATGAGTCATGGCTGAAGGTGGATATTGAGCTGCACCAAAGCCAAGATGCCTTCAGGCGTCCCAGGCATTCAAGATCAGGGGAACATTTCCTTTTTAAAACCAGTGTGGTTTCTGGCCTAAACTTATCTCGGGATGCTTTATGTTCTCCAAAGCTTCTCTTCAGGTTGTCTTTTTAAGCTGTCACAGGTGGGCGCTTGCTGCTTATGCAGTTTCATGTTTGTGGTCTTTGTTTACATGTGCCTGTGTGCACACATTTACATTTTTGACAGGATGTGATAATTCTGTCTGGGAAGCAGCAGGGGTAAGTGTGCTTATTAAGGTGGCTGTAATAGATTTGTTTGTAATATCCATCCACCTCCTGCTGTGATGAGAGCAAACTGATGTCTGAGGACGTTTTAGTGCAGATCCTCCTTTTGTTTTTTTTTATTTTATTTGTGGTGCCTTCTGTCTTCTTTACTTAGCTGTTCTCTTCTCATTGCCTCTGTCTTCTTTTTAATAACCCTTTGACTCTGTGCTTTTATAGGGATTTTAAAATAAAACATCTATGTATCTCACTCACACATATTTATATATACAGTATGTATATTGATAAGAAATCACAGAAATGTCAAAAAGAGAACAGTATTCTTCTCTTTTTTTTATATACAGTCAGTAACATTAGGGTGGGTGTGTAATGACAGACATCCAGTGCTATTTCTGTTTACTGGTTTGAATCTTGTACTTTTGCCATCAAACAGACAAAACCTAGAAAATCAGGACCTATTCACTGTCATGTAAATGGGACAATCATAGGCAGTTTATAGGTACATTTAAAATACAATAGCTTTAAAAAAAACAAAAAAAAAAACATAAAATTGCTTAAATGAGAAAAGTGTTATGTTAAAAACAGAAACATCCCCAAAGGAGGGCACATTAAGTATTTAAAGTGTATTTTTAACCTAGATTTAAAGTCTAATATCATCTGGACGTTTGTTTGAACTCTTGATAATAATTAGCTATGACATCTCCCGCAGTACTTTAAAGCTTTGTCATGTGTTCACTTTTCTTGGCGTTATGACTCAGCAGCAGCATAGGGAAGATCTTTTCAGTAATCTGACCTGCTGGAAATTAAAGCAGGGCCGTGACACAGCAAGCTGGCAGTCGGCCGTTTTACATTGTTGGATCATCGGTGAGCGTCTGCTGGCTCTAGCTTTGGCGGTGTGTCATGCACCGTTGGCACGAATCGGACCCCTGTCTCCAGTCTTCCAGACGATTCAGCATGTCTGCACAATTAGTTGTTGAGAGATCTCTCTTTGATTGTCCGTTCGGCTGAAAAAAACAGTGTATGAGAAGAGAAACGGAAGTAAACGAAACAAAGTTGAAAGGGTACAGAGAAGGATCTGCTCCTTTTACATCTTTAGTTCATCTAAACATTTTACAGGCGTCAAGGAGAGGCTAACCCTGTTTCTTTGAGATTTCCCAAAGGAGCAGGTAAAACGTACATAGCTGGCCGTAGTCTTTGTGGTGTGTTCAAGTGCAACTTTTTGGCCAGACTCAGGTGACATGAGGTGACGTTACATTCAATGACTGATAGTTTGGTGTATCCCTACCACAAGACATATTTTTAAGGCTGCTCCTTAGAATTGATGGAGGATTACATAGGATGAAATACCTTAGGGAAGCAAGTATTTACAATTCTGAATTGTACACATGCAAATGTTCCCAAATATGAACTGAATACAACCTTTAGACACCTTATCAAACCAACCATTTATATGCAAAAAATGTAAACATACCAGTTACAACGTAACAGAGAAACATAACTATCATTATGCTCTAAAAACATCATTATGCAGAGAAAGCACAGGAGCAGGCTTTCCTTAACTACCAAAACACTATCTTGTCTTAAAAGGGGACACGGTCTGTCCTTGGGGACATGTTTATATTTGGAGTTTTCCATTTAAGGAATTGCCGAAATCTCCCCCGAAACCATTAAGGACACTGCCTGCTGTTGAGGAAGCTTGTGGCTATTATTAAAACTCGCCCAAACTTTAACTAATATGTTATTCCTCCCCCTAACTGTGTAAAAATCGTTCTTTAAACACTCTTTCCCATGTCTGTCCAAAGCAACAGTTGTAGCTTTGGAAGAGTCAGCTCAATTAAAAAGAACAGACAGCTGGTTTGGGCTTTGTGAGTCTGTAAACTAGTGAGTCAGGTAATTTAGCACAGCAGCAATGAAGAAAAAAGTAATATATGTATTTAATCCTAGAAGTAACATGAAAATTAAGATCTTAGTGTCCCTAAACATGGATCTAACCATTAAAACAAAGCTCAAAGCCCACCTTGACCAGACATAAAAGAACTCAGCTTTCGTATTTTTATTCAGCAAAAGGTAGTAAAACACAATTAATAATTAGCTGCAGCTATGTACTTTGTGTCACGGTTGCATAGAGTTACAACACACAAGGCAAACTACAAAGTCTGGACAAGGTGATAATTCTGGAAAATCTTGACCTTGCATTATATGATATTTTAGAAAACAATGTTTTTTAAATCTTGTTGAACTGGAAATAATGATGTAGAAATGAATGAAGTGAACTGAAAGATGCCTAGGGTCCCCCCTCTTCATCTTTGGATGATAGCGTTAGAAAAGGCTTCTACATATAAAAGTGATATGATAGGACAGAAATATCAGCACATTGGTGACATTGACTTGCATGTTGGTGTTTAATATTGTTTTTTTTTTTTTTTTTTTGGTCTTCATTCATTTTCTTATAAGATATACTGTATATACATAAGTGTTGGGATGGACAAAGGTTGATTATGAAAACAGGGTTTATTTTTTCCCAGTGTGCTGTGTTGGTATCCTTGTTATGTTCCAGGAGACAACAGAAAATGGATTCATAATCCAGTCATGATTCCAGCACACAGAAATGATTGCACTCTGCTCAGACAGCTATGTGTTATATGCTGAAAGGCAACGGTCTGTTTCAAAGCCAAATCAGCCCACAAGCGGTGGACCTCCGCACTCCCTGCCAGACTGTGTGTTACATCACCTGAGAACGTACATGTGGCCTCTAACACAAGTTGGGCTGTGTCTGTCTGCCCTCAGATAACTTCTACGGCACTCCGAAACCTCCAGCGGAGCCGTCCCCGGCAGCCCCTCCTCTGAATGTGAGTGAGGCCCTGCTGCCCGGAGCCCGGCCAAGCGCCCAGGGCAAGAGAAAGAGGAACCAGTCAGTCAGCAACATGGAGCAACGCGCCAGCCTGGAGCCGCCTGAGGAGGAGGAAGAGGAGAGTCCGGTTGTCAATGGCAACGGGGTGGCCATCACACCAGGTACTGTAGGATGTGACAGAAGAATAAAAAAACATGATTTTCATGTTTTGATATTTTTATACCACATTTTTCATCCACTCATGACGGAAATTAGATTCATACATGGTCTGTTTCACAACTGCTGTGACCATGAAGACATTCTGACATCTGACTTAAAGTTCTATACTGTCCTCTGGGTTATTTATTGTTGTCTCACTGGTATGAGTGAACCAGTTGTCATAGCAATTGACATCCTTCTTATTTGCCCTTAAGGTAAAAATCTCTTTTCTTCTTTAGTATAGTTTCATGTCTTCAGCAAACTTTACCCTGACCTGTTATTGCAGTCTTTGCTGTCCTGAGTGTGAACTGCACAGGTTCTCAATAACTTTATGTAACAGACTGCACAAGGGCACCTTAATGTGTCCACTGTTGTCACTGGCTGCAGTCTCATTTTGGCTTCAGCTCCCGTCTCTCTGTCCTCTCATTTCTCTGTCTCTCCACTGTCTTTCTGCCACTGGCCTTTGTCCTTGTTTCTAATAATACCCCAACTCTCCTCTCTGTCTTCCTCTCCTCTGCCATCCTCATCCTTCTGACCTCTTGCTGTTTCTTAGTCTCTGTGGTTCTGTCCCCACTGCCCTCTCTTCTCCTTCCCCCATCTCTCGTTGTAGAGTTTGTTGTTGCAGCATGTCATATTCATTCTGGCTTGTTCTCTTACTGTCATGTGATTGCTATTTTTACTGTAACAGAAAAAACAAACAGTACAATAATGCCTCAGTCATTTCTCACCAATGCATTTCTGACAATACAGCAAAACTTGAAATGCTTTCCTGCTTGATTTAAGTGTCTGGACTAAATCTCTTTTACCTACAATGTGAAGAAATCCACTAAAGAGCTTTGCCGACCACTGTTACATCTCCCAGTTTATCTCCCAGTAGGAATATTATAGAATTATTGACATAGTTTGTTCTTCGTCTCCTCTGTTGCGTCCTCCTTGTCCACTGCCTTAGAGGCCACCAGCTTTTCTTCTCACTCCATAAACCTTTGCTTATGATTCTGACTCCGTCTCTGACCCCTAAAGTCTCTGTCTTTCTCTGTTTCTCAAAATTCTGACATCCCTGTGTTGTTTTCTCTTCATGCTCATTGTCCTCGGACTCCAACTCCCCCCCTCCTCTCTCACTCTCTCTCCTGGGGGTTCATAGCTCTGCAGTCGCTTGGCTCTGACTCATCATGCATGGCGCATGTAGTGGGCATTCAGGTCTGCATGTGTGTATGTGAGAATAACTGTGTGTTCGGCCCACAGAGTCCAGTGAACATGAGGACAAGAGCACAGATGCCTCTGGGGAGGTTGCTGTTGAAGCGTCCATCCAGGCCCCAGCCACTGCTGAGCCCCCAACTGAAGGAGAGGAGTGCTCAAAATCTCCCTCTAAATCCCCCACCAAAGTTCCAGATGCAGATGAGGAGGAGCTGGGTCCTCTGCCCGACAACTGGGAAATGGCCTACACTGAGAAGGGCGAAGTTTACTTCATCGAGTAAGAGACAACCCCTTACTAAATATTAATATACACCCCCTCGCTGGTTTATTAGGTACACGAGTGAAAACAAATGCATTCTAATAACAGTCCTGTAGTGCATCTTAAATTTATGAAGGTTATGATGTTCAGCATTTGTTTGATAAAACCCAGAGCTGATTCATCTGTGTTTTCATTTTGGAGGCTGTGGTTTGTAGTACTATTGATTTGCATTTGTGTTGTATCGACACATGTTTCTATTATTTTGACAACCCCATTTTAGTCAGTGGAGTAATCTTTTGTGTTTAATTCAATCCAGTTTAACAGCACCACAAACTACATCCTCTAACAGGAGACCTAGACGGGAGGGGCTAATGCAGGACTGTTATATTAGAGAGTGAGAGCAAGAGAGTATATTTACCTCTCTAAAAACAGTGTTATTTTGCGTCCATTGCTGTGACAAGTGTTTTATTTATAATATAATAATGGTTAGAAACAAATCCAGTGCAATGCACCTCTTAAAGTGCCCCTACTTTAAAATCATGGTTTATGTATGGCCGTGTGTAAACTTTATAGCTCTGGCCTCTGTTGAATAATTGATTTGACTTTGTACTACTAATCAGATGCGACACACACACACACACACATACACACATAGACTTTTACCTTCCCTTCTCACCCTCAATAATTAGTGACTGAATGCTAATTAGTGAATTAATGGCCATTTACTTCCCTTAGAAATCGTCTTGTTCCTCTTTCCCCCACACACACATATAAGTCATTCTCTTATCCTGGCTGTCAGTCTGTCTTCACACCTCTGTTTTCTCTTGGTATTCCCTTCATCTACATGTCTCTTTCTTCTTCTCTAGTCATAACACCAAAACTACATCGTGGCTCGATCCTCGGCTTGCGAAGAAAGCAAAACCACCAGAGGAATGCAGGGAGGACGGTGAGTCTAAAGAGCCTTTGTTGTTCTCTTGTAAGCTTTAGCTTAAGTTCATCTGAGTCAAACTCATCTTTGGCCGTTTGTTTGTGTGTTGTCTCTTCATTTCCTGCTCTTTGTGTACTTGTGTTTTCTGTTCCAAACCTGCTGTTCACAAAGAGCACAGAAATACTCAGCTGTTTGAGACGATCGTTAGTCTGCTCCTGGTCCCAGAGTTCACTCGTATACCGAATAAATGAAGTGATTGTATTAGAGGGGCATACAAGCAAACCCCATCAAAGATACATTGCTTACAAAATTGCTGGTTTACAGAAGCATTATGGAACGATGGAAAATAAATGTTGTCCTGTGTAGAATGATAAAAACTTCCATTAGCTTTATAAATGGTGGAAGAAGTTCATTTGCTTTTTTACTGCACTCAACATATAAAGCAAACAACAGAGCCAGCAATGGTGGAGACTGTGTGGTGACATGAATGCCAATCCCTCCTATATTTAATGACAACTTGATTATTATTATTATTTTTTGTTTGTTTGTTTGTTTGTTTTATGTAACTGTTTTGGACTGGGTTAAGGAACAGAAACACCAAACTGACATCAGAGGCCTACAGCTAACAAATGATTGAAGTGACAGGAAGAGCTACTATTAGCTGTAAGACTGGAAAGCTTGGAAGAACTACAAGCTGTCATACAGCTGAATGATGCTGATGTCACTTTATTAATTCTAGATGATCAGGTTGTGAACATATTTGTGTATTTGAATGTTCATATCTGATGACCAAACTAGAAATTAGTAAAGCCCTCTGTGTGCCCTTTGAACTTTATTTTTTTTGTTTACTTTGATCTCTGACATTTTCCTTCCTGTCTAAAAGGAAAGGAGAAAATGTGGAAACCAAACAAGTAAATTTATTTTATTGATATGCAGTCAGTAAATCAGTCTTATCTGTAGTGTGATTGAGTGAGTGGATATAGGTAGAGAGACAGAGAGAGAGAGATTGCTCAGACACCTATACTGTATAGGTTACCAATCGCATCATCTCAGGTGTCAGCCATCACTCCTCATTATCTCCCCAAACACTAACAAATGAGGAAGTCGGACTTGAGTCCTAGAAGCCGTCAAATTCTTATGGACTGGTTCTCCAAGCTGATCACCAATTTGTTCCACCGGCAATTCAATGTGAGGAATCAGCTGAGAATGTGACTGGTGCCAACATTTTGAGGACCTGAAAAAAACTCCAGCTGTGACTGTGTGAATCAGACCTTATCACTCAAAAACTGGGATTATATATTCATCTTGACTGTCAAAAAATGCTATGGCATCTCAAGCATCTAAAAAACATGTGTATTCTAGTCTTTCTCTCATTTTTAACAACCTCCCTTCCCAGTCTGCAAAGTTTAGCTACTTATTTGTACCAGCAATGTTATCATTCATTTAAAAAATTGAATCGTAGTTTTATTTTGTTTATCTTTTTAAAGCCAATTTCCCAAAACATTGGTTTTGCTGTTATTTTTAGCAAACAGAGTAAAACTAATGGAGTGGGTGGTAAGCTGCAGTACTCCAGCCCTAGAATACACAAACAGTACTTGCAAATGGGATTATTTTATTGTTGGCTTCTGTGTTTTCTTTGAGTGTGAGAATTCAACATCCAGGAGTTTGAATCAAGGTGAAGGTGTGTGAAGAGAAGCCGTCAACAAAGGTTTTAGTGGGGGAAATAAGGCAGAGACCGGTGCAGATGTTAGTAAAGTGGTGGTTCAGTGTAATCAGATATGTAACAATAAGGTGATCTTACATCCCTGCTCCTGTCACAGCCTTTGGTCAGCGAATAAGTTTGTGATGTGATTCACCCGAGCGAGATCTGAATCAATTCCTTCTCTATCTCTCCTCTGTTCTCCGTCCTTTCAATCTTCTCCTCACCTCTCCGCTCTCCCTCACCTCACATCTCTTTCTCTCCCTTTCAATCTACCTCTCCTCAATTTTCCTCCTCTCTCGCTTCTCTTCCCACCTTCGTTCTCTCTCACTCTCTCTCTTTCTCTCTCTCTCTCGCTCTGGCCAGTAAAGGGCCAGACTGTGACAGGAATTCTAATATCCCCACTCAGCTCTGCACAAACTGGTTCTTACTCTACACACACACACAGGACTGTTATCAATTCCCAAACCCTTTTGACAAACATGACAGACATTCTTCGGCTTTGTCTTGGTAGAGCTGAGCTGTATTCAGAAGCAACGTTTTCGTCACTTAAACTGCAATGCTCAGTGTCTCTTTTTCTATTTTAATGCCATTTCTTGATGTAACTCTGTTTATATTACCTGTTTCTCCTCAAGAGAAATTTGACGGATAGCTGCTGCTCAGTTCAACTGTTCAGTAACGGTTTCTTTTATTGCAGTATCACAAAGAAATACGTTCCTTTGCATTTAACAATTATGAAGACAATTTCTTTTGTCCACACATACACATTCACCATCTCAGCCAGTTAGCATGCTTAACGTTTGCACTAATACTAAACACAAAGTCCAGCTGAGGCTGATGGGATTGCAGCCTTTGTTTGAATCAAAGGCTGTTAGCAGATCGGTTGTTAAGGTCCTGGATGACACATCCTCTCACAGCACCTTTAAATTCATGTCTTTCAGAAAAGAGTTTCAGATATCAGGAAATATTTTTCTTTAGCACAAAGAGCTCAGCAGCCATTTAGATGACAGATGCAGCTCGGCGCTCTTTAAATTACTCATCATGTTATTATTTTGTTTTACCAATCACTCTGGTGTCCTGCAGCTCTTTGTTATGCCGGTTTCTCTAGGTGTTTCTAGGACCCACTGTGAAGGTGTGACAGTTCAAATGCTATTGTCCATATTAGTTTTCAAATGAAAAACTATGTATGGATGGAAGGTGGTCAAATTATGCAAGACGAGCGAGTAAAACAATAAATCAGGAAGATGTGGTGCTGTTTTAAACCACCCCTCTGCCTGAAGGATTACCAACAGCCTGTGGCAGGAAGTAGACAAACATTCAGACGTTCTTTCATCAGTGCTGTTTTCCTCTTGTTATTCCTTTTCCGTTTCTTCAGTCTAATGCATGTCTGGTCTTTTTGCTCCACTTTCCTCTAGCATTTCACAGTCTCATTCACTATTCCCTTTCCCCTCACTCAGCCTCTCAGGCTTCTTTCGCTCCCATGCTGGGTTTTGGGAGAGTTTGAGGAGACGCTTTTTTGTTGTTGATGTGTTTGCACGTACGTACAACCTTCGTGTGCTATGTAATGTATCTATATGCTGTGGCTGACTCCCAGAGTTGAAAGGCTTGTCACCACAGATCTGGTTGCCTCACAGTCTTTTTGTCAGTGAGGTTTTTTTTTTTGTTGCATAACATAAGCCCTATATCTCTTCTCTCGCTCAGAGGAGGCAAGAACAGAGCAGGACAAGCTTCAAATCACGGCAGGAGTTGGTTTCCATTCTGCCTTTGATATGCGCTCAGTCTCACCATCAGTTTCAAAGTAATACCAGCACTATTGACGACAATGTGCTGTTTATAGTAGTTTGGAGACAGGAATCCTCACTGAGATTGACGTCACAATGTCAAAACCCTTGTCTGCAATCAGAGCAAGAACTATGACAAAATAAGGGACTAGGCTGAGAGGATGAAAAGGAGAAGTATAACAAATGATTGAGTTTGAAGAAGATGTAATGATGATGAGCGGAAAGAGCCCTGCTAGTTTTTCTTCTTGAAAACAGTAAACAAGAGAGAAAGGAAAGAAAAATGAAGACGGGGGAGGGTTTGCATATGATGAGTATTGAAGCACAGACATCTGCTGTCCGTCAGTGATGCTAAAAGTGTTACCTCTGAGTTACATCACTGTTATTACACCCAGACATGTCTGGACTAGGACCTTTTCACTTTCTTCCACTCATCTCTTTCTGTTTTCACTGTTGTTTGTTTCTGTGTTGATAGCTTGATTTTATGTCCACAATTATACAAATTTTACTGTGCCACTCCAGATCTAGACTCAACCGTAATTAAAGCTATAAAGTCAATCAGAAAAGAAGAAGTATAATTACTTTTGAGGGATTTTATTTCCTGTAATCCTCTTTTCATCCAACATCACCATTTTTCTGAATGACGAAAACTAATGTTATACAGCCTGTGCTGTATATTGTGCTGATAAGCTAATCTTCGCATGCTAGCTTGCTATGCTGAGATGATAAACTTGGTTAAATCAACATGTTAGCATGTAGCACAGTTTTGCAAAGCACCTATATAGTATTTTGTTTCCAACTTTTCATTTGTGAATGTTTTTCTCCATCTTTAATGTTAAACTATACTTGTTTGAGCTGTTGATTAGACAAAAGAAATAATTTTGTTTTGCCATTTTTCCTGTTTCCTGACACTGCAGAACAAATAATCAACTAACTGCAAAAGTAATTTAATACAATAATCATTTGTTGCAGCGTTGTAAGGAAGTGACCTCGAAGGTTGATTTTTTTTGTTGGAGTTTATTCTTGAGTTCATGAGTTTAATCTTTCTGTTGTGAGTCAGATGTGTTCAGTGTCTGTCTTCATGTCTTCTGTTGGTCAGGGACTCGTTACGTGAGAGGGGAGATGAGTCATCTAATGCAGAGGAATCGCAATTAGACTGTATGTCAAAAGAGACACCAGTGCACGCACACAAACACACAAACAAGCCCTTGAACACACAAGTGAGCCCCACACATGATGATGTATTTGATACAGTGTCAGAGACAATGACGCTTCCACTCATTGAGACATGCCACCATTCAGCCATTTAACACACACACTGCAAATATAGACTCATACGAATGCATTAAAACACACAAACACTCTCTCTCTCTCTCTCTCGCTCTCTCTCTCTCTCTCTCTCTTGCACGCAGGAAATAGAGACAAGACAGAGCCCTCAGCTCAGGCGAGAAAAAAAAAAAGACTTCCACTGCTGGTTTCCATGGAAACTGTCTCCCTTTCACTTTAGGGGGAGGGCAAGCGACTAGTGGATGAGTTAGGCCGACATTTAAGGTGGCTCAGGGACAGGGTGGTAGGGAATTTAAGGTGGTTTGAAGTATGGTTCCATTTGACTTTTTCACAGCGAAGATGAGATGGGTCATTCCAGGTAATGGCAGCGCGGGCAGTTTGAGCAAACTGTTAAAGCAGAGCAAGGATAATTGAGACGAGCGCCCGTTTCACCTTGGGCTGCACCAGTCAGCTTGCTCAGCAGCTGGGACACACGTAGACACTCTGACACATACTGTACATTCACACGTGGATTATTGATATCAAAGTCGCAGATCTGTTCATAATTACATTACAGCGTGAGGGGATGATGCCACAGTATCCGTGTCGTGCAGACCGGATAATTGTAAAAATAATAGGACTGGGGATTTGTGTGTGTGTGTGTGTGTGTGTGTGTGTGTGTGGCAGTGAGCGAGTCTCAAATATAACATGTTGTTTCGATGATGTCAGTTGTGTTAATACAACCCAGACTGTCATTGAGATCTGCAGGACATGCACATATATGGAATTTGTCTACAAGCAAATTCACCTGGGCATGCACCGGCTGAACACAACATTACAGCCACTTGCCTGATATTATGTAGGGGAATGAACGATGTTTGGCACCTAGTCGTCGATAGTGGGAGTATTTGTGTTGAGGGGAGGGGTCTCTCTGGATCAGGTTTGTTCATGCGCATCCAGCAGATACTCAATCAGTTTGGGATCTGGGGAATTTAGAGGTTAGGTCAACACCTTGGGCTATTTTTCATATTTTTAGAGATGCTCCTGAGCAGTTTTTATTGTGTGGAAGCGTGCATTGTCTTGGATGCTTGCTGCTGTTTTAAAGTGTCATTGCTATAGGGTGGAGATTTCTGGCGGGTGTCTTAGTAACATCCACATGAATATCGGGATCAAAGGTTTCCCAGGATGAACATGTGTTGTACACGTGTTGAAACGAGATAATTAACTGTATTCACTCGGTTTTAATTGTATGGCTGATCGATATATACTGTATGAAGAAAACTGCTTTCAAATTTAGTGATTAATTTTATTAATAACAGTTTCATTAACAATTATTTATATATCGTTTAGTTACAGAAGTGTATAGAAACATGAGCTACTGGCTTGTTTTTCTACAAAACAAATTTGTCACGTGAAGCAACATTTCTAAAATAAATGTCCTCAGACATTTAAACAATTATAGATCAGTTGGCACATTTGATGTGATCCATAATTGTTTAGAAACCCATTTTGGCTACTACTATGCTTAGATACTAAATCCTGTGTTGGATTTGGTTAGGGCAGTGGGTTGAGATGAGTACGCATTGAACTGTACCAGATCAGACAGAGCAGAATCATCACATCCAACCTCCCCACCTCACCTGCCGTCACCACACACCTTTTCTATGCAAATGCTACAGCCGACCTATTCTTACCAGTCCCTATTCCCACTTTGTTTCACTTTGATTTCATTCACATCCCCCAGCGCTCCTCTTTCTACTGCAAAACTTGTCAGTTCTGCTTAGTGAATATATGTGCATATGTGTGCATGTATTTGTGATTCAGTAATAAGCTCAGGGTCAAACAAAGTACCAGATGACTCACTGTTGGAGTATTTGTCCTCTTTTCCAATCTGTATGACACTAGTATCCCGCTACGTTTGTCAGGTTTGCTTTATTATATAGTCATGAATTATACTCTTTAATGCAAGACATGAGGATGAATTAATATAAGAGAGGAACACCAACCTTTCAAGAACACTTGCTGGTGAATATTAATCAGAAACACTATATTTTATATATATATAATATGAGTGGGAGGGAAACAGCTTGGGCCGATGAACAGTGTCGGGGACTATGTGTACCTTAATGAAGGCTGAGTGATAAAGCTGAAAACCAAAACATCTTGAATTCTGCAAACACCGGCAGAGGCAGCTCATTACAACACACTGTATGGTGTATGTGTGTGCATCAGTGGAAAGTTTGAAATGAATTGGGAGACTAGGGCGCAGCGTATAGGAAGTTTAGCGGTGCCTTGACCCAGTTCCTTTGCAATGGAGAGAGGAGAGATAAATCAACAAAGGGATGGATGAAGTGAGGAGGGAACAGAGAACCAGAGGAGGGAGAGGAGGAGACAATTAACACAACAGCCATGGAAGCCATCCAAGGCGAAAACAAGTGGGTGGGTAAATGAAAAAAAAAGAGAGACAGACGCGAAGTACGGTGAAGGTATTTTGCCTTGAAGGATTTGTGCACACAATAAAGGGAGGAGAAAGAAAGAAAGAGAGGGCAGGATGAAATGTGTCAGATGATTTAAATCTTTTCCTTCCGCTCTGCTTTGTATTGATGTCTTTGTTGTGATTCGTGTCTCCATGAAGAAGCCACCACTGCAGATCGAAGTGTTGTCTGTCTATTAAAGGAGCACTTTGAAAGCGTCTAGCTGTGAGCACTGAGATTCATGTCGTCTCCCCTCAGCGGTTCAATTTAGTGTCTACCTTCCTTCTTCTGCTCTCAGCATAAACTGACTTCATTTCCCTTGTCTGGTTTCTTCCTCTTCTCAGAGCTGCCCTATGGCTGGGAGAAGATAGATGACCCCATCTACGGCAGCTACTACGTCGAGTAAGTTTCCATGTTGCCTTGGATAACTCACCGTGAAGTAAAACAGGAAATGCATCTCCATGGTTTGCATTGGCTCGTTATGAATTATAAATGACTAAATTCTCTTTTCTTTTTCATATAGTGCCACTTATTTGATTAAGAACAGTAAAAATATGGTCTGTTCACCTGCTCACTGCTTTAATGTGTGTAGTATTACAATGTATTTCTCTCTAGGTACTCTTTTATGTGGCAGTGCATTAAATTTTTGCTCCGGGCCAAACCTTAAACATTGGTAACCTGCTGCTTAAATTATTTTTTAATTGTAGTATATTTTTAAACTTACTGAGTCATAACGTTTCACTGTAGGTGCAAATTACTTGAGCAATTATGTTTTACATTCAATACAAAGGAAACATCATAAAACATAATGTCTTGCCAAATTTAAGATTTACAGTGCAGTGATATACCCTAACAAAACAGCTCTGCACTAAATCTTAGCTTCATGATAGATATGTTGAAACAGGTGTTGTGTATTTGTGCTGCTAAATTGTACTTCAAACTAAAAGTTGTTTCTATTATTTAGCCTAGACCAATGACTAAAATAAGGTTGTCAGAATTATTAGAAACGTGTTGGTACAAAACTCTAGAAATCAATAGTGCTTCAAACTACTACACAGTTGAATCAACAGCTTTCTCAGTTATTTTAGGCAATTGCTATATATCATAACCTTCATGAAGCTACGATTTATAGTGCGTTATATTAGAATGTAATTGTTTTCACTAGTGTACTTAATAAAGTGGACAGTTAGTGTAAATTGCCTGCAAAGGACAATTTCATGTCAACAAATACCTGTCTGATACTAGTCATACACACATCAGATATATTAGCTGTTCAGTGTCAGCATCTTATAGACGTGGACAAATTTGTTGGTACCTTTATGTTAAAGAAAGAAAAACCACTGAAATAACTTAAAATATACAAAAGTAATAATACCTTTAACACTTGTCTTTCTAATCTCCTGAGACAACTCTCTCCTTAGCTTTCTGTGTCCATGTTCTCTGCTTTTATGTCTCTCCCTTTAAATAGGGAGACTAAATGATTACAAGTGTGAAGTCACCTGTCATGCTAACTACAGGACACACCTTAGTTTAACATGACTCTGTGGGCAAATTACTTTCTTTTAGGGGTACCATCATTTTTGTCCAGATGAGTTCCATTAAGTTATTTGTTGAATCACAATTCAAAAGCAATTGCTGATTTTCATTTGTAAACTTTTAGTAAATTTCAAGTTATTTCAGTGACCTCCTTGGGTTTTTCTTTCTTTAACGTGTCCGTTAGATATATAGTATGCCCAGTTCTTCAGCTCGGTATATGTTTCTAACTTTGCTAAAACTTTATTTTGAGTCACTGCAAATCCATGTTTACCATTGTACCATCATCCTTACCTGCTACCACTTTACATGTGTACTAAGTATGAGTACGTATATACTCACATACGTTGATTCTCAATGGGACTATTAACGCTTTCCTTTGACAGAGAGTCATTCAACCGGGAAGCGTTTAAACATGTCAGTAAAGTAAAAAATCCAAAAGCCAATATTCCTGTGAATGAACTCTTACATTTGGTTCATGAGGAAATTGGAGGACAAATTCTGTGGTATTTCTAAATGCCGAACTGCGGCATTTCTGTCCTCGAATGTGATAATCTTCTATCTTTTCAGTCACATCAATCGAAGGACTCAGTTTGAGAACCCAGTCCTGGAGGCCAAGAGACGCCTGGAGCAGCAGAGGCAGATGCAGAGCCAGGGACTCTCTGCTCTACCGCTACCCACAATATATAGAGGTACAGGACTAGGCAGTGTGCTGTACTTACATGAACACATGCTGACATAGTCACGCAGTTGTACAACTAGTAAAATGCCATGACTGCAGAAAGAATATGCATACTACATGGCTTTGGTCTTGAGGCCATCGTGTGCTATCCGACGACACATTGTCTTTATTGAATATTGTGCATTTTCTCTCACTGTTTTCCTGACTTATCTCAGAGTAGGCAGTTTCATGAGTATTCGATGGGGCAGATGCACAATGTCACAATGTACAGGGTCGAATGGAGATCACTGGCAGTGCGGGGGACAGAGTACACGCTCACCCTGAGGCCCCCAGTGGGCCTATTTCAGGCACGCTTGTGAAGACATACTAGACCAGCACAATATGTACTGCTTCTGAGTGAAAACTGTATTTCTTCAAGGAGTCAGTTTTCAGAAAAATGTAACTTGATTGGTGTTTTGGCTTCCAGAAGAAAATGTACAAAAGGTAGACTCAGGATATAATAGATGAAGTCACAAACAAAATGTTTTTCTCATTGCAGAAAAACCATTGTTTACGAGGGACCCTACCCAGCTGAAGGGCACCTTCCTGTCGACCGGCCTGCAGAAGAGCAACATGGGATTTGGCTTCACAATTATAGGAGGCGACGAGCCCGATGAGTTCCTGCAAGTGAAGAGTGTAATACCGGATGGACCCGCTGCTCAGGATGGAAAAATGGACACAGGTAATTATGTGTACAATCCACTTCTGGTTTAGAAGTAAATTGAGGGTTGAATAAACTGCAAGCTGTCACTGCTGATAGTATAATTCTGTGTTTACTCAAATGTATACTGTAGTATACTGTAGCCTCATTATTCCAACACCTCGGCGTCATGAACCTGCTATAAAACGTTGCAAATAAAATACAAAGTTCTTTCAGTTTCTTTGAAGCAGGTTTTGTTGGGTAATTTCTGTCAATATCTCTCATATTTAAAAGGCCAGGGAGCACAGTGGTATCAAGTATCCAGTAAATTTTGGTGATGCTCTGAAATTACGATACTATATCTGTGATATATAGTTGTTTGGTGATTAAGTGGTACATTACGCTCAGTTTAAAAAGTCATTCAAAGTCAGAACACTGTTTATTTTTCTCCATAAAAACGCCTTAGTCATTTCCATAAGGAGATATTAAGGTATTACCCAAAGTCCGAGGATCAATAAAGTCTTTCTGATTCTGTTTAAGATATCAAGGTCTCCTATTACGAGATGTTTCTCACAATTGTTTGTACAGCCTCAGCTTTAAAACAATCAGATTTTCTTGTTTACGGAGTTGGTAGCATTAAATCTCTACGTGGTTTTATTGTGGCCCTGAAACCTGCAACAGTTCTGTTCTCATCGTTTTCATCTAAATTAAACACGGCACAGCTTAGGGATCTAACCTTCCTTTCAACCTTTTTATCTCACACACCCACATATGGACGGCCACATTTTATATACAAAAAGGTGGCACAATACTCGTTATGTAAAAACAAAAACAACAGCTTTATCTGTGTAAAGTTTACTTTAGTTTTTCACAAACTCAGCTCAAGTGCAGTTCTTTTCAGCTCTACGTTTAATAAATTCTGTCAATACTGTGAAAACAAAATCGCATTAAAACCTCAAATAAGGCTGACGTGTAAGGCCTTAGAAATAGCAGCTCGTCTTATAAGGGGCCATCATTGTGTCTTGGCGGTATATTTGGGATGGAATATATGTGGCTGTCCCAGACACTAGCCTCTCAATTATCTTTAATAAGACTGAAAAGGATTTGATTGTCGATAACATAAGCCCACAAAACGCTTTCTTCATCTGCAAATCTGTTTCTTCTTCTATAGCCGTACTACAGGTGCAGTATCCCTGCTCCAATAGTCAAGGTATTAATATTATAAACAGGTGCTTTGTCTCATAAAACTCCATGAACCGTAACATCCACACAAGCAGCAATGTTTGTCTCACGAGGCCTCCCTCGAGAGAGCCAACATTATTTTATGTGGAAAGTTAAGCTTGGGTCCTTGCAACAACCAGTGTGTCTGTTTGCAGAGTCCTTGAGTGAAGACCCAAATCCCCACGGGTTCATTAACTGTATGCAGCTTTGGAAGAAAATAAGGAGGCTCCTATATTTTGCTCCAATTCAGGGAGTAATGAGACATTATGTTACAAAGTCCTGACATTACATTCCTGACATGCCCTTAACGCTACTAACTTACAATTTTGCAGAAGAAAATTTGGTTGCAAGAAATAAGGAAATAAACAAATCCAAAACGGAGCATCTGCAGTAAGTGTGAGCACTGGCATTTATTAACGTTCTATATATAAACAACATTTAGTTTGATTTAGCATCTAGGGGACGCATACAGTAGAAAATGTTTTAATATATATGCTGAAAAGCCACACTGCTGCTCCCAGACATCCCTGAAGACGTGGTCTGGAGGCATACACCTGACAGTTTCTCAGGTAAACTGCCACACCATATTGTACACATTCATATCGCTCTGTGGGTAGCGTGCGTTCTCACTGCAAACAAATAACTCCAGGGAGCGATTACACTCTGAGTGTCTGAGTGAGACCACTCTCTATAACTAATCTGATTTGTTATGGGATGGAGCGATTCCTGTGTTCACACCATCCCAAATGAACCGATCTGGGGGGAAAAGCTCCTGGGTTCTGAACAACGGCCAGAGAGAGATGGATGAGTGTGTCTCCAAGGAAGTGACTGATTGAAATTGTCAAAGAACCGATGTTAATAAAACAGTCAGAGAGAACATACTACTGTACGAGGCTTTGCGTGTGTTCTTCTCTGAATCTGTGAGCTGGCCCCATGCCTGGCACGACTGCTGCTCATTTAGGCCTCACTTTGGAGCCGTGTCGCCTCCTTCCTGCTTTATGCGCCCTCTCTCTGCTTTTATGTCTCTCTCTCTGCCTATCAGTTTCTCTTTTATCTGGATTCTATCTCTTTTTAGTTTATCTCCATCTCTCTCTCTTTGTCTTTCCAGCATACCCTTTATTATGCCGTCTTATCAAACCATGTCATCTGACACGTCTCTGTTTTCAGCCTCAGTATTTTTTTATCCATTTTCTCTTTCTACCTCTCTAGTTTTTCTCTCTTCATCCCTCTATCCTGATCTGTCAGCCCCTTTCTTTTCTCTCTCCAACTTGCTCCTCTCCACTCTGTGACATTGCCAGAGCTGCACACATTCGCACACAGACGTTCCATTGCTGAGATTAGCTGGCCTATTTGAGCTGTGCAGCATTGCTTTTAGGGATTGTGTGTGATTGTGCATGTGACATGTATCCTGTATGTTTGTGTGTGTGCACATGGGAGTGTGTGCGTGTCTGCATGTGTGACAGAGTGTGCCTCTAGAAGTGTGAAATAGAGGATTTGAGGCAGCTGCATTTGTCATGGGGCTGTGACTTTAAAGCTGAAATCCATAACTTTCCGCACGTTCAAACTACAGCAGAGTATCTAGTGTCGCATTTGTGAAGTCGTTTCACCTCTTTGTTACTGGTAAAAATCCTTAGTGAGCAACCAGGTAAAGTGGAGAAAAATATCAAACTAAAGAAGTGCTGGACAGAATGCATCTGTTAGTCAGGAGGGGTGTAGTGAAGACAACAGATAACATCATAAACAGTGCTACATGATATCATTTTGTGTCTGATCACCAGGCCAGGAAGGAGAGGCAGAATCATAATGCATCATGCATGAGCCAAAACTCAAATCTGTTAGTGCTCAAGACTGTGAGAGTCTGCATCATTTGAATATTTGAGATTTCATGATTAAAAGGTCTCTGTGGATGCCAGTAAGCACCAGATGGTTGTCATATTCACCAAGACCCCAAACCACATCTCTCTCAGCGCTCCTTCTCACACATGTATTTGTAGATCGCGGGCAGTGACAGTGAACTGATGTTATGTTCCCATGTTGCAGTGGAGAAGGACAGTGTGCTTCCTCGATTTTGCCGCAGCACGTTCTGATACTGCTGAGATTTGACGCTCATGACAGCAGACTGTCACAAGTTGTATTTTTGCAGCACAGTATATTTCATAAAATCCACAAGACACTATGTGATCATGTGGTCTGTAACATTGACATGTTATAGTGTGACTGAAGCTCTCCCTGTCTTTTTCTTCAGGTGATGTCATTGTCTACATCAACGACATCTGTGTGCTCGGCACCACACACGCCGACGTTGTCAAGCTTTTCCAGTCTGTGCCGATCGGTCAGAGCGTGACCCTTGTGCTCTGTCGAGGATATCCTCTGCCCTTCGATCCTGAGGACCCAAGTGGCGCAGCCAACACCTCCCTGACACCCATTGGCTTGGAGCACCGTCCTCTGGTGGTAAACGGCCGCGGCAGCTACGACCCATACTTGGAGTACCTGTCGTTGAGCTCCCAGCTTCCTCCTCAAGCCCTGGCCCAGGCCGGAGGCTCTCACCCCGGGGACACGCACCTCGACGGCTCATCCCTGCCACCCACCACGCCTGGCTCAGCATCGGCGCACACGCCTCACGACGATAACGTGTCAATGGCCTCTTCTGGGACTGCTGGTGTTGCCGGGGCAACCTCGCAAGGGGCAGAGCTGCTGACAGTCACTATGGTGAAAGGGGCAGAAGGATTTGGGTTCACCATTGCCGACAGTCCCACTGGTCAGCGAGTTAAACAGGTGATGATCTTACATTGAATACTCTAGGAGTGAATGTGGCTTTTTTAATCATAATCCACCGTCAAATTAAATCCGTTCTTTCAAGAATAAAATCACAGTACTTAGCTAAACTCCACAGTAGAGTTGACTTGCAATTTAAACCTGAGGCAGAGTTAAAACAACGGGTCAAAGAGAATTTAAATTGTTCAACGCAACCAAGTAGAAAGAGATCGAGATAATAGGAACAGAGTGAACTCAGTCTGTGTTGCCATGGTTTGGAAATAAACGACGAATATCCTACAGATACAGAATGAAAAATCCCAACCTGCACAGTGAGATACCTGGCAGTAAAGGAAAGGATAAATGAGAGGAGATGAGCTGGAAAGTGGCAGATGCTGTTTCTCAACACTATTGTATTTATACAGTACAACATATGCACTACCGAAAAGAAAAATTAAACATCTGTCTGAACTATTCATTTGTTTTATGTTCAGTGTCTTATTCTTTTACAAATGAAAAAAATCTGCCTGTAGAGAACATTATTACAGCGGACATTCAACGCTTACATTTTAAAATACCAGATGATTGTTTTGCATAATTTATAAGAAAATGGATGGATTAAAGTCCGCAGTTTTTTCTGTAATACTTTTTTGTTGATGAGATTGTGCGCCTTACACAGTCAGGTTAAATGAAGTGACCATGGCTGTCTGGTGTTGTGGTGCAGGTGCTGGATCCAGGCTCACAGGGATCGTCGGGGGTGATAGAGGGAGACCTGATCCTGGAGGTGAACCAGCAACCAGTGGCTGCAGCAGGACACGGGCGAGTGGTGGAGATGCTCAAAGAGTGTCCTGTGGGAACAGAGGCGACGCTCCTCATTCAGAGAGTAGGAACAGGTGAGAGACAGACTTCTAGTTTAGTTATCTCTATTGCTCATTCATAAAGGCTGCAGGGAAGCTTTTAAATGTAACCTGATAAAACCGATTTATAGCACAGCTTGATTGTAAGTTCATTGTAGGGTTTATTTACAACAAAGCCATTTATTTCTGGGGTTATAAATAAATTTCCTTTCACATAATAGACCTATAATTTTCACTTTAATACCCAATGACAGTCTTTAATCTATTTTGTATCTGCAGTTGTGGGGAAAAAAATGATTACCCCGCAGTTAATACCAAATCACATGTGACATTTTGATACCTTGCAAAGGCCAACATCATTTTAGCAAAAATAGAAAAGAGTCCAGTGCAAGAGCAACTTCCTGCGTTATATATATAAGCTGGCTTCTGATCAAGAGGCACAAATATCACTTTGCAGTGCATCTTCAGCCCCAGCTGCAGCTTCGCAAGAGAGGAGTCAAGTAGAGTTGACAGTGAGAGCTGAGAGAGCAAAAGAGATTTTGATTATGATAATTTTGAGACCCGTGCTATTTTTGAGCACATTCAAGTCACAGTGGCTCTTTACTTGAAATTTATTCAAGGCTCTAGATGAGATTTTATTTTTGGAACATTAAATAGTTTAGAAGATAGCAGAATATTTTTGTCTGGTGCAAAACGGGACAAATTACTGTATTGTCTTGTGAAAAACAGTATTTGGGACTTATTTCACACAGCAGTGATTTCTATGTGTCGGTTAAAGAAAAATTAGACTTTAATGTCGCCTTGGAGGAATTAAATCACTGCAGTATGAACTATTAGACAGCAGAAAATATGAAACACTAGAGTGTAATGATCAATATGTTGTTTAATGTATTTCGTAATGTGCTGACTCATGCGGGGAGCACAGAAATATTACAGATCAGAAAGAGTATACACAGATGTCACACTAAATGTTTTGTGTCACAGCATGTGTTGTCACTGGTTTCCAAATTCATCTTTATCGCCAGCGTGTCGTAGATGTTTTCCAGCAGAACAGACTGGAGCTGTGTGGAGGGGATTTTTCATGCGGCGTTTTGAAGATGCAGCACATCAAATTTAAAATGAAGTGAAGAGTTGAGTTCAAATCACTGTAAGGTGTAGAACGGCTCTGTGGGCAGTGATGGCTCCTGCCCTGCTGTGGGGAAAGAGGTTTTTGGTACCGTCGGGGCCACTCATCTTCAAAAATGTATGCTGTTCTTTCACTGCAATGTGCTTTGGACAGAAATTACCATTGAGTGTAATCAAGCCGACAAACAATCTGAACCGGTTGGAGCGATGCTGCTTGACTGTCACATACTGACTCTAGACAGGAAGAGAATAAAATCCACAAAGCTCTAACCAGTTTTCTTAAAATCCTGCAGTGTGGCATTTTTTTCATATTGTTTATCGAATCTGACCTTAAAACATTTTTCCTCTAAAAGTGAAAGACAGAGTTTATTATATGCCCTTGGTTCTGAGCAAATAAATCAAATAAGGTTATAAAGTGGCAGAAAGAATGGCAGAGAATTTTATGGTGAAGAAAATTAACAATTGGCCACATGCAAGGAAATGAAATTGCACAGCGGAAGACTTATTTGTGCTCTCGCAGTGATTTTTCTAAAAGGTGCTCTGGTCACAGGTCAAAATTTGACTTGATAATTAACCCAGGCGGCCATCTGACAAACAAACACACACTCTCAGCCACACGGTGCTGCTCTAACGCCTAGATGAAAGTCCTGTCCTTTGGCCATTTAAAGAAACAAAGTTCACGAACTCATTATTTGTATTAGATGTGCCACACAGTAGCCCCGCAGTTCACATTTTCATGCTCATTTTTCGTCGTGGAGATAATTTGCTGGGAGTGAAGAATTAATTTGCATTGTTTCTGAGAACAATAAAGAAGAATTATGGGTATGGTCTTGTTTGCATCACCCCTTTCATAGATTGTATTTAATTATAGATGAAGGAAATCAGTCTCATATGCATCCCCGGTTTAATTAGTTGAAGTGCGACAAGAATTATTATTGCAGACCTGCAAAGCAATCAAAGACATTAGCTCTTAGTGTCCCGACGCATTAGACTGTCTAAGTGCTGTGTGGTTTGCTGATTTTACGCCAGGCCTCATGTCTTGAGTCTACAGTTCGTTATTGGCGATTATTGGAGATGTGTGACAAACTGCACGTGTACTGTATGTTCAGTTATGCTCTGACATTTGATTGCATTAAGTCTAATGAACCTAATGAATGAGCGAGACTGTGATGAGCAGAACGGGTGAACAGGAAACCGGAGCCACAGCACTGTATGCGTCTGCATGTGGATGTGAGCAGGTGAGATCGAATGTGGCAGTCCAGCGTGTTTAGAGCCAACATCTGCCACCTGGTGGTTAACCTTTGCAACGACAAGCTCTCATGTTTCGCTGTTAGAGGCCACATTTAAAATATATGCTGTAATTTCAGTACACAAATGAGGCTGCCCATCACAGATGTGAGAGCACAGATCTGTATTTGAGTTCTCGTAATAGATATCCTTCTTGAGGCTGAGCTAAATGTAACAAATGACCTCCCTTCCCCCAAACGTGTCATCTCCTGCTACAGCCGCACCAGTTTCTATCAAACAGTTCAAGACAACGGCCCCACAGGGACTATCAGGCTGACACAACAGGAACCTCTGTGACTCTCTCTGTGAGGCTCTCCTCTCTGCGGGGTGAAAGAAGGGACAAGGTCCTTTACTGTGACTCAGATGTGCAAAATGTCAGGAATGTTTAAACATGTTTGAGTTCACAGACACAGCATTTCTATGTGCAGCATTTCCTGCAATTTAGGGTTGACCAAATGATTTCAGATGTGTTGCTGAGAGCACCGGAGCTGTCTGTATCACAGGCACGGTGTTAGACTTCCACTGCATGTGTGACTCTGTGTGTGTTTGTCCCTGTCTGACTGCTTCGCTGTAGCGTGGGCACTCTGCCAGAGTTTCACTGAGCTCTGGTCGTGTTCACAGCTCCGTCCCTTGACATCCCAGTTTGAAGCAGAGCCAACCACAGACCGGAGACATTTGCGGCACCAATGAGAACGCAGAGTGAGGCTGTGAAGAGAAGGTTGTGATGTGGCACAAGCCAATCAGACTAATCTGAGGGCCATCCAGGACTCAGCAGGATAGTCTGTGAGGCTGGCCTGCCAGACTGGCTGTCCACTGAATTGTGAGAGAAGCCACGTGAAGCCTCTCTCCCAGTCATTCATTTGTAATTCATCAGCGTGCGTACGAGTGCGGTACACATCCAGCACATATACCGGTGAATTATATTAGCATTTAAATTAAGCTTAAATACGTCTGTAAGGATGACGGGTAATATGAGTGGACAATTGCCTTGTAGCTCGTACTCATTTCTTTCAGTGGGTCATTAAGGAAAGTTTCCTGACAATGAGTTATTAGAATTCCTTAAAGGCTTCCCTCAAGGCCCGTATTCCCTACAGAACGTGGTTATTAGTCCCAACCTCCCACAGAGCCCTCCCTCAGCTGCTACCACCGTGCTGAATCATTTTAGCACCGCAGAGAGTGCTTCTCAATCCAATTCACGTATATGACATTCATATATAGTGGCGTTTTTTATTTTTATTTTCTTCATCTCCTTGCCTACTCCACCACAGTGACAGGCGCAGCAGGGACGGATGCATGTGGTTTTAAAATGGAAAAGATTTCCAGGTAGCAAAACTGCTTTAATTGGGCTAGTGGAGGAGGTCTGGAGATGAAGTAGTGAGTGGAAAACCACTTAATAAAAGACAAAGAAACGGCAGAAATGAATAGAAATGTTTAACTTCACATGAGCACACAGTGATCGATTGTGTTTCATTTGCCTCAAATCTCCCCTCGCTCGCTGATTTTGATAGAAAATTCAGCTCCATTGCTGAACAGCAGGCGGATGAAGTTGGAGAGTAATTCCATAAATATATTCTACCCAGTGCTCTCTGACATTCTCAGGAACGCTCATAAAGTCACTGAATATTAAATATACTTGGGATCTCCAAAGAGTATTTTACAAGCGCCCACGTCTGTTAAAGGATTCAGGAATCCGCTTGATGAGTGTGTCTGTGTGTTTCTATCCACATGTGTAAAGATTCAGACTGAATGTTTGAACAAGGCAGCCACTGCATGGTTCCCCCACGTCTGAATGTATGTATTTGGGTCTTAGCGGCATAAATGTAGTGAATGTCTTTGATTCTGTGCAGTCACAGGGGAGCTGTGTTGATGAGATTGTTGTGATGTGGAGTGCGCCCTGCTTCCCACATGCAGATAAAATACGACTTGCAAAGACAATTTGTGCATGTGCGTGTGTGTGCATGAAAGGGGGTGTGGGTCTGTTGCTTTTGCCTGCAGCTAATGATGTAATTATGTTGAAAACAAACGCAACAACCAAACCCATTTAGAAAGAGTTACACAAAGTCAAAACAGAGAAATAAGAAATCAGCAAACCAAGAGGTTCTGTCAGTCATTATGGGGAGTTGATTTTTGATTTCTATCTCATTAGCAGGGCGGCACAGCGGAGTAGTGGTTAGCACTGATGCCTCACGGCAAGAAGGTTCAGGGCTCTACTCACCGGCCCACTGGAGCCCTCCTGCGTGAAACTTGCATGTTCTCCCTGTTCCTGCTCCGGGTACTCCGGCTTCCTCCCACAGTCCAGAGACATGCTCATTAGGTTAATTGGTGATTCTAAATTGGCCGTAGGTGTGCATGGGAGTGTGAGTGGTTGCCTGTCTCTCTGTGATGAACTGGCGACCTGTCCAGGGTGTGCTCTGTCCTCTCGTCCAATGACAGCAGAGATAGGATCCAGCAACCCCACCCCGCGACTCCCTCGAGGGCCAACGGTTACTGAAAATGAAAAGAAATTACATGAAATCTCATTAGCAGAACCTTGCATATAGATTCATCAATAGTTGCCTAGACTTGTGTTTTTTACTCTGGAGTTTGAATTTATTCTTGTTAATATTTTTTTTCTCTCTCTCCATCTTTCTCAGGTCACATCTCTCCGTGGAAGGCATCTAAACAGGTACAGTGATTAAACCCGAAGTGTTTGTGCTGGTATGTTAAGATCAGCGTCTCAGTGGCTGTGTTACCTCAGAGGTGTCTGACTTTGGCTTTCACAGTGAAAGGTGGCAGCCTCTCCTGACCTGCTTATTAGTTTCATCACATCACATGTCACGTCTCGGCACCTGGGGAAAAGCTCTTCAGATTTATACTTAAACTGCACCTGTTGCTGCTTCTGCAATCAGCTCTTATTCATGCTGGAGAGAATATTCAGACATGGTGCTTTTCACCTCATTTGGGCTCAAAATATGAATATTGATTTGAATGTGTCATCAAATCTCCTGCCCAAATACTTATTTTCTTTATCGCATAATTGAGCCACTGGAGCACCAAATATATCTCCCACACTTGACATAAAAACATTATTTTTCATAATTATTTATCACCTTCCATTATCTCGTTTAGCTATAACAATAATCTCTGCATCTCTACATGGAGTTAGACTTCAAGGTGCAGGTTTAATTTCCCTGTCTTTAGTTACGTGTTGTCACTTTGACAAGAAAGAGATTGGTTTTGTAGTTTCTTTTTTAAAAAGCCAAATTATATTGATTCCATTTAGAGATGTCCATGAACTTGTCAAAACATGTAAAGAAGGACGTTTAACAAACTAGCAAATGTGTAAAATGAAATGCCAATTCAGAATGTATGTAGCTTAGATAAACAAGGTACTATATTGGCTGTAAATCTAAATGAAATCTAATATTTAATTAAATCATATTTGTTGTTATTTCCCTTCTAGCTGCCTGATCAGTGGGATCCACATGGCAGCCCTCAGACGAACCTGTCAGGCCCAGTCTTACCACCTGGGACACCCTTCCCAAACCAGCCACAACACCGCACATCTGTGCCTGACTCTACTGAAGGCTTCGACCTTAACAAACCTGATCCTTACGACCTCTACGAGAAGTCGAGGGCTATCTATGAGAGCAGACGTGAGTACAGAAAACTTTTTGTCAGTGGGCGGTGGTTGACGTTAACACGATTTGTCAACCTTCATTGTCCGCCTCTGTGTGTCAGGCCCAGAGTACGAAGAGGTGGAGGTGCACCTGCTGAGAGAGAAGACTGGGTTCGGCTTCCGCATCCTGGGGGGAGACGAGGCCGTGCAGGCTGTGAGTCCGGACGCCCGTGACAAGGCTCGTATGGGACGGGCTGGACCACACACATTTATAATCTCATACACACCACCCTCACCTGACCTGCACCTAACCTCATCTCAGACTCTTTATTCAGTCCACACATCTGACCAACAGTCCAGACACCCTCACACTTACAAGCACACCTTGGCCTCCTCACACTGTCCTGACCCTCTAACTGCTCCCATACTGAAGTGTCGCCTTGCTAACTTGTCCACGTTGTAAAACAGCATGCAAACCGAGATAGAAAATGTGTTGGCAGAGTATCTGGAACGTGAAGCAATGTTACCGTGCCCCAAAAGTAGTTTACAAGCTAGATAAAGCAATTACTGTTTGTCTGATCCTCTTCACCTTCATCTATGCTGCTAATATTGATTGTCTTTGAACAGATTGTTATTGGCGCAATAATAGAGAACACTCCTGCTGAGCGCGATGGGCGGCTTCGACCCGGGGATGAGCTCATTTCTGTGGATAAAAATGTGGTTGCTGGGAAACCGCACAAATACGTAATAGACTTGATGCACGCAGCCGCTCGCAACGGTCAAGTCAGCTTGACTGTGAGAAGGAGAGTGCAAATGCCTGGTGAGGACGTGATTTGTGTTATTGTTCTTTTTGTTGCTGTTTTTTTCACACTTTTCCAAGATTGGAGAACAGGCTGCACATTTCACTGGCATCAAATACAGAAAAAAAAAAAAAAAAACACAACTTGGACCACGCACACATGCTAACAGTCTGTGCACTGGATCACTGTGTACTTTTTCACCCACTCATCTTGTCTGGTGTAGTAGATCATAGATACTGTAACATTTATCCTTTGTTCATTGTGAGCACTGAAGCTGCTACTCTAGCCCTACAGGGGTATGCAGTTACAGCACAGTCCTACCTGTCAAATGACAAACAGATGAGCACCGTTTGACTTTGACAGATAAATCAGGCTGGAGCTGGAGAGCTTTATCTAGTTTTACCTCGAAAACAATCTACTTTTGTGTCTCATCCAATCTCCTCTCCTGCGTCCTTTACTCCAGGTGAACCGTGTCCCGTGAATGGCCGTAGCCCCGGCTCAGTGTCGACACAGCACAGCTCACCGCGTAGCGATGCGGCCTCGGCCTCAGGCCCCCCAACGGTCAATGTCCCTGCTGCCACGTCACCTCCTGAGGGATCGGCCCTGCAAACCAGTGATGTGGTCATTCACCGCAAGGAGAATGAGGGCTTCGGCTTCGTCATCATCAGCTCCCTGAACAGGCCGGAGAACGCCACTGTCATCAGTGAGTTGCAGAATGACTAGCGTCTGTCTGGAGCCCTAAAGGTTGTTTATAAATACAAATGATGATTGTACATCCTGATGAGGACCTTACAGTACGACATAAAAACTCTTTCATCGGATAAAAACTCTTTCATCCATTTTATCTGCTTTACTTTTAAACAACTATCACCATGTTTAGGGTTGCAAAGGGGTTGAAAATGTCCGGTAAATTTCCAGAAACTTTCCATGGGAAGTTAAACTGGGGAATTTTGGAAATATTCAAAATTAGAAACATTGGAATGATTGGGAATTTATGGGAATTAACTGGAAATTGGGGGTAATTTAAACAAACTGTATCATATCCGAACATAAACCGACATTTTGTCATGGAGTCAGAAGAAACAGCATCAAATTTGATGTAGCTACCACCATAATTAGCTAGCCTCTTAAATGGTCAATGAAATGAAAAATAGCTTTCATTTAGCACCTAACTTACCAGCTAGTTAGCTACTGTATTAATACATTTTTATTTAATATTTGCAAGTTAAACATTAATAACTTTATAGATCAAATATATTTACCCCATGATATTATCAAAACTCACTTGACTTTATATAGTCCGCGGGCTATAGTCTTGTGCTTTGAGCTCGAAAGTGTGGCCTCCAGGCTTCAAGAAATCACCTGTGCATGTGATGGAGGAATGCACAGTGCATGTAGGGGGCGTGGCCTCAATAGCCCTGCAGTAAGCAGTGTGCTGTGTGCATGTGATTGAGGAGTGTACTTGCATTAAATCTGGTTGTTTTAGCCAAGACTATGCTACAATATATTCCCCCCAACTATATTTAAGTTCTCTGTTAAGGGCCAGCCTTCAACTTTGTAAATTTCTTGTTTATTCTTGTTTATTCCCATATATTCCCGTTCATTCCCATGGCAAGTTTCCAACTTTGAAAATTCCCGGAATTTTGCAACCCTAACCATGTTCCTCAAGACTGTTTTCACTTGAGCGACGTTTGTCGTTGATTTGTCTTTTAAGATTTATTTTGTTATTTTGGTCTTAATTTCAAGCCAAGGTAGTAAAGTCTGTTTATAAGTATTAAATGAAGCTTTACTGAACTATAAATAAGTTGTGGCCAGAGTCCGCTTGGCCTGATTGTACAGTAAAGCGCTTTTATATGAATGCAGACTCCTCAAAGTCCCAGTGTAGCCATGAAAACAACCACTCTTCTCAAAAAATATTCATGCATACAAACTTATGAAGATGTGTGCCTGAATTCATGGCTCCCTCTCAAGGTTTCTGCTTACAACAAGGAATACAGAAACCTCCAAAGTAGAGTAGTCATTACAATATCAAACATTACTTCAGGATGTAATGGTGCACGTTCAAGAGTCCCTCAGGGGTTTCCTGCACCTGGTGAGTCCAGAAACATTTTATATTGAAGTGGAAATTTTTGTTGTTTCAAGTGCTGACAAAAGCTAAGAAAAAAGTTAAATGTCTTAGCGGCTTTGAATGTAGTGAAATGTCACAATATTACTATGCTGCCGTGAACATTTGTCTTTAAAATTGCCAGTGACAGCCACCTTGTTATCGCCTGTTTCTAGCTGTGCCCCATAAAATAGGACGCATTATTGAGGGCAGCCCTGCGGACAGATGTGGGAAGCTGAAGGTGGGCGACCGGATCCTGGCTGTGAATGGACAGTCCATCATCAGCATGCCACACGCAGACATTGTCAAGCTCATTAAAGACGCTGGACTAACAGTCACACTGCACATTATACCAGAGGAGGGTAAGTGTTTGTGTGTGTGAAATGACCGCAGAAAAGAAAATGGTAATATGGTCTCAGGCTGGGTTGTTATTATGTGAATTTTGTGTGGCTCTCTGTTTAGTGTTGCCTTTGTCCTCAGCCTAGAACACATAACACTGCTAAGATTTCTACACAGAGAAAGCCAGGAAGGACAAAGGGTTATGGAGGCATGAGGTTTTATGTTATCCATAGAATTTAATGTTACAAGGCCATCGTCCTCAAATAGAGCAAATAATACTGAAGCTTTCTCATCAAAACAATGTTTATATCTAAACCAAACCCCTCAGTCAAAGCTAATTCTGATACTCAAGTCAAATCTTGTCTCACCCTCTTGTCCACCACAGGCTCCCATTCAGGGCCCAGCTCAGAGAAGCAGAGCCCCATGACCCAGAAACACAGCCCGCAGACCCAGCCCAGCCCTGTAGCCCAGCCAAACCAAGGTGGCACCCAGTCTGGCCAAATGGCTCCTCAGCAAGGCCAGACGGCCACCCAGCCAGGTCAAGCACCTGTCCAACCTGGCCAGACACCAGCTCAGACAAACCAAACCATGACCGGTCCTCCTGCACCAGCAGCCCCCCAGCCTGCACCAGCTGGAACCCAGCAGAGCCCAGTCACCCAGGCATCTGGCCTCCCTCCACAGCTCTACCTCCATGACGGCAGGTAAGACCACACTAAGAGGGCTGCTCTTGTTTGGTGTTGTGTGTCAGATATCAAACTGTGTGTACGGTATAGAAGTGCACTGTACTCTTGCTGCATACCAGTGAATCCAGAAGAAAACTGGTGACTGCAGACATTTTATCCCAGGCTGACTCTCAGTCTCAGGCTGATTTCTACTTTGTTGCGTAACGCCACTTAGCTCCTACAGTTTGAGTGAATAATTTACCTCAATGTATCTTCTCTATAATTCAGGAGCCCAGCAATCAGACCCTGTTTCTTGTCGAAACTATGGAAGTGTGAGTGCATGCATGGACGTGGGTGTGTGTGTGCATGTGAGTCTCAGATGTAGACATTGAGAGCAGCACTCCCAGAGCTGTGGATTTATGGACATTTTACAACTGGGAACTTAATAAATGTTTCAAAACAGAGGCTGATATTAACAGGTTTTTTTTTCTCCTGTTGAGCCTGCTCACATTAATCCTCTTCCAGATCTGTCCTCCATCACATGGCAAGCTGGGCTCAAGTTTTATTTTATCAATAAATATACAATAAATATACATCATTTGGGACACAGTTAATTCTCTGAGAGTAGACCCACATATCGTCTCGTGTACGGCCGGACACCTCCATCTTTAATTTTTCCTCTTTTATCCTAGCACCTCTGATTTGTCAGATTTTTCTTCTCCTCACAGGTCAGAGGTAAAAGCAAGGCAGGACGTCAAACCTGACTTCCGCCATCCACCGTTCACTGACTACAGGCAGCCTCCAGTAGACTATCGCCACCCACCAGTGACTGATTATCGTCAGCCACCAACACTGGACTACCGGCACCCGCCCGGTCTGCTGGACTTTAGACAGCACCCTGCAGCTGCTCAGTTCCCTCTGGGGATCCCTGCTGACTTCAGACCACAGGTAGAGCTAGACCAAGAACTGTCTGCTTATGTTGACCGTACATCCTTCATTTCTCTGCAGGTGTGTAACATATTTCAAATAATAACAGATCATAATTATTGTCTTTTGACAAAGTTTTTCATCTGTTGTGTTTGCTGCGGGTCTTTGTAAAAATTGTCCACACTTGTTCGGCAGGACTACGATTACTTCACAGTGGAGCTGGAGAAAAGCGCAAAGGGTTTCGGCTTCAGCATCCGCGGGGGCAGAGAGTACAAGATGGATCTATTTGTGTTGCGTCTTGCCGAGGACGGCCCGGCCATACGAAATGGAAGGATGAGGGTGAGATGTTGAATATTATGACAAAGGGAAAAACACTCTTTCGGAAGATTTAAATTACTGTTGGTGAGAAATTGTTGTTGTTTCGCTGAAGAACTGTAGAATGAGATTAATGCAGTCACGATGTGCCCCTTTATCCATCTCACATATCACTACAACGTGCAGGCTGAATTTAAATCGAAGAGGACATGAATATTTGCCTGAAGTATAAATGCATGTGAACACAGTGCCTGAGTGACCCTCTGCTCACCCTACACAGCTCCTGTAGACGTCAACAAGTCTCTTAATGGCTCTTATTCCCCAGTTGCTCAGTGGAAATTCTCAGGAGCAGAAGAGTGGTTGTGTGGAAAAGTTACCATTCCATGTACAAACAGAGCTTGACAGAAATCGACCCTGTCCTCCGTGTGTCTCCTGCAGGTGGGGGATCAGATCATAGAGATTAACGGGGACAGCACTCGGGACATGACTCACGCTCGCGCTATTGAACTCATCAAGGCGGGAGGCAGGCGGGTCAGGCTGCTGCTAAAGAGAGGGACAGGACAGGTGCCAGAATATGGTGGGTTTTACTGACACACACTGACACGTTCTGTAGTCTCTGATTTAATGTCTCAAACCAGAGACGTTAATGTTTCATTACCAGAACAACCTTTTTCTCCAAATGCTTTATGTTTTTCTCGTTAACTTATTAACATGCATCAGTAGCTTTATGCCTTTCACTCCTCACTCTACAGTCACCTGAAATAAAACTCGTCTTTACATGTAAATCTATTCTGACAAAATACGAAACATTAACAACCTACTCTCTAGCCTCCATGTGTCGTTACCCCCTGCTTTAAGTCTAATGATTGGTATAGGCTTCTACTTGCCTTCCCTCAGGAATGGTACCTTCCAACCTCTCCATGTGCATGAAAGGTGACACACTAAGCTCCCCCTATTTCTTCCTAATGGGCCACTCTAAAGACACGGTTTGTGAAAAACTGCATGTCTCTATTTCCATACTGATGAATCTGTGTCGTCTGTACATGTGCTCTAGGCATGCGTTTGTGTGTGTGATGACTTCATGCATGGGAGAATAGTAGTCGTGTGTGAAAAGAGCAATATGGTCTGAAGTGATCCTCCAGATGAAATAGTATCTTCCTGAAGAGTGCTGTGAAGTAGACCGTTAGAAACCTGTGTGCTCAGAGTCTGTCACACAGCTACAGATATGGTAATTGTCTTCAGGCACTGAATGAAAACCAGCACAACACCATTGTGCTGCTCATACGTATTTGCATGTAAGTTTACTCGATATTAAGTGAGTCTGATGTTCTACTACTGTGTGCATGTGCATGCTGACTGTCCACCTCTTTCACGTCAGAATACTTGACTGTGTTTTCCTCTTTCTTGACAGACTGTGCCGGCCCCTGGGATTCCCTTTCTACAGCCCACTCTGCCCTGCAGGAAGTGACCCTGGAACCTCACCTGAATCCATTGCTTTCATCCCATCCAGCCTCAGCCCCAGACTCCCCTCATCAGCTCCCTCTAGAGGCCACAGTGTGCATGGCAGACAAAGCTCCACTGCTGACAGACCACAGCTCCATTAGAGGGGCTACAGGTGGCAGGTCCACCGAGCAGAAATGCATCATCAGAGGGCAGGGAACCCCTCAGGGGTCTGCAGATGTTGACTGTGGACCGGGTGACAGACAGCCTCGGGCTTTGCCTCCAAAAGCTGTCGTGGGAAGGTCCATTGAAAGAAGAGAAAGGCAGAGGGACACTTGCTCCCCCTGCTGTGAGAGAAAGGGTCTGCACGCACAGGCAATGAGCACTGTCTGGCCCTGGGACCCATATGTGAGTGTGAATTTGAATGGAGCCTCTCTGAGCAGTGGAGATGGACACGTCGGCCTCCAGGAGAGGCTCGTGTCCAGAGGCCTGTTTTCCAGAGAAGATGAGAGGGCCAGTGGCCACGGTGGGCTCTGCTGCCCCTCCAAAACCATGGAAGATCCTCCAGCGAGGAGTGCAGCCGCCTCCCCGGGGCCCTGGAACATCCCCGGGTCTGACAAACTGCCAGGCACCCTGAGGTCCTGGACCTCCACGGTCAGCAGGTAGAATGGATCTAGCTGGATTGGACCAGCTCACACTGTACGGTTCCTCATTGATTTCACCATAGGACACTTGAGAAACCCAGTATATGTCTCTTGCCCTCTCCTTCCGCCCCGTATCCTCCCGCATCATATTTTATGTCATATTTTTATGTTTAATTTGTTGTTATGAGATGATTATTACACCCACCACCTTAAAGAGCAGAGAAACTTTCACAGCTATTGTAACATACAGTATAAACCTGATGGAAACGCTCACACGCGACCGCTGACGTTCTGATCGGAGCCGGAGCTACAGAGTCTGATTGTGTGTGGAGCTGTGCTTTCAACGTGTACCTTTAACCGCTCCACCGAGTGTGGCTCAGATTGGTTAGTGCAACGTGGCCGAGAGAGCCAGACGTCCATGCAAGAGGTTTACTTTTGCTCTATTTTCTCTGTGCAGCGGGAAAAATGGACTTCTGCTCTGTCAGATGGAAGCAGTGACGCTGACACTGACCCAGACAGCCGCCTGGTTAACCCGACATATGTTAGATCTCACACGCCTACCAATATATCATATACTGTTAATGTAAAGATGTGAAAATATGTACATTTGGTTAACTCAAAAACAAACCTCTAGGTGTTTTTGAGGCAGTGTTGTAGTTAAATACATTGTAAAGAAAAAAAAAAGAAAGAAAAAAGAGAGAAGAAACCCAGGATCATATTTTAGGATCGATATTTCCATGGCCTCGTCTATAACTACATATCAAAGACTGTGCCAGTCACCAAACCCAGACTGCTGAGGGAGGCGGCGGCGGCAGTGGTGGTGTGTGCATGGATACAAACCACCAAGGCATCAGACAAGGACTCACATGTCTTTTAAAAGAAGGGGACTGACCAGTCGGCGTTCATGTGAGACTAAAAGGATCTTCTTTTTTTTTTCATGAAGTGACTGAAACTAGTCGGCTTAGTAAGAACTTGTGATACTCTCCTGAGTTATGTACACAACTTGATCCACCATGCAGTCATCGTGCTGAATTATAAGCCGTGTTGTATTCATTTAAAGCTCAAAGTTTTGTCGCGTCTCTATTTCCCATTTCTATGCCTTTTACTGTGCTACATGTACCACATCACTGTGGGAGAGGGGCATCGGTGCGGGGAAGAGGAGGCCGATGGTTATGAGGTGGGGCGGAGTGCCTTACTCAAACTAATGCAGAGCCGTTGGGATTCATTTTGGGAACTGAATGCAAAACAGATATTGGTTACCATGCACACGCGTCAGCAAACCGCTGAGCTGTGGAAGATGTTTTTCTTCGGACATAATGCCGAGCAGTATATATCTTGATGCACTCTGCTGTACAGCTTATCAATGTCAATGACTGCCCTTGTCCCAAGTGTTTTAAAAGGGACAAATGTAGCCTGTAGCATCACATCCTCTTCTTACGAGTCCTCTAGGAGTGTTTATCGAGACAGGGTTGTTTCAAAGTGGACCACTGTTTCTGGACTTTGTTCTGTAAAGACAACACGAGTTTCTGTCGTTACATGCAGTGACAGTACCCACTGCCTCTGAACCCAAGGTTTTAGGTTTTAGAAACGTGTGTTTAATCACAAAATGTTGTCTCTGGCGGAGGTCGAGGCATGCTGCTATCAGACGGAGACGCCCAAGATGAAGTCACTCTCCTCCTGCATTCCTCCATTTTGATATTATCCTTTTGTTCTCAGCAACATTTATGCTCTTAATTAAAAATGAATCGCTAGAGCTCCTTTGAGTACTGGAGGACAAGATGAGTTTAAAAAATAATAATCACGACGCTTTGTGACAATTTGACTGAATGCAGCATGATGGCACATCTGAGTTGTACTTGTAAACTGCTGGTAATGTGCTTTCAGTAAAGCAACGCTTCTGCAGACTGGGACACTGGACAAGAGCGTGAGGATCGAGCATCGCCAGGACCGATCTTGATCTGCAAGTAAAACGTTGTCTGGATGTTTCTAAGCTGACAGAACTGATGTGATGAACTGGTTAACCTAGTAGCGAGGAGCATGACAACATGCCGTTAGGCTGTAGAAATGTGTTTACTGTTCGTACCAACGTCAAAGCTCAGAAAAGCTGAAGGAATACGTCATCCAGCCCTCTTGTCTCCATCCAGGCCGCCCCCTTGCCTGCTGTGACTGATTTTATATACAGAAACAAAAAAAAATCTATGTATTGGAACTTGTGAAGGATGGCACGTTCATAAACCCCCATTGAGATCAAGTATAACTGTGTAGTGTTAATTGTGTACTATTCACCTTGTACAGCTGTATTCCTACAAATATGGTTTACTGTATCATTGATACTGTAGTTTCAAAGACGTGAACAACTATTTTTATGAAATGCGACAGTACTGATATATTACATTTTGCTAAAAAACAAAAAACTTGTTTACTGAAAGATATTCTGAAATACTGTCAAATAAACTCTTGACATGGTGTAAAATACTCTTCTCTAGAGATTCTTACTGAAAATGAGACAAACCGTTTATTCGATTAATGTCTGGTTGTTTTAGCCATAAAATGTAAATACTATCAGGTTTTCAGTTATCAATATTTGCCTGTGCCAAGGCAAGTGGGTGTGACTTATTTGACAGCAAGTGAACATTTTGTCTTCAAAGTTAATGTAGGAATCAGTAAGAAGTGGTACACCAGCAAAAGACAGACCTGTCAGGTTGCTGGCTTTCTGACCTCTGTCTACCGCAGTGAGCATCAGAACTAGACCACACACACCAGTGGAAGAATGTGACTTGGTCTGATGAATAATGTTTTATTTTACAGGACTTGGATGGTCAGGTGTGGGCACGTCATTTACTTGGTGAATGAACCAAAGGTGAGCTGGTGGAGTCAAAGTGTGACACTTTGGACAACAATCTGGGACTCATACCGCCTACCTAATCATTATTATACACCCCATGTAGAATAATCAGGTTTGAGGTACCAGTCATAGTACCAGATACCACAGCACATCTTCAGAGGTCTGTGCCAGTTCAGGGCTGCTTTGGCCCTACACATAATGTTATGGCTGATCAATACTGAGGTTTTATCAAATCGAAAACATCACACTGGGCTCTGGGATTGTTCTCAATGATTTGATTAACTGATTAGTTTTAAAATAAGCTTCCTTTTGTGAGACCAGAGCTAAACACTGACAACGAATCAATGCCAAGTTGAAAGTGGATTTTAATGAACACATCAGACTCATTGTTCAACAATCATTCACACACATCAACAAAACCCTCACACAGTTCCCCGTTGAAGGTCTGGTCACACCTTGTTATGTTTTTCATTGGTTCAGGCGTCTTCTCAGCTGAGAGTTTCTGGAGGTAAAACTAATCAAAGAATTTTTTTCAAATGTTGAAGTTGTTCCACATTAAAATGTGAAACTAATCTGTCTGTACCAACATTTAGTGTAATCAACTTCTGCTTTCCAGTGACTGTCACGGATAATTAGTGGAGGCACTGATTACAATCCTTCCGAGATAGATGAGGTCGCATTTGAATCTGACGCCCACTTCATAAAAATATTTTAAAAACTGCTAAAAAATATTACACATTTCTCAACAAAGCACATTTTATCACAGCATGTAAACATTTCCCCAGCATCTCGTTGCTGGTGTCGTCTCATCACTGAGTCAGATCTTCTGTAGCAACCAGAGCTTCAGTGTTTTTCTGCACATCCAGAGGCTCGTTCTAAGAGCAGAGGAAAAATATTAATGATAAGAAAGAAAAAGGAAGTTGAATTTACTCTTGTCTAGTTTACATTCATGTTTCCACTTACATTAAGAGGTCTGTAGACTCCCATTTGGAAACGACAGCAAATTATATCAACGAAGAATCCGACCATACCATGAATTATGCCTACGACAGAGAAACTTGATTAAATATTGCATTTTAGGGAAAATGGTTTGGTTTGTCTTGTTAAGTATGTTAAGTGTTCCTTTTCTATAGTGGATGATGATGAGTCAAAGTGGCAGCCTGCATTTTAAAACCCAGAAACATGCATGAATATTTCATAAAGCAAGGCTATGGTATTTTTCCAAGCTGTTTAACACAATTTAAAAATGAGTCTCTACCCTGTAAAGCCCTTTAAAATTCAAAATTGTCAGTTACTCCATCATGTCTGGCCAGTTATAGGTGTATCTACCTGTGGTGGAGAAAATCCCTCCAATGATGCCGCAGAGTCTGATGAGAAACTGCCACAGAGGCATGTGCTGCTCAGTGACTTTGACCATCAGTGAGCTGATATCGTATTTCATAAAGATCCCCGAGACTCCATGGCTGCCTGCAGCATGGTTTATCGCTCGCTCCTGCACAACAGCGAGGCAAACACATTCAGCACACCGATGCAGAGTCAACTTAGCAAACACACAAAGTGAAGACCCACCCGTTCAGTGACAGAGTACTGATGTGTCTCTGCAGAGACTTTGTAGGTGTTCAGCTTGGTGGGCACGATGGTGATGAAGTACTGGAACATGTGGTTAGCTGGAGAGAGTCATCAATCAAAAATCAAGAGGAGGAATTTATATTAAGCTAAATGTAATGATGTTTGACAACCCACTACGTACCATCAGGAGCGATTTTCTCTGTGCCATCCAGAGGGCTGATAAGTCCAGGGATCGCTTCTCCAAAGGAGAGGTGGTCAATGCGGTGAGAAAAGTTATAACCTGTAACACAACAACAAATCAAAACAAAATCATGATCAAAGAGAGTATACCACAGTCAGAACTGTACTGTTCAACAGCCACAACTGTTGGCAAAGCCTCAAAGAGTCAAAAAGATAATAAACTCACTGTCATGACTGACTAGAGCAGCTAGATGTGCATGACCTCTGGGGTGTGGGATGGACCTGTGCAGGAATGAAAAGATCAGATGGTCCTGTAAGAACTTCAACTGTATATAGTCCCTATAGCTTTTAGCTTGTTACTTCCCTGTAACAAGCTAAAAGCTAAAAGCACATCTTTAGCTCCCATCTTTGTAATATATTGGTTCACTTCTGTACATTAGGATGACGTGAGGAAGCATTTCCCATCTTTTTTTATACAGTTTAGGCTCAGAAACTCATAATGTGGTCTGGACGTGGGTACGTACTTCCCAACTGTGATGTGGAAATTTCCCGCCACCTTGTTGACGTACATATGTCCATGTATCCTGCAGGCAGTGAGTGAAGTGGTGCTGTCCTCACTGTGGAGAAAAAATTAATGTCACTTCCTGGTGTATCAGTGTAATCACAACAACAACAACAACACAAAGTAGATGATGCTATGTGTCCCATACCTTTGAGTCTCGACGGGAGGAGCTGCTTTTAACGCAGCCTTGAAGAGCACATCCTGCAGAGAGTGCTCCACTCTCAGACGCTCCTGGATGTGCAAAAGAGTCCTGACAGAAAAGAAAAATGATATTACGACAACTACACTAAAGCAGTTTTCAATTCAGACATTTAAAATTTTAAAAGGAAATCAATACACAAATAAATAACACTAGACAATAACAGGAATGACAGGTTTATTTGAATCTTACATATGCCATAATCTTTGATCTGGCGGGAGCTCGAAATGAACCTAAAATATGGTGAGAAAAAAAACTGTCAGACAAGGATACAGAGGTTTTTAGTCTTCACTGAATAATCTCAAACTCACTGGTTCATATTTTAAACCATCAGAAGCAACCATGGTCTCTGCCAGGTCCAGGACATCTGCACCTATATCTGCAATTAACCATGCATGAAGGTTAAAACCTTTTTTTATATATATATACACATAAGATCTAAATCTGTGTACTTACATTGACACCTCATAGCCACTGTGATGTCCACATTTATCCTCAGTTTACTGGAAGGGAAGCACATATGCAGTCAGGACACGGAAGTGTTATCGTATGGACAGAAATCCCGTGTTTAGCTTTTACCTGCTGAAGTCTTTGTCCACCTCATATTCATACTTCATCCATGTGCTTCTGTACACGAAGAATTCCAGGAAGGCCAGGACAGCCATGAGAGTGAAGGCTATCAGAGACACTGGAGACAGAGTTTTTTTTATTTAATGTTAAACAGTATGAACATGAACTGAAGGCTACAGCTGTCTCTGTAAATGCTATATGTACCTGTCCCACCGCTGGCTGTGGACTCCACGTAACTCTCGGGAACTTTAGGAAAAGCGTCCAACTCCTTGACCAGAGTCAACGCCTTCTTTTTGGTCAGTCTCCTCATCTTCGGACCAGCAGCAGAGATTTATCTCCACGTAACCCACTCATAAAGTGAATGGTTTTAGACAGCTAGCTTGCTAGCCAGCAAAGCGACCGCTGGGCTTTAACGTTCAGTCATACGTCCGTGATGACGTCGAGCGTGACAGCTACAGAGGCTAGCGTTAGCCTAGCAAACTGTTGGTTAGCCTAGCCGGCTAAAACCGGCTAAAACGCAACCACACACGCCCGGTTTAACGTTAAATTAAGTGACAAAACAGCGGTATTATCCACGGTTAATGTGCTTATGAGCAAACTTGGCAAAAATACGATGGGCGGTATTATAAATGTGTTTTAAATTAGACAATATGTCGATTATGTGTCATTGTCTCGGACAGGTCTGGAATAACTGCTCTGAATGAAGTCAGTGCCCTCTAACGGTAGCTCCTGCTTCTAGTTTAAAAATAAATAATGCCGTTAATAGTAGTAATAATAATGTTATAAAGAACCTTGTGCTAGCTAATTTCCCATTAATATTGCTCAGATATTATATTAATATATGACCAAATGTGTTTTAGATATAGGACCTTCACTTTTAATGTAATTACAGGTTAGTAAGTTAGTTAGTTAGATTACCTTAAATGTGATATTATGAACATATACTGCAGATAATAAACAATATAGGGCATGTTCATATTAACCTTTACTAGATTATTCCCCCAAAAAGTGATTATGGGATGGGATGAAGGTCCTTCTGAGTGTATACACATTATATCACCAGTAAGTCCTAGAGGATCTACACTATATTACCAAAAGTATTCGCTCACCCATTCAAATGATCAGAATCAGGTGTTCTAATCACTTGGCCTGTCCCCAGGTGTATAAATTCAAGCACTCAGGCATGCAGACTGTGAAACAAGACATTTGTGAAAGAATGGGCCGCTCTCAGGAGCTCAGTGAATTCCAGCGTGGAACTGTCATAGGATGCCACTTGTGCAACAAATCCAGTCGTGAAATTTCCTCGCTCCTAAATATTCCACAGTCAACTGTCAGCTCTATTATAACAAAATGGAAGCGTTTGGGAACAACAGCAACTCAGCCACGAAGTGGTAGGCCACGTAAAGTGACGGAGAGGGGTCAGCGGATGCTGAAGCGCATAGTGCAAAGAGGTCGCCGACTTTCTGCACAGTCAATTGCTACAGAGCTACAAACTTCATGTGACCTTCAGATTAGCCCAAGTACAGTACGCAGAGAGCTTCATGGAATGGGTTTCCATGGCCGAGCAGCTGCAGCCAAGCCACACATCACCAAGTGCAATGCAAGGCGTCGGATGCAATGGTGTAAAGCACGCCGCCACTGGCCTCTAGAGCAGTGGAGACGCGTTCTCTGGAGTGATGAATCACGCTTTTCCATCTGGCAATCTGATGGACGAGTCTGGGTTTGGAGGTTGCCAGGAGAACGGTACATTTCAGATTGCATTGTGCCAACTGTGAAATTTGGTGGAGGAGGAATTATGGTATGGGGTTGTTTTCAGCTTCAGGATAGGATACAATGTTTGCTTCAGGATACAGGCCTTTGGACAATTCCATGCTCCCAACCTTGTGGGAACAGTTTGGAGCGGGCCCCTTCCTCTTCCAACATGACTGTGCACCAGTGCACAAAGCAAGGTCCATAAAGACGTGGATGACAGAGTCTGGTGTGGATGAACTTGACTGGCCTGCACAGAGTCCTGACCTGAACCCGATAGAACACCTTTAGGATGAATTAGAGCGGAGACTGAGAGCCAGGCCTTCTCGACCAACATCAGTGTGTGACCTCACCAATGCGCTTTTGGAAGAATGGTCAAAAATTCCTATAAACACTCTCCTCAACCTTGTGGACAGTCTTCCCAGAAGAGTTGAAGCTGTAATAGCTGCAAAAGGTGGACCGACATCATATTGAATTCTATGAGTTAGGAATGGGATGGCACTTCAGTTCATAGAATGAGTAAAGGCAGGTGAGCGAATACTTTTGGTAATATAGTGTATATTAAATGTTCTTAGCACTGAACAAAACAAAACTAGTCCTCAGCATGTCACCTTATTTATTTTTTTCTTGCATATTCCCAACTTAAAAGTAAAATTGATCACAAACCCCACTTCATTATTAAAGGCCTAAACATTCTCTCATGTTTTGTTTTACAATTTAATGTTGTTGTTTTTTATGTATCAAATACTAATTTCATATTAAGTACTTTAAGTTCAAGGACTTAAAACGCATATTGGGAGAATCAGATGTTTGGTTTTAACTGAAGGGACACTAGCTGTCTAATATATTGTTCATATACTTGAGGCAACATTTTTTCATTCATACACTTTTCAAAACAAACACTCTTCTCATATTAGTTTTTACTTTGGGGGAAAATACACTGTATAAATACATTTTTTTTTTGATTGACGTTAATGCAAACACACTAACAACTGTTACAGAGGTTGAGAACACCCACTTCTGTCTCTTTTAATCATGAAGACATTGAGAGAAACCTCCTCCCTCATTCAGATGTGCATCTGTTAAAAACATGAATTAAATATGCTTCCAGTGAAGGCTTTTGCTCAGGTTTCCTGTCACTAATATAGATATATATAGTGAAATATTACACAACTTCAAGTATCTTCTGCATTATTTTAGTGCTGTGCAGGCAAAGGACAAGTAAACATGCCAACAAATAAATCCCGCGTCCTAATAGACAGTTCAGAGCCACAGATAACATCAACTTATTAATGTCTGCAAATGTTACACACACTTAAATATACAACATGACTCCTGTTAAAATTATTTTAAGACTGAAGCTCAGTTTCAAGTGACGGAGCTCCATTTACAAACTGTCCGCTTTACTCTGCAGGTACAGAGTCTGGACCTTCGTCTCGTAGGACGCCTATGTCAAGGACATCAGAGGTAGGCGTGTCAAGTGGCTCTTGAGAGAGATCCTCTGAACATCTGCTCACAGTCGGTGAGATAACATCTGGACTTGTGTCGCACGACTCTGTGCTCTGCTCTGAGGTGGCTGTAGTTATTGTTGCAACACTTTGGGGAACTGGGTCAAACTCGTCGTCGTCATCCTCCAGTGTGGGCGCCTCATGGATATCTGGCAGAAATAAAAGAGACGTTTTAGACATGCTGTTTAGGGTTTAGGAAGTTACTGTGCTATAAACGGAGCTAACTCACTGCTGAAAGCTTCTGGGTACTGCTTAGCAATCTTTCCTTTTAATGTCCTGGAGAAGCAGAGGAGGAGAATAATTAGAGGTTGTGTGAGCACATGTATGCTTGGACTGGGGTCGGACTCGTGACTTACCTAATCCTTCTGAAGATGCTGTCCAGATCTTTTTTCATCTCCACAAGGGTGCGTGTGTGGAGCATGAATCGCTCGTTCATCTGCTGCAGTCGCACATTAGACAGCCCATTGAAGTTGATCAGCATCTCGTTGGTTTTCTCAAAGCGGTCGAGCCTGTTTGTCATGATAATTAAACCCAGAAAAAACTACATTAAATTCTAAAATGAATAAAACACTTGTCGGCAGATGAAGAAGAGACAGATAAATCAAACAAGAGAGGCAAATGACAGTATGACACTCACATGTGTCTCTGAGCCTGGATGATGGCATTGACATCCTCTGAGTTGACCATGCTCAGCATCCTGTTACAGAAAACACCAGATGCTGTGGGCTCCTCCATGATGACGAGCAGGACGAAAAAGCTGCAAACACAAACTTAATTTATCAATCTGTGTGCAGTACAATATTATGCAATACAACAATATGAGCAATGAATTCACAAGCCTATAAAATCAGCGTAAAGACGAAAGACACGGACACAGCCGGCATGATATTTGCAATAACTAGTCTCCTTTAATTAACACTTCTATTCCTGCAGCAAAGCTCGAGCTGTTCCCTTTCTTCGTGGTCATTTATTGCAGCATATTGACCCAATGCTTAACTTCACTGGACTTCCCTGTTAGCAGCTGGACGAACCATTAGCTTGCAAGCTACAATAACAAACGAATCAATAACATTCATATTACCTGCCTCAGGTCCCACAGTGGTTGTTCGTTTACTTCTGGCTGTCCAGATAACAGATTAAAACTACATCTGACAGCTTGCTATAAAACAAAAACAAAGCACTTCCGTATTTTTTTTTAAACTTCCGGTCATAGGGTGCCGTTTTTCTTCTTCTTTGTCTTTATTGGGAGACGACAAGCCGACTTTAATGATGCATGTCGCCACCTACTGTATAATTGTGGTGTCCAAACGTATGTCTACTGACAAGTGTACAAGAAAAACAGCACATTGAATTCCTCATTTGTTTTTAAATCATCTATAATCTATAAATATAATCTTTAACATGCCTTTAAATAGTCTGGAAGTCCAGCGCTTTCAGATGTTTTTATATAATTGTTTTTCAGATTTAGAAATTGATGATAATGATCAGTAGAATTATCTCCCTTTCAGTTTGTGTGCAAAATAGTGACACGCTGTTTATAGAATCTGTATAAGACTTTTTGACTCTCCTTAGTGCAGTGGTTTCACAATTTATAGTGGATTATACACACATCCATACATATTGTATACAGACTGTGTGTGAATGTACTTATTATACAGATAACAAAGATGCTGCTATTGTGTGTGTGTATACATAAAATGTTCTTACCATCTTATTGTATTAGGTCTGTGTCACCTTGAATTTCCTCCTACAGAGGTTCAATGATTATCTAACCTTTTGGTAGAAGTGGCATTAAGTTCTACCTCTGGTTCTCCCTAAGCTATGTCCATGGCTGAGGTGCCTTGAGTCAATTGCTCCCCCTGAATGTATACAACACTGAATGAATAAATAGACTAGATAAATGAAAGAAAAAAAAAATACAATGCATTAATAATATAAGCAGCTTTAAATAAATTTGAATGTAACCAGTTCCTTTATGCCACGTTCTCTCTCCTCCCTTTATCTGGATCATCCCGTTTAAGTGCTTTCTGGCTTTCAACAACACGTTTAGAGACTCACTTCCAGAAAACTCACAAAATTACTTTTATTAGGGGACAAGTAAAAAAAGTACAGGATGTATAAAAAATACAAAACCGCTTTGTCTAACTTGTAAGCTAGGTAAATGCATAGCAACAGTACATGCAAGTCTAGAGTTAGGTGTCCTACTATTCTGTTCTCTACTATTTCCGTTTTAAGCTACAAGGTAAAAAGGGAGACGTACAGTTTGGTTGCAATCTATCAGTCGCTTCAGTCTACATGATACAGATCCAGAGTGATGATACAGAATAAGTTAGGTTGCATACGCAACTCAGCTGATGTGTAAATAAATACTTAACAACATTTCACAAATATTGACAACCGGTAATTCAACGCAATGTTAAAACGGAGCCTGCGTGAGAATTACATTCGTTTTTCCGATGAATAAAACCATTCTACGTGTAAGCTAAAGGTGAAAAGAGTTACAGCACTTCTAAGCAGGGATGCCGGGATACAAATAAATATAAAATAAATAAATAACAAAAACCGATATAAGAGCCATAAGGCTCGCCCCAACCCTTTATGTACATAACACCCTCTGCTCCTAACTACAACATCACAAGTATGAAATTTCATATTAGTGTTCTTCTTAGAATACCATTAACATACATACAAATGACCTCGGACAAGCACAAGCGTCCATAGAAAACCTGCATTGATTTGACATAGGGTGAATTTCAATGTGCTTTGGCTTCTCGTTTGATAAATAAAGTAATATTAGGCTATATATCACAACACATTTGTGGTATATAATAGGCAATGGCATAGGATTTCAGCTTGTATAAAGTATTTTACCATACACTGACCCAGGAATGACGGAAATCACTGATATTGATATTGCTGAATGACTATAGACCGATTTGGAGTTTTGCTGTTGTATTGTGTGGTATTATTATGCAAAGACACATCTGTTTTTCCTTTTTCGATTTTTTTTTTTGTTTACATAGAAAAATAAGTTAAAACTTCAGAAAAACGGATCCAAAAAAATAAAAATAAAATTTACAGTTTCTATAAGGCCATGCAATTTTAGGAGACTCATGCATCAGATCACCAGGTCTTTTGGATGAGTGGGTTTTGCCATTCATGCAAAATGCACTACGTGTTGCTGAGGCCACAATAAATATAGCTACCGTCCCTTTTTGTTCCTTAATACCAATCCAGAATTAACACTAGCACTGTCTGTAACACATCGTTAAGGCTGGTGTATTTGCTGTTGAAGCTGTGAATAGGCCTCGTTTAAAATCGGACCCACATTTGAACACAGAGACGCTTATCCGGTCTAAAGAAAAAACGGGTTTGATAGAAGTGGATGTCACTGTGAGCAGACAGAGAAACACACAGGCTACTGTACAGGTCTGTGCTCGCCAGAGTAAAGTGTCTTTCATTCCAAAACGGCATATCCACCATTTAAACAAAAAGAGATATCTACTCTTTACAAAGAAAGCAAAACGAGCCCCATTATCTTAATCATCTTCACATATATGCTTATAAAATCTCCACACTGAGATTGTGTCTGAATTGTTGAGTGATGAATGTCAATTAGCACCTTTTTCTGTAAATAAGTGGATCTGTTTTGGAATAAAGTCTGTTAAATGTACCAGCAAACTAGAGCTCCAGCATCTAAAGTAGATCAATAACAACACAGGTGACAGTCCATCGGAGCGATGGTAATATTAAATATCAAAAACAAAATTTAAAAAGTGGAAACACAACAGTTCATAAGTTACAACATAACAAACAACCCTCCAACATTATTATGGAGAAGACTGAAGGATTTTCAGCTGCTTTATGATTGAAGGCAATCTGAGGGAATTTCTTTCTGTAAGTGCTCTAGAAATAAAATTAAAAAAACCACAAAAAAAAATGCGTAACAGCACCCCAAGATTTCTTCAGAGATGTGTGACTTTACCACCCTTCCTTCACCACCACCTCGCTCAGGCCTGGAGATGTTGTCACGGTAACGCGAAGCTGAGCAGACTCCGCGGTCTCCTCACACCTCGGTAACTCCTTCACGCCCTCCTCCATCTGGGATTTTCCTGCATCCGCTTGGGCCTCCTCCACCTCCACCTCTTCCTCCTCATCCTCCTCCTCCTCCTCGTCTTCCTCCTCCTCCTCTTGCTGCTGCTGCTGCTGCTGCTGCCGCTGCTGCTGCCGCTGCTTGTTGCGGCAGCACGGTTTGAACAAATGGGGGTCGATGAGCACCTCCCCAAAGCGCCCCTTGTAGATTATTCCACAGCACACCTTTTGCCTGAACAAAACATGAATGTGTTATTCAAGTATCAGACTGAAAAAACAAAAGAAACGCACAAAAAACACAAATAGTCGTCAACAAAATAATGTCGCTGCGAGTTAAACGTGCAAAAAAATAGTCCTTTACAGAAGGTGAGCCCTCCATGTTACATTTTGTAGTATCATACTAAGTACACTGACTTGCTTTTTTGTCTTTACCTTTACTTCTAATGGCTAATAGTTCAATATCATCAAACAAAATAGGTGAAGGACGGTGTCTCTTAACTACAATTAATGTTTATTCAACTGGTGTGATTGCTAACACTCTGCACACCTATACAGGTTAGACCTCTAGTCAAGTGAACAATGTCAAACTGAATGAGAGAAAAGTCCTAAATGAAAAAAATACACAGAGGCCAAAGAGTCTGTCTCACCTTTTCCAGTAAGTCAAGTCCAGAAAAGAGAAGACAGGGGAGCGGCTGGACCCGGGGCTGATCTCTGTGTCAGACCCCTCATCTGACAGGTTGCTGTAGCTTGGAGACTGAGCGGGAGAAGCACTGGAGGTGGTGCTGTGAGCATCGGAGTCTGACAGGCAGAACAAAACATGATGGGTGACCTATGTGTTACAAACTAAAAAAAAAAAGAAACTACTTTTAAATCAGAGCAATTCAACAGACTCACTGCTTCTTTTGAGCTCTTTCTGCAGCCTGCTGATCTGACTTGGCCTGGCTTTCTTGGAGATGGATTTTATCTTCTTGGGCCTTGAAGTTATCTTTAGGCTGGGACCTCCTCTGGCATCTACGACCTGTGTGAGGGATGTGAAATCAGTTTCACGCGTTTTATCGTGAGAACAGCTTCGCCATAATGTTAGTACTGCGATCCAAACTCACGTGGTTCCAGTTTTTCTTGGTTCCCACGGGAAGCTTTTTCCATCGTTTCACAAGGAGCACGCAGGCGTTACATATCTCCCCAGATCGCGTTTCACTCAGTCTGCACACACCATTACAGGAGGACATACATTCACATTAATCTGACAACCGGCTCTCTACTCTGCAAACACCACGTGTTCAGGTGTGTCTCTCTCACCCGAAGCAGCTCCTGAAATCCTTCTCGTAGCGCTTACTGTCCGTGAAGCGAGAGCTTGACGACTTTGCACGGCAGATGCAGCAGCCGTCCAAACTCCTGTACATCTTCGGCTTGTGAAAGCCAAACATCTGCGTACAGGAGAAACAATCATCTTATCACGATCTTCTAATGCGCTCGTCAGTGTGAGTCGTGTCTAACCTCAGCGCTCCTGCAGCCGCACATCTTTGGCATAGATCAGAGGAGATGTGACAAATCGTTGTGAATTAATGATATAATGTTTATGCACTAACAACATTCGCGTATAGAAATGTTTGTTTTGGAGCATATCTGTGCTCTGACCCACATGAGGGAAGTAGGTCAACAGTCAGACAGCGTGTCAGACAGATAATGTCACCATGCTGCGCTCACAGGATTCACGCTACGTTTTGGAAACCCAAAATATAACATCAGCACGCAGTCAGTCCGAGCCTCCAGGCTGCACGCTGCAGGCTGCATGTTTCATGATGCTTTAAAAACAAACTACAAGGTAAAAGCTTGTGTTCTGAGAGAAAGCGTAAAAATATATAAAAGTATCCGCGAGAAATTGCTCCAAAATGCAATTATCGTAGCGATTGTGCAGAGGAATTATGGTTTATGTTGCTGGGCAAATTTTAATCTCCTCAGCACATGGAGACCTGAACTGCGGCAAAACTGCGAGCCGCGCCCCCCAGACTGGTTTTTTTTTTCTTCTTGCCATCAGTCCTCGGGGTCTTCTGACAGTGCGGTGCCACGGAGAGCAGACAGAGAACAGAAAAAAAATCAAAGACCTCTCACTCTGCTGGATATATCAGATAGAGATGAAAGTTTTGCACGGCGGTTGGAAATAAAAACTGAAGACATCAGTTTAGGCACAGTGTCTATAAAAAGTCTTCACGCCTTTAGATGTTTATAAATAGAATCATAGTCGATGTAACATGGCCTTTTTTTTTACTACGATTTTATATATAATATATAATGCATAGAAAATCACCCAATTCCAGTCAGTATTTAGTAGATGCACATCTGGATGCAACCACATCCCTGAGGATTTGTGAAAGGTCTCAATAAGGTTTGCACATCTGGACACTGCATTTGCAAAGCTGTCATGTTGCAGACAGATCTGCTATGAACAGCCCTTTCAAGTTCAGACATCAATTCTCCATTAAACAGAGGTCTGGGTTTCGGCTCTGCCTCTCCAGAGCATCCACCTTGTTGTTTTTAGATTTGTTATGGATGGAAAAATTGTGCATCTGTAGCCTTTCCACGGATCCAACATGCCGAGTGTGTAGAAATTGCAATTAGCCCATGCGAACACTTTTATTTATTAAAACACAGCAATGTGCGTGTTTGTAAAAGAATAGCTGCCTATGCAAGATATCGGAGCAGTCGGACTCACTTGCCAAAACATTAAATGCACAAGTGAAAATATTTCTAATATAGCAGTCCTGCTTTAAGTCCCTCTTCCTGACTATTATAATGTTGAGTTGAAATGAAAGAAAATGTTGTGATTCAACAGTACGATCATTTTGGAGGATGTAGTTTGTGGTGCTGATAAACATGATTGAATTAATTTACAGTTAAATCAACAGCTCTCTGTTATTAATATCAGCTAAACACCAGAACCTTCATGATACTAAGATTTAGTGCAACACAGCTATAATAAAATCCATTAATTTTCACAAGTGCACCTAATGAATTTGCAAGTTAGTGTATTAACCACTGTAATATTGATTAATATATATTTGAAAATAAAACCGCTGTCTTACAGAGGTCAAACTTGGGTGGTGCATCACTGAGATAAATATATCTTCTACAAGAACCCTACATAAATTAGCAGCAAAGCTCAACTTTAGTACACATATAGGGTTTAATAAAACAGATTTAAGTATTTTAGCATCAATTTAAATCTGCGAATTTGTGCATTTCGTGTTTCCCTGCTTCGCGTGTTTCATCTGTAAACTGCAGACGATCTCTGCAGCAGAATACAGTACGTGACGCAACTCAACATGGCAACACACTTCAAAGGCGGAGGCAATGTGGGGAAGGGGGTGTGATGCGATTATCTGCAAAAAAGAATAAAATATCAAAAGTAAACTGTAAAAAATCCCCGCGAAAGCGTTTATACTCGCGCTAACAACACGCCCGCGTGTTAAAATAAAAGAAGACACCGATAAATGCACGTGTTTTCATCGAGAGATAAAGTGCAAGTCGGCCAATTTCACCGCCCACTTCCAGCGAGGAAGCATGGCATGCCACACGACCTGCTTCATGCGCACCCATTTTATGACGACCGTCCTCTTACTCGACGATGCCCGACTTTCCCTTAGCAACATTAACTTTACCTAAAGAGATGAACCGAGGATTATAGTATTTCGAGAGCAAAACACGCCGGTTTCAGTTTTAAGGGGACGCTGCTCTGAGATAATCGTGTAATTTGATCTTTAGTCTTTGTTATTCCAGAGCCGCGTCACTGCAACAGTCCCCACTCCAACTACATGTGCGCGAAGTTCAAAGCGACTACGTCTAGAAAGTCGTTTTTTTAACACAAGTACCTTTAAATAAACGACATAATTTGACGCTTTTGTCTTGTTTCTTGAGGCGTTCATGGACAGTTTTGTTTGCGGGCGGTGTTTTGTTGACAGCAGCGTCCGCGTGCTGAGACGCATCTCTTCTCCGGGTGGGCGTGAGAGCTCCAACTTGTCTTATTTAGCCAGACATAAGCGTGTATCAGGCTGCAGGCGCACTACAACCACACAATGTGGACATTAATGCTTTTAAACGAGTGCGTTTGTGGTCATATCGCGCAGTATAACAGACTTTATTTGAATTAAATTAGCGATGCGACGATTTCCTCCCACAGCCAAATGCACCGAGCCAGCCCACAACAACAACAGTCGTCCCCCTGCTCTTCATGTTTGCATGTGGATCTCGTCCTAACACAATTTTAAACACAACCCTAGACTTCATCTTCCACTTTGCTCGGTTACTTTTATTTTTTTATTTTTTAAGGTGACCCAAACCTCAAGCTGACCACCCGCTCGGTCATGCGGCAGGCCTTAAAACAGAGCAATTGTTCTGAGACAACTCGAAGCTTGTTTTCTGTAGATCCAAAAGCGAAGCTAAAGACTTTAAAACCCACCAAAGACGAGACAAAACACACAAAGCGCTGCGTACGTTACCTTGTTGCGAGTTGCGTGGAGATGATATAAAGTAATAGTCCTTGCGGCGTGTCGTTACGATGTGACTATTATGAAAATCAACCCGCATCAGTAAACCGCTCTCTTGTTGATGTCTGCGCTTCTGGACGGGACTGGATAGTTGTGGACGTAGTGCGCATGCGTCGTATCCACACCTCCATTTCGGAGTGGAGGAGAAGGCTTTTTTCTTTTTCTTCAATCAAACCATTTACATAAACGACGTGTGACGTATCCGTGCGTCTGCGTTCTACTGGCCTTATAAGGATGGGAACATTGCGCGGGAACGGGGGGCTCGGCCCCGGTTGCTATGGCACATTGGAGAATGTAAGCAAAGGGGCGGGGCCTGTCGTTTTACTACAGAGCGGCAGATGGCTCGTCTGGAGGCCCACGGTGTTTTTAGGAGGCTCGGCGTCTAGCACGGTGTGGGGCTTTGTTGATTTGAACTGCGTGACAAACGGACCAGATTAGTTGTAAATAAAAGGTGGGTGACGCTTGGTCTCTGTCCTGTGGTCAGTTTAGGGCGAACAACCATTTGTATCACGAGCAATAGCGAGCAAATCGTCCACCTATCAGCCACAGCATTAAAACCACTGACAGTGCAATGTTCTGCTGAAAAACTTTTTGACCTGGTATTTGTGTTTTTGATATTGAACTTCCACCCACTTAGACCCCCCACCCCATAGCGAAAACAGCTTATTGTAGCGTTCCGAAGTGCACAGGGCTTCTAGAGTCACTCTTTTCTACAGACAAAAACTCACGAACAGGATACTCTTTGGAGCCGAGCAACACACTCCGTTTATTCACTTTCTCTTTTTTTTCTACCACTGCGAACCCCCAAAACAATAACACTGTCGCCTCTCTCTGACGTCACACTCGCGCCCCACTCTCACATGCGTCCCCCCTTACAGTAGAGAATGTCCCCATCTCTCAATACAAACGTAAAAGAAACACACAGGGGAGAAAAAAAATAAAAATAAATAAATAAAAATTGTGTATATAAAACAACACATGTATGTACCAAACAGGCCATGAGGCAAACATTCAGTAAACACAACTATAAAGTGAACACAGCCCCGGTAACCTTCACAATAGAAACACAACATACACGCAACTCCCCTTTTAAACCACAGGGAGTCTGTAAACGTATGCATGTATAAAACAGTCACTCCATAACATAGTCTCCAAAGCGAGCAGGGGGTCGTGACGACCTACCAACCCGAGAGAACCTTGGCGGGGCAACCGCCTGATCAGGGCAAACACCAGCACCCAAGCCGGCGCCCTGACCACAGCCCATGTCTTCGTCAAAGGGGGACATGCCCGCAGGGCTGCCAGGCGTGGCAGCATCCTCCTGTAGGGCGGTGGGAGGGGAAGGGGTGAGGAGGATTCTAGACGGGCCCTCCAAGGGAAAAGCCACAGGCAGGTTGTAGCGCCGTAGCCTGTCATAGTGGACAGTCTGAAGGGGGGGGTCCTCCCCAAATGGGCTACCAATCTGATAGGTGACTCCAACCTCATCATTCCTGTCCATTCGCCGTTGCACCAAGTAAGGTCCCTTCCAGTGGGGAGCCAGTTTACGGCGGCTCTCTGTGGGGTCATTCAACCACACAAGGTCCCCAGCCTCGTATGGTTCGTGCCTCAACCTGGCGTCATAGAAAGTCTTTTGCCTTCTGCTTGCCACAATGTTGTTTTCCTTTGTTTGATCAAAAGCCGTGTCCAAGCGCCGGAGGAGAGAACTAGCAAAGTCCTCCGGGGACCCATCCACCGGCCTGCTTTGCACCAGCGGGCCCAACACCACATCCACCGGCGTCCGGGCCTCCCTGCCGTGTGTGAGGAAGTAAGGCGTGAACCCGGTGCTGGAGTGAACACTGGTGTTGTAAGCAAAAGCAACCTGCAAAAGGAAAGAGTCCCACTCTCCCTCACATGACAAGAGTGTTTTAGCCAACTGGTCAATAAGTGTTCTATTAAACCTTTCTACCATCCCGTCAGACTTTGGATTATATGGAGTGGTATGAGTTTTCTTCACGTCCAGCAGCCTGCACAAATGTTTCACCACATCTGATTCAAACTGCCTCCCCATATCTGTGTGCAGCGTTTCCATCACACCATGTTCCAGAATGTAGTTCTGAAAAAGACACTCAGCCACCGTGGTGGCTTTCTGATCAGCGATGGCATACAGGTTAACGAATTTAGTGAAATAGTCCTCAACAACCAAAACATACCGGTTGCCTTTGGAAGTGACTGGCAACTCCAGTATGTCGGCTGCGACACGTTGGAAAGGTCTCTCTGTCTGTGAAGTCCTCATAGGGGCATGATGTCGAGGAACAGGGGACTTCCTCCTTTGACAGGCGTAACACTGATCACACCAAGCTTTTACATCACCATACATAGTGGGCCAATAACAAACACCCCGAGCACGTGCTAAGACCCGTTCATATGCAAGGTGAGCCGTCAAAGGGGTGCCATGCAGGTGTCTGAGGACCTCGGGGACCAAGACAGCAGGGACCACGACTTGTGTTGTTTGCCCCACCTCAGACAGCCACACAACCCTGCACAACAGTCCGTCAATGAAAGTCAGTCGGGGGAACTCGTGCCACAGTCTCTTTAAACCCCGACCAGCATCCTTCAGCCTCCACCTAGGGGGTCTCCGACCTTCCTCCAGCCAGGCCAACACTTGCCTGATGTCAGCATCATCCTGTTGGAGCTCCCTGACAGTGGAGCCGTCGTGTGACAAGGTGTAGATTAAAGCTCGGTCCACACAAGCCTGGGGGTCAGAAGGCGAATGCGGCCTGGGGCTGGAGGCTGCTGTAGGGGCCGTGGTGGAAGTGGGAGCCTCTATAGCACACACGGTGCTGGGGTCATTGTCTATAACTGTTTGGGTACCTTTGTGCACAAGGGTGTGGACAGGATCAGGGGAAGCATGGTCTGTTAGCTCCGTGCTGAGGTCGGGTCTGCGTGAAAGAGCATCCGCGTTAGTGTGTTGACTTCCACTTTTGTGCACAATTACCCAGTCATAAGGGTCTAGTTCCAGGGCCCAGCGGCTGCGACGCCCTGTTCTGTCATTGTCAATGGGAAGCCGTCGAAGGCCCAACAACGGCCGGTGATCTGTGACAATAGTGAATGGGCGAAGTCCCAGATAGTGTCTGAAATGACGAACAGCCCACACTATCGCCCACAGCTCCCTGTCGTACGTAGACCATCGTCGTTCGGCTGCCGTGAGGGAGTGACTAGCATACGCCACCACTTTTTCCAGGCCGTCAGCATCTTGTGCCAACACCGCCCCCACAGCGACCTGGGAAGCGTCGGTGTGTAGAATGAAACGGTGAGTGAAGTCTGGATGACTCATTATAGGTTCAGCACAGAGAGCGTCCCGCAGAAACTCAAACGCCTCCTGGCAATCTGCAGTCCATTGAAACAGGATGTCCTTCCCTGTAAGATGACTGAGGGGGGCGGCTCGCTGGGCAAAACTCCTCACAAACCTCCTGTAGTAGGAGCAGAGCCCCAGGAAGGCACGCACCTCCGTGGCAGACCTCGGCACGGGCCATGACTTCACCTTCTCTGTGTTCTTGGGGTCCGGACGGAGCCCCTCAGCGGAGATGACGTGCCCAAGGAAGACCACATGATCCCGGGCCAGGTGGCACTTCCTGGCGTTCAGCCGGAGCCCAGCTGTTCCAATCCGGGTGAAAACCTCCCCCAGAGCAGAGAGGTGATCCTCAAACGACTTGCTGTATATCAATATGTCGTCAAGATACACCATACAGATGTGCCACGGCAGCCCCTTCAACACCAGCTCCATAACCCGCTGGAACGTCGCCGGTGCATTTGTGAGTCCCATGGGCATGGATTTGAACTGGTAAAGGCCCTGGCCGGTGGTGAAGGCGGTCTTTTCACGGTCCTCCTGCGCCACTTCCACCTGCCAGTAGCCGTCTGAGAAATCCAGGGTGCTGAACCAAGTGGCTCCCGCTAGGGCGTCGAGTGTATCGTCTACACGCGGCAGTGGGTGGGAATCTTTTATTGTCACAGCATTGAGGCCCCTGTAGTCGACACAAAATCTCCATGTATTATTCTTCTTCCTGACAAGGACCACAGGAGAGGACCAAGGGCTGCAGCTCTCCTCAATGATGCCATCCTCCAAAAGGCGCTGGACTTGTCTGTTTATTTCTCTCCGCTTGTCAGGGGAAGTGCGGTAGGCTCGCTGCTTTATTGGGGGGTGGTTGCCTGTTTGAATGTGGTGTTTGAGCAGGTTGGGGCTGCCTGCTCCACCGCGTGCAGGGCTGAACACTCCCTGATGTTTCCCCAGCAGAGCCTGCAGTTGCTGCCTCTGATCGTCGGACAGCAGACAATCAGCTACATCAGGTAGAGGGGCATCCACCTGTTGAGAATCAAAAATCTCTGCAGGGGTGAGTATGTCACAGTCATTAACATGGTGAAACACCCCAGGTGCGACCCAGGGCGCAGTTTCAGTTCCTGGTTGGTCGGGTTGAGTAGCCGCGCCACAGTGCATCCATTTTTCACAGGCGCTACTGTGCGTGCGACCACCAGTCCCATGTTGTCACGCACCTCAGGCTCTAAATAGCCCAGGTAAGAGTCAATAGTCGGTCCAGTAGCGCGGGGGGGGCCCACCTGAACAGGGACAATCATTTCACTGAAAGGTGGAACAGTAGCATCAGTAGACATAGAGATGTTACAACATTTTGGAATAAGGTCTGTAGCCTGCAAAAGAGGAATGTTAACATCTCCAATGCTGAGAAGCCCACGACCCACATCCATAATTGCATGAGTCTGCCGCATGAAATCAAAGCCCAGCAAGATGGCCTCTGTAGCCCCCCGTACAACATGCACATTTTGTTCATAAGACCTGCCCCCCAGATTCATTGGAAGAGCCACAGTGCCTAAAGTGTCCAATAACTGTCCATTCACTGCACGTGCATACATGTATTGTGTATTCAACACACGTTTACGTAAGGCTGGGATGGACATTCTGAACTCCTCAGAGATCAAAGAAACATTAGAGCCAGAGTCAATTAACACAGTCACATCAACTCCTTCGACCAGTCCTTTAACATAGGCCGTAGACTCAGACTCACCCACCGAACAGGAGTCCACCGTGGGGTCCAGAGTCTCTGCTGCAGAGTTTTCGTTGCGACCCTGTGGTGGCGACACTGGCATCCGGGTCTCGATGCCAGCTACTGGAAGTTTCCCCGCTCCTCTCCGTGCGGGGATGGAGATGGTGATCGTCGCGAGGGAGATAGGAACCTCACTCCCCGTCGCGGCTGACGTTCGTCTGCAAAGCGCGTCTCTCTCTGGCCCTCGCTGTCCAGCCGGCGCGGCGAGAAGCCAGCAGTGGTGTCTCGGGTCCCGCGCTCCCGCGGAGACCATCCTCTGTCACCGTATCCTCCCTGGAACCTGCGCTGCGGGGACCGGCCTCTCGTGCTGTCGTCCGTCCGGAAGTCCTTGGAGGTGGACCTGCATCCAAACCCGCCACAAGCACAGTGACAGGCACGCCGCTGCTCTCTGCGCTCCCCCGGGCTCTGCTGACGAGCCCCAGGAAAGGGGGAGCCACGACCGCCAAACTCAGTCTCACATGCACGTGCTCTCAAATCCCGCACCTCCGTTTGTAAATTGTCCATCCTCGAGGTGAGTCGTTCCACGGCATGAACGAGCTTCTCTGCGGCGTTAGCATTACAGTCCAACACACTCGGTGACGCCGGATTGAGAGCGGCCACCACAGCAGGATGTGGGTTGGAGTAGGGCAATCCAGGTGTGCTCGCCCTCAGAGCCTGTCTGGCCCGTTCACAACGGCCTGCAATAATCAAAGCCTCCTCCACATCCGTTGCCCCCTGTTCATGACACTTAGCTTGGAGGGCAGGGTCAAGTCCAGCAAGAAAACGTCTAAAAGTCTCACCATTTCTGGCAACACTGTCATAGTCAGGAAAAGCTTCAGCCACGAGCCTGGAGATGTCGGCTGCATAGACCTCCAAACTCTCGTTCGGCTGACGGGGCCGCGCAGCGATGCACGTCTGGAAGTACAGGAGGAACTGTTTTTGTCCAAAGGCGTCCTTTAACCTCTCCTTCACTCGCTCATAATCACACTGAACATCCGGCGGTAGAGTGTCCCACAACAGGAAAGCCGCGCCGTCCAGTCTTGTAGGGAGGAGAGTTCCCAAAGCGGCTGTGTAGCTCCCGGTCCCGGTCCCCCTCGTCTGGGCGCGGACCGCGGCTTCAAACTGTTTCACCCACGTAGCAAACGGCTTCTCGCCGTCGCCACGAAACAGCGGCGGAAGCTCCACTCTCACGCCACCAGTCCATGTAGTACTCCCGAAATAATCTTCATTCATGTCCCAGTCCGTAACGTCGTGCTTCACTCTCCCGAACATGCTGCTTCAAAGCCTCCACACGAGTATCGCTAGCCGCCGCTAACAGGGCTGACTGAAAAAAAGTTCAGTAATTGCCGAAAGAGAAACTGCTCCAAAAGCCAGGACTCACTCCAATCCCACCGCTGCCACCAATGTAGCGTTCCGAAGTGCACAGGGCTTCTAGAGTCACTCTTTTCTACAGACAAAAACTCACGAACAGGATACTCTTTGGAGCCGAGCAACACACTCCGTTTATTCACTTTCTCTTTTTTTTCTACCACTGCGAACCCCCAAAACAATAACACTGTCGCCTCTCTCTGACGTCACACTCGCGCCCCACTCTCACATTATGAACAACTCAGAAAACGTGAAAAACATCTGGCCTGCAGTTTCACTAGATCTAAAATTGATCAAGTACCTGTGGGATGCACTGGAGCAGCCCTGATCCACAGAGGTACCTCCCCTCAACCCATAGGGCCCAAAGGCCCCCCACTAACAACATCCTGTTACCAGACACCACAGGACACCCTCAGAAGACCCATGTCCTTTCTCTGATTAGTCTGTTTTGGAGGCACAGGGAGACCTACACAATATTAGTCAGGTGATCATAATGTTATGCCTAATAGGTGTATGTTGGATAATGTATGGACTGTTGAATTTGCTGCTCTGCATTACACAGAGTTGCCAGTTCATTAGGTACACTAGAGAGGTCATTCCAGTGTATGATTATTTTGGAGGATGTAGTTTGTGGTGCCTGTGTCTGTGTCTGTACTCTAACATAACAGTCCAGCACTAAAACGTAGCTTTGTGAATATCCACAAACATTAAGTCTTAAATAAATCAAGTTGAGTTCAAAAAATAAACCCCATTCAAATGAGATTTTACTTTAGTGTTATTTAATAGATTTGAGGGTACTTTCTGTAGATCATGTCTCATGAGGTTTGTTTTTAGGCTGTAATGACTCCTTTGTCAGAGCGTATAGCAGGTAGCCCCGTTATTATTAATCAGTGTAAAGCTTGTATAGTTAGTGTATATTATTTACAACATTAAATTTGTTTTACTAAGAAAGAATCTACAAACTGAAAAAAAATAACACCAAGACATGTCACTTATATCAATATTAACTTTAATTTTCAACATCACACTTCATAAATAACAATTATTTATTGCTCTCTCTCTAATCTGTATTTAAACAATAAGGGGGACTTGGTCATTGTGGGTTACATAGTGCTTGCAGGATAGTGCAGGAGACAGCATTTTCATAATTCCTCAACTGTTAAATCAAATGCAGCGTCAACATAATACTGAGCATATTTTTGTTTTTTAAAGAACGTGTGCTCTATTCATTGTCTGATCTTTGCAAAAGACAACTGAACAGTTCGGAAACAAACGGCGTGGCATTCATCCACATTAGAACGAGTGTCCACAGTGGAGTCTATTGTTCTAGGCGGACGAGATAAACGAGATTCACCATAATAACAAACTGAACGTCATAAACGGGATGGATGGGAAGATCTGATGAAGCAAAATATTTACAACAGGAGAGATAGGGCGAGAGCTTTCGGACAAAATGACAAACGGTAACTGAACTGACACAACTAGGACACCGGTTTGGGTCCAGTGTTTTACCCGCTGAGGATGAGGATGAGCTCAGCTGCATGTGACCCCAAACTGGGATAAACAATGAGAATCAGGCCAAACATTTTACAGTAGTAATGATCATAATACTTTTCTTTTTAACATTACAGAGTGAAGACATTATTTTTTCTCGAGTATATCTACTAAAATATCCAATGAATGAATGAAAATGAAGATGAAAATGTTAATAATAACAATAATAATAACAAAAATAAGGCCTGAGTCCAGATATTTTAGATCACATCACGGAAAGACATAAAACAAACAGTTTCTGGCCATGCATGTGCTTAGTTTAAAATTGAAGTGCAAGCAATACAGCAGTAGAAGAACATTTATAGCTGTCCTCGGGTCAGATACAGTAAAATGTTGTGGGCAGGAAAATGTCTACGGTAGATGTGAGTTTATCAATGACTCCATTTCTCCTTGAGGAAACAGAATTTCACAGTGTAAACAAGCATAGGACTATTTCCTGAAGCGAATACAGTATATAAGACATTTACATCAGTGAACAAGGCAATATGTTTGGTGCTTGAGTTCAGTGACTTCATCCAGTCCTCTGGTTGATTTGATGATAGAGTCACTTTTGTCTGAATGAACCTCCTTTAGTCACAGATGGGAACATGGGACTTTTTAAACCCGCCGGCGTACCTGCAGCGGGTTGACAGAACGGGGCCTGAACCTCGTGGTCAGAGGTTGACCCCTTTTACCAGCGCTGTCTCCAGGGTGATGCTGAATTCATTTAGTGTGTGCACGATGCGAGAAAGGGAGTGTACAGCGGCACGGTCCCGCAGCAGAGCGCCGTCCTCGTAGGTGCGGGGTGTCAGGGGACACTCAGCCAGCAGGGGGAGCCACTGGGAAAGAAGCCGGTCCCTGGCAAAGAGAAAGTGTAGCCGGTCAATAATGGTGCAATAAATATCTGAGGAAGCCTGGTCTGTAATTAAAGTCAAATTACCTGAATGGAATATAAAACGAGCACCATGTACCTTCTCTTATTTGGCAGAATATATATCAACCATATCTGACTTTACAGCACAGGTGCTAACTATCCGTCTTAGCATGATAACTGTGTTAATAATTACAATCTCTACATGAGGTATTTAATAAAACTTAGACTGCACCTGTACTCCTGCGGAGAAAACGTTTGACCTGATGCGCAAATTATCAGACAGAATTTCGAAAATGCATGTTTTAGTGCTTTTCTCTGCTCGTAAATTAGTCAGTTGCCAATCAGCAGTCTCTGTTTGACACAGGAAGGTGATATAACTCATGTTTTTATGCCTTTATTAAGATTATTAAAGCAGATATAAATGATATTTCTGAACCATTAGAAGAGGGAGGCTGATTGTTTGCATTTTCGTACGTGAATTGTTCATTAAGAGGAAAAACAGTTTTGCCTGGACCACATCATAACATCAGATTCTACTACTACGCTAACTCCTCCACTAACTAAGCTCTGTTTCATATGTGTTACCCTAGGCAGTATTTAAACATAGATGTATGCACTGTTGTTTTATCCTTGCTTGCTTTTTAGATTTAGTTTTTATGTTTATGTTATTGTATATTCTCTTATAAATCAATTGACCGGACCTCAGTACTCGAGTTGAGCTCCTTTTCATGTACCTCATGTTTTAAAATCACAAAAAACATTTTCAAATCAAATATTTTTTTCAGTTTTAATTTTAATTATACATAATAACTCCACATCCACATACAGCTGGTTAATTAAATTAGTAATTTGTTTGCATTATTGTTGGATTTTACACATTTCAGTGTGTTCAATAACCTCCTCACCTATGGTTGCTTTTACACCACCCAACTGTTTTCTAACGTGACTTCAGATTTGCCCTTGTTTGTTGAAGCGTTTAAGGGAGTGTTCCTTGTTTCATTACCGTCTGGGAATCTTGTTTTCTCTACGTCAGAATGTCTTTATTAAAAAATAAATAAATCACGTCTAGTCACCTGACTCCGAGGCAGACGAACAGCTGGAACTTCCCCTCTTTGCCGATGTTTCGGGGTGACGCATTGATGGCGTTCACGTAGTGACACAGCGAGTCGCAGGGCGGACCTTTAGTTAGCGTCGACCCGTGCAGGTCGCCCATCTGATCAGCCGTCTCCATGGAAACCACTGCCTTCTCTGCGGGACAGAGTTGGCAGTACTTTTAGTTCATTAGTAATTCATAATCTGCCAAGATGAGAAAACACTGGGGCAATGCTGGTTGTTACCAAAACATATCAATCAGTCTTTGCTGCATGAAACCTGAGATGCAAAATTCAGGCTGAGCACCACTAGATGGAGACACGAGACGTCACTAAAAGATACTCACCCACAAAGTCCCAAACAAACACGTTTCTCTGAAAGAGACGGTTTGATTTGAAGCCATGGAGCAGGAACTTCTCCAGGGAAAGCACGAGTCCCCCTTCACCACATAACAGGACTGTCAAGTTTCCCCTCTGGGGTGACGGAAAGAAAGAGAGCACAATGTTAACAGTGTGTTATGAAAGAAAAGAAAAGTAGACAGAAACCTGTGCACTGAGGATGTCCACATTAACTTTAATTTTTATTACAGTAAACCTAATTGATGCATCAAGTCTCTGCAGCTCTGTCGAGAGTAGAGAATCTAGCCTGATGCACGAGAGAGACAAATGAGCCTCGTGCTGGAGAAGTCGGGGTAATGAACCGTGTTAGAGATAACACGCAGGAGACTGAGACTTGCTCACAGGAGTTAGTCTTTCTCTGCATTTGACAAACTGAGCCTCGTGAGGCATCTAGTTAAATCAGTGCAGGAGCTGAATCGAGGGGACGCACTCTTACGCTCACGCACCTCTTGTTCAGGTTTGTGGAAATGTTTGACGAGGTTATTCGCCGCCTCCCTCATGTCCTCTTGCACTTCAACAGACAGCATTCCTGAGAACATAAAAGAAGAAAAGGGTTAAAAATAGAAACGTGAGGATGATAAACATGAGGGAGGGGAAGAGAAACAGGCACAATATGGAAAGGCGATACAGGAGCAGGATCCGCTATTGTAATGAGCGAACAAACAAGTGGGTCAGCTATTGTACCAAAGAATGCGTTCTTTGTTAGTACGTACTGCTTCGGCTGCCAAGAGACCCCAGCACTGTCCGCACGCTCTGAGAAGGAGAGGGCAGCTCCGGAGGCGTCCCTGTCCACCTTCCAGCATCCTCCTCTGCACCAGGCGACACCAGCTGACCGATGAGAACTCTCTCCAGGCTGCCGTCTCCTACGCCTTTCCCCAGCCACCGACCACACGGGAACCTTAAAAGAAGAAAGATTCATTTTATTCCAGTCAGCTAAAGCCACTCCAGAGGTTCTGCATGTTTTTGCCAATTAACTATAATAGTTTCCTGAGACAAATAATTTTCTATTTGGCTGATTTTCCTTCAATGACCTGATGTAACTTCTGGGTAATAAAACCGCTTATTTTATGTGCTATGAATGTTTAAAGAAGTTCATACACCCACTGTTTGACAGTCAGGATCATTTAAATGTCATCATGTCTTTAACTCAGAAGCTGCTACTGCACGTTTACTGCTTTTACAGCTGAGACGAGATCAGACCATTAATCTTACTTGTAGGTATGTCCAGTGATCTCATTGTACACCATCACACAGTCAATCAGACACTTGGCCAGCAGGCCCGAGTTCTCCTGTCCCAGCTGCAGCGTGCTCAGCCGGCCAAGGTTCTTGCACTGGAATAAAAATAAAACAAAAAAATCCACAAAACTAAATGTCAAAGAGCAGCTCGGTGCAACGTGAGCTTATGAATGATCAGAGTGAGGTGAATACAAACCTGGAAAAAGATTTCTTGCGTATTCTTTGGGATCTGTCTAACTCCTGAATCCCCCAGTTCTCCTGACACACACACCCAAGGGTTAACCGTTGCCATCGCGATGCTCAGCTTCTTCATGGGTATTATAACGACGCGGTATGGAATACCTGGAGACACACACGGGGCCAACTTTTATGCATTCATGTCGTCTCCTTCACGCTTTAAACTGGCAAACTTTTCCCACAAAACTCAAACAGCGCTGCAAGTTTAATGGCGGCTGCTTGAGGTCTACAGGGTCTGTGTGAAACACAAAGGATGCTGGATGTAATACGTGTTTACAAGGCCAGCTGGGTGGTGATGCGTGTTGTAAAGCACAAGCCGAAGCTAACTTTTAGTGCCTTTCAGTGCCCTGGAAAAGCAACAAAACTGCCTGTAAATGCTGTCATTGTGCTGTCACACTTTACAGGACTTACAGATGGAGGTGAAGACGCGTGTAAAACAGAGGTAGTCCACAGTGTTGAGAGAGAGCAGGTGGAACAGAAACTGTTCCCTTTCTTCCTCACAGAGCAGGAATGCATGAGGTTTATACAGCTGCCTGTCACGGGACAAGAAGGGAACAAAAAGTCTGTCAGACCAGCTGCAAATAAAAAAAAAAGTATTTGTGTCTCGCTGTCATCTTTGCAGTCTGACCTGAGCAGCTCCTGGTTTTTTAGCAGCTCTTTGAGGTGTTGAGAAAGCATTTTCTTCTCCAGAGCCAGATGGATCCACGCCCGGGCCTGACCCACCTCAGACAGACCCTCACTCATCGTCTGGATGAACCTGGAAGAGCAGCCAGAAATGCTGCATTAATTCTTGAGATCATGCACAAGACATCCGACCTTTATTGAGCCTTTCATACCACATTATACTTCACACACACGCACACACAGTTTCCAAGATCAGCGTGTGTTTGCCCTCTTTTTACCTCATGTCCTGTATTAACGTTCCTCTCGGGGGCAAAGCACCGTCATCGAGCGTTTTCTGGTCTGAACCGCAAACAGAGTTCAACACAGATGATCAGTTTACTCTTAACTCTGCGATTTACAAGAGAAAAACCAAGATGATCGACTTGTGCTCTGACCTGGAGACTCGGCCGGCGCCTCCGTCTTGCCCTGGGCGGCCTGGTAGTGGAGGAGATGAGACCAAAGAGCGGACTTCCCCTGCTCAGAATAAACACACTTGTCAATAAAATGCTTGTTCAGTCTTGTTTGTGCTCATGTGCATGATGTAAGTTCAGTTTATCTCTTTGCATAAAGGCGCACAGTGTCTGCTGGTCGTCTGCAGCAGACATGTCAAATCACGCGTCTGACCTGTTTCATCTGCAGCCCGTGGCCCCAGGTTCTCTCCAGCAGGTCACACAGACCGTGGATCAGTGTGTTTTCCTGCAGGCCCGTGATGTTCGCCTCCCCCTGACCCAGTTCCACACTCTCCTTCCCCATCCGCTCCATCAACATCCGTTTGGTCTTAAGGAAAAAAAAAGAAAAAAAGCACATTTTATGGCATTGAATGGTGATTTTTTTTAACAATTTAACGATCACTGACAGTCGCGCTTTCCTCCAGGCCGCTCACCTTGAGACGACACTCACTCAGCAGGTCGTCAACAAACTCTCTGTGAGTCTGAGTGACGGCTTGAGGCGACGGGTCGAGTAGTTTAGACTGCCGAAGGGTCTTCCTCATATATGTGTGTTTCTGTTGAATAAATAAAACAGAACACGTCAGGGGTAAACACCTTGAAGCCTATCGTCGTGTTATATGTGAGAACTTGAAGGTACCTGTCTCGGTTCGTTGTCCACTCCTGAATGATCAGTGACGGTTGATCTTTTGGGTTCGGATCTGCGTGATGCTGTGACGCGACCGGACCACCTGTTCGTCCAGCAAATATAAAATGAGCAGAGTGTGACTGTGTTTCTGTATTTAAATTGTGAACTTGTCAACAATCATAATGAATTTTAGTCCGTTATTTAATGACATTTAGATATTAACTTTTATCTGTAAAAAGGAATTGCAGAGGGATCTCACCGATTTTATTATATCTGGATGTTTATTATCCACCTAAAATATCCTAAAATGAATATGTTGCTTTTATCACAATTATAATTTTTCCCAACACCAAAAACTAAAACTAATGTGAAGAAGCTTCTCTTGTTCTAAAGCTGTGAAACTTAAAATCTTAAATAAACTGCTGCAGCTTCCTTTACTCATCTTTTGAAACCATACTTCAAAAGAGTCTTCCATGTCTTAGGGGTGTAGGTGGACTGCTGAGTCCTAACGTGTTTTCTCTCAGAAACCAGTCGCCTTTGTGTTCAGCTTTGTGTTTAGCTGCGACCTTTACAGACGTGCCAACAGAAAACAAATCTCACTTGTTTGTGTTCTGTGCCTGCGCGAGCACATCGGCCTGCAGCTTTGGGAAGTAGCCCGGATGGTGACGACCCTGGCCGATCCTCATGTCCAGCAGGTGGGGGTGTATGGCTGTGTGGTCGGCCTTCAGCAGCCGGCGCTCGGTGGCCTGAGCTGCAGAGCCAAATGTAGAGGAAGGTTGTGTTAAATGTCACATCTGCTAGCAAGTTTGTTTAGCTACTAGAAGACTTGCGTGAACTTATAGTTTAAGACAGAGAAAAGAGATAAAGCGACATCTTAGAGTCTAAATGACACAGATAGACTGAGATGTGAGCGGTGCCGTTTGTGTTGTGAGGTTGGCAGAACTTCAAAAGGTCTGAAGCAGTTTTTGGAGGACACAAAGCACTGTGATCTGCTTATATAATCCCCATCCCCCCACCACATTCGGTTGTTCACCCCTCTTTAATTCCCCAATTCAACCCTCTCCTCTCTGCTTTGTGTTTCAATAATTAATTAGATTGTTTGGCATTAATTTCTATTTAAGAGATGATTCCTCGAGGCGAAAATGATCTCAGTTAAATGTAAAAGTGTTGCAGAAGTTACCAAAGAGAGAGAAACAGATAGAAACCCAAACAGATTTGCAGATTCCCTCTGAAGTCTAGCATCGAGTTCAATCTCATTATACATCTCAGTCCACCACATCACGCTTCAGCTTCATTTGAATACAAAACAACAGTATGAGCTTTTCTAAATGTCCGTATTTAGTGATTAATCGACTATGAAGCATTGAAAGTTGTACCTGACTCGAAGAGCGTGGTGCATTTCCTGTAAGGACAGTTGCGTGAATCCTCGTCCCCCGTGTCGTACCGTCGTTCTCGCTCCAATCGGTTGTCAAACAGCTGCTGCAGTGGCTCCCTGTCGGCCCAGCGAGATATAACTTTCCCATCCACGAAAGAGGAAAACATGGATGTCTCCAGAAACCGTGACAAGAAGCGCAAGTGTTTCGCTGGCTGAACTGAGAGGAATGAACCCTGAAACATTTAAAACAGTGAGATCAAATACTCCATTTAAATATTATTAAAATACGTTACGGGGGAATCTTCTCAAGTACCTTGTCAAAACTGAACATCCCCTCTCGGTTGCTCAACCAAGAGTCTAAATCCAGAGCGCTGTGGATGACAAACTCCTCGTACCTGCCAAACATGGCAGCGAAACGAACGGCGAACACCTCCCTGAGCTGAATGTTCAGCTTTGCAGCTTTCAGCTCTTCCTCCTCCTCTTCAAACAGAGTCTTCCCTCCCTCTGTCATCTTTCCTCCTCCGCACCTCCTAGCCAGAGCCTGGAGCTTCTCCAGCACCGCCAGCTCCTCGCCTCCGAGGTTCCCGTTCCTCCTGTCCTCCATCAGGTCCTCCAGCACCAGGCTGCTCAGGCGAGGGGAGGAGGAGGTCGTGGCGGAGGTGATGCTGGCGGGCTTGGTGGTCACTCCTCCCTGAGGGGGGAGCCCAAAATTCAGCAGAACCTCGCTCAGTTCCTGGATCAGCTCGGTCTGATCTGGAAACAGGGGGAGGTCCTCGGGAGCTTCGACGCAGTGGTTGTCGATGTCCACGAAACACAGGTTGGCCTGCGAGGGGAGACAAACAAGAGAGTTACAAATATAAAAAAAAACACTTTTCATATGACACTTTTAGATAATCGTAACAGGCTTAACCAGACAAAGAATCTGAGCTTTAGCGCCCAATTAAGATAAAAATATTAGGATTTATATTCTGTTAATAGAGTCTTGGTGTTTCAAAGTGAGAAGAGGTAACAGGCACATGAGCACGTGAAGGATTATCTAATGATTAATGTTATCGCTTCAACAGGAGGCCTTGTAGAAACCTGTGATATCAGGCTCTAATACCAAAAAGAAACCTCAAAACTTTGCCTTTAAAGCTGCTGAACAAAGAGCTACCCAACTGAAAAAGATAGGTACTGATAAAAAAATAAAAAAATAAACTGCCTCTGTAAGCAGCAGTGAAGCACAGCAGTCAGCAGCAACGCGACCTTCGGCAGCGACCTCCGGCAGTCAGTTTATAGCCTCAGGGAAGTTGGGAGATGTACTATCGAGTGGACAGGTGCGGCCGACTCTGCAGCTTCGTCCAGTTTATGTCTTTGCTTCTTAGTGAAGACGTGAACTTTTAAAGGGGAAAACGAGGCGAGGAGCCGAAGCAGAAGGCGGCACAAACGCTCAGAGGGTTTATGTTTTAAGGAGATCACACAAACATGTTTATTTCACCACATTTATGCTCCGATTCTTCTGTGGATCAGCGAACATGAAACGGTACATGCTCTGGGTTCTTACTTCATATTAGGCTTTAAAACTAATACATACATACGATTAAAATAATTCCTTCAAAGTGCGCGGTTAAAAAAAATAAAAAAAATAAGCAGTGTTCTCTAATTCCAGTTGATTATTCAGCAAGCATCGTTATTCTGGATCTGGCGAGCTCTGCGTTTTTTGCTTTCATCCCCTGGAGCTGTCTTGCTGCTGCCTCTTTTCTGGGGCAGAGTGACTTCAAAGAGGCTTCAGTGAGACATTCATGCAGCATAAAGTGATCTCGGGTGCAGGATTGGATTTGAAAAGGGAGGGGAGCGGGGGTTTAGCAGCTCTGAGAGAATCTATCGTCACAGTTCGACTGGCTTGAGGCGGACGGCGAACTGAGCGGCTCGACTTTAAGAATGTTTCACTTTTAGATCCCTTTACCCGAATTGTCTGCACGTTCACGCAGCGGCTGCTGGTCACGCGTCGTACCTCGTGCGGGAGGTGCAGGGAGGACCGCTGAGCTCCGTCTCTGCGCTGGATGCCCATCAGGAACGGCACGGGGGCGTCCAGAAGGTGATGCAGCGGCGTAGAGACGATGGGCAGGTAGATGTGCTGCCACTGGAACGGGAACAGCAAAGTGGTGATGCCTTCTGCTACTGTCATCAAACGCTGGTAATCTGATGAGGTGTTGAGACAGAAGAAAAGACGGGACATGAGGATAAATAAATCACTTTCAGTCAGGCGGAGCAGAAGTTTAATCAAACTACAGACATTAGTTTCTTGTTGATGATATAATTAATATTCATGTCTACGTGCTACAGAGCATGGCACAGTTAGGGACAATTAGGATGCTTCATTGTCATTATATAATAAACTTACAGTCAGAGATTCCCCTTTAGTATTTAAAACTAAAACTCACCGTCATGTTGTTAGTCTACTTTATGTCTACATAACTATACGTAGACTTTAAAGATGCCCTTATTCATATTATGCCTGTGTTCAAGTAAGAGGTTAAGATGCTTTTAGATATGTTATTCAAATACAACATGTACAGTTTGCTCCTTAAAGGGGGAACTACTGTTTTTTACAACCTGGACCTTATTTCTGGCATAAAATACCATTGTTTACTCACCCATATAACTTTGGTGTCATCTGGATGATATTTAGCTCCAGCAGAGCATTATCTAACGCGATATTCAGCCATGTTGCAAGAAACTAGCAGTAGCAAATTACAGGTAAACAAGCTGACTGTCTCGGGTGCGCGCAGTGCTCAGAGATGATATCATCCAGGTCAGAAGGTAGTAGGTCAATCTACAGACCCCGGATGATGATAACAGGGTACTCTAGACTCAAGTGGGAATAGCACTAGCGTATCATAACAAATTATTGGTGAAATGAACGAGTTTTGTGGCGGATAATGCATTATTTAGAGGCTGTGTTTCAGTGCCCCAGTCACTCCCACTATATGGATATACACGGGACTCTGCTGGATCTAAATATCGTCCCAGCAACTCCATGACACCAAAAGTTATATGGGTGAGTAAAGGATCATATTTTGTCAGAAATAAGGTCCAGGTTGTAAAAAATGGCAATTCCCCTTTAATGGTTATGGTAAATAAACTTTAAGGCATTGTTAAGAAACAGGAAAGAAAGATCTTAATTGTGTTGTGGTTATCATAAAGTCACATCTTGATTATATTAGAAAAGGTGTTAATAACATTATCAATGGCTCAGTGACATTCAAGGAGCCAGTGTAGACGGGAACACGACTGAAACTAAGCAGCTAAATTAAAATTCATCTTAAATGTATGAAAAAAAAAAAGTCTATTACAGGACTGTGTGCTCACCTTGAGAGTAGAGCAGGACTTGTGTCTCCAGGAGCGCACAGGTAAGCAGTTTCACCATATTGTCCACACCCAGCAAGGAGAACGCCTCTCCAAGAGGATACTCCCCCAGCGGAAGCTCACCCGGCCCGGGACGCTGACACACTATGGGTCCCTGCACCCCGTGGAACCTCAGGGACCTCCCAGGTGGAGGCAAGGGTACCTCATAGAGGATGTTATGGATGTAGCTCTCTAGAGGGAGAGGTGGGGCCGTCTGCGACGTGACCGCCTGGTGCAGCTGAGCCAGAAACTCCCGTGAGGCTTGAAGGAAAGGGAGCGGCGTGACGAGGCAGAGGGCTTTGGACACATACAGGGTGTCGCGTGCCGGATCAAAGGAGCCCACGCAGCCGAGGCAGGCGGACACCCCGGCGAGAGACTCGGCGTCTGATTCATCCAAGCTGCTCGCGAGCGAGTCCATACTGGAGGTGGAAGGTGAGGAGGCGGACGAAGATGAGGAGGAGGAGGATGGAGAGGAGGCTGAGGAAGAGGAGTGATGCTCCACGTGGTGCATCTGACAGAGTGTCTGCATGGCAGTGATAATCTGAGGACTGGTCACCTCCTCGTAGAAGGTGTGAACAAAGCCGTAGGAGCGCGTACCGTCATCGAAAGCGATCGTGAACGAGTGAAACTGAGGGTCGAGTCTGTCCGCTTGAGTGCGGAAGGAGAGACCTCTCGGCATACAGAGCTGAAGAGAAAGTTAAGAAGAGAAGCAGAGAGAAGAAACATAAAAGAGGGTTTTAGAATAAAGTGGCGACAACTGATAAACAGGGTTTTCTAAGCAGTACTTTGGTTTTACTGCAGTTGCCCTAAAATAAGCTTGACTGGGATTTAAATGCAAACATATCTGTTAGAGAACACATTGAGGATATAAATGATGAGGATATAAAAGGAGGAATAGCCAGCAAAAGAAAAAGCTAAAAAAAGAAAGTATAAAGATCCATGTGCTGACATTGTTCTTGTATTGTTCTCCAAAATGCATTTTGCGCAAAAACCAACCCCCCTCCCAAGAGATAAAGGAAATACATTTGACTGAAACTGGAAAAAGAAACGAGATGCTGCATATAGAATAAGCCAAAGATGTATTTTCTTGTTATTTCATTTGCTATGTCACAATGTAACCCTGTGTCTTCTGGGACACTGTTTACAGCAAATCTTAACATGTGAGCAGAAACAAGGGCAGACATTAACATTAATTAATTTCCATCTGACTGCAAACAGTTCTCTGAGGCTGACCTGATTTTCCCACCAGTGAACAATGAGCATGCTCTGCATATTTAAGCAAAAAAAATAAAAAAAATCAACAAAAGAGATGAAAAGAGGTGTTCCTGTTCCTACGACACTTTACTCCAGTTAATTTTGTTTCCTTCATTATTCACTTTCACTGGTTGAAAAGCAGTATCAGGCGCGTCTTGTTCTTCAGCTGCTGTGACAGAAAACAACCACAGAAGCAAAAGTATTTATGTGTGAACCAGCATCTCACCATGTTGACGGCATCTTTGTTGAAGGGGTTCCTGTCTGTGTTTTCGGGGTAGTGCACCAGAACCTTCGACTTGAAGGACCGCCGAATGGGGCTCTGCTCAAAGCCCTCGCCTGAAAGACGCACAGACAAAGAGAGATTATAATATTAGTGATATATGACCTTGAATTTATAACGGGCTGGAAGGGACACAGCTTTGATTTATGAAAACATACGGACGGGGCAACCTTGTCTGACTAAAGACAAAGATGTTCGTCTGACATTCTGCAGCAAAGATGGAAAAACCCTCCCATAGGTTACATAACTCGGCTCATTACCATAAAGATAGACTAGCAAAGTCATACAACACCCGTCATCCCTTACACACTGCAGCACAGGAAACTCTCTTCGCTTACAGGGAGAGCTCTGGAATAAAAATGCCGCTTTTAAAAGAACCGAACTTGCAGCGCATGCAAGATAACTCTATATTCCTTATACATTCCTCAGTGGTGCATTGCCCTGCAACGTGCACCTTGTGTCAGCCTCCAGCTCCGGTTACATAGAAAGTGCTGTCAATGTGAATATGATGAGGAAGAGCTTCTGAAAAAGAAGAAGAGGAGGCTGCAGAAGTAAACTGTGTGTATGATTCAGAGGAGTGTGATACTAGCGGATGAGGTACTTTTATTATTTATCCACTTTCTGAGGGGAGGCCCTCGAATAGTACTCTTCCAGCTCCCAGTCCCCATTTCGCTAATCCACCATGAATTCTCATCCCCGCATTATACGATAAACTGCAAATGGCAAACCGGCAGTCATCTCTCAGCATTCACTCAGCATCCAGGAACATCCAGCTCGGCTGCCTACGAGATGACGCACGAGCACCTCGAGACAGGAAGCAGTGTCGCAGGCAGAGTGAGAAAAGAGCACCGCTTCAAGTTAGTCAGACTGGGAGGTGGGAGACAGAAGCTAATGGATTACAGAAAGACGAAGAAGAGGGGGGAGGTAGTGTTTGCTAAGGATACAAATTGGAGCCGGCGCTGAGAAGCAATCCTCGCAGAAAGACACAGAGTTGCCATGGTATCCACTTCCGGTGTGGCCTCGAAGATAGCCATCAAGAGAAAGCTTTTGTGCTTGTCATCGGTTACATCAGCCCGGGTATCGTCAGCTGACCCAATTAAAAAAACGCTCTCCTCCTGACGCGAGTTCCCACCGAGCACGTGTAAATGAAGCCTCTGTTTTTTGTTTTTTTTTACTGTGTGACAGAGCAGAGGGAGGTTTGTTTTCATGTTTGAAGGAGACCTTAAATGCCTCTAATTAGCGCGTCTCACCCTCTTACCACATTATCGCACGTTAGACGACATGTGTTTTACATCGTCATCAGTAATTATAAAATTTTTGATTAAGAAGTCAAAGAAATATTAAAAAGTAATGACAAAAAAAAAAGCCAGATATGTTCAGTTTTCTATCAGAGAGAGAGAAAATCAGCAAAACTATACCGTCAGTGGTTTTGGGAGTTTCAAATTCACTCCACTTTTAAGATGATCATCTCATAGATTTATGACTCCGAGTGATCCCAAAAAACAGACGCACTCCAGCAGCGAGGACTGAACCGCGACAGAATCGACCGAATTACCCTCACTGGCCCATTCATCACATCACTACATGATGAGGACAGTTACACAAAGCGGAGATTAAAATGTCAGCTGGCACTGACTGATGAGGAGTCATTACTTTTACGGTTCGAACTGTTTAAACCTCTTCATCATTAAATTACAAATCTGTCCGTCCACTGAAGAGGGGAACCAGCTCAGTCGGGTTTAGAGACAGAGGATATATTAGGTGTCGACTGCCTTGAAATATCTTTAACTCAAACTGAAAGTTCTGTGTGCGAGCACTAAGATGTTTGGTGCATGTCTCTTTGTGTTCTGTTCAATATCACAAAGTAGCTCTGTACGGTCAGGGAGTTCTCATCCTCCACTGATGTCACCCCCCTGTGACTGTCATCGCGCCCAGAGCCTCAGCCGTTCAGCATTCCTACAGTGAACGTCACGTGAAATTTGATTAGGCTGCAGAAAACACAGTGGCATCTATTGAGAAGCCAACAAGAGCAGATTGTCTCTCGCTGGGCACTCACTGATTACACGCTCACACAAAAAGAGATACTGCACGACTTCATCTAAACACACATATATATACATATATATGCTGAACACAATGAATGCTTGACTTTGAGGAATATGTTTGTTAAGAGAAAGACACAGAGGCAGAAATCCCCTGAACGGAGCAGAGTCCCCTGCTGCAGTGGGTCTGAGATGACCTGCTGTTACATAAGCAGATTGGAGGAGCTCAAATATACCAGCCAACAGTGTTGCCACTCACTGCAGGAGGTCCGCTATCAAAGTCTAGTTAGTTAAAGCTCTGGAAAATCTGCAGCAGAGCTATGCATCCCGACATGATCCAGAGCTCGTCCCTTAAAAAAAACAAAAAAAAACACAAGCTCTCTTATCTGCTTTCATTCAAAACAAAACCACCTTTCCCCCCGGGGGAGCTGCTCTGCATGAGCTGCCACAAAGGAGGACATGGAGAATACAGGGGTGTAACTACTATCTGCTGCTCCTGAACTCAAACCTGAGCGTCTTTTCTGGTTGAGTCTCCTCATAAAGACTGCAGCACGCACACACACACACACACACATCAGGGCAGACGTCACAGGCAGGACTCCAGGGTGAATCTGTCCTCGACTCTGTGTCAACAACCCTGCGCAGGAGAAAGCAACGCCACCTGATATCTGAGTTCAACCCGCCACAAATACACCCTCACAAACACCTGACACTGAGGCAGCATCACTGCAGCTTTCATTGCCGTGGCAACCTCCACATCCGCCCGCACTACAGTGTCCAATTCCTTTCACCTCCTTTACCAGATTCTGCTTTTATTTATTTATTTATTTATTTTTTGTCATAAAAGATGAATTTTGGATGCCAGCTTGACAGATACACGCCCGTGTGAGATCAAAAGCCATCACACGGATTAATCACTGCTTTGTGAGTCACATAACAGTGTAATCTGGGAGCACACAGCCCTGCGTTAACCCTGAGCCCACTGCCGGGATGTTCCAGCTGTGTTCCAGCTTTAATGAGCAGAACGGGATGCTCTTGTTTTCTCCTCATTCAAGCCTTTCTCCTCAAACGCTCCTGATCCAGGTGGATGACTTGCAGAAAACACACAAAAGAAACATCCTCAACTGAAAATATGATTAAATATCAACCAGAGCGGAGACGTTCAACCAAGCAGAGGTCAAACAAAAGGACAAGACTGTGCTGTTATAGGGGGTAATTGTTATTTAAATTCAATTAAATTGCTTCAGATTCACAAGAAACAAAAATATATCTTTAAACGTTAGAGCTGATTTAAATGCCAAACAGCAGAATATAAAATGTACATTTCATCAGCACCTGATGCTCAGAGAGATACACAGATCCTGTCAAAGTAATTGTAGAAATACTGACATATTGTTTGGCTAAAGGCTGAGTATTTGTCACAGACTACTCACTGATAACGTTGTCAACAGCGCTGACAGAAAGAAAAACACATTTCCATGGCTGTCAATGCAGCACATGAAGGCCTAAATGAGCTGTTAAATGTTGACTTGAAATAAAATGTCAGCAAACATAAACTCGGCTGTGCGCTTCATTTTTTAATTAGTTCCTTTGGTGTTTAAATTAGGACCTACCAGCTCCATCGTCGGGCTCCAGGCCCGTCTCCGTGTCCACTCCACACACAACAAAATAGTGGGCGAAACGGCAAGAAGCCGATCCCGTGGCCGCCGCAGTCCCGTTCATCCTCGACGCGTGAATGGTGAGAGAGAGAAAGAGCTCCGTTTACTGAATGTGGAGGATGTTCATAGCTGGTGCTGCTTTTAATCCGAAAACGCCGTGTGTGTCTGTGTGTGTGTGTGTCCTGTGGTCGTTGTTTGCCCGCCTGCGCTTCACTGATCCTCGGTGTGACTCTGATGGAGTCAGGCTGATCCAACGATGGTCATCTCGTTTGTTCACAGGGGGAGGAGGCTGTTTGTGAGGAAGGCAGGGAGAGGGAGAGGGAGAGGAGGGAAGAAGCGAGGGAGACAAAGACCTGAACGCATCACTGTTAAATCAGTTTAAAATATTGTTTCAGGAATTAGTCAGAGATCATAAGAATAATCAGCGTTTATATTTTATAAAGAATATTCATCTAGATCTAGACATATTTATTTAATATATAACATTAAGTTTATTTATAGAGCACATTACTATAGACATGTGAGTCAAAGTGCTTTGAAAAAGCTTTGAAGGAAACAGCATAAATCATTCAAATCAAGTCAAGTGCTTCAAATGGCCCTAGACCAATTTTACACATGATTTCCCTTCTTATATCAGACCAGCCTCTGAAAACTGTTGTGTGATGGCCGCTGTGGCTCTGAGGCAGATTTTGCCACCACCTCAGTATGTTTTAGTCCTGAGTTTGGACATGACATGTGCTTTTATTAAATCAACGCCTAATAAACCAATAGATTGTGCAGAATAAAGGAGACAGCTGTGATGCATTGTGGGAAATGAAGGATCCAGTGTTGCTGGAGCAGAACCCCATGCTATACAGTGGCTGTAAAATATATTAAACCCCTATAAAGCTGCAACCAAAGGAGGTGAACACTTATTTTAGATTATATATTTTCAACAAATTGACATTAATCTGTTTAATTTCATTCATATAACATCAAAAGATTATTAAAATATTCTCAAGAGGCTTGACAGTAAAGACAGTTTGCATGTTCTCCTTGTCTCTGCATGGCGTCCTCCCACCATCCAAAGACATGCTCATTAACTTAATTGGTGATTATAAATTGGCTGCAGGTGTGCATGTGAGTGTGAATGGTTGTCTGTCTCTCTGCGTTAGCCCTGCGATGGACTGGAGACCTGTCCAGGGTGAACCCCGCCTCTCGTCCGATTACAGCAGGGATAGGCGGTTACAGAAGATGAATGTCTCTTAACTTTAAATGTTCCCAGTGTCTTTAACCTCATCTAAAGTCAGGGCACAATGTCCATCTGTAGTTTAATAGTAACTTACTTCCTCATGTTTAGTCTGCCGTCCCTAAATACAGTAATAATGGTATTTTGGTTCTTGACCACTGACACATTCAAAGACAAAACACAGTAATTTAGACTCTAACACAGACTCTAAATAATGGTGGGATGTTTTCAGCTTTCTGCCAAAAGAAATATTTGTAGATTAACAGACATTTCTGTAAGCTACTATAAAACTATTTAGTCCTAAATCTACACATAGAAGACTCGACCAAGGATAAAAGGACAGGAGATCGATATCAATAATATGCCTCATCGGGTATTTATTGACCATTCAAACAGACAAACATAGTTTCCCTTTAATAGTCAAAACGTTCACTAGCTTAATTAAATAAATAGGATACTCTAAGTCACAAGTAAATCAGCCTCTGCTGGAAATGTTCTGGTAAACCTTATCGCCTGAGAGATATTTAGATTTGGGTTTAACAAAGTCCATACTTTAAAAAGAAAAATGTGCAGCATTTCTCACCTGGACTTACCCATGCCATAAACATCTTGAATCAAACAGTTACATTTCTCATGCATATACACCCACCCTCCTCTTTTCTCTAAGTATTATCAATAAGGTCCACAGCTCCAGTCCTACAGGTGGATCTGCCACTTATTAGTGCATAGCTCGAAAATGGCAACGAGGTTTGTGTTTAACATTCGATCCCTGCTGCAATTCAAAAAACTACTTTATAAATAAAAAATATTCAAACACACATGGCTATCGTCACTACTCTGCTGCAGCAGCCTTACAGTTATTTCCGAGCTGCATTTCTGTCTGATATTCGTGGTTGTTGTCAAACAATCATAGAGGTCCAGACATCCTTTTTCCTGGTCATTTCCCCCAACACATCCCAGGGGGGGATTTGCAGGTGTTTACAGGCCATTTGACATTCAACAAAAGAACATCCTGGATCAACCCCCTCCAGGCAATTGTGATCTCTAAAGTCAATTCAGGCTCCCTCATGCGTCAGGTGTCCCGAACACCTCAGCTAGCTCTCCTTAATGCTGGTGAGGCAGTGTCAAAATCCTACTAAATCCCTCACTATCTCAAGGAATATGAAGCCAACCATCACGTAGATTAAACTCACTTTGGTCCATCTAAATTGCGATTCAAAACACTGGTAAAATGTGTAGATTTATTTAGTTTTCAAAATCCAGCGAGGACTGGAGCTGCAGTACTTCAGTCCAAGGCATGCGAAGGTGTGCAGCAAAAAACAAAAAAAAAACTCTCTGAACCACAGAGGAGTGGCACACTGGGACATGCTGAAACATTCTCTAGAAAACTTCTGGCAGTGGGGTTGGATTCAGAAATTTCACCTGGAACGTGTCTTCAGAGATTTTAGGTGAGGCTCTCAGAAGAAAGGGCACTATGGGTCTTTGAGAGAAAATAGTCTCTGGCAGGAAGAGGTGGCGTGTTTTTTAACTAAATGAATGCTTTCTCCCTGCTTCCTGCTCACTAGGAGCTCATCAACCAATTGCAGTGTAGGATGCAAGAACATCAGAGTGGCAGAGATTGCTTAGTTATGTGTGGCGATAATATTGAGCTAGGGAACACTGTACGGGGTGATACGGTGTGAGAGAGAGAGCCAAAGTATCCACAGGAGACTACACAGCCTGCTCCTCCATATGGATAATGCCAACGGATGTATAATTTAAAACTGGAAGGACGAAAGGTTGGCGGCTTTGGCAAAAATGTGAGGAAGCAAAATTATAGTGTGGACCAAGAGAGGGAAGTCTATGTCAAGATACGAGCCACTTGGGCCTGAATCTCCCCATCGGGGTGAGAAAGCAGCTGGACGAGTCTGCCTTGCAGCTGGGAAGATTCATCCAACATGACCCGGAAGAGGCAATCCTGCTTCCGCCTCAGTTCATCAGCCACCTGGGCGGACGGCCTCCAGGCCTTCAAGTTCCCTACAAAGGTCAGCAGCCGCAGGAGCACGGCGGGGGCTGTCCGCTCGTCAAACAGCAGCATCACAGAAGCTGGTGCCTGGATGAAAAAGGAGATAACGCAAGAATGAGGAAAACTGCTGAGTAGCAAATGGAGTGCTGTGTGTTACATAAAAACATGCAAACTACACCGGTTGTTTGATTTACATGAGGACGATCAGATAAAGACTGAAGAATTTTCACCCCTTCCGTTTTACCTGAGCTTGAACAATGTCGTCCATCATGTCTGGGTTAGACGACAAATTCACGAGGACTTTCAAAGTCTGAACCTGAAACAAAAAAACAAGACTCACACTCCTACTGGCCATAACAATTTTGCAAATAAAGCCACAACTTCTTTGAACATCTCAGAGGGTTATTTAACTTAACAAAATATACAAACCTGCTGCACTTCATTGCTCACAACCAGCAAAGATAGCAAAAGTGTAATCGACTGCTTCAGCAAGTGTTGATGTTTGTCTGTCACTGAGATGTTCGTTAGCAGCCTCAGAGCACCAAGCTGAAGGTCCGAATTCACTGGTGACATCTCAATCAGTTCCAGCACTTGCGGCACATAAACCTATGAAGCAGGACGTTTTTAGTGGAACATGTCTTCTCCAAAAGAAGCAAAACGGTCGAATGGCTGCAGACCTGACTTACCTTTATTTGTTCCTGGTTTTGGATGTTCATGCAGAGATTATTTAAAGCGTTCAGAGTCTGCACTCGAACATCCGCGGCAGCGTCAGAAAGGAAACCGGCTATGATATGAATTCCTTCAAACTCCCGTATTAGATTCTGTGGGATCAACGAAGCAGAAAAACTTAAAAATAAGGACACAAATTATACAAAAAACAAAACAAACAGATATCTGTTGTTTTTGTTGTTGTCTGAGCACAGGCTTCACTAAGGCAGACTCCAGAGAAAGTATTGGCCACAACATTAAAACCGCCACCACTGGTGAAATGTATAACACAGATGTAAAAAACAGTCCTGACACCTATGTGGCTGTCACTTTGATACCTACCACCAGCTGAACATTTCTGCGGACAAATCTCAGCCCCATGGACACGACATAGACGTGTGTCTTGCATCTCAACAATGCATGTGATGTAAAATAATATAATATAATGCGATTCATCAGACCATCTCCTTCCATTGCTCTGTGATCTAGTTCTGATTCTCACATGTCCATTTTAGGAGCTTTCAGCGCTGGACAGAGGTCAACATAGACACACTGACTGCTCCAAGGGTACACAGCCCCAATAGAAAAAGACCACACTAGTCAGCCTTCACTCCCCACTTGTTCATTGGTCGCCGGTTCGCTGATTTTCCTTCCCTGGACTTCTACTGACATGTACTGATCACTGTAGACAATGAACACCACACAAGATCTGTAGTTTGGAGATGCTCTGATCCAGTCATCTAGTCACACAAATTTAACCCTCGTCAAAGAGGCTCAAATCCTTCCACTTGATCCCTGCTGTGATTCTAGCACATCACCTTTGAGGACAAAGTGTCCACTTGCTTCCTAAAATACCTCTACCCACTGACTGGCACCATGATGATGCATTTTTACTGTACCTGATTCACAGTAAAGGCGGCAGTGTTTCCTAATGTAAGCAGAATCCGACATCTGTCTGATGGATTATCGCTGGTCTGCAGACATGACAGCAGCATTTTCAAGTGTTGCGGCTCCAGGTTGCTGGGGGACTGGTGAATGATATCACCTGTAATCAATAAGACACTAACATCAGTTGAGCTTGTCATGGAGAGACTGTTTTTCGCTTATCATATTTATCATTAAAGTGATAGATAGATAGATAGATAGATAGATAGATAGATAGATAGATAATTGAGTCCGTGGGAAATTCGGGATCTAGTAGCATTGTTATACATATAAAGGAGGACTCATATGTCAATACAAAAGGTAACACACACAAATAAAATGTATAATGAGGTACAAATGCATGAAAAGTATATATAAATTATAGTAAAAAATAAGTATATTTCAAATAAATGTAAGTGATATACAAGGACATGAAAATATGGGGCAACATAAATAATGTACACACTGTACGCAGTATATAAGGATACACATATATATATTATATAGGGCAAACAGGATGTAGATGCAACATATACAAAATGTGAGTCTAAAATATAGAGGGGACATGAGATATATTGTTTGTATATGTAGATAAATAAATCTAATATAAAGAGTTTTACTATAGTATATAGAGGTAAGTATAATATGAATAGGACTCTACATATAGATACTGTATATATTAAATAAACAAGCTATCTCATACAAAAGTTATGAGATACATAATTCTGTATGAGATATATAATAACCCAGATATTTATACTACATAACCTCGAGGTGTTCACTTTCATATTAGATCACCTGGTTCGTACCTGATGAAGCATCCACTGGTCGAGGACAGACAACATCCAGCCCAGACACTCTGGCCAGCAGACTCCCCGGCTGTAGCTTCACTTCACTCTGCTGATTGCTCTTTACACCAGGACCTTCAGTGGGGACACTTTTCTTATTTCTCTTGAAAACCCCCACGCTGATAAGTTTGTATATCCCGTAAGAAGCTCCAGCTCCGGCAACAATACCGAGCAAAGCCTTCATGTTGCCTATCCTGGGAGTAATGCTGCCATCGCCCATGCTGCCGCTGTGTCTTTAGCTAAGCTCTGCTAGCTAAACTAAGCTAAGCTAAGCTAAGCTCAAGATGCCCTCAAACGTTATGAATAAAGTCTATGAACTTAGCACCCGGCTCATTAGTTAGCTAGCACTAACGGGAACCCGTCCAGACCACTACAAAGACCACTGAAATACATTTCAACAGCTTCATTGTTATAAAACTGGACAACTTTACTGACAAGCCACAGTTGTCAACAATACTCAGTAGTTCCGGTTTTGTGTCTGAATCAGTCTCCTCTTCTGGATGTGTTTCCCTGGACACGGAGCGGTGGACGCGCGTTTAGAGCAAAGCTCGCCCACGAAACGTTTTGCTCGTACCCACATACACTCGATGCTCGTACTCACATACAGTAAATGCTCGTACCACGGAGGCAGTAACCGTGAAGCCCAAAATAGTCACAGTTTGCGGTTTGAAGCTGCCAGGTGGCTCCATGTTGAACAAAACAGAACTATAAATAGAGATAACTGTGTAACAGCTGAGCTTCAACTTTCAGCTGGATTAATGATGGAGGATTTTACCTGTATGAAGAAAAATTGTATTTCTGGTGCAACTTCATCTGGTGCTAAGATGCACGGCGGAGGAAAGAAACTGTAGGAAGGTCAAGACTAGAAGAAGTCAGCACTTATATTAAATTGAACAGTTTTAGGCTGTAGGATTATCAAGAAACACACTGCAGAGCAAATATCCAGAATTATATATAAATTTGATAGAGGAGGAGCAAATCAAGTCACCAAATGAAGAAAGTTCGCTTAGGAAAACTGATGAGACATAAATTAGCAGTTTTTGTTACCCAATGAAATTACACAAGTTGGCCAGATGGTGGAACTATAATCTTATTAACAAATCTTCTAGTATCAGTGACTAATCAGTGATCACGTTTACATGCAAACTTTCAGTCTAACTCCTAATTTAACTCCTTAGACTAACTGTCTAACAGTCTTGGAGAAATGAAGGACAGAACAACCTTGTGCCCCGATCACAGTTTCATCCATGATGCTGTTGGCTTCATTGTCTGAATTCTGTGAAATAAAATACATCAAAATGTCCATTAAATTTCTTCTCCTTCCAGATCTCTCTTGTCAGCCTCTTTGTGTTTATGTGTGCCTGTGTGAGCATAGCACTGTTATCCTGATCGTTGCGTTCCTCTGCACCTTAACTGGCAGTGCAAGTGTCTTTGGCTGCACATGGATTTAATCACCCTTATCCTAATCCTAATTCTAATGGGCCACACCTCTGATGGTATGGATTAAAAAATAAATAAATAAATAAATCAGCTGTAGAGGCCTGAGGGGACACCACCCTGTTCAGCTGTAGAAAACACCAAGACCCAGTGCTTCTCACTCTTGCCTATATACTATATATATATGTCTGTTTAATAAACTTTGTTTTTGTAACTTTGCTGTATTGTCTCCACTTTATGTTGTGGCCTTCAAGCCAGGTTGTAACATATATGGGGACCCATCCAGGCAAATTGAACAAATACAAAAGTTATAATTGACCACCATGACTGCAACTGCCTCTCCTCACTTTGTTGTTGTTGACAAGTGCAGGCAAGGTGAGAAAGGCTGAAACCTGACCACAACTGAACAAGACACACAAGTTGAAACGCCACCAACAAAATATCTGAAGACAGATTTTTCACAGGTTTTATGGACTGATTAGATGAGAGTGACTCTTTATGGACCACATGGATGGGCCCCACAACTGAATCAGTAATGAACACAGAACTCCACTCAGACTCAGATGACAGCAAGGTGGAGGTGGGGCACTGGTATGCGCTGGAATTATTAAAGATGAGCTTGTTGGACCTTTTCGGGTTGAAGATGGACTCAAACCCAACACCCAAACCTACTACCAGTTTGTAGAAGACACTTTATTCACACATTGGTGCAGGAAAAAGTCTGCTTCTTTCAAGAAGACCATCATTGTTATGCAGGACAGTGCTCCATCTCATGCATTAAAGTACTCCACTGTGTGCCTAGCCAGTAAAAGCCTTGTTTTATTTATTTTTTTAATGTCAGAAATGTTTATTTGTAAAGTTTGAGTTGATTGTTTATTATTCTGACTTTAAAAAGGATTAAAATAAATAATTCTGCACACTAATAGCTGCATAATAATTGTGCAAACACAGATATTCTCATACAAGAGCCAAAACCTCACTTTCACTTCCTTAAATATTCAAGTTTGAGGTTTATTTAGATTTTGAATTGACTAAGAGCACTGTTGTTGTTAGATAATAAAACTAATCCTCAAAGGTGCGACTTTCCTAATTACTGTACACTCAGTGTATTATTAACAAGAACTAATTTTGGCAGTTACTTAGACCAGAGTATAACCATTACTTGTTAGCTGGCAAAAAAATGTAACAATTGTCTTTCAACTGCATAATTGCAGTAGTTGTTGTTTTCAAAAACAAAGTCCCTAACTTCCTGTTGTGACTAAACTAGTGGTCAATGTGACAAGGTGAACTTGACAGTGAGAGGACAACACAGACAGCAATTTGTGGGCGAGCTTTATTTGCGACGCGCGTCCACGACGCTGAGATGACCCCGCCAGGAAACTGATTGTGACATAAGACCGGCGAGACCGGCTACAGCTTCAGGTGGTCGACCAAATCTTTCCCCGAGTTGCCATTCACAATGCGTTGTAATAAAATCGTAGAGTCCATCTATAATATTATAGTTTTATTTGGCAAATGTTCCAAAGACGTTGATTTAATTTGCTATCAGAAAAGTTGTATACACACGAAGATCACGGTATTGATTTTGTACACTTCATTTAAACATCGCTGCCACTCATTAGTTGTCCAACATTTAACGTCACCTTCGTTTTACTTGATTCGTTACCTAGCAACGATGACTTCCCAGGTGGAGATGGAACCAGGCAAAATCTGACAAACACAAGTAACACGATAACTTTGCTATTAAGACAGTTATTCATCTGTTTCACCAAACATGGCCGTGGCAAACTCAGACCCTGTCCTGGAAGAGGGCGAACTGAAACAATGTCTGCCACAAATATATAAGGTAAATCATCTTGTCTAGAAATGTTGGTGACGTTATGTGGCTAACAAAGTTTAGCTACAAGTAGAGTTGGATATCATGAGGTCGTTTGCTATAGCTAATATACATTTAATTCACCGTGACAGTTACCTTTGTTTGCTTTCTTCTTGAATGTTAAAAATCGTGTTAATTATCTTTTACAGGTATTATTGACAGCTTCGT